>OX637580.1:6967331-9606537 GCA_951800085.1 Comarum palustre
CAGCAGACGCTGGAATGAATCTCAATATTCTTGTAGCCTACCGTCTCATGTTTTCCTCCGCCATTATCGTTCCTCTTGCTCTTATACTTGAAAGGTAACCCTTTTATGTAATCATTTTTTCGTTTCTTACAACTCCTGAATCAGAAGAAATAAAAAGTTTCATGAACTTTGTATATATTTACAGGAACAGCAGGCCCAAACTTACTCTAGTCGTACTCTTTCAAGCTTTTCTCTGCGGATTATTTGGGTAATAATTCATTATTACATGACGCATTGTAATCTAGGGTAGAAGTAGAATACATTACTTGTCTAAGACGCTGTATGGAAATTCACTAAATTGCAGGGGAGCATTGTCACAAAATTTATTCATAGAGGGACTGGCCTTAACATCACCAACATTTGTTGCAGCCACTGCAAATCTGATTCCGGCCATCACCTACATCACGGCCATCTGTTTCAGGTTAGTCGTAAATGAATTAGGTTTCCATTTATCTTTCTTTTTTATAGAATTGATTTGGATGTAAATGCGTTGGTTAATTAATGGAGAATTAACTACAGGTTGGAGAAGTTAACACTAGGAAGCCATGCCGGGAAGGCAAAGCTGGTGGGCACAGTTGTGAGTATTTCTGGTGCTATGGTCTTTACCTTCTGCAAAGGACCAGAGTTCTCAATCTGGTCTATTCACGTTGACCTTCTCCGAGGACACCACCCTGCTCCGTCCTCCCACAGAAGCACCGGTAGTCACTTGCTGGGCTCCTTCTTCGCATTCGGCAGTGCCGTTTCCTATTCAATGTGGCTCATAGTTCAGGTGATCGAGCTTGTTTGTAAAGGTGTACGTGTTAGCTTTTCGAAATAATGACTGCATTTTGAATATAACTTGGAGGAAGTTTCAGGCAAAAATGAGCAAGAGATATCCATGCCCTTACTCGAGCACAGCTCTGTTGTCAGTGATGGGATCGATTCAGGCGGTAGTTTTTGCACTCTGCGTGGAGAGGGATTGGAGCCGATGGAAATTGGGTTGGAACATCAAGCTTTTTACGGCTGCATATACGGTAAAATCATCAATCGTCAATCAGAATAATTAACTACGGTAAAAAATAAGAATGAAAGCTTATGAAATTTACTAAATTATGTTGTCGCTTGATCGATCGATGTAGGGAATTGTGGCCTCAGGGGTGGTGGTGGTTATGATCACCTGGTGTGTACGCAAGCGAGGTCCATTGTTCGTGTCAGTTTTCGCTCCTCTGTGCCTTGTGATTGTGGCGATTGCTAGTTCTTTGTTGCTCAATGAAAACTTAAGCCTAGGAAGGTAAGCAGCAAGCTTTCTCACATTGCATATCAAGCATGCATGACTCAAATAGAAGTCGATAGCTAGTGTATGTAAAACAAATGTTGGTAATATATAGATTAAAAGGAATTTATGTGTTCTTTTTTTGCTTGATTATTGGTGATGATCTATGACAGCATATTAGGAGGGATTTTAATTGTATGCGGGTTATACATGGTGCTATGGGGAAAGAGCAAGGAGATGAAGACGGTTAATGATATAAACAGTGATCAAGAACAACCAGCTGCAGTACCAGCACTACCATCTTCAACAAGACCCCAAGGTTCCAAAGCCATCGAAATCGTCACAACAACTCGAGCACCTGACACTAATACATCCGATAACAATAACACAATTGTTGGGACTACTTGATGCAATACTAATTAGCCTCAAATATTTGTTGAATTTGCTAGTTTATATCTAAAGTAATATTATGAGATCATGTTGCCGAAGTCTTATGTGCATATGGGTAGGCTTTACCGAAGTCTTATGTATAATTATATAAGGTACAGTTATATTTAGGATCAATACCCACTAGCCTTAATTTTACCCATATTGCTCTAAACTTCTTGAGCGCGACGAGTTGCTTACAATATTTCTCCTGATGTGGGAGTAATTGGCTAAGCTTCACACAGAATGCTCAGTAATATTTATCAATGAGCAGGTCTTCTTGAGCAAGGGTTTTGGCAGAAATGTATGGCGGCTTGTTTTCGAGGTTGAAACAAAATATTGACCAAAGCCCTTTGAGTTTCAGTTTTTACTATTACACCTCAATTCCACACCAAGATCTTGCCTTGTGATATTGTAGAAGATTGAGAAATGATGTAGGGAGATTTAATGCATTCAAGAAGAAGATGTTTGTGGCGCTTATGGTTTTTTTTCCTTGTCCACAAGTCCTCATACAACCTTCCCAAGATTGGCATCACCTCCGATGGAAAACCTAGCCTGCTCCATTTCAAACTCTACTGTCATACCACATGCCAACAGATATGCTGAGAGAAGACCCACTACGACAACATTAAGCAACCCGCACACCCGAGTGTGCCCTTTAGCCCTGATTAAGGACTAAAATATCAACAATCATGAAAATTTCAGTAGTTCGAAAAATTGATATCTTAATAGATATATCGAGAAATTATCAAATATCGATAGAAATTTTTCCAAAATTTATATAAAAAATTATATATTTAACTAAAAATAGGTTAAATATAAAATATCAAAAAGATATGAAAATT
The DNA here is from genome assembly GCA_951800085.1 of Comarum palustre. Taxonomy (NCBI): domain Eukaryota; kingdom Viridiplantae; phylum Streptophyta; class Magnoliopsida; order Rosales; family Rosaceae; genus Comarum; species Comarum palustre. The sequence goes on from OX637580.1 coordinate 6,969,894, forward strand.
AATATCGATACTTGTAAAAAATAAAATTTTGAAAATATTTTAAATATTTAAAACCTTAGCCATAGTCTCAACTACAAAGCTAGATACATTCTAAAAAAAACTACAAAGCTAGATCGCACCTCCCTTCTCGGAAACTGTTTATAAGCTCCATCAACATTATTTTCCTAACCGCAACCGGCGGTGCTTAAAATTCTTCAACAAATATACCTTTTTATTGGTTAAAACAGAAAATAATCGCTTCAATGTACTTAATGTGCTTCATCTACTTTAACCGTAGGTCTTGAATCTGAATATCTTTTTTGGCAAGATTCTTATTATTTAAAGGTACGAATTCAATGCTTGAAAAACTTAAAGGAAACAATTTAAGCATACTTGGCATTACGTACTGTCGTGTGGAGGACCACATCAACTCCTACACGGAGTTCTCTGATTTTTTGGTGAAGACCATGTAGTTGTCCAGATGAAATTGTAAGGTGCATGTACTCGTATATAAAAGGGATATATCATCGGAAACCCTCAACTCTAACTAACTAAGCTTGCCCATCATCAATTGGTGTAGCGGCATTAGTCTCCTCAGAGGACGTGGGTTCGATTCACAACAGACTCGTTGTTACATTTGAATTACTTACGTTAAAAAACCAAGCTTGAAAAATATAACCACAATAGTGATAGATAGTTGGATACAAACCTTATTGGCGGCTAGACTACTGATGATCATTCTCTCATCTTAGGGTGAGAGACGAAAAATAGGGCAAGTATGCAGAATTGTAAGGCAATGGAGGCGTTGAAGCCTGCTATATTTATGGTGCTGGTTCAGATTCTTTTTACAGGGATGAATGTTCTGTACAAATTAGCGGCTGTTGATGGAGTAAATTTCAGGGTTCTCATTACCTACCGCATGGTCTTTGCTGCCGCCTTCATGACTCCTCTTGCTCTTGTTTTCGAAATTAGGTACTTCTCCTTGCTCTCTGATATTCGAGCATATTCAGATCGAGATTTTATTGTTGTATTCAATTTCAGGAAAAGCTGGACAGAACTTACATGGACTGTACTCTTTCATTCTTTTCTAACCGGGCTATTTGGGTACAGAACTCTTGCCTTCTTCAACCTTATGATTTTCAGTGCATTGTCATATTTATAAATTAATTCCGGTAAATAAGTATTCTGATGACAAATAAATAATGATCTAGTGATTATTTGTTTTTAGGGGAACAGTAGCACAAAATTTGTATATCGAGAGCCTAGCCAAAACATCAGCAACATATGCAGTAGCTATGTATAACCTTGTTCCAGGGATTACGTTTATCCTCTCCACTCTTTTGAGGTATGCAGGCGTTTATAAGTTTCACATAATGGTTAGTTTTGTGTATACGTACTTGTCGAGTTCACATTACTGATTAATCATTTGCTATATACATATACATTCACACACACACAATTGAGGTTGGAGAATTTGGCAATACGAACTCATGCCGGGAAAGCTAAAGTTGTGGGAACAATTTTGGGGATAGGAGGGGCTATGGTTTCCACCTTCTACAAAGGCTTCCATATTGATATTTGGTCCACGAACATTAATCTTCTACGCCATTTTGGTGACAAAAACAACAATGCTCAAGCTCCATCATCAGCAAACAAAGACTCAGGAAGTCTGTTGTTAGGCTCAGTCATGGCTTTGGCTAGCTGTATATCATTTGCTATTTGGCTTATAATCCAGGTCAATTTTGCTAGCTCTCCAGTGTTCATTTTTCTTATCCATTATTGCACTATTTCTTTTATCTTTCACAGTTCATCAGTTCCCACTGTTTTTGCGTTCATTCATTCATTTCACTAGATTGTTAAACTGTTTCTTTGATTTAATCAATAAAATCACAACTGTATTAATTTAATTTAGCTAACAATGCAGGCAAAACTGAATAAGCGATATCCCTACCTGTACTCGAGCACAGCTCTAATGGCCTTCATGGGATCACTTCAATCTTTAGCTTTTACTCTTTGCATGGATAGGGATTGGAAGCAGTTGAAGTTGGGTTGGAACATTCGACTTGTTGCAATGTCTTATTCGGTAACTTATTTCAATAGATTTTCTTATTTTTTGGTCTAAAATTAGAAATTGGAAAGTCCGTGGATAGTTATTTAATAGATTTTGTAGTTCATCGGTAGCTTATTCAGGGCTATTTTCTCATTCTCATTTGTGTTTAGGGTATTTTTAACTCTGGAATTGCTGTGGCACTGATGGCATGGTGCGTAAAGAAGGGAGGACCACTGTTTGTTGCAAGTTTTCAGCCTCTGTTGCTTGTGATGGTCGCAGTTGCTGGGTCTCTCCTTCTGGATGAGAAGTTGCACCTTGGAAGGTATGAATTATTCATGCAGCAACATACTTGATATAGCTATCTGTTTTTATATTTTTTTGACTACAAGCTAGCTGTAATTGATATATAATCACAACTTACAAGTTCTAATATAAGTGAAGCCATAGATTTAGGTTATTGGAAAAATTACAAATACTAGGTAAGTGAAATAATATATTATTTATTAGAAAAGAAAGTACTTGGAACATCTGGAAAAAAGAAGGCAAATATACAGTATATAGTTCAACTTCAACATTACATTCATAAGAACTGTGAATCCCAGTTTTGGCATAACTATCGAAATGGTGTGTTGTACTTAATCGTGAGTCTTATTTGTCTCTCATATTTAATTTAGATTGATTTTTAGCTAACATTTACAGATACATTATTGACCAATATTGCTTATATATGCATCTGGAAATGACAGTGTGCTAGGTGGATTGTTGATTGTGAGTGGACTATACATGGTATTGTGGGGTAAGAGTAAGGACATGAACAACCTGAAAAGTCCATTACTGGCACCGACACGCCTCCAATGCCAAGATGAACGCCAATCTCCTTCAGTTGAAGTCATTACATCATCTTCTATGCTAGACTTGAACCACAGAAATGATAGAAATGTGACAAATAATTAATAGAATCATCAATGGCTATTAAGTTCCACATGTTTCCAATGTGAAGGATGAGGAGTTCGAATATGCACAGGGCAAGTGTGAAGAGTGCAAGAGTTCTACTAGATGTATATATAGCCCAGTTGCTGTTTAACTGTTTAGTAGTCTAAATTTGGAAGGGTCCGGGCTTTATCTGGCCGGAATTATCGTGTTTTAGGTAATGCCTAAGACAGTTCAATCTAAAAAAATAGTTCCCTACATCTTTCAAATTAGATTTTAGAACCACTTCAATCTTCAAACATATCAGGTGGTAATACACTGGTGGGATTGTTCATCTTATTTTTATTTTATTTATGGCTTCAAATGTGTGTATATATATATTAGGCATTGGACAAATTTTTTGATTATATTTTTCAATTTTAATGTGATTGAAAAGTTTATCGAATGTCTATATATATATATATATAAATAAACTAAAAATAAAGATCTCTCAATAGAATGACTATGTATATATAATCGTAAAGAATGAACCTAAGAAAGAGCTCGAGGGGAACATATGTGGTTTGAGAAGAATGGAGGTCTAGGTCAAATCGATAAAATATTTGTATATATTTATAAATTTTATCACTTTTATAATTGTAAATTAAAAGAAAGAAAATAAAAACCAGATTTCTTAAAATTTTAAAGGTAGAATTGGAACTTTAAAGATAAAAATAAGAAGTTGGGTGAACTAAGAAATAGCCGCACCCTAAATAAATCAAGCTTCAGAGTTGCCGGTATAGTCTATCAATTTCAGAATATACGAGTGAAGTGGGATCCTCGGTGGAAACACCATCTGACTTTAGTCATGCAAACTGTTATAGTATGACCACTAGCAACAACCCCATGCACTGCTGCGGAGTCATAACAATGTTCCGCTACGTCTTTGTTGTGGTCTTTTTTTAATTATAAACATAACAAATCATCCTTGTATGTATTTAGAGGCATTTATAACAAAACAAAACCACTATTAAACCTTTAAACCAACCACAATCAACAAAACCGAAACCCAAATGTTAAAACATGTCATGACACTACCACTATACATTCGTGAATTAAATGAAACCAGAGTTTAAGCTTGTACGGTAGAGTAGCAGAGTTTAACCATATAATTCACAGCCTTGTATTTCTAGAACTCCTATTTATCTTCTAGCCATGTATTTTCATCTTGAAATTACTTATTGTGTTTATCAACTCAATCTTTTAGCTCAAGGATCGCAGGTGCAAAACCAAAACAAAACCAATATTTAAAGGAAAAACAAAAGAAACCAACAATATAAAAATCACTTTTAAAACTCTTACATTAGAGGCATATTCGACAGATTTAAGTTTATAACCCCATATTTTTGTCTAATATTTCATCACATTCATAACCTCATCACTTACATATCAACCTATAATTCGCTAAAACTCTACTTTTTTTCATTCCTATGATCCAAATTATAACAGATATCAACACAATTACTCAGATACAGGGCAGTGTATTTATAGATCGGATGAGAAAAAATCAATTTTGAAGAAATCCGGCAATTGCACAAAAAATGAGACTCTTAATAATGAAAGACACATCTAGTTTATCCAAGAAGTAAAACAATAGAAACAATTTCCTAAACTGGACAAAAAATAGATAAATATAAGAGCTTAGGGGCAAAATAGATAAAAGCAGACAAACGATGACAGTGTTGTAAATAATCTGCAAATAGGGACAAAATTGTCTTTCTATAAGCTGTTGATGACAGTATGGTAAATAATCCGCAAACAAGAGTAAAATCATCTTTCTATGCGCTTAATGGCAATATTGTAAATAATTCGTAAACAGAGGCAAAATCGTTTTTTTACTAGCTGAATGACAGTATTGTAAATAATTCACAAACAGGGACAAAACTGTCCATTCACGCGTTGAATGAACATTGCTACTCCTATTTTGTTTTAGTATATATAACTGTTGGAGTGAGTAATGTTATTGATACCTCGGCTATTATGGTAATTGTGATTTGATTAAATTTGTATGATTAAGTAGACAATATCATGTTTCAAATCAATGTAATTAATTAGTTTTCCTTACAGAACTATATATATACTATAACTTATATGTATATATATCCTCCAATTTTTGGGAGATTAATATCATTCTTAAACTCTGTCAGTTTGTTTCCGATGCAAATATGTTTACTCTTAGATACCGTTTGGTTAGCAGAAATGTTAAAATAGAAAAATGATTTATTTTTCTTTCACGACTGATATGGAATGAAAAATGTTTTGGAATTTTCATGTAAGTGTTTGATTGTTATTGTAATTGAATTAGTAATTTATTTCCATTTCTATTACATAATCTTTAATAAGTCGTAATAATGAATTAAAGCTATAATTTCCAATAACTATAGTATCTATAGTTACTATAGATACATTAATTTCCAGGCCACTACTATAATTAAAGCTATGAATTATAGAATATATATATATATATATATATATATATATATATAGTTTTTCTTAGGTAAGGATGTCCTTAACTTAAGTTTGGTAAGGATTTCTTGAATTATCCAACTTTTAGATCAAATTTTCTCATCTTAACCGTTCATAATCAATATATATATATATGTATAGATGATCGCTGCAAAATTTTAACTCATTTGGTGATCGTTAGAACATTCAAAACTGTGATTTACAGAGAAGAACATGAACGATTCCGGTTGAACAGATACATTTCGTTCATTGTATTTGTACATTTTCAAGGCCTTAAGAATTACCAAACCAGCTGAAATTTTACAGTGATGATCTATACATATATATATATATATATCTAGATTATAAACGGTTAAGATGAGAAAAATTAATGCACCTTACTATAAATTTGGTGAGGATTTCCTTAATTTGACCAACCTTTAGATTAAATTTTATCATCTTAACCGTTTATAATCTAGATATATATGTATAGAGGGATCCTTGTAAAATTTCATCTTAACCGTTTATATATATATATATATATATATATATATATATATGGCTCTTCTATTGAGGGATCCTTATTTTTGGTTTATTTATAAAGATAGACATTCGACAAACTTTTCGATCACATAACAAAATCTCCACCGTTTAATATGTATATATATATCATTTATACAAAATTTTATCAAATTTGGTGATCGTTAAGGCTTTAAAATAACTGAAATCATTTGAAAGATCAAATCTGCCAAACTTGAACCATTAATGTCTATAATCTTAATTCGTAGTTTTGAACATCTTAACGATCACCGATTTGGATGAAATTTTACAGAGGTGATCTATATATTAGGACCTAAGAATTGAACGGTTAAGATTGAAAAATATGATCGAAAAGTTGGCTGTGCAATATGATTGCGATTTAAGGGGTTCAGCGAGAGTTTATTATGGGGTAGTAAAGTTGGCTGTGTAATATGAATGCGATTTAAGGGGTTCAGTGAGAGTTTATTAGGGGCTAATAAAGTTTGATGTGCAATAGAAATACAGTTTAATGGGTTCAATGAGAATTTATTAAGGGGTATTAAGTTGGTTGTGCAATATGAATGTGGTTTAGGGGTTCAACGGGAGTTTATTAGGGGGTAGTAAAGTTGATTGTGTAATATGAATACAGTTTAAGGGTTCAGTGAGACTTTATTAGGGGGTGATAAAGTTGGCTGTGACAATATGAATGTGGTTTAGGGGTTCAGTAAGAGTTTATTAGGAGGTAATAAACTTGATTCCAAATTCTGGTGAGATTCTGGTGATCGAAGTCTGGCCGGTAGTGACCGGAGCCGGTGAGGTGTCGGCCATGTCTCGTCTCTCTTCCATTTTCTTTCTCTAAGTATGTTTTAATGGGTGAGAGTATAAGTGGTATTGAAATAGTATAGGTTGTTTAGAGTTGTTATGAGTTTTGTTGGAATGAGCACAATTTTTTTTAAAAGTTGAAATGGTCAATGTTTATAAAAAACTATTGGAATGAGAAATGAAGTCCAAAAAATTGTAGTAAATGAACATTTTCTATATATATATGTATGTATATATATATATATATATATATATATATATATATTCTCCATTTTTTGGGAGATTAATATCATTCTTAAACTTTGTCTGTTTGTTTCCGATGCAAATATGTCTATACTTTTAGGCCTGTCTGGTTAGCAGAAATGCCAAGATAGGGAAATGATTTATTTTTATTTCATGACTGATATGGAATGAAAAATGTTTTGGAAATTCCATGTTGGTGTTTGGTTATTATGGTAATTGAATTAGTAATTTTTCCATTTCTATTACATATTCTTTAATTTTTTTGAGAATCTACTTTTGCAGAACAGTCAAATTTAACTGAGCTTTGTGATGAACTCAAGATAAACTGGGTTATGGACATTGTATAGTTGGAAAGCTACTGGTGTGAGGTTTCCAGATCTTCTTACGGTTCGTTCATATCTATTGTATCAAAGAAGTTATGACTGTGTAAGTACACGAAGGTCATGTCACGCGTAAATCTTATTTTCAATGTGAACTCATGTTTTGAGTTGTTATGCAACCTTCTTCCTTAAAGATCAATATAATGCTTGGTATAGCAGGTATGATCTAAGGATAATGTGGCTGGATTTATGGATTAAATCGTTGTCCAAGTCTACTTTTGAAGCATGTGAAGAGTGTTGACACACATCGTTTGTCTGAACTTCGAGATTATGTTACTAATCAGGGAGAGTTGTTGTGTAGACATCAGGAGGAGTCTGCATCACATGTTAGCTTCAATTATAGTTGGTGCGTTGCACTCTTTTTTCCTTCTTCTAAGTCTTTTGTTTTACCCATGAGGTTTTTGTTTTACTTGGTAAGGTTTTTACCGAGGCAGCACCATATGCACCGTGGCGTATTAGGGACACAACACAAGGGGGAGTTAAGGAAATTATATTTTCGTCCTTCAGTTATATGTCTTGTCCTAATACACGTAGGATCGGTTGATCTGGTTTCCATATTAGTATATGATACAGTATTGATAGATGTTATAGATCATTCAGGAGACTCTCTGTAATACTTATAAAAAGGTCTTTCTATGAATGAATGAGTAGACCGTTATTCTCGTTATACTTTCTTCTTAATCAAAAATTAAATATAAATGCTAGCTATAATATAGAACATTGGTGCAGATGAGCTTTAAAACTGACTAGCTAAAATAACTTTTTAGCTATTCTAGCTAAAAATGACTTAAATATGGTCAGCCCTGTTAAAGTTGCTCTTATTATTTTTTTAAAAACCTTTTTATTAATAAACGCGTACACCCTGGTTTGAACCTATAATTTCAAAGTTGATAGTTAACACCTTAACCAATCAGACCACGACTCACCTTAATACCTTGTTAAAGTTGCTCTTATGCACCAAAAGAGGATTTTGAGAATCCAAAATTTGATCGTGTCAAGATCTCATAACTTTTATTTATGAGCATTAGCTATTGCAATCCAGATGTATACATATTTGGTAGATACATGCATAGAGTATAAGGAATCGGATACCATATAATCAAGCAAAAAATATTTAGGCTCACTCAAATTTACCAGAAAATCCATACCCTGGATATGAACCAAATTCAAGAAGCCTAACAGGTGTATATATATGTGTCTAGGATTACACACTATTAGAAGAATCACCAGCAGTTAACATGGGTTATCTCTCCAAAAACTGCATAGAGCTGAGGAATAGGTGGGGTTGCGAGCACATATGTACTTTGTTAAATGGGTTGAAACCTGTTCTAGGAATGGTGTTAGTAAGCATTTTAGGTGCAGTGTTGAACATATTCTACAAACTGATCACTATTGATGGAATGAACATTAGGATCTTCATTGCCTACCGCCTCATCTTCGGCACCGTCTTCTTGGTGCCTCTTGCTTATGTGGTTGAAAGGTTCATTTCTCGCTTCCTTTGGTGTCGTTTCTTTACGTGATTTTATTTTGCCAAATTTCTATATGATGAGTGGTCATGACCGTAAGGGATTCATTGTTACATCAGATCATATGATCACTGTAGGTTTTACCATTTGCGCGCAGGAACAAAAGACCAAAACTTACATGGACAATACTGCTGCAAGCATTTCTGTGTGGTTTATTTGGGTACGTATAGGTTTCTTTTCAGTTAATTATTGCCTTGCACTTAATTTGTATAAAATAGATTTTTAAGGAGATAAAATTAAAAGGAAAGAAAAATAGTAATTGCAAACTTTTACTGCAGGGTGATACTGTCTCTAAACTTGGTCATGGAAAGCATAGCAATGGTATCTGCTACATTCTCTGCTGCGATGAGTAATCTGTCACCAGCCATCACCTTCATAATGGCAGTATGCTTGAGGATGGAGAAATTGGCCATAAAAACTGTTCCGGGGGCGATGAAAGTCATTGGCTCACTAGTCGGGGTCGCAGGGGCTATGGTCTTCACTCTCTACAAGGGATTAATGATACAAATCTGGTCTTCACATCTAGACCCTTTTCATATGAACAAAAACACCTCTTCATCACACGCTAATCACCCTAGCAATCCAACCTTGGGCTCTATTTTAGCTGTAATCGCCTGTTTTTGCGGTGCAACTTGGTACATAATTCAGGTACACATGCAATTCAGGATTAGCCGTAATTTTTTTTATTTTTCTGAAATTTTAGTAGCTTGATTGAATTTATTTAAAAACTGAGTGGGACACGTGTCCCGATCTGTCTCTTAATGGCTCTGCAGCTGATGCTTAACAAAAAAAGTTACTAATCAAGGATTATATAACATATGTTGATTGCTATGTGAAATGTATGCAGGGCAAAATGAGTAAAACATACCCATGCGTATTGTCATGCACAGCTCTAGTGTCTGTAATGGGAACAATCCAATCCGTCATTTTTGCTTTGTGTACGGTAAGGGACTGGAGTCAGTGGAAGCTGGGTTGGAATATTAGACTTCTCGGAGTTGCATATGCGGTATGTGTTCTAGATTTCTCTTGGTTAACAACTAGTTCCACTAAGATAACTTATTATCAATGTGGTACCTGTAGGGACTAGTGATTGCAGGACCCACAATGTGCCTGACTTTGTGGTGTATAAACATGAGAGGGCCATTGTTTGTATCAAGTTTTAATCCTTTCACGCTCATAATCGTAGCCATTTTGGGCTCTTTGCTGCTTCAAGAGAAGCTGTACTTAGGAAGGTATGTCTATGTCAGACTTCATCTTCATCTATCATTCTCATTTTGAACAATACCACAAGTTATCTAATCTTTTTTCCTGATGGATCGATCGAGTAACAGCATAATTGGAGCGCTGCTAATTATATGTGGATTATACGTACTTATATGGGGTAAAAGCAAAGAAATGAAGAGGCCGATGAGAGTCGAACCTGTACTCGAAACTCCGAGGCCGTCCGAATCTCAAGCCATTGAAATCGTTACTTCAACGTCTACTACAGAGCCGAGCGTTAACACTAGTACTTAGAATGATAACAACAATAGTACGTACAAGGGATAATCGGTTCTTGTATTGGTAAGTTAGAAGAAATTGTTCATTAGTTTTGGTACTCAAACGTATATTTAACAGCCAATTATTTGTTGTTGTGAAGTTGCTGGACCCTATATATGAACTTTGGATAAAAAAGAATATAAAGAAACATGCTATTTGCTTATAAAACTACTGTATGGAGAATTGGAGATACCAAATTTTATTTGCTTATATGCTGCGTATTCTTTAGATATGCAATTCCCAAACTCCAAGGTAAAAAAACTACAAAAGTAATATTCAAACTAAGCTCACGTACAGAGCTGTTGATATTATATAGTTCACCTTCAAATTAAGAACAATATTGTCAAATGTGGACCGGGTCTTCAATTCCAAACTAATTGCAAAGCTGGTGATTGGTGAAGGTGACCTATTCAGAACATTTGATCCAAATGAAAAACCGAAGAACATGTCCAGGAGAACAAGCATTAGCAATTAGTGATCCATATCTCTGCAACCCTAGCTAGTAGGTATTGCGTTTTCTCTTTTACCATCTGCAGAAAACTTCAAAGAGGACTATGTCATTGTTTAAAAAGGGTTCAGTAAACCTGATGGCCCATATACGATTTGCATGTCAGCCATGCCTATTTTTGACATCATAGGAGGAATTCCTCGAATTGGTCAGCACGGTATTTTAAAAGCTTTCTAGATATAAAGACTAATTTCTGTCGAAGCCTGTCTGGTTGTAGTGATTGTAGCCATTCTCTGATCACATTTGATAATTCAATGAAATTAGAGTACATCCCTCAACGTTCGAACTCCAGACCTCGTGGTAAGCCAAGACAGAGATACCAGTAATTAGGACCTACTAATTTCACTGAACCACTTACTATGGTTGACTTGACATAACAAAGTCTATGTCTATGATCTTGATCTTCTGCTTAAATGTACAAAAGCGATTAACGTACGGATTAAGGTATATATATATATATATATATATATATATATATATATATATATATATATATGCCAACAAGTTATATTGATTCGACTTTGACCAAGAATAGCTAAGGAAATTAAGAGATCGAGTTAACGTACCTTGTATAAGCACACCGAGCTGTTAATATTGTATTGTTTGACTTCAAAGAGCAGCATGGTCAAATGTGGATCTTGTTCTGCGTGAAAATGATTTTTTTCCAACAATCAACGTGCTAGCACATTTGAGTTAGGTGCAACTTTTTTTTCTGTGTTTGTTCGTTTTCTGACTTCTTCCTCAAATGACTGACGTACGAGCGCTGATCAAGCTGACACTTAGGTTCTTTCTCAGACCTAGCCGAGGAGCAAACTAGGATTTTTCTCCACTCCACGTGTAGAGTACGCTTCTTACTCAGACCGATGTGGTTGAGCAGAGTCAAACAATATCAGGACTGTGTATTCGCCAAAGAATGCTCTCTGATCGGGGATATTTGCCTAAGGTTTTACCCACTAACAATGGTTTTTGAGTGCTCATGATGAGGCTTTATGAACTTAGGGTAAAGTTTTGCTCGCGATGAGGCTTGAGTGTGGTAGCTGCAGAGATTGCTCGTGATGTGGCTTTGATGGAGTAAAGACACTGAAAGTTTTTTTTGTAGAGGTGCTCTGAGGGAGACTTGTTTTGCAAGGTTACAAGGTTGTTTGTAAGTTGATGTGTGTATTCTCTATTTTCCATCAGCCCCTTTATATAAGAGACGAGGGTTCGCCATTCTTTGCGGATCAAAGTAAATTAGATTCTCTAAATCAATTAGGAAAGAAATCTCTTGAAAATATCATGAAACATATCCATGCAATCTACAAATCATGCCACGCATGACCCTAAAGGAAAGAAAGAATATGCACTATTATTTTGCACGATTTGCAGATTGCATGGATATGTTTCATGATATTTTCAGGAAATTTCTTTCCTAATTGATTTAGAGAATCAGGGATATTTGCCAAAGGTTTTACCCACTAACAATGGTTTTTGGGCGGACTTGTACTCGTGATGAGGCTTTATGAACTTAAGGTAAACTTTTGCTCACGATGAGGCTTGAGTGAGGTAGCTGCAGAGATTGCTCGTGATGTGGCTTTGATGGAGTAAAGACCCTGAAAGTCTTTTTTGTAGAGGTGCTCCGAGGGAGACTTGTTTTGCAAGGTTGCAAGGTTGTTTGTAAGTTGATGTGTGTCTTCTCTATTTACCATCAACCCCTTTATATAAGAGATTAGGGTTCACCATTCTTTACGGATCAAGGTAAATTAGATTCTCTAAATCAATTAGGAAAGAAATCTCCTGAAAATATCATGAAACATATCTATGCAATCTGCAAATCATGCCATGCATGACCCTAAAGGAAAGAAAGAATATGTACTATTATTTTGATAGTAGAAATTGATCCAATGTGCTCTAATCGCGGACATTCACCAAGAAATATTATTTTGGCCCAAACATAGCCCTCAGGTTATGAAGGAGAACCCCTGTGTCATGGCTGAAAAATACCTAGTCTCCATGCATTATTCATACTGACATAAGCCACTTACTGACTCAACTTAGAAACACCAAACTTAGATGTAGGTCTTGACTTTTGAAGTTTCAATGACAATGAGCAATAATTAGGCAACTCATATAGCAGCACAATTAATCACCAACATGATAATCATGTAATGAACTGGAATACCTGGACTTAGAAATCATGAAGCTAACTCTGATAAGAACATAGCTTTAAGCTCTTGTTGAACACTTCGACATAGAGAATCCCCCTTGCTTAATTAAACATAGAAACAAGACCACAAACATTGATCTTGATGATAATTGATAGCAAAGAGCCAAGAAAACTTAACCTTCAGACATACACACTTGTACTGCATGAAGCAAACTTTAGATGAATAAGGAGAGCTCGAGCCAACCACTTACTAGTTGTTTAAAGAAATAGATATTTTTCTTCAACATCATAGCCTCCAAAATGAACCAATTCCCGCAAAAGAACTTTCAAGAAGACTAAGAAACCAGTCTCAGAAAAGACTATCAAAAAATGATGACATTTTGTTACTCAGGAGGCTGATTTTGGGCACGATTTACACCATACTCGGATGATGATTCTGATCGGTTCTTGGCTTGAGAATATAGTATAATATATGTACTTGAAGGATTGATTAAGCAAACGACCAAAGAAACCCTGGAAAATGGCGTGAATGGTCTCACAAAACTGATATATCGCTACCAGAAGAAAGGTTTTAGCCGACAAAAAAAACAGGCCGACGAAGTTTTTTTGTCGGCTAAAGTGGACTTTAGCCGAAGAAATTTTCCTTCGTCGGCTATAGTCAACTTTAGCCGATGAATTTAAATTTTTGTCGGCTATAGTCTGTGAAGTTTAGATGACGAAATATATAATTTCGTCGGCTAAAGTGTCTTATATTTGCAGATGTAGACAACGGCTTATTTGAAAAAAACGAAAGAAAATGTGTGGGTGTTGTCGAAATTGTTTGGTACTGTCAAAATCTATCCAAAATTAGTTTGCGGAGCTATATATAGATACATATATGTGTGTATATGTTGTTATGAATTTTATTTGAGTTGATTTATAGTTTTAGTTGAGTTAATTTTGAGTTTTTTATTTGATGAGTTGATCGATTTTGAGTACATTGGATGTATATGTATGTATGTATGTATGTATGTATATATATGTTGATAATCGATTTGGTTGATGATTTGATAATATATATGAAGTTGTTAATAAGTAGCTATATATATGTGTATGTGTGCGTTAATTAATTTATAATATTGTGTTGATGGTATGAAGTTATTGATGATATGAGTTGATGATGATTTTGTGATGATGTTGATATATAATATTGTTATGTAATTATGAAGTATATATATGTGTGTGTGTTAATTAATTTGTTATTAATTAGTTGTAGTAGAATACTAATTAATGAATTAAATTTTTATATATAGAATTTAATTAATTAGAGTTATACATATATTTTTTTGTTATATTTTCAGGATATGGACAATAGTTGGATTTCGATTCCAAAATGGAACAAAAGATATATGGTAAATGAGTTATGAGTTTTCTGGAATATGCGCTGGCTAATGCTAACGAGAATACATTTTCAATTGTCCATGCACGAAATGTCAGTGTCGCAGTGATATGCATCGATTTGTGATTGACAAAGTATGACAACACTTGAAGAGTAACGGGTTTTAGAAAAAGTACACATGTTAGATATATCACGGTAAAACATCATCAGGGGGTCCACATTATCATGGAAAATTTTCTGAGACGGGCACATTACATCCAATGATCCAACAACGGCATTCATCAATGATATGTTTCTTAATTAGAGCGGTGTATGCGCTCAAAGACAATATATGTCTGATCCGATGCAGCCCTTCCCTAGAGTTATCAACACTGCTGGTATTGACAAGTACAACAAACTGCTTGTTTTCCAACAGACCCATGTGTACCTTGATTGTCAGAAGACCGTTCTTAAAAATGTGATGGACGTAATGAAGGTTAAAATTGACACAAAATCGACCGTGAAGGCTGTTGATGATTATTTACAGTACACTGCTTCGATGCTGTCCCACGATCATCGTCTTCCTAACACTTATCAGAAAGTCCGATGTATCCTGAAAGATCTTGGGTTTTCCTACATCAAGATCCATGCATGCAGCTATGACTGTGTTCTCTTCTGGGGTAAATATCCAGAAAGGAATGATCTTGGTAGCCTTGACGCATGTCCGGTATGTCACACTGACAAGTATAATCTGACACTTGTAGGCAATAGGAAACCTGTGAAGGTACTTCGGTATTTCCAGTTGAGGGATAGTTGGAGCGGTTGTACATGTCTTCACACACGGCCAAAGCTATGAGATTGTATGCTGATAGGGAATTGCATGACTAAGATACCCTTATATACCCTGCTGAAAAGGATGCTTGAAAACATATAGATAGAGAATTTCCTCATTTTACGTAAGAGGTCTGAAATGTGAGGTTCAGGCTCTCATCCGACGGGTTCAACCATTTTGGCAACATGAGTCTTCAATACAGTGTATGACCAGTGATGTTGGTACCATACAACCTTTCTCTATGGATGTGCATGAAGAAGGAATACAATATGTTGAGTTTGTTGATTCTGGGGCCTTGTTATCTAAGAAAGTGTCTCGATGTGTATTTAAGACCATTGGTTGAAGGGCATAAGATTTTTTGGGACGTTGATCATTCCACTTATGACAAATACATATACAAGATGTTTCAGATGCATACTAACAAGATATGTAAATTGGGTTACCGTACTCTCCTTCTATATAATCACGAATGACGGTTCGATGACAAGACATTTGATGAGACCATAGAAAATGGTGTGTCTCCCAGAAGATGGACAGAGGAAGAAATTTTTGCAGTGCTTAATGAATATGGTTTTGGGTACCTCAGCAATCATCCTAATATTGTGGCGGCAATAGCTAAAAGACCTGACATGTACAAATTCTGGACACATAAGAGCATATTTTAGGAACTCTCATACTAGATTAAGTTTTTGATCATACACTACCTAGATGTGACGCACATAGAAAAGAATGTGTGCGACAGTGTGGTGGGCACAGTGCTGAACTTGGAGGGGAAGACGAAAGACGGTCCTAAGACACGCATTGATCTAAAAAATGCTTATAAGAAAATATCTGTGATTGAAAGAAGAGAAGAAAAAAATGCCTTAAACTCCTTACACTGTGAAGCCTGACCAGAAAAACGTAATTTTCAGGTCGATGAGTTGTGTGAAGTATCTTTCAGGTTATGCAAAAAATATAACCCGGTATGTGAACTTCTGAGACAATAAGATGTACGGGTTGAAAAGTTATGACTGTCATATCCTGCTATAACGTCACTTCCCTGTTTTCATTCGGCCATTCCTTCCTCGTCAGGTGGTGGAGCCGTTAGTAGCGTTGTCAAGATTCTTCTAGAAGTTATGCACACGGAAAGTGAAAAAATCTAGCATCCGGAAAATTCAAGAGGACATTATTTATATCATATGTAAATTTGAGAGGATATTTCTTCCAAATGTTTTTGACATCATGCCTTACCTGATGATCTATCTTCTCGAGCAATTGTTGTTTACCGGTCTAGTACACTACATTTGAATGTATTCCATGAAAATGTACGTTTTTTACACATGAATTCCTCAATATATATGTTCAATAATCATAACATTTAGCAACTTGATTTATAAGCAACTTGGAGACTACAAATCTAATGTGCCTAATAAATCCAAGACTGAAGGATGTATAGTTGAAACATATATTGCGCACGAGTGCGTCACCTACATGAAGTTGTATTTAAGTGCGTTGAAGGAAACTTCACAAACCATACCGGTAGATGTACCGATACTATGCCAAAAACTGCACCAAACGAAAATCCAGGTCTGTCGTCTGAGTTTTTTTAATGTCGTCTGAGGCTGTGTCATGTGAATAAAGATCAGACGACGGAAAAACTGTCGTCTGATATTTGTAGCACCCCTGACGGGTAAACTACAGTAGCCACGAATTTAAGCCAATAAGAAATCAACACGTCCGAAGGACGTGCCAACAACTTATTAACCTAAAGTCGTAGGCTTTTAGTGAGTAAAATAAACTTTAAACTTTAATACTTTGAGTGGCACCACATGAAATTCTTAAAACAATCATCAGAGTTTATCTAATTTAGCGGAAGGTGGTCAAAATAAAGGGGATAATTTAAACCTTTAGCGACAACAATAAAAATATACAAGGTTTATGAATCAGGGTGACACCTTTACTGTTTATGAAAAAGGCTCTAGTCAATGACCCGAAGGGTATAACCGGAATAGGGAGTACACTTGGACCGAATATCGAGTAAAGAATGAAGCTCCACACATACAGCTCTCTTTATCTATCCCGTCACAGTACCTGCAAACAATATGTTGTAGGGGTGAGCGTCGTCCTCGCGTGCTCACATATAGGCCCACCAATGATAGGTTTGAAAACCAAAAACCGTATAAATACATATAGATTTGAGCTATTGAGAAAACCATTTATAAAATCCTTGACACACAAAAACATCATTTCTTATCATTTAGGAAAACAGTGCAATATGCTAAAACATAGAGGCCCAGAGCGCTCAATGTACAAATACAGCCTGCAGGACTCCTCAGATCTGGACAGCCGAATCTCGGGTTTGTCTTCACTGCAAACCGGGGCCGACTACCTATGCGCTTGAAAACGCGTAGTAGCGAGAGTGTCCATTTACTGCAGTGCCCATAAACAACACACCGCACTTACGACTCGCTTGACTCTGTGCGAGACGAGCTTAAGCGGGAAAATAAAATAAACAAGGCACCACCCTCCAGAGATTCACGGTCTCGACACCGCGGGAGTACTAAATACTAGGTCCCGTCACTCTCAGGCTAAGCACCGGAAATCAGGACGACGGTACTACTTTTCGATCCGAGTCACCACACACACAAAATCATTTACGTCTAGCCTCGGGTTTTCTTGGCCCAACCATGAATCATTTATCTTGTAATATATATAAAAAACTTTCCCGAGGCATCGACCATGAGCATACAAAATCATGCACTTTCTCATACATATATAAAACCACTACCAAGGGGGTTCAGATTCCCTACCTGGAATTGCCGCTCCATACGTAAGCTCCAAGCTTCCAGGAGCTGCCTCGGTGTACCGAGATCACCGCGTAAGCTACCTCGTTCAATAATCACTGCAGAATTAAAGTAGCTTAGCAACCAAGATGTAATAATAGTCAACAGACCTCAGCATTCCTAGTTTGACCAGGAATGACCACATTGACTAAGTTGACCAACCAATTTCCTTTTATGGTACTTTAACCTTTTGACTTTCTTTTCCGGTTATCAACTCTTAACTCATTTACCAGAAGTCCGACTAAACTTCCGAACTTTCCTTAACCACTTTAACTTGACGTTAGGGCGTCACATAATAATTCGTTGAATTACTATGGACACCCAACGTGTCACATTAGTCAATTTATTTACCAAGAGTCGATTTACCGATTTACGTGAAACACCAAAATGGAAAGTTTCCCAAATCAGCAGGTTTCCAAAATGGAAAGTTTCCCAAATCAGCAGGTTTCCAAACATGGTTAGTTTCCGTTTTTATACGTTTCCTTATACGTAATTTCCAATTACTTTAACCTTAATTCCTTTAAACGGAAACAACACACTTTAAACAGGAGTCGAAAACTACCTCTCGGCATTTTCTGCCGGTTTCACTGCATCTCCGGAATCGTTACCGGATTTCGAAAACTTGCCGGAATCCTTTGCCGGATTCCGGTCAACCTGTCGGAATTTCGCCATAGCTTCCTCGTTTTCTTCGTTTACCAAGTTCTCGACAACATGCAGTCAAACAACATCCAAATTACAACAGATCAACATCACAGCAACATAATTCAAACAGATTAACACAGTAGCTTGAACCAAAACCGGAAACTGCCTCACCTCCAATCTTCACCAAAACTTCCAACTCTACTCAGCAGCCTCGCCATGCAGCCCTGCCTCTTCCCTCTGTGTCTCTGCTCCAAAACCGATGCAACTGCCTCGGTCACCACCTCCACCTCTGCTCTGCCCAAACACACTGCAGGTTTTTCCCAGAACCTCATCATCTGCCTCCAAGCTCCTCCTCAACCCTAAACCGTTGCTTCCAGCTTCACCTGAGCTTGAGAAGCTTATCAGAAGACGTCGCCGGAGCCAAGAACCCAGGAACCCAGAAAACAGTAAAAACAGTGAGAAGAGGGGATTTTGATTTAAGGCTCGATTCGAACATCAAGACTAAGGAAAAGGAAGAGGAAGAGAAAAAAAGAACCATACCGGTTGGAGGTCGAGTCGCCACCTGGTTCGCCGAAAATCGGTCGTTGGCCGTCGAGCCAGTGAAGTTCGATCTCCTTGCACGGTGGATGCTTGGAGATTCCGAAGGTTGGGTCAGGTAGAGGAGGAGAAGAGGGAGAGAATGAAGCTGGTCCGCCGCCCTGGAGTGGCCGGAGTCGCCGATGCCGGGCGGAGAACAGGGAGGAGGTGAGAGCTCGGGGAGAGCTCAGTTGACCGAGTTGGGATGGTTTTGACCGAGTCAAAACTGATCCACTATTTATAGAAAAATGGACGGCTGAGATTCAATCTGGAAAGATCTGACGGTCCAGATCAAAAGAAGGTGAAAAGTAAAAGGTAAATGGTAAAAACTCTTTTTACCGGAATGGTAATTTAAAAGTTACCGGAAACTTCAAAAATTCGTAGAAAATAAACCGAAGCTCCGAAAAATAATCCGAAAATACCGGGAGACTCGTGTCGACACGTACTATGACATCGAGTCATTAAATCAGGTATTTGGAGAACTTTAAAAAACTCGAAAATGAACGTGGTAGTTAACTCGCGAAGTTACCGAATGCGACTTAAACCTCAGTAACTCGCCATTAACCACGGTTAAAACGTGCGGGGTCCCACAATATTAGTCCGGACGACATATCATATGTCGATCATATGTCGTCTGACAAGAGATGAGTCTGGATATGTCGTCTGAAATGAGACGAGTCTGGAAGGTTTCGGCAAGTCAAACGACATATAAATTTCATCTTTATGGATTACATACAACTCTTAAATGTCGAGTAACACAAGAATATTGAAAGATTTATTGATGTATATGTCATGTTATATAATTTCACACTTCATATAAGTATCGACTGATTGTATTTACAACGAAAAATGATTCAGATATGTGGTTAGATAAGACTTCTAATGAGATTTTAATGTCGTCTGATTTTGTCAAATCTAAAAAAAATTTGAGATCTTATGTCATCTGAATGAATAACCAACAACATATATATGTCATTTGATAAGGTGCTTATTTCGTCTTATAATCCATTTAACTTCATTTTTATGTTGTTGTGTAAATTAACTTATGTCGTTTGATAGTCCATAGGTCTTCATATTTCTGTTGCTTATCTTGGATTTATGTTGTCTGATAGTCCATTGGACTTCACAAATTTGTTGTTTGTTATAAACACTTCTGTTGTTTGAATGTAAATGGTACTTCATATATATATATATATATATATATATATATATATATATATATATATATATATATATATATATATATATATAACAAAAACAAATTTGTGGTCATAAACCGAAAGTAAAACCAATTTCATACATTCCTTTGTTCCAACCTAGCATTTACGATATAATAATCAAAAGCTAACTATATACCTATGACATAAATAAGCATATCACAAATGCAACCAGCAACAGTGGATCCAATAGCAATGCATTCTTTTCCTCTTCTCAGCTACCCCTCAGCCTCCTTTTGAGCCATTCTCTGTGCAAAATAAAATGTAAAGCATATCAAATGGTATCAAATGCATAACAATCAAGCTTATTGTACATTGGAGTTATCATTAATGATACATTGATATTAGCTGTTAATTTCATGAAAATGTATTCCATGAAAATACATTGATATTGTTGTTTACCGGTCCAGTACATTACACTTGGATGTATTCCATGAAAATGTACGTTTTTTACACATGAATTCCTCAATATATATGTTCAATAATCATAACACTTAGCAACTTGATTTATAAACAACTTGAAGACTACAAATCTAATGTGCCTAATAAATCCAAGACTGAAGGATGTATAGTTGAAACATATATTGCGCACGAGTACGTCACCTACATGAAGTTGTATTTAGGTGCGTTGAAGGAAACTTCACAAACCATACCGGTAGATGTACCGATACTATGCCAAAAACTGCACCAAATGAAAATCCGGGTCCGTCGTCTGAGTTTTTTTTATGTCGTCTGAGGCTGTGTCATGTGAATAAAGATCAGACGACGGAAAAACTATCGTCTGCTATTAGTCCGGACGACATATCATATGTCGATCATATGTCGTCTGACAAGAGATGAGTCGGGATATGTCGTCTGAAATGAGACGAGTACAACCAATTTCATACATTCTTTTGTTCCAACCTAGCATTTACGATATAATAATCAAAAGCTAACTATATACCTATGACATAAATAAGCATATCACAAATGCAACCAGCAACAATGGATCCAATAGCAATGCATTCTTTTCCTCTTCTCAGCTACCCCTCAGCCTCCTTTTGAGCCATTTTCTGTGCAAAATAAAATGTAAAGCATATCAAATGGTATTAAATGCATAACAATCAAGCTTATTGTACATTGGAGTTACCATTAATGATACATTGATATTAGCTATTAATTTCACAACCAATACTAGCTCCACTTACCAAGTACAAGAACAATTGTTCTTACAAGAATTGGTGAAAAAAAGATACCATAAAAACCACCAACGCAATGCATTAACTATGGCCTTAGGTAAATTTCTAAAGCTACATTACATACTTTGAACATAAAAAATAAAAAATTGTGTGCAAGGATTGGAGCCACTTTAGGTTGATAAATACTCACCCTTCTATCATTAAATGTCTCAGATGACAATTGTGAAGTAGATAACCGAATCAAATGGATGTAGACTGATAAATAAGGATCTACATAGGAGAAGACAATAAAAGTCACACCCTTCTAGTAATGAATTAAGAGGATAGTAAAGTCATTGTACGATTACTCAAAAATATTGGTAAAAAACAAGAACAAAAAAATTACTACATTAACATCAATGAAAAACAAGAACAAAGTAATTGCTACATAAACAACAATGACATATCAGATCTACAACAATGACAAAGGACATCCAAAAACTGGAAACCTAAGCACATACGCAAAACAACAATACAAAATTGTGCAAAAACAAAGCCAACACAATAGATTAGGCCAATAAAATCGAAACACACTCGGATCATAAGATAGACCAAACTTGGAAAAAAGACACCAGAATCAAAACATAACTGAATCTGATAAACCAATTAGATCCGAAATTGATACCTGCAAAATTGGATTAAGGTGATCACAACAGAAATACTCGATGGACTGAATCATACCACTTGTCTTTGCCCTAAACAGAAAACTAAATTATTGCCTAGGAAATCAGTGGGAATCCACATATCAAATTAAAATTATTGATAAACAAAGGCAGAGAAAAGGAGAGATCGAGAGATTCCTGGAACAAATCATAGATGATGAAGGTGAGGAAGCGATTGATGGATTGGATTGAGAAGAACAAGATGAACCAATTAGAATCAAATTCTAGATCAGAAACATTAAATCAAATTTGAAATCTGATCAGATGTGAGACAAAATGTGAGGACATCTCACCTTAATTATAAAGCATCACCTCCACCTCTTCTTCTGCCGAAACCCAACCCAAAGTCTTCTGCCTCTCCAAGCTGATGTTGGTCCGAGCGACACCTGTGACTCCTTCTCCTCTTGCATGCAAGAGTCTCCGTGGCCAGAAAACAAAGAGAAAGGACTCGCCTCGAAATCGGAAACACAGAAATAGAGGAGAATGAGATTTGGGTTCAAAATTGGGTAAACAAGGATTAATAGAGACTGAATTCGAAGGAGAAGAGATGGGTTTTACCTTTCAGAAAGATGAACTCGTCGGAGATGGAAGAATTGAAAGGAGGGAACTATCTTGGTGTTTTATGGTTTGGTTTTGATTTGAGAAAGGGATGGGTGTCGGTCAATTCTGTGGGTAAGGGTAGAGAGATGAGAGTGAAGCGAGTCCGGTGGTGGTCGCCTATAACCCAGCGACGGTCGAACGACGACAGTGGCACGGCTTGAGCGGTGGTGACGCGACAGCGTCGTAGTCCCTCTCTCTCGGACTCCTCTCTCTTTCCCTCAATAGAAATGAGAGGAGGGGACTAGGGTTTTTAATATTTATATTATGATCCAAAGGCCCAGAATAAGAGATGGATTAGGGTTAGAGATCAAGGGCCAAAAATTTAAGTTGGAATTTATATCAGAAAATGGATAAGTATGAAATGGTAATTTTAAATTAGCAAAAATTTAGAAATTCGTAGAAATATATAAGGAATGTCTAAAAAATATCTCGACAGAATATCTGAAAAATAATTCGTAGGAAATACATCGGGACATTAGATCGTTGAATTTTATAACATAGCCATGTTTCACTATAATTATTATATCAGACGGTCGAATTTTCATTTGTGAATTGTAGTCATCAGAATCACAACATGTCTATCAATGTTGTATAACATGTTTAGTAGGTTATAAACAAGTGTACAACCTTGTGAACCAACTCCACATAAGAAATAAAAAATATCAAAAATCTCGTGAAATAAGATGTGATCAAAATGGTGAAATATGACTATGAGTGAAAAATCATGTAATTCGGGTAACGTCCCAGTGCCGATAATAGTGGTCAATCCTATTTACCCTTATTATTCCCTATAGGAAGCCCTATCGTCAGGAGGTAAATGTCTCATAATTTTTATATGGGATGTTATGTCTCATCTATGACGAGGCCGAAGTCGACCTGCGCAATTTAAAAAACTCTATCATTGTAGTAACTGTAAGTAGGGATCATTCAAGCCGGGGACACTAGGGAAGGATTTATATTCTGCAAAACAAATCGTTAGTATTTTCACAAATGTAAAATAAACATACAAGTATAATTCTGTCACAACTATACAAGTATAAACATATACACAAAATATTATGGGGGATTTAAAGATGGTTCGAAACATAAAGAAAAGAAGTAAAATATTTACATACATCGGTCAATCAATACTCAAGCATAAAATATAGCAAACACCGATTAGAAAACACATAAGTTTTATGACAGATCAAGTTAATACGTTTATGTTATCATAGATGCAAATTAATTCCAACTTTTATGACTTCTCATGTAACTTAGAACTTACGACGCGCATCATCCTAAGTTTATGTGTCATCTTGTTCAATGCTTACGACGCGCATCACATTAACACAAAATACACTTACCGTTCATGAGTCGTTGGAGACATGATCCTAGGTATGTCGTCACTCATCCTATTAGCATGTAAATCACTTACCCTAGCAACCCTATGCAGCAACTACAATTGAGAACCCGACGCGATGAACTCAACCCTAGAATACTACGGCAGATTAAACTCCCCCCTTAGAAACATCCAGGCCTAGACTATCTTCAGGTTCGATTACGTGATCAGGTAAGCAATAAATCAATTCAACATCTACTAAACACAAACATAAACAACTTAAACTAAATCATAATCCTAACATGCAATCTAAATCGTTACACAACAAACATATTCATATGCAAATCACAAAGAAGAGTTCATAAACATGCTTATTATGTAAAACCGAAAACCAAATCGCATATATATAATAACAAACTGTTTTTACACAGAAAATACATACACAAACCATGGAATTATTCATCCTTAACCTACCTATATAGATCGGCAAAGGATGAAAGGATGATCGGCGGAAGATGGCAGTTGGCAGCAGGGGTTGGCGGCGGCGGCAGCTTGTGTGTTTTTGTGTTTGAGGGTTTTTGGTAGAGCTTGGCTATACTAAGGCTTAGAGCAATTGAAAGACACGAAATTTGATGTACATAGGTCCTATTTATACAGAAAATTTCGAAGAGAAACCCTAGAGAATTCAGGAGCTTCAAGGAGACACCTTCCTTGTTGGGTTTGGTTTCCTCCTTTTATCTTTGGACAAAGATTTCGACTTGGACCTTGGATTTCTGATTTCTTGGACTCCTCTACATGTTATTGGATCCATGTAGGCCTTATACACAAGTTCTTGGGCTCATAGGCACCTCGCAAACTCGGGTGACAACTTAGGCAGAAACTGCCCAGTTTTGCAGCTTGACCTCCGTCCATTGTTTTGATCATAACTCCTTCATCTGAACTCCAAATGCTGCGATTCAAGAAGATCTGAAAACTAGACTTCCTTAGCTTTCCAATGATATATGGCTCGTTCTCATATTCCTCCTGGATCTTTAGATATGATTTTCCGAAGTTGATATAGGGTTTCTGTAAATTTCTGCTCGGATCAAAATCTTATGTTTCGGAGTTTCTTCTTTTCCATGGCCTCTCTTGTTGTCTTCCATGAGTCCAATCTTCATGATTCTTGTTCTCATATGCTCATTTACATGTCATCTACACATTAAACCAAATTTATCAAAAATGACAATGTAAAGGTACGGTGAATCATAAGAGAAATAACCAAGTCTTATCCAAAATCGGTTTTTACTTTTTACAACACTTAAGCACAAATTTCTGTATAAATACATGTTTTAGCCATTGCTCTACAGAAAAACCCTTTTGACTCAATATAAGTAAAAATGACCTTACTAAGGAATAAACAAGGTACAAATGAGGGTAAAAACATATTAAAAACATAGCGTAAAACGCACTTATCAAACTACCCCACACTTACCCTTTGCTAGTCCCTTAGCAAACTGACTCTAAAACAAAAACAAAACCAAATGACTTAAAAACTTCTAATACCCTTAGAAAGATTGTCTCAGGATCTTTATAATGCATAACCTTCAAGTTAGAACATTCGAATGAAAAGCATAATTGCAAAGCTTCATAAGCATGTATCATAGCATGAACAAGTAAGATATGAGATCATATAGCAAAAACATGTATGATAACCGTTCCTCCTTACAATGGCATACTCTCTTCTAATCACTCATCCATGGTATTCACTCAATCGTATATGCAAGGGAAAAGATGATAAGATAACACATAACCTGCATATTTCAACAAATAAAAGCTTTTTGTGAATAGAAATTCATGGAAAACCTCATATAACACTTATGTGCAATAATGGACCAAAACCATATGCTTAACTTATGAGAAAATCTCCACAAATCAAATTTAGCTATCTTAAGAATCATGAATTAATCTCAATAATATGGTTGTAATGGGGCTTGGTTTCATAAGGTAGGAATTTTTAGATAAGTGGTGATTTTAAGACGTCACCAAGACTTTAGCAAATCTCGCTCCTCCTCATGTTTTCACTTCAAGGGTCGAATTTCTTCGTGTTGGACCCATACGTCAATCTTGACTTCTCCCCATATTGTGAACAGGACAAAGGTCATATAAACACTTTTAGATCCTCAAATAATCACTAACTCCTAATTCACAAAATATTACAACACACCATGAAAGAATTTGTGCCTTGAACTTTAATTCTATCCGAATTTTTTTTTCTTTTCTTTGTTTTTTTTCTTTTGTTTCGGACATATTTCTTTCTTTTTGTTCATACATGGCACATACATTTATAATCATATGGTGTTTTACCCCACACTTGCTTCACAGCATCACGCAATACAGCTCCATTAAAAGTACTTTGCCAAGTCTTGATAACAAGGTAAAGGTTTAACTATTCTAAGCAAAGGAATTCTGTTTAAAGGTGATGAAATAAAAGGTTCAATGTAGGCTCAAAGGGGTTAACTAAGGAGTCCCACGACGGGCACAAAATAGGCATAAGCTTTATTTGGCTATGGTGGTGATCCTAATGAGATTTAATTCAGTCATATTCAAAATCAAGACATGTTATGATTATAAAGCTTCGAAAATCACATAAGCAAGTTCTAGTAAATTCTAGAGTCCATTAAAAAAAACTATAGCACATAGTCATTGAATATGCAAAGAATGATGAGGTTTCGAAAGATAGTGAAAATTTAGTGAAAATTTTGAAAAAAAATTTAAGCAAAAATCGGCACATAATTCACTCATGAAAGAAAGTTTTTGGGCTCAAAAGCTCACATAGGTTATGTTGGAACAATTTAATCAAACATGCATACTTCATTATCAATCAAGTCTCAAATATTCATACTAATTCACAATATCCATGAAACCCGCAATTTCTTAAGATAAATGTTAAACCGTCAATCATGCATTCAAAGATATAGTTCATCATAGACTTTTAAGGGTATATCCTAAAACTCAAAAACAAATAAAAATTAAAAATTAAAAACAAATTTCGAAACAAAAATAAACAAAAGTTTTTTTTTTAAATTACGGAAAATTTTAAAAATTGGAAGAAAATTTCGACACAAATTAAAAAAAAACACAAATAAAATATGTTACTATGTAACCTCTACCCCACACTTAGAAAATTACATTGTCCTCAATGTAAAATCAAAATAATGTCATAATTTCCTAAGTATGTGTCTAAGTCACATAATAAATCAACCATAAAAGTGAAGGGTTAAGAAAATTCAAACTCTCGTAGACGGCTCCTCCACTGCTACGGTTGAAATGAGTTGCCTCTCATGCAACGCTTAATGTTTATAGTCTGTCAGCCTAGACTTCCTCCTTTGTGACGTCACTTTCTCATGAGCTCCTTTGTTTCTTCTTGAAACGTGCTCTGCTTCACTTTGTGTTAACATTGTGCACGATATCATGACCAGGTTTTGCTACCTTGCGTCCTTCGTGTCAGAACTGGTCATTTATGAGAACCTACAAAACCAATCTGGCACAATTGAACAAAGATCAAGTGAGCATCGTCAAAAATGAAAATTGAAAACGAAACTTAACTTGTAAACAAATAAGTACAGGGCATGGCATATGTACAAGCATATGTTTCGTATCAATATATGTCATGTAAGCACAGAATGTCGGCAACCTAGTAAAAGTTGCTAGTTGATTTTATTAACCCTTAACTTTCAAGGTACGTGGAGCAGTGAAGACTACTGTGCAATGAGCTTGTTCAGCTCAAGGTAGTGTTTTGCTTTGTCCGATATACCATAAAAATTAGAGCCAAATTAATTTGAAGTTCATGGCGTCATACATGTCTAAGTAAATTCTAGCGTTTAAAGTGTGGTGATGCTTCGGCCCAAGCATTTGGCTAGTTCGAGCGGATTCCGTGGTTTCAGAAGGCAAGTGTCAATGTCACGGGGGGCGAACCCCCTACAAGAACCAGGCAGGACTCGTTTGTGATCAAGGAGGCGGACCCCTATCGACCCCTTCACCGAGAAGAGTGGTCAGCCATGATCTTGAGATCCAATTGAACAAACCTAAATTCCATATCTATGACAGAACGGCCCCTTACTCAGCTAGGAACAAACTCGGGTCACTAGACCACTCGACAAGTGTTAATCAAAGCCGCCCTCAACCTCATGAAATCCGCAAATAACATGAAGGGTTAAAGCTAAGATTAACAAATGTGGCTTCTCCCTACATGTTACACTTTAAAAACCACAATAAACTTCAAATACATATGAAACAATAAACCTCCTAAATATTTACTAAGTTACAATAATTACAACACATATGGCATGAAAATATGATACATACAAATTCGGCACATACACAAAAATATAAGAGAGAAATTGTTAGTCAAAAATATGGTACAAAATATACAATTTTCACACAAAAGAAATTCGGCACATACACTAGTATTCACACAAATATAAGAGAGAAAAAAAATGTTAGTTGACAACAATATACAAAAATCCTTTTTAGCATCCCCGGCAACGGCGCCAAAAACTGACGAGGCCGAAGTCGACCTGCGCAATTTAAAAAACCCTATCATTGTAGTAACTGTAAGTAGGGATCGTTCAAGCCGGGGACACTAGGGAAAGATTTATATTATGCAAAACAAATCGTTAGTATTTTCACAAATGTAAAATAAACATACAAGTATAATTCTGTCACAACTATACAAGTATAAACATATACACAAAATATTATGGGGGATTTAAAGATGGTTCGAAACATAAAGAAAAGAAGTAAAATATTTACATACATCGGTCAATCAATACTCAAGCATAAAATATAGCAAACACCGATTAGAAAACACATAAGTTTTATGACAGATCAAGTTAATACGTTTATGTTATCATAGATGCAAATTAATTCCAACTTTTATGACTTCTCATGTAACTTAGAACTTACGACGCGCATCATCCTAAGTTTATGTGTCATCTTGTTCAATGCTTACGACGCGCATCACATTAACACAAAATACACTTACCGTTCATGAGTCGTTGGAGACATGATCCTAGGTATGTCGTCACTCATCCTATTAGCATGTAAATCACTTACCCTAGCAACCCTATGCAGCAACTACAATTGAGAACCCGACGCGATGAACTCAACCCTAGAATACTACGGCAGATTAAACTCCCCCCTTAGAAACATCCAGGCCTAGACTATCTTCAGGTTCGATTACGTGATCAGGTAAGCAATAAATCAATTCAACATCTACTAAACACAAACATAAACAACTTAAACTAAATCATAATCCTAACATGCAATCTAAATCGTTACACAACAAACATATTCATATGCAAATCACAAAGAAGAGTTCATAAACATGCTTATTATGTAAAACCGAAAACCAAATCGCATATATATAATAACAAACTGTTTTTACACAGAAAATACATACACAAACCATGGAATTATTCATCCTTAACCTACCTATATAGATCGGTGATAGGAGAATTTTACGCTACGTTCTTAACATGTTTTTACCCTCATTTATGCTTTGTTTATCCATTATTTGATTAGTATTAGTAGATATTTAGCATAAGGGATTATTTGTAGAACATTGGCTAAAACATGTGTAAAATAGATAAAGTATGTGCAATATCGTTAAAAGCTGAAATTGGAAGTGTTCGTGATTTTCTTAAGTTTCTGTAAACCGATACATTGTCACTACTTGATTATATCTTTTGAATGTGTAGGTGACATGTATGTGGACATAACAAAACAAGAATCGTGAGGATCGGACTTATGGAAGGTAGCAAAAGAAGCATGGAAAGACAAGAGGCCAAAAGCATGAATTCGGAACAGAAACAGAGGATTTCCAGAAACCATAACTCAACTTCAAAGATTTCCCTAGGACGATCAATGAGGAACTAGGGAACGTGCCATATATGGATGGAAAGCTGTGGATGTCTAGTTTCTAAATCTTTTGGAATCGCAGCAATCCAAGGTCTGAGGAAGGAGTTATGCCGGAAACAATGGCCGGAGGTCAGTCTGCTGGAAACAGGACAGAATTTGCTGAAGTTGTCTACCGAGTTCGTGAGTGTATTTCTTCACCAAAATCCTTCCCAAGCATGCCAAATGATTGATGAAGAGCTTAATGATGATATGGGAAGTTGTTTAGAAGAAGAAGAATCGAAGAAATCACCAAGGAGAAGCCGAAAATAACAACTACGAAAGTTATCCCGGTCAAAACAGGATAACTCGGTCTACCGAGATTATGGGAGCTTTTCGGCTGTCCTAGGAGTCCATGAGCATGAAAGAGAGCCCAATGCCGACCCACACACATGAGGAAGAGTCCATGAAATCAGAAAAAGAAGTTTTTAAAGTATTTTCCAAGTCAGCAAATTAAAGAGAAGGAAGACAATTCCAACAAGGAAAGAAGAGAAACCTACCCGGTTTGGAACACAAGGGGCTGCCGAATTTTCATTAGGTTTTCTTAGGGTTTTGTCTCTATAAATACACATGTAATACAGTAGAAAAAGTGTCTTTCAATTGCTCAAAACATAGTATAGCCAAACTCTACCAAAAACCCTCCTTACACAGAAAAACACCAAGCCGCCGCCGCCGCCAACCCTTGCTGCCAACTGCCCATCTTCCGCCGATCTTCTTCTCACCCTTTGCCGACCTATATAGGTAGGTTAAGGATGAATAAATCCATGGTTTGTGCATGTATTTTCTGTGTAAAAACAGTTTGTTATTATATATATGCAATTTGGTTTTCGGTTTTACATGATAAGCATGTTATGAACTCTTCTTGGTGATTTGCACATGAATATGTTTGTTGTGTAACGATTTAGATTGCATGTTAGGATTATGATTTAGTTTAAGTTCTGTATGTTTGTGTTTAATAGATGTGGAATTGATTAATCTTTCACCCGAGCATATAATCGAACCTTAGGTTAATTTGAATGATCACAAGTTAGCTATTAGGGGGGTGTTTCATGCGCCGTAGTATTTTAGGTTGAGTTCACCGGGTCGGGCTCTCAATTCTAGTTGCTGCCAAGGGATGGTAGGGTGAGAGATTTGCATGTTGAATAGGATGAGTGACGACATACCTAGGATCATGTCTCCAATGACTCATGAACGGTAAGTGTATTTTGTGTTAATGTGATGCGGGTCGTAAGCATTAAACAGGATGACACATAAACTTAGGATGATGCGTGTCGTAAGTTCTAAGTTACATGAGAAGTCTAAATAGTTGGAATTAATTTTCATCTGTGATAACATAAACATAATAACTTGATCTTTCATAAAACTTATATGTTCTCTAATCGGTGTTTGCTATATCTTGTGCTTGAGTATTGATTGACCAATGTATGTAAATATTTCTGTTTTATTTTCTTAATATTTCGAACCAACTTTCAACTCCCATCTATTTCGATGTAAATATGTTTATATTTGTGAATATTATCATGTGTGTTATACTTGTATAGTTGTGACAGAATTGTACTTGTATGTTTTATTTGTGAATGTTACTAACGATTTGTTTTGCAGACATAATCCTTCCCTAGTGTCCCCGGCTTGAACGATCCCTACTTACAGTTACTACACGATAGGGTTTTAAATTGCAGGTTGTTGAACTACGGCCTCGTCAGTTTTTGGCGCCGTTGCCGGGGACGCTAAAAAGGATTTTTGTGTTGTATATGTTTGTGAATTAACTTTGTTTTCTTTTGTAGGTGCCGAATTATGTGTGTAAAACACATATGTTTCGAATATATTTGTGTATATTGTCGATTTATACATTGTAGATTTGTGTATGTGCCGAATTCTTTGGTGTGAAAGTTGTGTATTTTGTGCCATAATTTTTGACTAACAATTTCTTTCTTATATTTTTGTGTAGGTGCCGAATTTATATGTGTATATTTTCGTGTCACATTTGTTGTAACTTAGTAAATATTTAGGAGGTTGATTGTTTCATATGTGTTGGAGTTTATTGTGGTTTTTAAAGTGTAACATGTAGGGAGAAGCCGCATTTGTTAATCTTAGCCTAAACCCTTCATGTTATTTGCGGATTTCATGAGGTTGAGGGCGGCTTTGATTAACACTTGTCGAGTGGTCTAGTGACCCGAGTTTGTTCCTAGCTGAGTAGGGGGCCGTTCTGTCATAGATATGGAATTCAGGTTTGTCCAATTGGATCTCAAGATCATGACTGACCACTCTTCTCGGTGAAGGGGTCGATAGGGGTCCGCCTCCTTGATCACAAAACGAGTCCTGCCTGGTTCTTGTAGGGGGTTCGCCCCCCGTGACATTGACACTTGCCTTCTGAAACCACGGAATCCGCTCGAACTAGCCAAATGCTTGGGCCGAAGCATCACCACACTTTAAACGCTAGAATTTACTTAGACATGTATGACGCCATGAACTTCAAATTATTTGACTTTAATTTTTGAGGTATATCGGACGAAGCATAACACTACCTTGGGCTGTATCAGTCCATTGCACAGTGGTCTTCCCTGCTCCACGTACCTTGAAAATTAGAGAGTTAATAAAATCAGCTTGCAACTTTACTAGGTTGCCGACACTTTTGTGCTTACATGTCATTGAATTCGAAACTTATGCCATGACATGATGTTGCCGAAATTTTTATGCTAAGTTTCGAATTCTATCTAAGTTTTTTGACAATGCTCACTTGATCTTTGTTCAATTGTGCCAGATTGGTTTTGCAGGTTCCCATAAATGACCAAGTTCTGACGAGAAATTGTTTGGTGACGTTGGACGCAAGGAAGCCAAACTTGGTCATGATATCGTGCACAATGCTAAACAAAGTGAAGTAGAGCACGTTTTAAAAAAAAATTGAGCTCAGCCAAGCAAGGAAGACTTGGAAGCACTAAGAAAGATTGAGCAAGGGCCGGATTTGACAAGAATGGAGATGGGATGAGGAGGCACAGCAGAGTCTGGAGCTGTCCATACTAGCAGTGGTTGATAAGCTTGAAACACGATCCTACACTCAGAGGTATGAGTCTCCTTTGTCAATTCCAATTATTACTAACAAAATATTGTCATCTTTGGAACAGGGCCCTAAGTTAGAATTTAAAGATCTCCCCGCGCATTTGAAGTACGTTTTTCTTGGAGAAGATGACACTCTACCAGTTATTGTGTCATCAACGTTGAATGACCAACAAGAGCACAAATGTTGAAAAGCACAATGTGGGAGAGCCATGGTAACAAATGATGGCGCCATCAAAAGCAAGAAGAGAAGAGTCTAGGCTGATAGACTATAAACATTAAGCGCTGCATGAGAGGCAACTCATTTCAACCGTAGCTGTGGAGGAGCCATCAACGAGAGTTTGCATTTTTCTAATCCCTTCGCTTTTATGGTTGATATGTTGATTTATTTATGTGTTTATTATGTGACTTAGACACATGCTTAGGAAATTATGACATGATTCTGGGTTTACATTGAGGACAATGTAATTTTCTAAGTGTGGGGTAGAGGTTACATAGTAATTTGGTGTGTTTTTCAAATTTTCTGAAATTTTTTTTTATAATTTTTGCCGAAATTTTTCAAATTTGTTTTAAATATTTTTGTTTTGTTTTGTGTCTTAGGATATACCCTTAAAAGTCTATGATGAACTATATCTTTGAATGCATGATTGATAGTTTGACATTTATCTTAAGAAATTGCGAGTTTCATGGATATTGTGAATTAGTATGAATATTTGAGACTTGATTGATAATGAAGTATGCATGTTTGATTAAATAGTTCCAAATAACCTATGTGAGCTTTTGAGCCCAAAAACTTTCTTTCATGAGTGAATTATGTGCCGAATTTTGCTTAAATTTTTTCGAAATTTTCACTAAATTTTCACTATCTTTCGAAACCTCATCATTCTTTGCAAATTCAATGACTATGTGCTATAGCTTTTAATGGACTCTAGAATTTACTAGAACTTGCTTATGTGATTTTCGAAGCTTTATAATCATAAATTGTCTTGATTTTGAATATGATTGAATTTAATCTCATTAGGATCACCACCATAGACAAATTAAGCATATGCCTATTTTGTGCCCGTCGTGGGACTCCTTAGTTAACCTCTTTGAGCCTACATTAAGCCTTTTCTTTCATCACCTTTAAACAGAATTCCTCAGCTTAGAATAGTTAATCCTTGACCTTGTTATCAAGACTTGGCCAAACATTTTTCGATGGAGCTGTAATGTGATGTCAAAGAACAAGTGTGGGGTAACGTTGAAGTGTGGGGTTAAACACCAATGTTTTGTATTGTATATGTGCCATGTATGAACAAAAAGAAAGACATAAATTCTGAAAAAAAAAAAAAAAAAAAAAAACGAAAGAAAAAAAAAATTCGGATAGAATTAAAGTTCATGGCACAAATTCTTTTATGGTGTGTTAAAATGTTTTGTGAATTTGGAGTTAGTGATTATTTGAAGGTCTAAAAGTGTGTATATGACCTTTGTCCTGTTCACAATATGGGGAGAAGTCAAGATTGACGTATGGGTCCAACATGAAGAAATTCGACCCTTGAAGTGAAGACATGAGGAGGAGCGAGATTTGCTAAGTCTTGGTGACGTTTTAAAATCACCATTTATCCAAAAAAATTCCTACCTTATGAAACTTAGCCCCATTACAACCATTTTTATTGAGAATAATTCATGATTCTTAAGATAGCTAAATTTGATTTGTGGAGATTTTCTCATAAGTCAAGCATATGGTTTTGGTCCATTATTGCACATAGTTGTTATATGAGGTTTTTCCATGAATTTCTATTCACAAAGAGCTTTTATTTGATGAAATATGCAAGTTATTTGTTATCTTATCATCTTTTCCCTTGCATATACTATTGAGTGAATACCATGGATGAGTGAAAAGAAGAGAGTATGCCATTGTGAGGTGGAACGGTTATCATACATGTTTGTGCTATATGATCTCATATCTTATTTGTTCATGCTATAATACATGCTTATGAAGCTTTGCAATTATGCTTTTCATTCAAATGTTCAAACTTGAAAGTTATGCATGCTAAAGAATCTGAGACGAATCATTTAAGGGTATTAGTTGTTTAAGTGTTAATTGTTTTTGTGTCGTTAGTGTTAGTAGAGTCTTATATTTAGTTTGCTAGGGACTAGCAAAGGGTAAGTGTGGGGTAGTTGATAGGAGAATTTTACGCTACGTTCTTAACATGTTTTTACCCTCATTTATGCTTTGTTTATCCATTATTTGATTAGTATTAGTAGATATTTAGCATAAGGGATTATTTGTAGAACATTGGCTAAAACATGTGTAAAATAGATAAAGTATGTGCAATATCGTTAAAAGCTGAAATTGGAAGTGTTCGTGATTTTCTTAAGTTTCTGTAAACCGATACATTGTCACTACTTGATTATATCTTTTGAATGTGTAGGTGACATGTATGTGGACATAACAAAACAAGAATCGTGAGGATCGGACTTATGGAAGGTAGCAAAAGAAGCATGGAAAGACAAGAGGCCAAAAGCATGAATTCGGAACAGAAACAGAGGATTTCCAGAAACCATAACTCAACTTCAAAGATTTCCCTAGGACGATCAATGAGGAACTAGGGAACGTGCCATATATGGATGGAAAGCTGTGGATGTCTAGTTTCTAAATCTTTTGGAATCGCAGCAATCCAAGGTCTGAGGAAGGAGTTATGCCGGAAACAATGGCCGGAGGTCAGTCTGCTGGAAACAGGACAGAATTTGCTGAAGTTGTCTACCGAGTTCGTGAGTGTATTTCTTCACCAAAATCCTTCCCAAGCATGCCAAATGATTGATGAAGAGCTTAATGATGATATGGGAAGTTGTTTAGAAGAAGAAGAATCGAAGAAATCACCAAGGAGAAGCCGAAAATAACAACTACGAAAGTTATCCCGGTCAAAACAGGATAACTCGGTCTACCGAGATTATGGGAGCTTTTCGGCTGTCCTAGGAGTCCATGAGCATGAAAGAGAGCCCAATGCCGACCCACACACATGAGGAAGAGTCCATGAAATCAGAAAAAGAAGTTTTTAAAGTATTTTCCAAGTCAGCAAATTAAAGAGAAGGAAGACAATTCCAACAAGGAAAGAAGAGAAACCTACCCGGTTTGGAACACAAGGGGCTGCCGAATTTTCATTAGGTTTTCTTAGGGTTTTGTCTCTATAAATACACATGTAATACAGTAGAAAAAGTGTCTTTCAATTGCTCAAAACATAGTATAGCCAAACTCTACCAAAAACCCTCCTTACACAGAAAAACACCAAGCCGCCGCCGCCGCCAACCCTTGCTGCCAACTGCCCATCTTCCGCCGATCTTCTTCTCACCCTTTGCCGACCTATATAGGTAGGTTAAGGATGAATAAATCCATGGTTTGTGCATGTATTTTCTGTGTAAAAACAGTTTGTTATTATATATATGCAATTTGGTTTTCGGTTTTACATGATAAGCATGTTATGAACTCTTCTTGGTGATTTGCACATGAATATGTTTGTTGTGTAACGATTTAGATTGCATGTTAGGATTATGATTTAGTTTAAGTTCTGTATGTTTGTGTTTAATAGATGTGGAATTGATTAATCTTTCACCCGAGCATATAATCGAACCTTAGGTTAATTTGAATGATCACAAGTTAGCTATTAGGGGGGTGTTTCATGCGCCGTAGTATTTTAGGTTGAGTTCACCGGGTCGGGCTCTCAATTCTAGTTGCTGCCAAGGGATGGTAGGGTGAGAGATTTGCATGTTGAATAGGATGAGTGACGACATACCTAGGATCATGTCTCCAATGACTCATGAACGGTAAGTGTATTTTGTGTTAATGTGATGCGGGTCGTAAGCATTAAACAGGATGACACATAAACTTAGGATGATGCGTGTCGTAAGTTCTAAGTTACATGAGAAGTCTAAATAGTTGGAATTAATTTTCATCTGTGATAACATAAACATAATAACTTGATCTTTCATAAAACTTATATGTTCTCTAATCGGTGTTTGCTATATCTTGTGCTTGAGTATTGATTGACCAATGTATGTAAATATTTCTGTTTTATTTTCTTAATATTTCGAACCAACTTTCAACTCCCATCTATTTCGATGTAAATATGTTTATATTTGTGAATATTATCATGTGTGTTATACTTGTATAGTTGTGACAGAATTGTACTTGTATGTTTTATTTGTGAATGTTACTAACGATTTGTTTTGCAGACATAATCCTTCCCTAGTGTCCCCGGCTTGAACGATCCCTACTTACAGTTACTACACGATAGGGTTTTAAATTGCAGGTTGTTGAACTACGGCCTCGTCAATCGGCAAAGGATGAAAGGATGATCGGCGGAAGATGGCAGTTGGCAGCAAGGGTTGGCGGCGGCGGCAGCTTGTGTGTTTTTGTGTTTGAGGGTTTTTGGTAGAGCTTGGCTATACTAAGGCTTAGAGCAATTGAAAGACACGAAATTTGATGTACATAGGTCCTATTTATACAGAAAATTTCGAAGAGAAACCCTAGAGAATTCAGGAGCTTCAAGGAGACACCTTCCTTGTTGGGTTTGGTTTCCTCCTTTTATCTTTGGACAAAGATTTCGACTTGGACCTTGGATTTCTGATTTCTTGGACTCCTCTACATGTTATTGGATCCATGTAGGCCTTATACACAAGTTCTTGGGCTCATAGGCACCTCGCAAACTCGGGTGACAACTTAGGCAGAAACTGCCCAGTTTTGCAGCTTGACCTCCGTCCATTGTTTTGATCATAACTCCTTCATCTGAACTCCAAATGCTGCGATTCAAGAAGATCTGAAAACTAGACTTCCTTAGCTTTCCAATGATATATGGCTCGTTCTCATATTCCTCCTGGATCTTTAGATATGATTTTCCGAAGTTGATATAGGGTTTCTGTAAATTTCTGCTCGGATCAAAATCTTATGTTTCGGAGTTTCTTCTTTTCCATGGCCTCTCTTGTTGTCTTCCATGAGTCCAATCTTCATGATTCTTGTTCTCATATGCTCATTTACATGTCATCTACACATTAAACCAAATTTATCAAAAATGACAATGTAAAGGTACGGTGAATCATAAGAGAAATAACCAAGTCTTATCCAAAATCGGTTTTTACTTTTTACAACACTTAAGCACAAATTTCTGTATAAATACATGTTTTAGCCATTGCTCTACAGAAAAACCCTTTTGACTCAATATAAGTAAAAATGACCTTACTAAGGAATAAACAAGGTACAAATGAGGGTAAAAACATATTAAAAACATAGCGTAAAACGCACTTATCAAACTACCCCACACTTACCCTTTGCTAGTCCCTTAGCAAACTGACTCTAAAACAAAAACAAAACCAAATGACTTAAAAACTTCTAATACCCTTAGAAAGATTGTCTCAGGATCTTTATAATGCATAACCTTCAAGTTAGAACATTCGAATGAAAAGCATAATTGCAAAGCTTCATAAGCATGTATCATAGCATGAACAAGTAAGATATGAGATCATATAGCAAAAACATGTATGATAACCGTTCCTCCTTACAATGGCATACTCTCTTCTAATCACTCATCTATGGTATTCACTCAATCGTATATGCAAGGGAAAAGATGATAAGATAACACATAACCTGCATATTTCAACAAATAAAAGCTTTTTGTGAATAGAAATTCATGGAAAACCTCATATAACACTTATGTGCAATAATGGACCAAAACCATATGCTTAACTTATGAGAAAATCTCCACAAATCAAATTTAGCTATCTTAAGAATCATGAATTAATCTCAATAATATGGTTGTAATGGGGCTTGGTTTCATAAGGTAGGAATTTTTAGATAAGTGGTGATTTTAAGACGTCACCAAGACTTTAGCAAATCTCGCTCCTCCTCATGTTTTCACTTCAAGGGTCGAATTTCTTCGTGTTGGACCCATACGTCAATCTTGACTTCTCCCCATATTGTGAACAGGACAAAGGTCATATAAACACTTTTAGAACGTGGGCTGTTTTGTTCTTCAGCTATCTTTGTAAGGCTATATAATGCCTATGTTTGCAAATAATGGATATTGTGAGTATTCTCCTAATTCCAGTTTAGAGTGGTTTGTTTCTGTATTCAACAATTCTGGTATCAGAGCCCTAAACAGGGCCTGATCAAGGGAATGAAAGAGTAGAGTTAAGAGAATGTGAGAGAGAAAGAAAAGAAAGAAAGAGTTGTAAAAAAAGGAGAGAGATTTGAGCATGGCATAGAGCAACTTTGTTCAACCAGCCATACCAAAGTTCGATGGGTTTTATGACCACTGGTCATTATTGATAGAGAATCTCCTTTGTTCAAAAGACTATTGGTCTTTAGTGGAAGATGGAATCCCAACGACGGCAGTAACTGGGGTTGAGTAGACTGAGGCGCAACATAAGGTTAGGGAAGATGCAAGAGTGAAAGATTTGAAGGTCAAAAACTACTTGTTCCAAGCCAACGACAAAACAATAATGGATACTATCCTTGATAAGACGGCTACGAAGGGAATTTGAGACTCTATGAGACAGAAGTACCAAGGATCCACAAAAGTCAGAAGAGCTCAATTGCAGGCACTGAGAAGAGAATTCGAAATTCTGGGAATGAAAGAAGGGGAGAAGGTGAATGAATACTTTGCTCGCACACTCTCCATTGCCAAGAAGATGAAGTCACATGGGGAAAGAATGGAGCAGTTGGTGATAGTTGAGAAGATATTGAGGTCTATGACTTCTAAGTTTGACTATGTTGTGTGCTCTATAGAAGAATCTAATAATCTCATAACCA
This sequence comes from Comarum palustre, assembly GCA_951800085.1. Lineage (NCBI taxonomy): Eukaryota > Viridiplantae > Streptophyta > Magnoliopsida > Rosales > Rosaceae > Comarum > Comarum palustre. The sequence continues at coordinate 7,010,032 of OX637580.1, forward strand.
TGATCATTGATGAGTTGCAAAGTAGTCTTTTGGTACATGAGCAAAGATTGCTTGGCCATGGTAGTGGAAACGGAGAAGAGCAGGTGTTGAAGGTGACTGTGAAGGATAGAAATGTTGGAAGGGGAATGACAATTATGCGTTCAGAAGCAGAGGCCGTGGCAGTTTTCGAGGACGTGGCAGAGGCAGGGGAAGGCTAGGGTTCAATAAAGCCATGATTGAATGTTACAAGTGCCATAAACTAGGGCACTTTCAATACGAGTGCCCTAGTTGGGAGAAAGCAGTAAATTATACAGAACTTGATGAGGAGGATGAGCTTTTACTAATGGCCTATGTGGAATTGAATGATTCAAAGCGAGATGATGTATGGTTTCTAGATAGTGGCTATAGCAATCATATGTGTGGCAAGAAAAATTGGTTTACCACTCTTGATGAAGATTTTCGGCACACAGTAAAACTAAGTAACAATGCAAGAATGCAAGTGATGGGGAAGGGAAACATCAAGATAGAAGTTGACGGCTTAACTCAGGTAATCAGTGATGTTCATTTTATTCCTGAGTTAAGAAACAATTTGTTGAGCATATGTCAATTACAAGAGAAGAATCTCACAATTCTGATCAAAGATGGTGCCTGTAAGATTTATCATCTGAGCAGGGGGCTAATTATGGAAACCTTAATGACTACAAATAGAATGTTTGTGCTTCTTGCCAACATGGTGCTCACATATTCTACCACATGCATGTTAGCAACTTCAGATGATCAAGGATATCTCTGGCACTGCCGATATGGTCACTTGAACTACAAGGGTCTCAGAATTTTGCAATATAAGAAAATGGTGAGAGGATTGCCCCAACTTCAAACATCTGCAACAGTGTGTCAAGATTGCTTGGTGGGAAAACAAAAGAGAGACTCAATTCCAAAAAGGAGCTAATGGAGGGCCTCACAAAAACTACAATTGGTGCACGCAGATATTTGTGGACCAATTACACCCATCTCAAATAGTCATGAGAGGTATTTGCTCACTTTCATTGATGATTACATTAGAAAAATGTGGAGTTATTTTCTAACTGAGAAGTCTGAAGCTTTCACCATGTTTAAATGCTACAAAGCTCTAGTAGAGAAAGAAATTGGGTCCTCTATTTGTTGTCTAAGAACTGACAGGGGAGGAGAGTTCACATCCATCAAGTTCAATGAGTTTTGCAAGGCTCAAGGGATTAAAAGACAACTCACAGCTGCATATACACCCCAATAGAATGGGGTTGCTGAACGAAGGAATAGGACTGTTATGAACTTGGTACGAAGCATCTTGTCTGAGAAGAAAGTTCTGAAGTGTTTTTAGGCAGAAGCAGTGAATTGGATTACACATGTTCTCAATAGAAGTCCAACTATGACGGTACAAGATGTAACACCGGAAGAGGCCTGGAGTGGAGTAAAACCTAGAGTTGATCATTTCAGAGTGTTCGGGTGTATTGGTCATGTTCATATTCCTTAAGCTAAAGGAACAAAGCTTGATGACAAACGTTGCAAATGTGTACTCTTTGGTGTCAGTGAATAATCTAAAGCCTACAGACTATACAATCCCACTTCAAAGAAAATTATTGTAAGTCGAGATGTTGTTTTTGAAGAGACTAAAAGTTGGGATTGGGGGAGGTGTGTAGAGGAAGTGGAACTAGATGTATTGACTTGGAGTGACAGTGAGGAAGAGTATTAAAAAGGGCAAATGGAGATGGAGAAGAAGTTAATGGAAGTGACGGGGTCGTCATGGAGCAAGGTCATCAAGAGCATGGTGAGTCTACCTCTTCTCTAAATAGCTCGTTGCAAGAGGATACTGAGGATACTCCACCAGCCTTGAATGAAGGTGGAAGACCAAGGAGAAATAGAAGTCAACCTCCATACTTGCAGGATTATGTTCCTGGAGATGGGTTAGGATTGTCTGATGGAGAAAGTGAACCTCAAAGCCTTGCAGTTTTCTTTGCAAATGAAGACCCGATTAATTATGATGAAGCAGTCAGATACTCTACTTGGAGAGAAGCCATGAAGTCTGAAATAGAATCTATTAAAAAAATAATACATGGGAGCTTACAAACTTGCCTGAAGGTATGAAGACAATTGGGGTGAAATGGGTCTTTAAGATGAAATATGATGAACATGGTGAGTTGGTTAGGTGTAAGGCTCGGTTGGTTACAAAGGGGAATTCTCAGAAGAAGGGCATAGACTACAATGAGGTCTACGCACCATTGGCTCGTTGGAACACCATTAGGATGATCATTGCGTTGGCAACACATAAGAGTTGGACCATCTATCAGTTGGACGTTAAAAGTGCTTTTCTGCATGGAGAACTCACTGAGGCAGTGTATGTGGAGCAGCCACAGGGTTTTGAAGTCAAAGGAGAAGAAGGGAAGGTGTACAAGCTCAAGAAAGCACTCTATGGGCTTAAGCAAGCTCCTAGAGCATGATACAGCAGAATTGAGAATTACTTCTTGAAGGAAGGTTTTGAGAAGTGTGATTTTGAGCACACCTTGTTCATCAAAGTTGGTGTTGGAGGTATGTTTTTGATTGTAAGTTTATGTGTGGATGACTTGATCTTTACTAGAAATTGTGAGCATATGTTTGTTGAGTTTAAAAAGTCCATGAAGGAGTTTGATATGAGTGATCTTAGTAAGATGAGATATTTTCTTGGTGTGGAAGTCTTAGAATGCACTGAAGGCATCTATATCAATCAAAAAAAGTTTGCAACAGAGCTACTTGAAAGGTTTGGAATGGAAGGAAGTAACTCTGTTCATAACCCTATAGTTCTTGGTGTTAAGTTGGACAAAGATGTGAATGGGGTTAAAGTGGACGCTACTGTGTATAAGCAAATGGTGGGGAGTCTGATGTATCTGACTGTTACTAGGCCAGACTTGATGTTTGTTGTGTGCCTTGCTAGCAAGTTTATGGGAAATCCCACTGAGCTTCATTATCAGGTTGTAAAAAGGGTGCTTAGGTATGTTAGTGACACAGTTAAGATGGGAATCTTTTACAAAAGGAGAGGGGATGGAATGCTGCTAGCTTATACAGATAGTGATTATGCAGGAGATGTATGTGATAGAAAGAGTACGTCCGGTTATGTTTTCTGTTTGAGTGGGGGTGCTGTGTCTTGGACATTAAAGAAGCAGCCAATTGTCACCTTGTCGACCACTGAGGCGGAGTATGTAGCAGCTGCTTCTTGTGCCACTCAAGGTATTTGGATGAAGAAAGTGTTGGAAAGGCTAGGTCATTTACAAAACAATTGCATCACCATTCTCTGTGACAACAGCTCCACTATAAAACTGTCAAAGAATCCAGTTCTTCATGGCAGAAGCAAACATATAGATGTGAGGTTTCATTTCCTTTGAGATCTTACTAGAGATGGAAAGGTGGAGCTTGTTCATTGTGGCTCTAAGGATCAGGTGGCTTACATTATGACTAAACAACTCAAGTTGGAGAAGTCTGAGAAGTAGCGTGAGTTGATGGGTGTCTGTGAAGTTCCAAATTTAAACTGATTGCTTACAGCAATTAGTTTAAGGGAGGATGTGTTGATATTTCGAATTTGTTTATGTTTGTTATTCCTTGCTGATAATAATCCCTAGCTTGAAGGGACATGTAGCTAGAATTTGACTATTTTCTTGTAATCGTGTACCACAGACTACTCGCACTAGAGTAGTGTAGAACGTGGGCTGTTTTGTTCTTCAGCTATCTTTGTAAGGCTATATAATGTCTAAGTTTGCAAATAATGGATATTGTGAGTATTCTCCCAATTCTGGTTTACAGTGGTTTGTTTCTGTATTCAACACTCTCTGGCCTGTCCACCAACTCTCGGAACACACTTCTCAATCAAACTAAATTTTTTAATTTTAGAGTTATGGTTCTTGTTTAATTCGAAATTTGGTTTTTGTTTTTAATTGACAGGTAGAATGAGTGATTCTTATGTTATCAGGTGGCCTGTTTCTCGGGCACCGGAGGCGTGGTCGGCAATGGTGGTGAAAGGCTTCTGAGCTCCTTGGTTCGAATGTACAAAAGACGATAGACGGAGAGAGAGAACTGAAAATACTAATTTGTCCTTAAAAAACTTACGAAACATGAGATTAACACTGTTATTAACGTCATTTACCGAGATTATATCGGATTTTAAACTTCGAGTACTGATATGTTATTTTTAAAACTTAAAAAACTTTGATTATACCGTTTTTAAAATTTTCCAACACAAAATTGTTAAGTCGGTGGTACTGGAAGATTAACGCTACGTGTGCTTTATGACCCTCCGACCGACGTATAAGCATAAAACTTGTCGGCCACCACCATTAAAGTTAGTAAAATCCATTCAGTCAATATAGGCGACCAGCAGCTGCTGGTTTTTCGTAGTTCCGTTGCCTGCTCAGGGGCAGTGTTGTAACCTTCGATCGTTTGTTGCCTATAAATCCAGACCAAGACAATCAAACACTAGCAAAATTAAGATCGAAGACATGAAGATGAGTGTTATAGTTGTGTTGGTTCTCTGCGTGATGGCCTCTAATGTGGAGGAGAGCTTTGCTCAGATCGACTGCTACGATGGTTGTTCCACCGGCTGTGTTGCCTATTTTAACAACCGTAAGTCTGCTCGCAATAACCACTTTCAAATCCATAAATCTCTATGAACTGTGCGCTGTTCCTTTAATTTCTTCAGGATATTGAAATCTGGGTTTTGCTTTCACTGTTATGTAGCATATGTAATCTGACCCATCATTAGTACTTGCACTCCACGTAATTGCATTGCTCTGTTCGTTTCTTTTTGATTGAGATGCCTTTGGTTGCTTCTTAGTTCAAATGCCAAACCCTTTAGTTCTATAGTTAGATTGAACTTGTCTTACTCTGGTATCTCTCATCTTACTGATGATTGAATTGGGTATTTAATTTACATATGCAGCAAGGCTTATGTCACGATGTGATCGCAAATGCCAGATAAAATGTGGTCCAGGTAACTTCTTCTTCTTCTTCTTCTTCTTCACAGTAGTCTTGCAAATTTTCAATTGGTTGTTTTTCACCTTGTTATATTTTCATTGACGTGTACAGATTCTGAAGTTGAGGAGAACTTGCATTGATAGGCAAAGAAAACTGCGAGCAATCCGTGAATCAATAAGAACAAATAAACGTCGCATTTGACATTCGTGTCAAGTGGCAAAGGAGAAGAGACATCAACTACGAAGCAAAACACGAATAACTGGTAGCGTTTATGTTTTGTATTCTAGAAGCAAATGTAACCCCATTTTCTTTTTCGGTTTTGTTCTCGGTGAAACAATAAATTACACTTTAATTATCAATCAAATTTCACTTTATAAATACACTATTTAGATAATATATTACATTTTTAATGACATAAATTAACAAATTAGGACAAACCACTATCATCGTGTCACCTGGCATGATCAAAATTTTCTGAATACCTTTCTTCCTTCAACCATAAAAAGCCGAACAAAATAAAAAGATGGCCGATCAGAAATCGACAGATTCAAACTGATTGAACCTCATCTCTCTTCTCTACAACGAATAGAGTCGTCAGAGATTTACATCAACGTATTTTGTCCATTTACAGAGTCCGATCAGGCTTATTCCTCTCTCTTCCTCATCATCAGATCAATTCTATTTTATTGGAGCAATCTATTCTTCTCTGATTCAATCGATTTTTCAAGTTAGATTTCATGTTTGATCGCTTTTTGATGCTTGTGTAAGATTTTGATCAACTCGTTTATTTGATATCTTGTGGAATTCGTCTAGTAGCAAGTTTAATTTTGGTTCGTTTTGAGTGTTGAACTAATTTTTGGTCGAAGTAGCATGTTTCTGATTTTAGGTGAAATCGTAATCTTATGTATTAGTATAGTAGAAGACGAAGTGTCGGTGCTTTTTGACTGTAAAGTAGCATTAGCAGAACTTGATGAAATTTTTGACTGTAAAGAAACTAGTAAGACTAGACAGAATAATAGCATAGTAGTAGCAAAACTAGTAATAAAATAGTAGGAGACCTAGTAGCATACCAACATACCGAAGAGAACTACTAATAGTAGTAGTATCATAGTAATAGCAGAACTAGTAATAAAGTAGTATGAGAACTAGTAGCATATTAGCATACTTAAGATAACTACTTTAGGATAAATTTATAAGAGCAGTACATATTTTTGACTTGTACGTTTTATTTTGGAGAATGTTACGTATTAACACAGTAGTAGATAATAACATAGAGAATGTTATGTATTCACACAGTACCAGTTTTTTATTGTGAATAAATTGTAGCATAGGAATAGCAAATTTTTTTGCCCTTATGTTTTGTATTAACACTAACAGATTTTCTAAACGTGTTATGCAGTATGACAAATCCTATGTATGGAAGACTTACTTATGGCACAGAGACCATTATCTTACCATTGTCTAGAGGCATATCATATGAACAGTTGGTTGCGAAAATTTGGACAAGATTTCTAGATCCTAGTGATCATCTATTTTGAGATATTCACTCCCAAGTTGTTGCAATTGTCATTAATTTAGAATGTGATAATGATATTTCTGTCATGTTGGATATATTTCCTACGATGAACTTGCCGTTCATATATATATATATATATATATATATTTATATATTTATATATATATATCATAGATGTTGGATCCAACTCTAAGACATTCATCGATGAGGAAATTCCTGTTGTGAAGCTCGCTACTGCACCTAATGGTTCTGACAATGTGTCAACATGTTGTGAAAGTAATCTGAGTAGTGATGATTCCAACAAGGAGAATGTTGATAATATGGTCATTGGCAATTTTGTTAGTAACAAGTTAAAGAGGAAATACAAGTGTAGTGAATGGAGTGAATATATCAACCAAGTTGGCTAAGTTTTTTTCGATGAATGGAGTGGTATGGGTACTGCTTTGAGTACCACGACGGCGGTTCAACGTCATACTACAGAGAGGTCGGTTGCCCAGCTCCTAGATTCATGACTCTAGATACCAATTGATAGGATTCTAAACCTTACCGTAGAAAAGCTACTAAGAACTTAGGAAATTGAAATTATTGATTTTTCATTAATTACTATCAAAGCTCAAAAAAGTAGTACATATAAGACTAGAGTTGAGCATGTGCTACACACGTAAGTACATAAATCCTAAATTCATAATAGTTTTGGGCGGTTAGCTGGTTACGTGTTGATCTGCCAGGTTATCGTGGTAGTGGATGACCCATGATCGATGCGAAGGTTGCTACGATCCAACCAGTTGGGTTTTGGGTCGGGATATTAATATTCAAATCAATGTTTAGATATGTGGTTGTTGGACAATGGGCCTCGGTCTTCTCAAGGATCCCTTAGACTGAGGCTTAGGTTTGAGTTTCAAGGGCCTTAATTGTTTTATGTCCAAGTTTTCTCTTGCTATGATGATGAAGAAGTTTCTTGGCTTTGGGGGTTTTAAGTTTATTTGTTGTATAAGTGTGCTTATTTTTTGATGGGTTTATTAGAATCTTTGGTGCTTGTTGATACCAAAAAATGTAATTTAATTTTATGAAAAGCCCTAGGTCAAATATCAAATTTCGATTTGATCCGAGACCCATTAGATCAAAATTGGGTCGGCATGACTCAGAGTAACAACTCTCCGCCATGACACGTTACCCACGATGGGTAAATGCCCAAATGATGAGATTCATATTCAAGACCTAAGGGAGGCAAGCCATGCCATGACAAGTTATCAAAGGACAAAAGACGCCATCAAAGGCCAAACCCCTCCTTAAAAAAAGCTACACAAGGCCTATTTGAGAGTTAGGACATACTAGGCCATGCTCGTTCATGCCCAAACACACTTCCTCTATCTAGGCACGTAGTTCCTCTTAGATACGCCTTAATACCCACATACCGACGCTTCAACAACCACATGCGTGCCCATTCACTTCACACACATATTAACACATGCCAAGCAAAATTGGGCACAAGTATCCTGATGATATGTCTGGACCCGTCTATCACAACATGCCACGCGACCAACTCGTAACGTGGACCCAAGCCTGTCACATCCCGATCCCGGAATTATTTTACGGTTGGTTACTTTGGTCTTTTACCATTTAAAGTGACCGTCTAACCGTACAATGATCGTGAAGTTGACTTTTCGTTAAGTCAAGAATTTGGGAAAACTTCCTTCTTGAAAGTTGTAGAGGGCGTCGTTACGAGTTCGTGGACACGTAGCACGCTCAAATCGGAGTTCGTATGAGAGAGTTATGAACAAAAGTATAAAGTTACTATGCGGTAAAACGGCTATATATAGGAGTTACCGGGGTGAAAAATCAGATTTTCACCCGGCTTCTCTCTCCTCTTCCCCGACGGAAAACTGCGCCGAGCTTCCGGCCGCCCTAGCGCCGCCGTCCGGCCACCAACCGCCGGCGCACCGGTCCCAAAAGTTCGGCCTCCGAGTCTACTTCAATCCTAGGTAAGCTTTCCGACCTAACTCGCCGTAAATCGGGAGAAATTCCGATTTGTTCTTGGTGTGTACAGTAGATTTTCGGGATTGAATTTCTCCCTCCCTAGATCACCAATTGTTGAGTTCTTTATATGTTTAGGATGGGTTTTAGGTGTACTACAATCTCCTAGAATTTGGTAGCTTGATTTGAAGTGTGTAGGGAGAATTGAGGATTTGAAGTTTGGTAGTGTAATTTTCGGGGTCTACTGTTCATCGAGTTTTTGACCTAGTTAGAGGCCGAATTGGCCTTCGAGTTGAACTAGAAAGTTGTTCCAATTGATGAGACGAAGCTACTGGTAAAATTTGGTGGCGATCGGAGGTCGCCTGAATTTTAGCCGGAATTTCTGCCGGCGGCCGCCGTCGGCGGCGGAGCTGGCGGCGGTGCCGCCACTTTTTGGGCAGTTTTTCATGTCCATTAATTAGTACATATTGTGAGGAGTCTATGGTTAAAATTTGGTAATTTTTGGAGGTGTTTTGGTTAGGTTTTGGAATTGTTCTAGTTTAGTATTATTGGCGGATAATTAAATATTATTCCGACCATCGATTATTGCCGGTTAAGGTTTAAAGATTATTTTAAGGACTCCTAAGGTATTGGTGAAATGGTTGAATGGGTGTCCATAGTAATTCAACGACTTATTACGTGACACCCTAACGTCAAGTTAAAGTAATAAAGGAAAGTTCGGAAGCTGAGTCGGACTTCCGGTAAATTGAGTTAAGAGTCGATAACCGGGAAAGAAAGTTATAAAGGTTAAAGTGCTATAAGAAAGGAACTTGGTCAACATGTGGTCAAATAGGATTTCCTGGTCAAACTAGGAAAAGACCAAGTCAACTGTGGTATGACTAATGTGATGATTTGTTGTACAGTCTCTGGTCGGACGTGAGACGGGCTCGACTACGCGGGTAGTTCGAGAGTTTCGCTCGAGGAGATTTCCGAGCGGGAAGAAGGTCGAAATAGTACTGTGAGTGGACATATTATTTTAAATAAATGCATGCCTTAATTATTGAGTTAATTGCATGGTGTTTATGATTGTTTCCGAAAATTATATCCTTCTCGGGTTCTTGAATGTATTTACATTATTACTCAATTTTCTATTTCTTCCGGAAATGGTTATAGACGGTGAGGGCCGTCCTTCGAATGGAATTGAACCCGAGACCTCGTTGGAAATTTGTTTTATGCATATATGACAAGGAATTGTTTTAATTAATTGTTTTGGGAAGAGAATTTGATTAATGTATTGTTATGAATGTTTATTTTAAGGGTTGACCAATAAATATGCTAGCTAGAGTAGCGTGAGGGCGCTACTAGAGCTCTTAGCTCCGACCCTAGCCTGAGAGGTCAGGCAAACTACGTAGTGCACTATGAGGGTTGACCGTATCACTTTATTTAGAGCTCTTAGCTCCGACCCTGGTCTGAGTGGACAGACAAGCCTGAGAGGTCAGGTTGATATTATAAGGGTTGACCGTTATCACATATTCTAGAGCTCTTAGCTCCGACCCTGGTCTGAGAGGACAGACAAGCCTGAGAGGTCAGGTTGATATTATAAGGGTTGACCGTATTATTTTATTTAGCTAGCATATCGTAGCGTGAGGGCGCTACTAGAGCTCTTAGCTCCGACCCTAGTCTGAGAGGTCAGACTTATTATGTTTGGTGAACATTTCTCTTCCCATATTCCTTGCTGGTTTATCTTATCATGCATTTGCGGAAATTTAGTAATTGTGGGCATGCATAAATGATTTTTAAATTGATATACTTTCGGGAGAGCATTACAGGAAATGGAGCTTTTATATTTGATTTTCGTCCACTCACTCTAACAGTTTTTAAATGTTTCTCCCCTGGGCCTTTCGTTTTTAAATGCCCAGTGATGCAGGGTTCTTGAGAGGAGGTCGAGCGCGTACGAGAGTCGAGGCATAGTCGATCATTCCGTTGCTGCTTGAAATTGTTTGGGGTAATCATCTCTGTAGACTGCTCTGATTAACCCGGTTTAGTTAGTTTAGTAGGAAGGGTTGGCCATTCCAAAGGGGGTTCGGTAAGAAGTTCCCTTGAGGTGGTCCCCGCAGGATTTACTTCGGGTTAAAAGGGTTTAACCCGGGGTGGGTCCTGTCAATGGTATCAGAGCTTTAGGTTATCGTTTCCAGTTACTACCTCATATACTTGGTATCACTTAGTGTCTATAGAGTGATGGTCCGACCGCGGCGGATCCATCGGCATTTTATGCTTGGACGCTTAGTGTTTATTGAGGATATGAGTTAGTACTTCCTGATTGAGATATGGACCGAGTGGTCCTATAAACGATCGAATCTTCAAGACTATGCCTCAGTACGCGCGACCTCATAGAGAGTTCCTGTAAGAAACAAGGTAAGCTCGTTACGTATTTATGTTTTTGTATTCCCCATTGATTTATGAGATTTGAGTTGGGGATCGAGCTGTAAACTCACGTTGTTTAACGTTTGAGCATTATGTGTAAGTACTCGGTGGTGAAACAGTTAATTCACACCTGGGAGGCTGTCATAGTTGTTGACAGGGATGCTGTAGAAGCCTAAGACAAGGCTTGGGTGTTCGTTTATGAGGCTCTTAAAAGTGAAGAGTCGTACGAGTTACTGCAAGAGGTTGCATCCTGCCATGGAAAAAGGAGCTGAAGTCGCCTAGCGCGATTATTCAGTGAGGAGATAAATATTAAGATTTGACGATTGCCACGACTTTGTTGAGGTTCGTCATTAGTGTGGTTTCAGAGAAACCAACGGACACTTGAAAGTGGAATGACTCAAGGAAGTTGAGTGTTGTTATTTTTGTGGTTTGGATCTAGTGACTAGTCCATGATGTGGCACTATTGGAGAATGTTAAGGAAGTAAAGGCTAGTTTGGTCACTTGATGCTTTATGGGACAACCACTGAGACTAATGGCGTGGGTCAGTCTTGGTGCTGACATCGTTGTCATCAGCTACGACCAGATTCTCTTCGCTCCAGCCACCCATGATTGGGGTACTAGAAAGATTTGGATTGTTAGTGAGTCCAAGCGTGATTTGAATTGTTGGTGACAGTGGTTATTAGGCCATTTATCGTGGAGGCAGGAATTAAATCGTATCACCAGATATTTGGACTCATGTCAACCATAAGGTGAGATATCCACCTGCGGTCAAAGTATTTTATTAGTACACCTGTGGAGGGGTCACCAGGTTGGCTGTGTTAGAGATCGATTTTCAGATCGTGAAAGCGTTACTAGTGGTAATTAAAGGTAATTGGTTTCGGAATCTAAAGGAATTGTTGGAAGTGGCAACAAGCCACCGGGTCGTGGACCAAGAGTGCTCGGGGTACCGGAGTTAGTGATACGGGTCTTGACTGACTTTGTATTAATGTGATGTAGAAACCCATCGTTGTGCAGACGACATTGTTTCGACGGTTGAAGAAGTACATAGGTATACCCCACAGGAGTACGTGTACCCTCATTTATTGGGAAGTGGTAAGTTGAAATATGGGTAGCACAGGCTGGTAAAACATAATTATGGTGTACAGCTGTGTGTGGTCAAAAATGACATCAGGTAAGTGACTAAGGCTGATGATGACTTCATTTTAAGAAGGTGTCATGAGAGTTTCATTCATTGAGAACGGAGATTAAAGACGTTTGGTTAGAAGTTTCTGTGTAAAACGTCAATTAAATGGTTTAATGTCGTTAGTAGGTGGAAGGATGTTTCCTGAGATAAATGCACGGAAAAGGTGAAGGGACAGCAGTGAGGCAAGGTTTACTGAATCGTTGAATAGGAGTGAGAATGTTGTAGATGGTCAAGCTTCAACCTGCAACCAAAGTCGTCCGTTATGACACTTGGTTTCCTCGAGGGCGATTAACTGAGCTTGATGGCATGGGAAATTGTGCACTCACTGGCTGTGGTCTAATCAATTATTGTAACCGAATGTGTACTTAGTCGTGTTTGGGGTTCATAAGTTACACTCACTGCAGTGACAGGAAATATTCTCAATCTTGATATGGGGAATAAGGATTAAGATCTGGGAGATCAATTATTGAGGTTAATTTAAGGAAATTCTAAGAGGATTAAAGTTTTGTTGGCGTTGCTATGGTCATTGGTCATTTGAGTAGTGACCCTACTTGTTAGGAATTTTTGACCTAACGGCAGTTCTTGGCGCCACGAGTGTAGAGTGGTAGCAAGAAAGGTCATTGGAGGTGACCCTCAAAATTGTCAACATTTTCGGTGAGTGTGAAAGCGGTGAAACTGAGGAAAGAGTTTCTTTGATGACTCAAAGGTGTTACGAGTCATGGTTTTGGAAACCAAATTGTTACAAGGGTAGTAAAGTATGTTGCTAAGTTGTGCAACACTCCATCGGAAACCGTGGAGTGATTAAGCTACGTTCAGATTAAGTTATGATCTGAGAGGATGTTAACGTGTGGCAGTGGATCTTGTGATTTAAGATCTAGAGTGGTAAGCGATTGAGAATCCTGAATCCTACCAAATAGAGGATACGGTGGATGGTGTACTTGCAGAGCATGGGGAACAGTTTTGTTAGGAACTGTCTAGTTGTACGAGTTGACTCTGTAATGTATACGTGCCCAGTGCGGTAATGGTATTTGTTATCTTGTGCCTCGTTAACTGGATGCTCGGTGATCAACATGGTTGTGTCTGTGAAATTAATTCCCGATGCTTTGATCAGATGTTCCTTTGGGCGTGCACCAGTGGCACTAAATTTCATGTAGATGTCTGACCTGGTTAAATGTCCAAGTTGCTGGTTATTACCGGACGATGTGGTAATGGAGGCATCTGGGAATGGAATATACTTGTTGAGCGGGTAAGGCTCTGGAATCCTTTTAATGGTAAATCTATCCCAGATTGTGATGCGGATAACGTTTATTAGACGCACGGTTGGTTGAAGTGCAAGCTCTGCACTATGCGTCATTCCAGGTTAAGGTAAGAGTTAGGGAGGTCAGTGGCACCTCACCTATGAGTAGTACGGGTATGTGTTACCAGTTGCAAAGTATGCAGTAACCCCACCAGTGATATTTGAGCTAGCGACTCTAATGTTCGACTTGTGGGTAAAAGTCAAGATTTATCCAGTCAGAATAGCTTGGTAGGCAGTGTGAAGCCTGACAATATTGTTTTCATGCGAGGAGTCAGTATTGTTGGATCTCGATGTCAGGAGCTTTTGGATCTCCCCGATTTAAAGGCTATGGTTTTGGATTTACGCTAATATTCACGGCAGTTCATGTCCTGTGTGTACAAGTGGTTTCAGTAATGATAGAGTCAGGGAAGACAATTACTCTACAACATGACAGAATAGTTTCTAGAAAGCGTAAACCAAATCAGGGAGCCTGGTGCAAATGAGGTGATGGTTCGTGTAACCCGAGTCGCCATGGTTTTCTCGTGGACTTGTTGTCAGTAGATTTGGCTCCACGTGGTATTGTGTTACCAGAGGATTTAAATCCATTAGTGACATCGAACCCTACTCCTCAGGCGTGATAATCATTACCTGCATAGGGAATGTGTGAGCTGATATTTAAGGTTCCACGAAAGTATACGAGTATTCTTGAAGAATTTATACTCACGACAAGCGAGTGGTTATTGGAATCAGAATGATTGATAGCGGTATTGTGACGACGTCACATGCGGTTGGTAAGGACGATTATTGGATTTTCAAGGATATGGTTATAATCCGGTTTAGGCAACAGGGAATTGTTGCCAAATGATGTTTTCAGCGTGTGACAGAATTTATCATCTTTTGGTGAAAAAAAAACAATAGTGATTCTCGCGAGGATTACAGATGGTGGATCAGCATAGGCGGTGTCGTATTCCACCTCATAAATGAGATGAAGTACAGTAAGAATTCGGTGATTCAGTTAATCAATGATTCAAGAGAAAATCATTGTGATCCACGGTAAGACCTTATGCTTTAGTTTTGACTTAAGAAAAGTGGTCGGGTGTCAGAAAAAGAGTAAGTATTGGAGGTTATCATCCACGTAAGAAGGACTGTTACGTTGGTTAAATGTGACATGTGACAAGGTTACATGAGTTTGAGGAATGTGTTGGGTATCCTTGGGGCTATAATGGATGCCTAGTGTCACGTATGTCCATGTTACGTAAATAAGTTTATTTCCTTACACTCTATATGAATAGCCTTCTGGCTAGTACTGGAAATTGGCTTATAAGAAGGGTCAGTAAGGATGTTGACCGTAAAGGGCAGGTGTTTAGGGTTTTGACAATGCTATTCGTGAGGTGTTTCAGAGGAGTTCTCAGAAAGGAGTTGATATTGGAGAATAATATCATTATTTAAGTGGTACTATCCCCCACTGTGTTGGACTTTGAGTATAGAAATTTCGAGGACGAAATTTTTATAAGGTGGGGAGAATTGTCACATCCCGATCCCGGAATTATTTTACGGTTGGTTACTTTGGTCTTTTACCATTTAAAGTGACCGTCTAACCGTACAATGATCGTGAAGTTGACTTTTCGTTAAGTCAAGAATTTGGGAAAACTTCCTTCTTGAAAGTTGTAGAGGGCGTCGTTACGAGTTCGTGGACACGTAGCACGCTCAAATCGGAGTTCGTATGAGAGAGTTATGAACAAAAGTATAAAGTTACTATGCGGTAAAACGGCTATATATAGGAGTTACCGGCGTGAAAAATCAGATTTTCACCCGGCTTCTCTCTCCTCTTCCCCGACGGAAAACTGCGCCGAGCTTCCGGCCGCCCTAGCGCCGCCGTCCGGCCACCAACCGCCGGCGCACCGGTCCCAAAAGTTCGGCCTCCGAGTCTACTTCAATCCTAGGTAAGCTTTCCGACCTAACTCGCCGTAAATCGGGAGAAATTCCGATTTGTTCTTGGTGTGTACAGTAGATTTTCGGGATTGAATTTCTCCCTCCCTAGATCACCAATTGTTGAGTTCTTTATATGTTTAGGATGGGTTTTAGGTGTACTACAATCCCCTAGAATTTGGTAGCTTGATTTGAAGTGTGTAGGGAGAATTGAGGATTTGAAGTTTGGTAGTGTAATTTTCGGGGTCTACTGTTCATCGAGTTTTTGACCTAGTTAGAGGCCGAATTGGCCTTCGAGTTGAACTAGAAAGTTGTTCCAATTGATGAGACGAAGCTACTGGTAAAATTTGGTGGCGATCGGAGGTCGCCTGAATTTTAGCCGGAATTTCTGCCGGCGGCCGCCGTCGGCGGCGGAGCTGGCGGCGGTGCCGCCACTTTTTGGGCAGTTTTTCATGTCCATTAATTAGTACATATTGTGAGGAGTCTATGGTTAAAATTTGGTAATTTTTGGAGGTGTTTTGGTTAGGTTTTGGAATTGTTCTAGTTTAGTATTATTGGCGGATAATTAAATATTATTCCGACCATCGATTATTGCCGGTTAAGGTTTAAAGATTATTTTAAGGACTCCTAAGGTATTGGTGAAATGGTTGAATGGGTGTCCATAGTAATTCAACGACTTATTACGTGACACCCTAACGTCAAGTTAAAGTAATAAAGGAAAGTTCGGAAGCTGAGTCGGACTTCCGGTAAATTGAGTTAAGAGTCGATAACCGGGAAAGAAAGTTATAAAGGTTAAAGTGCTATAAGAAAGGAACTTGGTCAACATGTGGTCAAATAGGATTTCCTGGTCAAACTAGGAAAAGACCAAGTCAACTGTGGTATGACTAATGTGATGATTTGTTGTACAGTCTCTGGTCGGACGTGAGACGGGCTCGACTACGCGGGTAGTTCGAGAGTTTCGCTCGAGGAGATTTCCGAGCGGGAAGAAGGTCGAAATAGTACTGTGAGTGGACATATTATTTTAAATAAATGCATGCCTTAATTATTGAGTTAATTGCATGGTGTTTATGATTGTTTCCGAAAATTATATCCTTCTCGGGTTCTTGAATGTATTTACATTATTACTCAATTTTCTATTTCTTCCGGAAATGGTTATAGACGGTGAGGGCCGTCCTTCGAATGGAATTGAACCCGAGACCTCGTTGGAAATTTGTTTTATGCATATATGACAAGGAATTGTTTTAATTAATTGTTTTGGGAAGAGAATTTGATTAATGTATTGTTATGAATGTTTATTTTAAGGGTTGACCAATAAATATGCTAGCTAGAGTAGCGTGAGGGCGCTACTAGAGCTCTTAGCTCCGACCCTAGCCTGAGAGGTCAGGCAAACTACGTAGTGCACTATGAGGGTTGACCGTATCACTTTATTTAGAGCTCTTAGCTCCGACCCTGGTCTGAGTGGACAGACAAGCCTGAGAGGTCAGGTTGATATTATAAGGGTTGACCGTTATCACATATTCTAGAGCTCTTAGCTCCGACCCTGGTCTGAGAGGACAGACAAGCCTGAGAGGTCAGGTTGATATTATAAGGGTTGACCGTATTATTTTATTTAGCTAGCATATCGTAGCGTGAGGGCGCTACTAGAGCTCTTAGCTCCGACCCTAGTCTGAGAGGTCAGACTTATTATGTTTGGTGAACATTTCTCTTCCCATATTCCTTGCTGGTTTATCTTATCATGCATTTGCGGAAATTTAGTAATTGTGGGCATGCATAAATGATTTTTAAATTGATATACTTTCGGGAGAGCATTACAGGAAATGGAGCTTTTATATTTGATTTTCGTCCACTCACTCTAACAGTTTTTAAATGTTTCTCCCCTGGGCCTTTCGTTTTTAAATGCCCAGTGATGCAGGGTTCTTGAGAGGAGGTCGAGCGCGTACGAGAGTCGAGGCATAGTCGATCATTCCGTTGCTGCTTGAAATTGTTTGGGGTAATCATCTCTGTAGACTGCTCTGATTAACCCGGTTTAGTTAGTTTAGTAGGAAGGGTTGGCCATTCCAAAGGGGGTTCGGTAAGAAGTTCCCTTGAGGTGGTCCCCGCAGGATTTACTTCGGGTTAAAAGGGTTTAACCCGGGGTGGGTCCTGTCAAAGCCACTAGGCCAAATGAGGCTTATTAGTAGGTTATGGTGTGGAAGGATACAAGACATTTTGCAAGGCTTATGGATGTCAAGTGTCGAGTTGTCCAAAACGTCATGGGAATCAAGCATCTCCATATAGGTTAAACACCACCATCACCACTATTCATCCAAGCATCTCTATATAACCTAAACACCACCACCCTACTATTTCTCCAAGCATCTTCATATACCACTATTCATCCAAGCATCTTCACACACTACTATTTAACCAAGCATCTCCATATAGCCTAAACACTACCATCATATCCATTTCTCTAAACAGGTTGAACACTACCATCATCGCCGCGTTTCACAACCCATACTCATATTAGACCCACTTTATGATGAGCATGCATGACGTTACACTTGCAAGATCCTAGCTCCCACACCATGCACATTACTAAGTCTTTTGAGTATTCATATTGCATGCTTGGGAGTCTCTCCATCACAACAAAGTCTATCTAAGGAAGACTTTGGGCCTAGTCTCGTGACCCTAAGGGGGAAGATAGGATCATCAAGCCCAACAACGGTAAACTTCGAGATCCTCATCAATCTCTACCCCAACATAAATTGACGACTTTATTGAGGACTAGGCTGTGATTCATTTTGAAATGGCTTCTTCATGCAACAAGAAATACAAAGGTGCTAGCAGCACCGTGCCTTCGCAAGAGGGGGAAGAGCATCAAGAAGTCGGAGATCGTCAGGAGGAATCTGCCTCCTGACAACATGAGTCCGAACATCATGATTTCATGCATGAAGAAGATACGGTGATCACTGCTGCTAATCTCTTACGCACTTTCAACACTTTTAGGGAAACCCAAAGGGAGTTTGTTGATGCCATGAAGAAGATAATAGGCTACCTCTCAGTGAAGAATCCTCTAGAGAAACTAAACAAGCACTCCGAAGATGCTAGAGACAAGAATTCTCATGAGAAGTCGGGCGTAGCGGCAGCAGCTAAGGAATCTAAAAAAAGGGATCATGAGCTAAATGAAAGACTACTTTTATCACTCAAGAAGATGTGATTGCCATGTTAGAAAGAGAGTTGCAACACACCAATGAAGATTAGAAGTACCTCCCCCAACCACCTTACTCAACAAGCTTAGTTAATCGCCCTTATCCGAAGGGCACCAAGCTTTGTTCTCTTTGGCGGGAGAAAGGGAATCCCAAGAGAGCACATAAGCCGTTTTATTGATGCTCTTGGACCTCATGCCAGTGATCACAACCTCAGACTCCGTGAGTTCTCAAAAACCCCCACTAACAGTGCCTACATTACAGACCCGATCCCAAATTCCACCATGGAATCTGAGATGGACCTGTGTAGCCCAAGTTAGAAAATAATTATATCGAAAATTTGACATAACCTACTCTAAAATGGACTACCCGAAACCTGTAAACAAATCACTAAGTACACTTCTAATTTCTCATTTCTCAAATAACTCCAGTCAAGACCTCCAATCACCCATAATTCATCAATTGTCAATCACCATCTTTAAATAATATGAACCAAAGTATCTCTCCAAAAATTACATGCAATTTCGAAATTAACCTATGTGCACCCAACACTATTAATATAACAAAAACTATCGATACACACTATCCGAACAATACCAGCTAACCGAGTGGGTATATCCCTTGGACGTGGATACCGACCAACCTCAGTAACATTGACATGAGCAAAATAGAAAACCAAAGGGCCCCGAAAAATATAGGAAAACGTGAGACAAGCTTAATGAAAGGACAAAAAATATAGTTTAAAAACTATTCTTTGATAAAAACTTATTTTCTTTAAAATCATTTTCTCTTTCGCAAACCTTAGTGCAGGCAAAGAACCATATCATAGGCAAACTAAATTCCGAAATTATGAATCATAAGAACATTTTAAAAGTGAATGCATATGGCAAACATGTGGCGAAGACAATCAAATTATTTGAATGAAATCTCGTGAGAACACTAAAAATGATAAGTAGGAGTAACTGAATAGTTTCTGGCAAACTCATCCTTCTGTAAATAGCTTTAACGTACTAAAAACATTACCGAACTTGTACCCAAATTAAACTGGTCATGCACCTACAACGAACAAGTCAAAGTTGGTAGAGCGTGGCAGACAACTGGTCATGCACTCATGTTGAGCGAACTCAACATAAGTAGAGCAGGGGTGGGGGAGAACTGGTCAGACACCTATGCGCACCAGGCAGAGCGACGAAGCTGGTGATGCACTTGTGCGTCTGCCGATACACAAGCAGAGCGGTGAGGTATACGTGCATGTAACCGGAACTGAGGAAGTACTGAAGTATCTCGATGGGTTGGGTACTCATAAGATATGATAAAACTCATTTTTCATTTTCCAACTACAAGGATTCTCTTTAATATTGCACGAAAACTCAAAGCATAAACCCGCTAAATCATTTAGAAAATTAATTTATTCTCAAAGTACCAATACGTAAATCATAAATATCAATAAAGCCTTTAAGAAATTTCTTTCTCCAAACTCATGCATCTTTTCTCCAAAAACATAAATCCAAAATCTCATAGCTACATTATATTTATTCACTAAAAATATAAAAAAGAGATATACATGATATCACATAGAAATAAAGAAATCAAATTTCAAGAAAGTAATTGCAAGGCATTTCTTTAAACACAAAATTCCAACTCACAATGAAAGATAACTAGGTGACCAAGTGCATCCCAACTCGGGATCGTCCTTGAGAGTTCCCACAACTGGGATTTTGCTCAAAAACTTCCTCAACCGGGATTTCCTAGCCAACAACAATATATATATATAGAAAACTTAAACTCAAATCCCAATAAGCTAAGTAAAGAAACATGAATGCATCCTAGCTTCCGGTACTCGCTCCCTCGGCATAATTCCACCAAAAGTCACCAAATACTTCAACCAACACATATTCACCTTAACATTATTCCATACATGTAAAACTCCAACACTTCCAATTTGAAATATTTCCAATATAATCTCAAACCAAAACTTCAATTTCTTACCCAAACTCTCACAACTTCACCTAGGCTAATACCAACACATTATACGAGGAATAACAACGCTCCAAAACACTAAATATGACCATGAATGAATGCTGAAAACGGCGGAGCCGCGGTGGCTCAAGGTGGCCAAATCCTCAGACTTCAAAATTTCTAAAAATATAAGCAGTACTATACTCGAAAGAAAGCCCATGAGATAAGGAACAACTTTATATCTTGGGGTTTATCCAAATTCTTGATGGTTTGGCTAGAAATCGAAAAAATATGTCGGAAAACTTGAATCATTCTCTCCTTCGATTTGTTGTACACAAGTAGAAATAAATTAAGAGCCTAGTATATATGGAATACCCATGAGAAAATGAAGAGATTGGTACCATTTTTGTTGCCGAAGGTGGCCAAAATCGACGACGGTGATGGCAGCCCTAGGGAGGCACGACCTACACCTCTCTTTCTCTTTCTCTTTCTGTTTTGGACAGGAAAAACAAAGTGAAGGGGAAGAGAGAGCTAATCCCTTTAATTAGCGAGGGAATGAAATTGACCAAAGTTCCATCTACACGAAAATACTTGTAACTTTTCCGTTAAAACTTCGTTTAACAATCAGTTTGCGTCTACATTCTCGTAACGTCGCGTTCTACGCTTCTAAAATGGAGAACTAATTTTTGAAAATATATGAAAAATAATCTCATTTGGAGAGCTTAGTTATCGATAAGCATCAGAATCCCTAAAATGCAATGTAAAAAAACTAACTAAATGTATTTTTCTAGTACAAAGTGTTACACTACACCTGATATACTAGCACCAGGTTCTATCCATACTTGGGAGGATATGGCAAGTAAGTTTTGCAAAAAGTAATTTGAGCACGAAGAGCAGTCACTCTGGCTCAACTAAACAGCACGTGCCAAAGCTCAAGTGAGAATTTAGTTGAGTTTGTGTGGTGTTATAGAGACCTAGCTTTGGATTGCAACGATGAGAAAGGAGAAGAAGCCTTGATGGAGATTTTTGTTGGTAACATGTTACCTGAATACAGGGTGCACCTTGAGAATTCCAACATAGCTACTTTTTCACGCTTGATGGACGCTATAATGAAGACGAGCATGTCTGTCAAGGTTGTCAGTGGGAATAGAGCAAGGAGGTCAGAGAAGAAAGATACTCACTAAGCATTGAAAATCTGGGAAAGACCCTCAAACTCAAATAAGCGCAAGGATAGGGAAACATACCATGCTCTACCATGCAGCGATGAAGAACTTAATGCCATCTTGGTTACCATGTTTGCGGATGGTGCAATCAAGCCAGCACGTCCATATAGAAACCCATCTCGGGAAGATAGAGCAAACCCATGCTATTGTATGTATCATCAGCTTATTGGTCATCCTACATCGGCATGTCAGTTCTTAAGAAAGTTAGCCAAATCGACAAATCGAGGTACTCCTCAAAGTGAACGGGCACATGTATCACATCCTCCCAAAAGAGTTCATCGCCATGCTCCACCGAGCCCAATCCCGTGACACCTTACTCATTGTCAGGAAAGTTGCTCCGAAGACACCGATGTTCGATCTCGGAAGGAGTAGAGGTCGGTGACATTGAAGCTCTGAACAGATCGATGATAAGGATATGAAAGATGAGAAAGACAGATTAGAAAGAGAGAGAGAGAGAGAGAGAGAGAGAGGTGCAGACGTTTAAACTAACAAAAAGGACATAACGAGAATAGAAAAAAGCCAAAGCAACCCTTTTTTGGTTATAAATAATACTAGAGTACCGTTTTATCAGTTTGTAGTTAAAAGACGGCCCTGATTTAGAAAGTGGAAAACTATGAGATTTTTTTATCATTAAGGTGCTCAAATGGCCATTTTCTAACATTATACCATAAGAATAACTAATTACAATTAAGTACTAAAATATCAACGATCCGAAAAATATAAATGGTTAAAAAAAATCTCGATGAATATATTAAGAAAAATCAATTATCTATGGAAATTTTATCAAATTTTGTTAAAAGTAAATGTAAAAATGATACATATGATGAAATGATGAAAATGCCCTTAAAATTTAACGGTATTAGTGGTTAAAGTACCAAAATGCTAACAGAATAAAACTTAGGGTATTTAAATGCAAGTTTTTGATAGTTAGGTATAAAATTAAAAGAAGATCATAGTTCAGGTGGCTTATTGTAATTGATCCAATGAAAAATGTCCATTTACTAGAAAATTTGACATTTTACTTCATATTCCAACAATTTTTAAAAAACATTGACCTTTTGAACTTTCAAAAAAGAATTTATGCCCATTAGGTTTAAATTCTTAAGAACTTATATTATTTTAATATCATTATACCCTCATCCCCTAAACATGGTTAGAGAGAAAAAAATAGAAAGAAGGTTTCACCGGAACCTCACTGACTCCGATCACCGGCCGTCAGACTCTGGTCATAGGTCATCGGTGTCCAGACTCCGGTCGTTGGATTCTGGTCATCAGAATCTCGTTAAACTTGTTAAAATGTCACCGAAATATAACCGGATCTTACCGGAACCAAATCAAACTTTCGTTGGAAGTTCTACTGGGGGCAGTATACTTTATAAGAGAATTTATTAGGAGTAGTAACCTTTATCAGAAAACTTTACTAGGGGTAGTAAACTTGCATAAATCAACACATATAGCTATTTTTCAGGTTTCAATTGTAGTAATGTTGAAAAATGACTTATTGGAGGCAATAAAACTTTATAAATAAACTTTACTGGGGGTAATAAATTTTATAAGGAATTTATTAGGGTTAGTAAACTTGAATAAATCAACACATGTAGCTGCTATTTCGGGTTTAGGGTGCAGTAATGTGGAAAAATAATTTACTAACCTTTAGTAGTAACCCCAAATAATGTATTACTAACCCTAGTAAACATGTTTTCATCTTACTTAACCCATATGTTAATTCAGAACCTTTGTTCTCTACAAACTTGTATGTTTCTCACATAATCATTACAAAATGTTGATGTGTGGAGTTCGACTTAAGAAACTCATCGATGAGTTGATGACTTAACCCGAGGTCTCCACCTCCATCCAACAACACTCCGGCATACAAAGCTGCCATTAATCAGTAGTCTTACAGGAGAACGGGGAGCTCGAGCTCGACAATGCCAAGGAACTTAGAGGAAAGAGATGGAGGTGAGACTAAAAGGGATCTCAAGCGGCGAAGGGACACCATACTTAGCAAGCAGCCCGAGGCTCGACCCGGTAGTGTTCGTTGAAGAGAGAGCCCAAGGAGTGGGTGACCTAGGTGGAGCCTAGAGTCGTCATCACCTTCCTTTCTTTACCTAAAAGGAAAGGAGAGCCCGTCGTCGATGTTGTGACTTCGCCGTCGAGGCTGGGACTCCGCTATCGTCGAGGTTGGGTTTGACTTCGTCGTCGAGCAGAGCGGCGAGCAAGGAGGACGCTGATGCGGAGGAGGGCGGTTATAGGATCCGGTCGCTGGAGATGGTGGTGGCGAGGGTGTTGTCGCCGGGTTGGATCTCAGAGAGAGTGAGAATGAGAAGAGGTGAGGAAGTGAGTTGGTTTTGAGTATGTTTGAGTATTTTTGTTTTTTGTTCCAAACAGTTGGAATATTAACTAATAATTTTTTTAGACGTAATAGAGAGTTTTTCTTGTTTATTTTTGTAGTTAATGATCACCTATGTATATGAGGGAGAGCTCCAATGAGGACCTTATAATGAGGACTTTCAAATGAACGGTTAGATGATATGCACATGAGAATTAAAAAATATTAATTAAAAATGAAAACCTTAATCCAACCATTTATTTAAAAATTCTCACTTAATTCTCATTAAAAACTCTCACTGTATATAAACACCCACACCCACACCCACCAGAGAAACTCAATTTAATGTGGGCTTGGAGTCCGTTCCGTGTGTGAGAGAGATCAAGAGAAAGCCCAAAAAGGTGGAAAGAAGAGTTGTGATTAATGATAATGAAGAAGGTGGCTGTCTGCTTTTTCTGACCTGACATTTTCTTCTTCTTCTTCTTCTCTGGTTGATCTCATCTTGGTTATTTGCATAGAAGAGAACAGAAGAACTCAGAAAGGATTCTACTCTGTTTGTCTATACAGAGCTGGTTTTTGAGGTGCAGATCTATTCTTTTTTTTTTAAAAATAAATTTTGAATGTATTTTGAGCTGGTGAAGAATATGCTTAGAAGTTTAGGTTGCTCCACATGGGTTGTGTCTTGAGGAAATTCCCAGAAAAATCAAGAGTTGAAGTATTCAACTTCGCTACTAAAGTCTTGAGCTTTACTAAGTTTTAATGTTATTTTTGCTTGCAGATCGTTGTAATCAAGCAATGGAGCAGCTTTGTCTTTGACCAGCTGATGCTCCTGATTATCTGGGTTTATTTGGATTGATCGGTAAGTCAACTTAGTTTCATCAATTGCTGTAATCCATCTATAATTAAGACAGAAAATAATTTTGAGATATAACAATAGAGAAGAAAACTAATTATCATGAGCATCAGGTCTAAATTCTGACCCTTTCCCTCAGCTCAGCGTGTAGAAATGAGGGTTCTCCAAGTTGAGATTTTGTTTAGGATTAATCGCTCTAAATGAGGGTTTTATTGATTTGCAATTTCTTTTCTAAGTGAACATGAGCTTAGATTTCTTGTGGTATGTAGTTAAACATTTCTTTTGATACCACCTACCCCTTTTTGCTATATTACATGTGCAGTTGTATATATCCAATGTTCTATTACTTTATCAGGGGAGCTATGGACAATTTTGTTGTTGTTTCCACAGCTTAGTAAAGTGTCATTATCCTTTCTCTTTTACGTTCATCTTCAAGAGGGGATTTCTGGATCCAAAAGTTAAACTACTAAGACTAGAGTCTAGCACTTTAGAATCTGCCCTTTTTACTTTTCTTTTTCTGGTGCTTTCCTTTATCATTATATATCTTTTTCTTTGTGCAGATTATTTGGGTGGCAGAGTCACTTTTCTTTCCTTTTGTGGGCAGCTCTTAGCACAACCCAAGTGGAAAATTAGAGGATTTGAAGGAGATACATAATTGTTCTGGAATTCTTGTGCACAAGTAGGAATGTCATTCCGTAGCATAGTTCGAGATGTCAGGGATGGGATTGGAAACCTATCTAGAAGGGGCTTCGAAGTTCGGCTGATGGGCCATCATAGGGGGAAATCTCATGGATCATTAAATGATTTGCATGACCAGCCTCTTGTCGTTCAGAACAGTCTCTGGGCTAGCCTCCCCCCAGAACTTTTGTATGATATAATTAGGAGGCTGGAGGAGAGTGAGAGCACATGGCCTTCTCGAAAGCACGTTGTTGCATGTGCTTCAGTTTGCCGTTCTTGGAGAATGATGTGTAAAGAAATCGTTAGGAGTCCTGAGATCTGCGGGAAGCTTACTTTTCCAGTTTCACTAAAGCAGGTTTGGTTCCTTTCAACCCGTTTGAATGCGATGTATATCTTGTGTTCGTTAGGAATATGTTTTCTTTTGGCAAGTTTCCACTGAAATTAGAAGTTACTAAGGCTGTGGACAAGTTGCATGCAGTCTAGAGAAGCTGGTCATATTTTGTTGTTATATATGATACTTACCGATTCATTTTGTTTGGTTTTTCAGCCAGGTCCACGGGATGGACTCGTTCAGTGCTTCATCAAAAGGGATAAATCTAATCTAACATACCACCTGTATTTATGTCTTAGTCCTGGTGAGTATACTTTTCGGTGTTGTTGGCTTTGCTAGTTTATCCATCCATTTTCATGCATTCTCAAATTTAGTCTTTCTCCCGCTCTCTCTATATATATATATATATATCAGCCCCCTTCCAATGAGGGATCACTTTTCTTGAAATATTTGAGGAATCAAAGATTACACCAACTTTTTGATCACTAAATCACACCTCCACCGTCCAATATATAGAGTTATATATGTTGATCATCTCTGCAATATTTCATTCAATTTGGTGATCGATAAGATCCTCAAAACTGTGAATTAAAATTATAAGCATGAACGGTTCATGTTTGGCAGATTTGATGCGTCAATTGATTTTAGTTAGTTCAAAGCCTTAACGATCACCAAATTAGATGAAATTTTGAAGAAATGATGTACATGTATCAAAGTATTGAACGGTGGAGATATCGATATATGATCAAAAAGTTAGTCTAATGTTTGATCCCTCATATATGTCAAAAAAAAGATCCCTTAATGGAAGGGTCCTATATATATATATATTAATACTTTTGTTTAGAATTCATATATTTGCATGATGTTTACTTTTTATGGAAGCAATGCATTTTTGTTGGTCATAGATAAGTAAAGGATAATTGGGACACTAATTTTAGCCATCAGTATGAAAATGTACCATGTTTTTGACGAGGTAGAAGTATGAAGGGCTAATTACACCCCGTTTGACAGAGAGTTCTCAAGCAAAGAACTCTATAGAATAGGCCTGGCATGCCAGGAATGAAGAGAACTATTAATGTTTTTGTTTAAAATTGATAAACTGATTGTCTGCTACTCATGAGGGTGCTTAAATACTACAGACAAAACCCTAGGGTGGATAACACGGAAGCCTAAAAGCCCAAGGATTAAATTAAAACCAAATTTGAAAATAACTAGAAAACATAAAATACCGAAAAGTAGTAAATTGCTGTTTTGAGGCCCAAGAGGAACCCGGATGACCGAAAAATCCCATAGGTCGTGGTGAAGGGACGAGTTTGACTCGTCTCGCCGTTCCACTTCCGGAAAAATGTGTAATAATAGTTATTCGGACACCGAATGCTAAATCTGCAGCAAACGGGTTTAGACTTGCAACGATCGATCTGCTCCTTAATCTCTTGATTCTCTTCTGCCATCTATCCAACGTTAGTTTTGGGCTGCGTATTCCACGTTGTGGAATGCAAGGGTCTGCAACGATCTGGTAAATACATTGAAGACTTTGGGAGTTTAGACAAATCTTCATTAATCAAATAAATGAACCCTCCATAATGGAAAATGAAATTGACTTAGGTTCATTGAGTATAACCTTGTTTATGATATCATGTAGTCTGAAACCTTTGTAACCCCCATGTTCATTCACCAGTTTGTATATCAAAGTTCAAAGATGAGAGCCACACTTGGAGATAGAAGATCTAAAAAAGTAATGCGTTTTATGTGACTCCAAACGAGTGATTGTGAAAGTACCCAAATATTGGTACTTTGCTTGGTAGACTTTATGATGCTCTATGGATACCTAACCACGTATCTCACGAATCTTTGTTAGTTGCTAGGTCACTGCTTACTTTTCCTGTAAATTTGGATCACAAAATGGTGGGAATAGTTTTGTCCATTACCTCTAATAATAAATTAGTTTATTTTAGTGTTTCTTTTGAGTAGCATGTTGGGTTGAATGTTGTAATTTAGTTATGAGTAGCAATTGGAGCTGCCTGCCTGCTCGTATGATCCTTAGCATGAGAAGCTTTATTTGGTACATCAGTCTGGTTTAGAAAATGCATTCCATTCCATGGGGAAAATGTAATTTCTTATGTGGCAACTTCTTCAACCAGAAAAAGTTGAGTAGTACTTGCAATAATGTGAAATGGCTTTTGAGGTTAAATTGAGTATAGTGAAGGTGTCAAAAGTATTTCAAACTGTTAAGCAACAAGGTTTATATGCCTTGATGAAACTTCCGTTTCATGGTAAATTGACTTTTGGCATTAGATTTTCCATTTGCTTTATATCAGTTTAACTTCCCTACCTACATGAGGGTGTCGAATACAACAACTGAAAATATGTAGATAGGGGATAAAGTTAAATTCCTCACTTGGTCAGTTTTTAATGCACATATATCTATGCATTTTTTCCTTTTAGCTTTAACAGCCTTCAAAAGAGCAAGAAGTAAAGCAGTGAAAGAAACATTAACTCCCTAAATTGCATGAGATCTTAACATTCTGCAGGTTTACAAATAAGTTATGGATAGCAACTTTCCCATATAAATGTCCTATAAATCATGGTTCTGAGTATAACACTGGCATATATCCCTAGCATTCTCTTCATGAAATTATTACTTGATGTTACCATTTTTGAATCATAAATTGCTATGCTCGGTTAATGAGGACCATCCATTTATTGTTTTTCTTACGTATCATATTTGTTAACAAAGACCACCCATATATTGTGAATATCATTGATGTTTTTGTCCATGTCCAATCCTGCAGCTTTGCTTGTTGAAAATGGGAAGTTCCTTCTTTCTGCAAAGAGAAATCGACGAACCACTTGTACAGAATATGTTATTTCCATGGATGCTGACAACATTTCAAGATCAAGCAACACTTACATTGGAAAGCTTAGGTGAGAACATGAATTTGGTAGTTTAATTTTTTTGTCTATATATACTCATAAAAATAGCACATTAAAAAGTTTCTTGTTAATTTACATACTGGTGATCACCATTTGTATTCTTCATTTGGTGGAAGCTATTGTAGCAGAGGTGACTGAATTAGTCGAACCTTTCTTGGTGCAAAAAAGTAAAATAAAATAATAATTTCTATTTCGACCACAAATATCATACCTCTTCATTTAGATCACCTATCCTTTTGTCACGTATTAAGTAGATTGAACATGAAGCAAAAATATGTCTTCTATGCTGATGTAGCTATAACAATGGTAGGATGCACTAACAAGGACAGTTGATCTATTATGTTTATGTATTGGTTTACTGGGAGCTATAATAATTTTTGTATGCGTAAGCTTTATAAATTTTGATTTCAAGTAATCATCTTGTTTCATGTCCCAGATCGAACTTTCTTGGCACAAAATTTATTGTGTATGATACACAGCCTGCATGCCATTCTGAGCATATAACGCCCCCAGGAAGGACAAGCCGTAGGTTTACTTCCAAAAAGGTCTCCCCAAAAGTCCCAACTGGCAGCTATAACATTGCCCAAATAACATATGAGCTAAATGTGTTGGGTACTCGTGGCCCACGAAGGATGCATTGCATGATGCATTCTATCCCAGTCTCGTCTCTTGATGTGGGAGGTAGCATCCCCGGCCAATCGGAACTCCTTCCCCGGTCCCTAGAAGATTCATTCCGAAGCATCTCTTTCTCAAAGTCTCTCGATCACTCAGTTGATTTCAGTAGTGCACGGTTTTCTGAAATCGGTGGGCCTCAGGATGAAGTGGAGAATAGCAAGTCAAGACCATTAGTTCTGAAAAACAAGCCCCCACGATGGCACGAACAATTACAGTGTTGGTGCCTAAACTTCCGAGGCCGGGTAACTGTTGCTTCAGTTAAGAACTTTCAGTTGATTGCTGCCCTTCAGCCTGACCCAACTGTTGGTGCACCTACTCCATCACAGCCAGCTCCACCTGATCTGGATAAAATAATTCTGCAGTTCGGCAAAGTTGGTAAAGATATGTTCACCATGGATTTTCGTTATCCTTTATCTGCATTTCAGGCCTTTGCAATCTGCCTGAGCAGCTTTGACACTAAATTGGCTTGTGAATAGAGAAAAGAGCAAGTGGATAGGTGGTAAGCAGATTAATCACTATGATCCTGTTCATGTATTCTTTTACCTGTTGTTTGTTGTGCCTTGTCTTTCAGTTTTCTTAGGATAGGAAATTGTTTGTTCTGTCGTAAAACTCAATTGCTGCCTGGGTAACAGGGTATAACATGGTTTTGATACCAAATCAGAGTTGCTACCCATGACCTGTGAGTCGATTCGTTTTATGTCCATCTTCATTTGTATGTTCATTCCTGTACATTTAGTTATGCTTTCATTTTCACAACCCGATTCCCCTGTTAATGAATGGTAGTGACCATTTGATGCTGGTGCCTGGTGGATGTTTGTTGACCTTGCTGGTAGTGGTGATGAGAAAATGGGTCATGCACTTCATTGCTTGATTGAAATCTTGTGCTGCCAGTTTCCTTTTGAATTTTCAAGTCAATTTTGAACAGCTCCGCCTGGTTTGCCTTATAATCTGGCTCTTTAAAAAGGCCATCACTTTATGTGGAGAGGCTGAACATTCTTTCGAAAATATAAATTTCATTCAACTAGCGATTGAAATTGCTAAGGGTGGCATCCCGGAGAAGTTTAGGGAAGAAATTGCAAACCGAATTGCCCGTTCTAATGCTGTCAATCCCACCTGAGAAGCAGAGGGAGCTGTTGACAAAGGACGAGCCCCTGCTGCCTTGAAAGCACCATAGTGATCTCTAATCACATCTTGCAGCGCCATTTTTGTAACACCTCCATGCATATTTCACTTGACAGGTCTCTTCCAAAGTGGTCCCTTTATGCACAAGCAGCAGTTCAGCACAACTTGAACATAAGGAATAGTTGATGCATGGACCAACTGATATGTTTCAAATCAGCCTAGCGTTGCTATAGCTAGATCTGCTTGCAGTCTAGGCTTATCTTTCCATAAAGCGGCGTTTCTATTACTCCATGATGCCCATTAGAACATCATAACCTTCTCAAATGGTGGAAGAGAGAGTATGGCAATGCACCCCAACATCCATTCTTTAAAATCAAAACACGGAGTAAATGGAAGAGAAATTAAGCTGCAATGAGACCCCAATAATTCCAGGGCTACGGGACAATCTTCTAACACGTCCTATTAATTCTGTTGGACAATCACATAGAAGGCAACAAGTGTCCCCCTCATGCCCCCGAGACCCGAGTTAACAGTCTCTCTGGTAGGCAAAATATTCTGACATGCCCTCCAGAGTTGACATTCATATTCGGTGCTATTTAACCTTCCAATCGTGTCCAAAGTGGCTTATAAATCATCTTGCAGAAAAACTTAAACAAATGGAGCAATTTTCCTTCTTCAATATTGAATTGTGTATAACTGATTTAGAATGCTAACATTATATAGAAAATTCAAACACTTTGAATCCTACCTAAAAACTGAAACAAGTATGGATCAGCTATATTTACATATGCTAAGCCATAATAAAAGTACAATAATATACAATCACTTAGAAGGTCATGCTTGGACACCATGCTGCTACACCATGGTCTACTGATGGATAAAGTAAGAAATCCTATTAGAAGCCATGTTGCTAATTAGGCCATGCTGCTGCAACATAACACATGATTTATCAACCACCATGCTGGTTCAACAGTAACTTCATTCTCCACATGTTTTATTAGCTTAACACCTAACTGCTCACTGCACAAAGCTTGTTGTGCAGTGACTTAGATATATACACAATAACTCATTACTCCCAATACATCTAGCGGTGGAGCTTGAACTTGATCAGGAGCTTTGTCTCTTGTTACATAGTACGCACTGTATGCGGTGAAGTCCCTTCTCATGTGGGTGCCAAGCTAGCATGTCTGCTGGTAATTTCAGAGCTCAAAAGGATTGCTTTTATTAAGCTATACTCTGGAGGGGTAAAGAGCTGAAACAAGACATGATCCTTCCAAGCAGCAGTCTCCACATTTTTAAGCTCGGATAAATATCTTAGCCCTTAATATTCTGAAAATAAATCTGAGAGGCGCAGTGAGCAGGTTTATCGCAACATGTAGGCGCATGATTCCAGCTTTCTTCAAATTCCTACTTGTTGATTAATGATGTTGGGTCATGGACTCTGCCAAAATTGGACCAGGTTTGTACAGCCTCTGAGTTAGAAGCTGTTCTTGTTATCCCTCTGGTCAGAATAAGTAGTAGTAGAGAAAAGTTGTACTGGTTCTATAATAGGAATGAGAAGTATTTTGTCAAGAGTGCTTATTGGGTGGCAATGAGGGAGCAGCGAATTCAGGCCCCAGTAGTCGTTGAACATTGGAATCGTCTTTGGAAGCTGAAAATTCCACCGAAGATGAGTCATTTCTTATGGAGATGTTCAATGAGTTTTTTATCGTGCATGTGGTCCCTTTATCAAAGGTATGTTGTTCAACAACCTAAATGCCCGAGATGTCATCTAACTGATGAAACGCCTTTGCACGCAACATGGTCGTGTTTTTTTTGTGTTGCGACGTTGGAGAAGGCGAGTTTTTATGCAAAGTTGACTTCGGGTACATTGTCTAATTTTAGTGATGTATTGGATTATGCTATGAGTGTTCTTTCTGTGGATGAGATGAAATTGTTTATTATCATTCTTTGGAATAATTTGAATGAGCGTAATTTGGTGACTCATGGAGAGAATCCTCGGCCCCCAGAAGTAATATTTCAGTAGTGTGTGGTGATTTGGAAGGGCGTGTTGGTAGTCCAGGCTCGTGGTCAAACAAGGTCTAAGGCTGCAGTTCAACAATCTTGTGTCTGGAGGCCTCCTAGCCCAGGTATGATGAAATTAAATTGTGATGCTGCTGTTTTCAATGATGAGATAAATATTGGAGTGGGGGTGGTTATTAGGGACAATTCTGGAGATCTGATTCTAGCTAAAGAGAAGAGACTTACAGGGAGATTCAAACCTTGTATTGCTGAACTTTAGGCAGTAATTGTGGGGTTGGAATCGTTGGTGGAAGGTGACTGGAAGGTGGAGAGTGTTGAATCAGATTGCCTAGAAGCCGTTCTAATGGTAAATGATGATGGAGAGTGTTTGGCACTTTGGCTGAGGAGGTGTTGGTTAAGAAGGTTAGGGAATTACTTGTTGCGAATGGTTTGAAACTTTCTCATGTTTCAAGGATGTGTAATGGCGTGGCTCATGAGATAGCTAAGTTTGTAGCCCGTTCTGAAGAGTGATTTTCATGGTTAGGGGTTGAGCCCGATTGACTTATGAATGTCATCATTGGTGACAGCCCCGTAACTCAGTCTAGTGATAGGGAAGGGAGGGGGATGGTGTATCCACCACCTTTATTTCTAATGTTCTGTAACTTTTCTTTCTTTGAATAAAATTCTTGGTAGTTTCCTAAAAAAGGAGTAATAAAGATTGTTTATATGATCTCAATCAAATGCTACACAGGGAAAAAAATATAATTGCTACAATAAATGTGCATGATATGATGGAATTTTGAAAAGAAAAAAAAACCCAGCTTGAAGAGAAACGATAGAACTCACTAAATGCTATTATAAATATCTAAACGCTATGGAAACTCTGTACATAACGATTCATAAATGCTATGAAATATAGATCTATAGCGATTTTGAAACAGTACGTTCTCAAACATAAGATAACATTTTTCAGAAACATTATTGAAAGTACCAGACCTACCATAGAGGGGGCAATCTTAGCGTACTATAAAACGCTATGACATTATACGGTAGCGTTTTTCGGCCGCTATAGATGATAGTTCATGTAGTGGGGGCTTACCCATAATTTTCAAAACCACTACGCACCTTTTCTCAAAATCGAGCTATTATGCATTCTCTTTGAGAAGGAGACGTTCTGACCATGCCCATCCACATAAGAACACTCCTCATCAGTAAATTCAAAGGTTGTTGTCTTGATTTTCTTAAAACGATCATTAGAACTCTAAAGGGTACTAGCATAGGACATTGAAGGTTCAAGAAAGGGAGATGGTTACATATGAGAGACCAGATCTTCAACTCGGAGAGCCTGAAGTTCAAGTTCATATCTCCACCATTTTTCAAACTTTGTCTTGGTTTGACATAAAGACAGGGTCTCCACCACTCCCAAAAGGAAGGGTCGAGAAGATGAACGACGACGAAGTCACAAGAAAAGTCAAAGGACAACGATGAAAATTGTATAAAAAATGACCAATCAAATGAAGGATTTTGGAAAAGGCGCGTGAGGCATATTGCAAGCGAAAACGGTCCAAGGGTGTTTTTACAGCATGCTTTATCAAATTTTAGAGTCGTGTACAAGATTGTGAAAAAATAAGAATAAGGATTAATTTCAGTTTACCTAGCTGAGGTATGAGACTAACATCATTTCACCTCTCATAATTTAGATTTTGAAAGTTTACCCCTAAAGTTTTCAATTTTCATCAATCATGTCTAATTACTGAAACTTCGACCAATTTGGACATTAAATGTTAGGGTAAATTCCTCCTATGGTACCTGAGGTATGGCTACTACTAGAAATATAGACTTAAGAGATGACAATGAAAATTTTCGTGGCTTAAGTAAGCACTTAAGAGACAAAATTGTCTTTGTCGCTTAAGTGATCACTTAAACGATAACATAAATTATTTCGTCTCTTAAGAGATAACTTAAGCGACCAAGACAAAATTTGTCTCACAGGTGCTCCTTTAAGAGACGAAAACCTGTTTGTCCCTTTAGTAATCACTTAAGAGACGAAATAATTTCACTTAAGTGACAATAGTTTTCGTCGCTCAAGTCCTACTCAAAATTTCAAAATTTTGAAATCCCGCACAAAGTTGAAATCAGAATTTTCAAATTTTTTTTCGTGGCCGAAATCCTCTACTTGAACACCACCACCCTCACTCGAACACCACCACCAGCCAAAATCCTCCTCCTTCGCCTCCTCCTCCTCCTCTTCTTGGCGGCAACTCCTCCTCACAACGCCTCCTCCTCCTCCTTTTCTCGACGACAACTCTTCCTCCTCCTTTTCCTCGTAGTGCCTCCTCCTCCTCTCAGCAACAACTCCTCGCCGCTCACTCATCATTCTTCTCCTCCTCCTCCTCCTCCTCCTCCTCTCAACGACAGTTTTTAAATCCGGCCAAATGGTGATGGTGGTCGTGGGTGTGGGTGTGGGTGGTGATGGTGGTTGTGGGTGTGGGTGGTGATTGTGGTTGTGATTGTGATTATGGGTGGTGATAGGTGATGGTGGTGGTGGTGGGATTTAGGATTCGCGGTGGTGGTTTCAGTAAAAAAAAGACAGAAAATAAACTCAAAAAGAAAATAAAAAAAAAACATTTTTTTTAAAAAAATATTGTAAACATTTAAGCGACAAAATGTTTTGTCGCCCTGGATAAATATATTCGTTGCTTAAGTCGTCAAGCGACGAACTGTGTTTTGTCACTTAGGTGGATACTTATGCGACGAAATATAATTTTTTGTCACCTAAGTGCTTATGAGACGTGTTATATATGACGAATCTTAAGCGATGAAGTTTTTGTCGCTTAAGTTCTTAGACGACAAATTTCAGGGTTTAGGCGACGAAAAGTACTCGTCGCTTAAGTCTTTTTTTTATAGTAGTGGCTACTTGGACAATTTAGTACCTCATGTATAAAAAAGAACAGTTTGGTACCTCAAGTACTACTTAGTTTTTTCATATGGTACTTCCGTCAACTTTTCTGTTAAATATGGACATGTGAGTTGCTTTTGTGTTTACTTTAAGAGTTATTATTGTCATTTTAGTCATAACTTTTATTTTATTCATTTTTTTTTCATTTATTTTTTAAATTAAGTTTCACTTGAAAATTGAATATTTTCATATATTATAAAGAATAAAAAAATCACTCACTATACATACCTTGCCTGTCATAAATAAAATATTTAATTAGATTTTTTTATTGTGTATCTTATTTAATCTCGATAGGTTTTTCTTATATATATATAATTCAAAAAATATATAGTGGATGTTATTAATTTTATGTCAAATATGTATAAGGAATGATTAAAAATAGAGAAAATGATCAAAACAGTATCTTAACTTTTATTCACTATTAGCTTTGGTATCTGAACTTTGACAACTATCAAAATAGTATCTCAAGCATTGAACTGTTCCCGATTTTGGTATCTAGAATTACTAATGGTGTTAAGTCCATCAATTTTTACGGGTAAAATCATCTCATCACTTCAACCTGCCCATTAAAAATATTTCGAACACGAATTGCTGCTCTCTGTCTCTCTATAACAATACAAGGCTCCTGAGCTCTTATTATTGAATTCTCTGTATTCTAGTATGGATTAGTTTGGGATGTGTTCTAGTTTGGTTAATCTGAACCCAAAGTACAATTCATATTCTTGACTCTTGACTGTGTAAGCATTTGAATCTGATGAGATAGCCAACAATGAATCAAATAGCAAACGATAACTTTTAATTTGAAAAAAAATAATGAAAGAATTATAGATGGGGTTTAAAAGTTTCTCTGAGGTGGTTGCGCGGTAGAGGATCATCGAGTTATTTGAGGTCTGGGTTTGGAAGAACAACAAATTTATAAACGAAATGAAATACCTCATAAATCTCACCCCTTTAGACTTTGTTTATCAAAATCTCTTCAATCCAGGTCCCAAATTAACCTCAAATACCTAAATTTTCCACAACTAAATACTCAAATTTGGAAGAAGAAAAAGAATTACAGCTTCGAGTTCGAACCCAAGTCTTGAATCAGAGGAGTATTTGATCTGAAAAAGAGGAGCCTCGCAGCTCGTTGCTCACCCTAGCAGCCCCGCACGCTCGCATCTCGTTGCGCGTTCCTAGCCCAATTTGTAGCCCTGCCAACCACCGCAACTCGTAGCCCTTCAATTAGATTGTGAAAGAACTGGAGAGATCAAAGCTTCGATTTCTGAATAAATCAGTATGTAACTGAAAATACCATTTTACGCATGAAGAGTTGATGAGCTTCACGCCGTTAATAATTCTAGATACCAAAGTTGAGAACGATTCAATTTGGTTGTTGTAAAGTTGAGATACCAAAATTAATAGTAAAAAAAAGTTTGGATACTGTTTCGGTCATTTTCTCTTAGAGATAATATTAAATTTTGAAATAAAATATATATATATATATATATATTAATGTCTATTTTAAAAGTTATTAGTAGAATGTCAAAAATAACTCTTAAAATAAACACATGTACAAGTCAGATGTCTATATTTAACAGAAAATTTAACGGAAGTATCATATTAGAAAACTAAGTAGTATTTGAGGTATCAAACTGTCATCTTTTATATATGAGCTACCAAATTGTCTAAGTAATCATACCTCAAGTACCATAGGAGGAATTTACCCTAGATGTTAATATGTAGTCTTATTAAAAAAGTTCTAAAAAACAATTTGTGTTGTTAGATAACTAGATTTTCCCCTTAAATGAGTTATAAAATTATAATTACACAAAATTTCATAAATGAGCATGATTGATAAAAATTAAAACCTTTAAAAGATAAACTTTCAAAATTAAAAATACAAGCCAAATGCGTTAGCTCAAAACATGAGATAGACGAGTGGAATATATCGTATTCTTAATATTATATTGAAACCCTAGCCGCTCTCTCTCACAGAGGAAAAACATAGTTGGTTGTGATGCGCCTCTTCCTGCCGAACGCCGCCAGCCTCCCGCCACCGCGTTCTGGTCTGGGAGGGGATTAAAGGTCGAATTGGTGACATGACTCCAAGATAGAGACGACTTCTAGGTTTGATGGTTTTGGGGTGTAACGTTTCTCCTTGGTCTGCTCTTCTGCGATCCAAGCCTAGTCCGGGTAAGGACCTACGTCGGAGATGGAGGCACTGTCGTCGACATGCTGCACGGTAGAGATCCTTTCCTTGGTGCATAAAGATGTAGATCACGCTGGTTGGGCGCGGCGGCAGGTTGAACAGTCAACGACGTCGAAGGTTTGCTGGGAAGATTGGAGGTTTGGTCGAGCCTCTGTAAGTGGGCTGTGTTATTGGGTTCTTGGGCATAGTTGGATAGTTCTTTATTTTCTTGTAATCATTTATTTTGTTTCTTTAGTGTTTGGATATGGTTTTCAGATCTCAAATGAGTCCTTGCACGTTTGAGTTTATTAGAAGTATGTCATAGATTCCAATAGAGTGTTGATTTTGGGTAACTGGTTCGTTGTTACAAGAACCTAGAATATTTTCGGCCTTTGGTCGAGCATATTATTAGTCCGTGTTGAGATTGTGAGGAGATCTTGGGCATGAAAATTCTGGGGCAACGTACATGTCCTAGTAATTGCTTATTATATTGGTCAAGTTAACTCAACCGGTTGCCTAATTTGACGCTCTTTAGATTTATTGACATGTCAGTTTTTTATTTTCGGAGAAAAGATATGTAGTTTAAATTTAGTGATATTCGATTATTTATTAGATACAGTAATTGCGTTGTAATTACATATTTATTGATGGAAATTTTGTTTGATAAAAAAAAGATGGAAGACTGAAATGAATCCTAACAATAACCCAACGGAGACATCTACTCGATATAATTTTTGCCTTCATGTTTTGTTTATACAATTCCCCGTATCTTCCGGTGCTGAGAGTTGGGGTTGTCTCGAAGTGAGGGCTCCTCAGCCCAAAGATCTCTGCGGCTGCACATGTCGTTTGCCTTGTTTATTCTCTACAAAAACATTCTTCCAAGCAAGGTACTTTTCTTTTCAATTCTATTTGCTTTTTGTGAATTTAGTTCTCCCTAGTTAGATCCTTTGCTTGTTTCATGCCTCTTCAGAATTTTCGGATCTGGGTTTTTGTTACTTGTTGTTATTGGGTTTTGAGGATCTGTCGTATGTTTCTGTTACCTCTAGGATTTGATGTTAAGTGCTTTGAGTTTATGTGAGTTTGAGAGCTTCAGTCGTTTGGTTATGTGAATACAAAATGAATTAGTATTGGGTTTGTTTGCAGTAATGGGATTTCTGTAGTTGTGGGGTTTAAGCTGATGGATGATTCTGAATGAATTTTAGGTGGGCTTTAGCATATTGGTGTTTGATATATTGCTTTGAGCTGAAGCAGAACTGGGTTTGTGTTGATTTTGTGGCCTGTGTTGTCAC
This sequence comes from Comarum palustre, assembly GCA_951800085.1. NCBI lineage: Eukaryota > Viridiplantae > Streptophyta > Magnoliopsida > Rosales > Rosaceae > Comarum > Comarum palustre. The sequence continues at coordinate 7,048,977 of OX637580.1, forward strand.
TTGCAATATTTTGAGGGTTTTGTAATTGGAATCTTGTGGGCTGAGAGAGCATGCCTTCTACAAATAATCCTGTAGGAGGTTCTTCTTCACCTTTGATTTCGTTAGATCGCTCCATTTGGACCAGACGAGAACAGTTTCATTCCATCGAAGCTAACCATGAGTCTAGTGCCCAGGAGTTAGAGCTTCTATCTTTTCAGAAACATGTTGCAGACCTATTCCATGACTTGTTGGCTGTTCGTGCTGATGAGCTACTCTCTATCAGCCTACCGCCATACCAGATCTAGATCGTCGGAATTTAAAGGAGCGCTGACACGGAGCAACACACCACCGGCCTCCACCTTCGAGTATGACACCCCCGGTGTCTAAATCCTAATCCCATTTCACTATTTTTCTGCATTTTCTGGGTTTTCATCGAAGTCTTTCGGCGACGGTGCTCTTGATCTCAGGCGAGTCTAGCTGTGGTTGGTGGGAGCTCAGACGTGCCATGAAGGATGTTTTAGAGGAAGCTGCTGCTGTGTTGAAGGTGTTAGCAAACTCAGGTGGTGTTGGTTGTGGTCACAGTTGCGGCTTGGGCTTGAAGGGAGTTCAATTTTCGGCTAGACTATCTGGAGCGAAGAACTCTCCCTGGATCAAGTCTCGTAGGAAGCAGGTCTTGAGGTATGAAAGTTGTAGTTGGAGTTTGGGAATGGTACAAATTTTTAGGTCATGTTCTGTAAGGCACATGAATTGTTTTGGATATTTATTGATTGGTTATGGGTGAGGGGTTAAGTTGGTCGAGAGCAGCCAATATGAATGGACACTACGGATTGGATAAGAAAAATGGTAAGGATGTGGTATACCGAGGCGTTTTCATAATGGGTTGAGTGTATTACTCGTGGTTGTGGTTACTGCCTCCAGATCTACTCTCCCTCTTTTCTACTCTCTCTTTTTTTTAACTTTATTAGAGGGTAGTAAAGCTGGCTGTGACAATATGAATGTGGTCTAGAGGTTTAGTGAGAGTTTATTAGGGGGTAATAAAGTTGAATGTGACGATAGGAATGCAGTTAGGGGTTCGGTAGGAGTTTATTAGGGGGTAGTAAAATTAGATGTGACAATATGAATGCGGTTTAAGGGTTTAGTGAGAGTTTATTTAGAGGTAATAAAGTTGGTTGTGTAATAATAATGCAGTTTAGGGGTTCAGTGAGAGTTTATTAGAGGGTAGCAAAGTTGGATGTGTCGATATGAATGCGGTTTAAGGGAGTTTATTTGGAGGTAATAAAGTTGGTTGTGCAACAGAAATGCGGTTTAGGGGTTCAGTGAGAGTTTTTTAGGAGGTAGTAAAGTTGGTTGTGCAATACGAATACGGTTTAAGAGTTCAGTGAGAGTTTATTAGGGGGTAATAAAGTTGGCTATGACGATAAGAATGTTGTTTAGGGGTTCAGTAGGAGTTTATTAGGGGAGTAGTAAAGTTGACTCTGGCGATAAGAATGTGATTTATGGTTCAGTGGAAGTTTAGTAGTGGTTAGTAAACTTGATTCCAGATTTCAGTTAGATTTTGGTGATCGGTGACCGGAGTTCGGGAGCCGGTGATCATGTCTCCTCTCTCTTTTATTTAAATTATTTTCTAAGTATGTTTTAAAGGGTGAGAATAGCATGAGTATTGAAAAATTATAGGTTGTTTAGAGTTGTTATGAATTTTGTTAGAATAGACACAAATTAAAAAATATAAAATGATCATTATTTTTAAAAATTGTTGGAATGAAAAATAATGTCTAAAAAATTATAGTAAATAGGCATTTTCTCTTTTTTCTATACCGGTCAATTCCGTGATAGTTGTCATTCTATTTTGTAGCAGTTTGCACATGTTATGTTTGTGGACAGTCATAATTATTCTTTGATTTTGTTGGTTCCTAGATCTCTCTCCAAAATGGTATGTTTCGCTTTTCTCTAAAAGGGTCCCTCACTGTGCTGTAACGGCTGTTTGATAGTGATAGCATGATCATGAAATTTTAGCTTCCATTGCACCTGCCAAGCATGTAGATTTTTGAGGTTTATTGATGCAAACAAAAGGGCTCACTGTTGGTTGAAATTTTCCAAGGCGAAGTAGGTTTTCAGGGCCGCTTAGGTGTGGGAGTCAAATGTGGGACAAAACGGGACAAACGAACGTGGTTTGTTCAATCATAAGTGAAATGATCGAGCGGATAGAATACCGCTGATCTCAGATCGGATCATTTCATTTATAATCGAACGGACCACGTCCGTTTGTCCCGCATTTGACTCCCACACTTGATCTGGGCTAAGTATGTTCTATCTTCTATGATGAATTAATGGAATTGGGCAACTAGCTGGCAATTTTGGCCCTAGACAAGGTTGTTTGGAAGAATATGAATATGGTTGTAGCTATTGCCGTATTGCTCCATTATAGAGCCATGAGAAACACCATCAATCAAGAGCCAAAAAAACTCATGAAATGTGTTAGATACATCATGCACAACTCTTGTCATAAATAGCATATCGTGGTCACATATTATTTGTTCTAAAATAAGTGAATCCTCTGCTTCTAACAACTTGCCACTCAAGCAGTATAGGGGCAGCCACAGCTCTGTAAATAATAAGGTTATTTTCATTTTCTACAAGACTAATTTCAACCATCTCCCATAGGCTGTCGATTGAAGTATATTCGCCACTAGCTGTACCTAAGTCAATTCAATCTTGAGCTGTACTACACATCTCTTTACAAGTCCACTTCGACTACTGAAAGATAATCACAAACGGTTAATTTTCTCTGCTCCTTTTTCTTTTAGTAACTTTTAGCCCTACATGGCTGACTCCAAGCATCTACATGACTGAGCTCCAGGCAATTCCTTTAAATAACTCTAATTCCATAACTACCAGTGCACAGATTGCACTCTCCGAAGAACTCGTGCAGGTCTCCTTTTATCCACGATAGGAATGAGGTTCTCCATGAGCTGCATGCGGAGACAGTTAGATCATTTGCCAACACTTTAAGATGCAAGGAAATATGAAGTCAGCAATGCCACTATCCTTATGTGCCCAAGTTACAAAATTAAATAAGTGATTGAAATACAATTTGGAGATTAAGTACTTCTCTGACTACTACATTGAGTCACAATCAATACCAAGTATATATTGCATAGCTAAAGGTATAATTTTTTCTTTCCTGGTACATTTTTCAGGGAAGGGAAAAGAAAAGGCACATCCTCACCAACACCATAGAAACACAGTAATGTAAACTGTATTCAAATTACCTAGATGATTCTTACAATGACTTCACGTCAGTTACTAGTTGGAACATTTATGGCCATTAGGTTAGAACATTCATGGCCAGTAATTTCATGTAAGAGTTCTAATGATGATCACTTCGCATTTGGAGAGTATCACAAGATAGAACAACCCATGCTTCTTAAAAGAAGAAAAAGAAAGAAATGACCACATAACATAATACCACATTATTCCACTACATGTTGGATCAGAAAAAGGTATATTCGAAAATGTCACCTCTTTATATTTGAATCAGGGAGAATTACTAGCTTGCTAAACAAATGACAAAGTGAATGGCCTAAGGACAATAAAAGCGTAGAACGTCAATTAATGACCTTCAGGCACAGATGGCTGTAGAAGTGAAACCCAGTTTTTCATTATGACAATCAGACAATAATATCAAAGGGTGGCACCTTAGGTTCCAGATTCAGGCACAAATATAACCTGAACAATATTCTAATTTTACTCTTGTTAAAACCCCTTTAATTGTATAGTGTTATTTTTATGAGATTGTTTATTGATTTGCCTCATACAAAAGAAAATCCAGTTCAATATAAAAGGCAAACAACAAAACAATTCACAATGTCCATGCTAATATAGCTAAGATATTTATAACTACAAACATAACATGCCAATGTCCATTTGTTTTCTAGGATTCATAATCATGTTAACAATATAAGATATTAGCAAGCTTATAAACTTCCCCCAAACATTCACCTAGAAATGTCCTATCACATTACAATAGATTTCTTTTGCAAGTTCTTTCTGTAACTACATAAAATGGACTTATATCAATCAACCGGGACAGGAATTACTAATGTATGAGTCTGTTTCAAAAAGTTTTAGAAAGGATCCATGAAATGGCAAATAAGACGTACCTTCTTCAACCTCTCCTTCTTCTGCTCAGCCTGCATTAAGTGATTTGTGTAAACTTAGAAAATTCAGAACGGACATTGATGTAGCCATAAAACAACACACATTACAAGGGAAACAAAACCATATGACCAAGCTGTGATCATTGTTTACAGATCATCATCATACCTCTTCTCTCATGAGGAGTGCATTTTCCTCCTCCAGCTTTGTCACCAGATTTTCCAGCTCAACTGTGTAAGCCTAACAACATTGACGAAACATAATCAAGTACTAACAAAATCGGAATATAATATAATCTCAGTCAAAGGAGAGAGAAGGAGGAACCTGCTTGCGTTCCCTTGACCTGGCGGCGGATTCTCTGTTCTTGATCATCCTCCTCTGCTTCTGCTGCGTCGCCTTATCAAGCGGCGCCTCCTGCAAAGCTCTCCTCTTGGTTCCTCTCCCACCGCCAGTTGTCGTTCCATTGTTGTTCGCATACACCAGTTGCCCCTGCGGCTGCCCGTACCCCATCGGAGCCACCGCCCCGGGCTCCTCTTCCCTCACGGCCCCAGCCCTGGTCAGAAAATCCTCCAACGTCATCTCCGCCAGACTGCCGCCTTCACCCGCCGCCTCATCTTCTCCGTCAGCGCCTCCCCCGGCGACGATCTCCTTCCAGACCTCCTCCACAGTCCTCCCCGGCTCGGCGGCGGAAGCGGAGGCTCCTCCGGCGTCGGGAGGCGCCGGAGAGGGCTGGGGGTGGTCATTGTAGATGTTCTTGAGGAGGTCGTCCATGGTGATGGAGTGGTGGTGTTTGTCGACGTCGGCGATGAGAGTGGAGAGAGAACATATAGAGGAGTCGCGAGGGAGATCCGAATTGGCCGTCGAGACTGATACTAACTTCGACGACGCCATCGTCGCCGCCGGAATCGGAGCTGCTGATTGTTTCAGAATAACAACGGTTTTATTGGGACTAAATAACTCGCACGATCTTAGAGCCTGGACTACTGAGTCAGGGAGGGGGTACTCGTTACATTTAACACACGTCTCCTACAAACCCCAATTAAATACTACATCTACCACAATCTTATCTGCAAAAAATGACGGTAATTTTACTTGAGGTAAATAATCTCTAAAAAAATATAGAGGAAATTTTACGGTACGAACTGTTACGTATTCACAAATCTGAGTATGTGAGCATATTTAAGTTTATTTTATTATGAACGATTATCTCTAAGTGGATGACATTTTAAAATATCGTTTTAACAAGTTATTGTTAATCCGAATTTAGAATCACAGCGACAATATTTTTATGAAATTACAAATTCGCTTCCATCAAAACTTTCTTAACATAGGATTTTGTTACTGATCTATCAATGAAACCCGAAACTAAATCTAACTATGAATATACCGAAGTCAATGAGCATGATCCTTGTTCTGCTAACCTTAAAAACAACACAAAGAAGAAATGGGTTGGTGCCTTGGTGGTATATATAAGAGTATGAAATCCTTAATAGTATAGAAATTTTAATTCAAAAGAGTTTGTAGCAGAAAGTTTTTTCTTTCAGTGAAGGCTGGTAGCATAGGTTTTGTTGTATATATAGATGGAGATTTTTTTAGGGCAGCTTGTTATCGTATGTATATATTGAAGTTTTGCAATTATAAAACTTAGGGTAGGCTGCATACCCCTGGTTCCGTGCCTGGCTCTAAGATCCCCTTTCCCCAAACCAAACATCGCCAAATAAGAGAGGCTCCTCTTCCCAATCTTGCCGACATCCATTCCGATTCAGGAAGATACTTTTCCTGTAAGACCTTGCCAACTAAAGAATGGCCAGCGTTCATGATCCTCCAGTAGGTTTTGGCTATTAGCAGCACCTTATTGAAATTTTTCAAGTCCCTTAAACCTAAACCACCATCCATTATACTTCGACACAGCTTGCTCCATTTGTACCTAGGGGCAGAGGGAATAAGAGATACCGTGACCCACTCATCTAATTACGTCCATATTTTGGTAGAACAGTGTCTTATTATTAAAATCATAAAAATCTTTAATATATATGATAAATGAGACTGGGAAAGAGAGCTATTATGTAGGCTAATACCATGTTAAGTTACACTCATTTTTTATCTTTTTTTAAATTTGGTTGTTTTTCTTTATTAGTTGTTGATAGAAAATATAAGTGATTATGTTTCAACTTTAATTATTATTATTATTATTATTATTATTATTTTCATTTCTCATTCAATTTAGCAATAGAATTTTTTAATCATAAAACATAATTTTTTTACTTAATTTTCTTACGCTTTTTAGTAATAAAATTTGATGTCAAATTACAAAAACTTTAATAAAAAATATTTCAAACGTCTATATGTATATATATTGATTTTACTAGTTGCGACGGTATGTGCTTAGAAATTATTTCATGCTGTGAACATTATGAAAACTCGGTTATGCAGTTGAATGAGTGATCATTTTATGAATAATTGTTTGATTTCACATATAGAGAATTTGCAATAATATAGTCGATGAGACTATAATGCAACGATCTGATCTCTCTTTAAGAACAATTATCATTGAAATATATATATATATATATGTATATATATATATAAATTACATTTAAATTGTTAATATTATTATTATTTATTATTGTTGTTGCTTGTGTCCCACCAACTTAAAATTTCTAGCTCCGTCACTGTTTGTACCAATGAATTCCATTTTCCCCTTATTTGCCCCACCAAAACTTTGATAATTTTTTATTAGAACATCTTCAAAACACCCTTCGAAAGCTTGAAGACACTAATCGTATAGTTGAGAATAGCATGGGTATAACCGACTTGATGAGAGTCATTTTACCAGCTTTTGACAACAGTTTACAATTCCAGCCATCTTGCTAGGCATCTAACGTCTCTTTTTCTCTTCCCGACTACAGTTGGTAATCCGAGATACCGCACATGGAAAGGGACCACCTATACTCCTAGCACAATAAGAAGAGGTACACGGAGAGAGGAGAACTCTCTGACGTAACTCTCGACTTGGTTTGAAGAAACTAGTAGGTTGTGCAATGTTTTCTCGAGCTTTCAATTTTACAAGTATCTATATTAATTTTCATGTTTTTCTGATATTTTATATTTAATCTATTTGTGACTAAATATACTAACTTTATATAAAAATTGATAAAATTTTTATGGATATTCGATTTTTCTAGATATATCCATTGAGATTTTCCTTTTTGAATCACTTATATTTCTATGATCATCGATATTTTAGTCCTTGATTGTGATTGGTTATTCTTATTTGCTTGTAATTTATCTAATTTTAATGAATTTAGTTGCAATGTTTTAATTTATTTTATTTTTCTAAACATGTAAGTTTAAAAATATTTATACTAACTTTTATCACTATATTGTTGCAAAAACAAATGTTAAAATTATTTTGGAGTTTTTTTGAATATTTTTGCTTGATAACCCCAAAAAATAAATTATTTTTTTAAAATAAATATAAAAATGATACATTTGATGAAATGACAAAAATACCCTTAAAATTTAACGGTAATAGTGGTTAAGGTGTCAAAATGCTAACAGAATGAAATTTAGGGTATGAAAATGCAAGTTTTTAATAGTTAGGTACGAAAATGAAAATAACATTATAGTTTTGGTGGTGTTTTGTAATTAATCCATGAGAAAATGAGAAATGGCCAAATATGAGAAATTGGCAGTTGTGAGATAATGAGAAATTGTCAGATATTAGATATTGACTAATTGCTAGATATGAGAAAATAAAAAATTATCAATTATGAGAAATTGCTAGTTAAGTGAAATTAAAAAATTGACAGATATGAGAAATTGTCAGTTATGAAAAATTGAGAAACTGTGAAATTCTTAGTTTGTAGAATTTGAGAAATTCCTAGTTACGAGAAAATGAGAAATTTCCAGATGTGAGAAAATGAGAAAATGAGAAATTGAGAAATTGTCAAATGTGAGAAAATGAGAATTTGAAAAATTGTCAGTTATGAGAAAATGAGAAATTGCCAGATACGATAAATTAAAATAGCCAGATTGGTAGATATAAGAAAATGAGAAATTGTCAGTTAACAAAAATTGAGAAATTGCCAGTTGTGATAAAATGAGAAAATGAGATATTGCTAAGTATGAGAAATTGTCAGTTGAGAGAAATCGAGAAATTGCTAGATATGAAAATTGAGAAATTGCAAGATATGAGAAAATGAGAAATTGAGAAAATGATAACTTGAGAAATTGCTAGTTATGAGAATATAAGAAATGCCTAAATTTGAAAAATTGAGAAATTGTTAGATGTAAGAAATTGAGAAATTGTCAAATATGAGAAATTACGAAATTGACTAACTGCCAGATATGAGAAAATGATAAATTTTCGGTTATGAGAAATTGTGAAATTTGTCGTCATGAGAAAATAAGAAATTTAGAAATTGTCAGTTATGCGAAATTAAAAACATGAGAAATTGCAAGTTATGAGAATATGAGAAATTGCCAATTGTGAGAAAGTGAGAAATTGAGAAAATGTCAGAAATGAGAAATTGACATATATGAGAAATTGAGAAATTTGCCTGCTATGATTGAAAACAGAGAAATTGCTAGCTAAGTGAAATTGAGAAATTTCCAGAAATTGACAAATATGTTTATTGTGTTGAAATGCATGTCTAGGAGGTAAGTTAACTCTATACCGTGTTTGAGCATTTCTAAGATGTAATTAGAGGCTTGACCCCCTCTAATTACTAAGCTAGTGAGTTACAAGCATGGTGATGTACACCCGTTACATGATTGCGTATGTAAATTTCTTAGTAGTCTAATTTTTGATCTTTACGCCAATTAGAGTGTGTTAGTGATCATTGAACCAACTCTAACGCTCTTTAATTGAGTTAGTGTGACCCTTGAACCGGCACATTGATACCGAATTATGAGTATATGGTCCTTGAGCCTTAAACCGTCTTGGATACGACTACCGCCAAATATAAAATTAGCATCTATATTAGATAGCTTCCAGCATATGATTTGGGTGAAGGAACCTTCATTACTCTAGACATTCCCTTTTTGTTATATCCATTTCCTTCTTTATTTTATTTTTTAGATGTCACTTTTTATTTCTGTAATTTAGAAAATACAAAATATCGGTGACACCTTCTACTCCTTGTAAATGATCATCACTTGATCGGCATTAGTATTGATTAGGCTTTGGTGCGAACCGAGGCTGAGCATTGCTAAGGCTTAGTACCTTAGAGTAGCATTGCAAAGGCTTAGTGTCTTTAACTCACTTATCATCTTTTCCCATGAAGTGATATGTCCGGAAGGTAGATCAAACAACCAAGTCTTTGCATGATCTTCGAGGAAGAATGAAAATGCTTTCAACATCAGAATGTTGATATCGACATTCTTAGGGCACATGTTTAGACACACAAATTGGAACTCCTTCAAGTACTTGTCGGGGTCTGTGTTAGTACATCCATGAAACATCTCTATGTGGTGCAATAATCCACTCTTGATCACGAGAGATCATATTGCACCAAGGAAATGGTGAGTACATTAGTAAGTAGCTAGCAAAAACTTGAAATAGTATATGTGGTATGGTATGGCTGTACAATGTGTGTTTTTTGTCAACTGAGATCCACAGTTATCATTTTTCCCACAATTAGCAGGATAGAATGTCAAAAGTAAGACAACGACATAGAACGGATAAACTGATTACACGACAAATGGACAATGCCACTCTTGTTTTATTTTTGCCGTTCCACTTGGTTCCTTCTGTCTCGTCCCGTGACAACTTTTTATTTTTGTTTTGGTCAAATTTTGCTTCTTTATATTTTTTCAAGAAAAAATAATGAAGGAATTTTAACGATTTCATATGCCCTGTGTCACATCTCGATCTTAGAATTATTTTACGGTTGGTTACTTTAGTCTTTTACCATTTAAAGTAACCGTTTGATCGTAAAGTTGACTTTTCGTTACGTCAAGAATTTAGAAAAACTTTCTGCATGAAAGTTGTAGAGGACGTCGATACGAGTTCGTGGACACGTAGCACGCTCAAATCGGAGTTCGTATGTAAAATTTATAAGCAAAAATGTAAAATTACTGTGTGATAAAATGACTATAAATAGAAGTTACCGAGGTGAAAAATCATTTTCACCCGGTCACTCTCTCTCTCTCCTCTCTCGATCCGTTTCGGACGCCGGAGTTCTCCTCCGCCTAGCGCCGCCGTCAGGCCGAGTTGGGCGGCCTGGTGGGTATGGACTTGAAGCTTGGACACCCACCTTCAAGTTAGGAGTGGTGGCAGCTGCCCTAACGCCGCCATATGGGAGAACTCGACCTCTAAAGGTGCGACTGCACAGTGTCAGTTTTAGCCGGATTTCTCCCTCCTCAGGCCACCTCTTGGTGAGTTCTTTATATGGATTTGTTGAGCTTGATGAGCACTATAAATAGCTTGATTTGAAGTTTGTAGGAAGATTTGAGGATTGGAAGTTTTTATATTTAAAATTTCGGGTTCTACAGTTCATCACGCAATTGGATCTCAAGATCATGACTGACCACTCTTCTCGGTGAAGGGGTCGATAGGGGTCCGCCTCCTTGATCAGAAACGAGTCCTGCCTGGTTCTTGTAGGGGGTTCGCCTCCCGTGACTTTGACACTTGCCTTCTGAAACCACGGAATCCGCTCGAACTAGCCAAATGCTTGGGCCGAAGCATCACCACACTTTAAACGCTAGAATTTACTTAGACATGTATGACGCCATGAACTTCAAATTAATTTGACTTTTAATGTTTGAGGTATATCGGACGAAGCATGACACTACCTTGGGCTGTATCAGTCCATTGCACAGTGGTCTTCCCTGCTCCACGTACCTTGAAAATTAAAGTTTAATAAAATCAAGTAGAAACATTTTAGGGTGAGACGTCATCACAATATGTTTTTGTCATGATTTTTGTCTATATGTAACTATGAATGCCGTGTGTGTTTCTAACTTATATTTATGCTTTGTTGATAAATGTATGTGTTTTCCGTGTGTGTGTGTTAATCTTGTTGAGTGTCAATGCCATGTGTGTGTGTGTTAGCAAAGTTATTTATGTTAGTTTCATCTTAGTTGCCGAAGCCTTATCATATTTCTTAGTTTAGCCTCATCATTTTACATATCATGTTGCATATTGCATTTTTTGTTTTCTTTTGTTTGCATCATGCCATATTGCATTTTGTTTCATGTTATCCGGATTGTGTTTGCACTACATCCATTTTGCATTCAATCATACTTGTGTTTTATTGTTTTGCATATCGTGTGCATATTGCATTTTTTGTGTTGTTTGTTTTTCATAGTGATCGAGCAAGGGGTCGGATTTGATAAGTTTGGAGAACGGGATGAGGAGGCTTTGAATGATTTAGAGCCGTCCATACTTGGAGTTGTGAAAGAGCTTGAGTCACAACCACCTACCAAAAGGTATAATACTCCCTTGTCAATTCCATTATCCACTAACAAATTGTTACCATCCGTGGAACATGCCTCTAAGTTAGAGCTAAAAGCTTTTCCCCCACATTTGAAGTACGTTTTTCTTGGAGAAGATGACACTCTACCAGTTATTGTATCATCAACGTTGAATGAGCAACAAGAGCATAAATTTTGAAAAGCACAATGTGAGAGAGTCATGGCAACAAAGGATGGCGCCATCAAAGCAAGAAGAGAAGAGTCTAGGCTGATAGACTATAAACATTAAGCGCTGCATGAGAGGCAACTCATTTCAACCGTAGCAGTGGAGGAGCCGTCTACGAGAGTTTGAATTTTCTTAACCCTTCATTTTTATGGTTGATTTATTATGTGATTTACACACCTGCTTAGAAAATTATGACATAATTTTTGTTTACATTGAGGACAATGTAATTTTCTAAGTGTGGGGTAGAGGTTACATAGTAACATATTTTTATTTGTGTGTTTTTTTAAACTTTCTCAAAAAAAAATTTTCAATGTGTGTCAAAATTTTCTTCTAATTTTTAAAATTTTCCGTAATTTTTAGTTTTTAATTGTTTTTGAGTCTTAGGATATACCCTTAAAAGTCTATGATGAACTATATCTTTGAATGCATGATTGACGGTTTAACATTTATTTTAAGAAATTGCAAGTTTCATGGATATGTGAATCAGTATGAATATTTGAGATTTGATTGATAATGAAGTATGCATGTTTGATTAGATTGTTCCAAAATAACCTATGTGAGCCTTTGAGCCTAAAAACTTTCTTTCTTGAGTGAATTCTGTGCCGATTTTGTCTAAATTTTTTGAAATTTTCACTACTTTCTCATTATCTTTTGAAACCTCATCATTCTTTGCATATTCAATGACTATGTGTTGTAGCTTTTTAATGGACTCTAGAATTTACTAGAACTTGCTTATGTGATTTTCGAAGCTTTATAATCATAACATGTCTTGATTTTGAATATGATTGAATTAAATCTCATTAGGATCACCACCATTGCCAAATAAAACTTATGCCTATTTTGTGCCCGTCGTGGGACTCCTTATTCTTAACCCCTTTGAGCCTACATTGAGCCTTTTATTTCATCACCTTTAAACAGAATTCTTTTGCTTAGAATAACTAAACCTTTACCTTGTTATCAAGACTTGGCAAAGTACTTCTGATGGAGCTGTAATGCGTGATGCTGTGGAGCAAGTGTGGGGTTAAACACCAATGTTTTGTATTGTATATGTGCCGAAATGTGTATATCTGAAAAAAAAAATTATGAAAAAAAATTTCCGAAAAAAAAAGAAAAAAAAGAAGAAATCGGAAAATAAAAGAGTTTCGGATCAAAAGTAAAAGGCACAAAGTTTTGGTGTTTTTTATAATGTTTTGTGAATTTGGAGTTAGTGATTATTTGAAGGTCTAAAAGTGTGTATATGACTTTTGTCCTGTTCACAATATGGGGAGAAGTCAAGAATGACGTATGGGTCCAACATGAAGAAACTCGACCCTTGAAGTGAAGACATGAGGAGGAGCGAAATTCGCTAAAGTCTTGGTGATTTCTTATAGCACCACTTATCTAAAATTCCTACCTTATGAAACCAAGCCCCATTACAACCATATTATTGAGATTAATTCATGATTCTTAAGATAGCTAAATTTGATTTGTGGAGATTTTCTCATGAGTCAAGCATATGGTTTTGGTCCATTATTGCACATAGTTGTTATATGAGGTTTTTCCATGAAATTTTATTCACAAAAAGCTTTTATTTGTTGAAATATGCAAGTTATTTGTTATCTTATCATCTTTTCCCTTGCATATACGATTAAGTGAACACCATGGATGAGTGAAAAGAAGAGAGTATGTCATTGTAAGGAGGAACGGTTATCATACATGTTTGTGCTATATGATCTCATATCTTACTTGTTCATGCTATGATACATGCTTATGAAGCTTTGCAATTATGCTTTTCATTCGAATGTTCTAACTTGAAGGTTATGCATGATAAAGATCCTGAGACAATCTTTCTAAGGGTATTAGAAGTTTTGTTTCGTTTTTAGTTTTAGAGTCAGTTTGCTAAAGGACTAGCAAAGGGTTAGTGTGAAGTAGTTTGATAAGAGCATTTTACGCTATGTTTTTAATATGTTTTTACCCTCATTTATACTTGGTTTATTCCTTAGTAATGTCGTTTTTACTTATTTTGAGTCAAAAGGGTTTTTCTGTAGAGTATTGGTTAATACGTGTATTTATACAGAAAATTGTGCTTAAGTGTTGAAAATTCGATTTGGAACGAAGACTTGGTTATTTTCTCATGGTTCGTTATATTGTTACATTGTCATTTTTGATGAATTTGGTTTAATGTGTAGATGACATGTAAATGAGCATATGAGAACAAGAATCATGAAGATTGGACTCATGGAAGACAACAAGAGAGGCCATGGAAAAGAAGAAACTCTGAAACATAAGATTTTGATCCGAGCAGAAATTTCCAGAAACCCTACATCAACTACGGAAAATCATATCTAAAGATCCAGGAGGAATCTGAGGACGACCCATATATCATTGGAAAGCTACGGAAGTCTAGTTTTCAGATCTTCTTGAATCGCAGCATTTGGAGTTCAGATGAAGGAGTTATGATCAAAAGAATGGACGGAGGTCAAGCTGCATTTGGAGTTCAGATGAAGGAGTTATGATCAAAAGAATGGACGGAGGTCAAGCTGCAAAACTGGGCAGTTTCTGCCTAAGTTGTCACACGAGTTTGGGAGGTGCCTAGAAGCCCAAGACTTGAGCAATAAGGCCTACATTGATCCATTAACATGTAGGAGAGTCCAAGAGCAGAAGATCCAAGGTCCAAGTCGAATTTTCTTGTCAAGAAAGAAAGAAGTACAAGTTGTGTTCAAGAAGGAATACAAAAAGATATTTTCTTGTTGCAAAAGAAAGATCTAGCCGATTTCTCTAGGGTTTCTCTTCGAAATTTTCTGTATAAATAGGACCTATGTACATCAATTTTAGTGTCTTTCAATTGCTCAAGAACCATAGTATAGCCTTACTCTACCCAAAAACCCTCAAACACAGAAAAACACAAAGCCTTGCCGCCACCATTCTTATCCAATTCGACCGCCATCCTTCCGCCGAATCTCCCTTCATCTTTGCCGATCTATATAGGTAGGTTAAGCATGAAATTCTTCATAGTTTTGTGTAATAATTTTTTGTGTAAAACAGTTCTTTATGATATATATATATATATATATATATATATATATATATATATATATGTTTTGGTTTTCGGTTTTGCATAATAAGCATGTTTATAAACTCTTCTTTGTGATTTGCACATGAATAAGTTTATTGTGTAACGACTTAGATTGCATGTTAGGATTATAACTTAGTTTAAGTTGTGTATGTTTGTGTGTTTAGTAGATGTTGAATTGATTAATCTTCACCCGAGCATATAATCGAACCTTAGGTTAATTTGAATGATCACAAGTTAGCTATTAGGGGGTGTTTCATGCGCCGCAGTATTCTAGGTTGAGTTCACCGCGTCGGGCTCTTAATTCTAGTTGCTGCCAAGGGATGGTAGGGTGAGAGATTTACATGCTAATAGGATGAGTGACGACATACCTAGGATCATGTCTCCAACGACTCGTGAACGGTAAGTGTATTTTGTGTTAATGTGATGCGCGTCGTAAGCATTAAACAAGATGACACATAAACTTAGGATGATGCGCGTCGTAAGTTCTAAGTTACTTGAGAAGTCATAAAAAGTTGGAATTAATTTGCATCTATGATAACATAAACGTAATAACTTGATCTTTCATAAAGCTTATGTGTTTTCTAATCAGTGTTTGCTATAATTTGTGCTTGAGTAATGATTGACCAATGTATGTAAATATTTTGCTTCTTTTCTTTATATGTTTCGAACCACCCTATAAATCCTCCATAATATTTTGTATATATGTTTATACTTGTATTCTTTTGAAAGTACTAATGATTTGTTTTGCAGAATATAAATATAAATTCTTCCCTAGTGTCCCCGGTTAGAACGATCCCTACTTGCACATACTACACTGATAGGGTTTTTTTTAAATTGCACATGTCAACTTTTGACACGTCACCCCGCACGATTTACTTCAAGTAAAAGGGGTTTATTCCGAGTTAGCACAGACAACATCCAACCATATTTACTTTGGATTAAGCAATAGATGGATAGTGCGAGTTAAATTTTGGTATGAGGAAAGCTTTCTTGTTATTTGTATGCAACTCTACGAAGTGGTTATAGTGCATCCACTACCTATTGACAAAGTCATGGATTTGAATCACCATAAGAGTAGCAATGAAATCCTTTGATCTTCTTTAAAAAAAATTCTAGGAAGCAAGAAATAAGACCAAGTCTATAAAGTTTGCTGAACTATAAGCTTGTTGTCACGTTTGGTTTAGACAGCCCTTATGATAGTTGTTGGTATATATGTATCTACGTGTATGTTAATATGTATGTAGCGGGATAGAGACAGTGGACACAGAGTTTATAGTGGTTCACCCCGCCATCTATGGGTAAAGGGCTACATCCACTTAACATGTACTATTAGTTGAGGCGCCTTATCGGCACCTCATGTATTTCAAGTGGTAGCGGTTGGTGCTACATATCTCATCTTCTAATGGGAAGGGGGGAGTCTCCTATATATAGAGGGAGGAGACTCCGCCCTTTTACATATCTCCGATATGGGATAAGATGTCCAAAATGTGTTCCGTGAGGGCATGTTGGTGAGGCCGGCAATGTGGCTTCCTGATGTCGGATCGGCGACTTCCGAGTGTCGTTGCTTAGCTTGCATGGCGGGCTTCGTGATGTATGTCGTGGTCAGGTCTCGTCATTGCTCGTGGGCCCACATAACGGGTGTCACTTATGCTTGGGGTGTAGGCAAATCCATGGCTACCCCAACAAGTCCCTTTAGTCGTCAAGCAAGAGCACCTTCTTGGTTGGGGAGTTAAACCAAGTCACCAAGCATGACAACAAGGTGGTACCCAGCCCTATTAGTCCCCGAGCTCCTCAAGCAAGAAGGGGCTCTTCCATATGCTTCTGAGCTTCTTCCTTGTGGCGAAATTGGATTGTTGCTGAATTGAGAAGTCCCCGACTCCCTGCTTTGAGAGCGAAATGCTGTCCGAAAGCGGAGAGCGCTGCCTAAAGATGGAAGACGCTCTAAAGTCTGATGGCGCTCTAAATAGGCAGGGCGATGTCTGAATGTGGTACGCTGCTTGAGAGCAGAACGACGTTCGATGACGAAATGCTGCTTGAGGCGTAATGCTTGGAGCAGCTGGATGCTTGAAACAGCGGGTTGTTTGTCACTATATGAATAAGTGCTGGTCGCTGCATTCTTCTTGCATGATCACGATTTCCGCTATATGAATGAGCGTTGTGCGCTGCCTTCCTCTTGGATGATGAATGAGTGTTGCTCTCTGAATAAACATTGCTTGTTGGATGCACACTGCTATGTGGCACGTTGATCTCTGGAAGTCCCCAAGTACTGTTAGAAAATATCTCAAATATTGCAAATCTATAATAACATAAATTCATTATAATTAAATAAATAATTATAACTAAAAACTCATAATACAAACATGATGATGAACACCAATGTTACCAACTCGGATTCAAGGATAGGAGGATGTTGAAGGAAGTCGAATCGTGTGTCTCACACACTTTTCTTAAGACAAATTATGCCTCCTCTTCGGTGCAAAGGTTTGATGGCACTTATCTCCCAGGATACAACAACTACTTGTCCCTTGAAGCTGCACTGCTACTAAGGACACTGAACGAACTTGAAGTACCTTCGTCTATCACCAGAACACAACTTAGAGACGGAGAGAGAGAACTCAAGTAAGGAGAGATTCTTTAAGTTGAAGTGTCAGAAATGAGGGATGGAGTCACCA
The DNA here is from genome assembly GCA_951800085.1 of Comarum palustre. Taxonomy (NCBI): domain Eukaryota; kingdom Viridiplantae; phylum Streptophyta; class Magnoliopsida; order Rosales; family Rosaceae; genus Comarum; species Comarum palustre. The sequence goes on from OX637580.1 coordinate 7,066,483, forward strand.
ATTTATATTGGTGGGATTGGAGAAAAACTTGAATGCCATGAATAAGGTTACAACCTTTCATTAACCCACTACCATGCCATTGATTCATGTTGTTACAAAAACCAAAAGATAAGGAAGTTGAAAGATCAACCATTACATGCATTACTTTTGTGACTATTTTCATTCACCTTTAATTATCAAAATAATTACAAAAAAAAATCTTTTATTTCTATCATTTTTTCCAACAATTCCCCACAAGAATGAAATAGGCGACCAAAAACTCGATAGACTTGGTGATAGATATCTACTGTTGAAACCTGCTTAGGATAGGTAGGTTTTATCCTTTGAACCTTCTCTTGTCAAAGTATGCTGACTTTACTAACTAGACAGTAGACGCGATGTCTTTAAACTATTCGTTATTTGTGTAAATGATAACATACTTCACATAAGAATCTTTCTGGTACTTATAGTTCTCACTTTTGTGTCTATTTTGACCTTGGACACTCGCCTGATTCTGTAAGAGTTTGATAGGTATTGAGCCCTTAAACAATTCCCTTAGAAGTAGCCACAGTTCTCTCTTATATAGGTGATTTCTTAAGAGAAACCCGTATTACTCTGCTCGGATCTCCGACGCATAAGAATCATTAAAAGCTTTCGCTTAACCTCATTCCTTACGGGCATCACTGTTTTCATCATAGGAATGGACTTAAGGAAAATCCCCATAATGATCTAACATGGTCTCTACAGTTTGGTTGTCCCTTTTGAATCTAGATCTTGGGAATTCCAGTCAGCTAGGTTGGGTATCCACTGCAAAGATTTTTAATTCATGGGCTTTAGTCTCATTCCTCTCGATGATTTATCAACTTGCTCTTTGTTTAACCCTTTGGTTAGAGGATCCGCAATATTATCCTTTGACCTCACATAGTCGATAGAGATAACTCCAGTATAAAGTAGTTGTTTAATGGTATTATGTCTTCGACGAATATGTCTTGACTTATCATTGTACATCGTGCTCTGTGCCCTGTCAATTGCAGATTGACTATCACAATATATGCATATTGCAGGCACAGATTTTGTCCATCTTAGAATATCCTCTATGAATTGGCGTAGCCATTTTGCCTCTTTCCCACATTGGTCTAATGCGACAAATTCAGACTCCATCGTGGATCTGGTTATAATTTTCTGTTTAGAGGATTTCCAGGACACTGCTGCACCTCACAATGTGAACACATACCCACTAGTGGATTTTGAGTCTTTCATGTCAGAAATTCAATTTGCATCACTCTATCCTTCTAAGACAGCTGGATAATTGGTATAATACAACCCATAGTCTCTCGTATACCTTAAGTACTTTAGTATCCTCACAATTGCTCTCTAATGCATAGCTCCAAGATTACTCGTGTACCTACTCAGCTTGTTCACGACATAAGCTATGTCAGGTACATTAGACTTCCAATGACTCTAGAGTACTCTAAATGATAGACACTCTCTCATTTATTCTTTGAGAGATGTAGAGTCATATCCACTGGAGTTCTGGCAACTCCATAATTATCATTATCGAATTTTCCAATGATATTGTCCACATAATGAGATTGACTTAATACAAGTCCATTTGATGTTCGTTTGATTTTAATCCCTAATATGACATCAGCATGACCCATATCTTTCATATCAAATCTAGAATTTAACATATCTTTAGTGGACATGATCATCTTTTCATTGCTTCCAATGATAAGCATGTCATCAACATATAGACACAGAATGACATATCCATTTTCTGTATTTTTGACATAAACACATTCATTGATCTTGAAACCATTGGTGATCATAGCGTTGTCAAATTTCTCATGCCACTGCCTTGGGGCTTGTTTTAAGCCATACAATGACTTTACCAATTTGCATACTTTTTTTCTTGACCAAGAGCAGAGAAGACCTCAGGTTGCTCCATATAAATTTCCTCTTCGACATCTCCATTAAGGAAAACGGTCTTTACATCCATTTGATGAACTTCAAGATTTCACAATGCGGCAATTGCAATTATCATTCTGATAGATGTTATTCTCGTCACATGAGAATAAGTGTCGAAATAATCAAGACCTTCCTTTTGCTTATAGCCTTTAATTACAAGTCTTGCCTTATACTTGTCTATTGACCCATCTGCTTTCAATTTCCTTTTGAAAATCTATTTGGAACTTAAAGGTTTACAACCTGGTGGAAGATCCACCAATTCCCAAGTGTGATTTTGCAAAATAGAGTCAATTTCACCTTTGATAGCGTATTTCCACTAAGGACTATCAGTGGAATTCACCGCCTCTTTAATGGTACGAGGTTCACCTTGAAGCATATATGTCAAAAATCTGACCCAAAGGATTTTTCTATCCTTGCTCTCTTACTTCGTCTAGGTTCAACCTCAGACTTAGTGTCTTGATGTTGACTGCTTTCATTAACAGCTTGGCTAGTTCCAGTACCAGCCTCACGGTCCGTTTCGAAGAACTCAATTTCTCTCTAGACTTACATGGAAACACATTTTCAAAGAATGATGCATTTCTCGATCTCATTACCGTGCCTTCATGTATATTAGAAATTTCTGATTTGTGCACAAGGAAGCGATAAGCCTTACTGTTATGTGCATATCCAATGAAAATGCAATCAACTGTTCTAGGTCCATTTTTCACCTTTTTAGGTTTAGGGACTACCACCTTAGCCAAACATCCCCACACTCGCAAGTAATCATAGGATGACTTTCTTCCTTTCCATAGTTCATATGGAGTTTTCTCTTGCTTCTTTTTGGGAACCTTATTTAAAAGGTAGTTAGCTGACAAAATGGCGTCTCCCCACATGTTGGGTGATAAACCAGAACTTTGTAGCATTGCATTCATCATTTCAATCAATGTACGGTTCTTTTGTTCAGCAACACCGTTTGATTATAGAGAGTAATGTGCGGGTCTTTCATGAATAATCCCATGCTGAGCACAAAATTCAGCATATGGTGATTCATATTCATCTCCTCGATCACTTCTCAATACTTTTATTTTCTTATCGAGTTGATTTTCCACCTCACTCTTATAGAGAACAAACTTCTCTATTGCCTCATCTTTGCTCTTCAACAAATACACATAGCAGTATTTCGTGCTGTCATCGATAAAGGTAATGAAATATTGGTTACTATCTCTTGACTGTGTTGGTTTTAAAGCACATACATATCACTATAGATTAAATCAAGTGGTTCACTGTTTCTTTCAACGCTTTTGAAAGATGATTTCGTTAGTTTTGCCTCTACACAAGTCTCACACTTATGTTTCGCATCAATTTGGAATTTCGGTATGTCACATCCCGATCCTGGAATTATTTTACGGTTGGTTACTTTGGTCTTTTACCATTTAAAGTAACCGTTTAACCGTACAATGATGGTAAAGTTGACTTTTTGGTAAGTCAAGAATTTGGGAAAACTTCCTTCTTGAAAGTTGTAGAGGGCGTCGTTACGAGTTCGTGGACGAGTAGCACGCTCAAATCGGAGTTCGTATGAGAAAGTTATGAACAAAGGTATAAAGTTACTATGCGGTGAAATGGCTATATATAGGAGTTACCGGGGTGAAAAATCAGATTTCACCCGGCCTTTCTCTCTCCTCTCCCGACAGATTTTTCTGCTGGAACTTTCGGCCGCCACCGCGCCGCCGTCCGGCCACCCCAGGCCTCCACACCGGTTCCAAAAGTTCGGCCTCCGAGTCTACTTCATTCCTAGGTAAGTTTTCCGACCTAACTCGCCGTAAATCAGGAGAAATTCCGGTTTGTTCTTCAAGTGTACTGTGTTTGTTCTTGATCTGATTTCTCCCTCCCTAGATCACCATTTGTTGAGTTCTTTATATGCTTAGGATGGGTATTAGGAGTACTACAATCCCCTAGAATTTGGTAGCTTGATTCGAAGTGTGTAGTAAGAATTGAGGATTTGAAGTTTTGAAGTGTAAATTTTCGGGTTTACTGTTCATCGAGTTTTTGACCTAGTTAGAGGTCGAATTGGCCTTCGAGTTGAACTAGAAAGTTGTCCCAAATGATAAGACGAAGCTACTGGTAAAATTTGGTGGTGATCCGAGGTCGCCGGAATTTTAGCCGGAATTTCTGCCGGCGGCGGTGCCGCCACTTTTTGGGCAGTTTTTCATGCCCATTAATTAGTTCATATTGACAGGAGTCTAAGGTTAAAATTTGGTAATTTTTGGAGGAGTTTTGGTTAGGTTTTGGAATTGTTCTAGTTTAGTATTATTGGCAGATAATTGAATATTATTCCGACCATCGATTATTGCCGGTTAAGGTTTAAGGATTATTTTAAGGACTCCTAAGGTATTGGTGAAGTGGTTCAATGGGTGTCCATAGTAATTCCGCAAATTATTATGCGTGAACCTAATGTCAAGTGAATTATTAAAGGAAGTCAAAAAGGTTAAAGTGCCATAAAAAGGAAATTGGTCAACACGTGGTCAAATAGGAATTTCTGGTCAAACTAGGAAAAGACCAAGTCAACGATGAAATGACTAATGTATTGGGTTGTTTGTACAGTCTCTGGTTGAACGTGAGACGGGCTCGACTACGCGGTTAGTTCGAGGGTTACGCTCGAGGAGCTTTCCGAGCGGGAAGGTCGCAATAGTACTGTGAGTGGACATATTATTTTAAATGAATGCATGCCTTAATTATTGATTTAATTGCATGGTTTTTATGATTGTTTTCGAGAATCATATTTTCCTCGGGTTCTTGAATGTTTATTTGGATAAAGTTTAGCGGGAACCTCGGTTAAAGATGTTTACTATGTTTGAGGTATTGATTTTTATGCTTGAACGTATTTACCATTATTACTTAAATTTTCTATTTCTTTCCGAAAATGGTTATAGACGGGGATGGCCCGTCCTTTGAATGGAATTGAACCCGAGATTTCGTTGGAAAGTGGATTTATGCATATATGACGAGGAATGGTTTTACTTATTTGTTTTGGGAAGAGCATTTGAGTAAAGTGTTGTTATGACTTTTTATTAAGGGTTGTCCAATGAATATGCTAGCTAGAGTAGCGTGAGGGCGCTACTAGAGCTCTTAGCTCCGACCCTAGCCTGAGAGGTCAGGCAAACTACGTAGTGCACTATGAGGGTTGTCCACCATCATTTTACCTAGAGCTCTTAGCTCCGACCCTGGTCTGAGAGGACAGACAAGCCTGAGAGGTCAGGCTGATATTATAAGGGTTGTCCATTACCATTTTACCTAGAGCTCTTAGCTCCGACCCTGGTCTGAGAGGACAGACAAGCCTGAGAGGTCAGGCTGATATCATAAGGGTTGTCCATTACCATTTTATATAGCTAGCATAGCGTGAGGGCGCAACTAGAGCTCTTAGCTCCGACCCTAGTCTGAGAGGTCAGACTTATTATTTTTGTGAACATTTCTCTTCCCATATTATTTACTTGTTTATCTTATCATGCATTCGTGGGAATTTAGTAATTGTGGGCATGCATAAATGTTATTTTAAAACAATAAATTTTTGGGAGAGCATTAAAGGGAATAGAGTTTTTATATTTGATTTTCGTCCACTCACTCTAACAGTTTTCAATGTTTCTCCCCTGGGCCCTTCGTTTTTTAAATGCCCAGTGATGCAGGGTTCTTGAGAGGAGGTCGAGCGTGTACGAGAGTCGAGGCATAGTCGATCAATCTGTCGCTGCTGCAAATTCATTAGGATAATCTTCTTTATAGTCTGCTCTGATTAACCTATTTTAGCTAGTTAAGTAGGTTAGGGAGCAGGATATTTTCATGAGTTAGGGTTTATTGTTAGATACTCATGGAAGTGCTGAGTTGGAGTGTAGGAAGGGTTGGCCATTTCAAGGGGGTTTCGGTAAGAAGTTCCCTTGAGGTGATCCCTTGTATGTAACACACATACATGGATCGACTCCACGCATTTTCTTTTTTATAGCTAAAAACGTTACAAATGAAACAGGATTATCCTAAGCTATTATCCTTGGGCAAGCTATTTACCAACATCAGGTAGTGCATATCTATTTAAATGTTGGTGGAGCGGATCCACGCTTGTGCATGCATATCTATTGTAGTGTGTTCCGCTATTAACATGAAGCATAGTGAGGTAATGGTCTATGCTTGAACTAGAGTATGATGGAGATGCGTTGTAAATTAGGTGTTGTGAGCGTGTATGCGTCATGTCGCTTGTGGGACGTTGGCCTGATCAAGCAAGTAGCCATGCTCGTAAACGTTTACAATTTATTTCCCTTGATATTTTAGCAACTCTTATTATCCTAACATCTCAAACCTTGTAATTATAGCGGAATGACTACCTTTAGTAAAGCTAGCAAAGTAAGCTGAGAAAACGATATAGCAAGTGACATGGCATCAAAATACTTATCTTATGTTACCTCGATGTATCGATTTGCGTAAGTCCCCGAATGATGTTGGAGATGGCGTTGTCCACGCTGGTGCACAGCCAAAGGGTGTTGGGCACAGACTGATGGCGCTGTGCACGCTGGTGCGCAGCCAAAGGACGTTGGGCGCTACCTGATAGTGTTGTGCACGTTGGGCGCTACCTAATGGCGATGTACACGCTGGTGCGCAGCCAAAGGGCGCTGCCTGATGGCTCTGTACCCGCTGGTGTGCTGCCAAAGGGCGCTACCTGATGGCGCTATGCATGCTGAGGCACGGTGGGCGGTGTCTGATGGCGCGGTGCACTGCCAAAGGGCGCTGGACACTACCTGATGGTGCTGTGCACGCTGGGCGCTGCTTGTGCATGCTGGGCGCTGCCTGATGGCGCTGGGCGCTACTTGTACACGCTGAGCACTGCCAGATGGCGCTGGGCGCTGCCTGTGTACGCTGGGCGCTGCCTGATGGCGCTAAGCGCTGCCTGTGCACTCTAGGCGCTGCCTGATGGCGCTGAGCGCTGACTGTGCATGTTGGGCACTGCCAGATGGCGTTGTATATGCTGATGCGTAGCCAAAGGGTGATGGGAGCTGCTTGTGCACGCTGAACACTGCCTGATAGCTCTATGCACATTGAGCGCTGCCTGATGGTGCTGTGCACTACCTGATGGCGCTAGGCACTACCTGATGGCGCTGGGCGTTACCTATGCACGCTTTGCGCTGCTTGATGGCGTTGGGTGCTGCCTGTGCACGTTGAGCGTTGCATGATGGCGTTGGGCGCTGCTTCTGGGCGCTCGGCGCTACTTGTAGTCAGGAATTGATATATTCATAATTAGAAAGGGATTCATTAGTTGCACAACTGATTCAATTAAACAAAGTTTTCCTGCCCTTCGCTTCTGTTGGTAGCGGTGATCAAACCACTTCTAAAAATTTAAATGGCACAGTAAATGTTGAGAAGACTTAGTTTTTGGTAGTGACGAAGCCTTTTGTAGCGACTTCCCACAGGCGGCGCCAATGTCGGTATATATGTATCTACATGTATGTTAGTATGTATGTAGCGGGATAGAGATAGTGGACACAGAGTTTATAGTGGTTCACCCTGCCATCTATGGGCAAAGGGCTACATTCACTTAACATGTACTATGAGTTGAGGCGCCTTATCGGCACCTCATGTATTACAAGTGGTAGTGGTCAGTGCTACATATCTCCTCTTCTAATAGGAAGGGAGAGTCTCCTATATATAGAGGGAGGAGACTCCGCCCTTTTACATATCTTCGATGTGGGACAAGATGTCCAAAGTGTGTTCCGTGAGGACATGTTGGTAAGACCGGCAATGTAGCTTCTCGATGTCGGATCCGACTACGACATACATTACGAAGCCCGCCATGCAAGCTACGCGGATAGAACCACTGGAAAAATTAAGGAGCATGGGTCATTTGGATATTGATGGATAGGTATGCATGACTCCATTTCTTCTATTGCTGAAACAATGGTGGAAGAACCTTTGAGTTTTCCTCATTCTACACGATTGCGTTAGATTCATTTCAGCTACCAAAAGCGAAAACAAGAACAAATAACATTGCTAGATTGAAATCAATATTAGTTACTTGAATGTAAGATTTAGTTTAGCTAGAAGTTGGGTGATGCTACTGAGCATGCTTTACCACCAAATTACTTTACCAAATATGTTCACCAAATATATATTCAACACAATAATTGGTAAGCAAAATTGATGAACATGACTATTGCTGGAACAAATGTTAACATGAAAGTAAGACATCCTTTTGGCGTTTTGCAACTCTGATGGCATTTTCAGCCACAACGCCAACACACCTCAGACATTAGATTCTACTGGTATTACTTCAAGTACTATACTTCGAGCAAATAGAGTTATGGGAAAGTATGTTAAAAGTGTCCAAATATATTAGCCACACAAGAATGCAAACTGTTAAAATATGTCACTCAGCTTGAACAGCCAACCTCTTCCTTGATATACCTAACAGCATTTGAGACTCCATCCTGAAAGGCAAAAGATAGTATGATAAATCAGTTTCGTAATTCGGAAATCAGATCTTGAGAGGATAATCACACATTCCACTATTCCAGCTGTTCCTTTAATAATTCAGTCTTGTGTGCTGTGCCAAGGAAAAACTATATCTACTCATCACACATTTCTTTACCAAGATTTGGTGCTAAATTATGGAATTTTAACTATACCTCTGGCACAATTATAATCAGAAGGGAGTTTGGAATGTAAGAATATAAGGAATTTTACAAATCATTTCTCCAAATACAAATACAGCATCCGTTTGGCAGATAATAATGCAACTATTGTGCATACAATAATTATCTAATGCAAATATCAAAATCTGTATATGGCATACTTGTTTCGTCTTCCTGTAATCAACCAACAAATTTAACATTCACAAGTCAAGAGTACGTATTACCTCAAGTGATATTCTCTTAGAAATTTCTACAGCGCGTTGTCTAATTTCAGGTGACAATGCATCATGTATGACCCTTGCTAGCATATTGGCTGCATATTCGATACTTTTGTCATCACTTTCTTCCGGAAGCAAGTGGCTTCTTTTCAACGGTTCTGGTGCCACTCCGAGCCAAAACATTCTTTCAGCCCAATAAAACTGGTCTAGCATAAATGGACACAGTACCTGCATTTCAGGTAAATAACTTTTCAGAGTCTTTTGTCATAGAAAGGAGAGACTTCAATAATAAACCTATATATTGACTCCTGTGCCAGATTTTGTAGTTTTTCATAGTTCATAAGTCAACATCAGTTGTACACATCATGTATAGGGGCCTCTATGTATATTGCATTTTTCCTTTTTCTTTTACCCATTTGTCTCCATTATTACAATTGATAAACTTGATGACTTGATCAAATCAAAATAAATTCAAGACCAAAGTATACTACTAAGAAGTAAAAGTATAGTACGAACAACTAACCTGTGGGATGCCTGCAAGGAGTCCTGCAGCAGTAGTTCCACTACTTCCACGTTTACAAGAGACATACAACATAAAACATAATGTAAATAAATTGCTTGCTAAATATGCCTACCCACATGGAATCAAGATCAAAATGCCCTTTGTTATCTATAGACCTTTCAATTTCGTTGAAGTTATCTTAATTGATTCAATCATGCATATTATATAATCTTTTAACCAAATGCAGTCCCCACCATGGATGCAGGTGAATGAAGACAGACGCTTTTGACATTTTAACTTTAATGTAATTAACATGGCCTAATATGCTGCTATAAAAACACCAGTCAAAGCACCGGTCCCTTGCAGTACCCTTCCCAGTGAAGGAGACTCTGGAATTTCGACTTAAAAAACATTTCCATTATGACCCCTCTTGATCCATTTTGATCATGTTGCTCCTGTTATTTTCTACATGCCCTCTCTCATCCTTTGAATGGAATAACCAGCAATGAAAGACTTTGAAAACCCCAAATTAACATCAAACATGGAATTATTCATGAGGGTCAGGTATTGGAGTAGCATGTTTTTGTAAAGGAAAGTTGTTCATTAGTTTGAGATATTACTTGACAAAAGCAATATCGATATGAAAGTCATTTGGGTAGTTATGGAATATTTAGGTAATATGGTGCTATACTGGAGTATTGGAGTAGCATGTTTTTGTAAAGGAAAGTTATTCATTAGTTTGAGATATTACTTGACAAAAGCAATATCGATATGAAAGTCATTTGGGTAGCTATGGAATATTTAGGTAATATGGTGCTATACTGGAGTAACACTTCGTGTGTTGGATAGTGGTGAAGCTGTGGGCGCTGGAGGGCTGAAATTCAAATTTTCTAATGGTACTCAAGATAAATACACAAGACAAAAACAAAACTAAATAAATTACAATAAGAACACGCTTACCTTCCCCCATGATGAATTGCAGCTGCACATCCAGAAAAAAGCCATGCGTATGGTACAGAACTAGTTGACATGGTAAAGAAGATGTTATCCCAGAGATGAAAGGATGATTGGTGCAGCTAACATATTTAATATTCTTATACCCAGAAATCCGATCCGAGCTTGAAACTGAACAGTAAAGGTGCTAAATTTATATAACTCAAGTTCCTCCTAGCCTCTTTATTAATAGTACCTCATTTTCTTTCGTTAATTCTCATGTAAAGCATGCAATATATATATGAGATTCTCACCCAGAAAAGCAGAACAATCGTTTCTCGAAGAGAGAAATACAATCATCATTAATCTGTATGTGCGATGATGAATTAGCCGCGATAACTCGGATCGCTGCATCTAAAGGATCATGGCCAGCAGTACAAAGGATAAATCGGTAACTTGTTATCTTGAGGACAGTCTCGAGAAGACGAAGAAACGATTGAGGATTCTTCAAGAATCCCATGCTGCAAGTACAATGGGAAAACCAGATATTAGCATAGAAACAACACAACAACAATATATAACAAGGTTCATATGCATTAACAATCCAAGAAATAACTCACTTAAGTAGCAGAAAAATAACGACATATAAACTAAACTAAAGGACTCCAGCATATTAAAGTTCAGTCAAATCAGACAGTATAACCTAATATTCTTGGAGTAATTTTACAAATTGATGAAAGCAGTTGCAAATAACTCAAGCAAAGGAACTTGCCTACCAATAGAATTCAGACCAATGAAAACTGGTGGCATAGGCGTAGGAGTCTTCAGAAAATATTGCAAATGAACATGAGCTGGGCACATTTCATCATTTGTGTACAGATTTCCTGAAGAAACAAGCCTTGAAATTTCACTGCACTTCTTACATGAAAATTGCCATTCATTAGGCAGAAACCAAAAGCCACAAACCCGAATGCTCGATGGCCAATAATCTGTCACATATCAAATCAACAGTGAGATCATTTTAATAGTAACAATAAAACTCAGCTGGGCAGATCAACTTCCTAGCTTATGAAATAGACTCTTACGGATCCTTATAGTTCCAAGAGTCATTATGGTTTAGGACTTTCAGTGACTGTACTGTTAGGCTAGTAAATAGTTCCAAATCCCAATATTAGGCTGCAACAGCAAGCTTTTGAGAAACATTTTCGACCTAGGTCTATATCTACCAAGCATAATGTCATGTCTTATGCTTCACTCAGATTTCTCCAACAAACGGTATGCTTCAACGGTGGTTACAGTACCAGTACTCCTCTACTTACTGCCTAGGTGAAACTAGTATTTATTTATATCACTTGAGAGTGCATCTTATCGTATTCCTTAAAGATAAAAAAGTTGTTATCAAAGGCAATTTTTTCTTATTTATTCAAGGTTGTAAAAAAGGTGTAAGAAGGTCAAGTCAAGAAGTAAACATAACAGCATTTGAGAAGGAATTTCAAGGAGCACGATTTATGCCTACTGGCATCATGTGTAAACGATGGCATTTACAATTGTAAAATTATGCATTATCAACATTTGAAATCAAATTGAATAGTAGAAATTTAACCTCTACCCATATATGTGAATGTTTTTTCAAAACTTGTAAAAACACAAACATGTATACCTGGGCACTCAACAACTTCTTCGCTAAAACCATACCTGTGAAACAATAGTAAACAAGTTCAGAATAAGTGTATATTTATATATATCTATATTAATTACACCTATATATTTATAATTCTCAGATGCCTGAAAATAGCAATACTCCAAAAGAGTCCACCCGGTTCTGTTTGTGTATCTCAATTTATATAATAAAAAACTGTAATCATGGAAGCCATGCAATAATTTAAGAGTCAACTTTGTTATATTATTTAGTTTGGTAAAGAGTAATAAACTACAATATACTTTTGGTTGTAATTTTAATTGATTATGTTTAAAATAGCCTCATATTTTATAACATTAAAACCCTATAGAGATCCTCTTTCTGTATTCCCCAACACAAACTTGCATTTTATCTATATGAGCAATATTTTGTGTGCAACTTGAAAACTTATTTTGCGTGCAAGTTCAAAACTTACAAAAGTCTGGGAGACAGTGGCCTATCATGCCATGTGGGGAGACCTGTTACTGGATCCTGCATTAAATAAGGTAAAACAAATGGTTTAAAGCAAAGAAATGTATGTAAGTAGAGGGCTATGTAATAAAGGAAAATACTAGAACCATGCTCAGCGGTGATGAAATTTCACAAGTTCTTTTATCATTTAAGCATCATGAAATATTGCATCAAAGAGATCTTAACTGTAAAAGGGCAAGGACTCAGATTCAAATCATCACATCTCCAGGATCCCCAGTGTTCTGTGAAAAGAGGCCACATCCAGTGGATCACATCGTCCCAACAAACCTATGTGCGTTAAAAGATGTTTAAAAAAAGGAGGGAGTATTACTTGTATGAATCACAAACTTATATTGTTACAAGTAGAGAAAATACAAAACCAAAAAATGAAAAATTTTTAGTCAATCATGCTGTACATGAACATCGAGGGAGACAAAAAATGAAACACTGTATTTCCATGTATATACTTTATAATAAGTACCTTATTGAGGTGAGATTCCTGCAGGTATTTATACAACTGTTGATATTCCATTTTAAAGTGGCGCTCAAACGATGAAGGAGCGCTGAAAGTAAATTGCAATAAAAAGTAACTAGAAATGATCAGGTAGTTCAAATGTATAGAGTTCGTACAAAAAGAAACTCACTTTGAAATCTCTGAATAATTAAAGGTTGGAGTGAGAGAGATTCTGCTTCTTACTTGTAGATGCAAGTTTGTACTTGCATCACATTAGGATGATTTTATTCCTGTATATACTTCTAGACGCCAGTGTTATACCAAGAATTGGATACTAAGCTGCTTTTAGACTTCATATATACCTTGATACACAGAGGACATCAAGAAATATGATTTTCTTTTTTATAAAACGAGGACCGCTGGCCATCAAGTAGAATTCTATGTAAACCAGTCATATCCTGAGACATCTATAAAATAGGAGGTTCCAGGGGCAAAAGGGTAGATTTGCAGGGCAGATAGTCACAAAATATGTTTGTACAAGGTCTGAGTAAAGTAAAGATAAGAAGAAACATCTATTACCTGTACGGAACAACATAAGGAGCAGCAACCATGCATCGGATACGGAAAAGCTCTGCAAGACTCCAGCCTTCCTGGACCATCACAGAAAGAACCCAGTATTGTTACTACATGATCACACATACTGCAAAATTGTAACCGACTGTGCTACAAATCCAGGTACATATGGTGCTTGCAGTATATAATTTTTCATTGGATACTCTAACCCCATATATAAAATCATGACTCTTCTCACCAATTACCAATTTGTTCGGCATTGTGCATACCAACTTTAACATGGTATTTAAGTAGCAAAGATCAACATGTGATGGACAAGTTGACTACAAATGCTCCCCACATCACCTACCACAGATAAGGGAATGTTTAAGCATACAAAAATCCCGCTTTGTGTTTTTGCAGAACTAATAAAATCTCAGCCATCTCCATTCTTTACCCATATGCCATAGGTTTATTGGCTGGAAGCTCTAACCTAAAGGGAGAAGCACTAGAAATTCAGATGCCTTTCATTTCTTTGTGGTTTGACACAAAGAAGTTGACAGATGTAGGGACTGAAAGCTATGCATTTGAACGAACACACGACACCAAAAGTTGTACTGCCAATCAGATAGTTGCACAATATGTTTGTCATGTTTGTATCTAACATCCTATGGTATAGATTTTGAAAAAAAAATTATGCTTTTTACTTGGTTCTTCTATGACACTAACATGTGATCCATGGATGAGATAACTTTGCTTCATATTAAATAATACAAATAAACATTAAAAACGGAAGTACCAGAGCAAAGAAATTTATCACAATGAAGTCACTGTCCATGCTTGGGCCTGATCCAAATATCTTTTCAACTACAGATAAACATTCTTTTCTATGTTCTCCAGAGAACAACTGTTTCTGCAGTGAAAGTGACAACTCTACAGAACCTGGTAAGGCAAGAGATTCAGTGAGAAACTGAGAACTTTGCAAAAGTGCTTTCTATTTCTTAAAAAAGAAAATGCTATTATATTAAGAATTCAAGAGTACAATGTGAGAATGAGAATAATTTGAACCTGTAGTATCATGTTTCTGATGGATAGAGCAAACAGGAGGTGATGAAATTGGAACATAGGAAACATGCTTCTCAGCCAAGTGACAATGTAAGCTCTGCATTACAACCAGCAAATGAAAACAATATAAGAAAAAAGACTTGCATTTGCATAAACCTTTCAATAATATCAAGTAATGTGGACATATCAATGTGAACATTTTGTTGGATAGGGACTTCTCTTGTTCAAATTCTTAATAATAGCATTACTTTTGTGGGATAATTAGACTGCTAATAGTTTGACTTGCAACATATAAATCTAGAGCATAAGTAGCCAATGCAACCCTTAGTATTTTGGACCGAACAGAAAGAGAAATTCAGTTGGTTTTTTTTAAATTCACTTAAATGAATCTATAGAAATAAGCGCTCCAGTTAAAAGTTAGCTTAAGCTCCAAGTACATGTAGAAGCCGACCAACAAAGTATGGCTGAACAAGTATAAGCACAAAAAAGTATGAAGGCCTTCAGTATCATGGGACAAAATCATAAATTCTAGTAACTCAACAATAAACCTGAACTTGAGCCCTACAATCTCCCCAACTTCAAAATGTACAGTATCCTAAAGGATGCATAGAAACAACTAGAAAGAATGACCACGAAAGCAGAACATTCTATTAATCATATGTGATCGTCGGAGATCAAATGCTGCAGAATCGTGTGAGCAATAAACGGGACAAATGCAGTGGCCTAACTCTGAGAAAAACAAGAGCCTTATTCATGGGTCATCTTGGAGCTTATTCCCTAAAGAGGTCAACAAATGTCATTACACAAATAACCAACATAGGACTCTGCAATTGTCTTGTGTCCAGAAAAGGTTGTTTCTTATAAAATGAACCTGATGAGCTGAATGTGTGATAAGAACAACTTGGTACTGTGTCTGGTCGGAAGCAAAGGCCGCCGCAATGGCCTGCAAAGACAAGAATCAAGATTTTAAGGTTGTCAGAGTAGTGATCGAGTAGAGAATAGAACAGCGACTTACGGCAATTGGATAGACATCGCCTTTGGTTCCGAAAGCCATAAAAACTGCAACGGGTTTCGTCCTGTCTGTCTCAACCTCCATTACTCTCGTCTCTTCTCAATTCTTCTCCTAAACTCCTGCTGCACGTTAATTTTTTTGTCTGGGTTTTACGGGTAAAAGTAAAACTGAGCTCTAAGGGAAGAGAATATTTAGTTGGTTTCGACCTTTTACTGGAGCACAACTAAAATGCCACATTGGTTATGATCTGAATCTTTTTCTTTTTTGATCGGAAGATCTGATTACTGAATCATTGTATGTATATTCTTACTTGTGGAGGCAACACAGAGAAGTTAAAATCATCTTCAGCGTAGGCTAATGAAATCGAGTTTTGGAGAATTTTCACAAAACTGGTGAAAACTTGAAAAGACATCAGATACTGTTTTTTTGGAAACCATCATCAGAAAAACTATCATTATGGAAATACAGCACTGACAGCATAGCCCTATATATACACAGCTTTGACAATAGCACTATCAGACACCAGTTTTTCATATAGAAATATTCACAAAGGAGATTGACATTAAAACATAAGCCTACAGAAACACAAAATCCAGTCTTGTACTGTTTTGACTGCATACATCCTCCTGATTTCATCTGTAGCGGGAAAGAAATGGAAATCTACTTTTATGCGGATCTTAGATGTGGGAAGTGGAATGCGTAGGTGCTAATCTGTTCGCGTCTTCTTCTCAATACTTGACTTACTAAGTACGAGTGAACCAACTACGATGAGCGTTGCACCTGCAAACCACTGTCAAACAAGGCTTGTCATCAGATATGCAAATGAAACTAGCATGGAAGGTTACAGACATGTGTGAGCAGTTTATTACAATCAAAAATGATATGCAGGAACAAAAATTATGAATTGACAGTGATATTTTTTCCGATGGTTATTGACAGTGACATTTTGTGTACTGCTTGTGATTTTCTATTATTCTAATAATTGCGTAAGCATTTACTAAATAATCTAAGTGTGGTACCTGAATCCAGAAACCAAATAACAGGTAAAAAGCACCATTTATCACCTTTTGGAATAATTTTGAACATAACAGTTACCACAAACAAGCTATAGTAGCATAACCTTTACAGTCAATAGCATTTCAAATTTTAACTATAAAACCTAAAAAGCACACTTGTTATATCCACAAACAATCATTTCATTGTCTTATTTACTGAAATTGCCAAATTCTTTCCCCAACTTCCACGGCCCGGACACTACCATCTAGATGCCAACAACGTAACTCTTTAGTTAATACCCACTCGGCAGCAATTGCTCCAATTGAACGGCGTATGACCTTGAATAAGTTACTTGAAAGAGTCGGTCATTTTGGCCCTAGAATTTTGATTGCTTTACTATTCCATAGCAGGCAATTTCCTTGTACCGAAACCAGTGGGCAATGCCAATCCTTTCCATCAGATCTCAGTCCCAAATACGAACGCCAACAAATGCATCAATCTTTTCACCAAAAAAGGAAAAACAACAAACTCATCAATGATATAGCGTAACCCTCTTTTGTTAGCTCTCATTCTCTGCACATTTCGTAAAAGAGTTGTATGACGAACAAAGCTCATTTAGCATACAAGAGGTGTTCTTTAACTGAAACCACCATCATAACAATCATATCTACAGACCCGTTACTAATTAAGGTCACACCTTTTCCATCGTTTTCTGTGAACATTCATTCTTCAACCAGTTTCACACAAACAATGCCTTGTAAAGTTTTTAATCAGCAAAGAAACCACACACAAAAAAGTCTGAAGTAACATAGATAGATACCTTGAACGACAAGGGCTCTTTGAACAGAAAGTATCCAGCTAAACCAGAAGAGAGAAAATTCGCAGCAAAATTTGTGGCGGTAGCCTGAAGAGATGAGAGAGCTTTAAGGCTGTTCACATAGCACCCCCACATTGTCACATTGAATAACACCACCATTCCATACCGAAAAATCTGAAATCAGTTTACAATGAAAAAAATTAAAATGGGGCAGAGCATTGGCAGATGTAAAAATTGAATTCAGGAACTGGATTTGAGAAAACCCACCTGAGGAGTTATCAGCTTAGCCGAAACAGCAGCCAGAGCTGCATTTAGTCCTGCCGAAATCGCCCACACATAGCCCTTTTTCTTACCCTCCATCAAATCATCAACCCCTTTCTGATCCAAAAACAAACAACACTGATTTAGCAATTTTTTTCTTCATTTTGTTGAACCATTTCCAAATTTATCATAAATTAAAACTATTAAAAACTACTAATTTAAAGGCCACGGTGCTCATTTGACATTAAAATTAATGTCAAATTATTACATGAATCATCACATGAAACCAAAACAAAAAATCTCCAATTGGTCTGGCTTTTTTGTCCATTGTGAAGTCTAGCATGCCTTCAGTAAGTCCAAACCAGCCAGGTTTTGATTTAACATATTTAAAATAAAAAGTTAGTCACGTTAAAATTAAATAAACATTCAGATGATGAAATGATAAGAAATCAACACAGTTTTCAAAAAAGAAAGCAACACAATGATTTTGTTTCCCTTTCCCTCTCAAAATGACATTATCTACTTCATAAATTTACAACCTACAATGCATATTGCACAGCTAGAGAACAAGTCCACTGAGTACCAGAATTGTTCATCAAACCGAAACAAAAATCCCTTCCCTGACCATTAAGCCCAAACCGAAGTATATAAAATACAGAAGACACGGCAGGCATTGGCATAAATCTATTATCACTTTCCCACAGGACATCTATTTTTGGTCAATAAATATAGATCTTAAATTCTCTCACAATTCATATTTTTTTGGACATCTATTGAACTGTGGAGATGTTGATATGTTCCTATCATCCTATGAATACTAAAGCAAAAGCCAAATAGACCAGAGAGCAATGAATACCGATCAAACCAAAAAAGAAACGAATAGAAGAAAAGCCGAATGTAATGAGACATGACAGATGCATAAGGGGCTTACAGAGCTGCCTGTAAGGATTAACGAGAATAATATTTTCAACAAAGAAAGCCATGGAATAAAGCCAAATTTTCATTGAAATTTTGGGTGAAATCAATGTCACCCAAAATTCGAAGAAACAAACATGTAGAACAGATCTTGCGATGAAGAAGAGAAAGAGAGGTACGGAGCGTCCAGTATGTAAGACTCATGGGAGCTTAACCACTCTTCCTGCGGTTCTTCCATTTTATTTTAATGAGAACAGCACGGAACTGGACTAAGTTGAGCCCCAGATCAGTACTGGTTTGGTTTGGGAAAATCTTCATGTCAATGTATCGCACTCTGATATCACATCAAAGTTTTTACTCAACAAAGAAACTAATTACTTGTGCTGTATCATATCCTAATTGGAAATTCCCACCCACACTTTACCAAAGACCAAGCTGAACATAAAATCAATAACACCCATTTACTTGTACAAACCTACAGACACAACAGCTGCTTGCCAACCAATACAGTGGATGGAGACGCAAGTATATTTAGCAAACCCAGCAACCCAGAAAAGTATGCAAATAAAACCGAAAATCCTACCATATAGTTACCTTATTAAGTTGCCTGAATTACGATTAGGGATTTGACGGCAACGGCTTGAATGAGGTGATGAAGAACGATTGGATTGAGGCGATGAGGAGAAGAGGTTTGAGTTGGTTCAGTATCCTTTTCAGAAAGAGCGCCCGCAAAAGCAGATCTGTGTGAGAGATTTTTTTTCATATGTTTATGAAGTTTGAACTGCTATCCTCAAAGTTGTCCGTGCAACATAATCATTTCCTTTCAAATCAGTTTTGTGTGTTACCAAGCACATCTTTGAGCATGTCCAAAAGCTCTTGCTACTAACTTTTAAGGTAACTAAAAATTCCAGAACTCGAGACATTACAATTTTATCAACAATCGATAACACTAAAGAAGTCGCGCTTCAAGAAATTTATTACCACACCAACTACCTCTACAAGCATAGTCCAACACCTACAAATAAGCTCCTAAGCTTCCACTCCGCAAATCACTGATATTCCCAAACCTGCAAGATCAAACTCTACACCATAGATTGGTGCATCAGGTTGTAAACAAATAAACAAACACGATAAGTTTTTCAGTTCGTATGAGTAAATCTAAAGAAAATCATGAACTCGCACCCCAAAGTTACGAGAGCTCCCGAAATAAGAAGATTTAATGACAAAAGATAAAGATTATATAAAACAAGCATTCATGGATATAAAAATAAATATAACGACAAAATTATACATTTCATGCATTAAGATTAGTTCAAAAAAATGCACAAAAAATCATAAATCAAAACAGGAAAATTCCAGCAAGTACGGATAGTTCCGGAATTACCCCAAAACGCATAATCAAGCCAACCTAATTCCTAAGCTTACTTATGAGTTTGGCAACACTTGGTCATTTCTCATAAGTAACTCCACGTACAAACGTGTACTTATGGGTTCGTCAACACTTCATCATTCCCCATGAAGTACTCACACTATTGTCACCAACTGTGTCCCTAACAACATCTCGTACTTATGGGTTCGTCAACACTTAGTCATTCCCATAAAGTACCAACTACTGTCACCAACTGTGACCCTAACAAACAAACTCATACTTATGGGTTCGTCAACACTTAGTCATTCCCCATAAAGTACCAATTACTGTCACCAACTGTGACTGACCCGATGGTCATACCAAACAACAACACCCACACAAGACACTAACACAACTCTTACCACTATGGCACAAGTCATCGGACTAAATCAAGGGGTACAACCACTTACTCCACTCTAAGTACCGTACAATTCCGATACACATTTCGAGTCATATAAACTTCTCACCCGACACATAAATCATGGGACAACATCAACAACTCTACTAGTCCATACTTTAGCTCCATCTGATATCTCACGATCATTGAGGCTTTAACAACAACATACGACGGTCGACACACACATCCTTCTCATTTTAAATATTACTCAGCAATGCTTCATTCTCTAAGATGACGTAATCTCAAATCGTCATCACACCCTTTTATAGTTCATAGTCACAAAACCACTTAAAATCGTTTTAAAATGAAAATCATTTTAACTTACCAATGGACCGTAGTCGATCAAGTCCATTTATTTTTAAATCAATAATTTGGTTTCCAAGAAAAACAATTTTATAATTTTAAGACAATGAACCATAAAGAAAATACTGGTTCCACCGTGAACCAGGTGAGATAATGCTCACCGCATGATAATCTTCTAACCATGCCGCTTCGTAATATATTAACGATATATTATATTCATACACGTATATATAAACTTATATATATATACACATATTCCCATGAATATTCTCACATAATATTCTATCCTCAACAAATAATATAATTACACCCAAATAATTTTATATAAAAACAATATGAACCCTATTAAGATTTACTCACCTCGAAAATTCGTTGTATCTTCTACTGCCACACGGTAAGTCTCCAACACTTGGTCGATCAATAAAACACCTAAAAATATATATAATCAACCGTAATGTCATACAAAAGCAATAATGACTCGATCCAACCGAACATCACCCTCCAATCCTCCAAATCAATCAACCACAAATTTAACAAACTTCATTAGCCCTTAACTACTCCGAAACACCTAACTGATTTACCCTCGGTAGAAACCGAAGGTAAATAAACTTTGACAAAACACTACGAACACAAAAAAATAACTGAAACCGAAAAATTATATATCTACACACTCGTATCAATGAGTACATGAAGCTAGGACAACCCTCTGCCCTTGAGGATGTCAGACGAGCCTCCACGAGTCGCCATAAGCGGCTGCGCATGGGCCCTACTCGCCTCTACCCTCAAACCTGCAATCTTCACCCAAAACCCACCTACATGCAACCATAAAACCCTAGGAAACCTATAGAAGGAACCAAAACCCCTAAAGCTGCCAGACGCGCCCACACGCGCAACCACAGACTGCGACGCGTGGGCGTCATGCGCCTCCACCAAAAACACTGAATTTCAATGAACTCCAAACATGAAAGTTGAAGATCAAAGCAAGAGAAGCATCTTTAATATCTGGATTTTTGATCAATTCAAACCGGAAGCAGCCCAAAACTACCCCGAAAAGCTACCTCCAAGCTCAGCCGCTCCTGCCGCCGCGTCGAGCTTCAATGTCACCGGAGATCAACCCAAAACACCAAGGTCTTCAATTTTAGGCTGGTTTCAGCCCTCGTCGCCCCCCCCATGTCAGAGAACGAGTCGGGTCGGGAACCGGGTTTCGCCGCAGTACTTTCACTAGTGGATTTGGGATCTTAGCCGACGGAACTATTACTGTTCCACCGGCTAGGAGTCTCTTAGTAGATGGAAATATATTCATTGAAAATGAGACATTTTCCGTCGATTAAGATTATCCTAGCTGAAGAAAAATTTTGTCGACCATTTCCGTCGACTAAGAGACTCCTAGCCGACAGATAAATTCAGTTGGCATATTTCACCGGCTAGGATAATCTTAGTCGACAAAATATGATCCGTCTACTAAAATAACCTTAGTCGACGGATCAAATTTTGTCGGCGAGGATACCCTTAGTCGATGAACGAGTATCTGTTGACTAAGGTTATCTTAGTTGACGAAAATGTATTCCTAGCCGACAGAATATTCTGTCGGCTAAGAAGATAAAGTTTAATTATTCTCTGACACCGTGCAGAACGAATATTTTCTTAGTCAAAGGATTTTTTTCTTAACCGACGAAATATTATGTCGGCTAAGTGGAATCAAATCTGATAAATAGAGAATGTATGAATTAAACTCTTTCCTCCATCCCTCCATCAATTTATTTCATGTCAATTCATCCATTCTCCATCAAAAAATTTTGATTCATGAATTGAAGTTCGATTCCTCCTCTATCCCTCTATCCATTATAATCATTGGTACGTATTATTTAACTTTTCTTATTTATTTTCAACGAAATTCGTTTAATTTTTGAATATATTTTCGTCTAGATTTGTTTAATCCATGTATATATATGATGTTTATATATATTTGTAAATTTATTCGGGTATATCATTCTAGATTTGTTAATATGTATATTTTTGGGTATATATATGAATTATTAATTATGTGTATATATATATATGTGAATTATTAATTAAGTATATATATATATATTATATATGTTGTTTAAAATATTGGGCTAAGTTGAATCATTATTTGTATTAAATTTCATTTATTTTCATGATGTCGACGTTTTCTTGATATATATATATATATACAAATTAACAAATACCCAAAAATATACAAATTAATACCCAAAAATATACAAATTAATAATTTCGGGTATATCATTCTAGATTTCTTAATTTGTATATTTTTGGGTATTTGTTAATTTGTATATATATACATATATATATATATTGATGTATATATATACATATATTGTATATATATATATATATGAGAATTATTAATTATGTATGTATATATGTGTGAATTATTAATTATGTATATATATATATTATATATGTTGTTGAAAATAATTGTCTATTTAAATCATTATTTGTATTAAATTTCATTTATTTTTATGATGACGTTTTCTTCGTGATAATTTTATAGTTTATGATCGATTACATAATTTTTTGTTTCTAATAAGAAGTTGTAACCTCTTTTATTATATGGTACAACATGGACAAGAGCTGGATACAGTTAGATAGAGGGTCTGTGCTATACATAAGAGAAATTTTTAAGTTTATTGAGTTCGTCTGTAAAGAAGAATTTTTTTGTCGTCTAAGATGTACCTATAGTCGACTATTTCCTAGCCAACGAAAATATTCTGTCGGCAATACTCTTTGCCGACGAATATGTGCGTCGGACTGGTGGAATTAGATATTCCATCGGTTAAGATGTACCTTAGTAGACAGAATATTTTATTCCATCGTCTTGGATCTAATACAGTCTACAATAATGAACTGGGCATCAATCATGGCGGTTCGAGGAGCGGTTCCTATCTCTACGATCATCATGTCTGACCCAAGTGGCTGCACAATGTCACCGGAGAAGCTGAGCAGTATTTCATGATCTGATATGAGCTTGTGGTCTGAGCGCTCTAGCTTCTTGTGACATGAACGGAACATTATATTGACAGCTGACCTGAAATCAATTAAGACTGAACCATGTCTAAAAGTATTCGCTATGATTATGTCACACAGAAATGGATCATCACAAGGCCCACTTACCTCATGTTCCTCTTCTTCATGGAATGCTATAGGCGCATACCCCTGCTTGGTTATCTTGGATACCCGATCATAAGTCACATCATTGACATCCTAGGGTCGTTTGCCCTGGCATACCGTCTCTTGCTTCGGTTTGACATGTTTGTGAGTGGCACCCTACTATCGATCATGTTGATCCGTCGGAGCGTGACATTAGCCGCTGCTGGCTCTCTGTCTGCTCGATGACCGTGCTCATCCAACTTTCTTTCTTTATGCAAGCGGTCCAAGGTTCACTTTAGATGCCTGCAATCGTTAGTGTTGTGGCTGCATTCTCATGGTGCTTGCACCATCTATTGTCATCCTATTGGTGCTTGGGAAACTGCACAGGTGAGGGAGGCGGAATGCGATCCTTATAGTGCTCAAACAGTTCTTCATACACTCCATTCATAACATTGTTTACTTCAGCTGCTCTTGTTGCGGCTTGTCCTACCTTCCTTGACCGTGCCCCTCAAACAGTTCTTCATACACTCCATTCAGAATATTGTTTACTTCAGCTACGGCTTGTCCTGCCTGCCTTGGCCAATCTATCTTTCGATCCAGTTTTTCTAATCCTCTGTTGGGGACTACTAGCGATTGGGCTGCTCTTTCTATCATTGGCTCAACTTTTTTGCCATATGTGAGGTATTCTGCCTGAGCAGTGCTAATGCTTCCACCATGACCTCATCATATGTGGCAGATAAAAACTTGTTGTTCAATCATACTAGAAACCCACGCTTCAACAATCCTTCATTAGACGCCACAAAAGCTGTATTTTTGTTGAAATTACTAGGTGGCAATCCGCTGTATTTTTGGAGGCAGCGGATTGCCACCTAGTAAGGAATGATAAGAGCGATTCACCATGGAGCTGCTTCACCTTGAAGAACCCTTTTGTTCCCTGGCCAGCATCCACCCGTAAGATGAAGTGGGTAAGGAATGCTAGGCGCAGTTCAGAAAATTATCGATGGAGTTTGGTGGTTGCTCGAAGAACCAGCTCATGGCCTTATTCTTCAGCGTTTCACTAAATAATTGAGAGAGAATGGCACCATTGTATTTCCTTCTGTCGGTGACTTTCTGGAAACTGTCCACATGAGCATAGAGATCGGAGTCTCCAGAGTAAGGGGCAATTTTCAAGGTTTTTAGGTTTCTGCGGCGCCTTGCTCTCCTGACATGAGTTGTGAATGGGTCTGGCTGCTCGTTGTACAAATGTTGGGGCTGCTTATGGGTGGCTTGTTCAGTTATCTGTTGTTCTAGCTCTACCAATGTTTTAAGGATTATATCATTTCCAACGTGTCCCCGATCGTTTGGCTGGCCATGACTGGCAGATCACAAAGGATAAATGTTCTCAATTCTCTTAAGGAAAAGACCTGCCAGCTTTCTAGTTCTGGTGAGCTCAAAGGAACGTCAACGTTCTCGATCCGCTGGCCAATTTGGTGATGAGATCTTCTTGTCCCGGAGCTGGCAGATTCTGACATGCTAGCGTCCTGGGTCTGCCCTTTTCCCAGTTTTGCTTGAGCTATGAGCAATTCTTTCTCCAGGCTGGCCTGACACGCTCTAGAGTCCTGTAGTTCTTTGGTGAGGGCGGCTAACGCATTAGTGCCATCACCTGTTGGGGTTAGGGAAGTAAAAGGTAAGTTAGGCGCTGGTGTTTCTATAACATCCTCAGCTTCTAAGGGATGTGCCGAAAAGTTCAGGTTTTTTGCGACTTCTCCCGCTGCTTGCTGACGACTAGGCTCGGGGGGTTGATCGTTAATGATCACCATATCTTTCTGCTTGCTATCTTATACATGGATTCCCATAGATGGAGCCAATGTTAACATTAGTTCTTTCCTGGTGGGCTGATGAGACTCATGTTATCCGAAGAGTAGTCCTGAAAAAAGTAGCAGATATGTATCAGAAGTAAAGACCGCAGCTAGCAGCCTACTACTCTCTGATGCCTAAGTCAGCAAGTAAGTCTGGCTAGGGGTGGGATCGGGATGGGACGGTTCGGGATTCACCCCATCCCGAAACCGATCCCAAATTTTTTTTCAGGATCGGTACGGGACGGGATTGGTGTTTTTGAGATTTGGTACCGAACCGTCCCGATCCCGAATAGTTCGGGATGGGTTCGGGACCAATCGGGACAGAACCAAAAGCAAAACGGCCAAAACCAAAAGAGCACCCCCTACAGCTTTGACATGCCAGGAAAAAAAGAAGAGACAAGAAAATTTAGAAGGTTCTCTTGTACTCTAGTGCTCGTATAACACTTATAAGTTATAACATCATCTTGCACACAACAAGATTTTTCTCCACTACTGTTATCTTACATTGCCTCTACTACTCACATTACAGTAATTGAAAGTAAGCAAGACACTTCAACCCATAGTCAACCATCTGTAGTACTTGCAAACTACTCATAAGAAATTTCACAATATCAATTAATATTTTAGATAATATCGAAAACCTGAGAACAACTTACCTTGAATAAGGAAGCCATCACAGAAATCAACAGAAATCACTGAACAACTTCAACAGAAATCTCTCCCCTCTCCTTCTCTTCTCTTTCATAGCAAACTCATCATAACACAAAATCTTCTTGCAGATTGCTAATTTCTGTCAAATTCGAATCAAATAAAGAAAGATAGAATCAAACATTTTGTCATTCGAATCAAATTCGTCGTACCCATACAAAAGCACATTTTGAATCAAAATTTCTCATACCCAGACACACTACTGGCTTGAGAGAGGGATGGGAAGACGAAAAGAAATAAGCCAATAAGGAACTGGAGAGAACTGGGTTCGGAACCTGTCGAAGGAGATCGGGATCGGCGATGAAGCTTGCAGTTGATCCGCGACTCAGAGTTGATGATCCGCGACTCTGAGCCAAACTTGATCCGCGACTCTGAGACTCTGAGTTGATAAGTGATAAGAGAAGGGAAGAAGAGATAGAGCGATGGTTTTCTTTCAGAAGGGAAGAAGAGATAGAGCGACTCTGAGCCAAACGATCCAAACGGGGAAGAAGAGATAGAGCGATCAGCGATGGTTTTCTAACTTTTCTTTCAGAACGGGGAGTGTGGTTTAGGGGTGGGAATTTGGACCTAGTGGTTCGGAACAAAAACTTCGGGACGGGACGGGATTTTCGGGATGGAGAGAGCCAATCCCGATCCCGGCCCATTTAAGAAATTCGGGATCGGGTTCGGTATCGGGATGTCATATCTGAAATTTCTGTCCCATCCCGTTCGGTATCGGTACGGGATGGACGGGTTCGGGATCGGGATTTCGGGTCCAAATTCCCACCCCTAAAGCTGTGCAGCTGAAAAATCTTGCATGAACTGGAACATCTGCTGTTGTTGTGCCTGCTGGGTGGCATATACTGCTGCATTATACTCCTGTAAAGCGGTAGTATATGCTGTCTGGGCGGCCTGTATCGCGGTAGTATATGCTGTCTGGGCGGCTTGCTGTTCCCGTAACATCTGAACTTCCGTCTCAAGCTGAGTCGTTCTGCTGCTGGTCGAGGCTCATTTTTTCTGAAACCTGGGAGTGGTCTTCAGTACCCCCTCGCCCTTCTTTCCCAGACCCCGACAGTAGAAGTTATTTCCTCGCGGTGGGAATGCTGTGCCCATGATCCTGACCCCAACGCTGAGATCCGAAGTGTCGATCCGGGACATGGCTTCAGACATGTCTTCCTCTTGCGTGTCAGGTCATGTCTCCCTGACTATAGCAGCCATCACCTCGTCACTAGCCTGCCTCACCCTCGCCTAATTTGATAGGAAAAAAATTAATTAACATTTTAAAATATATATATATATATATATAAATATAATTTACTAAATTTTAAAACGTAAAACGACTTACAATATCCTCCTGGGCGTCAGGATATGCCTTCTCGTACGTATAGACGTACCGGTTGTTCTTAACTTTGCAACGTACCTTCCCCCATGCACAACGTCCGCCCAGGTGTTCCTCAGGTACTGGGGAACGTCAAACCACACCTGCATTAAAACATTTATTAGTTTAGGCGTTCATAAATCTACAATGTAATAAATAATGTTCAATGTGAATTTTGTTATACTTACCGATATGGTGTTGTAGACCATGTCCTTAACCTCCTGTGGGACCTCGCCCCAGTCTGACCACAACATAGGGACTCTATCCCTAATAAGCGCTCCTACGCGGCCAGAGTACATCCTCGTCTTGCCGCCCGATACTACGTTCCCATCCCCGTCAGTATCAATGACGATCCTTCCCGAGGTACTCATTGTCTTCTCGAGAGCTTTCCCTGTGACGGGACCTCTCTTCTTCCTTGTCGGCTTGGCTCCGACGGTGCCTATCATAAATTGATTATTAGTAAATTAATTTTATTATAACATTATAACATAACAAATTACTTATATAATCATTACCTGAGGGCGTTGGGGAGGATGCGACGGACTCCGACTCTGTCGCCGACGATGATACCCTCGCAGAAATTAAATCTGTATCAAACGGCACGAACAGGTACACCGCTGATGGGGCCACCTGCGGGGCTAGTGGATAAATCGGCACCCCTGAGTCATCGACTGCAGGTATTGCCGGTATCAAGCGCGGAAGGTAGAGAAGAGGCGGCGGCATCTGTACCTCGGAAGACCCACCCTCCGATGCAGTAGAGTCTGGTGCCAGTGTCCTGTGTATCTCAGGCATACGTGGTGCAGACACCTCCGCCTGAGTCGGAGGCCACAGCTGCCTCGAGGAGTGAGGGACGCTAGGCTGCCTGGAGGAGCGAGGTACGCTAGGCTGCCTGGAGGAGCGAGGGGCATCCGGCTGGATGAGCGAGGTGCGCTAGGCTGCCTGGAGGCGGGAGGGGCATCCGGCTACCTGGAGGAATGTGTGGCCTGTCGCTGTGTCGGCTCTAGAAGAGACGCCCGTCGGGCCGTCATTGGGCCCTGAAACGAACCCCGAGGGTTGCTAGACGTTCCCTCAGACGATTCACCCCTTTGGTCTTTCGAACTCTTTGATTTACTAAATAATCCTTTAATCCTAAATAATATAATTAATATTTTGTTAAATATATAAAATTATACAAAAATGAACAACATTATCAGAAATTAATTTAATATACCAATTAATATTGTAATATACCCAAATATATTAAAAATTTCCAAATACACCCAAAATCACTAAATACACCCAAATTCACCGAAATCACTAAATACACCCAAATTCACCCGAAATCACTAAATACACCCAAAATCACTAAATACACCCAAATTCACCCAAAATCACTAAATACACCCAAATTCACCCAAATCACTAAATACACCCAAATATACACCCAAATTCAGTAAATACACCCAATATAATTCAACATTATCATAAACCCTAATTATCATATAATTCAATATATTGAAAAAACAAATGAAATTAGTTCTATAATACAATATAAACATAAAAATTGCATACCTTATTTGTTTGGGAGATGAGGGAGGCGGAGTGGAGGCCGGAATTCGTCGAAAAAAGTGAAAGAAAATCGAGAGGAGAGGGAGAAACCGTCCGGCCGAGAAGGAAAAAGAGGAGAAAATAGGGTTCTGTCGACTGGGTCCGAATATATACGAAGAAGTATAGCCGACGAAATAAAAAATTCGTCGGCTATAGTCCCACTTTAGCCGACGACAAAACCCTAAATTCGTCGGTATAGTCCCACTTTTAGCCGACGAAATTACTACGAATGTTTAGTAATTTCGTCGGCTAAAGTACATTTTATAATTATTTAGTAATTTCATGTACAATTTATATGTTTTATCTTGTGAAACGAAAAACCGACCGTCAGATATCATCATTATGTTGAAACATGTGTGAGGGTAAATTTTCAGCATCATCGGACAAACTTAAGGGCTCGATCCGCACGGTCAATCCCTTTAGTCAAACCCCTAAACACAAACAAACGGTGATTTGGCCACCTAAATTACGTATTCTGTCCAGACCTTCAACTACAAATAGTTTCATATCGAGGAGACGCAACTAGTGGTATAAAAGTTATAAGAAAAATAACCGTCGGAGATAGAGCGTCCTCTATGGTGAACGAATAGAAAAAATGCAATGACTTCAAGTATTGGCACCGAAACTTATCGGAATTACGTGAATTTTCAACCATAGACATATTTCATCGTTCCAGTCATATCTTATCTCACGACTTTTTTTCATTTGAAGCATCTACGTATAGTTTGTTTTTAAAACGGAACATTTACTTAACACTTGGTAAATTAGTTATACAACATTAGTAGGCATATTTTGATTGTGACAATCCATCTTGTGAAACGAAAAACCGACCATCAGATATCATCATTATGTTGAAACATGTGTGAGGGTAAATTTTCAGCATCATCGGACAACCTTAAGGGCTCGATCCGCACGGTCAATCCCGTTAGTCAAACCCCTAAACACAAACAAACGGTGATTTGGCCGCCTAAATTACGTATTCTGTCCGGACGTTCAACTACAAATAGTTTCATATCGAGGAGACGCAACTAGCGGTATAAATTATTATTTTATTCATTTAACTTTAGCCGACGAATAATTAGGGTATTCGTCGGCTATATTATAGGGTTTAAGGGTTAGGGTTTAGGGTTTAGCCGACGGAAAATTAGGATATTCGTCGGCTAAGAAGGTCTTAGCCGACGAAATATGTTGTAATTCGTCAGCTAAAACTGTCAAATAGATAAAAAACAGTTGGTTTAACCGTACCCATAACAATTTCCTGCATATATAACCAACATTAAGATACATTATGAATTGTAGAGCTTGTACCATATAAAACACATCAAATTGTATTACAAATTCAAATAACTAAGAAGGCTCGTAATCAGAATCATCTGATGAGTCTTCTTCGGTGTCAGAATTAATTTCTGGCAATCTATGCATTTCTACATCACAAGAGTCGTCGTCTGTTTCTTGATTTGGATCCACATCAATAAGGCGAGCGTCTAAAATCACGAATTCGAACCGAACGACCCGCTTTAAAATTATTAAGGCGAATTGTAGAGGAGTCAGGAATACCTATTGCACTGTGTTCTTGATACGCAACATCTTCTTCCTCGTCTTCGGCCTCTCCAAGTGTAGCCGCCCGGTAAATGTTTCGAGGGTG
The DNA here is from genome assembly GCA_951800085.1 of Comarum palustre. Classification (NCBI taxonomy): domain Eukaryota; kingdom Viridiplantae; phylum Streptophyta; class Magnoliopsida; order Rosales; family Rosaceae; genus Comarum; species Comarum palustre. The sequence goes on from OX637580.1 coordinate 7,097,323, forward strand.
CACAAGATTGACGACTTTCCACGCGTCACCCTTAACAAGGTCATCAAGATAAAACACTTGTTTCACCGGTGTCGCAAAAACAAACGGGTCATCTTCGTAACAGCTTGTACCAGTGTTCACCGATAAAATCCCGTACTGATCAATCTTCATGCTCTGCGAGCTTCTAGTATCAAACCATCTACACTTGAACAGGTGCACGGTCATGCCTTGCCCATAAACGAGTTCCACCACTGAATCAAGAACACCGTAATAATCAACTCCATTCCGGCCACCATGTGCCATAACCCCAGAATTCTGTGTTCGTCGGCTGTTGTCTCTCTGTTCACATATAAATTACACGCCATTGACCTTGCACATCGGGTAAACTCTTGACATTATCGGCTTCATAGCTAGAAGTCTTAGTTCGTGAGACCAATTTGGGTGACCATCAAATTGAATATGGTTCATCTGTAACCAAATATTCAATGTATTGTAAATATGAATAATTATGCAATCAATGAGTCATGAACAAAAATAAAGAATTACATACCCAACCGCCAAAATAGTTCGCGAACTCCTTGTTGTGGTAATCGAGATCACCTTGAATGTCTGGACAGTATAGATGGATGTCTTTCCAGTATTCAACTTCTTGACAGTTAATCAATACCCACCAATGGGCTATGACGAGCTCATGGGGTTGCAACTTGTAGGACTCTGGTAAAATTCCATAAACTTCAACATCATTTGAGACTGGAAAGGTTAAACTTCGGTTCATCAACCGGTATGGTTTGTGGAGTTTCCTTCAATGCTCCTAGATAAAACTTCATGTAGGTGACGCACTCGTGCGCAATATATGCTTCAGCTATACATCCTTCAGGCGCGGATTTGTTAGCCACATAAGCTTTGTAGTCTCCAAGTTGTCTGTAAATAAATAAATTTGTTGTCATATGTTACGATTATACAATGAACATGTACAATAAAAACATTAGGTGTAAAAAACATACATTTCCATAGGATACATCCAAGTATAGTGTACAGGACCGGTAAGCAACAATTGCTCGGGAAGATGGATCATCAGGTGCTGCATGATGTCAAAAAAATTTGGAGGAAATATTCTCTCAAATTTACACATGATATAAATAATGTCCTGTTGCATTTCCCGGAGATCAGATTTTGTCACTTCCCTTGTGCATAACTTCTGGAAGAATCTTGACAACGCTACTAACGGCTCCACCACCTGACGGGGAAGGAACGGTCGAATGAAAATAGGGAAGAGACATTGTAGCAGAATATGACAGTCATGACTCTTTAACCCGTACATTTTATTGTCCCGAATGTTTACACACCGGGCTATATTTCCTGCGTAGCCTAAAGGATACTTCACAGAACTCAACCACCTGAAAATTACGTTCTTCTGTTCAGGCTTCACGGTGTACGGAGCTTGAGGCATTTTTTTCTTCCCTTCTTTCAACAACAAATGTCTTCGTATCTCCATTTTTTTAAGATCAATGCGTGCCTTCGGACCGTCTTTCGTCTTTCCCTCCAAGTTCAGCACGGTTCCTACCACATTGTCACACACATTCTTTTCTATGTGCATCACATCTAGGTAGTGCCTGATCAACAACTTACTCCAGTATGGGAGTTCCCAGAATATGCTCTTATGTGTCCAAAAGTTATACCTGTCGGGTCTGTCAGGTATTGCCGCCACTATATTGGGATGATTGCTGAGCTGCTCAAAATCATACTCATTAAGCACTGCTAAAATTTCTTCCCCTGTCCATCTTCTAGGAGGCACACCAAGTTCTACAGTCCCATCAAATGCCTTGTCATCGAACCGCCATTCGTGATCATACGGAAGGAGAGTACGGTGACCCAATCTACATATCTTGTTGCAATGACTACTGCTCCCCTCATCGCTTAGGCACTCTGGACAAGCCTTGTATCCCCTAACAACGTTGCCCGACAACATCCCACGAGCAAGAAAATCACTAATGGTACCAACAACCATAGCATGCATCTGGAACATCTCGTGCATGAACTTATCATAAGTGGGATGACCAACGTCCCAAAAAAACTTAAGCTCTTCAATCAAGGGTCTCAAATACACATCGAGACACTTCCCTGGATAACCGGGTCCCGGAATCAACAAACTCAACATATTGTATTCCTTCTTCATGCACATCCATGGAGGAAGATTGTATGGTACCAAAATCACCGGCCATACACTGTATTGAAGACTCATGTTGCCAAAAGGATTGAACCCGTCGGATGAGAGCCCGAGCCTCACATTTCGGACCTCTGACGCAAAATGAGGAAACTCCCTGTCTATATGCTTCCAGGCCTCCCCGTCAGCAGGGTGTATAAGGGTATCTTCGCCTTGCAATTCCCTATCAGCGTGCCATCTCATAGATTTGGCCGTGTGTGATGACATGTACAACCGTTCCAGCCTATCCCTCAACGGGAAATACCGAAGTACCTTCATAGGTTTCCTATTGCCTGCAGGAGTCAACTTATACCTGTCACTCTGACATACTGGACATGTGTCAAGGTCACCAAGGTCATTCCCATCTGGATCTTTACCCCAGAAGAGAACACAATCATATCTGCATGCATGGATCTTGATGTAGGAAAGCCCAAGATCTTTCAGTATACATCGGACCTTATGACCTTATGATGTGTGGTAGGAAGACGATGACCGTGGGGCAGCATCGAAGCAGTGTACTGTAGATACTCATCAACAGCCTTCACAGTCGATTTTGTCTCAACTTTAATCTTCATAACGTCCATCACACTTTCAAGAACCGTTTTCTGACAACCGGGGTACACAGGGGTCTGTTGGAAAGCAAGTAGTTTGTTGTACCTGTCAATACCAGCAGTGTTGACAACTCTAGGGAAGGGCCGCACTGGCTCAGACATATACGGTCCTTCAAAGCATACACCCCTCTCATAAGGAAACATATCGTTGATGAAGGCCGTTGTTGGATCGTTGGATGTACTGCCCATCTCAGAAAATTGCCCATGATCATGCGGACCCCTTGATAATGTTTCACCGTGATATATCCAACATGTGTACTTCTCCCAAAACCCATTACTTTTAAGGTGCTGCCAAACCTTGTCAATTGGAAATCGATACATATCGCTGCGACACTGACATTTAGTGTACGGACAATAGAAAATTGTATTCCCTTTAGCATTATTCATCACATATTCAATAAAACTAACAACTCCTTTAGCATATCTTTTGTCCCATTTTGGAAGCGAAATCCAACTCTTATCCATATCCTGAGAAGATAACATAATATATATGTATAAACAGTAATTAATTAAATTTACGAATCATTCAATTTATATTATATCTGCAGTTAACGTACAATTAATTAATATATATATATATACATGCATATATATAATAATTACTAATTAATATAATCAAATTAATATATATATATATAACAACAACTTCATATATATTATCAAACCCAAATCGATCAACTCAATCACACTCAAAACACAATATAATCAACTCTAATTAAAACTCAAAATCAATGTATAACGAAAATAAAACTCTTGAATCAACTCAAAAACAAGATATATACACATATATATCGTTACCTATATATAGCGCCACAAACTAATTTCGGACAGATTTCGACAACACCCAACAATTTCGCCAACCCCAAAACTTTTTCTCCCGTTTTTTCTTTCACATCAGCTACTGTCTAGATCTGGAAATATAAAGACTTTTAGCCGACGAAATTATATATATCGTCGGCTAAAGTTTTAAAATTTCGTCGGCTATAGTTCACAGACTATAGCTGACGAAAAAAACTATTTTAGCCGACGACACAACATTTCGTCGGCTAAAAGTCCACTTTAGCCGACAAAAATTTTACTTAGGCGACGAAATTTTTTTTCGTCGGCCTGTTAATTTTTTTTTTCGTCGGCTATGATACTTATTCTGGTAGTGCTACTCTAGGGAGAAAAAATGGAAAATTGCGTTGAAGGTTTAGGGTTTTAGCCGACGAAATTAGGGTAATTCGTCAGCTAAAGTTAAATAAATAAATAAATAAATAAAATAACTATATCAGAAGAAATTATGGTAATTTTCAGCTAAAGTTAAATAAATAACTATAGCCGACAAAATTAGGGTAATTCGTCGGCTAAAGTTAAATAAATAAATAACTATAACCGACAAAATTTATTAAAATTCTTCGGCTAAAGTTAATTCAAAATTCAAAATTTTTGACGGGGATTTTGAAAATTTTGAAATTTTTCCGACTAAAATTTTGAATTTTAGCTGACGAAATTAGGGTATTTCGTCGGCTAAAGTTCAAAATTTTTAAAATCCCCGTCTTCGTTTTGAATTTTTTAATTAGCTAACCATTTTAAATTTTTTCTATATCTTTCATTTTTCTCCTTCTCCTCCTACTCCTTCTCCTCCTCTTCCTCCTCCGGCGGCAACTCCTTATCCTCCCCTTCTCCTCCTCTCCTTCTCCTCTCTCTCCTAGCCTTCTCCTCCTCCTTCTCTCTCCTCCTCCCCCTCCTCCTAGCCTCCTCTTCTCCTCCTCCTCATCCTCTTCTCCTCCTCCACCATCGGTGTAAAAACGAAAAAGAAGAAAAAATAATTAATCAAAAATATAAGAAATAAAAAATTAAAACAAATAAAAAATATATAAAATAACTAACTATAGCCAACCAAATTTATTAAATAGGGGCAAAATCATCTTTCTACGCGTTGTTGATGACAGTATTGTAAATAATTCTCAAACAGAGGTAAAATCATCTTTATGTGTTACTGATGATAATATGGTAAATAATATATAAGTAGGGGTAAAACAGTCTTTTTGCTAGCTGAATAAATAGTGTTAGTTCCAGTTTGCTTCAAACGGAGGTAAACCGATGGTAATATGGTAAATAATTAGTAAGCAGTGGCAAAACCTTCTTTTTGCTGACTTAATGATCAATGTTAATTCCATGTTGTTTTAGTATATATAATGCGTTCAAAGCATGTTGTAGCAGACTCCCTTTCAGACTTTGTAGTGGGGTAAACATTGTCATTTTAGTGTTTTACCATACTCCAAAGAATTAGCTTCTGCCATCATTCGCTCGTTGAAAAATAGTTCAAAAATCTTGTAACATAATCATCGTACAAATTCAATTCAAAGTGATCAAACACCAGCTAACAAATCAAAGCTGACACTAACAAAAATAGACGAGCGACCAGCCAAAACATAGGATAGCACCAAGACACAGAAATACAGTAACTAGAGAAGAGCGTACCTCGATCAAGGTATCAGATTCTAACATATAGAAAGGCTGTTGGAACAATGACCATAGAGTGCAGGGCAGTATAGTAGCGAAGACTTGAGTAGATTACAACCGAATGAGCCAGCCGCTGTGTATGCTGCCAATGATGAATGCGCTCCTGTAAGGGCTGAACTTAACTGAATGCATACATATGTCACATATGCAATATGCTCGGCAATTAAAGATGATTGAGCACTCAAATGAGCACACCTTATAAGAGAAAATGTTGATTTATATTATGGAAGAAATCATTTAGAACTCTCATTGCAGGAATACTGGTAGAAAAAATAATTATATGCAGGTTTGAGACATAAAACACTTGATGAAAGAAAAATGCAATCACAAAGTGAAGCACGAACTTTTAATTTGCCATAACACAGATTCACAAGAGTCTCCTCAAACATCCTGTCATGTTTTTACCTTGTTAACAGTCTCATCTCCTACCGAAGGGTTTGATGAAACCCTTTTGGGGTTGTAATAGGAACCAAATGATCATGACAGAGTAAAAAATATGGAAGAGAATATCTCACTGAGTAGAAGAAAAACATGATGAGAAGCAAACGGCCATGAAAGTAACACGGTACAGTATCTATAACAGTACCAATTTGGTGAACTTTACAATACACAGCTTTTCTTTTACATGATTAATCTATTCTCATAAATTGAGGCTGAACCTAATGTATACATACACAATGAAAAAAATTAGCGTCACAAAGGACATGAAATCAGGCATCCTTTTAATCACTAGTAGGAAGTAGCAAAAATTTTACAACACCTCTTTGGAAGCCGTTAAATGGGACATAGGGTAGTTTCTTAGCCCAGAGAACTTAACCAAAGGATAGATATTCAACTTTCTCCATGGGCTAGTATATATAGTAAGGTTGTAAGCAATGGAAGAGTAATGCCATTGAATGGTCATTCCCTCTTATCTTCTTCTGTGTCATCTTCGTCAAAATCTTCCCCACTTTCAACACTCTTCACTTCTTGATTGACCAAACTTATATCACCCTCTGGCTTGCCTGCAGTTAGAGAGTGAGATTCTTCATCATCAGATTCTTCTCCTAGCTTCTCTGAGTATGCATACCTATGAATAATTGGCAGAACAAATTAGCTCAGCATCATCAAAGTTAACTTGCTAATTTTATAACTTGTTAATGATCCACCAAATGTATTATTACACAGCCAAATTTAACAGACCGAATGTAATCCAAGAAATAACACTTCACAAAGTGTTAAACCTAGAAATACCATTTGATTTTTGTGGACTGAAAAACGTTGACTATGAGATTATGGAATTTTAAAAGAAATATTCCAACACGAACTCTAGTCTAAAAACCCAAGCTATATACCGCACGCGAAGAGTCTTTGAAAGGGAATTTACCGGAACAAAAATCCTTCTAAAACTCCGTTTCTCACTCAAATTACTCAATCTTGAATACCTCATCCCAACCCCCTCTAGTGCTTCACAAAACCCACTCAATGCGACACTCCTATCTCTCTATGATGTGTGCACCATCTCAATATCACTCGTCCATAGATTAGATTCTAAATTGCAAAGTACACTTCCAACTAACATGTCACATTATGTGTTCACTGGCCAACCAGAAGTTCAGGAAACTTTTCCTCTTATAAACTGGAACAAAAAGTAAGAGCACAGAAATACAGGCATCTTATTTGATTGCACAGAAAATTATTACGCACCGCTGAGAGTTCTGAGATGGTGCCCAAAGATAGCAGATAACGCACAGCAGTGCAAATGCAAGAATATCCCAGAAAGCAGTGATGATCCAAGCACTATGCCACTTCTCGTTGAAGGGATCTGTTGCTTTGAAGTACACCTACATGTGCAACAATGCGATATGGTATTGTTCAAAGCTCGAAGAAAACAAACATATGGAAAGGATGAAACAAAGTAGTGAAAGTACTATAGGCAGACAAAGAGTATTACAATTCAAACAAAAAAGAATTAGGTACAGGCAGATGAAACCAACAATAGGCATCAAACAAGCAGGTTTCCTCTTAGTGGTTAAACGCGATTTAAGCAAGATTGGAACCATTAGAGATGGATGCTAATGTTCAAAATACTGTCAAAAGGATTACAGTACAAACAATAGGTAAATTAAGGATCAGTAGTGAGCCAATATGCTGTCCCACAAACTTTCTTATGAGGCTTCTAATGTCAGTATATGTACATTAATGTAGGATAAAGTATCAGATTGCCTCCCTGGCCTAGAATAGATAAATGAACATAAATATAGCTTTATGCGAGTGTATGAAATGAAAGAGCACAAAAGTCTTAAAATAATAAATAGCATCTTTACAGAACAAACTGATAAATATTCACATATCATTTTTAATAAATCTTCATCAGCATAAATATATATATATAGCCCCCTCCAAACAATACCTCATAAGCTATCCATGCGACTGAGGCAATGACTGTCACTGCTAATGCATTTGAGAACTTCCTATACATATCCAACTTGATGGAGCTCCTCTTTGTCTGAAATGAATGTAGATTTTAGCACTTCAAGTACAAAGAAAACAGAAAGTGATTTAATTACAACAACATAAAGTACATTTTAAAAAAAATGGTGTACCTGTAGATGTTCTAGTGTTTTTGAAAGAGAGGTGAAAATCCACAAGATTAAAAATGCATCCAAGAAAGCATCAGGAAGAACTAAAAATAATCTCGCTCTTCCTGATACATCATTAATTGTCCCAACATACTCGGTAACATTAAGCAACTCTGTAGCCAGAAAAAATGTTACTCCAAGCAAAAGCACCTTGGAAGTAAGACCCCCAAGAGTAGGCCGTACTACACCATAGCCCATAGAAACAGTGAGGATAAGCAGACGGGAAACTGTTTTTCTCACAGCTCCAACTGTCACAACCAATGTCGTAAGAAAAACTGGCCTCATCCCAGTATTATTAAAATTGACATAGTCAGAATACCAAAGAATCATCTCAAACAATCCAAGAGCAATTACAGCCGTGATGCAATGCTGAAGTTGCAGAATATCACTCCAGAACCTCACATACTGAATGAGCCAAATTACACCAACCAGCAAATAAGCAAGCACCATAACAACATAAAACTTCATCAGTGGAGCCATTCGACCCGGTAGATAACCACCGGGGCTCCTCCACACCGTCTTCCCACTCATTACCAATTCTTTCACTCTGGGATCACATGATACAAAAAACAAGTTATACATCCCGGTTTTCGTGATCGAAATCTCTTTATATTCCATCTTCTTGGAAAGACTCTTCCCCCTGAACCTGACATTGAAAACAACAGGCCAATTAGCATCCGAGGAAGGTCTCCTAATGACCTCCCCTTGCTTACAACCCTCCATCTTAGCAAGATCAGGGGTGCAACATATAGATCTCTGTCCCCCATAAGCAGAGCCGCCGATGTTATTCCGATCCGCAGCTTCGAAAATGATGATCTGTATCAGCCCATTGCCACGCTTCCTGTCCTCATTCCTCCAAAACGTGACATTCTCAAATCTACAGCACAGCAGTATATGATTCTATGAAATGCAATTGAAATGAAGAAAGCTAAAACCCTAAATTTTCAAATGGGGCGTACCGGATGTAAGAGCGGGAGGAGGGAGAGGCGGCGATTCCTTCGCTACCGCCGGAGAGGAGGAGGGCGTTGCCGACTTCGCGGAAGACGTCTTTCTGGTAGATATGGATGGAGGCGTTGGCCGGGTTGGAATTGAAGAGCAATGTGAAGAGGAGGAGGGTAGAGAATGTGAAATCCATAACTGATGGAGAAGCTCTTTGCAGTTTGGAGGGATTGATTTGGGTTATAGAGAGAGGGGTTGGTGGGACTTGAGGGGAGAGTGAGGAAGAAGCAATGGCTCTGTCACTGACCTCACTGCTACTGTCGGTCTGAGTTGACGTGGATTTTACGGCCCGTATTGGCACCATTTTACGGAAAATATGGCCTAGTCACCCTCAAGGTTTTTTTGCACCAATAGTGCTTCAAGTTTTAATGTTATCATCGCAATACATAGAACGTAATATATTGTGTTTCCGTAGCCGTTTAAAAGTTTAATTAATCAATAAACATTAACTCTGAAATCTCATCATGACCGTCATCGGACGGAATTTCGTTGGTCACATGATGATCTACAGAGCAGGTCTTCCTCTGACTTGATAACGGAGGCGAGGTTGAGGAGTTGGAATATCTTAGTTGTTGTCGCATACTAGTCTACCCTTGATAGCTTGGTTAGCGACAGAGAACGGTGATGCGAGTTGCTATAAGGGAGGCATGGCTGTGGTGTAACTCAATTTTGATCGATTTGGCTCGTACTGACTTAGTTATTTTTGATCTGTTTCGAGTTTGGTGGCAATTAGGTGCGTCCATGAAGGGTAGGATGGCGGCGGTCGTTGGCCTCTAGGACGTGAACCTAGGGGTAGACTCGGTCCAATCGGTTTGGTTTTAGGGCAAGAACCGAGAACCGGATCGTATTTTTCGGTTACATAGTTCTCAAAACTGAAACCGCAAACTACATACAAGAAACCACACCCGTCGGTTAACCGAAATTTGGTACGGTTTCGGTTATAAAAACTTATTTTCCGAAATAACTTTCACACATAGTAAATGAAAGAAAAAAAGATTAGGATGCTTGAAGTTATGGAAATATAGAAATACAAACTTTGTGAATCAATTTACATAGAGAATACTACATAAGAGAGAATTAGGTTAGACTGAAACACTTTAAAATATAAACATGTTTGTGGAAGTCTATTATTTGTAACTCATAATCAATAACATGACACATAATGTAAAATTAAGTATTAATAAGTAAATGAATATATTTTGGTTCGGTTTGGTTTAATCGGTTTTTAAAAAACACGGAACCGCTAACCGATACCGCACTAGTCGGTTTTTACGAATTTTAAAACCGATTGTCTCGGTTCTATTCGGTTTCGGTTATTCAGTGTCAGTTCGTTACGGTACGGTTTTGACGATTTTGGTTTTTTCGGTGCCTAAAAGTCCACCCCTACGTGAACCTAGTGATGGGTGCATTGTCTTTCACACCGTGCGTTTCTACCTGATGCAGCAAGGAAGGGTTGTGGGCTAGTGGCGTTGTCAGGCGGTTAATATGCGGTGGTGGCGTGGATCTTTGCTGTCGGCATCCATTCTTTGGTTGGACTGGTGTGGCTGATCTTTTAAGGATTGTCATGTTTGGGCTTTGTTCATGGTCCCAAATTTGATTTACTTTATTTTCGTATTGATTAATAATCCTCCATTTGAGGGAGTGTAATGGGGCTTGGCCCAGTATTCTCTTACTTATTTGACAATACAGAATTAACTCAATTACACCGATATTAATGTACACCATAAGGGTCTTAAACCGATATATTGCTCAGTTAATTTTTATAATTTCACTGTTCAAGGTGCAAGAGTCTATACAAGTTTAGGATTCATTGTTTTAAATGTGTAGTTGGTGCACCAGCACCGAAGCAACAATAGGTAGTAAGTGATCATCAAATTCCTTAGATTGAGTGAAAGAGATGGTGGATGATCTTTTCAATCAATAGATTTTATGCTTCATTTCAAGACACACACATATAGTTTACATGATACCATTACCTCTGCCTGAATTTCGTTATGAAACAGTTAACTATAGTTGTTTCCAGATAAATTGTAGTCCAAAAATGGGTGGTGTGTTCCAATATACTCGATTCTTTATCTCGTGGGTTCTTGTCAAAGCAAAACACGTTAGAGGGCATCCCGAATGTCTTAGAGGCGGTCATTCTGACACTCAAGTCAATGATATGACAACTCTAGAAATGAAAAAATTAAATGGGAAAAGTGTACTTACCTCATTAGGAAGTTTGTGATCCTTTTTATATACTTTTGGGAGGAGCTCCTCTTCTTTTCATTTGGATGTGGAAGTCTTGTCTTGAGATTTTTTTTCTTATTATCTTTAGTGGTCCTAGTTATTTTGGGCATTTGTTCTCTTTTATTGTTTGGTTAAGTTATGAGTGAACATGTTTTAAGACTTTTGGGCACCTGTCAGGTTAATTATTTTGGACCTTTTTTCTCTTTTATTGTTTTATTATCCGGTGACAGGTTTAACAATCATATTCAATTCAATTGTATCTAGATATTTTATGATTAAGATTTAACATCATATTTAATTAATCAACGGATCATATTTGTTACTGTTTAACAAAAATCAAGTCTGCTATAATTGTGTAACCAAATTGACAGGTTTCATTACTTTTCTAATGAAATATCTTTTTCTTAATTATTTGGTCTAGCGAAGGAGTAAGGCTATATTTCATCAGAGACGACGATTACTATTTGAGGATAACAGAAAACTACTATCTAAATATTTGCTCATGCTCCACAAACCCCCAGTAAAATACTTCATTTAGCTAGTAGCACATATAAATAACTTGAGTAGTTATTATAGAATATAGACCAGCCCTCAGTTCACTCGTGTATACATTTACTTCAATTCATGAAACTAAGAACAATTTGCAGAGATTAAAAGTCAGAAGAGAACGTGACCGTTAGATTCGTTCGACGAATCGTGGCCGTTGGATTTGTTCGCCGAATCGTGGCCGTTGGATTCGCTCCTAAGACCAAGACCACTGTTCACTCACCCTCAAGTCGAACCAGTCCACAGAAGGAGCAAGGAAGCTCCCAGGCGCCACCAGGAGCTGCCTAGGAGAGAGGAGGGAGGAGTAGGCGAGCGGAGCTCCGCCGGAGGAGGTCTGCCGGAAAACCCAGGAAAACACTTCGAGGGTAAATTCTCCACCTTTTCTCTTGATTCTTAGCTTGTTGGGATGTTGTAGAAGAGTGTGGTGCAGGTGTTGGGAGCTGGTTTGGCCAGAAAAGCTTCGTTTTCCGGCGAACCAGTGATCAGAGAAGCAGAGGGGTAAAAACCATGGTTTTTACCGCGATAGATTTACTTTTTTACCGGTTTACTATGAGATAAATTGACCAAAATGCCCCTGTTAGTTTTCAAAATTATAACATGTCATTTTTACTATTTTACTGTTTAACTTTTACAGTTTTACCTTATTTACTATTTACCAGTTGACTTTTACTATTTATAGTTTGATCGGTTGACTTTTACTATTTACATGTTGACTTTTACTATTTTACAGTTTGACCGGTTGACTTTTACTATTTACAGTTTGACCAGTTGACTTTTACTATTTATCGGTTGACTTTTAACTATTCACAATTGACCGGGTAACTTTTTACTATTCATCGTGTTACTCTTGGCTGTTGCCCATTGACTTTTACTATTTATGGTTGACCGTTGACTTTTACTATTCATGGTGACCGTTGACTTTTGACTTTTACTGTAGAAGACCAATTTTTAGGTTTTACCGCTACGGTTAAATGGTTTAAAAGTTTTAAAAATTAAATAGGCGACGAAAAGACGTAAGTACCAAATGAGTAATAATCCCGATTCTCGTCCGATTCGAGAATCCAGACATCAATTAATTAAACTCTAGTGTTAGGGAAAATAAACGGAATGTTTGTTGAGTTTACCTAGTTTTGATCAACTTTGAACTCATTAGACTTAGTTAATTTATTGGTCAACCCTAAAGTCAACCTTTGGCTTTTCTTGGTCAAACTAGGAAAGTGGGTTGTTGACCATAGAATGACCGTTACGTTGTTACTTTCGACTTGTTTAGTCGTTGACTTCTCTTTTGACGGATTCATGATTTCGTCTACACTCAGAGCTTGAGGACTGAGACTTGGAGCACGAGGATTTCGGCTTCGTCATAACAGGTAGGGTGAGCCGTAACTTCCGGGTTAGTGTCATTTTAATTTGTGTAGTGCTCTACGATATAAAAGTTATAAGATATGATGTTTGTTTGTGTATAGTCGATGCCTCGCGATATATGTTTTCTTACTTTATCGCTTCATAAAATGTTTAGAAAACCGAGGCTAGACACACATGTGATGTTTCAGGTAAAAAAATTGTACCATTATCCTGATTTTCGGTGCTTGGCCTGAGAGTGACGGGATCTAGTGTTTAGACTATGTTTTTCCACGGTGTCGATGACTGTGAACCTCCGGAGGGCAATGCCCTGTTTATTTTATTATCCCACTTGCGCTCATCTCGTACAAAGTTAAGCGAGATGTAAGTGTGTTGTGCTGTTACGAGAGATTTGTTGGTCATTAGCAGTAAATGGACGCTCTCGCTACTATGCGTTTTCAAGCGCATAGGTAGTTGTCCCTGGTTTGTTTTGAAGACAAGCCCGGGATTCAGCCACCATGATTCATGAAGCCCTGCAGGCTGTTTGTTACTTTGAGCGCTCAGTCATATTGATGTTAGTATTGGCACATGGAAAATGAATTTATTTAAATCTGCCTATGAAAACCAAATATAGTTTTTGGTTGTTGCTTGTTTTACGAACTGTTTAATCACCGGTGAAAGATATATGTAGTATCTATTTATGAGAATTACACCTTTATTTTCAAACCCTATCTTGGTTGGATTCGGCCCCTTTTGGGTTAGCGAGGATGAGTGTTCACCCCTACTTTGCAGGTACCCGGTAGACTTGCTTTAGAAGAGATGGATCGATGACTAGGGGTTTGGCAGTGCGTGCTGTTCAGCATCTGTATTTCGGGATCACCCTGGAGGAGCTTTTCATCTTTCTTGGTACTTCAGCTTTTCGATCTCTGTGACTGTTGGTTTGGACGCATTTGGCGCACTCTAACCTATCGAGCTTTTATTCACGTGTACTTTGCTCGTTGGCCCATGTTGTATATTCACTGACTTGGACTTTCTTCATGTATTTTGTAGTCTAAGTCTTGTACGCTACCTTCCGCACTTGTATATATCATTATTTATTTATTCATTTGCTCCTCACTTTTATGTCAGTTTGTTTAAATTATCCTTGTGATTTCGGCCTAGTGGATAGTCAATACGTCAGATGACGTATTGGTTATTCATTAGTCCAGGATCAAGACGATTACCGTCATGTCTTGGGGTCGGAAATAGTCCCAGGATGCGACAGCACACATAGTGTTTAAACAATATAACTTTTGCTCGTTAGTATTGTCTCAAAGTATATTTCAAGAAAAAAACGCGTCAACAGATGCATTAGCCAATTATGACGCTTCTTTAGAAGGTAAACAACATTGGGATATACTTCCTAAGTTCCTAATCTCCGGTTATAACCGTGACCTATCATATATGCCTACATTTTGATGTATGTGAGCTTCTGCTTCGCTATGAGTTATTGATGTTGTTCTGTTCTCACTTGAAAATGTATTCTTTTGTTTATGTATTGGTTTTTACATTGCAGTCTTGTTTTCAAGACTTGGTATTGGACTATTCGTGTATCCCACTAACGACGTTAGTCCTATCTATGCCCGTTTACTTAAAAAATGGACAACAAAATAGGACGAGGACAAATCGGATCCGGGTACTTGGTTACCGACCACATTCGTGGGTGGCTGAAGTTAGGGTATTTGAAACCTAGTGGCAACTAAAGCCCCAGTTCCTGTTCCTAGAAGCCGAAAGAGAATGAGTGAAGTAGCTTGGTAGGTGTACAACACTCAGGAGCGAGATGGGACATCGCGGCGGAGGAGGAGATCAGGAGCTGAAATTGACGGAGGAGATGGGCAAAACCCTAAAACAAGGGGAGAGAATTCTGGCGCCAACCCGGAGACCCGACGGCACGCTCCGTAAACCCATCCGCATTCGGGCCGGATATGTCCCCCAAGAGGAGGTCGCCCTCTACCAATCCAAAGGTGCTTTGGTACGATTTGATTCCCTCCCACTTGTTTTCAGGGATTGTGTTTCGGAAGTTAATGTTTGTGTAATGGCAGTGGAAAATGGAGACGTCCTCACAGCCAGGTCCTCCGGGTTTTGATGATACTACCGTCGTGGCCGATGCCAAACCCAAGACCAAGTCTGTAAAGAGGAATGAAAGAAAGAAGGAGAAGCGGCTGCAGGTTTGTCCGTTTATTGTTCCTTTGGCATTGGCATTGTTATTAACGATAGACATGGTTACTGAACTAAGTTGGAGGAACCATGGTTTCTTCTATTTGTGTCTTATTACAGTTAAATACAACCTATTATATTTGGATTCATGATTCTTCTTTTTCCCCTTCAAATAGAACCAAAGATACAACTTCTTCTTCTGTCTTTACTTTTCTCGGTTTGCAAAATTATTACTTACATTTCAGTCTATTTGTTTCAAAAAAGATTACTTTTTTTAAACTTTGTTCATCTCTTCATGCAGGCTGTTCTTGAAAAGGAGAAAACCTCAGAAGAAGCAGAGACTGGGGATACTAAGGAAGAAAAGCTACCTGCTCAAGGTGTAGGTCATGCATCAGCATCGGTCCAGTCATTGACATCTCAGATGAACGAGCTTGGTGTTTCTTCTAATTCTGCTTTAGTTACCCCTTCCTTTGACTCAACAGAGGATTTAAATCTAGGAGCTCCAGTTCAAGATATAGATAAAAAAATCCGAGCTCTTAAAAAAAAGGTACAAGTTATTAACAATTTAGCCTTGCCTGGAAACAATGAGCTGTATCTATTCTGCATTCAAATCTGACTATCAAGTTGTTTTGGCCTGTGAGAAAATATGTAGCCTTACATTTTTGATGCCAGAATTTCGCTTAACTATCAGTAACAAATCTTATGTTGCAATGTTCGTAGAAAATCTTTGGTGTGTTTGTTATTGTTCAAGTATAAACTATCCAACCGTCCAACTAATCATTAGTAGGTAGTTCGAACCTAAGATCATACGGTCTCAAGCTCTTGTTTATGAAAAAATCTGAATGAAAAGAATCAAATGCCAGAATCTGCAGTGGTCAGTGTTTTTTGCCCACTTGGGAGTCTACGGTGTAGTGTTCAAGACAGTTTAAGTTACTGTTCCTAACATGGTTTTGACAATTATGCAGTATGGTATTAATTGATGGTTCACTTTTGCAGATTCGACTTGCAGAAGCTCAGCAGCAGAAAGATAGTAAGCCAGAGCAGTTGGAAAAGTTAACGAAACTGGAAGGATGGCGTCAGGAGCTAAAGCTTTTGGAGGATAAAAAGAAAGCTGAATCTTGAATGAGGGTTTGTGCTAGTATCAAGAACCCATGTTGTCTCCATTTATGTTTTTCTGAGGAACACATGAATGCCTAATTGTTGAAAGAGGTTCATCTATTAATATATTCTTCTAATCAGCTTACATTATGTGCTTTAATATGACCTGATCCACCCCCCCCTTACGTGTTATACCATGTTTTCTCCTGTTTAGTGCCTTATCTGCTTCTCTTCATTTTTGGCATTATATCTTTGTTACTGCTGGATATTGAGATTAGTGGGCTCTTAATCCCAAGTTCTAACAGCGAAGTTATGTAAGATGATACCCATGTTTTGTTTATGGATTTTTCATCTTTTAGAAGACTAATGAACTTGAAGGTTTGTGCATCAATTGTATATCCTCTTCACTCTTTCTGTTTTTCAGTCAGGATCAATATATGTATAGGTTCTGTGACAAGTCCTGACCAATTGGTCTGTGTGGTTTCATCTTTTGTCTTGTTTCTGGTCAATAATATAAAGGGGTTCTATTTAGACCTCTGAATTCACTTTCTCTACCTATTGAACACTAAATTTTCAGTTTTGCTCATAATTTTTCTCTTTGCATCCGACTTCACTCTAATCTGTGCCCTTAACTGCTTGACGCTATATACAGAAACTCCAATGATGTCTCTCTTCATTTTATGTTATGAAAATGATGGTAAATTGGTGATGATTCAAATGGGTAAGGTTGATGAGAACAAAAACGATGAAGGGACATCCATTTTCTGATTAGTGCTATCAATCGTGTTGACCATTGTTTTGACAAAAGAAGCAGGTACTCAAACCCTGGTACAAGGTCTTAAATATCTAAAATATTCTTGATATTTTCTTGAAATTTTCATTTTTACAAGTATTGATATTAATTTTCGTATTTTTTATATTTTATATTTAGTATATTTTTATTAAATATATAATTTTTATACAAATTTTAGAAAAAATTTCATTGATATTCGATTATTTCTTGCATCGAGATGTCCATTTTTCAAACCACTGAAATTTTCATGTTTGTTGATAGTTTGTCCTTGCCCCTATATAACTCAGTGGCATATGCAAATCTTTCAATTTAGACAAAAATATTGGGGACTATATCTATATGGCATCTTCTGCCACCACCTATCAATAACTTGATGGGCCTTGCACTTCTTAGGGTGCGTTTTGTTTTTTTTTTGTTTTTGTATTTTTTCCCCTCATTTATATCGTATGTATTATTATTTTATGAATAATTACTAATCTGGAGAATAGAAGTTGACTGATACTGGAAATAATCTTCATCCCTCTTGGTTCTCTTCTTGATGGATGCTCCATCTTGATGGTTAAGCTTTGCTAAGAATACCGTCCACCATGAGCTGGGTTTGCTCACTTTCTGTAATCTGCCTGATCAAGCAGCTCCAAGTTTTGCCAGTATGACTAGAGCAAGATCTGGATTCTGTTGTGTAATTGCTTTTTTCTTTTTGCTTGGGCCTTTCTAACCAAAAAAAGAAAAGAAAAAAGAAAACAAAGAAGACCAAGCACAACTTGAACAGCCATCATCCACTCTCAACCAGTGAAGAGAAGGGGGACAAATGTATAAATCACAAAGAAACAATAGACTCGAGTCGATCCACAGAATTCTTAGGTAAAATAAAAAGTAAAAGAAATAAAAACAAACACCTCCTTCCCACTTCAGTCCCAGTGTTGTAAAACGGAGCCTTAGTACCCTGCTCATCTTCATCAACTATTTGTTTCTGGGATGTGTTCCATAACTGGAAATGAAAAAGACCAATCCATCAGTACATTACAGTGGAATGCAAAACAAAAACCCTTGGCTTCTGAATTATCTTCATCACACATCTGCTTTCTGATGGCTTCCATGGTTTGCTCCGGTCTGGAAATACAAGTGGCAAATGTCAGTACTGTATAACATTGAAATACAAAGTTTAATACAGAGAACAACAGTCTAACAGCAATTCTGGTCGTTGTCCAACCTAAAAATGTGAGGTGATGTACTGATCTGGAAAATAGTTACTCTGGAAAAACACAAATTAATGCCACTCGAAGTGATTGATGTGGAAAATAGTTACACTGGAAAAACACAAATCTGCTCAGTCTCCCTCCTACTTAAAAGGGATGTTGAGACTGAGAGGGATGTTGAGACTGAGCAGATAAAATACACCCTAGATAGCATTCTGTAACCCTTGATAGCATTCTGTAACAACTAGAAGAAGACGATTCGTTATCCAGACTAATATAAGTTAAGTGGACGTAGCTTTACCCACTGAAGGTAAAGCGAACCACTATAAGATTTCATGTTATCTACAATTCGCTATCAAACCCATCATATATCGCCATAATACACACATTGCACACACGTATCACCGAGTGGTACAAATCCTGTTCCAACACAGATAACATGAGAAATCACTTGAAGGAAACGTCAGAAAGCAGAAGGACTCCGTGTAATACTTGATTCATAAATCCAAGAGGGTAATTCATTCACATCAAATTACAGCAACAAAACAATAAGGCAGGCGCGGAGCCAATGCTTGGGTTGGTAGGGCTCAAGCCCAACCAAGATTTTTGGAGTTCAAAAAAACTCAAGTATAATTATGTTTTTTTGTTTTTAATACATGCATTTTTGTTCACTCAAGCCCACCCGACTTCTTGACCATCTTTGCATCTCCTCTTTTATTATACATGATTATGCCTTTATTTTTCAATTCCTCACTTAATTTTCCGTTTTTACTTCTAGTTTTCTAGTCTTCTTAAATATCAAAAAATTCAAATTTTTGAGAAAATGTTTGTTGGGTTTTCAAATGTCTCTGATTGTTTAGAAATCTCTTCTACTTCCATTAAGGCCTATTTTTTAGACGTATTAACATCTACTTAGCTGGTTGTATCTGAAAAAAATGGCATTCAGCCAAATTTGAATCCCACCCCATGTTAACATCCTAGATCCGCCACTGATAAGGATGACAATTACCTGTTCTGCATGAAGTTTCAACATGAAGAAGAAAACAGTGTTTGCAGATGGCACAAGTAGAGGGCAATGAGCTATCATCATAAGTTTGGCAAAGCAGCTAATCTCTTGATTGCTTCATCTACCTTCTCTCAGTCCCACCCTGTCATTTTGGCCCAAGAAAATAAACCAAAGCAAGTCCAAGATAGGGTCTCTAACTGCGTGCTGATTCACTGGTTTTACGGTGCTTGTTCCTTTTATATATTACAGCTGCGAGAGTGGCAAACAAGATTTGGTTAAGAATATTAACAATGAAGATAGAGAAACAATTGAAGATTGTAAACAACTATGAGTAAAGATGGAAAGGGTATCAACCAACCTGAATAAAGCCTTCCGGATAAAAGAAAATTCTAGGAAATTATCAAACCTTAAATTCTTTACATTCAAAATCGAGCCCTGAATAAAGCATAAGAAAATCAACAATGAAGAGAAACGATTAGTGTTGGCAGTTTGGAGGCATATGCAAATCTTTCATTTGTTTCTACGGGACTCTTGTTTCTATCTAAGCAAAGCAATTTCAGACCAAAATAATTGGGACTATATGGCTTCAACTTTTGCCACCCCCTATCTTTTCTCATGTGTAGATTTTGTTGAGCCACCCTAACGTTAATCAATCATGATCCGATTTGCATATAGCTTACTTGATTCATGTTTATCTGTCGCAATGAAAACAACAAATATTGGACAATTTTTTTCAAAAGCAAGAACAAAAGGTTCTTCAAACTAAGCAATGGCATGTGAAACTTTTTTTTTTCTTTTAAAAGAGAATCAAAAGATTGCACTCCTACCCCATGATGACTCGAACCCAGACTTCGTCAATAGGTAATGAATACGTTTACCACTACGCTATAACCACTTAGGTAACATGGGGTTAGTACCAACCACTTCGTCAATGGAATCTGAACCTGTTAAGTACCAAAAACGAACAAAACAGTAGAGGGATTAGTCATCAAATTAACAAGGTTTTAACCAAATTGGAGTATCATCCCGTTGGGATCAACTCATATTCATATTTTTGTTCGCTCACTACAAGAGTCAGACTGAAAGATTATAATCGGATTTTTGATCAGACCATCAGATCCTATATGGATGGATAATAGTCTAGTAATTAGAAAACTACATGATACCGACATTTCATAATATCGGTCACATTAAACTTTTCCCAGTTCCAAGGTAATACAATAGACAAAAAAAAGGTAATACAATAGACCAAAAAAAGGTAATACAATAGGCCAAATCATATTCACCAAATATTTCAAGTGTAAATCACTACAAATTACGGCCGAACACAAAATTGATAAACTCCATGGTCAAAAATGGCCAAGGGAAGCACCATTACATATCTCATAGAAGTGCAAACACAATATTCCCCCACCTGCTCGCATTTTCCTTCCACTAAAATACATGACGATCTCATATCAGAATCTATGAGGATTCTACACCCGAATCACTTGGTCCAGGAACATTAAATTACATCAAATAGAGTTCAAATTCACTAGGGCTCCATCTGCAAATTAAGTGAAGTCGGAAGGTTGCTGTCTTCGATTCCAATAAACGCTGCATAAAAATTACCATTATTGCACCTTAGATCTCTAATATCAAATTTCAACAAATTCAAAAGCTAGTGGAAAATCATGGCAATAGACACAACAAGAGCATTTATGCACAAAATCTACCAAACATCCTTAAAAAAAGTCTCAATAAAAAATATAAAGCAAAAGCTGAAAGTAAAAAGTTCGATGTACTTGAAACTCTATCAATAACATAGGCAGTGGTAAGATAAGGCCTAGGCTGAAATTTTACATTGGCCAATCAACCAGAGCAACTCATGGTCCATGAATACAAAAACATTTCAGGCCAATCCATTAAACAATAAATATGGACAGGATATGCAAACAAAGCCATATGCAGGTAGACTAACATAATGATATCCCCACACGAGTAATTAGAACTTGGATGCGAAGAACACCATAAATCAGTACGGAATAAATAAATCCTTTCGGCGTAGGGAACACAACACCAAACAATGTGAAATCATAGTCAAGCAAATTGAGCATGAAACTAACCAGTAGACGAGCCGACTCAGGTGACAAAGACTTTCCTTGCTCGCAAACAACGTAGTCTGCAACAAGCTCCACAACACCTTGAAGCAGAAATACAAGAACCAGATCAGAAAATCCTTGTGTTGAAAATTAACAGAAATACTCTAGTCCTTCACCATGTCACCATGTTCTAGTTAGACTTAGCTTGTAGTTTTTAAATTGGACCTAGGGGAAAACTTCCTCTAATCACAAACAACTCCTCAATCCACATTGTTTATAATCATTTAAAAATTGCTTGAACTGCTAGTAAGTTTTTTTTTTTAAATGAAAGCAAGTAACAAATGGCAAAATCAACCATGAAGGTGGACAACATCAAACATATTCCCAGAGCTTGTGAACATGTATGTCATTGGAATCTAAAATACACTCCTCACATGATCCTTTTAAAGAACTGTTCATAGAATACCAAAGCTTAAATTCCTACCTTTCAACCTCTTCCTTTGGCAAATTGGTAAAGCAAAGCCCAGCATTTCCATGGAGAACCTAAGAAAGATCAACAAACTGTTTTAGAACAGAAATGCAACCATTTAAGAGAGGAAACAAAATACATTTGGTGCACAAAAGTCTCACCTCAGAAACTTTGTGAAGACCGCTTTTGATCTCATCAGATTCAGATCGGCCAAGAGCAATTTGCATGACATTGTTGGAACCAAGAAAAAATCTGAGCAAACATAAAACTAATCATGAGACCATGCTCACATTGAAGACTTTAGGCAATGCAACAATCATATTTTGACATGGAAAAATTGCTTCACAGCAGAGGACTTAAAATTACGGGAAATAGAACAACCAATTTGATTACGAGAAACACTGACATGGTATCAGAGTCAAAATACCAATACACAGTGACGTTGACACATTAATAGTAGTCACTTTGAACCAAGACATACTACATGATCAAAAGAAATGACCAAATTTAGCAGTGTCAAACTGGAAATCAAACCTTGCCTGCTGGTTGATTTGAGCTGGTCTCTGAACTCCTTGAATTTCAGATTGCGCATGTTCTCAAAAGAGAAGACATATACTGAATTGTAATCCTCGACAGCTTGTTTAATCGTATTCACTACAGCTTCCTTGTGTTCCCTTCCCTTCCTTTTTGTCTTGGATAATGTAACTGCACCCCAAACCAATCAGAAAAACAACAACAGATATTCATAAGACCAATCATTTCAGTTGTTGAAGTTGAAACCTTATCATTCATATCATTCTCATGTTCATATGATCCAAAATTTCAGTTGCTGAGTATAAAACAAGTTCTAAGCAATAATATACAATTCAAGTCTCTGTGTTTGTAGTAAAAGATATAGAGAGGAAGGCATACCAGGCCTATCGCGCTTAGACTTGGGCATGGTGGTTAGGGTTTTGGGCGGCTTCTGGATCTGCTTTGCTTCTAGTCTTCTACTACGAGCGGCAAAAAGGAGTGTTTTGATACTGCGTAGCGGCCAGGGTTTTAAGTTTTAACAAACCCAACGATGACAGGTCGGGTATTATCATTATGACTAGGCCCAAGTGCCCAGCGGGTTCTAATAAAATATATATATATATATATATATATATATATATATATATATATATATCTCAAAATTTAACGAAATAGAACCTTTCACTAATGGATCTTTATAGGGATATGTATTCGACAAACTTTTCGATTATATTTTTCTATCTGAACCGTTTAATTTTTAGGTCTTAACAAAAAGTAGCTCTCTCTAATATCTCTTTGTATTAAGTTTTGGTGTCAAAGGTTCACCAAAAGATTAAACTTTTAAATTTGCCCAAGATATTGTAATTTGTTGGAGAACCTGAAAATATTATACATGCATAATTGTCAATTTTCTACCGTAACCTTCATTTTGGTGTCAATTTGTTACCTTAACATTCATTTTTGTCAATTTGATATCCTAGCTTTTCTAAATTAGCCAATTTGATATCCTAGCTTTTCTAAATTAGCCAATTTTCTATCCTAGCTTTTATTTCGGTCAATTTGCTATCATTCCTTCAAATTTGCTACTTTAAATTTTCAAGATTAACCAATTTACTTATCAAAATTTCAAAATCAATGAACATTAACATTTAATTTTTAGAATTAGTCTTTGTCCAATGAACTGTCAACTTATCATTTTTATAACTCATTCAATTTTTATCCCAATTAGGCAAGTGAGGAGTCCATGTCGAAGTATTTTTCGTAAGGTATCTAATGAGATGAGTCATATAGTCCAATCTGAAGTGATATAGTTCATAAATGGTGTAACATAGCAGCAGTGCAGAAAATCAATAATCATTTTACTAACCTTTGATGTCTATGCCTTTATGTATTGTATATTTTATAATTCATTCTGAAAATTTACAGACTAAAAGTAAAGGTCCTAAGATTTAATGTGATATAAAGTTTGTATAAAATGGTTAAGAAATGATATTTAACTATTATTGTGATCAAAGTGAAGACTAAGAGATTTTGGTGAGGGAAACTTTTCTATTCAACTAAGGGAGTTTGTGATAATTTTTGCATTTGATCTTGAAATGTGAAGAAATGTGTTACAGATTATAAGTATTTATAGGCCAAGCATGCATTGTTAATCAATTTCCAACAATTTTATTTAATATAAGAGACCAATCATTAGATTGTTCACAAAAAACCTAATAGTAAGATAGATAAAAGAAAAATTAGTTATTGATTTATAGTGGTATATATGTATTGTCATGAATCTATAGATACACACACATATATATATATATATATATATATATACACTCAATGTATTAAGTAAAGGAATTTGATGTATTCCTTTCTTAAGATTTTGTAAATGTATTAGTAATATTTAACCTTAGTAAATACTAAAACTAGTTTTAAATTCGATTACAAGAAATATGGGTAAGGTAATGTGAAGAAAATATGTGGTTTTACTAATATAGTTTAAGTATGGCCATTAAAAGTTTTAATCTAGTAAAAATATTTTCATTAGTTTTACTATCCTATGGTATAGAATGTTTTGCGAATCCAGTTTCGTTGTCTCGAACCCAAGACCAGGGGGTACCTGAATTGAACTCGAGTATCCACTGGACCATTTGGTTCACTCCGTTAATGTTTCTCTCAAACTCGTTTTTGTATATTGTTTTTGCTATTGGATTTCTAAAGGCTTTAAACTTAAACTAATATTCGATAAAAAAAAATTTAGTTTAACTAGTCATATACTAATCTAAATTATATTCTAATTTTTGAGGTATTACACCTTTTGTGGTTAAAACCAAACACCTTAAAGGAGGTTAAGTTGAGACAGTATCGGTACAAGAATGATCCACGGGCCACGCTTCTCACTCGTGCTTTGACTGTGACGATGCTAGGTAGGGTTTCTTTCCTCTCCTCTTCTTTTTCAATTAGGTCAATTACATAGAAGTCTCATTTAAGACATTTTTTCCCATATAGGTCCACCCAAACTTTTTTACCCACATAAGTCTACTCAAGTCTAAATATAGGTATTGAAGTTCAATATAATTACAGATTGTCATCCGTCAGAAAAAAAAGAAAAAAAGATTCTCTCTCTTATATTTATATAAATCATTAATATAAAAAGTCAACAACCATCCTCCTTTCTAGAAAAGTCTTCGCCCAACTCATGTTGGTCTCCAGCCGATCTCCGATGAAGTTTCCGACAAACCTTCGGTGATGTTTCCGGCAAGATTTTTGACATTTGCAAAGGCTTCTATCACAAGCTACGAAAGCTACTATCACCGGATTCAAAAGCTACTATCGTCGGATTCAAAAGCTACTACGGTGATATTTTCGGCAACTTCCGGTGAGGTAACAAAAAATACTATCTCCAGCAACAAAAGCTACTACCGCTATCAACAAAGGATACTATTGCAAAAGCTATTATCACTAACACCAAAAACTACTACCACCACGACAAAAGGAAAACCTACTACCAATGTGCAGAAAAGCTACTACTGCTATGAAGAAAAACTGTTATTGTCATGAAGAAAAGTAACTACCGCCACCAACAAAAGCTACTACCACCACCAACAAATGGAAAACCTATTATCACTGTGTAGAAAAACTACTACCGTTGTGAAGAAAAGCTATTATCACCATGAAGAAAAGCAACTACCGCTAAACAAAAAATCTACTACTGTCATCAACAAAAAAACTATTGCCGCCAACAATTAAAGCTTCTAACATAAGCAACAAAGCTACCTCCAAGCAAAAAACTACTTCCCAACAACAACAAAACCTATTACAGCCAGCAACAATACTTACTAATGTCGTCAACAAAAACTACTACGAAGCATAATAAAAGATACTATCAAATAATAGAAAATCTACTCAATATGTCAAAATATAGCATGTGTTGAAAATATACTATAGCAGTGACAAAAATATACTATCACTGTATTGATAATATACTACAACTAATACAAAAGCTAATCAACCTGTATGGCAATGATGTTAGTAATTGTCTCACTGATCATTACAATATGTACATTAAAATATGAAAACAAGGACAATACATTAGATGTGACATAATAGACCAATGCTTGTTGTTACTGAGAATAGAAATTGATTCAGGCATTTGATCGAGCAGGTGGTGGGCATCTAAGTTTAAGCATTTTAATTCACAGATTGAAATTTCCATACCACATTCAGAGTGGAGAATTAATCATGGCACAATGTGTGCACTTGTGGTAATTCACTAAGGGCAATGATACTCAATACTAATATGGAATCAATCATATCTTGTGGAATCAACTTCAAGAGACAAAATGGGGTCAGTTGACAATTGACTCTCACTTTGGAGGTTTACAAGTTGGTATTTGATCACAGTGGATATGGTGTGCAGCAACAGGCTGAGTTAAAAACCCTTGGAGATCAGACTGTTTGTTGGTGACAATCAATCAATGTCTGTTTCGGCCTCAAGACTCCAATGCTACTGAGACCCTAAATGAACAAACTTGAAGCTCAAGCACCACTGCAACAACTGTAAATCACATCAAAGTCCTATAATTGTTACTTAAATGCACTGAGGACACCTACAAGCAGTCGCACCATCTACAAGAGAGTCATCACTGCCACCACCTCCGTCATTCAAAGTAACAACACCATGGCTAATAATAATAAACCTAACATATTCATCTATATACTTTTCTCATCCAATCCAAAAAACCTATGACCATTCCCACCATTTTCACTTATAACCAACCATCGACATCACATCCTTCTTTTCCTGTTCCGATTTCATCAAGCACGGTAACAATCGCCACGACATTCCAAGCAAAGGAACAATAAATTGCATCATACTACATTTTACTGCGGTTCTTAAACTGATTTCTTGTACCGGAGAACTGAAGAACACAACCACACATCCAAGTCTAAATATAACCTGCACGCTACAACGAATAATTGATGCTCTAAACAAATTGTTGGGGTACTCTACTGACTCGAACGCACCTCTGAAATTTAGGCTAGTCTCTTTGGGCAAGTATTCACGTGGGAGCCTAACCTCAGCAATATTTCGATTTCAACTGACACAATTCTAGAACACAGTGAAAGGTGGAAAAGTCATGCAAATGGTGTGATGGGTGGTGGTTTTCGTATGTTCAGGTGTTGAAAACTTTATAAAGGAGGATCAAGTGGCAGAAAGGACTTTGGTTTTGCTAAATAGACAACTGATTATAGGGGAGGTGAAACTCAGCAGGTCCTCACTAGTTGAAGAATATCAATGCTACAAGTCCTTACTAAATGGCAGGAATCAATAATTGTAATAATTCCTTTCTAAATGGCAGTCAAACCACATATTCTGATATATATACAGTTGTACCATCAAATCCAAGCACATCGTTAGTGCGTATACATTCCTAAGTTCTGATATAATTTAAGAATTACGGTACCACCTTGCAACATTAAACAAGATTTAAAAAGGAAAAAAAAGTTGAATGCTATTTCCTGAAAAACACATTTAAATAACAGGAGCAGTTGTAAAAGAAAACCCACTTCAATATATAGCAGGACCAACATCCGTCAAGATCAAGGAATTCACAAGTGCAATACTGTAAAAGCTCACAAGAAATGAGAATTCCATTCTAAAATTGATCAAGAATGGTGCGAGACAAAGTAAATAAAGTTCCAACCCAATAACTCACAGACCTACCTGCTTTCACAACTATAAAAGACATACGTAAAGAAAATTGGAAGAATATGTGTGTAAGTCAGATGGCAAAGTCAGTAGTACAGCCATGGAATTTGTCCTGGGGAATTCTATGTTTCCAGGGAGCCTAATAAGACATTATAGCTCTCATTCCTAATGTCCTAATTCACAATAATACTTCTCCGCAGCATTGATAATACATAAACTACACAAACCACTTAATCCAATAGTGTGTGCATCATAGTATTCAATAAAATTGAAAACTCAATCAATACGCATGTATGACAGTAACTCACTCAGCCTTTGTGGTTTCTATTAACAGACTGTTTTGTTTCAGTTAGATCCACACTGATCAACCTAAAAACCTGCAGCTTTCCATGTCAAATTCGAGATGTTGAAATTTACTACTCAAAATGACCGATTGATTACTTCAATTGAGAATTGTATGACTAACAAACTGCAGCCCTGGTATTATTCAAAGGGAAAAGCAGGGCTGCCTTCAAAGCTTACACACTCTTTTAATTGTTCCTCCAATTCTATATGGGCATGTCTTAATCATAATGTCCTGGGTGCAAAGTCACATAAAAAGCAAAACTTGGTATGCAAAAATTAAGCGTCTGACAAAAGAAAACAAGCGAAAGGATATAATTTTGTTGCATAAAGAAAGAAGATAGCTACAAACTCTAGCAAACCCATGAATAGATTGGTACATCAAAACAGCTGTCCTAGATACTTCACAACACAAAACATTTCTCATGACTTATTTTCCTTTGACATTTATCTCTTAAGACTTGAGCCCTATATTTAAGTGAATCAAGAACAAAGAAAACAAAACAAAAGAAAAAAAGTAAAAGCTTCAGATGAACACACCTTAAAAACTGGTTCTCTTTCCATGAAAGGTCCTCATAAGAATTAGAATGCAGTCAATCCCATGAACTTGGAGCATCAACAGTCTCCTCATGTGCAAAGACTTAAATGCCACTTCTGTGGTACACTTAGGTAGTGATACATAAGCAGTATGTACAATACAGTCTGGCACAAGTTTAGATGGAAATATATTATTTTTAATGTCACAAACTCAAACAATAATATGAAAGCAAACAAGAGCAAAGTCAACAACATGAAACATCAAAAAAAATTAGGAACCGATCAAACTATCATTCCTCATGACAATGTGTTCATTCCAACTAAACACATCAGTAGGCTCGGCGCATCCCTTTTTTGGGCTTCTTTACGAAGCTCAATCGGATTTGATTAAGACGCCTCCTCTTCCTTGCCATCTTCTCAGGAAGTGTTTCCCTCGTATTTTCTTTCTTAGGCTTTGGCTTCTTCAAGTATTTTGGATCCACCTGGTATGTCTTGTGTGTCACAGGAACCCCTTTCTTTTCCGCCTCATTAAACAGGGCAGTGGCTCTATCAGCACGGTTATGAGCATACAACTTTCCCATCAGCAGATCGTAAGTTTTGATCCCCGGCTCACATCCATCATGTTTCATCTTCTTGAAAACAGACAAAGCATGATCAATCCTCTCAATGCCACACAAAATCTTCAGAAACCCAAAATAGGCCTTCTTATCAAGAGCCTCCCCGAACCCTGCTGATTTCATCCTATCAATCATTTCATCACCCTCCCCAACTCGAGCTGCCTGATACAGGCTCCTGATCAGTTCAAGAAACGTAGTCTCGTTCGGAGAACACCCCCACTCCCCCATCCTATGAAACAAATTCAACGCGTCGTTGGTCTTCCTAATCTTACACAAATTAGCAATCAGCACATTGAAAGTCTCCACATTCCTCGGCACCCCATGATAGTCCATATCCACCAAGATCTGCTCCGCCTCCGAATGCAACCTAAACGGGTCCTTCTTCCTGCAAAGCTTACAAACACAATCCAGAATAGCATTGAAAGCACTAGTCCCAATCTCGAAGCCTCCCCTGTACATCTCCCCTGCCAATCTCCTAGCCTCATCAAGCTTCCCATCCACACACCACCCCTTAATAAGCAAATCACACATATACTCATCAGGGAAAAACTCATTCACCAAACCTTTCACCATCTTCTCAGCATTACTCGCAAACCCGTGTTGGCAAAGCTTCTCAACAACCAATCTCAGGGCCGCCTTGTCCCTCTTGATCCCAAACTCCTCCTCCATCTTCTCAAACACCGACACTGCCTGCGCCGGCCTCCCAGCTCTCACCAGCCTGTCAATGGCGGCAGCCAGGGTTCTATCCCCGGCAACGTCACGCAAACTGAGAATGACGTCATGGGTGGCCTTGAAATCCTTCCTCCTGCCGAAGTAGTCCACAAAGTAGGAGAGAGTCTCGTCGGTGTGGTCGAAATTAGGGTGGTGGATGAGCCATTGGTTGAAGCCCAGAACGGCGCGGCCGGCCTCGGCGGAGAGATTGAGGACGGAGAGAACCAAGGAAGGGGTGGGGGTGACGTGAGCGAAGCTCGACTGGAGGGTTTTGGTGACGTCAGCACATTCAGGTTGTGGTTGTTGGAGGAGGTGGGAGGAGATGGATTGGGCTAAGTGGGGCTCGTGGAGGGTTGTTGAGGAAGAAGATGAGAAGGGTTTGGAGGAGAGAGAGAAACGGGGAAGAGAGAGAAAGGTAGAGGGGATCCAATTTGGGGTGTGGCGGTTGGGGTTGGTTGGGGGAAATGAGATGAGGGTTTGGTTGAAAGGTGGAGAAGGAGTGGCGGAGAGAGAGCGGAGGAGGAGTCGCCGGAGTTGCAGAGACGGCAAAGATCTCATTTTTAGTCTCCACAGAGAAAAAGAGAGTGATAGCCAGTCAGGGTAGAAGTACCAGGAAGGGTTTAGGGATCCGAAAAAAGGATGGAGGGTTTGGTCCGACCCGACCCGACTTGTGCATCGCTAACTGGGTTTTTTTCAGCAACTTTTTTACCATCATCGTGATCTGGAACATTTGTTGTTACAGGGTAATGCTAATGCTGGTCATGTTCATTTTACTACAAGGCTCATCATCATATTCCAAGCTTCTTGAAGATCATCATCATCAACTATAGCTGCTAGTTTTTGATTATGTAGATTTTAATGTCATTTACTTCTGATGGCAATTGTACAGCAAACTAAATCAATAATGCTTTATTTTTTCTTAATATCTGGTGGTGTTACTATGTTATTAAGACATTTGATTTGATTCTAAGCCTAATGTATGGATAACATAGAAAACCTGAATTCCAATTTTGCCTTCAACTCCAACATCTGTCCAAGATTTAGTTAGTTTCTTTTTTATTCTTGAGATTTTGATAAAGTAGTCTGGGGTTCAACTCCAAAACCAATTGACAATAGAGAGAGTAGCCCAAACCCTTATAAACCCACAGACAATGTCTCATATTCCCGATGTGAGATATATATCTCAACAGATTTCTTAGCATATTTATATCCTTGTTTGGTGAATTCAGAGCACTCGATCTGATTTTCATCCCTAGCATTAGTTTGTGTATTGTGCCGTGTTAGGTGCTCCATTGAAGAACAACAGTCCAGAACTCTATTTGTGTTGTGAGTAATTGATTTTGGATTTGGAATTTTACATCTTAGTTAATTTTGGGGTTTAGTATGCTATCCTTGATAGCAATGTTGTAGTAATATGTACTTTTGAGGGTGCAGATGTTCTTTTCTAAAGAGAACTTCAGCAGCCATGTTATGTTCTAATGAGAATTTCTACTTCTTCATTTTGGTCAAGGGCTTTTCAAGTTGATTATAATGAGATTGGAGTCGCTATAATTTTTCTCTGCACATTGAATTACCAAAGAGAAGAACTATGGGCAGATGAATTTTTTCTCAGCACAAATGTATTCGCAGACTAGCTTAAAACTTCTTCATATGAACATGTTCCTAATATTTCCTTCAAACAGAGTTGAACTCAAGAAAGTTACGATATCTCAATTTGCAAATAGATCTCAATTTTGGGAAAAGTATGTGTCTAAATATTTGACGCTTGAACATAAGCTTCTGTACAAGCATATATGATTCAGATACTTGTTGCAAAAAAATGCTAGTGCTACATAAAAAAGTTCCTATAAATGATTTCAAAAAAAACATCAGCATTATAAACAAACTATATTGGAAATCTTTAATTTAGAAGGATCAGTACTGTACTTCGATGAGTATTTTCCTTCTTGTGGAGGCTCTTGTGCTCTTACTCGGTACTTTTAATAAAAACAAAGACACGTGTCATTATATGATTGGTGTGAGTTAGGGCGAGCAGGCCATGGCTGGTCTGCCAAGTTCCTTCCGTAACTATATTGTAGTGTATCAGGAAATTGAATCAATATATGAAATCAACTTCTGATTGTTCCTTTTTATCTCTTTAGTCATTGCACTTGATCTCTCAAATTATTATTTAGTCCTACATTTGTGAGACATGAAAGTCTTGATCTCTCAAAAAAACTGAACAACTATTCACAAAGAAGATTTTAGAAGTACCTACAAGAGGCAGATGTGATAGTATAAATGCCAGAAAAAATACCAGACAACCAGTCCAGAATAAGGTGTCCTCACTGTAATCACTTCATATAGGTGTGCCAATTTACTAATAACAACTTCAATCCTAAAGCTGTATCAGCGTATCCAAAAATTAATAGCAAACTACAGTTTAATGATCAACCAAATTATAGTTTACAAATACATCATTTGGATAGTATTTTACACTTTTAAGGATACAAATTAGGACAAGTTGACATTCACTTGTCATCTGACAGTTATATTATTTACCATACTACCCTTATTTTAAATCAGTCAAAACAACGTATGTAGCACTTTGTTGCTGCTACTGTCGCCGACCAAAAGTTTACTACTACTGTTGTTTATAGGTGGAACCTAATATTTCTCCTTTACCGGGTTACAATTTAAGAAATAACACCAAGTGTGGTCGACTGTTAATTGTGCATCGTTTATTATGCTTGAAGTACTGTTTACAGGGTCAAAGCCCAGTCAGATTTGAGAAGCCACTCTAGGTCTTTTGTCAGGGCCCAGGTCATTGTAAAGTTGAGGTAAAGCAAGGGAGTTCATTCCCACATTGGAAAAAGACAAAGTGCTGCCTTTAATGCTACTATAAATACCGGTGAGGACCTCCTGGTAAGAGGACGGACATTTTCTTAACTACTCTTGAGTTTTCTGCTTATCTGACAGTGTCTGACTTAAGCATCGGAGTGGCTTCCCTCGGTAAACCCGGGGACGCCCTTTGACGTGTTTGTTCTTTACACAGGAAAACTCGGAGTACAAGGAAGTTCGCTATTTCCGGAACCGTGCAACCCGCTAAAGGGGCCACGAGTTTACGCGGAAACAACTGTCATAGACCAGAAATCTGCTGCTATTGTCGCATATCGAAAATCTATTGTTACTGTTGCACATCAACTAGAGATCAACTGCTATTGCCATTGAGTTGAGATCTGCTGCTACTACCGTCGGTTAATACTCACTACCAGGATAAGCACTTTAGCCGACGAAATTTTTTCGTCGGCCTGTTCACTATATTCATCGGCTATAACCTTAGCCGACGACACGTCGTCGGCTAAGAAGTCGTCGGCCATAATTCGTCGGGTATACTTATAGCCGACGAAATAAAATCCGTCGTCGGCTATAATCCAACACTTAGCCGACGAAATAATATAAAAAAATTCGTCGGCTATAATCCAACACTTAGCCGACGAAATAATATAAAAAATTCGTCGGCTATAATCCAACACTTAGCCGACGAAATAATATAAAAAATTCGTCGGCTATAATCAAACACTTAGCCGACGAAATATCAATATTTCGTCGGTTTATACGTATGACTTTGGCCAATGAAATATTAATATTTTGTCTGCTAAAGTTTTTTTAAAAATTAAAAATTAAATAGAGAAAAGCCGACGAAATTTACAGTATTTCGTCGGCTAAAGGTTGTTGAAAAAAAAAACTAGCATAGCCGACGAAATATGGTAAATTTCGTCGGCTATAGTACTTTTTATACTAGAAACCCAAACAAAATTTATACATTACCATCCAAGCAAGCTGCAAATTACAGCAATTTCATAACCAACAACAACACACCATCAAAAGTAACATAAACATTTTGCATTAAATTTTCAATTCATAAATTGTTCATAAACCTAAAAAGTAAATTAATATTTGTTCATAAACCTAAAAAGCTAAATAAATAATTGTTCATAAACTTAAAAAACTAAACGAAGTCGATATCGTCTAAATCAATATTTGCGCCAGGATGAGGTTGTTGGGGAGGTTGGGGAGGTTGCGGCAGCTGAGGTAAGAGAATAGGCGTGGGCATGGGCGGAAGCGGAAGTCCCTGAAGCTGTGCAGCTGAAAAATCTTGCATGTACTGGAACATCTGTTGCTGCTGTGCTTGCTGGGCGGCATAGACTGCTGCATTGTACTCCTGTAGAGCGGCAGTATATGCTGTCTGGGCGGCCTCTCTCGCGGCAGTATATGCTGTTTGGGCGGCTTGCTGTTCCCGTAACATCTGAACTTCCGCCTCAAGCTGAGTCGTTCTGCTGCTGGTCGAGGCTCCTTTTTTCTGAAACCCAGGAGTGGTCTTCAGTACCCCCTCGCCCTTCTTTCCCAGACCCCGACAGTAGAAGTTATTTCCTCGCGGTGGGAAGGCTGTGCCCATGATCCTGGCCCCAACGCTGAGATCCGAACTGTCGATCCGGGACATGGCTTCGGACATGTCTTCCTCTTACGTGTCAGTCCATGTCTCCCTGACTATAGCAGCTATCACCTCGTCACTAGCCTGCCTCACCCTCGCCTAATTTGATAGGAAAAAAAGTAATTAACATTTTAAAATATATATACATATAATTTACTAAATTTTAAAACGTAAAACGACTTACAATATCCTCCTGGGCGTCAGGATATGCCTTCTCGTACGTATAGACGTACCGGTTGACCTCTGGATGTTCCCTGGCCGCCTCCTCCATCAACGATGCGAACGGTCTAGAACCGGCATGATGGTTCCTCATGTTGCGTTGCCGGTTTTGAGCGTTCACCCGGGAAACGGCCTACAAAGGAATCAAATTAGTAAAATATTTTAAAACGTATTAAATATAATTCAATATAATAAATAATTATTTTTAATTACCTGTTTATGTGGGTTGTTGAATTCCGATATCAGAAGCCAACGCCACTCGTACTCCCTGAACTGGAACTCAAAGGGGGTGCCAGAACGTTCGTTCCCATGCGTAGTCCAGTGGGTCCGTAACTCGTTCTTCCACTCCTTGTACCTGTAATACGCCAAAAAAAATATAAATATTATTAATTATACATAATTTTCTTTTGTCCTTAACTTTGCAACGTACCTTCCCCCGTGCACAACGTCCGCCCAGATGTTTCTCAGGTACTCGGGAACGTCAAACCACACCTGCATTTAAACATTTATTAGTTTAGACGTTCATAAATCTACAATGTAATAAATAATGTTAAATATGAATTTTGTTATACTTACCGACATGGCGTTGTGGACCATGTCCTTAACCTCCTGTGGGACCTCGCCCCAGTCTGACCACAACATAGGGACTCTATCCCTAATAAGCGCTCCCACGCGGCCAGAGTACATCCTCGTCTTGCTGCCCGATACTACGTTCCTATCCTCGTTAGTATCAATGACGATCCTTCCCGATGTACTCACTGTCTTCTCGAGAGCTTTCCCCGTGACCGGACCTCTCTTCTTCCTTGTCGGCTTGGCTCCGACGGTGCCTATCATAAATTGATGATTAGTAAATTAATTTTATTATAACATTATAACATAACAAATTACTTATATAATCATTACCTGAGGGCGTTGGGGCGGATGCGACGGACTCCGACTCTGTCGCCGACGATGATACCCTCGCAGAAATTAACTCTATAGCAAACGGCACGAACAGATACACCGCTGATGGGGTCACCTGCGGGGGTAGTGGATAAATCGGCGCCTCTGAGTCATCGACTGCAGGTATTGCCGGTATGAAGTGCGGAAGGAAGAGAAGAGGCGGCGGCATCTGTACCCCGGAAGACCCACCCTCCGATGCAGTAGGGCCCGGTGCCGGTGCCCTATGTATCTCAGGCATACGTGGTGCAGACACCTCCGCCTGAGTCGGAGGCCACAGCTGCCTCGAGGAGTGAGGGACGCTGGGCTGCCTGGAGAAGCGAGGTACGCTAGGCTGCCTGGAGGAGCGAGGGGCGTCCGGCTGGCCGGAGGAGCGAGGGGCATCTGGCTGCCTGGAGGAATGTGTCGGCTCCAGAAGAGACGCCCGTCGGGCCGTCATTGGGCCCTGAAACGAACCCCGAGGGTTGCTAGACGTTCCCTCAGACGATTCACCCCTTTGGCCCTTCGAACTCTTCGATTTACTGAATAATCCTTTCATCCTAAATAATATAATTAATATTTTGTTAAATGTATAAAATAATAAAAAATGAACAACATTAACAAATATACCCAAATATATTAAATATACCATTCAATATTTTAATATACCCTACCATATTAAAAATTTCCAATTTACTTAATACACACAATTTCCAAATATATTAAAAATCACCAAATACACCCAAATACACCTAAATTCACCCAAATACACCCAAATACACCCAATTTCCAAATATATTAAAAATCTCCAAATACACCCAAATACACCTAAATTCACCCAAATACACCCATTCCGGCCACCATGCGCCATAACCCTAGAATTCTGTGTTCTTCGTCTGTTGTCTCTCATTTCACATATAAATTGCACGCCATTGACCTTGCACATCGGGTAAACTCTTGACATTATCAGCTTCATAGCTAGAAGTCTTAGTTCGTGAGACCAATTTGGGTGACCATCAAATTGAATATGGTTCATCTGCAACCAAAGATTCAATGTATTGTAAATATGAATAATTATGCAATCAATGAGCCATGAACAGAGTTAAAGAATTACATACCCAATCGCCAAAATAGTTCGCGAACTCCTTGTTGTGGTAATCGAGATCACCTTGAATGTCTGGACAGTGTAGATGGATGTCTTTCCAGTATTCAACTTCTTGACAGTTAATCAATACCCACCAATGGGCTATGACGAGCTCATAGGGTTGCAACTTGTAGGACTCTGGTAAAATTCCATAAACTTCAACATCATTTGAGACTATGGAAAGGTTAAACTTCGGTTCATCAACCGGTATGGTTTGTGGAGTTTCCTTCAATGCTCCTAGATACAACTTCATGTAGGTGACGCACTCGTGCGCAATATATGCTTCTGCTATACATCCTTCAGGCGCGGATTTGTTAGCCACATAAGCTTTGTAGTCTCCAAGTTGTCTGTAAATAAATAAATTTGTTGTCATATGTTACGATTATACAATGAACATGTAATCAACAAAAACATTAGGTGTAAAAAACATACCTTTCAATAGGATACATCCAAGTATAGTGTACTGGACCGGTAAGCAACAATTGCTCGGGAAGATGGATCATCAGGTGCGGCATGATGTCAAAAAAATTTAGAGGAAATATTCTCTCAAATTTACACATGATATAAATAATGTCCTGTTGCATTTCCCGGAGATCAGATTTTGTCACTTCCCTTGTGCATAACTTCTGGAAGAATCTTGACAACGCTACTAACGGCTCCACCACCTGACGGGGAAGGAAGGGTCGAATGAAAATAGGGAAGAGACGTTGTAGCAGAATATGACAGTCATGACTCTTTAACCCGTACATTTTATTGTCCCGAATGTTTACACACCGGGCTATATTTCCTGCGTAGCCTGAAGGATACTTCACAGAACTCAACCACCTGAAAATTACGTTCTTCTGTTCAGGCTTCACGGTGTACGGAGCTTGAGGCATTTTTTTCTTCCCTTCTTTCAACCACAAATGTCTTCGTATCTCCATTTTTTTAAGATCAATGCGTGCCTTCGGACCGTCTTTCGTCTTTCCCTCCAAGTTCAGCACGGTTCCCACCACACTGTCACACACATTCTTTTCTATGTGCATCACATCTAGGTAGTGCCTGATCAACAACTTACTCCAATATGGGAGTTCCCAGAATATGCTCTTATGTGTCCAAAATTTATACCTGTCGGGTCTGTCAGGTATTGCCGCCACTATATTGGGATGATTGCTGAGCTGCCCAAAATCATACTCATTAAGCACTGCTAATATTTCTTCCCCTGTCCATCTTCTAGGAGGCACACCAAGTTCTACAGTCCCATCAAATGCCTTGTCATCGAACCGCCATTCGTGATCATACGGAAGGAGAGTACGGTGACCCAATCTACATATCTTGTTGCAATAACTACTGCTCCCCTCATCGCTTAGGCACTCTGGACAAGCCTTGTATCCCCTAACAACGTTGCCCGACAACATCCCACGAGCAGGAAAATCACTAATGGTACCAACAACCATAGCATGCATCTGGAACATCTCGTGCATGAACTTATCATAAGTGGGATGACCAACGTCCCAAAAAAACTTAAGCTCTTCAATCAAGGGTCTCAAATACACATCGAGACACTTCCCTGGATAACCGGGTCCCGGAATCAACAAACTCAACATATTGTATTCCTTCTTCATGCACATCCATGGAGGAAGATTGTATGGTACCAAAATCACCGGCCATACACTGTATTGAAGACTCATGTTGCCAAAAGGATTGAACCCGTCGGATGAGAGCCCGAGCCTCACATTTCGGACCTCAGACGCAAAATGAGGAAACTCCCTGTCTATATGCTTCCAGGCCTCCCCGTCAGCAGGGTGTATAAGGGTATCTTCGCCTTGCAATTCCCTATCAGCGTGCCATCTCATAGATTTGGCCGTGTGTGATGATATGTATAACCGTTCCAGCCTATCCCTCAACGGGAAATACCGAAGTACCTTCATAGGTTTCCTATTGCCTGCAGGAGTCAACTTATACCTGTCACTCTGACATACTGGACATGTGTCAAGGTCACCAAGGTCATTCCCTTCTGGATCTTTACCCCAGAAGAGAACACAATCATATCTGCATGCATGGATCTTGATGTAGGAAAGCCCAAGATCTTTCAGTATACATCGGACCTTATGATGAGTGGTAGGAAGACGATGACCGTGGGGCAGCATCGAAGCAGTGTACTGTAGATACTCATCAACAGCCTTCACAGTCGATTTTGTCTCAACTTTAATCTTCATAACGTCCATCACACTTTCAAGAACCGTTTTCTGACAACCGGGGTACACAGGGGTCTGTTGGAAAACAAGTAGTTTGTTGTACCTGTCAATACCAACAGTGTTGACAACTCTAGGGAAGGGCTGCACCGGCTCAGACATATACGGTCCTTCAGAGCATACACCCCTCTCATAAGGAAACATACCGTTGATGAAGACCGTTGTTGGATCGTTGGATGTACTGCCCGTCTCAGAAAATTTCCCATGATCATGCGGACCCCTTGATGATGTTTCACCGTGATATATCCAACATGTGTACTTCTCCCAAAACCCATTACTTTTAAGGTGCTGCCAAACCTTGTCAATTGGAAATTGATACATATCGCTGCGACACTAACATTTAGTGCACGGACAATAGAAAATTGTATTCCCTTTAGCATTATTGATCACATATTCAATAAAACTAACAACTCCTTTAGCATATCTTTTGTCCCATTTTGGAAGCGAAATCCAACTCTTATCCATATCCTGAGAAAATAACATAATATATATGTATAAACGCTAATTAATTAAATTTACGAATCATTCAATTTATATTATATCTGCAGTTAACGTACAATTAATATATATATATACATGCATATATATAATAATTACTAATTAATATAATCAAATTAATATATATATATATATATATATATATATAACAACAACTTCATATATATTATCAAACCCAAATCGATCAACTCAATCACACTCAAAACACAATATAATCAACTCTAATTAAAACTCAAAATCAATGTGCATAACGAAAATAAAACTCTTAAATCAACTCAAAAACAAGATATATACATATACGTACCTATATATAGCGCCACAAACTAATTCGGACAGATTTCGACAACACCCAACAATTTCGCCAACCCCAAAACTTTTTCTCCCGTTTTTTCTTTAAAATCAGCTACTGTCTAGATCTGGAAATATAAAGCATTTTAGCCGACGAAATTATATATATCGTCGGCTAAAGTTTTAAAATTTCGTCGGCTATAGTTCACAGACTATAGCCGACGAAAAAAACTATTTTAGCCGACGACACAACATTTCGTCGGCTAAAGTGGACTTTTAGCCGACGAAAATTTCACTTAGGCGACGAAAGTTTTTTTTCGTCGGCTAAAATAGACTTTAGCCGACGAAAAAAAATTTCGTCGGCCTGTTAATTTTTTTTCCGTCGGCTATGATACTTATTCTGGTAGTGACTTACTGTTACTACCAAACTACTGTCATTAAGTAGAGATATGCTACTACTACCACCGATTAATACTTACTGCTACTACCAAATGCACAGTAGCACTGTGCATCACCACCACACAGTAGCATCCTGCATATGTGCAGTAGCATACTAGTCCGGTGAATTGTACACATTCTTCAAAAGCTTGCCACCATCTGCAAACCGGCGACCTTTTCCGCCCTCTCATAGTCCCCTTGCTATGACCAAAGCCCCAAAATCCCTACAGCAATTCAACAACCATACGGTCACTACTCATTTTTTCCCCAATCACAATTCACATAGACTACACAACCATTCAATCCTCACAGATCCACAAAAACTTACTTGTGGGATTCGGGAGTCGTCATCGCCTATTGGATCCAGTTAAGAGATGAAGGGCGGGCGTCGGAGCATAGAGGCGGTTGGATCCTGGCATGGGATGACGGTGACGGTGCGAATGTGTGATCCCTAGTGTGGTCAAGCGCCGCCATCGATGTTGTATCAGGCATCGTCGGCGTTGAGGTGCTAGGCATCAAACGTCGGCGTCCGTCATCGGCTTCTAGCATCATCATCCGTCATTAATCGTCAGCACCAATCATCGTCGTCGGTCATCGATGGGTGTTGTCACCAAAGCAACGCCTCTTCTTCTTGCATTAGTGAGAGAGAGAGAGAGAGAGTAGCAGGTCTGTTTTTTAGAAAGAGAGAGCAACATATCTGAAAAAGAACGAAGAAGAAGATCTGAAAAAAAAAAGACAAAGAAGTGAGAGAGATGAAAGATGAGGATGAGAGGGTATTAGGGTAATTGATAGGTGAAATTTGGATCAGGCCTGATGCAATAAATTTTGGGTTTGGACTCATGCGGTAATTTGTATAACAAACTATGAAAGTAGGGTTTTTGTGTTTGCAAATTTGATTGGTTTCTTATATGTAATTTTTCCAAAAATTAATCACCGTATAGTAAAAAAATCAAAAACAGTTGCAGAATCATTTACATCGGTAGTATTGGAAGCAACCAAGAGTAAACCAGTTATCACTCCACAAATAAACCTCAGTACCATGATTGATGAACACCAGACCGAGTGCTAAAACAGTTTTGAGATTTTTAGTTTGTAAATAAGGAGACAAAAGATCATGGTCACCCTGCACCAGTCTCCAGATTTTCTTGGCTTAATGTAGCTGTATGCATACATCATCCTATGACTTTTTTATTCCCAGACCAACATTAGCCTCAAGTCCTTAACCAAGTGGATCTTCCTCTGCTGTTCAGTATCACCCCAGAGAAAATCTCTGATGAGTACGTTTATCCAATTTTTCGGAGATGTGTAGGATCTCAGAAGACTTCCTTGAATAGATAGGATTATTAAAGCACTGCACCTGGAATAAGGGGGGTAATTCTACCAGCTGCAGTAATATTCTTGCTCATCCAACAAGAAATTATATGTGCCTGTTCCCTCCCTCTATTACCAGAAAATAAGATATGTAATAACTAAAACCAAAATGTATGTCCTGCTCCTGCACATCAGAAATTCATTGATGTCAAAGATGATGAAGTCCACATATAAAAAAATCTCGGTTAACATAACCACTTCGCTACATTGATAAAAATTACCGAATCTTCACCTTTTTCGTTAAAAAGTGGTGTTTCATTATATAAAAGATAGATACAAGGATTAGTGTATCTCATTTTAAAACTACGTAAAGATGCTGAAGGGTGAGTTAGATGGCCACTATGGCTGTAGAGTTTAGTGTTTTCACACAACCTTGGATGCACAAGGAAACATGTTTCAATATTGGTAATACTTCTGTGACTGAAAAACCTCGAGGAAGTGGTTAGATCAGTATAGTTTTGAAAATTTCTAACCTTATTGGTTCTGATACTTGAATTATTGATTCTGGTGTGACTGATCATATGACTTATGATGAATCTTATTTCACTGAGTCTTCATCCCCTCCGGTGTCATATGTTACTAATGTTAATGGTGAGGCTCTTCCTGTGTTAGGGAAATGGTCAGTTCTTATTACTCCTACTTTAGAACTACATAATGTTTTATATGTACTTGATATGTCTCATCACTTGATATATGTTCCCCAATTGAATACTATTTGACATGTTTCATAACTTGATATCTGTTCCCCAATTGAATATTGAGTCTTGATATTTTGTAACATTTTATCTTATATATGTGATTTTACAGGATCTTCTTACCATGAAGCTAATCGGTCGGGGGTATCTGAGGAATAGGTTGTTTCATTTGGACTAGACATATGCAGGAGAGAAACCACGAGCACAGTCTCGCACCGCTTTGACTTCGAATTCTACCCAGCTAAGTGAAATTTGGTTGTGGTATCGTAGATTAGGGTACCAATAAAATCAATCCACAAATCCACACAATGAAATCAATCCATATTCTGGCTCCATCCATTTATTTATATAAACTTCTCATTCAGAAAAAATCCATGCCAACATCAAAGAAAAAAATCAACCTTATGTCTACAAACAAAAATCCTACAAAGACACATCTTACCTTGGCCAACACTCATAAAGCCTACAACATGCGCAATAATGTCTCTTCTCTAATTCAATAGATCAATTCTTCATCCACATACGACCCTAAAGTATGAAACAAAATGTGTGCAGGTTCACAATCCATACCTACGGCATTAAGCAGGTAGACTAATTTCCACGTCGACTCATAGCGATGATTTGTCAACTGAACATTCAGGTGTCATTAGAAGACTACCATGATGACAAATTTTCAAAATTTAGAAAATCATGGACAGCCATACCCTTGCTCCATGATTCAATGGGCTTTGCTCCACCGCCGTCGCTTCCATCATTTTCTTGCGACCGACACGGCGTATACATATCTACAGTTAATCTATAACTCGAGAGCAAAATCATTTCTCATTATATATATATATATATATATATATATATATATATATATATATATATATCAACCATCAACCCAAAATCTCAATCCTCATAAGTGGATTTTTCTCTAAGAGATACCCCGATCTCTTTTACCAAAATTCAACCATCACTCATGCAACAAGACATCAGCATGATATGTAATCCAAGAGCTCACTGTATGAAACATATGAACATATTCTCATTGTTCTATAACTCAATCCCAAGAGTGATCACAAGCAAACCTAACCGCCTCTGAATATACCCTTAGAAACTTGGAGTACCTCACTCCTAAATTTTTATATACTATCTATAACCAGCGTGGACAGGTCAGCCTCCCAGACTAGGGTTGGAACTTCTCAGGCGTGGAAAACATTAGAGTGAGTGGACCAAAAATCAACGTCAAAATAATGGTTCCAAACCAAAAATTCAAATTTCATATTCTCCCAAAAATAATCCAAAAAAATCTTTATGCATGCTCAATAAAACACACCCCTTAAAACCCGAGTCTTAAGCCAAACATAAGAATAATCCAGACCTTATGCCAAATATAAATAATTTCACTGCCCTTGGCCTAATATATAAAATAATTTCGGTCTGCAGCCAAATAACAAAATTAAATCCCAGCCTGCAACCAAATATAAAACAAATCCCGGTCTGCAGCCAAATATAAATCAAATAGTGAAAGGGATATCACAAATGATCGATCACACATACCAGGGTCGGGGTATTTCTAGGATTTCAGCCCCAGTGGCATCCCTGTATATAACCTGAACTACCAAGGCAATTCTGACATTTCACACCCGCGATAAATAGTAAAATACCAGATCTACCGTGGTAAAACTCAGAGATTTACCTCTTTTTACCCTAACATCACCGATCGGCCCACCAGCCGATTTCAAGCCCTATTTTGGCCATCCCCCTCTCCTCCCCTATCAACAACACAACATACAACCACAACAGGGAAATAGAGAGGGGAAGAAATGGTTACCTCTCGACGACGGCGTCCTGGAGCAACACCTCCCATGATCGGACCCCATGCTGCTCACAGGGTCTTCAACCTCCACCGCGGCTTCGCCTCAACGTCTGGAACCTCTGCTGAGCTCGACAAAGTCCAGCTCGTCCTCCACGACTCTCGATCGAGCTATTATTTAAGGCTGAACCTACAATTCCGCTAGCGACACAGCCTAGCCGGAGTCGGGCGAGTGGCGAAACAAACTAGTCGGTCAACGGTAACGTGGAATTTAGGTTGTTAACGGAGTTTGAGCCGTTCTTGCTATTGTGTTGAGTGAAGACGCAACGGGATTATAGGTGGGTAAATCTCACTTTTTCGTGAAAGAAATTAATATTATGTTTTAGTTCATTTATCGTAAATTGTTGAGCCGTCTTTAAGAAAAAGAGTTTTTGCTTTTAAAACAAATGAACTTGATCGACTATGGTTCATGAGTAAATAAAATAATTTTCACATAAAAATGTTGCATAAAAGAGATTTGCGATTGTGAACTAGAAATCTAATAGTGATAAATATGTGATAAATGTCTATTATGTGTCTAGTTGTGCCTTGTTGTGTTAATGTGTGAGGAATTTTGAATTTTTTATGATTGATTTATCTTTGGTTATGATGTGAAGAAGTGTTGGGTTGAATTATAGTAGACCATGTGATTGATTGAAATGTTATTGTATGGTTGGAGGCAAGTTGACGTGTGTGTGGCCTTAGATCTTCTTTAGTGACAAAAATATCTATTTATGTGTA
The DNA here is from genome assembly GCA_951800085.1 of Comarum palustre. Lineage (NCBI taxonomy): Eukaryota > Viridiplantae > Streptophyta > Magnoliopsida > Rosales > Rosaceae > Comarum > Comarum palustre. Next base: position 7,141,979 of record OX637580.1, read on the forward strand.
GCGTTGTAGGTCCTTAGTGACGAAGGGATCTATTTTAGTGTAGCGGTTTAGATCCTTCTTAGTGGCGAAGTGATCTATTTCGGTATGAGATGTTTCTTAGGAATTGATGATGTGGATTTACAAATGGAGATTTTGATTTTGAGTTTGGTTCCTTTGTTTGTTTTATTTAAATTATGTGGTTTTTGGTAAATTTCCAAACTATGTTTATCGTCGGGATTACCATGACTGTAATTGTGATTGGATTTGTGATTTGTTGAATTACACTTTATGCATGCTTTTGTATGATTTACTTGTGAAGCAAGTAACTACCTGAACTAAGATTTAAATGCAGGGGTTACAGACTTTTACCATTTTTTATATATCGTATGCTCGTTTAATTGTTTGTTTACTTTTATTTATTTTCTCAGTTTTTGGGGTTAGGTGCATTTGCAGCACGGGTCTTATAATTTGATTTATTCACACGAGTTGTAATGTTTACCGGATTGTTGTTTATAACCCGGTTCACCAATCCATGGTGTAGAGTTAATTTTACAGGACTTTCAAGAGTATGGACTAGGGGTTGTCAGATGCTTATATAAGATCGAATTACCTTTGTTATTTACATTTGAAAATTGTAGTAAGCTCTTTTTTATACGAGATGTTTGATTTGTTGCACCTAGTTGTGTGAGCAAGATATGTAATTTTGACTCAAGGTGTGAGTCTATTAGTATTGAGGTTTTTGTTTTTTTGAGATAATTGATCCGAGTTTTTGGTATTTGAAAGTTTAGAAGATGGGTCATCATGTCTAGAATTTGGATTTCTTATTATTCCAAAATTCGGGACGTGACAGGGTATGAAGTATTTTGTCTTGTTTGTTGATAATTGCACAAGATTATCATGGGTTGCTCTCCTTAAACCAAAGATGAAGTCTTTCGAGCATTTCAAGCTTTTCGTACTCTTGTTCAAACCCAATATAGTAGCACCGTTAAAGTTCTTTGTTTAGATAATGGGGGTGAGTATGTTAATCGTGTTTTAAAAAAGTTTTTCCAAACACATACATATGGGATTGTTCACCAAACTACATGTCCACAAACACTAGAGCAAAATATAATTTTAGAAAGAAAAACCCGTCACCTCCTTCACATGGCTCGTTCCATTCTCTATAGTGTTCATATGCCTAAATATCTTCGGGGTAATGCTATAATACTTCGCACATCTTATCAATCATCTTCCATCTAGTGTTCTTCAAGAAAAAAAATCTTTTTGAGGTTCTTGCATCTCATGTTCTCATTCCATCATTTCATAATCTTCCTGCACGTGTCTTTTGTTGTGTTGTTTTTGTTCATGTTCCTAAAAACTAGAAGTCTCAAATGGATGCCCGGATAATTAAGTGTGTGTTTGTTGGCTATGGAGGACATCCAAACAAGTGTTACCATCCACTTACTAGAAAGTATAATGTCACTATGGATGTTACATTCTTTGAAGACATGAGTTATTTTTCCTCATCTTATACTGCTCTTTAGGGAGAGAATTCATATTTTGAATAGTTGTATCATGGTGAGGATGGTAAGGGGGAGTAATCAGAAGGAGGAGAATAAGTCACACAGGTCGAAAACACATCGACGAGTCCAGTTGAGATCGTCATTTCCCCAAACACAAAAGCAGAGGTTCATCCGAAAGAAAAGATGCATCCATAAATAGAAGAAGCACTAAAAATTCAATTGAAGTCCTAATTGTCCCTCCTGTGATCTCTCCTACCCCTTACCCACATCTTGCTACAACTAAAGATCACTCATTTGAGGTATGCCCCCCCACTCGTATTAGTGGTAGTGAGTCTAATAGTCGTCAAAGTGTGTTACCAAATAGATATACTCGAGGTCAACCACCCAAAAGATATGAACCTACTCCCGTAAATCCCGTAAATCTTGGTCTCGTCCCGGTCCCGTCCTAATCCCGTCCTGATCCCGATGGAATTTGAAACTAAAAACACTCGTTCCGTCCCGTTAAAGAAACAACGGGATGAGACGCGGGATTGAAATTTTGAGTCCCGTCAGGCCCGTCCCGTCCGGTCTAACTTTAAAAATTCATAACTAATTATAGAAATCTTATTTTCAAGACATTTCAACTCTCACATGATCTTTAAGATGTCCTCTATAACTTTCATGAAGACACTAAACTTATATAATAAACCAATTTGTATAATTTTTAAAAATAAGTCAACTAGTACAAAATCTCATAATTGATATGCATAATTTACTAATGCAGACCCTAACGTTTAAAAAATCATAACTTAATCTACGAAATTCATTTTCAAATGATTCAAATTCCCTAATGAACCTTAAAATGTCTACTATAAATCATATGAAGATACCTAGATGAAACTTTAAATTAAAATATATTATTTCAAGAGGAAACGAAACTAATGCAAGATGGTTGGGATTAGGCTCCTCTCGTCTAACCTTCAAAATTCATAACTCATTGTCGAAACCTTATTTTTGAAAGATTCCAACTCTCAATTAATCTTTAGGATGTCCTCTGTAACTTTCATGAAGACACTAATCTAGAAAAATCGTTTTCAAGTGATTCAAATTCTGGAATGAATCTTAAGATGTCTACTACAATCTTATAAAGACACCTAGATACAATTTCAAATGAAACTGTATGATTTTCAAAAGAAAAAAAATTGATGCATGATGGCTAGGATTGGGCCTGTCCCGTCCCGATCTCGTCCCATCTAGGATTTGGCCCTGCGGGATCAAATCTAAAAAATGTAAGGCCCGTCCCGATCCCGTCGCATGTGTAACAACCGGGACGGGACGTGGGATGACCTTTATCCCGTCACATGCGCACCCCTACACTTTTCAAGCAATCAAAACACCCAGTAGCCAATTATATGTCCAATAGGAGATTATTTAAGTCAAATGCATCATTTGTGAATTGAATATTTGTTGTTTCAGTACCTAACAAAGTGCATGATGCATTGGGAGATCCAAAATAGATGAAGGCAATGGAGGAAGAGATTGTGGCATTGGAAAAGAATGATACGTGGCAACTTATGCCTCCACCCCATGGAAAGAAGGATGTAGGTTTTCGTTGGGTGTTTACTGTTAAACACAATGCAGATGGATCAGTGAATCGGTATAAAGCATGCCTTGTTCCAAAAGAGTTTGCTCAGACGTATGGTATAGACTACAATGAGACATTTGCTCATGTTTTCAAAATGAATACTATTCGGGTTCAGCTTTTCTTTTGCTGCTAGTTTAAATTGGGCATTTTAACAATTTGATGTCAAGAATGTGTTTCTTTATGGAAAGTTAGCTGAAGAGGCATACATGAGTCTCCCACATGTGTATGTTGTTGTTTCTCCTGGTGAGTTTGTATGCAACTTGATGAAGTCTTTATATGGTCTCAAACAATCACCTTGTGCTTGGTTTTAGAGGTTTTCCCAGTTCATCCATACGATTGGTTACAAACAGACTAATTCCAACCACACATTGTTTCTCAAGCATCTACAAGGGGAGATTACAACTTTAATTATTTATGTTGATGCTATGATAATCATTGTCAATGATACTGATGAGATAAACAGGTTGCAGGACAGCTAGTCTCTAAGTTTGAGATGAAGGAATTGGGTGATCTCAAGTACTTCTTAGGAATTGAGGTAGATAAGGGGAGATAAAAGATATACTTGTACCTTAGAAAATACATCCTTGATTTGTTAGCTAAGGCAGGTATGTTGGATTGCACACCTATTGACACACCTATTGAGCAGAACCACCGTCTAGCAGAGTATCCAGATCAGGTGCCTATTGATCGAGTTCACTATCAGAGGTTTGTTGGGCGCTTGATTTACCTAACCCATACTAGACCAGATATTGCATATGCAGTGAGTGTGTTGAGTCAGTTCATGCATAACCCAAGCAAGAGTCATATGGATGTTGTGAGAATTTTAAGGTACTTGAAATCAGCTCCAGAAAGATGAGTATTGTTTTCTAAACCTAACAACATTCTTGATGTTTGTGAGTTCACAAATGCATATTGGGCTGGAAATATCACTCATAGGAGGTCGACATCATGTTATTTTACCTTTGTGGGAGGTAATTTGTTTATATGGAAGAGCAAGAAACAGAAGGTTATGGCATGATCTAGTGCAAAGGCTGAGTATAGAGGTATGACTCATGGAGTGTGTGAGTTGTTGTGACTAAGAAATCTGTTATGTGATTTAGGTGTCAAATCCAAAAATGCTATGCAACTGTATTATGATAACAAAACAGCAATTGATATATAACAGAATCTAGTACAACATGATCGTACTAAGCATGTGAAGGTTTATCGACATTTCATAAAAGAAAAGCTAGATTACAAAATTATTATCCTTTTGTTCTTAGTGAAGAACGGCTTGCAGCTATACTCACTAAAGAGGTATCTAGGAATGCGCTTTATGACTCAATAAGCAAGTTGGGCATGGTTGATGTGTATGTGCCAACTTGAGAAGTGTCAGCGTGAGTCATATTAGGAATGTAATGTTATAATTATCTCATAGATTTATACATATTAGGAATGTATTTCTTGTAATCTACTATATATACCTCCATTGTGAGATGAATAATATATCAGAAACTCATTTTCAATCAGGTCATATTTGACTTGCATAACATCAGTGACATTAGCTGAGCTACTAACAAAACATTCATTAGCACAAATCAAAACTTCATAGATATTGAGAGGGAGAGTTAAAAGTAGGATCCACAATTTTTCTTTCAGCTGCACTTCCATATAAACCAACAGCAAAACACTTTGAAAATTTCAGTAGAATGCGAGAAAAAACATCTTTGATGTTTAAGATTTGCAGGATACCATTCTTTCCATCCCCAATGTAAAGGTAGCTTCCCTAGAAGGCATTCACAAACGCATTTCATACGTGTTGGCATTTTCACAATCACACAACAAAAACGCACCACATCCTCTAAATTCTAAAGGGAGAAAGTATAGCTGGGAGTCTAGAGTTCAGGACTGATAGCTATATGTCTTCCAAACCTTTGAGCATTAGCCAAAATAGCTGTCCACATAAATGTCTTCAATTATGAGGTAAGGATCCACATAGGACCTTGTTCCTTACACAGATGATAATACCCTTAAGCTTGTCCTCACTCTGTGCAATACAAATGGGTGCGCCAGTGATACAATTAACAACATCATCTGTAATACTATATTTCAGCATTTCCAAATTCCAATCACTGTTCAGTAGACTTTTAACAGTTGCAGCATCATTAATATCGGCAGTATTAGAAACCAAGAGAGTTAGAAGATCAATTATCATTCTAGCAACAAACCCTTCATTCCATGACCAATCCTCCATTTTGAGAACCTTGTTCAACAAATTGGCTCCAAGAACAACACCACTACACCAGACTGAGTGGTAGAACAGTTTTGAGTTTTTTTTACTAAAAATGATAAATTTGGTAAATGTAAAGAATCAAAACTACCTAAAAAATATACAGTAGGTATAAGGAGAGAATTGCTCTGTGATTGATCTCAATCACTTGCTTGATTTGGTGTGTGTAGTTAATGTAATCACTCGGCAATCACTTCATTGATTTATTGTGTTTAGTTGCTGCAATAACTCTGATGATGTGATATGCTGATTCTGTCTAATACCCCCCGGAAACTTGGCAGCCTTGAGCAGACTAGTTTGAGACACAAGTTAGTATGTCGATTTGTATGCAGGAGTTTTGTAATTAGTAGATCAACAGGTTGGTCCGCCGACGAAATAAAGGACACACGGTAGTCGAGCTCAATGTGCTTGGTTCGGGCATGGAAGACCGGGTTAGAGGCCATATAAGTTGCACTCAAGTCACAGTAAAGAACAATTGGAAAATGGATTGGAACACCAAGTTCATATAGTGGTACGCGGTTGGCTCATTAACTGAGCAACAGAGTTCACTGCAAAGGAGATATATGATCTGGTAATTATTAGATATTGGAGTGAGCAAACCAGTTCACGCAATTCTGTCGGATTGGACAAAGCAAACCAGTTCACGCAATTCTATTATGTTTCATTTATCAACCTCTACTATAGAAATTTCATACCATTTTGTTTCTTTCTATTATTCCTTTTGTAGGTGAACAAAGCTTCTGATAGAGTACATAACAGCAACAACAGACCAACCACGGCTGACACATCGTCCCTAAGCTGATGTTGAAGAGTTAATGATTGAGTTTATTATTGAAAAAGAAGTGGAATTCATCTATTATTTGTTTTCTTATCACTAAAAGAAATAAATTTTCAAATATGTACAATGTAATTAGAACCTAGATTCTTCTAAGAAGAACAAAAATTTAAATCACCATACTATCAATACCTGTAAGCCTCCCAAGACTCTACAATGACTTTGCTTTAAGAAATATGCTCCCAGAAGTAAGCTGTTAATATATGCCTTGAACCAGCTATTCGGGGATCTCGCTGTAAACGTCCTAAACCTAATTGTATAAACGTCCTAAACCTAATTATATAAACGTCCTAAACCTAATTGTATCTGTGTGATAATACTTAGTAGTGGGTTGTTAGCGCCGCACTCTCTGTATCTCTGTATTCCGCACTCTGTATTCTGGGTTCTTCCTCAATCAATAAAACTGTTCTCCTTCTGCCGTGGACGTAGCTAACATATTGTTAGTGAACCACGTAAATCTGTGTTCTTTCTTCCGTCCGTTATAACATAAGCTGACAGCATTTACACAGATCCAACAACGTTAGCGTGTTCCAGCAAAGGTGACTTTAATTTTTGGAGTCACTGCATCAGTTAACATCTATTTCTTCAACTTCTATGCCTCCTTTTGCCCTGCACATCAGAAATTCATTGAAGTTTAAGATAATGCAGAAGGCCATAGATAAAGTACGAATACCAGCTTAACAATGGGAAAATCCCAGATTCCACAACCACTTGAGCACTGAGATAAAAATTATCCAGACCATTTAAGAATGTCGTGTTACAACTTACAAAGATAAATGATAAATTTCTTCAAAAAAATGCATGCTAAAACTATGAAGCAGATCAGACAGTGCATTCATAATTTGCAAGAGATCGAAGAACAAGCTTTACGCATAAACGAAGAGCAAAGAAGACAGGCACCATGTAAGAATAAGAACTCAGGAAAAGCCTTTTTTACTGTTCAATGCTTCTTTCTAAGCATGAAAGTAGAAGTGACATCTCTTTCTCCCTAAAGCAAATGTGTTCTGTGATCACAGATTACCACTAAAGAATACTCTCAAATTTATTGGTTTCTATAACATATATCACACAGACACAAACACACATTATAATTCAATGTGGCAGGTTGTTTGGTTGATCTACTTGTCGACCAAGACAAGTACTTGATGAATATGGCATATACAGTTAACTACATACTTGTTTTGAAACTGAATCATTCGTAAGACATTTTACTCAACTCAGTACTTCTGTTTGATATGCCTGATGCATTTTTCATGTCCTGCTTCATTACATGGAGAAGAAGCCACCAAAGTTTTAGGGAGCCTTCAGTCTTTAACTTTTAGTATCCACTTATCCTAGTATGAATAAAGCCACACAAATCATGAATGATGACACACCGAAACCCAATCAATCTGGTAAGTAGTATACTCAATTTGGTTTTCCATAAGGCAGATCAAACAAGACCTGGTTTCAGTGTTTTACCATCATTGTTGTAGATACATCTACAGCTCCTAACAAGGATGGAGATTAGCTAAGTGACAGTAAATGAATGGATTTTTTACTAGTAGAATCTGATGACTATTTTAGATATTAGAAACCAGATGATAATATTTTGTTAATAGGGAGAGCTTCTAATGAGAACTATTTAATAAGGACTAAGTGAGGACTTCTTCAAATGAACGGTTGGATAACATGCATATTGAAGTTTGACACAATCATTTAATGTTCAAAACTCATCTAGTTCTCATTACAAGGTCTTCATTAGAAACTCTACCTTTATTAATATCAGAGAACATAATTAGAGATTAATTGCTATAAAAATATTGTGGTCAAATACACATTAAACACAGTTTGCATCAGATGGGAAACTACTAGCTAACCTGTAGTTCAACTCCAGGCAGTAGCCATATATAAGAATTTACCTTATAAGATTAGTAGATTATGATACACTCATGTTCTCTAGAAAAAATACACAAAACAAACAAAGCTCCATAAACTTGTTGGTCATGTGAGTTGTGCTTCACTCTGTTTAAAAGCCATGGCAACTGTTCAGGATAATCAGCATGGATAATTGTCTTTTTGGCACTCACCCAGTTGTACCTGTACAATGGCAACAGTTCACCAAAGAATAAAGAACATAATTTCTCAAAACCATTAAGCTGACTTAAAACAATACATAAACACAATTTTCCCAGTCACATAGCCACAACTGTTTAAGCACCAACTGTGGCAGCCTAAACAGCACACAAAATAAATAGCAAACAAAGTACCTTAACAATAGGGGGAACCTGTTTAACAAAGACAAGAACGTGCTCCCTGACCGGCTCCCATTCTGATTTCTTAATGTATGTCTTTTGTAGCAATTGTTTTCTGTCAGTATAACTATTATTCTTTTTTTGGTCTGAAGTATAACACTATTATTTCAGAAAGGTGTGCTGCTGCACTTCAAAATCCTTCAGAATGGGCTACAGCCTACAGATAGGACACATCCATTTTTGGCTTCCACCGATGTGTACCAACTTATCTATTCAGTTGGTGAGGTATAAAGGATCATATAGCTCTGGAACCAGAACAGTTTACCAGAGATAAATTCTTATGGTTCACAAATAACATCAAGTTGCCTTGAGAACTGGATTATTGGATTTTTCAAGTATACATGGCATATTTTTCAAGTCTGTAGAATTTCAAGCTTATAAGGAACCATAGTGGGAAATAAGGGAAACAATAGATGATTAGCAGTACCTTAGAACCCAAAACTAGATCTGTTTTTGTCCTTTACTGCCGGACTGTCTCTAGCTCTTCTGTTTGCTACAACAAATTAACAATGAGAGGATAAGCCTTCTGCTGATTGCAGGAGTGATTTTGGTGAGCAACATAATTACAGTAACCATAGTCTTAGGCTGCAAAAATTGGAGCACATATGTTAGGCTTGACCAAATTTGACATGGCATGTAATCACATTCTCAGATGAATTACTTGTCATTATGGAACACTAAATATGAAATTAAGTAAGAGATAATGGATAAAGTAATCAAATTTCTCATACTCATGAGCTACAAGAATCAACTGTGATCTTGGAGAAACAAAAAACCATGAGTTGATGTTACAAAATCAAATAACAGTACCTATGGTACACAGCACTACTAATTCTAAGATTACATCACTACTAATTGCTTCATACCAATACATTATGTTAGAACTTCAGACTTGAGCCTCATCCCTTGCGCCGCGCCTTCCCCTTCTTAGGCTTCACGTCATCCTCAGGCTTTTTCTCACCAGTAATCTCCATTACAGCATTATAAAGAGTATGCACAATCATTTTCTTAACCTCCAGCTTATCCTCACTAGCCCTGTGGTTTGGCGGAAGTGTGCGGAATTCATCGGTCAATCGGAAGCACTCACCCACGTTTTCTGGGGAAACGAAGTCCACTGCAACTTTGATGCACGACTTCAAATTCCTCACCTGATGAGGACAGCCAGCAGGAATGAAAACAGCATCGCCAAGTTTTTGGACAAATGTCCATGGCTGAATTCCGAATTCCTCCTTAAGTTTCCTCTTGTGCTCCACAGTGAGATAAACAGACTGATCATGTATAGGATGAGTAACACTCTTCAGAAGATTACAGTGCACGTGCCTGAATTCATTGACGTGCTTCTGGATGTACTTCTCCAGCTGTGGAACATCCTGGATCCTGAAAATGTCCCATAATGCACCACCATCTTCATATACTTCAGCTGATTCTTCCTGAGGCACACTACCATCTTCAGCTCTTGTGTCACAACTTCCAAAGATCTCTCTTTGGTCTTGCTCCCTGTGTTTTTTCTTCAACTCATCTATATTTGCCAGTTGTTCAGGAGTAAGGGTCACTTCAGCTGTATGTGTCAAAATATTGACAGCATCAGACATATCACAGTGCAGCTTGGTTACAGAATCACCCCGTCCAAGCTCTTGCACAACACCATAGGCAATATATGTTTTCGGACCCATATCCGGCTTAACTGACTCCTTCGGTAAGAACATAGCCAGGTTCAGACTTCCCTTGGGGTGGGTGTACTCCTTGAAGGGCAGACAACATAAAAATTCCTTACCATGCCGAGGAAGACGATTGTCAAACTCAGTTGATGGAGGGAAGTCTTTGAGCTTGAGAATCTCAGGCCAATTCATTTTGTCAAAACGGCCTTTGGAGTATCCACTAAAGAAGTCGCAGTTGTTTATTTCAATGAAACTCCAATCTAAGCAATCAATGGCATCGACTGCCAATTCTCTATCATGGTTTAGATTCTTTATCTGTCTGAATGCCCGCCACATGACAGATGGTTCCCAGCTTAGCCCTGATCCATTTTCAAGTGCATCACTCACAATTACTGGCTGACCCCTAATCCAGTGCCACTGAAAATGCCCAAAATCCTCATCCTGGATTTGCCCAACCCTTGGACAGAACAAGTAGTTATCATCAGAACAATCTCTAAATGCTGCTTTCCTTATCTTATAGCTACTGCTACTTGAGCTAACACTATCATCCACAGGTTTAACACATGAACACTTGAGTCCAGGAGCCTCACAACCATCGTGCAAAAGATTGTAACTTTCATCTATTTTTCCTGCTTTCTCCACCAACTCTATGACATGATTCTGAGAAAAATTGCATCTCAATTCTAAAGTATGCTTACCACAACCTTCCATGTGCTTTGGGGGGCAGAGGATGCTTCCGTCTTCACTTGCTCTCCACTCAAATGTGGACTCTTGAGCAGATTCGGAATTGTCCTGCTCCACTCCCACATCATCACTCCTCTTGAGCTCTCCCTCTCCACCCAAATGCTCCCCCGAGTTGACAAATTTCTCACACACTTCCTCCTCCCTGCCTCTCTTTCCCTGCTTCCCATCTTCACTTGCTCTTGTGGACTCCTCAGCAGAGTCTCCCACATCAACATTCCGCTTCCTCAGTTCTCTTCTTTTGGTTCGGCCTTCTTCTCTTTTCTCTATGAGCAAGCTGTTGAACTCTCCCTCTCCATGCAAATACTGACGCCCCAAATCAACATACTTCTGACTCTCTTCCACCTCCTTACTTCTCTTCTTCCACTTGCCATCGCGAATCTCCTGACAGCAAACAAGGCACAGATCGTACTGACACTCAGGGCAGCTCCTATGAAAATCGAAAATCGAGGTATTGCAGCAATTACAGTATATACGCTCATCCGCAGGGCAATTAGACGTTTGAAGCTTCAGGTGGGAAACATGAGCTAATCCTTGGCTCCTGGCCTCCTCGGCCATCTCACCGAGCTGCTCATCATTGATCCTCTTCAAATAGGGAAGCAGCTGATGAATCAAATACTTAGAGTGCTCCAACCTGGTCTCCCGGTCGATTTTGGGGTCCACATTGTCCAAACACCTGACAGGAACATCCAAACGAAGACAGGACTTGCAGTTGCAGTTGCCGCGGCACACAGGGCAAGCCTCAGCAAAGGATTCCTCGGAGACGTTGGGATACCAAGTCTGAATACAAGGGATGCAATATCTCTTCCTGTTCCCTCTCTTCCAACAACCGCCGCACCGCACCACTCTCCCCTTGTCATTCCTCTGACACTGATGACACATTGTCGACACGTCAGGCCTCTCCTCCTCCTTTCTCTGCCTCTTCCCAATCTCTGGATTTCCCAAACTACCCTCCACCTCTTCTTTCTGCGCCCGCCGCTTCCTGCCTCTGCGGGCCGAAACGCCGCCGTTCTCTTCCCGCCCCGGCCGGCCTCGGCCCCTGCCTCTCTTTCTGCCCACCATCGCCAATTTTCGATTTAGGGTTTTGTTGTGGATTAGGATTTGGGGTCAAAAAACTGGATTATTATATATATTGAGTGCGGGATAAGGTCTACTGGGTAATCGGATAATGGGTGGATTTCAAAAAACTGGCGTGCGTGAATAGTGGGTGTGTTTGAAATTCAAAAAGTTGAAATTGAAAACTGAATCTGGTTTTGGGAAGATGATGAGGCGTGTGATGGAGTAATATATAGAAACTAAGTACACGCGTGACGGATTCCTAAATATACTGGGGAAAGGAATAGTCTACTCTCCCAAAATTACTCAGTTTACGCAGATTATAAGGTAAAGTAGTAATGACAATTACAATCCGACTCTGTCTGTCAGATTTGGTAACAAGATCCCGGATCTTCTGTTCTGATAATTACGTTCTCGGTACACTTCTGTTTTTCTGTTTTTGAAAGTACGGTGCTTTTGTTATGATTTTGTAAAAATTAGCTAAAATTTGGTAAATGAGCTAAAATTTGGTAAATGAGCTTTTTCAAAAAATAATAATAATAATCTGCACACCACCATTTGGTCTAGTGGCATAAGTATTCCCTTAAAGCAGATGCAGCGGTGGACCAATTACATGGGTTTAGGCTAAAAACATCATCCATCGGTGTTTTATTGATCTGGGTTAGACATAAGGCCTGCATGGGTCCTAGTTAGTCGGATTACAACCCAGGTTGAGGATTACCTGTCGTTTTGGTCCTGACTGATTTGTTGTAGACCCACAATCATCTCCATTAATTTGTTATGGACAACTTGCACATGGGGTCATTCATGATTTACTGCTGTAACACCCCGTATCTAAAAGTTACCTTTTTATAGGAGTATATGACTTACCGAGAGCTTTTTACTATGATCGGTAATTTAATAAGTTATCGCTCGAATTTATTTTTGAGTTTTTCTCGAATCAAGTAAAAATAGATTTAAAGCTGTGAAGTCGTAGTACGTGTTGAGAAGAGCTCACCGGTACGTCTGGATTATTTTTCAGAACATCGAGTGATTTTCTACGAATTTTCAAAGTTTCTAGTAATTTTACCCTTTTTGTAATTAATTCTTACCCATTTCGGTAATGGACTGATGAGAAGAGGCATGGCGGTCCAGTGGTGAATCTCGACGAGTCAGGCCATGATGGCAAGCTTGACTGGTATGGATAGCTTCACCTCGACTTAGAGAACCTTTCTATGGCTCTGGTTTTCGAAAAGAAACTCTGAGGTGGGGGAATCGAACAGAAGAAATTTCTAGGGTTCAGACAATGTTCTATGTTCTTTTTGGTGAGCTTTTAGTTTCGATTCGAGTATCAAAGTTGGATTATTTATCGAGTCTAGGTGTCTGTATGGGTGGATTTAAGTTTGGATTGAGTTTTGGAGTATTTGGATTAAGGCAGTAGAGCCCCATTGTGAGTGCTAATGTGCAAGGCGGTGGTTGTGAATGTCCTATTAGTTTCTAACTTTAATTTGTATATTGATATTGAGGAAGTGCCTGAGTGATTGAATTGGAGTTTTGGTACTGTTTTGGGATTTTGACAGAGCATGTGGCCACTGCGTATTTCGACGGCAGAGAAGAAGAAGAAGAAGAAGAAGAAGAAGAAGAAGAAGATGATGATGATGATGATGATGATGATGAAGCTTTAATGAACTAAAGATGTGGAGGAGATGTTGTGGAGCTCGGGAGTGAGCCTTGGTGGCATAGATGGGTTTAGGGAGGCTATGATGCCTTGCATCAGTGTGGCTTATGACGAGCATAAAGCTACTATAGATTCGGGAATCAAGGTGAGGTTCTAGTTCTAGGTTTTTTAGTTCCACTGTGATGTTGTTGTGGATGTGTTTTAGATTCTAATTTATGGTTATTTTTGTGTTGATATCGATAACTTGGTGAATGGAGAAAACGGGGAAGCTATGACTATTTTTTGGCAATCTTGTCGGAATCCGACATAATATTCTGGTGACTTGTCGAAATCCGTCGAAGTAGCAATTTTTTCGGCCCTGGCCTGAAGAGGTAGAAATCGATTCTCACGATAACCTTAAAGTCGTAAAGTTTCTGTAAAATAGTGAATTGGGTTAATTACGAAAATTAGACGTAAGTAGGAAGTTTCTATTTTAGGAAACTTCTTATTTTAAGAAAGTTCCTATTTTTGGAAAGTTAATAATTTGTGTTGAAAGGGTTAAAGAAAATGTGAAAGTCAAGTTAAAGAATTTGGACATAAATAGTGGTTCATGAAATTATAAGAATATTGACCACTTTAATAGTTGTGGTAGATGATGACTTCTAATAACGGAAATGTTGAGTTGATCGTGGAAAATAATTGGATAAATTTTATTATCGAATTATCGACTCATCATTAGTAAATTGGTTAAGCTGTTGATTGAGTGTCCATAGTAATTCCACAAATTACTATGCATTAACCGAACGTCAAATGAAATAGTAAAGAAAGTCGATGTGTTAAGGTGGCGTAATCGGAAACTAAACTTCGAGTCGATAATCAAAATTAATGATTGAAAAGTTGTTAAAAAGGAATGAGTTTGGTCAACTCCTGGTCAAATTAGGATTTCGTAGTCAAACTATGTAAAAATCAAGTTAACAGTATTAAAGACTGAGTTGTTGGATTAATTTTACAGTCTATGGTTAAACGTGAGACGGACTCAACCATGTGGATATTTTGAGATAGCGCTCGAGGAGTATTCAGAGTATTGAGATCCCATTAAGTACTGTCATATATATAAGGATGCTAGCTAGCCATAATAGTAGCTCAAGGTTTCAACCATAGCCTGAGAGGCTCATCGTCATGGTGGAATCTCTTCATCATGAAGGGTTGTCATATTACTTAGTAGCCTTAAAGGTTCCGACCCTAATCTAGGAGACTCTCCGTCATTGTGAAACCTCTTTCCCTATTTTTAATATTGCTTTTTAAGCCAATGAGATTGGCATAAAATGTTTTTGGTTTTCAAAATGATCGTTTGGAATTTGTTTCCCAATCGTGACATGCATGAACGATTTTTAGAACAATAAAAGGGAGAACATTAAAATGTGATATTTTCTCACGTTTGGATATTATTTTTGTCCACTCACTCTAACGTCATGTTTTAAATATTTTTCCCTGGGTCCTTCATTTTCAAATGTCTAGTGTTACAGGGTTGCTGAGAGGAGGTCCTGCTTACAGAAGATGATGCATAGCCAAATAATCCACTGACCTTAGCATGTTTATTTAGGTATCACTTCCATGTAGATTTGTTCTGATTATCCTAGCTTAGCTTGGTTTAATTGATTGGTGAATCGTAGATGAGATTTTGGGAACAGGATGACTCTAGGTGTTGGGATTGAATTTTATATTATGTGGAAGTGCTAACTGATTTGCAGGAAGGGTTGTCCATTTGAAGAGAGTTTCGGTAAGAAGTTCCTTCGAGGTGGACCCCGTAGAATTTACTTTGGGTTAAAGGGGTTAACCCGGGGTGGGTCTTGACAACTGCAGACAAGGAAATTTCACAGTTATGTGTCATTAATATAGGCCATTTAATCAAGATCTAACGTATCATATTTAAAGACTAATCATCTAACATATATTTATGACGGTGGGATTCAAATCGGACGGCTCACATTAAATATCGACGAATTTATACTTATTTTACAGACAAAATTGAAACAAATGTTACTATTAATTCATCTTTCATAGATTTTACCTCTCTATCTCTTAATTCTTTCTTCACAAAAAAAATCTTCTAATTCTCTAATTTGTTTGTTTTACTTTTTGTGTATAAAAAAATAATTATTGAATTGAATAATAGTGAAAGACAATAATTATTATTGTTTGCGAATAGTAATTGGTCTTCAGATTGATAATATTGTTGTATTGTCAAACCAATGACCGATGGTTGATTTCAATGAACAATGTATTAACCCGGGTTGAAAATTGATCCAACCCTTCTAAAATGGGTGCATTTGCTTTTATAAGTGGGAGATCGTGAGTTCGACTCACACCAGACTCGTGGTATTTAAGTTGTTTAACTAATAAAAAAATCTAATTAGATAATGCATTTAATAATTTGCCCACCATTTTTTACAATCCACACTCATTTTTGGATTTTTAACCAATTTGCTACCTTAGCTTTTATTATATTGTCATTTTGGTACTCCAACTTTCATAAATTTACCGAATTGCTACTCAGCCGTCATATATACCTTTTTCTGTTAGGTGTTCCGTCAAGTTGCACGTGTCTATCACGTGAGGGCATTTTCATAATTTTAAATTCAAATTAGACTTTTTTAGCAATCGAATTTGTCTCTTTAAATTCTATATTCTACATGAACTTCATTTAGAAAGAAAAAAATACATGGATTCCGATCAAAAAATAAAAACACATTCATGGGACGAGAAAAAAAAACAAAGAATTGGGTATCAATTCAATACATGATCATACTCAAATTAACCAAAAACACCACATAGTTTTACCTCACATGTTTTGAGGATAAGATCGGTTAACTACACAAAATAATGTCTACATAAGATTTCTATTATTATGCTTTCATCCTAACTTGGATATCCCAAAAATGGTTACCTCATCACTAGAGTCTGATGTTATTTCTGTTTATACACCTTATGTAACACCCCGTCTTAAAATTTACTCTTTTACCGGGACCAGACGGGTTATAGAGGGTTGTAACTACGCTGTTAGTTTTCCTGAAGTTTTAACTAGTGTAAAGTTAGGAATTTTAGTGGTATTGGTGCGTATTCGTACCTTCGTGAAGAGTATCAAAGTGTTCGGAGGCAAGGGACGCTCTGAAATGATTTATTTAAAGGGTCAAAGGTTGACTTTTGCCACGTTGAGTTTCTCGAAAAACTTCCTTCACGAAAGTTGTAGTGCTCGACGATATAAGTCCGTGGACAAACGACAGGTGTGAATCGGATACTGTGTGGAGAAGTTACAGTCAACAGAAGTTGGGTTTCCGTTTTTAGAAAGTATATAAATAGAAATGATGGGTTTCCAAAAATGGAAATAACTCGTTTTCTTTCTCCTTCCACACACGTGCGCGTTCCCCTCACTATCCGAAAATTCGAACTGACCCGACCCGAACCCGGCCGACCCGACCCAACTTTTGCGGTGAGCTCCAGCCACCAAAGACGTCGAGGCCGGTTGGGATCACTTCCTCTCCTCCGTGCGAGCCTCCCTATGGTGGTGGCGTGGCCCAGTTCGGCGTGAAACGACGCATCTGAGCTTGAACAGTACGGCGTCGAAACCCGGTTTCTGACCCGACTGGTTCTCCGGTGTGGGGTGGCGGCGAGGCATGAAACCAGTCCAGAAAGGACGCCCAAGGCATTCTGGGCGGACCTTCGGTAGTGTTGAAGCCCCACACGGCGGCAGGAACGACTGAGGTGGAGACAGCCCTTTCGGGGCAGTTTTGGGCCACTTCCCGGCCGAGTTGATCAAAACTCCAGGTATTAAAGCTGTTCCCTTTGCCGTGATCTACAACTTTGATGTTTTGAGTTTGCTAAATTCGGTATTTTGGGTAGAGGCGCTTGACGCCCACGTGCCGCCGGCTGTGGCTGCGCATGTAGGCGCGTCCGGCAGTTCTAGGAGTTCAGGTTACTCCTATAGGCCTTCCAGGGTTGTTGTGGTTGCATGTAGGTGGTTTTTAGGTGAAGTTGATCGGTTTGAGGGTGGTGGCATGTGGGGCCCACGCGCAGCTGCCTGTAGCGGCGCGTCTGACATCCTCAAGGGCAGTGAGTTGTCCCAGTATCATGTACTCGTCTATACAAGTGCATGAATATATAATTTACCAGTTTCAGTTATCGTTTAGTGTGACGTTCAGTCGAATCGAGTCATTTTTACCTTCGTGTGGTAACTAAGGTCGATTATATAATTGTAGGTGTATATTGATCGACCAAGTGTTGAGGATTTACCGTGTGGTAGTGTGAGACCCCGAAATTTTAATTTAATTTTCCGACACACTTAGGGTTTAATTCCGATTACTTTTCAGTACGTCGTCATTTCGTCTAACGTTTTTACGTTAAGACACGCGTCGCCACATGCGTGAAAGTATTTACGGAATATTTTCCGGCACTTCACGTATTTTTCGTACGACTTTTACGTTTAAATTTGACGTTTGGTTATTTGAAATGAATTTTCGAAAATGGTTTTGGTTTTGAAATTATTTTGGGATTGGGAACGAATCGTGGCCGTTGATTCGATGGACGAATCGTGGCCATTCGTTTTTCTTTTTATACCCTACCCTTTCTCTCTTTTTCTCCACACCTTTCCTTTTCTCCTCACTTTCCTCTTTCCTTCCCTTCCATTTTCGTCTCTTTCCTTTTCGAGCCGAAGCTCTCTCCTCCTCTCTCCTCGACAGCCACCACCAGGCACCAAGACCGGCAGCGCGTCGAGTCTCACCACCTATCCCATCAGCCTCGCCTCACCCCGGCGACCTCAACCAGACCAGCGCCGCCGCCAGCGCCGCCCAGCCGAGGGGAGAACCCAGGAATCACTGTGCAGTACAGATCGAGTCGTTTCAGGACGTTTGGAGAGCTAGGACACTCCCAGGCGCCACCAGGAGCCGCCCAGGAGCAAGGAGGAGGAAGGAGAAGGCCGGTGGAGCTCCGCCGGAGGTGTTTCGCCGGAAAACACAGTGGAAGCTTCAAGGGTATGAAAACTTGATCTTTTCCTTCGATTGTGATGTTGTTGGATAGCCTAGGATGTGTAGAAGATGTTAGGAGTACTCAGGGGACTTGATTTGGCCGGAAAAGCTTCGAAATCCGGCCAAAACAGTGGTTAGAACCGGCACGGTAAAAACCCTGGTTTTTACCGTGTCAGATTTACTTTTTACTTTAACCCAGGGGCAGAGTTACCATTTTGCCCCTAACTGTTTAAGTTATTTACGGTTACTGTTTTTACTATTCACTTTTACTGTTTACTGTTTACTTTTACTGTTTTACTTTTACTGTTTACTTTTTACTGTTGACTTTGACCGGTTGACTTTTTGACCGTTGACTTTTTGACCGTTGACTTTTTGACCGTTGACCGTTGACTTTACTGTTGACCGTTGACTTTTACTATTCCAAAGTTGACTTTTCTTTTATGCCGTAGAACACCTATTTTACGTTTTCGAACACTACGGTTAAACGTTTTAAAGACTTTTAGCTTGTAAACGTGGCAAAAAAAACGACGTAAGTACTGAATAAGAAACAATTCCGACTTCTCACCGGTTCGAGAATCGGAGTGTCAAACAAGTCAAACCCTAATGTCAGAAAGATAAACAAAGAGTGTTTATCGAGTCTTAGTCGTAGTTAGTAGATCCTCGAGTTACTTATACCTGACTATCACTGTTGTCTCACCCACAGACTCAGGAGCTCGTCTACGCAGACTTCAGGAGGACCAGGGATTGGAGCGCAGCTAGCTGTACCATCATACCAGGTAGGGGGAGCACGCCCATTGGGTGAGCCGAAACCCTCTTGGGTCGGCGGCTCTTTTACTTTTACGTACTAAATAAAGATGCATTGTTTTAAGCTTGACCACATGCTTCTTATAGCACTTGGTGTGTGTGTGTGAGTTATGGATCGAAAAGTAGTACCGTCGTCCTGATTTCCGGTGCTTGGCCTGAGAGCGACGGGACCTAGTATTCTAGCACTCCTACGGTGTCGATGACCGTTAACCTCCGGAGGGGCTATGCCCTGTTTATTTTCATTCATATATCCCGCTTACGCTCGTCTCGAACAGAGTAAAACGTGACGTAAGTGTGGCCTGCTATTTGTTGGGCGTTAGCTGGAAATGGATGCTCTCGCTATTCTGCGCACTCGGGCGCTTAGATAGTTGGCCCCGGTTTGCGGTAAAGACAAACCCGGGATTCGGCCGCTCAGATCCAGAGAGTTCTTTCATATGTGGTCACATGATTTACCGAGCTTTGTGTGCGTGCCGTGCATTTACATTTCCACATGCTCTTTCGTACTTACGAGTACATATACATATATAAGAAATGTTTTCTCATGGGTTTTAAACCCCGACTTGGATGGCTTTGGCCCCATTTGGGTTAGCGAGGACGAGTTGCTCACCTCTACATCTTTTCAGGTCTACAGCACCCGACACTAGAGGAGCTGGACTAGGCCGCGGAGCGTCGGTTATCGTGCACTTCACCTTTCGAGGACTCCCATTCTGGTGTGGTTTTCATGTTTCTTGATTTCCGTATTTTCATATCTTGTAATCTGTTGGATACTCTGAGACTTTATTCGGGCCCAGTGTACCGAGACTTTTTCATGTACTATTTTAGTCTCGGGTATTTTCTATTATCTTCCGCTTGTAAAATATTTGTGTGCTACTCTGATCATTTGTAATTCAGTATTTGACATTCATATTATTATTCATTTGTTGTATGTTTCATTCATAGCCTTGTGGTTTCGGTCCGGTGAGTCATCAATACGTCGAAAGACGTATTGATCTCTTGCTAGATCGGGGTCACGGCGGTTACCGTCATGTTCCGGGACCGAGAATAGTCCCCGGGATGCGACAGGTAGCATATGACGCGGCGAGATTTAGAGGTGAGTAATTTCCACTGAGGGTGCAATCTCATAAATACCCCTGCAGTTTTGTCTATTTACAAGGCTACCACTAAAGTCAAAATTCCTTAAATGCCCTGACAGTTCAAGTTAACTACTAGGGTGACCATTGGATGGTTTTACTTATATGTCCTTGGGGGAATTTATTTATTTACGTGGTTGCCTTTACATCATATTTATTTGTTTTGATGTTGGTTGTTAGTATGGTTGATTGTTACGGTTAATAGATAGCTAGTTTTTGTGTACCTCAGCGGAGAGGTTGAACTCCGGAATGGCCTTAGTCGTACGTCATCCATAATAGGTTTTCTACTGATAAATAGAAAACAGGATTTGCCCGGTCTGGGCGTTAATTAAAATAAGAGCTACATGTGGCTTGATCCCTGTGTAGAGGGTACGTAGGCAGCTTGTTCGGGTTACGGGTGCAGTCACAATTCATATTAGAACCCTAGTTCCTCTAAAGTAGTTGGTTTGAGATCCAAATGCAGGAATCAGGACAACCTCCGGTTGTGAGGTCTATTCCGGCATCGTTTGGACTGTTGAAAAAGGTTTGGGAAAAAAGTTATCCCTTCTCAAGGGGGATTTAAGAGTAAATCTCTCTTAGGATGGGTCTCGCACGTCCTAACCCGGGTTTAGGAAAGTAAACTTGGGCCGGGGCATGACAACTGGTATCAGAGCTTAGGTTCAAATCTCGGACCAAAGGTTTAGGTAATGATAATCCTTGAAAATGTTTAAATGTGATATTGACTTTCCAAGTGGAACAAGTCGTTATACTTATTAGTATGTGTGGTGGCAAGGGTTACCACCTGAGGTTGAAATTAGTGAAGTTAAATGTTATAGTAAAGTTTGCGACATCAATTGCCTTTAGATGTCGATATAGACTTTTCGTTGGATCGAAAAGTCGAGAGGTTCGTAAGTTTAGTAACGAGCCAGATTTGGAAAAGTAAATTTGAATTTCAGAATTTGGTGCAAATAGGCTTAAAAGTGCGCCTAATATTATTCGAATTTATAAATTGACAATTTTTAAGCTTATTAGGGTTTGATCTTTGTCGATTAGTCAGAAAGTCTTGGTCAATTTCCTGGTCAACCCAGGAAAGACTTGGTCAACCCTATAGTCAATTATTTTTCCTGGAAAAACTAGGAAAAATTAGACTATTCGATAGTCGTTTAGCGTCCTACATTTGATTGATGGGTTAAAAGAGTAGGTATGACCACTTATGTCAACACATTAGTGTTGCATAATTATATTCAAGGAGGATCAGGGATGATCTGGTGATTGAGGTGCTGGATGAGGTCAAGAGAGACAGATTATGTAAAGTAACATAGTAGCGCAACAAACTCGAGGTGGGTCCATGAAGCTCGAGGAGGAACATATTTTTACGACAGTCAAGGAACCACTTCTAGGCAAGAGAGACGTCACTGAATATGAGGACGATTAGAGTACCGTACCTGGAGCAAGAGATGAGTGGACTTTTGATTTGTTTTAAAGAAATACATGTCATGGTTTATTAATCAAATGGTTTTAAAATGTTCCCATAACGAATGATTTTTCAAGTTTCTGTACATTTTCGATCCCTTTGGTTTTGCGAGCACCCCAGTAGAGGGTTTTTATTTGTTTATTTCCATTTAATTTATGGATTTCAGCTGGCTTATTTTCACTTGAGTTTTGAATGGTTTTTGACGGGAGAGTCTCATCGTACATATAGGAATCGGACCCGATGTTTACTGGGATTTCTATGTTTGACATGTTGCCGGGATTGTGTTAAATTTTTGGCAATTGCCTGGATTTTATAATAGGCTTCGGGCCTGGATTTTATAAATGGTCTTCGGGCCTGGATTTTTGAAAATATCGGAAATTTGTTTTAATTTCACCATAAGGGGTCGTCAGATGATTATAGCTAGCGGGTGGCTCCCTCGTTCGGCAGAGTGGAAGCGCGGGATATGTGTTATTGCAGGGAATAGATGGTACTCTGGATTTATGTTCTCACTAGATAGTGGATGAGACCCCAAAGCTCTTAGCTCCGATCCTAGCCTGTGAGGCTCACTGTCATGATAGGTCTTCATATGTATTGTTTGTTGTTAGCTAGTAGGCAGCGCTCCTCGTTCGGCGGAGTGGAAGCGCGTCACTCGTTGCGCTCCTCTTCTATTGGAGGAAATGGTAGTGTTAGTGCGGGATTGCGTTCTCACTGAGAGGTACGCTAGAGCTCTTAGCTCTGACCCTGTTATGTGTGATCGATCATTTCCGAAATATTTTTTCGATTTGATTTTATACGGCTGCATGCCATGATTGATTTTATACGGCTGCAAGCCATGATTTGATTTTATACGGTTATTGATAAGTGTGTTTTACGCTATGTTTTTAATATGTTTTTACCCTCATTTGTACCTTGTTTATTCCTTAGTAATGTTGTTTTTACTTATATTGAGTCAAAAGGGTTTTTCTGTAGAGTAATGGTTAATATGTGTCTTTATACAGAAATTTGTGCTTAAGTGTTGTAAAAACCGATTTTGGATAAGACTTGGTTATTTCTCTTATGATTCACTGTACCTTTACATTGTCATTTTTGATGAATTTGGTTTAATGTGTAGATGACATGTAAATGAGCATATGAGAACAAGAATCATGAAGATTGGATTCATAGAAGACAACAAGAGAGGCCATGGAAAAGAAGAAACTCTGAAACATAAGATTTTGATCGCGAGCAGAAATTTCCAGAAACCATAACTCAACTTCAAAGATTTCCTTAGGACGATCCAGGAGGAACCAGGGAACGTGCCATATATGGATGGAAAGCTGTGGATGTCTAGTTTCCAAATCTTTTAGAATCGCAGCAATCCGAGTTCTGATGTAGGAGTTATGCCGGAAACAATGGCCGGAGGTCAGTCTCGCGAGTGAAATCTTACTCGCGAGTGAAATCTCTCCCGCGAGCAGAAATTTACAGGAATCCTACATCAACTTCGGAAAATCATATCTAAAGATCCAGGAGGAATCTGAGGGCGAGGCATATATCATTGGAAATCTACGGAAGTCTAGTTTTCAGATCTTCTTGAATCGCAGCATTTGGAGTTCTGATGAAGGAGTTATGATCAAAATAATGGACGGAGGTCAAGCTGCAAAACTGGGCAGTTTCTGCCTAAGTTGTCACACGAGTTTGGGAGGATGTTTCTTCACCAAAATTCTTCCCAAGCATGTCAAAGGACTTAAGAGAAGCTTAATGAAGTCATGGGAAGCTGCATTGAAGAAGAAGATTCGAAGAATGCATCATGGCAGCCGAAACAACCAAGTATGGAGCTTTTCCCGGTCAAACCGGGAAAGTCTGTCCCTACCGAGTTCTAGCAATGGATTCGGCTGCCTATGAGCCCCAAGAACTTGTGTATAAGGCCTACATGGATCCAATAACATGTAGAGGAGTCCAATAAATCAGAAATCCAAGGTCCAAGTCGAAATCCTTGTCCAAAGATGAAAGGAGGAAACCAAGTCCAAGAAGGATTCCAAGTCCAACAAAGGTTGTGTCTCCTTGAAGCTCCCGAATTCCCTAGGGGTTTGTTCGAAATTTTCTGTATAAATAGACATGTATAGCTCTTAGTTTAGTGTCTTCAACCTTTGTAATTTTTAGAGAGCCAAGCTCTACCCAAAAACCCTAAACACCAAAGTTACAAAAGCTGCCGCATTCCATTGTCATTGCCGAGTTCATCCATCCTGTCACCAATCACCCTACTTTGGCCGAATTATCTTTAGGAGGTCTTAGGTATGGATCTATGTAAGCTTTTGTACACTTTAATGTTTTTGTCGAGATTCATAAGTATATATATTGTTTTTGTGGTTTTATGTTTTGAACATATGCATGAGTTCTTCTGTGTGATTTTCTTATGTGTTTGTTTAATAACATAACGATTAGTATGCATGCCTAGGTTGTGAATAAAAGAATAATTTGCTGTGTTTACATGATTAAAATACTTTATTTGATTAATTGTTTACCTGATCACGTAATCGAACCTGAGGGTAGTCTAGACGTCAGATGTTCCTAAGGGGGGAGTTTAATATGCCGTAGTAATCTAGGGTTGAGTTCACCGCGTCGGGTTCTCAATTGTAGTTGCTGCATAAGGTTGCTAGGGTAAGTGATTTACATGCTAATAGGATGAGTGACGTCATGCCTAGGATCATGTCTCCAACGACTCGTGAACGGTAAGTGTATTTCGTGTTAATGTGATGCGCGTCGTAAGCATTGAACGGGATGACACATAAACTTAGGATGATGCGCGTCGTAAGTTCTAAGTTACATGAGAAGTCGTAAAAAGTTGGAATTAATTAAAATATTCGAAAATTTAAACATTGCATCTTAATCTGTTTCATAATCTTACATGCTATTTAATCAGTGCTATGTGCTATTCTAAATGTTGCATGGTTGGATGATCACCTGTACATAAATTGTTTATTTCTTTATATGTTTCGCACCACTTTATAAATCTCCCATCAAATTTGTATATATGTATAGTGTATTTCTTTGTACTGACGTTTGTTTTGCAGAATTTAATCCTTCCCTAGTGTCCCCGGCTAGAACGATACCCTACTTACTAATACTACACGATAGGGTTTTAAATTGCAGGTTGTTCATCAACGACGTTGTCAGTTATACGGCTGCAGACCATGATTGATTTTATACGACTGCAGGCCATGATTTGATTTTATACGACTGCAAACCATGATGTGATTTTTATATTTGGTTATAGGTCACGATTTGTTTTATATTGGCTGCATGTCGGGATTGGATTTATGTTTGGCCGTGGGCTGGGAAATTATTTGTTTTTGGCGTAAGGCCTGGATTGTTTTCAGGAAAATGGAAATGAAATTTGAAATTTATGATTTTGAACCATTATTATTGGCATTGATTTTTGGTCCACTCACTCTAAAGCTTTTCATGTCTGAGAAGTTCTAGCCCTAGCTTGGGAGGCTGACAAGTCCACACTAGTTCCGAACAAGTGACGTACTCCAAATTTCTATGGGTATAGTTGTTGACGGTTCAGGTTACTCGTGATCGCTTGGATGAGTGGTGGTTGAATTTTGGTAAAAGAGATCGGGGTATCTCTTCGAGGAAAACTCACTCATGATGAATGAGAGATGTTGAGTTGATTGGTGCTATATTGAAATTGATTACAGAGGCATCATGAGATGCATGTTGGATTTTGAGCTAAACTTTTGTCTTTTAGGCCAGACTTGAGCACACATGAGTTAGTGTGCACGCTTATTAACTCATATTGTTGCGAAATGCTCTACCGTAGACTCTCTCTTGAGAGAGTGGAATAGGATGAGGAGATTTATTATGACTGCGTATGTGGAGATGACATCCATGTTGGCGCGAAGTCCCTTAATGGATTCATCAGCCCGAGTGAAAAGTTTTGAGATCGCATTGTGGTATGTGAGTTTGCTCGAGCTTCGTTATCAAAAGTTAAGGTACAAGGAACGAGAAATGAGAATTTTGATTGAAAGACGCACGAGATAATACGTCCTTAGCCTCAATGCCTAGTGAAGGAAATGCACGTTTCTTTTGCCTCGGAATGTGCGAGAGACGTGTGATTTCCCATACGGTGATGGATTGTAGCATTTTCATCCTTCCACTAGGAGGATGTTGGCATTAGGAGTCAAGTGTGGCAGTTGTGTAAGTAGAACATACGTGTCGACTACGAGTTAGTCTATGTTATGTCTTGAAAAGCTACCAAATTGTCATTTTAGGAATTAACTCGAGAGGAGCTAAGACGCAAGCCTTGTGGAGTCGATCTACGACGAAAGTGATGAGACGAGGGTGTCGTGCTCTAGTAAGTGTATCCAAGCGGGCATAGCTGTGTATCTCGTATTGTAACTATGAGGAGATTTTAGTTTCTAAAGGAATTGGTACTTAGAGCTTGTGACTCTTGTTTGCTTGAAGTTCGGTCTAGTGGAACTTGATGACATTCCTAGACGGTTGGGAAAATAAGGGCTTGGAATGTGGACCACCTTTAACTGAATGTTGTCATTTGAATGACGGTTAGTTTTATGTCCTGCAGTGGAAATTTTGAGGACGAAATTTTTGTAAGGGGGGTAGTTTGTAAACCCCGTCTCAAAATTTACCTTTTTACCGGGACTAGGCAGGTTACAGAGGGTTGTAACTGCGCTGTTAGTTTCCCTGAAGTTTTAACAAGTGTAAAGTTTGGAATTTTAGTGGTATTGGTGCCAAAGTGTTTGGAGTCAAGGGACGCTCAAAAATGACTTATTTAAAGGGTCAAAGGTTGACTTTTTGCCACGTTGCGTTTCTTGGAAAACTTCCTTCACGAAAGTTGTAGTGCTCGACGATACAAGTCTGTGGACATGCGGCAGGTGTGAATTGGATAACGTGTGGAGAAGTTACGGTCAACCGAAATTGGGTTTCCATTTTTAGAAAGTATATAAATAGAAATGATGGGTTTCCAAAAATGGAAATAACCCATTTTCTTTCTCCTTCCACATGAGCATGCGTTCCTCTTACTATCTAAAAATTCAAACTGACCCGACCCGAATCCGGCTGACCAGACTTTTACGGCGAGCTCCTGCCACCGGAGACGTCGAGGCCGGTCGGGATCGCTTCCTCTCCTCCGTCGAGCCTCCCTGTGGTGGTGGAATGGCCTAGTTCGGCTTGGAATGACGCATCTGAGCTTGAACAATACGACGTCGAAAGGACGCCTAAGGCGTTCTGGGCGGCGCAAGAACGGCTGAGGTGAAGGCAGCCCTTTCGGGGCAGTTTTGGGCCACTTCCCGGCCGGGTTGATCAAAACTCCAGGTATTAAAGTTGTTTCCCTTGCTGTGATCTACAACTTTCATGTTTTGAGTTTGTTGAAATTCAGTGTTTTGGGTGGAGGCTCGTGATGCCCACTGACGTGTCATAATATGACCTGTGCAATTAAAAACCCTATCTGTTTCCGGGTAAACTCGTGGCCCCTTTAGCGGGTTGCACGGTTCCAGAAATAGCGAACTTCCCTGTACTCCGAGTTTTCCTGTGTAAAGAACAAACACGTCAAAGGGCGTCCCCGGGTTTACCGAGGGAAGCCACTCCGATGCTTAAGTCAGACACTGTCAGATAAGCAGAAAACTCAAGAGTAGTTAAGGAATTGTCCGTCCTCTTACCGGGAGGTCCTCACCGGTATTTATAGTAGCATTAAAGGCAGCACTTTGTCTTTTTCCAATGTGGGAATGAACTCCCTTGCTTTGTCTCAACTTTACAATGAACTCCCTTGCTTTGTACTCTGTAAACAGTACTTCAAGCATAATAAACGATGCATATTTAACAATTGACCACACTTGGTGTTATTTCTTGAATTGTAACCCGGTAAAGGAGAAATATTAGGTTCCACATATAAACACTATCATTGTAGCTTTAGTAAGTAGAGATCGTTCTAACCGGGGACACTAGGGAAGGATTTATATTCTGCAAAACAAATCGTTAGTACTTTCAAAAGAATACAAGTATAAACATATATACAAAATATTATGGGGGATTTAAAGATGGTTCGAAACATATAAAGAAAATAAAGACACTTATTTACAAAACATGGTCAATCAATACTCAAGCATAAAACAACATAGCACCGTGAAGAAAGACATGTCACAAATTTCGCAAGTTTAAGAGGTCGTAATTACGTTTTCACAACTTGTAATTAATTCCAACTATTTAGACTTCTCATGTAAACTTAGTTCCTACAATCGCCTGACACTAAGTTTGTATATGTGTCATCCTGTTCAATGCCTACAATCGCCTGACATTGAGACAGAATACACTGATCGAACGAGAGTCATTGGAAACATGGTCCTAGGTATGGCGTCACTCATCCTATTCATCATGCAAATCTCTCACCCTAGCAACCCTTGGTAGTGACTAAGAATCAAGACCTACAATCGCCTGATCTCAACCCTTAGAACACTACGGCATATGAAACTCCCCCCTAATAGCTAACTTGTCTAGATTCAAGTTAACCTAGAGTTCGATTACGTGTACAGGTGAGGATTAATCAATTAAAGTTATTACTTACGTGAACACAAACAACTTAATCTAAATCGTCATCCTAACATGTAATTCTACACGTTACAATTATAAACACAATCACATGAAAATCACCAAGAAGAACAAGCAAACATGTTTATAACGTAAAACCGAAAACCAATACAAACATATATATAAATAACCATCATCCATACAGTAGATACACACATAAACCTTGAATGTATTCATACCTAAACCTACCCTAAGAGTCGGCAAGGATTGAAGAAGGGATTGGTGGCGGCAAGGCTATGCAGTCGGCAGCAAAAGATGCAATCGGCAGCAAGGGGTTGGCGGCGGCAAGGCTGTGGTGTTTCTGTGTAGGGAGGGTTTTTAAGTAGAGCTAGGCTATTCTAAGGCTTAGAGAAATTGAGAGACACTAAAATTGATGTACATAGGTCCTATTTATACAGAAAATTTCCAAGAGAAACCCTAGAGAAATCGGCTAGATCTTTCTTTTGCAACAAGAAAAGATCTTCTTGTATTCCTTCTTGAACACAACTTGTACTTCTTTCTTTCTTGACAAGAAATTTCGACTTGGACCTTGGATCTTCTGCTCTTGGACTCTCCTACATGTTAATGGATCAATGTAGGCCTTATTACTCAAGTCTTGGGCTTCTAGGCATCTCCCAAACTCGTGTGACAACTTAGGCAGAAACTGCCCAGTTTTGCAGCTTGACCTCCGTCCATTGTTTTGATCATAACTCCTTCATCTGAACTCCAAATGTTGCGATTCAAAACTAGACTTCCGTAGCTTTCCAATGATATATGGCTCGTCCTCAGATTCCTCCTGGATCTTTAGATATGATTTTCCGAAGTTGATGTAGGGTTTCTGTAAATTTCTGCTCGGATCAAAATCTTATGTTTCGGAGTTTCTTCTTTTCCATGGCCTCTCTTGTTGTCTTCCATGAATCCAATCTTCATGATTCTTGTTCTCATATGCTCATTTACATGTCATCTACACATTAAACCAAATTCATCAAAAATGACAATGTAAAGGTACGGTGAATCATAAGAGAAATAACCAAGTCTTATCCAAAATCGATTTTACAACACTTAAGCACAAATTTCTGTATAAAGACACATATTAACCATTACTCTACAGAAAAACCCTTTTGACTCAATATAAGTAAACACAACATTACTAAGGAATAAACAAGGTACAAATGAGGGTAAAAACATATTAAAAACATAGCGTAAAACGCACTTATCACCCACGTGCCGCCTGTTGTGGCTGCGCATGTAGGTACGTCCGGCAGTTGTAGGAGTTCAGGTTGCTCCTATAGGCCTCATATGGTTGTTGTGGTTGCATGTATGTGGTTTTTGGGTGAAGTTGACCGGTTTGAGGGTGGTGGCGCGTGGAGATACTCATCTCAATTAATGATATTTCTTCTTCAAGAATTATGTTTCTCCTTAGGCATATCTGGAAAGGTCGGTGCTCTTACATTTTTGAGCACGAAGTCTCAAACCCAATTTAAATTGCAAAAAAAGCAGACTATGCAGTCTCAAAATTCCTGTCTATTCCTCTCAACATTTAAGACCCGAAGCATGGTCCCTCTCTCAGTCTCATGTCTCAAAGTCATCATTGGAAGGCTCCCTCCTAGGGAAGCATTAAGCTCAATACTGATACGGCTTGGGATCATGTGACCCTCTCATGTGGTTTGGTCGTCATCATTCATGACTCAAATGGCATGATGCTGAACGAAGCGAGCTGCTCGGACTTCGCTTCTTCTGATGTGGTGGCTGAAGCAAAGGCAATTGATCTTGGTCTCTCCCTGGCCTCCTCTTCTTCCCTCTCTTCTTTTTCTTTAGAATCAGATTCCTTCTCTATTATCTCCGCTCTTTTGAACCCTCTATCGCTAATTGATTGGTATGTTTCATCTCTGCTCAATCGGATTCGATCCCGGGCTTCCCAATTCAGGCGAGTAAACTGGCTTTGGACCAGTAGAAAGGCAAATGAAGCGACTGATTGGGCAGCTTCTGTGTCCTTACGCAGGGTGTGTCTGGAGGATTGGTGTGCAAATCCTCCCTCCTCCCTTTTCCCTAATGCTAATTCTATTGTTTGATGTTGTTAGGCCTCCTCGACTTTACTCTGAGGCTAGCCATGTTTCTTGGCTTTTTCCCTTGTTTTCTGTTAGCTTCTTTCAGTTTTCCTTTTGAGTTTTTATGTTTCTTGTTTGTTCTTATCTGCTTCTGTTATGAAAGTTTCATTTTACCAAAAAAAAATGATTTGGTGTCCTACCAGGTTTCTAGAACCAATCTCATGTCTTATCTGATTGCTTCAACAAAAGGTCCATTTGTTCTTCAAACCAATGAATAGTTGTTATCTTTGCAGCTTCCCACACTGTTTGCTTTAATGCAAGCCCACCATGACCATCACCTATGAAATTGTTATATAAGTATCTGACACAATGTCTATGCTCAACATATGGCACCAAGTCTTCAATTACTGCTTCTAAGCCCTTTAGTTTATCACTTATGACCACCTAACCAACTCCACCATCTTGGATCCCCATATCAGCAACGAAAATTTCAAACAACGGGGTCCATCTCGAAGAAGCCTATTTGCTCTTCAATGCTCCCTTAAATACTCTTTCTAGCATTTTGTCTTGCTTTGTAGGCTTGATATTTGGTCACTATAATGTTATACTTGTCCTTCACCGTAGTAATAAAAACACCAACATTCATCTTCGAGTTCAATCTAATCTCCTGATCAAACCTAGAAGCTAACCAAGTAGAAGAGGCAAAGCGATTGTTGGTGATTCTTCCACAAGAATGTTCCGGTATAATTTTTTTTACCCTCACAGTAGGACTTTTTTCCCAACAAAGCCTGCACATAATAAGAACGGGCATTTTGTTGCAGCAATACCTTTACATTGTACATTCACTCTATATGAGAATTTTATTTTAAATGACAAGGCTTTACCAGTGCATATAGAAAACTCTCTCATAGCCTCTCTGCATTCCTCCATATTAGGAAACTCTAATCCCAATGTCATTTGGGGATGCCTCAAATCAATTTCCCTCATATATGTTTTGAACTTCAGAGTTTTTCTTTTGAGCATTTTCACTTGAGTCTCATCATCAGCGGAGTTTTCAACACTTCCTAAGTTATCACTACCTTCATAATCATATAAGTCTTCTCCAAATTCTACGTGATGATCATATGGTCTTTGATCTACAACAATCTTCTCAAATTGCTTTAAATCTTCTTCTATATTCTGCACATAATCCTCATCAATCCAAAAATATCTATCATCAGGCTCCTCATCTAGCTCATCATTGTCTTCACTTTCATTCTCTTCACTTCCATCTGATTCATTATCTGCGTAAGTATAATCAAAATCATAAATGCCAGACTCTTCCAAAACACCACCAGACACATCTCTATATATAAACCAAATGTGATTTTTTAATGTTATTATGAACAGTGGAGGGGCGATTTTACCCTTCCTTCTTCTGTATTTTTACAAGTCAGCCATTTTGTTATTAAGTTGACTGTTTTACCTACAGTTTTAATATAATTACAGTTCTACCACTATTTTTGTTTTTTTTTTCAAAAGCTATTTGTTTTTAATTTTAAAAAACAATAATATTAATGATAATGATAATAATCATAATCCTAATAATAATATAAAATAAATTGAGTCACTCTAAACCTAAATAATTGTATTGATCAATATATATGTTAATTGTCCAAGGTTTAAATCACTTCTATAACTTTTTTAAAATAGTAGATTTAGTGGTGCATGTGAGTGTTCATAATACTATTAAAAAAAGTAGATTTATTAATGTTGATATGTGAGTGTTGGTATGTGGATTTATCTAGGTTAGGTTTTGAATTTAAATTGGGTTTCAGGTTTATGACGTCATTAATTTTGCTGAAGTGCGTTACTGTAGGTTAGATTAATTATTGTGAAATTTCAGTAGTTCGATCAATTTTGTGCAACAACTCTCTGAAACTCTAATAAAATAACCCAATTGATTAAAACGAAGTTAACACTGAATTTATATTAACAACCAAGATGTCTGGAATTGCAAGTAAGAAACACTCATCAATGCATGTCATAAGCTGAAAATGATAAACTGAATCAATAGGGAAATTAATTGATGATATTTATCGATAACTTATTACATGTAATTTAGAAATTTTCGTTGTTGATTATTGCTCAGTTTTCTTCCAAAATGAAATTTACATTTGTGGTAAAACTGCACATAATTGATCAAATAGCAAAAATTGTATAATAATTGAATCGAATAGCAAAAAAAATTGACAATAATTAATCAAACTAATGGAAACCGCCCTTCTAATTCAAATTCTCCCTCTAATTCAAGTACTCAACCAAGTAGACCAATGTTAAGAGTTTTTTGTTTCCTTCTATCACTATTAAGTATTATCATACTAAAATGAAAATATATCAGCTACAAGTCATTTCAAAAAGAAAAAAAATCAAATCAACTGCGTCTGCCACCGCGCCTGGCAGGTGCAGGCACACAGGGACACTGTGCCTTATTCACCCTTCAGTCACAATTTTTGGTTTATTAGTGTCTCACCAGTGCTCCACTGAACAAAATACAAAAATATGTATTATATGAGAGTCAAACCTCTCAATGAAAGATCCAAGACTGATCCATTAGACCACCTCGATCACATGTTAACATTGCACAAATATTCTATATATTCACAGATACTTCTTATTTCAAGGGGATTATTTTTTAAAATAAAAAAATTAAACAGACAAGGGTTTCACTCACAGATAAACTTCAAGGCTGAACTCACTTAACCATCTTGAGAATTCCCTTAATTTTGTAACCTACCTTTAAATGTATTTATTATAGTTGTGAAAGCCAAGATTATGAGCCACTTATTTTATGTTATAAACATTGTAAAGTCTCGGTGAGTGATTGTTTGATTACATATATCTAGAATGATATTTTTTTCTTGTATAATCGATGAGACTAGCTATCATACAACAACTTGAAAACATAACACACGTCGAGAACCAATATAATTGCAAATATATTATTATTATTATTATTATTTATACCCCACTAATCGAAAATTTATGGCTACGCTAATGTTCTAGATCACCAGACTAACGTTTTCCTAATTCTGTTATATTGAAAGGACTTTCATATTTATTATAATTTATATATAAATCAAATATAAAATGCATGCCGAGTTGGAGTGATAGGAATGGAGACAGGAAATCCATGACAGAGGATTTCCTCCAAGTTTTTTGAATTGCACTCCATTTTTGAAGAGAAATTTTTAGATGTTACATTAGAACCATGTGTCATTGTTTAGTGGTGACTCAAAATTAGACATATGAATTTTTTACATCTAAAATAGAAACTAATATTTTTAATATTTTATGAAATGACATGGGTGGATATTTAGTGAATTCAAACTAGAATTTAAGGTTTTAAAGTTAGAGTTTAGAATTTAGAGTTTAGGGTAGATTGATAGGATTTAGGATTTTAAAAACCAAAAAAACTTAAAATAATATTTGACAAAATAAGTAAATGCATTTTTATGCAGAAAATCAACATATTTAAATTTAAATGAAATGTAACTCCACGAAACCATATCACATAATTCTATCATATCATCAAAACATTTCACTTCTGGGGGAGAAAAAACGGGTACGTTGCGAATCAAGATGTTAATTTATTTAATTTAAATTTAGATCAGGGGTAATTTTGGTAGTACAGAAAAAAGGGTTTATAGTCGTGGGCAGTGTAAAGCCCTGACTTAAACCTTAGTGTGTGCCGCTTTCTTTGTCGGCTTGAGAGCTCTCTGAACTTGCAGATTCCGCAGATAACCAAAGGTATGTTTATTTCATCAACCCTATCTTTCACTTGGGTTCTTCACGCTATGGCTT
The DNA here is from genome assembly GCA_951800085.1 of Comarum palustre. NCBI lineage: Eukaryota > Viridiplantae > Streptophyta > Magnoliopsida > Rosales > Rosaceae > Comarum > Comarum palustre. Next base: position 7,176,433 of record OX637580.1, read on the forward strand.
CTTGAATCTTTTGACTGATATTCAATTGGGTAAACGGTTGTGGGTATTCACCCAATGCTTTAATAGTTCGATTTTTCCTAATAGCCTTGGTTGAGGGCTTTGAGCAGATTACTAGACACATGGATTTAAGCAGTTTCATTTAATTTTAATCAATCTGCTTAACAAATTGTTGTTGGGTTTCTCAAAGCTCGTGTGATTGTACATTGGGTTCACCCGAACTAGTATATTTGCAGGAGAATTTCAGTTCCTACGGTTAAGACACATATCTGTATAAATGCTGCATCCCATGGGTTGGAACATATCAGTTTTGGTTTTCTGGATTTTTCGTTATATAGCTTTGACAAGGCATGGTTGTTTTTTTTGTTATGTTGAAACCTGATTCTTGTAGTATTTGTTAGACTTCTTTTACTCCTACCAAAAAAGTGTAAGTTCATCATTTGCCTTTCTCTTTTCAATGTGAGACCATTATTGTGAGTACAGTGAAGATTTATAGAGTTTCTTGTGGCAATTTGATTTGCGTAGACATGACAACAGCCTAATTTTCTGTTTTCTAACAAGATGGGTATTGAGGTTAATGAGCTGGTACATGGTTGTGGCTTACGGTTTCCTGGTTGCGTTCATATATAAATGTATATATTTTTTGAATGGTGTTCATATTTATGTCAAAGGTATTTATGACAGATTTATTTTTTTTATATTCAGGTTGCAGTGGATTCTTACCTCATTCTGATCTGGTCCATTTATCACACCACAACAAAGACTGGCTGACATTGAGCAACATATAACTCAATTAGGGCGAGATGCCTCCGGACTCCGCTCTTCATGCCTCCAGACTCCACTCCGCTCTTCATCTGCATCTCCATCCCTCCTGGGTATAGGCTTGAGGTTGCAACTGCATCTGCCATCAGACATTGAGAAACCTGCAATTAGGGCGAGAAACCTGCATCTGCATCGCTTTTGCGCCATCCCCTTTTTCTCTGGATTGGGCCAAGATTTTACCATATACTGTATTGACTGTATTCTGCATTCTTTCTTCTATTTTGGTCTTGCGCCTGAAAGGGAAGTTTCTCGCTCACACTGCAAAAATCTCAATCTGACTAAAGGTTTGTGCTTTCTTTGTCGATCTAAATTTCTTATATTCCCCCAACTGGATTTATGATTTCTAAGTTTATTCAAGATCGTCTGTATATATTCTGTTGTATGTAACTCTGTATATATTTCTAATTTTTTGATTTCTATGTTCCTCTTTCTAATGCTTTGATCTGGGAATTGGGTTTGTTTCCATAGCCATGTAAACTAGCTAGAAAAGAAGAACTATCATCTTTGAGTAATTCAACTATTTCCACTGCCTTTGTCATTGAGGGTCTTGGCCAAACTCAAAGAAATTCCTAATCATTTGAGTATGAGTTGTAAGTATACAATTATGTGCATCTTTCTTAGTATACACGGATGATGAATCTATTACGCAGGATCCATTGAGTTGCATCACCGCGTGTATGTGTTACTGTCAATGTCTCACTGAATGTTCAAATATGCAGAAAGTTTAAGAATTGCGTGATCTGGTACATGGTTGTGGCTTACGGTTTCCTGGTTGCATTCATATATAAATGTATATATTTTTTGAATGGTGTTCATATTTATGTCAAATGTATTTATTTGTTTTATATTCAGGTTGCAGTGGATTCTTACCCTCATTCTGATCTGGTCCATTTATCACACCACAACAAAGAATGGCTGACGTAGTCCAGTATCGACTTGAGCGTATGACCAATGAGCTCAATGATCTTGAGCAACGTGGAATTTTTACGCGCAGAGAAATATCTGAGATTGTCAAGAAGCGTACCAAGTTTGAGTACCGGCTCAAACGTCCGAGCCCGCTCAAGCAGGACTACCTTGCCTATATTGACTATGAGACTCAGCTTGACTCGCTCCGTCGGCTCAGAAAAAAATCAGTAATGCGTGAGCTGCAAAAGCAGGGCCTCAAGACCACGAAGAAGATGAAGAAGTCAGTTTCAGACTTTGGTGGAATTATGAGGATTCTTGATATTTATAGGCTTGCAGTCATGAGGTTTAAGGGAGATATTGAGCTGTGGTTTCGGTACCTTGAGTTTTGTCGACAACAAAGGAATGGTAGAATGAAGAAGGTAATCCTCACACCCTTAAAATTGATTCCTGCTTCTTAGCTATGGTGTAGTTTCACTTTTAGACTTCATCACTGCATTGTAAGAGCAAAATAATTGCATTTGGTGCTAATTGCACTCTCCTATATCAATACATATTACAAACTGGTTGAGTGAAGAAGGTAATACTCACATCCCTAGAATGGTTCTTGTTTTTTGTTTATGGTGTTAATTTAAGCCTGTTCTTCATTACTGCATTCTGCAAACAAGTGAATTGCTTTTGGTGCTAATTGCACTCTCCTATTACAATTATGATCAAATACATATAACTGTGTTTCAGATATATTTATTTACCTGTTGCATAAGATTTACTTTGGAAAGTTTGAAATTGCTGGAGGAATGCCTTTCTGCAGGTCCTGGCTGATGTAATCAAATTTCACCCAAAGGTCCCCAGTGTCTGGATTTATGCTGCAGCTTGGGAATTTGACCATAACTTGAATGTTGAAGCTGCACGTGCTATCATGCAGAATGGGTTAAGAGTTTGCGCAACTTCAGAAGACCTCTGGATAGAGTATCTTCGAATGGAACTCACATTCCTCAATAAGTTAAAGGCTCGGAAGGTTGCGCTTGGAGAAAATGAGGGTACTTTTACCCGTGATCAGATAAGTTTGGATAAAAAACAGTGGAGAGATGAAAACAAAGGCTTATTCATGTCCCTTGATGACGAAGGAGAAAATAGCGAAGGATCAGGTGATGAAAATGAGAAGTCAATCAAGAAAATTAGCAAGTTTCAAGAGCAAAGTTTTAGCATAATTAGAACCATATACGCTGGAGCAGTAGAAGCTCTTCCTTCTAGTTTTAGTCTGAGAAGACGTTTTCTGGAGATTCTGGAAGCTACTGACTTGGTTAATCCGGAAGCAATACATAGGGAAGTACTAAGTGATATGAAGAGAGACTTCTCAACAGAACCAGAGTATTGGGATTGGTTAGCGAGACTCGAATATAATCCTGCAAGTAGGGAAGATATTGGTGAAGAAGTTGCACTTTCTCAGATAGAAAAAGCAGTTCAGGTATAGATACATTTCAGCTGTTTACATTCTAACTAGCAACTTCATTGATGCAGTCTCTTACAAAAACTTCATTTATGTGGTGTTCAGTGAAAAATAAACCAGTATCTATTTCAACATGTATCTGACATCAACTCATTCATTTGTTGATCATATTTAACGTATGTGCCTATTAATTGTTTGATGAAATCCTTGGACAGGTTTATGAGGAGGCTATAGAAGCTTTACCTACGGCCACAATGCTCAACCAGTATGCGAAATTTTTGGATAGTATTGTCACTGTTCTAAAACTAGAAAACAAGCCTTCTGGGTTATCTACTCAATCTGACAGTGGTGTTCCTCTTCTTTTGAGGGCTTATGAAAAGGTTAAAACAATGGGGTATATTGATGAGGATCTTGCTTTTCAGCATATTTCATTTCTTTTGCAACTTGGAAGACAGGAGGAAGCCAAAAAACTGGCAGATAATCTTTGTTCTGGAATATTTTCCAATTCAATGAAGTTGTGGCAGTTAAGAATCTCTATCAGCATCAGACACTTGACAAGGGATTCCATGTCACCGAGTAAAGCTGAGCTACTATCCATCTTTGAACTTCTTCAAGATGTTTTGACAAGAGTGTCCATTTCAGAAGCTGAGAGCCTGTGGTTAATGGTATGGTGTCTCTACCTTTCAACTTTTCTTTATCTCTTGTACTCTGATTATGACTACACATAAATAGCATTTTGTTGCAGAGAAGTTTAACATTTCCTTTGATATTACAGGCCCTAAAATTCTTTGCAAGTCAAAAACATTATTTTGACAAGTTGGTAAAGGTATCTATAAGATCATTGACAAAAGATGGTGGCAGTGAACATGGATTTTCCCTCTCTGCTGCTATTGTGAATTTTGTTCTTCAAAAAGATGGATATTCACATGCTAGAGAGATGTATAAATGGTAGGCCATTTCATTATGTGATAGAGACAGTTAATTTATAGTTCAACCAGAATTGTATGGTGCATTGTTTAGTGTTTATTAACTTATGCAGTTGTCATTGAGAAGTTTCTGCTACTGTTATGTTCAATTGCAGCTTCATTGCTTTACCACACCCTGGGCTTGCTCTATATAGAGCATGCATTGAATTGGAATCAAACCTTGCGTCCATCGGTGATAAAGATAGCCTTCTCCATGCCAGAAAATTGTATAAATCTGCACTTGAAACATATGACCAAGATTTGAGCTTATGGCGAGATTACTATCTGATGGAGACTAAGGTAAGCTTTCTCTAGCATCTTACAAGCTTTCTAAAGAACTTTCTAAAGAACTACAAATGTCCATTTTCAATAACAACTCAGTTGCCTGGTAGTTTAACATTGATTAAGCAGATCTATTGTTGTAATTACACTCATACCAGATTCACTGTTGGGCAACTTTGTTTTAAAATATTACCATTTCTGTGCTACTTTGTTCAGTAGTGGTCATACCATTTTTTGTGCCACTTTGTTCATTATTGCAATTTTTTCCGCTACTTAGATAACAAAACTAGACGTTCATTATTCTTTTTCTAGTCTTATTTCTTATTGTAACAACTTGCTACCCAAACTAGTAATTGAATAAATCCTCAGCAACACGAAAAGTTCCTGTGCTACAGTTGTTTGTCATCATGTTTGTTTTTTTCTTTTATTTATTAAGTAATTTAGTACCTGATGTGATTCCGTTCCTCTACTCGTACAGATGGGAACATCGGAAACGGCTTCTGCTGTACATTGGAACGCACGCAAGATTCTAAAAGACAAAGCTGCTCTTGTTACACCAAATTTGTAATCATTATGTGAAATGCTATTTAGTTTCGTGTTTTATATTAAAGGAATTGAGTAACAGTTAAAAATACTGTTCTCGTTTTCATTCAGTCATTTTCCTTTTATTAATAACATATTGGTGCTCAAGGTTATGGATAATTGGTGCTTGGGACATTTTTGCGCCATGAGTTGCTGGATTTGCTTGAAATACTAATGCCACAGTTTGCTGAAATTCATATCCACCAGAAGCTTCTTGATACCTTTGTCTCCTGTTCTGACCCGATAAGAACCCTTAAATTTAGCTTGCATATTTATCATCAATAATCCTACTTGTAGATGACTGGATCAAACGTTGCCCTCCATTTTGATTTCTGTCACTCCAGCCCTGCTTTTGATGGCTTTTCCATATCTTTGATGGGCAATTTGAACTTGATTCTCCATCGCCATTGGTTATTGACACGACCAATGTCGACACCTATTGATAGCTCCATACCTCTAATCACCAAAATAACACTCTTTTTTTAGAGTCTCTACAGTGCGGGAGGTTTTAGTTTTTTATTTATCGAGTTTTCAAGGCTAGGTGATACATGTATTATATGCAACTATGGCAGACAAAAAACAAACAGTACCGTATTGAAGCTCATTCTGACTGAACATAAATATAATACGAAAACTTAGATGAAAGAGATACCGGTATGAAAAACCTCTCAAAAACAAACATAGTCTAAGCTTAGCTAGAGTTGGGAAACACTATCGATTGAGTACCTGAACAAGGACTAAAATTTTGACGATCATAGAAATTTCGGTCATTCGAATAAAGGAAATCTCGATGGATATATCGAGAAAATATCGAATATCGATGAAAATTTTATAAAAAAAAATTATATTAAAATTGTATGTTCGACCAAAAATAGACTAAATACAAAATATCAGAAAAATATGAAAAATTAATATTGACACTTATAAAAAACAAAAATTTCAAGAAAATATAACGGATATTATAGATATTTTAGTCATTAACCTGAACCGCCTAAAATATAAAACAAACAACTCTCTCATTCACATGTCAACAATGCTATATAGTAAAATTCAATGATTTCTCTTGTCATTAAAAAAATTAAAATAAAAAATCAATTTCTCAAATTGAAGTAACCACTGCACATTTGCATCCAAAAGGAAACAAACAAAAAAGAAAGCAGACAAAATGGATTGGATTAGCTTAATTTTGCATTTTTCCAAAGGATTATAAAATATTGTTGCCGCCCAAATGCCACCAAACTGACAAAGATATGGTCCTCACGTTTTTTTAATAAACATAACCGTTTATGTTTGATAGAATTCAGTTCGTCCATTTGTTTTTTGATTTTAAAGGTCTTAACGATTATCAAATTGGCTGAAATTTTGTAGAGATGATCTACACAATATTATCTAGATACTAGACGGTGAAGATGTAGAAATTCGATCAAAAAGTGGTGTATGTTGATACGGTAGTAACTAAATGTATGTTAGTAGCAGTATTAGAGAGGACACAAGGTTTATAGTGGTTCACCTTGTCATCGGTGGACAAGGCTACGTCCACTTAATATATATACTATGTGTTGGGTGCCTTGGTGGCTTCCTAAAGTATTACAAGTAGCAGTAATGATAGTAGTGTTGATAATGTCATGAGTGAGTAGGGAGGAGCCTCCTTTTATAGGAGAAGGAGGCTTCTCCCTTTACAATATCTTCAATGTAGGACTAGAGTCTCCTTTGCTAGCATTTAAAGGTGTTGTGAGAGAGCATGTTGATGAGGCCAAGTAGGTGACTTCCAGGTAACAAATTGGCACGTTTTTGGTACCGTTGCGTAGCTTGTTCTTCAGACTCAAGATGCATGCCACGGTCGGGTCTCGTTACGTCTCGTGGGCCTATAAGTAGGGTGTCAATTATGGTTGGTGACATAGTATATATGGCATGTCAACAGTATAAAAATGAAAATCCGCACCAAAACAATTGGTGAGGACGCTTCTAGCTACAAACGTCCTCACCAATTGTTTTGGTGCGGATTTTCATTTTTACACCACTTTTTTATCCAATATATATATATATAAATATATATATATATATATATATATATATAGCCTCATTCCAATGAAGGATCTCTTTTCTTGACATATATGAGGGATCAAAGATTACACCAACTTTTTGATCACCAAATCACATATCCACCGTCCAATATATAGATTTATATATAGATCATCTATGCAATATTTCATCCAATTTGGTGATCGATAAGATGCGCTCAAAACTAGGAAATAAAATTATAAGCATGAACGGTTCATGTTTGGCAGATTTGATGCGTCAATTGATTTCAGTTAGTTCGAAGCCTTAAAGATCACTAAATTAGATGAAATTTTGCAAAAATGATCTACATATATGAATCTAAGTATTGAACTGTGGAGATGTTGATATGTGATCTAAAAGTTAGTCTAATTCTTGATCTCTCGTATATGTCAAAAAACGGATCTCTTAGTGGATGACTCTCTATATATAATTATATATATACATATATATTATTGACAATATATATATATATACAGACACACATGAATGAATCATGAAGCTTTATTCATTTGGATCACTTGGCTTTAATATCTTTGTTCCTTTGTCATGGAACAAGAACATTCTATACAGCCAAAATGGGAAAGCCAAGCCTCTGCCGATCTCAAAGGCTCAAAAGCACAAGAGGTTTGGCCTCTCCTGGCCGACTTCTGCAACATACACAAGTGGTTCCCCAACCTCCACACTTGTTACCCTGTCCAAGGAGTTTCCGGCCAACCTGGTCTCGTTCGCTACTGCGAAATGAAGAGAGACATCACTACCATGATCGATCCCATCAACCAATCTATCACCTACGAGGTTGGTGACAACAACTTGGGTCTCAAGTCATATGTGGCTGCAAGATCACTTGTAATCCGACTGAAGGCTCGAGCTTGGAAGAGTTCCAGTCCGTTGGGTATTCTCTCCAAAGGGATAGCAAACAAGATGGAGCTTCCTCTGGTGTCTAATACCACCTACTAGCATGAGTGATGAACCCTGAATTTCATGTATTTTTTTTAATAAACCTCCATGTAATATTTACTACTAGTGGTAGTGTCTTTTCTATATGACCTTATAATAGAGGTGGTTTGGTTAATTTTTTTCCATTTTAAACTTCTGTCTGATAATTATAGGGGTTATGAAAGAGTAAAACGGGGCGCTTCAAAATTTGGTGAAGCACTTTGACATAAACGAACTACTTTGGTAAATGTCAAGGCTTGCTCACTAACCTGATAATGCGTTGTATTTATACGGATCAGTTGTTTACAAGATAAACATCTCATACACTTGAGATAACACCAAATATATCAGAACTCTATCAATTCTGTATACAATGTGATATACACAGCCTATCTAGAGAATCTAGGAACTAGCTGTTCCTATCTAAACTAGGATTGTCATTATCTCTTAAATCTGTTAGGCTTGGCTTATCATTCCACCGCAAGCTGAGTGGTCCGGGAAGAACAAGAAGCTTGGAGACCAAAAAATAAAAACGAGATGCAGACAATCCTTTAGTAAAGATGTCAACAACTTCATCTGTAGTAGGAACAAAAAGAACTTGCAACTCTTTATTCACAACCCTTTTCCTGACATAATGATAATCAACTTCTACATGCTTTGTTCTGGCATGGAAAACCGGATTTGATGCAATGGCAATAGCTGATAATTTATCACACTAGACTTTAGGACACTGTAAGAACAGACTAAGATCACAACACATAGACCTTAACCAAGAAATTTCTGCAGCAGTAAAAGTAAGATACACCACCTCGGCACTCGAGCGGGACATAGTACGATGAGTCTTGGAGCTCCATGAGATGAAATTCGATCCAAGATACACACAATAACCGCCAATAGATTGACGATTATCAGGATCTCCGATGTAATTGGCGTCTGAGTAGGCACTTATAAACAAAGAACTAGGCTAATATTTAAGTCCATGATTGACAGAGAACTTGAGATAACGCAAAATGCGTTTAACAGCAATCCAGTGGATATTGGTTGGAGAATAAATGAATTTACAAACTTGATTTACAAAGTAGGATATATCCGGCCTTGTGAGTGTGAGGTACTAGAGAGCTCCAACCACACTTCGATATTCAGTAGGATCAGTGAGTGCTATTCCAGAATGAAAACTTATTTTCTCACCAGTTGCAGCTGGAGTTGTGCAAGGACTAGCATCTTTGTTCGAGTGAGTAAATCCACAATGTACTTCTTCGGAGTTAAGTAAAGAGACCATCATAGGTAGATCATCATTGATGAGAGAAAAATGCATCACATATTTAGGATTAGGTTTAATGATCTCATCATTCAGTCGAGATTGCATAGAATAGGAGTTATCAGAGGGACACACCTAACTTGAGTCACTCACATTATCCAAAGTAGTATTAAGAGAAGATGTTGAGTCGGAGATAGAGAGTGGTTGTGAGTGAGATTGTGCAGAGTGAGGTGATTGTGGTGAGGGAATGTCATAGGTGATGAACTATTAATAGTAGGTGTGAGTGTTTTAGAAGGGGGATGTATGTGTTGTGGGTTTTGTGATGAAGTGAGTTTGTGGATTGGATGTGTAAAGACCCATCTCGGGTTAATTCCTTTTACCCGAAGTAAATCCTGCGGAGTCCACCTCAAAGGAACTTCCTACCGAAACCCTTTTGAAATGGACAACCCTACCTGCAAACCAGCTAAGCACTTCCATGAATAATTTAAAACAACCCTAAATCCTGGAGCCAACCTGCTCCCCAAATTACATCTACGCTTCACCAACCTATTCAATTATCTAAGTTGGGGTAATCAAAGCAATCTACATGGAAGTAATACCTACATATACATACTAGCGATAGCAGATTAGTTAACTATGTCTCGTCTTCTGTACGCATGACCTCCTCTCAGCAACCCTACAACATTGGACATTTGAAAATGAAGGGCTCAGAGGAAAACATTTAAAAACTTGACATTATACTGAGTGGACAAACATAATAATTAAGGGTGAGAAAATAGTCTATTATCATGTTCTCTCTCTTATTGTTCTGAAAATCATTTATGCATACCTCGTTAGAAAAGAATCTCAAATAATCATTTCGAAAATAAAAAAACATAACATGTCAATCTTATTGGCTTAAAAATCAATGTTAAAAATAGGGGAAGATTCTAACTCTAACTAGGTTAATCGAAATTCAATTCTAACTCTAACTAGGTTAATCGAAATCAAACGCAAAAATTCCCAAATTTTAAACCTAAAAACTTCAAATTTTTGATTCCCCCTCCACACTCCAAATCGAGCTACCAAATTTTAAGGGATTATAATAATCAACAAGCCCAACAAAACCATATAAAGAACTCACCAAGTGGTGGCCTGAGGAGAAAGAAATTCAGCCACTGTGAACAATGTTAAGGACGCCTCATCTCATCGTTATTTCTCCTTATCGACGGTGAGATAGCTCCAACTACTACCATCTACTTGTAGATAGTGCTACATTCTTCAAATAGACACCACACACCCACCCTAACTCCACATGAAGGAGGAGAAATCCAGTGATGAAGGGCGGCGAAAAAAATTAGGTTTTTGAGTGCTATAGTAACCTGCTACAGTATCTTTTTTTATTTTCTGATTTTACTATTTCACCTCCGGTAAACCCTTATATATAAAATTTTATCGCACAGTAACTTTTTTTTGACCATAACTTCTTCATACGAACTCTGATTTGAGCGTGCTACGTGACCACAAACTCTTATCGACGTTCACTACGACTTTCATGAAGAATTTTTTCCCAAATAACGATCCTAAAAAATGTCAACTTTATGCCTCTTACGGTAAAATTGTTACTACAAATGGTAAAAGGCTAAAGTAACCAACCATAAAATAATTCTAGGATCAGGATATGACAATTCTCCCCACCTTATAAAAATTTCATCCTCAAAATTTCTATACTCAAAGTCCAACTCCGTGGGAAATATTTCTACTTACAATAATCTTATTGTTCTCAAATATCAACTCATTTCTGAGAACTTTTCTGAATCACCTCACGAATAGAATTGTCATAACCCTATACATCTGCTCTTCGCGATCAACATCCTTACCGATCCTCCAATTAAACCAAATTTCAGTACTAGCTGCAAGGCTATTCATATAGGATGTAAGGAAATATACTTATTCAAGTAATATGAACATGCATGACACTAGACAAACAATATATTTCACAAACTCATGTAACCTAGTCAAATGTCACATTTATTCAACGTAGTACTCCTCCCTACATGGATAACCTAAAAAAATACTTCATCAATTTCTGATGTCTGACCACTATTCTTATGTCTACACTAAAGCTTCTGAAATCTTACATCTAGTGACAATAATCTTCTCCTTGAATCATTGATTATACCGAATCGTACCGAATGCTTACTATACACCGACCCATTTACGAGGTGGGATACGATACTGTCTACCAATTATCCACCATCCTCGCAACAATCACTATTGTTTCCTGCGAAAAGATTTACAAACTCTGTCGTGCACTAAAAACATCATTTGGCAATAACTCCATGTTGCCTAAGCCAGATCATAATCACCCATAGGCTTGTTCACGCTATCCCAAACAAGAGCAATGTTCGAAACCACCACCTGGTTTGACTCTCATGACGTCAAGCAACAACTCGTTATCAAGCTACTTAATGACTCAGCATCAAATCCAATTGTTCAAACACTATCATTCACACATCGATACGTGCCCAAAGTGATTAGTTAAACCTCCAATCGAACCGAATGTGAATTCGCATCCTGCAAAATTGCAGAAATTCCAAAACTCTTAATGACAAAAATACTTCACAGTATCAAGGTTCTCGTTAATCTACGAAGAAAACATAGCCAACTCGAAACACGTGAATTCTTTCTCCTTTGAACTAGATCACATGATCTGGTCCACATTTCCAAGAATTTTTCCATCAAACGAGTCTGATAAGGAATGATTCATTTCTACACAAAACCGCTTAGATGATCTCACTTGCATACACCAAGCAATAAATTAAGGATACAAGACACAAATCAGAGTTTAATTTCTTGAATCCAAGATGCCTGAACCTTTAGATATGAGAATCCGAAGTACTTACTCCTCGATAAAGTTTAACGTAAAACTTCGTTAAACCCTACACGTCTAATCAAATAAAACAAGTCTGGATCCCTACTTCTTAAACAAAACCACAACTCGTAAGACTCAGTTGACGTCTTAGATACAAGGATAATCAACTTATAAAGTCTTGATAAGTTGATAATACTCCTTGTCATTACGCTACTGTCGCCCATCACATAAATGAGTTATACTATACTTACACAGGGCAATAGCGTGACATCTATCTTACTCGATGAGACGCCATGAGTCTCATCGTTCTCTATGCTGGGCCTAGGATGATGCACAACTACAAAACCCAACGCAATCTGAAATATCGAACCAGAAAAAATGTTATTAAGGCCACAATTCTAACAGAGTCATCAATAGTACCAGTATCAATGAGCCTGGACCACCACCAGTGTTCTTTTACTTCAAGTGACACTTTTAACAATCTCTGACATCGTAACTCTGACCAATAACCACACTACTTTTTCTACCTCCGTTACTATTAATAAGTCCGACAACCGATTAAGATTCGACGTGACATACTCGAATCACATACACCTCTCAGATGCCACTACTTCCCGCAATAAAATTTCTATCCCGAAAAAATCTATTGCACTGCGCATGTGATGAACACCAAATCACTTTTAAAAAGGAAAGATAGTTCCATTTAGGAACCAACATCACAAACGAAGATTTGCCATATTCCAAGTCTGATACTTCGAGCCAAAGTTGAATTGTACGTCCACTCTTGGCTCCAGCTCGAGAGGAAACCAAATTCTAACTTCAAACTCAAAAGTCATGTACCTCGTCAATATTTATCAATAGTCCAATTAAAACCGTAACCACGATCATAAATCAACATAACGATTCGGCCAATTTCTGTAACTTAGATTGATGGCCACAACCGTAAACAACAATGGCCTCACAGGTCAGTCCTGGATCAGTATGAGATTCCACCACAATACGATCCCTCAAAAGATCTCTGCTCTACTCAGTAGTAAATTTGTCACCTTCAATAGTAAATGTCTTTATAACCCTTAACTCAAAATACTTCTCGAGTCAATAAAGAAATCAGTTTCCATATTCCCGCAGTTCATACTCATAAACTCTCTCGCTGTATTACAACTTGTGGCTCCACGATTTTTACATAATCAGACCCCGAATCACATAGGGTCGCCACTAAGTCATCCATAACCACTGACTTTCACTCTGCAATCAAGTCTGCACTCTCCTCGAGCAACTCGAAAAACCATCCAGAAACTCTAAATTTTTAACTCTAATGTCCGCGCCTCAACAATTCTTGATACTAACCCAATTCAACCTTTGGCCAACACCAACGTCCACAAAATAGTTTTAGCCAATTACATTAATATCGGTTGATGGACAAATACTCAAAAAGTGATTACCTCTCAGGTCATACAAATATGAGTATGTGGTCTCACCACAACAATGATATTTATAGGGAACGTCGCCCTTTTTGGCAATCTTCTTATCAATCACAACTCGAAACGAAGAAATATTTTCCATATCCACAGGGAAACCTCCTTTCTTGAAATCACAGCAAAGCATAACCATCGTATCGCAACCATTTAATAAACCACTTCTCGCGACTTTCTTACCACCACTCAAAACATGAGGCTCTAAGATTAGTCGCCAAATCGAAACCTAGATCAAATTGGGACACTACATAATTGGCCCCTGACTATATCATTATTATCGATTCTTTAATCCTCTTAAGATTTCGATAAAAATTATATCAGATTCTTATCCTCCAGAAACTAATGTCTGTACTCCACAGACTCAAAATTTGAGGACACAACCTAATATTGCAATGGGATAATTTATGTATCCTTAAACACGCCACGTCGCAATGTTTAGATCAAAGAATATAATTGATTTAATAATAATCAGTGAGTGGGAAGATTCTCACGTCAACATGCCACAACTAATCATCAACATGGGACCAAGTGTCATCAAAAAACAGACTTTGGTCGCAAAATAAAGTTAATTATCCATGGGCATTCATATACTCTTACACCCTGATTCAGTGGTTTTTTTACTCCCCCACTGCACTTTCACCTTTTCCGTGCATCTAACTCAAAATGCATTAGACCACTCGTTATTGAATTTTGTTAAATTCTCTTAACTGTCATCACAAGCCGGAATGACCATAACCATATCACTTCTGACCTACCACATAAATCTCATGGCTATACACTTTATGGCCTTACAAAACATCCAACAACACTAGAAGCCCCATCTCCAACTCTAACTATCTTGGAGATCTCACCATGGGCTCATAATTAATATCCTTTAACCAACGGACAATACAACTCACAAATCATTAATCACCCAAGATTCTATGCATTTAGTGACAATTTAATAACTAAAAATTTCTCATTCAAACCACAACATCTCGTCGGCCGAAATGCTAGGGCTGACGCCTTTTATTCATCTCAAACCTCAAGGAATAAAAATATTAGAATTGATGCTTGACAACTTATGCAATTTTAATGTTTCTTCATAGTCGAAGATAATCAGAATTATTATCGTTCATCGACAACTAATATTTTTTATCCTCTCGTTTCTCAAGCACTTTCTTCATTTACCCATTGTCTACACCAACAACTCCAGGCATGATTATATCATTCAAACACCACCAAAGGTATCAAATTCCCTACCTAACATTTACACCATAGCCCAAATAAATATCTCATAAACGAGTTCCCAACTCGTATTTCAATCCAATATCTCGCTTAAACGCTTAAAACTCATAAGGAAATGTGTATAAAACTTATTTTTCCATTATGATAATTTACACACTTTTAATATCATTTCTGACTCTTCACTTCTAAATGTCTCGTATCAAGGCATAGCCTTTGGCTTCTACAACTCCATTGCTAACTTTCACAACAACAATAACCTCTCACGAATGAATGAAATGTTTCACCCTCTAAGAATTTGCACAAGATGCCCAAACCACATTAAATAATTGAGTTTCCAAACTCGAGTTCCTAACTCATAACTCTATTCCAAATCTCAAGTAATCCCGCAAATGCACAAAAGGAAATCACCAATCTTACCTTTTTTCTTATGAAAATTCTTTGAGAGGTCGGCGTACTGAGACATAGTCTTGAAGATTCAAATATTTATGGAACCACCCGGTCCATAACCAAACAAGAAGTACTAACTCATATCCTTAATAAACACTAAGCGTCTCAAGTATAAAATATCGATGGATCCGTCGCGGTCAGACCATCACTCTATAGACACGAAGTGCTACTAAGTACATGAGGCAGTAACAGGAAACGATAAGCTAAGGCTATGATACTAACTGTCAAGACCCACCCCAGGTTAACAACTTTTACCCGAAGTAAATCCTGCGGGGTCCACCTCAAGGGAACTTCTTACCGAAATCCTCTTGAAATAGACAACCCTACCTGCAAACTAACTAAGCACTTCCATGAATAATTTAAAACAACCCCCAACTCCTGAAGCCAACTTGCTCCCCAAATTACATCTACACTTTACCAACCTATTCAATTATCTAGATTGGGGTAATCAGAGCAATCTACATGAAGTAATACCTACATATACATACTAGTGATAGCGGATTAGTTGACTATGACCCGTCTTCAATACGCATGACCTCCTCTCAGCAACCCTACAACACTGAGCATTTGAAAAAGAAGGGCACATGAGAAAACATTTAAAAACTTGACGTTAGAGTGAGTGGACAAAAATAATAATTAAGGGTGAGAAAATAATCGATTATCATGTTCTCTGTCTTATTGTTCTGATTATTTGTGATTCTTTCCCAAAAACTCAACACTAATAATCATTTTGAAAATCAAAACATAACATGTCAATCTCATTGGCTTAAAAATCAATAGTAAAAATAGGGGAAGAGATTTCACCATGACAATGAGCCTTCAAAGCTAGGGTTGGAGTCTCCTAAGGCTTCTAAGTATGTCCCGCGTCACTTCTTTAAGTGGGGACCCACCCCGCTCCACCTTATTTAGTTAATAAAGTGGGGGGTCATCAATCTAAACGTATCCCGCGTCACTTCCTTAAGTGGGGGGTCATCCCACTCCACCCTAATTAGATAGGGGTCATCACACCACATACATCCAGCACCACTTTCTTAAGTGGGGCTTCACCTCACGCCACTCTATAAAGTGGGAGGTGATCAAGCTATCCACCCCGCGTCACTTTCTTAAATAGGGGGTTCATCCTAATTAAGTGGAGGGTTATCACTCCACACGCACAGTCGCCATCCTAAATAGGTGGGGGTCATCACTCTCAACGCACCCTGAGCTAGTTCCTTAAGTGGGGGGTCCACTCTGCGCCACCCTATAAGGTGATTGTCATATATAAATATAATTATATATATATACTAATGATAATTCATGGTGAAGAAAAACAACACAACAAATCCGAAAAGTCATAAAAGACTATACCCTCGTAAATTAAAATATGCATTAAGTACGGTTCTCTGACCGTCTTCATGATAATGGCAATAAATCCAGGAATTTCCTAATAAAATAAACATAACTCATAATTTCGCCGATTTAAACAAATGGCTTACAGAAAGGGAGCAACCTACATTCCTGGCCCACCGGCTCAATATAAAGAATAAATTCATGTTGCTTATAATTAAATAAAAACATTAATTAGTGCATGTATATCATTAAAATTGAAAGTCCACTCACAGACTTAGCCTGACGAAATCCAAATCGCTTCTCAAGTGAGAACTTCTCATCTCATGTTCAACGAATAATATTAAATTTCAATTGCCAAACGAAATCATTATTTAATATTGGCAATAACGATACCCTCAGCCAAAACTCTCAAACTTAATCAACGAAAATCTTTGACATTCACCAATATCTTAGGAGTCCTTAAAATATTTTATAAACCTTAATCGGCAATAATCAATGGCCGGAATAATATTTTATTATCCGCCAATAATATTAAACTTGAAAAATTATGAAACGTAACCAAAACTCCTCCAAAAATTATCAAATTTAAACCATAGACTCCTTTCATTTTATAATATTTAATTGTCATGAAAAACTGCCTAAAAAGAGGCAGCGCCGCCGCCAGCAGAAATTCCGGCAAAAACTCCGGTCATCTCCAATCGCCACCAAATTTTAATAATAGCTTTGTCTCATCATTTTAAACAACTTTGTAGTTCAGCTGGAAAGTCAATTCTAACTCTAACTACGTCAATCGAAATCAAACACAAAAATTTCCAAATTTTAAACCTAAAAACTTCAAATCTTCGATTCTCCCTCCACACTCCAAATCGAGCTACCAACTTCTAGGGGATTATAGTACTCAACAAGTCCAACAAAACCATATAAAGAACGCATCAATGGTGGCCTGAGGAGAGAGAAATCTGGCCACTGTGATCAGTGTCAAGGGCGCCTCTTCTCGTCTTTATTTCTCCTTATCGGCGACGAAATAGCTCCAATTACTACCACCTATTTGTAGATAGTACTACAGGCTTAAAATAGACACCAAGCATGCGCCCTAACTCTGTATGCATGTATTTTCTTTCGACGAGGCCATTTTACTCAAGGTGTATGGGAAATGAGAAGCGATGGTGAATGCCATGCAGAATTAGATAATCTCGAAAGGCATGGAATGTTTGATCAAGGATGAAAACTGTTTTTCAACAAGTTTAAAAGTTTATAAAGATTTGGAAAACCTCACCTCTGTTTCATTAGAAAGATCCAAGAGTACCTAGAGTAATCAGACACAAACAACACATAATAACGAAATCCTTGAACAGATAGATTGGAACAAGACCAAACATCAGAATGAATTAAATCCAAAGATTACTTAAATAGAATTAGAAAGTACAAAAAGGACAGGTCTGACAAAGAAATAGTACTACCGGCCAATGGCACGGCTTTAGTAGTGTTGCCAATGGGGTGGAGACACCATTGATCCAATAGAGATGATAACCTCAGACTTGTATCACCAAATCCCTCGGTTTTCTCGTTTTGAAATTTAATGAATAGTGTTGCTGAATCAAACTGATTAATGAAACTCAGAATCGCAGCTCAAACTGCGATCAGTACTATTCTAGCATGAATAGTGTTGCTGAATCAAACTAATATCCTCACAGCAGACTTGATGGCAAGTATTTCTTCCTCCCCAACTTTCTTCCAGACACCACCAATCATGAGATGGCCGTTGACACCTTCTGAGGAAATGGCATTGACCTCTTCTGAGGACAAAACATCATCCTTGTCTGATACACAATCATCTACCACTGTCACCCTCATCTTCTTAACACATGGGTTATTGAACAGCTGCATATCAGAACTAGCTCGTTTCTTGCCGGTACACGAGTTCAGTTCCCACTTCTCGTTTTCTCCAAGTACTTCAGGATCCTGTTCAGCTGTGCAATTATAGTCCAGAACAGGCAGGCAGCCGGAGTACCCAACAACACAAGGCAACATTCCAATAGGACACTGGGTCCATGATCTGGCTATCACCCATCTTCTAGAACTTCCAACATCAGCATCTGTTGTTCCCTTCAATACTTCACGCTTCATTTTGTGACGTTTAATCAACTCTAGCTTCTTTGCTGCTTGACTCATAGATTTTTCTTGCTGGACAAATATACTATCTGAACTTGCAAGACAAGTGCTTCCTTCAGTAGCATCCAAATTTGATGAAACTAAGAAAGAGAGTTTGTTGAGTTTTTGCACTAGGTACTCGTCTCCTGTAAGCTTCGCAAGATGGAGGGCAGACTTCATGAGCTGGTCATTCGCAGAAGCTGATACAAGAAGACATTTACGTAGGACATCCATCAGAACTGCTTTTGAGAGAGTTTTTTCTGCTGAAGAAACTTTAACCTCGTTGGCAGAATCTTTTTCAGGAGGCTTTAGTCCTTTAAAACTTCTAACAAACCATGTAAACAGAGATGAGAGATGTTCAACTTGGCTTATCTTTGCCCCACTGTCTGCTGATGTGTTCAACCCTCTACCTAAAACAAAATCAAAACCAGAAACTAATATGAGATGTAAACATGAAATGTGAAATGAAATCCACATAAACAATTATTTGAAGCTAGGTGTGTCTAGTTATACACTCAGTGTTGAACACAAGTCAAATCACTCAGTTAAGATGAAAACTACCACTTCACTTCAAGTCAGAAGCTATACACAATAGACGAACAGTATGAATACAAAGCGAAGGCTTTTCCTTAGAGATTACTTTATATAAAAATATATTTAGTTTTTCTTTTCTGAAAAAAAAATCCAAAAAAGCATCTGGACCTATGTTTTTGTTATTACAAGTTCTTACTAATAAACAGTTGGATTGGAAAATAGGTTTCAAAATCAAGTTTACACTTTGATGATAAGAATGTGAACCTTTCTGTAGGTCCCTGTATAGATGCTACATACATTTCAAGCTCAACTATACACAGCTTTTTAATTATTTACAACATTTAACTAGTCTTACTTGTGTGTGGTTATTTACATATGCAGTGCTCATTCCATGCAAACCCAAAACTTATATCTAGACTTGGAACTCAGACCCTACGATCATTACCTATAAGTCAAGCTGCCCAGTATAAAAAAAACATCCCAGTTTTAGCCAAGTGAATATAAATACATTTACTCACCACAGGTTTACCTGTATCTATCTAATAACAGAAAGCAATAAATTCAAAGTAATAGGAAGTGATTACCCATCATTCCTTCCTGAGTCTCAATCATATCAAGAACTGCATTAAGAAGAGCTAGACGTAACTCTGGTTTCTTATTTGAAAATTTTGTTATCACAAGCTTCCACTCATTAAATGACGTATGTACGCTTGGATCCTTTTGGGTGTTTTCTGAAGGACCCGATGACTCTGAAGAACTTTTAGTGTTCAACAACAGCTCCAACAGTACAGACACAACTTCTGACGAGAAAGATGAATACAACCTAACAAGACCCTTCAATATCTTGGTAACATCTCTTTTATAACCTGAAAAGTAAATTGCAGCCCTTAACAAACATACATATAAAACATGTAATAAGTTAAAGACATGATCAAAAGAACCAGCTTTAAAAAACAGATGGCCTCTAATTATGGGAAACATGAAGATGGAAGCAAGTAAAGTATGTTATAAACGACCAAGTAACTTACTCTGAAAGATACTTTTAAAGAAGACAGATACATAAAATGCATGCAAGTATTTAAAGATGTCAAACGTATGGAAAACCAGGTTCTTCCAAACCATGGTCTAACTGCCTTTAGAAACACACGCATCAAACACAACCCTTCAAACTAACTTATGACCGACAGCAACAGTGAAAGACCAAGTCCTCTGTTCAAAAAGCACAGGAAAGAAACCCAGTTCTGAGTAAAGTATATTATAAAAGACTAAGTAACTTACTCTAAAACATACTTTCGAAGAATCAAATCACAGATACATAGAATGCATGTCAATCTTAGCGGAAAGACCAGGTTCCTTCCAAACCATGGTCTAACTGCCTGTAGAGATACACACATCAAACACCACCCTTCAAACATTCTAACTAACTTATGACTGACAGCACCAGTGAAAGACGAAGTCCTCTGTTCAAAAGGAAAGGGCAATAAACCCAGTTCTGAGCTTATTAATAAGGTAAATGCGCCCTCACAATTCTAGTAATGACTAAAGACAAAGAGGAGCAAAAGATTGAAGGACATAAGTGTTTTGACTAAAACAGGAAAAGGGAAGGATTTGGGGTTATAGTTCCTGCTGCATTTGTTTTATTATTTTGAAAGCAAGCACTTTAACTATTACTATCAGTGACAAAACTTAATACTTTGCATAAAGAGCTTATAAGTCTCCAATTGGTTTTGAACTGGTGAATAGACGTTTTAACACCCTGTGTGAGACTCAATGTCCACAAATGCTTCTCACCATCCAGTTTGAGTGATGTTTGGCTTGAGCCGACAGCACTGAAGGGAGACATGGTCGATTGGTATCCCACTTTGGAAAAACAAGACTTTGCATAACAGAGCTTATAAGGGTCTCAGTGCTTATTCACATCATCAATCAGTTTTGGAGTAGATGCCCACAGTAATATAGCTAACCAAATCCTTGTTTTCCACAAGATAAATTATCGTTACTTAATACTAGCAATTTTAACAATGTAAGAACATACAATAGCTTTCCAGTTAGTAAAACCAAAAAAAACTGCAATTGACCATTTGTCCACCCTGGAATTACTTAAAGCCTTCGCATTTTTATATCCAAAGCATGTTATCTTCCCCAATAGACATGTTATTCTCACTATAGTAGAACCAAGAGCTAAGCCTAAAACGTTTTGACATAAGATTGAGTGGACACCACACAGGTTTTGACAGAGCCCCAACTTACAGTCAATGATGCAGTTTAGAAGGAACAGAAAATATTGGGTTTTTGTGATTGTTAGCCTCTGAGGTATTAATGTTGGGATTCCAAATGGAAAACCAACACAACGTTGCTAAGCATTCTGGTTGACACATGTGTGAGATGTAACTGGCTTAACATGGATTAAGATAGAGTGCTCACCAGAAATACATAACATTGTATGAATTTATGAGTTGTTTAAATGACAGTTTCAGCAAACCAATCAAATATTACAAGCCTGCAGATTCAACTATAGCACCAAACATTCCGGGTGAATTCCAAACAATAGCTGTATTTCAGTCCATATCATTCTCAAAACTATTTTAATCCAATTACATAGACAACACAAGGACAGATAGAATGAAACACAAGGAAAGAAAAAGTAGCTACGGTAGTAACGGTACTCTACAAACCTTCACTCCAGGTCTCATTTTAATTACTCTTCTTTCTTATTTTATGACCAAATGGCAAGAAGTTTTTGAAACTAAGAGTTAGTGTGCACTAAAGAGATGACCACCTTCTCAACATGAAATCAATAAATTTAGTGAATGCTCTTACATCTACATTTTGATGAGCAGGTCTCACCAGCCATTATTGAGAAAAACGTACTACTCCCACAAAACCATTTACTGTCTACCACCTATAGAAAAAGCAAAATTCGACACAATAAAAAGCACTATAAAATAATAGTAAATATCATATAACTACACATTAACCTGTGTACCAACTTTTACATAACATCTGTCCGTGACATTAACGCTTATATGGCTTTTCATGCATACAACCTTTTAAGCAGGCAAGTTGTAATGCCAATTCTACGCCGTGGCAAAAGACAGATGTTTTCTCATATCAAAAGTGACTATTAACAAAAAAACAACCAAATGAATAAATTGTGGCACAGAAGTTTTCAAACTTATGATGCCATTACTTCAGCAGTTCAGCTAAGTACATGATGTCAATTTGCATCATCCTAATCTGAAGCACCGACTCCCTACTTTGGTGGAATGTCGAGTGTCAGAAACCAGCCAACACAGCCCAACACAGTGAGCCGCAATGCAGTCATAACATGTCTACAGGGCTGTGAAGAGATATGGCATGCACAACACAAACAATAGTCGGCACAGTACAACTAATTTAGAGTCAGCTTAGCTGGCATAGCGCTATAATTAAAATTAAAAGAATTCATGCCTTTTTCACTCCCTAGTTTGGTGACTAAAAACGCATGTTAGATTCCGTTCTCATAAACCATAATGAATGAATATTCTTTAAAACGTAACAACCACGGGACATGCTGAGCAAGTTCTCAAAAAAAGGAACATTCTGAGCATGCATTTAAGCATATTGGAAACACAGCTCCCTGACTCTAAGATCAGATACATGCCGTGCTTTTGTGTGTTTGCACGGCATAACTAAAAATATAGTTCACAGAGTTTGATAAAAGGTAAAGTGAAATTTTAAGAGGTCAGGTAAACAACAAATAATGCTAGAAATCAAATGACAATGTCCCAACAAGTATATTTCTCATTGTCATGAAACTATTGTGGCCGCATTTTAGAAAGAATAGTTTTGTCATTTGTGCCACAGCAAATTGCACTCTGTGCAAAATAGAAGTTGTAGAGCATTAGAAGGATATATACTCCAGTTAAAATTTAGGCGCTATGAAAAAACTTGAAGAAGAGATCATCGTACCACATTTTCCTTTGACTTGAGAAGATCGTGTCATTTTAGATCTCAAACAAAAAGCCAATTCATGGAACTTTGACTTTATTTCATTTCTGATGGTAGCATTTCCAGTACCTTGGAATGGAATTGCAATCTTCTGAGGATCCCAATAATAATACTTCAACCAATCAAGGGCCTGAAAACACCAACCATAGACATAGTTTTAATTCCCGAACTCATATCAATACATTGCATTCCAAATTTACATCAAGTTTTAAGTGAACAAAAGAAAAACATTTGTCTTTATTGCTAGGGGAAGCTAGGAAGATGAATGAACTTGAAATTGTGGTTGCAGAACAATGCAAGGATAATTGTTTAGGCCTATCTTTTAAAAATAATAATATTCAATAGATAAATGTTCGGTAATGTTCATGAATGCAGAAGGTAAAACTATATTAAAGTTATCATTAAAATATATCTGGAACTATGTTAAGGGGCTTAACTTAACAAAAAAATACAGTACAAGTATAAATTTGCTATGTAAGTTCTGAATGTTCTACCCACACAGAGTGGAAAACAAACATATCTGAATTAACAATAATATATTTCAGAGCAGAAGCACATATTGTGATCAGGAAATGAGAAGCGAAGATAGATAACATTTTCCCTTCCAAAAACTTGAGATTCATCGTTAAGGAAAGTACAAAACAAGGAAAGTCTTAGGTGAATGGGAAGGAAAGAGAGACATAACAGTTTCCCTTCCAAAAACTTAAGGAATCAAATACTCCACCATTATATTTCAAATGCTCGATCATTATATGTTTCGATTCAAAGCATTTTGCATACCTTCATTGAAGCACTACGAACAACCTGAAGAGCGGGAAGTTCACGGTGAGATCCCTCTGGAAATCAAAGAAATAACAGAGATGAACAAGAAAATTTTTAATCCACAATCCCACACTATCACAAATGTTAAAACATTACATGTAAATCCGTACAAGAGTGTATTTAAGGGCTGGTTTCCGATGGTTAATGTGGTTTTTGCTACAGATAAACTAACAATATATAAATGATGCCGACCAATCAAAGTTGCTGAGTTAGAGTTGCTTACCATGACGAATATCAATCAGTGATCGTGGTATGCCAATTGCATCAGCAGCCTCAGCAATTGACACCTCATTTTTCTTGCGTGTCTTCTCAACAACACAATTAACAAGCCTTCATAAAAGGGAAAACTAATGTGAAAAAAATACATTTATGGAATCCAGGTAAACATTCCCAGCAATAATCCACTAATATTTTTGAATAATAATTAGTCAATGTACAAATAGATGAATGAAGCCCAATTTTTTGAATGGCCAATGAATTACAAATGCATAAGCTCTCTGTTATGTCTCGGACCATGTTAAATCTTAAACAAGAATATCCCAAAACATGCCAAATCGTAAACAAGAATATCCAAAAAGAGTTGTACTAAGACATTAGTTTTACTAGTTTCGGCTGCATATACTTACATGAGTTTAGAACTTCACCTTGAATTGATTGATGCTTGTTTTTTCTTTTTTACTAGATTATATGATGTCAAGTTGTCTATTTTTTCAAAATGATTAGCCCTCTTCACCTATTTAACATCATGATGGAGCTCTTTCCAAGAACTATCAGTTTCATAAGTAATCTTTTCCCAGCATATATTTCATCCAGTAACTGAATTGTATGTAAGCAAGAAAAAGTGAAGGGCTCAACATTGGTGAATTTATGGTTCATCAGGAAACAGTTACATACAATAAAAAATAAAATAAATAAATAAATAGCAGCTCATCAGCAGCCAGCTCGTGCATCCTAACTATTTGTTTTCCAGTTACAAGGTTTCCTACTTCTCGCAGAAATAAACTTCTTAACCAGCCATTTAACTCAATCCAATACACTACAAGATGGTACGGAAGTAAACAAAAAAATGCAGAAACCAATAAATTATTGTAAGGGGAGCTCACCTCATGATTGCCATGCAATAAAGCATGGCCAGCATTTCCTCAGAAAGTTTAGAATCACCGGATTGATCTGCCGCGCAATTATCCCTAGCATCATCTGACTGGTCCTTTCTGAAATTCACAAAAGAAATCCTCACAGTCAAATTACATTCTGGTAATACATCAGAGCTTAGAACTCTAAACTCCACACAGCATAGAAATTTACAAACGCAGCCAATGTAAAACAAAAAAGAGGTACCTAAAGTGAGGATCTTTTAGCTGAATTTCAATAATGGAAGCAGTAACTTCGATAACAGCAGGAACACATCCTCTGCTTTTCCACGCCGATATCTGTAAACAAGATATCAACCATATAGTCATCATTGCCTGACTTGGAATCAAACTTAACTCGTCACATTTTGTTCAGAAAATCAAAACTATAGCAACAAAAAAAAGAAACATGTAAACAGATTATGCAATATCTTAAACAAGAGAGAGAGAGAGAGAGGCAAAAGGAGGTTACTCTTCTCAAAGCGGAGGCAACGGCATCAGGAGAAGTGGAAAAGAGAGCTTGGGAGACAAAGAGCCACTCGTCCCAGCTCAACCACGCCACCAATTTGTGGCTGTAGGGAGATGAAGACGTTTCCGCCTGGTCATAGTCTCCAGCTTCCTCTTCTTCCATAAACCTTATAATCGATTCCATCGGGAACTCTAAGTCTCTATTCTCAAGGGGATGCCGACTCTCAAAGTTGTCTTTCTGCATTTGTAAAGACTAGGTTGAATACCCGCGCCAGCGTGGGATGTAATTCTTCGCAGTAATAAAGATGTACCGTACAAAATTTAAAAGATCCTTAAATTGAGTGCACACACCCAGCAGAGAGTTGTCGCACAAAAAAATCACATTAAAAATATGGTAATGACTACATTATGATGCAGTAGAATAATGTAAGTGGAAGATCATATTTGCATATCTCATGTTGTAACTTCACACATCTAAAATATTGTTGTTTTAATATGATTGGTATATTTACATCTTACAAAAAAAAGATAAAAAAAATATGGGTCTACTCAAATCACTGCGGGATATGATTCCTCAAATTCAAAGTAAGAATGAAGTTAATTGATCATCAATTCAGGAGTTAACTCTCAAACTTTGTTCTTATATATAAAGTACAGCTCTTCGTTTTGAAGAACATGTTAATAACTATGACAAAGAACATGTATAACTATGATTTCAATCGCACTACTTAGTAAGGTAATAAATTCATATTGTAAAACTGTATCAAAGGGTAAAAATCAAGACAAAAGAAAAGAGGACTTATATTTAATATAATTGAACTCCAAATTCAAGAATCTGGGAAAATGAAAATACTACAATGATTTAGTAATGGCATTTGAGACAGCCATCACTATGCAAACAATCAACTATGAAAATCACTACACATATACGCAGCTATGGATAAAGCAAGTGAAAAACAAAGAAGGCAAATGATACTGAGAAATTGAGGAAAATGAAAGTGAAGTTTGTTACTGAAAATTAAAAAACCCGACAAATGCAACTCATTTTAGGTCACTAAATGAGAGCAAACAATACACATCACACCAACGAAAAAGAAAAGACGACTAACAACAATATCTGATTTTCAATTTATCACAATTTTTCTCTAGCTCTATCTCTCACCCCCTCTGTAATAAGCTTGAAAAGAGGCACATATTTCACCTGATGTAAGATTTAATTGTAAATGTTTGTCATGAGAAGTTTTACTGATACAATTCAAACATATACCATTTCAAACAAACAAAAACACAATATTACCCAAGAAAGATCGTAAAGAAAGACAATCAAATAAATAATATACACCCCTATGTAAATCAAAGCAGAGCTATAAATGAAAACCCAAAACAGAAACAGATGGAATAACATTTGAACAAAAAACAAACCTTTTCTGCCTCTTCTTACCTTCCAGTTTTTCCATTCTTCCTTTCTCCACTCTAAAAACCCAGAAGCCACAATTCTATCCAAATAACATGTTATTAAAACATTTATCTATTATGATATCAAGCCAACAAACACCATTCTTATCAAACTAAGATTAATCAAATGCTATATTAAATGACAGGTAAAACTATTGCCGAAAACAAAGAGCTGATATACAACAAAGTACAAACCACCTTTCTTTATTTACTTGCAAAGGATATCACCTCAAAGATATTACCTAGAAACCCTAAAACTTATATTCAACTTTCCTTCTTCAGTTTATTCTCAACCACTCGTTAGAAAAATAAACACACAGAAACTTAAATTCTATCAAGCATGAAAATTTATAAACATAATATGAAACACTCCCAAGTCTCTAAATTATCCAGACCCAGAAAATCACAACCACACAAAGAAAATATAAAGAAAAATGAAAATGCAAGAATTACAATAGGGTGGTTTCAAGGGCGTGCATAAAGAATAAGAGTCAGCTACACTTGTAAATAAAAAGAAAGATATATACCAGACCATAAGAAGATTTATTTGAAAATGAATGTCTGACATAACCTTATGCTCCCCTTTTCACCGGAAACATTTGCATAAGAAAGACATCCCAGTGAAAATTAAAACATGTAGTAACAAATTCTCACCAACATTAAGTATTTAACCAATAACCATGAGGAAAAAAGGAATATGTCGCCAGTTAAAAAGATTGATGATGGAACACTAATAAGCAGTAGACTTTTGATACGTATAAGCAAATTTAGACCAATATATGGGTCAAGGATAAGCTACATCTAGTCCAAAGAAATTCAAAAACTCTATTTAAAAGATTGGAAACGGCTTCTGAACTTTTTAAAGATGATATAAACATACCAAAATGAGTTAAATTACAATAAAAGAGCATGCAACTTTGGAGCGCACCCTCCGTTAGAAAAGCAATCTCAAGTTGAGCTTGCCCACTTATACATGAACGGAAATTCAACAATCCAATCTATTTTTTCCAGAATTTCAAGAAAAATTCATCAGTCCCCTTGAAACACTAACCGACATCTCATTGTTCAAGAAAATAAAACAAAAAACAGAATATGCCAATTCTACGGTCTAAACTGAGAAAATTACTTCAGATCTGAACTGGGTACTTATCCATTGATATGCAGACAAACGACCGAGCAGAATACAGTTGTAGTCAAAATTGGAACAAAGGAAGATAAAAAAATATGTAACTAACATAAAAAATTAGCAGAGTAGCCAAAAATATAGATGTTAATCAATCAATTATGCCAGATTATATTAGAAGAACTTCAAGTACCGTATAAAGTGAAAGAGATTCGAATTTGTAATCAATATTAGTATGTAAAGGTTAAAAGAACATTAGGAGAGTAAATGGAGTACAAAGAGTAATCACCTCTTGAAGATTTTGGAAGGATCCGAGGCTGTTTTAGATTCAAAAGGAGGAGGGAGGGAGACAAAGACCGATTGAAAACCAGATTGATAAAACCCAATGCTTTTGAAGGTTGCAATTGTGAGATAAAATTTCGAACCCAAAATCTAAGCACGGCAATCTCGGCAGCACCCGAACTCAATCGGACATCGTATAGCCCAAGTTCTTTTGGAGAGCTCAATCGAACAGGGCGAGAGACGGAAGAGATCGAGAGAGAAAACTCAGAAAAGCAAGCAGCTTTTTATAGCTAGGGTTAAAAATCAAGGGTAAAATAGTCTAAAGGAAATAGCTAGGGTTAAAAATCAAGGGTAAAATAGCTAGTATATAAGGAAATATATGGCTGTGTTATGGGCCTTGATTAGTGGGCCGAGTTCTTTGTGTCTTGGGCCGTGCTCCTCTCTACTAGACCAGTCCGGTTAGGATATGTTAATTAGTTCAATTCTTAGTGTAGTTAGTAGTTTCTCTTTCTTTCCTTTGGTTGTGCCATGTTCCTATCAAGTGGTATTAGAGCCCTCGATCCGAGGGCGATGAGGACTGAGATCTCTCCATCTTATGCCACCACCAGCCACGGCGGAGCCCTAATGCTACCAACATCGTCAACCATCTTGTCCGCCAACGCCTACAGTACTCGTTCCTCAGCAACAACATGACTACCACCATGGTGCGTGGTACTCGAACTCTCAGGGCTATTATCAGCATCTCCACCAGCGTCTGTGTTTGGGTCGTCGACACAATCCTATCCTCAGCCACATACCCATTTCAATGAATCCCATGGGCGTCCACCGTTGCCTTTCCAAACCAGCTACCCATCCCATCAATATGAATCCCAGGTGTTATCTATGGCCCTCCACCGTTGCCTTTCCAAACCAGCCACCAATCCCATCAGTATTCTCAGGATTGGAATTCTCGAGGTGCAAGTTGAACCGCAAGCATGGCGTCAAGGCACAAAACGACAAGGTTTTCTCTAAGATTATGGAGGCCATTTGTCAGCACTGTGTGGCCATTTCTCTACATTGCTCTCACCATATATCCAATCCATCATTCTCTTTGGTTTGCTCTCCACTAACTCACCCTTCTCAAAGCAAACCAACATCAGACCCAGATGGCGCTTGGTACACAAACCCTCAGGTCTATTGTCAACCACCTCCACTGCCACCGTCAAGACCACCAGTCCCTCAAGAGCAGCAACTCTGTGGCGCCGATCACTCAAACTTGTACTACCAATGTGGGCAAGCCTGGATCTGTTGAAGAAGATTCTATTAAGGTCAGTGACACTAACAAGAAAAATATTGACAAGTCTGAAGATGAGAAGATAGGCCGATATACCGATTTCTGGAATGAATTTAGAGAATGTGATAAACATGGTGATATTGAAGATGCAAACAAGTCAGATGGGGGTAGAGGTTCGGCGTATGCTCAGAAATATAATAAGTTGTTGAGTGTTCAAAAAAGGGAGTTTGCTAGCAAGGTGAGCAAAGTGGCCAAGGATTGAATTCATGCCAAGCTTGCTAGTGAAGGGAATGCTAAGGAGTTGGAATTCATTGTCAAGGAAGAGCTCAAACTTACCAGCAAGATGATGTTAGGTCCTTCTGGCACACAATCACAAAATGATATGACATCAAGCTCAGCTGTTTATGTTCATATGGCTGCCCTATACTGTCTAGAAATGGTTTCAGTCACCTTAAATATGGGTTTTCAACATCAAGCTCAGCTGTTAACCTGCTATGAGATCTCTAAAACCATGAGGAAGTGGAGGTTTAGTGATGGTGCTCTCCAACTTGATAACTCCAAAATTGTTATTCGGTTTGATGAATATGGAGATCCTTATGATAGCTTGTTTTCTGAAGGGAATGAATCAAATTTTGTCGTGGAAGAGTTTATGCTCTTAGCAAATAGAACAGCGGCTGAAGTCATAACTAGAGCTCTCCCTGACTGGGCACTACTGCGGGGGCACCCAGAGCCTAATATGCACAAACTTAAAGAACTTGAAGCATTATGTTCCAAGCATGGTTTAGGGTGGGATACTTCTTTTTCTTGTCGATTCCATCAGTCAAGGGAGAGAATTAGGGTTAAGCTCAGGGATGATTCTGTTCTGCTTAGTAATTTCATGAATTATACCACAAAACCAATGCAGTTAGCTACTTCTGTAGTGGAGTTTGGAAAGGCAAAAATGATTGGGGTCACTATGGATTGACTGTTCCTCTGTATACTCACTTCACTTTGCAACTATTCTGGTATCCTGATTTAATAGTGCACGCATTCTAGTTGTCATTATAGAGGCTGAGGATATATGTTTGGAACATCAGGGAGTGTTGAATAATATGAACAAGGGAGACAAATTTAGGATGAGGTGTTTCACTGGAGTTGACTTATATAAGGATATTTACAGACTCTTATGCTTAAGAAATCTTTATCTATAATTTCATGTATGTGAAGTTATCTACAATTGGACCATTCTATACGCAGTTTTTGGTTATGTCACTGTCATTCGTCAACCATTGTCTCTGCCAAAAAATGGTGGAATTGGATCCATTGAGGACCTTTTTGTTGATGATTAGTTGAAAACTTTCTCCGGTTTAATACATATATTTTTTAATCACATTTTTTCATCTCAACCGTTTGTTTCTATATAAGTAGATCACTTCTATAAATTTTCAGTCAAATGGGTAATCGTTGAGCCATCGAAATAGATCAAATTAATGGATGATTCAAATATGTCAAACATGAATCGTTCAAGTTTATAATCGGTGAATCACATTTATAAATTTTTTAATAATTTTCAATTTATATGAAAATTTATAAAGCTGATGTACTCATATATATAAAGCTCACCGGCAGTCCAAACCCACGTCTATCTCTCTTCCCGAGTAATATCTTTTATTTTTGATATAAATAATTAATCTAAACTTGCATGACCGAAAAAAAACCGATCAGGTTATAAATGATCACTCGCTCTTTGGAACCTGTACTTTCAGTTGCCGCAGTACTCGCACCTACAAACCCTATCACGGCGGCTCGCACTTGAATCAGGTTTCTGCTATTAGTTTTCGGCCAAGTTTCGCCGACCATTGAAGATTTTAGTTTTTTTTCAATTGAAATTTGTATTTGGAATTGTAGGATTCAAATGGCAAGAAAAAAGAATCCGAGGAAAAAAGGAAGATGGGTACCCAAATGTGTTTTCGATATGGAGCAACTTCCCCAACCTCTAGTGATTGACATTCTTTCAAGGCTTCCCATCAAGACCCTCTGCAATTGCATGTATGTTTGCAAAGGCTGGCTTCACATGATTCAGGGCCCTGAATTTGCTTGGCTACACCTTCAAAGATCACCCATCAGCATCTTGATCAAGACCTCGCCTCCTAGAAGAGTACAGAGCAGACTTGATTTAATCCATGTACAAAGTGATGGGTCGCATATGCTAGTGGATAGAATGAGATTTTCTCCCCTAAATAGCATACCTTGCTATCTTTTTCAAGTGGTTTTGATCAATTCATGCAATGGTCTCCTTTGCTTGACCGAGTCTAAGCGCGATGGTTCCTTGTATGTGTGCAATCCTATATTGGGTCAGTACATTAGCATTCCTCGTCCTGACAGGAATAGATATTACTCTTGCAGTTTTATGGCAATTGGTTTTAGCCCCAACACTAAGGAATTCAAGGTGTTGCAAACAAGTTTCAGGGACTACAACCGGACTGAGCCTATGGCTCACATATACACCATTGGCACACGAGTTTGGAGAAGTCTTGGAAAGCCTCCTAGAGGTGGCCCAATTCCATTTGATTCTTTTCTGCATGCAGCTCTTCATTGGATTCCCAAAGCAAGCTATAACTATACTCCGCAATTTATACAATCTTTCGACTTTGAAAGAGAAGAGTTTCGACCACTACCATTGCCCCCAGTAAGCCTGAAGAAATCCGGCCCATATGATCGTTTTGGGTTGGGAGTCTTTAAAGGTTGTATATTATCATGTGTGTTTGAAAGTAATCAATGTCAGGGGACAGCTGAATTGTGGATTATGAAGGATTATGGTGTTCAAGAGTCTTGGACCAAAATTCTTTTCATCGAAAACTTGTGTCCAGACAGTTCATATGAACCAATTATGTTCTTAAGTGATGTGGAAATCCTAATGAGGTACAGACGGTCTGTGCAATACTATGATCAAGAAACAAAAAGTCTCCAACAAACTCGCATTGTTCAGACTAAGTCTGAGTTTCAGGCATTTGGTTACTATCCTTGTTTGGTTTCACTCCATGATGTTTCACAAGGAGAGGAGGTGAAAAGGTATGTGTACTGAATTACCGACACTTGATATATATATATATATACCTACACATTTCTGTTATGACCTATACTTCTGTTTGCAAGCATTCAGAAATATCTCATTAAATAAATACTGTAAATCTCCACTGGTACTGCATGTCTGCATATGAAAATATTGTATTGTGGGATTTGTGGTAATATAGGCTAGAGGAGTGGTGTTTGTTTTTTAAAGAACATCATAATCTTACAGACTTTCAGTTAAATGTGAGGTCAGCTAACATCAGAAGGTTTTGTGTACATCTTTATTTTGCTGATCTTCAAAGTATTATTTGTTTCTTGAGTTTTATTTGTTTTTTGTTGATATTGCTTTTGATGTTCAAAGCCTATGCTCCGTGGTTCAGCCAACCCCTCCAATTTTTTGAATGTTCTATTTGATATCTGTATGAATATTATAAGGAATCATGTTAATTGTCTTTAGTTATGATCCTCCTACATTAACATTGCAAACTGCAAAGGGTTTAACATTTGGTTTTGTTTGTTTGACCGTCTCTCTTGGGTTTAGAATAGCAAACTTTTTTTTCATTTCTGTGTTATCTAATTAGCTCATTTCCGTTACATTTGCTCTCCTCTCTTTATTTCCAAATCTTTTTAGTGCTTCACTTCTTTGCCTCCCACAGATCAAATTATAGCCTTGCCCCTGTTGCCCTTACTTTTCAGAAAATTTGCTAAAAACATTTGAAATTACATGATTCCTCATATTTTGAAAAAATGTTCAGGCCTATTTGACAATATGTTAAGTGCAGGATAAGAGACAAGCCTTTTCATCAAGCTTAGAATATCTTGCTGGGTAGAGGGAGCAGTGATAGTGCTTGTTCCAGTGTGACACCTGATTACAAGCCCGAAAAGCTTAACTGAGGCTACTTTTGAAGAAGGTCTTTTGGAAGCCACAAATTCATGTGTGTTGTCTTAGTCCATGAGTTATATCTCTTGATGATACTTGAGTTAGCTGTGTGAAGTTGATCGATTTGCTGGACAATTTGTATTGCAAATGACTTCATCTGGTTCTATAGAACTTTTCAATGTACCAGTTTCTCAGTTCCTAATTATAAAATATATGCAACATTTTCTTTTGGGAGTGTTGAATGGTCACTATTTTAAGTGCATGTTGGTTTTTATCTCAACAAGCAGTGCTCTACATTATCTTACCTGTTTCGTTTTAGCAGCAATATTGCTGTGTGAAAAAGGCTTGATTAGTACAAAAAGATCCCACAACTTGGAATTTTTCCCTTTGAACATGTCTGATAATTTCAGTGAAATTGATCACCTACAGAGGTGCAGAAATATTGGATAACTAGACACGTTTCTATTGTAGAAATTTTAAAGTCATGGCATGTGGCGCATGTAAATTTAATGGCACTGAAGTTTGGTGGAAGTAGATACAACTTGTATTTGCAAAAGGCCTGAAGTGACAACCTTCATTGGCTCGATCAATGAAGGGTTAGTGAGAGGCATCCAGAGACCAAGGCCAAACACAAGTCTGCTGTGTCTTACCTACTTAACATCAAGATAGAGCTCTTTCCGAGCTTCAGAATATATTGTATCCAGTGACAAGACTCTAATGTAAACAAGAACAAGCGTAAGACTACAAGTTACTAACTACAAGTTTAAATTACCGAACTTCATAACTCTGTTGGAATGATAAAAAGTTCTAAAATTGAACACAGTAGAAGTTTGTAGAGGATGTATCGATATCCCTACAGTCTTATACAAGTTTGTAGTAAAAAGACACTGAAAGTAATAAACAAGGCTTATACATTTACCCTCTACATTCACAGTACGTGTCTATTCCCAAGATTTTCAACAAAATTCTTAATTTTTGTTCATCATTCCCCAACAGAAGTGACTGAACTCACAATGGCATATATGCCTTGTACTTTATCACTGCGCCTTCTCATGATCAATTACTACCTCAAAAGCTGGCTCTTCTGTCACCAGTGACTGTGATGCCCTTCTTTTGGCCAGTGGACATGTCTTCAGCAGTAACAGTCAGGATTCCATTTGCATCAATATTGAAGCAAACATCAAATTCAGCTTTACCCGCACGAGATGGAGGAATGCCATCAATGGTAAATTCACCTAAATAGTTATTACTTTAGTTGTGTTACTCTCACCCTCGAAAATGCAGAAGCCGGCGACAGTTTGATTGTCAAAAGCAGTTACCAAAGTATTCCTCTTCATGAAAGGAGTTCTGCTGTATCTTGGAACTACAAAAGTCATGATACGCTCAGTAGTAGTCCTAACTCCAAGTGATCGAGGGGTGATATCCAAAAGAGTGAAGTCTTGAAGCTTTCGAGTTTGATTCCTACAACTACTCAACACTGCGGTTTGAACAGCAGCACCGTATGCAATAGCCTCATATGGATTAATTCCCTTACAAAGCTCTTTTCCTTGAACACATCTTGTAATAGCTGTTGCACTTTGGGAATCTTGAAAGAGCCACCAGCAAGAACAACATCATCAACACTACTTATCTCCATTTTCCCATCCTTTAAACACTTCTCCACAGGCGCTATACAGTTTCTGAAAAAAATCTGTATTTAGTTCAAATTTTGCACGAGTAATAGTTACTCAAAAATCAATACCCTGGTCCAAAGCATCAACATCAATGTCAGCCTCAGACACAAATGAAAGCCTCCTTTTTGCCTTTCACATGCATTTCGTAACCTCATAGGAGCCTTGGGGTTTCCACTAATGTCCACATTCTGCTTCTCCATGAATCGCTTGACAGAATATTCCACCATTTTGTTATCAAAGTCTGCACCTCCAAGGTGAGTGTCTCCAGCAGCGGCCTTCACTTCAAACACACCATGAGCTATTGTAAGTAGAGAGACATCTAAGGTACCGCCCCCAAGATCAAATATCATAACATTCCTCTTGTTTGACCAACCAGCCGTCTTGTCGAGGCCATAGACAATGGCTGCAGCAGTTGGTTCAATGATGATACACAACACATTTAGGCCTGCATCGACACCTGCACTTTTTGTGGCCTGACATTGCGAGTCATTGAAATAAGCAGGAACAGTGATAACTGCAGTCTTCACAGTTATACCAAGCCTCGGAAACCTCCCGCATCTTAGCAAGAACAAAAGATGAGATTTCTTCTGGAGCAAAAACTTGCTCAGTGGTCACAGTACTTTTCCACTAATACTCCCCTCAGAGTGATTACAGCACCATTAGTACTGTCGTCAATCTATTTTACCAACAAAAAAGAGGATATTAACTGTTTGCTGGAACAGATATGAATACAATGAACCAGGGAAGGGTATTGTTGCTGTTTCATCCATAAAAGGAAATTTTTTTTCGTTCCCTAATCCCTACACCTTAAGCCCCAACTGGGTATGAGCCATCATTCTTAAACACAAACAGTCAATTCGTCTTGCTCCCCAATTCAACACGAACGGTCAATTCATCTTGCCCTCCAATTCTCAATGTTAGCACCATCAGGATAAAAATCTCAATGTTAGAAGGAGCAGGGTAAAACACAAATGGTCAATTCGTATTCTCAATGTTAACAGGATCAGGATAAAAAAGCAATTCTCAATGTTAGCAGGACCAGGGTAAGAGTCTCAATGTTAGCAAGATCAGGATAAGAGTCTCATTGTTAGCAGGATCAGGATACAAGTACTAGTGTGGGTTTGAGAGTCCAAACCAAGTCAAAATCATTACACAAGCCTTGTCTAAAGGCCAAAGCTAAAACCAATGGGAAATTATATTAAATATATGATTACCTTGAACTTCGATGATAATGAGCTTTCATAATCTTTCTCCAATCTATCGGTGACCTGCCCCTCTCACCAAATCAATAAACAAGAAGAGAGCAAGCATCATACAACAAAAAAATATAAACCAGGAGCGTGAAAGAAGCAAAATTGAGAACACACTTCAGTTACCATTAATCATGATAAAAATTCCGTTACATGATAAGAAAGTGTTTTCTCGGCTAGAACAAAACCAAAGATTTCATCATCATCAACTACTGCATCTCTGAAACAAACTGATGCTCTAGCCAGAAAAACCGTTCAAACATCTCATTGAAGCCCATGATCAAACACAATTAAAAACCATAGGTGCTTCAAGGATGATACGAACCAACAATCCCTAACAAAAAAACAATTCGGAAAAGAAAAAAGAAAATCAAGTTGGCTGCCACTAATCTAAAAGCACACCCAAACTCTCAAAACCGATTCGTTTTGAACTCATAACTGTCTTAAGGAGATTCTGAGATGCTCAGCGACCTGGGATTAATCGAATCCCTAAAAAATATGGCAACGATTGGGGGCTGGTTTCTGGTATCTGGACCAGGTCCAGAAGACAGTGAGTTTCGATTTTCTATTTTCTATCTCTTCTACTGTTTATCTTCCATTAGTAACTTATAGGGTTTATATCTAGTATAGAGGTTAGAATTTTTATATTTAGTTTTTCTGTCCAATTTTTTTGAGAAAACTTCACTAGTTCTTGTTGTTCCTTCATTTTTCTGTAGGTTGAGAGAGCACCAGCCCCGAAAGCTACTAATGTTATAGACCAGGTCATTAGGTCCGGGAAGACCAGTCAAAAAATCAAGTAACTGTTGAAACTGGTTCTGGTAACCAAGCTGGTGCACCAAGTTCAAAAACCAACAATCAAGCTCCCACTCAAAGGAGCCAAAATCATGCAGCAAAGGATGGTGTGAATAAAGCAGTAAAGGCTATGGAACCAAGCCAAGCTTCCTCGGAATGGGCAGGATTGTAAACCGGACAAGGCTCACTGTCTTTTCTCATTGTTTTGATGTTATTATGCTGGTTTTTCATATGTTTTTATTATCACTGGACAAATTTCCATTTTATTTTGTAATTGTTAAGTTGGTTTGGACGACTGTTAATTTTTGAATTGTGAGCACCTTTTGCATATTTGAACAGTATCAATTTCAATGAGATTTTTGTTGGTTATTTGATTGACTTGGTGGAAAATTGTAGAACACCTTTTTCAAGATGTTCATTCAGCTTGTTGAAATGTTTGAATGTTTTAGACGTGTTCGTGGATAAGTTTGATAACTTTGTTCAAAAATGTAGTTGTGTATATCGATCAGAATCATAATTCATATTTTGACTCGATTTAGTTTGTCTGTAATTGGAAGGAAAAGAAAGGTGATTTATAAGTTGGATAGGCGGGAATTGGAGTTGCTGAGATTATAGTTTTGGAGGGAAAATAGGAATGAGGGTTAATTCGGTCTTTTGTCATCGTTTTTGACCTACGGAGCTGTTAGTAATAACTGACGAAGTGCGACGTTGACCCCAAATAAGGAGGTTAGGTATCATATTGGTAGAGTTGAGAGTTTGGGTATTAAATTGGTCTTGACACAAGAGTTTAGAGACATATGGTGAAGTTTTCTCTTTCTCTATTAAAGAAGAGAAAATCATAAAATCTCTATAAAAAACGAACTCAACTCCAACAACTCTTCTATTGTACTCTACAAAATTAAATATTTTTTTTGTATTATTTAATGAATATATATATATAAGTATTCTATATTTATTCATATCAAAATCACATGGTTAATTGCTTTAATTTCTCCATTTTTCATTGTAGAGAGATAATGTCATTTTCTTCTTTTTTTAGGAGAGAGATTGAATTATAAAAGACAAACAATAAATTTTAGAGGTTCTCCTATAAAATATACAAATTTTGAGAATTGTATAGATATAGAGGATCATGTTCTATCTCTTCCCATTTTTTGTATTTTAGAGGATGCTTTATATGAACTGTTAAAGTAAAAAACGATGTTTTTCATCTAAAATAAAGATAATCATAATTTTACAAGAGTTGTTGGAGATGCTCTTAGTCGTTGTGGTTGTTTTGGAAGCCAGGAACCGAAACGGGCGGTCACACTAAATGAACCACATTTGAGTTAGGAGTTGACAGAGGCGATGTAGGTTTCATAGTGGCTAGAGAAGACAATGGAATCAGGGTTGGAGACTCTCGTTGATGCGCCGCAGAGGGAACTGTGTGGAATGACACTGCTTTAAAGCTTGAACCAGAGGCTGTTTTCTTCTTTGTTGGAGTATGTTGTGTTAAAACAACTAGTTAATAAGTTGCAAAATAATATCAAGACAAGATGTTGTTTACAACACAATATATATCTATACCTCATTTTATAATTATATAAGAATCTAGGATACGATAACAACCAAAATCCTAAATTTACAGATGAACAACAACAACAACAATAATCCAATCCGATCCAATTCTATTAATAAGCATCAAAACATATACAGGATTGCAAATCAATATCAATCCCTGTTAAATAATTCCTACAGTAATATCAATCGTACCTTGAAAACGAACTCTAAGGATGTAGATGAAGAAACTGATTTTGTTTAGATGATAGAGACTTGCTTATAGCAATCCCCTAAGACATAAATTCGTCCCTACTCTTGTGCACGTAGTTTT
Source organism: Comarum palustre (assembly GCA_951800085.1). NCBI lineage: Eukaryota > Viridiplantae > Streptophyta > Magnoliopsida > Rosales > Rosaceae > Comarum > Comarum palustre. The sequence goes on from OX637580.1 coordinate 7,215,765, forward strand.
TGGACGTTTATTTTGCAGGATACAACTATCGAATCGATGCACTTCGTAAGGGGAGAAGAGAGAGGAGATTCGAATGTCTCATCTGTTTGTTCTTGTAGTCTTTATAAAGACGAAAACGACGCTTGACGAACAGATGCGATGCTTTGACGAACAGAGGCAAAGCTTTGGTTGTTCTGGTTTGAACCTAGAAGTCATGTTGTTTTGTTAGATCTCATCTTCTATCATAATAGTGATAATAAAACAAATAATAATAATGATAAAACAGATGGTAAAATAGTAAAGTAAAAACAAATGGTTATTATTAGTTTTTACCATACATCCTCCAACAATACCCCACATTTTCTATTCAAACCCGACAATACCCCATATTTGAATAGAAAATATAAATCAACGTCATTTCAGAGAAAATAGAATCAACATGCGTCGGAATTGGTGTCTTTTGGACTTGAACCATTCCTAGTGATAACTTATTGGTATTACCTAGTGATAACTTATCGGTATTACCTAGTGAGGCAGTGAAATCTTTCATCTTGAACTGTTCATTAAATGGTAGTAATACGAGACAACAAGTATCACACATATATCATCTTCACATTTCAATTTTATACTGTTGTGTTCATTTTGGTCCTGAACATATCCCGACTTCATGAGAGCTCTAGAGAATTTAGCCATATCAATTCTCATAGAGGCGACCCACATCACTCTTATATAGATAATGCTAATTAAGAATAGTTCGTTCTATCCCACTTTAGAAAAGGTATTAGCATTATTAAAAATAAATTAATATTCATCCCTCAATCGTCAACGGAAAACACACATTGTTACATCATAGGAATAAGCATATGTGTGTTATGCTTTGAGTCTTTCTCAACTAGTTTGCATGGGATCTCCAATGTTGCTAGGTTATGTTTTCGCCATGTAGTGACTCATTATATTGACTTAAGACTCATTCCCCTCGATGTAGATACGACTTGCTCTTTCGTTAGGCCTTTAGTCAAAGGATCGGCTAGATTTTCTTTTAACTTGATGTAATCCAATGCTATCACTCCATTGGAGAGCAATTGTCATATTGTAGCATGTATTTGCCTAGATTTCTCATTGTACATTTTGTTGTTGGCTATATGTAGGGCAGCCATACTAGTACAATGAATACAAATGAGTGTTAAAGGCTTAGGCCCAATGTTCTAAAACTCGGTCAACTCGGCCGAGTACTCGCTACTTGGCTACTTGCCGAACTGATTTTCGTCTGCTCAGTGTCTCTAGTCAGTCGAAAGAAAATTGGCCGAGTACTCGGTCCAACTCGGTCTGTTGGAAAAAAGAAAAAGAAAAAACAAACGACGTCGTTTTCATTCAAACCTAATTCTCTAACTCTGTCTCTGTCTCTTGCTCTCACCTTTTAGTCTCTCACACTTTGTAGTTCTCTGACTCGCATAGTCGCACTACCTTGGATTGCTGAATTAGATTTTGATATGTCACATTGTGTTCTTGTTCAGTTGTTCTATTGTTCTGTATCACAAAAATAGATGATATGAGTTTTAAATTTGAGTCGGATTCAGAAAGAGTACTAGATGGATATGGAGAAGAAGAATTTGAGGCATAGTTACAAATGATATGCTTGAGATTGTTTGTAAGAATTGAATTTGGTATTTGCTTTTATTACTTAGAATTTATTGAGTTATTGTAATGGTTGTTTTTAATTTTTAGACATTATTATCTCTTGAATATGGTAATATTTTATTCACTATTTTTATTATTTTGAATATTATATATTTTTAAAATAATAAATTAATCCAAAAATTAAAAACAGAGTACTTCCTCTAGTACTCATCTACTCGCTACTCCCCGGTCGGCCTACTAGCGACTAGCGAGTGTTAGAACATTGCTTAGGCCATAATGAGATATCTTCAACAAAATTTCGATGTCATTCGGCTTTTTCGACAACTTTATCCAAAGCAATGAATTCTGATTTCATTGTAGATCGTGCTATACAAGTTTGTTTGGATGACTTCCATGACACAGCTCCTCCACCAAGTGTAAATATATAACCACTTGTGGACTTACATTCCGTACTATCCGAAATCCAATTTGCATCACTAAATCCTTCCAAAACAGGAGGATATTTTCTGTAATGTAGACCATAGTTCATTGTATACTTCAAGTATCTTAGAACTCTTATCAAAACATGTCAATGGTCTATACTAGGATTGCTTGAATATCGACTTAATTGACTTATTAAATAAGCCAAATCTGGTCTTGTGCAATTCATAATGTACATCAAGCTTCATATTATTTGTGTGTATTCTAATTGAGACACACTTCTACCATTATTCTTTGCAAGCTTACACGATGGATCAAATGGAGTCATCATCGTTTTATCATCATAGTGTCCAAATTTCTTTAGCACTTTCTCCATATAATGAGATTGAGTGAGTGTATAGCCATTACTATCTCTTTTAATTCTCACTCTAAGGATTAAATCTACTAATCTCATATCTTTCATTTCAAATTGGAACTGAGCATCTTCTTTGTGGAGTTGATAATGTCCTTGTTTGTTCCCATTATCAACATGTCATCCACGTATAGACATACAATGATACAAGCATTTTTGGTTTGCTTGATATAAACCACATTTATCACATTTGTTTATGGTAAATCCAACAGCCATCATTGTATAATCAAACTTCTCATGCCATTGTTTTGGGGCTTGATTAAGTTCATATAAAGTTTTAACAAGTTTGCAGACTTTCTTCTCTTGCCCTTTAACAATGAAGTCTTCAGGTTATTTCATATAGATTTCTTCCTCTAACTCTCCATTTAAGAATGAGGTTTTGACATCCATTTGGTGTATTTCGAGATTATATATAGCAGCATTGCTATTAGCATTCGAATGGAAGTAATTCGAGTGACTAAGAATATGTGTCAAAGAAATCAAGACCTTAATTTTCTCATTTGAACTAGCCATCTTTGAGTTGATCCTCGATTTCTCACTATTCAAGGAATTGTGCTTAGAGGTCTCAAAGTTGAAGCATTGTTACAGTTCATTCTTGAGATGGTAAGTCACTAATGTCATACCATGATTAGTGACACTACATGTTTATCTTGATATCTTACAAAAACTGAACTGCTAAATGCCAATTGTATGGATGACCTATTGGAAAGGCTTGGTCATGAAATATAGTACCTGTATAATGCTTCTTATGTCCTCTATTTCATAGTTGTACTAGTTTATATATACAAAATGGAGACTTTTTAATATATCTAAACTTTGAAAGTTGAAATGGAAAACTGTTTTTATGATTTTATGAATTAGGGGGCGTTGAAGAATCTGAATCTCATGAAATGGAACAAACTGTGGACTAACAAGAAGATTATCGATTCTGTATGCCCAAGACACACTGCTGTCATTGAAGAGGGACAAGTGTTGTTGACCCTCTCTAATGGTCCCGAGAAGCCATTTGTCCGCATAATACCTAGGCATAAGAAGTGTGAAAGTGCTGGAGAGAAGGCAACAACATTCACATGGATAGATAAATTGAGCTGATGCAGAGTTGATTTCAATTGACGAGGAAGTGACGCTCATGGATCGGGGGAATGCCATTGTTAAGAAGATTGAGAAAGATGCCCTTGGGGATGCCAACATGCCAAGTCTGAAGCGTAGGGATCTTGAGAGGAAAGGATACTTCAGATGTGATGTTCCCTATGTCAGGCCTTCCAAGCCTGTTGTTCTCTTTGCATTCTCTGACGGCAGGCAGCAGACTGGGTTAAAGTGAAAGACTTTACCAAGATTTTTTCGCCTTTAGTTAGTGATTTAATACTTGTTATTTCAAATTTAGTTTTAGTATTTGGCTATGTTTTGATGGAATAAGATTCCTGTCACTTATTTTGTGCTAAATCTTTGGCAATGGTTAAATAGTAGTAAAGGAAAAGTTACGACCTGGTTTGATTTGGAGATTATATCCCTCCTAAGTTGAAAACTCTTCTCTGGACCTTGCTGCATAGAAAGCTCCTTACCAATGTGCAACGTGTTACTAGGAGGTTCACAACTAATGCTCTATGCCCTCTGTAATTCTCATTTACATCTTTCCGGAATTTGCCCCAAGTCTGTTCATTTTGTAATGCCTTAGCTAAACCTGGTGCTATTTCTAATTCTTTCTCACTTGATTGGACTGGCTGGATCTATGCTTAGTTGTGTGTCATACCATCAATAAAAACAATATTCAATGGTGCAACTTATTTGTTTTTATTTGCTGGTTGATCGGGGAACAAGCATGTTTTTGATCCAGCATTTGTTATGCCTACCTGTTTTGAACAGAATGGAAACTGCTCAACTTAGGACTAGTGCCTCCACTAACGTCAGTTACACAATGTTGTCTTGGAATATACCTCCTGAGAACTATTACAAATTGAATGTTGATGGTACTAACCCACTCTGGTTGTTGGATTGCTGGCTTCCAAATTAACTTGGGGATTAGGGCCATTTTGGATGCTGCATCAGGGTTTACAGCTTGCCTCTAAACTGCGCATATCAAACCTGGAGATAGAATATGACTCTGCCATCCTTGTGCACTTGATGCAACGTTCTAATTTTGGTCTTCCTCAATGGCTGCCACACTATGATTGATGACAAGTATGAATGATGTGAAGCTCTGGCATGTCTTTAGGGAGTTTAATATGACAACTGATATTTTGTTTAAATGCAGCATCAACTATGAGCTTGGAATTATTTTCTTTGAAGATCGTCCTCTGCATGCTATTCTAGCCTTTCTTGATGACTTGGCTGTTGTAACTAAAGCTAGATTAACGGGCTCATGCTTTAGCCTTTTGTCGTTTTCTTCTGTTTTGTGCCTTTTTGCCTCTATTCGTAGCGAAAAAATAAAAGGATGCGTCATTTGCCACTCATTTTCTCTTCTCACCTCATTTATATATTTTTAACTGTAAGTCTACTTTGTTCACTAATTTACAATACATAAAATATCATTTTTCTAATTCTACTTTGTTCATCTTACATTCTTTTCTCACCCTTAGCTATATATAGTTTTTCAATTTCAAATTTGCTTTATTCAAATAACCATTACTTGGAAAAAGATTTGATGCCGATGAAAAAAAATTGAATATAATTGAGCGACATGACATAGAAATTTACATACAAAATAGACATAGAAAATAATGAGTAAATGGATAACCGAAACCTCAACAAAAAAAAACAAATAGTTCACCTCATAATCAGATTGATCGATGTTAGCATCTTCAGACTTCATAGATCGATCGATTATGATGAATTTTAAGTTAAGACTTATGAAGTACATGTTTATCTAAAATAAAAAGATAAAAAAATTGTAACAACTTACTGTCCTATGTAGTAATTTTACATCAGGATATTTTGGTCTTTCAATGTGAACAAAATTGTTTGTGGGATGTCAATAGACGTATCCAAAAATTAAAATAAATTAAATCCTACAAAGGAATTTACAAATGACACATTTTGGTAGAAAATCAAGTGAGGAAGTTAAACAATAAATTCTTTCATTTTTAATTCCATTGACATTTAAATTTTTCTATTTGATAATGCAAGAGGGAATATGGTTTTAGAAATTGTGAAATTGTACCTTGAATTAAATCTACTGATTTAATTCTTCTTTCAAATACACTCGAGTGGATTTTTTTCTTTAACGTATTTAATTTGACGACGAATCGAATGGGTCACTATATACCCACTAATTGCCCCATAGCTGTGAATGATATTTTTGGACTTTTGTTATATTATTAGAAACAAGCTACTTTTTTTAGGAATAATATAAAAAATTTCATGATCGGAGATACCGATTACATCCATGAGGGTTATCAGTGATGATATAAATTTCTCACTCTCCTCCCTACATATCCAAAACAACAATAATTATAGTGGACAAGAACCGATATAAAAAAAGGTTCAACTGTAACCTAACCTAATCTGGAGGTCTCGATACATCATTCTAGTCAACCTTAAGAAGAAACAACAATTTCAAATACTACATGCCAAACTTACCAACATATATGTAAAGGTAACCCCATTAAATTGACAACAAGAACTAACCGACGTTAGAATAGTCTCTGAAAACGACACCATAACCATGACTCATCCCACGACACGACACCACAACACCAACCAACCGACCAAAACTTTAAAACTCTTGCTCAAAGAGGAGGGACACCTAACCAAGACAACCAATCAAACAAACTGAAATTAAAAAACCAACCTGGTCCCAAAGAAGGCCCAAGCCCACCCAAACCCTTAGACCAAAAGGGCACAAAAACCAACCGAATTTGACTCTGCCATCCTCGTGCACTTGATGCCAAGTTCTAATTTTGGTTTTCCTCAATGGCTGCCACACTATGATTCATGGCAAGTATGGATGATGTGAAGCTGAACCATGTTTTTAGGGAGCCCGATATGACAACTGATATTTTGTTTAAATGCAGCATCAACAATGAGCTTGGAATTATTTTTTTAAGATCGTCCTCTGCACGCTATTCCAGCCTTTCTTGATGACGGCTGTTGTAACTAAAGCTAGAAGAATGGGCTCATGCTTTAGTCTTTTCTTCTGTTTGATTGGGCCTTTTTGCCTCCAATAGTAGCAAAAAAATAAAAGGGTGCGACATTCTCTTCTCACCCTACATATAGTTTTTCATTTTCAAATTTGTTTTATTCACATGATCATTACTTGAAAAAAGATCTGACACCGACGAATAAAAAATCGAATATAAGTGAGCGACATGACATATAAATTTACATACAAAATCGACATATAAAATAATGAATAAATGGATAGACAAAGCCTTAACAAAAAAAAACAAATAGTTCACCTCATAATCAGATTGATCGATGTTAGCGTCTTCAAACTCCATAGATCGATTATGATAAATTTTAAGTTAAGACTTATGAAGTACGTTTTATCTAAAATAAAAAATTGTAACAACTTATTGTCCCTTATTGTAATTTTACATCATGTTATTTTGGTTTTTCAATATGAACAAAGTGTTTTGTGGGTGACAATATAGACGCACCCATAAAATTAAAATAAATTAAATGCTACAAATAAATTTATAAATGACACATATTTTAGTAGAAAATCAAGTGAGGAAGTTAAACAATGAATTATTTCATTTCAATTCCATCGAAATTTAAAATTCTCTATTTGATAATGCAAATGGAATAGGGTTTTAGAAATTGTGAAAATGTAGTTCTTCCCAATATACCTAAGATGATTTTCTCTTTAACGTATTTATCTTTCTAAACAAAAAAGTTAATTTGACGAGTGGGTCACTATATATACACTAATTGCCCCATAGTTGTGAATGATAATTTTTGGACTTTTGGTATATTGATTAGGAGGTCCTTGAATAAATGGTCAGATACGATTCTATGAAGGGGTAACACACAAATGACACCGCGGTCAATTTAATATTTACTAGCTCCATTTAATAGGAAAAATTCTTGTATGAACGGTTATGTATATACACGATATAATATTAGTTATTTATAATAATTTATATGTTTGACTATCTATATATTAATATTATATTATCTTATTTTAAACGTTTGTATATATATGGGGCGTGAAGATACACTAATTTTACAAATTTTGCAAGAGGTTGAATAATTTTTTTGGAATTTTTTCAATTTTGTTGGTTTGAAACAAGCGCTTCTCTCTTCGCGCTAATAAACCAAAACCCCTAATCCATATTCCAAACACACTCCTCATTTCCAAAAATCCCATCCACTCTGTCTCCTCACCGCCATGGCCTCCGCCGCGGAGACCTCCGAATCTCTCCTCTCCAAGCTCGAATCCGCCGATCCAGCCGGGATTCACCGCCTCATCTCCGACTACCTAAAACCATTCGCCGACCTTCACAGCAAAATGAACAAGACCTCCGCCGCCAACCTCCAAACCCTACAACGCTCTCTCGGCAAAAAATTCATCCCCTTCCTCAACGGCGCCTTAGCCATCCTCCCCAAACGCCTCGCCGATCCTTCAAACCTTGATGCCGGTTTTGCCCCCGAATTGTTCGATATTTACCGCCTCTGCCTCGACTCCATGGACGCCGTGTCGTCGCAATTCTCCGGCAAGCCGTACAAGCCCCACCTCCAGAGGATCCGGTTGGCTTGCGCCCTCGAGGCCTGGGGCCACCACCGCGACGCCGAGTCCGAGGCGCTTCGGGTTTTAAAGAGCTTCAAGGCGATTCAATTAGGAACGAAGCCGGTGGATTTGGACCGTCGATTTGTGCCAGGTATCGAGCAGGGCGGCGCCGATAAGGAGTTCGGGGCTCGGATCGGAGAAGTGGTGTGGATTCTGGCCAGGTGTGCTTCTGCAATTCGAAGCAAGGAAGAGGCGGTGTATGAGCGGCTGCTTTGTATGGTTGAGGAGTTGGCTCCTTGGTTTAGGTCAGTCAATGTGGCATTCTATTTTCAATTATTCTTGGTTAGGGTTTCAAAATTGCGAGTTCATTGTGAAATGCTAAACCATGAGCTTTGTTCTGGACCATTAAACGTAGATACTTGCTGTGATAATGTTAGTAGTTTCCTCATTTGTTTATCTGATATCAACTTATCGTAGGGTGTTAGATGAAACTGCAAGTGACAAAGTGCACAGACAGCTTGCCATTTATCTCGGGAGGTGTAATCTTTTTTTAGTGGAGGAGCTTTCATCCTTTGGAGAAAATCTCGTATGTAAGTTCTGCTGCATAACAGTGAGCGAGTATGCAAAGTTGCCCACCAAAGATCATATGTTCAAGGTTACGAAAGCTTTGTTTTTTAGTAATTTATGTTCGGGAAATTCAATGTGCATATCTAATCAGCATTTCTTATGCAGTGGGGAGGTCGAATATGTTCTGCTTTATTGTCATTACAAAAGACTAGTTCATCACTGATCAGTAACACATTGTTATGCTTGTTGGACTCCCTTGTTCATGAATGCAAGGTAATCGTAGCTGAGTTTAATGTTGATCGAGTAGCAAGAAATTTGGTCCGTCTAATGTCTATCTTCTTCAATTATTGGTCCCATCTCAATGTTTAGTATCAAAACTAAGGCTTCAAGAACGACCCACTAAGTAGTACAGATTTAACTTCTCTTTCAACGAAATGGCAGAGTATTAAAAACATGATAATTGTGCAATATCCAGTCTTATGGATGTATTTTCAAGAATGAAAACCAAAAACCTCTAATGCCATATTTTTGTTGATCAAAATTCTTTTGAAAATGAAAATGAAATTTTATTATGATTTTTGTCTTTGCTAATTGAATTATTCTTAACCTAGCCGCAAATGTTTTTTCTTTTGTCCATAGAGTTTAATAATGTAATCTCTTTGGAATTGGATCCCACAACCAGCAGATCTTGATGCTGTATCTACCTCCTAGGATCTTCAAGGAATGCCATTGTCTGTTAGGTTTCTGAGGGACTATAGTTTTCTTGTTGAGAAATTTATCAGCATCGCTTTTGTTTGCTAAATTCTTTTTAGTAGACATGCATATATTTTTCTATTGGCTCTTAACCTTACGACTGTATCTAGTATCTTTTCCTACTATCTCATTATAAGATCAAGTATGCAAATTGTTTTTTAGTACTGTCTCATTAACAAACTAGTGTCAGGTCTTCTTTGTGTTTCTATTTTTGTTTATTATTATTTTCGCCATCCAATGAGGGCTTGGGTTTCTAGTCTATGTTAGTGATACAACTAGTGGAAGATTAGCTGGACATAACTGTAGCATAAAATTAATTTCTTTTGAGTTTTACAAGTAAGTCCAGAGGTGTTTAATCTACAACTTTTAAATCATTACTTGTTGGTGCTCCATTATATCACCTGCTTTTGCAGTATAGCAAAATGATTTCCACATTTACATTGTGATATCTTATGAGTCTTTACCTGTTCTTTTTTACTTTTGTCAGGCACAAACTAAATTCTTTTATTTGACATGATCAAAACTAAAGTATTTTATCTATTTTTTTGTAGATTTTATCCATCAAACAGTCCCAATACTGGAAAATCCTTTAACAGAATGTATATTAATTCTAGTTGTTTTAAAGATATCTTTGACGTTCTTAATGTGTTCTAACATAATTGTATATTGTAGTTCTATATTGTATTGTAGTTCACATGCAATAAATTTGTTAATTAGAATTGAATGAGATTATGAACTTGTTATGTCATCTTTTGACCCTTTCCATCTTGACCAGAGGTCTTGAATAGTCTACAAACCATAGATAGATTCCATTTATATATTTTACATTTATTTTCTATGAGATGTGACTTTTTCTGGCCGAAGTTACTATTGCTAAAAGTAGTTATTTGGTAATGTTGTAATTTCCTTTTTTCTTTTTGCATCAGTACTGATGAATCACTGTTGTAGTACTTCCACTCATCTCTTTTATTGAATCACTGTTGATGGAGAGCCTTTCAAACTTTATTTGATAATAAATCTTGGTTTGAACTTCATGTCGAGATGTATTTGCTTTCTTTGGTACTGTGGTATACTTGTGAGTTTATTAGTTACTGGTTATAACAAAAGTTTGTGTATCCCAGAATCTGTCTAACTTCTATAAAATTAATTTGGCAGGCTGAGGTCAAATTTCCAGGAAAAGATTTTGCTGAACTTATTGATTATTGTGCTAAAAAGTGCCGTACCACAAGTACAAATCTTTCTGGTACTTTGAGATCTCATTTGAAAAAGTTAATAACTCACTTTGATCAGGTATCTTATATCAAATTTCACCTCTGTTCCCCTATTATCCTTTGTTGTGTGATAATTAGAATGTAATTTTCTTTGCAGGTTCCACCTTTAAATTTCATTCTAAGGCTTTATGCTACTGGTTTGCACTACGTTGATTGTAGTTTAAAGTCAAAGGATGATGATCTTGCATCTTCTGGGGGTGCAATTAGAATGTTGCTTGATGGGGGTACAGCGACTGATTTGTCAGATTGTCTTGCTTTTTTAGAAAGATATTTCCAAATTGGTACAAATGATATTTCCAAAATTGGGGTTTCCACGAGTCACGCGCAGAAGAATTTAAAGGACTATCTTCTGCCTTATTATAATGCAATGGAGTTCTTATGCCATCCGCTTGTTGACATAGTTTATTCGGGAAAGAAGCAGATTTTTGCTGATAATGGAGCTGCCTCTGTTTCTAATGGACTGAGGGTTATCCAGGGTGCCTTTCATCAGTTATATGACGTGTTCCTTTCTTTACAAACGTGAGTGAATTTTAAAGTTCAGTATTGTTGTATCATTGCTATAATATATCAATTATAAGAGCATGTCTGTATACAAGTTCTATATTCTGGTTGTCTTCAAACTGAGCTTGCTGTTCTGTTAGATTTATTTTTCTATTTTGTGGGGGGGGGGTAGGATGAATGTTTTTTGTATATTTATTATTTTATGGTTCCAGGGAGAAATGTATTAATATATTTTTTTCATGTATAATTGGGAGTTCATCTTTTCCTTTTTTTCCGTGCTTAACTGTTACATACAATGAACTCCTGAGAGCGATTTTCAAAAACTTGGGGACTAGTCATTTTAGATATATCTGTTGGCTTTATTCTTTTCAAAACTTTATGAAATTTTCATTGGTTTACTGGGAATTAGTTAATTGCATGTTAGATATATCTGTTGGCTTTATTCTTTTCCTATTTTTTTTCCGTCCTGCTTACCTTTTAAGACGCTGAGTTGCTTGAACCTTTTAATTTCATGAAATTTGTGTGTGTTTTTCATGATTTGTTGTCTGATTGTATCACATGCTTTGTTATCACAGTTTGAGTTTGTAATGATGTTACAGTTATATATGCTCATCTCTAGGTACAGAATTACATGTGATATAAATATAGATGGATTTAAGCCGAACAGCATCCTTCATGCTTCTGTGGCTGCTTGTATACTTTCCACCAGAACAAAACTTAACACACAGGTTATCATTTCTTATAATCTAATTTTATACGGATAATATTTTTTCTTGCACCAGTAGTATATTTTGTTCACTTGGTAACTCTTGTACAACATCATATTATTCATTTAATTAGATTATTATCTTGTGATTGTTATTTCAGAGGAGTGCACAAACACTATACCATATCATTACCAGCGAATGGATTGAACTTGATGGTCTAAAGCATATATATGCCTCTCTCTACAGTACCGGGACACGTTTGTACAAAAACAAGGAGCTGACTGAGGTAGTGTTTAACAGAATGTTGTTTTAGTAACAGGATTCTGTTTAGTCTAAGATAAAGTTGTTCGTTATTATCTTCTGACTGAGAAATATTTATCACAGTTAGTTTACTTATCTTTATCAGTTATTGAAGATCAAGTTTAGATGTAATTCTCTAGGCAGAGTTTAATGTTTCATATATTTGATGCTTCTGGTCTATCACTGGTTATAGTGTGTTTGGTAATTTTAGTTAGATTTTAAAAGACGGGAGAGAAAAGAAAAGGATTTGTTTATTTTCCTATAGTTTAGTTTGGATAAGCAGTTAAGGAACTGTGAAGGTTTTGATTAATTTTAGGAATATTATTAATCAAAACAAACACTTATCCCCACTGTCTCCATCTCTCTCCGCCTAGAGAAAAGAAGAGCCTAGTATACAAAAAGGTTTTCAAACTATGTTATCTTCAATTGTCATTTCTTTCTATCTTCATACTGTCTTCTAATTACGTTGTTTTAGTTGAAGTAATGGATGGACATTTGTGCAGAGGGTGTTTTACATGCACAATGCTGATGCACAACACTGATGTTGTAAGCATGGCATAGTTGTGTAACTCTGTTGTATGGAATTCAATAAACTGAATCAATCCTCCAGGGGATTATGATGTCTACAACAAAATCTGCATGTTTATGCTAATTGTTATGTATCACACGCCTCTTGCCTCCATTCTCCATCTACAAAATGTATTTTGTGAGGGAGATGATATAATGTATTTGTTGAGATATATATCCCACATCAGGAATATGAGACCTTGCGTGTGAGTTTATAAGGGTTTGGGTCACTCTCTCTATTGCCAATTGGTTTTAGAGTTGTACCCCATACTACTTTATCATGGTATCAGAGCGGGTTACCCACATACACGTGTGAAGCCCAAAGGCCACACGAACTCCACGACCACCTAAGTTATTGTCCACGTGTTAGGCTTAAAGATTCGCCACACGTGCCGTGCGGGGGCGTGTTGAGATATATATCCCACATCGGGAATATGAGACCTTGCATGTGAGTTTATAAGAGTTTGAGTCACTCTCTCTATTGCCAATTGGTTTTGGAGTTGAACCCCAGACTACTTTATCAGTATTAGCACCTTAGTTTAATTCCGAAGCTATCTATAAAGCAATAACTAAATCATCTACCCACACTTCATGATTCTCACAATCCAAGTTTTCAACATGCGATAAGGTTTACATAATACACCATGCCAAGTATGAACCCTTGTAGAGCAAGTGCATCTGTATTCTCACTGGGGCTGGGGTAGAGTTTCTGGCAAGGAATTTTATTCTTCAGGAATCAGTTTCTGTATTATTATTTTTTTCTTTTGGTTTCAACCTGAGTCCTTTCACAAAGTTAGTTCTTAAACCCTCTTTTGACTCGTTAGATATGTTTCGCATATGAATGAGTGTAACCAGGTTCATTGTTTCCATTGATAGAAGAAGTAATCTTGGTAATTTGAAGGTTTTCTTTCCCTATTTCCGTCATATAAGCATTTTTGGTTCTTGTGAACTTTTTGGGAAGTAGTTTTTTTTCATCACTTTGTAATCTCCTTATACAGGCTTCAGAGGCTTTGAAGCTATCCTGCAAGGCATCTTGGGCTCGTGTTATACGTCTTTGTGAAATATTTGCAGGCAAATTAAAGGTCACCAGTGCTGATCTTTCCAAAGATACTATTTTAGATGTCTTGAATGAGTCATGTACAGTAAGCGCTTTTTTATTGGATATTCTTAACCAAGTTGATAATCACGAGGTGAAAAGAGCTATGGTAGAATGCCTTGAAACTTGGTCTACAGCAGCAAATTTGTTTGGGAAGCTGCCAGGTCCAATGTCTGTGGTGAAGCAGTGGGTTAAGGTAGCCAATCTGTTTGGGAGTGTGTCTGAATGTTTTGTACTGTGTTTACTTACCATGATGTTTTCTCTAGCTAATTTTTTTCTCTATCATATCCAGATGGAATGTAAGTGCTGTAACAATGTGCACATTGAGGATAGTTGTCCAACCTTATACAGTCTGCTGTCATCTTCTAAGACTTTATCAAAGAAGACCACCGAGATAATCTTGGAGCAGGTTAGAAATTTTTTGTCATTTTGAGCTCAGGCTTATCCATAGATTTCATAGGTGTACAGTGAGTAATATGGTTTTCATCTGCTTCTACATCTTGAATTTTATAGGGACTTCTTGCTTATGAGCAAATGTATGCTTTGAACCCTGAGTTTTGTCAGAAGATGCAAATGCAAATTATAAACATACTACTGCAAGATGTGCACGTCACACCAGATAATTGGTTGCAAAAAGCAAGAATATTAGTGAGAAAGGGAAGATGGTTAAAACTTTATGGAATCAATGGTCTAAAGGACTGTATTTGTTGTTTAACAGAAGCAATAACTTTACTTGTAAGCAATCAGGTAATATGTTTTCTTTATGTTTTTCAGTACCTTTTGTTTGGATTAGAGTGCGAGTATTTTAAACTCTGGAGTTGGAATTTTGACCGACTTGGATTAGTTACTGATGCAGATTAAGATGTATGGTAACACCAGTATCCATGAAACATCTCCTCGACATGAATTAGCTGTGGCATATTGCTTACGCGCGCTTTGTACCCAGGAGGATGAACCACAATCAGAGGTGTTATTGCATAAACTAGTCTCTAGAATTGAATACTTAATGCTCAAATTCATCTATCTCATCTAAATGTTTTCAGCCAACTATTGGATTGATTTTGTTCTGTTTTTGTTATTATTACAAACAGAAAATGTTTCAAGATATCCGTGCTGCCCTTGATGCATGGTTGGGAATTTCTAGTACAGACATGTGCTCTCCAGATGACAAATGCTTCATGGTGTCTGAAAGTACGATGACACTCCTATATAATATTTTTGATTTGTTATCTATCAAGGTTCGTCTTTCTACCTTTAATGGTGCTCTAGGTTCCACAAAAAGGATATATATGTTTTAGTTTTTGTTTTTGGGAAAGCATGTGAGAATAATTTGCAATGTCATTGATCAATGTTTGCTTATTGACTTACTCCTTTCTTTGTTTTTATTTTTTCAGGGTCACATGGATTATTATCATGATATATATAGGATTTTCATTAGATTATATAACTGGCAAAATATTCCATTAGAGAAGTTCTTGGTCAGATTGTGGGAGTGTAGGAGAGTTAGTCATGCCCTTTGTAGTTCACCTGTTAATGATGCACTTGTCATGAACTTATCAGATCATTTCAGTGAACTTTCAAATTCTATTGAGTTTTGGATAGACTCTCTCAAGGGATCCCAACAATTGGTAATAGGGTTCCAACATAATTTCTCATTTCTATTTGCAAATTTAGCTCGGGGCCCATGCATTCCCAAAAGCTTGTTCCGATGTGAAATCACAGTTGATGAAGTAAAAGAAGCTGCTCTTGAACTTATTTCAAGTGTAAGTTCATCTCTAGTTTTTACCGCCAACTGTTATGCTGTAATGATGCAAAATAACCACTGTAAACTTGCTGCTCTTATAGGTTCCTGTGTCGAGTCAATCATCTTATGTAACTGCATATCTCTACTATGATTTATGTGAAAGACTAGTTTCGAACGGCCGGTTAGTTGAGGTAACTTCAATCAATCTTGATTCCAGTTTTACGATTAAATTAAGATATGATTGGTATTGAAGTTGGATGTCCTGCATGTTGACTTTGTTGTCTTTCTCTTCAATAAATCTAGGCCCTGTCATATGCAATGAAAGCTCACCAGTTACGCGGTGAACTATTCCGAAAGAAGTTTGAGTACTGTTTTGTACAAAAGACTGAAAAGTACAACGAAACTGGGGATACCTATCAGAAGTTTACACTGAAGGATCATAATCTTGTATTGCAAAGATCAGTTTCCCGTGAAGTTTGGTCCTTTGACACTAGTTCATGTAACTTGGAAAAGTGTTATCTTAGTCCCTATAATGTACTTCAATGTTATCTTGAAAGCACTCTTCAGGTATTTCTTCCTATTCTCATTACGTCTTCTAGTTTAGGATATAAGAGTGACCTATTTTTATTGAAATCATATTTGGAATTTGATGTCTCACATGAACTGCAGGTAGGGGTGATCCATGAATTAATTGGTAATGGAGCTGAGGCTGAGTTACTTTTACAGTCGGGAAAGACTATTTCCTGCTCACAAAGCTTGCCACTATTTACAGTTGCATTTTGTTCGGTTTTGGGTATAACAACTCACTTTGCTTTGGTCTTTGTTCTATTGTCATGTTATGATTTCTTCACTCCCTTGTGGGGTCAGAAGGTGGTTAATTGTTTGATTTTCAATCTTCAGGAAAACTGTATCTTAAGAAGCAGCTTTGGGATTTGGCAGAAAAGGAACTTGAAAGTGCCAATCAATATTTGGAGGCCAGTGAAAAAGATATTTCTTGCGTAAAGTGCAGATTGATGCAGAAAGCAACTGTTGAATTGAATCTTGCTGATTTATACCAAAGCAAATTTAATAGTTCAAGGAGTGCATCTTTAGAGGAATTATCTCATGCTGAAAGTTTGTACACATCAGCATGGACCAAGCTAAACCTTCCTGAGTGGGAAAACTCTGTTAGTTGCCCGGGATTAATTGTACTTAAAGAAGTTGGAAATTCTGCTGGCTGTACTTCTAGTCATTTTGCAGAATCGAAGGTGGAACCAAGAGGCAAGACAGAATCCAAAAAGTCTAGGACTAAGAATGCCCAAAAACCAGAGGGGAGGGATAAAGGTTCAGTTCCTGAGAATAATTCAAGGTCCACTCGGTCTAGATCCCAATCTTATAATCAAAGTGTAAGAGGTACTGGTGTCCAAGGTGGTGATTCAAAACATTTGAAACGAAGCATTGAGTGTGATTCTTCTGATGATTTAAGTAATAGGAACTTTCTTTTGGATTTGAAAAGTTGTGAGGTTTCATATGGATGTGACCTAACATGCATTTGCGACAAAATGGGGTGTTGGCATTGTCTTCCCATGGAAGTTATGGGATCTGGCTTACTGAAAAACTTTGTAGATTTGAAATGGGAGTATGTCCGCAGGCGTCTCTCTCTCAGGCTTCTGACAAGATTAGGTATGGTCCATCTGCATGTTCTGATCTTTTACTTATTAATATCAGCTTGCTAAGGTAGTTAGCAGTCCAAAGATACTTATGACACTCATTGTGTAATGTTTATTTCTGTTTCATCCTTCAAATTTATATATATGTATGTTCATTATATACTTATGACCAGATTCAGGACCTTATATTTTGACACTAGTGTGGGCAATGAGAATTGTATGTCAGTTAATGGCATTGTTCATGATTTTGGAGCCCTCATGTGTTACTGTTTTTCTTTTACATACAGGAAATTGTTTGGAGGATCAAGGTCAAATTACTGAAACAATTAAATTTATCCATCTAAGTGTATCGATTTTAGTCAGCAGGAACCCATCTATAACTACCCCATCCGTTCTGCCTACTTGTTTGCTTGATCTAATGGCAAAGGAAATCCCTGGGGATGTGCTTAGTGTTGAGCGTGCGGAAATACTGTACAGCATATGTTGGCTGTCTTTAAAGAGTCGTTCTGAGAGTAACAGGTAATTGTAGTAGCATGTTTATGCAGGTTTGTGTTTACATCTGAACGTTTTCCTCTAAAATATATTCGGTTGAAATGTTAACTGGGGAAAATATTTTGATGGCAAATGACCTGGTATTCGTGACTGGGGTTTGTCTTAAACGACTGATTTCTGGTATTAGAATTTCAGAGGGAATTTTACTTTGGTTACCATGTTTAACTAGTATGCTATATTGCCATTAATTAGCTTGTAATCTTGTGAAAGAATTCACTTATACATTTCAAGGTGTAGCATGCACGGTGCTATTTTTGCATTTCTTATATTTATGCCCAAATCAAAGAACACAGGCATTGATGAAAAATCCATAACAGCTTCCTGGCAAGAAATACCAAATGGGTTTTGCATTTATCTTAGCCGACATGGGTACACACACATTTCAATGGGAAAAAATTTCTAAAGTAGACGAGCAATGTAGAAACTGAGAAACTACACATTATAATCGATCAATGGATGCTGATGTACACACTCTAATTCCAATTACCAGATAGAAGATCACATTTGCAAATGTCAATATAGGCGCATTTGTCACTTTTGTAATGGTACTGAGTGCTGCTTTATAGCCATATTAACTTCCTATCCTTTTGTTTTTCTGGCTTATTCTGTTCACCAGGGTTCTTTTCTCTGATCTGCCTCGTATCCATCTATCAAAACTAGTCTCATGGTTGATGTTAGCTTTTGTGCTCTGCCGTGAGGTTCCTGTACTTTTTCAGAAGGTCAAATTTTTCTTTCCATTCATTCTTATTCAAGCAAATTATTACTTCAAGTTCCTTTGCATCCTGTTTAGTTGTGTTGTTGTATTAACAGTGATGTCATACTGTATGTCTTAATCAGTAACATTGCATTTTCTTGTGATATTTCAACGGTGATTTCATGTAATGATTATGAGGAGTATAGTGTTAATCTATTTGTTTATGAACTATTAGTTTCCTTTTCGGCATATGTCATGCAAGGGTGCATTTACTTGAGGTGCATTTATATGAGCAGTTACGTTCAAAGTAAATAACCTTGTTTCGAAACATGTATTGTTCCAAATAAATTGTTTTTTTTTCAACTCAAATGTACCTAGCTTTTATTTTCAAAGGCATGCAAGGGATCTTTCCTATGGTGAAAGTCTCAGGGTCAACTGCTCTCAGTATGGATAAAGTCTAGGGTTTACAAGTTTATGATAACAAATTTATGATTGCTTCTCTTACTTGAAATATCCTTGTTATCATTTTTTACTTTTACTTTGTACTTTTACATTGAACCTCTTATTTTTCCGTTAATTTTTGTACTCTTGAGACCCTTTTTAAGATGTAAAAGTTATCTGTTTATTTTGAATGTTAAAGTTCTAAGATAATATTAATGAGTCATTCATGAGATCCAATTATTCTTCCTGTGTTCATTTGTGATGCCATGTTATTGTTCAAGGTGATATTGACTTTTGGTATTCAACAGGTTTCTAGATTGCTTGCTGCTATATTTCTACTTTCTTCCTCGAGTGAATCTTTTTCTCTGTCATCTTCTTGCAAAAAGCTCCATGAAAATCAATGGGCTTCTTATTTTCATCAAGCTTCAATTGGCCCGCATCTCAATTACAATTTTTTCACAAAAATATCCGAGAGGTGTAAACTCCAACAACCTGTAAACAGTGAGGTAAGTCCATGCTCTTCTTTTGTTATTATTAGTCTAATTATACAAGATCTAGGCATCTCCAACCACTGTGCTATTACCTACACCCAAATTCAAAATTTGACTCACTCAAACCTATTTTTTTCATATGGGTTTTGCATCTCCAACCCTATAGTCAAAACCTAATCCCAGATCATGTGGGGACCACTCAATCGATGAGTGTGAAAATTAGGAGTCAAAATAGGACCCTTTTTAGGTTTAAACCTATTTTGACTCAACTTGTATTTTGGTCGGAGATGTAAAATTGAAAAACCTAAACCTATTATAGGTTTTAGAACAAGGGTTGGAGATGCTCAGTCAACCTAGATGCAGTCAGTCAATTTATATGATAGAGTTTGAACCAATGTTTTCAAAGGCGAAAGCGAAGGCGAAGGCGAATTGTGGAAGCCCCGCGAGGCGAAAGCCTTGAGGCGACGGGGCGACCGCCTTTCCAACAAATAATAAATAAATTCATTATATATATATAATCTCAATACATAAGAGACTAAGAGCATATTTCAGTAAATCAGTAGCAATCAGTTACACTGCATCAAACAAACATTTGAGGCAATTTAATACCTCACTGAATTCAGTAACTTTCAGAACAAATAACTTTTAGACTAATCTGCATAATGGAAAGACTAAGCACTGGTCCAATTTGGCGCAACAGGCCTATCGATAGTACAGGCAGATTACTAGATTAGTGCCTGTTGTACCAATCTAGTACCAATCTGGTCCAATTTGGCGCAACAGGCCTATCGATAGTCTAAAAGTTATCTTCAATCTAGTACAGGCACTAATCTGCATAACTTTCAGAACAAATAACTCACGCAGACACAACAAACACAACACAGCTCCAAAAACACTAAGCACTGGTCCAATTTCACCTTGCTAATGCGAAGGAGAGTACGGATTGTTTCTCAAGTATATATAATCCTAGACTCCTAGTTTATAAGCAGAGTTTTCAGAACAATTGCAGCAATAACAGTAAAATTAAGAAGAGAGGATTGAGAAGACAAACCTGGAGGTTGCTGCAATTGCGGTCGGATTGGGAGGAGGTGATCAGATGCGATGTTGGGATGAGAGTGATGTGGCGGAGGAGGCAGTGATGTTGCGCTCGAGGCGGAGGAGGAAGTGATGGGGCGGTTGGTGTTGTGGGGGTGATGGGAATAAGAGGAGGCAGCAATAACAGGTTTTTACGGTGGCGGTGGGGGAATTGTGGCGGTGGAGAGCTCGAGCTCGAGTTCGAATAGGATCGTGGCGGATTTGGGTGGTGGACAGGGCGGATTTGGGTGTGAACATAGAGAGAACAGAAAGGAGGTAGAGCGAACAGAAAGGAGGCAGAGAGAAGAGACGTAGGGTTTAATCGAAGGAGACGACCAAAACGGCGTCGTTTTGACGCGAAAAAAAACAGAAACCCAGTAGCAAAACGACGTCGCTTTGACGCGGAAAAACCAAAAAAAAAAATTCTCCAGCGCGCCTCGTCTCGCCCCGCCTCTGCGCCGCCTCGTCGCTCCGGCGGTCGCCTTTCCAGCGGCGTCGCGGCGAAACATCCGGCGAGGCATTTTCCCGTCGCTCCGCCCTAAGGCGCGCCCCAGCGCCGCCTCACTTCGCCTTTGAAAACACTGGTTTGAACAATCACATGTCCCGTGGTAGTACTCAGATATATTGTTCACTAATGAAATGAACAATCATTTTCATACCTCAGTATAAGTTGACATTCGTTAACTGGTTTCTAAGTTTCTAATTGTTTATAGTTGCTCTACTGCGTTTGATGTCCTATTTGATTATCACAATTAGAAATTAAGCCAAGTGTCACTTTGGTTTATGTGAAGCATATTCTAACATATTACTGTAATGACATCTTTATTCCAGGGGACACATTTGGCTGGCTCATGCTTGGTACCGGAAACACAGAATTTACATAGGTTATTCCTGTCACTTTGGAGAATATGGTAAATCATTTGGTGAAACCTTTTTTAACACGATTTTCCTCCCCTGTTCTTACCTAGATGCAGGGTCGCTCCAGAGTCAACTCAAGACCTTGAAGAGTTTGTGACAGAATTCTTTGAAGGCCTTCCATGCACCACAATCATCTGTATAAGTGTGCTTGGAGGCCCTTATGCTAGTTTGTTACGAAAATTGTTGGATTTTCCAACACTTGTGCATGCATGGATTGTGGTTTCACGCATGAGCTCTAAGAATCAATGCTTGAAATCTAAGAACCAACGCTTGAACTCTAAGAATCAACGCTTGAACTCGAATCATCCTATCAGTGTGCTTCTGCCTGTGGATTCTGTATTAAAAGGTAAGCTGTTCAATAGACAGAGAGCTATAGTATATCTTATAATATTTAATACTTGATGCATTAGTTCTGCAGTGCTGAATATTTTTGCCAATTTTAACAGGAGATTCAGATGATGATAGTTTTTCTCGAATAAAGAATTGGCACTGCCCATGGGGTTCCACTGTGGTTGATGATGTAGCTCCAGAGTTTAGATTGATATTGGAGGGGACATATTCATCATCTATGAAACATCCTGTACAGGATACAAATGAGAAAAAGCTTTATTGGTGGGCACAGAGGAAGAATTTTGATCGCCGCCTTGGTGAATTTTTGAAGTAGGTTTTACTCCCTCTCTGTCTGCAGCCATCCATGGGTTTAATTGGGTGACTTGACATTAGGCCACTTATTTGTTAAAATTAGCTAGAATTCATTAGTATTCTAAACTGCACCATTTGACACCCCTGAGGTATGTATTCATGCACCAGGAACTTGGAAGATTCATGGTTTGGTACCTGGAAACTTATGCTACTGGGTGAATGGTCTGACTGCAAGCAGTTGGACAAGGAACATGAGAAGCTAGTGCGCAGTTTGAAATCCAAATGCAAAATGGAGATAGATGCAAGTCTTTTGAAAGTCATCCTTGGGGGTTCCAAATATGACTTTGAAGGAGGTCCACGTGTTATACAGCTTTGTCGTAAGAACGGTTCCTACGCTAGTAAATTTGGATGTTTAGAGGAAGAAAAGTGTATGGCATCATGTAATGATTCTAATGGTTGTGATAATTTGTCGGAGTTGGCCTACAAACTAATATCAGAAGCAGTGAATGAGCTTGAAGGTTTACATTCTTATGTAAATATAAAGCCAACAATATTAGTTCTGGACTACGAGGTGCAGGTATTTGCTCAATATCCTATGTATTGTCTTATATTAGAGATTAATTTCCCTAAATTTTAAGCCAAGTCCTTTTCTTGTATGAATGGTATGATGGGGAAAGTGGATGAAGTACTACTATGATTTATTTTTGACATGTATACATGCATTAGGCTAGGCTTTGTGTTTGTCTTTGCTAGCCAGGAAGCTTACAAAGTTCGGCTTACATAATTGGACATTTGTTACTTCTCCATTATTTAGTCATAGTTGTTACACCTCATTCACTTCTAATTTGATTGATAACTTTCTGTAAATAGATTTTAAGTCAACTCTCATTGATTCTCTTTTTGTATATTTGTTTTAACAAGCTGATCAGGTGAATGGTTACTGCAGATGCTTCCTTGGGAGAACTTACCAATCCTTCGAAACCAGGAGGTGTATCGTATGCCTTCTGTTGGGAGCATTTTGGCAATAACGACCTCATTTCCTTCTATTGATCCCTTGGATGCTTTTTATCTTCTGAATCCCAGTGGTGATCTAAATTATACGCAAAATGAATTTGAGACATGGTTCAGAGATCAAAACTTGGAGGTAATAGCTCTTTCTATACAAGAAAGATTATACCCTGTACAAACATGCAGATTTTGGTCTTGAATAGAAGTTCTGGACCCTCTACTTATACACATAATTGCATTTTGCACCAATTTATGTTTTAAATTAGATGCACACTTGTATTTTATGTCCCAGAGTGTAATGTCTCACTTGAATTACTGTACAGGGGAAGGCTGGATGTGCACCTCCTGCTGAAGAATTGGCAGCAGCGTTGAACAGTCATGATCTATTTATGTATTTTGGCCATGGATGTGGTATGTTTTGGTTGTAGATATTGGTTGGCATTATTGTTTTGTATAACAGGTTTGCCAATCATCTGTTCTGAACTTTATTTGTGTACGTGCTATTGTACAGGGAAACAATATATTCCTAGACGTGATATTCAGAAACTGGAACACTGTGCCGCAACTCTCCTGATGGGATGTAGTAGTGGTTCTCTGAAACTGAATGGATGTTATGTTCCACAAGGTACTCCACTATCCTATTTGCTGGCCGGTTCTCCTGTCATTGTCGCCAATTTGTGGGATGTGACGGATAGGGATATTGACCGATTTGCAAAGTCCATGCTTGAAAATTGGTTGAAAGCAAGGTCGAGTCCCTGTGTGGGTTGTGCCCAAAGCAACAAGAAAGTCGCAAAGAAGAAATCGGACAAAAACCTGTCTTGTGAGCATAGGCCGACGGTTGGATCATTCATCAGTGAGGCACGTAAAACTTGCCAGTTACCTTTCTTGATTGGAGCAGCACCTGTATGCTATGGTGTCCCAACTAGCATATGTAAAAAAGAATTGTAGCACGACCATCATAGGTGAGAAAATGCAGATATAATTGTATAAAATTTTTGGCGTAACGAGTTGTACAGACCTTACCCTTGGAAATCAAAGTTCTCCCTCATGGTCTAACCATTTACCAACATTAATTGAAGCCACTTCTTTCGTTTCTCCCGTTCATTGTGCTTGTTCCTTTGCAATTTAGTTTGAGGAAATTGATGAACTCTGGGTACCAATTGAAGGCATGAATGAGGTTTTGGAGCTTGGGAGGTGTGGAGATGGCCGCTAATAGTGGTTAAGCTACAGATGATGGCAAGAGGTGTTAACGAGAGGTCGAAACGATGTGAGACAGAATTGTCCTCTTTACAAGAAAATGTTATTCGCTGAGATAATGTTTTTGGTAAAGGATTTTCTAGCTGAAACTGAGACCATTAACAGTTGGACATGATGAAATTTCAAACTTAACTGAGACCAACTCTTTGTTATGTGCAGGGCAGAGATTGGATAACAGTTTGCGTCACCTTATGTTATCCCCAAGGCCTTGGAAATGGCAAAGATATCAGCCGTTGAGCAACTGCTCTGAATGGTGTATCAATGGATCAAGAAACAGAATCATAATGAAGTCTTGATTGGTAATAACAAATGAATAGAAAATCTTGAAATAAATCACAAAATACAAATGTAGACTTTTAATCCAGTGCCAAATACATAAGTTAAGGGGCGGGATTATGGGTTACATTTGAAAATATATTACACAACACAGGGAAAAGGAACTTATTATCTCCACTTTCCGTTTTCCCTTGCTATTCAAATGAGAATTAAATCAATGCAAATGCGATAAAGTAAAATCATACTTTTTTTATTTTGCTTTGTGCAGTCCCTCCTAAAATTTGTGTGCCCACGCAATTTTCCTAATTCCCCTCTTAACCATTTCCAGTCTATTGTTCCTCGCTATTTGCTTCTCTATGTCTATGTCTCCTCCCAGAGCGTCCCAACAAGGCCCTGCCACGACGCCGGAGTCGGCTCACCAATGACATGCCGCCATCATCATCATCATCGTTACTCTCACTGTCCTCATCTTGATCAGAGGAATCCAAACCACCAATAGGAGTCGTGTGCCGGAAGCCAATGCTACCATCTGATGCCTGGTGGAATGCCCTCTCATGCTGCCTCATCCGATTGGAGGATCCAAATGCATGCCATAGAAGAACTACATCCAAACCCAGTCCGAATGCTGCATTCCTTCCTGCAGCATCTGCTGCATCAAACCCACCATCCTCTTCGTCCGAATCAAACCCATAACTATTTCCTTCTATTACATAATCTCCGAAAAACATTGCCCCCGGCATGGACGACTGTATTGTGCTGATCACATCATCCTGTTCTCGCTCACGTTCAAGGCTTCTCCATTTCTGTTCTATTATAGGATCTACTTCACGTGGCCGAGCTGACGGGTGCTCTGCCTTAACATGCTTCCTAAGCTCCTTGTAGTTTCCAACAAATGAGCAGTTTTCTTGCATACAGCTTCTCTGTTTAGCATCTAGAAATTCTCGTGCTGGTTCAAGAACAGTCCAGCCTTTCACCTGGCCCCTACAGAGGGGACATGCAAGCTCTGTAACTTCACACTTATCAACTGGCAATCCAGAATCTGGTGCCACAATTGGATTAATGGCAGAGCCATGCAATGACTGTCCATGACCAGATGACACTATTTTTGTGTAAGCTTTCTTGTACTGGTCAAGACAGTTGGAATGTCGAAAACTAGTTCCACACATGTAAGGGCGACAACCTTTGTCATGGGAGGAACATAGGAGAAGAACGGCATTGTGAGGGTACTCCATGCACACAGAACACGTTGCATCCTCCCAGTCTTTTTTCTCCATGTTTTTGTAGCATTTCTTAGGGCACAGATCCTCAAAGATATCTTGATTCAACCGCAATGGGTATGGAGCTGATCTGTATTGTCGGGAAGCAAACCTGCTTCGTCCCCTGCTACCTTTTGCCATTTTCCAGGTATTCCTGAAAACCATATTGCACATACACAAATCCATGAACCTTCACATTTTGAGCTGTATCTATATGCACATGCATACACATATGCCCCAATTTGGTTACAGTTCAATGAGAGCAAATAAGAAATCAGAACTTCAGGTCAGAAAACAAATCATATGCAGTTTTAATCATCAATATTTCCAGGAACACAACTTGCAATGGATGCAGATCACAGAAAATAAATTTACCGAGAAACTATGAACCTCAACTTTTGCTGACATTTATTGTCTAAATAGTTATTTGGAAAACAAATTTCCGCATAAGCAGTTCTTCAGCATGCCAAGAAAGCATTAGACATCAAGTTAGAGGCACTTACAAAACTTCACGTATCATACTATCACACTCCTTTTGGTACTTTCCTCCATAATCTCCCAGCCTATCAATATTTGAATTTTGTACTTTACTGTAACTAAATCTGTAAAAGAGCCATATTCCCATTGCATTCTTTATCCTAGAGCCACATTAAGATTTCAAATATAGCAACATGGAGGGCAAAAATGGATGTGTATCCATTCTCAAGTGAGCAAGAAGCTCAAATTATCATACATATTCTAAACAGCCAAGCCTCACTATCTCAACAAAAAGCAGAAAAAATATCAAGGGTAACCAAACACAAACAAATAAAAGAAACGTGCTACTTAAGTCTTACCTGACCACAACCAGGGGACACAAGCCATCATATAGTTCAAGAGATGTGCCAACTTAGGGCCATCTAAACCATCCAGAACAGTTGTCTGATCATGTAACTAAACAGACGTGTTCTTGCTTGAAAGTTCTCAAATTACACTGGTTAAGGAAGGTAGCCTCCTGACTTAGGTTGGTGTATACTAGGCTGCTTAATTAAATACATAATTCTGCAATCCAGGAAGACACATCCAAAATTAACATTTCAAACAGATCTTTGGATCGTGTAGATGTTGCAAGATACTAATCTCAAAAGATAAAGGGTTCTATGAAGAAGAACAAAAGGAAGGTAATGATGTGACTAATCCTAAACATTAACATTTAAAGCATGGACCACTACTATTCTGGAACCATTTCCTTTCCAAGTATTTCCCATGATTTAGGTTTAAATAAAGCCAGAGGATTTCAAAAGCTAAAAATTTTGCAGCATAAAAGAGGAAAGTGATAAAAATTGCAGAAATTATATGACTGTTCTAAATGTCATAAGACACTAAACTTCAGAGTTTGAAAGTATTTTGTAACATGTATGACTAGCTACGGTTCAAATTTTTGATGAACTTAATGAAGAAGGTCCTCTGTTTGCACCAAGCTTTTATGCAAACACTCAACACTGGGGTCAGACTTAAACAGTTCATAATAATCATCACTTCCATGACCAATTTAACATGGTCAACAGATTATAGTTAAATGCTGGTTTCAAACTTCTCTTCCAATGCGGCATAAACTTCAATCAAAAAGTATTTTGTTTCAAGGGAAAACAGTCTTGCTCAAGTGCAACCCAAAAACGTGTACTGCAGTAGAAGTAGAAGGGCTTAATTACCATAGGAAGGTTTCAAGCAACTTCTTTTTCTGAGAAAGTTTTCCACATCTTGTCTAGTTCTGCTATCGTGTCCAATAATGCGATGAACATACAAACTACAGACACAAGACATCTTAATTTGATTTTCTTAACAAAATCTGGATCCTTTCAAGTATATGGCGTCTTTCAACAATTATTGGGTTCCAAAAATTCTCAGCCATCAAACCTTCTCCAATTTGATACACCAATGAACATTTAGTTTCCACCTCTGATGATACCGTCAGATCTAGTTTCCTCCTGTACTCTAATGTTTAGGTTCTGGTTTTCTCATGTGAAGCCTTATAGTCTCAGTTGACTTCCCCACATATACATTCAATTCACCCAAATGACTCTAGAATATACAATCAGATTGCAGCAAGTCCTTCTGAAATTCAAAAACTCACCGTATGTGGTCTTGTACTGAAAAAAATACAGAACCAAAAAGCAATGATCTAATCAACACAAACAAAAATCGCACGTCCCATGACAAATCAAATTGCAAACATGCATCGAGACAAGGCATTCAGTGCAATGCAAGATGATAACCACAGTAATTACAGAAAGAGAAAGCAACCCTTACGATATAACTTTTAAAACCAGTAAAATTGTAAGGCAATTCAGCCCACAAATGTACATTTCAGCATAGGAGTATAGTCGGGAAAATCAAAAATTGAAAACGAAGAGCCTAACCTGGCTGGAGTAGGACCAATTCTGGATCGAAGAATAGTTAGTTGCAGAGACAAAAGTGCATCTGAATGGAATCATAAGCCAAAACAATACACCGGGTCAGAGATTTATGTTCAGTTAACGAACCACGCAACAAGACAGCTTCATTAAACAAACAAATAATGAGAACATGAAGTCACATGGCTCCAAGACCTAATATTCAATTTCAGAATCAAAAGTTAAAGTAAAAAAGAAAAAAAAATCATGCTTTCAACTTCTGGGCACCTTTTGCTTACAAGCAAGGCAACAACCCAGCACCAAATTTCCCACCTTTTACACCAAGAAATTAAATTACAAAAAAACTCCTACTGGATTTGTTCTCGCAACAACGTAATGAAGAATGAACACAAATGAAAACAAACCCAGAAACAGGATCGCACCAGATAAGAGTGAAACTTGGAGAAGCTGCGATTTGAGGGAGAGTTTTTTAGATGGTTCCACTCATTTCTACGCAAACTCCATTTTTCTCTCTTCCTCTATAAATTTGAGACCTTTTTTTCAGAAGAAAAGAAATGGGGAGAAAGAGGCGACGAGGTGGGGTTAGTGGCGTCACGTTGACACGTGCCTGTTACACGTTGTGGCGTGGGGCTATGTAACTGAGCAGATCAATCCAAATCCACCGCATAACTTCATCAACAAGGTTGACGCTATTATTCCTTCAAATTGAGCAATTTTAGGGGTTTTTATATAAAAAACTATTTAAATTCTTAAATGATTAAAAATGACCTTAATTTTTTATAATGTTAAGCTAGTGATTTTAATTTTAATTCTAATCCTTCATTCTCAGTCTTCTGAGATAGAATTTTTAGTGATTTTAATTTTTCAAAAAGTGATTTGTTCTTGCCTGCAATGTAACTCTTTAATTGATTATTGTAGATCCGTTGTTAGGATTCTAAGGTTCATGGGTATGCATCTTCGATTTACTTGTAGGGATTGGTTAGGGGATTTGCCTTTAGATTTCGATGATTTTGTTTGATTTTGAATCAGTGTTTGTTTGCTGTGATTTTGGTTGATTGTGTTATGCGTATATGGATCTGGAATTTGAGTAATTCGTGATTTTAACATGCATTTCTAGAAGATTGTGATATGAATTTAGAGATGATGATTGTTTTGTTTTAGTTGAAAGAATTGACGTGCCTCAATGGCTTGGTTAATGTAATAGGTATGCATATGTATGCTTCTTCGATTTACTTGCCGGCACTGGTTCTGGTATCATATGAATATTTATATAACTATCCATAGAGTCATCACATCAAAACAGTTAAATGAGGTTGCTGTCAAAATGTGTACTTAATGATGCACTTGAGTTTTTAGCATTAATAGGGTCTGAACTCTTGAAGGACTGTGAATATAGTATCTGAACTTACAAAGTGACCAATGTAGTAACCAGATTCTTCTTTTAGTATCAATGATATACCTGTTAGAGATAAAGGTGTAATTTCAGTTTTTTTATTTTTATTTTTAAGGATTGTATTTAGGATATTCTATAACCTAAAATATAATCACTATCAACTTAAGAACTAGCCTTCAACATGCCAAGACTTCATCTAACGACTTACTGTCTAAATGGTTAATATACTGGTATAATCACTGTTGTCTTAAGGTGAAAGATTCATAGATTTTAGAGTGCAAAAATATCTTAAATACAAAATTCAAATTAACAATTGAAAGTAGAATAATTATAAAACAAAAATATTATTGTGACGGAATTATGAGCATAAGATAGAATTTAGTTAACATAACTACAAATATAAAACCCAGAGCCTCGCTCATGGGTAGCTACTCATAATTAGACTTACAAGTACAAATACTTGTAATAAAAGTACATCACACCGAATGATTACAGACTGAAATCTTCACACAATACTTACATTCACACTCTTATTTCACACTATTCTAGAGACACTGTTTACACACTATTTTTCTGGCTTTCAGACTTCGAGAGGAAGGTTGAGAGTGTTTCCAACTTATATTCCAAGTTTTTCGATGCGTTCTCTCGGAAGCTTGAGGATCCTTAAATAGCACTCGGACTCCAAACTCGAATTAAACACAGCTAAGAGAAAGTGAGACAGGAGGAATCAATCTTTTACTTTAGTAAAAGTAAAGTTATTTGTTTTTATGCGTCGGCAGCAAAAAAGAAAAACTCACTAACTTTAACAAAAGAAAAATCTTTTGTCAAGATGCGTCGGCCACCGCTCATTTTTTCAACATGTGAACCCACTAACTTTAACAAAAGAAAGTCTTTTTTGTCGTGATGCTTCGGCCACCGCTCACTTCTCCATCATGTTTACTGTATTATAGTATTCTTCCTTAGTGTAATCAAACGAATCTTGGCCCTTTTGTTCCGCTTCTGATGCTTTTTCATCTTTTTCTTCATTGTCTAAATCTGAATCATAAGGAAAGGGATAAGGAATCCTATATCCTTTTTCTTTCTCCATTTTTTTCAAGCCATTTTGTTGCTAGGGTGCAGTCAATTTCATTTCTCATAATGGCTGAGAGAAAATCACAATTTACTGGTGGAGGATGATTATAGCAGGAAACCATATTTTTTTCTCCACTTGCCAGAAGGCTTGACTCATAATCTCTCCGCACCATGTTTTTGATGCACATGATTGTCATGACCTTCATCCATGGAATGCTCTGATTAGGACTATCATTTTCGCTCATCTTGCTCGCTTCTTTAATCAGACCTTGAATTATCATGACATAATGATAAGGAGAGATATAATTCATTTGATCTTTCAGCATTATCCATTCTGGTGAAGTTGATATGAACTTTAATCTTAGGATACATTCGTCTGGTCTAATGTTCTTGACAGCTTGAACTATCAATTCAGGGAATTCCTCTAAGTCTTCATTTGATTTTGTCTAAAGATTATGAACAAAACCATTCTCCATTAGCCACAGTTTTTGTTTCTGAGGGTGTTCAGCTTGGACATTGATCAGATATCTCCCATAATATGAGCCAGAAACAGTAGACAAAGTTGGTGGAAACATCTTTCATTTTCCCAGATGCTCATGAAATTTGAACCATTCGGACCGTTTCATTGTTGTCATAGAGATCTTAGCACTTTCTGGATTTTCTAGGTATATTACCTTCGACTTTTCCTTCTCTTTTGCATGGATTCTATACAATTCTTCTGTAAGTGCTTCAAGAGTTCCAAGCAGATGCTCCTCATTATTTTTATGAAAAGCATAAAGAATATTATCTATGATAATCTTTCGCTTGAACGCCAACAATCTTTTCGTCTGGAAAACTTTGTTTTTTAGAAATTTTTAAAGACTGATCATGAACGGTTTTCTTTCTTGTAACCACATGCAATCTGTTCCCCTAAAAAGGGCTATTTTGCTTTTTGGCAAAGCAGCAGCCATTAATGGACTTGATATGCCTTTACCGTCTGCCATTTGAGACAAGCTAGCTGGTCTTTTACCCTGAGACCGGTCAGTTGGGATTGTATATTTTGGATACAACAAATACTCTTGAGTTAGTTTTTTTTCTTCACCAGATTTTCCGGATCGACTTTCATCTTGTAAGGAGAATTTGAGCTTTTATCCCAATCAACTAAATTTATCCTGTCATGACCTGTTGCTTGACTTGTTTCAGCTGCTCCATAGGACACGATGAATTGATAACCTGGTCCATCATGGAGAGGACCTACAGTCTTATCACAACTCATGTATCTTTTTCAAAGATTTTTCTCATTTGATTATGGTTTTCTCTTTCTTGGGTTGCGTCCTTCATCCCTGTCATCTCTTTGAAAAATTGCCATTTCTCTTATAAGGGTGTCTGGTAGGAAATTCTTGTTATCTGCAACCATTTCAACGTCATATTCATATTGAGATAAAAACATTTGTCATCTCAGAACTCTTCCCCTATCTGCAGCATCTGTTAATTTGTAGTTTTTAATTTTTTTACTCTTTTATTATTAGTCCTAACTACAAATTTATTTCCTAGAAAGGCCTCAGCCCCCTTTTATACTTTTAATAAGAGCAATGACTTCTTTGTCCCATGTAGAATAGTTTAACTTTGTTGCGTTAAACTTTCTCGAGAGAAATTTACAAATCTTTTCATGAGTTGTATTTAGGGCAATAGCCAAGACAGCTACTGTCCAATAATAATCATTTACATTATTCTGTAAAATGATCTAATTTCCTTCTTCAGGTAATTGTAAAGGAGACAGGTTCTTAGTTAGCTCTTTGATCTTTCTGACAGTATTACTGTCATCTTCTGTGAAAGACCATTTCTTTTTGGAGCTTGTTTTTGAAGAGAGTAGTGCAGTATGACCACTAACTTGAGTGATAAAGTCTCTCACAAAGTTAACAACTCTCAAAAATCTTTACAAGGATTTGACATTAGGAATATGATCTGAGAACTGACTGATTTTTTTTACAATATGATCTTGGAGACTAATCTCTCCATCTTTAACATGAATGCCTAAGAAATCAATTTATCCTTTTATGAGGTGAATCTTCTTCTGCCCAAGGATGATTCATTTAAGGACAATCAACCTGCATACTTGATCAAGATGCTTCAGATGCTCATTCATAGTTCCCGAGAAGACAAGAATGCCATCTATATAAAATATAAAAAAATCTGAGTAAGGTTTGAAAGTTCCTCCGCCCAAAGAAATTTTAATGTCACGAGTCATAGTATTCATGATTATTTCATTTCTCTCATGACTATTCCAATAACTGATGTTGGAGTTTTTTTTTCTAATATTTTTCAGGTATGACATATCTTTTGGCAAGAGTATATCCTAACCCACTATCTACAAAGGCATGTAGACAGTACTTCCTATATTTGGGAAATTTCAATCCTATAGCGATGTAATTGCTGAATCTGCTCGTCTGGACCTGTTTTACTTGTTCTTTATCTTCTGCAGTTTTGCCAGGCAGTTCATTGAAAGGATTGAATTCTCTTTTATCTGGCTTGTTGATGAGATCAAAAGGTTTAACCTGTTGTATAACAGGTTTTGTGATAAGATCTTCTTCCTGCCTTATCGTCGAATTATTAACGAAATCAAATGATGCCTTTAATTCTCTGTTCTGGCTTAATGAAGTTACTAACTTCATTTTTTTCAAATCTTCTTTCAAGTTATGTCCATGTTGTTCCTTAGCTTTGTAGAACTCTTTCTATTCTTGTTTTACCATCGTATGAGCTTCATTGTCTTTGGTTTTCCTTCGTAATTCCGCAATGAAACATTCTCGCTGTTAGGTTTCACCTAGAGGTGGTAAACATGCCGTGCTTGGGCCGGCCCACGATGGTCTACGTCTTAACGGGCTCAGACCCTGGCCGGCCCATTTACTTAAATCTAAAGCCCAGCCCACGACCCAAGCCCATAATATATTGGGCCGTGCTCGGGCCTGGCCTGTTAACGGGCTTGTTTGTAGTTAAAAATAGAAATTAGTCCAAAATTGATATCATCGTATACCAAAACAAAAACAAATGAAAACTAACTCATATTTTCTATCGATCATTTGTTTTCTTTGTCAATAAACTAAAGAAATATATGATATATGAATCATATGATCATTATTTATACTTGGTAATATTTTAGCAAAATTTTTTATGGGTCTAAGAGAATCAAAATGAATAATTATTAGTATTTATAAGTTATTCTTCACACTTAAAACAAAATTTATATTATTTATAAATATATAATCTTCATATTATAAAGAAAAAATATACATTTTAAAGCAGGCCGGGCCTATAACGGGCACGGGCCAGGCTGGGTCAGTGGGCTCATTTTTCTAGCCCCGGCCCGACCCATTAAGATAATGTGCTTGGGCCGTGCCGGGCTGGTAGCATTCTCGTGTCGTGCCACTTTTAAACATGCCGTGCTCGTGCCGTGCCCGTGCTTTACGACCCATTTGTCACCTTTAGTTTCAACTGTACTTTTACAGTACATGAGAACTGAATTACTATCATCGTAATTGCAGTAATCATATGTAAATCTTCCTAGATTAGGGTGGAAGTTACTGATAATATCAGTAGTTTCTTCGTTCCAATTTAGGATCTTTAGGACAAACATAGGATAAGATCCGTCCTCTTCTTCTTCAGAATTTTCTGAAGTGTTTTCTATTTCACTTTCTGATGGGAACTCAAGAAAATATATTGAATCATTCTCTTCATCAGAATAGGTTATCTCAAAACTTTTTAGGTTTGCATATTCTATTGCTTCATCATATTCTTCAATTAGAACATTCGCAGATCTCTCGTCCTTTTTAGGACATTCATTTACATAATGTCTTTCGGCTTTGCAAAGCCAACATCTGCACTTTTCACTTCTCAAAAGGAATTCGAAGAATTTGTTCTTTTTCTTTTAAAAAATCTATTCTTAGAAGGAGATCTTTTCCCCGCAGAGCTCTTTTTGAAGGAGCTTTTCCTGAATTTTTAATTTTTTTAGAAGTAAAATTTTGTCTCTACTTGTTGTTGGAGAACCTTTTCTTGTATTATTTTTCTCTATGTGACATCCCCATTGTGTTGGTATCTCCAATATTTTGGGACACATATTTTCAACTCCTCTGAGTTGTTTCTTCGCAGTTTTAGATTTTCTGTTCTCAACGCATTGCTTTCTTAGGAGATCCCTGACTCTTTTAGCAATTACTCCCACCGTAAAGAACGACAAAGGATTTTCTTCCAAAGATTGTGCTACTGCATCGTTCCATGTTTCATGTAACTTCCTCTAATAGGTTCTGACCAGATCTTTATTATCTAAGTCTCCAATGGTATAGTAGTAATTTTGAAACTCATTAGTGTACTCTTCAAAGTACCTCATTTTGTAAATGCTCAACTTTTGAATATTTGCTTTAGCTCTTTCTTTAGACTGCTCACTATACCCAGTAACGTTTCCATACAATTGTTCATAGATAGGACATGTGTTATTTAGAAGATTATTGGTTTGAGCCAATTTGGCTGCCCAGTCAGACCATTGAGAGCTTCGCTTGAAAGACTGATACCACTTCTGGACTATGCCAGTTAAGGTGGACTCATAATATGCATGAGCTTCCTCGTAGGTATATTTAGACAATATCAAAGCCTGAGTTAGCCTTAAGCTAGTTACCCAGTTGTCTATTGTCTTTCTCTTGTCTCCTACCCTATCGATATCAAGATAAACTCCTCTTTCAGATATTGGCTGTCTCCATTTGGGTGCTGTAGGGATGTATTTCTGAGAACTTCGTTCTCCTAATTTCCTTGTAGGAGCATGTCCCTTAGAAAGTTTAATCTTATTTTCTCAAATAATCTTAGTAGGGTAGTTCATGATGTTCTGAACTACAGTACTTCCTTGGGGAATATTTTCAGTTTCCATTGTCGAATATTCGCATGATTCTTCTTTTGCTGCTTAACAAGAAAGAATCTTCATTTTGTTCTTTCTTAGTTGGACCTGAGAAATATTTCCCTGATTTTTCAAGCTCTTCTATAGATTCACAAATTTTTGCTTGTTCATTCAAGCTTCTTAGTTCTTCTGACTTTAGCATCATCATAGGTCTTTAAGCATCTTCTTCCTCGAAAGATTCTTCAAGACAAGAAGTTGGCTTGGTTCTAAAAGTACTAGCTTCTTCATAGCTAGCGAATGAATGCCTATGAAATTACAAGCCTATTTTTCTTTCTATATCTTCATAGATGGAAACATTGATATTCTCCACCTTTCTAGCTGGAGGTGTCATATTCCATTCTCTTGGGAATGTTACTTCATGCCATTTTGTGACATGCTTCTGTTCAGTATGACTTATTGGATTGGTGAGGATTGATGTAGTAATCCCAGGACTATTGAGAAATCTGATGTTTGAAGTGACATTAGAGTTTATTAGCTTATAATAGATTCGATAATCTATCGCAAGCTCCATCATTCCTTTCTTCATAGAAATTTCATCTGTTTTGATTCGCAATCTTAGACAGTGTGCTGCATCTCTGAGATGTGTGGTGAAGTTTAGGAAAACATTGAAATATGCAACTTGGTTGCACAATGAAGCTTCTACTATTCCTAACAGACTTTTCTTAAAGTCTGTTATTCTATCTTCTCGTAGGACACATAAAACAGAACAGTCTATACCATCTCTAGCTAAAAGCTTTATTCCTACTTTGACTTCTCCAATATGCATGTAGGAATATATTTTTTGAGATGCTTCACTTACTTCTTTTGGAGTGATTAACCTGATGTCGTTTTATTCTCCAATGGTAGGAACTGTTAGTTCAAGAATCTTGAACCTATGAGAATCCATAAGGAAAGATCCTCTCTAATAGATGTCATTAAGTTTGAATCTAGGAACCGATACTTCTCGCACACTAGATTCAATTTCATTATACTCAAATTCTTGAACGTTGATCAGCTGTACAGACATAGTGTTTCTTTCGCTAAGTATTTTACTCAGCATCTTCATATCTCTTCCGGTTGAAGATGTAGATTTGGACGAGGACCAAGTAAGGAGTTTAGGTTCACTAAACTTAAACTCACTTTCTCCTTTTGGTAAAAGATGTATGATTATTTTACTAGCTACGTTCTGAGCTAGCTGTTCTTCATTGATCCCTTCTCCTTCTTAGGGTTTTTTTTCCCGGTTAGGACGTTAAATAAAAATAAGAGCTACGTATGGCTTGATCCCTGAGGACAGGGTACGTAGGCAGCCTGACCGAGATTCGAGTGCAGTCACAAATATTATTAGAACCCGTAGGTTCTTTAAATGGTTGGTTTGAGATCCAAATGCGGGAATCGGTATAACCTTCGGCGGTGAGGTCTAATCCTTCTCAAGGGGAATTTCGAGTAGATCTCTTGGGATGGGTCCCGCACGTCCTAACTCAGGTTTAGGAAGGTAAACTTGGGTCGGGGCGTGACAACTGGTATCAGAGCTTAGGTTCAAATCTCGAACATAAGGAATGAGTGATTAGAATCCTTGGAAATGTTTAAATGTATTATTTACTTTCCAAGTAGAACAAGTCGTTAATACTTGTTCGTGTGTGTGGTGGCCAAGGGTTGCCACCTGTGGTTGAAGTTAGTAACGTTAAAGGTAACGATAAAGTTTGCGACATCTATTGTATTTAGATGTCGATATAGACTTTTCGTAGGATCGAAAAGTCGAGAGGTTCGTAAGTTCAGTAACGAACCAGATTTGAGAAAAGTAAATTCGAATTTCAGTATATGGCGTAAGTAGGCTTAAAAGTGCGCCTAATATTATTCAAATTTATAAATCGACAATTTTCGAGCTTTTGAGGGTTTGAACTTTGTCGATTAGTTGGAAAGTTTTGGTCAATTTCCTGGTCAACCCAGGAAAGACTTGGTCAACCCTAAAGTCCATCATTGACTTTTCCTGGTCAAACTATGATAATGGGGCGGACGCGTGCGGGTCCATAAAGCTAGAGGAGGAATATTTTTACGACGGTCAGAGAACCGTTTTCGGGGAAGAGAGACGTCACTGAATACGAGGACGGTTAGAGTACCGTACCTGGAGCAGGAGATGCGTGGCCAGTATGATAAGTGGACCTTGATTTGTTTTTAAAAAAATATGTCATGGTTTATTAATTTAATGGTTTTGAATTGTTCCCAGAATGAATGATTTTTTGGGTTTTGATACATTTTCGATTCCTTTTGATTTTGCGAGCACCCCAGTGGAGGATTTTATTCGTTTATTTTCATTTGATTTATGGATTTCAGCTCGCTTGTTTTCACTTGGATTTTGAATAGTTTTGACGGGAGAGTCCCGTCGTACAGATGGGAATCAGACCCGATGTTTTTCTGGGATTTGATTGTTTGGCGTATTGCCGGGATTTAAAGTATTTTTGGCAATTACCTAGATTTTAAAAAGGCTTCGGGCCTAGATTTTAAATGGGCTTCGGGCCTGGATTTATGAAATTATCGGGAATTTGTTTTAAAATTTCACCATAAAGGTTCGTTTGATGATTATAGCTAGCGGGCGGCGCTCCTCGTTTGGCGGAGTAGAAGCGCGCCTACCCTGCGCGCCTCGTTCGGCGGAGTGGAAGCGCGGGGTGTGTACTTATGGAGAGTGGTTGTATGAGAGATTTGCGTTCTCACTTGACAGTGGATGAGACGCCAGAGCTCTTAGCTCTGACCCTAGCCCGCGGGGCTCACTGTCATGAGGGGTCGTCAGATGTATTGTTTGTTATTAACTAGCAGGCAGTACTCCTCGTTCGGCGGAGTGAAAGCGCGCCACTCGTTGCGCTCCTCTTCCATTGGGGAGATGGTGGTGTTAGCGCGAGTTTGCGTCCTCACTGAGAGGTACGCTAGAGCTCTTAGCTCTGACCCTGTTATGTGTGATCGTTTGTTGTGAAATGTTTTTCCCGATTTGTTTTATACGGCTGCAGGCCAGGATTTGTTTTATACGGCTGCATGCCATAATTTGTTGTATACGGCTGCAGGTCATGATTTGTTTTATACGGTTGCAGGCCAGGATTTGATTTTATGGCTGCAGGTCATGATTTGTTTTATACGGTTGCAGTCCAGAATTTGATTTTATACGGTTGTAGGCCATGATTTGTTTTATACGGCTGTAGACCAGGATTTGTTTTATACGGCTGCAGGCCATGATTTGTTTTATACGGCAGCAGGCCACGAGTTGATTTATTTTTGGGCTATAGGCCACAATTTGTTTTGTTTTGGCTGCATACCGAGATTGGATTTTGTTTGGCCGTGGACCGGGAAATTTGTGGTGTTTAGGCGTAAGGCCTCGATCGTTTTCGGAAAGATGGAAACGAAATTTGAAATTATGATTTTGAACCATTAAAATGACATTGATTTTTGGTCCACTCACTTTAAAGCTTTCCATGTCTGAGAAGTTCAACCCTAGTTTGGAGGCCGACATGTCCACGTGAAATATTGTTAGTGTATAAAGTTAGGAGTGAGGTGCTCCTGATTTTCTATGGGTATAGTTGAAGGCGGTTAGGTTTGCTTGTGATCACGTATGAGATTAGGTCACAGAGCAATGTGCATATGTTTCTTGCAGTGAACCTTTGGACTACACATCACATGGAAGTCTGGTTACATGAGTGATAGTTGAATTTTGGTAAAAGAGATCAGGGTATCTCGTAGAGGAAATCCCACTCATGAGGAAGGAAATTTTGAGTTGACAATTAGTAAATATGTATGGACGTGACACTTGAGATATATGGAGCTAAACTTTTGTCCTTTAGTCAGGACTTGAGCACACGTGGGTTAGTGTGCGAGTTTGTTAGCTCTTATTGATGTGAAATGTGAATTATGTTGAAAGAGATCAAGATATCTCTTCGAGGGAAACCCACTCATGAGGTAAGAAAGATGTTGAGCTGATTGGTGTGATATTGAAATTAATTACAGAAGCACCATGAGATGCATGCAGGATTTTGGGCTGAAATTTTTTCCTTAGGCAGGACTTGAGCATCCATGGGTTAGTGTGCGAGCTTGTTAGTTCTGGTTGTTGGGAAATGCCCTACTGAAGACTCTTTTGAATGAGAGGGGTAGGATGAGGAAATTCAATGTGATTAAGTATGTGAAGATGACATCCAAGTTGGCGCGAAGTCGCATAGCGGATTCATCAGCTAGAGTGAGTAGTTTGAGATCGCGTTGTGGAATGCGAGGTTGTTCGAGCCCTGTGGTTGAAAGTTTAGGTATTAGGAACGTGGGATGAGGATTTCTGATTTATGGACGCAGGAGATAATACGTCTACGGCTTCAAGGCCTAGTGTAGAGAGTTCACGTCTTTTTAGTCTCGAAAGGTGCAAGAGACGTATGAGTTTTCCCTCCACGGTGATGGACAGTAGCATTCCCATCCTTCTGTGTGGAAGATATTGGTGTTAAATGCCAAGTGTGGCAGTTGTAAAAGTAGAGCGTACATGTCGACTACATGTTAGTCGTTATGTCTGGAAAAGCTACTAGATTGTCTAAATTGCCATTTTGGGAATTTACTTGTGAAGAGCTAAGAGGCAAGCCTTGTGGAGTCGATTTACGATAAAAGAGATGAGACGAGGGTATCATACTCTAGTGTTTTAAGCGAGTGTAGCGATGTATCTCGTATTGCAACTACGAAAGGACTGTGGTTTCTAAAGGAATTGATACATAGAGTATGTATCTCGTATTACAACTATGAGAGGACTGTGATTTCTAAAAGAATTGATACATAGAGCTTGTGACTCTGGTTTGCCTAAAGCTCCGTTCGATGGAACTTGACAACTTTCCTTGATGGTTAGTTTTAAGTTCCGTAGTGGAAATTTCGAGGACGAGATTTTTATAAGGGGGGTAGATTGTAACACCCCGTCCTAAAATGTACCTTTTTACCGGGATTAGACGGGTTACAGAGGGTTGTAACCGCGCTGTTAATCTTTCCCGAATTAATATTCGAGTTTATTATCGAGAAATTCTCGATGCTGGGGGAAAATAGGATTAATGTCCCGAGGTGGTAGATATATTAATACGAGTCCTCTGGTATATCCGGAAGATTTTCTGGAGCTACGAGCTGTTTAATATAGATTTATTCAACTTACGGAAGTAATAAAGGTTATTTACTTTACCGTAAAAAGATGACTTTGCGATAAGTCAAGAATTTGAAGAAGTTCCTTCTGGGAAGTTGTAGAGGACGTTAATACGAACTCGTGGGTATGTCCTACGCTTTAATCGGAGTTCGTATGCGAAAGTTATGCGGGATAAAGTGTTGTTACAGTGCGGTAAAAGTAAATATCAAAATATCTATTTACTGTACACGGTAACTATTCATTGGCTGATCTGGGTCGTTGGTTTCATTAAGATTTGATCTGGGTCATTGACCTCGTTTATATATAGAGGCGTTGACAGTACAGCTCTCTCTCTCTCCTCCCTCGATTTCTCACACTCCCTCTCTCTCTCCTCGACGGAGATCGATGAGCAGCGCCACCCCGGCGCGCGTCCAGCCTCACCGCCACCTCCAGCGGCTCCGCTTGGCTCCGGCGACAGAGCCTCGACCTCCAAACTCGCCATTGCCGTCGTTCTAGCCGCCCAGCAGAGAGGAGCGGAGGTTCGAGCAAGGGTCAGTTAGGGTGGACGTCGAGCCAGGGCCGGAGGCGGGTTGAGGGGCTTCCAGGAACTTCCAGAAGCTGCCTGGAGCGAGGGGGAGCGCAGCGGAGCTCCGCCGGAGGAGAACCACCGCAACTGCCTTTGGAGCTCGACTGGGTAACTTCTCCACCCCACTCTTCTTCTGTTTTTGAGTGTTTTAGGATGCTTGGGTGGTGTATATGATGTTCTTGCAGACATAAAAGTCTGTTTTGGCCGGAAAACCAAGCCTTTTCGGCGAAACATTCGATCAGAGAAAACAAGGGTAAAAACCCTGGATTTCACCGCGGTAAAACTCCATTTTTACTGTTTTACTGAGAGGTAGAATGTCAAAACTGCCCCTGACAGTTTGAGGTAGTTACAAGGGTGCCACTAGGGTTAAAATTCCTAGAATACCCCGGTAGTTTAAGTTATTTACCGGACTGCCACTAGGGCAGAATTTCCTAGAATGCCCCTAACAGATTTGTATATTTACGGGGCTACCATTAAGGTTAAAAAGACCTTACTGCCCCTGATTGTTTTGACTATTTACAGGGGTTGCCACTAAGGCTTAAATTCCTGAAATGCCCCTGGTAGTTTAGATTAATTACAAACTGTCATTAAGGCTAAAATGTCCATGATGCCCCTTACAGTTTTGGGCTAATTCTAGAAATGCCATTGAGGTGGTAATTCCATAAATACCATGGTAATTCTAGTTACTTACAGGGATGCCATGGAAGAGGAAATATCTTAAATGCCAATGGCTGTTTGGTTTATTTACGTGGATGCCACTATAATATTTATTTGTGTGTGATTGTTGTTATATTTATGTAAATGCCGTTATATCTTGTCGTTTATATGTTTGTTGGAACGTTAGGGTTAATCCTGAAAAATTTTTGATCGGTAATTGCCTCAGCGGAGAGGTTAAACTTAGGCTATGCATTAGACATTGGCTATCCATACTAATAGATCGACTGATAAGTAGAAAAGTAGGATTTTTCCCGGTTAGGGCGTAAAATAAAAATAAGAGCTACGTGTGGCTTGATCCCTGAGGACAGGGTACGTAGGCAGCCTGACCGGGATTCGGGTGTAGTCATAAATATTATTAGAACCCCTAGGTTTTTTAAATGGTTGGTTTGAGATCCAAATACGAGAATCAGGATAACCTCCGGCGGTGAGGTCTAGTCCGACACCATTTGGACTGTTTGAATTTGATTGGGAAAGAGGGTTATCCCTTCTCAAGGGGGATTTCGAGTAAATCTCTCTTGGGATGGGTTCCGCACGTCCTAACTCAAGTTTAGGAAGATAAACTTGGGTCGGGGCGTGAAACATTATTCCAAATCTTCCTCTAAACCTAAATAGGCTAATACCATTATGCTATGTATATTATAAAATTCTTTTTACCCCGCAGCCCTCAAACATGTCATTCTTTTATTACCATGATAATCTGCCACAATAGATTATCCTGCTCCATAATCCAAATCTCAACATTGATCACAACACTCAGTCTCATATAAACAATACTCAATTTTATGCCCTACATTCCTAGCCTTACACCAGATCATTATTGTAAGTCTTTTCTTAAACCAAAACCAGTACTCTATCTAAACTACTACCCCAACAACAAGCTGAATCCCTTTACTGTAACAACAGTAGTTCAGTTTGTGTATTTATTTTTCATCTACAAATTGTATCCTCCACCAGAGATGTCACAACCTCAAGCAAGAAGCAAAACTTAATCAAGCGACAAGCAACACTAAGTCAAACAAAAACCATTAGAACAAGCAATCAATACCAAGCCAAACTCAAACATGCTTAATAAAAATAACTCCAAGCAACATGCATTATTTAATATCAATCCCTCAAAAGCATGCTATGAGCCTTGGGGGCTGATTGATGATTAAGTTTGAGATTACGGTGAAGTTCTAACGCTCAATATATTCATGTGATCATTAATTCCGTATTTCATGCAAATATCGTCAGGACCCACCCCGGGTTAAACCCCTTTAACCAGAAGTAAATCCTGCGGGGATCACCTCAAGGGAACTTCTTACCGAAACCCCCCTTGAAATGGCCAACCCTTCCTACAAAACTAACTAAACCGGGTTAGTCAGAGCAGTCTACAAAGATGATTACCCCACAGAATTTCAATCAGCAACGGAATGATCGACTATGCCTCGACTCTCGTACGCGCTCGACCTCCTCTCAAGAACCCTGCATCACTGGGCATTTTAAAACGAAAGGCCCAGGGGAGAAACATTGAAAAACTGTTAGAGTGAGTGGACGAAAATCAAATATAAAAACTCTATTTCCTTTAATGCTCTCCCAAACATTGAATGATTTAAATAACATTTATGCATGCCCACCATTACTAAATTTCCACAAATGCAGGATAAGATAAACAAGTAAAGAATATGGGAAGAGAAATGTTCACAAACATAATCAGTCTGACCTCTCAGACTAGGGTCGGAGCTAAGAGCTCTAGTTGCGCCCTCACGCTATGCTAGCTATATAAAATGGTAATGGACAACCCTTATAATATCCACCTGACCTCTCAGGCGTGTCTGTCCTCTCAGACCAGGGTCGGAGCTAAGAGCTCTAGGTAAAATGGTAATGGACAACCCTTATAATATCCACCTGACCT
The DNA here is from genome assembly GCA_951800085.1 of Comarum palustre. Taxonomy (NCBI): domain Eukaryota; kingdom Viridiplantae; phylum Streptophyta; class Magnoliopsida; order Rosales; family Rosaceae; genus Comarum; species Comarum palustre. The sequence continues at coordinate 7,259,710 of OX637580.1, forward strand.
CTCAGGCGTGTCTGTCCTCTCAGACCAGGGTCGGAGCTAAGAGCTCTAGGTAAAATGATAGTGGACAACCCTCATAGTGCACTACGTAGTTTGCCTGACCTCTCAGGCTAGGGTCGGAGCTAAGAGCTCTAGTAGCGCCCTCACGCTACTCTAGCTAGCATATTCATTGACAACCCTTATAACAAAAATTCATAACAATATTTTACTCCATTACTCTTCCCAAACAATAAGTAAAACCATTCCTCGTCTTATATGCATAAATCCACATAAAACATTCATGAACCCGAGGAAAATATAATTCTCGAAACCATCATAAAAACCCTGTAATAAAATCAATAATTAAGGCATGCATTCATTTAAAAATAATATGTCCACTCACGGTACTATTGCGACCTTCCCGCTCGGAAAGCTCCTCGAGCGAACCCTCGAACTAACCGCATAGTCGAGCCCGTCTCACGTCCGACCAGAGACTATACGAATGAACCAATATATTAGTCATACCATCATGGACTTGGTCTATTCCTAGTTTGACCAGGAACTCCTATTTGACCACAAGTTGACTAAGTTCCTTTTATGACACTTTAACCTTTTTGACTTTCTTTCCCGGTTATCGACTCTTAACTCAATTTACCGGAAGTCCGACTCAGCTTCCGAACTTTCCTTTATCACTTAACTTGACGTTAGGGTGTCGCGCATTAATCAATATATTTAACCTCGAGTCGATATACCGATTTAACATTTTCTCATAAATTCCAGTTATCAATTCCCGATAACAATTTAACACTTTACCCATTTAACTAAAAATTGTCACATTCATTGAGCTTCAGTTCTTAAACCATTTTTCTGAAAATGCGACTTTTCCAAAGTGGAAACTTTCTCTTAATGGAAACTTTCCCAAAGTGGAAAGTTTCCTAACATGGCAAGTGTTCTTTAGCATGTGACGTTTCCCAAAATGGAAACTTCCTAATTACGTTCAATTTTCTCCGTAATTACTCAACTTAGGAATTAACCGTACTTTTCGACTAAAAGCCTAACAAGGATTCGATTTCTACCTCTTCGGCTTTCTACCGGAACTATTACGTTTCACCGAATTCCGGTAACGTGCCGGAATTTCGCCAGAGTTTCCCCGTTTCCTTCGTCACCAAGTTATCGACCACACATGCACAAAACAACACAATTCAGCAACAACTACACCAACAATAAACTCAACTACAACACACTGTCCTATACTAAAACCTCACCGGAATTGTGTTTGCAACACCACAACCTGCTGCTTAACGCATCCATAACTACTGCCTCCACTAAACACTAGCAGCTGCCTGTAAAGCTCCTTCAAGGCGAGTCTGAACTCCCAACAGCAGTCGCTATGCTTGCTTGAGCTCAAGAAACCTATCTGAGTCGACAGAGGAATGTCCTGAAATCTCTCGGCCAAAACCCAGAAATACCCAGAATTAGAGTTCATCCGAGTAGGGCTCCAAATCGGACTCCCAAGGCAAAAGAATGACGGAAAAGAAGAGGGGAACAAACACCTACCCTTGTCGAGCCAAGAGGTTGCCTGAATTGGCCCAACTCCGATGAGCACAGTCGAGCTCTTCGTCGGCCGATCTCCTCCCAAACCGGAAACTGGAATGAATTGGTAAGGGGGTTTTGAAGAGGAGATTGAGAGGAAGATTTTGGTGGGGGTGCGCCGGTGTGGGTTGGCCGGACGCGGCGGAGATGGAGGTGGCAAGGCTGCAGACCGAGAGCGGAGAGGGAGAGTGGTTGGCTCGGGTCAACGCCCGAGTTGGGTTTGACTCGGGTCAACTCTCTCTTCCTCTATTTATAGCCAATTCAACGGCCCAGATTCAATCTTGAAAGATCCAACGGTCCAGCTTTAAAGAAGGTGAAAAGTAAAAAGGTTAAATGGTAAATCTCCTTTTTACCGGAATAGAAATCCAAAATTACCCTAAACTTCAGAAATTCACAGAAATTAGCCGGAAGCTCCGAAAAATATTTCGAAAATACCGGGAGACTCGTATCGACACGTACTACCACATCGAGTCATCAATTCAGGTATTTGGAGTACTTTTAAAAACTCGAAAATTAACTCGAACGATAACTTATCGAATTACCGATCGCAATTAAAAATCCTCGGTAACTCGTGAATCTCAGTGAAAAGTAACTTTTATTAACTTCAAAAGATTCGGGGCGTGACAATTCTCCCCACCTTATAAAAATTTCGTCCTCGAAATTTCTATACTCGAAGTACAACACAGTGGGGGGATAGTACCACTTAAAATAAAGATATTATTCTCCAATATCAACTTCTTTCTGAGAACTTTTCTGAGACGCCTCACGAAAAGCATTGTCCAGAACCCTAACACCTGTCCTTCACGATCAACATCCTTATTGATCCTTCTTATAAGCCAATTTCCAGTACTAACCCGAAGGCTATTCATATAGGGTGTAAGGAAATATACTTATTTACGTCACATGGACATACGTGACACTAGACTTCCATTATAACTCCAAGGATACCCAACATATTCTTCAAACTCATGTAACCATGTCACATGTCACATCTAGCCAATGTAGCACTCCTTCCTACGTGGATGATAACCTCCAATACTTTCTCTTTTTCTGACACCCGACCACTTTTCTCGGGTCAAAACTAAACCGTCTGAAGTCTTACCGTGGATCACAATGATTTCCTCTTGAATCATTGATCAACTGAATCACCGAATTCTTACTGTACTCCATCTCATTTATGAGGTGGAATACGACACTGACTATCACTGATCCACCATCTGTAATCCTCCGATATCAATATACAACGTGGGATCAACACCCATGACAACAAGCCCATGAGAAAACCATGACGACTTGTGTTACACAAACCATCACCTCATTGAATCAGACTCCCTGATCTGGTTTACGCTTTCTATAAATTATTCTGTCAAGTTGTCATGTTGTAGAGTAATTGTCTTCCCTTGATCTATCCTCACTCAAACCACTTACACACACAGGACATGAACTGCCATGAAATCCAAAACCATAGCCTTTTAATCAAGGAGATACAAAAGCTCCTGACATCGAGATCCAACAATATTTACTCCTCGCATGAAGACAAATTGCCAGGCTTCACCCTACTACAAGCTATTCTGACCAGATAAATCTGGACTTTACCAACAAACCGATCATTAGAATCGCCATCTCAATATCACTTGTGGGGTTACAACGTACTTTACCACTGGTAACACATCTCCGTACTACTCATAGGTGAGGTGCCACTGACCTCCCTATCTCTTACCTTAGCCTGGAATGACGCATAGTGCAGAACTTGCACTTCAACCAACACTGTGCGTCCATTAAACAATATCCGCATCGCAATCAGGGATAGACTTCCCATTAAAAGAATTTCCAGAGCCTTACCCGCTCAACAAGGATATTTCATTCCCAGATGTCTCCATTACCAAATCGTCTGGCAATAACCGACAAATCAGACATTTAACCAGATCGAACATTTGTATAAACTTTAGTGCCACTGGTGCAGACCCAAAGAAACCCCTGATCAAAGCATCAAGAATTTATTTCACACCGGACTTAGCCATATTGATCACCGAGCATCCAGTTATCAAGGCACAATTCATCGAAAACCACCACCGCACTGAGCGCGTAAACTTCACGGAGCCAACTCGTAACTAAACATTTTCTAACAAAACTGTCCTCCATGCTCTGCAAATTTACCATACTTAGACTCATAACATCTTCGAGTCATCAAGGAAAACCTTTCCTAGTTCCACCGCATTTCACACTCACCGAAATGTTGACAATTTTTACATCCCGGACCATCTCCGCCGTAGCACGATATTGTCCGCTTTGGGCCCGCCGGCCCTCACGGTTTTGGTTCCAGGAGCTCTAAGAGCAACTTCCCAAGGGGTCACCCATCATAGGATTGCTCTAAGCTTAGCAAGCTTAACTTCGGAGTTCCCATCCCCTCCAAAGCCACTGAGCTCCCAAAAGGCCTCGTGCTAGATGGGTGTCACCGATGTACATATATGGTACATCACCCTCTCCGTTGGTCGATGTGGGATGTTACATCCACCCCCCTTAGGGGCCCGACGTCCTCGTCGGCACACTCGCACCCCTCGGCAGAGTGGCTCTGATACCAATCTGTTACATCCCGGACCATCTCCGCCGTAGCACGATATTGTCCGCTTTGGGCCCGCCGGCCCTCACGGTTTTGGTTCCAGGAGCTCTAAGAGCAACTTCCCAAGGGGTCACCCATCATAGGATTGCTCTAAGCTTAGCAAGCTTAACTTCGGAGTTCCCATCCCCTCCAAAGCCACTGAGCTCCCAAAAGGCCTCGTGCTAGATGGGTGTCACCGATGTACATATATGGTACATCACCCTCTCCGTTGGTCGATGTGGGATGTTACAAATATATTTCAAACCAATACCTCAAAACTAATAACCTCTTTTGTGTGATGTACCGTTACAAAGCCAGTATCCCTTTTTAGCCATGCTAGCCAATTCACACACTTTTCATTCGATGTCCTTTACTACTCCCAAGTGGTCCTGATGTCAGTATGAGATTTTTCATACAAATCTTCCTCCAAGCCGGAGAGTCAATGCTAATCTTAGTCTGCTAGGATGTTTATTATGGAATCATTATTTCTCCCCGCAACTCTAGCCATCCCAGCCACCCATGACTATTCTTCTACATAACCTAAACCTTATCATCATCGATCAACAACATTCTCTTTTATGCCTAACCAAGAAGAACATTACGCAAGTTTTTCCATCAAAATCATTTGTGTCATATCCAAAGTTGTACTATTTCAGCAAGCAAAACGTATAGTAACCACAAATTCTGTGTCATACTGCAGCCTATACAAGTTCATGCCAATACACTTCATCATCGTTTCAAGAAACAAAAATTTGATATCTAAAAATTTAATCCCATTCTCACCATATTTCCAGCAGCAAACCCTATCAAGCTCGAACCCAAAATTCCCCAAAAACAGATAGACATTTCATAAAATTATTTTTGAAACAAGTCTTTCATCATGTTTATTGTGGTGGTAAACTTAAATGTTTATCAATTCATGTCCAAACTTAATAGTAATATAGCCTACCACTAGTCTCATGTTATACTACAAATTCCTTCTATAAATCAAGCTACATGCTCCTTCCTAGTTCCTACAGACACTTAAGATGAGTATTCCATGTAAATTGATATACCAAACTTATATATAGACACTACAAGCAACAATGCCAAGAAAATCAAGTCACGCCAAACTAAGGCATGTCATAATGAATCCATTATTAATATCTCACTCCAAGCATAGTCAATAAGCAACGCGCGACAATGCCAATCAAATCAAGCCAAGCCAAGCCGAGACGTGACTTATACATAACAAACAACAATGCCAAGTAAATCAAGCTACGCCAGGCCAAGCCAAGCCAAGTATGACATGTTCACTGCCAATCACATACATTGTTATTCAAATACAAGAGGCAACCCACAGGCCGAATAAAAAAAATCAAAACACATGCCTAATACATGATTGTGCAAGGTTGCCACAAGCAAAACCTCAAGCAACAAGCAATACTTAATCAAGCTAATTTCGAGTCTAACTCAAAATATGTTTAATCAAGCCAATTCCAAACCTAACTCAAAACATGTTTAATCAAGCTAGTTCCGAGCTAACTCAAAACATGCTTAATCAAGCCAATTCCAAGTTTAATTCAAAACTTGTTTAATCAAGCTAATTCCAAGCCACATGCATTATTCATTATCAGTCTATAATAGACATGTTATGACCCTTGGAGGCTGACTAATGATGAACAAATTTAGGGTTATTGTGAACTTTAAGTGAACAATTGATAGGTGCATTTTATGTAACGTTCTTACTATATTTCCGACCCTAATTAGCTATGTAATTCCTTTAGCAATATTAATTGTAACTTACTTTGTGTTTTTAGGTCTCAAATAAAGCCGAGGAGCACAAGAGGAGCACAAAAGAAGAAATCTTGAAGGAAAAAGAATCCATATCATGCAAGAAAAGAAATCAGAAAATCTGTCAGAAATCATGAGTCAATTTCGACAGAGGATTATGACCATCTCACAATGATCTATGAGATAAGCCTTATATTAACGGAAAGCTACATGAGTCTACTTTCCATTACTTTTTACGGATCGTCAATACCTATTTTGATGAAGAAGTTATGACCATTTTAGTGACTGAATGTCAGTCTGCCCGAATTTCTGATTTAGACCGAAACTTCAATTTCAAAGCCCAGACCATAAAGACAAGTTCATGGATGAAAATTAGGGTTTTCTAACCCTAATAATAGCTGCTTATATAAAAGGAGGACTTGACATCATTCCAAGGAGTTTGGACGCACAACATCAGTCCATTACCGCCATCCTTTTCTCATTCCCATTCTAATGTTTTATTTTATTTTCTCTATGTTTATCTAGTAGTCTTTGATAGTTAGGGCTGCCTAGCCCTAGACATGTGTAAACCAAGATTTTGGCATTGATTTTATTGTTTCTTGGATATTGAATGTTTGTTGATTCATTGGTTTCTCATTGATAAATTCTAATTTCCTTTATTATGGTTGCAAACGTAGTAAGCATGCTAGGGTTTATTGCTATGATGTTGTGTTTTGATCATCATATCAAGCATATCATCTAGAGTAGCACGCGAGTGACTTGAGCCTCATTTATATGGATTGACATCTAGGTAGATTAGGAGAACATCAGTACCGAAATTGCCTAGCTTTATTCATAATTTTTTCAATGTTAATGACTTCTATGTGAGAGCTATGCGAGAACATCACTCTAGGTTCTATGTTAGAAGCTAAGTTAAGTTGAAAACATCATTCTCTTAACATATCAAGTAAGAAATGTTGACAGGTTAAGTTCAACACATCATTGGCTTAGCTTAGATAAAGACATTCGATTGAATATGAGCATGTAGATTGAAAAATCTTTGGTGAAATATGTTCTAGTGGTATGATTGTTCCTAGCTGTTGTTTTTTTTATATATTTCAAAACCCAAAAACATTCTTTTATTTTCGTTGGTTTTATGTCCTCTGTATTGTCGAATTTATTTAGCATAGTAAATCAACCCCAAAAATTGTGAAACTTTGACAGTAGTTAGTTTATCGAGTCTAGTTAGTGTCTGTAAATTTTTGTTGTATTTAGAGTAGTTTAGAGCCGTTTGCCGATCAGTTCTTTCTGACTGCACAGATTAGATTTTTAAGTTTAGATTGGTGATTTAGACACAATCCTCTGCGGGAGACCCCTACTTTCCTATACTACCATCAACAACGTAATTATGATTGTAGGGTTTATTTATAAGTCTATTTTTAGGCTTATCAAATTAAAAGCTGGAGTTCATGTAAAGGCTTAAAAGCTCACATACTCATGTCATCATCCCATTTGCGTTTCATGCACGTATTTTTAAAGTCCCATACCTTGACATTAATACTCTCTTTGGATATACCACCTACAAAGCCATTATTCCTTTTAAGCTATGCTAACCAATTAGCTATGCAGTTTTCGTTCAATATTCTCTTCTTCTTCCAAGTGGTCATTATGATATTTCTAAAACAAATCTTTCTCTAAGGCAGAGAACCAATTGCTTATTTATCCTCTCAACTCTAGCTATTCCACCCATTTTCATTATCATGTGAAAAATCTCATGGCAAATACACTCACTGCAGTAACTATTCTACTGCGGGACCTAGATCTCACTAACATCAATCATGTCATTCAATCTTGTGCCTAGCCAAACATACCTTTATTCCAAGCTTAATGTCAAACCTATGTCATTATTATAGGTCTTCCTTAAACCGCGAATATCAATACTCTATCTAAAGCTTAATCCCTGCAGCAAGCTGAATCTCAATATAGGAACAACAATAGTCCAGTTTCTGTTCCTGCATTTTATTTACATTCTCAGCAATTTGTGTCCTCTACCTTAGAGAAGTCGCAACTTCATGCAACAAAAATTGATATCCACAAATCCAATCTCATACTCATCAAAATCCAAGTAGTAAACTCTAGCAACCTAAATTCAAAGCCGACATTTATCATGTTTACCGCGGTGGTAAACTTCATGTTTATCACGAGAACCTTATTTTTTGAACCTACTTGTTCCTAATGGCATGCCCAAAACCCCAAAATTTAAGAGCTTTTCCTATCCCTTTTCTCCATCTTTCAATACCCCTACACCTATCTATAGTAAACTACCACCGCAGTAAAACTACATGCTTATTGCTCTTAATATAAGTGCCTATGCAGTAAATCATTCATCCAAGCAAAGACAGATAACTATCTGCAAAAATACACATGCCAAAACATCAAGCAAGAAACTCAAAGTATTGTTTTGAGACATTCATAGAGTTCACAAGTCAACAACTAGCTACTGGAACAACATGTTACTGCAGAAGGGTAGTCCCTGCAATCAAGTCATGAATAAGAAAAAAATCAAGCAACTAATCACAAACCAAGTCATGAAAGGATATGGAGTTCACCACACGAGTCATGCCATATGCAATCAGCAAGACTATTACATAGATATATTCAAAGCAATCAATGAAGACAAGCTTGTGTACTTACAGAGGTTATCAAGAAGCTGCACCCACATAATCTATCTCATGCAAGAGATGGACAATGACCAAGTCTGTTCTTAAATTCTAATTTGACCACAGCTTCTTTAATACGTCTGGGGGCTATGAGATTATTTCTGCTCAGTTCATGCCAGTTGCCGCAGTGACCATCGCAGTAACAGAAGATGCACGCCTACATATGAAAGATGTTTGCTCCTCAATTGAAAAATTTCATGCCTCAATCATGCACATAATCGAATCAAGCTTTATGCATTCAAATTCATATACGATTCCACAATAAAATCCAATGGGAAGTCAGATACATGAGCAATGTGTTCAAATTCCATGACACAACAAGCAATTTCCCTTACTGAAATACAAACCCAGTTGCTAGAAGATCATAAATCAACCTACCTATTCTAGAAATCAAGCTTTAGTCATTGCTTTTTAGTAATTTGAAGCCTACCAAATTCATTCCTTCATGTTTCTCATATAACAAAGGCAAGCATTCCTAGACAAAAACAGAATTGCCAATCCTATCAAGCCAAACAAAGATTGCACTATGTCCTGAACGCATACAAACCTTTCTTGATGGCTGCATATTTCCACACTAGCTATCCTTTTATGATTAGCTTACCCCTAGTAATTAAGTTCTTTCAAATTTTACCCAAAACCATTTCTATTGAAACTACTCCGACACATTCAACCTTAATCTCCTAGCCTTTACATTTTTTCCCATAGAAAGCTTAGTACAATAACCTTTTCTACTATACTTAAATAAACAATATCCAAACAAAACCAGTAAAGGAAAAAGCAACAATATACTGTTCCTAACTCTTACAAGATAAGAGCAAAGTTTCCTAGCTACCACCATGAATTACTCAAGTAGTTTCTGTTCTAGGGTAACCAATTGAAGCCAAGCAAGGAGATTAATCTTACAGAAAATCAGAAACGCATATAGCTTGAACATGCCAAAGTCAAAGTCACATGCAAATCGCAACAACAAATAGCCAAACCACAGCAAAAGCGGACATCAGTCTTATTTTCTATGCTAGAATTCATTTAAAGCAATGCAAGCACAACAAAGACAATCTTATTCTCCAACCCATCAACCATCTTAGCATAAGGGAATCCTAAATTCATACAAGGCGCAGACCTACTTCTCAGAAAGGAAAAGCAATATGCACAATCTCTATCTCTACACTCAAGACCCAGACCTAAGGATGCTTAATTAAAAAAAAGTGCACACTCACCTGAACAAGGAAGGTGCAATCAGATGGCGAAGAATTGAAAGAGTAATGAAGGTAAGTCGTAGCTCCTGTCAGCGACTTAAGTCTTGCCATCAGGAAAGATTACCCCCCCCCCCCCGCAGCAAAAGAAGAAAAATTCGAGTCATTAAAAGGAAGAGTTCTGAGAATTTTGAAAAGAGAGGATGAATCAGAGAATTTCCTTTGGAAAACATACCATAGAGCTATGATGAAGCTCTCACTCGAAACAGACCATATGCATCTCCGAGATACTGACGCACACGAACTCAATCTGAGATGAAGATAGCATAATAATCAAAAGTAAAATAATAATTGGTTCAATCAACTTGGGCTTGCTTGCGTTGACTAACACATGTTATATGGGTCGGGTTGATTTTTCTGGTTCTTCTTTGATTATGTGGCCCATTTCATGCCTTAAATAGTCCACACAATCAAGGAGTTAATGTTGATACCCGAAAAATCATGCATTCTGCTACACTACGATTTGTTACGCTATTCATGCAAAACCTATAGTTTTAGGTTAAATCTTTAATTTTGACCTGCTAAGCACACATGCTCATTGATATGGACCCAATCCACATCCACGCATCCTTGGGGCTTGTAGATGTGGGTATGGTGTGGTTGGTCACAGATACACATAACTCTCATTTACCTGTCAAATGTCGTTAAATAGTTCCAGTCTTGGGCCCGAAACTCAAGCCTAACAACTTAAGTAATTTACAAATTGGTGAAAATAAGAGAATTGGACTACATCACCCTTCAAACCCAAATCCTAACACTTCTTTTTCCTTTCTTGCCATGCCCAAGACATCCTTTTATTTCTCTCAGCCCAAAACCTTTACAAAAACCCAAATTCCTATTTATTTTATTCACCATTATCTACAAATCCACCCACAGACCAGTTTTTTCCTCACTTTCCTCTCCCACCGTAGCTATACTCAACAGGAAACTACCTTCATCTCTGGTCTGAAGAGGGAAAAGGCTGGGGACCAAGTTCGAAGGTCGAGCCATCACCCTCGAATGAAGAAACTGTAGCACGTAAGTTGCCCAGGCCGCCCCACTCTGGTTTCTCTATTTCTGCAGCCGTCTCTGCAGCACCCTTATAGCAGTGAGTTGACGTCGTCATCCCTCATGGGGAGTTTCATTACCCAGCAGCTCAAACATAACAGCCTATCATAAAAATCCATCGATTGAGCCATATAAAAGGAGGAGCTTAGAGCTGCAGAGTTCATCATCCAGTAACCCAGAAATCCTCCATAACCACTTAATCCAAGCTCTCATGCAAGCAACAGATTCCAATAGCCATTCTCCCAATTCCTGCTCTTTCGGCCTTCAAGCTCACCCATCCATTTTCTTAACCCATTATTCTTAGAATCCCATCATTTTCCAAAAACGAGATCCCCGCAGCTCAATTCTTATCATCGCGGTGTACCTCTTGCTTCCACGCCGAGCTCATGCTACAAGCCTCTTTCCTTGGTTCTGAATTATGGACACAATCATCTCAATGGTTCAAGTCTTTGGGTTGATTTTGACCTGGTCACAACTTAAATAAAAAAGTACCCTCACAAACCATTTTTGACATTTCTGTGCAAATAAAGTTGCACGTAACTGGCTATGTAGTATGTCTTTAGCTACCTAATGTACCTGTCAAGATCCAGTTACATTACTAGATACAGTGGTGGATAAAAAATTGTAATAAGCGAACATGTTTGATATTTCTATGATAGTTGAATGTAAATTATGTAATGATAGGTGGTCTTTGTTTTTGTTTGCAATATTTTGGTAGATAGATAGGGTACCAATAACTATTTCAAGGACAATTATGTGAGATGCTAACACATTAGACAATTTTATGCAGAAAAAAGATGAATGGAAAAAATGAAAAACAAGGCAGAGATGTTGACGTGCAGCAGGCAAAGAAAAAAATGAAGATAGCAGATGCAGAGGACGATAATCTGGCAAGAGAAAAAGAACAAGAAATCAAGCAAAGAGTATGACAGCTAAAAAAGGGATGACAATACAGCAAAGAAAGACACACTAGTGAGAGGAATAGGGCATAAAAGAAAAATGCAATTGAACTATGATGCTATTTTTATTTTCATATATAACCATCAAAAACTTACATTTTTATACCCAAAGTTTCATTCCGTTAGTATTTTGATACCTTGACCACTAGCACCGTTAAATTTTAAGGGCATTTATGTTATTTTATAAAATTTATCATTTTTACATTTACTTTTAACAAAATAATTTATTTTTTGAGGTTATCAAATATAAATAGAACATTTTACTTTAGGAAAAATATTCCAAAAAACTATAAAATTAAATATTTGTTTTTGCAACAATATAGTGATAAAAGTTAGTAGAACTCATGTATATGTAGATGTATATGTATATTTAGACTTACATGTTAAGAAAAATAAATAAATTAAAACATTACAACTGAATTCATTATAATTAGATAAATTACAAGCCAATAGGAATAACCAATCACAATTAAGTACTAAAATATCAACGATCAAGAAAATAGAAGTGGTTTAAAAAAGAAAATTTCGATAGATATATTGAGAAAAATCGAATATCCATGAAAATTTTATCAAATTTTGTTAAAAGTAAATGTAAAAATGATACATTTACTGAAATAACGAAAATGCTCTTGAAATTTAACAGTGTTAGTAGTCAATGTATCAAAATTCTAACAGAATGAAACTTGAGGTATGTAAATGCAAGCTTTTAATAGTTATGTATGAAAATAAAAAAAATCATAATTCAGGTAGTTTTTTGTAATTAATCCAAGAAGAAAACAAAGATAAAAAACGATGAAGAAGAAGAAGATGAGAAAGAAGAAGATGAGACTCAGGGGAAGAAAACGAATCAATTCAGATCAACATGTTCATAACTTGATAAATACAAAGAAATTTTGAATGAATAAGTCATAGCTGAGTTAAGGAGAGGGCCTTTTGGGAAAATTTTCGATGCATTTTATTGTAATGACATATGCAAACTTCATTTTAAAAAATCAAACAAGTTAGTGAGGATGATTATTTTGTATGATCCGCAGGCAGAAGCATATGTCACAGGAGGAAAGAGATATAGAATTACTAGTGAAGAAATAAAGGAGATTTTTGGAATTTCAGCAGAAAGAGAATTTGACGAAGATGAAGTGGATAAGCATTCGATGAGGGCATTGTTTGGGAATGGCAGAGTCAATAAGAAGAGTGTCAAGACAGTTTTAGAAAAGCTGAAGGGCCAGCAACCACAAAATGAGGAGGAACAAAAAAAGAAGTCGAGAAATATAGTGAGGCTGGTCATTCTTGAGATCTGCTATCTCATTTTTGTTTGCAAATGGGGGTGGATTTGTATATGGGGAGTTGCTACTTGCAATATGGGGAGATATTAACAAGTTTGCTTGGGCTAAAGAGGTCGAAAAATTTCTTGGACGTTGTCTAAAACAACGATTAAAGTTAAGTGGCGTACAGAAGAATACAAGAGGATGCACCCACCTAATTCTGGTAAGATACATTGTTTATGCTTTGTCTTTTTTTCTTTTTATCCTTTTTGCACTTTTAAGAGAATCATTTGGAAACTGATCATGTTTTTCCCCTGTGTGCTAGTTTTGGCTCTGTGAAAAGACAAAAGCGGTTGAATCAATAGTGAACACAGAGCATGAAGGCCTCAAGATTACCAAGTGGGATGTCAGAAGCATGAACAAGAAGGTTAAGAGCTTGAAAACTTTAGAGGTATGTGTGGTCTTCTACATGGAGTTGTGTATCTGATTGTGACTAACGAGGAAATATAGATACAAGGATATCTATGTTGTTTGTGTACTTACGTCACAGATTAGGTTTTGATGCGGATAATGAAGACTTATGCTGAATCAGTTATGTAATAACCTGAAAATTTAAATGTTAATTTCTAATATTTTTTGAAAATTAAATATTAGAATTGGTGCGTATTCGTACATTCAAGAAGAGTGTCAAAGTGTTCGAAGCCAAGGGACGCTTGGAAATGTCTTATTTAAAGGGTCAAATATTGACTTTTTGTTACGTCGAGTTTCTTGAAAAACTTCATTCATGAGAGTTGTATCGCTCGACGATACGAGTCCGTGGACATGCGACAGGTATGAATCAGATATGGTGTGAAGAAGTTATTATCGTTTGAAGTTGGGTTTCGATTTTGGAAAGTATATAAATAGAGAGGATGAGTTTCTAAAAATGGAAAAAGCCCATTTTCTTCTCTCCCTCCATGCGCGCGCGTTTCCTTCACTATCCGAGATTTTGAACTGACTCGACCTGAACCTAGCCGACCCGACTATTCCGACCGATCACGCTACCTCAGGCGGTGAGACCGGTCAGGTTCGCTTCGTCTCGGTGGTGCTGTCCTCCTTGTGGTGGCGACTTGGGTCGATTCAATCTGGAACTGCACATCTGGTGGAAAACAGTACAACGGTTAAACTCAGTTCCCAACCCGACTCGTTCTCCGGCGTGGGGCGGCGATAAGGGCTGAGACCAACCCAGAATTGAAGGCCTTGGTGTTAGAGGTTGATCTCTAGTGACGTTGAGGCACGACACGACGACAGGAGCAGCTAAGCTTGGAGGCAGCCTTTTCAGGGCAGTTTTGGGCCACTTCCGGTCTGAATTGATCAAAACCCTAAGTATTAAAGTTGTTCCCCTTACATTGATCTTCAACTTTCATGTTTGGAGTTTGTTGTAAATCAGGGTTTTGTTGGAGGTGCGTGACGCCCACGCGCCGCCGGCTGTGGCTGTACCTGTAGGCTCATCCGGCAGTTCTGGTTGCTCCTATAGGCTTCTTATAGTTGTTGTGGTTGCATGTAGGTAATTTTTAGGTGAAGTTTGAAGGTGGTGGCGTGTGGGGCCCACACGCAGCAACCTGTGGCGGCGCGTCTGACATCCTCAGGGGTAGTGAGTTGTCCCAATAAATGTGCTCGTCAATATGAACGCGTGGATATATAATTTGTCAGTTTCAGTTATCGTTTTGAGCGCGTAGAGTTTTGTAGAAGCGGATTTACCGTCGGTTCTCACCGAGGTTAAACTTGTAGGGTGTTTCGGTGTGGATGAGGGGTGATGGAGTTCGTTTAAATTGTGGTTGATAGTTTTGGAGGATTGGAGTGTGAGATTCGGATGGATTAAGTCATTATTAGTTTCGTGTAGCAACTAAGGTCGATTATATAATTGTAGGTGTATATTGCTCGACCAAGCGTGTTAGAGATATACTGTGCGGCGGTAGAAGACGCAACGAGATTTGAGGTGAGTAAATCTCACTGAGGTTCTATTCTAGTTTTATATAATTATTGAGCGTAATTATATTGTTTGTTGCGGATAAAATATTATGTGAGAATATTTGTTGGAATATGCGTATATGTATATATGAGTTATATATATATATATATATATATGCATATGATTATAATATATTGTTAATATATTACGAAGCGGCGTGGTTAGATGTTATTCATGCGGTGAGCATTATCTCACCTAGTTCGCGGTGAAACCATTATTACATTTATGGTTCATTTGTCGTGAGACTATAAAATTGCTTTTTTAGGAACTGAATTATTGATTTAAAATGAATGAACTTGATCGACTACGGTCCATTGGTAAGTAAAATGATTTTTATTTATAAAACGATTTTAATCAGTTTTGTGACTATGAACTATAAAAGGTATGATGACGGTTTGAGATTACGTTATTACTGAGAATGAAGTATTGCTATGCAATTTTAAAAAGAGATGGTTATGTGTGTTGCTCATTTTTTTATTGACGTGGACGCTCCCATGATTTTGAGATGTCAGATGGAGCAAAAGTTGGACTAGTGGAGATGTTGATGTTGACTCACGACATATGTGCCAAGTGAGAAGTTAGATGAATCGAAATGCATATTCGAACTCTTGCGGTGTCTGAAGTTGAGTGAGCAGTTGTGCCTCGTGATTAGTCATAGGACTCGTGTTCTAGTGGTGTATTACGTGTTTTAGCTGTGGGAGAGTGACCCGTATGCTTACCTGTGTGGCGTCTAGATCCTCCTGTGTGGTGAAGAGATCTATTGTTTCATGCGTAGCATCTAGATCCTCCTGTGTGATGAAAAGATCTATCATTTCCTGTGTGGCGGTCAGATCCTTCTTTGTGGTGAAGGGATTTGTCGTGTTGTATGGCGGTTAGATCCTCCTTTGTGGCGAAGGGATCTATCGTGTTTGTGTGGGGTTTAGATCCTCATGTGTGGCGAAAAGATCTATTCTGGTGTTGCAGTCTAGATCCTCTTTAGTGGCGAGGAGATCTATTCTGATTTTGTAGGTTATGTCCTCCTTTATAGTGTGCAGACATTTTTCTAGTGTGACATTTGACTCATGTGGAGTGTTTGATTTTATTATTTATTTAATTTTGTTTTCTCTGTTATGTCTTGATTTTCTGTGGTTTTGGGTAATTCCGTAACTACCCTTTATTGTCTGGATTTCTATGTTTTGATTTATGATTTTCTGTGCATTTTTCTGAACTAATCTTTATGTAAGAAATGTATAATTTTATTGTTATAATTATTTCTGTCATTGAATGCTTATTTTATATAATCTTTACTTTTTGTTATTAAATCTTCTTGTTTCGAAAACTCTCGTATCTTTGGGGTACAAGGCCGTGATTGTAATTAGATTTACTCATACGAGCTGAAAAGCTTACCGGGTTTGTTTGTTTACAACCTGGTGCACCAATCTATGGTGTATGGTTTGATCTTGCAGGTTTGAGAATTTCAGCGATTTGCGAAGTGGAGGCTTAGGAGCTACTTGTCGGTGTTAGAACTCTTCTTGTAGCAGTCGTTGGTTTGGTAATAAGTTTCTTAGAGAGCGACTTATTTGAGTTTTAGCTTATTGGTAAGGTTAGCATGACTCGAGTTTTACGATTTTTTGTTATCCTAAAATTCGGGTAGTCACAAATTATGTTTGTAAGATGTGAATAAGGGTGTCAGAAGAGGAGATCACGTGGAGGGCTTTCAACACTCCGATACGTAACTTAGTAAAAAGACAGTGTAACAATACTAATGTTAATGGATCTGCCCTAAGAAAGGTTGAAAAGCCAGAATATGATCACGTTACTTTCATACATAGCTGAAAAGCCAGTATATGATAATAGAAACAACTTGTATATATGAGGTACAATTAATATTGCTACTTTTATATTTACATGAGAAAATAGAAATGTGACTTGTGGAAGTAGGTTGTTGGCACTTGCTACACATGAAGGGTGGCACAATTCAGGTATGAAAGTTTATATGAGAATCATACTGTTTGATTTCAAAATATGCTTTGGAGACATTGGTCATCCTATATAACTATATCCCCAAGTGTGTGTGTGTAATGATTTTTCACTCTTATTTAGATGGTTGGCCCTTTAACATTGAGTACCTATAGAATCAGTTAAGAGTTTTATCCATACTACAAAGCAATGCAAAGATCATTTTTGTGTGTCTTTGGGATGTTAGTTAGCAAAGGTATGTTTACATTTGCATTATAAACGACATACTCAGTTTTCTAGCTCTTCATTACATTGTGATAGATTTAGTATCAAGAACATCCTTATTTCTCTTCTTGGAGAACCCACAGTTTGGTCAAGAGAATATAAAGGTATATTAATCTACTACTCTTTCACTATATGTGTCTAAAAGTCCTCAAACATTTACTCTGTGATTAACTATGTAACAAATGTCTGCAGCGTAAGATAACTATTGAGGCGAACATATGGTGCAACAAATGCCGGTCCAAGGCCAAGAAAATAGTTGTTGTAGAAGATGGTAATTAATCGTGTGTGTATATATAATGTGCTTTAACGAATCTGATTTTATTCTTTTATCATGTTTCTTTGTTTTAACATATGCATGGTAGCTGGTGTTAAAGGGGCGTTTGACAAATTTACAAGTTTTTCCCTTCAAGGATGCTAATATATTCAATTCTCTTATTGAGAGGTTAGAATTGCCAATCTGGTAAGTTTTACATATTTGATCAAAATTGGTGACTAATTTAACTGTTGTTGTGATTCCGAAAGTACCAAAACTTCCTTTAAATTATCCTACATGCAATATGAACCAGACTTAGAAAATGACTTTATATGCTGAAAGAAAATGACTCATTATTGGTGTTGATGGATTAATTTCTCATTATTGGTGTTGTTGTTTTCTGTTTTTACAGCAATACTCTATATTTTTGAAGATGCTGAGCTCCTTGAAGTCAACAGTAATGCAGCAAAGTTAGTTTTTTGGTTGTGTATTTACTATGTTAGTTAATCTAAAACTTGGTTGAAACATTTGTGTTGAATTTCTTGTATTCTTCAAATTATGTATCACTTTGAACCTATAAATGAATCATTTGCTTTTTTGGTTGTCAATATTTTTAGCTACTTTTACTTGTTTATAAGACAAATTGAAATGCTATATATGAGAAGTTTAGTCAATATATGAAAGAAGAATGAAAACATTGTGGGAATGGTGTTACATCTAGTCATCTACTACTATATAGCGTTTCTGAAATGCTATTAATAACTAAGAAAATGCTATGAAATAACCTACAATAGTAGTATGAAAATGCTATGAAAAACAAAAAGCGTTTCGTAAACGCTATGAAAACAGTTTCTGTAGCGACAAAGAAACGCTACGGAAAATGTTATTATAGCTTAACGGAAACGCTATGATTACTGAAGTAAAGATAGAGTTTCCCTAACCGCTGTCTAAAGTCACTAACCTACGATAGCTTGAGCTGACTTAGCGTTACATAAAATGCTATAATAAGATACGATAACGTTTTTCTGCCGCTATAAATGGCTATGTATGGTGTAGTGATTTTTGGGTTTTAATCGAATTGACATCTACTTTTCTACGGTAGGGTGTCTGTGAAAAATGTGGTATCAAACTAACTCAGAGAGCAGAGAGTGTGTGGACCGAGGACGAGCAGCGCCGGATCGACAGCGTATGACTCGTTTGAGAGCGGTTTACGACCGAGAGAGGTAACCGTCCGTCCTAACACGCCCATTCTTTCTCTTGTTGCTAACTTTGTAGATGACTTTAGGCCTTCGTCTGCAACTCGGACATTTGACGATGTTGTGCTCCTGTTTTATTACAAGGAGCTCGCAGCCAATCACCTATGAGTCCGAATCCTATCTCCGTGGCCCAGCCTTAGCCGCTGCAGGTTGTTGTGCCCTCTGCACATGCTGATGAGCCTTCTAATGTTGCCATAGATGCGTACATGGCTTGTGTTGAAGAGAAGAACAGAAGCAGACACAACCCGCAGAAAGCCTTCGCGAGGTCGAGTGGAAGCGGAGATGCGACCACCACAGAGGCAGCGATAAAGAGACTGATCAAGAAGCAACGAACCACAGAACCTCGACAACAAGGCTGGGAGCTGGAGGACGGAGTATACGTGGACGAAGTATAACTGTTGTCTGTTATGTATTTTTGGCTCGGCCACGATGTGACTGCTTGTTGCTGAGGAGTTGTAACTGGTGCATTTGTAAATTGAAATTTAATTGATAATTAAATTATAGTTTACTATTTTTTTCCCACGTACCTAGAATATATATTTACCATATATGAACATTTTTTAGACCATAAAAGAGATATGACGTAATGAGAGGAGAGAATCCCAAATAGGAGAACAAACAGTACTCATAGTAATTGCATATATGTTTGAGTCGTTCATGGAACTTAGTTATTTGGCTGATGATGAATTTAAAAAATCGTACATGCACCAGTAAAATTCTGACATCATTCAATGAATTGAGACAGAATGCATCATAGTTACTCGATTTACATAAAAAAAGGGAAAGAAATCCGATTTCTTTAGAAAAGAAAATTATATGTACGTATTACAGACATCGATTTAAGATCTGTATTGTATGAAACTTGGTTTGGTAGCAATCCAAATTGTATTGTAGACAATTATACTATATACTACCAACAAGTTTACTATTTTAGATATGAGATATTAATGTAATGATCAAAATTCAAAAAACTATTTAAATGTAGTTATAAGGTTTCCATTTTCAAAATATGCTGTATAATTTCCATTTTGATGTAACCATCGTCATATTCATCAGTATATAAGTTGCATATCTCAATCACTTTCCCACACATATATTGTAGAAGATCTTGTTCAGGTTGTTTGTTGGTTGCAAAAGAAAGCAGTCATGGCAGTGTCCAATTTTTTCATTGTCATGGTTTGTTTTCTTTTTGTAATGATTGTTGCTGAATGCACTGGTAAATCTCTTTTAACCTATCTTTATTTGTAACTCAATTGCATGTCTTCAAATTGAGAGAATATAACGTTAGCTTTTTTTATTTAAAATCTTAACGGAAGCAGACTCACCAGAACTTCTTATTTTTCCCTATAAGATACATGTATATGTACTCAATTAGTAGTGGAAATTAACTTAGTTTTGAGTTTCTATACAAAAAACTATGGTTTTATACTTTCAAAATGAACCTTTGAAGGTCCTTACATGCTGGAATAGACATGCGCTAACTCTTATTTTTATTTTTGATTGGTGTAATTTAGAAACGAGCAAGAGTTTGGTTCCTACTCCAACATCCTCTACAGCCCCAAAAGCTGTGGTTATGAAATGTGGCCCAAGTAGTTGGCCATGCAGCTCATTTGAAGATTGTCGTAGCAGCCTTCCAAGATATAGATGTCAAACTGGAGAAGAGATTGTATCTATAGCCTGTTACTTGAATTGTTGTGAAATTAAGTGTGCTCCTATACCTCCTTTCTCTTTATCTGGATGAAGGAACTGAGAAAGCAATATTAATAATATAACATAGTATTTAAGTCATTTGATTTGTATGAAAGATGATACTTAGTGTTTTAAATACTTTAGATATCTAATATCTTTCTCTTTGATTGATCGAGATCTCAATTCCAACGATGGTTGCATTAGATATCAAAGAAAATCTCTTTTTTTATCCAATTCCTCTACCATCGCAAACCCCAGTTAGATTCAGACCTGAAATGCTTTTTGGTTATTTGGTGAACTCAAGTGCTTTCTTTCGGATCTAGAAAACAACTCTCAGAGATCATATTTCCTTTTGAAAAATACAGGAGCGAAACAATTAATCTTTTCATCATATTTCTATTATTTCATCGTTATATTGTATTTCCAATCTTATATTGTTTAAATAAATCTTACCTTGTAGTAGTCCAATTTGACTTCCAAACAAATCAACTGATTATGCAAATGAGAATTCCCTATAATCAGCACATAGGCTACAGCGACGCAAATCATACACCATGGTTTGCTGAACCTAAGAATTCAGCATTCGGCAAGGACATTGTCTTTACTTTTCGACGCATTCTGGAGTCTACCCAAAGAGTCCATTACCTGGGCTGTTGGGGCCGTGTGCCAAGAGCTGGTGGAGACATGGTTCGATGGCGTCGCTATCTCGTTAGCCGGTAAACACAGGGATTTGTATTCGGGGTGGTCCGAGTAAGTGTTGAGTTAGATACGAAGTGAGTAATGGTTTGTGAAAGTACCAATCCCTGGTTAAATCCTTTAACTAAGGGTAAATTCTATGGGATTCACATCAGGGTTGACTCTGAATTTTAACATGAAATGACCATAACATCTAATTTAGTAACAAAATTATACACTTTGCCATGGATGCCTCTCCTCTTCCCCCCACAACCCTATCAAATTTTCTCATATCCTCTCTCTCTCTTAAAGCATAAAAGACATCATCGACGTCGTAGCGCGACAACCAAAGCTTGACTACGACGACCAAACACTCGACGTCGATGTCTGAATTGGCCGATCCAGATGCTTGACGACGCCGTCGCCCTCTGCCGCAAATCTGAAATGGAAATCTTTGCCTTTAAATCCGAGAACTTGGCTTCACTACTTGAATTTTTTGTGCTTAGATTTGCTTGGATGATTTCTAACCACTAGATGGAATAAAGATGACATAAAAATGATATAGTAGTCCAAGATTGTACTCAATCTAATGGTTAGAAATTATCCAAGCAAATCCAAACATCCAAATAGAGAAGCCAATTTCTAATGCCGAACCCAAACTATTATGTCTCAGATCTGTAGGAAAGGTCCTTCAATTTTCTATTCCAAAGTTTATCAGATCTGATATGGACATTCACTTTCTTCTCTCACTAGTAAGGAGGTTTGGTGTTGAGGATGGTGTGTTGGAAGGGAGAGAGATGGTTTGGGTTTTGAAATGTGAAATCAGACTCTCTCACCAGCAAAGCTTTGATTTAAGTGCTGTTATTGCGTCATTGTGCTACGTATGACTTGCTGCTACTGTGTCATTGTGCGGTGTACGGTTTGCTGCTACTGTGTCGTTGTGTTGCGTGGTGATGTTATTGAGTGTGTGGTGCTACTGAGTTGTGTTATGTGCTGCTACTGCGTCATGGTAATGCAGGATGTTGTTACTGAATGTGTGGTGCTGCATGGTGCTACTTAGTGGTGCTCTGTGTTGCTACTGCGTCGTGGTGAAAAGCAAAATAATTTTTCTGCAGTAAGTAGTAGCACCTTCATACTCGGCAGTAGACAGTATCACATTCATATTGGTAGTAGCACATTCATACTCGGTAGTAGGTAGTAGCACCTTCATACTCAGCACTAGGCAATATCACATTCATACCGGCAGTAGTACTTTCATACTCGATAGTAGACAGTAGCACCTTCATACTCGACAGTAGACAGTAGCACCTTCATACTCGACAGTAGCATGTGGACATCAACTTTTTCTAAAATATCATTAAGGTAATTTGATAAAATATATAGTGTCACTGGTCCTTAAATTATTTTACGATTGGTTACTTTTATCTTTTAACATTTTAAGTAATCGTTTCACCGTATAAAGACAGTAGAGTTGACATTTTCTAGAATCAAAATTTCAGAAAAAGATCTCTCATGGACGTTAATACTAGTTCGAGGAAATGTGGCATGCTCAAATCAGAGTTCGTATGAGAAATTTATAGTCTAAAAACAAAAGTTATTATTCACGATAAGTAGTATAAAATGGAAACTTACCATTGTAAAAAGTCATATTTTTTCACCCTTCTCCTCTTTGCGCGCGTCTCGACCGACCAGGTTTGCCACCTTGTTTCTCTGTCATGAAGCCAAGTTAGGTATCAAATTGAAGCTTGATCATCTGCCTACAGGTCTGGGTAAGTAGCCGGACCTAACTCGTCGCCATTTGGGAGAAATCGTGCCATAAAGGGGCTAGTGTGCAGTAAAGGTTTTTTATGGATTACTCCTTCCTCATGCCACCACTTGGTGAGTTCCTTATATGGTTTTGTTGGGCTTGATTAGTACTACAATCCTTTAAAATTTTGTAACTCGATTCGGTGTGTGTGTGTGTGTGTGTGTGTGTGTGTGTGTGTGCGAAGAATCAAAGATTTGAAGTTTTTAGGGTTTGAATTGAGAAATTTTGCATTACGATTCAATTGACCTGCTTAGGCTTAGAATTTCCCTTCGACTCCTTCTATAAAGTTGTTCGAAATCTCGAGGCGAAGGTGCTGTCAAATTTTGGTGGCGATTAGAGGTGGCCGGAGTTTGGCCAGAAGGTTCTGCTTGCCGGCAGTCGTCGCCGGCGAAGCTGCCATTTTTTGAACAGTTTTTATGCAAATAAATTGTATAAAATAAGAGAAGTTTATTGGTATGAAGATTATAATTTTCGGAGAAGGTTTTGTTAAGTTTTGGAATTTAGGTGGAGAAGAAAATGTTCTTCCGACCATCGATTATTATTCGTTAAACTTTATGGAATATTTATGGGACTCCTAAGGTAACGTTAAAGGCCGGTTAGAATGTTGTAAAAGTTGAGGAGTTAGATAAGTGAAAGGGGTCGGTTTTTATATGAAGAAGTATTTATTTTACCCCAAATTCAGAGTTCGTCAGGCTAAGACCTAAAGTTGTGAGTGAACATTTCTTTTCAATTAATGCATGTAGTGATTTTATTCTAATTTCATGATTTAATCTTATCGAATTTTAAATGATGGAATTGATTTCCTTTTTATGAATTAATTTCCACAAAATTATTTTCAGAAGAATATGGTCATATTTTACTAGGAAACCTCATTATTTGGGAAGTTTTCAAAAATGAGATTTTCGACGGATTTCGTATTAAAACTTTGTTTATGGCCATATCATGTTATAACTTTTATCGTGGACGAATGGATCATCGTTTTCAAGCTTCGAATTTCAAATATGAGATTTAGGAATTTTATTGAGTTTTATTTACACTTTAGGCTTCTCAAAAATATGATTTGGGATGATCTCGAATTTTATTACTTTCTTTGAATGGTCGGGGGACCGTACCTGTTGCATGAATTGCATGATTTTATTTATGGGGAGGAGTAATTGATGAGTTACTATTTTGGATTTGTTTATTTCACCATAAGAGTTGTCATCTGAAGATAGGCTGGGTGCCGAGCGTGAGACGCTCATAGAGCCGTAGAGGCTCCGATCCTATGCTGTGAGGCTTATCGTATTGTGAAACCTCTTCCTCTCTTTTCTTTTTATATATCGATTTTTGAGCCATGTGATTCACATGATTATTGTATTTAAAATAATTATTTCTGAAATTTCTTTACGTTGAGTGCGTTTGAGGGTTTTACTGCACATAATTCTGAGAAAGCATAAAGATGCGTTTTCATTTGAGTAAATCTGTGATTTTTTCCACTCACTCTAACGTTCATTTTTTTAAAAATACTCTTCCCTGGACCTGTTATTTTCAATTACCCAGTTTTGCAAGATAGCTGAGAGGAGGTCATGCGTACAAAGAGACGAGACATATTAATCCGCCGATGCTAGTATTTGTTTAGGTGTTATATCTGCTTAGATTGCTCTGATTACCCAGGTTTAGTTTTGTTGAATTTTATTGGTGAAGCATAGATGAGCTTAGGGAGCAGGATGACTCCCGGTGTTGGGCTTGAGCTTTATGGATATAGAAGTGGTCGGTTGGTTTGTAGATAGGGTTGTCCACTTTTAGAGGAGCTTATACCGTATTTTTCGGTAGAATCTTCCTTCAGAGGTGGTTCTCGCAGAATTCATCCAGAATTTCAAGAGGAAATCTGGGGTGGGTCATGATAACTTGTTCTAATTTGTTAATCTGTATCTTTAAAGTGTAAGATATTATCTAAATAGTGTATTTGTAAACTGAAATTTGGTTGATAACTAAATTATAGTTTACTATTTTTTTTCTCCCACATACTAGAATATATATTTACCATATATGAACAATTTTTAGACGATAAAAGAGATATGACGTAATGAGAGGAGAGAATCCCAAATAGGAGAACTAACAGTACTCATAGTAATTGCATATATGTTTAAGGAGTCGTTCATGGAACTTATTTGGCTGATGATGAATTTAAAAAATCGTACATGCACCAGTAAAATTCTGACATCATTCAATGAATTGAGACAGAATGCATCATAGTTACTCGATTTACATAAAAAAAAGGGAAAGAAATCCGATTTCTTTAGAAAAGAAAATTATATGTACATATTACAGACATTGATTTAAGATTTCGAAATAAAATTCTAGTCTGTATTGTATGAAACTTGGTTTGGTAGCAATCCAAATTGTATTGTAGACAATTATACTATATACTACCAACAAGTTTACTATTTTAGATATGAGATATTAATGTAATGATCAAAATTCAAAAAACTATTTAAATGTAGTTATAAGGTTTCCATTTTCAAAATATGCTGTATAATTTCCATTTTGATGTAACCATCGTCATATTCATCAGTATATAAGTTGCATATCTCAATCACTTTCCCACACATATATTGTAGAAGATCTTGTTCAGGTTGTTTGTTGGTTGCAAAAGAAAGCAGTCATGGCAGTGTCCAATTTTTTCATTGTCATGGTTTGTTTTCTTTTTGTAATGATTGTTGCTGAATGCACAGGTAAATCTCTTTTAACCTATCTTTATTTGTAACTCAATTGCATGTCTTCAAATTGTGAGAGCTAGTTTGTTTTATCTAAAATCTTAACCGAAGCAGACTGACCAGAACTTCTTATTTTTTCCTATAAGATACATGTATATGTACTCAATTAGTAGTGGAAATTAACTTAGTTTTGAGTTTCTATACAAAAAACTATGGTTTTATACTTTCAAAATGAACTTTTGGAGGTCCTTACATGCTCGAATAGACATATGCGCTAACTCTTATTTTTATTTTTGATTGGTGTAATTTAGAAACGAGCAAGAGTTTTGTTCCTACTCCAACATCCTCTATAGCCCCAAATGCTGTGGTTATGAAATGTGGCCCAAGTAGTTGGCCATGCAGCTCATTTGAAGATTGTCTTAGCAGCCTTCCAAGATATAGATGTCAAACTGGAGAAGAGATTGTATCTATTGCTTGTTACTTGAATTGTTGTGAAATTAAATGTGCTCCTATACCTCCTTTCTCTTTGTCTGGATGAAGGAACTGAGAACGCAATATTAATAATATATTAAACACACATAAACTTGAAGTGTGACGGTCTCCACGGAGTAATATCCACGATCTGCATAAGCATCGCAAAATATATTACACACATAAATCAGAAAACACAAACACAATACAGTGTATGAATTGCCAAACACAACACAAAAGCTCACCGCAAGTATTTTATCCACCAAGCTATGCCATCAACTTTATACACTATCATAAGAAACCATAAAATTTACAAATCCAAGCTAAGAAAATTCCCCTAATCATTATTCTAGCAAAGATCAACCACATACATGCTCCGGCATATCACAGTAATCCCTCCTCCATCATTATACCGCACATTTCATTTCCAAAACTAACCAAAAACATCACATAATACAGCTACCTTCCATTACTCGAAACGAAAAAGATCACAAACCATCACATAAGTCTATAAATTCAATTTCATCCTATAACAAGCTTAATTCGCAATTCCACATAATATCTCATCAAACCAAATCGACATTTTCTAATGCATTCGATCGAGATTAAAATGAAATCGCACAAAAACATAGAAAAACATACGAAAAGACTGACCTACAAGAGACACCGCAGTTGGTGACGGAGAAGAGAGGGGGGAAGGGTATTTAAAAATTTATAAAATAAGTCAACAACTTTGTTAGTGGAAATATATCTCTAAATGTTATTAGGGTTGATGGAAATTTATGATTTTTATTTTGTTAGTGTGAACACAAGATGAATACCCTCCTCTTGTGCCAGAAAATAGACCCATTGCCTTGTCGTCGGAGATCGTAGCGTCCCACACATCACCTCCCACAACGACCTAGGTGCATGAACTGTTTGAATCAGAATCAAACGTGCCAATCAAATCATCCCTAGACCACTTTCCAACCCCTCAAATGGATGTGCGGGTAAGGACCTATCTGCCAGTCCCATATTAGAGAAGGTTCGGTCCCTAAAGCATCTTTATATAAGCCAACAAAAGGTTCCGAAAAAAGTAAGGTTTTGTAAGAACCCATCCCAAATTTCTCATTGAAATTCAGGATGAATCATGCTGGGACCACATTAAAGGAAAACTATAACAAAACTTTTGATATAACCTCATTCAAAAGTGGATAACCCTACATGCAAACCAATCAAACACTTCAATAATCCATATTAACCAGCCATTACACATAGAGCCATCCTGCTCCCAATTCTCATCCACACTTCACAATTCATCAAATCTAAATTAAGGAAATCAGAGGAATCTAAATGAAAGATGTATTTAAATAAAAATATTTACGACAGTGGATTAATTAACTATGCCTCGCCTCCTTGTACGCACGGCCTCCTATCAGCGAACCTGCAATCTGGGCATTTAAAACCGAATGGCACAGAGCAGAAACATTTAAAAACGTTAGAGTGAGTTGACAAAATAAAATATACAAATTAAATTGTCAATTGTGCCCTCCCAAATTTCTTTCTGATAACCCTTAATGCATGCCTTACACTTAAATCAAATCCTTAGAGAATTTAATAATACAATAACAGAATAAGATTGATTCATGACTCCTGTGCCCAGCTCACCTTATCGTGAGGGCCGCTATATCCTGTGCCCAGCTCACCTTATCGTGACAGCCGCTATCTCCCGCATTTAGCTCACTACATCGTGAAGGCCGCTATCACCAGAGCCCAGCCTATTAAACCGTGAGGACCGCTATCTCCTGCGCCCAACTCACTAAACTGTGAGGGCCACTAATTCCCGCTCCTAGCTCACTATACCGTGATGACCGCTATCTCCCGTGCTCAACTCATTATACCTCTATCTCCTAGATCAATATATGTCTTATTAAACATATGAAAATAAAAAAAACTCATTTTTTATAATAATTAAAACTCTTCAAATCCTTTAAAAATAATTGAGGAAATTCTTAGTACATGCATATACTTTAAATCAAAGGCTCACTCACAGCTTTAGATTTAAGCCACTCATTGCTCATTCACTCCTCGAATGCTGCCTTAAATAAGTCTCTCTCCTCGAGTCAAAGACCGAGCCCGTCAATAAGCTGTTTAAAATAATATTTGTCAATTCGGTCTATAAATTAACGTTTACCCAACTTTCCTAGATTGACCAAGAATGTTCTAATACATTTCTTTTAACAAACTTCCAACCTTTAACCTCGTTATCGATTAATGTTTCGACACGTTTAATTACTGATAACACCACCTTGACATTTGGATTTTTCTTACTCATCTTATTTGGTGTTGAGTCATCGCATTATAATTCAAGAAATTAATATGGATGCCAAACTCATATTTTTAACGTGGGTTAACATTTTTATAAATCTCTTCAATACTTTGCAAATACCGAACCTTAAATATTACTTTTTTCCAGTATCAATTAAGACTCCTCCAACCGATTTTTTCTTTGATTTGACCAAGATTCTCAAGTTGATTAAATTTCCATATAAAGATTTGATTGATTTATTTTAACCGGTTGACTATAATTGACTTTTCTTTGTATAGACCAACTTTTTAAAAACATAAACTTTCCAAAAACCGAAAATTTTCCAAAATGAAAACTTTTTTTCAGCTTTTCCTTAATTACTTGTTTTACGATTTAACTACCACTCCAAATTCTATCTCCTCAGCATTCTCCCAGGAACCTGCTGCCTTGCCGGAAACAGTGGTCGCAATCTTCTACCAGATTTCGGCAACTTGTCGCAAAACAGCCACAGTCTTGCCGTAATCTCCCGACTCCATGTTCTCGACCTAAACATTAAACAAATCAACACATCAGTCATCAAACCAGCAATACAACACAACCACAATAGAACAGAAAAGTGAATCAAGATCCTCACCTCCAATTTGTCCAAAAATAATCCCAGCAGCTTCTCCTTGCTTCTGCTTCCAAAGAAGAGGAACCAGATGAAGGCCAAAGCTCCTCCTCACTTAACCAAAACCCAAACCAGAAATCCCTCTACCTCGGCTCAGAATCGCAGTAGCTGCTTAAACAAAGAACCACACAATCCTACGTTGATCCAGACCACACAGCAGCACCCATATAGCACTCCAATCAGTCCACACATAGCCTTAGCTGAGATTATAACCTGCAGTACCCTGCCTCGTTGGAGAACACCTGCAACTGCCACCAAAAACGTCACCAACACACATCCGGAGCTCCACCAAAACACAGTCGCCGGAGCTAGGGCACTTGAAGGCCGAATGGCCGCCTGAAATCGCCAGAATTTATCGAGGACCGCGGTGCCCCTTCTCGGACAAACTCCCTCCACAGAGGCTGCACGCTGGATTTGGTTGAGGGATTTTGAAGTGGAGAGGATGGCGAGTATTTTGATGGTGGTGGGTCAACAAGAGGCGGCCCGAGATGGCGGGGCTCCACCGCTGTCGTCTCTGACGACGAGAGAGCGAGAAAGACTGTCGGGCAGAGGGGAGGAAAAGAGTTGACCGTGGTTAACCTCTTCTCCTCTGTTTATAGAAAAATAAACGGTTAAGATTTAATGAATTTGGATCTAACGGCTCAGATTAAAGAGGGTAGAAATTATTTACTAAAATGATAAAGGTAAAAATCTGACTTGGTAATTAAAAATTACCATGAACTTTGAAAATCCGTAGAAAATAGCTCGATGTTTCGAAAAATATTCCGGACTCATTGGTGAACTCGTATTAAATTTTGATTCTAGAAAAAATCAACTCAACGGTCCTTATACGATGAACAGTTACTTAAAATGATAAAAGTAATTTCGTAAAATAATTTAGGAACAGAGATGTGACAATTCTCTCCTCCTTTTAAAAATTTCGTCCTCGAAATTCCCAACTGCTCGAACCATTGCTAAAAGTCAATAATCAACCACATTTCACTTTTGTTTTACCAAACAAAATCTCGGTTACTTGTTTCTACCATTCGCGCATGACGACATCACAATAACTTATTCACTAACCCCTCGCTTGCCGTGAGTAAAATTTCCTTCAAGAATACCCGAAATGTTTCATTCAACCTTAAATATCTGCACACATAGATTCATGATATATACTCCGAAGCTTGAGCAATCCATACACACATGCTTCCCATACAGGGAAAATTACTATCCCATTCAAGGAACAAGGTCAGATATCATCGATGGACATAAATCCTCTAATGTCACGTTACGTCGTGGATTTAAAGTTCCTACGTGCCCATGAGAAAATCATTGTAGAATAAAGCATGTGAACAATTTCCCTTGGAATTACATCGCTTGAACTTGTTTACACTTTTCATTAACTATTTCGTTATTCAGTCCTGATGTGGAATAATTTTCTTTCCTTATCCGATCGTTAAATCGATACAACTTGCACATACAAGACATGAATTACTGAGAATATGAGCATAAACCGAAACAAAAATCTATAAATCTAAAAGATCTGAATCTATGTATTCCACGAACCGACAATATTTATTTCCTTGAATAAAAGTAATTCACTCCACAGGATTAAATCGTAATATATGGATGGTGATAACACTGCACACGTCCCACACATACATGAGATGCCACAGCCTTTCTTGCTTCTTATACTAAACCTCGAGCGACGCATAGTGCAAACCCGCACTCAATCAACATTTGTGCGTCAATTACGAAACATTCTTATTGCAATCCGATAGAGCAGCTAACAACGTTTGAATCAAAAGCTTGGACAAACCTTCAGAATTTCCCAATTACAAGCTGCCCTTGTAATAGGGAAATTACAGACATATGCATTGAACATACACCATTTTCTATATGCCTTTATTAATCATCTCTTTGACAATAAATGCCAAACACCTTTCATGGTCGAACTTCTCCACATGCTTGACGATATGAGTTCAATTCCAAAATAACTATTGACCAACGTATCAAAACTCAATTTCACACCACAATTATCTACATTGTTTATCAAAAGCAGTGTCATAGAAAATAAAATTTATCGTTCACCATCATTGCACTGAGCGTGCGATAAACCTGAAGTTACATTTTTCATAACTATTCATTTTATATTCAATACTATCACCACAATCCAAAAATTCGTCGAATACCGAATCTTACAAAGATCCAAAACGCACATCAACTCTCAACTCCATCTCGAGAAGAAATAACTTACATGCACAAAGGGAATAGATTTAAAATTCCAACTCCAAAAATTTATGTTCACTTCCATTAATCAATAACAACCCTTTTTGTTACCAATACGAAATTATACTTCAACGAATTGGTTTCAGATAATTGCTGAAAACTCATTTTTCATTTTCTAACAATGACCCCCTGGTCATACCTAAATCTGTATGTGGTTCCACTACAATACGATCCCAGCATAGAATGTAGCTCCTTTTAGCCACAAATTCTCTGCACCCAATAATTAATTCCTTACTAAACTCTGACTCATAATACTTCTTGAGTCAACAAAAAAAACCATTTTTCTCTAGCTTCACCACATTTCGCACTCTGAAATGCATGCAATAATTACTGGTCACACATCTACAAAAACCCCAGTCACACGGACCAATTTAATGACAATTAGTGGGTGAAAAGATTCCCACGTCGTCAAGCCACAACTAATCACCAACGGGGAACCAGGTGTCATTAACAGACAAACTTCGATCACATAAATCAAAGCTTGAATAGCCATGGATATTCACATACTCTTACTCTATGATTCAGTGGGCTTTGCTTCACCACTGCTATTTACCATTTTTATACATCTTACTCAGCATGCATTAAACCACTTACTAACAACATTTCATAATTTTCACTAACTGTTGCTATATGTTGGAGTGACCATAACCATCTGACTCCCGATCTACTATTAGATCTCAATGTCGTATACTCATTGCCTTACCGAATCATCCGACGATTTAGAGGTCTAACCTCCAACTCCAACTCCAACTATTCTGGAGACCTCACCATGGCCCCCTCAATAAAATACTTTAACCAACATAAGTCACTTCACAATCTCATGTTGGCCTAAACTTTAGGACATTTAGTGACATCATTATATTTCAAGTTTCTCTAATTGCGACACAGTAATCAGTTGTCACAATACTAAAATCAATGACTTTTATAAGGCCAACAACTCAAGAAATAAAACCTTGGAGTCATCTTGTTTAACTCCTTACTTACCCTCAGCTTTTCCTATAGTAAAAAATAATCAGAAATATTATTACTTATCGACTCTTAATAATCTCATTTTCCAAAATACTTTCACTATACAAATTTTTTAATCCCTTTTGTATCAATAAACCAAAAATACTTTAAGATTTCATTCCGCTCTTTACTCCAGAGCAACATAGATTGATACCAAAATCTATCAACAAAAATCCACAATTTTCCCCCTTATCCACTTTAACAAACATTTTTGGGGATGGTTAAACCATTCAACCTAACCGAATATGCGTCAGATGCCTAACTTAGCATTATAACCATAGCCCAAATAAATATATATTACATGAGTTCCCCAAATCCTGAGTTCTCCAACTCGTAACTGTACTCAAAATATTGGTTAATTACTTAAAAAAATTAAAAGAAAAGCGTAATTAACTTACATTTTCTTTACGGGAACTCTGAGAGGTCGGCGTATTAAGGCATAGTTTTGAGGATATAAACATGTATGGAACAACTAGGTCCATAAATAAGACAAGAACTACAAATCCATATCTTTAATAAACACTTAGCGTCTCAAGCATAAATGTCGATGGATCCGCCACGGTCAGACAATCACTCTATAGACACTAACTGTTACTAAGTATATGAGGTAGTAACATGAAACGATAACCTAAAGCTTTGATACCAACTGTTAAGACTCACCTCAGATTTCCCTTTGAAATCTGGATGAACCCTGCGTGGACCACTTTCAAAGGAAAATTATACTGAAAATTTCAGTATAACCTCCTTCAACATTGGATAACCCTACCTACAAACCAACCAAACACTTAAACAACTCACATCGTTCAGCCATTACACTTGGAGCCATCCTTGTGAGACCCTAAAATTTTTATTTAATTTTCTGATACATCTAGAGTTTATTTTCGATTTCTTTTTGGTACGTTGTAAGTGTAGTCTAATACTTTTACATTAGAACACACATCGACACATGCGTAGGAGTATTTACGAAATATTTTTCAGGCACTCCACGTGTTTTGTTCTATTTTACATATTATTTTGATAATTTATTTTCAAATATATGATTTTCAGAAAATGTTATTGGTTTTTCTTTTACTTTAAATTCGGTGTAATCGTGACCGTTGATTCAATCATTAAATTGGAGCCGTCAAAAACTTTATAAAACCCTTCTCCCATCTCTATCTCTTGCACTGACACTTTCCATTCTCTCTCTCTCACTCTCTTATCCTTTCCTTTCTTCTCCCTTTCCCTTTCTCCTTTCTTCTTCTTTCCTTTTCTACTCGACACACAGAGTGTCTCCAGATCAGAGACCACCACAGCCAAGCCACACTGTCGCGAGTCGCGCCTCACCACAACCACCATTAGCCTCGACATGCCCTTCTCAACCGGACCTGGCCCTTAGCAGACCGGAGACATAGAGACTGAAGCTCAGCCGAGGAGAAGGAGTACACAGGCGTTCTGCCAAGTCGACCCTGACATCGAACTAGTCCGAAGGAGTACCTAGAGAGTTCCTGACTGCACCAAGAGTCGCCAAGAGTTACTAGTCCGAAGTGAAGTTTCTTGGTCATGTGGTCTCAGCTTTAGGATTGTCAGTGGATTCAGCAAAGATCGAGACAATTCTAGATTGGGAATGTCCTCAGAATGTTACAGAAGTGAGAAGTTTCATTGGTCTAGCTGGGTATTACAATCGATTTGTTAAGGACTTCTCAAAAATTGCCACCCCGCTAACTAATCTGACAAAGAAAGGAGATAAGTTTGAGTTGGGTGACATGTGTGAAGAAGCTTATGTAGAGTTGAAGAGCCGTTTGACTACCGCTCTAGTTCTCGTTCTCCCCAACAGTATGGATCCGTACCAAGTGTACACGGATGCTTCAGGGACTGGTTTGTGTTGTGTGCTTATTCAAAATGGCGAAGTTGTGTGTTATGGCTCCAGGAAGTTGAAGTCACGTGAGAGGAACTATCCAACTCATGATCTGGAGTTAGCAGATGTTATTCATGCCTTGAAGATCTGGAGGTGTTATCCTTATGGAGCCACCTTCGAGTTCTACACGGATCTCAAGAGTTTACAGTATATCTTCACTCAACATGACCTTAACCTAGGACAACAGAGATGGATGTAGTACCTAACTGATTACGAGTTCACTCTACGATATCATCCAGGTAAAGAAAATGTTATTGCCGATGCTTTGAGTAGGAAGCCAAGGTATGAGCTTGACAGTATTTTTCTTTCTCGCATGGAGGCTTTGGAGACACTGGAAGATTATGAGTTAGACATGCAGTTTGGGGATTCTTAGCGAGTGTATCACTCAAGCCTCATATCCTACAACAGGTGAGAGAAAGCCAGTGGAATAATCCCGAGAGCCACATGTTTTAAGCCCAGGTCTATACGGGTGAAGCCGATAACAAATGGAGTGGAATGGCAATGGACTTGTCAGGAACGAGGGACGTATTTTTGTCCCTAATGATAAATATATTCAGGAACTTGTGATGGATGAGTCACACCGGACTAGTTTCACCATGCATCTTGGTAGTACAAAGATGTATCAGGATATGAAGCACCGGTTTTGGTGGAAAGGCATGAAGCAGAGCATTGGAGAATATGTAGCTAAATGTGATGTCTGTAAGCAAGTAAAGGTAGAAAAAGGCATCCGATAGGACTTCTTGAGTCATTAGTAGTTTCACATTGGAAATGGGATCATATCACCATGAATTTCATCACCAGTTTACCCCGTTTACGAGGAGGTCAAAATCGAATATGGGTGATCGTGGATAGATGGACAAAATTTGCTCACTTTCTTCCTGTCAAGATGAAGTCGCCGCTCAGTATTTTGCCGTTTTTTACATTAGTGAAGTGATCAAACTGTATGAGATACCAAAGAGCATCATTTCAATTCGTGGCCCACGTTTCACATCCAAGCTTTGGAAGTCATTGCAGAAAGAGTGCCGAAAAATACATCTTTTCCTTTCTTCTCTCTTTTCTCTTATGCATTCTTCTTCTTTCCTCTTCTTCTCGACACAGAGAGTGTCTACAGATCGGAGACCACCAGAGCCGAGCCACATCATCACGAGTCGCGCCTCACCACCACCACCACCATTAGCCTCGCCTTGCCCTTCTCAGTCGGACCTGGCCCTCAGTAGCCCGGAGACGCCGAGACTGAAACTTAGCCAAGGAGGAGGAGGAGCACGTCAGCGCTCTGCCAAGTCGACCTTGATGTCGAACCAGACCGGAGGAGCACCTAGAGAGTTCCTGACAGCAACAGGAGTCACACCTAAAACACGTTGTCGGAGAGGATCCGCCGGGGAGTTGCTGCTCCCATTCGTCGAGGTAGTGAAACCACCTCTTTTCTCTTGATTTTAGTCTTGTTAGGTTGTCGAGATGGTGTAGAACATAGGTTTGCATGTGGAGAAGCACAATCTAGCTGAGAAAGCTTGATTTCCGGCCAAACCAGTGGATCATAAAAGACAGGGTAAAACCATAGTTTTTACCGTGTTGTATTTACTTTTCACTGTTTTACCATGAGGTGAAATTACATAAATAACCCTGACTAATTTACTTTTAACTTTTACCATTTATTGTTTTACTACGTTGATTTTTATTGTTATCATGTTGACTTTTGACTTTTAATGTTTCACCATTGACCTTTGACTTTTAATCTAGCTGAGAAAGCTTGCTTTCAGGCCAAACCAGAGGGCTCGTATTAATATATTCTACTACCTTAGGACATTAATTCTATCTTCCCTCAAAATCGAGAATATCTCGATATTAAACTCGAATATTATTTCGGGAAAGACTAACAGCGCGGTTACAACCCTCTATAACCTACCTGATCCCGGTAAAAGGTTAAACTTTTGGAACGGGGTGTTATAATCTATACCCTTATAAAAATTTCGTCCTCTAAATTTTCGTTGCAGGACGTAAAACTAAAGGTCATACCAAACAACACCATTCTTTACTTTACCAATAAATTTAATAACATATCATGATCGTCCAGAGTACCGCCAATGCACCACATCTAGTGGTGAGTGCTTTATCCCCTAAGTGCCTAACAGATCCATGACACAAACACATTTCTCTCAATTCTGCTTGACAGGCGGCACGAGAGATCTCGAAACTCGTACCAATAAGAATCAAAACTACACTAACATTCAAACCCTGATGTCAAATTTTTAAAATTTAGAAAATCATGGACAACCATACATTAGCTCCATGATTCAACAGGCTTTGCTCCACCGCCGTCGCTTCCATCACTTTCTTGTGACCGTCACGGCGTATGCATATCTATAACTCGTGAGCAAAATCATTTCCCAATACATATATATATATATATATATATCACCATGTAACCAGACATCAACATGATATGTAAGCCAAAAACTTACTACATGAAACATCTGAACATATCTCATTGCTCTGTGATCCAATCCCATGAGTGATTACCAGCAAACCTAACCGCCTCTAAATATACCCTTAGAAACCTGGAGTACCTTACTCCTAAATTTTATTTACTATCCATACCCAGCGTGGACATGTCAGCCTCTCAAGTTAGGGTTGAAACTTCTCAAATAGGGAAATCATTAGAGTGAATGGAACAAAAATCAACGCCAACAATAATGGTTTCAAACCAAAATTTAAATTACATATTTCCCAAAAATAATCCAGGCCTTAAGCTAAATATATATAAATTTCTAGCCCTTGGCCAAATATATAAAATAATTTCGGCCTGTAGCCAAATATAAATTAAATAATGATCTGCAGCTAAATATATATCAAATCATGACCCGTAACCAAATATAAATCAAATCAGTAAACGATGACGGAAATGAGGCATAATGAAAATCATCTGAACACATGCAGACTTTGAAAATTATACACACATGCCCATACTCCCCTCATGAATTGATCGGTCCATAAAGGGCTACTTCACTCGCGAGAAACGTGATCAAGGCACACTACATGGGGCCGAGCCACACCATCGTAGTGAACAGACATGGGTGCGTACATACCCATACTCCTAAAAATGAAAAAAAAACAATAGTGGGCTACGCCACTTGTGCGTATGAAAGGATACACTATAACGGGGCTGGGCCACACCGTTAAAGCTGACGGGTACGTGGGGCAAGCTAACGATTTCATTCGTGCACTCTCTCGTAAAACATATATGCAAATGCTTGAAAATAAATTGCCAAATGCAAATAAAAAAGAAATGGCAAAAAAAAATCATGATCAAAATTCTGCATGAATAAATTTGGAAAAATGAATAAAATAAATTAATAATGGGATAAAAATCCACTCACCCTACTGTTAAAGCGTCTCCTGCTCCAGGTATGACACTCTAACCGTCCTCAATTAACTACCTTATATTTCGTAACGTTTCTCATGTCCCTATACGGCTCCCCGACTGTAATAACTTATTCCTCCTTGAGCTTACTCTTGGGCTCTGAAACATTACGTAATCTCTTTCTCTTAACCTCCACCAGTATCTCAATCATTTGATCATCCATGATCCTCCTTAACTATAAATACGTAACACTAATGTGTCGAAAAAAAAGTGACCCTACTTACTCCCTTAACCCATCGATCAAAAAGGTAGGACGCAAAACGACTATCGAATAGTCTAGCACCCTAATTTTTCTTGGTTTGACAAAAAAGTCAATCATTGACTTTAGAGTTGACCAAGTCTTTCCTTGTTTGACCAAGAAATTTACCAAGACTTTTCGACTAATCGATAAGGATCAAACCCTAATAAGCTCGATAATCGTCGATTTATAAATTTGAATAATATTAGGCGCACTTTTAAGCATATTTGCGCATAATACTGAAATTCGATTTTACTTTTCCTAATCTGGCTCGATACTCAACTTACTAACCACTCGACTTTTCGATCCAATGAAAAGTCAATATAAACATCTAATTGTAACTGATGTCGCAAATTTTATAATTACATGCATTTAACATTAATAATTCGACCCCGGGTGACAACTCTTGCCACTAGACATATTAATAAGTATAATCACCTAGCCTTAGTTGGAAATTAATAACGTATTTAATCATTTCCATAGACTTTAACTACCCAATCCTTTGGTCCGAGGTTTTGAAGCTAGGCTCTAATATCATTTGTCACGCACTGGCCTGAGTTTACCTCCTTAACTTGGGTTAGAACGTGCGGGACCTATCTCAAGAGAGGTTTTCTTGTAATCTCCCTTGAGAAGAGATAACCCTTTATCCAAACCATTTTCAAGCAATCCAAACGATATCAAAATAAACCTCACTATACTTGAGGTTATCCCGATGACCGAGTTGGATTTCAATATGAACAATTTTAGAGGACTTAGGGTGTAGATGTTAATTGTGACAGCACCTGAAGCTTGGTCAGGCTGCCTACATACCTTTTGAAGAGGGATCAACCTACACGTAGCTCTTACTTTAATTAACGTCCTAACCGGACGAAATCCTGCTTTTCTATTTATCGGTCGATAAACTATTAAGGATAGCCTACGCCTATTGCAAATCCAGAGTTTAACCTCTCCGCTAAGGTATCCACAAACCAGCTATCTATCGGGATTATACTAACATTCAACCATATTTATATACAACATCCACACAAATATAATGTAATGGCATCCACGTAAATAAATAAATCTACCGAGGGCACCAAGGTAAAATCAGCATTAATGGCAACCTTAGAATTATACAAATCTACCAGGGGCAGCTGGTCATTCTAGCCTTAATGGCAGCTTGAAATTAAGAAGAACTGCCAGGGGAATTTTAGAAATTTTGGACTTCCAGCGATGGTTTTCCGGCTGCAGCTCGTCCTCAGCCACCCTCCATAATGGGCTTCCGCATACGAACTCCGATTGATTTATAGGACATACCCACGAGTTCGTATAAACGTCCTCTACAACTTTCTCGAAGGAAGTTTCTCTAAATCCTCGACTTACCACAAAGTCACATTTTTACGGTAAAATAAATAACATTTATTAATCTCGTTAGCTGAATAAATCCATATTAAACAGCTTGTAGCTCTAGAAAATATTTCGGACAATCCGTATTAATATATTCTACCACCTTAGGATATTAATTCTATCTTCCCCCAGAATCGAGAATATCTCGATATTAAACTCGAATATTAGTTTGGGGAAGACTAATAGTGCGGTTACAACCCTCTGTAGCCCACCTAATCCCGGTAAAAGGGTAAACTTTTGGGGCAGGGTGTTATACCTTTTGCAGCATTGGGACAAAAGCCACATGTGCAACGTCAATAACAAGCAACTTGCCATAAGACACTACAACAAGAAGATGATATTAAGTCCCCTCAAAATTAGAGACTAGATCATGAAAGAAGTTATCCTCCACCCCATAGGTCTCAAGGATAAATAGGAAGGACTATATGAGATTGTCGATGTCTCGAGATTCTCCACATTCTACTAACGGGACACCGATGGGTGAGTTCTCTCCGACCCCTAGAACTCACAACACCTTCATCTCGTCCCAGTTTAGGAATTTCACCCAATCCTTTTTCCCTATGAGTATGGTTCACTAAGTGACTATCACTATATACACCTTGCCCATTAGTGGCTTAAATGAGTAACTACCTGTTATGTTTTCAACACTTTGTCTCTCATACACTTGCATACACAGTCCCGAGACCACAAGATAAAATATTGAATAACATTAACCAAATTCATTCAATATTAAAAGGGGAAATGTTTAAACCTGATCTTCCAAGCAAATCAAAAACTGTTCCAATTGGCTAACAAACGCCATTACTCAAAACAAAACAAAACAAAACAAAGCATATACAAATCAAATGCTCAAGTCGCTAGACCAGCTCAGGGCTACAGCTTCTTGGCTTCGATGTTGCCACTCTTCGCACCGCCACCCTGGCTTCGGCTCTGAATAGGGTTACTTGAACCTCCCTTGCTTTGTTGGGTCACAACCTATGTTGGTACAGCAGCAGCTCGTAGCGGTGGGGGACGAGTTAGAATGACTCCTATAAGTGTCGGCACTTGGGGACGAGGGTCGGTCACTTGAGGACTCACCGAACTAGGCTAAGTGCCTTGACGAGATCTCAGGTTCTGACTTGAATTCCCAACTTTTTTGCTGGTACCCCTTCCACGTACCACTTCTGCATCCTCGGTTCGTTGATCCGCTTCTATTGGGCTCCGTCCTTGAACATGTCCTCATGTCCCATGTTGTAGGCAATGTGCAGCTGCTTTTTTAGTTCTCACTCTCCCGGAACACCCATACCCCAACTTCGCTGGCCCTTGCGTACTTTTCCTTCCAGCTTGTCTCTTGGGATG
The DNA here is from genome assembly GCA_951800085.1 of Comarum palustre. Lineage (NCBI taxonomy): Eukaryota > Viridiplantae > Streptophyta > Magnoliopsida > Rosales > Rosaceae > Comarum > Comarum palustre. Next base: position 7,300,462 of record OX637580.1, read on the forward strand.
CAAGGTTTTTGCATCTGGCACTCAATGGTGCCAACCTACGGAGTGTCGCCTCCCTCTCTTGTAGTAGCTGGTCTTTCTTCTCTGTCGTAGCCTTCCACTGCTGGGCTTCCGCTCCGCCTTTTCAACACTCATTTGTGCCTCCTGGACACTTACTTCATTCCATACCGCCCACTAGGATAGCGTTTGGTTCGACTGCTGCAGCGACATTACTTGCTGCTCTTTTGCATCTGTCACTTGCTGCAATTACTCCACTGCCCTTTCACTGGGAGTATACACCATCAATATCGCCTGTCCATAACAAATAATAGTCAGTACACAGAAAGAATTGCCAAACATACATCACCAGGTGTCGGTTTACCTGAGTCAGCTACTCTTTGGCCAAGCTCAGCCCAGCCAGCGAATCTAAAGCCTCGTCCAGTGCAGTGATATCTCAGGATCTATGACGCATGTCGTACGCCATCTGTGCCAAGTACAACTGCACATTGTTTGTGCCTTCTAGTGCTTAGGTTATCTTGGCCCGACTCTTCGAGCTCCCTTAGTGAGCCTCCCTCCGCTTCTTGAGCATGCCTTCCCTGGAGGACTTCTAACCCTTCTGCTTCCTGTACCTTGTAGCTCCTGCCTCGCTCACGGGAGATGAGTCCTTGACCTGCTCTAACATAGGCTCTTGCTGAGGGGCAGACTCCTCACCATGGTCTGGTTTCCCCGACACTAGGTGCCCTTGCTAGACCTCGGGCTTGCCTCGGGTCTCTTCATGACCCTGGTTAGTATGGTTGCCCTTGTCGTCAATCGTCCATCTGGGGTCATGAGACCTAGCAGCGTCGCCACCAGAGATGGCAAGTTGAGGTATTTCGCGTCTCCAAGCTTGAACTTGGTGAAATCATACAGCTTCACTTCTTGCTCATTACCCGTCTCGGGATCAACGCTGCATTCCCTCGCATAGTCCAACCTAGCTTGCGGGTCATTCTAGACATACTACCAGGATCAATACTTTAGCCAACGAAAACTTTCGTCTGCCTGTTAACCAAATTTGTCGGGTAAGATCTTAGATGACGAGCCTTTGTCGCCTATGATTTCTTCAGGAAAGACTCTTCGGCTATGACTTTAGCCGACGAAATGAGAAGTAGTCGTGGGCTATTATCTTACACCTTAGCCGACGAATATGTTATCTATTTTGTCGGTTAAAGTTTAAGACTATAGCCAACGAAACAATATTTCATCGACCATAGTCTGAGACTTTGGCCGATGAAACATTTAAGATATTCATCGGCTAAAATATTTAATAAAATAAATAAATAACTATAGCCGACAAATTATAGCAAGTTTCGTCAGTTAAAGACTACTATAGCGGACAAAACTTAACATAATTCGTCGGATAAACTTAAAAAAATTACTATAGCCGATGAATTATGGCAAGTTTCGTTGGCTATAAGTCAATTCCAGTAAAAAAACCCTAAATTACAATTCCAAGCAACTTGCAAAATACACCAAAACATTTCTATATAAATTTTAAAAATTGTTCATAAACACATAAAACTATATAAACTACACAAAATCTATAGTGTCTAAATCTATATCTTATTCTGATATATGTTGCTGTGGAGGAGGTTGATACTGAGGAGGTTACGACGGTTGAGGTAGCGGTAGCAGTATAGGTATGGGCGGAGCCGGAAATATCTGAAGCTGGGCCGCTGAAAACTCCTGCAAAAAATGGAACATCTGCTACGGTTGGCCCTGCTGGGTGGCATATACCGCTACATTATATTCTTGTAAGGCTGCAGTATAGGCTGTCTGGGCGGCGATCTAGGCGTCATGAGCGGTAGTCTAAACTGCATGAGCAGCATCCTGAGCGGCTTACTCCTCACGTATTCTCTAAACTTCCGACTCTAGTTGTGTCATCCTGCTGCTGATCCAGGCTGCCTTTCATTGAAATCCTGGAGTGGTCTTCAAGACCCCCTCACCCATCTGTCCTAGAACCCGACATTAGAAGTTGTTTTCTCAGGATGAGAATGTTGTGCTCATGATCCTCGCTCCAATCCTCAGATCTGAGGTTTTGATCCGGGACATGGCTTTAGACATCTCTTCCTCTTGTGTGTCCGGCCATGCCTCTCTCACTATAGAACTCATCACCTCGTCACTAGTCTGCCTCACTATCGCCTAATTGGATAGAAAAAAATTATTAATTACCATTTTTACATATATATAAGTAAAATTATAAATTTAAAATCGTAAGATAACTTACAATATCCTCCTAGGCATCCTGATATGTCTTCTTGTACGTATAGACGTACTGGTTGACTTCTGGATGTTCCTTGGCCGCCTCCTCCATAAAGACAACGAATAGTCTAGAACCGGCATGATGGTTCATTGTGTTGCGTTGCCGATTCTGAGCGTTAGCCCAGGAAACGACCTTCAAAGAAAAAAAATAAAATATTAGTAAAATATTTAAAAACGGGCGTACTTAATCACAATTTAACCAATTAATTTTTTAATTACTTGTTTATGAGGGTAATTCAGATATCTGAAGCCAACGCCACTCGTACTCCCTGTACTGGAACTTAGTAGGGGTACCAAAACGTGTGTTCTATTGCGTAGTCTAGTGGGCCCGTAACTCATTCATCCACTCCTTGTACCTACATGTACAACAAAAATATTAGAAATATTATTAATATCCCATACAATTGTGTTATTTTATTAACTTCCAAATGTACCTTCCCCCATGTACAACGTCCGCCCAGCTGTTCTTTAGGTTCGCGGGAACGTCAAACCACACATGCATTTAACCGTTTATTAGTTTAGTTTTTCAATAAATCAACAATATAATACATAATATTATTAAGGCATTTTGTAAACTAACCGACATCGCGTAATGGACTATGTCCTTAACCTCCTGCATAACCTCACCTTAGTCTGACCACGACATAGGGACTATATGCCTAATGAGTGCTCTCACGTGGCCTGAGTACGTCCGCTTCTTCTCGCCTGATACTATGTGGTCATCCCCGTCAGTATCGATGACGATCCTCCCTGAGGTACTGACGGTTTTCTCGAGAGTCTTTCCTATGACGGGTCTCTCTTCTTCCTTGTCGGCATGGCTCCGACAGTGACTACCACATGATAAACCAAATTGATTATTAAAATCGGATAACCTTTATTATGACATTATTATATGAAAAGAAATTATCCATCTTTTATTACCTGAGGGCGATGCGGGAGACGCAATAGATTCTATCTCTGTCGTCGATGATGATACCCTCATAGAAATAAGATCCGTACCAAAAGGCATGAACTTGTATGCCGTTGATGGAGCCACTAGCGGGGGTAGTGGATAAATCGGCGCCCTAGAGTCATCGACTGCAGGTAAGGCCGGTAACATCCCCAGAAGGAACAGAAGAGGCTACTGCATCTGTACCCTAGATGACCCAGCATCCGAAGAAATATGACCCGGAGTCAGCGCCTGGTGTATCTCAGGCATATAGGGTGCATACACCTCTGTGTGGGTCTGAGACCACAGCTGCCTCGCGGACCGAAGGACGTCCGGCTACCTCGAGGAATATGAAACGCTCACCTGCCTCTGTGCCATCTCTAGAAGGGTTGCACATCTGGCTGTCATGGGGCCCTAAAACGATATTTGAGGGTTGCTTGAGGTTCCCTCAAACGATTTGGACCTTTGGCCATTCGAATCCTTAGTGGATCTAAACAAGTCTTTCATCGTGTTTAAAATATTAATTTAAATCAATATTTATTTATATGTCATTAATATTTTAATAAATTATTTTATTTTTTAATTTTTCATACATAATTTTTAATTTTTATATTATTTGAATTATTACTTTTTAAATTATTTGAACTTTTAATTTTTAATCCCTAACCAATTATGCATAACTTTTAACTTTTAATTCCTAACTTATGCATATCAATCTTCTGCAACAATTCGAAAATCCAATTATTACTCCTACAATCGAAACAAACGCATATCAATCGTCTGCAACAATTCAAAAATCTGATATTCGAAAATCCAATTTTTGTTTTATGCACATATTACTTTTCAAATCAAACTATTACAACATATACAGAAGTACCCAATTCGAATACCGAAGTAACCAATTTGAATCATACTTGGGGAGGCAGAGGCGAGGAGGATATGAGGTTGTGGAGGTGGAGACGGAGGTGGGCCTCTAGATCTGGAGGCGGAGGAGGAGGCTGTAGAGGTAGAGAAGCAGAGGTGGAGGCGACAGATTTAGGGTTTTTTTTGCGATTTGGGGCTAGAGAATGCGCTGAGTTTTCTTATATACCCTCGACTTTTAGCCGACAAAATAAAAAATTCGTCAGTTATAATCAAGAAAGTCGTCGGCTATATTGAACTATAGCCGACGAATTTTATATAATATCGTCGGCTATACTACTTTATATATTAAATTTATTTAATTTATTTGTATTATTATCATTTTAAATAATTTATTTTATTAACTATAGCCAACTAGTGGTATAAAAATTTTATGAAAAATAACCACCAGAAATAAGGCTACCTATAGGGAGAAAGAATGGAAAATTGCATTGACCGTAACTATCGGCACCTAGACTTTACCGGAATTACGTGATTTTTCAATCGTACATGTATTTCACCATTCAGGTCATATCTTATTTTACAACTTTTTTTTGGTTGAAGCTTCTATATATGGTTTGTTTTTGAAACAGAACATTTACTTAACACTTAGTAAACAAGTTATACAATATTAGTAGACATGTTGTGATTCCGATGATCAAAATTCAAAAAAAAAATTTGATCATTAGATATGATCATTATGTTGAAATATGTGTATGGTAAAAAATTTATATAGAACCGACAACATTAAGGACTCGATCCGGGCAATCAATCTCGTAAGTCAAACCCCTAACCGCACGGAAACGGTCATTGGACCGTCTAAATTAACAATTTTGCCCGGACCTTCAACTAAAAATAGTTTTAAATATATGAGAAGCAATAAGTCGTAAAAATTTATTATTTTATTTATTATCTAATAGTCGACGAAACATAAGAGTATTCGTCGTCTAAGGTTTAGGGTTTAGCCGACTAAACATTAGGGTATTTGTCGGCTACGATAGTTTTAGCCAATGAAATATAGCATATTTCGTCGGCTAAGATGGTTTAAGTCGACAAATTATAGCATATTTCATCAGCTAAAACTATCTTAGCCGACGAATTATGACACTATTCGTCGGCTAAAGTCTAAAAAACACATAAATTAGGCTGTTTAATGTAACCATACCAATTTTTTGTTCATATATCATCAAAATTCAATATATGTAAACTATAAAGCACATCCATTCTTTTTCATTACAAATTAATGGATAACGTCCTCTAAATTAAAAATAAGGCTCGTAATCGGAATCATTTGATGAGTCTTCTTTAGTGTCAGAATTAATTTCTGGTAATCTATGTCTTTCCTCATCACCAGATTCTTTGTATGTTTCTTGATTTAGATCAACATCAATAAGCCTTGGCTCTTCATTATGAATTCAAACCGAACGACCTGCTTTAAAATTATTAAGATGAACGGTAGAGGAGTTAGAAATACCTATTGTGCTGGGCTCTTGATACGTAACATCGTCTTTCTCGTCTTCGGCCTCTCCAAGCATAGCCTCCCGGTAAATGTTTCGAGGGTGCACAAGGTTGACTACTTTCCACGCGTCACCCTTAGCAAGGTCATCAAGATAAAACACTTGGTTTACCGATGTGGGAAAAACGAACGGGTCATTTTCGTAACAACTTGTAGCAGTGTTCACCAATAAAATCCCGTACTGATCGGTGTTCATGCTCTATGGGCTAGTATTAAACTATATACACTTGAAGAGGTGCACTGTCATGCCTTGACCATAAACGAGTTCCACCACTGAATCGAGAACACCGTAATAGTCAACTCCATTCAACCCATCATGTGTCATCACCCTAGAATTCTAAGCTCTTTGTCTGTTGTCTCTCTGTTCATATATAAATTGCACGCCGTTCACCTTGCACATCGGATAAACTCTTGATATTATCGGCTTCATCGCTAGAAGTCTTAGTTCGTGCGACCAATTTGGGTGACCATCAAATGAATATGGTCATCTGCAACCAACCATTCAACGTACTATAAATATGGATAATTATGCAATAAACATAAATACGTACAGAAATAAAGAATTACGTACACAACCGCTAAAATAGTTTGCGAACTCCTTATTATGGTATTCGAGACCACCTTGAATGTTTGGATAGTATAGATGGATGTCTTTTCAGTATTCAACTTCTGGACAGTTAATCAATCTCCACTAGTGGGCAATGACTAGCTCATGCGGTTGCAACTTGTACGAGTCTGGCAAAATTCCATACACTGGAGAGTATGGAAAGATTGAATTTCGGTACATCTACCTGTATGATTTGCGGAGTTTCCTTCAACGACCCTAAATATAACTTCATGTAGGTGACGCACTTGTGTGCAATATATACTTCAGTTATACATCCTTCATGGACAGATTTGTTAGCCACATAAGCTTTGTAGTCTCTAAGTTGTCTATAAATCAAGTTGCAAAGTGTTATGATTATATATTGAACATGTATAGTGAGGAATTTAGGTGTAAAAACGTTCCTTTCCATGGGATACATCCAAGTGTAGTCTACAGGATCAGTAAGCAACAATTGCTCGGGAAGATGGATCATCAGATGAGGCATGATGTTAAAAAAAAATTGGAGGAAATATCCTCTCAAATTTACACATGATATAAATGATGTCCTCTTGCATTTCCCCGATGTCCGATTTTTTCACTTTCTGTGTGCATAACTTCTAGAAGAATCTTGACAACGCTACTAACGGCTCCACCACCTGACGGGGAAGGAATGGTCGAATGAAAATAGGGAAAAGACATTGTAGCAGGTTATGACAGTCATGACTCTTTAACCTATACATCTTATTGTCCCAAAAGTTAACACACCAGACTATATTTCTGACACAGCCTGAAGGATAGTTCACACAACTCATCCACCTGAAAATTACGTTTTTCTGGTCAAACATCACTGCGTAAGAAGCTTAAGGCATTTTTTTCCTCCATTCTTTCAACCTCAGATGTCTTTGTATATCCATTTTTTAGATCAATGTGTACCTTAGGACTATCATTTGTCTTCCCCTCCAAGTTCAGCATTGTGCCCACCACACTTCGCACACATTCTTTTCTATGTGCATCACATCTAGGTAGTGGCTGATCAACAACTTACTCCAGTATGGGAGTTTCCAGAATATGCTCTTATATGTCAAGAATTTCTACATGTCGGGTCTTTTAGGTATTGCCGTCACAATATTGGGATAATTGCTGAGCTGCCCAAAATCGTACTCATTAAGCACTACTAAAATTTATTCCCCTGTCCATCTTCTGGGAGGCACACTATTTTCTACGGTCCTATCAAATGTCTTATCATCGAACTGTCATTCGTGATCATATAGAAGGAGAGTATGGTGACCCAATTTACATATCTTGTTGCAATGACTGCTGCTCCCCTCATCCCTGAGGCACTCTGGACAAGCCTTGTATCCCCTAACAACATTGTCCGACAACGTCCCATGGGCAGGAGAATCACTAGATAACTGGTCCCCGGAATCAACAATCGCCCGACAACGTCCCATGGGCCCGACAACATTGCCCGACACTTCCCTAGATAACTGGTCCCCAGAATCAACAAACTCAACATATTGTATTCCTTTTTCATGCACATCCGTGGAGGAAGGTTACACGGTACCAAAATCATTGGTCATACACTGTATTGAAGACTCATGTTGCTAAAAGGGTTGAACTTATCGGATGAGAGCCCGAGCCTCACATTTTGGATCTCTGATGCAAAATAAGGAAACTCCCTATCTATATGCTTCCAAGCCTCCCCGTCACCAAGGTGTATAAGGGTATATTTGTCATGCAATTGTCAATCAGCGTGCCATCTCATAGCTTTGGCCGTGTGTGATGACATGTAAAACCGCTCCAGCCTATCCCTCAACGGGAAATACCGAAGTACCTTCACAGGTTTCCTATTGCCAGCAGGAGTCAGCTTATACCTATCAGTGTGACATACCGGACATGGGTCAAGGCCACCAAGGTCATTCTCTTCTGGATCTTTACCCCAGAAGAGAATGCAGTCATATTTGAATGCAAAGATCTTGATGTAGGAAAGCTCAAAATCTTTTAGGATACATCGGACCTTTTAATGAGTGGAAGGAAGACAATGACCATGGGGCAGCATCGAAGCAGTGTACTATAGATAATCATCAACAACTTTCACGATCGATTTTGTCTCAACTTTAATCTTCATTACATCCATCACACTTTCAAAAACGGTCTTTTGACAACTAGGGTACACAAGGGTCTGTTCGAAACCAAACAGTTTGTTGTACATGTCAATACCAGCAGTGTTGATAACTTTAAGGAAGGATTGCACCGGCTCAGGCATATACTGTTCTTGAGAGCATACACCACACTCATAAGGACACATATCGTTGATGAAGACTGTTGTTAGATAGTTAGATGTATTGCCCGTCTCAAAAAAATTTCAATGATCATGCGGAGCCCCTGATGATGTTTCATAGAGATATATCCAACATGTATACTTCTCTCAAAACCTGTTACTCTTCACGTGATGTCATACTTTATCAATCGTAAATCGATGCATATCGTTGTGACACTGACATTTCGTGCATGGGCAATAGAAAATTGTATTTCCGTTAGCATTAGCCAGCACATATTCAAGAAAACTAATACCTCATTTACCATATTTTTCGTCCTATTTTGGAAGCGAAATTCAACTCTTATCCATATCCTAAAAATATAGCAAAATATATATGTATAACTCTAATTAAGTAAATTCCATATATAAAACCTCAAATAATTTAGTATTATACTACAACTAATTAATAACAAATTAATAATTAACACACACACACACACATATATATATCTTCTACTTATTAGCAACAACTTCATATATATTATCAAATCAAAATCGATCAACTCAATCACACTCAAAATCCATCAACTTAAATAAAACTCAAAATCAATATAACTCACATAAAACTCTTAAATCAACTCAAACAAAACTCAAAATCAATATATATACACATATATGTACCTATATATAGCTCCACAAACTAATTATGGACAGATTTTGACAAGGCCCAACAATTTCGACAACACCCAAACTTTTTCTCCTATTTTTTTCTTCAAATGAGCTCTTGTCTAGATCTGTAAATATAAGACACTTTATCCTACGAAATTATATATATTGTCAGCTAAACTTTTACAATATCGTCGTCTAAAGTTCATAGACTATAGCTGACAAAAAAATTAATTTAGCCGACGAAAATTTAATTTCGTCGGCTAAAGTACTAATTTTTTAATTAGCCGACGAAGTATTTTTTTCATTGGCTAAAAGTGGACTTTAGCTGACGAAAAATGAATTCGTTGGCCTGTTTTTTTTCGTCTGCTAAACCCCTTTTTCTTGTAGTCACATGGTTGTCCGTGGCCCTGTCATTGGAACCCTCCTTCCTACGAGTACCTCCTTCTCATGGCATGACTTTTGCAAAACAAAAACAAAAAATGTGAGTAGTGAGATCTTGGGATATACATAAATGGAAAACTGACAACAAGCTCTCGCGATGTTGTGACCATACGCTAGTTGGTCCTCAACGCCACGAGCTCCCTCGATGTTAAACTCTTGCCAGATGGATCGAATGTCATCGCCACTAGCCGTGACCTCGTCATCACGACCTCTATGTCTTGCAATAGTAGGATAGTAGAGGACATGTGAGAACTCATGTCCTCGGTAGGGAGTCTATTTTTAGCCCCTATCAAAGTGACCATTGCATCCAATTCCCCATCGAATCCATATTGGATATCTCAATCACTTCATTGCTCGACACTCGCGCTGAATTTGACATCTACACCTAAAACAAAGTCAAACTCTCGCTATCCCAAAACCTAGACCTCTAAGAACAGAGAGCTCGCCATCTACCAGACTCATCCAAAAAAAACATAAACACAACCCAGAAAACATGCAATCCAAGCCAACCCTATAAAACATTCAATCTTAATCAAACAAAGATGAATATACAGGGGACGGGAAAATCTTACCTTTAGTAAACTGAATTTGTGGCGTGGATCAATGATGTTGGTTGCCAACAACAGAGTTCCCACACCGTACAAATGTCAAGACCCACCCCGGATTAACCCCTTTAACCCGGAGTAGAACATGTGGGGACCACCTCTCAAAGAAGATTTTGTCAAATTTTTGACATAGTCTCCTTTTAAAAGTGGGCAACCCTTAACCTACAATAACCTAAAATCAACACTTCTAAATATCCATCAACCACCAACAAACTCCTAGAGTCATCCATCTCCCATATCCAAACATCCTCCACAAATAAACACACTGATATAATTCATAATATCACACAAGTGATTATATCATCAACAACAACACTCCCAAGATTAAATCCTAAATTGGGTTCTACATCCATAGGAGTTCACCGAATAATTAAATACAACTCATGTGTATCAAAGTGATAAGTGCGTTTTACGCTATGTTTTTAATATGTTTTTACCCTCATTTGTACCTTGTTTATTCCTTAGTAATGTTGTTTTTACTTATTTTTAGTCAAAAGGGTTTTTCTGTAGAGTAATGGTTAATATGTGTCTTTATACAGAAATTTGTGCTTAAGTGTTGTAAATTCGATTTGGAACAAACACTTGGTTATTTCTCTTATGATTCACCGTACCTTTACATTGTCATTTTTGATGAATTTGGTTTAATGTGTAGATGACATGTAAATGAGCATATGAGAACAAGAATCATGAAGATTGGACTCATGGAAGACAACAAGAGAGGCCATGAAAAAGAAGACACTCTGAAACATAAGTTTTTGATCCGAGCAGAAATTTCCAGAAACCATAACTCAACTTCAAAGATTTCCCTAGGACGATCCAGGAGGAACCAGGGAACGTGCCATATATCATTGGAAAGCTGTATGTGTCTAGTTTTCAGATCTTCTTGAATCGCAGCATTTGGAGTTCATATGAAGGAGTTATGATCAAAACAATGGACGGAGGTCAAGCTGCAAAACTGGGCAGTTTCTGCCTAAGTTGTCACACGAGTTTGGGAGGATGTTTCTTCACCAAAATTCTTCCCAAGCATGTCAAAGGACTTAAGAGAAGCTTAATGAAGTCATGGGAAGCTGTATTGAAGAAGAAGATTCGAAGAATGCATCATGGCAGCCGAAACAACTAAGTATGGAGCTTTTCCGGTCAAACCGAGAAAGTCTGTCCTTGCCGAGTTTGTCCATGATTTCGGCTGCCTATGAGCCCAAGAACTTGTGTATAAGGCCTACATGGATCCAATAACATGTAGAGGAGTCCAAGAGATCAGAAATCCAAGGTCCAAGTCGAAATCCTTGTCAAAGAAGAAAGAAGAAACCAAGTCCAAAAAGGATTACAAGTTCAACAAGGAAGGTGTCTCCTTGAAGCTCCCGAATTCTCTAGGGTTTCTCTTCGAAATTTTTCTGTATAAATAGACATGTATAGCTCTTATTTTAGAGTCCTCAATTTTGTGAAAACCTTAGCTAGCCAACTCTACCAAAAACCCTCAAAACAGCCGAAGCACAAAGCTTGCCGCCGATCACTCTTTGCAGCCGCCAACCACCCTTGCCCTATCCGACCCTTTAGGTAGGATTTGGCATGGATTCCTCCAAGCTTTTGTGTAATTCTACTGTATTTGATTCGATAATTTATATATTTTGGTGTTTGGGTTTATGGTTTTGTGTTATGAACATGTTTGCTTGTCTTTCTTTGTGATCTACTTATGAACTTGTTCATTAGCATAACATTTAGAATGCATGCTAGGTTTTGGATTTAGAATAGGCTGCGTATGTTTATGTTATTGTTGTTTTCTAATTGATTAATCACATACCTGATCATGTAATCGAACCTAAGGGTAGTCTGTGCACGGATGTTCCTAAGGGGGGAGTTTCATATGCCGTAGTGTTCTGAGGGTTAAGGTCAGGCGATTGTAGGCCTTGATTCTTAGGCATTACTAAGGGTTTTTAGGGTTACGTGATTTACATGATGAATAGGATGAGTGACGCCATACCTAGGACCATGTTTCCAATGACTCTCGTTCGATCAGTGTATTTTGTATTAGTGTCAGGCGATTGTAGGCACTAAACAGGATGACACATATACAAACTTAGTGTCAGGCGATTGTAGGCACTAAGTTTATATGAGAAGTCTAAATAGTTGGAATTAATTAGAATTCAAGAAAACATATTTCATTGCATCTTGTTCTTGTGTAAAACTTATGTGTGTTCTATTTGGTGTTAGTTATGTTTTGTGTTTAACAAAATTGATCGACCAATGTAAATATTAGATGTAGATTTAGGACTTTAGAAATCACCATAAAATCCCCATTATAATTTGGTAAATATGTAAATAGTTTGTAAATAATTTAGTTCGTTTTGTTCATAAATTTCGATGTCATGTCTATATTTTATGGATTGTATGTGTGTATGTGTTTTATACTTGTATAGTTGTGACAGAATTGTACTTGTATGTTTATTTTACATTTGTGAATGTTACTAACGATTTGTGATGCAGATATAATCCTTCCCTAGTGTCCCCGGCTTGAACGATCCCTACTTACAGTTACTACAATGATAGGGTTTAAATTGCAGGTTGTTAACAAACGGCCTCGTCACAAAGCGACTAATAAAAGGCAGAAGCAGGGAAAATATAAAATAGGTTAACCAGAAACCTGCTGATGGATTGAAAAGTGACGGTAACTATGTCTGGCCTCCACGAATACCAGTCAGATCGAGCACTACAATTTGGACATTTAAAACAATGGGCACAGGGAATAAACATTTAAAACATTAGCGTGGGTAAACAAAAATCAAATATGTAAAGATAAATTTTTATTAATATTCTCCCTTTGATTTTCCAAAAATCCTTATGCACGTAATCATTAGAAAACGATCAAGTAAAATACTTAACAATTACCTTGGCTCAAATCCATAATTTAAAAGTGGGGAATTAGTTTCACCATGACCACGAAAAACAACTGATCAGCTCTAATCAACTTGAGGGTCTATTAACCAACTCTATCGGGAGAGTGTCCCTTGACCTGCTTTATCCGGGAGGGTCCTTCTAACCAACTACCAATGAAGAGAGTCCTGAACAGCTCCATCTAAGAGGGTCCTTCTGACCAAATACCACCGAAGAGGGTCTGACTAGCTACATCGGAGAGGATATCATCTCCATCCGGAGAGGGTCCATGCTAGCTAGCAATACATAATACTTAAAACCTGGCTTTTGGATGGAGCTGTTCAGTACTCTTATTGGTGGTAGTCCAAGTCAAAATTACCCATGACTTTTCTCCAAATATTTAGATTAAAACTTTCTCAGGCATCCGAAACCGGTTTCCTGATTTTACTTTAAATCATTAAAATCTAAGAGCTAAGTTTCTCCATTTTAAAATATAATAGCCCTTCATAACCCAAAATAGTGATAACAATTTAAAATCATACTCCAAGAAAATCATTTAAAACTCACGGGAAAGGTAGGAACCTATTTCACGGCTCACTTATCCTTGAAAAATATTAAATCCCCAAATTTTCTCATAATCACCATAAAACTCAATATGGAGGAAATTCTCATAAATTAAAGAGAAACTCAAGTAAAATCCATTGCATGCAATACATATTTAGAAATACAAGTCCACTCACAAAGTTATGGCGAAGTCTGCCGGCTATCTGAAGACTGCTCAGCTCGAGCTCCCTCATGTCATGTTCAAATTATACAATTAAAGCCTCAACTCCACAATTAAAGTAAAAGACATCAAAATTAAATATCATCCTTAACATTCATCCTTAACCACAAATAGAAAAAACGTGGGAAGTCGGCCTCAACCTCACTGCTAGCGTAAAAACCCTTAACAATATTCTCACGCCTAACCGGTAATTTTCCAATGGCCGGATACCTTTTATTATCCATTTATTAACTCTAATTCTTTAAAAAAATCCAAAACATAACCAATAAATCTCTAAAAAAATATAAATTGCCCTCTAATGGTCCTCTCTTATTTTTTACAATTTAATGGGTAAGAAAAACTGCCCTAAAGGTGGCAGATCCGTCGTCGGCGGCGACTGCAGGCAGGAAAATCTGGCCAAGCTCCGTCCACCACCAATCGACACCAAATTTTCACTGTTTGTTCATCTCATAATTCCAAACAACTTTCTAGTTCAACTCGAAGGCCAATTTCTAGCTTAACTAGGTCAATCGAAAAAAAATGTGAAGAATCCCAAATTTAAAACTTAAAACTTCAAATTGTCGATTCTACCTCTACACTCCAAATCGGTCCACCAAACTTTAGGGGTGAGTAGTACTCCTAAAACTCATCTTATCCATATATAGAACTCACCAATTGGTGGCCTGAGAAGGGAGAAATCCGATCTAGATCTCCAACTGTACACTCGACAATCATCTTGAAATTTCTTTCAAACCACTACGAGATAGGTCGGAAAGCTTACCTAAAAATGATGTAGACTCAGAGGCTATCTTTTTGGAAATGGTGTGGCGTCCTGAGGTGGATCGACGGTGGTGCGGTGGCGATTGGAAGGCGAGGCAGCCGCTGGCGTCGGGAAAGATGAGAGAGAGATTTCTGATTTTTACTTTCTACTTCCGATAAGTTTTCCTTTTTATAGACTTTCCCGAAACAGTAACTTCCCGTTTTTAGACCATAACTTCCTCATAGGAACTCTGATTAAGACGCATAACATGTCTACAGAATCCTATTAACGTCCTCTACAACTTTCATGAAGGAAGTGTCTCGAAATAACGATCCTAAAAAAGTCAACTTTATGACCTTCTACGGTAAAGCGGTCACTTCAAACGGTTAAAGACTAAAGTAACTAAAATGTGACTGACAATAAATTTATTTTAGGTCTGGGATGTGACAACATATTCCAAGGAGGATAGAGCGATCCCCATATTCACCTTGCATTGCCTTGGGTTGTTTCGATTAGATTTCGCTCAAGCACTCTTAAACTCTCCTGCTTTCTACTCTCTGCTCTTTCTTCTCAGTTTTCAAACGACACGACTTAATAAACTCCCACCTATTTGCTCATACCTCCTATTTATAATAGAGTGAATCGATATCAACCGTTGAATCTAAAACGACCATGTGGTTCGATTGCTGCCACGTCAGCCTCAATCATCGTGCGCATTAAGCCACGATACGCGTGGATAGCATGCCCGTTATATCGCGGGTCGTAAATGCGCTTTGACTGCGCTAAGTGGACCGTTACCAGTGTCATGCATCCCATAAATGATCACATGCATCCCTTGATTGACCGTTACCAGTGCTGATACCGAGCCCACGCCACAACATCCTGGAGCCCCCACGAGCATGCATCCAAAGGCCCTCTCACGGCGTGACCTAATAGTGGCACATCCACTTCCGCTACCCCGTAGCGGAACACCCACCTTAACAAAAACAAGGGACAACGGGATAGACCCTAACTTGTAGAGGCTAGAATAGCTCAACTATATTAAGCATGCAATTGACTAAACGGCCCATAAAGCATCACGACATCCTGACATGTCAAACTCGTTACCCACGCGACATGCCCCCAAAAATAAAACTTTGGACACAGGCAGTCTTTGACTCTCGTTGTCCGTAACAGCACCCTAGTCACCCTACGAACTCATGCATGAGGACTTAGAGACTCACACCCATGCCTTACTCCCAAACGGTTCGTACTTCCGTCACACAAACTTGATGAACTCCCCACCCGAGCGTCCTCATCGACTAGGGACTTGGAACTTGTTAACACATGGTGAATACCCTCTTCTTTGTGCCGAAAAAGAGACCCATAGCCTGTCGCCGGAGTTCATAGCGTCCCACACACCGCCTCCCACAATGACCCTGGTGCATGAACTGCTAGAATCGGAACCAAACGTGCCAATCAAATCCTCATCTGACCACTTTCCAGCCCCTCAAATGGAGCTGCGGGAAAGACCACTGTGTCAGTCCCACATCAAGGAATGAAGGCGCGGTCCCCAAAGCATCTCTATATAAGCCACCAAAATGCTCCTGAAAAGGTAAGGTTCTTCTAGCTCAAACACTGTCAAGTCACTTATCCACAGTGACACTAACTTAGGCATCGAATTGTCGAAGACTGGACCCATCTCGGTCTTGACTCATGACGCTGCTATTACTTGTGCAGGGCCTCAGATAGCAAGATCAGTGATATTCTCTCGTTCTGAACTATCGAAACAGTTAGTGAAAAAAAATCTTTAAAATTAGGACGGAAGAGAATATTCTAAACACTTTAATAAAAGACTAATTCAAAATCAATGATGGAATAACATATCGAATTAATTTACCTAATGTATCTCATTTGTAATGCACACGAGACCTCCCATAAAGTAATAGCTGCAAAGAAAGTAAGGTCTTAAATATCTTTGATATTTTCTTAAAATTTTTATTTTTTATAATGATTTATATTAATTTTCATATCTTTCTGATATTTTATATTTAATCTATTTTTATGAAATAAATTATTTTTATATAAATTTTAAAAAATATTTTTATTGTTTATTTTCTGAACCATTAAAAATTTTATAATTGTCGATATTTTAAAGTATCGGCAAAAAAAGAAGACAAGACACAAGAATGAAGCGGTTGACGTTGTTTCCTAAACTTCCCGCTAAGCTCTTTGTCATTGTATGATTTCTATATTATCCTATTCTATCTCCAGCCGTTTCCTAATTCCTAAATTGCTGACACGTTCCCTTTTTCTACAGAAATCAAATCCAACGGCATATTCGTATGAATCTAACTGTACAGATGCCATAGACCTTATCACTGATCGGTATCTCTATATTCTGACCCAAACCTATGATCAAAACTCAGTTGTGTCTCTCTCTACTCGAAGCAGAGAGATAGAGCCATGCACAAGTACTGTCACCTATGGATGATCATCACTTCACAGGTTCTGTTCCTGGTAACAAATATGGTGCTTGCTAGTGATCAAGCTCATGATCATCGCATACCCACAACACTAGAAGGTCCATTTAAGCCTGCAACTCGGCGCTTTGACCCCTCACTCCGCAGAGGCAGTGATGACTTGCCAATGGACCATCCTCGGCTCAAGAAGAATGTCACCCTCAATTTCCCTGAACAAATATCTCTTGCAATATCTTCACCCACTGCAATGTGGGTTTCTTGGGTTACTGGTACGGTCTTGTCTTAACCTCTCTATTCCCAGTCTCTTATGAGGTTGAATTGGTGACGGGTGTGTTTTTTTGTTGGGGCAGGGGATGCCCAGATTGGGAAAAATGTGACACCACTTGATCCTTCAAAGGTTGGGAGTGAAGTGTGGTATGGCAAAAAGAGTGGCAAGTATAAGAGTGTGAAGAAAGGGGTTGCTGTGGTATACAGTCAATTGTACCCTTTTCAAGGCCTCTTGAATTACACTTCCGGCATCATTCATCATGTCAGAATTGATGGTATTGAAACTCTCTGATTCTCGTTATCAGTTTACTATTATCCTTTCCATCAAACTCCATATTGTTAATGCAGTTGTTCTTTCGACGTTCTTAGCATGAGTATGATTGGCCAAATGATACATAGCTGAGTTGGTTGCACAATGTTATTGTCTGTGCTCAGTAGCAATTACAGAAGTAAAAACCCATTAGATTGAACATTCTAACAGTTGATCATTTGATTCAGAACGATTAAGTTTGGTTCATAACCATAGTTGAAACCGGATATCTTATCAGAGGATGGCCAATTATAAGTTACATAATTGAACACCTGAAAGAAAATAAAGTACGAATTCTTGTTCCTCTACAATTGAACAGCTCACTTCTTTGTTTGTTAGGTCTCAAACCAGGAAAAAAATATTATTACAAATGTGGGGATAGCTCTATCCCTGCCATGAGCGAAGAGCATGCCTTTGAAACATTACCATTGCCTAGTCCAAACACATATCCTCGTCGAATAGCTGTTGTTGGAGATTTAGGTCTCACAAGCAATACCACTACAACCATTGATCATTTGATTCAGAATGAGCCTTCAATGATTGTAATGGTTGGAGACTTGAGTTATGCAAACCAGTACCTTACAACAGGTGGTAAAGGAGCTTCATGCTTTTCATGTGCATTCCCAGATGCACCTATCAGAGAAACATACCAACCCCGCTGGGATGGGTGGGGAAGGTAATATATCTCATAATTCTGATTACGTATGAAATGTTAATACAGAATTAAAGATGACCATTCTTACTAACTTTTGTTTTTTTTGCATCACTAGTCCATATCACTATGCTTTAAAGATTATGTGTTGCAAACATCTGCCTATAACATGGTAACATGAAAACTGATCAGAGCAAGTTATTCTCAGAAAGGAGGTGTTAAATGTATGGTCACTGTTTCGTTTTATTAGATGATATATATATATATATATATATATATAGTTTGAATGTCTTTATATTCCATGCTAGGTCTGTCATTCGGTCGGTTCGAATCGGTAATGAGTGTTACCAACTTCAAAACCAAACTTTTCAGTAATGAAATATGACTACCAAAAACTAACCAACTTTTTCGGTATGAGATAAATCTTACCAAATTCGGCATTTCGGTTTTCGGTATTACCAAACTTTACAACAAATATATTTTCTGAAATAACGAAACAATAGAGAAAACAAATTTTTTGAAAATATAGTCATTGACACCATAACGTGTCTACTAATATGGTGTAACTTGTTTAGTAGGTTAATTATATACAAATGTACATCTTTGTGAACTAACCATATAGAGTATGCAAAGTTTCTGAAAATATTATTAAATAGGATATGATCAATATGGTGAAAAATAACTATGATAGAAAAATCAGATATTGCTGTAACGTTTGGGTCTTGATCAAATCAGTTAACATTATTTATTCTTATGATTCCCCATGGAAGCCATATCATTGGGACATAAATTTCCTAATATTTTTATACCGAAGCATGTAATAGTGTTTTCATGTAATAAGTGATATTATATTAAGGTTGAGCGCATTGATCAAGTTCTAAACATTGTCGAAAATATGTGAAATTTATTTCATAGTCGTATTTAAAAATACTGACCAAATCGAATAGACAAATTTTGATTTTATAAATTTCAGTGTTAGAAACCATAACATACCTACTAATGTGATATAACTTGTTTAGTATGTTATTTGCCAGTGTAGATCTTTGTGAACCAATTGTATGGTGGAAGCAAAATTTTTGATACTTATGTGAAATAAGATATGATCAGTATAGTGAAAAACTGCTAAGGTAGAAAAATTACATATTTTGGGTAACGTGTGTGCTCAGATCAAAGTGGTTAGTATTATATGCAAATATAAGTGTTTAAATAACTAAAATTTCGGTAAATTCGGTATTTACCAAAAACCAAACCAATTTTTTAAGTATTTTCGGTTTCGGTTATTTCGATTTCGATTACCAAGTTTCGGTTTATTAAATCGAAAATATTCGATCGGTTTGGTATTTACGAAACCAAATGGCAGCCCTATTCCATGCCATGTGTCTCGATGAAATAGTATTTTCAGTGTCAAGTTTCGTTAGAGATGTTTTGGTTAGCCTGAACTGTTTCAAAAGCTGATATATTTTGAACGCTAGATTTAATTTGTTTTATTTATTTTTGATATGGTTGAGATGGCTGTTCAGATTCATGCAGCCATTAACCTCACGAGTTCCATTGATGGTTATTGAGGGAAACCATGAGATTGAGGCTCAAGTTGCTGGAATCACTTTTGCATCCTATTTGGCAAGGTTTGCAGTTCCATCTGAGGAATCTGGCTCGAAAACGAATTTCTATTTTTCTTTTGATTCTGGAGGAGTGCATTTCATAATGTTGGGAGCATATGTTGATTACAATGCTACAGGTAATTGATGCCCTTTTTCCTTTTTCTATTAATTTTATTTTATGAACAACAAAGTTATGATATTAACTCTTCTGATGTGGTGTCAAATGCTGTATTATGTTTTTTTGCTTCTTTTACAGTGCAAGCACTTCTGAAACTGGAAACTTTGTGACATGATTTGTTCTTTCAGCTGTACATTGACTACTTTCTCATATCAATGTTCATTTCAGGTTCACAGTATGCTTGGCTTAAACACGATCTACATCAAGTAGACCGGTTGGTGACCCCATGGCTGGTAGCTGCATGGCATTCACCTTGGTATAATAGCTTCTCTTCTCATTATCAGGAATTCGAGTGCATGAGACAGGAAATGGAAGCACTTCTTTATCAATATGGTGTTGATATTGTTTTCTCTGGTCATGTAAGTTTGAGCTCATTATTTTTGTAGATGTTAGTTATTGATATACTTACTGTTGGGGTTATCCTTTTGATTGTCCTTGACATATCTTGTCTCGGATCCTTCAATTTATTCTCCAGAATTTATCAAGTCATCTCCAATGTCACTGATAAGGTTCCTTCCCTTCCCTTTCCTTCGCTTCCCTTCCCTTCCCAGAACCTGAAGATGTGATCATTGCAATATGATAATCTGTTTTTTCTGTAGATGGACTAAAACTTAACTGATGTTTACCTTTTGGAAGTTATATCTACTTTTCTCGAGAAAAAAATAATTAATAGAACAAAGATTTTCCATAGACTATCAATTTCAGTTTTAGGGTTTTGAAACAAATTGCTTCTGAATGGAAGTAACTTAAAAAAACCTGAATGGAAGTAACTTAGTCTATGAATTAGGATCTAACCCGTTATATTTATTATACTTTAAATCCATTGCATGAGTTTAAAGGCATTAAACGTTTGTGTATGGATGGTATATATGCCAGTGAATTTATTTCAGTATTGTATGATGCCAATGTTATTTACAGGGATTTTTTTACTTTTTATTTAATAACACTCACACCCTATATATGTCAATGAGATTTGAACCTATGACCTCAATGTTATTTACAGTTATCCAGTAAAACTATAAATTATAGTTACTTTTGGCTATTCTCCACTGACATTGTAATTTTAATCACCAAATTTGTTCCGGTTTTTTTAATTACTTTGGCACCAACTTATCCCATGACTTTGAGTTCTTTTCTTTTTTGAGATGACCCTTGACTTAAGTTCAGGTTCCTTTTGGCTATTCTCCACCTGAATGTAATTTGATTAACATATTAGGACTTGCTGATCAGTGATATTAAAGAAAGAATATTCTGCATTTTTTATCATGCTGATACAAGTTCTTCAACACCACTTGATTGGATTGGAAATGTCTTCTATATATATATAAATATGATTTCTTTTCTTCTTATAAGTACACAGGCTTGTAAGAAGAAAAGAAATCATATTTATATACCTTTTGAAACTGAATGTGAGGCACAAATGTTAAAATATCTGATAAAGTAGTCTGGAGTTCAATTTTAAAACCAATTGACAATAAAGAGAGTGGTTCAAACCCTTATAAACCCACAGGTAATGTCTCATATTCCCGACGTGGGATATATATCTCAACACGTCCTCGCACGTGTTGCGAATCTTCAAGTCTAACACGTGGGCATCGGGATATATATCTCAACACGTCCCCACACGTGTTGTGAATCTTCAAGCCTAACACGTGGACAACAACTTGGGTGGTCGTGGAGTTCGTGTGGCCTTTGGGCTTCACAGGTGGACATGGGTAACCCGCTCTGATACCATGATAAAGTAGTCTGGGATTCAACTTCAAAACCAATTGGCAATAGAGAGTGGCCTAAATCCTTATAAACTCACAGACAAGATTCCATATTCCTGATGTGGGATATATATCTCAACAATATCAGACTCATATATAAGTGAGAATAAGATCGATGAGATGTCAGTCCTTTCCATAATAGCTTCAACATTAAGGTCTGTGCCTTAAAATTTCTAAATTTGTAGTCTGGTTGTATGTTAAAGCGTTTGAACTGATTGGGTGATAAAATAGTACTCTCATAAGGTGGATACTGTCCAGACAAAAAAATGCAATTGTAGGGAATCGAAAGATGATACAACTTAAGAAATGTGTATGGTTGAAGGTGTCTTCTTTGCTGTAATTTGCAGGTGCATGCTTATGAGCGGATGAATCGAGTTTATAACTATACGTTAGATCCATGTGGACCTGTTTATATAACAGTTGGAGATGGTGGCAATATTGAGAAAGTTGATGTTGATTTTGCTGATGAACCTGGGAAGTGTCCGTCAGCTGGAGACAACATACCTGAATTTGGAGGGGTATGCCATCTGAACTTTTCTTCTGGGCCTGCCAAAGGGAAGTTTTGTTGGAACAAACAGCCAGAATGGAGTGCTTTTAGAGAAAGCAGCTTTGGTCATGGAATACTTGAGGTACAATTTAACCTTAGTTTGTAATATTCGCCACTTCAAGGTTTATCAATACGTTTTTTCCTCTTTTCATTCTGTAGCATTCTAGAGTATGAAACTTCATTAGTAGGTGTAAATAATAATTAAACTATATAAATAAACTTTCATATCTAAATTGCAGGTTCTAAATTCTACATATGCTCTATGGACTTGGCACAGGAATCAAGATACTTACAAGGAAAATAGCCTTGGAGATCAAATCTACATTGTTCGACAACCTGAATTGTGCACTCAAGATTAAAATGCGACTTCTCAATTTTAACATCTCACCTTTTCACTCTCTGAGATTTGACAGCAGTTTCCACCTCTTCCAGTGCTTCAAACAGAAAGGAATAATCCTCTGACGCCTACTTAAATCAGGCAAACATCCTGTCTTGCATGAGTGATCATACACATGGCCAACTTGTCATTGACTCATTGGAAATGCACAATAGGACTGGGTCTAGTTTTTGTTCCAGAAAGAGCAAGAAGACCATGTTCCTCAATGCCTTGTTCACTTGTAGTCCAGCATAATAGACTTCACTACACCAGAATGTTCAGTAAAATCTACGAAAATAATGTAACATATTGTTATACGTAAACTTTCTTGCTTCAAACAAAGGTTGGTAGATCTTCGGATCCAAAACTTAATCGAGAGTAACTGATTGGTTTGGCGTTCCATTTTTATTTTTTCTGCAGTAGTAACAAGAAGCTCAAATTCAGGTCATTTCAAATACACTACATTTTGCTTGTTTGGTACGTTGTTTTTTGGAATGTTTTGGCCTAGTCCACCATTCGACACCTCATGTATTCTCTCATTTTATTTAATAAAAAAATATGATAAGAGACGGCAGTGGGTTCCGGATTGTAGCAGTCTCTAGAGTGGGTGCTTGGTTGAATGCACTTGCTGTTAATTACTATCTTTCAAGGATCGACTTGCTCAGTTAATCACTATTTTTCACGGCTCCTCGATCAAGAAGCAAGAGAGGTTGAGAAAGGATGTTCATGACACATGTTCATTCATGACTACATCTGCTGATACTTTTAGATCTAGCCGGATGTCCTTTTCTGGTGTAATCCAGGAACTGCAACAATTTGGTACACCTAGCGAGTATGAAAAGCATTCGTGTCTAAAGGTTCTGAAGTATACCCAAAGGAAGTACTTAGACAACTAACTAAGTTTTTGCGCCGAACCCAAAACTTTATTGATGATGTTCTTAGAGCATCTCTAACAGCTTCCTTATGTTCTTGAATTTCTCAAATTTGAAGAATTTTTGTGTGTTTTGTGGTTCAACAGCTTCTCCATCTCATTTCTCAAACCTCATCTCATTCCCCAAAATGGTGGTGGAGAAGAAAAATGAGCATTGTTTCTTCAAATTTACAGCAAAAATATTTTTCCCCAAAATTTAATTCTTCACTAATTCCAATAAGAATCAAACATATTTAGAATATTTTATTGGTTGTTTATGGATAAAATACAATTTCAATTGTTTTTTTATTATAATTAATATTGTAATAACATATTCTATTATTCTATTAAATGTTGAATTCTCTAAAATATAGAAGCTGCTTGAGTTGAAACAAATTTTTTTAGAGATTTTGTTTTTTACTTGTCTATTTTAAAGAAACTGTTACAGAAACTCTTACCAACTTTGCTGCAAATAAAGCTAGATCAAAGTTCACCTCTCCGTTTGCTTGATCATATATACCCCGAATCACAACCATTATTTTATTTCATGAACATATTCATTAATTATTTACCATTTAGACACATTGCTGAAAACTCAAATTTCAGAAAGCATGCGAGGGAATGATTTTGAAATCAAATTAGGATCTAAAATTTTAATAATTAAGCACAAGGTACATAAGTTCTCAATCTTCAAGGAAACGCTGTGGCCGGAACACCGGTTGACATTTTGATTTGGTGTACCCGACCACTAAACGCGCGACACGTGGCCATAGGAAAAATGACAGGACTCACAAATTTGTTTAACGACTCCGTTTTCTGCCGTTTAAGTAACCCTTAGTTCTCACTCTCCTCCTCAAGAGTACGAGACTATTTTCTAGCCTCTGATCGAGTCTCGTTACTTCGTCGGATGGGCCACCTGAAATGACCGCGCGCGCTAGGGCTCATCAAAACATTCAGTAGCAAGTAGTTGTGTAGTGCAAGAAACTAATGAGTTAGAAAATGTAAGATCCTGCAGACAAGTGACCGTGTACAAGCCTGATGTTGTTGGGAGAGTTAAGATTCTACATGTTAGTTAATTCTATCAGTTATGCGAATTTGGTTGGCATTCGTTTTATTTGTTTGTGATATGCCAGAGCCGGCTCTAAGCAAGTACAAAGAGTGCGATCGCACAGGGCCCCAAAAAGGGCCCTTGTTCAGAGCAGTTTTATGCAGCTCAGTTCCTCAATTGTTCCAACTCTTCTGTCCGCTAGTCATCTAGATGACCCTAGTTCGATTCTCAGTTTACCCTTTTTTCTTCCTTAGTTTTAGGCCCTTATTGAGTTTTTCTTCATTTTTTTCCTTCTTCTGTCCTTTATTTTTTTTCTTCCTTCATTTTTAACAGATTTTCTATTTCCTTTATTTGTTTTTTTCCTCTCAGGTTTTAGCCCTTTTTTCTTCTTTCAGTTTTAACATATGCTCCTGGATTTTTCATTTCTTCTCATCCGTTTTTTTTGTGTTTTCATTTATTCTTCTATCCTTGATTTCCTCTTCCTCAATTTTCTTTTGTAAATTAATATTATGTGAAATCTTGCTTCTTCTAATGGGAATTTTTGTGATTCTATGATATATGATAAAAATTTCAATGGACTCATATTCGTAAAAATAGGGACCACATTTTCATTCTCGCATAGGCCGCAAAAGCTTTTGAGACGGCTCTATGATATGCATACATATTACAACAAAGTTTAGCGTAAAAAACTGATATGAGTTAGAAAAGGTACATTACTATGACTTAGTAAAGGGAGTAAAACTAGTTGAAGCTTAAATGTACGTACATGTTGGACTACTCATGCATTTACTCAAAGCATGATTGCAGATGATAGTGTGAATGGATTTTGCAATGTTATGATAAAAAATTCGTGAGAATGAATCTGTGTGTATATCTTCATATTCTCAAGTAGAGGAATTTGTGATGGTAGGTACCCTGGCAAAGGATGTGTGGACTTTGAAAAGATTGTAAGGATAACGCTTGGTTTCAGAGGAGCTAATCTACAGAACCTGATGAACGAAGCTGCCATTCTTGCAGCCAGACATGAGCTCAAGGAAATAAGAACATATGAGATAGTTGATGCTCTAGAGTGAATCATTGCTGGACCAGAGAAGAAAAATGCTGTAGTCTCTTAGGAGAAGAAGAAATTAGTTGCTTACCATGGTACGTAGAATAGTATAAAGTTTTCCTTATCCTATAACTACTGGTTTTTTGCAATTAATTGGTTTGGAGTGCTGAGTTATGTATTCTTATCTTTCTTTGCAGAGGCTGGGTATGCTCTTGTTGGTGCCTTGATGCCTGAATATGCTCTTGTTGGTGCCTTGATGCCTGAATATGCCTTAATATCCATCATCCCCCGTGGGCAAGCGGGTGGTCTAGCCTTCTTTGCCCCAAATGAAGAGAGATTCGAGTTTGGGCTATACAGTAAAAGCTACCTTGGGAATCAAATGGCTGATGCCCTTGGGGAAGGTTTGTTATACAACTCTTTAAAATTATGCCTCTAACGCCATGAGAGCAGCACAAAAGAAATTGACGTCTCTTCAAAATGCCTTTCTGAGATCGGACTGTCTTGATAATCTTGTGTAAATAGAATTATAGTTCTCACACACATGTTATCACCATCATCTGAATTCTTCTTCTATTTCATTTTCCCGTGGCATGCGACTTCTGTTATCACACATGTTATCACCATCATGTGTATGCTTGTGCTCCTACTGATAATTTATAAACATTTCAATTACAGATATGTCGTCCCAAAAAGATTACTCCATGGCGACTACTGATATCATGGATGTAGAGGTGAGGGAGCTGGTATAGAAAGCTTACAAAAGGGCCACATAGATCATCACAACCCGCATTGGCATCTTTAACAAGATGCAAACTTTCTGATAGAGAAGGAAAGTGTTGATGTTCAAGAGTTCATGAGCCTCTTTATTTGATGGAAATCTCATAATTGGGCAATTGAAAGTAAATTCATGTATCATTACTCATCGTGTTCTTGTATTATAAGTTTCATATACACACGTACAAATTAGGGGGAAAGGTTATAGCACAGTCGATACTTGATGCAGAAAAAAGAGAGAACTACTTGACATTTTTGATTGAAACAACTATCTCACACACTCTAATAATCATTCCACAATACTCAGTTTCAGCATTAGAACGAGCTATCATTTTTTACTTCTTACTCTTCCAAATAACCAAATTATCACCTACGAAAGTGAACTAGCCCGAAGTAGACTTGTGATCTGTAATATTATCTGTACAGTCTGCATTTGTGTACCCAAAAATATCTAAGTGATTGTGTTTTGAAAAAAAATCAACCCTTTCCCTCGAGCAGACTTCAAATACCGTCGAATACGAAATACAGCTTTCATGTGAGTCTCACTAGAATTATGCATAAATGACTCATCACACTAACTGCATAAGCTAAATCTGATCTCGTGTGGGACAAATAAATCAATCGTCCAACTAACCTCTGATATATAATTACTTGGGATAAATACTTGGGGCAAATACTCTCTTAACCGATGTTTCTGCTCGATAAGAGTATCAACAGGTTTACAATCAAGCATACATGTTTCTGCCAGCAAATCCAATACATATTTCCTTTGTATCAACATAATACAATTCTTCCCACGAGCAACTTAAATCTCCAAGAAATATTTCAAATTACCCAAATCTTTCATCTCAAATTCAGAAGATAACTGACTTTGTAACTTTTGAATCTCCTCAACGTCATGACATGTCACAATCATGTCATCAACATAAATTATTATGGTAGTTTGTCAGAACCCACCCTAGGTTAAACCCCTTTTACCCGAAGTAAATCCTGCGGGGACCACCTCAAGGGAATTTCTTACCGAAACCCCCTTGAAATGGACAACTCTTCCTACAAACCAACTCAACACTTTCATGAATATTTTAAAATCCACCCCCAACTCTTGGAGCCATCTTGCTCCCTAAGTTGCAACTACGCTTCACTATCCTATTCAACTATCTAAGTTAGGGTAATCAGAGCAGTCTACATGGAAGTTATACCTAAATCAATATATGAGCAACAACGGATTAATTGACAATGCCCCGACTTCGGTACGTATGACTCCTCTCAAGAATCCTGTAACACTGGGCATTTGAAAACGAAGGGCCTAAAGGAGAAACATTGAAAAATAATATTAGCGTGAGTGGACAAAAATCAAATATGAAAAGGTAAAAATCTTTTCATGCTCTCCCTTTGATTTTCCAAAATTCACATACATGCAATCAATAGAAAACGAATAAATAAATAATAAAATAAATCTCTTGCCTCAAATTCATAATTAAAGATGTGGGGTATTAACACCATAACCACGAGAAAACAACAGACCAGCTCTATCCACGAGAGGGTCTATTGATCAGCTCAATCGGAGAGGGTCCCATGACCCGCTCTATTCGGGAGGGTCCAACCAACCAGCTACCACCGAAGAGGGTCCTAACCTGCTCTATCCGGGAGGGTCCTTCCGACCAGCTACCACCGACGAGGGTCAAACCAGCTACAATCCAGAGAGGGTACCATCTCCATCTAGAAAGTGTCCATGCTAGCTAGCAATTCATATAAACATATCCTTGAAAATCCTTAAAAACCTCGTGGTGAATAAATCGAAATCCAAGTCAAAACACCTATGGCTTTTCCCCAAAATATATTGGATTTAAATCATTTCCAGGAATCTGAAACCGGTTCCCTCACTTTACTTTAAATCAATAAATCCAAGAGCCAAGTTTTCCCTTTTAAAAATAAACCCCCTCCATAACCCGAAATGGTGATAAAAATTGAAAACCATAATACGAGAAAATCCTTTAAAATCACGAGAAAGGTATGAACCTCTTTCCTGACTCACTTATCTTTGAAAATATAATAAATTCCAAATTTTCCCCAAAATCACCATAAAACACATCGTGGAGGAAATTCATAAATAAAGTAGAAACTTAATAAAATCTATTGCATACATTAAATTTAAAAATAAAGGTCCACTCACAAACTGAGACCTTAGCCTGACGAAAATCTGAATTCCACTTAAGATAAGTCTTCACAACAAGAACCTCTTCGCGTCCTGTTCCACAATTAATATTAATTTTCCGGACGCTAGAATCATAATTAAATAACATATGTGTACACATTTATAAGCGTACAGCTCGCTCATCGGCTCCACATTCTCAAATTGTCAACTAAAAATCTCCGACCTTCCTCAATAACTTAGGAGTCCTTAAAAAAATTCTTAAACTTAAACCGGAAATAATCGATGGTCGGAATAATATTTAATTATCCATCAATAATACTAAACTTGAAAAATTCCAAAACCTGACCAAAACTCCTCCAAAAATTACCAAATTTAAACCATAGACTCCTCTCATTTTATACTATTTAATGGGCATGAAAAACTGCCCAAAAAGTGGCGGCACCGCCTCCGGCAGAAATTACGGCCAAAATTCCGGCGACCTCCAATGGCCACCAAATTTTAATAGTAGCTTCGTCTCGTCATTTGGAACAATTTTCTAGTTCAACTCGAAAGCCAAATCAGCCTCTAACTAGGTCAATTACGTGATGAACAGTAGAAACTGAAAAATTAAACATAAAAACTTCAAATCCTTAATTCTCCCTACACACTTCGAATCGAGCTACCAAATTCTATGGGATTATAGTATTCCTAAAACCTATCCTATCCATATAAAGAACTCAACAATTGGTGATCTAGGGATAGAGAAATTCGATCAAGAACATTTCACTGTACACTTGACCTTCAACAAAGAAATTCTCTCAAACCAAGGTGAGATAGATCAAATGGCTTACCTAGGATGGAAGTAGACTCAGAGACGGTCATTTTGGGACCGGTGCGGCGTCCTGAGGTGGCCGAACGGCGCCGCGGTGGCGGCTAGAACTTCCGGCAGCGTTTTCGATCGGGGAGAGAGAAAACACGGGGAGAGAGAGAAAATGGCTGGGGTGAAAAATCTGATCTTTCACCCCGATAACTCTTATATATAGCCATTTTACCGCACAGTAACTTTACATTTTTTGTTTATAACTTTCTCATACTAATTCCGATTTGAGCGTGCTACGTGTCCACAAACTCGTAACGACGCCCTCTACAACTTTCATGAAGAAAGTTTTCCCAAATTCTCAACTTAACGAAAAGTTAACTTTACGATCATTGTACGGTTAAACGGTTACTTTAAATGGTAAAAGACCAAAGTAACCAACCGTAAAATAATTCTACAATCGGGATGTGACACAGTCACTTTACCACATCCAAGTTGTTTGGCAAAACTAGTTGCTCATGTTCACTGCCTCCTTTTTTTATTTTCTTGTAAAACTTATTCACTGCCTCTATTTTCTTTAGTTTACCCCTCAAAGCTTTGACTTCCAATTGATTCGATAAACATATCTTCATGAAAACATGACTTCTCCCCCAGACAAGGAGTAACAATAGGAAAAAAATAACATGCATCTTCACTAAATGTCACGTCCATGGTGGCATACATTCTCTGGGATAGAGGATAATAACACTTGTATCATTTCTGATGGGAACCATACCCCACAAACACACACTTCAAAGCTCTAACATCCAATTTTGACCTTTGATTCTAAGCATGCAAATGAACATAATCAACACAACCAAAGATACGAGCATGAAGAGTATTTGATGACGGAATATGAACATATTGAGACAGAACATCAAACGGAACACAGCCTCAAAGAGCAGCTGACGGGAGACGATTAATTAACTAAGACACACACAACATGGCTTCTCCCCAAAGGTACTTAAGCATGTTAGCACTTAAGAGGAGAGACCGTGTCATGTCCAAGAGATGATGATTTTTCCGTTCAGACACCCCATTTTGTTCAGGTGTCTATGGACACGAAATTTGATGTATTGTGCCATGGAGTTGAAAATACTGAAGAAAAGAATGATTAACAAACTTTTCACCATTATCTAAACGAAAAACTTTAACATGAGCATCGTACTGAGTACGAAGAAGTTGATGGAACGCAGTGAAGGCAAGAAAAACAGTATATCTGGACTTAAGCAAAACTACCCAAGATAAACGACTAAAATCGTCAATGAATAACATAAAGTAACGCATTCCAGAAAGAGTAGAATTTTTAGAAGAACCACACATGTCGGAATGAATTAGTTCAAAAAGTCGAATGAATTAGTTCAAAAGGCGTAGTACTCGAATGATAACTCAAATGATAGCTAGATCTATGACTTTTAGACAAAACACAAGTTTCACAATGCAAGGTAGACTCACTAATTCCCAGAAACAATGAAGGTATGGACTTCTTCATAACTCTAAACGACAGATGACCCAACAGTCTATGTCATAACCATAACTCACTTAGCCGATCAAAACTCACTGTCAGGGCCATAGGTCCTTTCGGTGCTTGTGTCGGCTCGGTGTACATATAATTCAAGTGAAACAGTCTCCCCCTCAAGTCTCGTTTGCCAATGATCACCATGGTACACAAATTATTGAAACACAACAAACATTGGGTAAAAGGTTGCATAACACTTATTTTGTGAACTCAATTTGGAGACAGATAAAAGATGGCGAGATCATGAGGGGACATAAAGCACATCATGCAATATAATAGGTGGTGCAACCTGAACTGACCTAATACCCAAAACTGGAAAGGATGCACCATTTGCATTTGAAACATGAGATATAGAAGGGGATGACATAGACACAAAATTATTTATCATAAATCATATGGTCTGACGCTCCTGAATCAATTATCTATGTATCACCACCAGTAATGTTAGCAACATGTAAAACCATACCAATTTTATCTCAATTTTCCTTAGTCAAGGAAACATTAACCTTTGTGAAATCTTTTCCATCAACGTTGTAAGAGGGCAAGCTTTGAGAAGTTTCACATCCTTCACTCTTTCCTTCCATTATCAAGATCTACCATTGTTTTTTCCCAGCTATTCAAACCAACGAACAAAACAAGCAAACTTTCAAAATGAATAAAGTTGCCACAAATTCTTGACATCCTTGGATGATCAATTTGATGATCAAAAAAGCACCTTAAAATTTTCTAGATGCAGCCAAATTTTGTCAAGGTTGTCTTCATAAGCTGTAGACACCAATCCCAATGAACAAAAGAAGTCAATCATGCCAAACCCTGAAAAGAACATTCAATTAAGATGATGCAACAAAACTCTGAAATAAAACAAGCATCGAATAAACTAGAAGACCAAACCAAATTGATCTATATATCTTGCAGCGGAAACAAAGTAACACAATCGAGTCTAAAAGGATCTCGGTTATGATACTAAGTCAAAGAGTGTCAAGTGAATATGAATATTGTGACGTATATACATTCTCCAAGAATGGAGTTATACATGATTACATCAATCTTAATAGGAAACTAATTATACAAAAATATTTATATTTATACCAATATCCAACCATAATATTACACGGATTGACTCACGCCAACACATCCAAGATTCGAGTACACTTAATGTAGTTTGACAAAAAACAAATTGAAACAAACACAAGGTTCAGGAGCCCGCCCAGCCACGAGGTGTTTAGTCTATTGATCATTACTAGGTTTGGGCCTTATTCAACAAAGATCTGCAAACTAACATAAAGGCACGAACAAAAAAGGTAATTATCTACCTGAGTTGAGCCGATGAATATGTAGGAAATACTGGGAGTAAAAATGGAAGAACAATGTCTTCAAAATCATGACTTTAGGTATTTTAGCATTTGAGAAAAAATTCTGGATTATACTTTCTTCGATATTAAGTATTGGTGGATGCAGTCAAGACAGAGTCTTTTGATAACTTAAAGCTGAGTTTTCTCATCTCTAATCTTCAGGTTATAAGAAATATATTTAGACTGAAGGGATCATTATATTCAATTATACAACATATATATACATAATACTTAGATACACATTCTAGTTTCCTACAAGTTAAGAGACCAAAGATGCAAGAATCTAACACAATCAAAATACTAACTAAACAAATCTACACAATACAATTTTTACTTGCACTCCAAGATAACTCTAACTTGATACTCAAGGATATACTTTCCAACACTCCTCAAGTTGGAGAGTGTATATCAATAGCTCCCAACTTACATATGAGTTGTCTGAACTTTTCTCTGCCCAAAGCTTTTGTAAAAACATCTGCCAATTGTTGGGAAGAAATCACAAATCGAGTGATAATTTCACCTTTAACGATTTTGTCATGAATAAAATGACAATTCATCTCAATATGCCGAGTTCTCTCATGAAATACATGATTTTTAGCAATGTGCAAAGCAGCTTGATTATCACAATGTAAAACAGCAGGACTTGTAATAAGCATATGCAAATCTATTAATAAATAACGTATCCAAGTAAGCTCACAGCAAGTACTTGCCATTACTTTGTATTCAGTTTTTGCGCTTGACAAAGATACAATCGTTTGCCTCCTAGCCTTCCATGAAATTAAAGAATTTTCAAGAAAAACACAATAACCGGTAGCATTACAATGGGTAATAGGACAACCAGCCCAATCAGAATCACAAAATGCCTTTAGATTTAAAGAATTATTGGCATGTAGTAAGCCTTGATCAGGAGATGACTTCAAGTAAAGAACAACTCGAAGGGCAGCAGCCATGCGTTGTAGGTGAGGTTCATGCATAAATCTACTGAGAATATGTACGAAGTATGTGATGTTGAGTCTAGTGATGATCAAATAAATCAGCCGACCAACAAGGCGCCGATATGTAGCAGGATCTTTGAGTAGTTATCCTTTGTTTGAAAGTTTAGAATCTTCCATCACAAACTCAACTGGCTTAGCGCCTAAGTATAGCCACTATCTTTGACAATCTCCAAGGCATATTTACGTTGAGATATGTAAATCCTTTTCTTAAAACGAGATATTTCAATACCAAGAAAGAATTTCAAGTCACCAAGGTCCTTGATATGAAAACGATTATGGAGGAATTGCTTCAAAGTATTAATAGACTCCATATTATTTCTTGTTATCAAAATGTCATCCACATAGATTAATAAAATAGTGAGAGATGCACCATGCTTGTGGACAAATAAAGAATAGTCAGCTTTGGACTGAGTGAAACCAGCAGCAAGAATGACGTCCGTGAACTTAGAGAACCATTGACGAGACGCATGTTTCAGTCCGTATAAGGACGTGTGGAGGCGACATACTAGATGCCCCCCTGTCGCCGAAGACCATGAGGAGGGGACATGTAAATTTCTTTCAATAAATCACAATTCAGGAAAGCATTATTAACATCTAATTGAAGCAAAGACTAATTCAAACTAGCAGCTACAACAAAAAGGCATCAGATGGTGATCATTTTGACAATAGGAGAAAAAGAATCATGATAATCGATACCTGCAGTCTGAGTGAAGCCCCGAGCAACAAGTCGAGCCTTGTGGTGTTCCACTGAACCATCAGCCTTGTGCTTGATACAATACACTCATTTACAACTGATGAGACGTTTCCCATGAGGTAAAGTCACCAGACTCCATGTTTTATTATCAACAAGAGCTTGAAGCTCAGAATTCATAGCCTCCTGCCATTTTGGATCAGCTGCAGCAATCTCATAAGAGGTTGGTTCCTCATCCCGACTAACATTAGCAACATAACAGAGATATGCAGGAGAATACCGATTGTAGGAAATATAGTGACATAAAGGATATTCCATACTTGGTATAGAACAAGATGATGTCGAGGACAATTGGTGTGGTGGCAGAATCACCTGCGAGCAGACGTAGTCCTTGAGGCGGACATTGGCTTCGCGGGAGCACTGAGAATGACAAAGTGTTGGCGCAGCGGGAATGACGACATCAACAGAAGACAGTTCAGTAAGAACATCAGAATGGATTAGAGATGATGCATTAGGAGGAGAAGATGAAGGAGGAGCCAGAGAAGAGTCGTACGACTCAGGTGGAGGAGGAGGAGGAGGAGGAGAAAGCGACTCAGGTGGGGCTCAGTGTCGTCGGGTATACGTTTGGAAAGGGGAGGTTGGTGGTGGATTGGGTGATATGGATGGCGGCGGATTAGGGGTTGGTGGTAGATGTGTTTCAGGTGAGGGAACAACAGCGACGGATTGATTGGTGGGGAGGGTGGCGAAGTGTTTGGTGGTGGAGGTGTCGACAAGGTCTGTGAACTTTGGAGAAAGAAAGAAGAAAAACTTGGGTGCTAATCCAATGGATCAAACTCAAAAAAGGATAGGTATAGGCTGGGCCGTCAGTTGTTTTTCAGCTGGGCTTGGACTTAATAAGTGGTGAAACTTATCCTCAAGAAAAACTACATCTCTATAGGTGAAAATTTTTTAGGTCTCAATATCGTAGAGTTTGTAAGTTTTTTGTCCCATAAGGTAACCTAAAAAATGTATTTGGTGGCACGTGGAGAAAATTTGAAAGATGGATTAGGAATGGTTGCAAAAGCAAGACACCCAAAGACACACATTCGAGAATAATCGAGAAGTTTATTGTGAAAAATTTCAAAAGGTTGTGAAGCAACAAAGTGGGAAGACGATTGATTATATAGACAACAGTGAGAACACATTCTCCCCAAAAATGAATAGGTTGATGTGATTAAAAACGAAGGACATGAGCGGTTTCAAGAAAATGTCTATGTTTCCGCTCAACGACACCATTTTGTTGCGCTGTATAGACACAAGAACGTTGAAAAAGAACACCTTCTTCAAAAAAGAAATTTTGTAAGGAAAGAAATTCAGCCCCTTATCTTAATGAAGCTGTTGGACTTTTGTGTTGAATTTGGTGTTCACGTAAAGAAAATCATCCACAATAGTCAAGAAATAATGAGCACCAAACACTTCGCCACCCTCCCCACCAATCAATTGGATTAGCACCCAAGTTTTAAAAACAACCGAGTAAAGGCTGTGTTTCACTCTTGTGCCACATTAAGAAAATCCATATAAATCAAGAAAAATCATCCACAATAGTCAAGAAATAATGAGCATCAGAAAGAGAAGGGTTTTTATAACGACCCCAAATGTCAAAATGAATAAGAGAAAAACACTTCGAAGTTGAAATTGAACTGGAAGGAAAAGGCTGGCGAGTTTGTTTCGCCAATGGACAAACATTACATTTATGACAAGAATCAAAATCAAAATTGAGAGAATTATTAGCTAATATTGTAGAAGAGAAGAAGAAATGTGTCCAAGTCTTCGGTGCCAAACATCAGAGGATATGATGAGGTTAAGGAAAGTCGAAGCCAATGCCACAAGATAATAGAGGTTACCACGTCGCTTACCCACACCAATCATTGTCCTCGTAGCCAAATCCTGTAAAATACACCAAGATGGAAAAATGTCACTGAACAATGTAAGTCATCGGTTGTTTTTGCCAATGGACATAAGATTAACTTTGAAACTTGGCACACAAAGGACAACATTTAATTGAATAGAATCATTAAATTGTATTGATCTTGTCATAGTAATTTCAGATGTGTCTCCACTAGGTAAAGAAACTGGTGGCAAACAATGGTGCTTAGTATTTATCAATGATGTAGGAGAAGAAGTAATATGATGAGTTTCCCCACTGTCGAGTATCCAACGATTTGGAGCAATATGTAACAAACCTGTAGCATATTCAGATGCAGAAGCAACACTGGCTTGAGGGATTGGTGGTGTAGGAGTCAAGGCAGCAATTACTTGACCATACTGATCCTCTGTGAGATTAGGAAACATGCCTTAGAGTTCTTTGAATGATGGGGTAACTTCAACATGGTTAGCTGAGGGACTTCCTTGACGTTGCCTTGCAGAATTAGCTTCTTTAGGACCATTGTAGAAGCGATGACCAGAAGGATAACCATGCTTTTTATGGTAAGTTGCTTCAGTATGATAATCTCGGTCACAATAAGTTCAATGCTTGACCGGGGCATTGGGACAAAAATTACATCCTTGAGTATTGCCTTGATTCCCTTGTATCTGAGGTTGTGGTTTAAAGTTGCTGCGTACTGCCATTGCTGTAGTGTTGGAAGGAACAAGAAGGAAGAACCAAGTTCCTGTTGTTTTTCTTGGACAAAGGAAGCATACACTTGTCTTACTGAAAGTAAAGGGTTCATTAATAGAATTTGTCCACGAGTAGCAGCATAAGATTCGTTCAGGCCCATGAGAAATTGTATCAACTTATTGTGATCATTCTATGCTCCACATGTACAGTTCTCCACAGTATTATATGATGCAAGTTCATCCCAAAGCGTTTTCAGTTTGGTGTAATAAGCAACAATAGACATCTGCCATTGTTCAATCTTGTAGATGTCTCATTGAACCTGAAATATACGTGGAGCATTTCCCAATGCAAAGCGTTCTTTGAGATCCTCCCAAACTGCATGAGGAGTTGCATAAGAGAGGACCGAATCAGCAAGGTTTAGTTCAAGGGAATTAAGGATCTAAGATAAGACCATGTCATTGCAGCGCTGCCACATGGCATGATCTTCTGGCTTCTTGACATCAGAGGGCTCTTTGATTGTACCTGTGATGAATCCAGTCTTGTTGGCATTCAAAGATATTCTTATAACACGACACCCTGAATTATAATTATCACCAGTTAACTTCTTTGGCAGAAGAAGCAAACCGGGATGATCAGAATGATGGAGAAACAAGCTAGGGATTGGCAGTCTCATCAACAAAGGAAGTGCTGCCATTGGTAGCAGGAGAAAGAACTTCGTCTTCAATGGCCATTGGAAAAGATAGGATGAGGAAAAGCTGCTATTGATGCGGCAGAAAAAAGAAGAGCATAAGAAATATATTGAGACTAAATGGATCATTGTATTCAATTATACAGCATATATATACATAATACTTGGGTACACCTTCTGGTTTCCCTACAAGTCAGGAGACCAAAGATGCAAGAATCTAACACGATGATAATACTAACTAAACAAATCTAAACGATATAATATTTACTTGCACTCCAAGACAACTCTAACTTGATACTTAATGATATACTTTCCAACACAGGTAGGGCCAAAACTAGCCTCCCCTGCCTCTCTGAGCTTCATTCGTCATTCTGCTAATGAGATTGTACACACCTTAGCATTGGGTGCTTTACAACCGCATGTTAGTCTTGGTTTTTCTAATGTATTGCCTCTGTATGTGGAGGTGAAAATATCATTTGAATGTAATAGTCAATAATAGTTGAATGCAAATTCTTTTTTAAAAAAAATAAATTGAAATATTTTGATATTAATTTATATTAAGAAATATGGAGGGTAAAACTAGTATTTTGAGTTTTGTATTTAGAGTATCTTTAACAGCTTATGTAAAACTATATTTATCTCTATTTTAAAGGAAAAATTCAATTTTTTTGGCTCCAACAACTCATATATAACATCCTCTATAATAAAGAAAGGGAGAAGAGAAAGAAACAAATACTCTAAATTTTAGAATTCTTAAAATTTGTATGCTTGTGAAAATTTTTCTAAAATTTATTGTTTACTTTTTAGAATTCATTTTCTCTTCTCATAAAGAAAAAACGTCATAAAATTAAAACATTTAATATAAAATTTGAGGTTTTATTTGAATAAACATATGATGTTTATATAGATTTATTAAATTATACAGAAAATTTTTAATTTTTGTTAATATGATAGATGAGGTTTGATTTGAATAAACATATATTATTTATATAGATTTATTAAATTATTCAAATTTTTTATTTTTTTAATATGATGGATGAGCTGTTAGAGCTGAACTCATTTTATTATAAAGATTTTGTGATTTCATTGTCTAGAAAATAAATACAAGAATTAATTTCTCTAACAAGTTTTTAAAAAAAAATAATAAATGTAGACCCAAACAAACTCGGAGGCCCACTCATCCGGAGGCCCACTTTGAACCATTTATATTGTTGAGTCGCACTAGGGTTTTTCTCATCCGCCGAACACATCTCTCTCCAGCTGCCGACTCCTCTCCAGGTAAACCCTTCGATTCAAGCTCAGAACTAACAGCGAGTTCCATTATTCGTCTTCGGTATAATTTTCTCCTTGTGATTCTCGATATAGATTGATATAGTTTTAGGCCGGAAGGTTTACTGTGTTTCGTTTGTTTTTATAGTGTGGTTTGTCAAGATGTTTGTTTCAAGCAAGAAGATTTCCAAGGATAAGGGTGCAGAGCCGACTGAGTTTGAAGAGTCGGTTGCGCAGGTCAGCTATAGTTGTTCTTTTCATGCATATTATGGCTGTGGCATTTCGTATTCTCATGAGTTGATTTCTGTGTAGGCGATTTTTGATTTGGAGAACACTAACCAGGAGCTGAAAAGTGAGCTGAAGGATCTCTATATTAATTCTGCTGTGTAAGAATCGTTATACTATAATTGTCAAACATTTTGTGTCGTCGAATGAGTAGTAATCATTCTTTTTCTTTTGCAGTCAAGTTGATGTTGCTGGAAACAGGAAAGCTGTTGTCGTCCATGTACCCTATAGACTGCGGAAGGCTTATCGCAAGATCCATGTTCGTCTTGTGAGGGAGCTTGAGAAGAAGTTCAGTGGAAAGGTGATATTACTGATCTAATTTTCTTTTCTTTTTTTGGTTCTGCCCTTCATAGAGTAAATTGGGTGTATGTCTTTCAGCTGTAAATAGTATACCATTGTCACAGTTTGTGTAATCTTGATAATTTTCTACTCGTTGCCGGTTTTTCTCTGTTTTCTATTTGTTGTTGAACTTTAGGCTTATCCCATTTTTTATTCATCTATTGTTAATGAGATTCATCTTGTTTTACACACTTGTATTCATCCTTTTGTTATCTAATAGGATGTGGTCCTGATTGCCACACGAAGGATAGTGAGGCCTCCAAAGAAAGGTTCTGCTGCTCAACGTCCCCGCACTCGCACACTAACGGCTGTCCATGAGGCTATGTTGGAGGATGTTGTTGCTCCTGCTGAGATTGTTGGAAAGCGTACCAGATACCGCCTTGATGGATCAAAGATAATGAAGGTATACTTTTAAAACTTGCTCAAGTGAAAGAGATACTGTATTTGTCTGATCTATAGACTAACATTCTATTGGTAGCTAAGAAATGGTAAAACACAGATAGAAATTGAGAACCTAGTATGTTGAGTTTGGTGCTGTGTTTAATATGTTAACGAGTTATATGTTGCTTTTCTATCATGCTAATCTTTGTTTACGGTAATGCTGTGCAGGTGTTTTTGGATCCGAAGGAACGAAACAACACAGAATACAAGCTGGAGAGCTTCTCTGCGGTTTATCGTAAGCTCTCAGGCAAAGATGTGGTGTTTGAGTATCCAATTACTGAGGCCTAGAAGTATTAAGTATGGCACCGTTATTGATCCATTCCCTTCCCCTTTTATTCGCTGAAAACTGCTTTTATTAACGACAGATTGAAATTTTGGTATTAAAGGACGTGGTCTTGTATGTGCTATCATGCTTGTTTTATTCAAATGTTGGGATAGTGGTAACGTGTTTCAAATCTGGATGTGTCGTTTTGGTTTGATGATTCCGTCTATATTTGCCAGAGCTCGGCTGATTGCCTCAGCTTTATTGCTCCAAGTTCAAAAAGCCCATTTGCTCTAGCATCGCCACTTACCTGCTCCTGTTATTTGGAAACAAAATAAAATCTAGTACAAAAAAAGGCATAGTTAAGTACTGATTTCAATGAATCTGTCTAATATCTACCACAACAAAAAGTCTTCGAGACTTGATTCATTCGACACGGCCAATGTTGGAGACAAGCTTTTAAACAGATATGGTAGAAGACACTTACCTGCAATTCCTTGATAGAAAGATCTAGGTTGTGAATGGTGCAGCTGAGCTCTTCAGATAAGCTGGCTTCTGTTTATTTTTGAGAATAAGTGGCTGAAAAGCAACGGAGCTGTTTGTTTGGTAAACTTATTTTTTATAGGTGTTGTAAGTAGCAAAAGCAGTGGTAACATGTTTGGTAATCTGAGGATGAGCTTGTGCTTTTATTTGTAGAATGACTAATTTAGACATGAAAGATGATTTGAGGGTGATTGTTTGGTAATAAAATCGTGGGCGATTTTTATAAATCATGAGAGCTATATGATTGATATTGGAAATAACTTAAATAATTTTAATAGTAGCAATGGTGGGCTATATGATTGATATTAGAAATAACTTATAAAAATATATTAGTAGCAATGGTTCCTGATTAATATCATGAAAATACATAAATTATCATAACTCATTCTACATTAAATATCATGAAAATGCATAAATTTTCATAACTCATTCTACATTAATTATTACGCATACTCATTAGACTTTGAGCAATTATATTTTTTACTGTCTCCATTTCTTGTGCACCATGACCATGATGTCTTTCTTCTTGATCATCTTCCATCTCTATCTCACCATTTGACCCTTCACCTACACTTCCTTCACCTTGGACAAAATGTATGTCACGATGTCCATGTCTCCTAATATAATTATGAAGTGTCATGGTGGCAATGACAATTTGTATTTGCTTCTTAAATGAATAGCCTTGCATGTTTCTTAAAGCATGCCGTTTTTTTTTCCAAACTCCAAATGTGCGTTCTATAACGCCTCTAAGTGAAGAGTGTGCTTGATTAAATACTTCATTTCCATTTCTTGGTTCTCGCCTACGATATTCTTGAAAATGTTGTTTTTTCCCTTTATAAGGTCCTAAAAATCCGTTCATTGTAGGGTACCCCGAATCCACAACATAATATTTGCCTATCAAATAAATATATATACTTAAAATTTGACAAAACATAATTTAAAGTATAAAAATATGACAAAAAAATAACTATATCAAAATATATTACCTGGTGGAGGGTGAGGAAAATTCAAATCGGGATCTCGAATAGCTGATAGAAACACTCTTGTATCATGAGCAGCCCCTTCCTAACCCGCACATACGAAGATAAATTGCATATCGAAGTTACATGCCGCCATGATATTTTGGGTTGGTATTCCTTTTCTACCAATATATGGTATTTGCTTTTGAGGAGCTATTGAAGCAGGAATATGCACTCCATCAATAGCCCCCATGCAATCCTATAAAGAAGTAATTCACAATTACTATAGGTAATTAAATTATTCATAATTTATAAGTAAACAAGAAAAATACCTTAAAATGCGCCATGTATCTTCTATCTCTCATTATCTCTGGTGCAACCCCATTAAAGTCAGGATCCTCTAGTCTAATTATTTGGTGACCTAGTACACACAAATTATCTAATGTTATTCCAATGTTTCTACAAACGGTTTTAGGGGAGTGTTGAAATCGTTCTGCTACTGTCCTAATTCCACATCCTTGTCCTAGCAAATACACTATCATCCCCACTACTTCAATATGATTCAGTCTGTCTGAACCTAACAACCCCCCATTAAGAACTTCTAGATCAGCACATAAACGATGAAATACATGCTTTTGCATTCTAAAAGCATTATAAAATCGCCTATCATTTCCAGCTAATACTTCCATTGACCACTTATAACCTGTTTGAGACGATGTCATGCAAGGAGTTTTATGAACATACTTCATATAATAATGTTGAATGAGCAACGTATTAAGTTGTACAATTCGGATGAACTTCTTGTCTTGAACTTCACGACTGTCACCTGGACTGTCCATATTTCAATCATAAGCAAATTTAAAAAACTAAATATGTAAATCATATGAATGTAAACTAATCACATAAAGTAATGAAATATAATTGTAAAGTACATATATATATATATAAGACAACAATGTATCTCTGTGACTGGCAATGTTCTAAAAGTCGCTAGTCGCTAGTCGGTCGGCCGGCCGGTGACTAGCGAGTAGAGTAGTCGGGGAGTACTCGGTTTTTAATTTTTAGATTTATTTTTAAAACATATAATTAAATATAATTTTTTAAAAGGTAATATAATGTCCAAAATAATAAAAATAATCAATAAAATGCCGAGTTTGGCCTATTTTTTCCGAGTTAGCCGATTTTGTTTTGAGTTAGGTCGTTTTTTTTAGTTGGACCGATTTTTTCCGAGTTGGGCCGACTACTCGGCCGATTTTATTCCGGCCGACTTTGTACTCCGATTTTCTTAAAATCGCCTCGGGTGGACGCCGACTAGCGAGTACTCGCCGAGTACTCGGCCGAGTTTTAGAACACTGGTGACTGGTCATAAGAGTATATAAATAGTATGTAAAAACACAATCACAACAAACTTCAATTCTGAATATATAAAAGGTATCAACAAGATAAAAAACATAACACTAAAATCAGTGTTCTGCACCCTTAAAAACATACCGAAAGAAACAAACATAGTGCGATAAAATCTCTCGTAATTAACCTAAGCTTATTTTTCGTCCATCTCATATTTCAGCCATTGCAACTTGAAGTTAGGATCGTCCATAGTGCAATACATCTCTCTCTTCTCCGGATTCAACATCAAGCGAGTGGCAAAAAGCCACAAGCTACTACCCATCTCAGCTCCAGGCAATGAGGTTACATCCTTCATTACTTCTGCAATACTAGTGCGTCTACTAGACCCTCATTCCAAACAGCTAATTCTTTTTCTTTTGTCATCTAGCACATATAAGTAACTATAACATTCAGTAAACATCTATCATATGAATAGATAACAATTCCAAGATACATGCATACATCAATTACTAAAAGGCAGGGTACTAGTATACCCATCGATTAATTACTTCTTGGGCATCAGTATCATATGTTTTCATCATCAATCCTTATAATCATGAAGTCCCACTTTTCCTCATCGGGCAATTTAATCAATATATGCTATGATTATCATTCATGGACAAAGAGATAGTTACCTCCGAATTGAGAAAGAAGACGATGAAAATACTTGAAGTATTTGTGAGGGTACATAATTGGACTCCTCCCTCCGATTGGCTGCGTTGTGTTTTGCTATTAGTGTTGCTTTTGTGTGTGAACTGTGAAGAGAGCGGCATCTCTTCTAGTTTTATGGCAGTTGTGAGTAAATTGTATCAGGAAAGAAGGACACCCAGTGGTATTATCAAAGTTTCATTAATCTACAGTGAAGACCGCTACAGTGCAGCGCGCAGCTTTTGCTTCCAGAAGGAGGTATCGAGCGGCTTCCGCTTTTCCTTCTAAAAAGCTGTTGCTTCCTAGAGAAGCAGCTGTGAAGGAGTTTACCAAACAGAAAACCGGGGCTTCGCTTATAATCACATGAGCAGAAAAGCTCTCCCATTCATACCCCTAGTCCTCTACGTGCAAGTACTTGATGAATCACACAGAAGGTTCCATTCTCAAGAAAACCAAGCAATAGTAGCATGTACAAAAGCTTATCAATTCCCAATTCAAATAACTCTCCAGTCTCATAAACCACATTTATTTTGTTGTAGAGATCAGCCAAAATCACTG
The DNA here is from genome assembly GCA_951800085.1 of Comarum palustre. Classification (NCBI taxonomy): domain Eukaryota; kingdom Viridiplantae; phylum Streptophyta; class Magnoliopsida; order Rosales; family Rosaceae; genus Comarum; species Comarum palustre. The sequence continues at coordinate 7,344,495 of OX637580.1, forward strand.
TCCAGCTTAGAATGTAGGTATCCATGTGTAAGGCTTCTTAACATCTTATTCCCAATTCAAATAAAAGGGTTGTGGTGACATACTCTCTAGGGTGGTTTGATGAAATTCTTTACCACTCTGATAAGTGGTTGAACCCATTCTTAAGTTCATATGAGTATTATACCGAGAAGGATGAGCGGATGTCCGCACTGCCCTAAAGTGAGGATGTTTCTGGTTTTCTGGTCATTTGGCGTCGACGACGACCCTACTAGCTGTTGGACGGACTCCAGAACTCAAGACAGAGCTTCTCCTTGTCGGTGGCCTTGCCAACCTCAAGTTTCCAGCCAAACTTGATCGATCTTGTAACTTTGGATGAGGTGGCAACGCTGGTCTTCGATTTCGATCTCCATGGTGTTCTTCCTACTATTGTTGTTTGGGATGCCTTTGGAGTCCGTCCAACAGCAAATAGGGTCGTCGTCGACGCTAAGTGACTGAAAAACTAGAAACGTCCACACTTTAGGGCAGTGCGGGCGTCCGCTCTACATCCTTTTCAAGTAATATATATACACACATATAATTTGATAGAGATTTTTGTCTTCGTAAGGTGACATAATAAGAAATTTATATCAACTAATAATAAGGTGACACTTATTAATATATATAACCAGAACACCTGTTTTGGACCAGTTTAGGTCATTTTTTGACCCGTTTTTTCTAGATTCGGTCCGATATGGATTTTTGGTTTTTTTTTTAAGTAAATTACATGGCCGATACCCGAAGTTATGTGCCCCGGTCATAGTGGTACCCATATTTTAAAAACTATCAATGTGGTACCTGAACTCCATTTTCGCTATCAACAAAGGGTCCGAGACAAATTTCTGTCACTACGTCGACAATTTATTGACGTGGTCGTGATGGAACCCAACTAAAAAAGACAAAATGACAAAAATAACCCTTTCTCTCCTCTTCTTTCTCCTCCTGATCTCTCCTCTATCTTTCATTCTCCTCCTGATCTCTCGTCCCCCTCTAGCTTCCTCACTGCCACCACCTATACCATCATCACCACCGTTTGCAGCATCTCCACCACCATCTTCACCAGCTGTCCCACCTCCAAAGCCTCCCCAACACCCTATCAAATGCCTCACTGCATGTACCAAAGCCCATTGTCCTCATCACCCATCCATATGGCCTATAAAAGCCACCCTCATCTACAACAACAAAAGCTCTTTTCCTCTTCTTGTTTCACATTTGTTTCATATTTCCCCACTTTGATTTCTGAACCATCCGCCTCGGAAAAGTAGGTTTTAGGTCTGGTCCTCGCCATCTGAAAACCCCTGTGCCCGAACTTATGATGGGGTGTTGGGGAGGCTTTAGAGGTGGGGCAACTGGTGAAGCTAGAGGGGGGAGGATGTGGCAATGATGGTACTGGCGGAGAGAGAGAGAGAGAGCTTGATTTGGTTATCAAGAGGAGAAAGAGAGATAGAGGAGAGATCAGGAGGAGAAAAAAAGAGGAGAGAAAGGGGAAAGGGAGGAGAGAGAGATAGACATGAGATTATTTGTCATTTTATCTTTTTAGTTGGGTCTCATCTCTGTCATCTCAGCAAATAGACGATGTCGGGACGAAAATTGGTCTCAGACTCTTCGTTGATAGCGAAAATGGAGTTCAGGTACCACATTGATAGTTTTTAAAGTATAGGTATCACTATAACCGGGACATATAAATTTAGGTACCGGTCATGTAATTTACTATTTTTTCAATTGAAAACCGGATTTATGAGCGGTCGTAGCTGATCACTTGTGCATTATAGACATAGGCGGGCCTGTGGCACTCAAAGTTCACAATATTAGGAATATAATGACACTGACTATTACGACACCGGCGCGTGGAAGTGCCAAAAAGTAATAAAAATACATTTGTGTCTAAGGTTGGGAACTTCGTACCGCAATCCCAATTTCGTCCAGGTCCCGTATTGAAAATTGGTGGGACGGGACAAAATTTTAAAATGGTGGTACTGTCCGTCCAAATAGTTTGAAAACTGGACAGGATCGGGACGGGACCATCCCGAAAGTATAAATATATTTGTATCTGATCATAACCGTCTGATTTTTAGGGTGTATAATATCTTACAATGAACTTAAAAACACTCAATGAAACGTGCAAAACCAAAATATAAATTCATAGACCTAGTTCCAGACAACAAGACTAGGGTTATATAATTCATTCACATTTGATGATGATGATCATATGAAAGATATCGGCCGCCACAACGAAGCTATGTAGTGATAACTGGAGCTTCTTTGATTTTTCAAACTTGAGAGTTTTTTCAAGATCTTACTTAATTAGTTAAATACAAATTACAAGCATTTAAGTAATTGGTGGTTGATTCCCTTTTCATTTTTACAATTATGACTGTATTTATAGAGTTAAGATTTAGGACTATGATAATTATACCATAAAAAGTAACACCATAGAATATATATATATATATATATGAAATTAATATATAATAAAATCCTCATCAATATCGGATGTGTTCATATTGACTTTATAAAAATAGATATAAAATTTCTTTAAAAATTTAAGATCAATTTATCTCTTCTATGTTTTTTTAATTTTTTTTTTCTATCGTTGCAAGATCCCGGTCATGTCCTGATCCCGTCTGATCCCGTCCCAGTACCGAACAGAATCGTCCCGTACGGGATGCGTTTCTAAAAATGCAATTCCATCCCGTCCCGATAATATATTTTCAAGCCAGGACTTGATTCGCCGAATCCCGTCTTGTCCCATACCCAGCCCTATTTGTGCCTTAGAAGTTGCGAGTTGGCAGCTTCACCTTTGGTGGCTCATCGCCATAAGTCCTTCAAGGCCGGAACACAATGTACATGGTTTCAGAATCGTCAACAGCTAGCAAGTAAGTCTTTGGGTCTTCACAAAGATCTGCATCCCACCACGTAGAAGTAGCACCAAATGCAGAGTCGACTCCTGAATATTGTAATCAGCCTGCGTCCTAACGTCCTAAAGCTGCTTTCCCACAAAGATGGTCTGGGGGAAAGCTTCTTTGTCCTGTGCTCTCCACTTACAAAGTACTGTTTTTCCCTGTCACATTCACAAGGATTTGCATTACACCACGCAGAGGGAGAACCAAGTGAAATGTTGATTCCTTTTGAATGTAGTCCGGGTATAGAGAATCTGTCCTGTAGCATACCAGCCTAGAAGTTGGTACAATCTCTCTGACCAATCAAAACCTTAAAGAATTGACATGTTATTTACCTGTATATTTTTGACAAGCAAATTGTCCATGTGATGTGCAGTAGAATAGTTGGGATTTCGTGTACAAAGAGATCCACTATTCTGTTCACCCCTTAACCCATCCGGTTAATGGAGGAAATTACGACTTTCAGCAGACATCTAGCAAATATAGACAGAATCATCAAACCAAACCGACACATCCAGACTTGACACACATTACCACTTATCCCAACATTTGAGCAGACATCTAGCAAATATAGAAAGAATCATCAAACCAAACGGACACATCCAGACTTGACACACATTACCACTTATCCCAACATTTGAATCAAACAAGCAAGATAGCAACAGCAAGACCTTTCCAGCACATACAAAGACCATGTCCTTAGATTCCAAAATCTGTCTCCAACAAAATACAGTTTTCAGAAAATAAAAAGGGGAAGGAAAGGATAATTAAAGGTCCCATATTACTTAATACTTCTAAGCCTCGGTAATTGGATACTCAAACACCACATCTTTGCCTGAGAGCTTACGATAAACCGCAGAGAAGCTCTCCAGCTTGTATTCTGTGTTGTTTCGCTCCTTGGGATCCAAAAACACCTGACCAGCATTTACCATAAACGATTAGCATGGTAGAAAAGCAACATATACTCTTTAACATATTAAGGATCCATTACAGCATCTATCTCGCTAAACACAGTATCAAACTCAACAGAAGTGTTTTACCATTTCTTAGCTAGCAATAGAATGTTGGCCTATAGATCAGACAAATAAAGTATCTCCTTCACTTGAGCAAGTTTTGAAAGTATACCTTCATTATCTTTGATCCATCAAGGCGGTATCTGGTACGCTTTCCAACAATCTCTGCAGGAGCAACAACATCCTCCAACATAGCTTCATGGACAGCAGTAAGTGTGCGAGTGCGGGGCCGTTGAGCAGCAGAACCTTTCTTTGGAGGCCTTACTATCCTTCGTGTGGCAATCAGGATCACATCCTATTAGATAACAAAAGGATGAATACAAGTGTGTAAAACAAGATGAATCTCATTAACAATAGATGAATAAAAAATGAGATAAGCCTAAAGTTCAACAACAAATAGAAAACAGAGAAAAACCGGCAACGAGTAGAAAATTATCAAGATTACGCAAACTGAGACAATGGTATACTATTTACAGCTGAAAGACATACACCCAATTTACTGTATGAAGGGCAGAACCAAAAAAAGAAAAGAAAATTGATCAGTAATATCACCTTTCCACTGAACTTCTTCTCAAGCTCCCTCACAAGACGAACATGGATCTTGCGATAAGCCTTCCGCAGTCTATAGGGTACATGGACGACAACAGCTTTCCTGTTTCCAGCAACATCAACTTGACTACAAGAGAAAAAGAATGATTACTACTCATTCGACGACACAAAATGTTTGACAATTATAGTAAAACGATTCTTACACAGCTGAATTAATATAGAGATCCTTCAGCTCACTTTTCAGCTCCTGGTTAGTGTTCTCCAAATCAAAAAACGCCTACACAGAAATAAACTCATGAGAATACGAAATGCCACAGCCATAATAGGCCTGAAAAGAACAACTATAGCTGACCTGCGCAACCGACTCTTCAAACTCAGTCGGCTCTGCATTCTTATCCTTGGAAATCTTCTTGCTTGAAGCAAACATCCTGACAAACCAGACTATAGAAAACAAATGAAGCACAATTAACCTTCCGGGCTAAAACATCAATCAGAAAGCTGAAAAATTAGCAACCGTTGCCGTTCTTTCAAAAATCACAAACCCAAGACGAATATATGAACTCACAGTTAGTTCTAAGCTTGAATCATGGATTTTGTAGAAAATGTGATGAATTTTTTGTCAGTGCAGAGAACAAATTGAGAGGTGTTTTCATGAAGCGAAGTGAAGTGAATCGAAGGGTTTACCTGGAGAGGAGTCTGCAGCTGGAGAAAGAGATGTGTTCGGCGGCGGGAGCTGGAGAAAGATGTGTTTTGCTGATAAGAGAAACCCTAGCGCGACTCCTAACCATATAAATGCTTCAAAGTGGGCCTCCGAGTTTTGTTTGGGTCTCCACCAAAAGTATTCATTTTTTTTCTTTTTTGTTACAAAAAGTTTAAATGAGAGTTTGATTACAATATATCACCATCGTCTGCAACCTCAACTCTGAAAAACTTATAGTGAACACATGTTTGTCACACCAGCCTCCATGTATGAATTTTCACATGAGAATTTATAGCTCGCGAACTAACGAAGATTGTTGGTAGCACTACCAGAATAAACATTATAGCCGATGAAAAAAAACAGGCCGACGAAATTTTTTTTCGTCGTCTAAAGTCTACTTTAGCCAAAAAACAAAAAATCGTCGGCTAAGTTAATTTTTCGTTGGCTAAAGTGGATTTTTTTCGTCGGCTATAGTCTGTAAAATATAGCCGACGAAATTTTAAAAGTTTAGCCGACAAAATTATATATTTCGTCGGCTAAAATTCCTTATATTTTCAGATCTAGATAGCAGCTCATATGAAAAAAAACGGGAGAAAAAGTTTGGGTGTTGGCGAAATTGTTGGTTGTCGTTGAAATCTGTCCAAAATTAGTTTGTGGCGCTATATATAGATATGTATATATGTATATATCTTCTTTTTGTGTTGATTTAAAAGTTTTATTTGAGTTATATATATTGATTTTGAGTTTTAATTTGAGTTGAATTATTGAATTTTGAGTGTGATTGAGTTGATCGATTTTAATTTGATAATATATATGAAGTTGTTGTTATATATATATATATATATATATATATATATATTAAGTAGTAGTAGATATATATATATATATTAATTTGATTATAATATTGTGTTCATGCATATATATAGTATGAATTAAGTAATATTTTGATAATGATTGATGTTAATTGATATATATATATACTATTGTTATATAATTAGTAATTAGTATATATATGCATGCATATATATATATATGTGTGTGTTAATTATTAATTTGTTATTAATTAATTGTACGTTAACTGTAGATAGAATAATGATTTGTAAATTTAATTAATTAATTAGAGTTTATACATATATATTATATTATCTTCTCAGGATATTATATTAATTAATTAGAGTTTAATTAATTTTTTTTCGTCGTCTAAAGTCTACTTTAGCCGAAAACAAAAAATCGTCGGCTAAGTTAATTTTTCGTCGGCTAAAGTGGATTTTTTCGTCGGCTATGATTTGTAAATTTAATTAATTAATTAGAGTTTATACATATATATTATATTATCTTCTCAGGATATAGATAAGAATTGGATTTCGCTTCTAAAATGTGACAAAAGATATGGTAAAAGATTTATTAGTTTTATTGAATATGTGATGGATAATGCTAAAGGGAATACAATTTTCTACTGCTCGTGCACTAAATGTCAGTGTCGCAGCGATATGAATCGATTTGCAATTGACAAGGTTTGACAGAACCTTAAGAGTAATGGGCTTTGGGAGAAGTACACATGTTGGATATATCACGGTGAAACATCATCAAGGGGTCCGCATGATCATGGACAATTTTCTGAGACGGGCAGTACATCCAACGATCCAACAACGACATTCATCAACGATATGTTTCTTTATGAGAGCGGTGTATGCTCTGAAGGACCATATATTCTGAGCCGGTGCAGCCCTTCCCTAGAGTTGTCAACACTGCTGGTATTGACAAGTACAACAAACTACTTGCTTTCCAACAGACCCCTGTGTACCCCGGGTCAGAAGACAGTTCTTAAAAGTGTGATAGACGTTATGAAGATTAAAGTTGAGACAAAATCGACTGTGAAGGTTGTTGATGACTACCTACAATACACTGCTTCGATGTTGCCTCACGGTCATCGTCTTCCTACCACTCATCATAAGGTCTGATGTATCCTGAAAGATCTTGGGTTTTCCTACATCAAGATCCATGCATGCAGATATGATTGTGTTCTCTTCTGGGGTAAAGATCCAGAAGGGAACCTTGGTGACCTTGACACATGTCCAGTATGTCAGAGTGACAGGTATAAGCTGACTCCTACAGGCAATAGGAAACCTGTGAAGGTACTTCGGTATTTCCCGTTGAGGGATAGGCTGAAACGGCTGTACATGTCATCACACACGGCCAAAGCTATGAGATGGCACGCTAATAGGGAATTGCATGGCGAAGATACCCTTATACATCCTGTTGACGGGAAGGCTTGGAAGCATATAGACCGTGAGTTTCCTCATTTTGCATCAAAGGTCCGAAATGTGAGGCTCGGGCTCTTATCCGACGGGTTCAATCCTTTTGGCAACATGAGTCTTCAATATAGTGTATGGCCGGTGATTTTGGTACCATACAACCTTCCTCTATGGATGTGCATGAAGAAGGAATACAATATGTTGAGTTTGTTGATTCCGAGACCCGGTTATCCAGGGAAGTGTCTCGATGTGTATTTGAGACCCTTGATTGAAGAACTTAAGTTTTTTTGGGACGTTAGTCATCCCACTTATGACAAGTACATGCACGAGATGTTCTAGATGCATGCCATGGTTGTTGATACCATTAGTGATTTTCCTACCCGTGGGATGTTGTCGGGCAACGTTGTTAGGAGATACAAGGCTTGTCCAGAGTGCCTTAGCGATGAGGGGAGCAGTAGTCATTGCAACAAGATATGCAGATTAGGTCACCGTACTCTCCTTCCGTATGATCACGAATGGCGGTTCGATGATAAGGCATTTGATGGGACTGTAGAAAATGGTGTGCCTCCTAGAAGATGGACGGGGGAAGAAATTTTATCAGTGCTTAATGAGTATGATTTTGGACAGCTCAGCAATCATCCCAATATTGTAGCGGCAATACCTGACAGACCCGAATGATATAAATTTTGGACACATAAGAGCATATTCTGGGAACTCCCATACTGGAGTATATTGTTGATCAGACACTACCTAGATGTGATGCACATAGAAAAGAATGTGTGTGACAGTGTGGTGGGAACAGTGCTGAACTTGGAGGGAAAGACAAAAGACGGTCCGAAGGCACGCATTGATCTTAAAAAAATAGAGATACGAAGACATTTGTGGTTGAAAGAAGGGAAGAAAAAAATGCCTCAAACTCCTTACACCGTGAAACCTGACCAGAAGAACGTAATTTTCAGGTGGATGAGTTCTGTGAAGTATCCTTCAGGCTACGCAGGAAATATAGCCCGGTGAGTAAACATTCGGGACAATAAAATGTACGGGTTAAAGAGTCATGACTGTCATATTCTATTACAATGTCTCTTTCCTATTTTCATTCGACCGTTCCTTCCCTGTCAGGTGGTGGAGCCGTTAGTAGCGTTGTCAAGATTCTTCCAAAAGTTATGCACAAGGGAAGTGACAAAATCTGACCTCCAGGAAATGCAACAGGACATTATTTATATCATGTGTAAATTTATATCATAGCCTATTGGTGGGTATTGATTAACTGTCCAGAAGTTGAATAATGGAAAGACATCCATTTATACTGTCCAGACATTCAAAGTGATCTCGACTACCACAACAAGGAGTTCACGAACTATTTTGGCGGCTGGGTATGTAATTCTTTATTTTTGTTTCATGACTCATTCATTGCATAATTATTCATATCTACAATACATTGAATATTTGGTTACAGTTGAACCATATTCAATTCGATGGTCACCCAAATTGGTCGCACGAACTAAGACTTCTAGCGATGAAGCCGATAATGTCAAGAGTTTATCCGATGTGCAAGATGAATGTCGTGCAATTTATATGTGAACAGAGAAACAACAGACGGAGAACACAAAATTCTGGGGTGATGGCGCATGGTGGGCGGAATGGAGTTGATTATTACGGTGTTCTTGATTCAGTTGTGGAACTCGTTTATGGGCAAGGCATGACCGTGCACCTCTTCAAGTGTAGATGGTTTGATACTAGATGCCCGCAGAGCATGAAGATCGATCAGTACGGGATTTTATCAGTAAACACTGCTACAAGCTGTTACGAAGATGACCCGTTCGTTTTTGCGACATCGGTGAAACAAGTGTTTTATCTTGATGACCTTGTTAAGGGTGGCGAGTGGAAAGTCGTCAACCTTGTGCACCCTCAAAACATTTACCGGGCAACTACACGTGGAGAGACCGAAGACGAGGAAGAAGATGTTGCGTATCAAGAGCCCAGTGCAATAGGTATGCATGACTCCTCTACAATTCGCCTTAATAATTTTAAAGCGGGTCGTTCGGTTCGAATTCGTGATTTAGATGCAAGGCTTATTGATGTGGATCCAAATCAAGAAACAGACGACGAATCTTGTGACGAAGAAATGCATAGATTGCCAGAAATTAATTCTGACACCGAAGAAGACTCATCGGATGATTCTGATTACGAGCCTTCTTAGTTTGAATTTATAATACAAATTGATGTGTGCTTTATATGCTACAATCTGTTGAATTCATAGTTTAGTTTAATTTTGGTGATATATGAACAGGAAATTGGTATGGTTACATTAAACAACCTGTTTTTTTTATGTATTTTTCATTTTTATCCGACGAAATACATTATATTTCGTCGGCTAAGATAGTTTTAGCCGACAAATATATCCTTTTTCGTCGGCTAAATTTTCTTGGCCGACGAATACCCTAATTTGTTGTCGGCTAAACTATAAACCCTATACTATAGCCGACGAAAAATTAGGGTATTCGTCGGCTAAAGTTAAATAAATAAAATAATAATTCATACCACTGTTTGCGTCTCATCGATTTGAAACTATTTGTAGTTGAAGGTCCGGACAGAATACGTAATTTAGACGGTCAAATTACCGTTTCATTGCGTTTAGGGGTTTGACTCACGGGATTGACCGTCCGGATCGAGTCCTTATCCTTGTCGGATCAAGCTGAAAATTTACCCACACACATGTTTCAATATAACGATGATATCTGACGGTCAGATTTTCGTTTCACAAGATTAAACATACAAATTGGACATAAATTTAATAAATTAGTATAAAAAGTACTATAGCCGACGAAATATTAGTAAATTCGTCGGCTATAGTATTGTAACTAGCCGACCATGTTTTTTTAAATTCGTCGGCTAAAGTGGAACTATAGCCGACGAAACACATAGTTTTAGCGGATGAATTTTTTATCTCGTCGGCTATACTTCTTCCTATATATCAATACCCAACGACAGAACCCTAATATTTTCTCATTCTTTTCCTCTCTCCTCTCGGCCTCCACTCCGCTCCTCCGCCTCCCACAGCCACTGTCATCTCTCAAGCAATTAAGATATGCAATTCGATGTATATATTGAATTATATAATTATTTTGAATTATTAATGTATATATTGAATTATATGAATTTATTGATGTGTATACTGAATTGAAAATTTTGTTATATTTGTTATTAAAATTGTGAATATTTAATAAATGTGGTATATTAAAATATTAATTAGTATATTTAATATATTTGTGATAATGTTGTTAATTTTTTATAATTTGGTATATTTGTGTATAAAAATATTAATTGTTATTAATTTGGTATATTTAATAAATTTGGTATATTAAAATATTAATTGGTATATTAAAATATTAATTGGTATATTTAATATATTTATGATAGTGTTGTTAATTTTTGATAATTTGATACATTTTTGTATTAAAATAGTAATTGTTATTAATTGTACAAATTAAAAATTCTAATTATTTAATAAACATGATGAAATGCTTGTTCAGTAAAACTAAGGGTCCAAAGGTCTGAATCGTCTGAGGGGATGTCTAGCAACCCTCAAGCGTCGTTTCAGGGCCCAATGACAGCCCAAAGTGCGTCCTTTCTGGAGCCGACGCAGAGACAGCCGGGGGCCACACATTCCTCCAGGCAGCCGGACGCCCCTCACTCCTCGAGGCAGCCGAGCGTCCCTCACTCCTCGAGGTAGCTGTGGCCTCCGACTCTCAGGCGGAGGTGTCTGCACCACGTATGCTTGAGATACACAAGGCACCGACTCCGGACCCTACTGTTTCAGAGGGTGGGTCTTCTGGGGTACAGATGTCGCCGCCTCTTCTCTACCTTCCGTGGTTGATACCGGCATTACCGGCAGTCGATGACTCAGGGGCGCCAATTTATCCACTGCCCCGTAGGTGACCCTATCAACGGCGTACCTATTCGTGCCTTTTGGTACAGATTTAATTTCTGCGAGGGTATCATCATCGGCGACAGAGTCGGAATCCGTCGCGTCAGCCCCAACGCCCTCAGGTAATGATATATAAATAATTTTTTTTCTTATAATGTCATAATAAGAATAATCAATTTATGATAGGCACCGTCAGAGCCATGCAGACAAGGAAGAAGAGAGGTCCCGTCACAGGAAAGGCTCTCGAGAAGACTGTAAGTAAGTCGGGAAGGATCGTCATCGATACTGATGGGGATGAGAACGTAGTATCAGGCGGGAAGACGAGGATGCACTCCGGCCGCGTGGGAGCGCTCATTAGGGATAGAGTCCCTATGTTGTGGTCAGACTGGGGCGAGGTCCCATAGGAGGTTAAGGGCATGGTCCACAACGCAATGTCGGTAAGTATAAAAAATTCACAATTAAAATTATGTATTACATTGTGGATTTATGAAAAACTAAACTAATAAACTTTTTAATGCAGGTGTGGTTTGACGTTCTCCAGCACTTGAGGAACACCTGGACGGACGTAGTGCATGGGGGAAGGTACGTTGAAAAGTTAATGAAAAAATAAAATTATATGTGTAATTAATAATATTTATAATTTTTTGTAGTATCTGTAGGTAGAAGGAGTGGAAGAACGAGTTACGGGCCCACTGGACTACGCATGGGAACGAACGTTCTGGTACCCCCTTGAGTTCCAGTTCAGGGAATACTAGTGGCGTTGACTTCTGATATCAGAATTCAACAACCCTCATAAACAGGTAATTAAAAATAATAATTTCTTATATTGTTATTAATTAGTACGTTTTAAAATATTTTACTAATTTTTTTCCTTTGTAGGCCGTTTCCTAGGCGAACGCTCAGAACCGGCAACGGAACACAAGGAACCATCATGCCGGTTCTAGACCATTCGCATCGTTGATGGATGAGGTGGTCAGGAAACATCTAGAAGTCAACCGGTACGTCTATAAGTATGAGAAGGCATATCCTGATGCACACGAGGATATTGTAAGTCGTTTTATGTTTTCAATTTTTTTAAATTATATTTATATATATGTATATATTTCAAAATGTTAATTAATTATTTTTTCCTATCCAATTAGGCGAGGATGAGGCAGACTAGTGACAAGGTGATGACTGCTATAGTGAGGGAGACATGGCCAGACACGCAAGAAGAAGACATGTCCTAAGCCATGTCTCGGATCGACACTTCGGATCTCAGGGTTGGGGCGAGGATCATGGGCACAACATTCCCACTATGAGGAAATAACTTCTATTGCGGGGGTCTAGAAAAGAAGGGCTTCGCTGCGTCATTAATACTACTTCTATCGCCACTCGACTATAACCGAATATAATTAAAAACTCCATGAAAATCCTCCATATGTTGTCATCTAGCTGAAACAACCACAATCATATCGTTCCGACCTATCATTAACATTCAGGGCCATTTACAATTATTAACTTACCAAGATCACCCGACAAAACCCAGATCCAACTTCCAACACGACTATCCAGGAGACCCATTAACGATCTTATTATTATAATACCATAACCACGGTTGTCACTAACAATTCAAACCGGGCTTAAGATCTGAAGCATTTAAGTGACACCATCCTGTCACATCCCGATCTTGGAATTATTTTACGGTTGGTTACTTTGGTCTTTTACCATTTAAAGTAACCGTTTAACCGTACAATGATGGTAAAGTTGACTTTTTGGTAAGTCAAGAATTTGGGAAAACTTCATTCTTGAAAGTTGTAGAGGGCGTCGTTACGAGTTCGTGGACACGTAGCACGCTCAAATCGGAGTTCGTATGAGAAAGTTATGAACAAAATTATAAAGTTACTGTGCGGTAAAACGGCTATATATAGGAGTTACCGGGGTGAAAAATCAGATTTTTCACCCCAGCCTCTCTTTCTCTCTCCCCGCGTCTTTCTCCTTCCGATCGGGCAAAACTGTGCCGGAGCTTCCGGCCGCCACAGCGCCGCCGTCCGGCCACCTCAGGCCACCACACCGGTCCCAAAAGTTCGGCCTCTGAGTCTACTTCATTCCTAGGTAAGCTTTTCGACCTAACTCACCGTAAATCGGGAGAAATTCCGATTTGTTCTTCATGTGTACAGTAGAATTTCGGGATCGAATTTCTCCCTCCCTAGGTCACCATTTGATGAGTTCTTTATATGTTTAGGATGGGTTTTAGGTGTACTACAATCCCCTAGAATTTGGTAGCTTGATTCGAAGTGTGTAGGAAGAATTGAGGATTTGAAGTTTTGAAGTGTAAATTTTCGGGGTCTACTGTTCATCGAGTTTTTGACCTAGTTAGAGGCCGAATTGGCCTTCGAGTTGAACTAGAAAGTTGTCCCAAATGATGAGACGAAGCTACTGGTAAAATTTGGTGGCGATCCGAGGTCGCTGGAATTTTAGCCGGAATTTCTGCCGGCGGCCGCCGTCGGCGGCGGTGCCGTCACTTTTTGGGCAGTTTTTCATGCCCATTAATTAGTACAAATTGTGAGGAGTCTATGGTTAAAATTTGGTAATTTTTGGAGGAGTTTTGGTTAGGTTTTGGAATTGTTCTAGTTTAGTATTATTGGCGGATAATTAAATATTATTCCGACCATCGATTATTGCCGGTTAAGGTTTAAGGATTTTTTTTAAGGACTCCTAAGGTATTGGTGAAGTGGTTGAATGAGTGTCCATAGTAATTCCATGAATTATTATGGGTGAACCTATTGTCAAGTGAATTATTAAAGAAAGTCGGTATGTTACGGTTGGGTAATCAGAAACGAATCTATTTGTTGAAAAGTTGTTAAAAAGAAAGGAACTTGGTCAACACGTGGTCAAATAGGATATCCTGGTCAAACTAGGAAAAGACCAAGTCAACTGTAAAGACTAATATAATGGTTTGTTGTACAGTCTCTGGTCGGACGTGAGACGGGCTCGACTACGCGGGTAGTTCGAGAGTTTCGCTCGAGGAGCTTTCCGAGCGGGAAGAAGGTCGCAATAGTACTGTGAGTGGACATATTATTTTTAAATGAATGCATGCCTTAATTATTGATTTTATTGCAGGGTTTTTATGATTGTTTCGAGAATTATATTTTCCTCGGGTGCTTGAATGTTTTATTTGGATTTATGCATATATGACGAGGAATGGTTTTACTTATTTGTTTTGGGAAGAGAATTTGAGTAAAGTATTGTTATGAAATTTATATTTTAAGGGTTGACCAATGAATATGCTAGCTAGAGTAGCGTGAGGGCGCTACTAGAGCTCTTAGCTCCGACCCTAGTCTGAGAGGTCAGGCAAACTACGTAGTGCACTATGAGGGTTGACCATTACCACTTTATCTAGAGCTCTTAGCTCCGACCCTGGTCTGAGAGGACAGACAAGCCTGAGAGGTCAGGTTGATATTATAAGGGTTGACCGTTATCATTTTATCTAGAGCTCTTAGCTCCGACCCTGGTCTGAGAGAACAGACAAGCCTGAGAGGTCAGGTTGATATTATAAGGGTTGACCATTATCATTTATCTAGCTAGCATAGCGTGATGGCGCTACTAGAGCTCTTAGCTCCGACCCTAGTCTGAGAGGTCAGACTTATCATTTTTGTGAACATTTCTCTTCCCATATTCTTTATTTGTTTACCATATCATGCATTTGTGGGAAATTCAGTATTTTGTGGGCATGTTTAAATGATTTTTAAATCAATAAATTTTTGGGAGAGCATTAAAGGAAATAGAGTTTTATATTTAATTTTCGTCCACTCACTCTAACAGTTTTCAATGTTTCTCCCCTGGGCCTTTCGTTTTTAAATGCCCAGTGATGCAGGGTTCTTGAGAGGAGGTCGAGCGCGTACGAGAGTCGAGGCATAGTCGATCATTCCGTTGCTGCTTGAAATTCTTTAGGGTAATCATCTTTGTAGACTGCTCTGACTAACCCAGTTTAGCTAGTTTTGTAGGAAGGGTTGGCCATTTCAAGGGGGTTTCGGTAAGAAGTTCCCTTGAGGTGGTCCCCGCAGGATTTACTTCGGGTTAAAGGGGTTTAACCCGGGGTGGGTCCTGACATTGGTATCAGAGCATTAGGTTATCGTTTCCTGTTACTACCTCATATACTTGGTATCACTTAGTGTCTATAGAGTGATGGTCCGACCGCGGCGGATCCATCGGCATTTATGCTTTGGACGCTCAGTGTTTATCAAGGATATGAGTGGTACTTCCTGGTTGAGTTATGGACCGAGTGGTCCTATAAACATTGGAATCTTCAAGACTATGCCTCAGTACGCCGACCTCACAATGAACTCTTGTAAGGAACAAGGTAAGCTCGTTACGTATTTATGTTTATGAGTTCCCCAAGGATGAATTGAGATTTGAGTTGGGGATCGAGCTGGAAACTCACGTTGTTTAACGTTTGAGCATTATGTGTAAGTACTCGGTGGTGAAACAGTTAATTCACACCTGGAGGGCTATCATGATTGTTGACAGGGATGCTGTAGAAGCCTAAGGCAAGGCCTTGGTGTTCGTGTTATGAGGCTCTTAGCAGTGAAGAGTCATACGAGTTATTGAAAGAGATTGCGTCCTGCGTTGGAAAAAGGAGCTGCAGTTGCCTAGCGCGATCTTTCAGAAAAGTTGAATATTAAGATTTGACGACTGCCAAGACTTTGTTGAGGTTCGTCATTAGTGTGGTTTCAGAGAAACCAACGGACATATGAAAGTGGAATGACTTAAGGAATTTGTGTGTTGTTATTTTGTGGTCTGGATTCTGGTGACGAGTCCATGATGTGACACTACTGGAAAATGTTAAGGAACTAAAGGCTGTTTTGGTCACTTGATGTTTATGGGACAACCACTGAAACTGATGGTTTGGGTCACCTTGGTGCTGACAGTGTTGTCGTCAGCTACGACCAGATCCTCTTCGCTCCAGCCACCCATGATTGAGGTACTAGAAGGTTTGAATTGTTGGTGAGTCTAAGCGTGATTTGAATTGTTGGTGACAATGGTCTTTGGGCCATTTATCGTGGAGGCAGAAATTAAATCGTGTCACCAGATCTTGGGGCTCATGTCAACCTTAAGGTGAGTTATCCACCTGTGGTCAAAGTATTTTATTAGTACACCTGTGGAGGGGTCTCCAGGTTGGCTGTGTTAGAGATCGATTTTCAGATCGAGAAAGCGTTACTAGTGGTAATTAAAGGTAATTGGTCTCGAAATTTAAAGGAACGTGTTGGAAGTGGCAACAAGCCACCGGATCTCGGACCAAGAGTGCTTGGGGTACCGGTGATAGTGATTCGAGCCTTGGACTTTGTATTAGTATGGTTTAGGAACCGGTCGTTGTACAAACGGCACTGTTTTGACGGCTGAAGCAGTACATGGGTATACCCCACATGAGCACGTGTACCCACCTTTGTAGGGAGGAGGTAAATTGGAATTTGGGTAGCACATGCTGGTAAGGCGTAATTATTATGTACAGCTGTGTGTGGTCAAAAATGACACCAGGTAAGTGACTAAGGCTGATGATGACATCATTTTAAGAATGTGTCATGAGAGTTCCATTTATTGAGAACGTAGATTAAGGACGTTTGGTTAGAAGCTTCTGTGCAAAACTTTCAGTAGATGGCCTAACCATTTAGTACAGGTCGGAAGTGGGTCATTGATGGTCGCTCCGACTTTTATGATGGTTAGCGAGATTATATGTCGTTAGTAGGTGGTTGATTGCATGTTGAGTTAGATGCACGGAAGTGGTGAAGTGACAGCAGTGGGGCAAGGTCTACTGAATCATTGAATATGAGTGAGAATGTTGTAGATGCTCAAGCCTCAACCTGCAACCAAAGTCGTCCGTTATGACACTTGGTTTCCTAGAGGGCAATTAACTGAGCTTGATGACATGGGAATCAGTGCACTCACTGGCTGTGGTTTAAACAATTATTGTAACCGAAGATGTACTTAGTCGTGTTGGAGTTCATAAGTTACATCCACTGCAGTGACAGACAATAATCTCAATTATGATCTGTGGATTGAGGATTATATCTGGAATATCAATTATTGAGGTTAATTTAAGGAAATCCTAAGAGGATTAAAGTGTTGTTGGCGTTGCTATGGTCATTAGTCATTTGGGTAGTGACCATACTTGTTAGGAATTATTGACATAGCGGCAATTCTTGGCGCCACAAGTGTGGAGTAGTAACAAGAAACGTCATTGGAGGTGACTCAAAATTGTCAACATTTCGGTGAGTGTGAAATGCGGTGGAACTAGGAAAGGTTTTCCTTGATGACTCAAAGGTGTTACGAGTCTAAGTTTGGTAATATTTGTTACTGAAATTGGTAAAGTATGTTGCTAAGTTAAGCAACCCTCCATTGGGAATCGTGGAGTGATTAAGCCACGTTCAGATTAAGTTATGATCTGAGGGGATGTTAACGTGTGACGGTGGATCTTGTAAGCTAGGATCTGAAGTGGTAATTTGACTTTCGGTGCACGCAGTTATTTTGCCTTTTAATTGGAATGGTAAGTGGTTGTGCATCTTGAATCTTACCCAAATAGAGGATACGGTGGATGGTAAACTTGCAGAGCATGGGGGACAGTTTTGTTAGGAACGGCCTAGTTGTGCGAGTTGACCCTGTGATGTTCACGCGCCCAATGCGGTGATGGCATTTGAGTAATTGTGCCTTGTTGACTTGATGACTGGTGATCAAAGTGGCTAAGTTCGGTGTGAAATAAATTCTCGATGCTTTGATCAGGGGTTTCTTTGGGTGTGCACCAGTGGCACTAAAGTTTTTATAGATGTCCGATCTGGTTAAATGTCCAAAGTTGTCGGTTATTACCGGACGTTGTGGTAATGGAGACATCTGGGAATGAAATGTCCTTGTTGAGCGGGTAAGGCTCTAGGATTCTTTCAATGGTAAGTCTATCCCTGTTTGCAATACGGATAATGCTTAATAGACGCACAGTTATGGTTGAAGTGCAAGTTTGGCACTATGCGTCGTTACAGGCTGAGGTAAGGGACAGAGAGGCCAGTGGCACCTCACCTTTGAGTAGTACGGTTATGTTTTACCAGTTGTTAAGTACGCTGTGACCCCACAAAGTGATAATTGAGTTGGCGACTCTAATGTTTGGCTTGTGAGTAAAAGTCAGGATTTGTATTGTCATATTAGTTACGTGTGCGGTACGTAGCCTGACAAATTGTCTTCATGCGAGGAGTAAGTATTGTTGGCTCTCGATGTCTGGAGACTTGTATCTCCCCGATTTAAAGGCTATGGTTTTGCTTTTACGCTAAAAATTCATGGCAATTCATTACCTGTGTGTACAAGTGATTTGAGTAAGGATAGATCAAGGGAAGACAATTACTCTACAACAGGACAACTTGACAGAATAAGTTATAGAAAGCGTAAACCAAATCAGGGAGCCCGGTTCAAATGAGGTGATGGTTTGTGTAACACAAGTTATCATGGTTTTCTCGTGGACTTGTTGTCAGTAGATTTGACTCCACGTGGTATTTTGTTACCAGAGGATTTAAATCCATTAGTGACATCGAACCCTACTCCTCAGGCGTGGTAATCATTTCCTGCATAGGGAATGTGGGAGGTGATATCTAAGTTCAACGAAAGAATACGAGTATTCTTGAAGAAATTTTACTCGCGACAAGCGAGGTGTTATTGGATCAGATGAGTATTAGCGGTATTGTGATGACGTCACATGCGGTTGATAAGGACAATGCTGGTGTTTATTTGACTTAACGAGAAGGGACAGGAGGTTATTTACTGGTCGAAGTTGTTGTGTTGTGTTGTGCAGTTGGATTTTCAAGGATATGGTTATAATCCGGTTTAGGCAACAAGGAATTGTTGCCAAAGGATGTTTTCAGCGCATGACAGAATTTGTCATCTTTTGGTGAAAAACAATAGTGATTTTCGCGAGGATTACAGATGGTGGATCAGTATAGGCAGTGTAGTATTCCACCTCATAAATGAGATAGATTACAGTAAAAATTCGGTGATTCAGTAATCAATGATTCAAGAGAAAATCATTGCGACTCACGGTAAGACTGCAGATGCCTTAGTTTTGACCCGAGGAGAGTGGTCGGGTGTCAGAAAATGAAGGAGTTTTGGAGGTTATCATCCACGTAGGAAGGAGTACTACGTTGGTTAAATGTGACATGTGGCAAGGTTACATGAGTTTGAGGAATATGTTGGGTATCCTTAGAGTCAATGGATGCCTAGTGTCACGTATGTCCTTGTTACGGGAGTAAGTTTATTTCCTTACACCCTATATGAATAGCCTTCTGGCTAGTACTGGAAATTGGCTTATAAGGAGGATCAGTAAGGATGTTGACCGTAAAGGGCAGGTGTTCAGGGTTTTGACGATGCTATTCGTGAGGTGTTTCAGAAGAGTTCTCAGAAAGGAGTTGGTATTGGAGAATAATATCATTATTTAAGTGGACTATCCCCCACTGTGTTGGACTTTGAGTATAGAAATTTTGAGGACGAAATTTTTATAAGGTGGGGAGAATTGTCACATCCCGATCTTGGAATTATTTTACGGTTGGTTATTTTGGTCTTTTACCATTTAAAGTAACCGTTTAACCGTACAATGATGGTAAAGTTGACTTTTTGGTTAGTCAAGAATTTGGGAAAACTTCCTTCTTGAAAGTTGTAGAGGGCGTCGTTACGAGTTCGTGGACACGTAGCACGCTCAAATCGGAGTTCGTATGAGAAAGTTATGAACAAAAGTATAAAAATACAGTGCGGTAAAACGGCTATATATAGGAGTTACCGGGGTGAAAAATCAGATTTTTCACCCCAGCCTCTCTTTCTCTCTCCCCGCGTCTTTCTCCTTCCGATCGGGCAAAACTGTGCCGGAGCTTCCGGCCGCCACAACGCCGCCGTCCGGCCACCTCAGGCCACCACACCGGTCCCAAAAGTTCGGCCTCTGAGTCTACTTCATTCCTAGGTAAGCTTTTCGACCTAACTCGCCGTAAATCGGGAGAAATTCTGATTTGTTCTTCATGTGTACAGTAGAATTTCGGGATCGAATTTCTCCCTCCCTAGGTCACCATTTGATGAGTTCTTTATATGTTTAGGATGGGTTTTAGGTGTACTACAATCCCCTAGAATTTGGTAGCTTGATTCGAAGTGTGTAGGAAGAATTGAGGATTTGAAGTTTTGAAGTGTAAATTTTAGGGGTCTACTGTTCATCGAGTATTTGACCTAGTTAGAGGCCGAATTGGCCTTCGAGTTGAACTAGAAAGTTGTCCCAAATGATGAGACGAAGCTACTGGTAAAATTTGGTGGCGATCCGAGGTCGCCGGAATTTTAGCCGGCGGCGGTGCCGCCACTTTTTGGGCAGTTTTTCATGCCCATTAATTAGTACAAATTGTGAGGAGTCTATGGTTAAAATTTGGTAATTTTTGGAGGAGTTTTGGTTAGGTTTTGGAATTGTTCTAGTTTAGTATTATTGGCGGATAATTAAATATTATTCCGACCATCGATTATTACCGGTTAAGGTTTAAGGATTTTTTTTAAGGACTCCTAAGGTATTGGTGAAGTGGTTGAATGGGTGTCCATAGTAATTCCACGAATTATTATGGGTGAACCTATTGTCAAGTGAATTATTAAAGAAAGTCGGTATGTTACGGTTGGGTAATCAGAAACGAATCTATTTGTTGAAAAGTTGTTAAAAAGAAAGGAACTTGGTCAACACGTGGTCAAATAGGATTTCCTGGTCAAACTAGGAAAAGACCAAGTCAACTGTAAAGACTAATATAATGGTTTGTTGTACAGTCTCTGGTCGGACGTGAGACGGGCTCGACTACGCGGGTAGTTCGAGAGTTTCGCTCGAGGAGCTTTCCGAGCGGGAAGAAGGTCGCAATAGTACTGTGAGTGGACATATTATTTTTAAATGAATGCATGCCTTAATTATTGATTTTATTGCAGGGTTTTTATGATTGTTTCGAGAATTATATTTTCCTCGGGTGCTTGAATGTTTTATTTGGATTTATGCATATATGACGAGGAATGGTTTTACTTATTTGTTTTGGGAAGAGAATTTGAGTAAAGTATTGTTATGAAATTTATATTTTAAGGGTTGACCAATGAATATGCTAGCTAGAGTAGCGTGAGGGCGCTACTAGAGCTCTTAGCTCCGACCCTAGCCTGAGAGGTCAGGCAAACTACGTAGTGCACTATGAGGGTTGACCATTACCACTTTATCTAGAGCTCTTAGCTCCGACCCTGGTCTGAGAGGACAGACAAGCCTGAGAGGTCAGGTTGATATTATAAGGGTTGACCGTTATCATTTTATCTAGAGCTCTTAGCTCCGACCCTGGTCTGAGAGGACAGACAAGCCTGAGAGGTCCGGTTGATATTATAAGGGTTGACCATTATCATTTATCTAGCTAGCATAGCGTGATGGCGCTACTAGAGCTCTTAGCTCCGACCCTAGTCTGAGAGGTCAGACTTATCATTTTTGTGAACATTTCTCTTCCCATATTCTTTATTTGTTTACCATATCATGCATTTGTGGGAAATTCAGTATTTTGTGGGCATGTTTAAATGATTTTTAAATCAATAAATTTTTGGGAGAGCATTAAAGGAAATAGAGTTTTATATTTGATTTTCGTCCACTCACTCTAACAGTTTTCAATGTTTCTCCCCTGGGCCTTTCGTTTTTAAATGCCCAGTGATGCAGGGTTCTTGAGAGGAGGTCGAGCGCATACGAGAGTCGAGGCATAGTCGATCATTCCGTTGCTGCTTGAAATTCTTTAGGGTAATCATCTTTGTAGACTGCTCTGACTAACCCAGTTTAGCTAGTTTTGTAGGAAGGGTTGGCCATTTCATGGGGGTTTCGGTAAGAAGTTCCCTCAGGTGGTCCCCGCAGGATTTACTTCGGGTTAAAGGGGTTTAACCCGGGGTGGGTCCTGACACCATCCTGTCTCTCAAAAGCTTGGATTACGCCACATCCAAAACTGTAGAAGTTTGACCTCCAACTCCAACTATCTTGGAGATCTCACCATGGCTTCATAATCAGCATCCTTTAATTGACCCAAATTTATAATTCAATAATAATTAAACACCCAAAAATTCTACGCATTTAGTAACACAATTTAATCACTAAAATTCATCCTCTAAACCAAAACATCTAGCTGACTACAATGCTAGGGCCGACGACTTTTATTTGACCCAAACCTCGAGGGATAAAAGTACTAAAATCGTAGCTTAACGCTTTACTCAACTTCAATGTCTCCTCTTAGTCAAAAATAATATTAAATATTATCCATCGACTACTATATCCTTTTATCCTCTCACTTTTCACCATGTCCTACTTTCCACCGACCGTTTGCACACATTTTACATTATTTTTTCAATTTCATGGGCCACTTACTTCCTTTACACATGGCCTACACCAACTACTCCAGCGCATGATTATGTTATTAAAACACAACCAATAGACATTAAATGTCCAACTTAACAGTTATTGCATAGCTGATAAGTGCGTTTTACGCTATGTTTTTAATATGTTTTTACCCTCATTTGTACCTTGTTTATTCCTTAGTAAGGTCGTTTTTACTTATTTTGAGTCAAAAGGGTTTTTCTGTAGAGCAATGGCTAAAACATGTATTTATACAGAAATTTGTGCTTAAGTGTTGTAAAACCGATTTTAGATAAGACTTGGTTATTTCTCTTATGATTCACCGTACCTTTACATTGTCATTTTTGATAAATTTGGTTTAATGTGTAGATGACATGTAAATGAGCATATGTGAACAAGAATCATGAAGATTGGACTCATGGAGGACAACAAAAGAAGCCATGGAAAAGAAGAAACTCCGAAACATAAGATTTTGATCCGAGCAGAAATTTCCAGAAACCCTACATCAACTTCGGAAAATCATATCTAAAGATCCAGGAGGAATCTGAGGACAAGCCATATATCATTGGAAAGCTACGGAAGTCTAGTTTTCAGGTCTTTTGGAATCGCGTCAATTGGAGTTCAGATGAAGGAGTTATGATCAAAACAATGAACGGAGGTCAAGCTGCAAAACTGGGCAGTTTCTGCCTAAGTTGTCACACGAGTTTGGGAGGATGTTTCTTCACCAAAATTCTTCCCAAGCATGTCAAAGGACTTAAGAAGAGCTTAATGAGTCATGGGAAGCTGCATTGAAGAAGGAGATTCGAAGAAGTCATCATGGCAGCCGAAACAACTAAGTATGGAGCTTTCCCGGTCAAACCGGGAAAGTCTGTCCCTACCGAGTTCTTGCAATGGATTCGGCTGCCTAGAAGCCCAAAACTTGTGCAATGAGGCCTACATTGATCCATTAACATTTAGGAGAGCCCAAGAAGTCAGAAATCCAAGTCCAAAGTCGAAATCCTTGTCAAAGAAGAAAGAAGAAACCAAGTCCAAAAAGGATTACAAGTTCAACAAGGAATAGGATTCCTTGAAGTGGCCGAATTTCCCTAGGGTTTTGTTCGAAATTTTCTGTATAAATAGACATGTATAGCTCTTAGTTTTGGGTCTTCAACCTTTGTAATATTTAGAGAGCCAAGCTCTACCCAAAAACCCTAAACACTTAGAGATACGAAAAGCTGCCGCATCCATTGTTCACCAGAGAGTTCAACCATTCTTTCGCCAATTTCACCCTACCTTTGCCGATTTTCTCTAGGAGGTGTAGGTATGGATCTATGTAAGCTTTTGAGTACTCTATGTGTTTGTCGAAATTCATTGAATAAATGTATTGTTTTTGCGGTTTTATGTTTCAAGCATGATCATGTGATTCTTCTTTGTGATTTCTTATATGTGATTGTTTGAACATAACGATTAGAATGCATGTTTAGATTGTGAATAAAAGACTTAACTTGTTGTGTTTATATGATTAGAGAACTTTAATTGATTAATCATCACCTGAGCACGTAATCAAACCCTAAGTTAATTTGAATGGTACCCAAGTTAACTATTAGGGGGGAGTTTAATCTGCCGTGGTAATCTAGGATTAAGTTAGGCATATTTGATGGCTTGGTTCTAGTTGCTGCATAGGGTGGTAGGGTGAGGGATTTGCATGCTATTAGGATGAGTGACGCCATACCTATGACCATGTCTTCAACCGACTCGTGAACGGTAAGTGTATCTTGTTTAGATTAGGCATATTTGATAGTTTAAACAAGGTGACACATATATGTTTTAGGTTCAGGCATATTTGAAGTTCCTAAAAACACATGAGAAGTCATTAAAGGTTGAAATTAATTGAAGTGTTCGAAATTATAAATGTTGCTTGTTAATCCGATTCATAACCTTGCATGTTAACTAATCGGTGTTTTGTGCTGTTCTAAATGTTGAAAGGATTGAATGATCACTTGTATATATATGTTTGTTTATTCTTGTTTATTTCTTTATATGTTTCGATCCATCTTTAAACTCCCATCCATTTTGATGTAAATATGTTTATATTTGTGAATATTATCATGTGTGTTATACTTGTATAGTTGTGACAGAATTGTACTTGTATGTTTATATTATATTCTTTTGAAAGTACTAACAATTTGTTTTGCAGAATATAAGTCCTTCCCTAGTGTCCCCGGCTAGAACGATCCCTACTTACAGTTACTACACGATAGGGTTTTAAATTGCATGTCATATCATGACAGGTCAGTTTTTGGCGCCGTTGCCGGGGACGCTAAAAAGGATTTTTGTGTTGTATATGTATATGTTTGTGAATTAACCTTGTTTTCTTTTGTAGGTGCCGAAGCATGTGTGTGCCAAAACACATTTGTTTCGAATGTCTATTGTGTATTACCAATTTGTACATTGTATATTTGTGTATGTGCCGAATTTGTATGTATTATATTTGTATATTTTTGTGCCATATGTGTTTTGTTGTAACTATTGTAACTTAGTAAATATTTAGGAAGTTTATTGTTTCATATGTGTTTGGAGTTTATTGTGGTTTTTAAAGTGTAACATGTAGGGAGAAGCCGCATTTGTTAATCTTAGCCTAAACCCTTCATGTTATTTGCAGATTTCATGAGGTTGAGGGCGGCTTTGATTAACACTTGTCGAGTGGTCTAGTGACCCGAGTTTGTTCCTAGCTGAGTAAGGGGCCGTTCTATCATAGATATGGAATTCAGGTTTGTTCAATTGGATCTCAAGATCATGACTGACCACTCTTCTCGGTGAAGGGGTCGATAGGGGTCCGCCTCCTTGATCACAAACGAGTCCTGCCTGGTTCTTGTAGGGGGTTCGCCCCCCGTGACATTGACACTTGCCTTCTGAAACCACGGAATCCGCTCGAACTAGCCAAATGCTTGGGCCGAAGCATCACCACACTTTAAACGCTAGAATTTACTCAGACATGTATGACGCCATGAACTTCAAATTAACTTGGCTTTAATTTTTGAGGTATATCGGACGAAGCATAACACTACCTTGGGCTGTATCAGCCCATTGCACAGTGGTCTTCCCTGCTCCACGTACCTTGAAAATTAGGGGTTAATAAAATCAACTAGAAACATTATAGGTTGTCGACATCTTGTGCTTAAAAGTGTTATGTGCTTATGTGATGCCGTGTGCCCTATGTGTTCTAGTTGCTTGCTTTGTTAATACCATGTCATGCCGTGTATCATATGTGTTTATAGTGACATGTCGTGTGCCATGTTTAGCTAACATTCTTTTGTTTTGTAGGTTTTTTTTATAGTACATCCATTTTGCATTCATTCATACTTGTGTTTTATTGTTTTGCATATCGTGTGCATATTGTTTGTTTTTCATAGTGATCGAGCAAGGGGTCGGATTTGATAAGTTTGGAGAACGGGATGAGGAGGCTTTGAAAGATTTGGAGCCGTCCATACTTGGAGTTGTGAAAGAGCTTGAGTCACAACCACCTACCAAAAGGTATAATACTCCCTTGTCAATTCCATTATCCACTAACAAATTGTTACCATCTGTGGAACAGGTACCTAAATTAGAGCTAAAAGCTTTTTCCCCACATTTGAAGTACGTTTTTCTTGGAGAAGAGGACACTTTACCAGATATTGTGTCTTCATCGTTGAATGAGCAACAAGAGCACAAATGTTGAAAAGCACAATGTGGGAAAGCCATGGCAACAAAGGATGGCGCCATCAAAAAGGAGAAGAGTCTAGGCTGATAGACTATAAACATTAAGCGCTGCATGAGAGGCAACTCATTTCAACCGTAGCTGTGGAGGAGCCATCAACGAGAGTTTGCATTTTTCTAATCCCTTCACTTTTATGGTTGATATTTTGATTTATTTATGTGTTTATTATGTGACTTAGACACATGCTTAGGAAGTTATGACATGATTTTGGGTTTACATTGAGGACAATGTAATTTTCTAAGTGTGGGGTAGAGGTTACATAGTAACATATTTTATTTATTTGTGTGTTTTTTTCAATTTGTGTCGAAATTTTTCCAATTTTTAAATTTTTTTTTCCCGTAATTTTTATAAAAAAAAAACTTTTGTTTATTTTTGTTTCGAAATTTGTTTTTAATTTTTAAATTTTGTTTTATTTGTTTTTGAGTCTTAGGATATACCCTTAAAAGTCTATGATGATCTTATCTTTTAAATGCATGATTGACGGTTTAACATTTATCTTAAGAAATTGCAATTTCATGGATATTGTGAATTAGTATGAATATTTGAGATTTGATTGATAATGAAGTATGCATGTTTGATTAGATTGTTCCAACATAACCTATGTGAGCTTTTGAGCCTAAAAACTTTCTTTCATGAGTGATGTGCCGATTTTGTCTAAATTTTTTCGAAATTTTCACTACTTTTTCACTATCTTTTGAAACCTCATCATTCTTTGCATATTCAATAACTATGTGCTATAGCTTTTTAATGGACTCTAGAATTTAGTAGAACTTGCTTATGTGATTTTCGAAGCTTTATAATCATAAATTGTCTTGATTTTGAATATGATTGAATTTAATCTCATTAGGATCACCACCACATACAAATTAAGCCTGTGCCTATTTTGTGCCCGTCGTGGGACTCCTTAGTTAACCCCTTTGAGCCTACATTGAACCTTTTATTTCATCACCTTTAAACATAATTCCTTTGCTTAGAATAGCTAAACCTTTACCTTGTTATCAAGACTTGGCAAAGTACTTCTGATGGAGCTGTAATGCGTGATGCTGAAGAGCAAGTGTGGGGTGGATAAGGTAATAAAGAGCAAGTGTGGGGTTAAACACCAATGTTTTGTATTGTATATGTGCCGAAATGTGTATATCCGAAAGAAAAAAATTATTATGAAAAAAAAAATTCCCGAAAAAAAAAAGAAGAAATCGGAAAATAAAAGAATTTCGGATCAAAAATAAAAGGCACAAAGTTTTGGTGTTTTTTGTAATGTTTTGTGAATTTGGAGTTAGTGATTATTTGAAGGTCTAAAAGTGTTTATATGACCTTTGTCCTGTTCACAATATGGGGAGAAGTCGAGATTGACGTATGAGTCCAACATGAAGAAATTCGACCCTTGAAGAGAAGACATGAGGAGGAGCGAGATTTGCTAAGTCTTGGTGATGTCTTAAAATCACCATTTATCTAAAAATTCCTACCTTATGAAACCAAGCCCCATTACAACCATATTATTGAGATTAATTCATGATTCTTAAGATAGCTAAATTTGATTTGTGGAGATTTTCTCATAAGTTGAGCATATGGTTTTGGTCCATTATTGCACATAGTTGTTATATGAGGTTTTTCCATGAATTTCTATTCACAAAGAGCTTTTATTTGTTGAAATATGCAAGTTATTTGTTATTCTATCATCTTTTCCCTTGCATATACGATTGAGTGAATACCATGGATGAGTGAAAAGGAGA
The DNA here is from genome assembly GCA_951800085.1 of Comarum palustre. NCBI lineage: Eukaryota > Viridiplantae > Streptophyta > Magnoliopsida > Rosales > Rosaceae > Comarum > Comarum palustre. The sequence goes on from OX637580.1 coordinate 7,372,701, forward strand.
GAGTATGCTATTGTGAGGTGGAACGGTTATCATACATGTTTGTGCTATATGATCTCATATCTTACTTGTTCATGCTATGATACATGCTTATGAAGCTTTGCAATTACACTTTTCATTCAAATGTTCAAACTTGAAAGTTATGCACGCTAAAGAATCTAAGACTAGCAAAGGGTATTAGTTGTTTAAGTATTAGAAGTTTTTAAGTCATTTGATTTTGTTTTTGTTTTAGAGTCAGTTTGCTAAGGGACTAGCAAAGGGTAAGTGTGGGGTAGTTTGATAAGTGCGTTTTACGCTATGTTTTTAATATGTTTTTACCCTCGTTTGTACCTTGTTTATTCCTTAGTAAGGTCGTTTTTACTTATTTTGAGTCAAAAGGGTTTTTCTGTAGAGCAATGGCTAAAACATGTATTTATACAGAAATTTGTGCTTAAGTGTTGTAAAACCGATTTTAGATAAGACTTGGTTATTTCTCTTATGATTCACCGTACCTTTACATTGTCATTTTTGATAAATTTGGTTTAATGTGTAGATGACATGTAAATGAGCATATGTGAACAAGAATCATGAAGATTGGACTCATGGAGGACAACAAAAGAAGCCATGGAAAAGAAGAAACTCCGAAACATAAGATTTTGATCCGAGCAGAAATTTCCAGAAACCCTACATCAACTTCGGAAAATCATATCTAAAGATCCAGGAGGAATCTGAGGACAAGCCATATATCATTGGAAAGCTACGGAAGTCTAGTTTTCAGGTCTTTTGGAATCGCGTCAATTGGAGTTCAGATGAAGGAGTTATGATCAAAACAATGGACGGAGGTCAAGCTGCAAAACTGGGCAGTTTCTGCCTAAGTTGTCACACGAGTTTGGGAGGATGTTTCTTCACCAAAATTCTTCCCAAGCATGTCAAAGGACTTAAGAAGAGCTTAATGAGTCATGGGAAGCTGCATTGAAGAAGGAGATTCGAAGAAGTCATCATGGCAGCCGAAACAACTAAGTATGGAGCTTTCCCGGTCAAACCGGGAAAGTCTGTCCCTACCGAGTTCTTGCAATGGATTCGGCTGCCTAGAAGCCCAAAACTTGTGCAATGAGGCCTACATTGATCCATTAACATTTAGGAGAGCCCAAGAAGTCAGAAATCCAAGTCCAAAGTCGAAATCCTTGTCAAAGAAGAAAGAAGAAACCAAGTCCAAAAAGGATTATAAGTTCAACAAGGAATAGGATTCCTTGAAGTGGCCGAATTTCCCTAGGGTTTTGTTCGAAATTTTCTGTATAAATAGACATGTATAGCTCTTAGTTTTGGGTCTTCAACCTTTGTAATATTTAGAGAGCCAAGCTCTACCCAAAAACCCTAAACACTTAGAGATACGAAAAGCTGCCGCATCCATTGTTTACCGGAGAGTTCAGCCATTCTTTCGCCAATTTCACCTTACCTTTGCCGATTTTCTCTAGGAGGTGTAGGTATGGATCTATGTAAGCTTTTGAGTACTCTATGTGTTTGTCGAAATTCATTGAATAAATGTATTGTTTTTGCGGTTTTATGTTTCAAGCATGATCATGTGATTCTTCTTTGTGATTTCTTATATGTGATTGTTTGAACATAACGATTAGAATGCATGTTTAGATTGTGAATAAAAGACTTAACTTGCTGTGTTTATATGATTAGAGAACTTTAATTGATTAATCATCACCTGAGCACGTAATCAAACCCTAAGTTAATTTGAATGGTACCCAAGTTAACTATTAGGGGGGAGTTTAATCTGCCGTGGTAATCTAGGATTAAGTTAGGCATATTTGATGGCTTGGTTCTAGTTGCTGCATAGGGTGGTAGGGTGAGGTATTTGCATGCTATTAGGATGAGTGACGCCATACCTATGACCATGTCTTCAACCGACTCGTGAACGGTAAGTGTATCTTGTTTAGATTAGGCATATTTGATAGTTTAAACAAGGTGACACATATATGTTTTAGGTTCAGGCATATTTGAAGTTCCTAAAAACACATGAGAAGTCATTAAAGGTTGAAATTAATTGAAGTGTTCGAAATTATAAATGTTGCTTGTTAATCCGATTCATAACCTTGCATGTTAACTAATCGGTGTTTTGTGCTGTTCTAAATGTTGAAAGGATTGAATGATCACTTGTATATATATGTTTGTTTATTCTTGTTTATTTCTTTATATGTTTCGATCCATCTTTAAACTCCCATCCATTTTGATGTAAATATGTTTATATTTGTGAATATTATCATGTGTGTTATACTTGTATAGTTGTGACAGAATTGTACTTGTATGTTTATATTATATTCTTTTGAAAGTACTAACAATTTGTTTTGCAGAATATAAGTCCTTCCCTAGTGTCCCCGGCTAGAACGATCCCTACTTACAGTTACTACACGATAGGGTTTTAAATTGCATGTCATATCATGACAGGTCAATAGCCTAAATACATATCTCATAAACGATTCCCAACTCGTATTTCAATTCAGTATCCCGTTTAAACACTTGAAACTCATAAGAGAATGCGTATAAAAACTTACATTCCATGGGAGTCGTATGAGCTTTTTTGGCATTCCGAGTTAGTTTATGGCTTCAAAATGCAGTTTTTCTAATCACTTAACACATAAAAACGTCTATATCTGCATCTATATGAGGTATTTTGGTTAAACCTTCAACACAACAAACTCTCACTATGATGAGACGCAACTGCTTATCTAAAAATTTTGAGACATTTACCTCTCCCTAATAGGGCTCCCCATAGGGATAAATAATAGGCATGTTGTGATTCTGATGTTCAAACTTCACAACCAAAAATCCGACCATCTGATTTGATTATTATGTCGAAATATGTCTATGGTAAAAAATTCAACTTGATCCGATAAATTTAAGGGTTTGATCTGGACGGTCAATCCCCTAAATTGCATTGACCGCAACAATCGGCACAGAGACTTTACCGAAATTAAGTGATTTTTCAACCGTAGATGTATTTCATTGACCGCAACTATAGGCACCGAGACTTTACCGAAATTACACAATTCCAGTCATATCTTATATCACGTCTTGTTTTCGTTTGAAGCTTCTACGTATAGTTTGTTTTTTGAAACGGAACATTTATTTAACACTTAGTAAACAAATTATACAACATTAGTAGGCATGTTGTGATTCCGATCATCAAAATTCATAAACAAAAATCCGACCGTCAGATATCATCATTAAGTTGAAATATGTGTATGGGAAAAAATTCATCTAGATCCGACAAAGTTATGGGCTCCATCCAGACGGTCAATCCCGTAAGTTAAACCCCCTAAACGCAAGGAAACAGTCATTTGACTATCTAAATTACGTATTTTGGCCGTACCTTCAATTGAAAATAATTTCAAATCGATGAGACCCAACCGATGGTATAAATTTTTTATTTTATTTATTATAGCATAGCCGACGAAATATTAGGGTATTCGTCGGTGAATGTTTAGGGTTTTAACTGATGAAATATATTAAAATTCGTCAGCTAAAGTTAAGTAAATAAATTAAATAAATAACTTTAGCCGACGAAATTATATATTTCATCAGCTAAAGTAAAATAAATAAATAAAATATATAAAATATAATGCACTTGAGCTGACGAAATATATAATTTCGTCGGCTAAAGTATAATTTTTTTCAGCTAAAGTTAAATTAATTAATTAAATATATAAAATATAATGCACATGAGCCGACAAAATATATAATTTTTTCAGCTAAAGTATCCTTAAATTTTCAGATTGTTTGACTAAAATTTTTAGCTTTAACCGACGAAATGAGGGTATTTCGTCAGCTAAAGTTCAAAATTTTCAAAATCTCTGCCGAAAATTTTAAATTTTTTTTTATATCTTTCATTCTTCTTCACCTCCTCCTCTTCTCTCCCACTCCTAGCCTTCTCCTCCTCCCCTCCTCCTCCTTCTCCTCCTCCGACCTTCTTCTCCTTCGGATCCTCTCCTTCTCATCCTTCTCCTCCCCTCCTTCTCCTTCTTCTCCTCCTCCTCCTCCTCCTCCTTCTCATCCTCCACCACCGGTGGAAAAATGAAAAAAAAAACAAAATAAAAATTAATCAAAAATATAAGAAATAAAAAAATAAAATAAATAAAAAATAACTATAGCTGACAAATTTTATTAAAATTCGTCGTCTAAAGTTAAATAAATAAATAACTATAGCCGACAATTTTAATAAAATTTTGTCGGCTAAGGTCCAAAAATTTGTCACCTAAAGTCCAGACTTTGAGCGATAAAAAATTTCTTCGTCGGCTAAATAAATGACTTTAGCCGACGATGAACAGTAATTTAGCCGGCTAAAGTCTTGGCGACGGCTTCTTAGCCGACGAAATTTTTAACTTAGCAGACAAAAAAATTTTGTCGGCTAAAGCAGTTGTTCTGGTAGTGTTATGTGCCCTGGTCATAGTGGTACCATACTTTAAAAGCCATCAATGTGATACCTAAACTCTATTTTCACTATCAACGAAGGACCCGAGACCAATTTCCGTCACGGAGTAGTCTATTTGCTGACGTGTAAAAGGGTAAAAATGTCTTTTCTCTCTCATAATTTTTTTTTTGTTGAATATCTCTCTTCATCTTCTTCTTCCTCTTCCTCTCGACAGTCTCACCACCCAAGGTGGGATTTGTGGCTTCGAGAACAACATCAGCCAAGTACTCGATGGTGGTGATTATGTACTCTTTGGGATAGCCCACCGTCGCAAGATCACTCCAATTCCTAAATCTCAGAAAACCCAGAAGTAACAGAGGAGCAGCAAGAGCAACTCATCCATTCTTCTTCACCATTTGTCACTGACTCACTCTCACTCTTTGGCCTCAGCCTTAAAACCCACCCACTTTTTCCAACAACCCAAAATTCATTATCCCATGAAATTGATCAAACCAGATGTGTTATGGGAATTGGTAAACCCAACAAATTTTGGGCATCTAAAAACACATCATCATCAACAAAATTCGATTTGGGCATAATAAAATGCATCTGTGTCTTTGGGAAGGAAGAGAGATACAAGAAGAAGTGGGAGACCGTTGTTGACGTATCCATCTCCCTCTATAAAAACCCCTCACCCTCGACCTTGGCCTTACAGCTAACGTATTCATGTTGCATTCATGCCCGTTGTGTCGTCATCAGCTATCGAGTAACGTCAGGGGTGGCAGTAGGAGACTGTGGCTTGATACTGTTCTAATTGGAGAAGAAGAGATTGTGGGATTGACTATATGGAGATTACTCAGTGGCAGATTAGCCGTGGGGAGGTCACCGAAAGGAGAATAGCCGTGGAGTGTGAGGATTTCGCTGGAAGGGGAGGAGGTGGTGATGATGGCATAGGCGGTGAGGAAGCTAGAGGGGGAGCAGCTGTGGCGGCAGGAGGAGAAGAAGAGGAGGATCGGGGAGGAGATCTTTGAATGGGTCTGATAAGGTTTGGAGTTCGAGAAAGAAGAGGAAGGTGGGAAGTGTAGCATCAGCTGATGGAGGAGAAGATGGAGGAGGAGGAGAGGAGAGAAAGAGAGGAGAGAGAGATAGAGACTGAGGTTATTTTGTCATTTTACCTTTTTTTAGTTGGGTCTCATCACGATCATGTCAGCAAATAGACGACGTCGTGACAGAAATTGGTCTTGGATCCTTTGTTGGTAGCAAAAATGAAGTTCATGTAGTTTTAAAAATATGAGTATCACTATGATCGAGACACATAAGTTCGAGTACCGGTGCTAATAAAAACTCTTCTTAATATAATCTTGACTTAGAAAATCAGCTTTTTCGAGACACTTGTCAATCACCCTCACTTTATTAGTCATATCACCACCAAATAACAAACTACCATGTGTATCAAAACTTACTAGTTAGTAATGAAAGAAACCTACTTTTTATTTTTATTCATTACTCTAGAAAGAAAAAAAATGCCTGAAAAGTGCAAACTAGCCTCTTCTTCATCTCCCAAATTTAGCTATACACCTTTTTCTTCTTCTGTATCAAAAAAACTTTCATTCTGTTGATCCAACTCCTGCTTATGATTCGATCTCTGATTCGAGTCCATCTGATCATTAATTTTTGCTTCCTCCCTTTCTCTTTTGGGTGTTTGTGCAAGTGAAGAGAAGAATCAGAAAGAGTAATCATAAACTCATCCCAATCAAGATTACCAAGCTAACAATTAACAATTAAACACTACGTGCCCATAATAGGTTACGAGTTATTTTGAGAGGCTGAGGCTCATGAGAGGTTATGGGTTCCATCCTAATCATCATCTGTATTTATTTTTATCAAGATCATCAGACGAAAGATTCTATCTTGTATGGCTGTTTAGATCCACTCCTGCTCTCTTTGTTTCTCTTATCATTGTATATCTCTGTTTCTTTTGTTTGCTCTCTTAATGAAATTATCGTTACCAAAAAAAGATTAGTAAATAATTAAATATTAAAAATGATTATTAATTTATTATTAGCATTTAATTTTTGCCAAAGATATTAAATTAACCATAGGAAGAAAATTTGGTTAATGAAGGCTTGTGGTGGTGGAGTGAAGGAGGTTGTTTACGGAGGGGGCCGAACCAAGAAACTTGTTTTGTTGCTGTGTTGTATATGAGTTGCTCTGAAGAGGGTTTAGCGGAAGATAAAAGGAGGTGTCCGATCATGCAGACGATGTGAAGGGTGGTGCCTCCCTTGTGCCCGGTGTTGGCAACGGAGCCCTCTGGTCAGCAATCAGATGGATTGGCGAATCAACGGACAGTGCCAAGAGTTTCTTCTTGGGCCAAGTCCTAAAGGGGTTGGCCTTTGATCTTCAATGGATGGGTGGGCCTGGGCTCTTTGGTGCCCATGTGTGGGTCTTTTTTCAGTTTTCTTTTTTTGGTTTTTAGTTTTAGTTTTTTTGTTTGGTGTTTGCTTGTTGTCCCTCCTTTTGGCGAGAGTGTCCCTCCTTTTGGGCGAGGGTGTTAGGATTTTGGGGTTGGTGTCGTTAGGTCGTTTTGGTTGGACCATGGTTGGTGTCATGTCCAGTGATGATTGATGTTAACATCGGTGTTTTCTTGTTGTCAATGTAATTGAGAGGTTGCCCCTAAATATATGCTAGTTGTTTAGGTATATAGTGCTTGACTAGATTGTTTCTTCTTGAGACTAACTGTAAAGAGATATCGAGACTTCTGGACGAGGTTTGGAGTATATTCCATTTCGACCCGTTCCGGTTCATAGTCATATAATCGCTGGTATGTGGGTAGGAAGGAGTATGATTACTTGTTGTCTACCACCGAGATCTCTTATGGTTATAATATTGTTCTCTTTAATAAAATTTTTCCTAAAAAAAATTATAGTTAGTCATAATCCATAGTTTTTTCACACGTGGCCTGTTTGTTATTTGGTGATGGTATGACCAACAAAGTGATGGTGGTGGACAAATTAAATCTGATCCAGCTTTTTTCAAGGTCAATTTTCACCGCAAAAGAGCTAACCCGAGACTTTTTGCTGTTAAAAGCATTGAAAAGCTCGTGGGCTATGAGAATATTATCTAAAATGAATCTACTCGCAACAAAAGCCCCTAGATTGGGGGCAAACATTCTGAACCAAATTCACAATAGAGGGACCAAGGATATTCTAGTTATGTTGGAAAAACTTAGCATGCAAACCATTAGGATCAGGAGCCTTAAGAGAGCCTATAGAAAATAAAGCATCATGAACGTCCTCCATAGTAGGGATGAAAAGTAAAGACACATTATCCTCCTCAGTGATGCAAGGAGAAATAGGAGAAAGAAACCGTAGTAAATGAAATGTGAAATTGGGTTAGCAGCTGTAAATCTTTGTTTAAAAGACCTAAGAAGTAGCTTACTGATCTCAAAATGATTATCATGCCACAACCCAATATTATCTTTCAATTTAAGAATGCGTTTGCAGTTTTTCCTAATTAAAACTTGAGTTTGGGAAGTACATGGTATTTTTATCTCCTAGTTGAAGCCAATTGGTTCGAGTTATCTGTGCCCAGAAGATCTCTTCAGTAACAAAAGCTGCAATGTACAATTTCAATTACAATACTTGATACCCTAATTGAAATCTGACGGTACGTGCCAAACCTCCTTCAAATCCAACGGTGTTCGGTTCTTAGAAGTTAACAGGCCGGGTGGGTTGAACCCGACCAGCGCCGTCTCGCTAAAATATTTGAGTCCTCTCTGAGTTGGTTGGAATAAGAATGATGGAGGCGCCGCCATTGGTTTCTCCTACCAAAACGCCGCCGCTCCGATCAGCCTCCCCTTCCTCCTCTCTTCTCTTTCTCCGTAAGCGCCCTCTCAATTGCGGCAGACCTTCCAGAAGCTTCGCCGTCCGCGCCTCCGCTGCTAGCGATTCAGGTCATCTCTCTCTGCCTATCACCGTGTCTGTTTCTCATATTCGTCTTCCGTTTTTTTATGATAATTGAATTGGTCTTCAGTGGTGACTCTGCTCGATTACGGCGCCGGAAATGTCCGTAGTGTCCGGAACGCCATTCGCCGCCTCGGATTCCAAGTCAGGGATGTAAGTTTTTCTTTGATTTTGTTCTGAGTTGCTTACATTTTCATTTTCATCTGCTCATTATCGAATGTGTGCCGAGGATATAGTTCTTGGTAGCTTCTGTGTAATTGATGACTTTGCTATTCAATTTACTTATACTGAGATCGGGTGGCTTGTATCTCAAAATTTCTTATAAGAAATTAGTAAAATTGAATGAAAAATCAAAATGAAGGTCCAAACTCCGAAAGATATCCTGAATGCCAATCGTGTGATCTTTCCCGGAGTGGGGGCTTTTGCTGCCGCTATGGATGTGCTGAACAAGAACGGGTACGTTTTTCCTTTCTCCGTTAATCACATGTCTTAGTTCCTTAAAATTAATCTGTAATAAGAGATGGAAATCCTTGAATGTGGCAATTCAGCACATCTAATTTTCTTCAGTTAATCATGGGATTTGATTTGATACAAGAAAAAAGCCTTTACCATTTTTTTTATTTAAATATTGTGAACAAAGTTCTCAGTCCTTTAATGTATATCAGGCTGGCTGAAGCTCTCTGTGAATATATTGAGAATGATCGGCCGTTTCTAGGCATTTGTCTTGGACTTCAGCTTCTTTTTGAATCCAGTGAAGAGAAGGGACAAGGTCAGTGCTCAGCTTTTCAATAAATATTTGTTTCAATTTTTTGTTACTATCCTTTGCATGGAATTATTAAGGATCTTAGAAGAAATGATTTTGATTTGACAACAAGTGTGGAATAGTTATGAACACTGGAAGAACAGCGGATATAATTATTATAATCACTACTTTTGTTTTTTTGCCATGGTAGAATTGCTTCTCTATCAAATCGGCATATTATTTATGATTGAGGGTGATAGATGTTTCAGGCAGATGACAAAAAATTCTTTGTGATAAAGTAATTATTATCAGGTGTTGATTCAAGCAGATGACAGAAAGTTCTTTGGTGATAAAGTAATTATCAGGTGTTATGAGTCTTATATTACAATGGTTGTTACAAATCCTCTTGGACTCTTTTTGATGGCTACACATACTGATAATTCTGAGTTATCTATACATAAAGGCATTATACAGTTTATGTTCTTAACTTTGTTTAAAGTTAGACTAACAAATGAATAATATCTCAGTGAGTGGTCTTGGCTTGATACCTGGAGTGGTTGTGCGTTTTGACTCATCAAATGGTGTCAGAGTGCCACATATAGGGTGGAATGCTTTGCAGATTAGGAAGGACTCATTAATTTTGGATGATGTTGGAGCCCATCACGTCTATTTCGTTCACTCCTACAGAGCGATGCCAGTATGTCTTGGTCAATTTTTTTTCTTCTTTTTATTTTTATTTTTTTTTGCTACAAAATGAAGTGTTCTAAGAATTTCTTCTGCTGCAATTTTATACTATGCGTAATTTGATTTATTGGGGCTGACATGCTTCTATATAAATTTCCAGTCAGATGAAAACAAAGAATGGGTTTCATCTACCTGCAACTATGGTGACAATTTCATTGCATCTGTTAGGAGGGGAAATGTGCACGCAGTTCAATTCCATCCGGAAAAGAGTGGAGGCAAGATATCATTTGCTCTCTCGTTTGTTAATGATTATTCAAAATGTTCAAGAGTTAGAGTAATCTTCCATATCTTGTTTCTTTTGTTTCTTGGGAGCCTATAATGTTAATGGGACTTTTTGACCTTCAAGTTCCATGGAATTCTGACTATGTATATTGACGATCAAATGTAAAACATAATCAACTCTTTAAATGATGAAAGAATAATAGTGAACTCTTGAATTTTTAAACATGAGCTAAACTCTTATCTTTTATAACTTTGCTTTTACTTTTCTCCATTGTATGAATCAAGATAAAAGACTGCGGTTTAAGTCATGAGATCTGATTCAGTCAGTTCTTAATTTCTGGCACAATCAGATGTATAGAGGTCTTTGATTTTTGTTTGAAACATAGAATTATGAACATCACTTTGTGAAATTGTTTTTTTAGATGTTGGCCTTTCCGTATTGAGAAGATTTCTCTGTCCAAACTCACCTATGGAGAAGGTAACCTCTACCTCTGAAACTTATTATACGTTGACAACTCGATCAGTAATCTAACAATCTGAAAGTTCTTGTGAAGACAGAAGCCCACTGAAGGGAAGGGTTCCAAACTTGCAAAGAGGGTAGGTCCACGTTTTATTGTAGCCCTGATAATTATTTACCTCACTGTTTTTTACATTCTGTGAAGGTTTGCCCTGAATTTGTTACTTATGCTAGGTTATTGCTTGTCTGGATGTGAGGACGAATGACAAAGGAGATCTAGTTGTAACCAAAGGAGACCAGTACGATGTAAGAGAGCATACAAAGGAGAATGAGGTATTCGAAGTACTCTTGACCGCATTCTTGTATCATTTGGGTGGTTTTCTGAACCTGTGGAGGACATCTGTTTATGCTCTGTGTATGGAATTATTCATTATGCCATTTGAGTAGCTCCTACTTATGCTAATCAGAATATTTCATAGGTGAGAGAACTTGGCAAGCCTGTGGAGCTTGCTGGACAGTATTACACAGATGGAGCTGATGAGGTATACCATGCTTCCCTGAGTTGAGACATATTTCACTGCTATTCATCATCAAAATAGCTAAATAAGTTCTAATAATGTATGTTTAAATAGCTATTGTACTGTTCTTGACGTCTTGGTTGTGAATTGCAGGTCAGCTTTCTGAATATTACCGGTTTTCGGGACTTCCCTTTGGGTGACTTGCCTATGCTAAAGGTTTGTATTCACAAATCTTAATGGAAAGTTTTCAGTTATCTCTGGGGAGAATAATTAATTTTGATGTGCTGATATCATACATCAAGTATTTTCGTACTTATTGTTTACTTGCCATGCTTTGTAGGTATTGAGATATGCATCAGAAAACATTTTTGTGCCATTGACAGTTGGAGGTGGCATTAGAGATTTTACCGATGCAACTGGCAGGTATTTTCATGGGTGGTCTAATTTGTTTGACCATTTTTGGTTTACATATTTGAAAATATCTTCCGTCTTGTAATCCAGAGACAATTCTGTAGCTTCCACTCAAATTTATTACCACCAGTCAAATATAGTGGTATGGTGATGAGGACATCACAGTCAAACCTTTTAAGGTTCATAAGCGATAAATATGGAAATAGAGAGCACCTAATCATTTCCTTTCCATATTGGCTGATCAATTAATCTCGGTATTGTATCTGTAGCTTGGAGGGAAAGCTGAGTATGATTCTAGAAGTCCCTAAGCTTTGTGTCCTCTCAAATTTCTGCCTTGTGTCTTTTCAACTTTCCATTTTAGTCTATAAGTTTTAAGATTTCTTTATTAGGTCTTTTGTACTTCAGTTTTGAATATTTAAGAGTCCTTATTAGTCTTTAATGTTAGGTAATGTCAGATATCTTCTCTAGTATAAGTGTAAGTGCCCAATGGCTGGTTATGTTATGATATGTTATGTTTTGTGAATAATATTATCAGAGTTTTTTCTGAGTTTTCCTGTGATAGGATTGACGTGAGGCCTAGTTTTGGGTGAGGAGCCTAGATTTGATTAGAAACCAGGGAGTGATTCCCAAATAAAAGTGTTTGTGTGTTTAAAGCCCCAAGCTTTGTAGCTTGTTGCTCCTGGTGTCATGGCAGTAAAGTGTCCAGCATCATATGGACATGGATTTATAAGTTAGTACTTCTATTTCAGGCACTATTCTAGCTTGGAAGTTGCTTCAGAATATTTTAGATGTGGCGCTGATAAGATCTCCATTGGAAGTGATGCAGTTTATGCTGCAGAAGAATATCTAAGAACTGGAGTATGTGTTATTTTTGGATATGCATGTAGGCTGAAATCTGCTGGGTGCTTCTCTGATAGTTCTCAACTGTTTTCTTAGGTGAAAAGTGGAAAAAGTAGCTTAGAGCAGATATCTAGAGTTTACGGAAATCAGGTAAAATCTCTGTCTAGATTTAAATGTATGCATCCCCATAATGCTTTGATTCATTTATATACTGTTGATGATATGCACAGTTCCACAACATGGTATAAACATCCTTTGATACATTTTGTGATTCATTTATATACTAGTTCTATTCATTATTTTCCTTGAAAATCATTAACTTGGCTTCTGGTTCCTGGAGGTGTTCATTTCCGTTCTAGCACATGACTTGAAAGCTAGAATTTAATAACTGTGGCTTTAAAATTTCTAACTTCTGTAAGTTTTCTGTTTTTTGTTTTACTCATGAGTAGTGGTCCTATTGTGTGTGATATGTTTCGGTTTGGATGGTTGTAGATGTCAATCTGCCATAGTGGCTCTGTGTTTGCTGGAAACTAGATTGAATTCCAATTAAATTATTGTATTATGTTTACAGGCTGTGGTTGTTAGCATTGATCCTCGCAGAGTCTATGTCAAAGATCAAAATGATGTGAAGTTCAAGACTATAAAAGTAACAAACCCAGGTAAGGAGACAATTGTGATTCTGTCCTTCTCTTTGTTGCATTGGTCGTTTTACTGTTCATGCATGTATAACCTTCTTTCTGGTTGGCTATCTGTCATGGAAAGCTTTTATTTTGTGTATTATTAATTTCAGGTCCACATGGTGAAGAATATGCTTGGTATCAGTGTACAGTAAGTATTCCTTGCTTAGACTGTTTACCATTCAAAGTAAAACATCATATATATTGTTTCTTTTCTGGACCTAAATGTTAAAGTAATCAAAAGAATACATCTGGTATAAGATCACATGTATTTTGAATTTTGGAGCCTGCTCATGACATGAATTTACTTTGTGCAACTTGTGTGGCTCATGCCCATGAGGAAAACATGCTTTCTCCATGTTTAGGAAGTTTGCAAGGATGCAATTTGAGATATTTGCTCTGGTATGTCTCCTTTTGAAGGTTTTTATTAGCGTATTTTAACATCTATTCTGATGCTTGTTCTTAAGATTAGCGGTGGGCGGGAAGGCAGACCTATTGGAGCTTATGAGCTAGCAAAAGCAGTTGAGGAGCTTGGAGCTGGAGAAATTCTGTTGAACTGCATTGATTGTGATGGTAAAGCTTACTACTGTTTTCACTCCTTAGGCTTGCGTATGCATAGCACTTATATGAGAAGTGCAAGGAGACTTTCAATAGATTCAATACATTTAATTAATCTATTCTCACGCCACCCTAATCTCTAGTGTATCAGAGTCTGAGATAATGCAAATTTTTTGAAGATTATTGTATATCCTTTGTTTTTTTCTCCATTTGTTATTCAAACAAGTTGGTCTGTGCTGGATATATATATCAACTCTTTGATGCTTTTCAGGTCAAGGGAAGGGATTTGATATAGATTTAGTAAAGCTGATCTCTGATGCTGTGACAATTCCGGTGATTGCAAGTAGTGGTGCTGGTGCTGTTGAACACTTCTCAGAGGTTTTTGAGAAAACAAATGCATCTGCTGCCCTTGCTGCTGGCATTTTCCATCGCAAGGAGGTAATATTGGAGTGTTTTTACAGGACATTGTGTTCAAAGTGATGATGATTGTTTGTATATGAACACACTGATGATGATTGTTTCAGGTGCCAATTCAATCTGTAAAGGAGCACCTGCTAAAGGAAGGCATAGAAGTCAGAATCTGAACAACAATGAAAACATAGGCTGGACCTAAAAACAAAGATGGAAATAGATGTTGAACTCATCACTGCTGAGCATAAATTTCGAACTCTTTGACCAGAACATGTACCGTATCATCATATCAATTTTGTAGCAGGCATTGATTTAAAACTCTAAAAAAATATTTTATTTCGGTAACTTAATATTTGTGAAGCATGTTTGCATTAATTGATTCATCAACATGCACACCCATTGAAGCGAATGCAAACACATTATTGTAGGCTCAGATATTTTGTCTGAACTTTCTACCAAGATCTGTTTGATCAGAAAAGAGCTGGATCATCTCTGGAGAAGAAGGTATTAGCGGTAACACAATATTTCCGTTCAAACAACACAAATGGGATGTCTCTCGATGGAATAACTGTGCATTATAGTATGAGCATGTTCTTAGTGACGGCAATTGAAATGTTGGGATACCGCATCCTTCGTGGCAATCTCTAGCACAGTTATAATTTACAATTTCTCGCCTTGTACGGTGTGCCGGATTAACTCTGGTTCTGTGCCAATTCTCCGTTTTATTTTTATGGCTCAGTGTCATCGTCTCGATCCTCATCAATATTCGTAGGCTCACTACTATTGTGATGTTGGACGTCATGACTCAATATCGGTTCAGGCATATAATTCTGAATGACCATATTGCTTGTGCGAGAGACATTTGAACGGACTAATTCTCTTATATGTGTCAACCACACTCTTGTAGACTGTTGGTTAGGGTTTTGGGAATATGATGGAACTGTTGGACTTATGCTCTCATTGGCGTTTTGCTCTGTTAACATAATAATAGACAATTGTCACTTGTTGTAATTCCAGCTATCAAGTACACCTTTTATTTCATGTTACAGGTTTTATTTGTTACTAATATGGTTACTATTAAAGACACATGTCTATACAATCTTTAGTTTGCATTCTAGCGATGCATGCTATAATATTATCAAATTAACAGAAAATTAAGAAAATGGCTCTATTACGTTTATGTAATTAAAAAAGATAAAAAGTACCAGTAGCAAGCTCGTCCCTATTACTTGGTCCCCCATATTGGTTATGACTCGTGTCCATATCAACCGCCAGACGCTTTCCTTGTGCATGTGCTTACC
The DNA here is from genome assembly GCA_951800085.1 of Comarum palustre. Lineage (NCBI taxonomy): Eukaryota > Viridiplantae > Streptophyta > Magnoliopsida > Rosales > Rosaceae > Comarum > Comarum palustre. The sequence continues at coordinate 7,387,937 of OX637580.1, forward strand.
GTAGTGCCAAATAGGCTTCATGTTGGTTGGGACTCAAGGATTGTAGTCATTCTTGATGGCTAGCACGTGTACGCTCCTTTTCATCCATTAATCTGGTGCTTGTTTCTACAAAATTGAAATAAATAATCAATACTCCTAGTCATTTTGCTAGTTGTCATTCATAGTTTACAACACATTCATTTTCCTTTTAACTTGCTTATATTGCCTTTGTTTTTTTTTGAAAATATTGTTTTTCGTTTTTTAAATTGTAATTTATAATTTGCTAAATAGAGAACACATTCCATTTGGTCTGAATTCCGAGATAAAACCCTTTTTGGAGATTAAAAAGTAGGTAGAAAATTTTGGCCAATACTTGATAGTGATAAGTAATATGGTCAAATTGCTCTCCATTCATATACTGTGCAAGCCTTAATCTCGAGTTGTACAGTATTTCAAAACACACAAAGTCCTAGTATGTCATGACCTCTCCGACAGTCTTATAAAGTCGAACAAACCAAAACATGAAGAAAAAAACACCAACAAGAATAGTTGTCAGCTACCATGAGCTATTATATATAATAAAGTCAGTAAGACTCAGTAAGAAATACCAAACATTGAAAGCATGCTTAAAAAAATGAAAATCGATTAACTGACACAGATGCAAAATAGCTTCTCAGTATACAATATGTGACTCTGCTTTGCAGTCATGGTGTGATTTAGAAAGTAGAGTTAGTCCGGAGTTTAGCAAGTCCCATATCAGACCCGGAGAAGATAAATGATAGATAAGGGATACACATGAATTCTGTATTTGGGCTGAAACAATGGACATCATTTGTTTTATAGATGGCTGGAATCAAAAGTCAAATAAACCAATTTTATTCTATAGACAGATAATCCCATACACTAAAAGTACTTCTACATCACAAAACCACATTATCATTAATCTCTATTCATTTTACATGCTAACCCTTGACGTTCTTTAATATGTTACAGCTTTTGATATTTGTGAGGTTACAACATTTCACATTATGTGAGGTTATAATTTTTTACGTTCTTATAAGGTTACATCATTTCACATTCTTATGAGGTTATATCTTTTCACAATGTGTAAAATAACATTTTCAAGAATTCACGCAAACATAAAATGTAAAAAGTATAAAATTGTTTCAAATATTCAAGTTTGGGTGATTATTCTCATTCACCCTATACCCACTTAAATTATCTAAAATAAAATAATTAAATAAAATGGTAATCATAACCATTTTTCCAACACAATGTTATTCAGCCTTTCTAGTAAAGATAGCAGCCGGGTACTGAAATCTACGTCAACATTGGAACAGATTTTCATTTGAGACAACAAACTGAAGTTGGAATTTCAACTAAACATCATTTGTATACAAGGCAGAACAAGTAGTTGTTCCTAGAGGCAACCCCATTTTCTTGCACACGTTATGCAATCATCCAATATCATCTTTGAAATGTGATACCAAGATGATTTTGTGTACAAATATGATCCTCCTCACTAGCTAACTAGGTATAAGTGTAGAAAATTCCAATTTGTCCTGAAACCCAATTCCAGAAAATCCCATTGATGTCGATCCGAAACTTAGTTCAGCTTGATCATGACCAAGAAAAGAAAAACGTGCTCCTTCATTTCAAGAATCTGGATAATTCATGTTGCTGATAGTAACTAGCAATGTGTGCAGATGAAACACAGAATCTTATGCACAACAATCTAAATATGTTTCCTACCTTCATGATGCTTATAGGTTTCCTACATTCGGATGACTCTCAGAAATTTTACTGTAGCAAGTTACTTCGTCATCGGATTTCTCCTCCCAAATTTTAAATTTGGGATTTTTATATTTTTACTCGATTGACCTAGTTAGATTAGGAATTAGTTTTCGAGTTGAACTACAAAGTTGTTCGGAATGTGGAGAGGGACATTCTGTTAAAATTTGGAAGCGATTGACGGTGGCCGAAATTTGGCTGCCAGCCGGCCGTCGCCGGTGGCGGAGATGGCGGTGACGCTGCCACTTTTAGGTAGTTTTTCATGCTAATTAAATAGTATAAAATGAGAGGAGCATATGGTTTAAATTTGGTAATTTTCGAAGGAGTTTTGGATATGTAATTCTGACATGATCAAGGAAAAGAAACAAGACATAACTTTTCATGAGGAGTTTTGGTTTAAAATGAAGGTAGTGCGTACAAGAAACAAGACATAGTCAATTAATCCAACGTCATTAGTATGTTTATTTAGGTATTGCTCCCTTATAGATTGCTCTAATTCTTCCAGTATAGTTTAGTTGAATTTGATTGGTGAAACGTAGATAAGATTTGTGCTCTAATGCTATGTACAGTTGCAGCCACCAATTGGCTTTCATAATAAACCACTTGCCGGTTTATATCTTTAATACCAAGAGACTCCAAGTAATTGAACTCCTCTGCTTTAGACTTGATGATTTTGGAGTCAGGAGTCAAGAGTCAACCTGTAGTCATCATCATATTCGTCGTAGGTTGTCTCTGCGTTAAAATAACAATCACCACATATTGGTGATTTAATTATGCCTCATACATAGGCATATTCATGTTATAAACATCATTGAGGACCATTTGTTCGGCTTGACATGTGTCCATATATACAGTATCATGCACGAACGGAATGACTTCACCTCTGGAATAGTTTTGTTGGATGCTGACTTCGTCTCTTTGCTCCTCATGAGTTCACCACAAATTGGCAAATCAATTTTTTCTGACATGATCAAGGAAAAGATTTCGCCACTAGATTGATCAAAAACCGATTCAACCTCTTTGGCGAGAGTATCTTCGTTAGCTTTAGGTTCTACTTCTTGGAATTGTAAAACCTCTTGGTTAGTATTGCAAACATCATTGTTTGCTTCATCTTGCAGCTTTGTTGACTTCTCATTGGCTGCTTTAATTTCTTGGTTATGCTGATCCATGGAAACATTTATCCAGTCCGCGGTTGCATTGATCTTCTCAATTTGCTCAATGATAGCCTTCAATTCTCGCTTCAACTCGTCGTCCATGATCAACTCACTACATCTAGTTGACTGGTAATCTTTCGAAACGGGAAATCGTTTCTTCTACGATCCTGACACTTTATGTCCTACCTGGCGTGCCAAATGTTCGACGTGAAAATGTATTTTCTTCGAACAACCAAGTTTGAGGGCGTGCCCGTACCTATGGGTCAGTTACAACCTTGATCTTGATGCTTGTTCGCCTTCTGACTTCTCTTCAAACGATTGTAGTATGGGCGCTGGTCAGGCCGGCACTTAGGTTCTTTACAGACATAGCTGAAGAGCATCTAGGATTTTTCTCCTCTTCTCGCGAAGTGGATGTTCCTACTCAGACCGGTGTGGTTGAGCAAAGCTAAAAATCAGGAGTGCAATGCGTTTGCCAAAGGATCTCTGACAAACTGTGGATATTTGCTAGAATTCTCACTCCAACAATGGTTTTTGCAGGTATTCACCTACGGATAGGGCTTTATGAAGCGGTGGTGGACTGTTCGCTCACGGATGAGGCTTGGTGAGTAGAAGCGGGTAGTGCTCACGGATGAGGCTTTGGTGAGGTAGCAGCAGATACTGCCGACAGGTCGGGCTTTGGTGAGTAGCAGTGGAGAATGCCTACGGATAGGGCTTTGGTGGACAAAAAGACTCTAGGAATCTTTCTGGTAGAGGTGCTTCGGAGAGGCTTGTTTTGCAGTGTGCAAAAGTTGTGTTGAATCGTTGAGATGTTATCTTTGTCTCTGTATATTGACCCCTTTATATAGTGAATACTAAAGTTTGTTCTTTCTTGTGGATCAAGGCATATCAAATCTTCTTCGGATCTTTGAAGGATTCCTTAAGCAACCGCAAATCCTTGCCAAACATTACTTCAAATGGAAATAGAATCTTTACAATTACTTAGACCGCAAGAATCGGTCCAATGGGCTCGAGGAGTCAGCATTCGCCAAGAAATATTATTTTGGCCCAAACATAGCCCCCAGGTCTTGAAGGAGAATCCATGCGTCTTGATTGAAAAGACCTATAGTCCTCATGCATCATTCATACCGGCGAAAGTCACTCACTGACTCAACTAACAAACACTAATTTCAAATGCAGGTCTTGACACTAGAAGCTTCGACATTAATGAACAGTAGCTAGGTAGCCCATATAGCAGCACAATTAATCACTAACATAATAATCATGTAATCAACTTGAATACCTTGCCTTCGAAGATGATGAAACACGTTCTGACGAAAACATGCCTTAAGCTCACGTTGACCAACTGAATGCAGATAAAAAGCCCCCTATGCTTAATTAAACATGGTAGCAAGACCACAAACATTGGTCTTGATGATAATTGATGGCAATGAACCAAAAAAACTTAGCCCCAAGGTAGGCACACTTGTACTTCCCTCTAGATGAATAAGAAGAGCTTTAACCAACCACTTACTAGTTGTTTAATAATTTGACGTTTTCCTAACACCGAGATTAGCCCATTGACAGTCATATTCACATCAAAACCAATGTTCCAGGCCACCCTAAATTCTGGATTTCTCAAGAACCAAGGAACCTAGAAGACCCGAATACTTCTACCATCACTCACCCGACATCTCAATCCCCGCATCAACATATCCTTTCCCCACACCACAGCTTTCTAAATACTTGAGAGAATTGTTATACAATATTGATTAAACTAGCAAATATTTTAAATTAATTAATGGGGTCGGAAAAAGCGCACTTCGACACACACGTTAGCACGTAGTATATATATATACACACACGGCCGTCCATTTTCTATACCAAATTCCACAAACATACGACAAAATAGAGAGTGGTGGGTGTGGTGGTTTTTTATTGTTTTTTAATTAAATTGTATGAGAGAAAATTACATTTTTAATAATAATAATATTCATAATAATTATAAAGAAAAGGAAATTGAATCATTCTAAACCTAAATAATTATGTTGATCAATATTGATTGTTCAAGGTTTATATTCAATTCTATCATTTTTTCAAAATAGTAATTTTTGAGGTGCATATGAATATTGTTATGTAGATAGGTTTGATTTCGAATGTAAGTTGGGTTTGGTTCGGGTTTACGATTTAGGGTTAGGATTTCAGGTTTAGGGATTAGGGTTTAGGGGCTGTGCTATTTTATCTGAATTTAGGGATTTGTTATACAATATTAATTGAACTAGCAAAAAATTCATATTAATTAATCGGACCAGAAAAACACACTTCAACACGTGCGCTAGTCCATGAGCGAAGGCTAGTGTGTGTGTATAGAGGGAGGATGTGAGGCGGACGTCCGCACTTCTCCTTAAACTGTGGACATCCCTGTTTTTGCTCCAATCAACCGCCGGCGTTGGCTCTCCTCCACCCGAGATGACATCAGCGACGTCCTAACAACATCTCCGACATTCCAGCAGCATCTTTGGCATCCCAGCAGCAACCTCCACCCCAAAACTTCATACAAGGTCTGTCTCGCCGGCAAACTGAAATTCGACGGACTCATCGAGAAGAAAAAGTAATCGAGGATGCCTCTCGTGTAGAGGAGAGCCGTTGCCGGCACTTAATCGAAACAAAAACATGGACGTCTGCAGTTAAGGAGTGCGGACGTCCACCTCATATATATATATATGTGTGTGTGTGTGTGTGTGTGTTTAGCGTGAAAATGGATTTTCTTTGAACAACCAGTCTTGAGGCGTACAATACCTATGGGTCAGGTACAACCTTGATCTTGATGCTTATTCATCTTCTGTCTTCTTCTTAAACAACTGTCATATGGGCGCTAGTCAAGCCGGCACTTAGGTTCTTCTTAGAACTAGCTGAAGAGCAACTAAGATTTTTCTCCTCGTCTTGCGAAGTGGACGTTTCCTACTCAGACCGGTGTGGTTGAGCAGAGCTAAAAAATCAGGATTGCGGGGCGTTCACTAAAGGATCCTCTGACAAACTGTGGATATTTGCTAAGGTTATTCACCCTAACAATGGTTTGCGGATATTCGCCAATCAGGTTTGTCTTTATGAAGCGGTGGTGGACTGTTTGTTCACTGATGAGGCTTGGTGAGTAGAAGCGGGTAATGCTCACGGATGAGGCTTTGGTGAGTAGCAACGGGAATGCCTACGGATAGGGCTTTGGTGGTACAAAAAAAACTCGAGGAATCTTTCTGGTACAGGTGCTCCGGAGAGTCTTGTTTTGCAATGTGCAAAAGTTGTATTGAGATGTTGATTGATAGATGTGTCTCTTCTTGTACCCTGACCTCTTTATATAGTTAACACTAGGGTTTGTTCTTATTTGCGGATCAAGGCATATCAAATCTTCTTTGGATCTTTAGAGGATTCTTTAAGCAACCGCAAATCCTTGCCAACATGACTTCAAATGGAAAGAGAATTTTTACAATTACTTAGACCGTAAGAATCAGTCCAATGGGCTCAAGGAGTCATCATTCGCCAAGAAATATTATTTTGGCCCAAACATAGCCCCCTAGGTCTTGAAGGAGAAGCCATGCATCTTGACTGAAAAGACCTATAGTTCTCATGCATCGTTCACACCGCCCAACTGACAAACACCAAACTCATGTGTAAGTCTTGACTCGTGAAGCTTCAATCACAAAGAGTAGTAGCTAGGCAACCCATATAGTAGCACAATTAATCTCTAACATGATAATCTTGTAACAACTTGAATACATGGACTGATCTGATATGAAAATAGTTTTAAGCCTCTGTTGAACACTTCGACGTAAAGAAACCCCCCATGCTTCATTAAACATGGTAACAAGACCACAAGCATTATTCTTGATGATAATTAATGAACCAACAAAATTTTAGCCTCAAGGTAGGTAATTCTGCTGATGTATAATAAATTCATATCAACCACTTACTGGTTGTTTTATGATCAAGCATTGTTCTTCGATACCATAGCCTCCAAACTCAATCAATCATTCTATGAAAAATCCTCCAAGAAAACCATGAAAACCAACTCCATAAAATAAGTTAAAAGCTGATGAAAAGTTCCTGCTCAAGAGGATGACTTTGGAAACGATTTACTCCATGCTCAGATGATGATTCTGATCGGTTCTTGGCTTGAGAATGTAGTACAATATATGTACTTGAAGGATTGATAAAGCGAACTGTCAAAGAAACCCAGAAAGATGACACAAATGATCTCCCAAAACAACCCCAAAAAAACAATTTTCTAGAAATTCAGTTTTTCCTTATTATTTGGTCGACTTGAAGAGCTTGTACATTGAGCTTCTCACAGTATTTTTGGATGCTTCTTAATTCTAAAATTCTCTACAACATCTTAACTTGATTTATAAATAAAAACCCCAGTGATAGGTACATGTTAAGATGAAGAAACAAGGCCACCAAAACTCATTGCAGTTCAGTTTTTCTAGAATGACTACTTCAAGATGCCGACTTGGAGACCTCATAACTCACTTCTCAATGCAGTGAATAGCATGATTCTTTTTCCTACTTGTAGTCCAATATACTGGTTTTAAATTGGTGTATGGCGAATAAGATTCTAACCCATGCAAGGAGGCGCGAATGGACCATGAAAATGCCTAAAAGTAAGCCAAATCTAGAATTTCTAGATTTTCTGTTTGTAGGGGCTGATTTGGTTGGTGATTTCCATAGGCTTTTCTTGTGATTTCTGGGTAATGGAGCAGCCAAACATGTTCCTTAGCATCAGTAGTACATGTCCAATGCCTTAGATTCTTGATGTGAACCTCCAAGAAGCTTGGAACTGTCTTGACAAAGTACCTTAAAATACCAAGTTTTCTTGAGTTTTGACAACTTTTTGCAGCTACTAATGTTTTCAAAATAATAAGCGTTGGCCTTGAATTATAATGATCAACCTCAAGAATAGATTGACTAAATAAAGTGCAAAACCACAAATTGGTTTAGATAAACCGTAGGGATTAGCTTTGGAGAACCACATGGTTTGGTTCAAAAATAAAATGAATACTGAAACTCAAAAAGTTTCAAAAATTTGCTCCAAGAACCAAGAATTGGCACAAAATATGTATAGTGTAGCCCCCAGTTTAATTGGATGTAGCGAATGTAGTGAGAGTAAGCAGATTAAACTGATCTTGCATACCTCAAACATAGGCTTTTCTGGTAGAACATGATGTAGAGAGTTGAGCTGCATATGTAGAGTTGAAACTTGCTTCTTTGCATGCTTGCGATAATGTGGCTCCATAAATGAGAATTACAAGCCTCCTTGTGGTGATCAGACACAAATAGACTTGTATTGTTGCTTTGAACGTTTTACCAAAAACGTAGCATTCTTGTACTGTGTCAACTCTGTCTACATTCATTCAAAAGATATTAGAGCGTCCCCCATACTTCCGGCTAATGTCAAAATTCTATACCTTGTGTCAAACTCATTGTGTTCGAGCAACAACTCCAAAAGTTGTTGTTAAGGGTATGACTAAATCAAGGCAATCTAGTTCACAGCTTGCAGCCCCCCAGTATAAACTTGGCTAAGAGATCGAAAAAGTTGCTGGTCTTCGGCTTCATTGCGGTAGCAAATGCTATAGGACTAGTTATAAATTGATTTTACTCCATGCAAGAAACCCTTAAGAAAGCTGCAGACTCCCTTCCATCATTAAACACACCATGACTTCTTTGAAAATCTTTGAACCTTTTGGTATATATACAACAACATGCATTTGTTGCTGCTAGATGGACATCTGCTATGCATAGAAGTTAATTCTCCTATGATCATAAACTTGGCTAGTAAGCTGGTCTAATATCCTTTTTTTCTCAAACTGTAGTCATGCATGCAATTATACAATGTTTGCAAGTCTCCACAAATGTATGACACATGAGATATGCCAAGAAATATGGTACTAGTGTCTCTCTCATCTATATTCGTGCATCATTACTCAACAAACTCGATTGAACGTATGTCATACCTTCACTGTAATTTGGCTTCGATGCTCAGTTCTGGTTCACTGTTTTGTAATGTTGTAGGACACCATTATGCAGAAGACTCTTTTCTTAAATCCACTTTCCGGACTTATGCCACAGTAATTGGCATAGCAATAGAAATTTTGTCCTCCTGGCAGCTCCTTCTAGTAATCATCTCATCTCAAGTGGGATCATTCTTATGGATATATCAATCTATACACACCACTCAGAACCACCATGTACCAGGTTACACTAATCGTGTCACACCCCGATCCTAGAATTATTTTAGGGTTGGTTACTTTGGTCTTTTACCATTTAAAGTGACCGTTTAACCGTACAATGATCGTGAAGTTGACTTTTCGTTAAGTCAAGAATTTGGGAAAACTTCCTTCTTGAAAGTTGTAGAGGGCGTCGTTACGAGTTCATGGACACGTAGCACGCTCAAATCGGAGTTCGTATGAGAAAGTTATGAACAAAAGTATAAAGTTACTATGCGGTAAAACGGCTATATATAGGAGTTACCGGGGTGAAAAATCAGATTTTCACCCGGCTCTCTCTCCTCTCCCCCGACGGAAAACTGCGCCGAGCTTCCGGCCGCCCTAGCGCCGCCGTCCGGCCACCAACCGCCGGCGCACCGGTCCCAAAAGCTCGGCCTCCGAGTCTACTTCAATCCTAGGTAAGCTTTCTGACCTAACTCGCCGTAAATCGGGAGAAATTCCGATTTGTTCTTGGTGTGTACAGTAGATTTTCGGGATTGAATTTCTCCCTCCCTAGATCACCAATTGTTGAGTTCTTTATATGTTTAGGATGGGTTTTAGGTGTACTACAATCCTCTAGAATTTGGTAGCTTGATTTGAAGTGTGTAGGGAGAATTGAGGATTTGAAGTTTGGTAGTGTAATTTTCGGGGTCTACTGTTCATCGAGTTTTTGACCTAGTTAGAGGCCGAATTGGCCTTCGAGTTGAACTAGAAAGTTGTTCCAATTGATGAGACGAAGCTACTGGTAAAATTTGGTGGCGATCGGAGGTCGCCTGAATTTTAGCCGGAATTTCTGCCGGCGGCCGCCGTCGGCGGCGGAGCTGGCGGCGGTGCCGCCACTTTTTGGGCAGTTTTTCATGCCCATTAATTAGTACATATTGTGAGGAGTCTATGGTTAAAATTTGGTAATTTTTGGAGGTGTTTTGGTTAGGTTTTGGAATTGTTCTAGTTTAGTATTATTGGCGGATAATTAAATATTATTCCGACCATCGATTATTGCCGGTTAAGGTTTAAGGATTTATTTTAAGGACTCCTAAGGTATTGGTGAAGTGGTTGAATGGGTGTTCATAGTAATTCTACGAATTAATACGTGACACCCTAACGTCAAGTTAAAGTAATAAAGGAAAGTTCGGAAGCTGAGTCGGACTTCCGGTAAATTGAGTTAAGAGTCGATAACCGGGAAAGAAAGTCAAAAAGGTTAAAATGTCATAAAAAGGAACTCGGTCAACTTGTGGTCAAATAGGATTTCCTGGTCAAACTAGGAAAAGACCAAGTCAACTGTGGTATGACTAATGTGATGATTTGTTGTACAGTCTCTGGTCGGACGTGAGACGGGCTCGACTACGCGGGTAGTTCGAGAGTTTCGCTCGAGGAGCTTTCCGAGCGGGAAGAAGGTCGAAATAGTACTGTGAGTGGACAGATTATTTTATTTTAATGAATGCATGCCCTAATTATTGATATAATTGCATGGTTTATATGTTTGTTTCGAGTATGATAAGTTCCTCGGGTGCTCGGATATTATATTTGGATTTATGTTTATATGTCGAGGAATAGATTTATTTAATTGTTGGGAAGAGTATTTGAGTAAGTATTGTTGTGAATTTCCTTTATGGGTTGTCCAATGATTATGCTAGCTAGAGTAGCGTGAAGGCGCTACTAGAGCTCTTAGCTCCGACCCTAGCCTGAGAGGTCAGGCAAACTACGTAGTGCACTATGAGGGTTGTCCATCACCACTTACCTAGAGCTCTTAGCTCCGACCCTGGTCTGAGAGGACAGACACGCCTGAGATGTCAGGTGGATATTCTAAGGGTTGTCCATCACCACTTACCTAGAGCTCTTAGCTCCGACCCTGGTCTGAGAGGACAGACACGCCTGAGATGTCAGGTGGATATTCTAAGGGTTGTCCATCACCACTTACCTAGAGCTCTTAGCTCCGACCCTGGTCTGAACTTACCTAGAGCTCTTAGCTCCGACCCTGGTCTGAGAGGACAGACACGCCTGAGATGTCAGGTGGATATTCTAAGGGTTGTCCATCACCACTTACCTAGAGCTCTTAGCTCCGACCCTGGTCTGAGAGGACAGACACGCCTGAGATGTCAGGTGGATATTCTAAGGGTTGTCCATCACCACTTACCTAGAGCTCTTAGCTCCGACCCTGGTCTGAGAGGACAGACACGCCTGAGATGTCAGGTGGATATATTAAGGGTTGTCCATTACCGTTTTATATAGCTAGCATAGCGTGAAGGCGCAACCAGACCTCTTAGCTCCGACCCTAGTCTGAGAGGCCCGACTTATTGTGTTTGTGAATATTACTCTTCCCATAATCCTTATTGGTTTATATTATCATGCATTTGTAGAAATTTAGTAATTTTGGGCATGCATAAATCTTATTTAAATCCATAAATCTTTGGGAGAGCATTAAAGGAAATAGAGTTTTATATTTGATTTTCGTCCACTCACTCTAACAGTTTTTCAATATTTCTCCCCTGGGCCTTTCGTTTTTAAATGCCCAGTGTTGCAGGGTTCTTGAGAGGAGGTCGAGCGCGTACGAGAGTCGAGGCATAGTCGATCATTCCGTTGCTGCTCGAAAATTCTTTGGGGTAATCATCTCTGTAGACTGCTCTGACTAACCCGGTTTAGTTAGTTTGTAGGAAGGGTTGGCCATTTCAAGGGGGTTTCGGTAAGAAGTTCCCTTGAGGTGGTCCCCGCAGGATTTACTTCGGGTTAAAGGGGTTTAACCCGGGGTGGGTCCTGTCAAATCGACTTACAATATTCAGCGAATGAAGTAGCTCTGCATGATCGCATTATGTTAAAGCGTGCTAATAATCTCCTCGAATTTATAGCCACAAGTCTTCGCTTAATAAAGGAGCTGCTGTCCCTCTTCATCTCTTCTGGTGTAAGAAACTTAATCATGACATTGTAAGCACAAAGATAGTATTGTTAAAACCACTAAGATTGGTCTTATATGCTCTCTAGTATGGAAAAAGACTTGAATAAGCTCTGAACCTCTGCCTTCATGTAGCGGAAAGAAGCTGGAGATGTTCATGAACACATACTGAATTATGAAGAGCTTGACAGCCTGCACGTATATTTTTGCTTGTGTGCTTCCGGTATTAATCAAGATAGTCTTGGGGACCATTATTCTTCTATGAAACCTTAAAGCTTGCACAAGACATTCTGCCATAAAGTAACACTTTTCATATAATCGTAGAGCAACAGCTAGCCCCCCCAGTATATGAACACCTCGGTAATACTTCTGGTCAATCACAACCCTAAATATGATAAAATATAAGCCACTATAATTGACTATAAGAAACACATTGTTGTTTCAAAAGGAATCCTGATTCCACAGTTTTGGTATCCGAATTGAGCAAATGGATGATGTCAAAACTTAAGTCTTAAGCCACCCAAGTATGTAAGCATGAATATAGAACATTCTACTGTGCATTCACCAAGCTATTAGTGTATCCAAGTCCGTTCACCGTAGTCACAAACACAAGACACAGATTCTCGAGCATTCTGACCTTCCAGTACTCAAACTGTCATAACTCCTTGCTGGAATATCGAAATCACGAACCATAAATTATGTTAGAAACTAGACATCCATACCTTTCTACCAATATGCAGCTTGCTCACTGATTCGCTCGATATCTTCCCAAGTATATCTGCAAAGTTACAGCACATAAGCTGCCACTGAAATTGGTTGAACTGCAACTGTTTATTTTTGACGTTCTTAGTGAGGCGAAGGAGGATAGTGAATCTTGAGTATCAAGCTCCCTAAGCACATAAGAACATATATTGAAGACATAAGTATACATTCGCCAGCCAAACAAGACCTTTAATGCCCATTCGCCAGGCATATATATGCTGCCAAATTTTCGTTCATTATGATCTTCCTGTCTTCAAACTGTAATAACTTTTTATTAGAACGTTGGAATCACAAACCGTAAACTCCGTAAGAAACTAGACATCCAGGGCTTTCCACACATATGCATTTCGCAGACTAGTTCTTAGTAAATCATCACCAGTGATTCAACGAAGTTGTTGCACAGTAGTATAGGCTGCTGAAAACGTGCCTTCTGACCTTTTGGGACTCAAGCTACTATAACTCCTTCTTGGATCGTTGAAATTGCAAGCCGCAAATTGCGTTGGAAAGTAGACATCCTGGGCTTTTCGTGTATATGAAGCTTGCCTTCTAACTCTTCCTGGATCTTTCCCGTTTATTCCGTGAAGTTGCAACACAGAATCTGTTGTTGCACATTTGCTGAACTGCACTCTTGCTTCAAATCTTTTGTACTCTGCTGGCAGAATGGATGTAACTATGAAACATATATATTTTTTCTTGTATTTAAGACCTCAGAAATATATCTCTAATAATATAGGATATAATTCAAACCTCTGTCAGGTAAGAACATTGTCTTGCATTTCAGCAAAACACAGAATCTCTTTTTGTGTTTTCTATTTTTCAATGCAAGAATTGAAACAAACTAAAAATGGCTGGAAGCAAGGTAAAGAGGGAAACTCATCATGAATTAGTTACCCTTTGTAAGTCTACGGGGGTGGCCACCAGTGCTTCACTCCAAGCCTTGACATCTTGATATTTGTAGTACAGTGTTCTCTCTTACGAACATTCCCGAACATTGAGCAGAGATGCTTCTTGTCACCAACTTGAAAATTCAGAAAGGTCTGCTCAAAGGATATGTTGTTTAGCCCCTCATGGATCTTTGTTGTAGCTTGACATAGCATGATCATCAATTACACCTTTACAGTTGACTCAGTGTGAAAATTTGTCTTGTCACCTACTACCATGTCATGATGCATGTTATGTACAGTTATAGCCATTAATTAGCTTTCATAAGAAACCACTTGCTGGCTTATATCTTCGAAAACAAGAGAATCATACAAGTCAAACTCCTGCACACGAGACTTGCTGATATTGGAGCCAAAAATCAATCTATAATCACCATCGTATTCATCGTAGGTTGTCTCCATATCAAAATAACAATCACCACATATTGGTGACTTAACTTTTGCCTCAGCCAATGACATAATTCTGCTATAAACATCATTGAGGACTATCTGTAAGGCTTGACCTGTGTCATCACAAATAAACTTCTTCTCCACATATTTTGGAGCGCAACAGCTACAAGTTAATAGATCAACTTCTTCGTTATTGGAGCAGTAGTTGGATATAGTCTTCATCATTGTGCTCCACATGAGATTCACCACAAATTGGCAAATCGATTTTCTCTAACTCGACTAGAGAAAAGATTTCGCCACTAGATTGATCAAAAACCGATTCAACCTCTTTGGCGAGAGTAACTTCGTCAGCTTTAGGTTCTACTTCTTGAGATTGTAAAACCTCTTGATTAATGTTGCAAACATCATGGTTTGCTTCATCCTGCAGCTTTGTTGTCTTCTCATTGGCTGCTTTAATTTCTTGGTTATGTTAATCCATGGAAGCATTTATCTGATCCACGGTTGCATTGATTTTATCAATTTGCTCAATGATAGCCTTCAATTTCTGCTTCAACTCGTCGTCTATGATCACCTCACTACAGCCAGTTGACTGGTAATCATCTGAAACGTGAAATCGTTTCTTCTACAATCCTGACACGTTATGTCCCACTAGGCGTGCCAAATGTTCGGCTTGAAAATGGAATTTCTTCGAACAACCAGTCTTGAGACGTGTCAGTACCTATGGGTCAGGTACAACCTTGATCTTGATGCTTATTCGCCTTCTGTCTTCTTCTTAAACAACTGTCGTACGTGTGCTAGTCAGGCCGGCACTTAGGTTCTTCTTAGACCTAGCTGAAGAGCAACTAGGATTTTTCTCCTCCTCTTGCGAAATGGACATTTCCTACTCAGACCGGTGTGGTTGAGCAGAGCTAAAAAATCAGGATTGCGGGGCGTTAGCCAAAAGATCCTCTGACAAACTGTGGATATTTGCTAAGGTTATTCACCCTAACAATGGTTTGCGGATATTCACCAATCAGGTTGGTCATTATGAAGCGGTGGTGAACTGTTTGCTCACGGATGAGGCTTGGTGAGTAGAAGCGGGTAATGCTCACGGATGAGGCTTTGGTGAGTAGTAACGGGGAATGCTTACGGATAGGGCTTTGGTGGTACAAAAAACTCAAGAAATCTTTATGGTAGAGGTGCTCCGGAGAGGGTTGTTTTGCAGTGTGCAAAAGTTGTATTGAGATGTTGATTGATAGATGTGTCTCTTCTTGTACCCTGACCCATTTATATAGTGAACACTAGGGTGTGTTCTTACTTACGGACCAAGACATATCAAATCTTCTTCAGATCTTTGAAGGATTCCTTAAGCAACTGTAAATCCTTGTCAAACATGACTTCAAGTGGAAAGAGAATTTTTACAATTACTTAGACCGCAAGAATCGATCTAATGGGCTCAAAGAGTCAGCATTCGTCAAAAAATATTATTTTGACCAAAACAATATATATATATATATATATGTATATATATAATACGGCATATATATATATATATATATATGTATATATATAATACGGCCGTCCATTTTCAATACCAAATTCCACAAACATAGGACAAAAGAGAGAGTGGTGGGGTGTGAGATAAGGAAAGAAAGAGTGAGAAAAGAGGCCCGGAAACAGAAAGCTGTGGGTTTGTGCTTGGATAGGTGGAGATGGTTTTGTAGACAAGGTAGAGGAGTTAGAGCCTAGAGGTTGACGAAGGAAAACCATATATATCTGGCTTCTATGAGTCTGTTTGTTTTCAGAGCTTGAAGAAGTGAGGAGTTTGGAATTTGGATAAACCAGTTTCTTGGGGTTGGTCAAAGTGGAAATGATTAGGGCATCTTGAACTATTGTCTGATTACCAAATATAACTCACATGAATCTTTTTTTAATGGGCCAATTTCTTTTATAGTATTTGTCGTATTGTCAATTACAATTAGTTACTTAAGTTTAAAAGATAATATTTTAATATTTAAAATTATGTTTAATTAAACTTTTTAGTACTTCTTTTAACTTTTACCTTAAATATGACTTAGTTAAAAGGATACATACAAAAATATTTGTTTTGTAGGTTAAATAACCTTGAGATGCGGTTTTGGCTCTATACCTCCATGGTTGGTTTGTATGCTATCATGTTTCAGCCATTTCCAATGATAAAATGTCATATACCATCATTTTTTTGATCTTCATACATTCATATTGCCAAATGTGAAAAGTTAATTGAACATTACATTACATATATCACATGATAGTCTAACACACAAAAAAACAATAAAAAATTTACAATGATTAGAAGAACAAGTAAAAGAAACACAACTAATAAAAAGTTTAGCATGATTATTCTTACATTATAATTGTACTAGTTCATTTTTTGTTTTTTCTTATCAAATATTTCAGGCCCATAAGTAGACATGAAAGTTTTGATAAGAAGAGGAAACAACAACCATACAAATAATAGGACCGGAGCACTAGTTAACAAAATACTTAGCATAACAATCCATGCTTCTCCGCCAAACATAAGTATGAGCGCACAAGAAAACGCGATCACCATACTAACAATAGCGAAAAACAGGGTGATTAAGCCGATCATTATCTTTGTAGGTAAAGATCTGAGAAAATCATTTTCTGCATAACGTGATGTGAGTATTCCCAAGAATGTAATTACTGAACTTGTGGAAGAAACAAGTGATATAGCATCTGAAACTATATAAACCTTGAACAGCTTGTGATCTAGAAAAAAGGGAAAACCTGCGTTACCATCATTTCCACCGGGAACTGTGAATGCTGCAGCAAACATCATTGTAATAATCAGAGTGCCTACAACTGTACAGGAAGTAGCCGTCCTTTTTATAGAATTTTCTGCATCTTCCAACAGCTTCTTATGATTCTTGGTAAATAGTTCACGTGCTGTCATATCATTTAAACGGTTTCGATGTTCATACATTTCAGAAGGTACAACTTTCTCCACCTCCTACATTAGATAAACAGAAATGAGCGACCTCAAATAGTTTTAAGTAACTACATGAATATGCACATACCTGCCACCTAGTTATGGTCTGATGATTTGAACTGATAATATTGAGTAAAATTTCATTCTTATTTAATCCTTCAAAAAGAAACTCCCACAATTTTGTATAAAAACACAAACTAGAAAAGAAAATAATGTTGTGGATTGTATTATGAGTGTGCATTTTATCCCCCCATATATTTTCATCCCGAAAAGAAAAACTCAAAATTGGGGAAATCAAAATCAAATTGGACACGATAAACATGAGAAAGAAACTTAGTATCATTTGTGTATAAGGGTAGTATCTTTCATCGAAATAAAGGGTAGTCTCTCTAGAAAGAGAGATTTTGAGATTGACTCATGACAGATTAGTTGAAGCATTGGTATTGTTTATATGATAATAAAAAAAACAAAAAGAGAAAGAACAAGCAGAATAACTAGGTAGAGCTCCATTGTCTAATTAGACTCTACTTCATGCGGCCCTTAGCCATAACAGTATGAAAGTGTCAAGATTCATCGGTTACACAAGTGAAAAGCCCATTCAGATCCACATATTCAGATACGAATTGATGAACAATTGATGTGATTTATTGGTGAAAGTTTTGGAGCTCTAACGACTGCTACCTATTTTTGATTAAAATCAGCTTTTATTTGTCGGAAATCGTTCTGTGATGGTAACTAGGTTTTCAGTTCCTCTACTCATTCTCTTTCTTAAATTCGGATGGCAATCAAGGCATATCAGCATATGCTGTGGATGAGCGACGCCAGTCGTGCAAGGGATTGAGCTGTCTGACCGGAGACACACGTGTGGAGGCTGGGCTGAGGTTTGGGGTGAACTTCGTACAGACACGCTCGGGCTGGGTTGTGCATGATTGAGATGTGATTCCACCGGAATCAGAGGGACAACCGCCAGGCTGGGTAGTGCCGAGATGACAAGGAGTCATATTCTGGGTTTCTTTTCTCCTGCCTTTCCAAACACAAGAAAGGAAAAGTGGGAGGAATTTCAATTTCCATCAGGAAAGGAAAATCCAAAGAATT
The DNA here is from genome assembly GCA_951800085.1 of Comarum palustre. NCBI lineage: Eukaryota > Viridiplantae > Streptophyta > Magnoliopsida > Rosales > Rosaceae > Comarum > Comarum palustre. The sequence continues at coordinate 7,406,140 of OX637580.1, forward strand.
GCTTTCCTTTCCGGTCAATTCTGTGAACAAAAGGAGGGCTAAGTTTTAGATTGACGCTTCTACAGGTCCCATTTTCTTCATTTGGTCTTATTCGTTTTAGCCTTTTCATTTGCTCGAGCAGATGAAATGCTTGCATATCTAAATGGTATTGGAGTTTATGAGTTGGATTCTGATATTTTTTAAAGAGTTTGTATTATACATCCAAATTTACCACCCATTTTAAATTATACATATCTTCAAGATTCTTTTAAAATATATTTATACTTATTAATTAGATTGGTGTGTATGATAAATAATAAACCATTTTTTCTCTAAATATTACAAATTTTGCCACGGAAAGAACATTTATAACTTGCTAATCTACCTCTCTACTACCGTTATGTATAATTCCTAACTTTAATATTCTTATTAATATAACTCTAAACCATATATCCTAAACCCTATACAGCATTCCTTATAACTGATAAACCTTAAACTCTGGACCATAACAGGAACTCATTAAATACCTTTTAATGTCATTTCACAAAGCATACTTTATATTTCATATCTGATACCACTACAAAAAAGGCAATTGGGCGACGAAGAGAGCCGAAACAGGGCGATGAAAGAAAATTTCGTTGCATAAGAAGAGCTTTAGGCGACGAAAATATGTGTCGTCGCCTAAGATCCAAAAATCGTCGCCTAAGGTAAACTTTAAAGCGACAAAAATTGAAATCGTCACCCAAGGTCATTCCTTCGTCGCCTAAGGTCTAGTTTTGGGCGACGACAAGAAGTTTTGTCGTCGCCTAAAGCCTAACTGTCGTCGCCTAAGAGCGTCATTCTTAGGCGACGACAAATATGTCATCGTCTAAGATCCGAAAACTTTAGGCGACGACGTTCTTTCGTTGCCTAAGAGTGACCCTCTTAGGTGACGATTTTTTTAAACTTTGGGTGACGAATTTTTCCGTTTCGTCACCTGAGAATCCTTATATTCCCAGATTTTGACAGCAGCTAACTCGGGAAAAAAAAGGAAGAAAATTTCAGGTGTTGTCGAAATCTGTCCATACTCAGTTTGTGGAGCTATATATAGGTACGTGTGTGTGTATATATATATTGTTTTTGAGTTTTATTTGAGTTGAATTGATAGATTTTGGATTTTATTTGAGTTGATGTTTTGATAGATTTTGAGTGTATGATTTAGTTGATCGATTAATATTTTGAGTATGTTGATTGATTATGAATTAGTGTTCGATGTAGTTGCATTAATTGGTTGATATATTTTTACATTTTGATTAATTAATGTTATATTGAATATATATATATATATATGATGATGTTGTTATTAATTAATTTATAATATTGTGTTGATGTTATAAAGTTGTTGATGATAATTTTGTGATATGATGGATGTATATATATATATATATATATATATATATATATATATATATATATTGTTGATATATAATATTGTTATTATGTAATTATTTAGTATGTATATATATGTTAATTAATTAGTTTATATATGTAAGAATATTGTTATGTAATTAATTAATAATTAAGTATATATATGCATGTGTTAATTAATTAATTTGTTACTAATAATTTGTTGCATGTAGTATATTATTATATATATAAATGAATTTGATTGAGATTTTATGTATATATGAAATTTAATTAATTAATTGTTATATATATATATATAAATATTTATATTTTGTTATATTTTCAGGATATGGATAAAAGTTGGATTTCGCTTCCAAGATGAGACAGAAGATATGCTAAAGGAGTTTTAAGTTTTGTGCAATATGGGTTGGACAATGCTGGCGACAGTACACTTTTCTATTGCACGTGCAAGAGATATCAGTGTCGCAGCGAGATGCATCGATTTCCGATGGAGACAGTATGAGAGCACCTGAAGAATAACGGATTCTGAGACAGTTACACATGTTGGATATATCACGGTGAAACATCATCATGGGGTCTACATGATCATGAACAGTTTTATGAGAGGGGCAGTTCATCAAACGATCCAACAACGGCCTTCATCAACGACATGTTTTCTCATGAGTGCGGTATATGTGCTCAAAGACAGTATATTCCTGAGGCGTCGGTGTAGGCCGTCCCTAGAGCTGTCAACACTGTTGGTATTGACATGTACAACAAACTGCTTACGTTCCAACAGACCCCTATGTACCCTGGTTCTAAGAAGACCGTTCTTGAGTATGTGATGGAGGTGATGCAGATCAAAGTTGAGGAAAAATCGACCGTGAAGGCTGTTGATAGGTATCTACAGTACGCTGCTTCTTCGCTGCCCGACGGTCATCGTCATCCCACCACTCATCATAAAGTCCGTCGTATTTTGAAAGATCTCGGACTTTCCTACATCAAGATCCTGCAGATATAACTGCATTCTGTTCTAGGGTAAAGATGCAGACGGGAATGACCTTGAAAGCCTTCATCGTTGTCCGGTATGTGGGACCGATAGGAATAAGTGGACTTCTGCAGGCAATAGGAAACCTGTGAAGGTACTTCGGTATTTCCTGTTGAGAGATAGGCTGAAGCGGTTGTACATGTCTTCACACACAGCCAAAGCTATGAGATGACACGCTGAGAGAGAGTTGCATGACGAAGACACCATGGTACACCCTGCTGACGGGGAGGCTTGGAAGCATATAGACAGGGAGTTTCCTCATTTTACGTCAGAGGTCCGAAATGTGAGGCTCGGGTTGTCATCCGACGGGTTCAACTCTTTTGGCAACATGAGTCTTCAATATAGTATATGACCAGTGATTTTGGTACCTTACAACCTTCCTCCATTGATGTGCATGAAGAAGGAATACAACATGTTGACCTTGCTGATTTCGGGCCCCGGTTATCCAGGGAAGGCAATACGGGCTACAGTTTATCTCATGATCACGGTGAATGGCGTCCAATTTGTACGTGAAGAAAGAGACACCAAACAGAGAACACAAAATTCAGGGATGATGGCTCTTGGTGACGGGAACGGTCCCGACTATTACGGTATTCTCCATTCAGTGATGGGACTCATGTATGGGGAACGCATGACAGTGCACTTATTCAAGTGTAGGTGGTTTGATAATAGCCCGCAGAGCATGAAGACCGATCAGTACGGAATATTATCGGTGAACACTGCTACAAGCGCTTACGAAGATGACCCGTTTGTTTTTGCCACATCGGTCAAACACGTGTTTTATCTTGATGACCTTCATAGGGGTGGCGCGTGAAAAATAGTCAACCTTGTGCATCCTCGAAACATTTACCGGGCGGCTACACTTGGAGTGACCATAGACAAGGACAAAGATGATGCGTATCAGGAGCCCAGCGCAATACGTATTCCTGACTTCTCTACTGTTCGCCAAAATAATTTTTTAGTGGGTCGCTCAGTGCAAACTCGTGAAGAGTCAACCCTTATTGATGTTGATCCAAATGAAGAAATAGACGAAGACTCTGACGATGAATTAAGGCATAGATTACCAGAGGGTCCCCTACCTCTTCTTTGTATTTTTTGTTCTTTATATATTCTACATTTATCTCTAAGGCGACGAAATTATTATGTCGTCGCCAAAGGTTTCTCTTAGACGACGAAATACTTATGTCGTCGCCTAAGAAGGTCTTGGCATCTCTCATAGGTGACGACATCAGTATTTCGTCGCATAAGAGATACCTTCTTAGGCGACGAAATACTTATGTCGTCGCCTAAGAGGTCGGGTATAATCAAAATCTCTAACTCCCTCCCTCTCCGATCCGCCTCCCTTTCCCTCGAGTTGCCTTAGCTCTCACTCCCTCTCCCTCTCCTCCGCCTCTCTCTCCCTCTCCTCTGCCGCTGCTGCTGCCCCTGCCGCAGTACCGCCGCGCCCCCCTCAGCCTTCCTCCTCCTAGCTTCGAATTCGAAGGTTTGTGCATTTTTTTGATAATTTTGTTGAAAATTAGTGGAATAATTGTGAATTTGTGAAAATTGTGATAATGTTGTGGAAAATTTGTGAAAATTGTGATAATGTTGTGGAAAATTTGTGATAATGTTGTGGAATAATTGGGATAATGTTGTGGAAAAAATGTGATAATTGTGTATTATTTTTTGTAAATTGTGATAATGTTGCGGAAAAATTGTGGTAATGTTATGGAAAAATTGTGGAAAAATTGTTGTAAATTAGTGAAAAATTAAGTGTAAGTTTGTGAAAAATTAAGTGTAAGTTTGTGATAAACTAAATGGAAATTTTGTGGAATATTTGTGAAATATTTGTGAAAAAAATTGTGGAATATTTGTGGTAATTTTGTGGTTAATATTTGGTAAATAATGATAATTGTGTGGTAAATTAAAATTATATTTGTGGTATATTTGTGGAATATTGATTGAAATTTTTATTTTAAACAGGATGTTGAGGAGGTTTCGGTCAAGCAAGAAGGGTTCGAGGGACCAAGCGTCCGGTTCGTCTGAGAGAACCGCAAGCAACCCTCCACAAGAGATGTTTCAGGGCACTATGTCTGCCAGACGTGCGACTCTTCTAGAGGGGCAGAGGCGGCCGAGCGTTAACGATTTCCCGTCTGCACTCCGTAGGCCTTCGATTTCACGAGGGCCCACTCCATCCGATGTAGAGGTGCCCACTCCTTCTGCTGTTTCGGGTAATGGGTCATGGGTCATGGGCGCCACATGTACCGGTCACTATATGGCTTCCGTTAACGGTACCGGCCATACCGATCTTTGATGCGGAGTGGAATATATTATCGATCCTCCCGGACCTGACTGTTCAAGAGGCGTACTTTTACACGCCTTTTGATGGACCTCCTCATCCCATCAGGTGCAAGGAATCGACGTCGACATCGGTAGAATCCGTCAACTCGCCGCATCACCCTTAGGTGAATAAATTTACAAGGCTTTTTGAATCATTATATTTAATGAAGGATTTTAATATTAAATTTGGTTTATTATGTCATAGGTATCGTCGGGGACAAACCGACGAAAAATAAGAGAGGCATCGTCATCAGCAAGGCCCTGGAGAAGCTAGTCAAAAAATCATGGAATATCTTAATCCGGGTTGGTCCGAATGGCAAACTGGAATCAGTAAGCGTGGGTAACATGTATGTCCGCGTCGCGGGATCCATGATTATGGCTAAATGCCCTATGTTGTGGGGAGAATGGAAAGACGTCTCGGATTCTGTGAAAACCCAGCTCGATAACGATATGTCGGTGAGTTTTAAAAAAGTCTCAATAATAATATTATGTGATGAAGTTGTTGACTTTTTGAGAAAATAGACTAACAAACGGTTAAATGTAGTTATATTTTGAGTTTTTCGAGGGGTCCAAGGAGTTGATGAGGCCATGACTGGAAGAAAAACATTCTTAAAGGTACGTACGTTGGGAAAAATATTGTCGTGCATTATATGTTATATTAAATATATATTTAGTATTTGATGTCGTATATGTAGGTTTAGCGAGTGGAAGCATAAACTGAGGGACCACTGGAAAGCGCACGGGAACGGCCGGTTAATACCCCTCTTGAGTTCCAATACAGGGAGCACGAGTGGCGTTGGATTCTGACGGTCGAATTCAACAACCCTCATAAAAAGGTAGATAAAAAATAAATTACTTAATTAGTTATCGAGGCCGTACTTAATTATTAAAAAATTACGTATTAAATAAATATTTTACTAACGGTTAATTTTTTTCTTTCAAGGCCGTCTCTCAAAAGAACGCTGCAAACCGGCCACGCAACACGACCAACCATCATGTCGGTTCAAAACCGTTTGCTTACATCATGGAGGAGGTGATGAGGGACAATCCGGAGGTTAACCCGTTCATGGGAACGTTCCATAAGACGTTTCATAATTTCGAGGAGGATTTTGTAAGTTATCTCACGCTTTTAATTTTTAATTTTACTTATATGTATTATTTAATGTTAATTAATAATTTGTTTCTAATATTTCCAATTAGGAGAGGATGAGGTTGGCGGAGTTCGATGTGATGCGTGATTACGTGTCGGAGACATGGCCGGAAACGCAGGAGGAGGATATGTCTGAAGCCATATCCCGGATCGACCGATCAGATCCACTCATCGGGGCGAGGATCATGGACACGGTTTTCTCACACCGTACAAACAACTTCTACTGCCGGGGTATGGGCAGCGTTGGAAACCAAAAGCTGAAGCAAATCAAAGGAGGAAAGAAGGGAGCCTCAAGCAACAACGTGCAACTACAGTCAGAAGTTGAGAGGCTGCAACAGAGACTACAACGCTAGGAGCGACAGGATGCTGCCAAGAGAGCCTTCACATCAGCCCTAAATGCCTATGATGACACCAAGAGTGCCTATGAAGACGTCCAGGAGCAGTATAATGAAGCGCGTAATGTAGCTCAGGAAAACCATCAGATGCAGTTGGGGCAGTGGTTTAAGGACTGTCTATATGCTCAGTCAATAGGACAAATTCCTCCTCCCATGCCGATGCGTCCTATTCAGCCTCCGCCGCCGGAACGTCCTCAGCTACGGAAACCACAAGAATCGGATTTCATGATCGATTTAGATAATATTGAATTTACTTTGGACTAAATTTATATATTTGTATGTTTATAAACAATTTAGATAATTTGTAATGAAAAATTTGTTGTTTTGTTCTTGAAATTTTTTGTGTTATTTATATTTTATAAAAATTTACAAAACTAAATAAAAAATTAAGAAAATACTTCAGGTGACGAAATAAGGTATTTTTCGTCGCCTAAGAGATGACGACTTTTGCACCATTTCGCCGTCTTAATATCACTTAGGCCACGAAATATACCACTTTCGTCACCTAAGAGAATTTTTAAATTCTTTTTTAATAATATAAGGCGACGAATATACACGTATCATCGCCGAAAGTATAACTCTTAGACGACGATGGCTGTTTAGGCAATGAAATGTGTGTCGTCGCCTTAACTTAACTCTAAGGCGACGACACAGGTGTCGTCGCCTAAGGTCTCACTCTTAGGCTGCGACAAGGATTTCTTTCGTCACCTAAGATCTTGGGCGACGGACTTCTTGCGACGACACCTTAGGCGACAACGCTTCGTCCCCTAAGATCTTGGGCGACGAAATATTTTAACAGGGCGGCAAAATTGCTTCGTCGCCCAAACACTTTGTTTTGGTAGTGTACATACTGCCACATGATTCTCCTGTATCATTTAAAAATTTCCACCAAAGCTTAGATTTATGTTTATTATTGATGTAGCTATTTAAATTTGAAAAAAGTTAGGAGCTAGATTTGAGGACTGTCTTCTCATTTTATCGGTTGGGTCAAATTTTCTCAAAACAACAAATGAAAATTGGAAGGGCAAAAAAGTAATGGAAAAAAAAGTGTCAATCTATAAGGCATGTTCAATAATGTGATTTTTTTTGAGGTAAAAGGGGACAATCCCAATGATCATTGATCATCACGACCATGACGGTCAAAACAAGAGGGTTTGAAAATCACTCAAGTCAACAAGCCAAACTTGAATTCAAAATACAAGTAGAAATTGAAAAAGAACCTCAAAACTACGTCTAAAAAGATGGACATACCAACTAGAAAACAACATAACCTGACTAACCCTAGAACCAACTCTCCTTCTCTGACTAGAGGCCTAAGACCCATTGATGTACCTTTCGTCAATTTGATCAATCAAGAATAGTTTTAGGATTCAATCAAGGATATTTCCTAGTAACATTAGGACATCACTCCTCCCCAGTCCCGGATTCGAGGCATTTCTCTCCTTCATAGTTCACCGATAAGCTAGGCTCTATGGAATCCGAAGCGGTTCCCTCCGGTAGCGTTTTTTGTTCTTGCTACCTCTCGGGCGGCCTGGACCTCTCTGCTTCTTCATTGCCTTCTTTAGAGACTTGTAGGTTCTCCTAATCATTAGTTCACCTCCCTTAGCAATGATCATCCCCATCTCATCCAGAATCAGAGGTGAATGCATCAAAGCAATGGCATGACGGGCTCGTTTGCCTTCAGTGGGTTTCTCTTCCTCTCTTTCTCGGTGGATACCAGCAACTTTGGGTGGAGAGGGAAATTCGGAGACCTCTTGGATTTGCACAGATCTCTTCTCCTTAGAGAAGAGAGCAGCCACAGTCGGTGAGGCATGCACCTTTTGGGTTTGTGAGGAATTAGCTCGAAACACCATTGGTGGAACCACCACAGGTGAAGGAGACGTTGCTACCAGACCTGTATTCTCTTCAACCCTAATGGGATACTCTACACCACCATGATTAATCATAGTACAATTACGACAATGTCTTAATAATCTTTCATGCCTGTAGAAAACATGGATTATGTCCACTGGAAAAACCTTAAGTCACTAATCAAGACGAACCTGTTGATTTAGAGGAAGAGAGATGTGAACCCTAGCTATCCCCTGTTGAAAACCTATGCTTTCCACCTGCAATACATGGCCGATAGTCTCGGCCACCACTCTCGTCGTTGCTGGCATGTTCAGAGCCACTGGTAAACCCTGAATTTCAACCCAGATCCACACAAAATCAAGAGGCACGACCTTAATTTCAGAAAAACCATCATAGTCATTCAGGAGAATCATGGTTCTCTGGTAAGCCCAGGGTCCTCCTCTCTTCACACGATTAAGATCTCGTTCATTGGCAAAGATAAATAAAAACCTGTTTCCCCTTGCCTGCACTTCAACCGGAACTTAAAGCCTTCACATGGATCTGACAGCTCTTCTAAAGTTATCGAACATGACTGTTCTTGCTGTGTTTAGGCGGCTAACCAGGTAAAACCTAGGAGCGATGAAACCTCTTTTAAGGCACCGGAGGTTACCAAAATCCACCAATTCCTCTTCACTACGCAGAGAAAGCTTCGATATGAGGCTGCAGTCGTCTTCGTCAACATGGAGATCGTTGTCATGGAATGGTGGAGAAGATGTTGCACAACGTAAAAAACCCTAACCCTAGAGAAGAGAGATTTTTGAGCCGCAGTATGTTTTAAACTATTTTTCAATAATGTGAATTAGGTGTAGATTAAAATGAAATATGGGTATGAGTTTATTTTAAAACGGACGTCATTTTTTAGATTTTTTATCTAATTTTCTCGATTTTTAAGATCTAATGGATTTGCATTTGCTTATGTTGACATTTAGTGCTTATTGCTTCATGCTGTTCCAGAAGAAGGATAAGTCAAGAAGAGGAGTTGATCGATGAAGATAAGGTAAACAAAGACAAGTTTTGATAAACTAAACAAAATCAATAATTTGGTCTGGATTATTTGAAAAAAATATATATTTTTTTTACTATTCAAAAAGACATCTACTAATACAAGACATATCTCACAGTTACTTGTCTATCTATCAATAATAATAATAGAGTATGTAATGGTTATTTCAATCCTTCACTCTATCCAATTTTATGAAAGTTTTGATTAGAACAACAACCAACAATTGTTATGCACTATTGCACTTTTAATTATTGAAAAGGAAAAAAGAAACCAGGCCAAAGTGAACTTTGTAGCCAATCAAGTAATTAAACAATAATATGGTAGCATTTAAGACCAGTGTTCTAGGAAAAAGTTTAGATTGAGAATTAATATATGTACGATGTGTGTTACTAACCTCAAACCATTGGAGTTCTCTTTGCATTTGTAAACCTGCATCTTGAATATTATCAAATTGTGGAAGCGATGATAAGTTTGCGGCATAGTGTAGCAAAGTATAGTCCCCGTTCACAAGAGAAATTCCAATCTCATGTCTCTCTTTTTCCTCAATCCCGTAGATAAGACTATAAACCTCCCTCTGCCGAGATTCTATGGCAAAATGAAATATGCCTTTAACTCCTTTATTTTTAAGTAGTTTACCCAAAAGTTCTGGATTTTCTTCACAAATATGTGTGACGAACTCAAAATGCCCTCGTTGTATAGCTGTAAAGATTGAAATCTTTATTGTATCATGTTCATTTGGAGAAAGACTTTGTTCTTTTGTCGCTTCAGCCATCAATCGCAGAATTTCAAAGATCTTTCTGTGTGTTCGTTTCATTTCATATAAAATGTGGATCCCTACGTTGTCATTAAAAACACGATCAACAATGCCTTGTATCATATATGAAAATCTAAACATAAGAAACGTGGATGTGTGCTATACTGCAAAGTTTACGGAGACCTTCGACGAGTCTTCCAAAAAAAATGATAACTACATTGTCAATTAAAATGTGAATGGTATAAGTTATACGAAAAATATCTTGTACTGGAGAAAATTACTATGAACGATGAATTAAAAATCTAAACAAGATCAATAATGCCTTGTATCATATTCAAAAATCTAAACATAGAAAAGTGGTTGTGTGTCATACCGTAAATTTTATAGAGACCTTTGACGAGTCTTGTTACAAAATTGATAATCGCAGTGTCAATTAAAATGTGTATGGTATAAGTTATAAGAAAAACATCATATACTGGAGAAAATTACTATGAATGATGAATTAAATATATAGATATAAAAAAATTCAAATAGGTAAGGGTTAACGATGACATAAGTCGTATCTTGTAAGTGGGAGGTCTGGAATTCTTTTTACAACATGCTCGTTCTAGCATTTAAACTGTTTAACCAGTAAAAAAGTAGATACTAAAAAAGTTTTTCATAGATGATATCTAAAAAAAAGAAATCCCTTCATCAGAAGATCCATATAGACATATACACACACACATGAACGTACCTGAGGAAATGAGATTGCTTTTATTTTGATGGCCATCTTCTGGTGGGGTAACATTTATAGAAATATCAGGAACGTTCGCTTGAACAACTTCTCCGATGTGTATACCTATTACATACAAAAGCATAGAAGCACAACTAAAATTATAATAAGAATACGATTACCAACTTTTTCTAGTTGCCTTGATTAGGTATAGCTAGGATGTCAGCATTACTTAAATCTAATATACAAATCACCGCATGCGGTTGAATTGGTAATTAAGAAAATGAATATCTACATAAAAGATGATGGATATGTGAAGTTGGATATACTTACGGTTATAAATCCATCTTTGCCAGCTCGTCAGTTGGCTTCCGCTCAAGAAGGCATAACTCATACGAGACAATTTCAACATTGGAGAAGTTTTATCCTTCCCATGCACACGCACAGCCAAGCGTGGGTAACATTGAAGCAAGTCCCACGCCAGATCTAAAATAGAGTATCAAAATTTGATTAGCTGAACACAGCCATCGGTTAAAGTAAATGTAATTGAAAAAGAGATCTTCCTCGTTTCATCGATCTTCTGTGTATATTAAAAATGCAAACGAGCCGACTTACCAAACTGTTTGCGATCAAAGCAATAGCAAAGAAATGCACTGCCATCGGTTCCGTAGAGAACCCATGGTGGAGTGAGTTTATAGAGATAGCGAGCCAATTCCCATCTGTTCAAACGAAGAGCCTGTACAACTGGAATTTCATCATCTTCGGGACCCGTCGATGGAATGCCAAACACACTCGTATTCTTTTCAGCTATGTATTTAGCTAATTCATCCTTGGAAAATCTGATAGCTTCACCTAAAGCTGTAAAACCTTGATAGTCTGTTTCTTCCAAAGCCTCTGGTCTCATAAGTGGAATCAACTCTTTGACAATATGCATGTCCCCTTTAACGACTGCTTGGTGAAAAGCATTGTGACCGAGGTAATTTTTCACCACAAACTCCTCTGGTCTCATCGAGTCTACCAATTCCTTCACAACATCCACATTCCCCTTTATGATTGCACAATTCAGAGGCGTGTTTCCATTTTCGTCTTTTATTTCTAAACCTTCTTTTCTCATTAATGGTACTAACTCCTTCACAATGTCTATATCTTCATTCCAGACTGCTACGTGAAGAGCACTCCGACGACTAAGGAAGGATAGATATGTTAGTTCTAAAGCTTCTTGTCTCATCATAGGCGCCAACTCTTTCACAATGTCCAATTTATTGCGATTTACTGCCCAGTGAAGAGCTGTAGAACCGTCATCGTCTTGGATCTCCAAAAAACCGTCAAGTGAGCTCTCGTACTGTTCAACCATGTATTTGGCCCTTTCCATGAGCAATTCTTCAGTTATAACAGAACCGTATCTTGTGAAATCTTCAGCCAAATTCCTTTCTCTCATCTTCTGCCACGTCGACAGCAATCCTTTGATAACATCCAGATGGCACATCATGGCTGCCACGTGTAGAGCAGTGCGTCCGTGTTCGTCTCTTGATTTTACTGCCGCTGTTAGAGCACCACATGGATCATCACCTAGTTTTCCAAGACACTCATTTGCCTTATCCCGACGACGAGTTCTCACATAGGAGGTAAACGGCTCAAAATCTTGCTTATTATTCTCACCTACAAGAGAATTAAATTTGTATTATTAGTTGGATGATCATATATATAGGTGATCTAATATAATTGCTTATCCCACCTACGTACGGACCATTCAAACTAGTTTTACTCTGGATAATAATTTACTGAACATGGACTAAAATAGATGTAATAATAACAAGAGAAACAAAAATAAGAGTGCAAATGAACGATCCTAGACTCATAGTCTTTTTGTAAGAGATTAGTTACCTTTTGCTTTTCTCACCAACTCTTTGACCATACGCATATCCCCCTTATTGACTGCTAGGTGAAGAGCTGTGTGACCGTCATGGTTTTTTATTTGCAAGTCTTCTTGTCTCATTCGCGGCACCAGTTCTTTAACAACATCGAGCTTCCCAGCGCTGACTGCATTATGAAGAGCTGTGTCACCATCCTTGTCTTGTACTTCCCCCATCTCCTTCACCGGCAACTCTTTTACAACGTGCACATGCCCATACAATGCTGCTACATGAAGAGCCGTGTGACCAGAATCGGTGTTTGTTGTTTTCCAATCTTCTGGTGTCAGCAAACGCTCCAAATCCTTCACTATATGTGCGTACCCTATCCTGGCTGCTTCATGAAGAGCTGTCGTTCCGTTGTTTCGATACACTGTTGTAGTACGGAGATTAACTTCTCCAAGACACTTCTTTGCCTTATCCCAGTTACCTCTGCCAACATATTTCAGGAAAGATTCATAGCGCAGACAGTGATCATTACTATCCATATTAAGTCCTGCATGAAAGTTGTTTTGTCAAACTTGTTCATATCCCTAGTCATTTCTGCATAAACATATTTCTTTCCAATTGTTTTCGAACATCGCTAGACAACTGCTGGCTAGTAACTTTGTAACTAAATAATGAAGAGGCGCAAATAACTGAATTATAAACAAATTACTCATGATAACTACTGTCGTCGACCAAGGACATACCTTGAAACTCTTGTTCCAAAGCCTCCCAGGCAGTTTTGGCCGATACAGTTTTGCTTATATAAGAAAACATCTCCGGCCCGCATGAATTTTGGATTGCGTATAAAGCTTTGGCATTCCTTTTGGTCCAGGCCTTGTAACCTGCTTGATCATCTTCTAGTTTTGGAGGTTCCGTCACTCCTTCTACAACATCCCATAGATCTTCAGACAACAAATAAGTTTGCACCCGTAATCTCCACCTTCCATAGTTACTGCTGTCAAGAACTTCCTGAATCAGTGCATTAGATCCAACTGGAGTACCTGCCATCCTTGCTATCAATCTGAAAACATGTCCGACCAAAATGGTCAATATATGCCGAGCTAGCATAAATATGTGAAAATATGAAACGTAGAATCAAGAAAGTAATTTGAATGGATTAAATTGCACTCACTTGAGAAACGCTGCTGCTTATTGTAAATTACAATATCTGCATTGACGGAAGGCATTAGGCGGGCAAAACTTACAGATTTATAGATGTTGATGACCCGAGTACAATGACGTTGGAGTAACTGAAGGAAGAGCCTTCTGAGAAACTAAAGCAAGTTTCGGTATGAAAAAGAACCACAGACAAAGGCTTCGAACAATATGTTGCCTGGTTATTGGTTAAAGGATGAGTACACCATTAACCAAGTATCGAATTCAAAGCCAAAGATGAAGGAGGAGGACGAAGGAACATGAGGAAGAAGATTTCTGATGAGAATAACAAGGATGAGGTCATGAGTACCACAGAGACAATGGCTTTCATAAACCAAAAACTTGAACTGAAAACAGATCAAATTGAACATGGTGTGTGTGAGCCACAAAATGGCAGTGACTCACTGACTTCTTTACTAGTACTAACCATGATCATGATTACTATGTGGATAACAACATAGTTTTCCCCACCGCCTTGGTTGATAATTATCATTGTTGTAACGGACGAAAGAAAGAACACACAGATTTACGTGGTTCACTAACGACGTGTTAGCTACGTCCACGACCAGATGAGAACAGTTTTATTATCTTGAGGAAACACAACCACCGAGTGGTTAATACAATTAGGTTTAGGTCGTTTATATACTAAACCCTAAACCCTATATACTAAACCCAATAGGAAACCATAACCCAGCGTAACAGGGACTCTAAACCCTATATACTAGACCCAATAGGAAACCATAACCCAGCATAACAAGGACTCGTGGGCCTTGGGGGCGTTGCCCCCCGATGACACTGGTTGAACAATCTTGCTCGCGCGACTGTCGCTCGCGGGGCAGTTTCGGTCGCGGGAGAAAACTCCTTCGCGCTACTTTCGCTCGCGGAAATAATTTCGCTCGCGCCCCCGAACCCCCAAACCAGAGCGCGTTGCCCCTGGACCCCAAACTCGCTGACCGGGCAGCGAGATCCCCGAATAGCTGGTACCTCCAGATGGCTGATTCAAGGCATATATTAACAAATCTCCACCTTGACTTGAATCCTCTCACAGATAACAGATGTACCAGATGCATCACCCAGAATAGCTGGTACCCCAGATGGATGGTTCAAGGCATATATTAACAAATCTCCACCTTGACTTGAATCCTCTCACAGATAACAGATGTACCAGATGCATCACCCCGAATAGCTGGTACCCCCAGATGGATGGTTCAAGGCATATATTAACAAATCTCCACCTTGACTTGAATCCTCTCACAGATAACAGATATACCAGCTAACAGATGTACAAATAACTTCTCTACCAAATAACAGATATACCAGATGTACTCCTCTGCCTCAGATGTTACACGGATTTACCAGATGCACCACAATAGTGCCAGATATACCAGATGACTCCTCTGCCTCAGATGTAACACGGATGTACCAGATGCACCTCAATAGTGCCAGATGTACCAGATGCACCGCAATAGTGCCAGATGTACCAGATGTACCAGATGCACCGCAATAGTGCCAGATGTACCAGATGCACCGCAATAGTGCCAGATGTACCAGATGCACCGCAATAGTGCCAGATGTACCAGATGCACCGCAATAGTGCCAGATGCACCATAATAGTGCCAGATGTACCAGATGCACCATAATAGTGCCAGATGTACCAGATGCACCATAATAGTGCCAGATGTACCAGATGCACCGCAATAGTGCCAGATGTACCAGATGCACCGCAATAGTGCCAGATGTACCAGATGCACCGCAATAGTGCCAGATGTACCAGATGCACCATAATAGTGCCAGATGTACCAGATGCACCATAATAGTGCCAGATGTACCAGATGCACCGCAATAGTGCCAGATGTACTCCTCTGCCTCAGATGTTGCCCCCAAAGGACAACTAACAGCTTGTAACATTTAGCAAGTCCAAACAATGTTGGAACTTGCTGTGCGGAACCGACTTGGTGAACATAACAGCGGGATTATGAGCAGTACCCACTTTCTTCACCTCTAGATGTTCAATCTCCAGATTCTGATGTGCAACTATGGCTAGTAACACCCTGATAGAAGTATGTCTGACCACTGGCGAGAAAATCTCATTGTAGTCTACTCCCCTTCGCAGACTGAACAGACGTCGTTTTAGAAGCAACTTGTTGGTTAAAGACTTCGTCATGTATAGACTCTCAAGCTTCAACCACAGACCAGCCGCAGTTTCCTCCTCTGCAACCTCGGTGATTATATCATCTGCAAGACACAACAAGATTGTCGAGTGTGCCTTCTCCTCCAGACTGGCCATCTCAGCGATTTCTGGATCTCCCGGCTTCTTCACAAGCGGCGCCCACATCCCTTGTTGTTTTAACAAGGCTCGCATCTTGATCTGCCATAAACTGAAACTGTTTCTCCCCGTGAATTTATCGATCTTCACGGTCAAACCAGACATCTTTCTTCCCAGAATTCGAACCCCTCCTGGGCTCTGATACCAGTTTGTTGTAACGGACGAAAGAAAGAACACACAGATTTACGTGGTTCACTAACGACGTGTTAGCTACGTCCACGACCAGATGAGAACAGTTTTATTATCTTGAGGAAACACAACCACCGAGTGGTTAATACAATTAGGTTTAGGTCGTTTATATACTAAACCCTAAACCCTATATACTAAATCCAATAGGAAACC
This sequence comes from Comarum palustre, assembly GCA_951800085.1. Lineage (NCBI taxonomy): Eukaryota > Viridiplantae > Streptophyta > Magnoliopsida > Rosales > Rosaceae > Comarum > Comarum palustre. Next base: position 7,422,500 of record OX637580.1, read on the forward strand.
ATAACACAGCGTAACAGGGACTCTAAACCCTATATACTAGACCCAATAGGAAACCATAACCCAGCATAACAAGGACTCGTGGGCCTTGGGGGCGTTGCCCCCCGATGACACTGGTTGAACAATCTTGCTCGCGTGACTGTCTCTCGCGGGGCAGTTTCGGTCGCGGGAGAAAACTCCTTCGCGCTACTTTCGCTCGCGGGAATAATTTCGCTCGGGCCCCCGAACCCCCAAACCAGAGCGCGTTGCCCCTGGACCCCTAACTCGCTGACCGGGCAGCGAGATCCCCGAATAGCTGGTACCTCCAGATGGCTGATTCAAGGCATATATTAACAAATCTCCACCTTGACTTGAATCCTCTCACATATAACAGATGTACCAGATGCATCACCCCGAATAGCTGGTACCCCCAGATGGATGGTTCAAGGCATATATTAACAAATCTCCACCTTGACTTGAATCCTCTCACAGATAACAGATGTACCAGATGCATCACCCCGAATAGCTGGTACCCCCAGATGGATGGTTCAAGACATATATTAACAATCATCACATTTTGAATAATGATCAGTGTATGGTTTCTCATGACCAATGGTATGAGGAACAACTTGTAATTCAATTTATCTGCAACGAAGTCAAATAGCTCGCTTTTGTTTTCACTCTTGTAACTTGATGTTTGTAATGTGGTGTACTTGAACTGCAGCATTTACAGTTTCTCAAATTGAATCTCAACTGAAAAGGAAGTCTTCTTCTGCCAATTGAAGATCACATATTACAACTACAGTAATCCAGATTATTGTTTTCTGCCAAGTTTTCTATCAAGTATCAGGTGGTCAAGGGATCTCATGAATTAGAAAGCAACATTGTGAGAGATACATGTTACTGCAAAATGATCAACATACACTGATTGACCACTGGAAGTGTATCTGTTACCACATATTTAATTTCTTACTCTGCGAGGACAGAAAAACTGTACTCCTACACCATACGGTAAATCTATGTGAGAAGACATAGCACATGATTCTTACAGGGACAATTCTGTTAGTCCTTTGGAATTCTGCGATCTTATGCCCAATCAACCCATATGCTGAGTACAAAGTACAAATGAGGGCTGAGATATACTTGAGTAATTCAAAAGTTTTCCCATTGCTTCTTATGCTGTCTTGAGTTAGGGGAGTTACAACGCAAGGGTGAGAGAGGCTGTCTTCCTGATTCTTGGTCACTGAAATCAATCTTCCCCTGAATTGGGCTGCTGCTCATCATCTTAAAGCTAGATTTTTGCTTGTTTGACTGCAAAGGGGAGAAAGCACATTAGATCCTACAACAGTTTACATGGAATGCCAAGGAATCAAACACTTCAGAAATTAACTATTAGAGCACAGTAGTATGCTTTCTTCTCCCTTTCTCTCACCTTTGCTGATACACTATCAGTATGCTTTCCACCGGAAACACAACTGTTTCTTTCCTTACGGTACTGCTTCAGCAATCTTTTATTAGCTTCATCTAACACTTTGTTCTCTTCAAAAAGAAATTTGACCTGCATGCATCATAATAAATATGGGCAACCATTACACTTGATCAAGTCTGACATGGAAGTGAAAGAGTCACTGTTTGAAAAACGTTCTGCACTTCTCACCTCCTCTTCAGCAGAAAGAAGATTGATCCTTAGATGTTCTTTATCCTTTTGAAGATTTTTCAACTCAGCAACTACTGATATAACTCTTTGGGATGAAGGACTCAAGCTGCCACATCAACATAAAGAGTTTTTTTAAGCATCTTGACTTCAGAATATAGAAAAAAAAATACACCGTGGTAATAGAAACAATACACAGTGGTAAATTAAATCACCTATTCCACATATTTAGCAAGCTTTGACATGCCTCATTTCCACTATTGGCCTCTAAATATGCACATGCCGCCCCAGGTTCATCAGTGGTCAAGGTTGCTAAAACAGACTCCACTAGTTTGTCTTCAACAGGTGAGCCTTCAACAGATGAATCAACCTATAACATAGCAACATGCATCAGCCTTCAAATGCATAATTGCAGCCTTGATGCATACACGATGATGGATTCATGGTTCATGCATTTAACTTTTCCAATGATTCAGCACTAAAAAAATCTTTAGATTACATGCTTTACATTATATTCCAACTTTTCCTTCCTCAATACATGGTATGAAGCAAAATCAACAATCTTGTCCATCCACTCAGATATATTCCATCGAAGCAATGAAAACCAATTACCAATTACTGATTACTAACCCTTAAAGTAAACCTTGCATAGTGAACTTCTGCAATAGCAACAACAGAACACCAGAACTTCTAGTCCATGGTGTGAAAACTCATACAACTCTGAAATAGTCGACATTTTTATCAATTTTATCGTATTTGGTATGACCTAATGAAATAAGTTGATGGGGTTGACACTACTGCCTTACACACTCTCTTTCCCATCAAGATAAACCAAGTTTACATATAATGTATTGTAAATAATTATTCCAAGTGAGTGAAAAAAGCGCCCATAAATACTATTGCTAAAGAATGTTGGTCACTTTGATAAGTTACTGTGAATCTGTGATACAAATTAAGTATTGATTTTTGACCTGTAGGACCATTATACCTCTTCTAGAAATCAACAACAGAATGAAAGACATGATACAACTAAGTAAGCCGATCATCGTGAGGATGATCAGACAGAACAAGAAAAGAGCACCAGGGGTCCTTATTACTTTAACTTTTATTGGACTTATAACTTTAACCTCTCGATCTGAGTTTGGCAAAAGTAGCAATTCATAAGTCATTTCAACAACCACAAAGGATAATGTCTCATGTGGATTTGGTCTAGTGGTCGGGGCTAGTTCCACCATGTTGGGCGAATGTCACAGTGATACTACTGGTAGTAAGGAGGTTACTGGTTCGATCATCCGCATGGTAAAGAATCTCATGCGAAGAGCTCTAACCTTAACCCCTCCAGCGGCTCGGAGTGATAGCTCACTCGACTACCATTTTAGCAATCAAAAACAACCACAAAGGATAATGCATCAAACTCTAGAAACACACAATTATCAACCAAACAAAACAGCAGTCCCTGTAACAGTGCAAGACGAATGACCCACAGCACAATTCTCAAACAATCAAATAAATATAGTTAGCAAGAATTACCGAACTCGTTCTTGAAGAACTTCAACTCTTCCCTCAACTCTCCAAGCTCATCCTCCAACTCCTCGACACGAAACTCAGCCTCCTTGGCCCTCTGGTCAGCCTCGTTCCCGAAATCTATCAACGCCTCCCGGTCATGATCATAAAACGCACACTCCTTCTCCAACTTATTACACTGGCTGACCAAATGCGCACACTCCGCCGCAAGCCTCTGATTCTCCTCCACAAACTTCCTCAACGCCCGAGCATTCATACACGCCTCCGCCTGCAAAATCGGAAGCGAAACCGAAATCACGAACCGTAGTTCGCTCCAGAGTTTCATCCTTCTCCTTCAATTTGGCGAGACTGTACTGGTCGCGAAGGCGGCGCCGGGCTTCTTCGGACTTCAACTCCAGCGTCTGGGCCGCCCAGGGTGTGGTCGATGGACTCCTTGATGTAGCCGTCGAGTTCTTGGGGCAGATCCATTCTGTTCTTGATCTCGGAAACCCTAGATTGAAATTGAGGGAAGACTAAGAGGAATTGAGAGCCCGAGGGTTCGATCGGTGGGGGCGGAGGAGGGGATTTGAGAGTGAGATTGGAACCCTAGAATGGGGGAAGAAGAAGAAGAATGGGGGATTGAAGTTTTTCGCTCTTTTTTTCAGACTCGCCCAAATGTTTTAAAAGGGAAAGGGTTGTATTTCAAAATTTGAAACCATAGCCGTTATACAGAAAACGAGAAGTGCTCGTTCACTTTTTTATTACTCTCTTTTTTTCTTATTTTTTTCCTGAGTAATCTATTTACTCGTCAACGACCAAAAAAATCATCTATTTACTCGAAGATTATTTGGTGCTCTTAAATTCTATAATGGTATTGTCTAGCTGCACATTTAGTTTGTTTCGAAAGTTCCTGTCTTGCTCTTGTAGCCATCTCAAGCCAATATGGGATTCCGGTAACTGGTTGTGGTGGTAAATGAGAATTTCCAAGTTTTGATTGTTGAACCTAGTTACAACATATTCATGCCTCGATCTCATACCATTATATGACATGCGTCTATATCATTTCCGGATTTTATGATCTGTTATGGTAAAGCTGTTTCGGCTAGTTAGGCGTCCTTGTGCAATTGCACTACGCATGGAATAAGCTCTATTACATAGAAGTATTTTTTGACAGCAAAAGATAGTCCGAGGATTTCACGCAGATCCATATGATATAATGCCAAGCTGCAATCAACACCAGAGGCCTATGAACCATTATACATGTCCATTTGCTAGATCTACCCACAAAATTAAATCGTAAAATAAAGATTAAAGCTACGCTTCATCCGAAGTAGGATTATGATGGTTCAGGAAGGAAATTGAATTTGGGAAAAAAATTTAATTTTGGGTTATGAAGCTCCACCAGCCATTTTCAGGCTTCCCTTCTTGGACCAAGAAAGATGGCTTAGAGGTCAGAAGCTGTATATGGTACTTGAACTATCACCTATTGCATTTCTTAGTACCTGAACTTTCAAAACTATTACAGTGGTACCTGAATTAACACCATGTTTCTCCATTTGGTATTTCCGTCCATTCTACTGTTTGTGTATGTCAAGTCAAAACCGTCAAAAATCTATAGGTAAATAGTAATTTGACCCACACAACCAGCTTATCACTTCAAGTTGCTGCATTCCAACGTCTAAGGGATTGAAATTTGCACTCCACTTTTTACAATTCACACTCATTCATATGGTTCATAAAATACAAACATCCAGGAGTCTCGATTGTATTAGAGATGAACTAGCTAGGAAGAGAATCCATAGCAAGCTTAGATTGTAGAGATAATTACCACTAACTACATTATTAAACACATATTTACCACAAGCAGGGCTCTCTAAAAACTTTTCCAGGCGTAAGCTAATCTAACGGAGGCTACACCAGCGCCGTACCTCCTAAAATCTCTCTTTCTCGATGCTTCCACGACACCCAAGCATAGTCTGAGATCTCCTCCCTCAAATCGATCTGTCTACATCTCTCTCTCTGTTATTCTAATCTCTCCATGGATGTCTGTATCGTGAGGTTGAACTTGACCTGATCATCCATGGCGCTGACAACGTCGTTGATTGAGGACATCACGCACTTTGTGATTTCTTCTCCAATCTCTCTATGCTTTTGGGGGCTAGACAAGGGGACCAGATCTATGTTGGTAGGTGTTGTTTTGACAGAGTTGAAATCGTCAGTGAGAAGAGGAGATGTTAAGGGAGATGATCGCTGGCAAGTTGAGTAGATCGAAGATACGATTGGGTACTCTTTATATTGTAAGAGGCAACTAGATTAGGTCTTGGCAGAACTTAAGCGATGATATTTACCATCATAAGCGATGATGGTTCCATTTCTAGTAGGTCCACAAAATCAAAGACGCAACATTTCTGTAGGGTTGATTGGCAGAGGGCTCGATTCTAGACAAAGGCGAGGCCTAAGGTTTGTTGAAAACGAGGGAGAGCGTGAAGGAGGAGTGCTCCTCCACATCGGAGACTTCGTACCGGTTAAGACTATGCCTGATGACGTTAGAATTGGAATTGGATTTGGAATTGAATTTGGGGCAAGGGTAGTAAGAATTTGTAAAGCTAAGAACGAAGAGACTTCGTACCGGTTAAGACTATGCTTGATGACGTTAGAATTGGAATTGGATTTGGAATTGAATTTAGGGCAAGGGTAATAAGAATTTGTAAAGCTAAGAACGAAGAACAAGTTCTTCTCTCTCAATTCGATTATTTTTTCAACAGAGATGGGAAGATTGTGTTCTTGGGTGGTGGTGTGAGGCGCATTGGTTGCACTAAGGAGTTTAGGGCTGAAAACTACTGAGGGTAAGTAATACTATTGAGTCAGTAAATTATGGAGATCAGTAAAATTACTGAGGGTAATTAATCATCATAAATTATGTTGGAGCCACTGGGTTAGGTCTAATTGGTAGAACTTGAGGGAGATGATACGTCCAATATATAATGGTATTTTAACCTTTTTACTTAGTTATGCTGAGGGTTAGTAAATTTCATTTATTGCAATGCTACTAACCCTGAAAAATGTGTAATTCTACTGACCCTAAAAAATATGTAATGCTCTGACCATCAGAAATGAGTAATGCTATTGACCCTCAGAAATTGAGTAATGCTACCGACGCTCAGTAATGATATAAGGGTAATTTTGTAATTTACTAGTTAACAGATTATGTTAGTTTAAATGGATGGAAAATTAGTTATTGAAAAAAAGACAAACTTGTTAGTGTAATTAAAGGCTCAAAAATGTATCTAGTGGTAATTATGTAAAAAAAGTATACTAGTGAGTATGTAAAACACAATAATCAGACAAGGCACAGCTTGCAAATTTATTTTCAGAATAAATGCTTGAGCAACATAACAATCCTTAGATTTAGAAAACAATTATGCAAAAAAGACACGTGCGTCTGTGTGACACGAGGTAGTACTTCACAGACCTGCTAGCAGTTCATACTAATCAGTCAATCAACTCAAACAAATAATCAAGTTGAAGTGGGAACCAAAATCAACCAACCATTCATATATAACCACATAAATGATCATTTCCAAAGAATTGCTGATCATCACAAAGCACAAATCGGTTATAAATGTTAGGAGAAGTAGCTAAATAAGCATGTGTGTCCTTACCATTACCTTAATCATCAGGATCACCAGACTATTTCCCTGCAGTGTGCTTAAACAGTTAAACGTCCCCAGTTCCTTTCATCAGGGACATGCTTGTATACCACAAAATTAAATACTCAAGTCAATGCACTGTACAATCAACTCACCAAATAAAGGTTAATTACTTCCGTATTCGACACCAGATATCCACTCCAAACAATGTACCACTGCAACCTAGTAAGTTGTGAGTTCCTACACAAGTGTTGTCCTTATCTTACACCAAGGCTGAAGCCTATAAATACAGCAGGCATATAACAATCACCATGAACACTAATGTCACCACCACAAATAGAACAAACAAGGCATTAGTTTAGAGAACTAAAGGATGCGCTCTGGTCTCTAATCATCTTGCTCTAGTGAAGACAGATGGGATAAATTGATAAAACATCAATTGATTACTGCATAACATGAACTGCCATCACTAGCTATCTTCTTTGCCTTTTACCCATATTTACTACAAAGAAAATGTACCCATCACTTGAGAAAGCAAGCAGCAAAGAAAGTATTGAAATTGAGCAAGTTCTAACCACTCAAATGAACACACATATAGCTTCCAGTAAACAGAAGCTAACCATACTGGAAGCCTTTGTATTTAAATTTTCACAAACAACCAAACCAATGAGCATTGAAGCAAAATTTTCCCCAGACTAAATTGTAAGAGCATAATCTCATAACAGGGGATGTATATAGGTAACTCATCTTTTTGAAACTTTCACCCAACCCAATCCTTAACAATCAAATCAGACACTAAAACTAGTATTAATACCTGAAATCGAATCAGAAACTTGCATGTAGATGATGGTGGTGCTCCTTGAGTCACATTCCTAGGCCTCAACTCGTCCAACCCATAAACCTCCTCGGTGGCTCGTCAACCCAATCGGCCAAATTGAACTCCACCCATTTCGGTCACCATCTTCAATTTTAGGAATCGGTTTATTTCTACCAAACCCCTAAACCATGAGAAACCGTGGATTTGATTTATGATGAGATCAATTGCTCTAGCGGTGGGCGTCGGAACCCAGAAATCCAAAAACCCCACCTCAAAAATCCGAATAAACCTGATTCGGGTCAAAATCCGAAGTACTAAACTCGGTTCGGTTCAAAACTCAGCCCGTTTTCTTTAAAACCGGTTTGAATTCGAGCTTTATTTTTGTTGAGCCCGAAAGCTTGAAAACACACTAGTGGATTATGGCGCTTAGCCGACTGAATAATTCCGTCTCCTAATAGTATTTTTCCGTCTACTAGGATCTTAGCCGACAGAATAATTCTGTCGGTTAAGTTCCTAGGAGACTGACATATTTAAAACAAAAACAAATTAATAATCATCTTAGCCGATAAAATATTTAATATTCCGTCTCCTAAGTAAATCTTAGCCGACAGAATTTTTTAAAAATTTTAAAAAATAAAAACTCTTAGCTGACGGAATATTCCGTCGATAAACCTAAATTTAAAAAAAACGGAGATCGATCACTGAAAATCCACTGCCGGCGATCGATCTCCGGCAAGAAACCGATCATTAATTTCGATTCCACACACCACCATAACTAAAAACCACCACACCACACCACACCACCACCACACCGCACCACCACCACCACCACACACCACACCACCACCACACCGCACCATCACACCACCACACACAAGAGAAGAGAGGAGAGGGAGAGGGAGAGGAGAAATTTTGAAGAAGTAAAGAGAGGAGAGAGGAGAAGAGAAGATTTAAAGAAAACAATTTGATTATTTTGAAATGTTTTCAGAAATTTAGCGCGGGGATACAAAATTTTGAATTTTTTTAGCTCTTAGTCGACGAAATTCAATAATTCTATCGTCTAAGTGTTTGAATTTTTTCCTAAAATTTTGGTCTAAAATTTTGCATGGGTAAATTGTTCTGATTTTTTGACCCCTTAGCCGACGGAATTAAATAATTTCGTCGACTAAGCGATACCTTAGGAGATTAAATTATTTAATTTTGTCGGTTAAGGTGTTAAAAATTATGAAAAATTATTTTTTTTTTTATTTAATTTCGATGGAATTATTTTTCCCATACACATATTTCAACATAATGATGATTTATGACGGTCAGATTTTTTTTTGAATTTTGATGATCGGAATCACAACATGTCCTACGAGATTGTCCATAAGGATCAAGTCTTTAACGTAGTAGGATCAAGTTAAATTTTTTTTCTATAGATATATTTCGACATAATTATCATATCCAGACGGTTGGATTTTTGTTTCTCAAGTTTGATCATCAAAATCACAACATGTCTACTAATGTTGTATAACTTATTTACCAAGTGTTAAGTAAATGTTCCGTTTATAAAACAAACTGTACATAGAAGCTTCAAACGAAAAAAAAGTAGTGAAATAAAATATGACCAGAATGGTGAAATATGTCTACATTTGAAAAATCAAGTAATTTCGGTAAAGGCTTAGTGCCGATAGTTGCGGTCAATGCAATTTTTCATTCTTTCTCCCTAGAGGTAGCCCTATCTCCAGTGGTTATTTTTCCAAAAAAATATACCACTAGTTACGTATCATTGATTTGAAACTATTTTCAGTTGAAGCTCTGGATAAAATACGTAATTTAGACGGTCAAATGACCGTTTTCGTGCGTAAAGGGGTTTGACTTACGAGATTGACTGTAAGGATCAAGCCCTTAATTTTGTCGGATCAAGTTGATTTTTTTTTCAATAGACATATTTCGACATAATGATCATATCAGATAGTCGGATTTTTGTTTCTCAAGTTTGATCATCAGAATCACAACATGTCTACTAATGTTGTATAACTTGTTTATTAAGTTTTAAGTAAATGTTTCGTTTCAAAAACAAACTATACGTAGAAGCTTCGAACGAAAAAAGTCATGACATAAGATATGACTGGAATGGTGAAATACATCTAAGGTAGAAAAATCAAGTAATTCCAGTAAAGTCTTAGTGTCGATAGTTGTGGTCAATGCAATTTAGGGGTTTGACTTACGGGATTGACCGTCCGGATGAAGCCTTTAAATTTATCGGATCAAGTTGAATTTTTTACCATAGACATATTTCAACATATTGATGATATCTGACCGTCGTATTTTTGTTTGTAAATTTTGATGACCGGAATCACAACATGCCTACTATTTATCATTATTTATCCATATGGAAAGCCCTATATCATCGAGGGGTAAATGTCTCAAAAATTTTAAATGGGCAGTTGCGTCTCATCATGGTGAGAGTTTGTTGTGTTGAAGGTTCGACCAAAATACCTCATATAGATGTAGATGAGTGTTTTCGTGTGTTAAGTGTTTAGAAAAATTTCATTTTGAAGCCTTAAACAAACTTGGATAGCCAAAAAAGGTCATATATCATGGCTTTACCCATGTGTTTGACTCGTATGCCTGTTTCGCTAACAGATTGATATCACAATAGTCAATCAGACACCAAAATATCTGTATTGCAATTTTGTAAGTAAATATTATTTTTTTTCATATATAGCCGATGGAATACGAGATTTTCCATCGACTAAGAGCTTTCTTAGCCGACAGAAATAGCCAGGATCACAGATCCGTCGGCTAAGAAGGGCTTAGTCGATAGAAATTTCTGACGAACGTATTCCGTCGGCTAAGAGGTTCTTAGTCGACGAACTTTTTCTCCTAGCCGACGAAAATGTTTCCGTTGGCTAAGAAAATCATAGCCGACAGAACAATATATATTCCGTTGGCTAAGAGTGCAAATCCACTAGTGACACTAGATCCTCACTAGTCAATATCCCTGTCGTTTATTCAAAGTCACTCTATCTCAAATCTCAATTCATGTTGTTCTTCATTCTTCTTCTCAAATTGAAACCTCCATGGCTTCTTCGATAGAAGCCATATCTTCATAAATAGAGCACCACCACCCCAGCAGATCGTCATCCAACCCAGCTCCTCGCGCATCCCTCTCAACATCATCCCCACCTCGAATGTCCAATGTCGCATCGGTATCGAATGCCTTGGCGAAGAGAGTGCTTGTAGACCTTCTCCTTTTTCACATGCATCAATATCATTGGCGACACCTGTAGTCTGTTTATGCAGTGTATTTTGATTGTTTTCCAATTCTCTATGTTTTCATATTCTTTTTGAAGACACATCCTCTGAAGGTGATAGCCTGATGACATGCACGTGACTATTGTGGATGAGAAGCTACAAATCTATTGCCTGAGTACATTGGATTTGTTGCATCCATGGTAAAGTCCATTCTTTTATTTTTATCTTAGACTTCTGGATTCTTGCTCAGCTGATATTTTTTACCTATGTTATACCGTTGTTTTTGTGTTTGTTGCAAATTGCAATATGCATGAATTTGTAAACTTGATAAAAAGTGACACAAAAACAGTAGGGTTTGCTTTCATCAAGAAAACTAAAGGGAGCTTGGAGAGGTGAATTTAGCTGGTGTTGGTGTAAGAATTTGGGGGGTGGAGATTGGAGAGGTTGTGCAGGTACTAAAATAAATGGGATATGTGAAAATTCTAGTGAAGTCTGTGAAGTTGCGCACTTTTGGGCCCGGTCCGAGTTGTGTTTTGCTCGGAATTAAACTTTAGAAAGACTGAGCCCGGACTGGCCCGATTATTCTAAGTTCGGGCTCGGTCCTCAAAAATTTTGAAACCGGCCCGATCCGTGTCCACCCCTATCCACAACAACAAGAGAAGGCACGGGCATGACACGTTCTCTAAGTGGCATACACGGTAAAATTATGAGTAAAACCTGGCATACCGTACATTCTTAACAACTACAAACCGTCTATATACAAAATACCAATACCTGCACAGTGTTCATACATGGTGGGTGTGCGACCTTCTTGGTGCATTCTAGACGTCTCTATAAAATAAAGAGTAAAAATGTGTTGTTGGTCCATAACTATGCATGTCATTTGGTCGGTTTAGATTGGTGATGGGTGTTACCAACTTCAAAACCAAAACTTTCGATATTGAAATGTGACTACCAATTACCAACCAAAAACTTTCGGTATATTATAAATCTTATCAAATTCGGATTTTAATTTTCGGTATTACCAAAGCTTTACAACAAATATATTTTCAAAATATAACAAAACAATATAAAAATCTAAGATTAAATATCACATATATAGTTATATTCAAGCTAGGATATGGTTTTATATATACACTACCAGAAAAAAGACTATAGCCGACGAAATATCTAAAAACAGGCCGACGAAATTTTTTTTCGTCGGCTAAAGTGGACTTTAGCCGACGAATTTTTTTTTCGTCGGCTAAGTTAAAATTTCGTCGGCTAAAGTGGCATTTTAGCCGACGAAAAAAAAATTCGTCGGCTATAGTTAAATTTTAGCCGACAAATAAAATTTTCGTCGGCTATAGTATGTGAACTTTAGCCGACGAAATTTGAAAAGTTTAGGCGACGAAATTAGGGTATTTCGTCGGCTAAAGTAACTTTTAGTTATAAAATTGCACTACGGATATTTTGGTGTCCGATTGACTATTGTGATACCAATCTGGAAGCAGAACGGACCCAGGAGTAAAACTCATTGCTTTGCCATGACATATAGGCTTTTTTGGCCATCCGAGTTCGTTTAAGGCTTCAAAATGATGTTTTTCTAAACGCTTAATACACGAAAATGTCCATATCTACGCCTATATAAGGTATTTTGGCCGAACCTTCAACACAACAAACACTCACCATAATGAGACGCAACTGTCCATCTAAAAATTTTGAGACATTTACCCCTCCATGATAGGCCTCCCCGTATAGATAAATAATGGTAAATAGTAGGCATGTTGTGATTCCGGTCATCAAAATTCCCAAACAAAAATACGACCGTCAGATATCATCAATATGTTGAAATATATCTCTGGTAAAAAATTCAACTTTATCTGATAAATTTAAGGACTTCATCTAGACGGTCAATCTCGTAAGTCAAACCTCTATATTGTATTGACTGCAACTATCGGCACCGAGACTTTACCGGAATTACGTGATTTTTCAACCGTAGGCGTATTTCACCATTCCGGTCATATCTTATTTCACGACTTTTTTGCGTTTGAAGTTTCTACGTACAGTTTGTTTTAGAAACGAAACATTTACTTAAAGCTTAGTAAACAAGTTATACAACATTAGTACGCATGTTGTGATTCCAATAATCAAAGTTGAGAAACAAAATTCCGACCGTCAGATATGATCATTATGTTGAAATATGTATATAGGAAAAAATTTAACTTAATCTGACAACGTTAAGGGCTCGATCCTTACGGTCAATCACGTAAGTCAAACCCCTTAATGCACGGAAACGGTCATTTGACCGTCTAAATTACGTATTTTGCCCGGACCTTCAACTGAAAATAGTTTCAAATCGATGAGACGCAACCAGTAGTATAAAAATTTTATGAAAAATAACTACCGGAGATAGGGCTACCTCTAGGGAGAAAGAATGAAAAATTGAGTTAACCGCAATTATCGGTACCGAGACTTTACCGGAATTACATGATTTTTTAACCATAGACGTATTTCACCATTCCGGTCATATCTTATTTCACGACTTTTTTTCGTTTGAAGCTTCTACGTATAGGGTTTAGGGTTTTAGCCGACGAAATTAAGGTATTTCGTCGGCTAAGGTTAAATTAATAAATAAATAAAATAAATAACTATAGCCGACGAAATTAGGGTATTTCGTCGGCTAAGGTTAAATTAATAAATAAATAAAATAAATAACTATAGCCGACGAAATTAGGGTATTTCGTCGGCTAAAGTTAATTAAAAATTCAAATTTTTTGGCGGGGATTTTTAAAATTTTAAAATTTTTCGACTAAAATTTTGAACTTTAGCCGACGAAATTTCGTCGGCTAAAGTTCAAAATTTTCTATATCTTTCATTTTTCTCCTCCTCCTCTTCATCTTCCCTCCTCCTCCTCCTTCCCTCCTCCTCCTTCCCTCCTTCTCCTCTTTCCCTCCTCCTCCTCCTTCCCTCCTCCTCCTTCCCTCCTCATCCTTCCCTCCTCTTCATCTTCCCTCCTCCTCCTTCCCTCCTCCTCCTCCTCCTCCTCTTCATCCTCCCTCTCCTAACCTTCTCCTCCTCTTCATCTTCCTTCCTCCTCCTCCCTCTCCTAACCTTCTCCTCCTCCTTCAAATCCCTCCTCCTCCTACTTCTCTAAATTCTTCTCCTCCTCCTTCCTCTCCTCTTCTCCTCCTTCCTCTCCTCTTCTCCTCCTCCTTCCTCTCCTACTTCTCTAAAAAAAATATGAAAAAATTAAAAAAAAAAAAAAAATAACTATAGCCGACGAAATACCATAAATTCGTAGGCTAAAATTAAAAAAAAAAATTTTAAAAAAATAATATTATAACTTTAGCCGACGAATTTTAATAAAATTCGTCGGCTAAAATTTAAAAAAAAAAGAAAAAAATTTTAAAAAAATAATAATTACATAAAAAAAATTATAAAATTATAACTTTAGCCGACGAAATTTAATAAAATTCGTCGGCTAAAATTAAAAAAAAAGAAAAAAAATTAAAAAAAAAAATAATTACATAAAAAATTTATAAAATTATAACTTTAGCCGACGAATTTTAATAAAATTCGTCGGCTAAAATTAAAAAAAAAAAAGAAATTTTTTTTTTAAAATATAATAATTACATAAAAAAAAATTATAACTTTAGCCGACGAATTTTAATAAAATTCGTCGGCTAAAGTTAAATAAATAAATAAAAAATATCTATAGCCGACGAATTTTAATAAAATTCGTCGGCTAAAGTTAAATAAATAAATAAAAAAAATAGCTATAGCCGACGAATTTTAATAAATTTCGTCGGCTAAAGTCCAGAAATTAAGCGACGAAAAATTTATTCGTCGGCTAAATAAATGACTTTAGCCGACGATGAACAGTAATTTCGTCGGTTATAGTGTTGGCCGACGGATTTTACCCGACGACTTCTTAGCCGACGAAATTTAAGGTTTAGCCGACGAAAAAATTTCGTCGGCTAAAATGGTTGTTCTGGTAGTGATACAAAGATAGTCATTCAATACAAAACAACAGATGTTTGCGCAATCCTATTATACAAAGTATGAAAAATTATTGGATTCACAACGTGCATACGAATGTACATATGGTATAACTTGTTTAGTATATATATATATATATATATATATATATATTATATGCAAGTGTACATATTTATAAACCACGTCAACCAACTATACATCGGAAGCAAAATTTTCAAAAACCTTGTGAATTAGGATATGATAATGATATACGGCTAGGGTTGAATAATCAAATATTTCCAAAAATATTTGGATCCCGATAAAAACAGTCAACCCTATTTATGTTTATGCTCTCCTATGAGGAGCTCTATCGTCAGAATTTAAACATTCTTAAATTTATACATAGGTCTACATCCCATCCATATGAGTGTTGACGGAAGAATCGACCAAAATAGGTCATAAATGAGTAGATAAAAGTGTTTTCGTGTGATTAAGTGATCGACGTTGACGTTGAATTACGGTTGACCGTTTTAATCAATTCCTAAAATACAGTTGAATTTTCTACTATTGTCATATTTAACTATATATATCACATCAGACAGTCGAATTTCCATTTTGAGAACTTTAGTTATTGGAATCACCATGTGTCAGTAATGTGGTATAACTTATTTAGTAGGTTAGATATAAGTGTACATCTTTGCAAATCAACTATACAGAAAACAAACTTTTTGAAAATTTTGTAAAATAGGATGCTATCAGTATAGTTAAATACGGCTATATTTTGAAAATCACATATTTTCGGTAACTTTTAGGCCCCGATAAAAGTAGTCAACCCTAGACACTATGAGGAGCTCTATTGTTGGGAGGTAAATGACCTCATCAAGTTGTTACATTGGTGATTACATCTCATTTATGAGTGTGTGTGTGTGTCTATGAAAATGTGTTAAAAAGGGATACGTAAGAGCGTTTTCGTGTAATAAATGACGTTGAATTGCAGTTGACTACTCAGATCAAGATCCAAACTTTATTGAAAATATGTGAATTTTCTACCGTATATGTATTTAACTATATAGATCATTCAAACGATCGAATTTTCATTTTATAAATGTTAGCCATCGGAACTACATGTCTACTAATGAAATATTATTTATTTGGTAGGTTATACATAAATGTACATCTTTATGAACCATATAGGTAGCAAATGACACACGTTTAATTAAAAATATATGTGGCTAAATAGCTAACATTTCAGTAAATTCAGCATTTATTAAAAATTAAATAAAATTTTTCAGTATTTCTCTGAGTCGGTTTTTTTATTTCAATTACCAAAATTAGGTTCATCAAAGCATAAATCTTCAGTTAGTTTTTGATTAATTCAGTATTTTTGCCAAAACAAATGCCAACCCTGTCCAAAAGGTTGAGGTATGTGGCAATTTGGTAATAAACGGCAAACCCGTAACAAACACAATGACGTCACTTGATTCCATACTCGTAATATAACTATCAAGACCCCACTGCGCCGAGTTTGTTACAACTCCCATTTCCTCAAGAATCAAAAGCGCGCCAAAACCTCTCCATTCTTGATACCCAGATACTCTCTCTCTCAGAGCTCCTTCCATGGCGGCGTTCACCGTCCGATCTCTCTCGATCCTCCTCCTCGCCGCCGCCGTCGTCCTCAATTTTCCGAGGTGCGCGTCGTCGATCTCAATCCGCGAGTACGAGTCGATGCAGCGCGTGCTTCGCACCCACGGCTACAACCTCATCTGCAACGCCATGGCCACCTCTGACCTCCAGTATGAGATCCTCACGCTTCCGCCCAACGCCTCCTTCACCATTTTCGCTCCCACGGACGCCTCCCTCTTCGCCCTTGACATGATCCAAACGGCGTCGTCCTACACCGACACGCTCCGCCTCCACCTCGTCCCTCTCCGCCTCTCGCTCTCCGACCTCCGATCGATCTCCTCCGGCTCCATCCTCCCCACTCTCCTCCCCTACACCGCGCTCCGCCTCACCACCACAGACTCCCTCCAGGTCGCCGGAGTCGACGTCGCCTTGCCCGGCCTCTTCTACTCTCGCCGTGTCGCCGTCCACGGCCTAGCCGGCATCCTCAGCCTCAGCTCTGTCGTTTCCTACGGCGCTCATCTCCAGTCCGCTCCTCCGGTCACAAGCGGCGGCGCAGGTCAAGTCGCGCCCTTGAAAACTGTGTCCAACCGCACCGATCTCTCTCCGGCGGCGGCCACACCCCCGTCCGAAGCCGTGGCGCCGTCGACTACTTATTCCAACCGTTCGGACGGTGCGGATCTTTCTCCGGCGGGATCCGAGTCGCCGGTGAGCAGTGCTGGACCTCCATCTTCCACTCGGAGAGAAAAGATCTTGCCGGCTTCCGATCAGAGTCCCTCGGCATCTCAGACGTCGGCCAATTCAGTACCAGAAAGAGCAAGGGTTTTGCTGATGGAGACTAGGGACGTCAATTCGGAGTCCGACGGTGATGAAATCTCTGAGCTGATGGAAGCGGAAGCGGTTGGTAAGGTGAAGAAATGTGGAGCGTCGGATGAGATGACCATTGACGGCTTTGTGGCTGATAAAGACGGGGATGGACTAGAACAGCTCAGTCTGGTTCGAGCTTTGGCCTAAAACGCTGCGTTGCATCAACTAGCTGGTAAAATCTTGACTGTGCCTGATGAAGAATCTTTAAGTTTCTGTCAAAGTTTGTTTTGGGTCAACAGTTCTGTCTACTGTGTAGCCTCAACATTGGGATTTTTAGAGTTTAGATAAGAGTAAACTTTGATTCTCAGTACTATATATGCAGGGAAATAGTGCAAATTGATATTGGGCACCTTCTTTAATCAATTACATGTTCTTCTATTTGGTCATTGCTGCTAGTTGAGATGTAGACGATGTGACCAAGCAAAAGGAAATGAACCATCAATTTCACTTCAACTACATGAACAGTACTCTACATTTTCATCTGTAGTTTTTGTTTGCACAAGTTAATTTGTTTAGTACCTTCAAAGTGGTCACAATTTGATCACAGAATCATATTGTTGATACAAGTCAGTACTTTTGACCTTATAACTTCAAATAAAGATTGGGGATTCTAATGCCAGGGGTGTACCTAGTTGATGTGAAACAAAGTTAAAGGGTCAGAATATGCAACCCTGAAGAAAGTTGGGAGTACAATTGAGGGGTGAGAAATAGGAGAATTTTTTTTTGGACAAAGGAAATATAGGAAATTTGGAGTAACATATATAAAATCAACCAAAGAGGATTGAGATGCTTTAAAGCCTGAATCTTAATGCAAGTAGAAAGCAACCTGATGATATACTATTACATTCTTTAATGCTTTAAAACCGCTTCAGAAGTGGGTAATCTTCTATCAGTTCCTCCTCCGACAGTGTGTCATTTTCTTCCTGTGGAGTCCATAACACTTCTGCTGCCTGCAATAGAACGAACCCAAAACATATGTCAACCATCGAGCAAATTAAAGCGACAGATCCTCAATTTGTTTCTCAAAGTAATAACATACTAATATATTCTTTGAAGGAATGGATCCAAGATTTTTCAGTGCTTCCTTCAAGTCATCGCTGCTATTTATGATGGTCGGTAGCTTATGCTTCCCTTCAATTGCCACCAGCAATGTCACCTGATCATCATCAACATTCATTCAGAGATACAAAATGAACATCGCCCTTTTCTAAAACATTATAATGCTAAATTGCTACAACACCAGCAGAGATGATGTTAAAATTGGGAATGCGTATTGGGATGTAGCCATACTAGTATATATTTGTTTTGGAATCCATTGTCAGTCTTGCTTCACGAGACTTTCCTTGTTTTTTTGTTCACGTTGACAAGCGTCTCCTCATCAAACTTAGCCCTCTCTTCAATAGAATTTTTATTGAAGCATTTCTCTGCATCCTCCGTGTTATAATTTGGTGTAACCTACGCACACACATGTAAGAAGTTATAAACCAACCGAAATTAGAGACGGATCGATTTCCACTGTCTCTAATGTCCGGACCACAACATTGGTGCACCTTAACTTGCATTGATCAGCCAAGTACGTCTAAGATATCTTAGTGAACTTACTGATGAATAACTTGAGAACCAATAATCATGATGTCTGAGCAAAGCTACAGTTGCCTCTGCATCAAATGAAATGAATAATCCGTGAAATGTAATGGCATGCCAAACGTGGCTTATCAGTGCATGCAGTATAAAATTTTCAGTTATATATGGTACTCAAACCTGTCAAAACATAGGCCAAGCCCTTGGGGGTAGAGGTATCAGCAGTTTCAGCGATACGATCAAGATCTCTTTGGAGTGCTCTCACTGAACCTAACAAACCAACCTTAATTGGCATATAACCAGAGTGAGATATTAAGAAACAAGTTCAATTGTTCAAATCATCTTCTTTGCTTACCCAAATACGAGTAAAAATCACTCAGCAGGTAAGAGTTAATTAAGACATAAGTTTTAGGGTTTAGGTGCATTTTCAAATTACTCAGGTAAACTAACAGTGTTTAACTACGCATTATGTATACATTAGAAAAAAGTTAACAGTAGACAGTTTAAGCCACACCATAATACCTGAAGCTTAACAACGTTTGAGGTCGGAGCAATTGCGGCCCACGACGAGTTGGGTTGAAACGTCGTCAACAAAAAATTTAACAGCAAGGCTGCCATGGCAGGTGTCTTGAGTACCTTGAGAGCACCCGCCAATGTTTCATTGAAGATAGCCTCAAGTGGGTTACGGTTATCTGCTGAAGGTGTGTTGAATCCCTTGAGAGCACTCGAAAATGTTTCATTGAAGATGGCATCAAATGGTGGGTTCTCTACCGCAGTTGTTTTCAATCCCTCGAGAACATTCGATAGTATTTCATTGGCGAAGGTCTCAAGTGGGTCTTGAGATGCCTGGTCTGAAAGAGTTTAGAGATAAATGAACTCAAACACTTGCAAATTGAAATGCAGAAAACTGATATTATTGAATGAGAGATCATCGGCTATATATAGCCTACAAATTGCAACTGAAAAGCTGAAAACAAGCTAACAAGCTTAAGCCACAAACGGCTAAGAAAGAAACATTCAAAAACAAATAAACCCTGCATACTAGGGTGTCTTCAACAGAAACCAGAAAGCTGAAGACTCGGACAAACTGCTGGACTTCTTCATCGACAAACTGCTGGACTTCTTCATCCCTTCATTCTCTCCCTTAAGCTAAACACAATGAAACTTGTTTTAGCTTATCTCACTGACTCTGCACATTCCCATCATTTCTCTGAATTTGACAAACGCATCGGACTTAAGTGGTTTGGTCATAATGTCTGCAACTTGATCAGTGCTACCACAATGCAGCAAAGCTATGGTTCCTTCTTTAGCTAACTCTCTGATAAAATGAAACTTTACCCTAATGTGCCTGCTTCGTCCATACAAAACTGGATTTTTAGAGAGCTTGATAGCTGAGGTGTTGTCACACATAATGTTAGTGCATTTCTCGACCTCATGTTTGAGCTGCTTCAAAATGCCTTTCAACCAAACAGCTTGACAAGCACTGGTTGCAGCTGCGACATATTCTGCTTCTGTGGTTGACAATGTAACTATGGGCTGCTTCTTTGAGCTCCAAGAAATTGCTCCTGAACTGAGCATAAACACATAGCCACTTGTACTTTTACTGTCTTCAACATTTCCAGCATAGTCACTGTCTGTGAAACCCATGAAATTTCCACCAACTGCATGCTTGTAGAGAATTCCAAAATCTGTGGTGCCCTTCAAATATCGCAGAGCTCTCTTGGCTGCTTGTAAGTGCAGCTCTGTTGGACCAGCCATGAATCTACTCAGTAAACTTGTAATAAACATCAAATCTGGTCTAGTGGAAGTCAAGTAGAACAGACTGCCTACAAGCTGCTTGAAATGTGTTGCATCAACTGTACAGCCAAGTCTGTCTTTTCCTAACTTCGTTCCTGGAACAATAGGAGTACCAACCATTTTGCTTTCTAACATTCCAAATCTGTTCAGTATTTCCACAGCATATCTCTTTTGATGAATAAAAATTCCTTCTTTCATTTGTATCACTTCAATCCCCAGAAAATAACTCATGTTTCCCATGTCAGTCATATCAAATTCTTTCATCATCGACCTCTTAAACTCAAGCAGTAAATTTGTACTATCACCAGTAAAGATCAAATCATCTACATAAACACTTACAATGATAATATGTCCTTCACTGCTCTCCTTTGTGAATAGAGTTTGCTCAGTTATGCATCTTTCAAATCCTTCTTTGACGAAGTAAGCTTCAATGCGACTGAACCAAGCTCTGGGAGCTTGTTTTAATCCATACAGTGCTTTGTGTAGTTTGAGGACCATATGCTCCTTTCCTTTCTTCTCGTATCCCTTCGGTTGATCCACATACACTTCTTCACTGAGTTCTCCATTCAAGAAAGCAGACTTGACATCAAGTTGATAGATTTTCCAACCCTTGTGTGCTGCAACAGCTATGATGGTCCTTACTGTGTCCAGCCTTGCTACTGGTGCAAATACTTCTGAGTAATCAACCCCTTCTTTTTGTGTGTATCCCTTCGCTACCAACCGAGCTTTGTATTTGATTACCCTCCCAAGTTCATCTCACTTAGTTTTGTAAATCCATTTGACTCCAATTTTCCTAGCTCTACTAGGTAAACTCGTTAGAGTCCAGGTGTTATTCTTTTCAATGGACAAAATCTCATTATCCATGGCTTCCCTCCATTTCTTCTCTCTTACAACATCTTCAAACAACACTGGATCTTCAACAACACCAATCACCATATAAGCAGTAGGTCCATCATGCTCTTCATCACTCAATCCTTCTCCACTTACATAGTCTCCCATCCAGGCAGGTGTCCTCCTTTCCCTTACTTCGATTGTTCTACTGTTGTCTGCTGCTACATTCCTAGCACTACTAGGAATTCTTTCTTCATTCCTAACTCCACTATTTTCACTTTCTCCTTCATTTCCTTCATTATCAAACTCCATATCTGCCCCTTCATGCTCATCTCTGTGCTCCTCGTCCTCACTATCATCACTGATGTCATCATCTCCCCATAGTAATTCAGCTTCTATTTGATCCTTATAGTTAGAATCCCACTCCCACATCTTATCCTCCTCAAAAGCAACATCTTTACTCACCACAACTCTCTTATTTTTTGGATCAAACAACCTATACCCCTTTGATTCTTCACTGACACCTAACAGAATGCAAGGAAAACTTTTATCATCAAGTTTCCCTCTTTTTGCTTCTGGAATGTGCACATGAGCAATGCTGCCCCAAATTCGAAAATGATCAACTGAGGGTTTTATTCCACTCCAAGCCTCTTGTGGGGTGATGTTCTTTACTGCCAAGGTGGGACAACGATTCAAAACATAAAAGGTCCATTTCACAGCTTCAGGCCAAAACGATTTGGGAATCCTCTTAGCAGTAAGCATGCATCGTACCATGTTCATTACTGTCCGGTTCTTACGTTCTGCAACTCCGTTTTGTTGTGGTGTGTAGGCTGTGGTGAGTTTCCTTTTAATTCCTTCCTCATCACAGAAAGCTTGAAACTGTAATGAAGTGAACTCTCCTCCCCTATCTGTTCGAAAACACTTGATGGACACTTCTGCTTCTTTCTCCACCATTTTCTTGAAGAATTTGAAACATTCCAATGCTTCTGACTTTTTAGATAACAAATAGGACCAAGCTTTTCGACTGAAATCATCAATGAAACATAGGACATACCTTTTCCCACTATTTGAAATTGGTTCTATTGGACCACATATGTCTGCATGCACTAGTTCCAGCACCTTGCTTGCACGCCACTTGCTCTTCTTTGGAATGGCATTACGATGTTGTTTACCTGTGTAGCAATTGGTGCAGATGATACTGGAATTATCCAAATGTGGTAGTCCTCGTACCATATTCTTGGATTGCAAAGTCTTCAGTCCCTTGTAGCTCAAGTGTCCATATCTCTGATGCCAGAGATAAGTGAGATCAGATGTGGTATATAAGCATTCTTGACCATTGAAGGCTGAGTTTGGTCTCTCATTCAGAAGGATAAACATCCGATTTGCATTCATGGTTGTGTGTACCACCAGACCTCTCCTGGGATGATAGATATTGCATACTCCATTATGTATGAGAATGGCAAGCCCTTTCTCTTGCAATTGTCCTACACTCAACAAATTGTTTCGAAGCTCTGGAACATAGTAAACATCTTGAACATGAAAGCTAATACCATTAAATACCAGTTTGACATTTCCTTTTCCAGCTACATCCATTCTTGAATTGTTTCCACACTTCACAGAATGTTTCCCGCCATCAACCATATTCAAAAACATACCTCTATCACCACACATGTGATTTGAGCAGCCTGAGTCCAAGAACCAAATATCACTTCGTTTGCAGTCATTTTCTTCCTCGTATGCCATTAAGAGTAGTTCTTCTTCCTCTTCAAGCTCTGCATAGTTGGCTTGTTTGTTCCATTTAGGACATTCGTATTGAAAATGCCCTAAATTATGGCATTTATAGCACTCCACTGTGGATTTTGAGAAAGACTGACGCCCTCTTCCTCTACCACGATAGACTCCTCTACCCCTTCCTCTGCTGCTTTCTACTTTGACAGCTTGATCACCATCTTCTCTCTCATATTTCTTGAATTTTTGCTCATGGATCATCAGAGTGCTTTGGAGTTCATCGACTGTCATCAAATCTGTGTCCTTCGACTCCTCTATAGATACAACCACATAGGTGAATTTTTCTGTTAGAGTTCGAAGAACTTTTTGGACAATTTGTGCATCAACCATTGTATCTCCGTTGCTTCTCATCTGGTTTGCAACCACCATCACCCTTGCAAAGTATTCCATGATCGTCTCACTTTCTCTCATGGATAACACTTCAAAATCTCTCCTGAGAGTGTTAAGAAGATGTTTCTTTACACGATCGTTCCCTCCAAATTTTCTTTTCAAAGAATCCCACACAATTTTGGATGTGCGTCTATCCAAGACTTGTTCGAAAACTACTCGATCAATAGCTCTGAAAAGATAGTGTTTCACCTTGTGATCCTTCATCCTTGCATTCTGCAACTGCTCTTGTTGCACATCTGTTAACATTGTTCCCTGTGGTGGTTCGTCAAAACCGTTCTCAAGCAAGCTCCACAAACCTTTTGCACGTAGGAGATTCTCCATCAGCTCGCTCCAATGATCATAATGGAGTCCATCAAAGTGAGGAATCTTTGCAGACAGTTTCTCTTCACTCATCTTTCGTGTTTCTTTCTTCTCTCTTTTCTGATCTAAGCTGCGGCTTAGTTCTCCGATCAGGCCCAGTGGGGCTCTGATACCAATTTGAAAGAGTTTAGAGATAAATGAACTCAAACACTTGCAAATTGAAATGCAGAAAACTGATATTATTGAATGAGAGATCATCGGCTATATATAGCCTACAAATTGCAACTGAAAAGCTGAAAACAAGCTAACAAGCTTAAGCCACAAACGGCTAAGAAAGAAACATTCAAAAACAAATAAACCCTGCATACTAGGGTGTCTTCAACAGAAACCAAAAAGCTGAAGACTCGGACAAACTGCTGGACTTCTTCATCGACAAACTGCTGGACTTCTTCATCCCTTCATGGTCTGGTGTGAAATGGTTTTTCTCCGAGGAGCATTTGAGTTTGAGATCATACTTAGGGGAAGAATAAGAAGATAGTTCTTGTGTTTTGAAGGAGGCTGTGGTGATTTTGAGTGGTTTGGTGGGGAGAGAACGAAGGCGGGAGAAGGGGTTTGGGGAGGTATGTTTCAACAAGGTCAGTGGGTTGGCTCCGAGCAGCGCATATGTAGCCATGGACGTACGTAGTTGGAGTCTTTGGAGGTTGGAGACGTGTCGGAGGGTGAAAAGAGAGGGATTGTGATACTGGATCGGTTTTGTAGTTATATTAGGATTTTATGGTATTAGCTATATAAAGTAATAATTTTTATGTATTTACCCCATTATTATTAATTTTTAAATAATTATTATTTTATATATTCGAGATGACCTAAAAAGAGTTTATAAAATTATTATCTTATGCATTCCTGAAAATATTTATTATTTAATTAAGATTATTAATTTATCGAATATTCATTTATTATACAGATGTTTTACTGTAAATACGTTGTTTAGTTAGATCACTTGTATGTATAGCTAGTTTAAGCCAATTATATATATTAGTTAGTTTAGTTAGATCACTTGTATGTATAGCTAGTTTAGCTAGTTAGATCACTAACTACGATCTGCAGACTAGGCATTTAAATCGAAAGGCTCAGAGGAAAGCATTTCAGAAAACTTTCCAAAAAACAATGGAAACAATAATATCAAAAATGTAATACTTTCCTATTTTCTAAATAATTTAAAAGTAAGCATGCGATCATTTTAATAAAATCACAAAATACGTCATATCATACTTTATGATAATCTATTCCAAATATGAGAACTTGTAGGCAGGTTTAATGATATGAAATATATATATATAGTTATTATCCAGATCATTGGATGAAACTTGGCAGCAATTTGCACACGAATATCTAGTGACTGAAAGGTAAAGATGTGAAATTATAACCTGAAAGTGTGTCAAATAAGGAACCCCAGACTTTAATTTCAGTGAACTTCGCTCTAGCTAGATAGCAGTCACTAGATCTTTGTGTGTAGATCATATATTACTGTCAAGTTTCATCCAATTTGAAGATCATTAGAGCTTCCTTAATCGTGATTTACACGAACGGTTCTATTTGCACACATTTTATTCTACTGATTCATTTAATCTAATTCGGTACGCAGTTGAAACTTGACAAAAATGATCTATACACTAAGATCTAGAGACTGAGCTGTTGAGATGTGAAAATGCGACCTAAACGTGGATCAAATAAGGAGTCTCACACTTTAATTTTAGAGCGGGACTCCGTTCATCATAAAAACTGTGTGTGTGTGTGTATATATATATATATATATATATATATATATATATATATATGGATCCATCTAGGAGGGGGATCAGTGTCTGTAGTAAAGATCTCTTAATAGGCCTTGGAAATACTAGGCTTGTTTCGGATCGGTACCAGTAGACGAAGCCTGTCATAAATGGAGGTGTTGTAAATAGAAAGAAACAGAGGATGATGGTGTAGTAGTAGTAGTAGTAGTAGTACGTGTTATTCTTGTTGTATCACTAGCTAGCTTAGCTTCCTCTTGAACTGTAATGGAGAGTTGAAGCTTTAATTTATTATGTACATGTTTCTGCAAATACGAAAGACTCGTTTTCTGGTATGTTTCTGGGTTTCGAAATTTGGCTTCATTTTCAGGAGTTGTTCAATCGTCATCGTCATCGTAATCGTAATCCATGGGCACATAGGGAAAGATAGATCGATGAAAACATTGATTCGATTTCCCTGAAATATCAACACCACCATTTAGGTGGTATCGTTCAAGTCATGACTTCTTTGTCAAGAATCACATGCAAGTAATTAGTGACAAATTCTTGATTTTTCTTCTAGTTGTGGATGTTTCAATTCACCCAGCTTTAAAAAATGGAAGAAACTTCCCTGACCAGGGCTTTCTTCCCAACCACAATCAAATCTTGACACGTGTCTATTTAAGTCAAAGTCAGTTTTTATAGTTAATAGAAAGTTGATGAAGAAAGTTGTGGGTATTTCTGTTCTAGTACTGTTATATCCCCTTTTGGGTATTTAGATTTCAATATATTGTTTGTTTAGTTTAGTATTCCTTTTTGTGTTGTAGGTCAATTGATACAGTAGAGGAGATTGTTCTTGGAAAAGAATTTATAGATGTTGAGAGTGCACATAAGTTTTATAAATGTTATGGTGGCAAACACGGATTCAATGTGAAGATACGAAACAGAAGAAAAAATAAGGAAGAATTTGTGACATGGGTACACTATACTTGTTCCAAAGAAGGTTTTCGGACTGAGGACAAGCGTTGTACACCGTCTTACTCTCAACCAATTACAAGATGTGGGTGTGAAGCGCATATGACCATCCTACTGCAGAAAAATGGAAATTTCAAGGTTGTCTCATTTGGTAAAGGTCATAATCATGCTTTGGTTAGTACTCTAATGAAGCCGTTTATGAAGATCAATAGAAGTTTATCAAAGGCACAAAAGGCACATGCAGACGATGCTGAGTACTCTGGTTTATCTATGAAATCCACCGTGGAGTTAATGAGTAGAGAAGTAGGAGGGCCAGAACATCTTGGGTTTACAAAGAAGGATTACATGAATTACATACATAAAAAACGAATGTCCAAAATGGAGAAGGGAGATGCAGGTGTCATATTGCAGTACTTTCAAAAGATGCAATCTGAGAATTCGTCTTATTTTTATTCAATCCAACTAGATGAAGATGACATGATCACCAATATATTTTGGGCTGACCCTCGATCGGTAAGTGATTATAAGCATTTCGGAGATGTGCTTTGTTTTGATACGACGTACAGAACGAATAAATATGGCTTGTATGCTTTGGAAACTGAAAGCATAGGTTTCGTTTCTGAAACACAGCGGAGTTGTGAGCTTGATAATGAACCATTTGATATTTTTACTCAAGTAAGATTATGTGGCTTGTATGTCTTTTAAGTCTTTTAAGGTGGTTGACTCAATTTCATAGCAGAATTTTGATTTGCTTTATTGTGATACAGAGCATGTCTCGATGTGGTGATGATATAACTATTGAGGATCTGGATGGGCTACAAGGAGATATTTCATTCACTCAATTACTTCAAGTTAGTAATGAATTGACACATTTTCATTATCTTGTTTTTACTACAATTACTCCAAGTTAGCACTACTGAATATTGGTATATAGAGCAACTTTCATCTTCAACAATGTCTCAGCCAGGAGATATTGGTATATGGAGCAACTTTCCTTTATAGTTCTGATTTTTTTTTTTCAAATATTGGCTGTAAGACCACGGTGTGTGGCAGCATCAATTATCATGTCCTTTAGCTTTCATGTTATTATTCATCAATTTGAAATGTTGGTTTCTTTGGTTGTTGACAATACTTTGGTACTTCTTTGGTACTTTGTAGGAACCATACATTAACACAAGATTTCAATCCATTATCACATGAGGAAGGTCACTGAACACAATAGAGATATTGAGCTCAAGATCATTTTGTAGATTGAGCATGCCTCAATTGTGCAATCTGTAGATTTTTTTAACATTGAAAAATTAGATAGATAGAGATTGTAATTGTGTCTCCTTAGTTTATTTTGCAAAAGATCAGATTGTAACTTCATATGGAACTGAGTAGTTTGACAGGGTTATTATTTGACCAATGAAGCACAAAAAAGAGCAGTTTTTTCTTTAGTTAGTACATCTTTTTTCTTTTTGTAAGTTTTTGATTCTCAGTATGTAAGAAGAACACTGGAACAAACAGTTCAAGATTTCAAGTTATAAAAACAGAGAAGAAGACTGTTTGCGAATATTTTCAATTTTCTGGGTTTGTGAAAAATCTAGGAATTTAGAGAAGATGAGCTCCGTTAGCAGCCCCTTTTTTGGATACATCCGTTTAGCAATCTCTATTAATTAGCTATAAAAACTGACTTTGACTTAAATGGACATGTGTCAAGATTTGATTGGGGTTGGTCAGATAGCAGGGAAGTTTCTTAAAAAATTTCATTTTACGAAAATCTAATTATATCCCGAAATGATTTGTAGAGGTGTTGGGAGAACCATGTCTTTCTTGGGAAGCAATCAATTGACTACAAAAAATCTCAGGCCAAAACAAATTTGAGACGACCTATTTTGAACTAATGTAGCACAATACTTCCTATTTTGTAACTAATGTAGCGGGGTTTGAGCCTTCTCAATGGGAGAGCATACCATGCTTTGGATAAGCATTGCATATTCAGCTAGTAAAAGATGAACTTAAACATTCATAGGAGCCGAAATATAAAAGATATACTGAAATGAGTGAGATCAATGAACTCAAACTCCCAAGGTGAGGACAATCAAAAAACAGTAATTTTCAGACTGGGCAAAGATAATTCAGATTACAAAGATACTTGAGATGGTTGCCAAAAAAAAGATACTTGAGATGATGAGAATATTGGGTAAAGGGAGCACTTGATATAACCTTAGTTTTGAACCTGTATTATATAGTAGCCTACCCAAAATGATGCCAAAGATAATATGCTCAAAAGCTTGCATAGATACAAAATCTAAACCTCATGAAGTTTTTAACCTACCAAATCATAATCTAAGTAAGCAGCGGCATACAAGGACAATTCACATCTTCAGTTGCCTAAAAACTGCATTAATGCTCTAGATGGAACACATATTCTGTCAAGCTCTGCAGTTTACCTGGATTCAGTTTCTGCTCAGTAATAACAGGCTGCTTCTTCACAGTAATCATTTGAGAAGCAGGATCCACGATCCATCCTTGCTGTTGTACGTCTGCATGTGAAAATGAGACCTCAATGATAAAGAACAAGCTATTAACTCAGAAGTCATCAAAGCATGATTTTTGGTTTTATAGAAAGATCAAGTCATGAATCATGATAACCACAAGTCAAAACATGATTGTCATCATCATAACCAGGCATCAAACACTAGCAACCTTTCTAGTTAAAGTAACTGCTTTTAAAGAGTCAACTAGACCATGTACCACAAAACTAGTGTCAATCTAGGTTTCTATATTTCTTTTGTTTTCTTCAAAAAGTCTCATGTATCAACTAGACCATGTACCACAAAACCTGTGTCAATCTAGGTTTCTATATTTCTTTTGTTTTCTTGAAAAAGAATCATGTATGTACGCAGCAGACTTATATAAAAGAAAACAGAGCAATCAAACCTACCAAAAGTAGGCCTTCATAATATCACCCCACAATAATATAACCTGGGTTCATTCCACAGAGCATGATCAGGTAATACTTCTTGTTTGGTACACAACTGATTTTTAATACTAGAGCCAACTCTATGACTACCTCTGATCAAGAGCTTGCTTAGGACTTTAGGAAGATTAGAATCTGAATTCCAAAAGCACGTAACTTCAACCCGTCATGAATCAATTCCCATATGTAACCTAACTCTAACAATCTATTATCTTTCTAGAGGTTTTTCTTCTTTCAAGCTTAAGCCAGAGCGATTTGAAAACAGATATATTCGAGAGAAACAAAAAAATAAAGCTTACAATTTTTCACATCATCCTCATTCATGTTCAGAAAGAGAGATGTGTCTTGGATACTTATTGTAGAATAAGCAGACTGCATCAGCTGAAACATCTTCTTGGTGTAAAGATCTGCAAGAAGTTCAGAACAGAAACAATGATGACATGAAGTGCATAAAACATAAGAACTTTGCACTATGTTACCATAAACACGACTTCAGAAATCGATATGCAGGAATTACATCAATAATTAGAAGACCATACAGATTATGTTATTTGTTATTTATTCTAAATATAACCCAAGATTGTATTACACAAGTCAACTCCGTAGAAGTTAAAAAGATAGATTCACGGCTGCATTATGCAAGCTGACCCATAGATCTTAGAAGTATGATACAATAAGTATTATATAATACATCAACAGTCTGACATTATTGTCCAGAATGAAAAGTACTTGTGGACAAGGGTGTGTCATTTATCAATCATAAGAAAATAGGACCAAAGAAAAGAAACCAGTATCCTGACTGATAATCATATCAGCTAAAACATAATCCCATGATATAACTACCATGCTGAAGATATTTTATTTGTAGTAACAAATATTAAGAGGTGCAATGTTGTTCGTACTTTCACCTCGTGTGCAAATCTGCAGATACAGCTACATATTCTCAAGTTTTAGGAGCGGCCTAGCCATATTGACCTCCTCACAAAACGCATACCCTCTCAGGGGAAGAAAAGAATCATATGTAAAAGAAAAGAAAAGAAAAGAAAAGAAAAGAAAACACTCCAAGGCAGGGTGTGAAAAGACAATCCAGTCAAGTGTGCCTGTGATTTCCACAGGTTATTATAGAGAGCAAATCACATAAACAAATTGAAAATTTATAACAGGATAGTAGAATTCAAAACACATTTAGGACCAGTGCATCCCCATATTAACAATAGAAACATATTATATAGGATGACATGTCCTATGGTGAGCCTAAATTCAAGAATAACACCCAATTGTTATCTCATTAAGACCTCAAATCAATTCATATTTAAACTCCTGCATCCAAATAATGCTTCATTCTATACAAATTTATCCAGCAAATACAAGAAAACCTCTGATCTGTTATCCCACGGTACAGTGTCCAAATAATGCACATATTAACTCTCTAAGTCATAATGCCCTAACCCAAGATACGAGGTAGTACCATACATAATATTGCATCTCACATACAAAAAGGCATACTCTATAGCTCAATGAGTCACACAAAGATCAATATCTTAGGCCACCATAGTCCAACACAATGTTACACCAAAAGTCAATATCTTACTAAGAAACCTAAAAAATGCTACATATAGATGTAGAGCACTACACAAGCGAACTAAAGTCCAGTTTAAGTATTACTTTCTTGCCTTTTTTAATCTGTTCATTCAGGCAAAGTCGAGATTTGACATCCGACCTTAAGAGTACCATCATGTAATATTACAAAGAATTTTGTGTAAAATAACATGTCTGATTTGACAAGCATAACAATCACTAACTATACTTGACTACTTTACTAGCTATAGAAAAGGTTAACAAAAACAGGAGAATTTATGGGTAGTGAGTTGAAAAGGATTCACCAAAAAGGAGAATAAGTCACACCTTGTATCAGCGTCGGTATATGAAAGAGAATCATTATTAAACCATATAGGCAACAAAACAAAAATGGAGAAGAACACTCAAATTCTATTGAAACTGAATCAACTTCTTTTTTTGAATTAAAAGCTCCCCATCTCGACATGGCAATTGCAACGAGTTACTGAAAGTTATTGTCTAATTTCCATCCAATGAAAATCCAGTTATGATTTAATAATCTGACCTTTCCACGTGAAATTGAAATTAACAATGATAGCAATCATAATAATGATGATACAAAGCTAGACATGTAAGTGTTTTCCAAAAAGCTTGCTTCAAAACAACAACTCAGTACATATTTGAGATGGCTGAAGAAATAAACCCCAAAATACAAAAATTTAGTGCAAAATAGACTCTTCGCCAGAGACTTGAAAATTTTGATATTCATCAGCACCATAAGGTGCAAATTACACATAAGGCTACAACTACAATAACATTATATGTATTGGTGACTTCTTAAACCCCCTTCAGCCCCATTTATTCTTGAGCAATTTGAAGTTCCAAGATAAATTAAAAGAACAAATGACACTGAGATGCTGCCCACTCAAACCATAAAAGTAAAAGTACTACTTCCTAATTCGAAATATAGCAGCTAAAAAGGGAAGGCAAAGGAATGAACAAAAAAACCTTATTACTTGTTTAGTAACATAGTTGAGCAGGCAAAGAAGTTAAAGAGTTGACAACTCAAATGTCTCAAAAGCTAAAATTAACATTGATCACATTCTCAACTCAATCAATGAATGTAATAAAAACATAAACTAAAATTCAAAGCATTAAACTTTCTAATGGCCGTAAAAAGCTATATCCAATGTCAAGTGAAGTTCACAAATCATCAATAAAGCCTATTCTTCAAATATATTTTGAGTTTCATTATCATGCTACTGTCACGAATCACTAAACAAACAATATCAAAAGCACAAATTTATGACACCTGTGAAAGAAAGCAAAACAACTTGCCTGAAAAGGCCGCAACAAGACCTTGAGCTTCCTGACTCCAATTAAATCCACGAATAGCTTCATACACGCCCACATAGTCTCGCACCCAGAGCTTCTGACCAATTCTCCAAGCAGCCTGCACTTCTGGATTGTCCTCTTTGACCGCAGACGGCATGGACTTCCAAAGAAACCTCATACTGTTACTGCATTATCACCAGACACATCAAAACCCATAATAACACGGAATCCACTAGCTAACACACAAGAACAGAAACGCAGTAATTCCAAAGCGAAAACTGTGAAACATCATGCAATTAGAAAAACAAAATAGCAATTACATATCGCCGGCGTAAATGTGAGCGAGGAGATGAATGGCGTAGGGCCAGTCCTCCTGAAAAGAGACGCCCTCCGCTGCGACCTGTACGACCAGAGAGATTGAAAGAGAGGTTCCAACGAGAATCCACGCAAAAACAAAACAATATTTGGGGGAAGATTTAGGGTTTGAGAGCGAAATCGGAACCTGAAGCATGATATCGTCGCAGATATCGGCGATCCTTTCATACGATTTGGAGGCCAAGGCCAACGAGAGGGGAGAGAAATCCATCGCTGCGCTCTTATTCTCAGTAAACTTGTGCTGAGATATCCATATATAAATAAAAAATTCACACGTATTTTCTTAATTTCCTATTTTGCCCTTTTCCAACTCCGCCTCTCTTTCCAAGTTTCCCCTCCGGCGGAACCACCGCGGGTGATGTCGGGCACTTACAACTCACCTCGCCTCGATCAATTTGAGGGGATTAAACTCTTGAAGAAAATTAATTAATGAGAAAGAAGAGCAATTTGCTGCGAGTCCCTGTGCAGAGAGAGACCAATCCAACCAATCATCCGGTTTTTTTCTTTTTTTTTCTCACCTCAATTAATAATGTCAGAAACAATCTCACAAGTACAAATTCATACATTATGTAATAGCTAAACAATATAAGTTAATTAACAAATTTAACTATGTATGAATCAAAATGTTGAAAAAAAATAGCACGGCATACCCAGCCATTCATATTTTGATTTATTGATATGTCTCGCATAGCTCTTCAGGAGCACATTCACAACTTCGCGAAAGTTTAAATATGAGCAACCTAATCTGAATTCGGTTTTGTAGTCCAATCATAATATTCATTGAGCCAATTTTGATCACATCAACTATAATATAATGAGTATCTATAAGCTAGCTTTAGACTATATCGATTCCATGAGTTATTTTCAGTGTAACAGCCCAACATAACAAGAAATTCTCGGCTTTAGGCCTCCCCCTCATAGTTTTCTTCTTGGGTTCCAAACCAAGACACGTCTCCTTAATAAGAGGTGTGTTTGCATGTATAAGACACATTACGTCATTACCCTTAGTCGATGATGAATCTCACATTTAGACTCTTTCTCAAGAATCTATGGAATAATTTACGATCAAATTATTCATGTACTTGGTTCCTATAAGGATTTGATAAGCGATAAGCTTATAATTACGTTTTTCTTTTGGGAAATCGCTTTTAGCAAAATCTTTCATGTTCCTTATGATGACAACTGCCGTAAGTCACGCGTCAATAACAGGTATATGAAACATTGTATATGTGACTCTGTACTTACAGAAAATTATCACAATAAGCAAAGATATTTGTAAAATGTCATTGTCTCTTGTAGACATTATACCATAGTGATTTATTTTCACTGTGATCAATACCCTTTTGTATCATGTAGGGTCAAAGGTCTAACTATCTCATCACGTTTATATATTATGTTTCATTGGAATTGCCTCTATCCAATTTGACCAATATATGTTTTTGTCGACATTCAGATGAAAACGTGGTATTGCATTATATAGTCCTTAATAGTCTTTGGTAGCTACCATTTCTAAATTTTCATAGATGATCATCATTCATAGATCTCACACATTCTTATATGCATACATTAGCTACTATGAGCTTATTGATATTTGGTACACATGCCACTTCAGAGGCAAATATTGTCACTTCTAGGACAAACATCTCTCATAGATGAATTGTGTTTCGGAGTGAATTTTATAGGGAAGAATCACACCGCACATGGAAGACCTCATCTCCTATACCCATTACCTGTAAATCATGAGCAAACGACATTAGAGGAAAGACCGAGTGCTCCGGCCTTCGACCCTTTGATGCCTAAGTCAGCCATGGTGATAGAGATAATATGTGAATAAGGTAGAGATAGAGGCTTACCAAAAATGAGCCCTTAAGATGGATATTTATAGAGGTAGGGTGAGTCTACCATAAAAGTATTGTTTTGCCCTTATGAGAGCCTATTACCAATATGCCCTTAGGCAAGTATGTAGGTTCCTTGTCTGATGAGGACCTCTATAGCCTAAGATGTCTTTTGGCTACCGGATAATGAGTCGTTTCCCGACATGTGAGAAGGGTTTGCACCCTGTATTAACAAGTCCCCAAGTCCCTAGATGACGAGGACTCTCGGGTGAGGAGTTCCCTAGTCTGAAAGAGTGCCGGGAATACAAAATGTCCGGGAGTAGGAAGGCATGGTGGCGAGTCCCCAAGTCCCCATGTGTGAGTTCGTAGGGTGATTGGGGATGAAGTTTGTAATGTAAGCTGATCGGGGGTCGAAGAGTGCCACTTCTAAGTTTGGTTTGGGGGCATGTCACGTGAGTAGCAAGAGTATCATGTGGGTAGCGAGTGTTGAGTAGTTAGCGAGAGTATCGCGTGGGTAGCGAGAGTTCGCGTAGCAAGAGATCGCGTGTGTAGCGATGTCACGTAATGCAGCGAGAGTTCACGCAACAAGGGATCACATGTGTAGCGATGTCGCGTAGTGTAGCGGTCGCGTGTGTAGCGAGAGTTCGCACAACGAGGGATCGCGTGTATAGCTATGGCACGTAATGCAGCAGTCGCTTATGTAGCGACAGTTCAGGCAGTGAAGGATCGTGTGTGTAGCGATGTCACGTAATGCAGCGGTCGCTTGTGTAGCAAGAGTTCGCGCAGTGAGGGATCGCGTGTGTAGCGATGTCACGTAATGTAGTGGTCGCTTGTGTAGCGACAGTTCGCGCAGTGAGGGATCATGTGTTTAGCGATCTCACATAATGCAGCGGTCGCGTGTGTAGCGACATTTCGCGTAATCAGCGAGTGTCGGCATGTTTGTATGCCTTAGGCGTATAATAGCCTTTGATTTTTATTAGCTATATGCTCTGACCAATTGATGGTGCCGCTGGGCACAACCAGAGTTGCCGCTGAGGCATGTCAATCGTGCCTCTGGGCATGGCTAGGGTTGCCGCTAGGGAAAGGTGTCATTAAGTGAAGATGTTCAATGGATGGTGGTGAACCCAAACCAAGTTTATGGTCAAAAACATCAAATTCATAAATATCAACCATATTGATATATAATTGTATTACCAAATATCATTCTCTGATAGTGTACTTTAACCTTTGTTTGTATAACATTGTAGCCATATTATGAACTCCGATATTCTTTAATGACAATCTCTTCAGAAAAAATCATGTCAGTTAGATACACATGCCTACAACATATCAATTGGGGGCTACATATTCTATCAATATGGTTTGTCTGAGGGATTTCAACCTAGTTAAGCACATACCTTTAGCATTTAAGTTTGTCATCACTAGCTTTTGTTAAGTCACTAGTTGAGATGCTTCTCAAACTCGAAATGAGACAATAGGGAAATTCATGTTTTTCTGTACGAACAATTTTTTCTCTCCCTCGTAACCAGAGGAGTATCCAGACCTGAGAGTGTCTCATTAAGGTGACAAACCAAAATAGATATGCGGCTAATGAACAATTCATACAAAGTAGCGTTAGCTAGCAGTCATCAAGAGTCGCTACTGATTCCAAGTAACTTCTTATGTAAAATATGATTTAACTTGTTATGCCAAAAAAGTGTATTATATTTAATGAACTTTTGGTCATGACATTATGTGTCTAACTTTCAAAATGGAATCTAGCACGTAATAGCTAGGTCACATAGTGAGATATTGTGTACTTTAGACCTCGCTTCACAATATTGTTCTTGGATTGCAACCCAAACTATGTCACAATATGAGGAGGTATGTCTGTAATATGTTAGACAGATATTCTGCCCTCTCTCGAGTGAGGTGGGATCACACAACACAATATGTGTTATGTATTCTGTGAACATACCAGAGGCACTTAATGTAAAGAGAGGATACTATGTGCTCTTCCGGAGCCTGCATTCATATATGAAATCAAAGCTTCAGGTTCGATTTTATAATGTTAAAACTATATGTTCTCAAATTGCTTATATTGAACAACAGTTCAAATAAAAGTGGTGCTCGAATCTTCAGGCTCGAGGCGACTAAAAATGAAACTTCAATTTCACCTTATAGTTTATACTGTACACTCAAAACTTCAGGTTTGAGCCTCTATTGTAAGAACATCAGGTTCTGTAACAGTTTTTGAACTTATGGTGCAACAACATGACATTCAAAGTTCATATGATCTGGGGCGGTGCCCAAAATGAATAACAATAAAAGTAATATAATAAAAATAAATGATAAAATAATAAGATTGCAAATGATATTATAAACAAATTTCACATTGGAAACTTTTGGTTCCATGGGTGAAGAAAATACAAAGAGATTCTGGTCTTGCAAACTTCCCCAATATGATAATGTTGTGTAAAGTGAGGAATTTTTGTCCCTTATATGATAATATCAAAACATGAGGCTTCAATCGATGTGTAACTTGAGGAACTTATGGCCCCCAATAATTGCATAAGCTTTGAAAATCTATAAGCATCATTGCACTATGTTGTTAACATAACATCTATGTTTATATATGACTTCGAATTTAGAACTTAAAGTTCTTAATTTGTATAAGCTCATGCATGAAACAAATCACATAAAATTGTAGGTTTGAGGGTGACACATACTAGAAACATTTTATTCTAGATCTACTCGAAATTTCATATTCGAGTCTACACAATTAGAAGCTTCAGGTTCTAAGAGGGGTGAACTTGAGGTTCACATGTAGTTATTAGCATATGCGAGATCGCAAACTCATTTTCGTGAAATACCATGTTGAAGAACTTATGGTTTATGACATGATATGCCTCAATAGACTTAATAGTTGTGTAATATAAACAAGATAATAAGCAACCAACATTTCCAATTCCCGCTTTTTGCTACAGATATTGGAAGAAATACAAAGAGATTCCACAGTTGTGAATTTTTGTCTTACTATAAAATCTGTTCACGAATATCCTTGAAACTTAGTAAATTCTTTGATCTAGGAGAATACAAAGTCTCTTTAATGGATAACTAATTTCTATTTGGAAGACTAATGTGGGCTCTTTCGGAGCCTTAAACCAAATTGACAGTACTAAATATGATAGTCACATTAGTTGAAGAAGGTACTAAGATGGAGAATTATTTCTGATCATAGAGATTGTGTGTGGTGTCACTGTCAGTAAGACAAATATATTCTTCATTTTTAAGTTGAGCGCGTTCATGATCCATTTCATATATACCTTCATAATAAAATGAAAGAGATCAGTAACAATGGAATATATTATTGCATCAAATTAAATATATTATCGCATCAAATGAAATAAAACTATCTGCAATGAAAACTAGTCTAAAAATAGATAGATTTACACTAGTTTAGAAAATACAACAATGGTATACAGTTACTTTTCCAATCAAAATTGATTTGAGTCAATTGGAGTTGATAAATGTTGATGCTGGGATGTCTTACAATAGTTTAATTTATTTGGAATTGGAATATAATTTTTTAATTGAGTGGAGGTGTAACAACCCGAAATTTTTATATATTTATTTAATTTGTTTTATATATTACATATATCTATTTATTTGTTTTCTTATATTTATAAATATACTTGTTTCTTATATACATATATATATATATAGCTGTTTTTATTTTATTTTAGGTTAAATAGGAGACTCAAACTTACTTAGCCCAAACCCAATACCTTTGACCCAAACCGGAACCAAAATCCAAGCCCAAACAGCTTTTAGAAAGAAAAAAAACAAAAGAAGTTGTGGAAGTATCAGAACAATGTCTTCCTCTTTTCTTCGTCTTCTTCCTCTCTTCACCGCCTTCTTCTTCCTCCTCCCGACCAAATGTTTCTCAATCTGAAACCTTGCCGCCAAAAAATCCAGCAGCCGCCCTTGTGAAATCCTAAACTATTGCAACCACTATGGATAAGCACAAGGTTCATAGATCTTGGAGAACAAGTTTCAGAGGGATGAGAATGGGTTGCAGTGCTCGATTTCCCTTCCTTCAATCGTGTCTTGGACTCCACGTTTTAATCTTCTCCTGACCCAATAAATAGAGGTGAGTTTTCTTTGTTCTTCATACTTTGTTGAGCACCCGAAAGAGAGAATGCATAGGGAATCAATATTAGAGAGAGAGAGATAGAAGAGATAAATTGGTGTTGTAGAAGATTGATAGAACTCAGTTTAGATTCTTTTTATGTTCTGATCAATTGTGTTTCCAATTCAAAATGAGTATGTGTTCTTAGTTTGTGTACTCAGAAATTCTCAGTTTGGTGTTATTGTTTCATTGATTTGAGTCATTGTTAGAATTTCATGTTTTAGGCATTTTTGTTTAACCTAAGTTTTTCGTCAGCTTTTTATCTCTACTGTGTCTGTACTTTGAAAAATAGTAAGTAATTGTAGAAATTCCTTTTTTTACCATTCCAGTTCCTGATTAATCTTTAGGTTGTTCCTTATAAATGTCATGAAGATACCAATGTCAAATTCCCAACCGAACTATATTGTTTTTAGCCAAACATATTTCTGGTCAGAATTTTCAATAAGTTTTCTTCTCTACTGTATCTGAATTTTGAAAAATCATAGTTAATTGTAGATATATCTTTTTGCTGTGATTCTAATTCTCAAATGTTCCTTAGGATGCCTACTTCAAATATTATGAAGAAACCAACTTCAAATTTTTAGTCGAACCCTACTGTTTTTAGCCAAAATACTCTGCTGGTCAGAAGCTCAACAAGTCAGTTTTCTGTTTTTGCTCCTTAGTTTTCAATCTTAGTGATTGTCATTGATTCTTGCTTGTTTTGGTATGAAATTATATATATATATATATATAATGTTATATGATTATAAGGTATATATTTGTGTCATTAATTTCTTGTTGAGGGTAGAGATCAAGTGTAAGGAATGCATGCACGAAGCTAGAAAGTTACATGTTGCCTTTTATTTGCTAATGTTTGTAGTAACCTGTTACAGCTGATGTTGTCATTGTATGTTTACATCCTTTCTTCTATTAGACACATTGTTTTGCATATGTTCAGCTGTTAAAAGATTTGTATCATGTAAAGCTTCTATTTTGCCTTTAAAAACAAAGTTTAGGCACTTTGCTGAAACTTGGTTTGAAAAATCATAACTATTTCAAGAAAAATCGTTTTAAAGTGATTCCAACTCTTAGAGTTTCTTTGCTGCATCTAGTTTATTTTCTTTATAAGGCCATTATGTCAAATTCTTGATGGAATTGTATAGTATTTGCCGTTAAGGTGATTGGTGCAGAAAACTAGTTTACTATTTTTGTGTTTGAACGAAAAGGTGTTTTGGTATATTTTATCTTATGTTTTAATGCCTTAGCTAAGTCTTCGCTTATGTTCTAATGAAATAGAATTGATATATGATTATTTAACTAATGCTTGTATCTTTGATTTAGGAACTTGCTGTGAGAATCGACAAAAGTAGGGGGATATTGGAGAGACTTTTTATGATTGGATGTTGATCTTATATGCCTAATGTATATGTGATTTGTGTTACTGTTTGTCTTGATTTCTTTGATGATGTTTTGAATCCTTATGTGCTTAATAAGGGGGTGGAGTTGTGAATATTTAGTGATTTTAGGTGTAATCTTTTGTGTAGTTGAGTCTGAACATTGTAGGGATCAAGCTCAGGCGAGCCCGTGTGCATATTAGGATTAGAATATTGGCGGGATAATTGTCGATATATTTAGATGATTTGGGCTTGGAGATCAATGTTTTTCAAGCAAGATGACTAGCAAAAGATGAGATTGTAGGTTGATTGAGTCTGGGAGTTAGTTTATATATTTGGATATTCAAGTCATAGTTGAAAAACTGTAAAATACACGGTATGGGACGTGTAGGCTTGTGTATTCTAGTATTTTGATTAACGGTTATATAAGTGGAGTTGCATTGCATCCTTGTTCGACGTGCATGTTATGATTGATATGTATTTGTGTGTTCCATTATCCATGAAAAAGTTTTATGTCAATACTGAGCCACAGGTTGAGCTCACCCCTTAACAGATAGATAAAGGATTAGGCGATATTAGCTCCTCGGAGACAGACTATATAGGGAACGAGTCCCACCCTCAAGCCCGGAGGGAGGGGACCCTTACTTATTGTCTGTCCTCGTGTTTTGTCTTGTTTGTTGGTTGAAACATTAGAGTTGTACACAGAACGAGTCCCACTATCATATTTGTAGTTGGTTAAAACATTAGAGTTGTACACCCACCTACAATTGTTACTATCGATTTTAAGTTTGATGATGACTACAATAGTGCTTTTTTAAACAAACAAATATTTGTCGGCTAAAATTCCGCTACAACGCACGAACATCTAACATGAACAGTGTTACATTCCGGTTCTAGAATCAATTTACGGTCGGTTACTTCTTAATTTACTTTAATCTTTAACCATTTCTTAGTAACCGTTTTACCGTGAGAGGTCACAAAATTGACTTTTCATTAAGTCGAGAATTTGGGAAAACTTTCTTCATGAAAGTTGTAGAGGGTGTTAATACGAATCCGTAGACATGCTATTTGTCTTAATCGGAGTTCGTATACGAAAGTTAAGGTTTAAAAACAGGAAGTTACTATTTTAGAAAATTCTATAAAAAGGGGAATTTACTGTAGGTAGAAAGTGAAAAATCAAAACTTACCAAGTCTCGCTCTCCTCCTTCCCGACGGTTTTTCCTGCCGGAGCTTGCGCACGCCACAGCGCCGCCGTCGCTCCACCACTCGTCACCGCACGGATCTCAAAAGATCAGCCTCCGAATCTACTTCACTCCTAAGTAAACTTTCTGACCTAACTCGCCTTAAATCGGGAGAAATTTCGATTTGTTCTTCAAGTGTACAGTAGGATGTTCTTGATCGATTTTCTCCCTCGCTAGATCACCAATTGGTGAGTTCTTTATATGGATAGGATGGGTTTTAGGAGTACTATAATCTCTTAGAATTTGGTAGCTTGATTTGAAGTGTGGAGGGAGAATTGAAGGATTGAAGTTTTGAAGTGAAAAATTTCGGATTTAAGGAATTTTTATTCGATTGACCTATTTAGAAGTTGAATTGGCCTTCGAGTTGAACTAGAAAGATGTTCGTAGTGATGAGAGGAACAAACTGTGAAATTTTGGTGATGATTGGTGGTGGCCGGAGTTTAGCCAGAATTTTCTGCCGGCGACGGAGCTGGCGGCGGAACTGCCACCATTTGGGCAAATTTTCTTGCCCATTAAATTGTAAAAATTAAGAGAAGGCCATTGAAGGGCAGTTACTATTTTTTGGAGATTTATTCGGTACGTTTAGTTTTTTATTGAAGATTTGGATTTAATAATTGGATAATTAAATGACAACCGGTCATTTAGAAAGTACCGGCTAGGCGTGAGGGTGTAAATAAGGGTTTTTATGCTAACGAGGTATTTGAGGCCGACTCCTCACATTTTTCTAGAGGTGGTTAAGGATGAACGTTAAAGGTAGATATTTAATGTTGTTGCCCTTTTACTTTAATTGTGGGATTGAGACCTTAATTATGTATTTTGAACAAGACGTGGGGGAGCTCGAGCTGAGCAGTCTTCAGATAGCCGGCAGACTTAGCAGCATCTTTGTGAGTGGACTTTTATTTTAAACATAATGCATGAACATATTTTTATTAAGTTTCTCCTTTATTTATGAAATTTCCTCCATGTTGAGTTTAGTGGTGATTTTGGAAAAATTTGGAAATTTAATACTTTTAAAGATAAGTGAGCCGGGAAAGAGGTTTTTAACTTTCCCGTGAGTTTAAATGATTTTCTCGGAATATGGTTTTTAATTGTTATTACTATTTTGGTTATGGAGGGGGATTATTTTTAAAAGGGAAAACTTAGCTCTTGGATTTAATGATTTAAAGTAAAGTCAGGGAACCGGTTTCGGATGTCTGAAAATGTTTTAAATTCAATGTGTTTTGGGAAAAGTCATGGGTGTTTTGACTTGGATTTTTGATTTATTCACCACGAGGTTTTCAAGGATTTTTCAAGTATATATATATATATATATATTGGTAGCTAGCATGGAGCCTCTCGTGATTATAGCTGGTCAGACCCTCTTCGATGGTAGCTAGTCGGAAGGACCCTCCCGGATAGAGCGGGTCAAGGGACCCTCTCCGATTAAGCTAGTCAATAGACTCTCTCGTGGTTTAGAGCTGGTCAGTTGTTTTCTCGTGGTTATGGTGTTAATACCCCATATCTTTAATTATGGATTTGAGCCAAGGAAATTGTTTTATTTTTTATTTTGTTCGTTTTCTAATGGTTGCGTACATAAGGTATTTCTTAGAAAAATTCAAGGGAGAACATTAAAAAAATTAGTCTTTACTTATTTGATTTTCGTCCACTCGCGCTAATAATTTTCAATGTTTCTCCCCTAGACCCTTTGTTTTAAATGCCCAGATTGCAGTGTTCGATCCGACTAGTTTTCATGGAGGCCTAACATAGTTACCGCCACTTTTCAAACCAACTGTAGGTTCCGGGTTAATCTACTTGTAATTTTCCTTGCTTCTACTTTACTTAGTCGCTCTGATACACATCGGGTTATATTATATTTTCGGTAAACCCCTAGGGATCTAGAACACGTTGTATGTTTTAAATTTGGAACTAGTGTAACATTGTTGTGTTAACACTTGGTGTGATTTGTTGTGAACTATTTAGATGTGTATCTTGTGGAGGATGTTGGTTTTTTGAGGCTGGTCTTACAAACATTGAGAGAGGCTCAATTGTACGCAAAGCTCAGCAAGTGTGAGTTTTGGCTAGATAAAGTGGGATTCTTAGGCCACATTATGTCGGCCAGAGGTGTTAGTGTGGACCTCCAAAAGATATGAGTTGGTGGAGACCCACTAGTGTAAAGGAGATACAGAGTTTCTTGGGTCTAGTTGGGTACTACCGCCGTTTTGTGGAAAGTTTTTCCAAGATTGCGGCTCCTCTTACTAGATTGATGAGGAAAAGTGTGAAGTTTGAATGGTGTGAAAACTGCGAGCAGAGTTTTCAAGAACTAAAGAACTGTTTGGTTAGTGCTCCAGTTTTGGCACTACCTGACGATAGTGGTGAGTTTGTGGTTTATAGTGATGCTTCTAGACAAGGTTTGGGTGGTGTGTTAATGCAACATGGGAGACTTATTGCCTATGCCACTAGGCAAATGAAGTCACACGAAGGAAATTATTCCACCCATGATCTAGAGCTTGCAGCGATAGTTTTCGCGCTAAAGTTATGGAGACACTATCTTTACAGAGCTAAGTGTCAAATTTTCACTGATCACAAGAGCCTTCGTTATGTGTTTACTTAGAGAGATTTAAATCTGAGGCAGAAAAGGTGGATGGAGCTACTTGCAGATTATGATATTAGTATTGAGTATCATCTAGGAAGGGCCAATGTAGTGGCCGATGCACTTAGCATCAACCCTTTTGTCTCTTTAGCTCATTGAGAGCGGTTC
Source organism: Comarum palustre (assembly GCA_951800085.1). Classification (NCBI taxonomy): domain Eukaryota; kingdom Viridiplantae; phylum Streptophyta; class Magnoliopsida; order Rosales; family Rosaceae; genus Comarum; species Comarum palustre. The sequence continues at coordinate 7,466,813 of OX637580.1, forward strand.
GGGTTCCGTTTCTCTACGAGTTACAGGCCTCTGCTGTTGAGCTATGAGAGGATGAAGTTGAAGCTTTGGTGGCTAGTTTTCTAGTGAGGTCAGTTTTAATTGATAAAGTGCGAGAGACACAATATAATGATCAGTCCATAGTGCAGTTGATTGAGTGGACATTTGAAGGGACAACGGTCGATTTCTCGGTTAGAAAGGATGGAACATTGATGTTCAAGAATAGACGTTGTGTTCCAAAAAGAAATGAGGAACTTAAGCTGGAGATTTTGGAGGAAGCTTATAGTTCGGCGTATACAGCACATCCTGGTAGCACTAAAAAGTACAGGACTTTAAAGAACCATTATTGGTGGCCGAACATGAAGAGAGAAATTACGGTTTTTGTGAGTAGATGTTTGATTTGTGAACAAGTGAAGATTTAGAGACAGAAGCCTGTTGGCTTGCTTCAGCCTTTGCCTATTCCTGTGTGGAAGTGGGATGACATTGCTATGGATTTTGTCTTCTGTTTACCACGTAGCTGTGATGGGCATGATGGTATTTGGGTGATCATTGATCGACTAACCAAATCTGCATACTTCCTGTCGGTGAACAAGAAGTATGCATTGGATAGATTGGCAGAATTGTATGTTAATGAGATTGTGAGACTTCATGGGGTGCCGGAGACTATAGTGTCAGATCAGGATCCTAGATTTGCCTCCAGGTTTTGGAGAGCTTTACAAGCAGCTTTGGGCTCTAGATTGCAATTCAGCACAGCCTTTCATCCTCAGACTGACGGGCAGTCCGAAAGGACTATCCAGACCTTAGAGGATATGTTAAGGTCGTGTGCTATGCAGTTTTCAAGAAGTTGGGGCAAGAACTTGGCATTAATGGAGTTTGCTTACAACAATAGCTATCATTCTATCATTGGTATGTCTACTTTTGAGGCACTTTATGGAAGGAAGTGTCGTACACCTTTGTGTTGGAATGAAGTTGGTGAAAGAGAGTTGTATAGCCCTGACTTGATTTATGAAACAAATGAGAAGATCAAGGTTGTTAGGGACAAGCTAAAGACAACTCAGAGTAGGCAAAAGAGCTATGCAGGTAATCGAAGAAGGGATCTTGAGTTTCAAGTGGGTGATTGGGTATTTTTGAAACTATCCCCTTAGAAGGGGGTAATACGTTTTGGCAAGCGGGGGAAGCTTAGCCCGAGGTACATAGGCCCTTACCAAATTATTGAGAGGGTTGGCTCACTTGCTTATCGGTTGGATCTACCCTCCAATTTAGCGAAGATACATAATGTCTTCCATGTGTCCATGCTTCACAAGTATATTGCCGATCCATCTCATGTGCTGCAGGAGCAATCAGTTAATTTGCAAAAGGATTTGACTTATGAGGATTTGATTTCAAGTTTGATGATGACTACAATAGTGCTCTTTTAAACAAGGAAAAATTTGTCGGCTAAAATTCGGTTGCAACGCACGAACATCTAACATGAACAGTGTCACATTCCGGTTCTGGAATCAATTTACGGTCGGTCACTTCTTAATTTACTTTAATCTTTAACCATTTCGTAGTAACTGTGTTATCGTGAGAGGTCACAAAGTTGACCTTTCACTAAGTCGAGAATTTGAAAAAACTTTCTTCATGAAAGTTGTAGAAGGCGTTAATACGAATCTGTAGACATGCTATGTGTCTTAATCGGAGTTTGTATGCAAAAGTTACGGTTTAAAAATGAGAAGTTACTATTTCGGGAAACTCAATAAAAACGGGAATTTACTGTAGGTAGAAAGTGAAAAATCAAAAACTTACCGGGTCTCTCTCTCTCCTCCTTCCCGACGGTTTTTCCTGCCGGAGCTTGCGCACGCCACAGCGTCGCCGTCGCTCCACCACTCGCAGCCGCACCGGTCCCAAAAGATCGGCCTCCGAGTCTACTTCATTCTTAGGTAAACTTTCCTACCTAACTCGCTGTAAATCAGGAGAAATTCCGATTTGTTCTTCTAGTGTACAGTAGGATGTTCTTGATCGAATTTCTCCCTCCCTAGATCACCAAATGGTGAGTTTTTTATATGGATAGAATGGGTTTTAAGAGTACTATAATCCCCTAGAATTTGGTAGCTTGATTTGGAGTGTGGAGGGAGAATTAAAGGATTAGAGTTTTGAAGTGAAAGATTTCGGGTTTAAGGAATTTTTATTCGATTGACCTAGTTAAGGCCGAATTGGCCTTCGAGTTGAACTAGAAAGTTGTTCGTAGTGATGAGAGGAACAAACTGTGAAATTTTGGTGACGATTGGTGGTGGCTGGAGTTTGGCCGGAATTTTCTGGCGACGACGGAGTTGGCGGCGGAACCGCCACCTTTTGGGCAGTTTTTCTTGCCTATTAAATTGTAAAAATTAAGAGAAGACCATTGAAGGACAGTTTCTATTTTTTGGAGATTTATTCGGTACGTTTAGTTTTTTTATTTGAATATTTAGATTTAATAATTGGATAATTAAATGACAACCGATCATTTAGAAAGTACCGACTAGGCGTGAGGGTGTAAATAAGGGTTTTTACGCTAACGAGGTATTTGAGGCCGACTCCCCACATTTTTCTAGAGGTGGTTAAGGATGAATGTTAATGGTAGATATTTAATGTTGTTGCCCTTTTACTTTAATTGTGGGATTGAGACCTTAATTGTGTATTTTGAACAGGACGTGGGAGAGCTCGAGCTGAGCAGCCTTCAGATAGCCGGCAGACTTAGCGGCATCTTTGTGAGTGGACTTTTATTTTAAACATAATGCGTGCAACATATTTTTATTAAGTTTCTCCTTTATTTATGAAATTTCCTCCATGTTGAGTTTAGTGGTGATTTTGGGAAAATTTGGAAATTTAATACTTTTAAAGATAAGTGAACCGGGAAAGAGGTTCCTACCTTTCCCGTGAGTTTAAATGATTTTCCCGGAATATGGTTTTTAATTGTTATTACCATTTTGGGTTATGGAGGGGGATAATTTTTAAAAGGGGAAACTTGACTCTTAGATTTAATGATTTAAAGTAAAGTCAGGAAACCGGTTTCAAATGCCTGAAAATGTTTTAAATCCAATGTGTTTAGGGAAAAAGTCATGGGCGTTTTGACTTGGATTTTTGATTTATTCACCACGAGGTTTTCAAGGATTTTTCAAGTATGTATATATATATATATGTGTGTGTGTGTGTGTGTGTATGTATTGCTAGCTAGGATGGACCCTCTCCGGATTATAGCTGGTCAGATGGACCCTCCTGAATAGAGCGGGTCAAGGGACCCTCTCCGATTGAGCTGGTCAATAGACCCTCTCGTGGTTTAGAACTGATTAGTTGTTTTCTTGTGGTTATGTTGTTAATACCCCACATCTTTAATTATGGATTTGAGCCAAGAAATTTGTTTTATCTTTTATTTTATTCGTTTTCTAATGGTTGAGTGCATAAAGTATTTCTTGGAAAAATCCAAGGGAGAACATTAAAGAAATTAGTCTTTACATATTTGATTTTTGTCCACTCGCGCTAGGCCCTTCGTTTTAAATGTCCAGATTGCAGTGCTCGATTCGACTATTTTCGTGAAGGCCAGACATAGTTACCGCCACTTTTCAAACCAACAGTAGGTTCCGGGTTAATCTACTTGTAATTTCCTATGCTTCTACTTTACTTAGTCGCTCTGATACACATCGGGTTGTATTATATTTTCGGTGAACTCTTATGGATCTAGAACCCATTGTAGGTTTTAAATTTGGAACTGGTGAAACAATGTTGTGTTAACACTTGGTGTGATTTGTTATGAACTATTTAGATGTGTATCTTATAGAGGATGTTGGTTTTTTGAGAGCAGGATGGCTCTAGGAGTGTTGGATGGTTGTTGGTTTATAGAAGTGTTCTTTTAGGTTTATTGTAGGTTAAGGGTTGTCCACTTATCAAATGAGACTATGTCGAAATTTCTGCAGAATCTTCTTTGGGAGGTGGTCCCCATAGGACTTACTTCAGGTTAAAGGGGTTTAACTCAGGGTGGGTCTTGGCAGTTGAGACTTGGTGTGATTTTTTAATGTTATTTTTAATATTTCATAGTTTGAGTGTGGTTAGTTTTTGGAATATAGTATATAATTCATATAGGGCTTAGATTACTTTATGTAAATTCCATTGTCTTTATTGAATGCTTCAAATTTTGATTTGCTTTTTTTCTTTTCCAGATTTTATTTTGTGATTTTTGACTTTCTCTTTGTTTTCCAAACATTTACTTTGTCATTCTTAATTGCATCATATGGTGTTCATTGATATTAATATTTTACTTTGTGTCGAACTTGTTCTGTTCCTCTCTTGATTTTGTCATCCAATCTTTAGAACTTTTTTGCAATGGATCTTGCAATTTTTGGAGATCAACCGAAAGTCACCCGTGAACAACTGATGACTTTTCAGAACGAGAGCTCAGACTTTGGAGTGAAATTGGATGACACAAACTATCAAGTATGAAGAAGACTAATGAAGATGCATCTTAGAGGTGTGGACAAGTGAGAATATGTCACTGGTACTCTCCAACGACCTAAAGAGGCTGGCAAGACACAATCTATGTGTAATGCTACAAATTCTACCACGAAGATGTTTCTTCTGAAATACATGACAAGACCAATCATGCTTTTGTTCTCTGACTATACTTCGTCAAAGGCAATGAAATGCAATTGCAACCACATACTATGCCCAGCCCAAGTTCTTACCCTTTTGATTTTATTTCGTATTTATCCCTTTTTTCCAATGAGCAGGACTGTATTTTGCTATCAAAGTATCAATGAAAGCCAATACCAAAAGCATTGCTGTGCAAGCCCTCATTTGGATAGTCCGTCTCACTGATCATGGTGCATTGCAAGAAAATAAAAGCAAAGAGGGAAAACTGGCCAATGGGGCATGGGAATGCACAAATAGTTCAGTTTTTACACTTCACACGCAGTTAGCAGCTTTGGTACCCTCGAAGATGAACAATTGAAGAAAATAGGGAAGGATACAAAACCAATACCAATACCAATCCTAAAGTAAGAGTTGGACAAAATGTTGGGAGCAATTTTGGAATTCTAAACTTTGTGAATCTTCTTCTCCTTCCTTTTCCTCTTTGCTGTTAAAACTACCATCTCTCCGTTCACTTGGGGGGTTTCTTTGTGTTTTACTCCCCCTGCTTTCTACCTTTTCATTTCTCTTCCCAGTTTGAAGAGTCAAAATTAAAAGAAAGAAAAAAACCCAGAGTGCGGATTTGTAACTGTTAGGTGAATATGTGCTATACACTCAATCCATCAAATCCACACTGCTTGTAAGTAAGAGACTGCTTCCTTGGACTTATAACGATCGCACAATCCACGGAAACCTGCCCATCAACACAGACTTTTAGCTACTGATCAAGCAAAGAAGATTACAAAGCTACTGATTAAGCAGAGAAGATTACAAAGGCACATCACAAACAAAGAAAAAGAGACAAGAAAACAATCATGAAGGAGAAGGGTACAAGCCAATATCAGCATGAATGAACCAACGGGCACCACCAAAAATCCACGAGTAAAGTCCAACTTAAAGTCATTTCTCTTCTACTTGTTATAAACAGGTCAGCAACCGATAACCTTGCGGCTGGACGCAATGATCTAAGTCCGCTAACCAGACTTATCTGTAGCCCTAATCATATGAACCCAGAATTGGAGCAGCAAGAAAGAAGGATTTCTTCATGTCCAAGTTTACAATGCATGTGATACCACCAGAGCAAAGGCAAAGCAAAGCTAATAATAAAAGGAAGTAAGAAAGTGGGAGTATTTCATAATTTAAAATCTTGAGCTCATAGTCATCACCGCTAAACTATGCCCGGCCATTTCGGGGTCACATGATGGCCACCGCAGACTTAGTAGTAGTCACATGGCGGGGCCACCTGGCTTTTACCACCCAGAGAGGCCAGATTAGTCACTGTCACAGCCGTCTCCTCCTTTGCTTCTGGCACAAACAGTTCACACACTTCAATCCCCTCTCATTTTCACTAATCTGCTCTGCTCCCCCTTATTCTCACTGTTTCTCTCTGTCGTGGCTCAAATTGGTATTCAAATTTTTCATATTCCAAAGAAAAAATAATAATATTGACCTTTAAAAATAGAAATATACAACATTTGGGCTCAAAGCAGGAAAGAATGTAGACACTCAATTTGATGAATAGCTACTACTTACCCAGACAAGGAAACACTTTCCAATGTGTAAGGGTATACACCCATTTGTTTATATCAGAATAGAAAATTACCATAGAAAATCTATCTAATTTGAGAACTGCAATTATGTATGTATAGGACTGAGAAAAAACGTATGTGCGCATAGAACCCAATTTAGATGACAAGCCCTTGTCACCATAAGATGACAACAACCAATGAACATGGGACACGTGTCTTTTTACAAAGGTTTGGCCGTAATTTAAAGATATAACATGGGGTTTTGGGTATTTGTGATATTTATATTTATGATTATTGTTGACACTTTTCATGGTCACCCACGTTTTTTTATTATGTGTGCATCCAAAGGAAAAGAAAAGAAAATAATATCATAATATAAACTCTCAACATATTGAAACGGAAGCAGACATTGATGGCATGGGATGGAAGAAGAATTTTTGAAGGACACAGAAGAAATAATAAAACTAATATTTCCCCAATAATAAAAGCAAAAAACATAAAATAATAATGTACATAAACTAGTGTCTAGTGGTTAGCACTCTGTCCGGAGTCTGGACTTAAATCCAGCGGCTCCCGATTGGACCTACATATATATTGAAAACTACTCTACCTATTTCACACAATTCTTTTCCCATTCAGGCACAGAATAATGACAGTAACAAATGTCACAAATGTGGACACAGACCCAAGTATCCAGCAACATGGCCTTCACTCAAATCTAGAACCCAAACGGCACGCCTAGATCTGGCAATCTACCAGCACTATGGCAAACTGGTAATTCCAACTTGTGATGTGTGTGTGATGACCTTGGAGAAGAAAAGGGTCAAGGCATATTGGCATGTAGCCATGAGGTTATTGGTGCGTCTCTAAAAAGAGGGCGTAAAAACAACGCAATTACCACGTCCCTTCGGCTCAACATCATCATCAACAAAGGCAAAAACCAAGCTTTAATACCATTTCTCCCAACCTTTTCAGACATGCTTTTTCTAATCTCCTCCCAACCGCACCATGACCCAGACACTAAATCTCGATGCTCAACATGCTCACTCTAAGCAACACAGGCAAAACAACGGTGCCTTTTATAAAGGAATGGCATTGATGCAAAAACAAGATTTGAAAGACAAAAACTAAACGTAGATGCCACACACAGCAACTAATGAAATTCCGGAAATTCCGGGGTTTACTCAAAGCAGGAAAAACTGGTTGTATTAATTGATTGATTTAAATTTATTTTTTTTAAAGGAGAAAAAGAGTAAAAGATTGAGTGTGACAGAAGCTGGTGGTGCGCTTTCCAGTTTCAGAGAGCGCTTTTCCGGCGGCAACCTCCTCCTCAATTCTAATACCCACAAATGGAAAGTACGAAAACCCAAAAATCCCAAAGGGAAACCAGATACTAAAAAACGAAACCGAAATAGGATTTGGAGGCAAATTTGGTTTAGGTAAATGGCACCAATGATGAGGTGGACTGACCTGAACGCCGGGAGAGTCGATGTTAAGGACGCGGATCTTGGCGCCGACGTCACCCAGGACCCGGAGCTCGACCCGGTCGTTGAGAGAAGCGTCGCGGATTAAATCGGCGGCGTCGGCCTGAATGAGATTGGCGCGATCGACGGCGATGGTGGCGACGACCTGCCTGACACTGTGGGCCTGCTGGAAGAAGCCGGGGACGGAGGCCTTGCCCAATGGGATGCCGCGGTACATGACAGTGAACCTGGACTCGCCGTACTTGATCCCGACCTTGTTGGGGTTCTCGGCGGAGAAGAGCATGCGGATGCTGAGGGAGAGGGAGGCCGAAGTCGAAGTCGAAGTCGGGTTCGGGTCGGGGGAGTTGATGCCCATGTACTGCACGCCGACTTGCTGGAGATCGAACTGGGGCTTCTTGGGCTTCACGGCGAGGATGATAACGAGGACGACGGCGAGGACGAGGAGGGCGAGGAAAGAGAAGAGTAGGAAGAGGCAGCAGCAGCAGCCTTTGAAGGAGGCCGAGGAGGAGCTGGAAGAATGATACGACGTCGTTGGGTAGTAGTGCCGGTTGCTGTTGCTGCTGCTGCTGCTGGGGTTTGACGGCGGTGGACGCGGCCTGTGGTCGCCGTTTGCGGTGGGCCCGTTGGCGGTGGCCCTTGATGACGCCATGGCCGTTTTGGGGTGAAACTCTTAGTGTTGATGTTCACAGACACCCTCTCCCCTCTCTCCTCCGTGGGCCTCTGCAATTGCTTGCTTGCCTTGCTTGCTATTGCAGAGAGAGAGAGAGCGAAAAGGCGCTAATAATTGACGGGGGCATTATGTACAGTTCGATGCGTCTGATGGTAATGATGATGAGGTGGAAATTATATGTTTTTTGATTTTTTTGCTTACCACTTTATGAAATATGGCAAAATTTTCCTAGGTTAACACAGTTGAGATTTTGGAAGTTGCTAATTTTAACAATTTTAGTTTTTAGAAATCATTCCTATGGCGTAGACATCCATAATACAAATATAGATCAGTATATACAAAACATTAAATTGATTCGAATCATTAATTCGCAAGAGCTTTCTCTAGTCTAAGAACTTTGTGTCGACGTCGTGTGGGGCGGATCTCTATATTGCATCAAACATTTACATTTTACTATACATTGAGATGCTGTCATCAAATGTAACTGATCTTAAGCACAGTGATGGACCTCGGTTTGGGCCTGTGTTTTCCTTGCTGGGATTTTGCATGTGCTTGACTTCTCAGCCTCCACGCTTTGTCTCTTCTTCAATGACGTGTTGGTGTTTGGCTTTGTGTGTGACTAACGCTTCTGGGTTCCTTCCGGCATATTTTGGGTTCTAAAGCTTTTAATCAATTGGTGTAAGATACGAATAAATAGGTTTTATCCCTAAATCTGTTTGCTTTGATCGGGTTCACTACCAGAAAAAAGACTTTAGCCGACGAAATATTGGTGTAAGATACGAATAAATAGGTTTTATCCCTAAATCTGTTTGCTTTGATCGGGTTTACTACCAGAAAAAAGACTTTAGCCGACGAAATTTTTTTTCATCGACTAAGTTAAATGTTCGTCGGCTAAAGTGGAATTTTCGCCGACGAAAAATTATAGTGGAATTTTAGCCGACGATCAAATTTTTCGTCTGTTAAAGTGATTTTTTCGTCGGCTATAGTCTGTGAACTTTAGCCGACGAAATTTGAAAAATTTAGCCGATAAAATTAGGGTATTTCGCCGGCTAAAGTACCTTTTAGTTACAAAATTGCACTACGGATGTTTCAGTGTCTGATTGACTATTGTGATACCTATCTGGAAGCAGAACGGCTTTGCGAGTCAAACTCATTGTTAATGCCATGACATGTGGGCTTTTTTGGCCATCCGAGTTCGTTTAAGGCTTTAAAATGTCGTTTTTCTAAACGCTTAACACACGAAAATGCCCATATCTACACCTATATGAGGTATTTTGGTCGAACCTTCAACACAACAAGCACTCATTATAATGAGACACAACTGTCCATCTAAAAATTTTGAGACATTTACCCCTTGATGATAGGACTCCCCATATAGATAAATAATGGTAAATAGTAGGCATGTTGTGATTCCGGTCATCAAAATTCACAAACAAAAATACGACCGTCAGATATCATCAATATGTTGAAAATATATCTCTGGTAAAAAATTCAACTTTATCCGATAAATTTAAGGACTTCATCTAGACGGTCAATCTCATAAGTCAAACCCCTAAATTGTATTGACTGCAATTATTGACACCGAGACTTTACCGGAATTACGTGATTTTTCAACCGTAGACGTATTTCACCATTCCGGTCATATCTTATTTCACGACTTTTTTACGTTTGAAGTTTCTACGTAGAGTTTGTTTTAGAAACGGAACTTAAAGCTTAATTAGTAAACAAGTTATACAACATTAGTACGCATGTTGTGATTCCGATGATCAAAGTTGAAAACAAAATTCCGACTGTCTGATATGATCATTATGTTGAAATATGTCTATAGGAAAAAATTCAACTTAATCTGACAACGTTAAGGGTTCGATCCTTACAGTTAATCCCGTAAGTCAAACCCCTTAACGCACGGAAACAGTCATTTGACAGTCTAAATTACTTATTTTACCCGGACCTTCAACTGAAAATAGTTTCAAATCGATGAGACGCAACTAGTGGTATAAAAATTTTATGAAAAATAGCCACCGAAGATAGGGCTACCACTAGGGAGAAAAAATGGAAAATTGTGTTACCTGCAACTATCGACACCGAGACTTACCGGAATTACGTGATTTTTCAAGAGTAGACGTATTTCACCATTTCGGTCATATTTTATATCACGAGTTTTTTTTCGTTTGAAGCTTCTACGTATAGGGTTTAGGGTTTTAGCTGACGAAATTAGGGTAATTTGTCGGCTAAATTTAAATAAATAAAATAAATAATTATAGCCGACGAAATTAGGGTAATTTGTCGGCTAAGGTTAAATAAATAAATAAAATAACTATAGCCGCCAAATTACTCTAATTTCGTCGACTAAAGTTAAATAAATAACTATAGCCGACAAAATTTATTAAAATTCGTCCGCTAAAGTTAATTAAAAATTCAAATTTTGGTAGGGATTTTTAAAATTTTTAAATTTTTTCAACATAACCTAGGGATTTTTGAGCTACCATCTGCTTAAGTGCCCTCTCGATGTCACTCCTCCCGAAAGGCTGAAGTAGCTTTTGCTTCATTCCTTCATTCACTCTACTCGGAATCTTCTCTAGAATCACATCCAAATGATTGCTCCCTTCCGATGAAAAGAGGTTTGAAAAATATTCGACAAACAACTCTTTAATTTGATTCGACTCCTCAATCCACTCCCTATTAGAGTTGAATAAACCCTAAACTCGATTTCTGCTGCCTCTATTCTTAGCATAATTGTGAAAGAATTTTGTGTTGTTGTCACCTTCTTTCAACCATGCTATCCTAGATTGTTGTTTCCACAACTCCTCTTCATACCTTTCAAGCGTATCTAACTCCACCCTTACCATCTTTCTCTGTTCTTGGACTCCATCAGTACCATCAAACGGCAACTCACTCAACTTGCCTTGAAGTTCTTTGATTCTTTTCGGAACATTCCTCACTCTCTCCTTATTCCATCTATCCAGTAAGTCCATACACCTAACCAATTTCTTCCCTACATCCCTGCCCCTCCTTCTTCGGACCCCCATGCCTCTGCAATGACATGTTTGCCGCTTTCCTCTTTCACCCAAAAACTATCGAACATATTTCTCCTCTATCCGCGTTTCGGCTCCAGATTCTCCCCATTTGTGATGAGAAAGATTGGTAGATGGTTTGAGGGGACATAATCTACGTGAAACACCTGAAGTCTGGTAAAGATACCCAAAGCTTCCCTATTTGCAAAGGCTCTGTCCAACCTTTCCATGATTGTTCCATTGCTCCAGGTATAACTCGGGCCTTGAAAATTCACCTCCGTGAGACCACACCGATGCACTGCCTCTCTAAACCGATTAATTTGTGCCTCTGGCCTGTCTCCTCCACCAAACTTCTCCCACTCCTCCATTATTTCATTGAAATCTCCGATTACAAAGAGAGGACTATCACACCCACTCATAAGTATCCGAAGAAGCTCCCAAGAGAAACGGCGCTGTTGCATAGAAAGGTTCCCATAGAATCCAACCAACCTTATCCTCACATCATTCTGGGTTATCCACCCATCTATGTCCAATGGATCGGCCCAAAACTGAAACCTGGACATGGTCTTTCAGGCTAAAGCCAGCCCACCACTTTGATGTCCGTCTTTCCACCACATAACATTGAGAGTATCCTAGTGGGTTACACATTCGTATCATTTTCATCTCCTTTTTTGTCTCCATTAAGAACGTAACGTCAGGGTTACAAACCTTGAGAAGTTTGCTCAAGGCTTGGAACTTGTGCGGGTCCCTTAACCTCCGCATGTTACAGCTCAAAATTTGCATTGTTCGTGATGGGCCCTAACACTGGAGCCCATCACGGTTTTCTTTCTAAGAACATCACGAAATTTGGTCATCTTACTAGGCGAGGCTGGAATCTCCATCTACTTTCTGCTTCCACCAACATGGAAGCCCACAACCTTCCTCGGCTTCACTACAGACTTCCCCTGCACCCTAGACCGGGTACCAGCACTCTGCTTCCTAGACATATCCACCACTAGATTTTTAAATCCTATTTTGGACTTCAAATTTTTCTGAATGGATGGCCCATAACTCTTCTTCACCAACAGCCCATCACGATCAAATAAGACAGGAATCTCAACAAAACCACCACATTGCATTTCTTTCCCTTTTAATTTTTGTCTCACAATGGTAGGGTCTTCAAGCCTGGGACCCTAAAATCCTTCCCTTTACTTTTGGTACCCATGTGATCCTTGAAAGTCTCCAACTTCCTCAAATCCCGCCTTTCCTCATCAATCCTTACTTCTCCAGCATCTTCCATAGTCAAATCCACAGAATCAGTAATTAGATTTCCCCCATCCTCACTTTCCAAAATTTGATCAGATATGTTCACCATTGCCGGACCTTGGAAACTTTCATCCCCACCTTTGCCGAACTTCAATGTATTCTCCGGACAACCATTCTCCACACGACGACGTTTCCAAGGTCTAAGGTCATCGGCTCTCATGGTCTTCCATCTCCGTTCGTCCACGAACATTACCTGACAACCCAGGTTCCGGAGCCAAAAATTTCCATCCTGGCCTCCCCGATTTAATCCCCAAGCCAAAAAAGACACCTTTTCGTTCACCACATCTCGCATTGTTGTCTTCCATCTTCCGTACCTAAGCTCCAATTTTGGGTTGTTTTCCGTCTCCGGACAATTTGACTTAAGATGGGAAAGAAGACCACAATAGAAGCAAAAGTGTGGTAATCTTTTATATTCTATATCATAACGTTTCACCTCTTCGTATCCAATCCTGACATTCATCATCTCGGCAACGGAGCTTCCAATCGGAGACGCACCCTTCTTTGTAGGCATGTCCCAATCATCTCCCCATACTACTCAACCTTAGTCCAAACATGCCTGCCAATGCAATCACCAATTTGCCTCCTCATCTTCTTGTTACAGTAGTGGGGGAAGACCACGAACATGGACCCAGATCTCAAACTCATCCAAATTCACATCTCTCAGATCTGTACACCCGTCCATCTTTTTCATAGTCATAAGAGCACTGTCAAAAGTCCACGGGGAGCCTCCAAGAACCCTTTCTCGATTTACTTCTGAAAGTGTTGAACAATAAAAAAAAGAGGTTGTGAGCTGCAGATGATTATCAGTAATTATCACAAGCAATAGCAGAAATATAATTACAAATTATCTCATTCAATACAGAGTCCAAAACTGACTGGTTCCACAAACCAACCTCCGAAACAAAGAAGAAAAAATAACAGAAACAAAGAGAAGGAGATTTTTCAACATGTCAGATAAGTATTGACCGGTTCATCTCCGTCAACTCCGTGGACGTTCAAAATTCGAACTCATGCTCATCCAATCTGTTCAACGTCCTCTATATAAAGAACACAATTCTGCAAACAAGGAGGAGCAGAAGGACGCCAGGAGGGGGAGCTACAGAAGAAGGCAGAGGACGAAGAAGAGAGCAGGTAGAGGCAAACGAAGAGGAGCAAGAGCAGGAGGCAGAAGCAGAGCAACGTGGAAGAGGCAGAAGCAGGTAGAGACGAAGAAGCAGTGCAGCAAGGAGAAGACGAAGAAACAAGCACAAGAGGAAAGCTAAAGAACTACCCAGCCAGCCTCATCTTGCATCACTTCCAAGCCCTGTGTTCTCATCAAGTCATACACCAACCTGCTCAAATGCCACGACGAAGCGCCAGTATCCACGAGTGTAAAGCTGCAACAAAGCTCGCTTGGCAAAGCTCTGTACGTGACATTCAAACCTCGTCGAAGGCTCTGCACCAAAGACGTCATACTCCATAGAGATGTTTCAAGTCACTCACAACAACAATTAAAAGCAGTGGAGATGATGTTTGTTACCTCAACGGAGCTCCATGTCGATACTGCGATTTAGCCACATCAGCGTCAAAGTGTCAGTCTCTTTTGTGACGTTTAGCAGTCTCCAAAGATCAAGCCGGTGTATTGTCTAGGGTTGAGAAGCTTTTCTTGCTGCTGCAGTGGCAGCCTTCGGCTTCCTCAAATCCCAGCAAATCAAGAATCCTCTCCACATGCTCCGGAAGTGATCTTTGTTTGTCAGCAGCAAATGTCAAAGTCCCAACAGTAGCTTCTACGCTCAAAGTCGCTTTGACTTCAACCGGCATCAAAGACGATGGCACAATCATGTAACAAAGGAGCAGCTCAAGTTAATGGCAGGGAAAAGAAGTTTGGTACCTCAGCAGGCTGTCGTCGATGTGCTCACAGCAAATACCATGGTGCCAAGCTCCTGCAGTCCTGCCTCTTGTGTAAAACGAACCTCAGTAACCGCAATATCGGTGTGTCAAGCTCCTGCCTCTTATGGAAATTATAGAGGTTTAGACTTATCAATCGGCAAAGCAACAAGCTATAGTCAAAAGCGTCTGCAACCAGTGTCATGACCATCACAGTGAGCCACTAGAATTTTACCAAGCCAATAATGGAGCAAGATGAAAAAAGGAGTTTAGACCCTGCATACAAGACACGTATACTAGCTTTTGCTTTAGGTGGCCATCAAATGACAAATGATCATCTCCAAGAACTTAAACAAAATGACAAGAACATGTATAATTGTGTGATTGTCAATTGCATAGGCTACGTGCCTCTTTCAAATTCAAACACCAAGGACATGCCAGACTTGTCTAAATGGAAACTGAATGGCAAGATATGCAGCTCCACCTCTTTTGCACTAACTGAAGAAGTTTAAAGTCTGACTAATTGAAGGAAGACAAAAGGGAGAAGAAAGTTTGGCGGTGGAATAATCAAATTGAGACAAAGACAAAAACCTTAATCACTCACCCATTTACTTGAGACTCTTGTCAATCGATGACCGCAAAGCAAAACCCATTTTGATACTCACCAAAAGTTTAGAAGAACAAAATGCAGTCCACCAAAATATGCAGGCAAAACCGGAGAACCCAAATTGCTCCAAGCTTCGATAAAGAGAGCTGGCAAGAGAAAAATAAATGTCAGGAAGAAATCTCTGGAAGAAGCTCATTGCAAAAGAGTTTACTCAATGCAAATGTCGGCTGTGTGAAGTGCAGAACCAAGTTGAAAAATACCTTCATCCATCTCCGAATCAGACCCGATCTCCATCTCTAAATTCCCCTCTATAATCGCGGAATTTGAATTGGAGAAGATGTCTATGTTCTTTTGGGGCTCGGTTATCGCAAAAGAGGAGTTAAGGTTCGTGCAGATTGTTCTTATGGATTTTTGGGTCGCTATGGTAACAAGGCTACAAATCGTAGGGTCGATATTCGTCAAAAAATTACGACGAGACCCAAATCAAATAAAATGTCTCTCTTAGAAAAGTCTTGGGCCTCCTACAAAAAAATGGAAACAAGCGCACTTTACTCATTGTCAAATTCAAAGGTCCAACTATAAAGCTCGACATGACAGGTGCCCAAATCAAGTCAACAGACACTCTACCAAATTGAGTGTCGACAAAAAAATACAGTTGATGGATTCCAATATGTCTGTCAAACTCAAAAGTTGGTACGAAACCGTAAATCAAAATAATGAACTACGGACGGTTTGATCCCTCAAACGGGGTACGTAGGCAATCTAGCGACCACTAAATGCAACCACTATTCCAAAAGAATCCTTGATTTCATCAGTCAAATTCCAAACAGAATCCCTGACCACCAGTCAAAATCGGCTAGTCCAAATGACTTCAGTCAAATTCTCAAATTCATTCCCAAATGTGAACTATATCGGTTTGATCCCTTTACAGGGTATGTAGGCAGTCTGGATTTAAATCTGGATTCAACCACAACTCCAAATAAATTCTAGGATCTTCTGAAGCCCCGCTCTACAGCTCATATGCCTTCAGACACAAATCCAAACACTACTCTCATTTCAAAATTAAAGTCCTCCAACGAGTCATTCACTTGTTGGGGATCTTGAACTACGAATGGCTTGATCCCTTCCCCGAGGGTACGTAGGCAACCCATTCAAAATTCCGGGTGCAGCCACAAAAACAAACAAACCCAAACACCCCTCTAGTTGGTATTTTCATTCTGAATCAAAGGGTTTTCCTCTTGAAATAAGGGGATGTAATTAAGAGATATTCTTATCTTGAATAGTTCGAACTTAACATAATAAAAGTTCTAGCTCCCTCAATGAGATAGAATGAGATTATGTTGAGTATATATATTAATTTACTATTTTTGCTCAACAGAAAGAAACCTAACTAAGAACATGTTGGCCCCTTCCACTTTGCAAACCCCCAAACTTCTCTTTGGTTCGCCACAACTCCCTCATCTTTTTGAACACAGCTAGGTCAGTCACCAGTTTTGGGGTCATCACCTGCCCAACCAGATAAAATCTTGTACTCCCCCAATTACCTTCAACTCGGCCTCAGCCCGCTTCCCACCATGTCTTCCACCGCACACAGAGTTGCCCCTGCCAATAACCACGCCTCCCAAAACCACTTCGCACTTCTCAAGCACAATAGTCGGAGCGTGTGGCCAAGACTAATCAGAATTTTCATACACGCACTCTTGTTCAAAACCCTAACGTCTCTCACCATCATAGAGAAGTAACTAAATTGAGAAAGTAAAGATTGTTATAAATTTTCTTATTTTGTATAAGAAGAACATTATTTACACTTATTTTTATGTATTTATCTATTATTATTATTATATTTTATAGTATTTTTTAAGGCACATGTTCAGACCGGCCACTGCACTAACGACACATGTTCAAACCCTTCTCGACGTTCGATTGGCGTGAAATTTTGATACCGATTGTCAAAGGATGTCAGAAGCTTTGTGTTAAAAGTACACTTCAAGAACTGGCCGAAAAAGTGGTGAACTGGTCTATACAACGACTGTAACGCAATGAAATTCAACAAAAATTACAAAAAGAAAACCTTAAAACGTTTTTAGGTTTCTTGGATCACTATCGCTCCTGCCCTAGCTGCTTTGCAGCTGCACCCATCCTCTCGATTGATGCACACCACCCTCGGTTGTACCCTCTTCAGTAGCTGATGTCGTCATCGGTCTCTGGTTTGTGTCGGATTCTTCAACAAGAATTTGAAGCTAATTTCGATAGGTATGGTTTCAAACCCATAACCTTGTTCAAAGTTCAATAACCTCAGGAGGATAAAATGGGTTCTTCCCTTCTTCTACATCATTTTATGCTTTGTTTGGTGAATTTGCAGGTTTATTTCGAAAACCATAAAACATGTGTGCACCTAGCCAATATGTGTCATTCTTTCTGAACGATTATTGAAATATTTTACTTCGTTTCTTGGCTATAATTTTTTTTTTAAACCTCATTATTCTTTCTTATTGATTGATACATTCAACAACTTTTAAATGACTATAGGAACTAGAACTCATTTCTTGTGATTTTCAAAACTTTTAGTCATTGCATGTCTTGATCTTAGAAATGAAAAGGAAGAACTTAATAGGATAAACATCATTGCCAAACAAGCTTGTGTTCCTATTTGTGTGTGCAACACACCCCTTAGTTTGAACCCCCTTGAGCCTAAGTTTAGCCTTTTTTTTCATCACCCATGTAATTTTTACCGAGCTTAGTATAACTTATCTCTACCGAATCCTTTGGGCCTAGTAGAGCATAAGTATGAAGTTTTGCATGAAGATGATGATCAGAAACAAGTGTTGTGGAATTGACTTGTTCTTATAAAAAGAAAAAGAAAAGGAAATGCCATGACAAGTAAAGAAAAAATCAAAAGGAATTTTGGCAAAAAATACAAAAGAGAATTTGGACATTGCCATTGTTATTCTATTCTGAAATGGGAATTTTGTTGACTGTTGGAAGGCTCAAAAACGAAATTATTTGGCCTTTGTTCTGTTTCATGATTTTGTAAGATCGTTAAGACGGACAATAGTTAAAGGGCATTAGAATTTGTTCGCCGCTTGTTGTAACTGGTTGTGACGATTTTGTTGTTGCAATTGTTTTTGAGTTTTGTTGTTAAGGTTTTGCTATGGGACTAACAAAAGCTAAGTGTGAGGGAATTTGATAGACGCATAATATGCTACATTCTTAAAGTATTTCCAACCCTATTTAGCTATGTTATTTCCTTAATAACACCATTTCTAACTTTTGTTATGATTGTAGAGGCATGAAGAGCGTAAACGAAGAAAAGAAGGCTAAAACGGAGAAATAGTGAAGAATTCTACTTGAAATAAGATTCTCAGTCCAATTAGGAAACAAGAGTCATACTAAAAGGAGGAAGCCTAGTCACACAAGGGGACTCAACGAAGTTCTAAATTGTGATGGAGAGAAGAGTCCTACTAGGACCAGGAATCGTAACCGAACAAGGACTCTCACCGGAGCGCGGGAACGAGTGAAACGTGGATAAGTCGTTTGTGGAAACTTTCTTTTTTTTAAAAAAAAAAAGGAAACTTGCTAAAACGAAAACTTTCATATTCTGACTTTCCATACTCATTTTAAGAAACTTTTTATTTATGAGACAGGAAATTAAGACACGAGGAAGTTAGGACAAAGGATGTTAAAACAAGAGAGAGAGAGAAGTTCTCTCGGCCGTGTGCACCAAAGGGAGAACGTCAAATTCCTAGGCAATTTTGCCGTGGGTTTTGAGAGTCCAACGAGGACTCTTTGGCTGATTTTTCTTCCCTCAATTCAAGGAGTTTGGATAAGACTATAATTCAGAAAATAGGGGTGTTTTATCTACAATAATTCTTCTATTGTATTTATTTAATTTCCTATTCGTCTAGGCAACTAACAAATCTGATTTTCTCCTTGTAGGAGTCTTGCCGTGCAAAGGAGAGAAAAAAGAGGAACGGCGCATCAAAAGCTTCCTCTTCAAGCAAGATGGCGCCATATTTCGAGGCGGGAGTTGCCGTGTAATCTTCCTAGCATCAAGGGAATGAATCTAGCCTCCACTTGAGCCACGTTCGAACTACAAATGCACAAGGAGTTCTAGAGAGTTCCTTTGGATAATGAACATAAATTTATGCATTTAATCAAGACCGTAGGATGAGAATCGATCCAAGGGATGAGAGGAGAAGATGGTGTCGCCCTAGCCTCTATTTAAAGCCACTTTCCCAACGTAAAAGGGGTCAGCCATTTTCACGTTAAATTTGAGAGAGAGCAGAGAGCACCAAGGTGTCACCTTCTCATCTTCCTTGCCGAGTTCCCTCCTTGTCAAGCCTTAAAGGACTTCTTCAAGAAGGCAGCAACGTAGGAACCTTAGAGAGAAGAAGCCGAGCATCCCTTTCGACGTTGACAAGCTTCCTTAAAGACTGATAAAGTGTAAACGTTACTTTTACCTTCATAGTAGACTATTCTCTGAATTTTAATGGTATGTTTCGGATGTTAAACTATGGTTTTGGTTGTTTTCGTACTTGAAGGATTTAGTAATTTTATAAAGCATGTTCATATTTCGTTTATGATTCTTTAGTGATCGAAACTTGTGGATTTTTGACAATTGAAAGTTTACATTTTTGTTTAGATACATATGTTAGAATGCATGCTAACTATTTTCATGAATCATGTTTATCTTCTTTAAGTGAGCATGATTCTATAAGTGGTGAAAACTATGAAAAATGGTTTAAAGCGTAAGCTATAATGATGTCATGTTACAACTTCTCGGATGTGCGTCATTGTTCAATCTCAATTATATTATGTTTAATGATTCATATTGATTGTGAACAAATACTCTTCATTAATACTCTTCAGTATTAAATGTAGAGCGATTTGCATGAAATGTTTTAAGCTCTAGACTTTTCTGTGCTTAAAGACATGTAAGCAGAATTTGTGCGATGCATCGATCTCTTTAGGCTTGCATTGCGAGATTGTTTTGGTTGTTGAAAAGTTGTTGGATATCGGATTGCTAGAGATGAAACTTGATGTTGATGTGTGGTTAAGATTCGAATTTATCTCTCTGTGGAAACGTGGAATGGGTCGATCATTTGTACATATCTTATCTTAATTTTATTGTTAGGAATGTTAGATAAAAACCAACTCTTAAACACCCTTTTTTAAACTTATAATTTTGTAATTAATTGTAGATAATTGTAATTATTCCTTTGCTGATTTTATAACTGAACTATTTGAGCGCCCTTTAAGTTCCCCGGTTTGATCGAACCTCATTTACCAATGACAACACAAAAAGGGTTCTATTTTGATGACACAACCCGGAAACGGTTTCGTGCCATGTCACTGCACATCCTCTCTTTGATTGAACCCAAGAGCAGTAGGTGATTAGATATCAAATCCCCGTTCGGCAGCTAACCAATGACGACGGCAAGGCAAGAGTCAAGTCAACCATTACGACACTACCGGACAAAGATGGAGTTTTGGGAGGAAGCGATCTCTAGGGTTTTGCTGTCTAGAAAGATGTTTCTATCATGCTCTCTTATACAAGCCTTTCTTTCAAGATATTATGAATGAAGATGAAGATACTTAAAAGTTAGTGTAATCTTTAATCTCTCATATATGTCAAAAAAGTGATCACGTAGTGGAAGAGTCCTATATATATAGTCTCTATCCAGAGCAGAGCTTCGCTTTGAAATTAAAAGTGTGGGGCTCCTTGTTTGACCTATTTTCAGGTCACATTCCCACCTTTTAGTGTATAGAACATAGTGTGTGTCATTATATATATAGGCTTTCTTGGTTAATGACGTCTTTACCAAGAGTTTGGTGCGGATTTCCTTATTTGACCCACTTTTCGATCAAAATTTCTCATCTTAGCCATTCATAATCTAGCTATACATGTATAGATCATCTCTATAAATTTTAGCAGATTTGGTAATCCTTAAGGTCTCGAAAACGTATAAATACAATGAACGAAATCAATTTGTTCAATCGGAACCGTTCATGTTTTTCTCTGTAAATCACAGTTTTGAATGCCTTAACGATAACCAAATTAGTTGATATTTTACAGAGATAATCTACTCATATGTATCCAGAAACTAAATAGTTAAGATGAGAAAATATGATCTAAAGGTTGGCCAATTCAAGAAATCCTTACCAAAGCTTAGGTAAGGACGTCTTTAGCTGAGAATATATATATATATATATATATATATATATTAGACGAAATTTTACAGAGATGATTACGACATATATATCAAGATACTGACTAGCTATGATCGAAAAATTTGACTAAAAAGCGAGCGACATATGAATCTTCACACTTTAATTTCAGAGTGAAGGTTCGTTCTGGATAAGAACTGATATATATGTTCTCTATCCAAAGCAAAATTTCTAAGAAATTAAAATGTATCCTTGTTTGACCTATTTTCAGGTCACATTTCCACCGTTCAGTGTATAGAGCGTATTGTACGTCCTTGTTAGAAAACCAAGGTTCAGCCATAAATTGTTCATTAAATTCAGCCATCAAGTATAATTAAATTCAGTGAAATATGGACCTTCAACTTTAATTTCAAAATGAATGTTTGCTCTGGAGTCTGGACAAGAACTGATAGTCTCAATCCATAATAAAATTTCACTCTCAAATTAAAGTGTAAGACTCCTTATTTGACCTATTTTCAGATCATATTTCCACCGTTCAGCGTATAGAGCATAATGTACGTCATTCTTGTCAGAAGACCAAGGTTCAGCCATAAATTGTTCATTAAATTCAGCCATCACGTATCAATGCAAAGTCCTAAAAACATAACCAAATTGTTCACTAAATTCAGCCATCATGTATCATCTAATTTCATCCACATGGCAAACAAACTATCTGTGTATCATCTTATTTCATTCCCATGGCAAACAAACTATCTGTTGCTACTTTTCTCCTACCAATACTTCTACATTCGTAAGTACTGAAATACACGTACATGGATAAGGGGAGAAAGATAAACTCTCAAAGCACATTATAAATAAGCAACTCTGAAAGCACATTACATAAATGACAAACCAAAATGACAACTGCTAGACTTATGCAAGTAATTCTTCTACAATTCCTAATATAATTCAGCTGGATGAAAAAGTGGGATAAGCGGCTTGAATTACACACTAATCAATATTATCCGCATTTGGACTGGCATTACCTGCATCTGATTTAGCTATTTCATCAACCATTCTACTGTTATCATCAACATCTAGCACATCATCCATCATGTCATCCTCCACTACGTTGATATCTTCCACATCATCCTCATCTTCATTGTTGCTTCCATCAGGGATCTTTCTTTTCTTGGGACCATGCTCAAGCCTATGTGTGTCCAACTCTTTATCCATTGTTTCCTGTAAGTTCATGGTATCATTGTTGGCCTTCCTTGCTTTCCTTGCATTTTGCCATCTCTCCAACTCCTTTTCAACATTTGCTAGATACTGCTCCCCAATCTGCTTCTGATAATTGCTCAGTTCCTCCCTTCGTGCTGCTTTCCATTCTAGGAACTCCTGATATTCAAATTTGCATAAGATGAACAAAGCTTTCAGATTGACACAAGAAACCAAAAACCAGTACATTGGAATTACTTTGATACATATCTGGCACACTGAGGTTCAATTCCAACATGATTCCACTAATCAATACAAGAAATAAGGGATAACCCGCCGGATTGTCTGGTAAGAGGAAATTACAACACATGCCACGTTTTGTGAATATGAGCATCAGTAACTAAGCCTAAAGCCTAATTCTACACCCACAAGTCCTAGGTTGGACTCACATCCATAAACTAAGGAGAGTGATTTAAATTCAGATGCAAACGAGGCACTTCATTTATATTATGCGAGAATGTAGCAAACATAGTTGGCCTCTATAATTATCCCATATATCAAGTTATTTAAAACAATCCATGTGTATGCAAGTCAAAGTAGCTAACCTTTTCTTTTTGCTGCTCAGCCAAGGTAGCATCCTCATCCAATGGTTTCTTGGGTAGATAGTATATTGGAGGCTCAGCCTTGGTCCTGAAAATTGGACAAATCCCATAGGTTAAAAACGATGTAAATCAATCATAAAGGAAAGTTCAAATTTAGTTCTACCTAAAACCCACAATAAAGTAGGAAAGATCACTCAGCAAGTAGCAGCAATCTACTATTCACATGAATAGAAACTTATCTTCATCTCAATAAAATGTGAATATGGACACTTTTTGGACCAAAATAAAAAATAACCTGGAAAAAGGGGAAAGAGAAAGTAGTTAGACAATTATATGAAATTTTACAATTGTAAAAGATGGTAGACTCATAAAATTGGCGCTAGAGGAAACACCCCAAAAAATTGATAGTTGGAAAACCTGTACCTTATGAAATTGCTAAGTTTCTTATGATGCTCACTCCACTGAAGAAAAAGCAGTTCCAATTTTTTTTCTTCAGTCTTGGCAGCAACACGTGCCCGCAGAGTCTAACAACAAATAAATTCAGTTGATATAAATTAAGAATCACCATGCTCCTCAAAGGGAAAGTGCATTTGGGATTACTAATGGAGGTCAAAGAATTATATAGAGCAAGGAATGACAAACCAGATCTCTCCTCCGCTTTTCCGCAATTTGTTCTCGCTCTTGTATCCGAAGTCTTTCACTTTCTTCGCGTGCTCTTTGCTCAGCCTAGATATCAGAAAACAATGATTCATCATTAAACTGAAATTAAACGAAAAAAAAGAAGTAAAAGAAAACATATGTTTGAGCGTTCAAAATCAAGAGATGCAGGTCCATCCAATGTTTACTCTAAAATCGAGACATGCTGAAAAAGAAGAAGATCCAAAAGGCACAACAAAACTATATGCTTTTGAGTTGGTCCAAAGCCAAAAGAGAAACAGATCCAGATATTACGGAGACAGTGCACCCAAAAGGAACAATAGGATGCAAGCACAAACATCTCTCAAGTCTTCTCTCAACTGGGGTGTACTTGGGCATTTAGAACAAGTATAACTCTCTGTTCGAATAACTGGGATGTACTTAGGCACTTAAATTAAGGATAGCATTGAATAGTCATATCTTCACTCACTCTTTGTAAAGAATTTGATCTCCGCATGAAAGCCTCTGTCCCTGAGAGTAGCATGTCTTCTTTCCTGAATTTCTGCAACAATTCCACATAAGAATAAGTGACTTTACATAAAAATAAAAATAAAGCTGGACAATTTGTGAGGGACATGTTTTCTTTTCATTACTTAACAAGTTAATTAACCTTCAGAACTATTAATAGGCAAACACATCCCAATCATATATCAACCACCCCAAAACAGTTACAGAACAAAATGTCATATGCTATATCTAACAAGAATTTGCATCATAGCTACATAAACCAGTTTAGTTATGAGCTTCTAATCAAAACTAACACCTAAAGTACAACACACCTCTAAAGTGCCCAAAACATGCCCTAGCATTCTTCTGTTCCTGTTAACCACGCTGGGGTCTTCTTGCTTTGGCAATACCCTCGGAACAAGCTCAGTTGGCAGAATGTCAATATCCTAACAAAACAGTAAACAACAACATCAAAACTCAATGAAGAGTTACAGTCCAACAGCAACACTCATGGGGGAGATGAGACGAGACTCAACAGGTTACCTTCTTGGTTGCTCCATGATTGCCATCCCTCCTTAACCAGCTACTTTGTTGGGAATTTGACAACTTCCTATCACTGTGATCAGCTATCACCGCCTTGCTTGAATCCTTCTTCTTCGCATCCTTGGCTCCTTCAGCACTCTCAACTATCTCTCCATCCTCTACCTAATTTGCAAATCATGACGATATACACTTTAAACACAACTCTCAGCTTATTTGAGGGTAAAGGTTAGGGGCTCTCACCTTGACAACAGCTGACGAAAGCCGGCGTTTCGCAGGAGGTTGATCCTCCACATTTGCCCTATCTGCCTGAAAATCGAATTTAAACAAATCAAAAACAAGGGCTGACAGGCAATGAAATTGAAATTGAACAAACCAAATTCGTCTATTACAGGTCGAGTGAAGCCTCGCGGGCGAGCACCATTGGTGGCGAAGTTGCGGGGAGAAGGAGCAGCCAAGCCTCCTCCTCCTCCTACCTTGCGGAGTCCCCTAGGGTCTCGTAGGCGTTCATTAATCTGAAGACATATAGAAATAAAAAATTGAGAGGAAATCAACATAGGTATAGAGAGAGAGAGAGAGAGCAGACCTCGCGCTGCTGGCGCTGGAGCTCATCGATCTCCTTGCGGAGCACCTCCTCTGTTTTCTCAACTGCGGCGCTTGCCATGACTCGATAAAGCAAAACCCTCAACGCTACTTCGTCTATGTAAAAGGGTGATTTTCACACATTAGAGTTTAATTATTTGTTATTGTGATTCTCAAACGGGTGGAAATTTAGAATTTTTATGTTTATGTAGTTATTTATTTAATTTAAAATATTTTTAAAAAAAGTTTAGTAAAAAATTATAAACCTTTGATAATTGTAAACCTTTAAATTAATTAAGAGAAATTTTAACAAATAACCAATTTTAATTGTTCAAGATGATATTTGACCAACGTTTAAGAAATAGTTGAAAACTAACCGTTTGGTCTGATGAAATGACATTTTACCCCATCTTCATTCTATCCGCCTCGTGTATGTACATCTAATAGTCTAAATAACGGTTATCGATATCGTATCGGTTTTGTAAAATAAGGATATATCGGGGTTATATCGAGATATATCGAATTATATCAGATTTGCTAATTTTTAATTAAATTTAATATATTTATAAACATATACTTCAAAATGCTTGAGAAAGTAAAACTTATATTTCAAAATGTACCAATTAAAAAAGAAAAACATTTGATTGTTTTGACAATGAAAATATATAAATAATATTAACTACTAAATACAAACTAATAAAAATAGGTGCTTACAAGATAGATTGAGATGATCATGAATCATAAATTCTATCATCATCGGATTCAAACTCAAACTCATCATCCCCATTATCTTCATCCTCATCTTCCGAGACAAAATCATCTTCATAAGCTCTCTTACCTCTCGGATTTCACTCAAGGGTGGTATTTCACTACCCACTTCGGATAATGAGAATTGTAGTTTAAGGATTTTTGTATTCGTTTTGGAGGGATCTTAAACAGGAGACTAAGAGGTAGGTTGTTCAATAACAGTGGGCAATACCTCTGTCCTCCTTTGATTCAACCACCCATACCTGGAAGGGTTTAAATTATAGGCGTTTTGGATTGATCATTTGAATCAACAAAACCAGAAGAGAGAGATCAACGAAAACAGAAGAATGAAAAAGAGGAACTGAAGCAATCGGGGGTGAAGATGAACCCTAAACGTATCAATTAAAAAAACAGTCCAATTAAAAAAAACTAAGCCCAATTAAAAAAAACTCATCGATATATCGGATCAAACCGAGTTTGACCCGATATATCGGGAGTTGACCTGATATATGTCGTTGACCGATAAATTTAGCCGACATGCCATTTATCCTCTCGGATTCTAAATATCACCGATATATCGGCGATATATCTCGATATTTAAAACATTGTGTACATCATCCAAGACGCCATATCAGTGATAAGTAAAATTGTAAAACCGAAACATATATCTCGATATTTAAAACATTGTGTACATCATCCAAGACGCCATATCAGTGATAAGTAAAATTGTAAAACTGAAACATACCCTCAAATTAGCCTATGTGTACGACCTAAAGTGATCAAAAGTGTATATAGATAACGAACTGATGAACCCAAAGATACAAACTTCAATCAACTTCGTATGACATTCTTAACAAAATTAGCTAGCATCAGTTTTGTACAACATATTTACTGGGTTTGTCTCGATCGGAAACTAGGCTTGAAGAACACTGGCTCAAATTGAGGTATGTTTCTTTGATCAGTTGCATCATATTGACCATACCATTTTGTTTTCTCAGTTAAAAGAAGCAGTCAAGCAGAGGAATATGAACAATAGCCATTTCGACAATTGGGTTAGTCTGACTTAGTCATGTTGATCTTATCGATTGCCTCCATTTCTCGGCTTAGAGCAAACTAGCAAACTTTGAGGTTTTGGTGAGTGAAAGGATCAGAGAGTATATTTGCTACCATGTGTGAAAAATTGAAAGGTGTATGGAGATTGACATTGAGCCGTGAGACTTGAGGGCCATGACAAATGAGTTTTGGAGTATAGCAGCTTCCCTTGTGTAGGGTTTAGAATTTTACAATAGTGGTAGCTTGCACAAATCGTGTAGAGATCAGAAAGAAAAAAAAATTCAAATAAGGGCAATCAAGACATTTGGCTCTTAAATACGGTCATTTTTCAACACTTTAGAAAAACGTGGTTAAAAATCAATTCAAACGCATAAAATTAGTCATTTATCAAAATTTCTCATTAATTAACTATAACGGTAAAAAAGTAAATAAGTACGTTATAACAATAAAAGTCAAAAGTCAACTTTAAAAAAGTTAAGTCATAGATTAACATTAAAACAGTTAAAGTCAACATTAACTAATTAAATCAACTCAGTAACAGTAAAGTCAACACAGTAAAAGTAAAATTGTAAAAGTTAAAAGTAAATATGTCATGATTCATTTGGTAATTTCACCTCATGGTAAAACAATAAAAATGTAAAAATGACGCGATAAAAACCAGAGTTTTTACCGTGTCTTCTCTGATCTGCTAGTTTGGCTTGAAACCAAGTTTTCTCGACCAAACCGAGCTCCTCCACCTACAAATCTATGTTTTACACCATCCCAGCAACCTAGCAATGCTAAAATCAAGAGAAAATGATGGTTTCTCTACCTCGACAAACTTGAGCAGAAACTTCTCCGGCATATTCCCTCTGGCGAAGCTTTCCAAGTGTTCTCCTCCTCCTCCGAGCTACTCGGCAGCTCCTTCTGCTACTTGGAACCTCTCAGGCGCTCTTTCGGTCCGGTTCGACGTAAAATCCGACTAGGCAAACTCTGGTGTGTTTCTCCTCCTCGGCAGGGCTCCAGTTTCGATGCCTCCGAGCTGTTGAGGGTCTGAGCTTGCTGGTAGGGGCGAGGCGAAACCAATGGTAATGGCGATGAGGCAAGACGCACGGCGGCAAGGTACGACTTGGAATGGCATCTGATCTGCGGACACTCTAGAGGGAGAGATAGAGAAGAGACTAAGAGGAAATAAAAAGAAAGGGAAAGGAGAGAAAAAGGGAAGGAGGAAAAAGAAGGAAAGAATATAAGGTGTCGGTGGAGATAAGGAGAGGTAGAGAGGGGGTTTTATAAGGGTTTGATGGCTAAGATTTATGAACAAATCAACGGCCATGATTTAAACCTCAATTTTAAAATAATGGAAAACCAAAAACTTTTTATGAAAATCATATAATTGAAAATAAAATCTCAAAATAATCCATAAAATAGAACAAAAATACATGGAGTGCCGGAAAAATATTCCGTAAATACTCCAACGCATGTGGCGACGTGCGTTCTAATATAAAACTATTAGACTACACTTACGGTGTACCAAAATGAAAGTGAAAATAAACCCTAGATGTGTCAGAAAAAATAAATAAAAATATTAGGGTCTCACATCAGAGCTCGACGCCGATGACCATAACGTTTCACCGGTTGGCGTTCTCTAGAGATATTTGGACGAGGACCATGGAGATCTGGACGATGGACGACCACCATGAAGATCTAAACGACGATGACCACAACGATATCAGCTCAACCATGAAGATCTCTGCCTCTGCCTTTGGATTCTGACGTCGTCGCTCGAGTTTGTTCATCTACTCAAGTTTACTACCCCAGCAAAAGTTTAATAAGGGTAGTAAACTTTATTTTTGGCATCTAAGTTAATTTTTCACTATTTTTAATGTGTATAATGGGCCTTGGAGATACAGTTTTGTAAGTTTACTATTTCTGAAAAAGTTTACTACCTCTAGTAAAAGTTTATTAGGGGTAGTAAACTTATAATTTACTACCAATGCCTCGAGTTTGTTCATCTGCTCGAGTTTACTACTCCAGTAAAAGTTTAATAAGAGTAGTAAACATTATTTTTCGCATCTAAGTTGATTTTTCACTATTTTTAATGTGTATAATAGGCTTTGGAGATATTGTTTTGCAAGTTTACTACCTTTGGTAAAGTTTACTACCTCTCGTAAAAGTTTATTATGGGTAGTAAACTTATGATTTACTACCAATGCCGAAGCAAGACAACGTCGATCAACGCCTCACCAACGTCGATCAATGCCTTGACGATGATGACTCTCCAACGAAGGATTTACAAACCTCTCTCTCTAACGGTCACTCACTGATCCTTCGCCTCCATGTAATCTCTGCCTCATCCTCTCCGGTTGCTACTACACTGAGTCTGAAGAGCAGCGTCAAATCCAGATCTAGTCATGTCGTCTACACGTCGACGCTAGAAAACGTCGATAGTGGGGTTAGTAGACTTGGATTTGATGAAATACTGGGGTTAGTATATTTGGTTTTGGAGTATCACTACCAGAAGAATGGCTTTAGCCGATGAAAAAAAACAAGCTGACGAAGTCATTTTTCATCGGCTAATTAAAAAAATTGTCGGCTATAATCAACTAATCAACTGTAACCGACGAAATTAAATTTTTGTCTGCTAAATTAATTTTTTCGTCGGTTTTATTCTTTAAACTTTAGCCGACGAAATTTTAAAAGTTTATCCGACGAAATATATAATTTTGTCGACTAAAGTGTCTTATATTTGTAGATCTAGACAACATCTCATTCGAAAAAAATAGGAGAAAAAGTTTAGGTATTGTCGAAATTGTTGGGAGTTGTCAAAATCTATCCAGAATTAGTTTGTGGAGCTATATATAGATACGTATATGTGTATAGATGTTGATTTTGAGTTTTATTTGAGTTGATTTACATTTTTATTTAAGTTGATCGATTTTGAGTGTGATTGAGCTGATTTTGATTACGTTGGATGTATATATATATATATATATATATATATATATGTATATGTATATGTGTGTTGATCGATTTAGATGATGATTTGATAATATATATGAATTTGTTATTAATAAGTAGTATATATATATATTAATTTATAATATCGTGTAGATGGTATGAAGTTGTTGATGATATGAGTTGATGATGATTTTGTGATGATGTTGATATATAATATTTTTATGTAATTATTAAGTATATATATGTGTTATTAATTAGTTGTAGTAAAATACTAAATGAATTGAGATTTTATGTATGTAATTTAATTAATTAGACAGTATATGCCTGTAGCCGTTGAAGGGTTCCCGTTTGTTGAGCTTGTGCAGCCCTTCCCTAGAGTTGTCAACACTGTTGGTACTGACACGTTCAACAAACTGTTTGCTTTCCAACAGACCCATGTGTACCCCGGTTGTCAGAAAACTGTTCTTGAAAGTGTGATGGAAGTAATAAAGATTAAAGTTGAGGCAAAATCGACTGTGCTGCCACACGGTCATCGTCTTCCTATCACTCATCATAAGGTCTGATGTGTCCTGAAAGATCATGAGATTTCCTACATCAAGATCCATGCATGCAGATATGAATGCATTCTTTTCTGGAATAAAGATCAAGAAGGGAATGACATTGGTGGCCTTGACACCTGTCCGATATGTCACACTGACAGGTATAAGTTGACTCCTACAGGCAATAGGAAACCTGTGAATGTATTTCGGTATTTCTCGTTGAGGGATAGGCTAGATCGGTTGTACATGTCTTCACACACGGCCAAAGCTATGAGATGACACGCTGAAAGGGAATTGCATGACGAATATACCCTTATACACTCAGCTGATGGGGATGCGTAGAAGCATATAGACAGAGAGTTTCCTCATTTTGCGACAAAGGTCTGAAATGTGAGGCTCGGGCTCTCATCTGACAGGTTCAACCCTTTTGGCAACATGAATCTTCAATACAGTGTATGACCAATGATTTTGGTACCATACAACCTTCCTCCATGGATGTGCATGAAGAAGTTATACAATATGTTGAGTTTATTGATTTCGGGGCCTGGTTATCCAGGAAAGTGTCTCGATGTATATTTAAGACCGTTGATTGAAGAGCTTAAGTTTTTTTGAGACGTTGGTCATCTCACTTATGACAAGTACATGCACGAGATGTTCCAAATGCATGCCCTGTTGTTGGTATCATCAGTGATTTTTCTGCCCGTGGGATGTTGTCGGGCAACGTTGTTATGGGTTATAAGGCTTGTCCAGAGTGTCTTAGCGATGAGAGGAGAAACAGCCATTGCAACAAGACATGCAAATTGGGTCACCGTACTCTCATTCCATATGATCACGAATGGCGGTTCGATGACAAGACATTTGATGGGACCATAGAAAAAGGTGTGCCTCCTAGAGGATGGACATGAGAAGAAATTTTTGCAGTGCTTAATGAGTATGATTTTGGGCAGCTCTGCAATCATCCCAATATTATGATGCCAATACCTGAAAGACTCGACATGTTCAAATTCTGGACACATTTGACTATTTGAGCTTTGGACATTTGAACTATTTGACATTTGAACTAAATTGATATTTGAACTATTTTGTAAAGGCCATAAAGCAGCTTACATAACAATGTTTTAGTTTTTAGTTTTAGTTTTCAGTTTTAGATACATGTTGAACTATAGGTAAGAGTAGAAGTAAGTAACATGACATGTTGTTTCATTTTGAGCCCGAAACCCGGGCGGGCTCGGCCCGGTTGGTACCGGTCCAGGCTTTCCCGGGCCTTGCAAATAACTCATCCGGGCCGAGTTTTACCCAGGTCCAGATTTTTAACGACAAAACCCGGTCTGTCATACTACCACTAGGCCAGGCCGGGCCTTGAAAAAACCAACCCGGGTTCAGCCCGCGCCCAGCCCTAACCATATATCTTCACCGGAATTAAAAGAGGGGAGTCAATCCTAGTTTTTTTATGAGGCCCACATAGTATTCCATTCCCCTATTGTTAGTAAACGATCAAGTTTAAGCTGAAAGATGGATTGATTCCATTTGAGCGTAAATAAACGCGCCATTAAATCTTTAAAATCTTAAAAAAAATTGTAAAAAGTTTAATTGCTTAGAATTTCTCCCTCGATCGCGCATGCTCTCTCGTCTCCCTAGTCTGCCTCAGTCGTCTCCTATGCGACAACGACGTTTTCGACCATCATACGTCGATCTTTCACCACCAAAATACTCTCCTTCATTTTCTCTACAAAACCCCTCAATCAAAACCCACAAACATCCTATCAGGACTCATCTCGGATTTTATCTTAAAATCCAAAGTAAATCCTGCTGGATCTACCTCAAAGGAAATTATACCAAAAAATCATGATAATCTCACTTGAAAATGGACAACCCTACCTGTAAACCAACAAAACACGTCTATAATCGAATTAAACCATCCACCACACTTGGAGTCATCATGTTCCCTAAGTCACATCACACTAACCAATTTAAAACATATCTTAACCTTACGTTTATAACAAACCCAAAAGGCAATTAGAGAATTTCTAAATTAGAACGATATGGTTAAGAGGAAATGAGCATGCGAAAGCAATGCCGTTGATTTTGTCTCATCTTCTTGTACATCTGATCTCTTCCAAATATTTCTGCAATTTGGCATTTAAAACAGAAGGGTCCAGGGAAAAGTATTTAAAAACCCGTTAGAGTGAATGAAAAATAATAATTTGAATAACGATAATTACAAAATAAGATACTTTCCCATTTTCAAAAATTTAAAATAGCTTTGCAAGCAATGTTCTCAACATTTACTTAAAATCCAAAACTTCTGAAATAAAAAACTAGCCCTGCTAGTTAAACAAAAATTTCAAGGAATGAATACAATAAATTGGGCCAATCCTATTGGCTCAGTAATTCATAAGAAAATGGGAAAATGTTTCACCAACGAATATAGCCTCTCAAGCTAGGGTCGGAACCTCTCACACTCTAAGAGCGTCTCAGGCTCAGCTAGCAATGATAATATGTATATATGGACCCGTATATGGTGAAATAAAAAGATTAATATGAAATTTATTATACTCCCCCAAACGACAAATTCAAAAGTACAAAACACAGTTCACAATCGTCTTAAAAATATTTGTTCGTTATCGATGAATTTCCCATAATAAAGAAAATCAAGTTGACATGTCCCACATATCAAATAAAATCAATAAAACCAATAATGCGTCCTCAAACTTAATTAAAGCTCTTGGGAATGAGATGGACCCTCCTTCTCTGTAATAAGTCCAATAAATATTATGAAACTCAATCTTAAATAAATGCTAGATAAAAGTACGAAATCATATGGTGACCATCAAATATAAATTCATTCCCATCTAAAATCTCATTTCTGGTAATTTTCCTATTAATGAAAATAATCATTTAAATATGCACATTGTTCTCCTGAAAAATTTTTTATGAAAAATGTTTCTCATATGGAAAAACATATATCAATTCACCATTTGTAAATTTTCGTAAAATAAAATCATTTGCATGCACTTGCTTTAAAATAAAAGTCCACTCATAAATTTGGGAGCAACCCTGACGATATTCGTAACACCACTTATCACGCCTCAAATTTTGAATAGTAAATTTTTCAAAAAATAAAATGGGTATGATAACATCTAAAAACTCAATAATTCCTAAATCTCACAAACCCAACAACAATAATCTATAGTAATAAATAAAATACAATCTCAACAAAGTGAGTCGCATAATACATCTGGCTTACACAGTTACTCGAAAATCAAGAAACATATAATCTCTTGGATCTAATAAAAATATAATACAAGTCTCATAGCTAAATTACCCCAAAACTATCCTGACAGGTCTCCAAGTCATGCATGTGGATCAACACCTGCATGACCAACCTCTACACCAAGAAATGATGCACCGAGTTGTAAAACAACAAACCCGATAAACTAAAAAGCTCGTATGAGTAAAATAACACATTAATCTCAAAACAACTTAACATCAGTAATATTTCACAAAAAGAAATATAAGTTCGAGTCATTGAATACCACAGTGATCATCAACAGTAAATCACACAACAATAAAGTCTCAACCCACTCTTCTGAAATATACTTACATCACTAAGCTCTATTTAAAATAGTCTCATAGCACGCAACGACATACATACTAGAGCTCTAACTGACCATAACCAATCACCCGTCCAAAGATATTGGTTCCCGGTATACTGTTAAAATGTCACTACAACAGTGACTGACCCATAGGTCAAAAACAGACGTCACCATTATGACCGATCTGTAGGTCAAAAACAAACGTTACCACTTTGACCAACCCGTAGGTCAGAAAAACATGCCCACACAAGGACATTAATATCAACATTATCTAAATAAATTCATATATATATATAGAACCCTTCCACTAAGGAATCCTTTTTTTGACATATATGAGGGATCAAACATTAGACCAACTTTTCGATTACATATCAACATCTCTACCGTTCAATACTTAGATTCATATATGTAGATCATTTCTGCAAAATTTCATCCAATTTGGTGATCGTTAAGGCTTTGAACTAACTGAAATCAATTGAAGCATCAAATCTATCAAACATGAACCGTTCATGCTTATAATTGTAATTCGTAGTTTTGAGCACCTTATCGATCACCAAATTGGATGAAATTTTGCAGAGATAATCTACATATATAAATCTATATATTGGACGGTGAAGATATGATTTGGTGATCAAAAAGTTTGTGTAATCCTTGATCCCTCATATATGTCAAAAAAGTGATCTCTCATTGGAATATCAGCCACTTCTAATCAGGGATCTATTTTGTTTACATATATAAGGGATCAAGGATTACACCAACTTTTTGATCACCAAATAACATCTCCACCGTCCAATATATAGATTTATATATGTAGATCGTTTCTGTAAAATTTCATCCAATTTGATGATCGATAAGGTGCTCGAAACTACGAATTAAAATTATAAGCATGAACGGTTTATATTTGGCAGATTTGATGCGTCAATTGATTTCAGTTAGTTCAAAGCTTTAACCATCACCAAATTAAATAAAATTTTGTAAAAATGATCTACATATATAAATCTAAGTATTGAACGATGGAGATGATATGTGATTGAAAAGTTGGTTTAATTTTTAATCCCTCATATATGTCAAAAAAATCCCTTATTGGAATGGTCATATATATATATACACATCCTTAAGTATTTTCACGTGAATAACTAATCAGAGACCCACAATTTATGAACACAAATGCCTCCAAAAAATATATGCCTTTAAGCCGCTCTTACTAATCCATCCATGAGCAACTCTGACATTTTCGGCCCACTAAAGCATAATAAGAAAAAAAAGGAAAACCCCAAGAAAATGAAATAGACAAGACTCCCACATCAAAAGAATGAGTAAGGGAGCTCATCCCTTGAACCTTATAAAAGGGGCCACAAACTTCCAAATGAGGTAAGTATACTTTTTCCACTCACTTTTGTCCTTCCTGGCGTTGTCATCTACTAACTTGAGCGTCAGAGTGACCGCCCTTGGGACACCTGGGGCACCCTCTAAAGCGTTTTTACCTTGACAGGGATCCGCCAGATAAAAAGTTGAAATCATTTCTTAGGACGCAACACCAACCTTCGGGCTACGGTCCACCCGGAAACACCACTTACAATCATATTCATGCATTGATGCAATTAACCGACTATTTTGTTTCTTTGAATGACAATCTCATATCTAAGTTCATGTACAACACTTAGACCATAGTTTTCCTCAATGATTCTCTCCAAGTACAGAAAATGTCATAGATCCTAGCATGTTGTTTATTCAGGTACAACACTTAGGCCATCAAGGGCGGAGCCATTATTACGCCTGAAGGGGTCTGAACCTCCCTTAGAATTTAGAAAGTTTGAAATTTAGTGTGTAATTTAGTTGATTATCATTAAAATTTGGTTAAATTTCATCATTAAAACCAACTCAAGAATTTCTTATAATCAATCAAGTTTAAATGATAAATCAATTATATTTATAGATTGATTGGTCTTTGTATCTTGACAATCGAAATAGGAAAGAAAGTTAATAAGAAATTAAATTACTACTAACAAAATTTAGCAAAATAAAATTTATGAAGCAATAAATGATTCAATTACTAATTTCTTCCCTATTGTTTACGAGTTATGAAATGTATAATACAAAATGTGCTTCACTTGAAGATTTTTGCACAAAGTTTTGTTTCATTTGAAGATCTTCATTTGACAAAATTTAATATAGGCTCTCTTATATATGTTTAAGCCCTTCCCTCCCTCCTCAAAGTTCAAATCCTGGTTGTGCCATTGTAGGTCATAGTTTCCTCAAGTGTATGATTCTCTTCAGGTTCGACAGAGATCGTATCTTAACCTACAGTCTATCTATTTACAGTATAAATTTAAAACACTCCACTTAATATGTTTTAAAAAAATAAGAGAATCATGTAAATTAATACTTGACGTATGATAATAATGTAATTTAACTAGTTCCATTAGACGCTTGCCCCTTTAGACTAGAAGTAGACTTTTGGGAGAAAAGTTTCCAGTGTAATCCTATTTGGTCGACTCATTTTATTTCCTTAGACTACTGTTTTCTCAGACACCTTTTGATTAACAAGTAAACTTTTTAGAGAAATTTTCAAGCCCACATGTTAGTGGTCCTATTTAATCTGCTCAATTTTAGTTTTTACTGTTTTTGTACACTTGTTGATTGACAAGTTGACCTGCTCAAATGTTTTCGTATAGGGAGTTACACGATTCACAAACAAAAGAGGCTAATGAAATTTAAATTCACATTAACTGAACGACAAGAAATGTTAATGTAAAATCACCTCAAAACAAAGTTGAGATCATGAGGAAACAAATTTGGACAAAATCACCACAAGTGAAAAACGTTCAGAGCAGAAACAGAATTGCATTACAACGTAGATGATTACAGATTCATAGATTACATTGAATTCATAGATGCCTAAATACGTAAGTCCTACCAGATGCTATGACTGGTGGCACACAACAGCCTTACAAGAAGAGTCATTAGTTATAACCCAAATACCAATTTCTTGAAGCCGTTTCTGAACAATTTCTGAAGCCATATCATTCGACCAAAATATTATCTTCTTTCCATCCCCTACAGATTTATTAACATTACTGTTATCAATCCGAACACCGAAGCTTGTATCATCAAGAGTGTTCACTCTCACACCCTTCTTCACTTCCAAGAACTTAGCCATTACATACCCAAAACTTATGCTCTGTTGCCTAACAAGCAGAGAGTTCACCATCACTGCAAAGTTTGATACGAGATCAGTACCCCCAACATCTTTCTGAGCAGAAGATGACCCTCTAGCAAAGAAAAGTTCTGGGCTAGTACCAATATAGAAATCATATGAGGGATCAGACTCGACAACAAATGGGCTGGTGCTGACCGGAAGCATGTTCCCATCCACCAGCCAGGAACTGTACCTAGATTCTAAGCACTTCTGTAATACATAGACCTTCACTAATATTTCACTGATCAATTGCACATAAGAATTGTGCACAGAAAGGAATTTATAAGCTCCTACACTCTCCAAAAACCGGTTTGTAATGATCACTGGATGTCCTCTTCTTGCCAGATCAAACAGGAACTCAGACTCCGGGCCAGTAAGTACGTAGTTCCGCAAATTTAGACTCTCAAACTGGCAGAGCAAATTGTTTACTACCATCTCTTTAACCCCAAAAAGGCTGACAATAATAACAGTGTCGTTTTTCTGCACAGATTTAAGAACATATCCAAGTTCATCAAGGCTCCCAATTACTCTTTCAGGAAATATTTCTCTGAAACAAAAATCATACCACTTGAGATCACCCATCGGTAACATATCCCAAAACTTAGGTTCAAGAGAACTTTCATCCAAAATATGTGAATCAGGCCCAGCTGTTTTCCCATAATTGACACCAGCATCTCTGTGCGAGACACTAAGGGCTCTCTCATGTAAAAAGTTTGTGTAGATATTGAAATAGCC
The DNA here is from genome assembly GCA_951800085.1 of Comarum palustre. Lineage (NCBI taxonomy): Eukaryota > Viridiplantae > Streptophyta > Magnoliopsida > Rosales > Rosaceae > Comarum > Comarum palustre. The sequence continues at coordinate 7,504,964 of OX637580.1, forward strand.
ACGGGTATGAATGAATTTAATAAACCAAGGAGTCCAGATCTTCTCTCCGATCTTTTTATACCAACCCGTTGTCACCTGCACATAAATTTCCCATCTGACTGAATAATATGCCAAAGAGAAAAGTGTACCAAGAAACAAATTTACATGCACAATTGTGAAAAAAAGACAGTAATGTACCATTCCATCAAGAAATGGTTTAATGCCTTTTGCCTTGTGTTTGTCATACCACAACCTGAATTCTTTCCATGGTTTTGGAAAGAGAAGTTGACCCCAAGTACCAACCAATTGGTATAAAAAGAGCCGTGTACTATCATCCAATTTTAGTTTGTTGCCGTGTTTACCTACAAGCCAACAAAAGATAAAAAATAATCAGTTCTTAACTTTTAATTGAAAGATAAAACTGAAACAAAAGCTCAAGAATTGAACACAATTAGTTCACCATCAAAGCCAGTAACAACAAGTCATCCAGAAGAACTGAAAAAAGATTAGCATGGGGAGTGTCTGTACCTAACAAGGTATTAATTAAGAGAATGTAAAGCCGTTAAGGTAAGCACAAATGATGACGGAGGGTGCACGGAGTGGATTAGGATTAGCAGATAAAGGATTTGATCACATTTAATGATGGGATATGCATAAGAGAAAGAAAAATAGAAATCTTTTGATATATCTGGGAAAGGATAACTAGATATTAAATATATTCTGAGTGCGAGCAATTAGGCTTCGACCATCAAGGCTTGCAATCCTCCTATTTTCTTATTCCATAGAAATGCCTGTCATCCTTCAGACATTCATTCAATTAACCATGCCCAAAAAAAATACAAAACAAAACTACAGTTAAGATGTAGCATTGGAAACTACTGTCAACCCTAACTTAGTTATAACGCACTCCAGCAACCCCAGAAGACAAGTCATACACACATCAATGTCGTTGCCAAAATATTAAAAATATTAATAATAATAGACTAATGACGAGGGAATGACATTTGGGGTTGAATGGACACAAAACTGCAGACAATAAAACCTACAAGCCTCACGATGTTAGTCAAATCTACCCACTGCAATTTCTCTAAATACTTCGTTGTTTCAATTTCTATAGAAGGTGGACATGTAACAAAACGAAGACTGCAGCATAGCTATACCCTGGTCACAGTAATGCCAAACCACTGCCTCTGCTACAAGACTCACATTGTCCACGAATTCTGCTAAATACAACACTTGAGAAAAGCATACCAAATCATGACAATTGATGCAGCATCACCTACTAACCCAAAAGAATGACCATTCTAACTGAAACATATTTTCTAATAGTTACATTTTGGATTGAAACTTACACGAAGCCATGTTTGATCAACAGAATATGAACAAAATATATATACGAACGCAAATTCACAGAAACCTTATCTTCCAATTTATATCCTCCAACTATGTCAAAGTTCTTTCATCAAATATTAATGTGTGTGACTACAACCCTTGCATACGCTGATGTCCTAATTTTCTATCTAAATGTAGATAGGGCCCCATGTGTAGTTTTCCATCTTATTGTAGGATGTCTAATGTGTGTGTAACTTGTAATAGGGTCAAAACAAGAACTTTACTGCCGAGTTTGTGACTAAACAAGAACTGTACTCAGCATTTCACTACAGAAGAATCAGAACTAGATCTATTTCTGACTTCCAATAGAAACTTCATAGAATAAAAACAAATGCAACTACAACCAGACCAACATAAAACTCATCTATTACAAATGAAATCAGATCAATGACATATGACAGATTAAGAGATAGTGTAAATCATTCAGATCAGTAAATCCACTGTCGAAATTTCGGTTTTGCATCAAAGAAAAACAAAATAGGATGGTACCTGGAACAAACCTTGGTCTCTGCAGCGAAGCTCCATAGATGTAGGGGCGAGAATTGGAGGCATTGTAGTAGTAATTCACAATCAGATTCTTGAGGAACCTGTAATAGAGCGGGGACACCTCCAAGTCATCTTCGACGACGAAGGCGAACTCGTGATCGGAGCCAGGCCACCAAGCCTCGAGCCACTGGGCCTGGAGGCCCACATTCGCAGTCCGGTAATGCACTAGCTTCTCTCCGAACCTCCACTCGAACACGTCGACGAAGTCCAGTATCCGACGCGACTCCTGCAGCTTGCGATCCGCGTCGTCCGAATCGGCGAGGGCAAAATGGTCAATGTAGACGTGGAGGTGGACGCGGTCGGAGAGGTAGTCAGCGGCGGCGAGGGAGCTGAGGCAGCGTGAGAGGGAGTCGATGCGGTTGTAGGCGAGGAGCTTGATGATGAAGGTGAAATCTGGATTTTGGGGGCGGAGGGTGAGATTAGGGTTAGGGTTTGGGTGAGGGTAGGAGTGGTAGAAGGAGGAGAAGAGGAGGAAGGCGGAGAGAGAGACGAGAAGGAGTGGAAGCAAGTGTGATTTGAGTAAAGCCATCTATGCAGAGGAGTTTGGGTATGGCGCTGGAAGTTGTTAAAAACTCTATGGAAAACGGGTGACAAAAACCCACCCGCTAATATTAGCGGATCAAATTAGGGTTGTCATTTGGGTTGTTAAAAACCTAATAGATCGAAAACAAACCGAATATTTTTGATTTAAAAAATTAAAATTTGGTAATTGAAATTAAAATAATTAAAATTAAAATATATTAAGAAAATTGGATTGGTTTGTAGTAAATACTGAATTTATCGAAATGTTGGTTATTTAAACACTCATATTATTATAAATAAGATTGACGTTATGTTCTGAGCACAAAAATTATCAAAAATATGTGACAATTTTTACCCTAGCCGTATTTCACTATACTAATCATATCTTATTTCACTGATTTTCAAAAAATATTGCTTCATCTACGATTGGTTCACAAAGATCTACAATTGCGCATAACATACTTGAAAAAGAATACCACATTAGTAAACACATTGTAGTTTCTACCACTAAAATTTACAAAACTAAAATTCGTCAGTCTGATTTGGTCAATATAACTAAATACAACTATGGAACAAATATCACCTATTTTCGACAATGTTTGGATTTTGATCAACGCACTCAACCTTAATATGATGTCACTTATTACACGAAAAAGCTATTATTTAGCCTTTTTTGTATTATTTTGATCGATTATTTCGCTCATACCCTCTCATATGAATGACAAGTAATGCTCCGTGTAAAAATATTATGAAGTTTATGTCACATCCCGGTTCTAGAGTCAATTTACGGTCGGTTACTTCTTAATTCACTTTAATTTTTAACCATTTCGTAGTAACCGTTTTACAGTGAGAGGTCACAAAGTTGACTTTTCGTTAAGTCAGGAATTTGGGAAAACTTTCTTCATGAAAGTTTTAGAGAGCGTTAATGTCGCATCCCGGGGACTATTCTCGGCCCCGGAACACGACGGTAACCGCCGTAATCCCGATCAGGCGAGTAATCAATACGTCTTTCGACGTATTGATGACCCTCCGGACCGAAACCACAAGGCTATGAATGAAATAAACAACACATGAATAATAAGAATGTCAAATACGGAATGACAAATACACAGAGTAGCATACAAATGTTTTACAAGCGGAAGATAATGGAAAATACCCGAGACAGAAATAGTACAAGAAAAAGTCTCGGAACAACGAGCCCGAATAATGTCTCAAAGTATCCAACAGATTATCAAATATCAAAGATACGGAAATCAAGAAACATGGAAACCACACCAGAATGGGAGTCCTCGAAATCGGAAGTGCACGATAACCGTCGACGCTCTGCGATCTAGTCCAGCTCCTCTAGTGATAGGTGCTGTAGACCTGAAAAGATGTAGAGGTGAGCAACTCGTCCTCGCTAACCCAAATGGGGCCAAAGCCAACCAAGTCGGGGTTTAAAACCCATGAGAAAACATTTCGTATATATATGTAGGTACTCGTAAGTACGAAAGAGCATGTGGAAATGTAATGCAAAGCCACGCACACAAAGCTCGGTAAAACATGGGACCACACATGAAAGAACTTTCTGGATCTAAGCGGCCGAAATCCCGGGTTTGTCTTCACTGCAAACCGGGGCCAACTATCTAAGCGCCCGAGTGCGCAGAATAGCGAGAGCGTCCATTTCCAGCTAACGCCCAACAAATAGCAGGCCACACTTACGTCACGCTTTACTCTGTACGAGACGAGCGTGAGCGGGATAAATGAATAAAATAAACAGGGCATAGCCCCTCCGGAGGTTTACGGTCATCGACACCGCAGGAGTGCTAGAATACTAGGTCCCGTCGCTCTCAGGCCAAGCACCGGAAATCAGGACGACGATACTACTTTTCGATCCAAAACTCACACACACACACACCAAGTGCTATAAGAAGCGTGTGGTCAAGCTTAAAACAATGCAACAGTATTTTATAAGTATGAAGTGAAAGAGCCGCCGACCCAAGAGGGTTTCGGCTCACCCATTGGGCGTGCTCCCCCTACTACCTGGTATGACGGTACAGCTGGCTGCGCTCCAACTCCTGGTCCTCCTGAAGCCTGCGTAGACGAGCTCCTGAGTCTGTGGGTGAGACAATAGTGATAGTCAGGTATAAGTAATTCGAGGATCTACTATCTACGACTACGACTTGATAAACATTCTTTGTTTATCTTTCTGACACTAGGGTTTGACTTTTTTTGACACTCTGATTCTCGAACTAGCGAGAAGTCGGGATTATTTCTTATTCAGTACTTACGTCGTTTTGCCACGTTTATAAACTAAAAGTCTTTAACACGTTTAACCGTAGTGTTCGAAAACGTAAAATAGGTGTTCTACGGTATAAGTTAAAAGTCAACTTTAAAATAGTAAAAGTCAAAAGTCAACGGTCAAAAGCCAACCGTCGAAAAAGTCAACGGTCAAAAGTCATCCGGTCAAAGTCAAAAAGTCAACGGTCAAAAGTCAACCGGTCAAAGTCAACAGTAAAAAGTAAACAGTAAAAGTAAAACTGTAACAGTAAAACAGTAAATGTAAAACAGTAAAACAGTAAAAACAGTAACTGTAATTATTTCAAACAGTCAGGGGCAGATTGGTAACTCTACCCCTGGGTAAATGGTAAAAGTAAAACTGACACGGTAAAAACCAGAGTTTTTACCGCGCCGGTTCCGATCGTCTGGTTTCGCCGGATTTCAAGGTTTTTCCGGCCAAACCAAGTTCCTAGGCCTGCAAAACAACTTCTACACTAATCCAACAACACAACAGGCCAAGAATCGAGTGAAAAGGTGGAGATTCATACCCTTGAAGTCAAGCTCACTGTTCTCCGGCGGTTCTCCTCCGACGGAGCTCCGCTGGCTCTCTCCTTCCTCCTCCTTGCTCCTGGGCGGCTCCTGGTGGCGCCTAGGAGCTTCCTAGCTCTCCAAAGGGCTGGTATGCTTCGATCTGTCTTGCACAGTGAATCCGGAGCTTCTCTCCTCGGCTGGACGACGCTGGCGTCGCTGGTGGTCTGGTTGAGGTCGTCGGGGCGAGGCGAAGCTGATGGGAGCGGCGGTGAGTGAAGACGCGCGACCGGCGTTGGTGCAGCTGTGGCTGCTGTCGAGAGGAAGGAGAGAGAAGCTTTCTGTTTCGCTCGAAAAGGAAGGAGCAGAAATAGAAAGTGAAGAAAAGGAAAGAGAGAAGAAAAGGAAAGGTGAGGGGAAAAGAGAGAAGGAGATAAGGTTTTAAAGAAAAACGAGTGGCCACGATTCGTCGATCGAATCAACGGCCACGATTTAACCCCAATTCCCAAAATAATTTCAAAACCAAATCCATTTTCAGAAAATTCATTTCAAATAACCAAACGTCAAATTTAAACGTAAAAGTTGTACGAAAGGTACGTGAAGTGCCGGAAAATATTCCGTAAATACTTTCATGCATGTGGCGACGTGTGTCTTAACGTAAAAACGTTAGACAAAATTGACGACGTACTGAAAAGTAATCGGAATTAAACCCTAAGTGTGTCGGAAAATTAAATTAAAATTTCGGGGTCTTACACTCTACCCCCCTTAAATTGAATTTCGTCCTCGAAATTTACCTGACATCAGAAGAGGTGTGGGTGAGCCTGCCGCATGACTGACTCAAGCTCCCAAGTAGCCTCTTCCTCACTATGGTGATCCCACTGCACTTTCACCACTGGAACCTCACGGTTCCTGAGCTTCCTTACATCACGATCCAAGATGCGGTACGGTCTCTCCTCGTAAGAAGCATCGCTGCGCAGCTGTACGTCAGTCCAAACAACATTCTGTGGGGCTCCCGGTGGGCTCTTCCGTAACTGTGAGACGTGGAACACGTCATGTATATGCTGCAGTCGTGGTGGCAGGTGAATCCGGTATGCAACGGATCCAACTCTCTGAGCTATCTGGAAATGCCCTACGAACCTTGGGGCCAACTTCCCTTTAACCCCAAATCATCTAACTCCCTTGCGGGGACTAACTTTCAAGTACACAAAGTCTCCCACTGCAAACTCAAGGGGTGTCCGACGTGTATCTGCATACGACTTGCTCCTACTCTGGGCTGCTCTAAGCCTCTCCTGGACAATCAGAAGTTTCTCTGAAGTCTCCTGTATCACATCAGGACCAAGCAAAACCCTGTCCTCTCTGTCCAACCAACACGTAGGGGATCTACATGGTCGACCATACAATGCCTCAAATGGAGCCATACCAATGCTGCGATGGTAGCTATTATTGTAGGCAAACTCTGCAAGTGACAGGCACTCATGCCACTTTTCACCAAAATCAACTATGCAGGATCGAAGCATGTCCTCCAAGGTACGGATCGTACGCTCGGATTGTCCATCTGTCTGAGGATGATATGCTGAACTCAAGTGTAACTCGGTACCCAACTCTTTCTGCAACGACTTCCAGAGCTTGGAAGTAAAACGTGGGTCACGGTCTGAGATGATGCTCTTCGGTATCCCATGAAGTCTGATCACCTCACTAATGTACAAATCTGCAAAGTACTGTGTACGTGAGCTCATCTTGATAGGTAGAAAGTGTGCAGATTTCGTCAACCTATCAACTATCACCCATATCCCATCATGACCTTCCCGTGAACGGGGTAGGCCGGTGATGAAATCCATGGTGATATGGTCCCACTTCCACTGTGGAACTACCAAAGGCTCAAGAAGTCCTGCTGGATGTCTGTTCTCTGCCTTTACTTGCCTGCACACGTCACATCTAGCTACATACTCCCCAATACTCTGTTTCATGCCCTTCCACCAAAACTGGCGCTTCATGTCCTGATACATCTTTGTAGCTCCTGGATGCATGGTGAAACTAGTCCGATGTGACTCCTCCAACACTAGTTTCCGGATGTAATCATCACTTGGGACAAAGGCACGTCCCTTGTACCTGATAAGTCCATCATCACTGACACTCCACTTGTTGTCGGCTTCACCTGAGTAGACCTGAGCTCGAACCAAGTGGCTCTCTGGGTCATTCCACTGGTACTCCCCCACCTGCTGTAGGATGTGGGGCCTGAGTGACACACTAGCCAAGAATCCGTGAGAATCCCCAAACCGTACGTCCAAGTCATAATCCTCCAGCTTCTCCAAAGCTTCCATGCGAGAGAGGAAAATACTCGCAAGCTCATACCTCGGCTTCCTGCTCAAGGCATCGACAACAACATTTGCTTTGCCTGGATGGTACCGTAGAGTGAACTCATAATCCGTAAGATACTCCATCCACCTCCGCTGCCGTAGATTAAGATCACACTGGGTGAAGATGTACTGTAGGCTCTTGTGATCCGTGTAGATCTCAAAGGTGGCTCCGTAGAGATAACACCTCGAGATCTTCAGAGCATGCACAACAGCTGCCAACTCCAAATCATGTGTAGGATAGTTCTTCTCATGTGGCTTCAACTGTCTAGAGCCATAACAAACTACCCCACCATTTTGCATCAGCACACAACCTAAACCAGTCCCTGAAGTGTCCGTATATACTTGGTACGGATCTACACCGTTGGGGAGAACGAGGACTGGGGCTGTGGTCAACCGGCTCTTCAACTCTGCAAAGGCCTCTTCACACACGTCACTCCACTCAAACTTGACTCCTTTCTTTGTCAAGTTGGTTAGTGGCGTGGCAATCTTTGAGAAGTCCTGCACAAAACGACGGTAGTATCCAGCTAGACCAAGGAAACTCCTCACTTCTGTAACATTCCGAGGATGTTCCCAATCTAAAACTGCCTCGATCTTCAAAGGATCCACTGACAAGCCTGCTGTAACACCCCGTCCCGAAATTAACATTTTTACCGGGATTAGGCGAGTTACAGAGAATGGTAACCGCACTGTTAATTTTCCCCGAATTAATATCGAGATATTCTCGGTTCTGGGAGAAAATAGAATTAATGTCCCGGGGAGTAGATTATGTTAGTACGAGTTTCCCGGTATGTCCAGAAGATTTTCCGAAGCTACGGGTTGTTAGTTACGAATTCATTCAATTTACGGAAGTAACAAATCTTAAATTACTTTACCGTAGAAAAAGATGACTTTGCGATAAGTCGGGAATTTGAGGAACTTTCCTTCGGGAAAGATGTAGAGGACGCTAATACGAACTCGTGGGTATGTCCTATGAATTAATCGGAGTTCGTATGTGAAAGTTATGCGGGATAAAGTATTGTTACCGTACGGTAAATAGTAAAATGTCTTATTACTGTTCATGGTAACTAATCTTTGGCAGATCTGGACCGTTGGATTGTGGAGATCCAATCTGGGCCATTGGTTTTTATATATATATATATATATATATATATATATATATATATAGGGTGGACCGGTTGGGGGGGAGACCGGATCTTCCCTTTTCTCTCTCTATCTTTCCTCTCTCGCTCTTCACCCTGTATCTGTCGAGATCGCTCCGCCACCTCCTTCTCAGGCGCGCGTCCGGCATCACCGCCATCACCGATGGCTTCGCCATCCCTCGGCGACCGAACCCTGGCCTCCACTTATGCCGGATCCACCGAGAGCACTGCCAGCAGAGGTGAGAACACCTCGATTCCTCGGCCCACAAACCAGTCGAGAAGGGGTGACAACGATCTTCCCGGAAGCTTCCAGCAGCTGCTAGGTGCATGGAGGAAGGGAGGAGGTGACGAGCGGAGCTCCGCCGGAAAACAGTGGAGTTGACAGTGAGGTATAAAAACTCCATCTGCTATCTCATTTTCTACTGTGTTGGAATGCCTGGATGATGTAGAACCTAGATTTGCAGATGTTGAAAGCTGGTTTGGTCGGAAAACCATGTTTTTCCGGCAAACTAGACGATCGGAAAAATCAAGGGTAAAAACCCTGGTTTTTACCGATTTACTGTGTTGGCAAAATGACAGAACTGCCCTTGGCAGGTTAGGATAATTACAGGGGTGCCACCCAGGTTGGAATTCTGAAAATACCCCTGGTAGTTTTGTTTATTTACAAAACAGCTACTGAGACCATAATGACAGGAATACCCCTGACAGAATTGTATATTTACGGGGCTGCCACTAAGGCTGAAATTCCTAAAAGGCCCTGGTAGTTCAGATTAATTACGAAACTGCCATTAAGGCTAAAATGTCCATGTTGCCCCTGACAGTTTTGGGCTAGTTACAGGAATGCCATTGAGGTGGTAATTCCATAAATACCCCTGGTAATTATAGTTATTTTCAGGGGTGCCAAGTAGGAGGAAATATCTTAAATGCCGTGGTTTGGTTTATTTACGTGGATGCCACTATGTTTTACATTCATAGTTTGTGTGATGGTTATTTATAATCGTGTAATTGCCTTTATTATTCGTCTTGCCGTGTATGGATGTAATTGTTATGAATGGTAGAATGATCGGTTTGAACCCGAGGGTTAGTTGGTCGGTGGATACCTCATTTGTGAGGTTAACTCAGGATATGCGTTAGGTGTATGCTATCCTCAGATAGAAAGCAACTGATAAATAGAATAGCGGGATTCGCCCGGTTAGGGTGTTAGTTAATATAAGAGCTACGTGTGGCTTGATCCCTGAAGACAGGGTACGTAGGCAGCCTGACCGGGATTCGGGTGCAGTCACAAATACTATTAGAACCCCTAGGTTCTTTAATTGGCACATTTGAGATTCATATGTGGGAAACAGGATAATCTCCGGTTTGAAGTTTATTCCGGCACCGTTTGGACGGTTTGAATTGGGTTATGAAGAAAAGGGTTATCTTGGCTCAAGGGGGATTTCGAGTAAATCTCTCTTGTGTTGGGTCCCGCACGTCTTAACCCAGGGTTAGAGAGGTAATCTTGGGTTGGGGCGTGACACCTGCAGCTGAGACTACATGTCCAAGAAACTGCACCTCTGAAAGCCAAAACTCGCACTTTGACTTCTTGGCGAAAAGCTAGTGATTCCACAAAGTCTGTAGAATGGTGCGAAGATGATACTCATGCTCTGCTTGTGTCTTGGAGTAGACTAAGATGTCGTCGATGAACACGATCACAAACTGATCCAGATAAGGTCAGAAAACTCTGTTCATGAGATCCATGAAAGCTGCGGGAGCATTCGTCAATCCGAATGACATGACAAGGAACTCGAAGTGCCCGTAGCGTGTACGGAAAGCTGTCTTCTCTATGTCACTATCCCGTACCCGAAGCTGATGATAACCGGACCTCAGATCAATCTTAGAAAAGAACTGAGCTCCTGCAAGCTGATCGAACAAATCATCAATCCTCAAAGTGGGTACTTATTCTTCACAGTGACACTGTTCAACTTCCGATAATCTATACAGAGTCGAAGGGTCCCATCATGTTTTCTAGCAAACAACACCGGTGCTCCCCACGGTGATGAACTATACCTGATAAAACCCTTGCTCATAAGATCTTCCAACTAAAGCTTCAACTCTTGCAACTCTGCTGGTGCCATACGGTAAGGTGGAATCGAAATCGGCGTGGCTCCTGGAACCAACTCGATCTGAAACTCTACCTCCCGATGTGGCGGTAATCCTGGTAAATCTTCAGGAAATACTCCGGGATACTCATCAACTACCGGAATGTATCTGTCACCATTGGATCCATCTGTCTCCTTTGACGATCTCACAATACTGTAGCAAGTCAAAGTCCTCCTCCCACGAAAACATGGTCGCAAGAGTGGACTCGGCTGTGTGAGTCGCTCATCCATTCTGATCACCATAACTTTGTCCTTGCCTGGAGTCCTCACTGTGACTGTCCTCTTCTCACAGTCTATGAGAGCTCAATACTTCTCCAACCAATCCATCCCAAGTATCAAATCATACCCATCAATGTCTAACGGGTAAACATCTGCTAGTAACTTCCCTTCTTTAACCAGCAGCTGACACTTGCAAAAAATCCTGTCTGTAGCTGCCCCCATTCCAAGGGCAGAACTGAAACAATATGTGCTACCCGTGGACTCAGACTCTAATCCCAATGCATCCGCAAACCAAGTGGCAATAAAAGAATGAGAAGCTCCTGTGTCAAGCAATACTCTAGCCTCTGAGTTAGAAACAATAATCGTACCATCCAAAGCTGTCGAGGCATCCAGAGCTAGCTGACCCCCTGCAAAAGCATAAACCTGTCCACGTCCCCTAGCACTGCGTCCACTCCGACCTCTGGTACGTGAGCTCTAGCTGGCCTGACTACCCTGACTCGGGACAGGCTGCTGCTGAGGTGCCTGAGGGTACGATTGCTGTGCATAGCCCTGCTGGTACTGCTGCTGCTGAGGAACCTGGGAGTACGACTGCTGCTGCGATCCCTGCTGATACTGCTGCTGACCCTGTGGCTGGATACGGCTAGAAGAACCTGAAGCTGAAGCCGTACCAAGGTCTCTGTTGGGACAGCGCCAACGGGTGTGTCCCACCTGACCGCACTCATAGCAAGTGTAGGGCCCTGACCGGCCTCCTGAGGACCACTGCCGCTACTACCAGCACTGACGTTTCCGCCCAAAAGGTCTCCTGTTGTTCCTCTTGGTCATCTTCCTGTCTCTGCTCCGAGAGTGGGATCTGCTACCATACTCATCTCTGCCCTGAGGAAAAGTCGCCTGGTCAGCCTCAATCTTGTAGGCTGCGCTAACAATCTCCCGGTATGTGCGAGTGGTGTTGGAAAGCAACTAGCGGCGAATAGAATCTCGAAGACCAAACTCAAATCTCTGGGCCTTCACCTTCTCGGTGAGGCCTGGGACATACTTCTGCAGCGAAGTAAACCGCACCACGTACTCGTGGACCGTCAAGCTCCCCTGTGTAAAGCTGAAGAACTCGCCCATCTTCTGGTCCCTCAAGACCGGGGGAAAGTACTGCTCGTAGAACAACTCCTCAAACTGATCCCAGGTCATCTGATCAGGATCATGGCGGTCTGCAATGGTGTCCCACCAACTATCAGCCTCTCCTGTGAGGCAGTGGACTGCGAAGGCAACTCGGTACTCAATAGGGGTATTGACTGTCCCCTGCAGCTTCTTGATATGCTTGAGCCAGATCTCAGCGTCTACAGCCTCTGTAAGGCCAGTAAAGTTAGGTGGCCTAACTTTCAGAAATGTCGCTTAACAGTTGGACCTCCTCTCTAACTCCAAGTCCTGCGGAGTAGGAGGTGGAACATTTCCCATGACTCGGAACGCTCGTGTAACCTCATCCATCTCGCGGCGAGGCGGCATCGTGACTGACTGAAAAGAAACAAGGATTAGTCATCGAAACAATGTCCAGTAAATAAAGATAATGAGGATGTCAACTACTGGAACATGAATGAACTTTTGACTTCCGTATGAAGGAATACATCATGAGATCATGCAATGACGTCAGCATCGCACACAAATAACTCGAAGTATACGACTCGAAGAAAACAAACTGGTCGTACACCAATGACATGGAAGGTACCAAAACGATGCTCTGATACCAAGTAATTACTGTCGCATCCCGGGGACTATTCTTGGCCCCGGAACACGACGGTAACCGCCGTAATCCCGATCAGGCGAGTAATCAGTACGTCTTTCGACGTATTGATGACCCTTCGGACCGAAACCACAAGGCTATGAATGAAATAAACAACACATGAATAATAAGAATGTCAAATACGGAATGACAAATACACAGAGTAGCATAAAAATGTTTTACAAGCGGAAGATAATGGAAAATACCCGAGACAGAAATAGTACAAGAAAAAGTCTCCGAACAACGAGCACGAATAATGTCTCAAAGTATCCAACAGATTATCAAATATCAAAGATACGGAAATCAAGAAACATGGAAACCACACCAGAATGGGAGTCCTCGAAATCGGAAGTGCACGATAACCGTCGACGCTCCGCGATCTAGTCCAGCTCCTCTAGTGATGGGTGCTGTAGACCTGAAAAGATGTAGAGGTGAGCAACTCGTCCTCGCTAACCCAAATGGGGCCAAAGCCAACCAAGTCGGGGTTTAAAACCCATGAGAAAACATTTCGTATATATATGTAGGTACTCGTAAGTACGAAAGAGCATGTGGAAATGTAATGCAAAGCCACGCACACAAAGCTCGGTAAAACATGGGACCACACATGAAAGAACTTTCTGGATCTGAGCGGCCGAAATCCCGGGTTTGTCTTCACTGCAAACCGGGGCCAACTATCTAAGCGTCCGAGTGCGCAGAATAGCGAGAGCGTCCATTTCCAGCTAACGCCCAACAAATAGCAGGACACACTTATGTCACGCTTTACTCTGTACGAGACGAGCGTGAGCGGGATAAATGAATAAAATAAACAGGGCATAGCCCCTCCGGAGGTTTACGGTCATCGACACCGCAGGAGTGCTAGAATACTAGGTCCCGTCGCTCTCAGGCCAAGCACCGGAAATCAGGACGACGGTACTACTTTTCGATCCAAAACTCACACACACACACACACCAAGTGCTATAAGAAGCGTGTGGTCAAGTTTAAAACAATGCAACAGTATTTTATAAGTATGAAGTGAAAGAGCCGCCGACCCAAGAGGGTTTCGGCTCACCCATTGGGCGTGCTCCCCCTACTACCTGGTATGACGGTACAGCTGGCTGCGCTCCAACTCCTGGTCCTCCTGAAGCCTGCGTAGACGAGCTCCTGAGTCTGTGGGTGAGACAATAGTGATAGTCAGGTATAAGTAATTCGAGGATCTACTATCTACGACTACGACTTGATAAACATTCTTTGTTTATCTTTCTGACACTAGTGTTTGACTTTTTTTGACACTCCGATTCTCGAACTAGCGAGAAGTCGGGATTATTTCTTATTCAGTACTTACGTCGTTTTGCCACGTTTATAAACTAAAAGTCTTTAACACGTTTAACCGTAGTGTTCGAAAACGTAAAATAGGTGTTCTACGGTATAAGTTAAAAGTCAACTTTAAAATAGTAAAAGTCAAAAGTCAACGGTCAAAAGCCAACCGTCGAAAAAGTCAACGGTCAAAAGCCAACCGTCGAAAAAGTCAACGGTCAAAAGCCAACCGTCGAAAAAGTCAACGGTCAAAAGTCATCCGATCAAAGTCAAAAAGTCAACGGTCAAAAGTCAACCGGTCAAAGTCAACAGTAAAAGTAAACCTGTAACAGTAAAACAGTAAATGTAAAACAGCAAAACAGTAAAAGTAAACTATAAAAACAGTAACTGTAATTATTTCAAACAGTTAGGGGCAGATTGGTAACTCTACCCCTGGGTAAATGGTAAAAATAAAACTGACACGGTAAAAACCAGAGTTTTTACCGCGCCGGTTCCGATCGACTGGTTTCGCCGGATTTCAAGGTTTTTCCGGCCAAACCAAGTTCCTAGGCCTGCAAAACAACTTCTACACTAATCCAACAACACAACAGGCCAAGAATCGAGTGAAAAGGTGGAGATTCATACCCTTGAAGTCAAGCTCACTGTTCTCCGGCGGTTCTCCTCCGGCGGAGCTCCGCTGGCTCTCTCCTTCCTCCTCCTTGCTCCTGGGCGGCTCCTGGTGGCGCCTGGGAGCTTCCTAGCTCTCCAAAAGGGCTGGTATGCTTCGATCTGTCTTGCACAGTGAATCCGGAGCTTCTCTCCTCGGCTGGGCGGCGCTGGCGTCGCTGGTGGTCTGGTTAAGGTCGCCGGGGCGAGACGAAGCTGATGGGAGCGGCGGTGAGTGAAGACGCGCGACCGGCGTTGGTGCAGCTGTGGCTGCTGTCGAGAGGAAGGAGAGAGAAGCTTTCTGTTTCGCTCGAAAAGGAAGGAGCAGAAATAGAAAGTGAAGAAAAGGAAAGAGAGAAGAAAAGGAAAGGTGAGGAGAAAAGAGAGAAGGAGATAAGGTTTTAAAGAAAAACGAGTGGCCACGATTCGTCGATCGAATCAACGGCCACGATTTAACCCCAATTCCTAAAATAATTTCAAAACCAAATCCATTTTCAGAAAATTCATTTCAAATAACCAAACGTCAAATTTAAACGTAAAAGTTGTACGAAAGGTACGTGAAGTGCCGGAAAATATTCCGTAAATACTTTCACGCATGTGGCGACGTGTGTCTTAACGTAAAAACGTTAGACAAAATTGACGACGTACTGAAAAGTAATCGGAATTAAGCCCTAAGTGTGTCGGAAAATTAAATTAAAAATTCGGGGTCTCACAGTTAATACGAATCTGTAGACATGCTATGTGTCTTAATCGGAGTTCGTATGTGAAAGTTACGGTCTAAAAACGGGAAGTTAATATTTCAAGAAACTTTATAAAAAGGAAAAGTTAGTGTAGGTAGAAAGTAAAGAATCAAAAGTTACAAAAATTTTCTCTCTCCTCTCTCCCGACGTCGGACGCCTGCCGGACCTTGCGTGCGCCACCGTCGCTCCACCAATCCCCTCCGCACTGATCCCAAAAGCTCGGTCTCCGAGTCTACTTCATTCCTAGGTAAGTTTTCTGACCTAACTCGCCGTAAATCGGAAAAAATTCTGATTTGTTCTTCGAGTGTACAGTGGAATGTTCTTGATCGAATTTCTTCCTCCCTAGATCACCAATTGTTGAGTTCTTTATATGGATATGATGAGTTTTAGGAGTACTATAATCCTCTAGAATTTGGTATCTTGATTTGGAGTGTAGAGGGAGAATTGAAGGGTTGAAGTGAAAATGTTCGGGTTTTTAGAACTTTTATTCGATTGACCTAGTTAGAGGCCGAATTGGTCTTCAAGTTGAACTAGAAAGTTGTTCGTATTGATGAGAGGAACAAACTGTGAAATTTTAGTATCGATTAGTGGTGGCCGGAGTTTGGCCGGAATTCTCTGTCGGCGGCGGAACCACCACCTTTTGGACAGTTTTTCTTGCCCATTAAATTGTAAAAATTAAGAGAAAACCATTGAAGGGCCGTTTCTAATTTTTTGGAGATTTATTTGACATGTTTAGTATTTTTGAAGATTTGGATTTAATAATTGGATAATTAAATGACAACCGGTCATTTAGAAAGTACTGGCTAGGCGTGAGGGTGTAATTAAGGGTTTTTACGCTAACAGGGTATTTGAGCCCGACTCCCCACGTTTTTTCTAGAGGTGGTTAAGGATGAACGTTAAGGGTAGATATTTAATGTTGTTGCCCTTACTTTAATTGTGGGATGGAGACCTTAATTGTGTATTTTGAACAGGACGTGGGGGAGCTCGAACTGAGCAGCCTTCAAGTAGCCAGCAGACTTAGCGGCATCTTTGTGAGTGGACCTTTATTTTTAAATATAATGCATGCAATAGATTTTATTAAGTTTCTCCTTTATTTATGAATTTCCTCCATGTTTTGTTTTTTGGTGATTTTGGAAAAATTGGAAATTTATTATATTTTAAAGATAAGTGAGACGGGACCCTCCTCGATTGAGCTGGTCAGAAGGACCCTCCCGAATAGAGCAGGTCAAGGGACCCTCCTCGATTGAGCTGGTCAATAGAACCTCTTGTGGTTTAGAGCTGGTCGGTTGTTTTCTCGTGGTTATGGTGATAGTACCCCACATCTTTAATTAAGAATTTGAGCCAAGGAAGTTGTTTTATGTTTTATTTATTCGTTTTCTAGTCGTTGCGTACATACGGTATTTCTTGGAAAATTTCAAAGGAGAACATTAAAGAAAAAAGTCTTTACATATTTGATTTTTGTCCACTCACGTTAATATGTTTCAATGTTTCTCTCCTGGGCCCTTCGTTTTAAAAGCCCAGATTATAGTGTTCGATCCGACTAGTCTTCGTGGAGGCCAGATATAATTACCGCCATTTTCCAAACCAACAGTAGGTTCCAGGTTAACCTACTTGTAATTTTCCCTGCTTCTACTTTTCATAGTCGCTGTGATACACATCAGGTTGTATTATATTTGTCAGTGAACTTCTAGGGATCTAGACCCCATTGTAAGTTTTAAATTTAGAATTGGTATAACATTGTTGTGATAACATTTGTTATGAACTAATTAATTAGATGTGTATCTTGTGGAGGATGTTGGTATGGGAGCAGGATGGCTCTAGGAGTTTTGGATGGTTGGTTTTTATAAGTGTTATTTTGGGTTTATTGTAGGTTAAGGGTTGTCCACTTTTCAAGTGAGACTTTGTCGAAATTTCGGCAGAATCTTCTTTGGGAGGTGGTTCCCGCAGGACTTACTTCGGGTTAAAGGGGTTTAACTCGGAGTGGGTCCTGACAGTTTACATCTCGAAGATATAGTTCTCAATGGGGAATCATAAGAATAAATAAGATTGACCATTTTAAACAAGATCCAAACGTTACCGGAAATATGTGACATTTGAACGATAGTTGTATTTCACCATACTAATTATATCATATTTCATAATATTTTCAAAAAATTGTTTTCTCTGTATGGTTGGTTCATAAATATGTACGCTTGCATATAGTTATACTACATTTGTAGGCACGTTTTGGTTTTATTGTTTCAATTACTAGATTATCAAAAATTTTGCTTTCTCTATTGTTTCATTATATTTTGAAAATATATTTGTTGAAAAAGTTTGATAATACCGAAAACCTAAATACTAAATTTGGTAAGATTCATCTCATACCGAAAAATTTGGTAAAATTTATCTCATACCGAAAATTTTGGTTGGTTGTTGGTAGTCATATTTCATTATCAAAAGCTTTGGTTTTAAAGTTGGTAACATTCATTACCGATTCAAACCGACCGAATGGCAGGCCTAGATCCAACTGTAAGGATGGGTTATATTAAGGACCTTTTTGTTGAAGACTTTTTCGTTTCATCCTATTTTCGATCGCATATTCACATTTTGACCGTCTAGTTTGTAGAAATATATGAGTAGATTATCTCTACAAATTTCCATACAAATTGAAAATTGTTAAGGCATTCATAAATGTGATTCACCGATTATAAACTTGAACAGTTCTTGTTTGACATATTTAGAGTATTCATTGATTTAATCTATATTTTGATGTCTTAACGATCACTAATATGACTGAAAATTTATATAAGTGATCTACTTATATAGACCTATAAAGTGAATGGTTGAGATAAAAAAATATGATTGAAAAGTGAGTGTAATAAATTATTAAAGAGAAGTTCTTCAACTAATCCTCAATAAGAATATCATGAATGATCACTATTCTCCCTCTTTAATCTTTAGGTTTAAGGGATTTTTTTTAAAAAAGAGTGAAGTCCCGATCAATAAATAAGGTGTTCAGTACCATTTCACAAAAATGTTTTCCTATTTTACAAATTTAAAAATCATGTAATATGCTTTCGGTTGAGATGTTTCGAGAAACGGCCAAAACAAATTCCAAAATACAACTCAAGATTTCTGAACAAATATGGGAAACGACTTTTTATCGTTTTCCTTGTTTTCTCAAAACAGCACCACAGTGGAGACTCATCTCCTGTTTCATCTTTCTCTGTTCCATAACTTCGATATATTGAGACTAGGTCTTCTCTTCGAATCTACCACATCTGCTAGAGCATAACCGTTCCTCATCTTTTTCAATCATCGAAACTTGCAGAATCATGAAGAAGGAACGAATGAAGAACTATGGCTGAAAGCTTGGATGATCAGAATCATAATGATTACTTGTACGATCAGGGGTGAAAACTTTGGTTTTCTTCTGTAATTAACATGCAATAGTATCTGATCTCTTATGGACTAAATGAATCAACAACTACGTTTGTAGATCTGAAGACTAATTTGGGAGATATGGAGATGAAAGACTAATTCTGGAGATGAATGAACCGCATTATACATACACAATGTATTGTCTACAATTATAGAGTGTAATTGTATTATTCACTGGCTATAACAGCTACAAAAAAAATAAAACATATATAAACTAAAACTCCACAAGCACAAGAGTTAAGACAAAACTCTTATCTCTCAAGTTTTTACTTAACGCGCCTCACGCGCGCTTTCTCAAATCTTTCTGAACTGAATTTTTTCCTTCGATTGGACAACTTTTCTAAAATCTTCTTCAATTTTTCAGGTGATTTGATCTCCCAAATCTTAATCCTCACTCAACAGATCAAAATTGAGGATATTGTCCACCTCTGTAGTAGATGTAATTTATGAACCCTCAGACACGTCTAAGGATACCTCCGATTACAATAATTGATTAAACAACAGTCAGTGAGTGCATAGATTCCCACGCCAATAAGCTCAGTTAATCCTCCACTGTGAGCCAGGTGTCATCAACCCACAACTTGGGTTGCAAATCGAAGCTTGAGCAACCATGAGACTCTCCCACTCCTACTCAATGATTTAGTAGATTTGCTCCATTGCTGCCACTTCACTATTTTTGTGCATCTATCTCAGCCCTTTCTCTGAGCTTCTGTCAGTACTACACCGCTGACTCCACCAGTTGGATCAACAATTCCGTTCTCAACAAGGCCCCAGTACTCTTTTGACCTTAGTAAACATCGACCAATGGTCGTAGTGCCAGTCGAAACGAGGAATGACAGGATGCACATAATTATTGTTCTCCGACGCCATAAGTTCTTGCTACTGCAAGGAAGCTACTGCTTCTTTCTTTCTCCCTCAGGCCTAGTGGGGCTCTGATACCAAAAATGTTGAATATTTTGAAAACAAACTGTAAAAAACACAATGTTATACTGAATCATTTCGATAATTTAATCAATGACTAAAAAGGGAATATAAATACAACTATATCAACAAACAGATCAGAAAATCCTGGAATCCTTATCCCAGTAGTAACAAACTTGCTACTTTTCACCGGAACAAACTTGCTACTGTTGAGATTACTCCTAAAGACCAGGTAAACATCCTATCTACTTAGCCAATTGACTAGACTTATTCAAAACAAATGACTAGAACATAAACACAAAGTAGAAACTTAATATCAATTAACATCTGGTGGTGACTCCTAGCTTTGTCTTCTCTGTCCTTCCACTTGGAAGTGGCGAAGAAATGGATTCTGTTCCAATTCAACGAAAAAGCAACAAAAATGGCGGTGATGTTAGTTCTGATATGTCTGCTTTTTGTCTTGAGGAATTAGATTCTTCAGTTCAGAGTTCTCTGATTCTCAAAATTATGTCCTATGCCAGCACTTTGATGAACCCCCTAGATCGCTTTAAGCAAACAATGATGAATAAGAAGATTTAATTATCTGATGTTGATTATTCATACTCACAAGGTAAGCATAGCCTGAACGTGTGCATTGTAAACTTGATTATAAATGGAGGTGTTGTTATTGGCAAATTTATGAGCAAATCCAATTCTACTAACTCGTTTGAGTTTGTGCTGAGAGGTTAAGAAGAAAATGGCAGGTGAAGGGATGTTGGAAACTTAACGATTTCTTCATCGTTAAGTTTAATTTGAAAGAAGACATGAATCAAGCTTTATGTGGAGGCCCATGATGTCAAGACCCACCCGGATTTTAAGATGAAATCCGACGTAAATCCTACAGTGACCACCTCTAAAAAAGATTCTACTGAAAATTCGTCAAAATCTCTATTGAAAATAGACAATCCTTCTTAATAGAAACTCGTAACACACTTCTAAAATCAAAATCCTACCTTATACCTCCTGAAACCTTCGTGCTCCCCAATTACACAACACCCAAAACATTAAGAACTTAAATCATATTTATAACAATCCATGAGGTTATCAGTGCAATTCTAAGAAGGAAAAAACAAAGATGAGATAGCAAGCGGAATCAACACTATTGACTATGCCTCATTCCTTGCCATCTGTTAAGCTAACCTGTAATATGAGCATTTGAAACTGAAGGATCCGGAGGAAAGTATTTGAAAAACGTTAGAGTGAGTGGACAAAATAAATGAAATATTTTAACAAAAATGTTTATTAAATCCATTCACATATTTTAAATCGTAAAACCCATAATGCATACAATCTTCTTGATTTTTAATGTAAAACCCGTAATGCATTCGCCAAATCATGTCATGTCTTGAAAATATATTATCGGGACGAGATGACATTGCATTTTTAGAAATGTATCTTGTACAAGACAATCCCGTTTGGTATCGGGACGGGATCGAGATCCCGCAACGAAAGAAAAAAATAAAAAACATAGAAGAGATAAATTTATCTTAAATTCTTGAAGAAATTTTATATTTATTTTTTATAAAGTCAGTATGAACTCATCCAATATTGATGAGAGTTTTATTGTGTATAATATTCTCATATATATATATATATATATGAAGTTACTTTTTTTATGGTATAATTGTCTTAGTTTTAAACTTTTAACTCTATATAAGTACAAGACGAATAAAAATTATAAAAATAAAAGAAGAATTAATAATCAATTAATTAAATGCTTGTAATTTGCATCTAACTAATTAATTAAGATTTCAACAAAATTCTTAAGTTTGAAAAATCAAAGGAGCTTTAGTTATCGCTACATAGCTTCGTTGTGATGACCGATATATTTCATATGTTCATCATCACCATCACTAAATGTGAATGAATTATCTAACTCTTGCTATGTGAAACTGGTACTATGAATTTATGTTTAGGTTTGGGGCATCCCATTGAGCGTTTTTAAGTTTATTGGAAGATTGTACACCCTAAAAATCAGATAGTTATGATCAGATACAAGTATATTTATACTTTCGGGACGGTCCCGTCCCGATCCCGCCAATTTTCAGTATGAAACCGGAACAAGATCGAGATTGCGGTATGAAGTGCCCAATCCTAAATCCACCGATCATTATTATTAATTGATCCCAATGATCATACTTATTTCTCTACTTTATGTAGAATTGCCAATGCCAACTTTACAAGTACCCAAACTGATTCTTTACTAAATTTACAATTGATAACAATTCCCCATTAACAAGCTAAACTTGAATTCAAATCCCAGCTCACCAAGCCATGCTGTCAACTCGACCAAGTGTCAAATCAACTGGAGAAATTCAATCTTCCCGAGTAATATTCTAGGGTAAAATCAGATATGATGAGTATTACCCACGCATTGCAGATCTGGGTACAGATTAATAAAATCAAATACACATTTTAATGCCAACCGCCAAGTGTCAGCGCTTGGGCCCTTTGTCCGTTTCCTTTTTTCCACTCTTTACATACATTACTCTCTGCAACTCGTTAGCTCTCTTCTGTTGCTGTACACCGCCGACGACCACGACCCCGTCAAAACAAAGAGAAAGAGAAAACTGGAAGCAAAAGCAGCAGAGCATGGACGCTGCCAAGCAGAGGCGCCCGAAGCCGAGACTCGATCGCCGGAACGCGAACAAGAACATTGACTATGACGCCGATCAGCACTCCCCTACTCCCCGAACTCGCTCCCTCGACCTCTCTCCTCTCTCCCACGACCAAAAAAGCTTCCGCGTCAGAGGCGTCGAAGGCGAATTCGACCTCATCTGCCGCAGTCTCGGCCTCTCCGGTATCGAAGACTTCGCCATCCCTCTAGCCGCCTGGGAGGCCCGCTCCTCCTCCGACTTCCCCTCCCGCTCTCGCCTCCACAGCACCCTAAACGCCGCCGTTTCGGAACCTACCGTTGCCACCGAACCTGCCGCCGTGAAAACCGGCGGCGGCGGAGGAAGAGGAAGGGGAATCAGGGGTCTGCGGCCGCCGCCGGTTGTGCTGAAGTCTTTACCCCCACCTCTTCCGCAACAGCCCATAAACTCGCCTGTTTCCGCCGGTGACGTCACGTCTTCGGATGAGGAGGAGCCTGTGACGTCAGCGAATGGTGGGAGTGGGAGTGAAATGAGGTTGGGAAAAGGCATTGACTTGGCTGAATCGGTGTCTTGCGGCTCGTCTCCGTCGAATAACGACAGTGATGATTATGGGGTTGGTGTGGCTGTGAGGGTGCGGCCAATCCATAGTATCTTTTCTCCGAATGGGAAGTTCCGGCGGAGTGTTTCGTCTTCGTGGCAAAGGGGTCAGCTATTGGGGAGCGGTTCCTATGGAACTGTCTATGAAGGCTTTACTGAGTAAGTGAATACTTCCTATTATATCCTTTGTCCATGTTAAACTTAGAAAAAGTTGCTCACATTTTGTGTTTCGGTCGATGTCAGTTGATTGCTATTTTAATAACGTAGTTTGAACTAACCTTGAAGACATCGAATGCTGAACAATTTACTAAGGAGTTGCTTTGAATTCAACAAAAGGAACTCCTTAATGTCGCAGGAGAGTAGGAATATGTTGAGACATTTTGCTAATGAATAGGAACATTGAGCATCATGTCTAGCAGTTTTATGACATCTGGAATAGAAACATTCACGGCTATAGCAGTTTTCTGGTTCTTACCTTTTTCTCATATCTGTTACTCATCCATCTTAACGTTTGTTTATACACTGCATTTATAGCATGTACACGTTGTTCCTAATCACTATACACAATGTGCAATGAAGCATGTTAACCTTGTCGAAACATTTAACTAACACTTATAAGGGTTGTATGATCATACAAATTCTCTAGGCACTATATGTATTCATTGAGTTTGTAACTCTGCACATAAAGTGTTACCAAATTCACTACCTTATGGATTTTACTAAATTTAGATACCAAGAGGATGTTTGCTTATACTGTAGCTTTTGAAACAGTAATCTGAAATTAAGAAATAATTTGTATTAATTAATGGAGACTATGACAAACTATTGAAATTTTGTGTTAAAAGATATATAGTAGTGCATAGGGTCTTTCTTAGTGAAGAATTCTTTTTGGCCACAAGATTTCATAACTTAATTATATACCTAGTTCCTGCTTCAAGCTGCCAAGAGGAAAGACCCTATGCACTGCTTAGCCTACTCAAGGTCTTTCCTAGTGAAGAACACTTTTTGGCCACAAGATGCCAGAAGACAAATATATATTCTGTGAGTGGATAAACTCCAGCAGTTTAATAGGATTTTTTTTGTAATCTCCTATGTTTCTGAGACTACATTTATACGACATGTTATTAGATTTTGAAAATGATCTTTATTGGATTGGGGGATAGAGTTTTCAAGGCTCATGGCAGGTTCGATCCCTGTCTATCCCGTTTTCCTGTAATACAAGTGTTGAGCGACCATTTTCATAACTAATTTATATATCTAGTTCCTGCTTGAAGCAATTTGACGTAAATTTTTTTAAGTGCTCTTATAAAGCTTTTTAAGTTCTTATCTGTTCAACTTAAGTGATTTCAGTTTCCTCGACCCATTTGGCTCAAAGCATTAAGATTTCTTAGACAAAACATGTAAATTCAGAAAAATCAATGGCTAAACCAAGTACGGGAATGGAATACTTTTTTTTCTTGTATATTTTCAGTCGTTATCTCTCTCATTCCACTTATTTCATTGCAGTGATGGATTCTTTTTTGCTGTAAAGGAGGTTTCATTACTTGATCAAGGACCCCAGGGAAAGCAGAGTCTTCTACAACTTGAGCAGGTATCAGTTTTTTTTGCTATATCTTATTCTCAATTTCTTTTTGTAATTTTTATGTGTATATATTTTCTTTTTATCATATACATATAATCTGGCTTGGCATCACCTGAACCTTAAGGTTGTACTTGATAGTTCTTGAGACCTCATTCTGGGATGTGTTATGCAGCAGATTGTAGTTGGGGGTGTGAACCGGTCTCACTCTCTATTCCCACCCTTTGCTTCATCCTATTTCTGCTGTGACCCTCCTTACCTGATATGTTTTCTCATTTTCTTTCTGGGTATTGGAGCAAGTCGTAATCTTACAATAATTGAACTTTTTCCCAAATACCCAATTGATGTGGCAATCTTATATAGGATAAAATTCAGTGTACTACCTTGAACTTTGAGGTTAAAATCAGTTCAGTCCATCTTTTTAGTACCCTTAACTTTTAAATGTCTACACATTGGTCCACATTTTCATCTTGGGCTCTAAATATGACGCCAGATGTTAATGTGGAGTTGGTAATGAGGCTCTACATATTAGTGTTAGCTCTCAATATGTATGAAAATGACCAAAATAACTCTTACGGGTCTTAAGGGAAAACAATCATAAGGGTTATTTTTTATCGTTTCATACATTTTGAGAGCCAATACTAGTATGTATGACCTCCTTGTCAGCTCCACATCAACACCTGATATCATATTTGGAGCCCAACATGAAAATTTGGACTAAGTTGTAGGCATTTAAAAGTTAAGGGTATTAAAATGATGGATTTTCAAAAAGAGGTACTAAACTGATTTTAACCATAAAGTTTAGGGTATTAAACTGAATTTTATCCTCTTATATATTATCATCAAAAAACTAAAACAAATGTAAGCATTGAAATTTTTTTGACCTCCCCACAACCTTAGCTAGCTATGCCCTTTTTATCTTGATCATAGATATGTTCAAAGTGGATGCTATTTCTTCTTGTTCTGCCTTGTTAATTCTTTATGCTAATACCCCAATTGTTGGTCCAGGAGATTCATCTTTTAAGTCAGTTTGAACATGGCAACATCGTTCAATATCTTGGCACAGACAAGGTATGCTCGTTGCTTCCTTGGTTTGCATCTCTTGTATGTTCCTGCTAAATTACGTAGTAGGTACAACTTTTGTAATGACTGCATTTGGGACTCTGAACCACTTTGCAATTAGTATTCAGCTTAAGAGTTAGGACCGATCAACTAGCAATTTGGAACACGCCATGTGAGACTTATGCCTGTTATTTTCTTTTTCTTTTCTATTTGAAGCTTATAACTGTTTTCTCCAAAGATGATGCACCAGTTTCTTTTAGGACTGCTATACTTTACTTTCTGTATTAATGAAATCATGCAATCTTATATACATTGTCTGTGGGAATCTATTATTGTCAAGCATTATCTAGTTAAATTATATTGTATTTTGAAATCTCTCTTCATTGCCAATTAGTCTTTAATTTGAGCCTGCTTCTGTAGGCTTTTCATTTGCTGGTCAGCTAAGTCCTTTTTATGGTTCAAATATTATTACAGGACGAGACTAAGCTCTACATCTTCCTTGAGCTCGTAACAAAAGGATCACTTGCAAATCTCTATTCAAAGTATCTATTGAGGGATTCCCAAGTCTCTGTGTTCACAAGGCAGATTTTGAGCGGCTTGATATATCTCCATGATCGTAATGTTCTCCACAGGTATGGCTGGTTTGTCTCAATTTTATATTAGTCTGCTTCTATAAACGTATAGGTAATCTTTCTTTAATTACTTTTGTAGCTCTAAACCGCAGAGAGCATAGTTTTCATGTATTAGTTCTCAATTTATGTTACTAGGATGATTCATTGATAATTGACCATATCCCAATCTGTCAGAAAATGAAATCAGTCATTTCATTACCACCATCAAAATAGGATCCCATTTCAGTACTCTTATTATGAATTTATTTTTGGTGAATGCCATAGCGAAGAATTAATGCAGGGACAATTTATTTTCCTTTTTGTCTAAAAAATACTGCCTGCAGAAAATTCTCTTTGTACAAGCGCTTGGAACTAAACTACCACCTTAAGGCAGGCAATTAAACAGATCCATCTCTGAAGAGTACTCATTTTTTAGTATGCAGAATTGAAACAGCAGCTTTATCTTTCTTTTTGAATACGTCCTTCTGTTACTTTCTGTCTATCTAATTAGTTCTCGGTTATGTAAGTTTTTTAAGCGTCTATAAACATGGAAAACTCCAAGGCAACTTAAAAAAAATGAAATATTAGATATATTTGATTTGGACAGGGTTTATGCTTTGCAGAATTCGTGTGGTAATTGAAATTGATATCAATCTTGGAGTACTAAGGAAAAAACTTGTCAGATATATTATTTGTGATGATTTCTTGTTTTACAATTCTTTGTTTTCATTAGGGATATCAAATGTGCTAATATATTGGTGGATGCAAGTGGATCTGTCAAACTTGCAGATTTTGGTTTAGCTAAGGTAAGCTTTTATAATACTAACACTTCTACATACATTCATTATATAGGGATCATCAGTTCTAAACTTAATTGATTTCAATTTTGTCCTTTTGATTTTCTTTAGGCAACCAAATTTAATGATGTGAAGTCTTGCAAAGGGAGTGCTTATTGGATGGCGCCAGAGGTTGGTCCCCTCTCTTTTTGAATATAATTTTGTGCTTCTGTTTTTTGAGGCATCAGATTAATAGATTAATATCAACCTTTCCATTGTTAAAATACTTTGAGATGACTATCTATCTATCAATAGTGATGATGCATTCGAACAACATCAGTCCCTTGCATGTTTTTGAGCTTCTAGCCAATAATCATAAGGCAATGTGTTGTGCATGTGCGCCACTCGTTTTTTCTGTTAAGTAGATGTACTCAGATGGCTGTTTGATATTTGATTTTTTTACGCACTTCAAATAACTCTTGGATTAATTTTTGATGAATCATGTTTCCCCTTTGGAGATGAGGTATTGGCTCCTGGCTATTATTATTTAGGATTAATTTCAGTTTACCTACTTGAGGTATAAGACTAGCATCATTTCACCCCCTCGAACTTTTAATTTTGAAAGTTCAATCATGCCCATTGCTGAAATTTCGATCAATTTGGACATTAAATTTAATATGTAGTCTTATTAAAATGGTTCTAAAAGACGATTTTTGCTGTTAGAGGACTATATTTGCCCTTAAAGTGAGTTATAAAGTTATAATTAATGTCGAAATTACACATAATTTCAGCAATTGAGCATGATTGATGAAAATGGAAAACTTTAGGGGTAAACTTTCAAAATTAAAAGTACGGGGGGTGAAATGATGTTAGCCCCAAACTTCAGGTAGATAAACTGAAATTAATCCTATTATTTATCTTGAAACATATCAGTCCATCTTTTGGTTGCTATTGAGACCTCAAATGTATAATTTCTCATGTTACCATTTTCCATTTAATATATTTTTGTTTTATAAGAGACGCCGAGCCCTGTCCTTTTTAAATTAGAAACGGGATTTTCTCCCTTGTAGGAGGCGTTTGTTTAGCAGGATATAGAGGCCATTAATTTTTTCCTATCTTGTTAGAGTGTTTTTGGGCGTTTGGAGAACCCATAAGCAGATAATTTATGTCCTGTCAGAGCCTGATTTACAATCTTGTTAGGGAGGTGTTTTAAAAATTATCCAACTAGAGATTGGAGACAACCCACTCCAACCGCCAAAAGTACACCTCAGAAACCTCCACCACCCCAATCGGCCGCATCTCTCTGTCAAGGTCAGCCGTCCTCCTCTGCGACCTCGTCTGCAAAGCCACCCAAAACATCCCCCACCAATCCCGATCCGCCTTTTCGACCCCTTCCTTGACCTAGCAGACTAACTCTCCTCCCCCTCTGTCTCCATCACCGCCGCGAGGCCTCCGAAATTCTCAAGTCTCTGTCTCCATCACTTGAAACATGTTCTGCAAGTCTCGCCGAGATCGATCTCCCTTTCCCAGAAATTCCAACACGACGCCTTCACCTGCAGCCGTCTCCTTCTCGTATCATGAAACTATACCAATGGGCTCTATTCTGGAGATAACCGCTTGTCCCCTTCCATGAAATCAATTTGGAATCAGTTTTTTGTTCATTGATTCTGTTTGAATTTCCTTATCCATTCTTGTTGTATTCTGGTTGTTTTAAACACCAGATATGAATTAGTAAATCCAAATCTTATACTAATCAATTCTGGTTGTAATCCTAATCCAATCTAGTCTCCTTTATCAAACGCCTCTGTAGAGTTTTAGGAGTACAGGAGGATACCCATGTACAAGGTCGTAGGAGCTGAAGACATGTGGAAGTGCAGATACCTGTCCTTTGTAGATTTCCTTATAAAACTATCATGTAGGAGAACTCCTTACAACTTTGGTGGGAGGTTGACAACTTGTGGAAGGTCTCAGAAGTGAAGCCTTGGTGTCTGATGTGTAGAAATTATAGAGAAATGACTCATTGTTACTTCTGTGTCAAAGTGAGGCTTAGTGTGAGCTGGGATTTCCATCATTATCTTATGCCTTGCTGTGAAGAGGACTAAATTCTATATAGATAAACAGTCTGAAATACAGCAGCAATACAATCATAAAAAAGAAATACAGCAGCACTCCAATCACAAAATGGAGTCTGGAAGCATTCCAATCAACAATTTGAAACTCAGCATCATGCCAATCATAAATAAGAGTATGGAGGAAAATACTTTTAGGCTCTGAAGCAACCAAAAACCAAAAAGATGTCGAAAATTGCATTGTTTCGTATAATGTTCCTACCCCCAGCTCCCCCCGAAATCATTCCATTCTTACCACCCCAGACACTCCACCCCAGACACTGCCATGACAAGGCATAACAATCTCTGAATCACTAATCATTGTCAGAAAACTCGGATCTCTTTTGTCATATGACTGGGTTATAAATATATACATTGTTTTGTGTTTCTATTTTTGAAAATTTTGACTGCAAGTTATGACAAGAAAGGGTAATGTTGGCATCAGATATGTTATAGATAAGCAGGGCATATTCTTGTTGTAAAAGTATCCCAGGATATTGTCATTTTGAATAAAGTAGGAGCCAACTCTAATTTTCCTGTTACATTTTGGTGAATTCATATGCGACTGAATGCCTGTCATGCACTCTGATGAACAATAACCATTGAATTGATTCATTGAATTTCTTTTGGCTCATCTAAATAAAATTTGGGCATAGCTTGTACAAATTTTGTGCTGATCATAGGTTTCAGGTTAATCTGTTAACTAACAAGCTGTTAAATGTAGGTTGTTAATCGAAGGACTCGTGGTTATGGGCTTGCGGCTGACATATGGAGTCTTGGATGTGTTGTGTTGGAGATGTTAACCCGTCAGCCTCCATACTCTCACCTGGAAGGGGTAAGTATGTTGTTCTTATTTTTGTGAATTCCGATTTTATGAGATACGGATTTCATGCTTTTTTGTTTCTTTTTTGTTAATGAGAATAAGAAGCTCATACACGAATACACAAAGGCTTAAAAAATTACAAAAGCATTAACAAGTCTGATCCAGTCTTCCAGTTAGAGGTTTAGGGTTCAGCATTAAACTTGTTTCTCTCGGATGTGTGCCGCTCATTTTGAGACCAATTTGTCATGCCCATGAGCAATTCATTTTACAGATTTGGTTTTTGCATGTTAAAGATTTAAGATTTTACACACTTAACAAATGATTTGATCCAGTCATAAATTTATTTATTTTACTCTGAACTCTGAAGCCAAACTCAGTTAGGTATGGCAATATTAATTTAGTGAGGATGGAGCTATAAAAGAAAGGGTGTAGAATAGATTTATGATTCAATAATCATTGTTTTAGGCTTTAGCAATGAACATTGTCTATTATTTCATTGATGAATAGGTCGGGACCAGATCTAGGGCGACTTGTCTGTAAACTGATCTTGATTTGAAATAGAGATAATCCCGACCACTCTTGCTCTTGATACAGCACTGTATCTTTTTAAACAACTTTGAGAAATCTACCATATAATGTAGTTGAACAATCACTAAGATCTCTTAGATAACCACTCTATTCACGTACACAGAAAGTATGCATTATTAGTTTAATACTACACTAGAAGCTTGAACGTGAGATACCTTCAAGAAGATTCAGATTCAGTGAAGTGGAGACGAAATTCAGCCGATAATGGATTTTACTAGTTCAAAAGATATAGCCATCAAAAAATTTTACATGTCTGTTAAACTGAAAACACTGAATCCTTTTTTTGTGTGTGAGTGAACATTGAATGATTTGTTCTATTTTCCTCAAAAAAAACATTGAATGATTTAGAGAATGCTACGAAAACACTTAAAAGCAAAAGATTGGGTACGGCATTATTCATCGGAGGATGGTATGTCACCTGTGGAATTACTTTGGGAACTTTAGAAAATAATATATTTTCTCTGTTGATTGGCAGATGCAAGCATTATTTCAGATCGGAAGTGGTCAACCTCCTGTAGTTCCTGATTCCTTATCCAGAGATGCGAGAGATTTCATATTGAAATGTTTACAAATTAACCCTAACAACCGGCCCACTGCAGCCCAACTCTTGAATCATTCATTCTTGAAAAGGCCTCAAACTTCCTCTGTCCCTGCTTCTCCCCATTCCAACAGTATGCGTTCCTGAGAGCTCTCAACCACTGGTGCTTATTTGGTATTAGATATACAGACGTCCATGTTCTAACTTTCATGTATGCTGGTGGTGGCCTTGGTCTACATCAAGCCATATTAGAACATAGCTGCCACAAAGGTGGCTGGAAGGGGGGAAGTTATGCCAGTCTTCTTCACAAAGTCGTGAAATGACACTTGGTGTGGACATCAAAGTGCTGTTGATCCTGCTGGGGGTGGAAATTGTATTGATAAATTGGACCAGAAACACACTTGATGTAAGAAATGGAGATGCAGTTTAAAAGGAAGTATGAACCTCAAGTTTTTAATGCTCCTGGATCATACCCTCACATTTGTTATGAATCTTGATTCGGTGATTTATCGATGTGATTTATAATGGATGCATGCATGCTGCGCAGACTGCTGCAGGCTTATCACCCGGATCTTTGTGAACCTATGAGAGGTCCTAGTCATGCCATGAAATCGAAGGCTGCCATTTGGGATTGAGGTGAAATTTTGTAAATTTTGAGTTCTTCATGATCAATTATTTGCTCATGAGTTTTATGTAGTTTATGTGAATTAATGAACACAGATATCTGATGAAATCATATTCAGTGCCGTTTGGCACAAGTACATAGATTCAATTCATTTAACTTCAATTCGTTACCAAATTAACGGGAGGAGCATACATTTGTTATCAATTTGGTTCCGAGATTTTTACTCACACATGGCTATTTTTAAAGGTATATCCAAATTGAAGTTTAATTTTATTGTCTTTAGCTTTCCTTCACCGCCGCAGAGCAGCCATTCTGAAACCCTAATCAATGGCCACTAACTTCCTCTCCGATTCCCATGTGCTTCTCAGATTCAGGCACAATACTACCTTTGTCCTCACTTGCAATCCATTCCTTCGTAGTGAGGATAATATTGATTGCCGGGTACCAGTCATCCTTATAAGGGGAAATGTTGTGTTGTGTTGTGTTGTGAATGTGGATGATAGGTATCATACCCTTCATAGTATTGATCTGAGAATTCTTGCAAAAAATGATTTTACCCTGATATCAGTATTTGGACTGTTGTGGTGTATCGATATTGCGAATTGGGTCAATTTGAGAAGGCGATGAGGGTGTTGAATGATGTAATAGTGTTGTTTTGGGTCTACCATGATTTCTGACAATAGATTATTGAATGGAACTGTTGGTGAGGGAAATTTTTATGTGGATGGCAGCTGGAGTTGATACTCGATAAGTGTTTGGAATACAGAAGTTGGCATGGGCTTCAAAATCAATTACCATATATTATATCAGCTTTTGCCATCCTTGAGTAAATTAGAAGGAGATTTGGAGGATAGGGTCACAAATACAAGTAGGGAAAGAATGACCGAGTTCTCTAATATTTTTAACTTAGATCTGTTAAAGTTTATGAAATTAATTGTTTCATAGCTTTAAAGCATATGCTGCTCCTACCTTTCGAACCACTACAGTTCTGGTGTTTTGCTGCGGAACAAGACGAGTTGAAGGGAGCATGCGTCTTAGATACGAGTGGTGATAACCTTCAGTTATTATGGCTTCTATTGTTCTCTAATATCATGACTACTTTACTACTGCTAGAGAAGATCTCTTGGTGTTATTTGGGAGCAACATTGAGAGTTGGACCAGAAGAGTTGGAACTTATCAGTGTTTTGACATTGCAAATGAGCTTGCTTGTGATTGTTGAAGAGGGAACACTGAATTTTAGTCCACACAGAGATAAACTACATTCATGGGAAGCAAGTGAGACTTGCAAGGAAATAATGCAGGACATGCAGGTACGAAGTCTATGAAGTTCCAAAACTAGGGTTTGAGACATTGATTATCTACTTGATTATAGTGAAACTTGCTGCATGTGAAACTTGATTATAGGGTTTGAGACAGCAAGTGCATTAGAGCATCATTTAAGGGACATTTTTGCTTTTTCAGGGGAAATAAAGATTTCATTGAAAAAAATAAATAAACGGTGGATTATATCTTTTCTACAACATATATCAGTAACCAAAATAAATAAAGTAGAATTCCTCTAACTTGTAGTGCAAGATGCCAATAACTTTAATTGGTTAGAACAATTAACCTTTGCCTATTCAAACAACCTAAATGCCCAGGTTACTCTGTAGTTAGCAATTTGTCAATCATGCCATGGAAAGCTTTGGTTGCCTAGGAATGAAAACTTCAGCAACTGAACATTAAAAATGCACTCTCACCCTCTAGCCAGGTAATGTGGGATTAAAGCTGGAAGTCCTCAGAATGCTGTTGAGCAAGTGATTAAGGTAAAAAGTTTACGGCTTAGGGGTCGATAACAGGTTTGCAGTTGATTAAAAAGTTTACGGCTTCATGTATGTACTATGTAGGGGTTAAACGACTTGTATCACATCTTCCAATTTTCATACTGAAAATATTTTGACCAATATAGATGAATAGTTCAAATGGTATCATGAATGAAAAAATGTTGGGTGTTCTGATCAATTTGCTATGTATGGGAGGGGTCGTAGGATGACCTTAATTCTGTCCCGTCCCATATCCAGTCTTAAATGGATCTAACCTTGAGAAACCACGTTTAATAATCGACCGGAGTGCACCATAACCCTTTAGTAGAGTCTAACAGAAAATTCAAAACAAGTGAAGGGTCAAGTTTGCAATATTCGATATAGGCCAGAGTTTATAGGGTAAACAAGACTGAGACTCTACGATCGTTGCCAAGCTTGTCTCCGTCACGACGTTCCTCGTCGGCTTCTCTCTAACATCGTAACCAGTTGCTTGAGTGTTTTTATACAAGTAATCTTAGGTGGGCTCTCACTCTCACTGCTTCCCCTTTTTTCTGTGTCTTTTTCATTCGCATCCTTGATTCAAGGAGTTACCCAAGGGACCCTCCTCGATTGAGCTGGTCGGTTGTTTTCTCGTGGTTATGGTGATAGTTGTCAGGACCCACCCCGAGTTAAATCCCTTTAACTCGAAGTAAATCCTGCGGGGACCACCCCAAGGGAACTTCTTACCGAAACCCCCTTGAAATGGCCAACCCTTCCTACGATCCAACTCAGCACTTCCATGAGTATCTACAACAAACCCTAACTCATGAAGGCATCCTGCTCCCTAACCTACTTAATTAGCTATACTGGGTTAGCCAGAGCAGTCTACTAAGATGATTACCCTAAAGAATTGCGGCAGCAACAGATTGATTAACTATGCCTCGACTCTTGTACGCGCACGACCTCCTCTCAAGAACCCTGCACCACTGGGCATTTGAAAACGAAGGGCCCAGGGGAGAAACATTGAAAAACGACGTTAGAGTGAGTGGACGAAAAATAACAAATAAAAACTCTACTTTCCTTTATGCTCTCCCTCTAGTTTCTCTAAGAAAATCCGCATGCAAGTAAATCATCAATGATGCCTTGGCTCACACATAAATAATTAAAATGTGGGGTGTTAACCTCATCCACGAGAAATCCCGACCTGCTCTATCCGGGAAGGTCAAATGACCGGCTCCACCGGAGAGGGTCCCCGACCTGCTCTATCTGGGAAGGTCTAGTGACCGGCTCCACCAGAGAGGGTCCCCGACCTGCTCTATTCGGGAAGGTCTAATGACCAGCTCAACCGAAGAGGGTCCCCGACCTGCTCTATCCGGGAAGGTCTACTGACCAGCTCAACCGGAGAGGGTCCATGCTATACAATCCTTTTCCCTTTATCCTTTTCCCTTTCCAAAGCCCCTTTAAAACCTGTAAAACCTGTAAAACCTCGTGGGAATAATAAATCGAAAACCCCTTTAAATCCGTGAGCCAAATTTCTCCTTTTAAAATCACCCCCCCTCCATAATCCCAAAACGGTGATAATCAAGAATAACATACCCCGGGAAAATTACGGGAAGGGTATGAACCTCTTTCCCGGTTTGTTTACCTTTAAATCCTTAAATCTCATTTTCCCAAATCACCGTAAAACATATAAATGGAGGAAATCATAAATGCAGGAGAAATCAAATAAAGTATATGGCATGCAATTTAATTTAAAACAAAGGTCCACTCACAGTACTCTTTGCGACCTTCTTCCTGCTCGGAAAGCTCCTCGAGCGAAACCCTCGAACTAACACGTAGTCGAGCCCGTCTCACGTGCAACCAGGGACTGTACAACAAATCATTATATTAGTCATTTCACAGTCGACTTGGTCTTTTCCTAGTTTGACCAGGAAATCCTATTTTACCAAGAGTTGACCAAGTTCCTTTCTTTTCACAACTTTTCAACAAATAGATTTAATTCCGATTACCCAACCGTAACATACCGACTTTCTTTAATGATTCACTTGATAATAGGTTCACCCATAATAATTCGTGGAATTACTATGGACACCCATTAAACCACTTCACCAATACCTTAGGAGTCCTTAAAATAATCCTTAAACCTTAACCGGCAATAATCGATGGTCGGAATAATATTTAATTATCCGCCAATAATACTAAACTAGAACAATTCCAAAACCTAACCAAAACACCTCCAAAAATTACCAAATTTTAACCATAGACTCCTCACAATATGTACTAATTAATAGACATGAAAAACTGCCCAAAAAGTGGCGGCACCGCCGCCAGCTCCAACGCCACCGGCGGCCGCCGGCAGAAATTCCGGCGACCTCGGATCGCCACCAAATTTTACCAGTAGCTTCGTCTCGTCAATTGGGACAACTTTCTAGTTCAACTCGAAGGCCAATTCGGCCTCTAACTAGGTCAAAAACTCGATGAACAGTAGACCCCGAAAAATTACACTACCAAACTTCAAATCCTCAATTCTCCCTACACACTTCAAATCAAGCTACCAAATTCTAGGGGATTGTAGTACACCTAAAACCCATCCTAAACATATAAAGAACTCAACAATTGGTGAACTAGGGAGGGAGAAATTCAATCCCGAAAATCTACTGTACACACCAAGAACAAATCGGAATTTCTCCCGATTTACGGCGAGTTAGGTCGGAAAGCTTACCTAGGATTGAAGTAGACTCGGAGGCCGAGCTTTTGGGACCGGTGCGCCGGCGGTTGGTGGCCGGACGGCGGCGCTGTGGCGCGCGCAAGGTCCGGCAGCGTTTTGCCGATCGGGAGCACGGGGAGAGAGAAAAAGAGGCTGGGTGAAAAATCTGATTTTTCACCCCGGTAACTCCTATATATAGCCTTTTTATCGCACAGTAACTTTATACTTTTGTTCATAACTTTCTCATACGAACTCCGATTTGAGCGTGCTACGTGTCCACGAACTCGTAACGACGCCCTCTACAACTTTCAAGAAGGAAGTTTCCCCAAATTCTTGACTTAACGAAAAGTCAACTTCACGATCATTGTACGGTTAAACGGTCACTTTAAATGGTAAAAGACCAAAGTAACCAACCGTAAAATAATTCTAGGATCGGGGTGTGACAATTCTCCCCACCTTATAAAAATTTCGTCCTCGAAATTTTTATACTCAAAGTCCAACACAGAGGGGGATAGTACCACTTAAAATAATAACATTGTTCTCCAATATCCACTTCCTTCTGAGAACTCTTCTGAGACGCCTCACGAAAAGCATTGTCAAAACCTAAACACCTGCTCTTTACGATCAACATCCTTACTGTTCCTCCTTGAAAGCCAATTTCCAGTACCAACCAGAAGTCTATTGACATAGGATGTAAGGTAGTAAACTTATTTACGCAACATGGACATACGTGACACTAGGTATCCATTAACTCTAAGGATACCCAACATATTCCTCAAACTCATGTAACCTTGTCACGTGTCACATCTAGCCAACGTAGCACTCCTTCCTACGTGGATGATAACCTCCGCTACTTCCCCATTTTCTGACACCCGACCACTCTTCTTAGGTCAAAACTAAAGCATAAGGTCTTACCGTGGATCACAATGATTTTCTCTTGAATCATTGATTAACTGAATCACCGAATTCTTACTGTACTTCATCTCATTTATGAGGTGGAATACGACACTGCCTATCACTGATCCACCATCTGTAATCCTCGTGAAAATCACTATTGTTTTTCACGAAAAGATGACAAATTCTGTCATACGCTGAAAACATCATTTGGCAACAATTCCCTATTTCCTAAACCGGATTATAACCATATCCTTGAAAATCCAACTGCACAACACAACAACTTCGACCAGTAACCAACCTCCTATCGCTACTCGTTTAGCCAAACAAACACCAACAATTGTCCTTACCAACCGCATGCGACGTCGTCACAATTCCACTAATACTCATTCTAATTCAACAACCCCTCGCTTGTCGCGAGTAGAATTTCTTCAAGAATACTCGTATTCTTTCGTTGAACTCAGATATCAACTCAACACATTCCCTCTGCAGGAAATGACTACCACGCCTGAGGAGTAGGGTTCGATGTCACTAATAGATTTAAATCCTCTAGTAACACAATACCACGTGGAGTCAAATCTACTGACAACAAGTCCACGAGAAAACCATGATGACTTGTGTTACACAAACCAGCACCTCATTTGAACAAGGCTCCCTGATCTGATTTACGCTTTCTAGAAACCATTTTGTCAAGTTGTCCTGTTGTAGAGTAATTGTCTTCCCTTACTCTATCATTACTCAAACCACTTGCACACACAGGACATGAGTTGCCATGACTTTTAGCGTATTCCCAAAACCATAACCTTTACATCAGGGAGGTCCAAAAGCTCCTGACATCGAGGTCCAACAATACTTACTCCTCGCATGAAGACAAATTGTCAGGCTTCACACTGCCTACAAAGCTATTCTGATCGGATAAAACTTGATTTTTACCAACAACCCCAAACATTAGAGTCGCTAACTCCATTATCACTTGTGGGGTTACAGCGTAATTTATAATTGGTAATACATCACCGTACTACTCATAGGTGAGGTGCCACTGACCTCCCTATCTCCTTACTTAACCTGGAATGACACATAGTGCAGAACTTGCACTTCAACCAAAACTGTGCGTCTATTACACAATATCCGCCTCACAATCTGGGATAGACTTACCATTAAAAGAATTCCAGAGCCTTACCCGCTCAACCAGGATATTTCCTTCATAGATGCCTCCATTACCAACTCGTCTGGTAATAACCGACAACTTCGGACATTTAACCAGATCAGACATCTACATAAAATTTAGTGCCACTGGTGCACACCCAAAGTAACCCCTGATTAAAGCATCGGGAATTAATTCCACTCCGAACTTAACCACAATGATCACCGAGCATCCAGTTATCAAGGCACAATTTATCCAATACCACCAACCGCACTGGGCGCGTACGCATCACAGAGTCAACTCGTACAACTAGACAGTTTCTAACAATACTGTCCCCCATGCTCTGCACGTTTACCATCCACCGTATCCTCTATT
This sequence comes from Comarum palustre, assembly GCA_951800085.1. NCBI lineage: Eukaryota > Viridiplantae > Streptophyta > Magnoliopsida > Rosales > Rosaceae > Comarum > Comarum palustre. The sequence continues at coordinate 7,543,675 of OX637580.1, forward strand.
TGGTAGGATTCAAGAATCTCAATCACTTACCATTCTAATTGAAGAGGAAAAACAACTGCGTACACAGGAAATCACAATGCCACTTCAAATCCTAGATTACAAGATCCACTGCCACACGTTAACATCCCCTCAGATCATAACTTAATCTGAACGTGGCTTAATCACTCCACGATTTCCAATGAAGTGTTGCTCAACTTAGCAACATACCTTACCAATCTCAGTAACAAAAATTACCACACTTAGACTCGTAAAACCTTCGAGTCATCAAAGAAACCCTTACCTAGTTTCACCGCACTTCATACTTACCGAAATGTTGACAATTTCAAAAGTCACCTCCAATGACCTTTCTTGCTACTACTCTACACTCGTGGCGCCAAGAACTGTCGCTAGGTCAATAATTCCTAACAAGTAAGGTCACTACTCAAATGACCAATGACCATAGCAATGCCAGCTATACTCTAATCCTCTCAGAATTTCATTATGTACACTAAAATTCAATTTCCCAGATCTAATCCTCATTCCACAGATCAAATTGAGAATATTGCCTGTCACTGTAGTGGATGTAACTTATGACCCCAAACACGACTAAGTACACCTTCGGTTACAATACTTGATTAAACCACAACCAGTGAGTTCACAAATTCCCATGCCATCAAGCTCAGTTAATCGCCCTCGAGGAAACCAAGTGTCATAACGGACGACTTTGGTTGTAGGTTGAAGCTTGAGCAACTACAAACTTTCTCTCCTACTCAACAATTCAGTAAACCTTGCCCCACTGCTGTCACTTCACCATTTCAGTGCATTTATCTAAGAAAACAATCAACCACCTACTAACAACGTGTAACGATTTAACTAACCATCTTGAAAGTCGAAGCGACTACAATTAACTCACTTCCGACCTATTCTTAAACGGTTAGACCATCTCATCGACGTTTTGCACAGAAACTTCTAACCGAACGTCCTTAATCTCCGTTCTCAATAAATGGAACTCTTATGACACATTCTTAAAAAAAAATGATGTCATCACCAGCCTTAGTCACTTATCTGGTGTCATTCTGACCACACACAGCAGTACAAAAATAATTACGCCTTACCAGCATGTGCTACCCAGATTCTAATTTACCACTTCCCTACAAAGGTGGGTACACGTGCTCATGTGGGGTATACCCATGTACATCTTCAACCGTCGAAACCGTGTCGTTTGCACAACGACCGGTTCCTACACCACCATAATACAAAGTCAATCAAGACTCGTATCACTCTTTCCGGTACCCTAAGCACTCTTGGTCCAAGACCCGGTGGCCTGTTGCCACTTCCAACATGTTCCTTTGAATTCCGAAACCAATTACCTTTAGCTACAACTGGTGACACTCGCTCGATTCGTAAATCAAACTCTAACACAGCCAACCTGGAGACCCCTCCACAGGTGTACTAATAAAATACTTTGACCACAGGTGGATAACTCGCCTTATGGTTGACATGAGCACCAAGATCTGGTGACACGATTTAATTTCTGCCTCCACGATAAATGGCCCAATGACCATTGTCACCAACAATTCAAATCACGCTTGGACTCACCAACAAATCAAACCTTCTAGTACCCCAATCATGGGTGGCTGGAGCGAAGAGAATCTGGTCGTGGCTGACGACAACAATGTCGGCACCAAGGTGACCCAACCATCAGTTTCAGTGGTTGTCCCTTAAAGCATCACGTGACCAAACTAGCCTTTACTTTCTTAACATTCTCCAGTAGTGTCACATCATGGACTCGTCACCAGAAACAAGTCCATTGATCCCAAAATGACTACACTCATATTCCTTAAGTCATTCCACTTTCATATGTCCGTTGGTTTCTCCAAAACCACACTAATGATGAACCTCAACAAAGTCGTGGCAATCGTCAAAACTAAATATTCATCCTCACTGACTAATCGCGCTAGGCGACTTCAGCTCCTTTTTCCCTGGCAGGATGCAATCTCTTTCATTAACTCGTACGACTCTCCACTGCTAAGAGTCTCATAACTCGAACACCAAGGCCTAGCCTTAGGTTTCTACAACATCCCTGTCAACAACCATGACAGCCTTCCAGGTGTGAATTAACTGTTTCACCACCGAGTACTTACACATAATGCTCAAACGTTAAACAACGTGAGTTTCCAGCTCGATCCCCAACTAAATTCTCAATTAATCCTTGGGGAACTCATACAATAAATACGTAACGAGCTTACCTTGTTCCTTACAGGAGTTCATTGTGAGGTCGGCGTACTGAGGCATAGTCTTGAAGATTCCAATGTTTATAGGACTACTCGGTCCATAACTCAATCAGGAAGTACTACTCATATCCTTGATAAACACTGAGCGTCCAAAGCATAAAATGCCGATGGATCCGCCGCGGTCGGACCATCACTCTATAGACAATAAGTGATACCAAGTATATGAGGTAGTAACAGGAAACGATAACCTAATGCTCTGATACCAATTGTCAGGACCCACCCCGAGTTAAATCCCTTTAACTCGAAGTAAATCCTGCGGGGACCACCCCAAGGGAACTTCTTACCGAAACCCCCTTGAAATGACCAACCCTTCCTACGATCCAACTCAGCACTTCCATGAGTATCTACAACAAACCCTAACTCATGAAGGCATCCTGCTCCCTAACCTACTTAATTAGCTATACTGGGTTAGCCAGAGCAGTCTACTAAGATGATTACCCTAAAGAATTGCGGCAGCAACAGATTGATTGACTATGCCTCGACTCTTGTACGCGCACGACCTCCTCTCAAGAACCCTGCACCACTGGGCATTTGAAAACGAAGGGCCCAGGGGAGAAACATTGAAAAACGACGTTAGAGTGAGTGGACGAAAAATAACAAATAAAAACTCTACTTTCCTTTATGCTCTCCCTCTAGTTTCTCTAAGAAAATCCGCATGCAAGTAAATCATCAATGATGCCTTGGCTCACACATAAATAATTAAAATGTGGGGTGTTAACCTCATCCACGAGAAATCCCGACCTGCTCTATCCGGGAAGGTCAAATGACCGGCTCCACCGGAGAGGGTCCCCGACCTGCTCTATCTGGGAAGGTCTAGTGACCGGCTCCACCAGAGAGGGTCCCCGACCTGCTCTATTCGGGAAGGTCTAATGACCAGCTCAACCGAAGAGGGTCCCCGACCTGCTCTATCCGGGAAGGTCTACTGACCAGCTCAACCGGAGAGGGTCCATGCTATACAATCCTTTTCCCTTTATCCTTTTCCCTTTCCAAAGCCCCTTTAAAACCTGTAAAACCTGTAAAACCTCGTGGGAATAATAAATCGAAAACCCCTTTAAATCCGTGAGCCAAATTTCTCCTTTTAAAATCACCCCCCCCTCCATAATCCCAAAACGGTGATAATCAAGAATAACATACCCCGGGAAAATTACGGGAAGGGTATGAACCTCTTTCCCGGTTTGTTTACCTTTAAATCCTTAAATCTCATTTTCCCAAATCACCGTAAAACATATAAATGGAGGAAATCATAAATGCAGGAGAAATCAAATAAAGTATATGGCATGCAATTTAATTTAAAACAAAGGTCCACTCACAGTACTCTTTGCGACCTTCTTCCTGCTCGGAAAGCTCCTCGAGCGAAACCCTCGAACTAACACGTAGTCGAGCCCGTCTCACGTGCAACCAGGGACTGTACAACAAATCATTATATTAGTCATTTCACAGTCGACTTGGTCTTTTCCTAGTTTGACCAGGAAATCCTATTTTACCAAGAGTTGACCAAGTTCCTTTCTTTTCACAACTTTTCAACAAATAGATTTAATTCCGATTACCCAACCGTAACATACCGACTTTCTTTAATGATTCACTTGATAATAGGTTCACCCATAATAATTCGTGGAATTACTATGGACACCCATTAAACCACTTCACCAATACCTTAGGAGTCCTTAAAATAATCCTTAAACCTTAACCGGCAATAATCGATGGTCGGAATAATATTTAATTATCCGCCAATAATACTAAACTAGAACAATTCCAAAACCTAACCAAAACACCTCCAAAAATTACCAAATTTTAACCATAGACTCCTCACAATATGTACTAATTAATGGACATGAAAAACTGCCCAAAAAGTGGCGGCACCGCCGCCAGCTCCGCCTCCACCGGTGGCCGCCGGCAGAAATTCCGGCTAAAATTCCGGCGACCTCGGATCGCCACCAAATTTTACCAGTAGCTTCGTCTCGTCAATTGGGACAACTTTCTAGTTCAACTCGAAGGCCAATTCGGCCTCTAACTAGGTCAAAAACTCGATGAACAGTAGACCCCGAAAAATTACACTACCAAACTTCAAATCCTCAATTCTCCCTACACACTTCAAATCAAGCTACCAAATTCTAGGGGATTGTAGTACACCTAAAACCCATCCTAAACATATAAAGAACTCAACAATTGGTGAACTAGGGAGGGAGAAATTCAATCCCGGAAATCTACTGTACACACCAAGAACAAATCGGAATTTCTCCCGATTTACGGCGAGTTAGGTCGGAAAGCTTACCTAGGATTGAAGTAGACTCGGAGGCCGAGCTTTTGGGACCGGTGCGCCGGCGGTTGGTGGCCGGACGGCGGCGCTGTGGCGCGCGCAAGGTCCGGCAGCGTTTTGCCGATCGGGAGCACGGGGAGAGAGAAAAAGAGGCTGGGTGAAAAATCTGATTTTTCACCCCGGTAACTCCTATATATAGCCTTTTTATCGCACAGTAACTTTATACTTTTGTTCATAACTTTCTCATACGAACTCCGATTTGAGCGTGCTACGTGTCCACGAACTCGTAACGACGCCCTCTACAACTTTCAAGAAGGAAGTTTCCCCAAATTCTTGACTTAACGAAAAGTCAACTTCACGATCATTGTACGGTTAAACGGTCACTTTAAATGGTAAAAGACCAAAGTAACCAACCGTAAAATAATTCTAGGATCGGGGTGTGACAATAGTACCCCACATCTTTAATTAAGAATTTGAGCCAAGGAAGTTGTTTTATGTTTTATTTATTCGTTTTCTAGTTGTTGCGTACATACGGTATTTCTTGGAAAATTCCAAAGGAGAACATTAAAGAAAAAAGTCTTTACATATTTGATTTTTGTCCACTCACGTTAATATTTTTCAATGTTTCTCCCCTGGGCCCTTCGTTTTAAAAGCCCAGATTATAGTGTTCGATCCGACTAGTCTTCGTGGAGGCCAGATATAGTTACCGCCATTTTCCAAACCAACAGTAGGTTCCGGGTTAACCTACTTGTAATTTTCCCTGCTTCTACTTTTCATAGTCGCTCTGATACACATCAGGTTGTATTATATTTGTCAGTGAACTTCTAAGGATCTAGACCCCATTGTAAGTTTTAAATTTGGAATTGGTATAACATTGTTGTGATAACATTTGTTATGAACTAATTAATTAGATGTGTATCTTGTGGAGGATGTTGGTATGGGAGCAGGATGGCTCTAGGAGTTTTGGATGGTTGGTTTTTATAAGTGTTATTTTGGGTTTATTGTAGGTTAAGGGTTGTCCACTTTTCAAGTGAGACTTTGTCGAAATTTCGGCAGAATCTTCTTTGGGAGGTGGTCCCCGCAGGACTTACTTCGGGTTAAAGGGGTTTAACTCGGAGTGGGTCCTGACAGTTTACATCTCGAAGATATAGTTCTCAATGGGGAATCATAAGAATAAATAAGATTGACCATTTTAAACAAGATCCAAACGTTACCGGAAATATGTGACATTTGTACGATAGTTGTATTTCACCATACTAATTATATCATATTTCATAATATTTTCAAAAAATTGTTTTCTTTGTATGGTTGGTTCATAAATATGTACGCTTGCATATAGTTATACTACATTTGTAGGCACGTTTTGGTTTTATTGTTTCAATTACTAGATTATCAAAAATTTTGCTTTCTCTATTGTTTCATTATATTTTGAAAATATATTTGTTGAAAAAGTTTGATAATACCGAAAACCTAAATACTAAATTTGGTAAGATTTATCTCATACCGAAAAATTTGGTAAGATTTATCTCATACCGAAAAATTTGGTTGGTTGTTTGTAGTCATATTTCATTATCAAAAGCTTTGGTTTTAAAGTTGGTAACATTCATTACCGATTCAAACTGACCGAATGGCAGGCCTAGATCCAACTGTAAGGATGGGTTATATTAAGGACCTTTTTGTTGAAGACTTTTTCGTTTCATCTTATTTTCGATCGCATATTCACATTTTGACCTCTAGTTTGTAGAAATATATGAGTAGATTATCTCTACAAATTTTCATACAAATTGAAAATTGTTAAGACATTCATAAATGTGATTCACCGATTATAAACTTGAATAGTTCTTGTTTGACATATTTAGAGTATTCATTGATTTAATCTATATTTTGATGTCTTAACGATCACTAATATGACTGAAAATTTATATAAGTGCATGATCTACTTATATAGACCTATAAAGTATAAAGTGAATGGTCGAGATAAAAAAATATGATTAAAAAGTGAGTGCAATAAACTATTAAAGAGAAGTTCTTCAACTAATCCTCAATAAGAATATCATGCCTCTTGAATCTTTAGGTTTAAGGGATTTTTTTTAAAAAAGAGTGAAGTCCCGATCAATAAATAAGGTGTTCAGTACCATTTCACAAAAATGTTTTCCTATTTTACAAATTTAAAAATCATGTAATATGCTTTCGGTTGAGATGTTTCGAGAAACGGCCAAAACAAATTCCAAAATACACAACTCAAGATTTCTGAACAAATATGGGAAACGACTTTTTATCGTTTTCCTTGTTTTCTCAAAACAGCACCACAGTGGAGACTCATCTTCTGTTTCATCTTTCTCTGTTCCATAACTTCGATATATTGAGACTAGGTCTTCTCTTCGAATCTACCACATCTGCTAGAGCATAACCGTTCCTCATCTTTTTCAATCATCGAAACTTGCAGAATCATGAAGAAGGAACCAATGAAGAACTATGGCTGAAAGCTTGGATGATCAGAATCATAATGATTACTTGTACGATCAGGGGTGAAAGCTTTGGTTTTCTTCTGTAATTAACATGCAATAGTATCTGATCTCTTATGGACTAAATGAATCAACAACTACGTTTGTAGATCTGAAGACTAATTTGGGAGATATGGAGATGAAAGACTAATTCTGGAGATGAATGAACCGCATTATACATACACAATGTATTATCTACAATTATAGAGTGTAATTGTATTATTCACTGGCCATAACAGCTACAAAAAAAAAAAAAACATATATAAACTAAAACTCCCCAAGCACAAGAGTTGAGACAAAACTCTTATCTCTCAAGTTTTTACTGAACGCGCCTCACGCGCGCTTTCCCAACCCAAATCTTTCTGAATTGAATTTTTTCCTTCGATTGGACAATTTTTCTAAAATCTTCTTCAATTTTTCAGGTGAGATCTAGTATCTGGTGTTGAATAGTTTTGAAAGCAAACTGTAAAAGACACAATGTTCTACTGAATGACTTCAATAATTTATTCAATGACTAAAAAGGGAATATAAATACAACTATATCAACAAACAGATCAGAAAATCCTGGATTCCTTATCCCAGTAGTAACAAACTTGCTACTTTTCACCGGAACAAACTTGCTACTGTTGAGATTACTCCTAAAGACCAGGTAAACATCCTATCTACTTAGCCAATTCACTAGACTTATTCAAAACAAATGACTAGTACATAAACACAAAATAGAAACTTAATATCAATTAACATCTGGTGGTGACTCCTAGCTTTGTCTTCTCTGTCCTTCCACTTGGAAGTGGCGAAGAAATGGATTCTGTTCCAATTCAACCAAAAAGCAACAAAAATGGCGGTGATGTTAGTTCTGATATGTCTGCTTTTTGTCTTGAGGAATTAGATTCTTCAGTCCAGAGTTCTCTGATTCTCAAAATTATGTCCTATGCCAGCACTTTGATGAACCCCCTAGATCGCTTTAAGCAAACAATGATGAATAAGATTTAATTATCTGATGTTGATTATTCATACTCACAAGGTAAGCATAGCCTGAACGTGTGCATTGTAAACTTGATTATAAATGGAGGTGTGTTGTTATTGTCAAATTTATGAGCAAATCCAATTCTACTAACTCGTTTGAGTTTGTGCTGAGAGGTTAAGAAGATAATGGCAGGTGAAGGGATGTTGGAAACTTAACGATTTCTTCATCGTTAAGTTTAATTTGAAAGAAGACATGAATCAAGTTTATTTGGAGGCCCATGATGTTAAGACCCACCCCGGATTTTAAGAGGAAATCCGACATAAATCCTACGGTGACCACCTCTAGAAAAGATTTTACTGAAAATTCGTCAAAACCTCCATTGAAAATAGACAATCCTTCCTAATAGAAACCCGTAACACACTTCTAAAATCAAAATCCGACCTTATACCTCCTGGAACCTTCGTGCTCCCCAATTACACAACACCCAAAACATTAAGAACTTAAATCATATTTATAACAATCCAAGAGGTTATCAGTGCAATTCTAATAAGGAAAAGAACAAAGATGAGATAGCAAGCGGAATCAACGCTATTGACTATGCCTCATTCCTTGCCGTCTGTTAAGCTAACCTGTAATCTGAGCATTTGAAACTGAAGGGTCCTGAGGAAAGTATTTGAAAAACGTTAGAGTGAGTGGAAAAAATAAATGAAATATTTTAACAAAAATGTTTATTAAATCCATTCACTTGTTTTAAATCGTAAAACCCATAATGCATACAATCTTCTTGATTTTTAACGTAAAACCCGTAATGCATTCGCCAAATCATGTCATGTCCTGAAAATATATTATCGGGACGAGATGAGATTGTATTTTTAGAAATGTATCTTGTACAAGACGATCTAGTTTGGTATCGGAACGAGATCGGGATGGGATCGAGATCCCGCAACGATAGAAAAAAATAAAAATAAAAAACATAGAAGAGATAAATTTATCTTAAATTCTTGAAGAAATTTTATATTTATTTTTTATAAAGTCAGTATGAACTCATCCAATATTGATGAGAGTTTTATTGTGTATAATATCTCATATATATATATATATATATATTCTATGATGTTACTTTTTTCATTGTATAGTTGTCCTAGTTCTAAACTTCTAACTCTATATAAGTACAAGGCGAATAAAAATTGTAAAAATGAAAGGAAAATTAATAATCAATTAATTAAATGCTTGTAATTTACATCTAACTAATTAATTAAGATCTCAACAAAATTCTTAAGTTTGAAAGATCAAAGGAGCTTTAGTTATCGCTACATAGCTTCGTTGTGATGACCAATATATTTCATATGTTCATCATCACCATCACTAAATGTGAATGAATTATCTAACTCTTGCTATGTGAAACTGGTACTGCGAATTTATGTTTAGGTTTGAGGCATCCCATTGAGCGTTTTTAAGTTCATTAGAAGATTATACATCCTAAAAATCAGATAGTTATGATAAGATACAAGTATATTTATACTTTCGGGACGGTCCGGTCCCGATCCTGCCAATTTTCAGTACGAAACCGAAACAAGATTGAGATTGTGGTACGAAGTGCCCACCCTAAATCCACCGATCATTATTATTAATTGATCCGAATGATCATACTTATTTCTCTACTTTATGCAGAATTGCCAATGCCAACTTTACAAGTACCCAAACTGATTCTTTACTAAATTTACAATTGATAACAATTCCCCATTAACAAGCTAAACTTGAATTCAAATCCCAGCTCACCAAGCCATGCTGTCAACTCGACCAAGTGTCAAATCAACTGGAGAAATTCAATCTTCCCGAGTAATATTGTAGGGTAAAATCAGATATGATGAGTATTACCCACCCATTGCTGATCTGGGTACAAATTAATAAAATCAAATACACATTTTAATGCCAACCGCCAAGTGTCAGCGCTTGGGCCCTTTGTCTGTTTCCTATTTTCCACTCTTTACATACATTACTCTCTGCAACTCCTTAGCTCTCTTCTGTTGCTGTACACCGCCGACGACCACGACTCCGTCAAAACAAAGAGAAAGAGAAAACTGGAAGAAAAAGCAGCAGAGCATGGACGCTGCCAAGCAGAGGCGCCCGAAGCCGAGAATAGAGAATGCTTTAGTTGCTTCAATTTGTCTCCATCATCTTTATCAATGTCTTCATTGATATGAAGCTCATCCCTGTTGACAGTAACCTTTGATGGAGTGGAGCCAAATCCAGGAGTTGCATGAGTAACCCCCAAGTAATTTGCAGCTGCAAATCCGTCCTCACCACCAACAAGATCACGAGGAGGCCAAGAAAGTGATTCAGGGGAAAATTCAGATGGCTTAATAGAATTTTCACATAAGATTGCTTCAATGTGAGGCTGTAATTCATTCCCATGTCCAAAAGCATAAGATATTAAGGCTTGTGGAGCAAGACTTTCTTCACCCCAATCATCAACACGTGCAGCAAACAGCTCCTTCTCAACTGTTTCATCACCATTCTCCAATCTTTTTTTAATTTCATCAGGCAGATTTCCCAAAAGGACCACCATTTTTGGAAATCTTGGATCAGTCAGTGTCATCTGGATATACTCATGGTCAGAATATGGCAAACTTTTGTTCTTTTTCATGTCTTTCCTGCAAACTTCCCTGTAAGAAATCCATTTCTTAACATTTAGATAGCCTATAACAACATCTCGTCGTTTAGACCTTTCAATGATAGCAACAGCCCCTCCAGTTGGACGTTTAGAAGGGAATGAACTGATGATGGCACAAATCTTCTCGACTGGAGTTCTAACTACATTCTGCTCATTAGAAGAACCTGCTTGGGAAGAATTTGAAGCTAATCGGTACTTTCCACCAACAAGATCACCTGCGTAGCTCACCTTAACAATCTTCTCCAATTCAATGTCTGATATCTGCGGTGCAAGAAGCATAAGTTTTGATCTCTTCCTAACCTTTTCCACATTGGAAACATCATCAACACTATACTTGTTGAAAATTTAGTAGCTCATCCATTGGGTCCTTAGATTCATAACTCCAATGAAGGTTCAAGGGTTTTTGACTTTTATTTTTTAAAAAGAACTAATAGAAAGAAAAGTACGGGTGGGATTTTTCAAATGAAATGAAGAGTGGTTCTGTCCAGTTCACTTGTTATCAAATGAAATGAAGAACAAGGTAACCCAAACTTGTTCTGGTTATGAATTTGTTTGGCTTGCCTTCTGTCTTCATCACCGTCCAATTTGTCCTCCCGTTTTTCACCTATGTGAAATGGATTATTCTCAAAAAAGCTTTATTCTATTATTCTGTTCTTATCTTACCGAATAATTTATCTCGAACGGCGGATTCGATGGCCTCCAACGTGGTGCTTGCTGGCTCAGTCAATGGACTCGCAGTTGAAACTTCGGAGCTTACCGTTACCAAGCTTTTATTGGATTCTTTTCATCACCGGACTTCACCAATTACAAAGTAAGAGAAAACATAAGTTCTTGCTTATTGATCTGCTCTGTTTGCCTCCTTGTTTAGATTTGAGCTGATACAAGTTTCCTTGTTTGGTCTGTAAGTTTTCTGCTCACTTAGAAGGGTAATGCTTATATGCACTGTTGGGATATCCTACATTGTTGTGTCATGTTTTTACATTTGAATGGATACTAAGTTTTTCTGATTTTTGTGTTGGGTGATTTTGTTTCAAGGATCAAGAATGGCGGACCTTGTTGCGGGTGGTGCTATGGGATTGTATGAAGTCATGAAGGAAGTGGTGATCAAGACTGCGATGTTTGGACCTCTCCTCAAGGAACTTGATTTTACAATAGACTCTTTGAAACCACTGATTGAGGATATGGACAAGTACAATAAGGACTTGGATCGTCCAGAGAAGGAACTTCAAGAATTTAAAGTACAAATGGAGAAGGCCCCTGAGCTTATTCGCAAGTGCGCCAATCTTAGCAAGTGGCAAAGCTACAAAAAGTACAAGTACACCAACCAACTTCTTGAATTGCAGAACTCTCTTCAGAAGCTGCAACGTCTACTGTCAGTACAGCAAGCAAGGGATGTGAAGCAGACCTTGTCTGTAACAAAGAATATAGAGACTGTGGTACTGCGAATAGATGGTGAGGGTCCTGCGGGGTGGAAAGAAGGAATAAATGATATGAAAGAGAAATTATTGGAAGAAGTAAAGATGACGAGGGTCCAGCGGATTGATCAGAAAGGTGAGGTGCAAAGTCAAATTGACAGTGAAGTACCTGCATCTCCAAAGGTCACTGTGGGATTGGATGTGCCTTTGACGGAATTGAAGATGAAGCTTCTCAAGGATGATGAAGTAACAATGCTAGTGCTGACTGCTCCTGGAGGTTCCGGGAAAACCACATTGGCCACAAAGTTTTGTCAAGATGAGGATGTCAAAGGTATGATATACTCTTTTTTTCCTTATCTGTAATCTGTAAGTCATAATACTGATTGCCATTGAAAAGGTCTTAAAATCTTTGTATTCCGAAATTTAGCATCATTTTACATGTATATCTAATTCAATTTTAGCATCATTTTCTTCGTATATCTAACCACCAGCAGACATATGGACTATTTATGTAACGTGACATCATATTCAAATGATTTCTTTGTTCGGTATGGTTCAGGGATAGTGATTTCATACAGACCCAGCTAACTTGTTAATACTTCAGTGGGAATTTATGTTCCATTGCTGTTGGATTTATGTTTTCACTCATAACTTTTTGACAGAGTTTTTGGGAAATAGCCTATAGGAATTATCCTCATCTTCTAGTATGAAAATACATATGAACAGGTATCAAGCATCTTCTAGCCTGGGAGGCCCGCTCCTCCTCCGACTTCCCCTCCCGCTCTCGCCTCCACAGCACCCTAAAAGCCGCCGTTTCGGAACCTACCGTTGCCACCGAACCTGCCGCCGTGAAAACCGGCGGCGGGGGAGGAAGAGGAAGGGGAATCAGGGGTCTGTGGCCGCCGCCGGTTGTGCTGAAGTCTTTACCCCCACCTCTTCCGCAACAGCCCATAAACTCGCCTGTTTCCGCCGGTGACGTCACGTCTTCGGATGAGGAGCCTGTGACGTCAGCGAATGGTGGGAGTAGGAGTGAAATGAGGTTGGGAAAAGGCATTGACTTGGCTGAATCGGTGTCTTGCGGCTCGTCTCCGTCGAATAACGACAGTGATGATTATGGGGTTGGTATGGCTGTGAGGGTGCGGCCAATCCATAGTATCTTTTCTCCGAATGGGAAGTTCCGGCGGAGTGTTTCGTCTTCGTGGCAAAGGGGTCAGCTATTGGGGAGTGGTTCCTATGGAACTGTCTATGAAGGCTTTACTGAGTAAGTGAATACTTCCTATTATATCCTTTGTCCATGTTAAACTTAGAAAAAGTTGCTCACATTTTGTGTTTCGGTTGATGTCAGTGTGATTGCTATTTTAATAACGTAGTTTGAACTAACCTTGAAGACATCGAATGCGGAACAATTTACTAAGGAGTTGCTTTGAATTCAACAAAAGGAACTCCTTAATGTCGCAGGAGAGTAGGAATATGTTGAGACATTTTACTAATGAATAGGAACATTGGGCACCATGTCTAGCAGTTTTATGACATCTGGAATAGAAACATTCACGGCTATAGCAGTTTTCTGGTTCTTACCTTTTTCTCATATCTGTTACTCATCCATCTTAACGTTTGTTTATACATTGCATTTATAGCATGTACATGTTGTTTCCTAATCACTATACACAATGTGCAATGAAGCATGTTAACCTTGTCGAAACATTTAACTAACACTTATAAGTTCTTATCTGTTCAACTTAAGTGATTTCAGTTTCCTCGACCCATTTGGCTCAAAGCATTAAGATTTCTTAGACAAAACATGTAAATTCAGAAAAATCAATGGCTAAAGCAAGTACGGGAATGGAATACTTTTTTTTCTTGTATATTTTCAGTCGTTATCTCTCTCATTCCACTTATTTCATTGCAGTGATGGATTCTTTTTTGCTGTAAAGGAGGTTTCATTACTTGATCAAGGACCCCAGGGAAAGCTGAGTCTTCTACAACTTGAGCAGGTATCAGTTTTTTTGCTATATCTTATTCTCAATTTCTTTTTGTAATTTTTATGTGTATATATTTTCTTTTTATCATATACATATAATCTGGCTTGGCATCACCTGAACCTTAAGGTTGTACTTGATAGTTCTTGAGACCTCATTCTGGGATGTGTTATGCAGCAGATTGTAGTTGGGGGTGTGAACCGGTCTCACTCTCTATTCCCACCCTTTGCATTCATCCTATTTCTGCTGTGACCCTCCTTACCTGATATGTTTTCTCATTTTCTTTCTGGGTATTGGAGCAAGTCGTAATCTTACAATAATTGAACTTTTTCCCAAATACCCAATTGATGTGGCAATCTTATATAGGATAAAATTCAGTGTACTACCTTGAACTTTGAGGTTAAAATCAGTTCAGTCCATCTTTTTGAAAATCCATCTTTTTAGTACCCTTAACTTTTAAATGTCTACACATTGGTCAACATTTTCATCTTGGGCTCTAAATATGACGTCAGATGTTAATGTGGAGTTGGCAATGAGGCTCTACATATTAGTGTTAGCTCTCAATATGTATGAAAATGACCAAAATAACTCTTACGGGTCTTAAGGGAAAATAGTCATAAGGGTTATTTTTTATCGTTTCATACATTTTGAGAGCCAATACTAGTATGTATGACCTCCTTGTCAGCTCCACATCAGCACCTGATATCATATTTGGAGCCCAACATGAAAATTTGGACTAAGTTGTAGGTATTTAAAAGTTAAGGGTATTAAAATGATGGATTTTCAAAAAGAGGTATTAAACTGATTTTAACCATAAAGTTTAGGGTATTAAACTGAATTTTATCCTCTTATATATTATCATCAAAAAACTAAAACAAATGTCTAAGCATTGAAATTTTTTGACCTCCCCTCAACCTTAGCTAGCTATGCCCTTTTTATCTTGGATCATAGATATGTTCAAAGTGGATGTTATTTCGTCTTGTTCTGCCTTGTTAATTCTTTATGCTAATACCCCAATTGTTGGTCCAGGAGATTCATCTTTTAAGTCAGTTTGAACATGGCAACATCGTTCAATATCTTGGCACAGACAAGGTATGCTCGTTGCTTCCTTGGTTTGCATCTCTTGTATGTTCCTGCTAAATTACGTAGTAGGTACAACTTTTGTAATGACTGCATTTGGGACTCTGAACCACTTTGCAATTAGTATTCAGCTTAAGAGTTAGGACTGATCAACTAGCAATTTGGAACACGCCATGTGAGACTTATGCCTGTTATTTTCTTTTTCTTTTCTATTTGAAGCTTATAACTGTTTTCTCCAAAGATGATGCACCAGTTTCTTTTAGGACTGCTATACTTTCCTTTCTGTATTATTGAAATCATGCAATCTTATATACCATGTCTGTGGGAATCTATTATTGTCAAGCATTATCTAGTTAAATTATATTGTATTTTGAAATCTCTCTTCATTGCCAATTAGTCTTTAATTTGAGCCTGCTTCTGTAGGCTTTTCATTTGCTGGTCAGCTAAGTCCTTTTTATGGTTCAAATATTATTACAGGACGAGACTAAGCTCTACATCTTCCTTGAGCTCGTAACAAAAGGATCACTTGCAAATCTCTATTCAAAGTATCTATTGAGGGATTCCCAAGTCTCTGTGTTCACAAGGCAGATTTTGAGCGGCTTGATATATCTCCATGATCGTAATGTTCTCCACAGGTATGGCTGGTTTGTCTCAATTTTATATTAGTCTGCTTCTATAAACGTACAGGTAATCTTTCTTTAATTACTTTTGTAGCTATAAACCGCAGAGAGCATAGTTTTCATGTATTAGTTCTCAATTTATGTTACTAGGATGATTCATTGATAATTGACCATATCCCAATCTGTCAGAAAATGAAATCAGTCATTTCATTACCACCATCAAAATAGGATCCCATTTCATTACTCTTATCATGAATTTATTTTTGGTGAATGCCATAGCGAAGAATTAATGCAGGGACAATTTATTTTCCTTTTTGTCTAAAAAATACTGCCTGCAGAAAATTCTCTTTGTACAAGCGCTTGGAACTAAACTACCACCTTCAGGCAGCCAATTAAACAGATCCATCTCTGAATAGTACTCATTTTTTAGTATGCAGAATTGAAACAGCAGCTTTATCTTTCTTTTTGAATACGTCCTTCTGTTGCTTTCTGTCTATCTAATTACTTCTCAGTTATGTAAGTTTTTTAAGCGTCTATAAACATGGAAAACTCCAAGGCAACTTAAAAAAAATGAAATATTAGATATATTTGATTTGGACAGAGTTTATGCTTTGCAGATTTCGTGTGGTAATTGAAATTGATATCAATCATGGAGTACTAAGGAAAAAACTTGTCAGATATATTATTTGTGATGATTTCTTGTTTTACAATTCTTTGTTTTCATTAGGGATATCAAATGTGCTAATATATTGGTGGATGCAAGTGGATCTGTCAAACTTGCAGATTTTGGTTTAGCTAAGGTAAGCTTTTATAATACTAACACTTCTACATACATTCATTATATAGGGATCATCAGTTCTAAACTTAATTGATTTCAATTTTGTCCTTTTGATTTTCTTTAGGCAACCAAATTTAATGATGTGAAGTCTTGCAAAGGGAGTGCTTATTGGATGGCGCCAGAGGTTGGTCCCCTCTCTTTTTGAATATAATTTTGTGCTTTTGTTTTTTGAGGCATCAGATTAATGGATTAATATTAACCTTTCCATTGTAAAAATACTTTGAGATGACTATCTATCTATCAATAGTGATGATGCATTCGAACAACATCAGTCCCTTGCATGTTTTTGAGCTTCTAGCCAATAATCATAAGGCAATGTGTTGTGCATGTGAGCCACTCGTTTTTTCTGTTAAGTAGATGTACTCAGATGGCTGTTTGATATTTGATTTTTTACGCACTTCAAATAACTCTTGGATTAATTTTTGATGAATCATGTTTCTCCTTTGGAGATGAGGTATTGGCTCCTGGCTATTATTGTTTAGGATTAATTTCAGTTTACCTACTTGAGGTATAAAACTAACATCATTTCACCCCCTCGAACTTTTAATTTTGAAAGTTCAATCATGCCCATTGCTGAAATTTCGATCAATTTGGACATTAAATTTAATATGTAGTCTTATTAAAAAGGTTCAAAAAGACGATTTTTGCTGTTAGAGGACTATATTTGCCCTTAAAGTGAGTTATAAAGTTATAATTAACGTCCAAATTACACAGAAATTCAGCAATTGAGCATGATTGATGAAAATAGAAAACTTTAGGGGTAAACTTTCAAAATTAAAAGTACGGGGGGGGGGGGTGAAATGATGTTAGCCCCAAACTTCAGGTAGATAAACTGAAATTAATCCTATTATTTATCTTGAAACATATCAGTCCATCTTTTGCTTGCTATTGAGACCTCAAATGTATAATTTCTCATGTTACCATTTTCCATTTAATATATTTTTGTTTTATAAGAGACGCCGTGCCCTGTCCTTTTTAAATTAGAAACGAGATTTTCTCCCTTGTAGGAGGCGTTTGTTTAGCAGGATATAGAGGCCATTAATTTTTTCCTATCTTTTTAGAGTGTTTTTGGGCGTTTGGAGAACCCATAAGCAGATAATTTATGTCCTGTTAGAACCTGATTTACAATCTTGTTAGGGAGGTGCTTTAAAAATTATCCAACTAGAGATTGGAGACAACCCACTCCAACCGCCAAAAGTACACCTCAGAAACCTCCACCACCCCAATCGGCCGCATCTCTCTGTCAAGGTCAGCCCTCCTCCTCTGCAACCTCGTCTGCAAAGCCACCCAAAACATCCCCAACCAATCCCGATCCACCTTTTTGACCCCTTCCTTGACCTCGCAGACTAACTCTCCTCCCCCTCTGTCTCCATCACCGCCGCGAGGCCTCCGAAATTCTCAATTCTCTGTCTCCATCACTTGAAACATGTTCTGCAAGTCTCGCCGAGATCGATCTCCCTTTCCCAGAAATTCCAACACGACGCCTTCACCTGCAGCCGTCTCCTTCTCGTATCATGAAACTACCAATGGGCTCTATTCTGGAGATAACTGCTTGTCCCCTTCCATGAAATCAATTTGGAATCAGTTTTTTGTTCATTGATTCTGTTTGAATTTCCTTATCCATTCTTGTTGTAATCTGGTTGTTTTAAACACCAGATATGAATTAGTAAATCCAAATCTTATACTAATCAATTCTGGTTGTAATCCTAATCCAATCTAGTCTCCTTTATCAAACGCCTCTGTAGAGTTTTAGGAGTACAGGAGGATACCCATGTACAAGGTCGTAGGAGCTGAAGACATGTGGAAGTGCAGATACCTGTCCTGTGTAGATTTCCTTATAAAACTATCATGTCGGAGAACTCCTTACAACTTTGGTGGGAGGTTGACAACTTGTGGAAGGTCTCAGAAGTGAAGCCTTCTTGGTGTCTGATGTGTAGAAATTATAGAGAAATGACTCATTGTTACTTCTGTGTCAAAGTGAGGCTTAGTGTGAGCTGGGATTTCCATCATTATCTTATGCCTTGCTGTGAAGAGGACTAAATTCTATATAGATAAACAGTCTGAAATACAGCAGCAATACAATCATAAAAAAGAAATACAGCAGCACTCCAATCACAAAATGGAGTGTGGAAGCATTCCAATCAACAATTTGAAACTCAGCATCATGCCAATCATAAATAAGAGTATGGAGGAAAATACTTTTAGGCTCTGAGGCAACCAAAAACCGAAAAGATGTCGAAAATTGCATTGTTTCGTATAATGTTCCTACCCCCAGCTCCCCCCGAAATCATTCCATTCTAACCACTCCAGACACTGCCATGACAAGGCATAACAATCTCTGAATCACTAATCATTGTCAGAAAACTCGGATCTCTTTTGTCATATGACTGAGTTATAAATATATACATTGTTTTGTGTTTCTATTTTTGAAAATTTTGACTGCAAGTTATGACAAGAAAGGGTAATGTTGGCATCAGATATGTTATAGATAAGCAGGGCATATTCTTGTTGTAAAAGTATCCCAGGATATTGTCATTTTGAATAAAGTAGGAGCCAACTCTAATTTTCCTGTTACATTTTGGTGAATTCATATGCGACTGAATGCCTGTCATGCACTCTGATGAACAATAACCATTGAATTGATTCATTGAATTTCTTTTGGCTCATCTAAATAAAATTTGGGCATAGCTTGTACAAATTTTGTGCTGATCATAGGTTTCAGGTTAATCAGTTAACTAACAAGCTGTTAAATGTAGGTTGTTAATCGAAGGACTGGTGGTTATGGGCTTGCAGCTGACATATGGAGTCTTGGATGTGTTGTGTTGGAGATGTTAACCCGTCAGCCTCCATACTCTCACCTGGAAGGGGTAAGTATGTTATTCTTATTTTTGTGAATTCCGATTTTATGAGATACGGATTTCATGCTTTTTTGTTTCTTTTTTGTTAAGGAGAATAAGAAGCTCATACATGAATACACAGAAAAGCTTAAAAAAATTACAAAAGCATTAACAAGTCTGATCCAGTCTTCCAGTTAGAGGTTTAGGGTTCAGCATTAAACTTGTTTCTCTCGGATGTGTGCCGCTCATTTTGAGACCAATTTGTCATGCCCATGAGCAATTCATTTTACAGATTTGGTATTTGCATGTTAAAGATTTAAGATTTTACACACTTAACAAATGATTTGATCCAGTCGTAAATTTATTTATTTTACTCTGAACTCTGAAGCCAAACTCAGTTAGGTATGGCAATATTAATTTAGTGAGGATGGAGCTATAAAAGATAGGGTGTAGAATAGATTTATGATTCAATAATCATTGTTTTAGGCTTTAGCAATGAACATTGTCTATTATTTCATTGATGAATAGGTCGGGACCAGATCTAGGGCAACTTGTCTGTAAACTGATCTTGATTTGAAATAGAGATAATCCCGACCACTCTTGCTCTTGATATAGCACTGTATCTTTTTAAACAACTTTGAGAAATCTACCATATAATGTAGTTGAACAATCACTAAGATCTCTTAGACAACCACTCTATTCACGTACACAGAAAGTATGCATTATTAGTTTAATACTACACTAGAAGCTTGAATGTGAGATACCTTCAAGAAGATTCAGATTCAGTGAAGTGGAGACGAAATTCAGCCGATAATTGATTTTACTAGTTCAAAAGATATAGCCATCAAAAAATTTTACATCTGTTAAACTGAAAACACTGAATCCTTTTTTTTGTGTGTGTGAACATTGAATGATTTGTTCTATTTTCCTCAAAAAAAACATTGAATGATTTAGAGAATGTTACGAAAACACTTAAAAGCAAAAGATTGGGTACGGCATTATTCATCGGAGGATGGTATGTCACCTGTGGAATTACTTTGGGAACTTTAGAAAATAATATATTTTCTCTGTTGATTGGCAGATGCAAGCATTATTTCAGATCGGAAGTGGTCAACCTCCTGTAGTTCCTGATTCCTTATCCAGAGATGCGAGAGATTTCATATTGAAATGTTTACAAATTAACCCTAACAACCGGCCCACTGCAGCCCAACTCTTGAATCATTCATTCTTGAAAAGGCCTCAAACTTCCTCTGTCCCTGCTTCTCCCCATTCCAACAGTATGCGTTCCTGAGAGCTCTCAACCACTGGTGCTTATTTGGTATTAGATATACAGACGTCCATGTTCTAACTTTCATGTATGCTGGTGGTGGCCTTGGTCTACATCAAGCCATATTAGAACATAGCTGCCACAAAGGTGGCTGGAAGGGGGGAAGTTATGCCAGTCTTCTTCACAAAGTCGTGAAATGACACTTGGTGTGGACATCAAAGTGCTGTTGATCCTGCTGGGGGTGGAAATTGTACTGATAAATTGGACCAGAAACACACTTGATGTAAGAAATGGAGATGCAGTTTAAAAGGAAGTATGAACCTCAAGTTTTTAATGCTCCTGGATCATACCCTCACATTTGTTATGAATCGTGACTCGGTGATTTATCGATGTGATTTATAATGGATGCATGCATGCTGAGCAGACTGCTGCAGGCTCATCACCCGGATCTTTGTGAACCTATGAGAGGTCCTAGTCATGCCACGAAACTGAAGGCTGCCATTTGGGATTGAGGTGAAATTTTGTAAATTTTGAGTTCTTCATGATCAATTATTTGCTCATGAGTTTATGTGAATTAATGAACACAGATCTCCGATGAAATCATATTCAGTGCCGTTTGGCACAAGTACATAGATTCAATTCATTTAACTTCAATTCGTTACCAAACTAACGGGAGGAGCATACATTTGTTATCAATTTGGTTCCGAGATTTTTACTCACACATGGCTATTTTTAAAGGTATATCCAAATTGAAGTTTAATTTTACTATCTTTAGCTTTCCTTTACCGCCGCAGAGCAGCCATTCTGAAACCCTAATCAATGGCCACTAACTTCCTCTCCGATTCCCATGTGCTTCTCAGATTCAGGCACAATACTACCTTTGTCCTCACTTGCAATCCATTCCTTCGTAGTGAGGATAATATTGATTGCCGGGTACCAGTCATCCTTTGTTTCTCATAATGAAGGCACCAGAGTGGACTAGCACCCTTATAAGAGGAAATGTTGTGTTGTGAATGTGGATGATAGGTATCATACCCTTCATAGTATTGATCTGAGAATTCTTGCAAAAAATGATTTTACCCTGATATCAGTATTTGGACTGTTGTGGTGTATCGATATTGCGAATTGGGTCAATTTGAGAAGGCGATGAGGGTGTTGAATGATGTAATAGTGTTGTTTTGGGTCTACCATGATTTCTGACAATAGATTATTGAATGGAACTGTTGGTGAGGGAAATATTTATGTGGATGATAGCTGTGAGAAAACAAATTTGGAGTCTAAATGGCAGCTGGAGTTGATACTCGAGAAGTGTTTGGAATGCAGAAGTTGGCATGGGGTTCAAAATCATTTACCATATATTATTATCAGCTTTTGCCATCCTTGAGTAAATTAGGAGATTTGGAGGATAGGGTCACAAATACAAGTAGGGAAAGAATGACCGAGTTCTCTAATTTTTTTAACTTCTTAGATCTGTTAAAGTTTATGAAATTAATTGTTTCATAGCTTTAAAGCATATGCTGCTCCTACCTTTCGAACCACTACAGTTCTGGTGTTTTGCTGCGGAAAAGACGTGTTGAAGGGAGCATGCGTCTTAGATACGAGTGGTGATAACCATCAGTTATTATGGCTTCTATTGTTCTCTAATGTCATGACTACTTTACTACTGCTAGAGAAGATCTCTTGGTGTTATTTGGGAGCAACATTGAGAGTTGGACCAGAAGAGTTGGAACTTATCATAGTGTTTTGACATTGCAAATGAGCTTGCTTGTGATTGTTGAAGAGGGAACCCTGAATTTTAGTCCACACAGAGATAAACTACATTCATGGGAAGCGTGAGACCTGCAAGGAAATAATACAGGACATGCAGGTACGAAGTCTATGAAGTTCCAAAACTAGGGTTTGAGACATTGATTATCTACTTGATTATAGTGAAACTTGCTGCATGTGAAACTTGCTGCATGTGAAACTTGATTATAGGGTTTGAGACAGCAAGTGCATTAGAGCATCATTTAAGGGACATTTTTGCTTTTTCAGGGGAAATAAAGATTTCATTGAAAAAGACGGAACAACAGGAGAGTGGACTAATAAATCTACAGCTACAGATGAAAACACCAGCCAAAAAAATTAACAAAAAACACAAAAGCAACAGAGACTAACACAATAAATCAGCCTCACTACACATAGCCAACAGATGGAGAACTTCTTGAAATAGCCATAAAATGCAGACCAATAACGCACTCAAACCGAAAGACTTTCCACTCCCACCCCTGATATTCCTTAGGTTTCATTTCCAACTCACCCTGAATATCATACCCATCACATCATGTGACAGAAGCGTCTTGAAAAATAGAAACAGTCTTAGAATACTTATGTTCTTATGGTCAAGTCAAAACAAAGATTAAATGACGAAAGCACCTGGGCATCCTCTCTAACTCAAAAACTGTACAATACGCAAAACCCGTACCTGATGCGGGAGGAAATTATAGACAAAAAAAATAAATAAGCGGTGGATTATATCTTTTCTACAACATATATCAGTAACCAAAATAAATAAAGTAGAATTCCTCTAACTTGTAGTGCAAGATGCCAATAACTTTAATTTGTTAGAACAATTAACCTTTGCCTATTCAAACAACCTAAATGCCCAGGTTACTCTGTAGTTAGCAATTTGTCAATCATGCCATGGAAAGCTTTGGTTGCCTAGGAACGAAAACTTCAGCAACTGAACATTAAAAATGCACTCTCACCCTCTAGCCAGGTAATGTGGGATTAAAGCTGGAAGTCCTCAGAATGCTGTTGAGCAAGTGATTGAGGTAAAAAGTTTACGGCTTAGGGGTCGTTAACAGGTTTGCAGTTGATTAAAAAGTTTACGGCTTCATGTATGTACTATGTAGGGGTTAAACGACTTGTATCACATCTTCCAATTTTCATACTGAAAATATTTTGACCAATATAGATGAATAGTTCAAATGGTATCATGAATGAAAAAATGTTGGGTGTTCTGATCAATTTGCTATGTATGGGACACCAAGGATGACCTTAATTCTGTCCCGTCCCATATCCAGTCTTAAATGGATCTAACCTTGAGAAACCACGTTTAATAATCGACCGGAGTGCACCATAACCCTTTAGTAGAGTCTAACAGAAAATTCAAAACAAGTGAAGGGTCAAGTTTGCAATATTCGATATAGGCCAGAGTTTATAGGGTAAACAAGACTGAGACTCTACGATCGTTGCCAAGCTTGTCTCCACCACCTCGTCGGCTTCTCTCTAACATCGTAACGAGTTGCTTGAATGTTTTTTATACAAGTAATCGTAGGTGTAACCAGTCGCTTGAGTGTTTTTCTTGAATTCAGGGCTTCAATCTATTAGGTTTTGAACTTTTATTGGAAGTTGTTTTAGAATTGCCAGTAGGGACTAGAGCTGGCTTTTCTGAGACTAGCGAACTTACGTATTGTCTTCAATTACATTTTGCCAAACTTGGGGTTCGAACTCAACACCTCTTGGTTGAAGAGACGCGCTTCCAACAACTAGAGCAGAAACTCTTCTTGTTAGTCTATAAACTCACCATCCTTTCTTCTTCTCTCCTATGCTCAATTTCAATAACAAATCTCTCTTTTTCTCATCACCCCTCTTTTCCAGTTACATTCCATCAAAACCCACCCTCTCTCTCTCCTCACCGAAGCTGCCGAGATCCTCAGATGCATGTAATTGGAATTTTAATTTTCAGGTATTTCTTTTCCAATACTGAGAAATGGTGCTTTGATTTGGTTTAGTTGTAATCCTGCTTCGTTTTGTCTGTTGTTTCTGGGTTTTTTCGCACACTATGCCATCGAGATGAGTTTTGTAACTGTTTAACACCTTCGAATATGATTTACTTTTTATTGCGTCAGCATCACCTTGATAGAGTGCAATTTTCTTTTTTAGACTAATTATATCATAGTTTCCTGCAAGAATAATGGTGATATGCTTCGCGTCATACATATTCGTCTTTTGATATATACTGTTGTGCTGCTGTGACTGTTTGCAACTTCTTGTTGCTGTGTGTTTCGATGTTGAAATAAATTTCTTCCTTCTCCCAGAATGTTGTATTTGTAATATACAAGCCTGGGGCTTCGTTTATTGTGTGCAGGGACTAGAGTTAATCTTCATGATCTTCCGTGTTCAGACAAGGGCCTGCTTCCTAGGCGGTTATTCAAACTTTTCTGCCTCATCCGCTGTGTCTCCAGTGGGGTTGTCACAATTGGAACACCCAATAAGACTGTCAGACCTTGACATTATCATAAATAGAGTTCCTGTTGGAAGTGGTGATGATCAAGTACTATTGTCTCTTCAAAGTGATCAAGCATGTAACAGCATTCAGCTCACACATGTCCTTGTTCATCAATTGTTCCATCGTTTTAAGAATGATTGGAAGTCGGCATTGGGTGTATTCAGATGGGCAGAGTCACGGCCTGACTATGAACTCCTCCCAGATGCGTATGATGTGATCATCGACATCTTAGGTAAAATGAGGCAGATGGATCGGACCATGGATTTGTTAGAGAGAATGCATCAGGATCATCTTGTAACGCTGAAAACTCTCGGTAAGATTATGAGAAGATTTGCTGGTTCAGGGAAATGGGAGGATGCTGTGAGGATGTTTGATGGGTTAGGAAGATTTGGATTAGAGAAGAACACCGAATCAATGAACTTATTGCTTGACACACTCTGCAAAGAGAACAAAGTTGAGGTCGCCCGCGATATCTTTTTAGAACTAAAATCACATGTCTCACCAAATGCTCATACGTTTAACATTTTCATTCATGGCTGGTGCAAGGTGAATCGCGTTGATGAGGCACATTGGACAATCCAAGAAATGAAGGGTCATGGCTGTCGCCCTTGTGCAATCAGCTACTCAACCATTATCCTCTTTTATTGCCACAAATACAACTTTCGTAAAGTCTATGAACTGTTTGATGAAATGGAAGCTCAAGGCTGCCCTCCAAATGTTGTCACTTTCACTACCGTTATGTGTTATCTTACAAAGTCTGGAGAATTCGAGGAAGCTATGCAATTATATGAGAGAATGAAATCAGCTGGATGTAAGCCTGACACCGTGTTCTACAACTCACTGATCCACACTCTAGGAAGAGCTGGACGAGTGCGTGAAGCTATCCGTGTTTTCGAGGTTGAGATGCTTGAGAATGAGGTTCCTCATAATACATCAACTTACAATACGATGATTGCCATGTTTTGCAATCATGATCAAGAGGAAGAAGCCTTGGAAATCCTCCGGAAGTTGGAAGGGTCAGGGCTCTGTAAGCCTGATGTTCAGACATACTATCCGTTGCTTAAAATGTGCTTCAAAACTGGCAAAACAGACAATTTTTTGAATAAGATGGTGAATGACATGGTCAATGGACATCATCTCAGTTTTGATCTCTCAACATATACATTACTAATTCACAGTCTATGCAGAGCAGGTAAATGTGAGTGGGCTTATAGTCTTTTCGAGGAGATGATTTCTCAAGAGATCAAGCCTAGATATAAGACATGTCGTTTACTTTGGGATGAAGTTAAACTAAAGAATATGTCTGCAGCTGCTGACAGCATTGAAGATTTCATGAAGAAGCTATGACTACATGTGAAAGCCATGTCACTCTACTTGAAAAGTTATTCCAGTAATGACCTGGCAGCTATAATTTGAGAAATACCTTCTCAATCTGCATTCAATTCTCTGATTCTCTGATAGCGAACAGCCGCAACAACTGCAAAACAGGTTTCTGTTCCCTCAATACGTAATTAGATAAACATGTTGTCCTCGTTTGGGGTTCAAAACTAAGGATTTGGTGTAATCGTTCTTTTTTTCAATTTTGGTTTCAATGCAATTCTGGATAGTGTAATGTTGGTTTCTCAGATTTCATTTGTTGCCTCCTAATTTCTATAGCTGTAGCCTGTGTTTTTTCTCTGATTCCATCTGGAACATTGGTTTAGGGCCAGGCATTACTGGACTTAAGACTGAGGATTGTCTTTATATTTCTGGGACGCAAACTAGATAATTGATGCACTGCATGAGGAAACTTATCCACCAGCGCTTTCCTAAATGATAGAAGAAAAAGTTAGTTTCAATTCGTTTCCTTGCATGCTTAGCAATGGATTATTCTTCTTGCTTGAGTTGATCTAATCACAAAGACATACATCACTTCAGGAAGGAAGATGCATGGTACCGTCCGGGGTCGGATCGCATCCCCATTCCCTTATAGCTCCTCCGCCGTGGTCATCAAGGTATGGAAGTAAACAAACCAGATCAATACCTCGGAGCATTCCATCAATCGTAGCCGTGGTCGTAAGTTTTTATGATGATCCCAGTCCTTGCTACCATCCCCTTGTCTGACCCTTGCTATCAGATTTTCTCCTATCGATTCCGGGATGCTACAGTGTTGAAGTAATTCTAAGGTGACATTGTGACCTTCTGTTGATTGTAGTGAAGTGATCTCTACAGTGAAAGTTGACTGTAGACCAACCTCCACAAAACCCAAAATTGCCCTCGTCTGTAACCATGGTTAAAAGCCAATTACGGCTCCATAAAAAACGACGCAATTACCCCTCCTTATGTTAGGCGTAAAAGGCTTGCAAAAGTAATGGGCGTATTTTAGACAATTTCTATATTTTGGGTGAATTACATTTATAACTAATATAACAAATTTTAAAACACAAAAAAACTCATTTTTTTTTTATAATTTTTAAACAAATTAGGATACCGACCTAGACCCAAAATTATCATAATGCCCTCTTGTCCTCTTATTTCTTCTCTTTGAGTTCATCGTCTTATTTAGGTCTGCTACTCTCTCTCTATTCTCCGACGATGACCTGGCCTCACCTACTTCCTTCGCCGATCTCATCCTCTAAGCTTTGAAGATCAATGCCAACGCGGCTTGATCACGGCACTGAGGTCTCTCGATGTCGATCGAACATCCGTCTCTATCCTCCGCCGATCTAGTCCTCGATGGGTTGAAGACAACAAGTCTCTCGATGACGCCCGACCTTACCGCCTCAGTCCACCGCCTTGAAGTTGTCGTGCAACACAGATAGATCTAAAGTTTTCTATATTTGGCATGGATCAAATCTGTTGGGAATGGACTATTGGAAATTGGAATTGT
Source organism: Comarum palustre (assembly GCA_951800085.1). Classification (NCBI taxonomy): domain Eukaryota; kingdom Viridiplantae; phylum Streptophyta; class Magnoliopsida; order Rosales; family Rosaceae; genus Comarum; species Comarum palustre. Next base: position 7,571,528 of record OX637580.1, read on the forward strand.
TTGAGTAAGTTAATTTGAGAATTCATGAAAATGTAATAGTTTGCTTTTATGCATATAAATCGACATGCAAAGCCAAAGGCATTGATCTCATTCAAGTTCAAAATTGGATCAAATGAGTTGTGATAGTGAGTATTGCTATTGTTCATTCAACAGTACTAGACCAACAATAGTCGGTAGTAGCAACAGAAGAATATATGTAGTAGCAAACATTAGAGTTGGTAGTAGCAGCGCGCTACCATCAGAATCAGGCAGTAGCAGTGCGCTAGTATCAGGATCAGGCAGTACCAACGCACCGACAGTAGAGTTGGGCAGTAGCAGCGTGATAACATCAAAGAATTGCAAAAAAAAAATTGGATTAGTGCTGGCAGTAGCACCTTTCAACCCCACAGTAGCACCTTTTAACTCGACAATAGCAACGCACCACATCATCATCAGAGAATTGCCGAGTGAAAAGTGAAATAGCTCCGGCAGTAGCATATTTCAACTTGGCAGTAGCAACATTCCAACTTGGCAGTAGCAACATATCACGTCATCAGAGAATTAAATATGCAGTGAAGGGTAGTTTAGTAAAATATATAGTAACAGATAACATGTGTCAGTAACACCTTTCAACTTGGCAGTAGCAACATGTCATTTCAGTAGAGAATTGAATATGTAGTGAAAGGTAGTTTAGTAAAATATATAGTGACAGATGACATGTGGACATCAATTTGTCTTGATTTGTTAATATTTATCCTTAAATGTGTAAGATAATATATAAAAGAAGTATTTATAAACTAAAATTTGGTTGGTAATTAAAATGTAACTTACTATTATATTTTCAAGAACCTTTTTTACGGTTCAAAGTATTTCTCTAAGCAATAATGCCACTGCGCAATCTGGTTGAACATGGCTGAGCAAGTGTCAGCAATTATCAACTCAAAGGCCGCAGAATCCATCTGTCTAAATCACCATAACATGAGGTAAGTCGCTTTCTCTCAATGGTTTGAATGTCATAACGAGTATCTCCAATCTGATTTAAGCGAAGGAGCTTAAGATTGACAAACAGCCATTCAAAGAAAGAGATCCAGAACTTAAGGACGTTACATGCGATCATTCTCCAAGAAACCTCAATTGAATTCTAGTGAGAATCAAAATTAATTAATGAACACATTACTACCATAAATCCAAAATATGAGCTCCGATTGAAGTTTCGGTAGCAACTGAAGCAAAAATTGAAGAGTACAGCCTGCTTTTGTGCCTGGTTATATAGTACGTTGACTGGGTGCGCTATCTAACCATCTCCAAGGACCTAATAAACATGATTAGAAGTTGTTAGCATAAGTGCTGTAAGAAATATTTGATAATATTCTTGTATAATTAGCTTCCTAATTATAGGATTTGGTGTAATCTTGTATATATACTCAATTTTTAGAGAATGCTAATAACATCATAATATTCATATTCTCTTAGTATTGTTTGATTTGGTATCAGAACCGAGATCCATTTGTTCAGAAAAAGGTTAAGAAACAGGTTAAGAAACATGCAAACTCTATAGAAAAGGTTGACAATTTAATTTATCAATTTGTTCAGAATATTATTGTATTTTACGTAAAATGCACTTGTTGACATGTCCTGTCAATAAAAATTGACAAGTCACATATGCCACGTAGACAAGTTAATGGTTTGTTTAAGGGAATGTATAACGCAATTGAGACTTTGTAAGATTTTGCATAGCTCGTGTATTTTTTTGAAAGAATCTGAAGATGAAGTATTTATTTGAAATAAGCTTCAAAGTTTGTGTATTTTTCTGTAGTTTAATTAATTGGTTATTGATTCCCTTTTCATTTTTATAATTTTTGTTCATCTTGTACTTATATATAGTTAGGAGTTTAGAACTAGGACAATTATACCATGAAAAAAGTAACACCATAACATATATATATATATATATATATATATATAAATGAGAATATTATACACAATAAAACCCTCATCAATATTGGATGAGTTCATATTGACTTTATAAAAAATAGATATAAAATTTCTTCAAGAATTTATGATCAATTTATCTCTTCTATGTTTCTTTAATTTTTGTTTCTATCTTTGTGGGATCCCGATCTCGTCCCGTACGGGATACGTTTCTAAAAATGTAATCTCGTCTCGTACCGATAATATATTATCAAGATGGGACGAGATTCGGCAAATCTCGTCCCATCCCGTCTCATGTCCAGCCCTAGTGTTTATTAAGAAATGAAGTTTTAGGTTTCTAATTTGTGGTGATAGCATGAATTTGATTGATGCTCTTGAAAAGTAAAGAAAACTGCAACTGAATTCGAAGTTTGAGAAGAAAGACTTTAGGAGACCAAATTATTTTGTCGGTCTGAAGTCGTGTAAAGTGCAGATAGAATTTCAGTGCATTAAGCTGAGACCTCAATTTTTGGGCATACCTAGGTAGTTACCCAGGTTATCAGTAGCTTTTACACCTAAAATATCACAAAGCTGAGACCTCAGATTAGCATAGGCGTTGGGGCGAAAGAAAATATTAGACTTGTAAAAATTGATAGCTTGACCCGAAGCCATGCACTACTTGTTGAGTGTGACGATCATATTGGTGCAATTTTACTGTGTAGCATTTAGGAACAGTAGAAAATCATCAGCAAAAAACAAATGACTAATCATCGGCCAACTCCCATTCTGAATTCCTTGAAGGTCCAAACTCCTGCATTTCTTCGTAATCATATGAGACAAGCCTTCACTAACAAGGATGAAAAGATAGGGAGCGAGAGAATCTCCCTGTTATAGACCCCTGGTAGGTTTAAATAATTTCCCTGCATTTCCATTCAAAACCACAGAGAAAGTGACTGTGGTGATGCTAGATCTAAAAACAGAACTCATGTCCCTTATTGTTTGATATCCAATGAAGAAGAAAACAATAAGGGACATTCATGTATGACTACATCATTGAGCCATGATGGTACAGACTCCTTCCAAAACTTAATTACTGCTTCGCATTGCTTCATTTCAATCATTTGCATAGTGAGAAACTTGGAATATTCGTCCAACCGATGGCCTCAAAAGCTTGACGTCGGAGCTTCACTTCATCCACAAATGCACCATCCACACGAAATAAAAGGCAAGTTATTGAATATAAAATAAATGGTAAGTTACTGATCATACAAATAATTAATTTATGGATAGTTCATAGCCGTCAATAAGCATAAATAAATAAATTACAAAGTCATAACAACATATCAAAGGAAGACAATTCATCATGGTTCTCTATTTCCTCTCCATGTATTAAACATTTCAGTGGCAAGATTTAGCTTCCATGCACTCCACTCGTCGGATGTCTCAACTGATGTAATGTAGTTATTGTCCTCTATATTTTCATTCCTTTGTTGCCTATCGTACTCACGCTCAATTGGATCCCACGACATTTCTCTTCTTATGAAATTGTGGAGCATGCAACACACCGAAATTATGCGACGTTGTGTTATAATGTCATAAAAAGACGGACTCCTAAAAATTGTCCAACGCATTTTCAGTAACCCAAAGCATCTTTCAATGACATTTCTAGCACTTGAATGTTTCATGTTGAAAAATTCTTGTGGTGAATTGGGTCTGTGTCCATCTCTCCACTCATTAAGATGATAGAGTGTTCCTCTAAATGGTGCAAGAAACCCCTTCCCATTAGTGTAGCCACCATTCACTAAATAATAATTACCTACATTTTATGAAAAACAGAAAATTATATATTAATGTTATATGGTTAAAAGTTATGGTTTCCTAATAGATTGATAGAAATTCAAAACATTACCATTCGGAACTTTTAATCTGTTTCTCCTAGTTATGGCATCTCTAAGGACTCGATCACCATGTGTTGAACCCTCCCAATCGGGCAAAACATATATGAATTGCAATTCTGGCGAGCAAACTCCCAACACATTTGTTGCTATATCATTTTTTCTTGTCCTATATCTCGGTTTGTCTTTCTCAGGTACCCGCACTCTAATATATGTTTCATCTAATGCTCCTAAGCAATTCTACATTACAAATATCTATTAATAATTTCACACACACACACACACACACATACATACATACATATATATATATATATATATATATATATATATATATTCTCAATGCTATAATAAATACAAAGATAAATAAAACATACCTTAAACCACTTCTACCGATTATCCATTGAGTTTTCAGGTATGGGTTCGGGGGTTTTCCAAAAGTCTTTTTGACATCGAATAATTGCTTTTAGACACTCATGAAAATATTTGCTAACAGTTCAACCAGACCTATAAAAATAAAATTTTATGACACGATTTTTATGGTGGTGTGCAAGAATGTTTTAAAACATAGCAACCATCTCTTCTACTGACATATTTCTAGTCACTCGGAACTGCCCTTTAGTTGTAAGAATTTGACACAATTTATGAAATGTCACTCTATCCATCCTTAGTTGATCAATGCATATTTCATCACTCTCATAAACAAGTTCATATAGATGTGACATCTGCCTAAACACTCTTGTTGGGGAATATGAGTATGTGATGCGTTTTTGAGTTCCTAAAAATGCATGAGCATAACCCGCAGCACAAACAACAAAAATAATCCGAAGAAAAACAATCAATTCATTTACGATAACAAGTAGCTTTTTTTTTGTTGACAAAGCCAAACGAGCCATTCATCTACAAAAGAAAACAAAAATAACAGCAAAAAAAACAAGAAGGAATAATCAGTATAAACACAAGTACATTACAAATGACAATATATTTCATATTACTGAAGTACATTGAATTAGAGACTAGATATATTCACATATATAGCACTGCATCAATCCGAATAATTTTTTTTCCTTCTCTGATTTGCTGTAATGCAAGGGTTTCTCATATCTTGGTAGCCAACAAGATTTAACTACTACACTACTACAGACTAGATCCTAGACCCGATCAAATCAATCCCAACATAGTATAAACTAGTGGTTTAATATCCTTACGAATTCAAACAATATCTAGCAATAAGAACACAATTCATATCAATAAGAAACCAACTAGTAGTAAATCGCACCCTGAGAACACAATTCATATCAATTAGAAACCATGAATCAACCACAATATAGAATAGCTTGTATAATTCAAATCAAGCGCATGCAGCTAGTATAAACAAAAATTGGATCTGCAAAGATAAACAAAATCGAAATTCTTACTCCAAATCTGGCTTTCCCACAACCGATTGTAAAAAAAATGTTCATTTTCAGAATTAAAAAGATGAACACGAGGCGAATAATATCAACCATGGTTTAAAGTCACTGAAGAAGGGTGTTTACAGAAGCTTGATTACCTGAACACAACTTGGTATGGGGGCACTTGCTTTTTTTTCGTGAGATGCAGATGTAAGGAAGAAGAGGTAAGGAATAAGAATAGAATGAGATAAACGGCTCGTAAGGAAGAAGAAGAAGAAGAAGAAGAAGAAGAAGAGAATGCAGATAGTAAAGTGTAGGGTTTTATGGGTATTTTTGGATTACTATTAAAATATGAGGTTATTTTCAGAATGCAAATATGATTCAGCCTAATCCCGGATTGAATACCATGTCGGTTCGGCGGAATCAAAATTGGGGAGCCAATCCAGGTTTTTTGTGGGTCCCATATCACTGTTCATTCCGCCCTAGTTAGTAAACGTCCAACTTAAAGATGAATTCCGTTTGAGTGTAAGTAAACACGCCGTAAGATCTTTATCATTACTGTTGATGGCATTGACCACATCAAGAGCACTTGTTCCATCAAACATTCTTCTTAAAAAAACAACCTTTCATCAAACAAAATCTCATACCTCCTAATAGGGGTGGCCATACGAAACCGAAAACCGAAATAAACCGAACCGAAACCGAACCGAAAACCGAAAAAAACCGAACCGAAGACAAACCGAACCGAAAAACAAAAACCGGACCGAACCGGGTATGTATGGTCCGGTTTGCGGTTTGGGGTCCGTAGAAACCGGACCGGACCGAAAAACCGGAAAAAAAATAAATAAATAAGTATATAAATAAACTCATAATTAAAAGGACTTTAATTATGTAGTAGGAAGGAAAAAGACTTTAATTATGGAAGAAAATTTATCAAAAATCTCGTAATATAAGATTTGTTAGGAATGGTGAAATAGGACTATGGTTAAAAAATCACGTAATTCGGATAACGTCTCGGTGTCGATAGTAGCGGTCAACCCTATTTACTGTTTTTATTCCCTATGGGGAGCCATATCGTCGGAAGGTAAATGTCCCAAAATTTTTATATGGACGGTTGCGTCTCATCTACGTGAGTGTTTTTCATGTAGAAGGTTTAACAAAAATATGTAATATAGAGGTAGATATGAGCGTTTCCGTGTGATAACTAACGACGTATTAGGGTTGACTGTTTCGATCGATCCCTTAACTTTGTCGGATCTAGTTGAATTTTTTACCACATAGATATTTCATCATAATAATCATATCTGACGGTCGAATTTTAATTTTTGACTTTTAGTCATCGGAATCACAGTATGCATACTAATGTTGTATAACTTGTTTATTAGGTTTTAAGCAAATGCACAACTTTATGAACCAACTCTACATAGAAGCAAAATTATCAAAAAACTCGTGAAATAAGATGTGTTCGGAATGATGAAATACAGCTCTGTTTAAAAAATCACGTAATTCGGGTAACGTCTAGGTGCCGATTATAGCGGTCAACCCTATTTACCTTTATTATTCCCTAGGGGGAGCCCTATCGTCGGAAGGTAAATGTCCCAAATTTTTTATATGGGCGGTTGCATCTCATCTACGTGAGTGTTTTTCGTGTACAAGGTTTGACAAAAATACGTAATATAGAGGTAGATATGAGTGTTTTCGTGTGATAAGTGACGATGGATCAAGGTTGACCGTTTCGATCGAGCCCTTAACTTTGTCGGATCCAGTTGAATTTTTTTCCACATACATATTTCTTCATAATGATCATATCTGACGGTCGAATTTTAATTTTTTACTTTTAGTCATCGGAATCACAATATGCATACTAATGTTGTATAACTTGTTTATTAGGTTTTAAGCAAATGCACAACTTTATGAACCAACTCTACATAGAAGCAAAATTATCAAAAAACTCATGAAATAAGATGTGTTCGGAATGATGAAATACAGCTCTGGTTAAAAAATCACGTAATTCGGGTAACGTCTCGGTGCCGATTATAGCGGTCAACCCTATTTACCTTTATTATTCCCTAGGGGGAGCCCTATCGTCGGAAGGTAAATGTCCCAAAATTTTTATATGGGCAGTTGCGTCTTATCTACATGAGTGTTTTTCGTGTACAAGGTTTGACAAAAATACGTAATATAGAGGTAGATATGAGCGTTTCCGTGTGATAAGTGACGATGGATCAGGGTTGACTGTTTCGATCGAGCCCTTAACTTTGTCGGATCCAGTTGAATTTTTTTCCACATACATATTTCTTCATAATGATCATATCTGACGGTCGAATTTTAATTTTTTACTTTTAGTCATCGGAATCACAATATGCATACTAATGTTGTATAACTTGTTTGTTAGGTTTTAAGCAAATGCACAACTTTATGAACCAACTCTACATAGAAGCAAAATTATCAAAAAACTCGTGAAATAAGATATGTTCGGAATGATGAAATACAGCTTTGGTTAAAAAATCACGTAATTCGGGTAACGTCTCGGTGCCGATTGTAGCGGTCAACCCTATTTACCTTTATTATTCCCTAGGGGGAGCCCTATCGTCGGAAGGTAAATGTCTCAAAAATTTTATATGGGAGGTTGCGTCTCATCTACGTGAGTGTTTTTCGTGTACAAGGTTTGACAAAATACGTAATATAGAGGTAGATATGAGCGTTTCCGTGTGATAAGTGACGATGGATCAGGGTTGACCGTTTCGATCGAGCCCTTAACTTTGTCGGATCCAGTTGAATTTTTGTCCACATACATATTTCTTCATAATGATCATATCTGACGGTCGAATTTTAATTTTTTACTTTTAGTCATCGGAATCACAATATGCATACTAATGTTGTATAACTTGTTTGTTAGGTTTTAAGCAAATGCACAACTTTATGAACCAACTCTACATAGAAGCAAAATTATCAAAAAACTCGTGAAATAAGATATGTTCGGAATGATGAAATACAGCTTTGGTTAAAAAATCACGTAATTCGGGTAACGTCTCGGTGCCGATTGTAGCGGTCAACCCTATTTACCTTTATTATTCCCTAGGGGGAGCCCTATCGTCGGAAGGTAAATGTCTCAAAAATTTTATATGGGAGGTTGCGTCTCATCTACGTGAGTGTTTTTCGTGTACAAGGTTTGACAAAATACGTAATATAGAGGTAGATATGAGCGTTTCCGTGTGATAAGTGACGATGGATCAGGGTTGACCGTTTCGATCGAGCCCTTAACTTTGTCGGATCCAGTTGAATTTTTGTCCACATACATATTTCTTCATAATGATCATATCTGACGGTCGAATTTTAATTTTTTACTTTTAGTCATCGGAATCACAATATGCATACTAATGTTGTATAACTTGTTTGTTAGGTTTTAAGCAAATGCACAACTTTATGAACCAACTCTACATAGAAGCAAAATTATCAAAAAACTCGTGAAATAAGATATGTTCGGAATGATGAAATACAGCTTTGGTTAAAAAATCACGTAATTCGGGTAACGTCTCGGTGCCGATTGTAGCGGTCAACCCTATTTACCTTTATTATTCCCTAGGGGGAGCCCTATCGTCGGAAGGTAAATGTCTCAAAAATTTTATATGGGAGGTTGCGTCTCATCTACGTGAGTGTTTTTCGTGTAGAAGTTTTGACAAAAATACGTAATATAGAGGTAGATATGAGTGTTTCCGTGTGATAAGTGACGATGGATCAGGGTTGACCGTTTCGATCGAGCCCTTAACTTTGTCGGATCCAGTTGAATTTTTTCCCACATACATATTTCTTCATAATGATCATATCTGACGGTCGAATTTTAATTTTTTACTTTTAGTCATCGGAATCACAATATGCATACTAATGTTGTATAACTTGCTTATTAGGTTTTAAGCAAATGCACAACTTTATGAACCAACTCTACATAGAAGCAAAATTATCAAAAAACTCGTGAAATAAGATGTGTTCGGAATGATGAAATACAGCTTTGGTTAAAAAATCACGTAATTCGGGTAACGTCTCGGTGCCGATTGTAGCGGTCAACCCTATTTACCTTTATTATTCCCTAGGGGGAGCCCTATCGTCGGAAGGTAAATGTCTCAAAAATTTTATATGGGCGGTTGCGTCTCATCTACGTGAGTGTTTTTCGTGTAGAAGTTTTGACAAAAATACGTAATATAGAGGTAGATATGAGTGTTTCCGTGTGATAAGTGACGATGGATCAGGGTTGACCGTTTCGATCGAGCCCTTAACTTTGTCGAATCCAGTTGAATTTTTTCCCACATACATATTTCTTCATAATGATCATATCTGACGGTCGAATTTTAATTTTTTACTTTTAGTCATCGGAATCACAATATGCATACTAATGTTGTATAACTTGTTTATTAGGTTGTAAATAAATGTGCAACTTTGTGAACTATAACCATTTTTCACTATAATGATAATAAGATGAAAAATTATGAATTTGGAAAAAAAAACCGAAAAACCGAACCGAACCGCACCGAACCGTAGGTGTGGTTTGGTTTGCGGTTTGGCCTCTTGAATAGTAAAAAACCGAACCGAACCGAAGTATAACATTGGTTTGGTTCGCGGTTTGGGGTATAAACCGAACCGAAGTGGACCGGAGCCAGCCCTACCTCCTAAAGCTTCACAAGATTAAGATTGTACATGAATTCCTCCTTTCTAATGATGCCTTGGTGCACCATTTTGCATCCCATTTTCAGCACGGACAATAGCTCCCAATTCTACTTCTCTTTTAAAGTCACAACTTGCATCAACATTTAATTTAAGAATTGAAGGAGGTGGTTGAAACCAATGAGCAACCCAGCTTCATGTGGAGTTTTTCAGTCTCCTATTTGATTTCCTAGTAGTTCCATTATTGTCATTATGGACAGCAAGACTAGCTGGAATAACATTGGCATTAGTAGCAGCCAATCTGTGTAGCCTCAGTCACACGCTTCCCAAACCGACATGCCCTTTTATTCTTCCATATTAGCCATGCAATTATTCCGAACATACTTTGCTCCTCCATTGTTGCCGACTTGGTGGCATGATCGAAAAACTCAATAAAGCTGGGTTCTATGCATTATATATATATATATATATATATATATATATATATATATATCCTTGTTAGATAATTCACACCGTAATTATGTAGGGTGGGGTTTGAACCCATATCCTCAACATTGTTTGTTAGTTCGACTCTAACCAACCGAGCCATATTTTCTTATTTACTCGCTCAACATGATATAAGTGAGATTTAAGTCTGTGGCCACCTTGTCAATTATTTGTAAACTTCATTAGTTAACCTATACGGAGCGAAATGTTTTTGGCTTCATATGAAACTCTGCTCTGCCTATGAAAGTTTCATGTCAAGCTTCATATGGAGCCAAAAACAATCTAACCTCGAACATGTATGCACAACCTTAGGATGCTAAGGGACCTTTCTTGAAGACCAAGAAGAAATGTATCTTCCCCGGTGAGAAGAAGTCGGCACCGAGAGGAAAGCTTATTTGGGAATACTGAGGCTATAATTTCAATAAACACAATGTTCCCAAAATCCCAATCAGTACAGTTTTTGTGTTTTCTCGGATTTACGTATTGCAAGTGTAATATCATGGAATTCATTTTCGTGGAGACCTGCATGATGTGTACCTTAACAAGCTGAAGCTGCCGTTTCTTCTATTTTGTGTGTATATATATGTACACTTAATCAAAGTGGTTATAACGCAGTGATAAGCGCATTCATTATTTATTGACGAAGTCATGGGTTCGAATCATCATGAGTAGAAATGAAATCTTTTGATCCTCACGAAAATGAATATATATATATATATATATATATATATATATATATATATATTCAGCTTGTTAAGGTACACATCATGCAGGTCTACACAGTATATATATATATATATATATATATATATATATATATATATATATACTGTGTAGACCTGCATGATGTGTACCTTAACAAGCTGAAGCTGCCGTTTTTTCTATTTTGTGTGCGTATATATATGTACACTTAATCCAAGTGATTATAACGCAGTGATAAGCGCATCCATTATTTATTGACGAAGTCATAGGTTCGAATCACCATGGGTAGAAATGAAATCTTTTGATCCTCTTTATATATATATATATATATATATATAAAGAGGATATATTCATTTTCGTGGAGACCTGCATGATGTGTACCTTAACAAGTTGAAGCTGCCGTTTCTTCTATTTTGTGTGCGTGTATATATATAACCACACTTAATCAAAGTGGTTATAACGCAATGATAAGCGCATCTATTATTTATTGACGAAATCATGAGTTCGAATCACCATGGGTAGAAATGAAATCTTTTAATATATATATACATATATATATATATATATATACATGCACTTGGAGAAAAAAAATGCAAGAATGTAGAAGCAAAAACAGAATATGCAGGGGTTGAATTAATAACTTGCGTTATCGGACAACAATTCTAATTTTGCATAAGGTATGTTAACTGCCTACACCTGCTACATACAATGCTGATTTACACAATAACGCTCACAGTTAGTGTGGCACCGACGTATAATGTGTTCTGTTAGCTTTTCCCAACTAAAATTATTGGGAATATCAATTGTCTTTGCAATTTCTCGAGTAGTTAGACATGGACAATCTTGTCTGTGACTGAAAGAAATCAAAAGGTGTTCCAGAACCAACAGATCTTCGTGTAGCATTGGGTGAATCTGACAGCAGAGGTTCAAAAATTGGATTCCTGTTCTTTGGTTGAGTAATCGATAATGGAGAAACTTCATTTTCTATGCCTCTTGTTTGTGGTTCAATGCTCCCAATCAACAAGATAGGCCCTCCCAATCGTTCAACTTGCTGTAGTGTATTGATTTTGCTTGGACTATATGTATACCTGAAGTACTTCAAAGCTAGAATCGGACCCATTCCTGCTGCAACTATGAGCTGTAATGGACATGAGGTTGCACAAGACCAAATCTAGTTAGATGAGATATTGAATTGTACATCGTCTTTTATATTATTTTATACTAGAAAGAGACCATGAAACTAATCCCAAATTATGTTATTGTTCTATGAAACTTTGGTGCTTCATACTGTTGTGTTTTTGGCTCATTGATACAATCTGAAGTTAGGATTCAATAGGTAAATTCAAGTATAGAATGGAAAGGAGACAGCGCTGTAGCTTATCTATAAGTTCTAGGAAAATTAGTCTTTCAAGATTCTATTAGGATTTGTAATAGACTTATGTCTATTAGATTTAGAAATCCTAAACCATATTGTATCAGCAGCTCCCTATTCAGTATAAATAGGAGTTGCAGGGGGTTTTCTAAGGTGAGGACAGATTACACAGAAAACCGGGAGCCAAGGGTGATAGAGAGATCTAGCAAGGAGTTGGGGATTAGCATAGGGATTTCAATAAGTACTTGTAATCAAGTTGTTATTCTCCATAGTGCTAGTGATCTCTCAAGAGAGATCACATAAGTGGACGTAAGCCAGGTTTTGGCTGAACCACTAAAAATTGGGTGTGTTGTACGATCTGTACGAGGCTATTCTCGGGTTAGAGAATAAGGCAATTGATATGGCAGATAAGGTTTGGCAAAAGATGGATAAAAAGGCAAAGAGTACAATAAAGTTGCATCTTGCAGATCAGGTACTAGGTCGTGTAGCTGATGGAGATGACTCACTGTGTAGGATTCTAGGTAATGGATCAGTGAAAATCAGAATGCATGACGGAGTTGTTAGAAACCTGGAGAATGTCCGATATATTCTTAAGTTAAGGAAGAACTTGATATCTTTGGGTACTTTGGACAAGGCCGGATATAGGTACTCAAAGGATCACTTGTTGTGATGAAGGGCGACATTCAACCTAACAACGTGAACAAGCTTTAAGGGACTACCATAATTGTTGGAGTTGCAAAATCTGTTGAAGTAAATGACAAGATTGAGCACGGGCAACAAGGCCAAAGACGCATGAGTCAAATAGGGATGCAGGAACTCTACAGGGAAAGCAAGACAGAAGGTGTCAGTGTTTTCTGCAAGGAGTGTAGTCATGGGAAGCAAAAGGTGTCATTCAAGTCAATAAATTGTAAGAACAATAGCAATTGATTGCTGGATTAGATTCACTCAGAAGTATGGAGTGCATGACCAGTAAGGTGTACGGCTTCCAGTACTTTGTTATTTTTCTAGGTGATTTTTCAAGGAAGATTTGGGCTTGCTTTATGAAGGAGAAATCTGAGGTTCTCTTCAAGGTCAAGGAAGGGAAAAGCAAAGTAGGAAATCTGAGGCAGAAAAATCAAGTATTTGATAAGTAGCTGTGGCAATGAATATAGAAGGAACAAGTTCTTACAGTTTTACAAGGATGGAATCACAAGATGCATCATGGTGAAGGATAGTCTCCAAGAAGACGGGACTGCTAGAAGGATGAAGAAAACTCTCTTTGAGGGAGAAAGTTGCATGCGGCTACATGCAGGATTACCGGACACGTTTTGGGAAGGAGTTAATCATGCGTGTTATTTGGTTAATCGGTCACCATCAAAGGTCTTAAACTTCAAGTGTGCAGAGGAGGTATGGTCTGGAGAACCAGCTGGCTATTTTAACTTGAGGATGTTTGGTAGCAGTCCATATGCTCATATTTCGAGCAAAGAGCAGAGCAGACCAAACTCAAGACAAATTTTCTGGTTATTGAGAAAGTTGAGGGCTGCAAGTTAAGGAATATTGTCAGCAAGGAAAGGGTTCTAAGTAGATATGTCATCAATGATGAGAAGACCAAGCCGTTTAATGAAGTAAAGACAAGTGAGGTGAAGAAGAAGACTGATGATGTTGTAGATGAAGCAACAGTAGTTCCTCTAACCAAAGTGATCATGGAAGAGACTCCATCTCAGGTGGACCAAATTGAGCAGGTGGAGCATGATAAAAGGGTTATGGAGGAAGAATTCTTAGAGCGGCAACAACAGTCACTAAGCTCAGGTGGAGCAATTAGCACTGCGAACTTACGACTCAATTCGTCAGTCACTTGAGCCGGAGTTCCAGAGAAGCATAGCATTGGACAAGTATGCTCTAAGTTTTAGTCCAGGAGATCCAACCACATATCAAGAAGCTATAGCAAGATATGTACGGGAAAGTTGGATGGGAGCTATGTTAGAACAGAAGTAGAAGTCCATACAGAAGGACTTGGTTCAGGAGTCGGTTCCTAAGCCCAAAGATAGACATCAGGTTGGCTGTAAATGGGTTTCTAGGAAAAAAGGAAGGAATGCATGATAAGCCATGAGATTCAAGGCTCGGGTATTGGCCGAGTATATGCAGAAAGAAAAGATCGAGTATGATCATATCTCACTAGTGGAGAGATGCGTTTATCATCATGTGTTCAAGGATAGTATGGTTTTACTATCAAGTGACGTGTTAACTACAGGTCAGGATGTGTCTAGAATTTCAAAGTTGGAGACACAACTAAGAAGGGAATTTGACATGAAGGATCTAGAAGTTGCACAACATATCCTAGAAGTGGAGATAAGGAGGGACAGAGAAGCGGGAAAGTTATGGTTATTGACTGAACACTTTCAGTTTAGTGTGCAGGGATCATCTACAGTTAAGTTGGATGACATGATGATGCAAGTGTCATATGCAAGAGCAGTGGGATGTCTTATGGCTAGAATCTGCACAAGACCAGGTTTAGCACAAGCATTGAGTATTGTGTCAAAGTATATGGTGAATCCGGGTAGACGACACTAGCAAGTAGCGATGTGGATTCTGTATTACTTGAGAGACACTGAGGAGCATGGATTTATGTTTGAAAGACAACAAGAACAAGCATGCATTGTTGGTCATGAGAGTTCATATTTTAGCAGGGGACTTAGACAAAGGAAGATCTGCAACAATGGATTTACTTGTGTTGAAGGTTTTGGACGTTGTAGAGCAACTATAGAATCAGCTGAGATATTGTCTACCACTAAAGAAGATTGTATGGCACTAACAGAAGCTTCCGCAGAGGCGTTATGGCTTAATGCGTTAATGACTGAGTTTGGGATTCAAGATGTGGTGAAGAATGGTGTCATCATTTTGACAAGAAATTAAGTGTTTCAAGGAATGAAGCATGTTGATGTCTGTGATCATCGAACTCAAGATTGGATCAGCTCAAGGAAGATAACTAAAGAGACACATTCGAGGGAGAATGTTTCAGAGTTTCAGATTGTTTGACCAGGACCATGGCCATGGCCATGGCCATGGAATAGTTCAAGCATTGCTTGGACTTGCTCAGTGTCACAGCTTGCTGAGTTGTGGTGGAGCACCTCCTCACTTGAGGTGCGTTGAGGCAAAAAGAGTCTTGCCAAGGTGAAGGTTCTTGGAGGTTTGTTCAAGGTTATTTCAAGAAGATTCAAGATATCCTGAAGGGAGCAGCAATTATTTGGTATCAACTCACCAAGGTGGAGATTGTTGTGTTTTTGGCTCATTGATACAATCTAAAGTTGGGATTCAATAGGTAAATCCAAGTATAGAATGGAAAGGAGACAGCGCTGTAGCTTTTCTATAAGTTCTAGGAAAGTTAGTCTTTCAAGATTCTATTAGGATTTGTAATAGACTTATGTCTATTAGGTTTAGGAATCCTAAACCATGTTGTATTAGCAGCTCGTATTTAGTATAAATAGGAGTTGCAGAGGGTTTTCTAAGGTGAGGACAGATTACACAGAAAAACAGGGAGCCAAGGGTGATAGAGAGATCTAGCACGGAGTTGGGGATTAGCATAGGGATTTCAATAAGTACTTGTAATCAAGTTATTCTCCACAGTGCTAGTGAGCTCTCAAGAGAGATCACGTAAGTGGACGTAAGCCAGGTTTTGGCTGAACCACTATAAAATTGGTGTGTGTGTGTTGTATTCTGTTCTCCAAGTTCATCTATCCTATAGCTTTGCTTAAATCGTATAAAGTACCAGTAAAGACCAGAAGAGATCTTAGCACCCTAAACCACAATACATACTGTACTGTCCCTATGAGAGTACAGATGAACGGATACAACACTGATTAACTACCTACCCAATAAATGAATGATTATATATTCATACCCTAAGCATTAAAAGGAAAGAATGGCAATGGGAACTTTACCAGGATAGTGATCCAGTAAGAAGGCTCTCTACACAAGCGAAACATAATTGTATACATCCCTGATCCTGGAATGGAGCTGAAGATCCAGTTGATGATGTAGAAGGCAACTAAATTACCCCATATGGCAAGATGTTGCAATATAGTAAAGGAGCTGCACAAACTCAAGCAGTCAGTGACAGAGAGCCATCTCAAACAATTTCTCTGCAATTTAAGGCAAACTTATAAAGTATCTAGTCAAAATCAACTGAGTTTCACTCAAAGAGTCTGAATTTTTGAAACCACGAGATAACATCTAGTTATTGGAAACTCTAGCAAGTAGGATTATCTTTTTTTATCTGGTTGTTACCTGGAAGTTGAGAAAAAAAAAAGTTGAAACCCTATTATAGAGAGTTACTATTAAACTTACTTTGTCTCTAATGTCATTACAAAAGCCTGCAACCAAATACATCCAGAGAGCGCCACCAGTGAAATCTCATCCATTTCACTTTTTTCATAAGCATAAGCATGTATGCTGATCACAAATACAACAATTGCCTGCATGTAATAAATGTCATTTGAATCATTGAAGAAAAGCAACCAGTAAAACTGTAAATCAGAATAGGTCATTAATCATAAAGGAACTTGTTTTAAATATATCAGTTAAAAATCATTCGATTGACATCCTAGGGTGTCTTGGGAGATGAATTTATTTAAGCCAGATTTAATCAGATTATGCTCTAATCACAAGCATGTACCTTCCTCTCACCCACTATTTCATTAAACTGAAACTTCTGAATCCTAATTGTGGACTTATTTTGAAGTCTGAAAGGCATCAAGACTACTTAGCTGTACTTACACGATAGATTGCCTACAGAACTCAAACAGTTAGTTCAATACCAAAATGAACTTAAACAAGGGAACCACTGACCCGTACCTATTCACAAGGTTTAGTGACTAAGACACGCTGAGCTCAAAGCCTCAAACTTCTTTTTTATAAGACCCAAATTCTACAGGAAAAAGATCAAAGTACAAGGGTGAACAAGAAATCCTCAGAGCCTAAATTTTACAAACAAGATCACTAATTATGACACTGCAACTTTCCAGTTTTAGTAGTAAGGCTGAAAAAGAGTGATTTCTAAATTCTAAGATGACTGATGCCCATAGAGCAGATCAGAAACGAACTTGATCCCTAAGTTCTTCTACACACAAACACTTGGCTCAAACAAGGAAATACCTGACTAACACTAGGTTTATAATTTTCTGGGACTTAAAGAAAGAGATGGAAAATGATTACACAAAGAAAGATACTCTGATAACAAATAGCACTCACATGGAAAAGGGATCGCCCAAACCATCCCGCAAATGTGCTAGGATTTAGAAGTCTGTTTCAAGAACAAAACAGTTCATTATTCAGAAGTCTGCATAATAGTAACTATAAAAGTGCTGCGAATTTAGAACGGCCCACTGAACATTCCATGTGAAAAAAAATATCTACGACATATGAACTATAAATAGAACAGTTAAGCTCCAATCAAACCTTCCCGCTTGGCAATAGAATAGAATCTGTGGATGCTGCATAACAGTTTCCTCACTAAGATCTTTATCAAGAACACTAGCTAGAACAGGAATACTAGTGTAGAAGACATTATAAGCCATCAAGCTAACAGAATTGAAGAGACTGGTTCCAGAGACCCCTGAAATAAAAGAGAAACTGACATTGTTCGAAGTCAGTATACTAGATAGAGATCATGATGAAAAGACAAACAGAAAGCTCGTTTGAAAAATAGAACAGTATTCAGAATGAACTATCAATTGAGTATCCTATGGTTAATGAAACTCACAAGATCTGGATGAAACAAATGACCAATGACTTATAAAATGAATACTGGGACAGAAACGCTGTGCGGTTGTATGAGTAACGCCCATGAACAAGTATCAATCTTTTCAGGAACTTGAACTCTGAAAGCCAGGTGAAGCAGTCACATTAGAGTCAATGCAAAAGAAGTAATATAAGCATTCAATGAGATGAAAACACGTTCTTAATGCGCTCTATTTAGTATGTCTATGGATATCCTAGATTAACAAAGAAGATACTTAGAAACTGAACATAGGCCAGTTTGTTTGTTTCTTGGGATTCTATTCAGAAAACATGGTATCATAAAATCCTCAGTTTTGCAAAACAAAAAACATTAACTTTAAAGACCCAAACTGTATATTGCTAAGCTAAGTTCTAACAGAACTGACAATTATCCCCTTTATCATGAAGATTTGATAAAAAAGGATACAGTTTGAGAATTGAAGGCTTCCTAAAAAAGAACAAAAAAGAAAACTTAAGGGGGTGGAGGAAGGTCATCCAAATTCACCTAAACTTCATAACCAGTAAAGAGAAATATAAATACAATCATGTTTGAAGTTCACACACGCACATAACAGATCAATTAACTTACTCCCAATACTATAATCAGCGGCCCTAGCTGCCTGCAGTCCTTCTCTCCCACTAATGCCGACACCAATGTCAGCTTGTTGTATCATTCTCACATCATTCCCACCATCACCAATTGCCAATGTTTTATAGTCACACGATTTTAAAATCTCCACAAGCTGCAAGTTATAGACACTAGATAAATATATTTATTTCCAGCAGAGGATCATAAATATCGTAAACCAGTAACAACCAAACATTGTTAGCACTTAAATTTCTCAGATAACAGAATGCACCATCTAATCTCCACAGCCTACCAAATTGGTCAAGAAGCTAATGGCATCCACAGAAGATGCTATATCAAGGTATGGAAAATAATATGGTAAACTAATAAAAGATCCTACAATTCTTCAGGAACCTCATTACTTGACAACATGCAACAGGTTGGAATGATAACTAAAGAGAAGATCAACATGTAATAGGCCCATAAAACTGGTTAGCTGACTCTGACTCATTATACCAGGTTGTCAGTGTACTAGACAGAGCTTCTGATTAGGGTAAGCATATGAAATGATGAAGGATAACTAAGAGAGAAGATCAACTCTTGGGAACCTTCTAGATTGTTGTACACGATTTCCGTGATGTAGCCAAAAGATCCTACAATTCTTCAGGAATCTCATTACTTGACAACATGTAACAGGTCGGAATGATAACTAAACAGAAGATCAACATGTGCCCATAAAACTGTTAGCCGACTCTGACTAAGTATACCAAGTTGTCAGTTTACTAGACAGAGCTTCTGATTAGAGTAAGCATATGAAATGATGAAGGATAACTAAGAGCTTGACAACATGTAACAGGTCGGAATGATAACTAAACAGAAGATCAACATGTGCCCATAAAACTGTTAGCCGACTCTGACTAAGTATACCAAGTTGTCAGTTTACTAGACAGAGCTTCTGATTAGAGTAAGCATATGAAATGATGAAGGATAACTAAGAGAGAAGATCAACTCTTGGGAACCTTCTAGATTGTTGTACACGATTTCCGTGATGTTTCCATGTAAATCCTAGAAACATGCAAGTGTATTGGAACAAGAGCAGGACACCATAAGAGACAAGAACTTTCCAAGAAAACTCTTTGAACAGTTAGATGTCCACAGTTCAAAAGGCTAGATCTTCTGCCTCTTGTTTTCTATATCCACGTTGTGAAGCCCTTCTCAGTGCATAGTTTACTTGCATAGCGAACTTCAGTATAAGGATTAAGGAAAACTAGATAACTATATAAACAAAAAAAGACTAATAGCTACTGAACAGACAAAAAAGTTCAGTACATTAAAGTAAAAATGATACAGGCAAAATATTCAACAAAAAATAAAGTTAAAGGGCACCTGAGCTTTCTGTGATGGTGTCACTCGACAACATATAGCAGTCCTTGACAATATTGCCAATTCAGTCAAAGATTTCCGATAATGCTTCAATGCAATTTCAAGGGACCAGCCATCAATTACAAATGCCACATCCTGTCGGGAACATGTAACTAATTTTAATTGAAAAATAGAACTCTCAAGGTCCTGAAAACATTTAACGTAAGCCTAATGTTCAAATAATTGTGTAGTACAATATGCATAATAGATTCTGACAAAAGAAATATCAAACATACAAGAAATGTAGCGCATGCCTTTTGTAATGAGTTTGAAACATGGAATGAGAAACAAGACAAACACCAAAAGACATGGATCTGTATCAGACCATAACAATCACCAGAATTCTAGTATGGACAAACTAATAACAAAGTAATTATGTATAATCTCTCTACACACAAATGCCAACAAAAAGGTATGACTTATACTGTAAGTATAAGAACTTTTTTTACATATATATACAGTTGGGGTACAGTGGAGCATCTCAAACCTCAGCACCCCAAAAAAATCCCTAACACAACCTTAATGATAACTTGATATTCAATTCAAGTACACAAATATTCATCATTTACCTGCCCAAAATTGGTATCCCAACTCCCATTTAAAGAACACATCGCAATATCTCTTACACACAGCAATTCTAATATAATAAGTAAATGCACCCAGAATATCTACAAAATACAACACTGTATACAAAAATCTCTGATGATATTCAATTCTAATCATTCAAAACAAATCAGAATTTTTTTTATCTATATGTTTATATACAATTGCTTTTGTTGTTCGCATGAAGCGATTGAATCTCGTAAGCATATTTACTACGTGATAGGTGAAGCGCACAAGCTGTACCTTAGGTTCTGAAGTTGTTATCCGCATTGTAAGTAAAACTCTCTCTAAACTTCTATGAACTTCATCTTCAGTTTTCCCATCAAGTAACAAAAGCTGGCCTTTTGGCTCTGTTCAGTGAGAGAAAGAGAGAGAGAGAGAAGGGATTAGTGGTCCATAACATTTGCAAAATGGTTAGACGATAATAATTACACGCAAAATGAATTCATCAAACTAAACAGAACATCGAAACTGTCGCACAACACAACCAATTAATTAATAAAATAAGCAAAAAAAAATTGGTCATGGATTAAGAAAGAGAAGCTAGCAGACTTTTGTTACTCATCTTCCAAAGTAGTAGATGAGACATGCAGCAAGCCAAACCTCATGACAAGAGAGTCATACACCTTTTAATTCTTTAAATCAATATACACATCACTGTTTATTGTACAGTGTTTCAAGGGAGAAAGCATCAAGTACCTGGGGATATGAAATTGCATGAAAGAGCTATCTGTATGGCAGTGTTCTGCTTGTCTCCAGTAAGCATCCAAAAATTTATGCCAGCCTTCCTCAACGTTTCAATTGTCTCTGGGACACCATCCTTGAAAATAATAAACCCAATATGAAGCAATAGAAGTATTTGAAAACAAACAGCAAATAAATTAATATAAAGGAAGAAGCAAATTCCATTATTTGCCTCTTTTGGCAATTAGTAGAGAAGTTCCATTTTAGCACACAGTTATAATTCACCTGTAGGCGATCCTCTATTGCAGTAACTCCAAGTATTTCAAAATCATGTTCTAATCTTTGACAGACCTCCGCTAGCCTCCACTACAAAAGAGAATTTAAAGGCAAATGGTATGGTCAAATAAGATGTCTGTAAACGTAACACATTCTGCACATTCATGCATCACTATTTACATGTGTACGCCAATACGTGCATGTTAGAGAAACACAGTCAGATGTAATTTACCTCCCTATCAACCAATGTGCTGCTAGCCTCCTTATACATCAAAGACCATTCTTGATATTCCTCTTCATTTATCTCACGCCAAGCTAGACACAGTGTCCGTAGTCCCAATTGAGCATATTGCTCAACAGCTTCAACAATTGCCCTTGTTTGTTGACCTGAAAAATAATTGCGATTATTGGATACAAATTAATTGATATGACGAAATCTTTTTTTCAACTACCCAATAGGAGACTTATCTACAGCACAGTAGCTAACAATACACATTGACAACCCAACCTTTAGACCTCTGGACTATTATACAGGATACCTACTTGAAAATTCTATTAAATCTGGAACCTCAATTTGGAAAATTATCCCTACTAATTATGTTAATCAATTACTATCCTTTGATAGAAGCAATGAATAGCAGCAGGTAATAGGGTTCTCGTATACATGAAATAAATAAATAATTAAATCTAATTACCAGCACATGCATAAGGAAGAATCGATTCATCCGCTCCCTTTGATAAAACAATAATCCTTCCATTGTGACAATCCCTTACCACTACTGACATTCTTTTTCTATCAGAAGTAAACTCCAGAATATCCAAGGCTTCATAATGAATTGTAGAACCATTGAATTTGATCTCTGCAATTTAACAGTGGAAATTGTATCATGTATCCTACAATCAGAATCAATCTTTTGTGATAGGGAAAGTAAAATGTGGCGTACCAAGAATGTTTGTATTTTTATTGACGAAAACCATATGTAGCTGAGCAGCAGCTTGAACAAGAGCATCTTCATCTTGAGATTGTGCCTTATACACAATACTTCCAGTTTTGCTACAAAGATAGATGTAACGTCCAGAAATATTATTATACAGGTGCATACATTCAGATGGTTACTAAGTGTTCATGCATTTTGCTTTGAGGGAAATTGTCAAAATCCCAACACCCAATTAGTTAAAGAGAGAAGTGACACCTTTGAATGGGTATGACTGTATTACATATCGCCATAACTGTAAGGAAACGTATAACATCAGAAGAGCCACCGGAAATAGCATCAATGAGCTCCTCATCTGCATGTCAAACAATTGAATGCATTAGAAACTGAACTTCATACAATGTTATCTGAAAGAGGTCCTACATTTGTCAATAAAATAAATCAGTCTAGATGATAAGTTCATGCTCAGAATACCCATAGAACACCACCTATATATGCCTAAGTATTGGTCAGTCCAACCACTGGCAGACCTAGTAAGTGCCCAATGGGGGCTTATGCGCCCAGTGAACTTTTCTCTTACATATATTTACATAGTGATACATGTAGTAAATTAATGTTTTACGTCACCAAAGCCCCCACATATCAACTATATTAGACCTACATTAGCTTCATTTGGCCCCTTAAAACATGCAAATATATGTGTCCATTTTCACTTGCTCTTTTCTTTTTAACTTGGTTAAAGTGATTTGTATACTGTTAAACGAAAAATTATACGCCTCCAGTTATGTAAGATCTTGAGTCTGCCACTGAGTCCAACAGTGGAGATACAGATAGATGCAAGCCTAAAATATGGATATGTATTTCAAAATCAAACTATAGCTAGAACTACAACCAAGAAAGAAACAAAATAGTCTACATAACACTGGATAGAAAACACTGCTTTCTTTTTCCTGCGCGAAAGTTTTTACTAAATTTTGTCTTTTGTTTTTAAAAGAATACGAAGTCTACCACAACAGACATTAAATAACATTAGTTCACCACAACAGGCGTCTCCAAGTGGCCAATATTTAAAAGTTATTTGCGTAATTAAATAGCTAACAATCTAGAAATACGAATTTCGTATTTATATTTTTTGGTAATTTCATGTCATATGATATATTAATACCAGGTTTAGAGGTTTCAAGTACAAGAATCTCATAATTTATGATAAACAGACAGCAATGAAATAAGTTCCAAAATTTAGAAACAAACCTTTTACGGCATTTCCATTCTCATTCCCGTAGTAATTGCCATTGATACAACACCTTCTAAATATCATTTTATTTTCTGTGAGGGTACCAGTTTTATCAGTCAATATGTACTCAACTTGTCCCAGGTCTTCACTTATTGCCGTACTGCCACATTTAAGAGAGATCTTGAAATATTAAAATATTACTTCATGCTTTCAAGAATATTAACAATATTACTTGAAGCTATCAAGAATAAAATTGGATTTGACAATTTTGATACCAAATCAACTTACTTTGTCGCATGGGCTGGAGTAGCCGTTTCTGGGTCCATCATTTTACTATCCCAATCAATAAACTTTGCGTACAAGCTTTTGACAAGGTCGAGAGATACCTGTCAGAGATAAGGATTTCAGTGTCGTAACAGCTAGGAAAGCAATACTGAATTGATCTGGAAAAAAGATTAACTTATAACCTGCAGTGCTTATACAAACAGACATCTAAAAGCTTCAATTGATGTTATGATTGCACTTAATATCATTATCGCCTGACAAGTTACAATACCTAGACTCACACAAAAAACAACTGCCACAGGCCTCACTATATTCAATTTATTGCAGGGAAGTTATTCGGTAGATTATAAAGTGAATGTTGGATTCATTATCAATTACTGCACTGTCGAACTTTAATAATAAAAAAATTACTGCAGTGTCAAGGAGTCGACTCTTTTACAAAGTACAGGATATGATTCTTCTAAAACTATTCTGATTCTTTACAAATTAAAGACAAAATTAAACAGGAGTAAAAAAATCTGAAATCCAAAAGATATTAAAGATGCTCATCGTCTGGAACCACGACAGTAGTGTACATAATCTAAAACTATCAAAAGAAAATCTTCACAAGCATACCTTAATTGATATGGGTATCATGATGGAACAAAGTAGTTCAAAGCGAAGAGGGATCACCAACAATTCATACCAAGGACCTTCCTCTGGATATTGAACATACCATTGCTACAGAAAACATAATTAAAAAACAAAGTAATAAAGAAAACTAATCAGTGCATATATGTCTGGTGATCAGATTCAGTAGATGACGAATTTAAATTCTTTAGATCTAAATTTTAGGGTACATATATATAGGATGATTATCAGGAGCGGAGGTCCGTTCCTTAGCTAAGGAGCGGAGGTCCGTTCCTTAGCTAAGGAACGGATTTCATTATTTCACCAACTTCTTGATCATATTTTCTCATCTTAACTGTTCATCATCTCTACTAATTTTCAGCCAAAATGATAATTGTTAAGGTGTTCAAATCAATGAAAACTATCCAAGTTGTTCATCGTGAACCGTAACTCTAAATCACACCTTTGAACGCCTTAACGATTATCAATTTGGCTAAAAATTTGTAGAGATAATCTAAACATATATACCTAGAATCTGAACGGTTAAGATGAGAAAATATGATCGAGAAGTGGGTCAAATAATGAAATCCGTTCCATAGCTAAAGAACGGACAACTACTATATATATATATATATCAGTTCCTATCGAGAGAGGGATCCTAGGGTAAAACGTTAAAATTTTGGTTTCAAGATGGAAGGGAAAACACATGCATGAAAAAATGAAAATGACTGTTCACACAAATACTAACCCTAACCCCTACAAATGGTCATAATCAGCTTACAGCATCCGTACTGACATGTAATTAAGATGTTCTCTGTTTGATTACCAGGCATAGCTACAGTTCAGAAATAAATTTTTTATGACTAATTCCAGAATATTAAATCCGCTGTTCACAAGTTAAAAAGTTGAGGCATACCTTCCTTGCTTCTGTATCCTTCCAGACATTACCGGCAAAACCTAGAACCATAACCACCACGACTTGGAAAACAAAGATCGCTCCTGTCAACTTATCAATCATAGCATCGACAGCTGTAAGCTTTGGCTCGGGAATTCCCCTAGTCATACCAAGCTTGGTTTCATTGCCTAAAGAAAGGCAAAATGCGAGATATGATCATTGATTACATAAAGGGATGAAAACATATATATATATATATAATAAAAAATAAACATCACACCCATACCCAAATGAAAATTTGTTACGTATCTAGAGCTCACATACTTTAAGAATATAGATTAGAAAAGACAAGCAGGGAAAAGGAAAAGAAACCATTGGCATGACACATAAAGCGTATGCTAAGGTTAGTATCACTTTAGGTCATTTTCACGGAAAATATGGAAAAATATGTTTGTTTATCACGGAGACTGAATGATAGAAGGACAAGTTGAAGAAAATACTTGTAGTCAATTGGCTAGGTTATAAAAATTATGGTAGGTCTGTCAAAGACGTCAAGGAGAAAATATTTTCTGTATAATTCTGTTCTATTTTGTCCAAAGAAATACGTTATATTATTTTCATACGATTAAATAGGAAAGTGATGTCATGTAGCAACACCTATTGTGTATTGTATGCGGCCCAAAACTTTCCTGTCAAACAAATATAAAAATTACAGGTGAAGTCCATTTCCCAAAGAAAGGAAAGACTATACATCACACTGGCATCATGTACCAAGTAGTGAATGGATTAACGAAATCTAGAGTCCTGGTATTTGACATCCAAAGGAGCAACATTCTTGACAACCCTTTCATTATTTCAGTGTCAATAATCTTTTCTTCAACTAAACTTACAAGTAAAGTTTTTTTTTTTGAAAATACAAGAGTAAAGTTTTTTATGACCTTAAGCCTTGAGATCAAGATTTTTTTTGGCATCATATCAACTATCAATATCAAGATCCAATATACATGCTACCAGATATTAAGAACTCAATCACAAAATAAGAATCATATGTCCTCGATCAATATCTTCAACAACATCATGAGAGAATTTCGGAGTGAACAAATAAAACTATATAAAATAATATAAACAAACTAGAACAGAATTTGAAAAGTGCAAGTACTTGCCAGTATAGACAGCTACTCCACAGGCCCACTCTGTATTTCGCAAGTAGCATGACTGAAGAATAGTATTCTTTATTGTTAATGGGCAGACATCATTATCAATGAATGGAGGAAACAACCGCATATTTGCATCAAATCTTCGGATATCCTTATCAGGATTAGGGCACTCAATTACACCCTGTAGGGCAGAAAGTAATAAAAAACAATGACCATGAATTTGACAATAGAGATGAATAGTTGAATACAAGCAGAACTTCCCACTTTGTTTTCTGTTATTCCATCTTGGCAATAAATATTTTCTACTCATTATGATTAGCTATGAAATCTTGCCTTAATTTTGTGCAACAATTCAAGATCTATCCCCATGCAAGCTGGTGGTATGACCCGGGTCTTCAGATCAGTTTCTCCGTCTAAGGCTGCAGTCTGAAAAATATGTAATCTCATTAGGTACTTCAAATGCTGAATGGTCACAGTAATGAGGAACAAAATAAGAGAAATAACATAACAATGAATGAGACAGCAGAGTTGTATTGATAATTGGACCTGCTGACATAATGATTATAAGCAAAAAATTAACTAACAATTCTCATGCACATCTGAATATTTGGTACGGTTCTGAAAATTCTTCTCCTCTTAACTTCCTGTAGTAGTCTTTTAACTCAAGCATATGGGAGATACATACAGAGAAAGCGAGATATATCATACTCCAGCTTGGTAGTAGTTTCCACCCCTTGTCCAGGGTTGAGCCCTGGATTTGACAGTGGACTTAAACAACCTACTTCATACTTGAGAAAATTCATATAGATTGGTTGATTACCTCTATATAGCATAGGCCTTGCGCTTCAGAGGTACCAATCAAAACAAGGTCACATGGCACTTCATCATTCTCCCGAAGCCAAACTATGTTACCAAGACGAATATCTTGCGCTTGTATCTAAAACAGATATCACCAATGCCAAAATAAATTAAAGTATTAATTTAAAAGAAAACAGAAAAAGAAAAAAAAAGTATACAAGTATCTAATCCACCACATAACATTTTGAATCATTGTTTTACAGTACTTTATTGGAAAATGTACAGAGTAGTGGATAAGAAATCCACTGAACTTTAGAGAGGTACAACTAAAACAGCCAGGCTAAACTAAGAATACAACAGCTATAAAAAGCCGTTAGTTCTTAGAAGCTAAAGAACAGCTGCACTCCAATTTGAATAACTAGCAGAGAAGAATAGTCAATTTCCGAACTCCCAAGGAACTAAGGCCCATAAAGAAATTAAGGATTGAACCCTATCCCACAAGTTATACAGCTCCTCCCTCCTACATCCGGCGAATCTCATCTAATTCTTTCCATTAAAATAACTGAAAGGTGCCATTAGAGCACATCTTACCATAACTTTCCCACCAGATAATTAATGCCATTCACTCAATAATGGTACAAAAGTAGCTGGATGGACCCAATTCAACATAACCTTTCAATATAAACCATGCATCCAGAGGGCATCATCAATTGGAAAGTGGAACAAGATATTAATGTTGGGTTTTCCAGACCCATGTGGTTTTCTTAGGATGTTTCATCTTAGAGTATGGTATCCCAATAAGGAAAGGATATCCTTAATGATGAAGGTATACATGTAATCTTTGTTGATTACAGAGAAGATTGCAGTGTACCACTAATAGGATTAGGATTCCTATTTCGTGAAGAGATCTGATATCCTTATGGCTATATAAGGAGGGGTTCAGGTCTAGGGTTTGTATCGCAGAAACAAAGAGCAAAGGAGTTCCATTCTCAGTTAGAGGGTGAGAGAGAGCAGAGAGGAGAGAGATAGGAAGAGAAGAGAGAATCCTTGTTTTCATATTCTTTCTTGTCTAGCAATTATTAATATAGTTGACAGTGTTTTTCTGCCGGTGGACGTAAGCAAAGGTTTTGCTGAACCACCTTAAATCTGTGTTCTTTGTGTCTTTTCTCTGTGGTCTGTTTCTTTTGGCTTGATGTGCACTGTTGTGGTTTCTTGACAAACATATAGGCCGATATCACAACAATTATATACTACATTCCTAGTTAATTGTTCTTTAAAGGTTTTTTTTCTTTCGTTGGAGGATACAGAAAGTGTGCTACGAAAAAAATTATAGTGGAAAAGAGGACAAGAAATATTTAAAACAAGTATACTAATCATGTCACTGCAGCTTTCCAATCTAACACTAAGGCTGAAAGGGAGTAACTTCTAAACTCCTAGGTGACCGACGCCCATAGAGCAGACCAGAAACAAACTCAGTTTCAAAGCTCTTCGGTTCTTCCACACACCAAAGGAACTTTCTCTATAGAATAATGTGAGAACTTTTTCTGTGTTTGGGTAAAGTAACACATAACCATTGTCTATCTGCAATACCTACAAAAAACTTATCAGCTTATCCTACAGTCCCTACTATCCTAAAATTCAACTGATCAGCTTACACATACAAGATCATCTAGACGTCATCACTCATATTATCTCTTAAGGTAATTGTTTTGAGCTATAGTCGTGAGAGAATATCAGCTGTTGAAGCTCAAGCTTTTGGTCTTAATTCACAGCCAAATCCTAGCCTGGCAGATCCTACTGGCAAATACACAGACTAAACTCATTCCACTTCTCCAAATCTTCTAGTGAATCCTAATTGTCTACTATTCTAAATAAGTACAATATTCGTTATAGTTTTTAGCTGCAAAAGCTTAAATTAAAGCCATTCCTCTGTGATTAATTTAGGCCACTCCAACTTGAAATTATTTTGGACTGCCATCTAAAACTACATATACCTCTTCCCTAAGCTCATTAAAAATGTAGAAATCTCTCCTTTTATAAATTAAAGCCACGTTCAAGCTCCTTGCAAGATTTTCTGACAACCATGTTACCAAGTTCAAACCTTGAATTCTAGAAATGAATGTTTACACACTAATGTTTATGGCTCCAAAAAACATAAGAAAATAATAAAAAAAGTTGCATTTTCTTCTGTCACACAGAGAAAAGAATCTATGTAAATGATAAGTAGGTTACGGTAATTTGTACAGAGGGATGAAATTAGCACCCCCATTTTTGCAAACCACGGCCCCTTCCGTTATGTGTATGTTTGACTTTGTGAAACAATCATGAACAAAAGTCGAGGGTGTTAACCATTTGATTGCAGAGAAAGGGGTGCTAATTTCTCTCCCCATTTGTAATTTAAGAGGGAGCTTTTATCTTGTTAATGAAGTCTGAACCCAAGGCAGTAAGTAACTAATGTTATCAGCAACACAGCATGTCAATTAAACCCTTGTGATGTATATATGCAAATAGTATGACAACTATATATATATATATATATAAGTATTATATGCATACTGAAAAAAAATGTCTTTAGGGATAGCCTCAAACCTTAATGTTTTTGTTTGTATTAGCCATACTTGAATCATGATACTATCATGTCGTTCTTTTTAATCAAACCCATTAAACAAACTACGTAAACATTAGTTGTAACTTTATGTAGAGGAAAAGAAACATTAGCTATTCAGTAAGTGCTAATGCATGAAGCAAATTAAAAGAGAGAATATCAGTGACAAGCAAGTTAATTCACCTAGTTTGTCAACTAGTTGACAGCAAATGTAATTAACTTTTTCACTCTACAGTAATTGCCAAAAAATATGAAGTAAAGAAATGGAAAAGAGAAGGAGAAGAAGTTTCAAATACATGTTTTTTGATGCCATGCCTAACAACCCAAACTTGTTTCTCATTTGCCTTCTTGTCTGAGAGATATCTGTTGTAATCATCCCACGCCTCTTTCGTTGCAGAGACTGCAAAAATGAAGATAAGCGGCCCCCAAGTGCTGGCAGGATTTACCGGAGTAATAAGTGACCACAGCTGAAGGCAAGCAATCAGCAAAAAGTACTGATTCATGAAGCGGCTGAAAACAGAGATACAATCTGTCAGAGCAGACTACAGATAGTTCTTCATACATTCATATTCAGCCTATGTACCACTGGGAGCATAAAAGAATGAAAGGACAACCGAACAAATTAGAAGCCAGAGAAAAAGCTGTATTTGTGAGATTAATCGGTTCATGCTCTCCAACAACAATGGAACATTGAAAAGAATGTCAAGTTTGTTTATATTAATAATGCACATTTTATTCATGAAAAAAAAACAAAATAAATGAAATTAAACCCAAATATAAACAAAAAAGTGACGGAGGACCTGAATTGCTCCCACAAATTCTTGGGGAGAAAGTTGAAGACGGTGTACTTGCGATTGGAGATACGGTTGGCACAGTAAGTAAAGTGCGAGGAATCGTTATCGTTTATGTAGATGAACCGCTTCATTGCTCAAACGCTGGAAATCAAAGCAAATCAACAAGATTCGATCGAATTGTAAAGCCCAGTACGATCAAGCAAGACGGATGTTACCTGGATTCGAAATTGAGCTCCGGCGGTCAACTGAGCCGGTCAGGAGAGATCAGAATTAATTATCAGATAATTACAGGAAACAAGGCCTTACCGAGCAGTGAAAGCTCGCTCACGCTCCCAGACCAAGTACATCATTTTTCTGAAAAAAAAATATACTCTCACGTTACTGAGGAAATACCGACTTGGCCCCTTATTCCCACGTGTGACACCGTTCGACCAAAAGACCCGCATGAGATTGGGAAAACAAAAACTTGTTCTAATATTAGGGCCTAAATAGATTCTTCTGTCTATTTTCTCTCTTTTCCTTCTTTGTTTTGGCTAGTTTGGTACAACTTCACTTTTTAAAAAAAATCAATTTTTATTTGAATTTCTAAACTTTATTGTATTTGATAAATCAAATAAAAACTGTTTTTTTACCCGAAATGTCGTCATCGTCGTCATTTGGGAAGGATCGTAGTCTTGATTTTGACCTGATATCATCACCCTTTGATCTCCAATTCATTGATAAACAGTTATGAACCCTGGCAAGAAGGCAATCGTCGTTGCTGCCATGATTGGAGGCTTAACTATATATCGAATTGGTGACAATTTTTTGGCGTCGCAACTCAGCTTAGGGAGTGTGAGGTATTGCATCAAAGTCTCTTTTGGTAGATGCGGGCATGCCAGCTCGTGGATGAGCAACCATAGTAATAGGGGTAGTGCGCTTAGCTTTCTGCTTCTAATAAAGTGACTGAGGATCAAGAGAGCACCAACTTGATCACCAGGTTCGTCAGGAGTCACCTAGACAAGGAAATTTTTTGGTAGTTTATCGCCACCAAATCGATACTCGAGTTGTGTAGCGAGCAGAGCAACCAAAGGAAATGACAGGGAGAGTAACAGAAAAGCTCTGGGAAACGTAGGAAAGTAAAAGGTATAAAGCTCCGGAGAGCGTGAATGGTGAGAAAGAGAAAAGACTCCGGGGAGTAAGGAAAAGTAAAAGGGGATTGCTAAGGCTTGATGCTTTAGCGTCAGGGTCGACTAGGTCGATGTGTTTGTAGTTGTGTTTGTAAAGTTTTCAGGTGTTGTCTGTGTTTTTTTATTGCATGTCCTTAGATTGATCCTCGAACCTTTCTTTTATAGTGGTTCACATAGTATATAAGGATACAATCTTTGCTCCTAATTGGTTGAGTTGCATAATGTTTCATTTTTCTTAACAACATGCAATTGAGTGACGTAGTTCCAATCACGTATGGAGACTTATTTTAGGACCCCAAAGATTGGTCCAAATAGAGTCAAAGACTTATAGAAGTCTCTAACGTTAGTGTCGTAGCATAGACAAATATGATTACCTCTTCGTTGTCGTTGTTCTTCCGGTAGTAGAGTTGACTTCAACTACTCCTTGATGACTTAGCGGTGCACACCTTAGAGAAAGTAGAGTCTCACTTGATATATGCTTCCCCGCGGAGCTAATCACAACTCAAGGAGAAAATTCCTTAATTGTGTTTCTGCATGTGCTCGTTTAAGTTCTCATTTGGTGCAGAGTCCTCTTCTCGCACGCGAACTCTATGGTTTAGCTCACATGGTTTTGTAGGCAAGCGAACCGTTGCTAAACCTAATATGGGCTCACGTGTCTTCCAGCTCTTGTGCCTTTATAGACTTGCGAATTGACTCTAAACCCAAAATTATTTGGGCTCGCCAGTTACCCCTGACGTAGATCATGGACTTAACCCGTATTCACTCAAGACATTTACTGTTATCTCCAAAGTGTAATTTTGGGTGTAAAAAATATCACATGTAATAATTAGAGTTGTCGAAGTTCTAGGAATCCATAGGATTGAGTGAGTGTCTGGGTGCACGTGAGACAGAGAGAGTGACGACGTTTAAACCTCGTTAGTTTTTACTTTGCGTGCGGGAAAATAAACTAAACGTCTTACCGATGTTAAATAAGTTGTTGATTATGTAGTTATTGGTAATTAACTCATATTAATAACGTCGGAACATAAAAAAATTATTAATTTAGTGAGATATTAATTCATCTATAAATTAATTTATTAATAATTTAATAACTTATTGATTTATTAATAATTGTCTATCTTGACGAATGTATTATATATATATATATATGTTTGCACCCGATTTTGGTAAATCGGCCATTAATCTCTTGGCCGATAAATGAAGAAATTTTTGGTGCTTTTATTGACAATATACTACGTCATTTTTGCTATCATACGACACTGTTCAGACAATAGAAATCGGTTTTACTGTCGTCTGATATATTTTTACGACAGTCATTTAAAATTCTGTCGTCTGAATAGAGCAACTCGTAGATGGTTAAAATTGGCATGTTCATAAGATGGCAAACATATGTCGTCTGAAAAAACAAGAGAATTTAACAATTAATATTGACTTTTTAAGACGACAGTTTTCTATCGTCTATTGAAAAAGGATAATTCGAGCTACCATTGGGTTTTTTGGCATAAAGAGAGGCCAACTCTTTTTTTGGCGAGAATACTTAAACCAACTCTTTCCTCACGACTCTCATTCACTCTTCCCGACAACTCTCTCTCATTCTCTCAACTCTTTCATTCTTAATGGAAGCAAAATTAAAACTCAGCGCCCTCAAACCAGATCTTTCCTCGCGCGAACTACAATCCCAACGCCTCAACCCATTGAACCAAAAGAACTTCATCCCCCAACCTAATCATTCTTCGATAAATACAGAACAACCTCATCCCATCGCAATCACGTTTGTGTTGAAATTATTAATTGGTCGAATTCATCAGTCTTCACAGATCCAGTTTTGTATCGTTGGTAAGTCTTTTGATTCAATATTATTCGATTTGGGGTTTCTATTGGGTTTTAGGGTTTTATCTGAAAATTCAATTTTATTTTTTTAGCTTTGAAATTTTCCTCTAACAAACTCGATTTAGGTTTGTTGGGTTTTGCGGATGTGGATCGGTAATTTGCTTATCAAATTTTCCTCACTTAGCTTATCGCAAATATGTCATAGGCCCTCGCTTAGCTCATCCTCATCATCCAATCGAGTTCACGTTCGCGTTCTTCAGATTTCTCTAAGTTAATCGAATGCTTCATATTCTTAATCGAATCTCTCTGGATTTTAATTGTTGAATCTCTCTAGCTTCATCTGCTTCATATTCTTCGTGTTCTTCAAATTTCTTATTTTCTGCGTTTATTGTTTGTTAGTGTTTCATCTACTTGTATTATCTTTGGATAGATGTAATTTATGGTTATGGGTTTTGAGGCTAGATGTAATTTTACCTTTAGCTTAATCGATTTGAGCCTAGTAGTTATATTGATGTTTTGGCATTTGCCAGTATTATGATATATTTGGCCAATGACCTGAATTTTACTAAATTTGGTCAAGGGTCTGGTTTAATGTGCTATATTTGGCCTTGGTTGGGAAAAAAGAGAAAAGTTTGGATTTGATATCACGAGAATATATATTTGTTGATTATATGAGGGTTATCGAATTTATTTTAAAGAAAACAACTTGCTTGGTGAAGGAGGAGTGAAGTGTAACAGTTACATAGTATATTTGTAGAAAAAAGAAGAGGCATACTGAGATTGATCCTGAGTTAAACATTCTTGCTTGTTAAGTTTGAATTCCAGGTTATCATTTTGCTTACTTTCTGGTTCAGTAAGAAATGCCTACCACACCAAATATGTATGCACTACTCCTTTTGATTAGTTAGTCATGTTTACTGGTAGCTTCTTTGTTTCATTTGATATTCATTATAATGTAATCTATCGATTATTTCAATTCAAGAGCAAAGACTCTTGCACCCAAGAAGAGGGTTAATGCAGTTCAAGTAGAGTGCGTAGAGAAGATTGATGATTATTTTTAATATGAAGTAGAACAGTTGGCATGCTTGAAGATTACTTATTTCTGGTATTATGAAATTTTATATATGAAACCTATTGTATACGAAAATTTAGTAGCAACTTTAGAACAAATAACTCTTTGTAAATTTTGTTGGTTTTTGTCAATGAGAATAAATTTGAGATTTTGAATTATGTTGTGCAAATGTTTTTGGTGAGACATCAAATTATAATAGAATTGACTTCCAAAAGACAAATCATACAACATATATCCGTATAGACTATGACGTCTCTATATTGTTTAAACGAAATTTAAATGTCGTCTTAAAGTAAAAGAAGACAATATTGTACGTCATCTGAGATAATATCAGACGACAGACAAGTGATCTGTGAATTGGTGTTAGACGACATAAACATAATAGTGTATGTCATCTAAGATTATACCAGACGACAGACAAGTGACGTTAGAATATGTTTCAAACGACAGACGGATGAAATCATTTGTTGAATCATTGGTCTTCTAACGACAGCTAGTTATCGTTGTAGCGCTTTCTTACAACAGATTCATTTTCTGCATTTACAACTTGGATTCTTACAGACGACATTTTGTCTGTCGTGTGACATATTTCAGATGACATATTGCGTCAGTCGACTGACTGCTTATCAGATAACAGCTTGATAGACGACACGCACAACAATGATCAGACGATGGGCATTGTCCGTCGTCTGAAGGCAAAATCGGCGTAGTGATATCTCAATAGAATTTTAATTTGATGAAATTCTACTCAGAAGTGTATGCACCAAGATGCAAGTGAACCATTAGTAATAATCTAATCTCAACCGTTTATTTGATTAAGTTCTTTAAAATGCACTAACATCGATGCTAACACTGTTAAGAGATTATTAACCAAAAACAAAGTCAAATGCGGTGAAAAACACAAAAGGTAAATATTTAACCGAATTAATCCAAGGTAAATGTTTTATTCCCAGATTTTTTGGATTGAATTTTATTCCCAGATTTCCTAAACCTTGAGTCCATGACTTCTACAGAAAACCCACCATGCCCACTCATTACACAGAGAACGTTTCTCCTTCAGATGGTTGTTCAATATGGGAAGAACTTCATTCACCAACTGCCCCCTCCCCCACCACCACCTATGTCACACCCCGATCCTAGAATTATATTACGGTTGGTTACTTTGGTCTTTTACCATTTAAAGTGACCGTTTAACCGTACAATGATGGTAAAGTTGACTTTTTGGTAAGTCAAGAATTTGGGAAAACTTCCTTCATGAAAGTTGTAGAGGGCGTCGTTACGAGTTCGTGGACACGTAGCACGCTCAAATCGGAGTTCGTATGAGAAAGTTATGAACAAAAGTATAAAGTTACTATGCGGTAAAATGGCTATATATAGGAGTTACCGGGGTGAAAAATCAGATTTTCACCCAGCCATTTTCTCTCTCCCCGACCGAAAAACCTGTCGGAAGTTCCAACCACCACCGCGCCGCCGTCCGGCCACCCCAGGCCTCCACACCGGTCCCAAAAGCTCGGCCTCCGAGTCTACTTCATTTCTAGGTAAGCTTTCCGACCTAACTCGCCGTAAATCGGGAGAAATTCCGACTTGTTCTTCATGTGTACAGTAGAATTTCGGGATCGAATTTCTCCCTCCCTAGATCACCATTTGTTGAGTTCTTTATATGTTTAGGATGGGTTTTAGGTGTACTACAATCCCCTAGAATTTGGTAGCTTGATTCGAAGTGTGTAGGAAGAATTGAGGATTTGAAGTGTAAATTTTCGGGGTCTACTGTTCATCGAGTTTTTGACCTAGTTAGAGGCCGAATTGGCTTCGAGTTGAACTAGAAAGTTGTCCCAAATGATGAGACGAAGCTACTGGTAAAATTTGGTGTCATAGTACGCACCGACACGAGTCTCCGGTATTTTCGGTATATTTTTCAGAGCTTTCGTCTATTTTCTACAAATTTTCGAAGCTTATGGTAATTTTTAATTTCTATTTCAGTAAAACATTTTTACAATTTTCAGATTTACCTTTTACCTCACATTAAATCTGGACCGTTGATCTTTATTAAGATCTAAATACAGTTGAGACTTTTGACCGGAGTCAAAATCCCTAAACTCGTCAACACACACACACACACACACACACACTCTCTCTCTCTCTCTCTCTCTCGACCTCTCATTTTAGAACGGTGGTAGTCTGGCCACCCCAGGCGCCTAGACTACCACCGCTCTCTTCCACTCCTTCTTGTCTTAGCACAGGCCTCAAATCAGCCAGGCAACCATCGAAGATGAAAGATCGAAGAAGGAGGAGGACAACCGTCCTCAGTCGGTTACGGCCAAACCAGGCTGCTTCACAGCTTCTAGAGGGTAAGGTTCTTCTCCTCTCACCTTCTTCTACATCTTCCTAGCCTTGGATGTTCGAAATCGAGCTCTAATCGAATTCTCTTTTTCTCTGTTTTCTGCTGGTGTTCCGGCAAGCCGAGATCAACTCTGGCGAAGGATCCTAACATCTCTCTTCTCTTTCCTCACGACCTTGGAAGCTTCAGAAGACCCTGAGGATGCTAGGAGAGTCTGGAGGCGCGACCACAGCTAATGTTTAGGGGTGACAGAAACCTAGTTTTCGGCAAGGGCACCGGAGCCTAATCTGGGTAATTCCTTGCTCTTTTCTCTTCTGTTTTAGATGTTTCAGGTTGTTAGGTTTGTGTTGTAGCTAGGTTTGTAGGTTAGGATAGAAACCCGACCATGTGTGCCAGAAATTTCTAACCGAAAACTTATCAGGAAACTCAAGGGTGAAAACTCTAGTTTTTACTGTTACTGATTTACCTATTTACCGTGTTATGAAATTACCTTGATACCACTATCAGATTTCAATATTTACAAAATGTCATTTTACAGTTTAACTTTTACTGTTTTACCACTATACCCAAGTTACCTTTTACTGATACCATTTTACCAAGTTACCTAAACTGTTTACAATTTAACTTTTTCACCTTTACAGTTTTACGGTTTTACTTTAACTGTTTTATAGTTTTATTTTTTTACTTTTACTGCTACAGTTTTACAAATTTTTACTATTTACATATCTGCCATTCAAACTGATTTTACCATTATACCCTTGGTAGTTTAACGATTTACCAAAATACCCTTTTGAACAAAAATGACCATTTTACCCTTTCGTTCTACAAAGTGACTTTCTATCGTTTTTGAGAATTAACCTTCAGTTTTACGAAATTACGTTTTTGGCTTTAACCTTTTGATGTGGTTTTCATAAAACCTAACCTAAAGTTTGGTGACAAAACTTGTGACACTTAGTCACTTCCCTATCAAGTGTTAACCTCGATTTCCGCCTAGTTAGAAAATCGAGAACGCGTAGACTTAGTCAATTTCTTAGTCAATCATTAGTCAAATGGTCAATTCTTGGTTAACTCAAGGAAAAGGTTGGTCAACCTTTGGTCAAACTTTGTCAACCATGGTCAAACTTGGTCAACCATGGTCAATCAAGGAAAGGGTCAAAGTCAATGATATTTCTAGAGACTTGTTTTAACGGACTCGTTTCTACAGTTTATTGAAGGACTTTTGGAGTACGACTCAAGAACGTGGACAGTTTAAGAAGTGCGACATTAGAGTATGTGTTTGGAGTCAGGATATCCAGGTACGGGAAGCACACCCAATGGGTGAGTTGTAACCTTTCTGGGTTAGTGGTTTTTTATTATAAAAGTATGAGTTGCATGATTTATAGTTTTACCACACGTTTTTACTCGCATTGGTGTGTGTGTGTGTGTGTTCTGGATCGAAAAGTAGTACCGTTGTTCTGATTTCTGGTGTTTGGCATAAGAGTGACGAGACCTAATATTTAGACTTTGCTTCCCACGGTGTCGATGACCGTGAATCTCCGGAGGGGCGATGCCGTGTTTATATTTTTCCCCTGCTTAAACTCGCCTCGTGCAGAATTAAGCGAGTCGTAAGTGTGACGTCCTATTATGTGTGATTTCTTGGGCATTTGCTGTAAATAGCACTCTCACTACTATTCGTCTCTGTGCGTAATAGGTAGTTGCCTCGGTTTGTTGTAAAGACAAACCTGAGATTCAACCACCGATATCCAAAGAAAATCTGGCAAGTGTCGCATGCATATTTATTTGAGCTCAGTGTGTAAATACATTTATATATGATTATTTTCCTCATGATTTGAGATGAGTTTTATTGCCGAGGTTTCTCTCGAGTATTTTTTTTCTCTTGAATATTTATCCTTTTGAATTTTACACTTTTAACGCCACCCTTTATTATATCCAGCTTTTAGGTTTTTCAAACCTTAGCCCGGTTGGGTTTTGGCCCTATCTGGGTTAACGAGGACGAGTGCTCACCCTTACAATAGTTCGTGGATGTAGGTACTGTGTACTGAAACAGGAGATGCAAGATGGGAGTTTGGGGCATGATCTCTTCATTTCTGTTTGAGTCTATTTGAGGTGACTATTAGTGTTCATTTTGTCTTGGTCTTGAATATTTTCTCATGTCACTTGGTTTATCCTCTATATGTTTTTCGTGTATGTGGAATTTTTACGTGTTGCCGCATGTTTTCAAAGTTGGCCTATATTTTATCATTATTTTTTGCACTTCCACTATAAACTCTGTTTTCACCCATGAAAAAGAAGAAGAAAAATTATTGTAGTTTCTGCCTAATGTGCGGTCAATACGTCGAATCGACGTATTGATTGCTCATTAGACCGGGATTACGGCTGTTACTGCGGTATTTCGGGCCAGTAAAGGTTCCATGATGCGACTGTGGTGATAGTGTGTGATGGTGTGTGGAGGTGGGTGCTGATAGTGTGTGTGGTGTGTGGTTGTGGTTTTTGGTGGTGGTGGTGTAATAGTGGTTTTTGGTGATGGTGTGTGGTGGTGGTGTGGTGGTGGTTTTTGGTGATGGTGTGTGGTGGTGGTTTTTAGTGGTTGTGTGTGGTGGTGGTGGTTTTTGGTGATGGTGGTGTGTGGTGGTGGGCGATGATAGTGTGTGGTGTTGGTTTTTGGTGGTTGTGTGTGGTGGTGGAATCGAAATAACCGGTGGATTGCCAGAGATCGATTGTCGGTGGTGGATTTCCGATGATCGATCTCTGTTTTTTTTAATTTTAGATTTACGGACTGAATATTCCGTCGGCTAAGAGTTTTTATTTTTTTTTTATTTCAAAATAATTTCATTGGCTAAGATCCTAGTTGACGAAATTTCCATCTCCTAAGTAATTCTTAGCCGATAGAATATTTTTAGATTCCGTCGGCTAAGATGATTATTAATTTTTTTTATTTTAAAATATTTTTGTCTACTAGGAACTTAACCGACGGAATAATTCAGTCGGCTAAGAATCTAGTAGACGGACCTTATGAGACAGAATTTCTGTTGACTAAGAGACAACCTAGTCATGAAATAAATTTTTTTGTCGGTTAGGGTCTTCACCGACGCGTCTTAGCTGACGAAACTTAGTCGACGGAATTTCCGTCGGCTAAGAGCTTAGGAGATGGAAAAATACTCTTAGCAGACAAAATTGTTCCGTCGGCTAAGAGCCATAATCCACTAGTGTCTCCTTCCTTCTCCCGGTTTCCTCTCCCATTCATTTTTGGTTACTGCTTTCCAACTCCACATCCATCTAGGTCTTCACTCCTCTTATAAATAAACAACCCCTTACCGTTCCATCACAACTTTCTTCGCCTACCATCATTAACATATGGCACGTACCAACCTTCCTAGCGGGCACTAAACTCCACTAGCCAGTACAAAAAGACGTCCTGCTATTCAAGAGATCAGGCCCCATCATGGATACCATCCGATAACCTTTTGAGTACGTTAACCTAGGAACTTTCCATCCCTCGTACCGTAAAGATCTCCGTAATTCTGGCCAATGCAAACATCATAACGGATGAAAAAGTTCCTGACCATGCTCTGATTATATCTGTTGAGCAATTACGATGTCTCAGCATCCACCTAGCTTAGGCAGTGCTCGACATCCACCCTTTTCAACTTTCGCCCAACTCTTACCTTATATTGGCCGCCTTCCTCATCATGGGCATGAAGTGGAAGGTCTCCTTAGGGTTATTTGACTTCCTCCGTCTCTACAACTGCATTAAGACCGGTCAAAACCCATGCTTCTTTAATTTCACTGTCTTTTTAAAGACGAAAGTGTTCTCCACTTCCTCTAAGCGCCATCATGACTGGCAGTTAAAACCGTTGATGATCTTAGGAAACTGGCAATCCCTGGAACTGGTTTTACCACTAAGAAAAACCTTCGCTGACGACCTAGGTTCGTACTGGCCCATGTTTTTACCTTCCTTTTTTTACTTCCAGCTTTCCTACTTCACCAATGTACTCAAGTACACATTCTAACTTTATATTTCATGTGCACTTTTCCATTGCAGCCTTCAAATTTGCTGAGGCTAACATCAAAGTGAAGTGTTCGCCCGGGTGTTTCAATGGTTGAAAACCCACTTAATTGAACATAGTTAGTACCTTTCCCAATTTGTCAGACGCGACAACCTAAATGCCCTTGACTTTTCATGTGAAGACATTGAAAACGAGGAAGAAGGTGGCAATGTTGACGACACCAACAATTTTGACCTGCAGACGCCTACATACACTATCAGAGAACTGCCCACAGTCCTCCTTCCTACCAGGAAAAAGCAAAAGACCATGAGCTCTTCAGGTTCCTTCCTAAACATATCCCCTCACCCGCCATGGATCCCATCATAGTCTTGATTCTGACATCAACTGCGCCACCCTCACCCGTCCGGGAGTTGAAATTCAAGAGACGAAACAACTCCTATATCTTGGCCATGGATTCCCTATTCTCCAATGGCCCAAATGCCCTTAACATTGTTGATGCCTTGGCCGGCGTGAGCCGTGTGCCCCTTTGCCCTCCTAAGGCTCCCCTCGGCTGCTACGAGGATGTTTGCGCCTCCCAACTCGATATGAGTACCCATTTTCACGCTTAAATGCTCTCCATTTCTATAGTTATTCCATTTCATGAGTAATTTCATATCCCATTTATTTTGTACAAGCTCTTCTTGGTTCGCACTACCTCCTTGGCCAAAACTCAACTATAACTCGAATCTATGGACAAGAAACTATCGGCCAAGGACCG
Organism: Comarum palustre; assembly: GCA_951800085.1. Taxonomy (NCBI): domain Eukaryota; kingdom Viridiplantae; phylum Streptophyta; class Magnoliopsida; order Rosales; family Rosaceae; genus Comarum; species Comarum palustre. The sequence continues at coordinate 7,613,718 of OX637580.1, forward strand.
CGAGATTACGCAGCTAAAAGAGGAGTTGGCCTTGCTGTTGAAAAGCAAATACGAGCATACAAGCATGTAGGTGAAGCTTTGTTCTGCCAAATTTTACCATCTCGGCTGGAATCAAGCTCTGACTAACGAGGAAGACATGTGCCAACCAGACCCCGACGACCTTGATGAGCATTTCGGCTTAACCCTTGGAGGTTACCCCCCCCATCCTTGGCATGTTCCCTGACGATGACCTATCTCCTAGTGCCAAAAAAGTGTGAGGTAGCGAAGCAACGAGCGATTGTAGGGACGCAACTACTGCCAGCAACAAAGAAAAAACTCCACCGGTGCCTTAAACTAGCTTTGAACTCCAACGGTTTGCAAGCAACCCTAACGCATGCTCCACCTTTTTAATTTCAATTAACTAGGACCGGTCTTTCTATTTAATGTACTTCCTCTGCTAGAACAATAAATCTTTGCTCATTTTACGCTTTACATCTCTCTAGTATTTCTCCCCTTCTCGGACGTAACAATTAGCTCACGCAATACAGAACTCTCCCTCATCTTGTTTCTCCTTACCTTGCGTGCGCACTTAATGCCAAAAACCTAGCATTTCGTTACTTATCCAAACTAACCCTCAAAGACTAACTCCGCAATCTAAACCCCAGAAACATTCCCTAAACCAAATCAAATCTGCCATGCCGGGAACCTTCACTCACCCATTAACTTATTTTAATCTCGCTCCAAATCAACGTCCCCAATTAAACATCCTAACCTAATTCCTATGAATTCACACGATATTCCCAATATTCCCACATAATTAGTATCCCTTGGATTTTGCCATTCTTTTTCCAACTGACGGATTCTACAATTACTTTTCACCTTTAAATTCTGAGATTCCCTCACTGATTGCTGCCTTAAACGGTGCTTGGCTCCCACATATAACTAGTTGGCATTCACCCCGCCTTCCTCACCCATCTGTACCAAACTTAAAACTCAGAAGACACAATCCTCTCTTCATCCTATCATCATGACTCCCCAAGGAAAGCAACGCTGCCCCCGAGCACCCTTCTGCTAGCTGTGAAAAGCAACCTATGGCAACCGAGGAGCTTACCCCTGTCCACCAAGGCCCAACACCCATTGAATTTTTCTCTGAGAGTTCCTCCAACAAGTACGCCCCACCCATACCTTTCTTTTATTTTTTTTAAACGTAAACCCTAATCCATGAAACTGTAAAACCGTTAACTCTTTTTCCATGTTTCTGAACCACTCAAGGGATAGGCATTCCGATGGTAGCTTTTGCAAGTGCCTGGCGAAACCATGGATCACACCAGCAGTGCGGAAGTAACCGTGCCACGTGTCTCAAGGGCTGAAATCGGCCCTTCTCGCCCTTGTCATCGGAGCCTCAAGACTGATCGCATTGCCAACCTGAAACTGAACGACTCCGGACGCTGCAGGAAGAATCCTTCATCCTCCAAGACTCCCTGGAGCTAGCTAGGTCAGAGAACCGTGACTTGAAAAAGGGGATGTACGCGACTTGTAGGCAGAGGTGTGTCGCTAAAAGGACAACACCAACCAACTGAAAGCCAAGCTCTATGCTTGCTACAAGAGGGAACGCTTCATGGGAGAAGTCCATGCTCAAGGCTATGTGGAAGGGTATTGTGATGCCGTGATAGAGTAACGACGCAACATGATCTTAAGTTTTCTTGACATTGATCACATCTCATTCACCTACTACGTAGGACCTGATGGAGTCCCACGTCTCTAAACACTTCGTACTTCATACACAATGTCACCAAGTTCCCTTTTCATCTCGCTCTCCATGTAATAAAGCCCCTGCCATGGTGGCCCTTTACTTTTTCCTATGTACTCGTCCATACTGTTAAATCATCCAACATCATGAAACTTTTACCTGCTTTACTTATGGTTATGCGTTAAATGATCCCTAGCTCGAATTTTGCATCACCACTCCCCTTGCCCCTGTTTTTCTTGATGTGATAACAAAGTGAAAAACACCAACCATACGAGCACCGTTCATACCAAATACATCACCTTTAGCGGGTGTAAAGGCCAAGACATTTGTCGACACACCAAATACGCCACCTTTACGCACCTCTGCCTGTGGGAAGCGCACCTCTGCAAAGGGAGTGGTGATGTAGGATTCGAGCTAGGGATCATGTCGCGCATGACCATAAGTAAAGTAGGTAAAAGTTTCATAGTGTTTGATAATTTAATAGTATGGACGAGTACAGGGAAAAAGTAAAGGGCCACCATGAATGGGGCTTTTTTACATGGAGAGCGAGATGAAAAGGGAAACTTGGTGACATTTTGTACGAAGTACAAAGTGTTTAGTGACGTGGGACTCCATCAGGTCCTACGTAGTAAGGGAATGAGATGTGATCAATGTCAAGGAAACTAGAGATCATGCGGCGCCGGTACTCTATCACAACATCATGATACCCTTCCTCATAGCCTTGAGCACAGACTTCTCCCATGAAGCATTCCCTCCTGTAGTAGCCTGGAGATTATGTGGCGTCGATACTCTATCACGATTTGGCCGTCGTGACTATTTCCTTAGACCCTGACTGCCCCAATTATTTTTCTCAGGTCCTGGCCATCCTGGCCGCCTTGAATATTTTCTTAAGCCCTAGCTGTCCTGATTATTTCCTCAGGCCTTGGCCGCCTCGATTCTTTCCTCGAGGTCAAGATTCATTTTCAGCGCAAGACCCATAATTGCTCCATTTTCCGTTAGATATAGCATATAACAACCTATCCTTTATGGCCACTAGCCGTATGTACTCAATCCTCATAAAATATGATATACATGCATAATGAATTATAAATAAAATAAAACACTTACTAAAATTTAAGCAATTAGTATACATTATCTGTCCCTATTTATTTTTTGGTGTTGTTATTATACTATTCTGTCACACCCCGGTCCCGGCGTCGACGGGTTTTAACTATCGGACGCCGTTCCCAATGAGTGAACGAGTGTTACAAAGCGGAACAATAAATATAACACTATCTTCTAGGCTCATCGGCTACCCTTTTTCCCGGCTCGGCATAAGCTAAGTACTTATCTACAAAAATATTTGATATGGGTGGATGAGTATAACCACGCGCTCAGTGAGTGAACCAATGTAATATGCCCACAAAGCCATGTCATTTTACACACGCTATAAAATACGTATATCGTATACACATCGCATCAAGCAATTCATCATATCGCATAATCCGTTCTTATTGGTTATCCTTCAATTTAGTGATCCCCCACAGGAACCTAATGACCTTTAAGTCCTATACCACTGTGTGTCACATCCTTACTTCAGAATAACCAATCAAGAATTTCACATGTTCTATGACTAGTCAAACAATGGATCCAAACACATTATAATAATATAAATCACCACACATTTCACAAATCGACATGCTTCGCTATAAAATAGAGAGATATTTCTAAAAAGATCAAAACATGTTTTTCGACTAAATTAAAAGCATATAAAAATATTTTAAACATGTTACAAGAATCCACTCACCTCGATAACATCGTAAACTGAGCCTCCTAAAGTGGGCCATCTTAAAAATACTACGACTATGATCCAAACCTTAACTGTTAGAAAAAAAGGACATCCATACGAACTCTTAGCCCTTTGCGAAATAAAAATTGAACTTACGGATCAAAAGTTATGATCTGCCGAAATTTAGTCGTAACTTTAGAGAGAGACAACTAAACTGAAAATGTAGAGAGAGAAAGCTGTCCCCAAATTTGTGTGGAGAGCAGCTGATCGGGTCTGGCATTTATAGGGGAATTAAACCGACATTGGTGGGTCGCTAGTGGGCTTGACCATCAAGTGTGGGACACTTGTCAAAGAGAGAACCAAAACACCCTAACCTTGTGTGACACATCAAGGACAAAGTGATGACTAGCTACACTTGGATCACGTGGAGGAGTAGTGAATCTTACACCAAGTCACAGAAATGAGCCAAAGGGAAAATGCCACATAATCATTGCATCAATTTCGACGTAACATTGAAAAATTGTTAAAAATAGCTTAGGACTTAGAAAAATTCACCAAAAAATGCGATGAATTCGTGGCGACATGTACTTTCTATTTCTAAGAAGAAAAATCAATTTTGAGAAAATTTAAAATTTCGAGATGTTACATACCCTCGGTCTTGAGTGATAGAAAAGACATTTCCTTAGGTGTAGCTCCCGCCATCACCTTTTAGGGAAAAGTGTTTCCCACAGACGACACCACTTGTTGGACTTCCGGGTAGGAGGCTTGCCCACCAAATAACAAGAATTAAGGCAGAAGCAGGCTTAGATTGACCGTTCAGCTATTGGACCATATGGGGATACTTGTAAAAAACTCTCGATGTTGAAGTTAGCATTTATCTCAAATGGATGGAACAACTAGCTCAGAAAGGATGTTTTACCTTCTAATCCATGCATCTATATATAGCACCCAAACCATTCAACTACATGTAACCGACGCATTTACTAAGTAACCGCCGTTTTATGACAATGACCGTTACCTCGTGACCGCTACTTTATGACAACGACCGTCACTACACTTACTCCTGCAATCATGACCAAACTGACTACAATAATTGTTATTCTTTTACGCCGCGTAACCCCCACGTATTTATTCGGTGCACCGATGCTGTCCACCCATGCTATCCTAACCGTCCATACGGTATTTATTCGGTGCACGGATGCAGTCCACCCATTTTGCTATCCTAACCGTCCATGCGGGATACAATATTTCCAACCCCCAGTCAGCAATCCTTTTTCGTCACTTATCTCTGAAAAAATATGTATGGGTTTTCTTGAATTACACTTGGCTATCCCTGTAATCGGTCTCGTTCAGTATATTCTCAATCGCAAAACTTTCAATTTGTTGGAGAAAGTATCGACTTGGGTTCTGATATAGAGCTCTCTCTTGTTTTACTAGTTGCTATATTGTGGTGGGTGACGTCTACCCATGGCAGCAGTCTCTCTCTTCTCCTCTGCTACTAGTCTCCACACGCTGTCGCCTCGAACCCAAGAAGCTCTTGGTTCCTTGTAAGTGAAACCTACTCTCTTCGTTTTTGTTACCCGCCAATTTCTCCATAACTGTTATCTGATATGTTTGTTCTGGTTATATGTATGTAGCTCAATGTTTGATGCTGTCTCTTCCCAAATGTGCTGCGTATCAATTCCACAAAGAAGCGGTAGAACTCGGTTTCGATCCAAACGTTCAGTTTCAGCGAGTGTTTCAGTACAAGCTCCCTTGCCGGAGAATGAGGATAGATTTAAAGTGGAATACACTCCTTGGATGATTGTGGGATTGGGTAACCCGGGGAATAAGTACCATGGAACTAGGCACAATGTAATTTTACTCGTTTTTACGTATTTGGTTTCGAGTATGGGATATTCACAGACTAAGCTCTTTTTTTGGTGTGGGTTTTGCATCTCAGGTTGGTTTTGAGTTCATAGATAGTATTTCCAAAACTGAGGGCATTGTGATGAATACGATTCAGTCAAAGGCATTGGTTGGAATAGGTCGGTCTTCAGTAGTATCTTTGGTTGCGTCCATCCTTGAAACTATTTGTTTTCATGGTCTCAAATGTGTTGCTGTTCATTCAGATTTATTTGTGTGATCAGTACAGGTTCTATTGGAGAGGTACCAATTTTGGCGGTGAAGCCTCAAGCTTACATGAATTACAGTGGGGAAGCGGTGTGTTCTCATCGTCTCTGTTTGCTCTTGTGTTCATTAGGTTTAATAGCGATGTTTATATGTTGGGTATTTATAGCGAGTTTCAGCTGAAGGGCTGTACGTGCCTGGGGGATATTTAAATATTGCTGAAGTGGCTTCAAAGTGCTCTATTTTGCGAACATCACAATCACTTACCATCCCTCTATTGTGGTTTAACCAGTTCCTTTCGTAAACCTAAGGCATCGAGTACAAAATATTAAAATGTTTGAGAAATAGAAGTCTTATCTTAGTTTTGGATAGTCATGTTTTCTGGAGGATTAAAGTTCATCACTATAACATTGTGATCATCAGTATTTTCGCTTGTTCTTTTGTTGATGGTGTACTCATGTTAAAATTATTTTTGAACAATAATTGCATATATCTCCTTTGTTTCATTAATTGGAATTCTAGCAACCATAAGATGGATTCTTGTCACTTATTCTCATTTCTTTTTCTTAAGGTTGGACCACTTGCAGCATATTATCAAGTACCTCTACGTCATATATTACTGGTAAGCATTTTTATTGGTATTTTGATCTTCGTTCAGACCAAATCAATTTCATCTTGATTATGACAATATGTCACCCGGGATATGATCTTGTAGGTTTATGATGAGATGAGCCTACCAAATGGTGTTCTAAGATTGCAGCCGAAAGCAGGGCATGGCTATCACAATGGGTATGTAACTATGTATGAACACTAAACAGATTTCATGATCTTGAATTTGCTGAAGAATGTTCTTTGTTTATCTTTTGATATTTTTATTGGAGCAAAGCTAGTTCGATTCTTTCTTCTATCAAGGAATACATAACATGTACTTGTCTGACTAATTTGAGCCTTTGAAAGCTAACACTTGCCAGAAAGTCACTTTTGTGGAAATTATATTTCTTGTACTGTTCCAGTTGATGTCTGGAGCTGCTAGATTAACTCCATATTTAAGTCCTAAGGAACCAAGATTTAAAGTCATACTATTTCTATCATCCATATTTTTGATTCTGTATCAGCTTCATATGTTTTTAATTCTTCGCTACTGGGTTTTTTCTTAATAGTCATAATCAATTCAATGAAAATGATGAAATGCTGCGAAAGGGAATTTAGAAAAACAAAGAAAAGAAAAACAGTTATACTTTGATGATTAAGGAAGGAAGAATATATTCCTTGGAGGATAAATCTGATTATGGATGTCTGGGGATCACATCTCAAGTACCTCAAACTACCCTTTCTTATGTTTTCAGAGAAGCTAATTTCATTGCTGATGTGATAGTAGAAAGTTGTCATGTTCTAGGTCAAACTGCTTAGGAGCATTCGCTGCCTGTTTCGGCTGCTAATGTCTTTAGCTTTCATCAAATTAACCCCGTAATCGTCTTTTTTTAGTTTTGTTCGTTGAAACATAATAAATAAAATAAAAACCCTAGAGTTGCTTGTTTTATATCTTCTCTAGTAGAACTTTCCTCTACTCTTCAGGCTTTGGGCATTTTACCTAAAAGGATTTGGTAATAATTGTAGGATCTGGGAAAGGCTTAGATCTATGCTAAGTCAATCATGTGACACAAAATTGAGTGAGACGTTCCCCCAATTATTTACAGAACAAGAAAACCATTATCCCCTTTTTCTCATATATCAAGCTGTCCGTAATTTTGCTTTCTCCTTGTTACAGTGTGAAGAGTGTAGTGGGCCACCTGGATGGCCGCCGTGATTTTCCTCGCTTATGTATAGGTATGTTTCTTAGTTACTCTTTCCATGAAATAAATTAGGTTGCTTCAACTGGGGTCAGAAACTGTTGCTATGTATGCAGGTATTGGAAATCCACCTGGAACTATGGACATGAAAGCCTACCTTCTACAAAAATTTAGTACAGCAGAAAGACATCAGGTATATGATAGTTCCAACTAGTTTTGAGGTTGCTGCACATGACTGGGAGCGTTCTCAGTAACAAAAAAAAAGAATTCTTGCATCCAGTTTGTCTGTTGTGTCCACTGAAATCTCGTCTGGACAAGCCATTACCCTTTCAATAAGGAGGAACTCTTTTGTTTAGGTTGTTTTGCATGAAGATGGACCCTAAAAACTCATACATTAGTGACCGTTACAGGGAAAAGCTCGGTTATTAGTTGACTTAGAGTCTATTTGGCTATGAAGTTGTATTGATCACTGCATTGGTCTCAGGAAAATCTTGTACACAGTACACCCATATGTTGCAGTGCATTTCAATGACTGAACTTTGACCAATAATGTCAACTTCTCACTGCTTATGTGAACAGATTGATGCAGCATTGGTTCAAGGCGTTGAGGCTGTGAAGACACTGGTGCTGAATGGATTTGACCCAAATATCTCTAGTTTCAATTTGAGGCAAAAGTACAAGTATCACCAAGTGTAATGTGGAATTAACAGAACAAAAGTCAAAAGCACCATGTGACATCTTTTTATGAACCAGGAGGTGAGTTTTTCCTTGCACAGAATAGGTTAAGCGGCAATGTAATTTGTAACATTGTACTTTAGTTTATAATATGTAGGGAAAGAATACATCTTGAAACAACAAATTTTGTTTCCTCTGAGCTCAACTACTTCTGTAACTTGTCCACAACATTGCAGAATAGCCGTAGTTTGTTCCCAAAGCTTTTGCTGTTTGAAAAGGAGTGGCCCTGTACACAGTGGCATGCACTACTTGGCCTAAATATGTACTTGAATTCTGCTCGATTCCTAAAAACGGCATTAGGATAGCAAATGCCACCTGCATCCTAGTTATGAAATAAATTGGCCATCATATATGTTGGTTAGACATTAAGACTTGCGCAGGAAGTTCAAATAAGCTGTCTTACATTAGATGGGTGCTGCTTCTGTTCTCCCATGATATTCATTTGTTCGAGCGACTGTTTTAGGCTCTTGCCAAGAACAATGATGGAAGCGAGATGAGTATGGAGTTGACTACTGAAATAAGATATTTTTGTATCATGTCTCTCTTGCCTATAACTTGGGTAATACTGAACAGGCATTGCGACCCCCATTTCCTTCAGTGATCTGAAAAAGGATTTAACGTTTTAACATACAACGGGTTGAATTAATATACTATACCAGTCTCCAACTTTACACAGATCTTCGGGTTGAATAAATTACTCGTAAAGAAAAAGGAAAATCAAATCGGTCGGGAAAAAAGGTTTCATTTTGGACTGAATGAAAGTACATTTTTTTTACTGAATGACAGTACTTTTTTTTTACTGAATGAAAGTATATTTGTACATTTTCTATGCCTATATGTATAGGCGTATCAGCTATCAAATGCAATGTTTTTTTTTCTGTTGCGGACTTATATCAAATACACTGATTTTGTTTTGTCATCACTCATGAACACATGAACATCTGTGATTGTTCTGATTTTTATTTTCCCTTTAAGAAAGACCTGGTAGAAATGGTTGATGCAAATCATATTTCTTTCATTATTATTGGTCAACTTTGATGTCTTTTCAGTTGGTTGTATCTGCAAGATGTGCCTGTTGCACATATGATATTTTTGCCCAATCATAGTTGTGGGTCTGCAGATTCTGAACGAGTTTGATTACACAAATAGCTGAGCTGAACCATCAGTTTACTATCCAAATATGGTTCTATTATTTTTTAGTAAAACAATTTAGTGTGTTGCATGAAATGACCTGGGCAGTTTGTTTTTAAGAAAGAACACAAAAAAGCGCATTATCTCTGTGTATAATTATGGATGTTTGAACTTTGAAAAATTTGAGGATTTAGATCGAGGGTAGTTGCAGCTGCAAGATAGAGCACATATCTCCACATCGATGGATATATATTTCCTGCACCTTTTTACATCATTTTCATGGAAAAACGCAATGCATCAGAAAATTACTGCTTTGTTTGGTGGTTGATTTCTATTTAAATTATATCTATGGCTTTTTTTCAGGCCAATCAGTTATGTTATGTAACTTAAACTTGCATGCTCTGTATACAATCAAAAAAATATGCTGATGTGCTTCCGAACATATTGTTAAGAGTTGAAATTCTGAATATAGTCTAAGCTGGTCATTTGATAAATTTTACAGGTGATCCAGCAAAAGATGTATTCAAATATGCATTCCAGGATCTCATGGTGATGTGCCAGCATGTGAGCAACACTTTTGACAAGGCTGTGGTTGTTTTCAAAATGAGCAAATCTGTGGAGGGCATGGAAACTGAATCAGATAGTTAAATCGATCATCATATATTCTCATATATATGTTCACTTTTGATCACAAATGTAGGTTATTGTGGATGCATAATATGAACTTACAAGTTTAATTAATGGTTGCAAAGAATCTGTTGGCGGTTGTACTGGAATATGCTAGTTTGTTCTTCTAATGGAAGATGTTAATCGCCGATTTTGTCTCATTTGTCAGACTTGTTTCATTTGTCAGACTTCATATTTCAGTACCAAATTCATGTAACAATTTGCATCATAAAATTTTCATATGACTCGTATCAAGTATTTTACAATGTCAAGAGCTTTTGGAACTAACCATTGGGGTTTCAATTGAATTATTCCCCAAGTTTTAACATTTCTAGTTCTCTATTCTCTTCGTTGGGTATTGCTTCATTAGTCTGCGACTGATAATTATCTGCTTGAATCACGAAATAAAGAGACACGGTTACAAATAAGCTTCAGTGATAGCTGCTTATCATTCTCTGCGGGACCGAGTCAAGAAGAATCTTTGAGCCACCTTCAACTAGTAACTAAGTCTGACAGACCTTAAACCATGACCTGTATAAGACATTCTCGTAATGTCATTACTTCATCTGCTAGAACATTAAGGCATGGACTGTTTTAGGATATCCACTTACTGGTGAAGTTATAAATCTGACATTGCAACCGATCATACGTCCTAGTCTCACTGGTTTCTACAAGGGTGGGTGCACTAATTTAAATATGTGGTTTTACCGATGATCAAAATTTAAATAGTAAATTATAGTTTAGTTATTAACCAAATTTCAGTGTACAAATACAATATTTAGACAATATCTTACACTTTTAAAGACACAAATTAACAAATTAGGACAAATTGATGTACAGTTGTCATCTGTCATTACATATTTTACTAAACTACCATTCCTAACATATTTTACTGCTACTGTTGAATTAGATGTTTATCGCTGCTACTGTCGAATTATATGTTTGTCACTACTACTGTCAAATTGGATGCTCGTCACTGCTACTGCCATATTAGATACTCGTCGCTGCTACTGTCTCGGATGCTCGTAGCTACTACTGTAGAATAGAAAGATGTTATTGCTGCTACTGCCTTGCCGAGAAGAAATGTAAGTGCTACTACCCTGACAAGACAAAATGTATGTGCTACTGCCAATAGAGAAGTGCAACAAATTAAATCTCCCAACAGATCTTACAGTAGCAGTGAATTTAACTTTACAACCAGTAGCAACAAAAAATACCCTCCAATAGTAACAACAATTTACTTTTCCAACATTAGCAACAAATTTACCTTTTCAATAGTAGTAGCGATTCATTTATCCAAACAATAGTAAATCTCCCAACGGATCTCACAGTAGCAGCGAATTTAACTTTACAACCAGTAGCAACAAAAAATACCCTCCAATAGGAGCAACAATTTACTTTTCCAACAGTAACAGCAAATTTACCTTTTATGGGCATGAAAAACTGCCTAAAAGTGGCAGCACCACCGCCACCAAATTTTAACAGTAGCTTCGTCTTATCATTTGGAACAACTTTCTAGTTTAATTCGAAGGCCAATTTGGCCTCTAACTAGATCAATCGAACAAAAATGTAAAAACCCGAAATTTTTTTAAAACTTCAAATCTTCGATTTTCCCTTCACATTCCAAATCAATTCACCAAATTTTTGGGGGTGAGTAGTTCTCCTAAAACCCATTCTAACCATATATAGAACTCACAAATTGGTGGCTTGAGGAGGGAGAAATCCGATCTAGATCTCCTACTATATACTCGGTAATCAACTTGAAATTTCTCCTAAACCATGAAGAGGTAGGTCGAAAAGCTTATCTAGAATTGAAGTAGACTCAGAGGCGCTCCTTTTAGGACCGGTGCGGCGGCCTGGGTCGGCGGCGGCGACGCCGCAAAGGTCTGACAGAAAATATGCCTGATGTTCTGGTTTTTGGGCTATTTATAGCCATTTTGTGAAATTACTCATACGCCCATGACTTCGGACCCTTATAACTTCTTTATACAAACTCCGATTTGAGCGTGCTACGTGTGAATGAACTCGTATCGACGTCCTCTACGACTTTCATGAAGAAAGTTTTTCAAATTCTCGACTTAACAAAAAGTCAACTTTGTGACTCCTTACGGTAAAACGGCTACTACAAATGGTAAGAGACCAAAGTAATCAACTGTAAAATAATTTTAGGATCGGGATGTGACAATCTATTCTCAAGGACTGCATTAGTTTTGCTAAGGAATGTTTTGAGTGTTAGGCTCATGGACCAGTCCAGCATGTCCCTAATATTTCTCAGCAGTCTATCATTAAGCCTTGATTTAGCAAAGGCTGAGAATTAGACTTTGTGGGGGTGATTTACCCTAATTCCTCTAAATAACATAAGTTTATTTTGGTAGGAACAGACTTCTTCACTAAATGGATGGAAGCGGTTCATGTAAAAGATGTCTCTACTGCAATAGTGTGCCAGTTTATTTTTCAGAATATTATTTACAGATATGACATACCAAAGTGCTTAGTAGCGGACCAATGTTAGCTTTTATGGCTAAAGAAACTCAAGAGTTTCTTGCTGGCTACAGAGTAAAGTTCTTACATTCCACACCATATTATGCTCAATCCTATGGACAAGCGGAAGCAAACAACAAGATCATTTTGAATATTTTAAAAAAAATGTTGGTTGATAACCCTAGGGATTGACATAATAAATTAGATCACACTTTGTAGGCATACAAGACTTAAAAAAGAACTCTCACTAGTACTACTCCATATGCTTTGATGTTTGGTCATGATGCAGTTTATCCTATGGAGATCAACGTTCATTCACTATGCATTTGCGAACAACATCAGTTGATTGTGAAATATTATGTCTAGGCCTCGTATCAAGAACATGAATATTCAAAGGCACGGAGGCCTTATACAATTTAATCATGAAAAATAAGAGAATAGCTTAGGCATATGATAAACGAAACTTTGGACGTAGCTTTGGAGTTAGGAACTTCGTGTGGAAAGCTATTTCGCCTTTTTTCGAACACGTTCGCGGGTGAGACAAATTGTCACCAACTTGGGATGGGTCATTCATTATTGATTAGATCGTTCGCAAAGAGGCTTATTATCTTCGAGACCTAGATTGAGAGATCCATGTCAATCCTATCAATGACCGTCATTTGAAGAAATATTCAAAGTGTTTGAGAGTATGAAGATCCGCCACCAGTTGTTCAAACTGAGGGGCATTGGTGTTTCTATAATTGCTTACTTGGGAGGCATAATGGTGCATGAACATAGTTTGCTTAGTTTGGCTTTGTCAAATTACATTCGCGGCAACCAAACAAACTAGGGGTAGCACTACACCATGTAGAAAGTATCTACATCCTTGAATTTTTCAAGTTTTTTTGTAACTTTTGGAGTTTCACAAGATGTGTAACTTTTTGAGTTTCAGTTTTTCTTTTATACATTGAACATACAACTGTGGTTTAACAATTGAAATCTCCAATTTTGTTTACTTTCTTTATACAATAATAGAGAAACAATAAAGTGTTTTTCATAATATAATTTTTATTCGAGCATGGCTTTGTGGCCAAGTACTTTACAAAAGAGCCAGAAAGTGAGTGCCAGTCTGAGTAGGAACTGTCTGCTTGATCAGTGTCCATAGGTAAGTGGAGAAAAATTATAGTTGCTTCTCGGCTAGGTCTGAGAAGAACCTGAGTGTCAGCTTGATCAGCGCTCGTAGATAAGTCGCTTGAGGAGGAAGTCGATCAGTAGGCGAACGAGAACAAAGTACAAGGTTACACCTAACCCAAAGATGTTGGCACGCTTGCAAGCTGATTGTTCGGAGAAATCCAAATTCACACCGAACAATCATTTCCTATTCTGGTTATTGTTGTAGAAATTATGTAATTTTATATTCCAGTACTCGATCACAAAGTTCGCAACAGGTTTTTATCTCTAGTTGTGCTAGTGACTAAACTGCACTGTAAACTGGTTCTTATCAAATCAGAAAACAGTCAAAGTGTACAAAAGAAAAGCAGCATAAATCATAGAATTGGAAGATGGGTTTTCTAACAAGTTTAAAACGGTCTGAGACGAGAGGAGGTTGAAACTAAGGAAACGTAGAGGGCAAGAAATTGTCTAGACTTGCTTCAAGTGTCCCCCTAAACTCCTCACTCAAATGCTTTCTATAACAAAAGATCAACTCTCTTCACTTTTATTCTATATCGAGACCATGATATGCTAGTTTACCAAATGCATGTTGCTGAGTTAGTTTGTTTGTGTATATGTACCATAGACAACTCAACAATTACATGAAAGATCATTGTTATTAAGAGAAGAAATCTACCTTACTTTGATGATGAATTTTATGCAAAACAGCTAACATTACAAAGACGGTCTAGCCAAATAAACTAAGGTATGGTTTAGGTGATATGCAGGATCGGCACTGTTACATTTGGATCTTAATGTATTCTTGTTACCTTGAGCAGATTGTATATTATATACTTCTTAATGCCCTGCAACTTTGTGTAATCTGACCTGCATGTCATTAGCAGTAAATACTCCAGTAAGATCATGATTGCTCAAATACGAGGTAAATGCCACCCGATGTGAATGCTACATGATGAAAAACCTCCCAGTTTCAATTCATGTGTTATGAGTACACACCAAAGTTCTAAAAGTCGCTAGTCGGTCGGCTGGGGAATAGCGAGTAAAGGAGTAGTCGGGGAGTACTCGGTTTTTAATTTTTGGATTTATTTTTATTTTTAAAATATATAATTAAATATATTTTTTTAAAATGTATTATAATATCTAAAATAATAAAAATAATCAATAAAATGCCAAGTTTGGCCGATTTTTTATCAAGTTGGGCCGATTTTTTACCAAGTTGAGCCGATTTTTTCCGAGTTAGGACGATTTTTACCGAGTTGGGCCGACTAGTCGGCCGATTTTCTTCCGTCTGACTTTGTACTCCGATTTCCTTAAAATCGCCTTGAGTGGATGCCGACTAGCGAGTACTCGGCCAACTAGGCCGAGTTTTAGAACACTGGTACACACTGGACGTGCTTTTCGCATTCTTCATATATACAGTAACTAAAGTAAAATAAGAAATGTTCTCAACATCAATAAAAATATAAAGTTCATAGAAATATGTATGCTTTTAATCAGCTAGATAGAGGTATACGGCAGAGAGAAAGACAGATTACTCAAGAAAACATTTTGCAACATTATGCAAATGAACCATGGGAGCAAGCTATATGAATTCAATCAGATAGCAATAGGCTATATACAGTATTCCATGACCATTCATGATCAATGGAGATCTTTATGATTAAGACGAAGCTACACTTATTCTTGACTTGATAATCTAAAAAAAAGACGATGCCACTAAACTGATAGCAAACTTAATTTACATATAAAGAAGTCTGCACACGTACGTGTGAGCGTGGTCTAATTTAACGTGAACCAAGTACTATCTTCCGTGGGGCTATTCCTTGTGCTTTCAAAATCTTCACAAAGTTACGCTCTTCTATCGATCCAGAATACGATGGCAGCTTAACTTGCTTAACCGCTGGCATCTTGAATTTAATTGGTTTCTTCAAGACCTCCTCTGTTAAACTTCCCTATAAGTCAGAAGATCAAACATTAGATTTTCAGCAGCTACATACAACAGCGCAAGAATATGACAAACCATGTTAAAGAGTTCTCACATTTTCTTCCTTTGTGGAAATTGAACTAAGAACCAATAACTCTAGATTAGGACAACGTTGGAACAATGCAGCCATGCCAACCAGATCATATCGAGTATATCCAGTTCGAAGCTCTAGATGTTTGAGATTACGGAGCTTCAAAGTTTTAGGGATGAGATTCTCCGGTGTCAGAAGCTGAGAACATAAATATACAACAAAACAATTATGTAACCAAATCCCAAACAAGTTATGCTAAACCATATGATACGTAGCAGTAAGGGTCTCATGATAAAGTGCTAAAAAAATTAGTGCCGCGCTTGTTGCTAACAGACAATCAAGTGTTAACAAACATAAACATCAAAGTATCATATGTATGCATATAACACAATCAATGACAGTATATCAGTATTCGATTAGTATGTAGCGAACTCAAACTGAATTCTAAATCATATATAATTTTGATCATGGCGTTCAGAAGTTTTACCTTAAACCACAAATTTGTCATCTTGAGCTTCTGAACATTACGTGCTTTCCTGAGTAGGCGCGCAATTTTACACCATACATGTTGATAGTCCTCCCCCTCTAGAACTGAGAAATCAACAGCAAACTCAAATACTGAAGTCGCATTGTTAAGCACAATCCGGTCAGCGTCACAATCGTGAAACCTCATTGTCACAAGATTAGGGCAATCAATCTCAATGGATTTGCAGCAGGACTTCCTAGTCTGACAAATATATTCAAGAGCAACCTTCTTGAGCCTACGACTGATTATCCTCAAGTTCAGCAACCCTAGAATGTTCTTGAGCTCCAGCTCCTCAAGATTGGGACACCAGTCAACCAAAAGAGGCACACTTGGGTCCGTCAGATAAATCATATCAAGAAAAATGGACCGCAACGAACTAAGACTCAGCATCATGTTGTGGCCAGGCCACTCAAGAACACAATACGTGAGCCTCAAGAAATGGACGCTTGCATTGTTGAGCAGCGAAAGAGGGAACGCATAGGTAAGGCCAAAGCTTTCTTCATCATCGCTTGCGAAGTCATCATCTTGACCATCTTTCACGTTATACTTTCCGCCGATGAAGAAGTCGAAGTGGATCTCACGAGCACGGAGCCGCGTCACGGCGGCGCTTAGCCAGTCTTGGACTAGGTCTATGTAGTCATAGTCGTAGATGAACGAGAGGCTGAAGGTTTGGATGGCAGATCGACGAGCATTGATGGTGCGGTTGACTGAGTTGGCAAAGACGTCAGCTTCGTCAAAGATGTTACCAACGTAGGTCTTGTTAGTGAGGAAGAGATGGAAGGAGAAATACAAGCAGAAGGAAAAGCGACGAGACCAAAGAGATTTCCATTGTTTGGATACCAAAGAAGTTTGCACGCCGTCTAGTGTGGATAAGAAAGAAAGGACGTGGAGGAGGATCTCATCCGGGAGGTTTTGGAGGCGGAGGCGGCGTTGCGTTCGTTTCATGCTTTTGGCCATTTCTCTTCCCTAATCCTGAACCCTTTTGACTGATTTGATCTATATACTGTATCTACAAAAAGAAAAACGAAATATATATATATATATATATATATATATATATATATATATTAAAGTAATTTGCTTCATGAAATTGTCATTAGGCAAATTATTTTTGTTATCCCTCCTTAAAATTTAACCAAACTGAATAAGACTACATAAAAAACGATAGAACAGTAAAGAACTAAATCACTAATCTCTAACAAATCGGGATAAATCTACAAAATAAGGGAGGATAAAATTTGATATTTCAAACCTATTCAGTTGGCGTCGATTAGGGGCACCACCCAAAAAATTGGACGTATATCTTATCCTCGCATCGCCTCCTCAAAAAAAATTGTTCTCTCATGACTTCTCTCGGGTAAGTATAATATTGGTTACAGATGTTTATTGTATCAACTCATCGGTATATATATATATACTAGTATCTTGTCCGGGATTATGTGCTTGTGTGAATTTTTCTCTCACACTTTTCACGTTTTTTTAAGTTTTGTTTTTTTTTCATTCTTGATGTTTTTATTTTTCTCTTATTTCTAACATTTGTAATTACTAATTTATCATTTACGTGTTAGAACATATATTTTTAAGTTTAAATTAATCAATTAAGGGCATTATAGGAAGTTCAAAAATTTAACCGTTGACCAAAATCAAACTTCTCTTTTGGCTTTATTATATATATATATATATAGATGACCCTTCCACTAAGTGATACTTTTTTTGACATATATGAGGGATCAAACATTAGACTAACTTTTCAATCATATATCAACATCTCCACCGTTCAATACTTAGATTTATATATGTAGATCATTTTTGCAAAATTTCATCTAATTTGGTGATCGTTAAGGCTTTGAACTAACTGAAATCAATTGACGCATCAAATCAGCTAAACATGAACATTTTCATGCTTATAATTTTAATTCGCAGTTTTAAGCATTTTATCGATCACCAAATTAGATGAAATTTTACAGAGATGATATATATATATATATAAATATTGGACGGTGGAGATGTGATTTGGTGATCAAAAAGTTGGGGTAATCCTTGGTCCCTCACATATGTCAAGAAAAATGATCCCTCATTACACACAGCACCCTTCTAATGAAGGATCCCTCTTTTAACTATTTCTAGGGATAAGTTATTACACAAACTTCCCAATCAAATTTCGGCATCTCCACCGTTCAGTTTGTTGGACTATATGAGTAGATCACCTTTATAAAATTTCATGTGATTTGGTGATCGTTAAGGCATCTAAAGTTTTGATTTATTTTTAATGATCTTGAATGATGTAGGTTTGACATAAGTGATAAGTTTTTTGTTTTAATCTCAACCATGTATCCAAGCTCATTAAAAACAGATCTAATGGTGTGGGTCTATCCTTAGAAATGAACAAAAAAAGGGATCATTCATTAGTATATATATACAGCCTTTTTTGGCTAAGGACATCTTTATTTATTCTTACGCTACACATTTCTACTTTATTAGACTATTTTTCATTTGAATTTTCACATATCTACCGTCTAGTCTTTAGGTACCAACGTATAGATCATCTCTACAAAATTTCAGCCAATTTGTTTGTCATCAAGGTACTCAAATTTGATTAAAACTATGGACGAACTGAATTTTGTTAAACCTGAACCGTTCGTGTTTATAACAGAAAAACACTGTTTTTGAGTGGCTTAATGATTATCAAATTGCCTGAAATTTTTATAGAGATGATCTATACGTTAGAACCTAAACACTAGACGGTGAAGATGTGAAAATTTGAATGAAAAACGAGTCTAAAGTTGAAATGTGTAGCATAAGAATAAATAAAAATGTCCTTAGCTAAGAAAACCTGTATATATATACACACACATTTAAGCTTATCTTTTCCAGAGGGCCGGGAACAATAATTACGATTTAAATTTTGAATGTACCTATAGGTTTTGAATTTCTATTAGTTTTAGGAATTTATTTGAAAGTAAACAATATCTATTGATCTTTAACACCTTTAATATCATTTATTTGTGCAAAATCACAATTTTAATAGATTCCTTTATCTTCCCGATTACATAGGTCTTCCATCCGTAGATCATTCCCTAAAATTTAGACTTAATTTGCTGCATATATATAGAGAGAGTTTACTTACCTTGGAAAATCAAAGATGATGTACGTTCTCTCCAAAAAAGAAAAAAAATCTAAGATAATATGAGGATGAAGTAGCTGAAATCACCGCAGCTCACTTTGTGGAATCCATAAATATGTTCACTTCTAAAAGTAGTCTAGCAAAGGAAAGTTAAAAAAACTCTCTCGACCTAGCCGCTCTCTAAAACGCTCTGTTAGGGTTTCGATCTGTTCTTCGAAAATCCAGATCCTTGGCCTCTGCTATTGAATCTGTTCTTCAAAACTGCTGCTCTCGGATTCTTCCCGACACAAGATCGGTGCTGAACGGGGTGCGGCGATTCAAGCTGATCATTCCTACCTCGTGGGACGTCTGTTGGGTTCAAGGGTACTATCTCAACGATTTGGAGAGTGAAGAAAGGGCTGTCTGTTTCTGATGTTGCAGATCGATATCTCATTCAATTTGATCGGTTGTCTGTACGCAACCAGGTTCTACGTGGTGGTCCTTGGCACTATAGGAACACCATCCTTGTTCTGGGTGAGTATGACGGGTGAGGTGACCCTACTCAGTTCCGCTCAATCTGCTTGAGACCTGGGTGGCTGTTCAATGTCTGCCTCATGCCGTCATCTGCTTTGTAACCCTAAGGCTTTGAGAATGGTGGGAACAGGTCTTGGTCGTGTTATTCGATTTGATCCACATGCCCTGAAGCGAAAAGAAGAGATCCAGCGCATTAGGGTTTGACAGGAGGTGGAGTTTGAGGCAGATGAGATTGTGGTGGAGCTGGATTTCACCTTTGAGAAGGTGCAAGGTTTCTGGCGGCGGTGCGGCCTATTCATGCATGATGCTACAGGCAGTGATCGTTTGGTGGAGTTTGAGAGAGAAGCCATTAGAGCTCCTCCGGCAGTCGAGATGGGTAACTTATCTCTGTTATCAAAATTGGCAGCTGCACCTAGGGTTTCTGAGGGTGGTCAGAAGTCTTTTGTTGATGCGCAGGTGCCTCAATCATCTCCAACTCCCTCGCTGCTGTCATCAGGCACTGGTAGAGCTGATTCGGTTGTTTCACCATTGAAGAGGAAAAGCGTTGGTGTGGAGAAGTTGGTCCTTGCTGTCAGTCGCCACTCAGTCCTATGGTGGAGGAGAGTTCTGAGAAGTTGAGCAGTAAGTAACGTAGGGCTGTGGAGGTACTGGAGCGTACAGGGAAGCGATTTCTTAACTTCCCTGAACCAACACTAAATGTGGCTGCGGTGGCAGGATCTGTGGCTTTGGAGCAGTTTCAAGGCCGGCTAGTTATGTCCCCGAAGAAGAAGCTTGGTCGACCTTATGGAAGTATGAACAAGCCTAAATCAGCGAATGCTTCTGTGGCTAAGAAGTGGAAGAGTCGTGGACAGGCAGCTTCTTCTGAAAACACAGGTGATCAAGAAATGCCTTTGATTAACTCGGTGGTAACTTTGGGCACTGAGAAAATCTCGTGATTGAGGTGTACTAGAAATGTCATGGCTTATGCTTTGATAGTGTAGGATCGGGATTTTGCAGAACGATGTTTTCTGACAACCTATACTGAGGTTCATCGTTTTTATACTGTTTGCTCATTATTGAATCGTATGACATTTTGTTCAAAAAAGGGAAATTTCAAAATATTTGTATTTTTTTTCACCAAAAAAATATTTTTTTGTAATTTTTACCTGCTGTCTTAGAAATCATAAATTTTCGTTTTTGATAAGTGATTCTGCATACATACATATATATATATATATATATATATATATATATGCAGATATCACTACCAGAAAAAAGACTATAGCCGACGAAATATCTAAAAACAGGCCGACGAAATTTTTTTTCGTCGGCTAAGTTAAAATTTCGTCGGCTAAAATGGCATTTTAGCCGACGAAAAAAAATTTCGTCGGCTATAGTTAAATTTTAGCCGACAAAAAAACTTTCGTCGGCTAAAGTGTTTTTTTCGTCGGCTATAGTATGTGAACTTTAGCCGACGAAATTTGAAAAGTTTAGCCGACGAAATTAGGGTATTTCGTCGGCTAAAGTAACTTTTAGTTATAAAATTGTACTACGGATATTTCAGTGTCCGATTGACTATTGTGATACCAATCTGGAAGCAGAACGGGCCCAGGAGTAAAACTCATGGCTATGCCATGACATACAGGCTTTTTTGGCCATCCGAGTTTGTTTAAGGCTTCAAAATGATGTTTTTCTAAACACTTAATACACGAAAATGTCCATATCTACACCTATATGAGGTATTTTGGCTGAACCTTCAACACAACAAACACTCACCATAATGAGACGCAACTGTCTATCTAAAAATTTTGAGACATTTACCCCTCCATGATAGGCCTCCCCGTATAGATAAATAATGGTAAATAGTAGGCATGTTGTGATTCCGGTCATCAAAATTCACAAACAAAAATACGACCGTCAGATATCATCAATATGTTGAAATATATCTCTGGTAAAAATTTCAACTTTATCTGATAAATTTAAGGACTTCATCTAGACGGTCAATCTCGTAAGTCAAACCTTTTATATTGTATTGACTGCAACTATCGGCACCGAGACTTTACCGGAATTACGTGATTTTTCAACCGTAGGCGTATTTCACCATTCCGGTCATATCTTATTTCACGACTTTTTTGCGTTTGAAGTTTCTACGTACAGTTTGTTTTAGAAACGAAACATTTACTTAAAGCTTAGTAAACAAGTTATACAACATTAGTACGCATGTTGTGATTCCGATGATCAAAGTTGAGAAACAAAATTCCGACCGTCAGATATGATCATTATGTTGAAATATGTATATAAGAAAAAATTTAACTTAATCTGACAACGTTAAGGGCTCGATCCTTACGGTCAATCACGTAAGTCAAACCCCTTAATGCACGGAAACGGTTATTTGACCGTCTAAATTACGTATTTTGGCCGGACCTTCAACTGTAAATAGTTTCAAATCGATGAGACGCAACCAGTGGTATAAAAATTTTATGAAAAATAACTACAGGAGATAGGGCTACCTCTAGGGAGAAAGAATGGAAAATTGAGTTAACCGCAATTATCGGTACCGAGACTTTACCGGAATTACGTGATTTTTCAAGTATAGACGTATTTCACCATTCCGGTCATATCTTATTTCACGACTTTTTTCGTTTGAAGCTTCTACGTATAGGGTTTAGGGTTTAGGGTTTTAGCTGACGAAATTAGGGTAATTCGTCGGCTAAGGTTAAATTAATAAATAAATAAAATAAATAACTATAGCCGACGAAATTAGGGTATTTCGTCGGCTAAGGTTAAATTAAAAAATAAATAAAATAAATAACTATAGCCGACGAAATTAGGGTATTTCGTCGGCTAAAGTTAATTAAAAATTCAAATTTTTTGGCGGGGATTTTTAAAATTTTAAAATTTTTCGACTAAAATTTTAAACTTTAGCCGACGAAATTTCGTCGGCTAAAGTTCAAAATTTTCTATATCTTTCATTTTTCTCCTCCTCCTCCTCCTCATCTTTCCTCCTCCTCCTCCTCTTCATCTTCCTTCCTCCTCCTCCCTCTCCTAACCTTCTCCTCCTTCCTCTCCTCTTCTCCTCCTCCTTCCTCTCCTCCTTCCTCTCCTCTTCTCCTCCTCCTTCCTCTCCTCTCCTCTTCTCCTCTCCTCCTCCTCCTTCCTCTTCTCCTCTCCTCCTCCTCCTCCTCCTCTCCTCTCCTCCTCCTCTTCTCCTCCTCCTCCTCTCCTCTTCTCCTCCTTCCTCTCCTCTTCTCCTCCTCCTCTCCCTCTCCTAACCTTCTCCTCCTCCTCCTCCTTACTCCTTTTTCGGTGTAAAAACGAAAAAGAAGTAAAAATTTTAATCAAAAATACAATAAATTAAAAAAGAAAAAAAATATGAAAAAATTAAAAAAAAAACTATAGCCGACGGATTTTATTAAAATTCGTCGGCTAAAATTAAAAAAAAAGAATTTTTTTTTAATAAAATAATAATTACATAAAAAAATTATAAAATTATAACTTTAGCCGACGAATTTTAATAAAATTCGCCGGCTAAAGTTAAATAAATAAATAAAAATAATAGCTAAAGCCGACGAAATTTAATAAAATTCGTCGGCTAAAATTAAAAAAATAATAATAATAATAACTATAGCCAATGAAATACCCTAAAATTCGTCGGCTAAAGTTAAATAAATAAATAAAAATAATAGCTATAGCCGACGAATTTTAATAAATTTCGTCGGCTAAAGTCCAGAAATTAAGCGACGAAAAATTTATTCGTCGGCTAAATAAATGGCTTTAGCCGACGATGAACAGTAATTTCGTCGGCTATAGTGTTGGCCGACGGATTTTGCCCGACGACTTCTTAGCCGACGACGTGTCGTCGGCTAAGACTTTAGCCGACGAAATTTTAGGTTTAGCCGACGAAAAAATTTCGTCGGCTAAAATGGTTGTTCTGGTAGTGTATATATATATATTCATCTACAACTTAGTTTAGTATCATGGTTTAAAAACTTGATTTTCAAAAGACTCAGTTTTAAATAGGTAACCCTGTCCAACACCATTTAGTCTTGCGGCATTAGTCTCTCTTTGTAAGTGGGAGGTCGTAAGTTCGACTTACGATAGACTTAATGTAGCATTTCAGTTAGGGGTGGGATCGGTATGAGACGGTACGAGATTTGATCTATCCCGATACCGATCCTGATTTTTTTTCGGTATCGATACGGGAAGGGATGTGTGATTTTTTAAGGCTTGGTACCGAACCGTCCTGATACCAAAAAATTCGGGACAAGTTCGGGACCAATCAAGACATAAGGTTTTAAGCTAGGATTTTATATCTATAAATTAAACAATCACTTTTGTACTATATTTATGCAATATTTAACATTTTTTCTTAACATAAATTAACAAACTAACATAATTAGGCGACTTCATCACTTTATGATGATTAATACTTCATTATAAATACATACTTTTTTTTCTTTAAAACTTGTAAAATTATAAATTTGAGAGGATTCGAAACGGTTTGTGACATTCAGTATCTATTTTGCTCATACTGATCCTGAACCGATTACTAAATTCAGGACTTGGTACGGCTCGGGACAACACTTTTTTCACTTTATGTCCCCACTCGATCGGGTTCGGTACATGACGGTTAGGATCTGTATCAGGATTTCGGTATCAAACTCTCACTCCTAATTTAAGTTGTTTGTTGATAAAAAATGCAACCCCTAACCTTCTTTTCAAAATCGTGATTTTTTGAACTAAAAAGTTTTAAACAAACAGTTTTTTAAGAAGTTCAATATTACAGAATAGAGAAAAATATTGAGAGAAAACCCTAAGAGACTAGAACTACTTGTCCGGTTGCGTCGCCATGACAAGCTATTTTTTAAGAAGTTCAATATTACAGAGAGAAATATTGAGAGAAAACCCTAAGAGACTAGAACTACTTGTCCGGCTGCGCCGCCATGTTTGTGGTGGCCTTTGACCTCATCTGCGTGAAATGTGTGAGATCGGACTAGACGTCGGTGTAGGAGATTGAAGATTGTGGTTAGGAGGGCATTTCTTGTGTCGTTCTCGATTGGTGGAGTTTGCACATGGTAGTTTGGGGATGGTGGTGATGATTGGTGATGTGGCTGTTATTTTTGATAACTTGTCTGTTATCTTTTGCTTTTGATCTTTGATCATCGTATTGCGGACAATTTATATTTCAAGTTGACGGGGGAGTAACAACTTGTCAGTCTTTTTTTTAAAAAAAATAATAATTAATTATTGTTCATCGTCGTTATTGTTCCATTTTCAGTTAAAAAACTGTTTTTTGTTTCTGGTTTTCTGTCGTATGAGCCCTTAACAAGTCTAAGATGTTGCTAATCTTCTAAAATCATGGTTAAAAGATTATCATCTAATTGGGATGATGGGCCTAACATTCTTTGGTTAATCGAGTCTTATGTGATGCATGCGTACTTGTAGTAGATATGGTTTGAGACTTTGGTACAGAATGAACATGTTAGAGCTAGATTCAAATCATATGACCCTAAATTGTGAGATTTTGAGCCTTTTTCATTTGAGAGTATAATGATATAATTCTAATTTTCTTGGCTATCATTTTGTAACCTCATTATCCTTTTCTATGATTACTTGCGATAGTTTTTAAATGGACTATAGATGTTAACTAGAACCTGCTCTTGTAAAGTTTGAAACTTATATATGTCTTAATTTTGGAAATGAAAAGAATGAACTTTTAGGATTATCACCAAAGCTAAATATGCTTGTGTCTGCATTTGTGTGCGCAGCACACCCCTTAGTTGAACATCTTGGAGCCTATATTAAACTTTTTTTCCATCACCCATATAATCTTCACCTTGAGCTTAGTATATGAATACCTCTACCTTTGTCCTCAGAGCCTAGTAGAGCATGATTATGTGATGTATTGTGTGGAGGATGATGAGAAACAAGTATGGGGAAGCACTACCAGAAAAAAGACTTTACCGACGAAATATCTAAAAACAGGTCGATGAAATTTTTTTTCATTGGCTAAAGTGGACTTTAGCCGACGAAAAAAAATTTTGTCGGCTAAGTTAAATTTTTGTCGGCTAAAATGGAATTTTAGCAGATGAAATTTTTTTTCGTCAGCTAAACTAATTTTTTCGTCTGCTATAGTTAAATTTTAACAGACAAAAAAAATTTTCGTCGGCTATAGTATGTGAACTTTAGCCAACGAAATTTTGAAAACTTTAGCCGACGAAATACCCTAATTTTGTCGGCTAAAGTAACTTTTAGTTACAAAATTGCTATGACATACAGCCTTTTTTGGCCATCCGAGTTCGTTTAAGGCTTTAAAATGAAGTTTTTCTAAACGCTTAACACACGAAAATGCCCATATCTACACCTATATGAGGTATTTTGGTCGAACCTTCAACACAACAAACACTCACCATAATGAGACGCAAATGTCCATCTAAAATTTTGAGACATTTACCTCTCGATGATAGGACTCCCCATATAGATAAATAATTGTAAATAGTAGGCATGTTGTGATTCCGGTCATCAAAATTCACAAACAAAAATACGACGGTCAGATGTTATCAATTTGTTAAAATATCTCTCTGGTAAAAAATTTAACTTTATCCGATAAATTTAAGGACTTCATCTAGACGGTCAATCTCGTAAGTCAAACCCTTAAATTGTATTGACTGCAACTATCGGCACCGAGACTTTACCGGAATTACGTGATTTTTCAACCGTAGACTTATTTCACCATTCCGGTCATATCTTATTTTACGACTTTTTTGCGTTTGAAGTTTCTACGTAGAGTTTGTTTTAGAAACATAACATTTACTTAAAGCTTAGTAAACAAGTTATATAACATTAGTACGTATGTTGTGATTCCGATGATCAAAGTTGAGAAACAAAATTCCGTCCTTCTGATATGTTCATTATATTGAAATATGTCTATAGAAAAAAATTCAACTTAATCTGACAACGTTAAGGACTCGATCCTTACGGTCAATCCCGTAAGTCGGACACCTTAACGCACAGAAACAGTCATTTAACCGTCTAAATTACGTATTTTGCCCAGACCTTCAACTGAAAATAGTTTCAAATCGATGAGACGCAACCAGTGGTATAAAAATTTTATGAAAAATAACTACCGGAGATAGGGCTACCTCTAGGGAGAAAGAATAAAAATTGAGTTAACTTCAATTATGGGTACCGAGACTTTACCGGAATTACGTGACTTTTCAACCATAGACGTATTTCCCCATTCCGGTTATATCTTATTTCACGACTTTTTTTCGTTTGAAGCTTCTACGTATATGGTTTAGGGTTCAGGGTTTTAGCCGACAAAATTAGAGTAATTCGTCGGTTAAAGTTAAATAAATAAAATAAATAACTATAGCCGACGAAATTTGGGTAATTCGTCGGCTAAGGTTAAATAAATAAATAACCTATAGCCCACGAATTACCCTAATTTCGTCGGTTAAAGTTAAATAAATAAATAACTATTTCGTCGGCTAGAGTTAATTAAAAATTCAAATTTTTTGGCAGTGATTTTTAAAATTTTGAAATTTTTTCGTCTAAAATTTTGAACTTTAGCCAACGAAAATTCGTCGGCAAAATTTCAAAATTTTCTATATCTTTCATTTTTCTCCTCCTCCTCCTCCACCTCCTACTCCGGCGGCAACAACGTACTCCTCATCCTACCTCATCTCCTCCTCCTTCTCCTCCTCTAAATCATTCTCCTCCTCCTTCCTTTCTAAATCTTTCTCCTCCTCCTTCTCTAAATTCTTCTCCTCCTCCTTCCTCCTCCCCCTCTAAATTCTTCTCCTCTTCCTTCTCTAAATTCTTCTCCTCCTTCCTCCTCCTCTCCCTCTCTTAACCTTCTCCTCCTCCTAGCCTTGCTCCTATCCTCTTCTCCTCCTCCTCCTCTTGTCCTTCTCCACCACCGATGTAAAAACGAAAAAGAAGTAAAAGTTTTAATAAAAAATATAAGAAATAAAAAAAGAAAAAAAATAAAATAACTATAGCCAACGAATTTTATTAAAATTCGTCGGCTAAAGTTAAAAAAAGAAAAAAATAATAACTATAGCCGACGAATTACCCTAAAATTAGTCGGCTAAAGTTTAAAAAGAAAAAAATAAAAAAAATAAAAAAAATATAATAGCTATAGCCGACGAAATTTAATAAAATTTTGTCGGCTAAGGTTCAAAAATTTGTCGGCTAAAGTCCAGAAATTAAGCGACGAAATTTTTTTTCGTCGGCTAAATAACTGACTTTAGCCGACGATGAATAGTAATTTCGTCGGGTAAAGTCTTGGTCGACGACTTTGTCCCGACGACTTCTTAGCCGACGACGTTTCGTCGGCTAAGACTTTAGCCGACGAAATTTAGGGAAGTGGTTGTTCTGGTAGTGAAGGTGACTTGTCCAAAACAAAAATGAGCCGTAAAAAAGAAAAAAAATGAAATATACAATAAACAGAACGACAAAGAAAAAAATTTGGACTAAGTCCCTTGTTTGTAAATTGGGAGTTTTGACTATGGTTGAAGGCCTAAAAACTAAATATTTGGCATTTGTTTTTTTTCACGATGTTTAGAATGACGTGTGGGTCTAACAAAATGAAATTTGGCCCTCGGTATGGTGACATAAGGTGTTTTGAAAATACTCTGCTAGGTTCTTAGGATCTTTTTTGATTTCTTACATTTTATTTATACCCCTAGCTTAGCACCATATTTTACCTTTTAAAGTTCCTCTAGATCCTTAAAATTTGCAGCATGTGGTATGTGGAGTTATTTACAAGGGTTGAACATATGGTAGGTCCATTTGAGCATGTTAATCATATTCTTCCATGAGGTTTACATTTTCTCTCAAATGTGTTTTAGTTTCATAATTATGCAAGTTTCTTGATGTCTCATAACATATTTTCTTGCATAAAATTTTTGAGTGATTGAGCCATAAAATCTGTGTGAAAATGAGTACTGTAAACACGAATTTATCTGCGCAAATGACAAAACAACACGTGTATAAAATAATAGAATTTTATTGATGAATTTACGAATTACAAATCTTTGTGAACTTCTCTGATTCTATCTCCGAATTTGGATTTTACTCAAGGTGACAAGGCACTTGTTCTTGAGGTGGAAAAGTAGTCACGAGAATTGATCACGTGACGAGTGTTTGGATTTGTGTTTGGGGTTGGTGAAGAACAGGCTATTTAGGAGATTGGTTGTTTTTCGGAAGGGTTTTGAGACTTTTGAGCTCTCGGGAGTAATTTTCTATCTGGTCCGAAGTCCTCCTCTTGATATGAGAGGGGGTATTTATAGTGTCAATGCTTCTCCGTGTAAGGAATGTTTTGTAGACACCATTTAATCGTATTTCCTTAACGGCGTAATTAAATCAATCAATTTTGATTGATTGGTCTAATTACAATTATTTACATAATTAAATCAATCGGTATTTATAGATTGACTTGATTATGACCGATAAGGTATTACGTCAACTTGATTAAATGTTAGATAATCAATTTAACTTTATTGATGTATGATTATTGATTGACATTTAATATTTGTTTTTCGGTCGGGATTTGACGATTTTGTTGTTGATCGACCACCCACATGTCGCCACGTGTACTTACGGAGTCTTTTTGATTTTGCTGACTCACGTGCCACGTATATGAATTATTGAGCCCACATGTGGTTTGAATATTTAACGATTTTTATTTTTGTCTAATTTTTATGTGTCTACAAGTACATATCATGTGAGAATTGAATTGTTCTTGTCCAAAACATGTTGAGCTTTAACTATCACTAATGTTTTCCACCGAGTCTTACTTGTGCTATGTTGAATATGAGTCTTTATTAACTCTCGACTGTGAGTTTGATTCTTGGTTTGATGTTATTTTTGGTGCTATGAAAGTAAGGGATTAATGAGACAATTTTTTAAGGGCATTAGAGTTGTTTTCGTATTTTTGTTTTGCCTTGTTATTTTGAGTCGTTGTAAATTGCTAGGGACTAGCAATAAGCTAGTTGGGGGTGTGATAAGTAGTCAAATATATATCTGTACCTTTGCTTAGCAATTTGATATATTATCGGCCTAACCCGAACTAATTATTACATATTTTTTGATTTAATATGCTGGTTGTTGATGGAGAAATTTGCAATCAAAAGCCATCCAAGTTACTAAACCTAGACTTGGAGATAGATATGTTGACTCTGGTCAAATTGATGTTAAACGTAATTGATATGAGGAGAGTGTGTCAACCACGTGACACTCAATCCCTCTCTTCTCTTTATCTGAACATCACTCTTCCTCCGCCACACGAAAACATAGTTTAACTTGCCCAAATCTCTTCAAGACAGATAGAGTGAAGGTAGAGTGAAGGTAGAGTGAAATCCGGTCCAAGGAGATTTCCTCGGGTTAATATTGATGGAGGGTTGCCACAGGAAGTATATAAAGGGGTTGTTGGCCGCTGCTTTTTTTCCTCCTCTCGGCCGCTGCTTCACCTTCTCTTCCGAACATCATCTGTACTCTCTTCTGTACACTTTCAAAAACCAATATTTCAAATAGTGACACTCGTCGACTAAAGTCTGAACTTTAGCCGATGACAAAACTCCTCTTCGGCTTAAAGTGTGGATTTTTGCCGACAACTTTTTAAAATTTTACAAACGAAAATTCGTCGGACAAAAGTTCTCCCACTGGTCAAAATTGTTGACCAAACCAGACTAGCCTACGAAAGTCTTTATGTCATTAGCTAAAGTATACATGTCGTCGGCTAAAATTCATTTTAGCCGACAAGAGGCGTCATTTTTGTCGGCTCAAGTTGCTGGTTTTCGAAAAAAAAACTGCGGATTCTGGATTTCTATTCCCAGAACTTGCCAATTCCACAATTTTATTTCCACAATAGCCAACAACACTCAAAATGAAAACAAAACACATTTTCATTAACAAACACAAATTAATGAAACTTAAATATGCGTTTTAAACTTAACACTTACACTAATTTAAGTATTCAAACTAAACCCACATAACACCTAATCTGAAATGTGGTCTGATGGTTGTTGTGGAGAGAGGTGACCTCACAACTGTGACCACTAGACCCATGACCCTTCGATCCCTTCTTTTTTTTTCTAAAGACATTCATGATGACTACTAATTCCTGCATTTATATGAAGAAATTATAAATGTCCACACTATTATACACAACATATAAACATAAAAAAACTAATATATATATATATATATATATATATATATATATTCACCATCCTAACAAACTTGGGGTAAATTTGGGGTAAAAATAAATACCTCTTAATATAAAAACAAAAAATAATAAACTTCACGTCATTAAACTCCTCTAATTTTATACAATTTATTTGCATGAAAAACTGCTAAAAAGTGACAGCTCTGCCGCTGGCAGCCGGCCGGTCAAACTCCAGCCACCTCCAATGACCACCAAAATTTGACAGAATATTCCTCTCAACATTTTGAATAACTTTCTAGAAGAAGAAGACCAATTCTAATCCTAAACAGGTTAATTGAATCAAAATATATAAATTTCCAATTTTAAACCCTAAACACTTCAAATCTTTGATTCTCCTCACACACCGAATCGAGGGACCAAATTTTAGGGGAATGTAGTACTAATCAAAATCAACCTATCCATATATAGAACTTTATATAGAACTTACAAAATGGTGGCCTGAGAAAGAAGAAATTTGATCGACACCGAATTCAAACTGGCGAAGCTTTGGAGCTCGATTTTTCCCTCACGGCGGCGCCACTCGATGCACCACCTGTCTAGGAATGAAGTACAGACGACGACGAAGCTTTTAGAACCGGTGTGACGGTCTCCGGTGGCCTGACGACGGTGCTAGGCCGAGAAGAAAATCTGGCAGGTAAAATGGTGCGAGAGAGAGAGGAACAGTAAGTTTTTCTAATTTCTGACTTTTTACCATCCACCTCCTGTAAAACTCCTGTAAATGTAAAGAACTTTAGCCGACGAAAGAATAATCTCGCTGGTTAAAGTATACAATTTGCGTCGTCTAGTCTAGTGTCGTTGGCTAAAGTCTATATTTTCGTCGACTAAAGATAAAATTTCATCGGCTAAAGTTGAGAATAACCGACGACTTTTTTCAACATTAGCCGACGACATTTTTTTTTCGTATGCTAAAATATTTTAACCGACGAGTAAAAACTTTAACCAACGAAGTTTTTTTTATTGTCGGCTAAAATATAGTATAACCGACGAAAAAAAACTTCGTCAGCTTGATTTTAGTTATTTTATCGTTTAGGGTTAGTAGAAAATCTTCCTCAACAAGAAAATCATTCATAACAATCAGAGGTTGTAGATTGACCAGAATAATTAGTAACAAATGTTGCCTTTTGTAACTCATTGTTTTAGTAGGACCAGACTTTGATGCTGATAAGAAGGATAGTGTGTTCATAGCTAGATTCACCCTTCAGAAGGTTGCATCAATTGACAGATCAAGAGGGCTCAGCTTGGTGAGAATCGGTGCTGGACAATTACCATGTCCTTCATATTGTTCATTCTCATGTTATTTTTGTATGCTAATACGATTAGGTCCATACCGGACTGATATTCAGGAAGAACTGTTATGGAACTCCTATTTCAATCTCATCAGAAAAATAAAAGAAAAAGTGAAAAGAGAACTCTAACCACTCATTTAAAAAATGTGAAAGTGAATCAAGTTGCATAAGAAAGAATGAATTCATTCAAGAGCCTTTGTGCTTTGGGTTTCTACCGGCGTAACTCTTGCCGTGAAAGTCGAGAAAAAGAGCCAGAAGCGAGGCATTGAAGACGGCATTGAAGCACCATCCCCAGATACCGGAGCAGCCGGGCCCGGAGAAATGCAGGTACAGCATCCGACCCGAAACCGCAAAGCTGAAAACGAACTGGACAATCTGGCAGTCGGTGACGGCGCGCTTCCACCTGGGTCGGATGCCAATGGCGCAGAGGAAGTAGTAGGCGTACATGAGGACGTGGACGGAGGCGTTGGTGACGAGGGCGACGGGGAAGAGGGACTGGCGGGTGTGGAGCCAGAGGTAGCACATGACGAGGACGGTGGCGTGGTGGTAGACGTGGAGGAAGGAGAGGCGGTGGAGGGAGCGGGTGAGGATGATGAGGAGGGTGTCGACGAACTCGAGGAGCTTGGAGAGGTAGAAGATGTAGGCCCAGAAGAAGAGGGGCCCGGTTGGGGTGGTGGTGGCGGGGGAGAAGCAGAGGGTGGAGGAATGAGGGGAGGAGAGGATGGAGAGGGAGCAGCCAACGGCCATGGTGAGGGAGAGGAGGAGGAGGGTGAGGTTGTGGAGGGCGGAGATTGGCTTGAGGTTGAATGGGGGGAGTGGGAGGCGCGTGAGGAGGAGAGTGAGAGAGAGGTAGGTGAGGAGGGCGAGGGTGAGGAAGAGTGGTGTGGAGGCCGGTGTTTCACCCTCCGTCCATGTGAAGTGGAGGATGGTTGGGTGGTCAACCAGCCAGTACTGCAGCTTCGAACTCATCACGCGCCGCCGTCGACGACGAGAGAATGGATTCGATCTAATAAGGGGGCAGAGGAACAAGATAGACCAAGTGAAAGTATTAGTTATAAAGGCTGAACACGATTGAGATCTGGCCACGTAGCATTATCTTGTCAAGTGGGACCAAAAACTTATCATCGAAGGCGGTCATGGAGCTCAACTCATTGGTAAATGGTAAAAGACAAATGACTGAATGAGTATCTTTAGCTACCTAATTATTCCCTTGTGATTTACATCTGTGATAAAATATAATCGAACAAGAATTTATTGAGAAAATTTACCTAACACAAAACATGTGTAGATGTTATTGACTCAAAGTCAACATCCGCCCCATTAAGATTTTACCCCAACGAGCCCATTAACTAACGGGCGGAAATAGATTATCCATCAAAATCTATCGAAACCCGCTAAAAATTAAAAAAATCAAAATAAAAAAGAAGAAAACGTTGAGAAACCCAACGAGAAATTTTGAAAAATGAACTTATTTTGGTCACTAAATTAATTTCTAACATCACTTTATAATTTAGTTAAAAAATAACCACTTAAGAGGGTGAAATGACTTTATTATCCTAAATGATCACCAACTTATCTTGTTTGAGAAATTCATCACTACTTCTATTTCTACTAACACAACACACTTCTCTTATACTTAAAACTTGAACAACATAATCATAATTGATGTATAATATTCTTGTTTATATTTTTGGGCCAATGGTTGCCCACTCTATTTTGTTATTGAAGATATTATAGGATACTCAGGTTATGTACTTATGTCAAGAGTTATTAGATTATCCTATTTCAGATTAAGTTTTAAATAGTTTTAATTATTTATATATCATGAGATATATAGCTTTGATAATCAATATAAACAAATTATTTTTCATTTGAATTGTTAAGAGAGGATCGCATTTTCTTTAACAACACAAAATTAAGATTCATTGAATAGGCTTAGTAGTGCAGTATTTGGTTTTGCTTTTGTTTCACAGCAACGCTGAATTGAATCAAAGCATATACCTAGATATGAGCTGCTTTTGTGTTGCAATAACCCTCTTTCCTTTATTTTTATTTATTTCGTTTTAATCCAATACAACTAGAATTTGTTATCTCTTCCACTTCTTCATGGAACCAAAGACTAAAATATCCATAATATCCGTGATATTTCTTCGAAATTTTCATTTTTTACAAGTATCGATATTAATTTTTAAATCTTTCCGGTATTTTGAATTTAGTCTATTTTTAGTCGAATATACAATTTTAATATAAATTTTGGTAAAATTTTCATCGATATTCGATATTTTCTCGATATAAACCATTGAGATTTTCTTTTTTCAAACTACTGAAATTTTCATAATTTTCAATATTTTAGTTATTTGAATCATATGAACATGTGCATTTATGTCTTCTAAATTATCTTGTAATAGTCTTGAAGTTGTTCATAATTCTTCATCATTAGAGAACTGTTTCACCTGAATGGAAATGTCAGTGGAGTAAACCTGCCAAGTTAATTATACTAGAGCAAAAATTTGAAGTTTCTCTATTGTGAATAAGGATTTAGGAGACTTTTTAAATTTTTAAATGGTTATTTTTCAACTAAAATAAAAAATAAGGTTAAAGATTAACATGATATCCATAAAAGGGTTATTTATCAAAATTTCTCCTATTCAACTCTCCCATACTCTCATTTCATTCTTTCTCACCAGTAATGCCGACTCAACCGGCTGCAACATCGTCGACGAGATCGGCTTGGGCGTCATCGTCGTTGTCTGCAAGGTTTTTCTTTATCCTCTGTTTTCCTCGTTCTAATATCTTCTGCTTATCCATGTTCTGTGACTTCTCTAATCTCTTTAATTCAACTTTGATTTTGTTTGGGAATCCAGAGTGGGTAGGTATGGAGCGAGATAAGTTGTTGACTTGTTTCTGGGTGGGTGGGTATGGTATGTTTCTAATCAATTTGCCAAGAGTAAGAGGTATGTGAATGAATGAAACTAAAAGGAGCAGGGAACCCACCAGAGGGATTTGTTGATGAACCCATCAGAGGGTTACAAATTGCATACAAATTGAGTTTTCAAAGCATCATTCGCATTCCTTACATTGCATTTCATTATAATCCTCGCACATTGTGCATCTCATTCATTTTACATTTCATTCACTTTTCATCTACTTGCACACCACCCCCTTTGAATTCCAAAAAATATCATATGACTAAAGGAACTTAGTCGATCAAGGACTTCACGTTCTCCACATGCATGGTAGTTCCCACTTTAACTAATGATTTCCCTCGAGAAGCTATATAATTTGAGAAGTGAAGTGACCAGAAAAAACGTTCAAATTCATGAAGTGAAGAGTTACATTCAAAGTGGAAATTTGTCTTCTTGAACTCATCCACCATAGTTTTGGAGGAGCCATCAATGGAGATTTGTCTTCTTGAACTCTTCCTTTGTTTTTCCATTTTGTTTTTAGTTTTTATTATGTTGCTAGTGTGTCGTTTACGTAAATCCATGTTTTCATACTTGAATTCTATGTTGCATGTTATATCTTGTTATACATTGAGGACAATGTAGAGTTTAAGTATGAGAGAGGAATTTGCATGTTAATCGAGTCAATAAACTATTTTAGTAGTTGTTAGTGTCAAATTTTAATTTTTTCGAGTTTTTTTTTAATTATCTTTTGTTTTTCAGTCTTAGGAGCCCTTAATGTCTATGATGAATAATAATCTCGGAATTAATGATTTTGAAATGACAACAAGATTAAGATGATCTCAGGTTTTTCTTTGGTTAATTGCAAAGAGTTGAAAACATGTGGTATGTAGTAGATATGGTTCGTAATTTTGGTACATAATTGAACATATTCAGATAAGTTTTGATTCATATGAACCTAAGTGAGATTTTGTGTCTATATATGTGCCACATTCTTTAGAGTACCACTACCAGGATAAGCATCTTAGCCGACGAAAATTTTTCCTCGGCCTGTTCACCATATTCGTCGGCTAAGGTTATAGCCGACGACACGTCGTCGGCTAAGAAGTCGTCGGCTATAATTCGTCGGTTAAACTTATAGCCGACGAAATAAAATCCATCGTCGGCTATAATCCAACACTTAGCCGACGAAATATCAATATTTCGTCGGTTTATACGTATGACTTTGGCCGACGAAATATTTATATTTCGTCGGCTAAAGTTTTTTAAAAAATTAAAAATGAAATAGAGAAAAGCCGACGAAATATAGTTCATTCGTCGGCTAAAGTATTGTAAAAATTAAAAATTAAATAGAGAAAAGCCGACGAAATTTACAATATTTTGTCGGCTATGATACTTATAGCCGACGAAATTTGCCATATTTCGTCGGCTAAAGGTTGTTGGAAAAAAAACTAGCATAGCCGACGAAATATGGTAAATTTCGTCGGCTATAGTACTTTTTATACTAGAAACCCAAACAAAATTTATACATTACCATCCAAGCAAGCTGCAAATTACAGAAACAATTTCATAACCAACAACAACACACCATCAAAAGTAACATAAACATTTTGCATTAAATTTTCAATTCATAAATTGTTCATAAACCTAAAAAGTAAATAAATATTTGTTCATAAACCTAAAAAACTAAATAAATAATTGTTCATAAACTTAAAAAACTAAATGAAATCGATATCGTCTAAATCAATATCTGCGCCAGGATGAGGTTGTTGGGGAGGTTGGAGAGGTTGCGGCGGCTGAGGTAAGAGAATAGGCGTGGGCATGGGCGGAAGCTGTGCAGCTGAAAAATCTTGCATGTACTGGAACATCTGTTGCTGCTGTGCCTGCTGGGCGGCATAGACTGCTGCATTGTACTCCTGTAGAGCGGCAGTATATGCTGTCTAGGCGGCCTCTCTCGCGGCAGTATATGCTGCTTGGGCGGCTTGCTGTTCCCGTAACATCTGAACTTCCGCCTCAAGCTGAGTCGTTCTGCTGCTGGTCGAGGCTCCTTTTTTCTGAAACCCAGGAGTGGTCTTCAGTACCCCCTCGCCCTTCTTTCCCAGACCCCGACAGTAGAAGTTATTTCCTCGCGGTGGGAAGGCTGTGCCCATGATCCTGGCCCCAACGCTGAGATCCGAACTGTCGATCCGGGACATGGCTTCGGACATGTCTTCCTCTTGCGTGTCAGGCCATGTCTCCCTGACTATAGCAGCCATCACCTCGTCACTAGCCTGCCTCACCCTCGCCTAATTTGATAGGAAAAAATTAATTAATTAACATTTTAAAAAATATATATATATACATATAATTTACTAAATTTTAAAACGTAAAACGACTTACAATATCCTCCTGGGCGTCAGGATATGCCTTCTCGTACGTATAGACGTACCAGTTGACCTCTGGATGTTCCCTGGCCGCCTCCTCCATCAACGATGCGAACGGTCTAGAACCGGCATGATGGTTCCTCATGTTGCGTTGCCGGTTTTGAGCGTTCACCCGGGAAACGGCCTACAAAGGAATCAAATTAGTAAAATATTTTAAAACGTATTAAATATAATTCAATATAATAAATAATTATTTTTAATTACCTATTTATGTGGGTTGTTGAATTCCGATATCAGAAGCCAACGCCACTCGTACTCCCTGAACTGGAACTCAAGGGGGGTGCCAGAACGTTAGTTCCCATGCGTAGTCCAGTGGGTCCGTAACTCGTTCTTCCACTCCTTGTACCTGTAATACGCAAAAAAAATATAAATATTATTAATTATACATAATTTTCTTTTGTCCTTAACTTTGCAACGTACCTTCCCCCGTGCACAACGTCCGCCCAGGTGTTCCTCAGGTACTGGGGAACGTCAAACCACACCTGCATTTAAACATTTATTAGTTTAGACGTTCATAAATCTACAATGTAATAAATAATGTTAAATATGAATTTTGTTATACTTACCGACATGGCGTTGTGGATCATGTCCTTAACCTCCTGTGGGACCTCGCCCCAGTTTGACCACAACATAGGGACTCTATCCCTAATAAGCGCTCCCAAGCGGCCAGAGTACATCATCGTCTTGCCGCCCGATACTACGTTCCCATCCCCGTCAGTATCAATGACGATCCTTCCCTAGGTACTCACTGTCTTCTCGAGAGCTTTCCCCGTGACCGGACCTCTCTTCTTCCTTGTCGGCTTGGCTCCGACGGTGCCTATCATAAATTGATGATTAGTAAATTAATTTTATTATAACATTATAACATAACAAATTACTTATATAATCATTACCTGAGGGCGTTGGGGCGGATGCGACGGACTCCGACTCTGTCGCCGACGATGATACCCTCGCAGAAATTAACTCTGTAGCAAACGGCACGAACAGATACACCGCTGATGGGGTCACCTGCGGGGGTAGTGGATAAATCGGCGCCCCTGAGTCATCGACTGCAGGTATTGCCGGTATGAAGCGCGGAAGGAAGAGAAGAGGCGGCGGCATCTGTACCCCGGAAGACCCACCCTTCGATGCAGTAGGGCCCGGTGCCGGTGCCCTATGTATCTCAGGCATACGTGGTACAGAAACCTCGGCCTGAATCGGAGGCCACAGCTGCCTCGAGGAGTGAGGGACGCTGGGCTGCCTGGAGGAGCGAGGTACGCTAGGCTGCCTGGAGGAGCGAGGGGCGTCCGGCTGGCCGGAGGAGCGAGGGGCGCTAAGCTGCCTGGAGGGGCGTCCGGCTGGCCGGAGGAGCGAGGGGCGCTAGGCTGCCTGGAGGCGGAAGGGGTATCTGGCTGCCTGGAGGAATGTGTCGGCTCCAGAAGAGACGCCCGTCGGGCCGTAATTGGGCCCTGAAACGAACCCCGAGGGTTGCTAGACGTTCCCTCAGACGATTCACCCCTTTGGCCCTTCGAACTCTTCGATTTACTGAATAATCCTTTCATCCTAAATAATATAATTAATATTTTGTTAAATGTATAAAATTATAAAAAATGAACAACATTAACAAAAATTTATTTTTATATACCAATTAATATTGTAATGTACCCAAATATATTAAATATACCATTCAATATTTTAATATACCCTACCATATTAAAAATTTCCAATTTACTTAATACACCCAATTTCCAAATATATTAAAAATCACCAAATACACCCAAATACACCCAAATACACCCAAATATACACCCAAATTCAGTAAATACACCCAATATAATTCAACATTATCACAACATAATACAATGCAACATTATCATAATACAATTCAACATTATCACAATATAATTCAACACAATTCAATATAATGCAATATATTGAAAAAACAAATGAAATTTGTTCTATATTACAATATAAACATGAAATTGCATACCTAATTTGTTTGGGAGATGAGGGAGGCGGAGTGGAGGCCGGAAACCGTCGAAAATGGTGAAAGAAAATCGAGAGGAGAGGGAGAAAGAGTCCGGCCGAGTGGAGAAAATGGAGAAAGTGGGTTCTGTCTCGCTGGGTTCGAATTTATAGGAAGAACTCTAGCCGACGAAATAAAAAATTCGTCGACTATAGTCCCACTTTAGCCGACGACAAAACCCTAATTTCGTCGTCTAAAGTCCAACTATAGCCGACGAAATTTTTTAGTAATTTCGTCGGCTATAGTCCCACTTTTACCCGACAAAATTACTACGAATGTTAGTAATTTCGTCGGCTAAAGTACATTTTATAATTATTTAGTAAGTTCATGCACAATTTATATGTTTTATCTTGTGAAACGAAAAACCGACCGTCAGATATCATCATTATGTTGAAACATGTGTGAGGGTAAAATTTCAGCATCATCGGACACACGTAAGGGCTCGATCCGCACGGTCAATCCCGTTAGTCAAACCCCTAAACACAGACAAACGGTGATTTGGCCACCTAAATTACGTATTCTGTCCGAACCTTCAACTACAAATAGTTTCATATCGAGGAGACGCAACTAGCGGTATAAAATTTATAAGAAAAAAAACCGTCGGAGATAGGGCGTCCTCTATGGTGAACGAATAGAAAAAATACAATGACCGCAAGTATTGGCACCGAAACTTATCAGAATTACGTGAAATTTCAACCGTAGACATATTTCATCGTTCCGGTCATATCTTATCTCACGACTTTTTTTTGTTTGAAGCATTTACGTATAGTTTGTTTTTAAAACGGAACATTTACTTAACACTTAGTAAATTAGTTATACAACATTAGTAGGCATAATAATCAACTCCATTCCGGCCACCATGCGCCATAACCCCAGAATTCTGTGTTCTTCGTCTGTTGTCTCTCATTTCACATATAAATTGCACGCCATTGACCTTGCACATCGGGTAAACTCTTGACATTATCGGCTTCATAGCTAGAAGTCTTAGTTCGTGAGACCAATTTGGGTGACCATCAAATTGAATATGGTTCATCTGCAACCAAAGATTCAATGTATTGTAAATATGAATAATTATGCAATCAATGAGCCATGAACAGAGTTAAAGAATTACATACCCAATCGCCAAAATAGTTCGCGAACTCCTTGTTGTGGTAGTCGAGATCACCTTGAATGTCTGGACAGTGTAGATGGATGTCTTTCCAGTATTCAACTTCTTGACAGTTAATCAATACCCACCAATGGGCTATGACGAGCTCATGGGGTTGCAACTTGTAGGACTCTGGTAAAATTCCATAAACTTCAACATTATTTGAGACTATGGAAAGGTTAAACTTCGGTTCATCAACCGGTATGGTTTGTGGAGTTTCCTTCAATGCTCCTAGATACAACTTCATGTAGGTGACACACTCGTGCGCAATATATGCTTCTGCTATACATCCTTCAGGCACGGATTTGTTAGCCACATAAGCTTTGTAGTCTCCAAGTTGTCTGTAAATAAATAAATTTGTTGTCATATGTTACGATTATACAATGAACATGTACAATAAAAACATTAGGTGTAAAAAACATACCTTTCCATAGGATACATCCAAGTATAGTGTACTGGACCGGTAAGCAACAATTGCTCGGGAAAATGGATCATCAGGTGCGGCATGATGTCAAAAAAATTTGGAGGAAATATTCTCTCAAATTTACACATGATATAAATAATGTCCTGTTGCATTTCCCGGAGATTAGATTTTGTCACTTCCCTTGTGCATAACTTCTGGAAGAATCTTGACAACGCTACTAACGGCTCCAGCACCTGACGGGGAAGGAAGGGTCGAATGAAAATAGGGAAGAGACGTTGTAGCAGAATATGACAGTCATGACTCTTTAACCCGTACATTTTATTGTTCCGAATGTTTTCACACCGGGCTATATTTCCTGCGTAGCCTGAAGTATACTTCACAGAACTCAACCACCTGAAAATTACGTTCTTCTGTTCAGGCTTCACGGTGTACGGAGCTTGAGGCATTTTTTTCTTCCCTTCTTTCAACCACAAATGTCTTCGTATCTCCATTTTTTTAAGATCAATGCGTGCCTTCGGACCGTCTTTCGTCTTTCCCTCCAAGTTCAGCACGGTTCCCACCACACTGTCACACACATTCTTTTCTATGTGCATCACATCTAGGTAGTTCCTGATCAACAACTTACTCCAGTATGGGAGTTCCCAGAATATGCTCTTATGTGTCCAAAATTTATACCTGTCGGGTCTGTCAGGTATTGCCGCCACTATATTGGGATGATTGCTGAGCTGCCCAAAATCATACTCATTAAGCACTGCTAAAATTTCTTCCCCTGTCCATCTTCTAGGAGGCACACCAAGTTCTACAGTCCCATCAAATGCCTTGTCATCGAACCGTCATTCGTGATCATACGGAAGGAGAGTACGGTGACCCAATCTACATATCTTGTTGCAATGACTACTGCTCCCCTCGTCGCTTAGGCACTCTGGACAAGCCTTGTATCCCCTAACAACGTTGCCCGACAACATCCCACGAGCAGGAAAATCACTAATGGTACCAACAACCATAGCATGCATCTGGAACATCTCGTGCATGAACTTATCATAAGTGGGATGACCAACGTCCCAAAAAAACTTAAGCTCTTCAATCAAGGGTCTCAAATACACATCGAGACACTTCCCTGGATAACCGGGTCCCGGAATCAACAAACTCAACATATTGTATTCCTTCTTCATGCACATCCATGGAGGAAGATTGTATGGTACCAAAATCATCGGCCATACACTGTTTTGAAGACTCATGTTGCCAAAAGGATTGAACCCGTCGGATGAGAGCCCGAGCCTCACATTTCGGACCTCAGACGCAAAATGAGGAAACTCCCTGTCTATATGCTTCCAGGCCTCCCTGTCAGCAGGGTGTATAAGGGTATATTCGCCTTGCAATTCCCTATCAGCGTGCCATCTCATAGATTTGGCCGTGTGTGATGACATGTACAACCGTTCCAGCCTATCCCTCAACGGGAA
The DNA here is from genome assembly GCA_951800085.1 of Comarum palustre. Lineage (NCBI taxonomy): Eukaryota > Viridiplantae > Streptophyta > Magnoliopsida > Rosales > Rosaceae > Comarum > Comarum palustre. The sequence goes on from OX637580.1 coordinate 7,656,317, forward strand.
ATACCGAAGTACCTTCATAGGTTTCCTATTGTCTGCAGGAGTCAACTTATACCTGTCACTCTGACATACTGGACATGTGTCAAGGTCACCAAGGTCATTCCCTTCTGGATCTTTACCCCAGAAGAGAACACAATCATATCTGCATGCATGGATCTTGATGTAGGAAAGCCCAAGATCTTTCAGTATACATCGAACCTTATGATGAGTGGTAGGAAGACGATGACCGTGGGGCAGCATCGAAGCAGTGTACTGTAGATACTCATCAACAGCCTTCACAGTCGATTTTGTCTCAACTTTAATCTTCATAACGTCCATCACACTTTCAAGAACCGTTTTCTGACAACCGGGGTACACAGGGGTCTGTTTGAAAGCAAGTAGTTTGTTGTACCGGTCAATACCAGCAGTGTTGACAACTCTAGGGAAGGGCTGCACCGGCTGAGACATATACGGTCCTTCAGAGCATACACCCCTCTCATAAGGAAACATATCGTTGATGAAGGCCGTTGTTGGATCGTTGGATGTACTGCCCGTCTCAGAAAATTGCCCATGATCATGCGGACCCCTTGATGATGTTTCACCGTGATATATCCAACATGTGTACTTCTCCCAGAACCCATTACTTTTAAGGTGCTGCCAAACCTTGTCAATTGGAAATCGATACATATCGCTGCGACACTGACATTTAGTGCACGGACAATAGAAAATTGTATTCCCTTTAGAATTATTCATCACATATTCAATAAAACTAACAACTCCTTTAGCATATCTTTTGTCCCATTTTGGAAGCGAAATCCAACTCTTATCCATATCCTGAAAAGATAACATAATATATATGTATAAACGCTAATTAATTAAATTTACGAATCATTCAATTTTTTTATATTATATCTGCAGTTAACGTACAATTAATATATATATATATACATGCATATATATAATAATTACTAATTAATATAATCAAATTAATATATATATATATATATATATATATATATATAACAACAACTTCATATATATTATTAAACCCAAATCGATCAACTCAATCACACTCAAAACACAATATAATCAACTCTAATTAAAACTCAAAATCAATGCATAACGAAAATAAAACGCTTAAATCAACTCAAAAACAAGATATATACATATACGTACCTATATATAGCGCCACAAACTAATTTCGGACAGATTTCGACAACACCCAACAATTTCGCCAACCCCAAAACTTTTTCTCTCGTTTCTTCTTTCAAATCAACTACTGTCTAGATCTGGAAATATAAAAGAATTTTAGCCGACGAAATTATATATATCGTCGGCTAAAGTTTTAAAATTTCGTCGGCTATAGTTCACAGACTATAGCCGACGAAAAAAACTATTTTAGCCGACGACACAACATTTCGTCGGCTAAAAGTCCACTTTAGCCGACGAAAATTTCACTTAGGCGACGAAAGTTTTTTTCGTCGGCCTGTTAATTTTTTTTTCGTCGGCTATGATACTTATTCTGGTAGTGTGTTTATTGAAAAATCTCTCATTTCTTGGCTATTATTTGGAACTTCATACTTTCTTTCTTTTGATTGATACATGTCATAGCTTTTTAATGAACTCTATAATGCTAGAACTCATTCTTGTGGATTTCAAAACTTATAATCATTATATGCTCTGATCTTGGAAATGAAAAGAAATTTTTTTAGGATGGTCACCAAAGCCAAATATCAACCTATGTCCCATTTTGTGTGTGCTGCATACCAATTAGTCTAACCGCTTTGAGCATACACTTAGTAATAGAAATCTTTACCTTTATCCTTTGAATCTAGTAGAGCATGTTTTTTTAGGTTCATATGGAAGTATGGTTGAGAAACAAGTCTGGGGGAGAAATTTGTCCAAAGAAAAAATTGAGCCGTGTGAAAAAGAAATTAAAAAAATAACGGCAAAAGAAAATTTATATGGTTAAGTTCTTTTGTGAAACTGAGTTTTATTATAAATTGAAGGCCTAAAATCAGAAATATTTGGCCTTTGTCCATTTTCATGTTTGTAAGGTGTAGTGACATTTTTGGAGTGCATATGATTTCATGAATTCATTTTAGGGAGACAAGGATGTTAGAATACTCTATTAGGTCCATAAGATTTTGTTGATCTTAGTTTATTAAATTCATTCTCGTAGCCTAGCCATAATTACACCTATTGAAATTCTTTCTCTATCCTTGAAATGAGCAGTCTACGATTTGTGGAGTTTTTCACAAGAATTGAGCTTATGGTTTTTGTTCATTTTTGCATGTTATTATATTCTTTCTTGAGGATGAAATACATCTTTTCTATGTAAGCTTTTCAAAATTTCTCAAGATATTTTATCTTACATAGTTAAGTGAGCCAGAAAATCTATGTGGAAAAAGAATGAGTGCATATCCTTGTGAGTTATGAATAATTATTTATCTAAAATATGTTGAGCTTAACCATCACTATTGTTCATCCAAGTCCTACATGTTCTATGTGATTAACCGTTGCAATTAACTCTCGAAAGTTCATAGAGTGAATCTTTATTAAGGAAGAGTTTCAATGTTTTTAATTCGGAGATATATGAGACATTGTAGGGGCATTAGATTTTTTATTTATGAGTCTTATTAGCTTGGTTTTGCTAAGGGACTAGCAAAAGCTATGTGTGAGGGAATTGATAGAAGCATAATATTTCATGTTCTTAATATGTTTTCCTACCCCATTTAGCAAAGTTATTTCCTTAGTAACATCATTTCTGATATGTTTTTATTGTAGAGGCATAAATTAGTGCAAAAGGAGAAAAAAATGCTAAAACGAAAAAATAAGAGGAATCCTAATTGTTTGGGGAAACCTGCTAACTCAACTAGGAATCATAATTTAATTAGAAATCGATGGAGCATGGTGTCACACCTAAGATGAGTCACAAGAAAAGTCAAAGATGAACTAATAGTCACAAGAGAAGTTCAAGATGAACAAATATGGACCATTGGATCAAAATTGAATCAAGGGCCAAGAGCAATTCATCAACACTATATAAAGACTGATTTTCTTCATAATTCTCCATCATTCATTCACACAAAACCTTAGAGAAATAGTATTGCAGTTGTGCCAACCTCTTTCCTTCCTTTGCGAAGCCTTGACGAACGTTTCTCAAGCGCGGCAGCCTTGGAGATCAGAGCCTTGAAGCCATAGCACCTCTTCTTCATTATCAAAGTGTAAATTATGTCTCTATCTTTGTTTAGTTTTCTTTATAATTTTAAGAACATAAATTCAGTTTTCATTATGGGAATTAGATGTTTGTTACAATTGTTTTGTTATTAGTAAATTTTTCATCTTTGTAAAGCGTGTTGAAGTTATGTTTATGATGTTTTAATAAATCTGTTCTTGTCAATGCATAAGTTAGAAAGAATGCGTTTTTGTTTTAGTAGCTATAAAGTTAGAATGCATTCTAACTTTCGTCAGATTTTATGCTAAGCCGCGTGGTAATTATAAATCGCAAGTGATAGAAGCTATGCCATAGTGGTTGGAAATGTAGACTATATGATTTAATGTTGTGACGTTCATACCATGGTTTTATTCAATCTTGTTCTATAGATCTTAATGATTCATGTAGACGTTATCATGAAATTCTTAGTTCTAGACGTTCTGTGCTATGTATAAAAGTAGAACTATAAGATGCAATAACCTCATAGGCTTGTGTCTTGAAATTGTTTCTAGGTTGTAAAGTTGACAAGTTTCAGATTTTTAAGATTAAAACGTGATCTTTAATATGTGATCATAATTTGAGTTTTTCTCTCTTTGTTGATGTGTTGAATGAATCGATCATTTGTATATATTGTTTTTATCTTTTTCGTAGGAATGTTAGAACCAAACTCTCAAACCCCCCATATTATCTTGTGTACCATACGTATATTTGTAAATAAATACTTACTAACAGTTACTGACTTTTATGCGACCATTGTCGCAGGAGCATCCTTAGTCTCTGGATTGATCGAACCTTACTTGTCATATACTACGATTGTCAAAAAGAGTTCTAATTGACATACCTCGGTTTCGGTGTCTGCCAAGCCCAACTAGCGCCAGAGCAAAAAAAATTTCGAACCACAAAGGAGAAGCTCCCGCTCTTACTGAATAATGGGACAAAGCCAACGAGGAGCTAGCCTTACGACTTGCTAGATTGGACACTTTTGTTCAACAGAACTGGCTGGGGGTAGATCCCTTGGCGCCCCAACACTAGAGTCAAACAACAGTATGATGCAGGTACAAAGTCACGAAAGGGCATCTTAACCGACCCTTACGTGCCACCCAACTCCAAATCCCTGATTCGAAATGGGGTTTAGTATACCCAACAGGACGGGAGGCCAGTAGAGATAAGTGTGTCTAAAAGGCGCAAACTCTAGATGAAGTATGTGAACATAATGCGGGTGCTACGAGCGGTAAAAGAGGGTCTCGTTCTACCTTCCCAGTTGACACAAACTCCAGAATATGTCGACAAGTGGAAGGCTTGCGCGCCTTGATTCAGGCGACACCAGAATCCGATGATCACCAAGTTGAGGTCGATACAGAGGGCAGAGTCCGAGTGCATTGTCGGCTTCAGGTTCCTCCAAAAGCCGACTCGCCGTTGTCGCCCAAGGCTCTCACTACCAAGGTAGACATCCACCCCGTCCCTATGATCCCTTGTGTCTCGGCACTAGAGAGGCTATGGGGCAACAGAATCGTAGAGCGGCCCACCAAGCCAGCAGCTACAAGGGAGGACGCACGAACGACCTCCTCTCAAAAGGAGTGGCCCCCTCGACAAATTAAGGTAGACACTACTCCTACTACGCCCAACGATGGTGAGGTCATGGAATGCCTGTAGTATCCGGGGATGAGGCCAAGACCGACAATGAATACCACGTCAATGACCAAGACGGCTATCAGGGTGGCGAGCAAGGCGACTACCCATACTATGACCAAGTTAACTATCAAGGAGCGCAACCGGGGGAGCCCTTCTCTTTTGAATGTGACATGGTCTTCTACATCTCTGAGAAATACGCGCTCCCCACGCACGAGACTTGCACTATTGATTCGCCAGAAGCTATGCCCTCGTGAGCAGAGCCCCACCGAAACTACCATACAGTAGAATGGCATATGTCGAAGTTCTCGCACCGTCAAGCACAAGTAGACCCTGACTTTCACCAGGCCTGCCCTTGACATGACCACCCACATGTAACCGCTTTACATTATGGTTGAAGTTTGGTCAATACAGGGGCTGCAGTCAACGTCATCACGACTAGGACAATGGGGTTACTTGGTATCTCCAGAATAATGATTCAAGCCACTTCCTTAACGTTTAAAATCTTCACCTGATTGGCAGCCAGAATGTTGGGACTTTTGTTCCTAAGGGTTAAAGTAAGTCCTTCATCAAGAATGTACACTTTCTTCGCGACAGAGTGCAACGCCTCTTACAGTATGATCTTGGGGCGTGACTGGATCCATAGAAGTTTTTGTGTACCTTCTTCCATGCATCAGGAGCTCATGATTTGGGAGCCTGAGCAGGATACAACAGTAATCGCCAAAGCTGATCCGTGACCTTTCTCGGTGTCCGCTAACTTTAACAACGCCCGCTATTACAATAGTGACTTGGGACCCCTCGATGTCTTGGGAGTCGATTAGAAGGGCCACTCTTTTGAGGTCACGGCATCCAACTTGACACAATGGGGCCTCACACAGGCTAGGGATGATTTTCAACGTGCTTACACCATTGACCCCTCTCTAAAAAATTCTTACGAATAGTGCCTCATACGTAGAGGCACAAGAGACCGGTGAGTCCATGTATGAGAAATTACTCTCCTACTGGGCAGAATGCGAGGCCTACAACAAAGTCAAGACTATGAAGTATGTCGACGAAATTGTGGACTACGGTAAAACCAAAGATGAAACTATCGAGTTGGCCCCCACCACTTTGGATAACACACTGCAGCGCATGCGCGATCTCATAGAGAAGGTCGACATTGGGTCGGTAGAGAAGCCTTTAATCGATTCTATCAGCGCTAAGTTAACCACAGAGGAACGCACGACGCTCCTCTCTCTACTGCGGGAATATAAAGACTGCTTCGCCGAAAAATACGAGGACTTGCCAGGACTCGCCCCAGAGTTATTCTGTCACAGATTACCGATGTATCTTGACCGGCGCCCAGTTCAGCAGGGCAAGCTTTTCATAAGAACTGACATGCAAAGCGACGTCAAGGAAGAAATTGAGAGCATGCATCATTCTGGCATTATCTGGGTCGCCAAGTATAATGACTGGCTATCCAACGTGGTGCCAGTACGCAAGAGGAATGGTAAAATGAGGGTCTGCGTCGATTACCGCGACCTAAATAACGTCACGCCTAAGGACAAATATCCAATGTCGGTTACAGATCTCTTAATCGACGCCGTGGTAGGGCACAAAGTGTTGTCATTCATGGATGCACGACAGGTTACCATCAGATACTGATGGCTTCCCAGTACCAACTCAAGACGCCGTTACCATCAAATGTATAAGTATATCAAATCTCCTCTTTCTCATGTTAGAACATAATCACATCTCTCAGTACTCTTTCAATATGTATATCAGTTTCTGTTCATCAATTTCCATTCACAGCCAGAGGCCTCAAGTAACGATGCTGCTTCTTAACCAATACCCTATATAGAATTTGTTTGTCACAGGTTCTTCATTTCAATATTCCTATCTTCTGATTTATCCATTCTTCATGCTTCTACTCATCCTCATATTATGTCTCTTGTAAACTTCATCCTGTTCCGATACAAAGATCCGTTGATATATACCTCTGTTCAATCATAAGTTAAGTATCCTGTTATAAACTAGTCTGTCGTATTTTACTCTCAATTTGGTAGTTCATTAACTTCTCATGTTTTCATGCTTCTCGTCAAAAGTTTGTTTATTTCATAGTTTATCAATTACTGTTTTAATTTCCCAAACTCGTGTACTCCCATTGTTGTGTTTTATAAAAGATCGATCTGTTAAAGTTTTGCTTCCTCAGCAGGATGTTCGATTCAAAGAATTGCTCCTTGAAAGGCATTTCAGTCCTTTTGGAAATCCTTAAATTGTTGATTTGTTTTGGAAAATCAGTGTTTCATGAAAAGACCAGATTTGGTTTTAATTGTTTTTATTTGGTTAGGCCCCGTGAATTGTTTAAGTAGGGATTGTGACTCCTTAGGGTGATTAGACCCAAAACCTGATCAGGATTCTGCCGGTACGGGGTGTGCTTGGTGGCCTTAATGCGAGCAATGGGCTCTAACCGGACTTCAAGGATTTCACTGAATGTGAATCCTCGGAAAAGAGTTTTACGTGCTGCCTTCAAGATTTATTCTAAATCATATATTTGATATCAATTGTACATTCAAGCGTCTGTACCATCCTTCACATTTCAGATATAGTTGCTGGTTTAGAATCTTAGTTATAACGATTATATTGTCGTACCTACTGAGCTTGTGAAGCTCATTCCCTATGTTTTATGTGTTTTTCAGGAAAGAAGTTTGTGATGTTTCTGATATCCCAGAGTTGACGTAAAACAGGTCATTGTCAACTTTTGCTTGTCTGTGGATTGTTTGCTGCCTCTATTTTGTTTTGCTGAGTTATGCTATTGATCACTTTGGATTGCTCAGTGTAGTATGGTTGGTATGCTAGCATTTTGTTGTGATTTTGATGAGGTAGGAAATCCACTAAGCTGGGAAAATCTGATGTATTATTGACACCTTGTGGTGGACCATTTTGTATCTAAGTACATCTTTTGGATTTGTATATAATGAAAACTGCCTTTTTCCCTAGCTATATATTCAGCAAGTGTTTCCTTAGCTTGGCAACAACAGATATTAAAATTTCGCTCAAGTTTTCTAAATGCTCAGTTTGACAGTAACAAAGCTTTTAGTTACTAATAGTCAAAAAGTTTATGTACATGTATTCCCTATACAGGTTTTTCTCTCTGGTGAAACAGTACAAGATTTGAGTTTTATTGTTTTACCAAATTCAATGGCTCATCATACATGGCTCATCATACAAGATTGTTTCCTTTGTGATTATTTTTCCTTTGAGATATTCAATGCTTGCTTGTGTTTCTGAAGTTGATTAGGTGAACCTTAATGTTTACTTTCTGTTTTGGTTATTTCTTTCTGCGGTTTAATTAAAATGAAGACAACCAAGTCGACCGAAAGTCTTTAGGTGGAATTGTGGCAGGTTGAAGGCTAGGGTCTTTTATAAGATTGTTGTAATTGTTAACCGGTATTAATGCCCTACATGGTAAGAAACTTGTGCACAATGTCACCCCCTTTCCACTCGGTCATAAAAATGAATATATAACGTTCAAAAACTAGCATACTACATGAAATCCTTTCCCATCCGGAAATATGGCACTGCTACAATCAGAAACTTCAAATATTTCATTTACTTCCGAAAACAAATTTTCTACCTAAAACTGAAATCTAGTGCACTCAACTTCTGAGGTCAACATATTACAATGAAAGAAAGAGGAACTATAGAAGCAAAAATGAGAAATCAGTCTCCTTATATTCATCATTCAGCAATCCTCTGCCAGAGATGCCATAGATTACTGCAGCCCACGCTCTCTTGTTCAAAGCTTTGAAGAGCTTGTTGTATCCCCCACAGGCAACAAAATTGGGCTCCGATGGTGATTCCTTAGTTTGTAACCTATGCAGCCACCTTCTTCCGGACAATCCTCTTTCTACGTGTCTTGGGGGCTGAAGATTCACCCTCGCCAACAGAGTCATCATTTCTTTGTTTAATGCCAAGGAGCCCAAGTCCAGATACAACTGCATTCTTTGATATAAACCATTTTGGAGAGGACCGATCAACATTCTCAGAAGGCCTACTGTAGGCCTTCAAAAGATCATCAGACTGAACCAGTGGATCAGCCTCCACGCCAAGCCAAGCCAACCTTGATCTCTCACCTAACTGAATATTCAACACCCTGTGTACATTACCCAGTATGAGTGATCAATCAAATATCTTTGACCATGTACTGCATTCTACAATTAAGACCTAATATTTTTTCTGTCCACTCCTTGTGATGACTGCTTAAAACTTTATAATCAAAATACTAAAACAGACAAAATAAAGTGTTTTATCTTGATGATCTCATAATGGGGCAAGCATATAGTGAGGGTTAGAAGAACTTAGGAAAACAGTATCAATAATGTCGTTACTAGGAATCCTGACAAGATGCAAGTTCTTATATTTTCAAAACAGAGCATGACAATGCAGTCAGAAAGTAGAATCAGAATATTTCAGGTATATATTTACTTCTTCAAAACGGTTATCGGACAATTCCATAGTGCATCCAATGATCCAAACAATATAGTTCCTACACCCACATGCAATGGTCACACTTGCAAAGAATTACTGTTAATACTTTATTGTCTATTTTTATAAAAGATTCCTTGAGTGCTCATCATATTAAGGGGTGGACCACAAGAATGTTGTACATTTCTTTTCTTAGAAAGAGGGAACCTCTTCAGAAAGACACGAGTCATTAAACTCACACCACAGGAAACAAAAATTTATCTAATCAATTTATGGTGCCAAGAATTTATGTACACAGTTTTGAGTGCTATGGAAAAGGTGGAAGGGTTGTTCATGATAAAAAAAACAAACAAAATAATAATAATAATAATAATAATAATAATAATAATAATAATAATAATAATAATAATAATAAACGAGGAGAGGGTGACGGGTCAAATTGATCCAACTTATTCTAGACAGACTAATCAAAAACTAGAATGTCTACATATGAAAGGATAACAACAATCTTTGGATGCAAGGTACAGGATATAGAAAAGCATACCTGAATGCCGTGCTTAGAACCAGCGCCACCCCAATAACATCAAAATGGTTCATCACAGCTCTATCAAATCCACATAACAACTGATATCTCAGATTAGCATAGAGTCCTAGGAAGGCACCATAACCAAGTGCATTTGCTCTCACACTGGGGATTGTCACCGATAGCCTGTCAAACAAGTTGACAATAATATTAATTGCATTGAAAGAAAATTCAGATTTAGATAAAAAAGAAAAGTAACAGTGTAAGAACATGAAAACAAAGACTATTAAATCTGTCAATTATTTATAATTGGGACATCTATGGAGGATTCTTCTTCAAAAAACCCAGTGGAACCCTTTCACTACCTTCTTTGGTCACCAACCCCTTTCATTATATCTCTAAAAGAAACCCCGTTTTGGAAAACGTTTTCTCGCAAGTATAAAACACTTGAACCTATTACAAGAAAGCTTCTTCAACTCCAAATGAAAACCTATATTCAAATCAAAAATAACTAACAAGTATATTTATAAGCACAGAAATTAATAGTGAAAAGTTAATCCTGCAATTCCCGAACTATATTGTTGTGAATCATACCCTCAAATGCTACACTTATTATAAAAAAGCATAAATAACTACAACAGACATGTAATGCACTTAAGTAACTACAACGAAATTAAAAGCTGTAAATTGATAGTTTCTTACAGCAGATGGGAACTGAATAAACATAACAATGTTCAAAATTTTTTAAGGACTACGTTTATAGGTAACACCATCAAGGACCTTTTTTCAAAAAAGAATAGGATGCGGTCATTACCAACAATGTTACTGAAGAAAAAATATCTCAAGTACCTAGCCATACATCAACTATTGAGACTAAATTCTTCTAGTAATTTCAACATTCTCATCACCCACTTATTGAATTCAAATATCTATAAACAAGTTATTTGCTTTTACAGTTTAGATACTATTGTTTAAATGGTTGAAAGGAAACACTAAGACTACATTATTGAAATGCAATATATAGTTCTTTCACAATCTTCTAGTAATTTCAACATTCTCATCACTCACTTATTGAATTTAAATAGTGATAACCAAGTTATATTTGCTTTGATAGTTTAGATACTATTTTTTAAATGGTTGAAAAAGAAAACAAGAAAAATAAAAAAAAATAAACAAACATGCCGACTATCAGGTTAAAAGATGGCTTGCAACCTAAATTGTTAAAACTTGTACCAAAGACTTGAGTATTTGATGAATATATGAATCACTGTACTTCTAATTTAAAAGTAAGAAATCTCAGATTTTCCTTTCTCAGTTTAGTTAAGCGTACCTGTTTTCCTTTTTTTGTGATAAAAAGTTTGATAGAGCGCCTTGAACTGCACCAGCAGATAGTCCAACCATACACAGCTCAGCAGCCTTGTAGAAGAAAGAATGAACTCTCCTTGACAGGTCAAATTCCCTCAATGGGTAGCTCTTCTCAAATATATTGTTGGGGAGCTTTTGCAATGTATTTTGCAAATCAAACCTGAATGTGTTCCCATAGGAACGACAAGGAGCAAGTGACCAGACAACAACAGCATTGCATGCTGCTACTGTGAGGACATTTATAAATGCCAGATCCCATTCTTGCTTTATCCTATTAAAAAAATGAACATAATATATCAGTAATTATTTAAAAGCTTCAGACTAATTTCAAGCCTATGCCATAACTTAAGCAAACACACCTTTCCTTACGAGTCTTTAATTCCCACCAAACTGAGCAACCTATCGTCCCAACCTGCTCTAACATAAACCTGTACAAGAAGGCAGGATCTGCAAGCATTCTGCAATGAAAAGTTCACACAACAGTTCTCAGAACTAAAATAACCAACAAAGGTTATTACAAATCAATGGACAGTACAAAGATAAGCAGCTTAGGAGTAAATCAACAATTATGACTAGCGTTTTCACTGTATTAAAAATTCTAAAACTTATTTCATTAATCAGTAAATGTCATCACAATCTTGATAGGAAGTTAACTCTTAGGCACCCATCCCTTGAATGACTTGGATGAAGTACTACAACCAAATAGATGATATATTCAGAAGTTGCTGATTGTATAAATGAAATATTATTGGAGTGGAACTGAGGGAGTACAAAAAACACACTTATTATAATATTACTCAAGTTAAAACATGTGTTCAAAGTAAAACAATAAAAAAGATGCCACGCTACTATGCACAATATTTATCACCCAATCAAACTAAAGTACATAAGCAACGGAAATTATTCCAACAAGTAAGACCTAGTGGTCTTCCAATCAGTGAATTTGGCCCAAGATAAATCTTGAAATTTTTAGTTCATACTTATGACTGAATTCTAAATAAAAATCAGTGAACAAAAACATTGAAACGAAACATTTCTATTAAACAAAACCTAAGTTGGAATTCTAAAAAGTTGTAGTCCGACCAAAGAATAAAGTAGAAATCTCGAGACATGATGACCAAGAAAAAAATTGAACTTCCAGAGGAAATGATGACGAATTCTCAATAAAAAAACAAAAAGATTGAAATGTAAAAAACGGTCTTGTAAATCTGACCCTAATACTAGATGAAAGCAGCTGCAATCCAACCAACGAATATATGATACTCCAAAAACAGTAAATGTAGACCGTTAGAAAAATCACCTGCCAATGAATGCCCTCGATATCCCATCTGGAAGTGAACGAGAAATGAACCTAGTAGTGGTTGGCCTGGCATTGGTTGCTAAATATTTTACCATTTGAGCAGAGCTGACCAATCCCTGGAGGCAATGTTTGAGTTAGTATCTTAGCTGAATGTGTTTTTTTCTATCAAGTATTAGCAGCACATAGTCGAGCTTAAATCTTTTCAATCAAAAGTGATATAAGAAGTACTGCACCATTTCGTAAGCCTGCCGAAAGCCAGCAGGTAAATCCAACATAGTCTTCTGCCACTCGTTCAAAACTGCATCTACAAATTTGCGATCAAACAGCTGGAGGAAGATCATACTGACGTCAGTACATATAAAATACAATTGCCAACAGCCAGGGAAAGAATATATTGTTTTAAATTAGATTCCTAACCTCTTCAAGAAACATGCGTTTTCTAAAAAGGCCACCCTCATCCCCCTCATCACCGTCATCAAAGTCATCAAAATAATCATCATCATCGCCATCATCATCACCTCCATCACCACCTCCATGATTTATTTTCTTACCAATATCTCCACCACCTCCCCCAACTTGCAGCTGCAAAATCAAAACATTAGCATCCTTGAAAAAGTAACAAGCTAAAATTATACGAAAAAATGGAAGTAAATCAAATTGCCAAATTAAATATGGCAAGAATTGCTTAATTTTGGATAGTTGGCAGGAGACATGCAGGATAATGGGTGTCTAATAAGTTAATTCAGAAAACGTTTGGGTCTATGGACGATTGGAAACAAAAATGGAGATAAATAATGCATGCCATTTTATATATGGTAAGATTGCTACGAGAGCAGATCCTCAACTGGAGTAGAGTGGACAGACAAGTGTCTGATGCCAGTAGCAATTGGATGAGGCAACAACATTCATGGAAGATCAGTGCCTGGTAAGTGTAACAAACTACACGTATTTTTGTCAAGGGCATAGTAGTCTCTTTACTTTGTTAGGCTATGAGGATCTAATCGTAAGACATACATTATGACACCTATTTTAGTTGTGTCAAGTATAATTAACATATTTTGTTCTTGGTTCTTTTATACGAAAAGACTAGTAAAGAAATTAACAGAAAATGCCTGAGTAGAGCTACTTCAACTCTGAAGAAAATGACGCCCCAAGTGATTCCCAAATCTATCCAACAAGCTACTCATCACCTCTAGACCCCTAAATATCATACTCCCCTTAATCTACAATAACCAAACAATGGCTGCAATGAACTTATATTTCTAACACAATAAGGCATTAACGCGAAGCAAGAATATTCAAGGCAACTTTGGTCTCTCTAAACAATCTTTGCCATAATAAATGGCACAACAAGGCCAGCTCTTCAGAACCATATTACAACTTTTCATCCTCCCATAAGAAATAGTTCAAGATAAAACATGTACTCTTAGCCTTCTATATGCATGAAAAGATACAGACAAGTACTCTTTTGATTGGTTCGAGTAGGAATTTATATCACAGAACTCCTGAGGGCTACAACTCCCCAACTCTTTTATTCAGCCTAGACTTTATTTTATCCACTACCCAGCCCAAACCTGTCACGTGTAAAGGACTCGTGAATCATCTTTTCAGGGCAATGGACTTGAACCTACTGTCTTGTGAAACATCCTTATAACGAAAAGGACTTGAACCTACAGTCACAAGGTTGGAATCACTACTCTCTTGATGAAATTGCTGTATCCACTTTTGAAGATGGATATTGTGTTCCTATACTCTTTACACAATTCCACTTGGATAGAAATCAACTTTATAAGCTGCAAGGACAGACTAGGCAAGTAATCCTAATAGCAACTACCTAATTGCCTACAGATAGTGTTCCGGTTTCGCCTTCTCCTCACTTCTTTCTCTATTCTAAAGCACACAGCGAACCCAACTCCCTTCAAAACAATCCCAATTCCTTCCAATTTCCCTCTCAGAGGTACTTTGTAACTGTAATCCTTTGTTCGGCAGCGGAGTTTCACCATTCTTTAATCAATATCTTAGAACATTTACTGTTCCAGAGTACCAAACCTAAGCAAATAACAAACTAGCAGTGGTGGAATTACAACTATGTCTGATAAGAATAAGAACAAGAGCAAAAAATAGCTAAGAGATGAGAGTGGGAGTGACCTCGGGGCTAGACTTGGATTGCTTCTGAGTCATATCGAGCTTGCCCTTCTCAAGCGTCACCGCACCAAAAGCACCGTACTGCCCTCCCTTCATCACCGGACCGAACTCACCCCTCGCCAGCGACGACGACGGCGCGACGAAGCAGCGGTCCCACAACGTCGACGATTGCCCTCCCTCGACGGAGTCGGAAGTAGACGGCGAGGCACAGCACCCCTTGACGGAAAGAGCGCGGCGGGGCTTGAGTGGCTGAGCAATCATCATCGTCTTGGGCTGCTGCTGTGAGGGCCCCGCCAGCCTGGGGTTATTGGGAAGCTGCGTGTTCATGGACATGAATTGAGCTGTGTGGAACACTGCGTGAGCCATTTCGCCAAACCCTAACCTCTGGAGAGTTTCTCTCTCCTCTGCTAGAGAGAGAAGAGGAAGAGGGTAGATGAATATTTGGGGGTTTTGATGAGGTAGCCGACTACCCAATCTGAAAGCGAGGTTTCTTTTCTGTTTTTATGTTAATGGGATATAAGGACTGTGACCAGGTGAGTTGACAAGGAGGCGTTTTGACTCGGCCGGCCTGGGTATCGGTTAACAACTTGTTAGTTGTCACTGCTACCGGCTCGTCTTATGCATCGATCACCCGGTAGTCATCACAACTCACAATCACTACGGGAACATTTAACTTTTTCTTCCTAACTATTTTGATAGGCAAAATAGTGTATTCATCGTTCGTCAGAATAGACCGTTAGATACGGTTCTATTGTTATTTGAGAAAATAGACTACACAAAGATAGTAGTAGAACGTATATATTGTGTTATTGGTTGGATAAAAATTAAATAAGCAAAACTCTATTTAATATATAAGAATAACAGTTACACATCACATCAAAACACAAAAATGATTTCTCATGTTAAATGAGTAAAAAAATGAGATGACAGATGAAATGCGTATAACATTATATCCACAGTGGATTTTAAAAAAGTTCGACTTTTTATGAGACGATACGAAATCGATCAAATGATCAAAATGACCTCAATTTTCAAGTAGGTCACGATTGACTCATTTCTTATTAAATCTTCACAAAAAAATTTCATCGAAATCTTCATAAAAATGAATAATTAATGTATTAAGTAATTATCAATTTACTCGAGAGGGTTTAAGTTAATCGAACTCAAGATGGAGAGGAGTTGTGCTAGGGTTTCTTAGCATCGTTCTAGTACTTTTGGTCGGAAGATGGTCTCCGTGTTCAATCAAATGGCAGGGGAGGAGTCCTTCCTCAAGAGAGGGACTTGTCTGAACCAGATATCTTTTGCGAGCAATGGTGACTTTTAGGTTTCGGAACTTGATGGTGTTGGAGAGTGTCGTCAAGATCGAGTGTCTGGCATTGGCAGAGATGTTATCTGGTACTACGGTTGGGAGCGAGGATGCCGCGGTGGATGTTTTGGTTGCGGCCCCTTAGTGATTGGTGGGAAGATGGATTTGTGGTTGTAGGGAGATTGCGATTTCATGGGGCAATTGTCGTCTCTTGGAAGAAGTTCCTCGGGTAAAGAGCTTATGTATTGGGCTTGGTCTCTTGGAGGAAGACGGGCAGGCGGCGATGTGGCTGACTGTCGTGATGTGCCCAAAGTAAAAGCATTTGGGCTTAGGCCAGAGGCGCTCTTAGAGTTTGGAGATTAGGCCTAAAAATGGGTTTTATTTTGTGGACTACCAATCTGCTTGTGGCCCTTAAGAGTGTATGTTGGGCTCTAAAACGAGTGGTAGAGCCTGATGGTCTTGATCCCGGGGTGACCCTCTCTTTGTAGGGCGGTTTTTGGAAGGCTTGAATAAGTTGAGCTCTTCGACAAATTGAAATTTTTAAGTTGAACAATTATGGTTTACAGTATTAAAGTTATTTTAGTCTTGCTTAGAGTTCTTAGGTTCTAAGGGTTTTTTTTAATAAAGGGCTAGTGCAACCGCTCTCGATCCTTCATTAATGAAACTGCAGAATACAAGGGAGAGACATAAAACCTGAACTCCCGATTACAAAGACCCGAAATAATATCGAGAATCTCTACAACATTCATGTATTCTAACAATCACCAACTAACAAAGAGCACTACTCCTATTTGTTTTGTTCTAACGGTGACATAATGGAAAGATCACTTGATACGTAACTCGATTATATATTCTAATGCCAAATAATGCAGCTTCCTTACTATGTTTCCGTCGAAGAATAAATTCGACGACATTTATATTTCATCCTGTCACTCAAAAGTTGTGCCCACTTGACCAAACAAAATACGTGCCGCCATCTTCTCCTCACAACCATATCACAGACTGAGCCCGTCACCTGACAAAAGGTCCCTCATGGCCAGTCTAACGATGATGTCGTGAAGGCGTGCTGCCAGACCAGGCTATTTGTCTCCCTGGACAATGCAGCAAAGGTTTGGGAAAAGTTGCAGAGCGAGTAAGTTATAACTCTAGGTTCTAAGGTCCTTAAGGTGTCTAGATAGGTTTGCATTATTCAATTTTTTCATAGCTCACAATGTGGGTAAATGATGTTTATGTTGTACTCATACTTTCAGGTTTTAATGGAATGACATCTCTTTATAAAAAAAATAATAAAAAAGTAATTATTAATTTATATATTCATTTGGGTTTATGTATATTCTTCTATTTGTATTATCTTATAAATTTCAACGTCCCTAACTCAAGACCGACAAAAATTATTATTTAAGTGAGGTTATTAATTAATCGAGTATTAAATTATCTATGTTCTACTATAGTTATATTTCATAACTCTACCATTTTCTCCATATCCAACACTTATGCATGCTTACTACTCCCTCCTTTTGATTTGAGAGTTGAAGAACTCAAACTAGGATCAATGGTTTGCAGATTAGGATAAAGATTTAGAAAATGCAGGTTTGTGAAGAAACTTATAGAATATAATGCTATGGCAAATCTAACAATTCATGTTGTAGCCATCATTTTTGGCGAGATTATTAGACAAGTTATATAGGCACAAAAATATGTGATGGTGGTTCAACTTATGTGAGGTTAATGTAGGTGCAGCCACCATTATGTCTATTGTGCCTACATCACTAAGCATAAGTAACACCCTCGTTGTGGGCCCACAAGCCACGATGGGCCCTTACCGCGTCATGCATCTTGAAGCCTGAAGTACAAGCTACGCGGCAGTATCACGAAGTGGTCGAAAGCTTACCAGCAAGTCACTTTCTCAGCCTCATCGTGCAACACTTGAGAGACTAGAATATGACTCTTAGTCCCATATTGAAGAATATGTAAATGGAGGACCCTCTTTCTCCTATAAAATGGACTCTTCCCCACTCATCCATAGACAACTCAACAAGTTTGTAATAGTTGTGGGGGCTCATTCGAGGCTCCCACCACCTAGTATATATTAAGTGGACGTAGTCTTCCCACTGATGATGAGGTGAACCACTATAAACCTTATATCTTGCTACTAACCCTCAACTACATCCCGTTAGTATATGAGATTATCCCAACGATAATCTTATACACAAACATTTGGCGTCGTCTGTGGGAAACCGATACAAATGCGTCGTCTGTGGGAAATCGACACAAATGGGTTCATCTTTTACTATAAGCTAAGTCATCTCAAACATTTTCTTACTTGTGATTCAAATTATAAAACAAACCACTACCATTTTTTGGTTGTAGCAATAAAAAAATTAACGATAGCTCGACAATTGTTTATTGTCAATTGTTAATCTTCGACAACAATGGCTAGCGTGAATCGTTGCTCACACACCCTCACCGCTCGCAAACTACCAACGTCGAGTTAAACCGCTCTCCCTGGAACGTTGAACTGCATAAGGGTACCACCGCTCCCCCTGACGTCGACAACCACTGCCCCAACCGATGCCTAGCCTGTAGTTGCACCGCCGGCAGTCAAAAAAAAAGGGAGGGCATTTTTTGCTCTGGACCCCATAGCCGTTGTTAACCCGTTATGGAAGCAAACAACTTTTCAATCGCTCCACTGTCACAATCTGTAGCTCAATCAACCGTTCCCGACAATCCGCTATCACCATATCGTGAATCGCCGACGTCAAACACTTCGCTAATTAGGCATGCAATGGCGGGTGACCAAGATTTCAAACACTCAAGCATGCCATGGAGGTAAAATGTGAATTCAAATTTGGGTTTATCCACAGCGCACACCTGGGTGCCCCGCAGCGCGCACCCCTATGCACCGTTCCACGCACCCATTGTGCACCACTCTGCGTCATAGCGCACACCCTCGAACACCTAAGTACACACCCCGTGCGCATCAAATAAGTGAAACACTATGCTTTAGTTCATGTTTTCACAATTGCCATGCCATTATATGTTGTTATCGCTTTCAAGTATGTCTAGCAATAACATTGTGTACAAACACTAGCCATGCTTCACAAGACTAATGAAATGTTCCTATTTGTAAGCAAACATGTCATATCATACTTAGAGATGTTGTGACATTAATACTTTCAACTAAAATATGATGGGGTAGAAATCGCTAGTGATTACGAGCATGACAACGGCTTACTCGGGTCCGTCTCATAAGCTACACAACGTCTACCCGCTCACACAACCCAACTTGCAAAGCAACCCCATCATGTTTTAGTTAAGCATTGATCATTATCTTGCCATGTTTCAGATCATTAGCAATAAACATTACTAAAGTTACACTTGTTCAAGTAGAAAATGCAAGCCTACATTCTACATAGGTCTCTTACTAAATGTTATTAGTATTGCTATGTTAGAAACATAAATATCCGAGCAATCCCTAATTTACAAGCAGATCTCGGAGACTTGTACAAATTTACATGCCCAATGAATGTGTAAGCATGGATCTGCCCACCAACATTCGAAGCCCGGGGACTACCCATCACACAATACTTCAAATTATTTCGCTTTTTATTGTTTTTACAAGTAGTAAAAATGCATGTCTACATTTTTCTTATGTCGTTACTAAATTTTATTACTCTTACTATGCATGCGTTCAAATAGTAACTGTTGCTATATTCTTACCGTTGCTCTGTTAAAGTCTGGGGACTACCCGACAAGCGTGGATCCGCTCTACTAAAATTTTAAGACTCGGGGACTACCCTAGGGACATATATTTATGCTTGTGCTTAAATCAATTTTATGAACATACCACATTTTTGTGACGCCAACACGCTGCTAATAAAATAGATTACCCCAACTATTATTTTTGGGCAACAGTTTATCTATAAGCATCAAGAATAGAGATAATCCCTTAGTGATTTCATTTATCACAAAAATATGATGATCTATTTTACAGGTCATAAAACAAGGAACAAGTCAAATCCATCTTCACACGTAAGCGGATCTTGAAAGACACGTTGAACAGCTTGGAAATCCCTCGTACATATGAGATGCCTCCTCTTGAAGAGACTAGCGATGATTATCCGCTACTACTTACCTCATATACATGAGATGACTTCTCTTGAAAAGAGTAGCGACATTTATTCTCTAACACAATACCTCGCTTCGCGTGGGATGCCTTCCTAGGTAAAGATTCGGGGATCGCAACCATTCTCAAGTTTAGCACAGAAAAATGTTACTTGGATCAAGCGATATATCAACGCTAAGAATCTGCCACATTCTTTAGGAGAACCTCTTTGAATGGAAGAACGACATTGGGCCGCCGTAAATTATACCTCACTGCATGTGAGAGACTAGCAACGATTAACCGCTAGGGGTAATCTCATCCGTTAGTGCATGAGATTTGTCTCACTATTCATTAGTCATCAAAGATGGTCATCAGCTATGAGCGTGTCATCACGGGCTTTGAACCGCTGATTAAGCTGCTACAACCACTAGCGAAGTTAAAACACTAAACATTACCTCACCACGTGAGAGAACGACAAAGGCTAGTTGAACCGCCTTGCAAGCAGTCCGCACTCATTCAGCAGCGACCCGTACTCATTCAGCAGCGGCCAACGCCAGTCGAGTAGCGGCTAGCGCTCGTCCAGCAACGGTCCACTCTCAGCCAGCGATAGGTCACTGCTCACAAAGTACAGCAGCAGCGAGCGCGCCTTCAGTGACCTGCCATCACTCTTGATCCGCCTTCACCTTCTCTGATCTGCGCAACTGTAGCGGTTTAGCATCAACTGCTCTTTTGGCATCAAGCACTGAAACTTGAGTCTCCATAAACAGTTTGAAGAGACTCTTCTTGCTTGAGGAGTTCGTGGACTTGTAAGAATTGGGCACCACCTCAGTGTGACTTATGCTAGGTGACTTAGTTTTAACTCTCCAACCAAGAAGAATCTCTTTGTGGGTCCATGAGTCATGATGAGACTCGACTACGACGTGCATCTCAAAGTCTGAAGTACAAGCTACGCGATGGTACCAAGAAGTGGCCGAGAGCTTACCGGCAAGTCACTTTTTCGGCCTCACCAATATGCCTTCGTGCAACACTTCGGAGACTAGAATAATATTCTTAGTCCCACATTGAATAATATGTAAAGGGAGAAGCATCCTTCTCCTATAAAATGACTCATCCCTACTTATCCATAGACAACTCAACATACGTGTAATACTTGTGGGGTTCATTCAAGACTCTTACCACCTATTATATGGACGTAGTCTTGCTCACCGATAAAAAGACGAACCACTATAAATCTTGGGTCTTGCTACTAATCCTAAATTACGTCCCGTTAATACATGAGATTATCCTAATAATAATGTTATGCACAAACAGTTAAGGTTTGTTGAACCATTATATATGTAGTAGTTGGTTCTGATCTGACCATGACAAATATAAGACTTATGATTTGACCATGACAAATATAAGACTTATGATTTGACCATGGCAAAGATGTCGTTGAACTCCAACCAAGGTGTTGAACATGACAAGTACAGGATTTATCTTTCAAGATCTCATGTCGAAGATCAGAAAAAGATCAAGTGGTTTCGTCCCCGGATTGTAACTGCGCAATGCAGTTTACTGCTTTGGATGGAATGGTGTCATATGACATATCGTGTCTTTGCTCGCATAACTATTAATTGTAGGAATTGTACTGAAGAAAATCAGTGTCTGATGGATTGCGGAACTGTGGCGAAGTGGATTTTGAAAAATAAAGATGGCTATCAAAATGCTGGTTATGGCTCGTGCCAATTAGAAATGAAGGTTTCTATTGTAAAAGTTATAAGTGGGGGTCAGTACGTTGGTAATCCTTAGACATCTATAAATATTGTCATCTGAAAATCTGAACCCCATTGCTTCCTAATTATTACCTCCGATCCCATATTGAGGATTTCATTACCCTCCTTAACCTGAACCCCTTATCATATTCGCTCATATCAATGGCCAATTTCCGTTAGAAGAGAAGGAAAACATTGAACTCTACCATCATATCACCGACATTCAGTGTCCACCTATTTGATGCATATACACATAATATGTGCGTCCATGTGTTCGACCTAAACGCTTTTCGGACGAACTTGAAGTTGAGAGAACGCAGGCGCAAGACTGAGTGTGGCTCTTGGTAGCAGTTCCCACAACAAGTCTCCAAGTAAAAAGAATGACTTGGTTGAGGAGTTTAAAGAAAAGAAAAGCGCTTGTGCATTCAGCGTTTCGAATGCGTGCGAACAAGCTTTGAGTATTGCTAAGGAATCGCAAAGGGTGTAGTTGCGATCCTTGAGGTAAAATAATGACCCCGAGGTGTAGTTGTTAGTTGTTTTGTTTAAGATTCCTATAACAATACTTCGAATTTTTGTTTTTTGGTTTCAATGTGTGTGACAGCTGTTGTTAATATAGGAATCGAATTAATTGATAAAGGAACTAGATTCAATGATAATTAAATGTTTTATGTTTCTTTCTTTAATGATCATTTTTTCTCTTCTAATGTTTCAGATTCCGTGATCAATTTATGTTCTTTGAGAATCGAATTAATTGATAAAGGAACTAGATTCGCTCATCGTCTAAGGGGACAAGTAAGTATTATGACTTCTAATATTTAGGAGACTCAAAACTTTTGTTGGTGCTGCTTTTAGGTCAGATTATTGTTCTCTAACTTTGGTCTGATAATTTTGTCTGTCTGTTTCTGACCTCATTGGAACAAATTTTCTGATATATTTAAATTTATGGTTATAGATTATAGTTTACTGAGCTGAGGTTGTTTGTTACTGCAAGGCACTAAGAAAGGAGTTTGCAGATTGGTTCAATAATTCGTAGGTGTGTTATGCACTATGTTGTACAAGAGTGTTGAAACCTAGAATGGGAGCAGACTTTCTGTCAAATTCATTTTAGCCAATTCCTTTTCTTTTGAATGGTCTTGAATCTTGCTCATTGCTTTAAAATACACTAGTGGATTAGAGCTCTTACGCGACAGAGCTATTACTATTCCGTCAGTTAGGACTCTCTTAGCAGACAGAACTATCTTCGTTGGAAAGCATAAATTTTCCGTTGACTACGAGACTCCTAGTTGACGGATCATATTTTGTCGATTAGGATACCCTTAGTCAACGAACTATTATCCGTCGACTTAGTATATCT
Source organism: Comarum palustre (assembly GCA_951800085.1). NCBI lineage: Eukaryota > Viridiplantae > Streptophyta > Magnoliopsida > Rosales > Rosaceae > Comarum > Comarum palustre. Next base: position 7,679,458 of record OX637580.1, read on the forward strand.
TAGTCGACGAAAATTTATTCTTAGCCGACAGAATATTCCATCGGTTAAGAAAATAAAGTTCAATAATTCTCTGACACCGTGCAGAACGAATATTTTGTAGTCGACGGATTTTTTCCTTAACCTTCCATCGGCTAAGTGGAATCAAATCTGATAAATACGGAACGTATGAATTGAACTCTATCTTTCCTGATGATCGAGTTTCCTCCATTCCTCCGATCCATCCATCCCTCCATCCATTTCTTTCATGTCGATTCATCCATTCTCCATCAAAATTTTTTGATTCATGAATTTAAGTTCTCTATCCATTTTAATCATTGGTACATATTATTTAACTTTTCATATTTATTAATTTTCAACGGAATTCTTTTAATTTATGGGTATATTTTCATGTAGATTTGTTTAATCCATGCATATATATGATGTTTATATATATTTGTTAATTCCTGGTATATCATTCTAGATTTGTTAATTTGTATATTTTCGGTTATATATATATATTGATGTATATATATGTGAATTATTAATTATGTATATATATCTACATATGTATGTATGTATGTATGTATATATATATATATATATATATATATGTGTGTGTGTGTGAATTATTAATTATGTATATATGTGTTATTTAAAATATTGGGCTATGTTGAATCATTATTTGTATTAAATTTCATTTATTTTCATGATGATGTTTTCTTGATGATATATCCATGCATATATATGATGTATATATATATTTGTTAATTTTTTAATTTCGAGTATATCATTCTAGATTTGTTAATTTGTATATTTTTGGGTATTTGTTAATTTATATATATATATATATATATATATATGTGTGTGTGTGTGTGTGAATTGTTAATTATGTATGTATATTATATATGTTGTTGAAAATAATTGTTTATTTAAATCATTATTAAATTTCATTTATTTTCATGATGACATTTTCTTCGTGATAATTTTATAGTTTATGATCGATTATATAAATTTGTGTTTCTAATAATAAGTTGTAACCTCTTTTATTACAAGTTACAATATGGACAGAAGCTGGATGTAGTTAGATAGAGGGTCTGTGTCATACATGAGAGGAATTTTTGAGTTTATTGAGTTCGTCCGTCGACACACTCTTCCTAGACAAGTTTTACACATTTGCCCATGCATAAAATGTCGCAACAAATCTGCTACTCATGTAACTTTTATCTTCACCTGTCACAAATATGGTATTTGTCCCAGTTATACGACTTGGACATGACACGGCGAAGTTCCTGAACAGATACCCACACTTGCAGATATTCAAGGTCAACGTAATCAGGGTGAGTCTTCTAGTGCCAATTACGGGGACCCTGTTGTGATGAATTTCCTAAATAATGTTTTTCATACGCCTCAACATATGATGAAAGTGTGTCACACGATAACAGCAATACAACCTTGTCTGATGTCTCTCAGTTCGGCAGTAATGACTACTATAAGAATTACAACAAGTTTCGTCGGCAAGCCCAGACACCGTTGTATCCCGAAAGTGAGCATATTGTGTTAGAAACTGTCATGAAGCAAATGAGTATCAAAAACAAGAGGAACAAGACTATTGCTTGTTTTAATGATGACCTTGCACTTTTGAAGGAATTGCTTCCTGTTGATAACAATTGTGCGAAAAATTTTGTCAAGGTCTAAAGCATCTTGCGTAACATCGGTTGTGAGTACATCAAGATAGATGTATGTGTCAATAACTGCATCTTTTACTACAAAGATTATAAGAATGTAATTAATTACGTGTATTTTTACACACGTAATTAGTACTCAAACACCATGAATTAGCTAACGCTCGTATCAATTATTATGTAATTAATCTATATTTATTTCTTTTGTAGGAAATAAAGCCAAAGTTTGAAATTCGGAAGAAAATGATGCGATATTAGAGCAAAATCAATATTTCAAGAGCGGGTAGAGTATAATAATTAATCAATTAAATGATTAATTAACCATTATTTGCTTAATTAAACTTTGATTGATTGATTAATTAAGAGAAGGAAATCAGCACTCATGCCATCTTCCCACCATTACGTGTCATTCCTCTCCTCTTCATTCCTTATGACCAATCATCTCTTGACACGTGTCTCTAGACTCATCTACTGCCACTCGGCCATGCACCCTATCCTCAATTATACATATATATCATTCCATTCTCTCACTTAGGGGGAGAACAAAGAGAGGGAGATACCGAGAGACTACCCAGGAGCCGCACACAACAAAAAGAGGGCAGCTTCGGCTGCCTCCTCCCATCACCTGCCTTTTTTTCTTCAATTCTTCTTAGTTTAGTTTAATTATAGTTTTGGTAAACAATAATTACTCATCCACAAGCTTCAAGTGGTCATCTAACTACAAGATTCAAGTTTTAGATACTTGTAGGAGTTGTAATTCAATGATAATCATGATAGCTTTTTAGCTAATTGTGGCTACAATTGTTTCTCCTACACACAATCATTTCCTCTTTGAATTTTGTAATTTTGATGTCTATAATTGTGGGTTGTGAGTAATTTCATCGTTGGGGGTTAGGGTTGTGTGCCTTAATCCAAATTTTATGCAATGGATGCTTATTTTAATGTATTGATGCAATTTCATAGGTTGGATGCTTGTTTCTATCGTTCTTGTATAGAAATGCATATCTAGGAGCCTAGTCAACTCTACGGTGTGTGTTTTGAGATGTCTAGGATGTAATTAGAGACTTGACTCCCTCTAGTTACTTAGCTAGTGTTTTACAAGCATTGTAATTTACACTCGTAGCGTGATTGTGTGGGTGAGTCTCTTAATAGTCTAATTCCCGATCTTTAAGCCAATGAGAGTGAGTTATTGACCCTTGAACCGGCTATAACTCCCTCTAGTTGAGTTAGTATGGCTCTTGAACCGGCGTATTAATACCGAATTGTGAATGTATGGTCCTTGAGCCTTGAACCGCCTTGGATACAGCTACCGCCAATATAGGAATTAACATCTACATTAGATAGCTTCCGGCACATAAGATTTGGGTGAAGGAACATTCCTTGCTCCTGACATTCCCATTAGTTGCTTTCATTTAGTTATTTGTAATATTAGTTTTCGCATCTTATTTCAGATTAGGAATCAAACCACAACTTCGACAACCTCTACCTCATTATAAATATCATTAGGATCTTTTAGTTTATTTTCATTTTTCTTTCCTTGTTTGCGTTAGTGACTTATTTCCGGTTACCAAAGGATTGAGGTTAGCTCTTCAATCCCTGTGGTATGATACTTTGACCGTGCTATTGTTAATTGCGCGTTAGTTGCATATCCAAAAAGCACCAAATTAGCAATTAACTGCTCACACTGCTATGAGCCAAGGTATGAATCACACTCTAGCTCTCGACAGACAAGCTCAATTCTAAGGAAGGTTCTTCGCTATTTCTTATTGGATCCTCGTTTACAACGTCTCTATATGTCTTCACATACGTCCAAGGATATGAGATGGCATCACGAAAGGCACCAAGGGTTGGATAGGGTAGATCCAAATAATCTTACACACCCCGATGGAGAGGCTTGGAAGCACTTTGACCGTTCATTTCCTGAATTTGCCTCAGATTGTCAAAATGTCAGACTTGGACTAGCAACAAACGGATTCAATCATACAAGAGACAAGAATTTGTCTTACAGTATATGGCCAGTGATTGTATTTCCTTCAACTTACCTCCTTACAGTATAATTTTCTTACTCTGTTAGTTCCAGGCAAGTATTCTTCAGGAAAGTGCTTGGATGTGTACCTGAGGCCATTAATCGACGAGCTCCTACAGTTATGGAAATATGAAATCTATACTTTTGACAGGTATGACAAGACTTCCTTCTAGATAAAAGCATAAGTTATTTTCACCATCAGTGATTTCCCTGCTTTCGGGATGCTGTCTGGTCAAACTACCCATGGATACAAGGCTTGCCCTGTATGTGTAGATCAGGTCAATTCGAGTCATCATGCCAAAAGAAATGTTTACTTAGGATCCCGTAGATGGCTTGCAGAGGATCACCCGTGGCGGTTTGATGCAGAAGCATTTGATGGGACTCAGGAGCATGATCTGAAACCAGGAATGAGGTCTAGTCAATGGATTTTGGATAAGCTAAACCAGTACTGGTTTGGAACTTTGAGCAGCATCAAGTATGTAACTGACTTGAATCCTCCCACGTCTGATGACTTCAAGTATTGGACATACAAGAGTTCATTCTTTGAGTTTCCTTATTGGTCGACGTTGAAAATCAGACACAACTTAGATGTCATGCATATAGAAAAGAATATTTGTGACAACATCCTTGGAACAATTCTGGACCTAAAGGTAAGTCTAAAGACAACACCAAAGCTCGTGTTGATCTTCAAAAGATGGGTTTACGTCGAAAGCTATGGATAAGGATGAATAGAAAGACCAGCAAAGGTTATATGCATCAAACAGGCTACACTGTGGTTCCTGATAAGAGGTCCAAATATTTCAGTGGCTTCGTGAGGTTAAATTTCCGAGCAGGTATGCCGAAAATATAGCTCGATGTATTAAGATTGACGAAAATAAGATTAGAGGGTTGAATACCCATGACTGTCATGTTCTGTTGTAGCGTCTTCCTCCTGTGATCATTCTCCCGTATTTGCATATGATGTTGTTGACACGTTAGTGGGTTTGTCCAAGTTCTTTCAGAGGTTGTGTGCTAAAGAGCTAAAAAAGTCAGATGTTCGATCATTGCAAGCAGATATTCCATATATCATGTGCAAGCTGAAGAGGATCTTTCGCCCACTTTCTTTAGCATCATGGTCCACCTTATGCTCCATCTTCTTAAACAAGTGTTCCTTAGGGGTCCAGTATTGTGAGACCCACACGTTTTACCATGGTTAATGACGAGTTACTGAGGTTTAAGTCGCACTCGGTAACTTCACGAGTAAACGACCACATTCATTTTTGAGTTTTTATAAATTCTTCAATTCCTCATTTAAGGACTCGGTGTTGTAGTACGTGTCGACACAAGTCTCCCGATATTTTCGGAATATTTTTCGGAGCTTCTGTTTATTTTTTGTGAATTTTTGAAGTTTCTGGTAACTTTTAATTACTATTCTGGTAAATAGTTTTTACCATTTAACTATTTACTTTTTACCTTCTTTAAATCTGGACCATTAGATCTTTCCCAGATTTAATCTGGACCGTCCATTTCAGTATAAATAGAGTTGAGACTTTTGACCAAAGTCAAAAGCCTTAACTCAGTCAACTCTCTCTCCCTCATTTCTTTCGAGCCGGTCACCCTCTCCGGCGGCCACCGCCGTTCGGCCGCCACCAATCTTCTCATCTTCTTCTCCTCTACTTAGCCCTGTCCTCAGATCACGCTGACGTCCGTCGAGGAAGGAGATCGAGCACCACTGTGCTCGGCGGTCAACGGCTAAATTTCGGCAAATCAGGCGATGTGAGGGCGCGTGACTGGTACGGTTGTTCTCCCCTCTTCTTCTTCTTCTTCTTCTTCTTCTTCCTTTTCTTGCCCTTGAATGTTCGATTCGTGATCTAATCTCAAAATCCCTCTTTCTCTGTTTTCTGTGTTTTTTGTTCTTCCTCCGGCGACCAAGTTCTTTGAACTCTCAGTGGCCTTCTTGGCCTCCTGGTGTCTACCTAACTGCAGCAGAGGCTTCTGAAGAAAACCCGAGGAGGTGAGGTGCTGGTTCTCGGGTTTGGGTAGAGCAGAGGTGAGGAGGAGCTGCTGGAGCTGATGGAAGGAGAATGGGTGGAGGCAGGCAGCTAGGAGGCTGTTGTTGAGTTTTTGGGTTCGAATCTTCGGTGAACAGAGGGTAAGGTTCGATTCCCCTATTTTGATTAGCTATTGTGTTGTTATTTGGTTGTTGAATCTGTGATTAATTGTTGTTGTTTTAGTTATTTCGTGTCGATAACTTGGAGACGAAGAAACGGGGAAACTCTGGCGAAATTCCGTCAAGTTGACCGGAATCCGGTAGAAATGCCAAGGAGGTAGTATTCGACTCTTTTTTAAAGTGTGTTGTTTCCGTTTAACCGAGTTTAAATAGTCGTAATCGGAAAGTTAAATTTACGGAAATGTACTAAAAGGAAACTAACCGTAATTGAGATTTTTTCATTTTAGGAAACTTTCCATTTTTGGAAACATACGAATTTGGGGAATTTTCTATTTTGGTAAAGTTTCCATTTTGGGCAAGTTCCATTTTTAGAAAATGGTTTCGTAAAGAATTGAAGTTCGATGAAATTTGGTAAAGTGTTAAATTGTTATCGGAAAATGATAACTGAAATTCTGAAAATATCAAGTTAACTGTTTTAAGAAAATTGCTGTTTCACGTAAATCGATAAATCGACTCAAGATTAAAGAATTGGTTAATGTGACATGTTGAGTGTCCATAGTAATTCAACGAATCCCTGATATAATAAAGAGGATGTATGCATCACTGATCTGCAACCAACAAGAAACGAAAAAAAATCACAAACACAGTTCATCAATTATTAATGCATTTTACATGAGATGAAGAAATTAGCAGAGTTAGAGACGCGAGAACATGTTTTTCTAGGGAAGGTGAACAGTTTCTTACTTCTCACTTCTATAGGAAAGTTAGAGCAGTTGGAGACAAAAAGAAGAAGAGTGATGGGAATCATAGATAAGTTAGGTAGTGTAATTCAACTGAAAAACTGAATAAATTAGATTCTTGAAATTTCTATGATTCTATCCATCCATTTATTTTACTGGTACATCCTTCTGTTATTTATGTTTGGTCAATTTGGTTTCTTTTATAGAAAGGTTATTAAGGAAAGTATTAAGGAGAGCAATCCCAAGTAATTAGGGATTCCTAGAATAGATTGGTTACCATGTTTATCCCTAGAATAGTGGATCAGAATAGAACAAATTCTATATATAAGAGGTGTAATACGCATGAATGAAATCAAGAAAGTCTTTTCTTCATCTTATAATTCTCTTTTTTGGTACCAGAGCGTACGATCTTGAGAACATAACTTTTCTACAGAATTACCATACCTCATGGCTGGCGATGATGAGCAGAAAGTCATTGAGCACAAGAAAGGCTCATCTGCTGCAGCAGCGCCATGGGAGAATCCTAATCATCCACTCTATATGCATCATTCCGATCAACCTGGCATGATTCTTGTGCCCCAAGCATTGACAGAAGACAACTACATTGATTGGTCCGATTCAATGGCCATGGCACTCACAGTCAAGAACAAACATGGTTTTATTGATGGAACCATAACCAGATCACTCTTCAACGTTGCAGAACAAGGGCAGTGGGATCGCTGCAACATTCTCGTCAAGACCTGGCTGTTTAGCAGCATGTCAAAGGAGATCAAACGAAGTCTCGCTCATTGCAAGACTGCACATGACATATGGGAAGAGCTAAAGGAAAGGTTTTCCCACACCAACACTGTCGAATTATTCAACATAGAGAATGACATCCACAAGTGTGAACAAGGAACAGGTACGGTCACCACATATCACACAAATCTCACAGGTTTGTGGGATGCAAGAGACGTGGCTTGTGCACTAACTCCTTGCACATGTGAAGCTGCAAACACGTACAAGACCTACATGGAAACACAGAAGACAATAAAGTTTCTGATGGGATTGAATGAAGGATATGCGTCTCTCCGGAGCAATATTATAAGCATGGATCCTCTACCAAACTTGAACAAGGTATATGCAGCAGCCCTACGTCATGAAAAGCAAGCAGCAGCCTCGAGTGAGAAGGTTGCTATCACAACGGAGGCTTCGGCATTTGCAGTCAAGAAGTTTGCCAGGCCTTCAACAGAGAAGGAACTCCACTGTGAAACATGTGGCATGAATAACCACATCACAAGGAATTGCAGGGCACATCTCAAGTGCACCTACTGCAATGGCAAGGGTCATACCTACAACTATTGTCGGAAAAGAAAAGCTGACCTGGAGAGAGCACAAGAAGCAAGCAAGGTGAATCTTGCAACCCTATCAATGGAGAACGATGATGGTTTTCCTCTGACAAAGAAGGAGTGTCAACAGATGATGGGGATGATGAGCAAAATAAAGTCTGTTGCTAAGAAACAAACTGATGAACCTCAAATGCTTGAGATGCTATAAACGACTCAGCCATCTGCTAATCTTGTTGGTAAAGTTCCCAACTATCAAGACTTCTCAGGTAAAGCAAATGCTATTTCAAAGGATAGTCTTGAAGCTATATGGATTTTGGACAGTGGTGCCAGTGACCATATTGTTTGCAATCCGAAATTCCTTACTTCACTTAAACAAGTTCATCATCGTTTGGTGAAACTGCCGGATGGGAAAATGAGCAAAGTAACACATGTTGGGACAGTAGTATTCACTGAGAGTCTAATCCTTCGCAATGTTCTATGTGTTCCTTTGTTTTATCTCAACCTGATCTCCATTATCAAACTAGTGTTTGATTCATTTCATGTAACCATCTTTCTCAAACAAGTTTGCTTTATACAGGACCTTCGATCGGGGAAGACGATTGGGACGGGAACTGAATGCGAGGGACTCTACTGCCTCAATCTGCCAGGGAAAGGAACATGCAATATGGTCAGTACCAAAACACCAAACCTATGGCATCAAAGGCTCGGACATCCATCTAGTAAAGTCTTAGCTATGTTTCCCTTTCTGCACAATAAAACTTCAGATACAAGCAACTGTTCAATTTGCCCTCTAGCCAAACTCACTAGGAAACCATTTCCATTAAGTACTTCTTCCAGCAATTCTTGTTTCGAGTTGATTCATGTAGACATATGGGGAGGATACCATGTCCCAGCTATTTCTGGAGCACAATTTTTCTTAACCATTGTTGATGATTATTCAAGGAGTACTTGGGCTTATCTTATGCAACACAAGTCAGAGGCTCGACCCCTACTTGTTCATTTTGTCAATCTCGTTGAAAACCAATTTTGCAAGAGGGTGAAAATTATTAGAAGTGATAATGGTCCAGAGTTCAAACACCCATAATTTTATTCTTCCAGAGGTATTGAACATCAGACAAGCTGCATCAACACACCACAGCAAAATGGCGTTGTTGAACGTAAACACAGACATCTCCTCAACATCGCTAGAGCCTTATTATTTCAAGCACATTTGCCTAAACAGTTTTGGGGGGATGCCATTCTCACAGCCGCTTACTTAATCAACCGAACACCAACACCACTACTACAAGGGAAAACACCATTTGAAATTCTATTTCAAAGGCCACAAAACTACAACCATCTTAGGGTTTTTGGTTCTCGTTGCTTTGTTTCCACACATCCCCTCCGACCCAGCAAGTTTGATCCCAGATCCGTTGAATGTATTTTCCTTGGTTATCCACATGGTCAAAAGGGTTACAAGGTCTATAGTTTGAAGGAAGAGAAAGTCCTAGTTTCAAGGGATGTTTTCTTCTTTGAGAATGAATTCCCTTATCAGACTGATGTTAGTCCGATCACTCGCGCAACGGATCTTCCTCCCGCGAGCGAAATTACTCTCGCGAGCGACATCTCTCCCGCGACCGAAACTACCCCGCGAGCGAAATTACTCCCGCGAGCGAAACTACCCCCGCGATCGACAGTCGCGCGAGTGAGACTGTCACTTGTCCCACACTTATCTCCGCGATCGACAGTCGCGCGAGTGAGACTGTTCCCACCACCACTTCTGCTGATCTACACCAAATACCTGACACAACATCTCTTCCCTCCTCTCAAACAGAAACACAACCTATCATTACCACTTCACCTCCACCACCAAACACAACCTATCGTCGTTCCACCCGACCAACCAAGACCCAAACCATATTGCAGGACTTTCACATTGAGGCAGCCCTCCCTTCTAGGCCTGTTCCGTCGTCTTCGTCGAACGAGGTAATTCCTTCAGGCACTCCTCATTCTATCTCTCATGTATTATCGTATGATAGACTCTCTCCAAGGCATAAAGCTTTTACTGTCAAAATAACTCTCGACAAGGAGCCTCAGTCTTTTTCTCAGGCAATACACGAACCAAAGTGGAGAGAAGCCATGAACAAAGAAATTGAAGCTTTACAGGCCAACAATACATGGAGCTTAGTGCCGTTACCCCTGCATAAGAAGCCAATTGGTTGCAAGTGGGTTTACAAGATCAAGCATAATCCGATGGAACTGTGGAAAGATATAAAGCTCGATTGGTTGCAAAAGGATACAGTCAATTTGAAGGAGTTGATTACAGAGAGACTTTCGCACCCGTGGCCAAGCTAACAACTGTACGCGTTCTTCTTGGTCTCGCTTCCATTCAGACTTGGCATCTTCATCAATTGGACGTCAATAATGCTTTCCTCAATGGTGACTTGTTTGAGGACGTCTACATGCAATTGCCACCGGGTTTCGGACGAAAGGGGGAGACTAGAGTATGTAAGTTGCACAAGTCCCTGTACGGGCTCAAGCAAGCTTCGAGGCAGTGGTTTTTGAAGCTTTCTCAAGCTCTCAAGAGTGCTGGTTTCAAACAAAGCTGGTCAGATTACTCATTATTCGTCCGAAATACACATGGAAAATTCACAGCATTACTTGTCTACGTTGATGATGTGATACTAGCAGGTAACAGCTTACAAGACATAGAAGATACTAAAAGCTTCCTTGCGAAACACTTTAAGTTGAAGGACATGGGAGAGCTCAAATACTTTCTTGGGATAGAGGTGGCAAGATCCAAGCAAGGAATTGTATTGTGTCAACGAAAGTATGCACTAGAAATTCTGGAAGATGCTGGTTTCTTAGGTGCCAAGCCTTCTCGGTTTCCTGTGGAACAAAGTTTGGTACTTACACAAGGAGATGGAGCAGAACTGCAAGATGCCTCACAATATCGAAGACTAGTTGGAAGACTTATATACCTCACAATTACAAGGCCTGATCTTGTATATGCAGTGCACATTTTGAGCCAATTCATGGACAAACCTCGACAGCCACATCTAGATGCAGCATACCAGGTTCTCAAATATCTTAAGCAAGCGCCTGGACAAGGAATTCTCTTGCCTTCTACAGGCCAGTTGGAATTAAAGGCGTATTGTGACGCTGATTGGGCTCGTTGTAGGGATATAAGAAGAAGCATTACTGGTTATTGCATCTTTCTTGGGAATGCACCTATTTCATGGAAGACGAAGAAGCAAGGGACAATGTCTAGCTCAAGTGCTGAAGCTGAGTATAGGTCCATGGCCACGACATGTCGAGAAATAACTTGGCTTCGCAATATTCTGAAGAATTTGAACGTAAGCCAACCACATGCAGTAAAGCTCTTCTGTGACAATCAGGCTGCTATTCATATAGCGTCAAATCCCGTCTTCCACGAGCGCACGAAACACATAAAAATTGACTGCCACGTTGTACGTGAGAAGGTAGAAAGAGGACTGATCGAAACTCTTCATGTTCGAACAGAAGAACAACCTACAGACTTGTTCACCAAGCCATTGAGTTCGAAGCAGTTCACTGTACTGTTAGACAAGTTGAATGTAATCAATATACACTCCAACTTGAGGGGGAATATTAAGGAAAGTATTAAGGAGAGCAATCCAAAGTAATTAGGGATTCCTAGAATAGATTGGTTACCATGTTTATCCCTAGAATAGTGGATCAGAATAGAACAAATTCTATATATAAGAGGTGTAATACGCATGAATGAAATCAAGAAAGTCTTTTCTTCATCTTATAATTCTCTTTTAGGTAAAAAAAATTAATTCTTAATGGGCAGTTCTATAAGCTAAATTGGCTTAATTAATACTGATAATCAAACCAATGCAAAAATTGAAAAAGATCAAATTCATCAGAAAGTCACAAGTCAATAAATGTAAACACTTGGAGATGCAATATTCATGGACACAGATTAAAGTAAACAATATACAAGTTAAAACTTAGAATCAACCCAGCATATCCCTTGACCTAATCACCCTTATAAAAGCCCAAAACAACTATGTATGTTTTAGTAACCCTGAATCCCTATTTCAAACGAACCCTAGGAAGCCAATTGAAAACAAATTTTCCAAACTCCCAAATGGAATTTCAGATGAACCTTTGAAATCCAAAATGAGTCCAAAGAAAAACCTATATCGAATAAAGTAAATCGAAGGGCTTACCAACATTCAGGTTGGCTAGCTTGGGAAGATCGATGCCCAAAACCGTGTCAGATGGAGGATGGGGATGAAGAGAGACAAGATTTTACTTGTTTTGATTCGGGTTATTCATCTTTCAGATCGAAGGTGGGGAGTTGAGATCAAAAAAGCGGAGCTGATGAGAGAATGAGTTGAGAGAATGAGAAAAAAAATCCAAACAGAGACACCATAAAAACCACGGCATCATACACTTTTTTATGATCGTGAAGGTTTTTCTGTTGTCTTAAAATATCTATATAAATTGTCAAAATTTCTTGTTTTTAAGATGGCAGATGATTGCCATATAATGAACACACTAAATTTAACTGGCTACATGTTGTGACATTCAAACAACAGATATTTAAATACATGTCCATTGTAAAAATTCATCAAACAACAATAAAAATGTAAGACTTGTTTAGTCCCTTGTATACAATCCCGGCCTCCATAAAGTTATCAGGTGTACACTGTTCATTTACGATTGAATACAAGATGTAGATCTATAGTCTCTGTGTTTCCTTTACTGCTTTCCTTGAATTTCCGCCTTTACTTTCATTAAGTCATGGATTCCTAGGCATCCTAGCTATAATCTATCGTTGTTTTTTTCGATGCTTTTGCATTTTCAGACTACTAGTTTATATAAAGGCAACTTTAGTCGATTTTAAAGGCCATAGCTTTTTTTCTATACAATTAAAGACCATAGCATATTATTTTCAACTTTGCATCAAGGTTGAATCATCCTTTGCTTTTGTGTTAAGATAAAGTGGAAGAGGAAGTCACGAAGGAAGAAGATAACCAAAACTACCTGTTTTACGAAAAGGGTTCTCCAATTGTGTGACCCAAAGCCATCCTTTTCTCGCTTCATCAAACTACTGTAGCTCGTTTATCTATATAAACACAATCATGCTTGTTTTCTTCCTTGGTAGGCGAAGGTCCAAAGACCAATCAAATTATCGATAAACCCTAGCCAATATTTATTGGCATCGATATATCAGTTTTATCAATGTCGACATCGTCACTGGTTCGTCCTCGTGTTATGGTCAACGGAATAAGAAGAATGAGAACCTTTCGTTTCTTCTGGTGCCTCCATTGCCACCAAATTGTTAGAGTTGCCTCTTCCAACCCGTATGGACTTCAATGTCACTATTGCTCCAATGAGCTCAATCATGAGCTCGATGTACTGAGACCTGCTGCTGCCTCTGTCAATAATAATAACCACCTTCACCAAGCCCTAGAACCTTCTCCCACAGCCCGGTTACTTCAAAACCTAGCTCTGGTTCTCGATCCTCCCCCTCCAAGGCACCACGGACGACTTCGATGGCAAATCGAAACCGACAATGAGCCGATCGATCATCCGCGTTCTTGGATCACCCTCCAGTTCGACAGACCGCCAAGACGTGTTGTTCCCGTGCCACAAAATGCCATCCTCGACGAGGATCATACTAATAACACTACCACTTTCGAGGAAGAAACAAATGAGGTTCAGAGTGAGCGTCGAGGGCCGCCACCGGCATCCAGCTGGGAAATCGAAGGATTGCCGACGGTGGAAGTCACGGAGGAGGGGTTGGTGAAGGAACCCGGTTGCCCGGTTTGCAAGGAAGGGTTTGTAATTGGTGGACAAGTGAGAGAAATGCCATGCAAACATGTCTATCATTCTGATTGCATTGTCCCTTGGCTCAGCTTACACAATACTTGTCCAGTTTGCCGATACGAGCTTAACGATGGGATCGATGATGATCGTAATGAAAATTACTACGCAGATCAGGGGGAAGAAGAAGAGGTGACGTCAGGATATTGGTGGTGGAATCAGTTCCTTTCCTTGTGGCCATTTCGTGCATTAGTTCATTGGAGGCAAGGTTACCTTGATAACCAAGCAAGATCTCAAGGTATTCAACTTTAAATATTCATTAATTTGCTTGTTTCATCAAACTGATACTGATCATGTTTTGGCAGGTAGAACCTGGTGGTCGCCATGGATCATTCTATTAAGGAGAGCAATCTCAATTAATTAGGGATTCCTAGAATAGATTGCTTACCATGTTTATTTCTAGAATACTAGATCAGAATGGAACAAACTCTATATATAAGAGGTGTAATATGCATGAATAAAATCAAGAAGTCTTTTCTTCATCTTATAATTCTCTTTATGGTATCAGAGCGTACGATCTTGAGAACATAACTTTTCTACAGAATTACCATACCTCATGGCTGGCGATGATGAGCAGAAAGTCATTGAGCACAAGAAAGGCTCATCTGCTGCAGCAGCACCATGGGAGAATCCTAATCATCCACTCTATATGCATCATTCCGATCAACCTGGCATGATTCTTGTGCCCCAAGCATTGACGGAAGACAACTACATTGATTGGTCCGATTCAATGGCCATGGCACTCACAGTCAAGAACAAACATGGTTTTATTAATGGAACCATAACCAGATCACTCTTCAACGTTGCAGAACAAGGGCAGTGGGATCGCTGCAACATTCTCGTCAAGACCTGACTGTTTAGCAGCATGTCAAAGGAGATCAAACGAAGTCTCGCTCATTGCAAGACTGCACATGACATATGGGAAGAGCTAAAGGAGAGGTTTTCCTACACCAACACTGTCGAATTGTTCAACATAGAGAATGACATCCACAAGTGTGAACAAGGAACAGGTACGGTCACCACATATCACACAAATCTCACAGGTTTGTGGGATGCAAGAGACGTCGCTTGTGCACTGATTCCTTGCACATGTGAAGCTACAAACACGTTCAAGACCTACATGGAAACGCAGAAGACAATAAAGTTTCTGATGGGATTGAATGAAGGATATGTGTCAGGACCCACCCCGAGTTAAACCCCTTTAACTCGAAGTAAATCCTGCGGGGACCACCTCCCAAAGAAGATTCTGCCGAAAAATCGACATAGTCTCCCTTGAAAAGTGGGCAACCCTTAACCTGCAATAACCCACAGTACACTTCTAATACCAATGTCCAACCGGAACTCCTGGAGCCATCCTGCTCCCCAATAACCAACAACTCCACATGATACACATCTAATAAAATCCAACAATTAATTCAACATCCCAAATGTAAATGATACATAACATTCCAAGTCCCTAAGAGTTCTCCAACAAATAAACTACCCGATGTGTATCAGAGCGTCTAGGATAAAAGCAGAAACATAGATATATTACAAGTAGGTCAACCCGGAACCTACTGTTAGTGTGGAAAGCGGCGGTAACTATGCTTGGCTTCCAAGTGGTCTAGATAGGTCGAGCTCTGCAATCTGGGCATTTAAAAACGAAAGGCCCAGGGGAGAAACATTGAAAACCGTTAGAGTGAGTGGACGAAAAATAACATATAAAACTCTATTTTCCGCTAATGCTCTCCCTCTAGTTTCTTTAAGAAAAACCGCATGCAAATAAACCATCAATGATGCCCTGGCTCAAACATAAATAATTTAAATGTGGGGTGTTAACCTCATCCACGAGAAATCCGACCTGCTCTATCCGGGAGGGTCCATTGACCAGCTACTACCGAAGAGGGTCCCGACCTGCTACTATCCGGGAGGGTCCAATGACCAGCTTCTACCGGAGAGGGTCCCGACCTGCTACTATTCGGGAGGGTCCATTGACCAGCTACTACCGAAGAGGGTCCCGACCTGCTACTATTCGGGAGGGTCTATTGACCAGCTACTACCGAAGAGGGTCCCGACCTGCTACTATCCGGGAGGGTCTATTGACCAGCTCCACCGGAGAGGGTCATGCTAGCATACAATCCTTTTTCTTTTCCCTTTTTAACATTCCTTTAAAACCAGTAAAACCTGTAAAACCTCGTGGGAAAATAATAATAATCGAAAACCCCTTAAAATCCGTGAGCCAAGTTTCTCCTTTTAAAATCATCCCCCTCCAAATCCCAAAACGGTGATAATCAATAAACCATAACCCGGGAAAATCCTTTAAAAATCACAGGAAGGGTTTGAACCTCTTTCCCGGCTTGTTTGCCTTTGAAATCCGTAAATCTCATTTTCCCAAATCACCGTAAACATATAAATGGAGGAAATCATATATGCAGGAGAAACCAGTTAAAGAATATAGCATGCAATTTAATTTAAAACAAATGTCCACTTACAGATGCCGCTAGGTCTGCCGGCTACTAGATGGCTGCTCAGCTAGAGCTCCCCCACGTCCTGTACAAAACATATAAACAGGTCTTAAACCCATAATCATAGTGAGGGCAATAATAACACGCTCTACCCATAGCGTTCAACCTTAGCCATCTATCAAAAGTGTGGGTGTCGGCCTCTAACACTCCAAATAGCGTACAAACTCTTAAACACGCTCTCACGCCTAGCCGGTTCACCCTAAACGACCGATTAACCTTTAATTACACAATTAATAATCCCAAACCAACCAAATATACTTAACACCTCAAATAAATCCCTAAAAATTAGCAACTGCCCCTAATGGTCTTCCCTTAATTTTTACAATTTAAATGGGCAAGAAAACTGCCCAAAAAGTGGCGGCTCCGCCACCGCTGGCGGCCGCCGGCAGAAAATCCGGCCAAAATTCCGGCGACCTCGGATCGCCACCAAATTTTACCAGCAGCTTCGTCTCATCATTTGGGACAACTTTCTAGTTCAACTCGAAGGCCAATTCGGCCTCTAACTAGGTCAAAAACCCGATGAACAGTAGACCCCGAAAAATTGCACTACCAAACTTCAAATCCTCAAATCTTCCTACACACTTCGAATCAAGCTACCAAATTCTAGGGGATTGTAGTACACCTAAAACCCATCCTAAACATATAAAGAACTCAACAATTGGTGATCTAGGGAGGGAGAAATTTGATCCCGAAAATCTACTGTACACACCAAGAACAAATCGGAATTTCTCCCGATTTACGGCGAGTTAGGCCGGAAAGCTTACCTAGGATTGAAGTAGACTCGAAGGCCGAGATTTTGGGACCGGTGCGCCGGCGGTTGGTGGCCGGACGGCGGCGCTGTGGCGTGCGCAAGGTCCGGCAGCAATTTCCGATCGGGAGCACGGGGAGAGAGAAAAAGAGGCTGGGTGAAAATCTGATTTTTCACCCCGGTAACTCCTATATATAGCCTTTTAACCGCACAGTAACTTTATACTTTTGTTCGTAACTTCCTCATACGATCTCCGATTTAAGCGTGCTACGTGTCCACGGACTCGTAACGACGTCCTCTACAACTTTCAAGAAGGAAGTTTCCCCAAATTCCTGACCTAACGAAAAGTCAACTTTTTGACCTTTCCCGGTAGAACGGTTACTACGAAATGGTTAAAGATCAAAGTAACTTGGGTAGTAACCGACCGTAAATGGATTCTAGAACCGGGATGTGACAATATGCGTCTCTCCGGAGCAATATTATAAGCATGGATCCTCTACCAAGCTTGAACAAGGTATATGCAGCAGCCCTACGCCATGAAAAGCAAGCAGCAGCCTCGAGTGAAAAGGTTGCTATCACTATCACAACGGAGGCTTCGGCATTTGCAGTCAAGAAGTTTTCCAGGCCTTCAATAGAGAAGGAACTCAACTGTGAAACGTGTGGCATGAATAACCACATCACAAGGAATTTCAGGGCACATCTCAAGTGCACCTACTGCAATGGCAAGGGTCATATCTACAACTATTGCCAGAAAAGAAAAGCTGACCTGGAGAGAGCACAAGAAGCAAGCAAGGTGAATCTTGCAGCCCTATCAATGGAGAACGATGATGGTTTTCCTCTGACAAAGAAGGAGTGTCAACAGATGATGGGGATGATGAGCAAAATAAAGTCTGTTGCTAAGAAACAAACTGATAAACCTCAAATGCTTGAGATGCTACAAACGACTCAGCCATCTGCTAATCTTGTTGGTAAAGTTCCCAACTATCAAGACTTCTCAGGTAAAGCAAATGCTATTTCAAAGGATAGTATTGATGCTATATGGATTTTGGATAGTGGTGCCAGTGATCATATTGTTTGCAATCTGAAATTCCTTAGTTCACTTAAACAAATCAATCATCGTTTGGTGAAACTGCCGGATGGGAAAATGAGCAAAGTGACACATGTTGGGACAATAGTATTCACTGAGAGTCTAATCATTCACAATGTTCTACGTGTTCCGTTGTTTTATCTCAACCTGATCTCCATTAGCAAACTAGTGTTTGATTCATTTCATGTAACCATCTTTCTAAAACAAGTTTGCTTTATACAGGACCTTCGATCGGGAAAGACGATTGGGACGGGAACTGAATGCGAGGGACTCTATTGCCTCAATCTGCCAGGGAAAGGAACATGCAATATGGTCAGTACCAAAACACCAAACCTATGGCATCAAAGGCTCGGATATCCATCTAGTAAAATCTTAGCTATGTTTCCTTTTCTGCACAATAAAACTTCAGATACAAGCAACTGTTCAATTTGCCCTCTAGCCAAACTCACTAGGAAACCATTTCCATTAAGTACTTCTTCCAGCAATTCTTGTTTCGAGTTGATTCATGTAGACATATGGGGAGGATACCATGTCCCAGCTATTTCTGGAGCACAATTTTTCTTAACTATTGTTGATGATTATTCAAGGAGTACTTGGGCTTATCTTATGCAACACAAGTCAGAGGCTCGACCCCTACTTGTTCATTTTGTCAATCTCGTTGAAAACCAATTTTGCAAGAGGGTGAAAATTGTTAGAAGTGATAATGGTCCAGAGTTCAAACACACACAATTTTATTCTTCCAAAGGTATTGAACATCAGACAAGCTGCATCAACACACCACAGCAAAATGGCGTTGTTGAGCGTAAACACAGACATCTCCTCAACATAGCTAGAGCCTTATTGTTTCAAGCACATTTGCCTAAACAGTTTTGGGGGGATGCCATTCTCACAGCCGCTTACTTAATCAACTGAACACCAACATCACTTCTACAAGGGAAAACACCATTTGAAATTTTATTTCAAAAGCCACCAAACTACGGCCATCTTAGGGTTTTTGGTTCTCGTTGCTTTGTTTCCACATATCCCCTCAGACCTAGAAAGTTTGATCCCAGATCCATCGAATGTATTTTCCTTGGTTATCCACATGGTCAAAAGGGTTACAAGGTCTATAGTTTGAAGGAAGAGAAAGTCCTAGTTTCAAGGGATGTTTTCTTCTTTGAGAATGAATTTCCTTATCAGACTGATGTTAGTCCGATCACCATCCCTACAAATCCTCCTCAATCTTCTACTCCAACACAATCACTTACTGATTATGACTATCCCACTCACACCACCACTTCCGCTGATCTACACCAAATGCCTGACACAACATCTCTTCCCTCCTCTCAAACAGAAACACAACCTACCATTACCACTTTACCTCCAACAGAAACACCACCACCAGACACTGTGCCGTCTCCAACAATCCCACCTCGTCGCTCCACCCGACCAACCAAGACCCCAACCATATTGCAGGACTTTCACATTGAGGCAGCCCTCCCTTCTAGGCCTGTTCCGTCGTCTTCATCGAACGAGGTAATTCCTTCAGGCACTCCTCATTCTATCTCTCATGTATTATCATATGATAGACTCTCTCCAAGGCATAAAGCTTTTACTGTCAAAATAACTCTCGACAAGGAGCCTAAGTCTTTTTCTCAGGCAATACACGAACCAAAATGGAGAGAAGCCATGAATAAAGAGATTGAAGTTTTACAGGCCAACAATACATGGAGCTTAGTGTCGTTATCTCTGCATAAGAAGCCAATTGGTTGCAAGTGGGTTTACAAGATCAAGCATAATCCGGATGGAACTGTGGAAAGATATAAAGCTCGATTAGTTGCAAAAGGATACAGTCAAGTTGAAGGAGTTGATTACAGAGACTTTCACACCTGTGGCCAAGCTAACCACTGTACGAGTTCTTCTTGGTCTCGCTTCCATTCAGAGTTGGCATCTCCATCAATTGGACGTCAATAATGCTTTCCTCAATGGTGACTTGTTTGAGGATGTCTACATGCAATTGCCACCGGGTTTCGGATGAAAGGGGGAGACTAGAGTATGTAAGTTGCACAAGTCCCTGTACGGGCTCAAGCAAGCTTCGAGGCAGTGGTTTTTGAAGCTTTCTCAAGCCCTCAAGAGTGTCGGTTTCAAACAAAGCTGGTCAGATTACTCATTATTCGTCCGAAATACACATGGAAAATTCACAGCATTACTTGTCTATGTTGATGATGTGATACTAGCAGGTAACAGCTTACAAGACATAGAAGATACTAAAAGCTTCCTTGCGAAACACTTTAAGTTGAAGGACATGGGAAAGCTCAAATACTTTCTTGGAATAGAGGTGGAAAGATCCAAGCAAGGAATTGTATTGTGTCAACGAAAATATGCACTAGAAATTCTGGAAGATGCTGGTTTCTTAGGTGCCAAGCCTTCTCAGTTTCCTGTGGAACAAAGTTTGGTACTTACACAAGGAGATGGAGCAGAACTGCAAGATGCCTCACAATATCGAAGACTAGTTGGAAGACTCATATACCTCCCAATTACAAGGCCTGATCTTGTCTATGCAGTGCATATTTTGAGCCAATTCATGGACAAACCTCGACAGCCACATCTAGATGCAGCATACCAGGTTCTCAAATATCTTAAGCAAGCGCCTGGACAAGGAATTCTCTTGCCTTCTACAGGCCAGTTGGAATTAAAGGCGTATTGCGACGCCGATTGGGCTCGTTGCAGGGATACAAGAAGAAGCATTACTGGTTATTGCATCTTTCTTGGGAATGCACCTATTTCATGGAAGACGAAGAAGCAAGGGACAGTGTCTAGCTCAAGTGCTGAAGCTGAGTATAGGTCCATGGCCACGACATGTCGAGAAATAACTTGGCTTCCCAATATTCTGAAGGATTTGAACGTAAGCCAACCACATGCAGTAAAGCTCTTCTGTGACAATCAGGTTGCTATTCATATAGCGTCAAATCCCGTCTTCCACGAGCGCACAAAACACATAGAAATTGACTGCCACGTTGTGCGTGAGAAGGTGGAAAGAGGATTGGTCGAAACTCTTCATGTTCGAACAGAAAAACAACCTGTAGACTTGTTCACCAAGCCATTGAGTTCGAAGCAGTTCACTGTACTGTTAGACAAGTTGAGTGTAATCAATATACACTCCAACTTGAGGGGGAGTATTAAGGAGAGCAATCCCAAGTAATTAGGGATTCCTAGAATAGATTGGTTACCATGTTTATCCCTAGAATACTGGATCAGAATGGAACAAACTCTATATATAAGAGGTGTAATATGCATGAATAAAACAAGAAGTCTTTTCTTCATCTTATAATTCTCTTTACATTCTATAGCTTAGTTAAAATGTGATGATATGTAAATTAAGCAATAATTTGAAGTTACTTATATATGTCGGCAGGTAAAGATGCATAAATTAACTGCTCGTATGATTTGTTCGTCTGTATTATTCCAGAATTCTCTAATGAAAAGAGTTTAATCGTGTTATTTTTCTTTGCTACACTACATCACAAATGACTATAGACTACAAGTTTCAGACGACAGAATATATGTATTATGTAGTTTGAAAGTTTTCAATGTATTCAGACGAAATAAAATAAAATTTATGTGGTATGTGTAGGGTGAAAATTCATAAATTTGAATATGTTCCAAATCTGAAACAAGTTAAAAACCTCGTACGCATGTCTGTCTTTTGAAAGAAGCTAAAAGAAAGTTTGAGAAGTGAGAAATTTATCAAAGCTTACACGACATATTTCTGTCGTCTGGATACTTTCAAAGAGTAAGAAAACTAGTTGTTTCCCAAATTGACCTAAGTATGTTGGGAGGGAAATAAGGCCGCGTTTACACTTTAGTCAAAATCAAAACCTGATTCTAAGAGAAAATAAGGTTGTCATTGTCAAAACTCAAAATAGAAACTTAATTATTCCCTCTCTCTATTTCCCATCTCAAATAGACTTGATAAGAGACGTCAGCCATTTACGTTACAGATTTCTTAGCTATCAGACGACAGTTATCAACTGTCGCCTGGAACGTTTTGTGACCTAGTGCTATAATGTTAAAAAATGGCTGCTTGAGACACCTAATGATTAAAGTCTTCTAATTTTTCAATTCCTAAATTAGGGCTCTCTTTTAATTTGCAATTGATAAAAAGATGCTCTTATATAATTAATAATGTTAAATAAAGACTATTTTGACACAATTTGATTCCCGTTATACCTTTTCGTTAATTTCAAACCTATACAATCAATAAACCTAGCCTATACAGTATCTCTCTCTTTCTCTCTATTTCCCTCTTCTCTCTCTCAATTTCGATCGCGATCTGCCATATCGACAAGGACGTCTATAACACCTTCGATTATCACCGGAAAGAGAGCACATCTACTCATGATTCGAGATCAGAGTAGAGAGATCAGCTCATGGAGTCGAGTAAGCTACTCGAAATGATTGTGAAGAAGCTTAAAGCCCTGGCCCATGGACAAAAGAGACCATTCCTCTTGCATCATTCATCCTCTGGCTGGAGACGAGTCAGAAGTGAGCACCACCGTCGGCTCCCTCGATAAGCTCAATGAGGTGGGCATCGAGTCCGAGGAGCGCTTGTACCCTGACCTGAGCAAAGTTTGATGGGGCTTCATTCGCAAGGTTTACGACATCTTGTCCGCTCAGCTTCTCCTCACCACCACCATCTCCTTCGTATCATTGTTCTCTACACTTTCGTCAACAACCTCCTCAAGGGCATCCTTGGCCTTCTCTTGTTCTTTGCCTTACTTCTTTTCGTCTGTGAGTACCTTCCAAACCCTAATTTCATTTTCAATTTATGGTTTCAGTGATTGTTTGTGTAAATGTTGGATCTGGATTGTTCGAATGTGAGATTAGAAGTTATAGATTAGGAACAAAATTCATATTTGAATATCTAGTTTGTAGGATTTGCGATTTTGATTGGTGCATTTAATTGCGGTGATTACGTTACACTACCAGGATCAGTAGTTTGGCCGATGAAAAATTTTTGTCTGCTTGTTAGCTAAATTCGTCGACAAAAACTCGTCGGCAATAACTTTAGCCGACAAAATAAAAGTGGTTGTCGGCTATAGTTTCACACTTAGCCGACGATTAGTTTCTATATTTTTTGACGAAATATTAATATATTCGTCGGCTAAAGTATTTAATAAAAAATAACTATAGCCGAAGAAATTTATGATAATTCGTCGGCTAAATATTGAAAAAAAATATATATAAAATATAGCCGACAAATTATTGTAAATTTTGTACCCAACGAATAGGCCATATTTCGTCGGCTAAACATTGAAAAAATTAAAAAAATACTATAACAGACGAATTATGGTAAATTGTGTCGGCTATAAGTCCATTCCAGCCCGAAATTGCTAAATTACCATTCCAAACAATTTCATATAACCAACAACAGCATCAAAAGTGACAACACTTTTTTCATTAAAATATTTATAAATTGTTCATAAACACATAAAACTATATAATTATTTAACTATATAAAATCTATATCATCTAAATCTATATCTGCGTCAAGAGGAGGTTGCGGCGGCTGAGGTATGGGTATAGGCGTAGGCATGGGCGGAGCCGGAAATCCCTGAAGCTGGGTAGCTGAAAACTCTTGCAAGTATTGAAACATTTGCTACTGTTGTGCTTGCTAGGTGGCATATACTGCCGCATTATACTCATGTAAAGCAACAGTATAGGCTGTCTGGGAGGCTTGCTATTTTCGTAGCATCTGAACTTCCGCCTCTACCTGAGTCATCCTGCTGCTGGTCGAGGCTGTCTTTTTTTGAAATCTTGAAGTGGTCTTCAGTACCCCCTCGTCCATCCTTCCTAGACCCCGGTAGTAGAAGTTTCCTCGCGGTGGAAATGATGTGCCCATGATCCTCGTCCCAACCCTGAGATTTGAAGTGTCGATACGGGACATGGCTTCGGACATGTCTTCCTCCTGCATGTCCGACCATGTCTCCCTCACAATAGCAGTCATCACCTCGTCACTAGACTGCCTGACCTTCGCCTAATTGGATAGAAAATATATATATATATATATAATTTAATTTTTTTTTAAAAACGACTTACAATATCCTCCAAGGCATCATGATATGTCTTCTCGTACGCATAGACGTAACAATGGAAAACGGCTACGTAGAAGAAAGACCAGCTGTTGCAAGAAGAGGAGGCGACACTCTGAAGGTTAGCCCCTTTGGATGATCAAGTGCAGAAGCTACAGCAAGACCTCGCATCCATAAAGGCCAGCTAGAAGGCAAAATGTGCAAGGGTCAGGGAGGTGGGGGTGAAGTCTACCGGGAGAGCAAGAATTACAAGAAGCAGCTGCAAGTGGCCTACAACAAGGGGCAAGAAGATATTTTCAAGGTCAAGGCCAAGGGAAATTATTGATGACTCGGGGATGCAAAGGTGGTATGTAGACCGGGCTGCAAGCAGGAGATTCGATAGTTCGAGTCAGGACCCAAGCTCTCATCCAGGTGCGTAGCCCCCTTCAGTTCGTCCCTCAAAAGGTGTCCGCCCTCAAGTGTCGGCACCTATGACTGGGCCTTGTCCCGTTGCTCCACGTCCCCCGCCGCTAAAAACCGTCGCGACACCGACACCGGTTGTATCCCAGCAGAGCATGGGAGAATTTGGGGACACATACCAGAGTCGAGGCCAAGGTAGAGTAAAGAGTGGCGGCTGAGATGATTTTTGCTTTATATGTATTGTTTTTTTGTATGGCTTTGTTAGCCATCTAAGACAATTTTTTCTTTGCCTTGACAACCAAGTTTAAACATTTGTCTGTTTTGCTATATTGAATGAAACTTTTTAATGTCAGTGTTTTTGTCTCGTGGTCCCGCGACCGATTTTTGTGAGTAGGAGTGTTGAGAACATAACAGGTACTTTCAATACTGTAAGCCGCTAGTGGGCAAGGTGTACATGGTAGTAATCGCTAGCGGACCGTACACTTGGGGAAAAGAAAATGGATTAAAAAGAACAAAGCAAATCCCTAGATAGGGAAGAGATGGAGGTGTTACGAGTTCCAGGGTGGGGGAGGACTCATCCATCAGTGTCTCGTAAGTAAAATGTGGCTAGTCCCGAGACGTCAACAATCTCATAGGGCCCTTCCCATTTATCTTTAAGACCTATGGGGTGGGGGTAACTTTTTTCATGACCCAATCTCTAATTTTGAGGGGCCTTGGGATTACTTTCTTGTTGTAGTGCCTCGTTACACATTGTTTGTTGTTGCTATTGCACATGTGAGCTTTGTACCGACGTTGTTCAAGGAGATCCATGTTAAGGCGCCGGCCTTTAGTATTGGTTTCGGGGTCGTATCCCATGACTCGAGTGCTATAAACCTCCATCTCGACAAGGATGATGGCTGTATCGTAGGATTGCAGGTAAATGGATTCCCCTGTCGTTGTCATGGGAGTTATGCAAAGTGCCCATAACACCTCCGGGAGCATGTCTGCCCATAATCCTTTATGGTGTTCTAGCTTCTTTTTAAATTTTTTCTTGATAAGCTTATTGATGGCTTCCATCTGATCGTTGTTTTGTGGGTGAGCTAGAGAGGCATAGAACAAGGCAGTTCCCTGTGCGGATTCAAACTCCTGGAAAGCTTCAGTAGAGGTTGCGTCATAAGAAAGTGATTACTCTTTCGGTAGTGAAAGTGGCAACTTCTTCGACTTCTACCAATTTGGTATTGTAGTCGACAATGACGATGGTGTATTTCAACTGTCCCGGAGCTGTAGGGAGCTTATCCACGATGTCAAGTTCCCATTGACTTAAGGGAATCGGGGAGTGGATAATGGAGAGAGGGAGGGAGGGTGATGAGAAAAGTTGGCAAATTTATGGCATTGTAGACAAGCGCCCACCACAGCTATTGCATCATCTTCAATTGTGGGCCAATAATACCCGGTCCTCAAGGCCTTATGCATGAGGTTCCGGGCTCCCGCGTGGTTGTCACAGACTCCAGCATGGAGTGATTTAAGCACTGTCCGTCCTTAATAGGAGCATTTTTATGTTACGTTATTATTGTTTAACCCTATACTTTTCTTTGTTATTACGTGTTATTCTTAGATAATTTATTTACTTGTGTGTTTATTAGGTTGTCCAAAGCAAACTAGGAAAAGAAGGCTAAAAGAAAGAAGTTGAGAGGAATTCTAATGTATTGTAGATTCTTGATGAACCGAGGATTCCCTGACCCTTGAAGCTCAATAAAAGATGGAGAAAATAGATGAGGACCAAACAGAAAATAGAGGAGGATTTAGACACATAAACAGAAAATCCGTCTGAAATCATTAGTCAACTTCGATAGATGATTGTGATCAGCTCACAACGATCTAGGAGATGTGCTATATATCAACGGAAAGCTACGGATCCTCAATACCTATTTTGATGAAGAAGATATAACCGTTTTAGTGGCCGAATGTCAGTCTGCCCGAATTTCTAATTTGACCAAAACTTCTATTGTGAGACCCAAAGCACATTGGCAAGCCCATGGACGAGTTTTGAGGGTTTCTTAACCCTAATTACATGTGAAAACAGAGGGGAACACAGCATAAGAGAGAAGAGGTCGCCAAGCTATCAGAGGAGAGGAAGTGAAGTTCTCAACCTAGAAAATCGCTCCCTCAAATCAGAAGATTGATTCTTCTCTTGTTCTTCATCTTTCATAATTTGATTTCTTCTTAAACTCAATTAATTACTTTTGTGTGTTTTCAAAGATGATGAGTAGCTAATTTTCTTTTAGTTAGGGGCTTCTTACAAGCGCTAGACATGGTGTAACTATGATGTTGGTGTTTAATTGATTGTTCCTTGAGTTCGGATATTTATTAGTTTATTGTTTTCTCAATGATCATCATATCTACTTACATTCTAGAGTAGCGAGTGAATGACTTGAGCCACATTCATATAAACCAATATCTAGGTAGATTAGGACAACATCAGTACCGATATTACCTAGCCTTATTCCTAATCCTTTAGACCTTAATGACTTCTAGGTGAGAGCAATATGAGAACATCACTTTAGGCTCCATTATAGATGCTAAGTTAAGTAGAAAATATTATTCTCTTAACATACAAAGTACGAAGGATTTGTAGGTTGAGTTGAACACATCATTGACTTAACTTGAGTAAGGATTTCTAAATGAACTGAACATTTTAGTAAACATATCATAGGTGTATTCATTGTCTAGTGGCGAGAAGTACTTCCTAACTAGTTTTTGTTATTTTAATTCTAAAACCAAAAACCCTAAATTTAGTTTTCTGTTTTTGATCATTCTGGCCGTTAAATTTCTGATTTTTTTACCATAGAAAAACTGCACAGTTTTTCCCAAATTTTGTGTGTGTCTAGTTTGTCCAGTTAAAATTTAGTAATTTTTCATTGAGTCTAGATACAATTTTTAATTTCGTCTTGCTTTGTTTCAGAGTCATATTTGCAATTGTTAAGCCACAATCTTCTGCGAGAGACTCTTACTTTTCTATACTACCATTGACAACTCAATTGTAATTGTAGGGTTAATTTATAAGTCTATTTTTAGGCTTAGAAAATTTGGCGTTGTTGCCAAGGATAGTTTTTCCCTTGATAATTGCATATCTTTCTTTGAGTTTTAGTTTGCTTTGTTTTCCTAATCTTCTTTTGTTTTTGTGTCACTAGGTACTCTTAATTGTTTTGTATGTCAACTCGGAGCTGTGGGAGCACTAACCTTTTTCATTTGAATCATGAGATTGAACGCATAGCTAGGTCGCATCAGAAACGTGCATCATAACGCATGGGAGAGGAAAATAAAGATTCATTGCCTTTTCCACCGTTTCTACCGTAGTCATCTGTTCCACCTTCACCTATCGAGCTACAACAAGCAGTGAGCACACCTCTTCCTCTTGTACGTTTACATTCGGACTCGGAAGACTCTTTCAAATGTAGTGAAGGCAAGGAGGAAGAGCAGCAAATAGAGATGGAAAACGCGAGTCGCACATTGAAGGAGTTGACGACACTAACTGTTGTACAACAACCCCTTTGCATAACATATCATGCCGACGCTCAAAGCTTTGAACTCAAGTCAGTCATCCTTCATCATTTGCCTAAGTTTAATGGTTTTGGAACTGAGGACCCTAATCTTCATCTCCATGACTTTCATATGATTATTACCGGGATAAAGCCTGACAATGTGCAAGAGGATCATGCTAAAATGTGTGCCTTTCCATTTTCTTTGGAAGGAAGGGCAAGAGAATGGCTATACTATCAACCTACAGGATCTATGACAACATGAAATGAAGTTCAACAAGCCTTTTTGGAGGAGTATTTTCCAGCAACTAAGGCTGCAAGCATTATAAAAAAAATATGTTCAATTAAACATATGCTAGGAATGTCTTTTGCAGAGTACTATGAGAGATTCAAGCGGTTTTTAGCTTCATATCCCAATCATCTAATAGCTGACCATCTTCTCATAGTTTCTTTTTATGGACTATGCAAGTCTGATCATCTTATGGTTGATGATGCAAGTGGATGAGCTTTTGTGAATAAAACACTCACGCAAGCTCATGAATTATGTAAAACTATAACTACTAATGCTAAGAATTATGGAGGGAGAGATGTGATGACACAGAAAAGTGTCAATGAGGTAAGTTCTACTTCTAAGAGAGTTTTACTGGTATTTCCATTTTTCCTTTTCCAGGCAATGCTTTTGTTTTTTTACAGGGAGAAACTTCCTGATATTCGTGAAGTTACAGGTTCATCATCTTTGTGCACATTCAATGTCATGATGCAGCATGTTAGCTGCTGCATACCTACATAACCTAGAGCGACTGAAGTTGTGTGAGTCAAAGTTGTGTGAAGAGATCACTACTAAAACAATGACCGCCACATTGGCCGTTGTTGAGCAGCATCACTGTCACAATTGAAGGCTGTGTGTCATAAATTTTCATCAAAGTCGAAAAACTTGTGAGGTGGGTGTTGCTCTTAGATTCTGGGGTTCAAGGTTTCAACATCACTATCCACACCTGTGGCATCAAGTGTGGGAAGTTTGATTTGCACACCTGAGTGACTTGTACAACTTCAATATAACCACTGGATCATTTTATTTATCCTTTTGTCACAATCGTAGCTCTTGTGATGCCAACAGTCTGTCGATCCCGCCTAGTCTGCTAAGATCAGTGTGGGAGCATCTCTTGGATCTGAAACCCCGAATTGAAGCTCAGATCTTCCCTTCCGACCACCCAAAGTGTGAAGGAGATCCCACCTTTCCTCCATCTTTCGCCACGACATTGAAAGGAATTTGTGTCCACCAGTACGGCGTTGGTTCTCGAAGATGAGATTGGTGGTAGTATGTTCATCTTGATGGGCGAGGAAGCCGAATGTCGATCGTTCTTTAGATCTATGATTTTGCGTGCATTTGATTTTGTGTATATCTTTGTGGTTTGTTAATCAGTTTTGAAATTGGCAATGTAACTAGCAAGTAAGATGGAGATGTAATTGTAGAGGTAAGGGTTGAAATGCATATGTAGCTATCCATGTAACTATTAAAAGTCATAAAACTATCAATGCAACCGACAATGTAACTAGCAATGAAACAATCGAAAGTCATGTAACTGGTAATGTAATCAGCAATGAAGCTACCTTTCTTTTTACATAACATGGACACGTAAAAGGTACATAACTAGCAATGAAACAATCGAAAATCATGTAACTAACAATGTAATCGGCAATGAAACTACCTTTCCTTTTACATAACATGGACATGTAAAAGGTAGATAACATGGTGTAAGTGATAAAATGCATATGTAGCCATCAATGAAACTATTAAAAGCCATAAACTACCAATGCAACTAACAATGTAACTAGCTTGTTACATTGCTACCAACGCAGTTGGGTAGTTTTATAGGCAAGGTTCTAAAAAACGGTCTAGGTGGCGCCTAGATGCTCAGCGGCAGCCGGCCGCTCCGATTTCATCCTAAAAGACGCCTCTAGGCGGCAGGCAGATTTCTGACCTATTAATCGACTGGGCGGCTGAGTAATCGGCTCGCGGGCTAGGCGGACCAGGAGGGTTGGGAGGATTTGATCCATTTTTTTTGCAGTTTTGACCTGTTTTTTAATGCTCGACCTCGAACACATCCAATTGATAGTACAAACGGGTTCTGGGCTTCAAATCTGGGTTTTTACTGCAACTAAATGAAGAGGAAAAGAATAGAGAGAGAAGCAGAAAGAGGGAGTAAAAGAACCAGAGAACAGTGAGGAGGGAGACGACACGAATGATTTTGTCAATTTGTCTTGAGCAGTGGGCGATGAGGACAGTCCGGGAAGCTTCATTCTATGAAGTCGTCGGCAAGGTCTGATGAAGAGTTTTAGATGCGTAAGACAGAGGATAATAATGGTTAGGTACTTAGGTTAATGGTTAGGTTAATTGCTCCGAGTACGGACTCTACATGGATCTAGTGGGCTTATCACATGACCACAATCTTTTGACTTTTCAAAAACTAACTGAACACTAAAGTAATGGCTATAATATCTAAAATTTTATGTATTTTATTATTTTGAATATCTATTTTAATCGTATTTACATGATTATTTATTACCACAAATAAATAAATAAATAAATACAAAAAATAGAAAACCAATTAATCCATGATTAATCCCCGATTAATCACAGATTAATCTTTTGGGCATTGTCTACCCGACTAACGCCTAAAGTTTTTTAGAACATTGTTTATAGGTAGTTACATTGGTAGTTGGAAAACTTGTTACGTGTATTTATTCACATGGACTGCAAAAAATATAAAAGTAACTAGTCTTGTAACTAACTAAGTAACTAGTCATATAACTACATTAATAACTAATCATGTAACAACCTAAATAATCAAATAACTATTCATATAACTATCAATGTAACAAAATAACTACCGAAGTAAACAAGTAATTAAGTATCTATCCATGTAACTAGTCAAGTAACTAAGTAACAATTCATGTAACTACTGATGCGGACCAATACCAAAATCATGCAACAATTAAACACAACAATATAACCACACACTACACAATTCATAATTTGAAACACTAAAACACATGCACAGTAATCTAAGATAACAAAAACCCATTCAACATTTAATGTAAACTAGACAAATTACCTAAAATGCCAAACACAAAGGCCATAACATGAAGATCAACGGCCGCTAATCTTGAATGTCAAGCTCATAGGCTATATATACTAGATACATTTCTTACCACAGCAGAAAACCAAGCAAAATCATATATAACACAGTTCAGGAATATGTCGGTTTGTTGAACTTGACATGGACAAAGCTCTCTACAGTTGACACCAGACATGAACAAAGCATTGGAAATGTATTTTATAGAGATCACCATACTAAAGACCAGCTATTTGAGTTTTCGAATCCCACCAGACCTTAAGACTCGAATCAGCAGTGCCGTAATGGTGGATCCTTGAACAAAATGAAAAACAACACTAATTGTCTAATTGCATCCTTCACAGAACATTTCATCATTGTTTTAATTCCAATTAATCCAACTTTCATTCCCACAACCAAGCTCTATGGTCTGTACCTCAGTATTACAGTCCACACCCAACAAGAAAGAAATTTTAACTCTTAATGCATCTCCGGAAATCTGTTCAATTTCCACACAATCTTTCACTACAAATCTGCTCTCTTTGAATATACAACTACTCCCCAACACACCCTAAACCTCCATTTCCAGTTATAATTCAATAAAAATCTCAACATCTATTCCGGCACTCGTTAATTCCAATCAAAATTATGAACATTTACTCATACATACGCTATAAAATCCAAGCTACCAATTTCAAAAATTGATATATATATATATATATATATCATCCTTTACCAAATCAAAATACATAGAAAACCTAATCTTGAGCTCAAATAAGCTGAAACCAAAACCAAGAACGTACTTGAGGGCCATTTTCCGGTAAGTGCTTTCCTGGTCGGTGGAGTTCCTGGAGACGCAGAGGATCTCATAGGGGTCTCACAGGAGCTGTTTCGCAGCTTCAGACTTCTCCGATTTCGATTTTTTGTTCGACGGCATCTTCCGAATTCAAATTCGCCGGCGGAGGACCTGTTCACCAAAACCCTACCGAAAATTTCACGATTACGAAGTGGAAATCAGCCTTATTTCCGGCAACCATAGCATCTGGATAGCCTCGAAGACCCTAGAATCGCTGGAGGGTGACACCGGTGTGGTAGTAGACCTTGAAAAAATCCTTAGGTGAGAAGAGAGGTCGCAGTTACTTTTGATGCAGACCAAGACCATATGGGACTTGGATAGGAGCCCAATCTCTGTCGAATAAGGAAACTTGGAATGTAAATTTATATAGGGCCCTTCAACGACGGATTGGACATTACACAAACTATTAATCATAAAATTATATTCAACCTCCGTATATATATCTCATCACTCCACACGCACCTCACGTCACGCTAAATAGGTGGGTCATTCTCAACTCATTCCACGTGACTTCTTTAAGTGGGGAGTCCACCCCGCTATATTTCAATTTTGTTGTATTGTTTTTCTTTACCATGAAAAGTCGTTGATATATATATATATATATATATATATATATATATATATATATCAACCTTTGGATTTGATAAAACGTGGGTTATGATCATATAAGTGGGTTATATACCTCCAAGTGTTTTAATATATATCAAAGGTTGAGAGGTTTTTAATATATAAGTGTTGCTCTGATACCAGAGACCACGGAAGCAAAGCATAAGTTTAAAACATAATTGAATTTAAAACATAGTACAACTGAGTTTAACACATTCAGAACTTAAAATTAAATTACAAATAAACTTACTAATTCAAAACCGATGCATGAAGTTTTGGGGTGAAGAAAGAAAGGGAACTATTAACTAAGGTAAACTGTTTAATCAGAGAGCTGGAGAGTTTCTGAGAATGAAAAACTTGGGAGAAGAATTTCTGAAAGAAAACTTGAAGATGACTGAAGGAGGGGAGCTCCTTATAAAGGACTTGAGGGTTTCGGGAATCACGCTGGGGGAAACTGCTTTTACTGGAGGGAATCTGCTTTTACTCAGAAATGGACAAAACAGGAAGCAGCACGATTAGCTGTGTTTTGCCATGTGAGTGAACAGTAAAAAGTGAATTTACTATTCATGAATAGTGACTTGTCTTCAGATTTCAAAAGGATCCTGACTATCTTGATACTGAGTTTGTTCATACCAATTAGTTGGTAATTTTGATGTACTGGCAAGCTTCTGAGGGCTTGTATAACTTTTCTGACTGTGGGTCGAAGAGTGAGAAGAAGAGGATTCTTGGGCCCTTTCTTCTTGGGCTTCTTCTTCAATTTTAACTTGGGCTGCTTGGGACAGTAACTGGTCTGCTAACTGCTTGATTTCTGCTGAGCTTAATCCTTTGCTGGATGAGGATGACTCGGTTATTTCTTTTCCTCTTGATTTTGGTAACTGTGAAGTTGGGGTAAGGGCCAAAGGCGGCAGACTTGGAGTGACTGATGCTGATGCGGCTTGGACTGGAAATTCAGTATTGAAGGCTTCAATGATGCGTTCAGATTTGAATTTGTCCCACCACTTGACTAAGTATTTCCGGCTGACTATGTAATCCTGTAATTCGAAATGCCATTTGAAAATCCAAGGGACTTTGTATTTGGCAATGAAGTGTAGAGTGACTGGAAAGCATTTCTCATAGTCTGAGAATTCTCAAGTTGTGGAAAATTCAGAGACTAAAACCTGAAGAGCTTCTGGAAGGATGCCGATTGGGCACCCAAAGGTGCTCCACCAATTTTCAAACCACATTGGGAACTTGCCATTGAATTTGTGGTCAAAATTGAGGAACCAAGAGTGACTGAAATCTTCGTTTTGATGCATGAAAATTTTGAACCATGCATCTTCATAATCATAATAATTAAAAATTAACTCGCATTCTTTGTGGAAAGTGTATGGGGGATCTTTCCAATCAGATAAATGAATAATGTTTACTATATACAAAGAATGGTAAAGTAACTTAGTTGAATCTTTGGGATCAAAAATCCCTTTGATTGTGACTGATCCTGTTGCAAAGAGAATATCCCTGTAGTATTTGAGGGAATGACTTGGGTGATTAGGAACAAAAAAGAAGCTTGGTGGGCAGTAATACTTGACTATGGAGATTGGGTTCTTTAGGTGACTCATGTTTGTCTCAACACAAAACATGTCTTGACTAGTGCGTAAAACATAAGGTGATGATTTACGAAAATTGGGCTTGGAAGGATTGGGGGTGCTGACTTTGAAAGGATCATGGGGATTAACCAGGGCTGACTGGAAACTGGGCTTATTTGGGCCAAGAGTAGTGCCAACGTAGTTGGGCCTAATAGGATTTTGACTGGAATAGGGGATTAATTCTTGTTTTACTAATTGCTGACCTTGGGGTTTTTCTTCAGGTGGGCTTTGGGGATTTTTCCCCGTTTGTGATCTGGTCCTCATGGGAGGATGCATGAGTTGATCCCTGAAGAAATTCTCTGGTTAGAAAATCAGGGATATGATTGTCACTGCCTTTGATGAATGCAATTTCAAAATCGAAAATACTTAAAATTGCTTGCCAACGAGCAAAAATCTGTTTACTAGCAATATTTTGAACATCATTTTCCAAAACGTGTTTAGCACTTTTGCAGTCAACACGAACTAAAAATTTTTGATTTAATAAGTCATCTTGAAATTTACTAATACATAAAACAATAGATAAAATTTCTTTTTTAATAGTACTATAATTGCGTTGTGATTGTGACCAAGCTCCAGAATGGAACCTAACTATTTGTTCTGGCTGATTGGGAGAGATCTGTTGCTTAAGGATACCTCCATAGCCTAATTCTGAGGCATCAGTTTCTACAATTTTAAAAGAGTCTGTTAAGGGAATTCCTAGACAAGGCAGAGTTTTCAC
The DNA here is from genome assembly GCA_951800085.1 of Comarum palustre. NCBI lineage: Eukaryota > Viridiplantae > Streptophyta > Magnoliopsida > Rosales > Rosaceae > Comarum > Comarum palustre. The sequence continues at coordinate 7,714,469 of OX637580.1, forward strand.
ATGAGTTTTGATTTCTTGAACAAGAGTAGTATGAATGGAAGTCCAAGGAGGAGGGTTTTTCTGTAATCTGTCAAAAAGTGGTTTCCATTTTTGTCTGAGATTTTGATAGAATTCAGCAACATAATTTAGGGAACCTAAAAACCTTTGGAGTTGGTTTTTATCTAAGATAATATCTGGGAATTTATCAGCAAATTGAATAACACTGTTGATTGGAGTGATTTGGAGTTGGTGAATACTAAATCCTAGAAATCGTATATTTGTTTGGAATAATTGAATTTTTGAAGCCGAAATTACGAGTCCATTGGTTTTGATGATCTGAAAGAATTGGTGTAAATGTTTCCAATGTTGTTCAATGGATTGTGAAAATATTAGAACATCATCAATGTATACGATTAAAAAATGACTATAAGGATTGAGTATATCGTTCATGATGTTTTGGAATTCACTTGGGGCATTTTTGAGCCCAAAGGGCATTACATTCCATTCGTAATGACCGAAAGGGGTGACAAAAGCAGTTTTGTATTTGTCATCTTCATGTATCTGCATTTGCCAAAAACCAGATTTCAAATCGAATTTGGAGAATATGACTGATTTATTTAATCTGTTAATGAGATCTCGTTTATTAGGAATAGGGTATCTAATCCATTCTAAAACAGTATTAAGTGGTTTATAATTAATTACTAACCTTGGGGTACCCCTTTCAAGTTCAGCATTTTTCTGAACGTAAAAGGCAGCACACGACCATGGAGATTTACTATGTCTAATGATTCCTTTGTGGAGTAGGTCTTGGATTTCCTTTTTACAGAATTCCATTACTTCGTGATTCATTTGTATTGGTCGTGCTTTCGTTGGAATATTCTTTTCATTGAAATCCTTTATATATGGAAGGGTAACAATATGTTTCTTCCTGTGCCAAAGGCAGTAGGAATATCGGAGCATAATTCTTTAATAATTTTCTCTTCAAAATTCTTAATTTGTTGTTGGAGTGATGGATTATATAACTGGTCATCAATTCTCTTAAAATTAATTTCTTCTTTAAGAAAAACTATTTGTTTTTGTTTTGATTGGACCAAATTAATTGTTTTTGAGATTGAATTGTCTTGAAATGCTTTTAATGTATGTATTTCAGGATTTGAAAGAAAAGTAAACTTAACTGGTTCACCAAATGGGTAGGTGATAATACCATTGTATTCAGTTGTATATGGGTAAAGTAAAGTAATAAAAGAAAGACCTAGAATTACTTTGTCAGTTAAATTTTGGACCAGAACAAAAGATGTTTTAAAACAAACATTTTTGACAAACATGGGCTTTAGAGATTTCATATCTAATGTTCATTTTTGAGCCGTTAGCAGACCTAAGGGACTCTTTTGTTTTTTCAAAATATTTAGAGGGAATTAGTCCTTCTTGAATACAGTTAAGGTCTGCACCAGAATCAATGAGTGCAGTGGTAATTAATTGAAAGTCTTTTATTTGTAATTGAATAGTGACATACCATTTTTTTAAATTAATCTGTTGAATAATATTGATAGTATTGTTTTCAGAGATTTCTTCTTCACGTAATATGGATGGTTCTAGAATATCTTCATTTGGGAACTGTTGTAACTTGAGAAATTGGGTATCAATTTTTAATATGTTTAAATTGTCTTTGATGTCTTTATTTTCACAAATAAGATTTAAATGTTGATTTTAAAGTTTGTATTTGTGTTTTAATGGTTTTGATTTCATGTTGGAGATCTTGAAGTGTGATTTCTTTTTTTTTATTTTTAAATTTATCAAAAGTTGTAGTAAGAGATATTTTCTCTTGGGGAGTTTTGGTTGTATTTTCTTGAGTGATTAAATTTTTCAATTTTTTAAGGTATTCTGCTTTAGTTCTGGATTATCAATTTTTCCTATTAAGTCAATTAATAGTTCTTCTTGTTTTGAGAGAACATTAATTGTTTTTGACTTATAGCAAGTATCTCCACAACCTAAAGCAATTTCAGGTGAGGAATAACTAGCAGAATCATCTGAAGAGGAAGATGAATTTAGTTGTAGAGATTCATCTTTACTTTGGTCAATTTCAGAATCTGTGTCTTTTAATTCTAAGATTTGAATAAGTTTATCTTGATCTTCTTTACTAGTAATTATTTGTTTGATGGTATTTTTGACTGGGCATTTATTGGCAAAGTGTCTGGGTTTGTTACATTTGTAACATTTGGTGTTGCTTTTATCAAAATTTTTGTAACTCCAAAGCTTTGCTTCCGTGGTCTCTGGTATCAGAGCCGTAAGAGTTATGATCATGTTATTATCATCAGTTAATTAAATGTTCTCAAACCTCAGGTGGCGGACTACTGCCTAGGTGTGATCTTTGAGTTCATATGTTTTTCATTCAATTATATTTGGATCCTCAAACCCCAGGTGGCGGACTACCGCCTAGGTGTGGTTTCTGAGTTTGTTCTTTGAAACCTATTTATTTTTGTGAAGTGATTGTTTCTCTGCCCTTTTACTTTAATTTATTCTGGTTTTTCCTTTCTGTTCTTCCTGTCTTTAGCCTTAGTTTTCTCCACCCAAACAGTAAGTTTCCAGGACCAAACAGTAAGACCCAAGTGTGGCCTGAGCGGTTGCGGCGTGAGCGGAGAAGAGAAAACTTAGTCCTTTAGACACTTAGTCCTTTCAGGAAAACCTCTTTATCTTTAAAGTTTCAGGTCAGCGTTCCGATCCCTTCTAATTATGAGTAGACTCTTTAGATCATCCTCAGTTACCTCCAGTTCCAGTAGATCCTCCTCCCTTAATAGGATTCCTACTATAGTTAATGAAGAACAATTAGAATATCAGTCAAATGACAATATAGATATAAACGATTGGAACATTCCAAAAGTTCCCAGTAAAGAAATTTATAAGAAAAAATGGTCTTTGACCGCCTTTAATAATGAACACCATATTAAAACAGTTGAACAAGTTTTTTTTTCAGAAGTTCCTCTCTCAAGTTTTTCATTCTCAGAAACTCTCCAGCTCTCTGATTAAACAGTTTAGTTTAGTTAATAGTTTCCCTTTCTTTCTTCACCCCAAAACCTCATGCATCGATTTTGAATTAGTAAGTTAATTTGTAATATTGTTTTAAGTTTTGAATGTATTAAACTCAGTTGTATTATGTCTTAAATTCAATTATGTTTTAAACTTATGCTTTGCTTCCGTGGTCTCTGGTATCAGAGCCGTAAGAGTTATGATCATGTTATTATCATCAGTTAATTAAATGTTCTCAAACCCCAGGTGGCGAACTACCGCCTAGGTGTGGTCTTTGAGTTCATATGTTTTTCATTCAATTATATTTATGAAGATGCATGGTTCAAAATTTTCATGCATCAAAACGAAGATTTCAGTCACTCTTGGTTCTTCAATTTTGACCACAAATTCAATGGCAAGTTTCCAATGTGGTTTGAAAATTGGTGGAGCACCTTTGGGTGCCCAATCGGCATCCTTCCAGAAGCTCTTCAAATTTTAGTCTCCGAATTTTCCACAACTCAAGAATTCTCAGACTATGAGAAACGCTTTCCAGTCACTCTACACTTCATTGCCAAATACAAAGTCCCTTGGATTTTCAAATGGCATTTCGAATTACAGGATTACATAGTCAGCCGGAAATACTTATTCAAGTGGTGGGACAAATTCAAATCTGAACGCATCATTGACGCCTTCAATACTGAATTTCCAGTCCAAGCCGCATCAGTCATTCCTCCGGTCACTCCAAGTCTGCCTCCTTTGGCCCTTACCCCGACTTCACAGTTACCAAAATCAAGAGGAAAAGAAATAACCGAGTCATCCTCATCCAGCAAAGGATTAAGTTCAGCAGAAATCAAGCAGTTAGCAGACCAGTTACTGGCCCAAGCAGCCCAAGTTAAAATTGAAGAAGAAGCCCAAGAAGAAAGGGCCCAAGAATCCTCTTCTTCTCACTTTTCGACCCACAGTCAGAAAAGTTATACAAGCCCTCAAAAGCCTGCCAGTTTATCAAAATTACCAACTAATTGGTATGAACAAACCCAGTATATATATATATAACTAATTGGTATGAACAAACCCAATATATATATATATACAACGACTTTTCATAGTGAAGAAAAACAACACAACAAAATCGAAAAGTAAAAAAAGACTCTTCTCCCATTAATTAAAATATGCATCAAACACGGTTCTTCAACCTTCTTCATAATAATAGCCATAAATCCGAGAATTCCCAATAAAATAAACATAACTCAAATTTCCGCCGATTTAAACCAATGACTTACGGAAGGAGAGCAACCCACCTTTCTGGTCTACTAGCTCAGTATAAGAAATAAAATTAATGTTGCTTATAAATAAATGAAAACATTGGTGCACGCATATCATTAAAATAGAAAGTCCACTCATAGTACTTAATGCGATCTTAATGCTCGGGAAACTCATCGAGCGCTACCTTGAAATATCCACATGTTCGAGTCCATCTCACGTTCGACAATAGGTTGTACAATTAATCAAACATATCAGTCTTTAATACTGTTGACTTGATCTTTTCCTAGTTTGACTAGGAATTCATACTTTAACCAGGAGTTTACCAAACTCATTTCCTTTAACGACTTTTCAACCTTTAGATTTAATTCTGATTATTGACTCGAAATATTGCTTTCCAATAGTGTCAATTAATACTTCTCGAGTCGATCTTTTTCTTTAGTTTTGACCAAGATTCTCGAGTAGACCAGGAAGTTATTGTTTTGACCAATTTCTATTTAAATATATGATTAACTTATTTTACCTGGTTAACCAAGATTGACTTTTCTTTATAACAATCAACTTTCCAAAAGGGAAAGTTTCTCAAAATGGAAACTTTCTACTTATAGTAAGTTTTCTGTAGTTAACTGGACTTAACAATTAACGGCAATTTTACGACTTTAAGCTTATCGAGGTAAAATCGATTTCTACCTCTTTGATTTCTGCTGGAAATTCTGCTGTTTCGCCGAGTTCCGATGACTTGCCAAAATCTTCTGCCGGATTCCGGTCAACTTGCCAGAAATTCGTCATAGCTTCCCCGTTTCTTCAATTCACCAAGTTCTCGACATACAGGGACAGAAAACACGATTCAGATCAATCATCAATCATAATAAAACAACACAACACATTAGCTCGGACATATCCCTCACCTCTGACCTGCCCAACTTCATGAACCAGAAGCTACTTTTTGTCCTCAACCTGCTCTGCAAGACCCCCAAGTACTCCCAAGCGCTGCCTCGGTCACCACCTCCTCCAAAACAGCACCACAACACCTCTGGTCTCCTCCCAAAACGCAACTACAACTTTAGTGATCATCAACCAAGTGTGTCTCAGCCTCCAGACGCTTGTCTTACTGTCAGAATAAGGAGCAAACGCCAAGAACTCTAAGAACAAACTCGCTGGTGAAGCTTGAGCGAAAACCTAGTAAATAGTAAAAAAGGGACTTCAGAATGGTCCTCGAATCAAAGGTTTAAAGACAGGAAAAGGAAGAAGAAGAGGGGAGTAGAACAATACCACTCACGCGCCTTCATGCCGCTTGGATCGCCAGATTTTTGTCGTTGACCGTCGTGCATAGTGGTGCTCAATCTCCTTCCACGGTGGACGTTGGTGTGATTTGAGGATAGGGTTGGGTAGAGGAGAAGGATAGGAGAAATTTGATGGTGGTGCGCCACCCGATGGTGGCTCGCTGGAGCTGAAAAGAGCTCAGGAGAGAGGAGGAAGAAGGAGTTGACCCGAAGTTGGGGTTTTTGACTTCGGTCAAAGACCTCAAGCCTTTTTATATGCAAATGGACGGCACAGATTTGATCTGGAAAAGATCTAACGGTCAATATTTTATGAAAGATAAAAAGTAAATGGTAACTATTTATCGAAATAGTAATTAAAAATTACCATAAACTTCAAAAATTTATAGAAAATAGACGGAAGCTCCGAAAAATATTCTAAAAATACCGTGAGACTCGGGTCGACACATACTACAACATCAAGTTCTTAAATGAGGAATTTGAAAAGTTTAGAATAACTCGAGCAACAGTTTAATAAATTACCAGTCACAGTTAAAAATTCTCGATAACTCATACTCTTAAAAATATAATTTTTAGATACAAGGTTTACGGTAAACTGAAATTAATTTTTATTTTTTTTATGATGTTAGATGTTCGTACACCTATTTCAACTGACATGTAAGACATGGTCAGGATTCAGTAGCGTCAGACAGACGTAGATTAGTTGTGATACATAAAGCGAGACCCACTGTTCCGACTTCATCTCACCACCGCCATCACATGGGCTGTTTACTTTTGAGTTTTGACTGTTGTTGAAGAAAGGAGCTTCGAATTGAAAGAGTTGATTGGGAACAGAGAGAGGGAAAGAGGCAATTGGAGAGAGGCAGTGTTCCTCTTCGGACGTCGGGGTTTGCGCAAGTGCAAGAGCTTGGTCTCTCATACAAGTAATCACATCCCTTTTTTCCTTTTGGTTTGTAGCGATTCCGCATCGGAGAGACAATTTTAGTTCTCCGGCAAGAGCTTGGTCTCTCAGGCCAGAAACTTCATGCATATATCATTCGAGTCATTTCTGGGTTTTTATTTGTGTTTCATTGCATTCAAACTCTGTCTCTTTGTTCCTTTATGTTCAATTTTGCTTATTGTGTATGTGAAAATGGGTTGATCTCAAATTGGGCTTCTGTGCCTTACAGTTGTTCATTGATATTTATGTAAAGGTTTGTAATTTCTTGCAGAAACTTTTTTTTGTCTTCCTTGCAGAAACTTTAGTTTTTTTACTGTGATATCTATTTGTATTGTATTTCCACTGTCTGAATGTTGTTTTGATAGTGAATGTTAACTGATAGGCGATTGTGATCATGGACTGATTGATTGTGTGGTGAAAACTCTGTAATGCCAAACAATTTGATCCATTAATGGCTCTGAATTTGATATTTCTTCTTAGCTTTTGTAGTTACATGCAAATGAGATATTGAAGCTTAGAAGTTAGACATGGTGTTGAGCTTCCTCAAAATTCTGTTCTAGGAAGACTAGATATCAGTTTGAGTATGTTTTTGCAAACAAAGACAGTTTACTGACGAAGTAGAAGTATCTTGGTCGATTGAGTATGTCAGTAGATCCAAATATATTTTTTTTACTCAATTGGGTTATGATCTTGGCAATTCGCAAATGGATTGATTATACTGTTTCATTCAATTTTCTTGCTCGCAATGATGTGTCCTTTGTGACCAATCTTTTTAAACAGATCTATGCTTGTGATATAATTGAGGTTGTGAATAGTTGATGATCTGGGGATTTTTTTCCCTTATTTCGACCAACATTAGTTTTTCATTGAAGTGGTTATGCAACTGGAGAAGTCCGTCTATCATTTTTTTGATTTATAGATTCGTATTAATATTTTCAATTGCTTTAGGTTTCCTTTTCTTTTCTTTAGGAATCGGAGAAGTGTGTTAAGGAATTGAATCGGCTTATCATAGGTTGGGTTAATATGGGGAGTGGATTGTCATATCGGAGAGTTTGAGCTCCAGTTAACCTTTTGATTTGGCCCCTGTATGACTGTTAGTTAAAAGCATTAAGAGAAAGAAAAAAAAGCATAAGAGCTGATTCTATCAGAGTTGTCAAATGAAATTTTTGTGAAAACTTCAAAATAGGGAGGGGACCAAAATAACACAAGAAAAACTACTTTTCCAGGTTTTTATGTATTTAATTACCTAATCATCGTCTTCCTATGCTGTGCCACAGGAAGGGTGACTCAAAAGAGTAGGTGCCCTTCCTTCTATGTTCTGATTGATATTTAACAGATTCTGATATCTGCTTCCCCATGTTTTTTTAATTTAATTCAGCCAATTATGAAATGCATACCAAAGTGTCTTCATGAAATGCATACCAATAGTCAGTTATGACACAAATAAAGTGGGCATTTAGGTAGCACTGGAAATGTAATTAGAATGAATTTATCAGTCTAGGCTTCCAACTGTACCGAAACTGTTACATTTTTCAGTAAACCTTCCTATTTAATACTAATACTGGTCAGTTCTGTGATTTATGTTTGAGCCATCAGGTTTTCTTAATACCCAAATTATGAGATTTCATATAGAGTGGTCCCAAATTTGAACATCTGTTCTTTCAAGTTGTTAGGTTACGTGGTTATTTTCATTTGGTCATACCAAGGGTTTCGTAAATCTTCTTCAGCTCATGTATTGACAAGACAAGAATTCGCACTAAGATGAGCAGAAGAACTCTAAGGGAGAGATCTTCTACATTCTGTTAGGTGTCACTCTCTCCTAAGTTTTGTTCGTTGTCAATTTTGGTATTGTGTTTACAGTTTGATTATGTACAAGAAATTGGTAAATGAAACCAAAATTCTTAGACAATTGGGTGCATACTTTGTTCTTCAGCAGGTTTCTAATTCTTCTACGAAATTTGTAAATGAAAGCATCAAGTACATGACACTTAATGGATTCTAAGAAGTCGGGATACATATTTCGCTCCTCATTTCTTTTGGTTCATATGACATAACAGAATGTAGAAGATCTCTCCTTTCATATGGGAAAATTGTGATTATTCTCTTATAATACTCTATAAGTAAACCTTTGGCAGGTTTTGTTTAGTCGGTAACTAAAGAGCTTGAAAATTTAGGTTCAAACAATGAACGAGACGATTGAGGGAGAGATTGGTAGACTGTGGTTCTGTTTGATTGCTGTAGTTTTGTAATGCAAACTTTTATCTTTCCTTTTTTTCTCATAGGCACAGCTTCCAGTATGCACAAGGTTACAAATACACAAACAAGTAGTGTTTCATACATGGTTTTGTGGCATTCCATGCTGTGGTACATGAAGAAATTTTGTAACTGGTAGTTTTTTTTGGAAGTACCGATGTTTATTTGTTTGCAATCCATGATCTATACTTTTGAAGTTCTTATGCACATTCATGTGAATACTTATTTGCTATTCTAATTCTCAGCTGTCAGATGTTTTATTATTGATTTTGGGGTTATGTTTTGTAATTCCACAAAACAAAAGCCTGTGTGAAGAAATCCATATTCAATTATTCACATATCTAAAATTTTATGTCATTGTGGGTTTGTGAATGTTATTATGATATATCAGACCCGCAAATTCTATTAGTTGCATCAAAACCTTCAGTTATTCGCATATGCGTGCGTGCGGATGGCTAGTTGAAATACTAATTGGGTATTCTTTTAATGGTTTTCTTAGGGTGCTGGAGAGTGTGATTCAATCAAGTCTTGAAAATGCATCCTCCATTAACATTACACAAGCACCCCATGTGTGCCCAAGTGAGTTTTCAATCACCTTTTACTTTCTTCATCTGCTGTTAGTTATTCATTTGTGAACAAATTAGATTATCACTAGAAATTTTTGAACTCTATGATGGGGCTTCGATTCTGAATTTGATAATCTACATAGCTGCCATAAATTATAACTGGACTAAATTTATACTAATCCAGCTGTAGACTTTGAACAGTTGCTTTTGTGATTAAACTGGGGAAATCTACAAAGAGTAACTGAACCCCTTAGGTCTTTGGAACTGAATAACCAATTCTATAAAACATATTCAAACTGCTAGTTCAACCGTTTTGTTCAACTCATAAAATGGTGTCAGAGTTGGAGGCATATATTGTTTACCATTATATACTTTTCAAGCTGGATAGTTTTTCTTTCTCTTGTCTTGGACTTACACTCATTATTTGTTCATTAATATCGATGAGGAGGATAATTCGGCTCCTGACTCCTGAATGCTAATGGGCACCTTATTGATGCCATCAAAGTAATATTTGTAGTGGTTTGATTATCTTTCAATCTGATACGTGCTTCACCATTGTAATGATGTTGCCCATACTATTTCTATTATGGTTGTAACTAGTGAAGATAATACTGCCGGTCACTTTGTACAAGCAGATGTAGTGACCATTAAATTCAATAGGTGTGTGTGGTACCCTTTTTCCTTTAGATGGAGTTTTTTTGGAGTCAGGTCCAAATGAGCTACATTAAACATTTCCTTCTTGTTCTAATCCTTCATCTATCACTAAGTGGCTTTTCTGTCAAACAAAAAACAGAAAGAAATCATAGACCTAAAAGAGGCGAAATCGTTCATTCATATGCAAAGAGGTATATGCATACGCTCAACCAAATAAAAAGAGTTTTTATAGCTAGTTCTAACGTACTGGGAATTAGAACTTCTATAGGTAGGAGAGATCGTTTTGACAAACAATTCCTTCTTTATTTGCAGTACATAAGTCCTGACAGTCATCACATTGCTTTGTCCTGATACAGAGTCATTGGGAGTAATGTGTAAAAAGGAAAAATGTACTTTGTCTAAATGTTTTTTTTCATATCTATATTGTTGGAAACTTTGAATTGTTATTGTTTTCATATCAGGTTATTTGGGTATAGCAGCAATTAAATAGATGTTTGTAAACTTTGTTTGCTTATATCTTTGTGCAGATCATTGAGGAGTTTCAGAAATGTCACTTAGATCATCCTTTTGCAAAATTTATTGGTGAATGTACAGATCTCAAAATAAAGCTTGATCGCTGTTTTCGGGAGGAAGTGAGTGGTTTCTCTCTAGAACGTAAATACAATCTTAATCATTAATTTGGGTTAAGTTTTTTTTTCTATTTTCCTGCAGAAAGCGTTGAAGAGGAAAGCCAACTTTGAACAGAGTAAGAAACTGAGGGATAGACTACAAGCTTCAAGGAAGGAATCTGCTGAGACAATGTCTGAATAGGCATGCAATTGTAATGGCAAACTAGGCCTTCATTTAGTGAAAAGAAAAGGTTGTTCAAGAACCAAACCAAGGTAAATTTTATGCATTATTTTGCTACAACATATTGGATTTGTGATCAAACTCAGGTCCTTGCTATGTTGCCGATAATATATTTTTTTGTTTACATTTCTTTCGTTAAAGGAAATATTGGTACACAATAACCTAAGAATTTTGGAATCTTAGAGTTATATTTGTTTAACATAGATGAATGGTTGTGTTGGAAATTCTTATTTATCGTTAATTCTAATTTGCACTTCATGGTAGTTTACATTAAGTGGCTGGTAGCCAAAAGATAGAATGAGCAGAATACCACATGAATGGGGATGTCAAGCTCCTCATTGTCTGCAGCCATTCCAAACAGTAATAGGTGGACATTACTTTGGCATTACCTCTTTGTGCAAGCTTTTCTGGAATCTCCAAAATCTAATCTCCGAAGTCTAATTGAAAGAAGCTCTATCGAAAGAGAATTATAGTTAGTCATCCTGTTGAGAGAAAGAAAGAATTAACAATATAGGTGTTAACCGTTGGAATATTCAAGAGGATGTTGTTTTGGACTTTTAGAGTTTGCTGAGCAAATTTCGTTAAACCTGATTTGGAGTATCTTTTGGTCAGAACTTCTGTTTTAGAGGCATGATACATTTCTAGAATGGGAACGACGTGATCTTCAAGACTCACCATAGTGAGCCATGTCGTATGTAGGCCAAAAGATGTCATCTTCCATTCAGCATTCTTTGTGTTTTAGGGTTTTTTTAATTTATTTTGAATTTTGTTTTCTTTTATGTTTTAACCTACGAATTTAGGTTTGGTTATTAGTTGCCCTAAGGTTTATTTGCTTCTTTACAAGGACATTTTATCAATTGTAGCCGTCATTCTTTTTATCAATAAAAACCTTTGAGTTTAACTTAATTGTCTCGTAGATTCGAGAACCTCTCGTGGATTCAGGAGTTAGGCTTGTGGATTCAGGTCTATTGTTGGTGGATTCCAACACCTATCTATATATTCCAATGCATCATTTGGTATCAGAGCCGGGAAGTTTCCTACTGGTTATTAATTCAATTCAAAAAAGGAAGGAAGAAGAAAGGCATGGAACGTTAGGTGTTCACCTCGTCGGATTACGACGACTTCAGAACAACGTGTTTCATTAAAGATAAGTTATGGTTAGTAATAATTGACAGTAGCCACCTATAAGAGAATTTTATTGCTAGCAAGGTTGTCAATTACCTTCAACTACCGACTGTGAAGCTGAGCAATCCATAAAGAACTTTACACGTTAACCCATAAAGAACTTTACACGTTAACCCTATCCAAAGCAAGGCTTTGTTTTGAAATTAACGTGTGAATTTCCCTATTTGACTCATTTTTCGGTACTATTTTCAAATCTTCATCGTTCAGTACCTTAATGATCATCAAATTAGATGAAACTTGGCATAAGTGATGTATGAATTTGGTTCTACAAACTGAACCATCAAATTGGATGAAATTTGGCAGAAGTGATCTATGAATTTGGTTCTACAAACAGAACGATGAAGATTTGAAAATATTACTGAAAAAGTACTTCACAAGTTAATTTCATAGTGAAGCTTTGCTCTGGATAAGAATTATATATATATATATATATATATATCAGCTTTTTTAAAGAAATTTATAACTGACACTCATTTCATAGGAACATCTGTTAATTGGTCTTCCGTATACACTAAAGAGAAACAAATGATTTTCTTGTCCAATTTTTCCTTAATAAACTATCGATCCACCTCCACATGCTTTGTCTGGTCATAATGAACAGGATTATGAGCAATCTCAATAGCAGACGTGCTATCACAATGTAAGTCCATAGCTTTCTTGAGTTTGAAACCCAATTCTTTCAACACATTACAAATCCACAGCATCTCACAGGCTCCATGTGTCATATCTCGAAATTCGTTTTAGCACTTGACCTGACAACAACTTGATGCTTCTTACTTCGCCAAGTCACAAGATTTCCTCCAACAAATGTAAAATACTCAGATGTAGACCATTTATCAGTCTTCTCACCAACCCAATCTGCATTTGTGTATTTAATAACATCTAATTCTCTTTATTTCTCAAATAGTAATCATTTTCCTGCTGTCATCTTCAGGTACTTCAAGATACGATACACTGCATCCATATCTTCTTCACTAAGACAATGCATAAATTGACTAACCACACTCACAACATAACAATATCAGGTCTAGTATGAGAAAGATACATAAATCTCCCTACTAGACATTGGTACCTTCCTTTGTCAGTCAGAATTTGTTCTAGATAGATGACGAGGTTGTGATTCATCTCAATCGATGTTTCAACAGGTTTCCAGTCAAGCATTCCAGTTTTAACTAATAAATCAAGTACATACTTACGCTGGGATAAAGAAAACCCCTTCTTTGATCTTGCAACTTCAATTCTAAGAAAATGCTTTAGTTGTCCAATGTATTTCATCTCAAGTTCTTTCGACAGATACTTCAGTAAAGACTCAATCTCCTTTGTGTCATCTCCTGTGACAATCATATCGTCAACATAGACAATCAGAGCGTTGATCTTACCCTGATTACGCTTGATAAACAAAATTTGGTCTGAATTGCTATGTATATATCCAAACGTCTTCATTGATGTGGAGAATCTACTAAACCACGCCATATATGACTCTGTTTCAAGCCGTACAACAACTTCTTTATCTTACAAAATTTGTCGGCATCACAGAGTTTACATTTGATTCCTAGGGGCTTGTCCATATACACCTCTTCTTCCAAGTTTCCATTGAGGAAAGCATTCTTCACATCAAATTGTCGTAGAGGCCAATCTTTAGTTGTTGTAAGTGAAATCAAGATTCGAACAGTGTTGATCTTTGTTATAGGCGTAAATATTTCTTCACAATTGATTCCATAATGCTGGGTGTATCCTTTGAAAACTAATCCAACTTTATACATGTCAATGCTCCAATCATCTTTGAGTTTATACCCAACGACATCCAATGGTCTTCTTTCCAAAAGGTTTATGAATGACATCCCATGTCTAGTTCTTTTGCAAAGCCTCTAGTTCTTCATTCATCGTCTGAGTCCACTTCGGGTCTATCATTGCATCATGTATGGTACTAGGAATAGAAATGCTGGATAATTGATTAATGACAAGAGCATGTGACCCAAACAACCTATAGTTAAATAGATAATTGGCTACATGATATTTGGCTTTGTCTTTGATGTCTTGTTCATATTGTTTCTTTGGAATTCCTTTGGTAACCCTCTGTGATTTCCTTGTTACAATATTTTCTAGCTCAGACAATTAGTTTAAATTTAAAAATACCTGAGTAGGGGAATTTGCGGTAAATTCTTCGGTTAATGGTACGGAGTGAGGAAAATTTTTTGACGGAGGTGAACCTTCTTGATTTAATGGAGCAACATCTGTTGGGCCTAGACTGATAACAGATTCACATGTTTCTGGTCCAATCAGTGGCTGAGATTCAGCCCCTAGCCCCACGCGTGTTTCTTCCAGCCCGACACGTGACACACAAACATTCCTCACATATGAGTCTACACGTGACCCTTGTTGACGCAGCTCGTTTGTGCAGCTCGGTCAGTGATAGAAGAGGACACTTGTTCGCCCGAGTTTTGAGAATACGCACATTGACCAACAACACATTGTCTCGTGTTTTGAGATAACGCGCTTTCACCCACGATGATTCTTCTGTTATTCTCTGGAGGAACCCTGCGTTTGTGTATGTCTGTCTCTGTTGTGCCAGTCTGACTTTTATTATGAGTTCTAACTCCAAATCTTGATTGCAAATTTTTAATTCTCCCAATTTGTCAAATTCAAATAAATTTTGAGAATTCCCTTCACACTTTCTCTCTCCTGAAGGGAATGCTTGGAATTTCTCCCTGAATAATAAGGTCCAGATTCACGAAAAGAAACATCAAGAGAAACATGGATTGTGTCGTTGAGAGGATCATAAAATCTGTAACATTTTTGAAAATTAGCATACCCAATAAAGATACACTTTATTGCATGAGCATCAAGTTTGCTTCGTTTAGGCTTGGGAATATGAACATATACAACACATCTAAATACACGAGGTTCCAAGTTAGCTAGGCAACAATGGAACTAAAAGCAGATTATAAAGTTGTTGTAGAGGGTTTTGAAATTTAATTACATGGGAAGGAGTACGATTAATGAGATACGCAACAGACTTCATAGCTTATCCCCAATATTCAAGACATACATTCATGCCGAATAAAGAGACACGGACTACTTCAAGTAATTGTCAATTTTTTCATTCTGCCACTCCATTTTGTTAAGGAGTATTAACATTTGACGTCTGATATTGAATATTAAGGAATTGCATAAACTCCTGCATTGGACCATTAACATATTCTCCACCATTATCAGATTGGAAAACAAGAATAGCCCATTGATATTGCGTAGACACCATCTTGTGAAATTCTTTGAATCTAGAAAAAACATCGCTCTTAGTCATCAGTAGAGACACCCAAGTCATGCGAGTATAATCATTGATAAATGTTACAAAATATAGAGAGGCACATAGAGAAGAAATTTTTGTATGACCCCAAACATCATAATGGATCTTCATAAATGGAACATGTCTTCTATTCAAGTTTGGTGAATATGAAATACGGTGGCTCTTAGCTTGTTCACATATGTCACAACGAAAATTCGAATGATCGACTCCCGGAAATAATTAAGATTGAAGTTTTTTTTCTTCAGATAATTGAAGTTCAGGTGGCCCAATATGTAGTTCTAAAACCATAAATTTTTCTTAGCACTCTCAGATCCATTGAACTGATTAGCATGACCCAACAAATGCTTTTGTTTTTCTCCAGTCTCTGTCAGATCCATGTAATACAATTTTCTCTTTCTTACACCATAGCCAAGAATCCGTCAAGTTAAAATATCTTGAAATACGCAGAAAGAAGAGTAGAAAGTAACAGTTTATGATAATGCTTAACTGAGAGAAGATTTTTAACAATGAGGGGACAACTAATACAAAATCAAGAGTTAACGTATTTGATACGACAATTGTCTTTTCCGGTAACCGGAGTTGGAGTACCATCGGCGGTAGAAACACTATTTTGAGAGGCATATTGTAATTTTTACAATAGGGTATAATCATTAGTCATGTGATCACTTACTCCGCTGTCAATAATTCATGAACTATTCATATATACCTTACCGTTCATACCTGATTGTGCGATATTGGAGGCATTAGACGATTGTTCTTCCTCTGTAGTGGCTATGACAACTTTTGTTTGATTCTTTACAGGCCTCTTGGTGAAATCCTACCAATCTAGGTACCTAATTATTTCATAGCATCGTTACTTTCTATGACCTAAATATCCAAAGAGTGGGCATTGTGAGTTATCATATGAATTTGGTTTGTGGTATGGTGAGATGCTGGTGTGGTTGTTACTTTGATATGTCATGTGAAGACTAAATTCAATTTGTTGAGATTTAGGATTTGAGATTTGAAATTTGAGATTTTGAATTTGGGATTTGTTATGGTATTTGATCTAGTAACAGTGCAGCGGATTTATGGTGTTCATATGCAGAATTGAACCTACGCTGATACCAAGTAGAAAAAATGATTAAATATGGGTTTAATGCTTCAATGTATTCTTCTTCTCCAAATAGGAAGAGTATATATAGAGATATAATCATAATGCTAATATTAATAATATAAGAGTCATTCTAATGAGGACCTCTAAGTTGAGGACTAGTTGAACAATTTTGAATTAATTACTTACTAGACCAACTTTTGATCAAAATTTGACATTTTAACCACTGAAGTTGTAGATTTATATAAGAATTAAATTCAGTTTAACCCCAGGAAGTTTATGGGCAACTTCATGTTAGTCCTTAAACTTTCAATTTCATCAGATTACCTCTTAAGCTTTCCAAATTCAATCAGTCATGTCCAATTTAACAGATATCGTCAAACTTGCATGTGTGATTTTCTTATCTAATAGCTGTGGTAGTGTGGGGGCGGCGAGAGAGGTAATATTTAAGAGGTGAATGAATATTATAACATTTGAAATTAAGGGAAGGATGATGAAGATTGCTCAGATGTCATTAAGAGTAATTTGGGAAGATTTTTTGGGAGAGAGTCGAAGAAGAAAGAGCATTGTCGTGTGTGTTTTGTTTCCTTAGAAATAAAATGATCCTTCTAACCCTTTCAATTGGCCATATTAATAGACTTAACATCTAATTTAGACAGAGTTTGTTAAATTGGGTACGACTGATTAAATTTGGAAAGCTTAAGGGGCATTTTGATGAAATTGAAAGTTTAAGAACTAACATGAAGTTGCCCCTAAACTTCAATATATGGGTAAACTGAATTTAATTCTTTATATAAGTAGATCAATCATACAAAATTTCAGCCTAATTGGTGAACGTTAAGTACTAGTTTTAGATCAAATCAATGGATGAATCAAATCTGTTGAACATGAACCGTTCAAGTTCATAATTGGTAAATCACACTTATGAATGCTTTAACGATTTTCAATTTAGTTGAAAATTTGCAAAAATGATCTACTCATAAATATTTATAAAATGAACGGTTAAGATGTGAATATAAGATCGAAAAGCAGGATAAACCGAAAAGTTCTCAACTAGTCCTCAACTTAGAGGTTCTCATTAGAAGAGATCTCTGAATAATATAACATACACCTACAATGTAGGTAAATATTTACAGAATATTCTACATCTAGTCGTCTACCCCTCATGTACAACCTAACTTTTTTTAGGTTGACACGTAAAATTTATTCAGTTTAATTCCCACATTGGGAATCGGTAATGGTGTAATTTGGTATTCAGATTACGATTTGTTTGCAGTGTGATTCAAGATTCAGACGCGATTCAGGTTTTGTTTGTGGTGTGTTTCGAGATTTAGGCAGAATTCATGTTTGGTTTTTGGTACGGGGTGTTCGGCCCAATCAAAATTTTCTGATGGCAATTCGATGAACCCAAATTTAGACTCATCATACTAGGAGCGTATTAACTTGAACAGAGACAAGTGTGGCCCGTGGATTATCATTATACCGATATTAACACAACTTAACCATCTTTAAGGTGTTTGGTTTTAATTACTAAAGATATCGGTACAATTAAGTATAATCCACCATATATGTGATGTATTTTATATATCTCTTTTCTGATGTGATATATTTTCTCTCGTGAGGGATATAAGATGCTTTTGGAGGTATCTTACCGACTATCAAATTCATTTCTTCATGGTTTCTTATACCACCACTACTTATTTGAACTCGTAGACGTCTCAAAGAATATCCACCACTACCCATATTGTCCCAAGCCAAACCATTCAAGTTTGATTACCACCACTACTTATTTTGAACGCTTTCTAACCAAAAGAAATATCATAATTGTTTTGTAACCGAAAGAAATACGATCATTGGTTTATAAAATAGCATTTGCAACAACAAATGCTATCAGATATTCATCGACAAAACAAATGCTATCAGATAAAGGCGAACTTATAGAAGATACAGTTTCAAATTTATTAACAAGATAGTTATCGTGAATACTTAATCCTATCTCAACTGAACTCTCGGACTTGGATTTAAATTCGTTTCTGACTTGAACTCGTAGACGTCTCAAAGAATATCTCAACGAGAGTGAGAGGGAGAGACTTGCGTCCCCGTCATTGTCTTCTCCCTCAAAGAGTCCAACTATGGAGCCTCCTCCTGTTCAACCAACTCATCTGCATCCCAAGCAGGCTGCTTCGAATTCTGTAGTTACCGAAGCTACTGCTAACAGTCATAAGCAGCCACTGCAACTTGAAGAAGCTGCTCCTACTCATCATCATCATGTTGCCAATAATAATGGTGCCTCATCGGCTGATCCTCATCAGTTCCCCGATGAGGAAGAGGAGCTGAAAAACTTCAACAACAATCAGAAAAAGCAGCAGGATGCATATTTTCTCAGCAGCTTTCCACCTGGTTACAGGTTCAACCCTCGTGATGAAGAACTTGTGCTGTATTACGTGCAGAAGAAGATCATGGACGAGCCATTGCCTCCCAACAAGATCATGGAAGTTAATCTCTACCATCACAATCCTGAGACGCTTGCTGGTAAACCCTAATCCTAATCCAAATTAGCATGTTTCATTAATTCTATATCATGTGTGTAAGTTTAATAGGTAAATTGAATCCATGAAGAACAAGTTTCAGGAGAGGTATATATATATATATATATATATAAACTATCTGCTCTTAAATAGGCAAATATGATACTTATGGAGAAAAGGAATGGTACTTTACACCAAGGGACCGTAAGTATCCCAATGGTCAACGACAAAATAGGGCAGCTAGCGATGGTTATTGGAAGACCACATGAGCGGATAAATCAATAAGGTAGTGGTTGGTTGTAGAAAAGCTCTTGTTTTCTACTTATTTCATATGGGAATAGTCATTGTTTATTTTATATCCAGTCATCCTAATTTGAAAGACAAGAGTATGATACGGTTGTTGGGAAGTGATTGTATAAAAAGATGTGGATGTCTGTTAAAGACTAACATATAGCTAGAATCTGGTTTGCCGATCATTGGATTATTGTAAAACTGAATAACATGAACATGGTCACCTCAAACACTGATTTTGGGTTCGTTTGATGATAAATTTATATTAGAAAATGATCATTTGCACCAAAAAATTAAAGTCAAGCCAAATTAATGAGTTAAAAAGTCAAAAGTTAATTTCAATACAAGGTATATTTATTAATGTCTAAATATACAAATCTTTATTAAATTCATAACAAAATAATATTTTTGAGACAATATATCCTTTGTTCTTTAAACACACTTGGAGAAAAGAAAATGAGAGATAATATTTTGCCAGAGCGCGCCTCGTCGGTCACTGATCGCCGGATTCCGGTCACCACAGCCAGACTTCAGTCACCGAATGCTGAAAAATTACTGGTATGCGGAATTTCTCTGGATTTTTTCTACTAGGGGTAATAAGCTTTTACAGAAAGTTTATTGGGGCTACATCAACATCAAATCCAAGTTAACTAACCCTAGTAAACTCCAAATCTAAGTTTACTAACCTAAGTATACTCCAAAACAAAGTCTACTAACCTTTAGTATACATTAAAATCAAGTTTACTAATCCCAGCATACTCCAAAGTTAAGTCTACTAACCATAATATACATCAAAACAAAGTTTACTAACCCTAGCTCCAAAACCAAGTTACTGAGATATGTTATTATGATCCAAATTTACCCCAAAAATAAAAGGATATGTTATTATGAACCCATCACCCTTTAACTTCATCCCAAAACAAAAAGATCAACATTCTAATCTTGGAAAGAACTCCATTGTTGATTTTGTTACATAAATCAATTATGTCTCTTGTAACAAAAATAATAATAACATTTTAGATGCATCCACAAAAACTAATGAAACTTATTAACTGACAAATAGCAAAATTGGACAGATCATTGCTGCTAACTTTGACTCTAGACTCATCAAGGATTGTGTTGTTCATCTGAGTTATGCTTATAAAGCAAATCATTCTTGAAATCCTCTTTAAAGTTGTAATCAATGATAGTATACTTCAAAACTAAGTCTACTAATCTCCAGTATACATCAAAACCAAGTTTGCTAACCCTAGTATACTCCAAAACCAAGTCTACTAACCTTAATATACATCAAAACCAAGTTTACTAACCTCAATATACTCCAAAACTAAGTTTACTAACCTCAGTATTTCATCAAATCCAAGTCTACTAACCAAGTATACTCAGAATCCAATCATACTAACCCTATCATACTCCAAATCCAAGTATACTAACTCCAGAATACTCTAAATTTAAGTATACTAACCTTAGTATACATCAAAACCAAGTCTACTAACCCCAATATACATCAAAACCAAGTTTACTAACCCCAGTATACTCTAAAACTAAGTTCTTGACCCTTAATTACGGTCTCATGCCAGTAATCAGTTAATGTCGTAGTATTACCCGTTAATAATGAGTTGAAACACAAACAACCAAGCAGATAAAAGAAGAAGAAGAAGAAGAAGGTACATGCCGAAAAAAAACAAAGGTGTATTACCTTAGTATAAGTTTATAACTCAGAGTCTAACCATCAGATTCAAGATCTAAACAAAACACAATACACCAAGGGAGCCTTATAATTACACAACTAAGAACTGCATCACCTCTCTCAACTGCGTCACCTCATTGAAACTGCATCACCTTCCTCAACTAAGATCGGAGATCGGAGAGGAGAGGTATGAGATCGTCAACATTGAGAGAGGAGAGACACTACCTAAAAAAGACTTTAGCCAACAAAAAATTATTTCGTCGGCTAAGTTATATTTTCGTCGGCTAAAATCAATTTTAGCCGACGAAAAAAAATTTCATCGGCTAAACTAATTTTTTCGTCGGTTATAGTCTGTGAACTTTAGCCGACTAAATTATTAAAATTTAGCCAACGAAATTAGGGTATTTCATCGGCTAAAGTAACTTTTACTTACAAAATTGCACTACGAATATTTCGGTGTCCGATTGACTACTGTGATATCAATCTAGAAGCGAAACAACCGTACTAGTCAAACACATGGCTAATGCCAAAACATATGGGCTTTTTAGCCATCTGAGTTCATTTAAGACTTCAAAATGTAGTTTTTCTAACCACTTAACACATGAAAATGCCTATATCTACATCTATATGAGGTATTTTGGTCGAACCTTCAACACAACAAAATGTCACCAGGATGAGACGCAACTGCACATTTAAATTTTTTTTGACATTTACTCCTCGATGATAGGCTCTTCATAGGGATAAATAATGGTAAATAGTAGGCATTTTGTGATTTCGGTCATCAAAATTCACAAACAAAAATGCGACCGTCAGATATCATAAATATGTTAAAATATGTCTATGGTAAAAAATTCAATTTGTTCCGATAAATTTAAGGGCTTCATCCGGACAGTCTATCCCTAACTCAAACCCCTAAATTATATTGAACGAAACTATCAGCACCGAGACTTTACTAGAATTACGTGATTTTTCAACTGTAGACATATTTCACCATTCCGGTCATATCTTATTTCATGTTTTTTTTTGCGTTTGAAGTTTCTACGTAGAGTTTGTTTTTAAAACGAAACATTTACTTAAAACTTAATAAACAAATTATACAACATTAGTAAGCATGTTGTGATTACGATGATCAAACTTAAGAAACAAAAATCCGACCGTCTGATATGATTATTATGTCGAAATATGTCTATAGGAAAAAATTCAACTTGATCCGACAACGTTAAGGGCTCGATCCTTACGGTCAATCTCGTAAGTCAAACCCCTAAACGCACGAAAACGGTCATTTGACCATCTAAATTACTTATTTTACCCAGATCTTCAACTGAAAATAGTTTCAACTCGATGAGACGCAACCAGTGGTATAAAATTTTTATGAAAAATAACCACCGGAGATAGAGCTACCTCTAGAGAGAAAGAATGGAAAATTGCGTTGACCGCAACTATCGGCAACAATACTTTACCAAAATTAGGTGACTTTTTAACCGTAGACGTATTTCACCATTCTGGTCATATCTTATTTCACGACTTTTTTTCGTTTGAAGCTTCTACGTATAGTGTTTAGGGTTTTAGCCGACAAAATTAAGGTAATTTGTCGGTTAAAGTTAAATAAATAAAATAAATAACCATAGCCGACAAAATTAAGGTAATTCATCGGCTAAAGTTAAATATATAAAATAAATAAATAACTATAGCCGGTGAAAATTATTAAAATTCGTCGGCTAAAGTTAAATAAATAAATAACTATAGCCGACAAAATTTATTAATCCTTTGTTGGGTGACTTACGATTCGGTGGTATTGGCAAAATCTCGGGTCATCGGTCTTGTTGACTTCACTATGTCGTTTTGGTTTAGGCAACTCAATAGCTTGTGCATCGATGAGCTGACTTAGTATTTGTTCGACATCATCGTCATAGAAAGTGTATTTGACTTCTTTTATTTCCTTGAGAGTGAGTTTTCTAGACCCTTCTTTTCCATGTCGTATGTTTGACTTGGTGTCAATTTCGACAGTGGTTGCCAGCGATTCATCCGTGTTGTTCACTCTATAGTCTTTGAAGAACACCCTTTGTGTCATGTTTTTCTTCCGGACGATTTGTCTTTCGACACTACTAGCTTTAGAAACTAGTGCCTCAAATGTCTGAGGTTCTACAGTGTTGACAAAAGTAGCTATCTGTGGTAACAGATTATTTGCGCAAATCTATACTACAGAAAGCTCTGTTAGTTTTTTTCGAGCATTGAATGTTCAAGCTCCTCCATCTGGAAATGAATTCATTGCAGCTTTCTTCCGGTTTCTGTTTTGTATCAGCCAAGTCAAAAATTGAGACTTTCTTTTTGAGCTGATAAATTGTGCTATAAATGCTTTTTGCAAATCATCACATGTGACAATAGAATTGGTTGTAGCTGACTGTACCATATAAATGATGCTCCTTTGAGGGACTGAAACTAACAATGCATCTAACTGCGATGTTTCCTTACAAGCTGAGAAGAAATGAGCTAAATGTTCATGTGGAGAACCATTTATTTCGTCAAACTTGTCAAAATTTGGTCTTTGATAGCCCTTGGGAAATGGTATTGCATCGTGGTAAGCGGTGTAGGGTTTCAAGTACCCAGAGAACTGTGGATTTGAGAACATGTATGCTTCACGGATTTCTTCTGCAATCAGTGTTTTTATATCCTGCAGACTTGTGTTTGTGAAATCATGTCGATCTTTCGTTTCATCTCTTTTGTGATTGTTTATGTTCGCCATAGCAGCT
This sequence comes from Comarum palustre, assembly GCA_951800085.1. Taxonomy (NCBI): domain Eukaryota; kingdom Viridiplantae; phylum Streptophyta; class Magnoliopsida; order Rosales; family Rosaceae; genus Comarum; species Comarum palustre. The sequence goes on from OX637580.1 coordinate 7,738,097, forward strand.
AATTGAGCGGACAACGCTGTTATTTGTGCATCTTTTTTAGCTATCATCCTCTTCAATTCTTCCAGCTGCTCCTCTATTGTCGATGAGCTTGTGGCTATAACCGACATGGTCTCAGACATTGCTTCGGTATTTTGACTAACAACAGGGACCATACATGGCCTTGATTATGTTGTACAGCCTGGGAATGCCCCCTGTTTTTCAAGTGCTCTGAATGCTCCCATTGGTACTTGACTCTGAAGTCTCATTGCTCGTTTCGTGGACTTGCCAGTTGTAGCCACTGATTGACTTCGTTGTTGGTGCATCTTAACAACTGCTTTCTTTCAGTGAGATGAGTTATCAGAGGCAGAAGTGAACTTGACTTCCTGATCTCTGGAAGCTATATTAGTTGTTGTTGATTTCACATGTAAATGTTATGGGGACTCAAGGGTCCGAGCTTCAGGCCATATTGGACCTTCAATCGGTGTAACAATCAAATTGATCGAAATAGAACCGATCAAAATTTGAGTACTGATAGGAGCATGTTTGGCATTAAGCATAGCCATCTTGATGACTTTGACATCATTGTTGAGACTTGGGACGTTGCTTGAGGTTCGTCCAAACTTTGACTCAGCAGCTATGTGCTCTTGGCAGTAAACTGTCACTTGTGATGCCATTTTTGTTTCCTATGACATCCACAAAATACATTAGTATCTTCAAAAAGAGATGAAAGGGAGAATGGTTCCCGCATACGGCGCCAAAAACTATGTTGAGCAAAAAATGGTGAAATAATGTACCCAACATAGTTTTGTTCTATCTCATTGAGGGAGATAGAACTTTTTATTATGTTAAGTTCGAACCATCCAGATAAAAATATCTGTTAATTGCAACCCCTTTATTTAAAGAGAAAAACCCTTTGATTCTGTTAGAGATACCAAACTGGAGGGATGTGTGTGTTTGTTTGTTTTTTGTGGCTACACCCGGAATTTTGAATGGGTTGCCTACATACCCTCGGGAATGGATCAAGTCATTCGTAGTTCAAGATCCCCAACAAGTGAATGACTCGTTAGAGGGCTTTGATTTTGAAATGAGAGTAGTGTTTAGATTTGTATCTGAAAGCGTATGAGCTATAGAGAGAGGCTTCAGAAGATTTGAGAATTTATTTGGAGTTGTGGTTGCATCCAGATTTAAATCTAAACTGCCTACATACCCTGTGAAGGGATCAACCCAATGTAGTTCGAACTTTAGAGTGGATTTGAGAATTTGACTGATGTCATTTGGACTGGCCGATTTTGACTAGTGGTTAGGGATTCTGTTTGGAATGGTGAATTTGATTGATGGAGTTAGTGATTCGATTTTGTGTTTAGGAAATTGGCTTGAAAAGAACCAGGATTTGGTTTTAGCCATAGTTGTATCTAGATTTAAATCTAGACTGCCTACATACCCCGTGAGGGGATCAAACCATTGTAGTTCGTAATTTAGAGTTTACGGTTTTGTACCGACTTTTTTAGTTTGACAGATGTACATCTATTTTTAAATCCATCAACTGTATTTTTTGTCGACGCTCAATTTGGTAAAGTGTTTGCTGATTTGATTTGGACACCCGTCATGCCGAGCCTTGTAGTGGGCCTTGAAATTTGGGCTTTATACTGCTTCATTTTCCTGTTAGGTGACTAACGGGTAATTCAGCGAGGCACGGATTTGTACCGACAATGAGTAAAGTGGCTTTATTTCCGTTTTATTTGCAGGATGCCTAAAATATGAACTTGTAGCCTTGATGAAATCATATGAACCACAAACCCTTCTTCTTCACACCAGAGTCGTCTTTCCCAGATCGATAAGCTCGAAAACATCTCAGAGATGATCATCATCTCGAGGATAGGGACCCGGTTGCAAATGGAGACTGATTACAATTGGGTGTTGGCTCCTTGTATCAATTGTATTTGGCAAAACATGATTCAATTGTCAATTTGTCTTTCACCACCTCCTGGACTTTTGTTTTTTGACATGAGAGTCTGATGACATCATTTTGATTAAGAGAGCCATAACAAGCTCCAGAGGATTCCCTTCTTTTGTCGAAAGCATCTAGGACTTGTTTTTATTCATTCTCTCCATCCTCATGCGTGCCTTCAATAATTATGTCATATATGGATACTCACGGACGCATGTCTTGTTTACAATGCATATGTTTTGATGCTGAATATTATCCTCCTAGATTCAATCTCATTGTCTTCATGAAACCTTACAGGGGAAGGAAGTGTCAATTTGCTCCTCGTGTAGTCCAGTGAGTTTTGCCACACTTCTCTAGACTCCACATTTTTGAGTTCCTTCCCGCATGTTTTTTTGTTTGGCTTCAAATTCTGACTCCCTCCTCCTGCTTGCAGATATAAGACAGCCTCCAATTTTGACTTCCTCCTCTTGCTTTCAAACAGAAAATACTCCAGTGCTTGTGATAATCTTCCAAACATCAAGGGTAAGTTCCTGCTCTTCATTGTTGGCATGTCAGCTTGCAATTTGTCTTGTTTGAAGTGTTTGTCCTCAGTGCCTTTGTGTGGTTTGTTCTGCAAGTGGTGCAAGGCTGTGTGCTTCATCACTCTGAGTGGAGGAGTTAGGGACTACAGATTTCTTCTAGTAGAAATCTTGAGGTAATCTGAAGGTCTTTAAGATTTGAACAGCATCGAGGCCATGTTTGAACACTTTGGGAAGAGGGAGATGATGACAGAAGCCATATGGGACGTAGCTGCTACTTGACTTCTTTTTGCTGGTGATCTGAGACTTGAACCGATCGCCGAAGCATTGTGTGAGCACTTGAGGATGTTGGTGTGGGGTTTGATGAGAGGACATACATTGGAAGTGAAGCGAAAAGAGGTTGGACGGAGTAGTTCTCTACCTTTCCTCCTCTTGCTTGCATCTTACTCTTCTTTCTTGTTGTCGATCTCTTCCCCTGCTTCTGGAGACTTCTGCTTGTGTACGTTGCTACTTCGTCTCCTCTGCTTGCTTCCGCCTACTCCTGCCTTCGTCTCTTCTCCATCTTCATTCGCTCCCCCTTTTTGCCTCTGTCTGCTCTCCCATTTTGGTTTTCAGAGAACTTGCCTTTCTATAGGCGCTGCAAATGAGTTTGGTAAAGATAGCTATCAATTCAAAATTCAAACTGAACCCATATCCATTTGAATCGGAATGATAATAGCAACATTTCTATCTTCTTTGACTTCCTGGAGGTCTTCCACATATGAAGGACGCAAAGGTACCAAGAATGTTGTCTTTAGAATCGAATGAATTTGGATTTTGAAGCAGGATTTTTATCTTCAACTGCATGTCAAATTCGAATAGCAACATATGTCCTCTGCTTGTTTCACGTTTAGAATATTTCAAAGCTAACAAACTGTAAATGAGGAGTACTATATCTTCTTTGCTTTCTGTTTGAACTCGATCCAAACAATTGGCAACATCTTTTCCATTTATTTGGGAAATAGGCCATAAATCGATCACCAAACAAATTTGAATTTGAGATTTTTTTTCGGTTTCAACAGTTAGTGGCTGAGATTTCTGAAGAGGAGATATGGCGTGCTCTTTCACAAATAAAACCAATGAAGGCACCAAGCCCAGATGACTTTGCACCATGTTTTTATCAGCGTTTCTGGTTTCTAGTTGGCAGTGATGTTGTGCAGGCTGTTAGGGTTTTTCTGGATTCAGAAGAACGGTTACGAGAGATCAACTACACTCATGTTACTTAGATCCCAAAGGCTAAGTCTCCAGACACAATGAACCAGCTAAGACCTATCAGTCTATGCGCTGTTCTTTATAAGATTGGTGATGGATAGGCTCTCGTGGCAGCAACTCGATATTTTTTTCATCTCTTTATGGACCTTATGGACAGAGCGGAACAATGTGTTATGGAGAGGACATCTCTGTGATCCTTTCAACATGTTTGTTTGAACGATGTAGCTTCTGGAAGATTACAAGAAGATACACACAAGGCCGAAGGTGAAAATGAAACGAACTAGAGCTCGATGGTGTTGCCTGCCATGCAGGAGGCTCAAACTAAATATTGATGGTGCTTTTTTGGAGGATTAGAGAATATGTGGCATTGGTGTTGTAACTAGGGATGAACAAGGGAGGTGTTTAGCTGTTTTATCCCGTCATATACCTTATGTGCAGTCTGTTATGCATATGGAGGCTGAGGCACTACGAGCAAGTCTTCTCATTGCTGTGTACCTGGACTGGAAGGAGATTGAAGTTGAGAGTGATTGTGAGACCTTTGTGCAAATCCTAGCTAAAGATAGACATGGTTGAGGTTAGATCTATTTTGGCAGATTGTCGTCGTTATTTGGAGACTTTTGATTCTGTTCTTCGTCATATCAATCGGGAAGCAAACGGTGTGGCAAATAGACTTGACCACCTTGCTAGATCATCGGTTTTAGATGAGTTGTGGGAAGGTGGACCTCGTGCTATTATACATGATGTTCTATTGGAGGATGATTGTGATTTTCACAAGGTTTTGGCTCTATGTTGCCCTTCGTGTACAATCTTTCTCTTAATAATAATAATAATAATAATAACACAGGTGGGCGGCATAACACCCCATCTAGCGGGATTCCCATTCAGTTTCTGAAAAAAAAAAACTTATTAAACACATGAGGGTGCATAAACATTCTTAGTGTCAATCCGTGGAGTTCGTGATATTTATGTAATTTATCACTCGGTTAACATAAGTTAGTATCATTTGGTCTGTTGGTACATGTGATGTATTTCTCTCCACCAAATGTTCCTAAAGATCTTATTTTTGACACCCTCTTGCCCCATTGATTATAAAAGAATATAAGCACTAATTTGAATTTAAACGTTAATGTAACTAAATTCAGTTTAGCTAATGAAGACCATGTGTGAGAGCGCTGCTTCATCTTCTCAGTCCTGTCCGGCTGCCTCTCAACATCGGTGTTGGCGTTTAGCCTTGCCGGTCGATGAGCAGTACGGCCGGATAGGAGATTTATGGCCTAACTCAGGTTGAAAGGCAGATTCATGCTTCGGTTGCTCACGGTCTAGAGGAGAGGCTGGGTTTGTATGTGAGGGTCTGAAGAATTGATGGCATGGGATGTTGTCGGCGAACTCGAGGCATGGGCTGGTGTCAGCGAGGCTGTGTCTTCGGCGGCTGGATCCTTGTTTGGTTGATGTTGTCTTAAGGCGTAGGAGACAGGAAGGATTGACAGCGGGCTCGTGGTTGGCTGTTGTCGATGATGTGGTGTTTTCGACGACTGGCTCAAGGTCGATCCTTGTCCGGTTGAGGTCGGCTTTTGGAGTCGAAGATAGGACAATGGTGTCAGTACAGTCTTGGACGGCTAGCGAGGTACGAAGGCAACGACGACGATGCGTGGCTCGAGCGACAGGGGTGCATGCGCTACAACCATCATGGACCGATGTCAATGTTTGGGCTCTCTTAACCCTAATCCGATCTGGGCCTAGTTATTGGGCTTGTGGTTACAATTGTATTTTATTTGTTACTTTTATAGCATTTTGTGGCTCTGTTTTAGTTTATATTTTCTTGTTCTTAATAAGAAGAGGTGGGCGTTGTCCCGGTATTGGCACCTTGAGTGCCTTGTCTGACATGGGTAAGTTGCGAGTTTCTTGCAATGTCAAATGGTCTCAAGCTCCTAGTGGCAGTATGAAACTCAGTGTCACTTATTGTAAGTGGCAACATAATTGGAAAGCAGCGCTTTTATATGTACCGATACTTCTTCGTCATAAAGTTATCTTTCTGATGGTATGTCACATTCTTTGTAAAACGATGCGAGTTGTCAATGTTACACTATCCGTTAAACGGTGTTTGTTAGGATACATGTTTATTCTAAGGTCCTTGAGTATTATTCTCGAAGACTGGTTAGACGTGTTTTGTATTCCGGAGAATAAGTCATATGTCCCTCTCATGTATCTTACATTTTCATTAATCAAGACTTAAGTACGGCTTTATTGGCCATTTCTTCAAAAAAAGACCATGTGTTTTTTTATTTTTTTAATTAATAACTCACACTTCATACATATGTTAATGATGTTTAAACCATTAACCTTATAGTTGTTAGTTAACACATACTTCAACCCAGTCACGGATCATCGACAATGAAGATGGTGTGAAGCCTCAAATTATAACAACTAATTTATGATCGTGAAGAATCTAGTTAATGACAGTCTAAATCTCACTTCAACCCGATTTATGCTCTTTGATAATAGTTATGCCAGATCAATCTCCAACCAAGCTTGTTTTACCATGATATTATATCGCTATACAATAATTGTCATTTCCGCAACGGGCTAAAAATTGGTTGTATCGGCCGTGCAATCGGGCTTCTCTTAATAAAATTTATCTTAAATGAAAATATTAGCTTACGGGTCGGGTTGAAGATAAAAGTTAACCCGAAACCCACCAGGACACCACCAACTCCTATAATAACCACTGTCTCCAACCCTAGCCATCTCTTTGAAACCCTACGCCGCCACCAACGCGAAGATGACGAAGAAGACTGAAAGAAAAGCCAATGTTTCCGGGAAGCCGAAGCACTCCCTGGATGCCAACCGTACAGATGGCAAGAACAAAGAGCAGCGTAGCGCCGCCACCGTCCGCCGCCTCAAAATGTACAAGGTCCGCCCCAAGCGAGACTCCAAGGGAAAGTTCCTCAGCAACGATTTCCAGTCCAAGGAGTTGCCCAACACTCGAATCCAACCCGATCGCCGCTGGTTTGGTTCGTATTTAGCATTTTCTCTGTTGTCGATTATTAGCTGTGCTCGGATTGCTTAGTTTTGTTTTTGCGTTTATTGAATTTCCAGGGAATACTAGGGTTGTGGGGCAGCAGGAGCTTGGAATGTTCCGTGACGAGCTCGAGAAACACATGTCCAATAGATACAATGTCATCTTAAGGCATAAGATATTGCCTACTTCCCTTTTTCAAGAAACTAAGAAGGTATGCTATTCTATTCTTGCGTTTCTTTTATCTGTTTATGTTTAGCCTCAAGTTTAATTTGATATATTGCTTTGCTTATGGATGCATAATTCACAAATTGTGTACTGTATTTTACATTTCTGATATTTATGAAGCAAACCAGAGTTCATCTGCTCGAGAGAGAGCCCTTTTCTGATGCATTTGGTCCTAAGACAAAGCGGAAGCGTCCAAAACTCTTGGCAGCTAACTACGAGTCTCTAGCTGAGAAAGCAGATGGTTCTCAGGGTAACTGTTTATTTTCTTGTATTTGTTTTCTGCTGTGGTTATTGTAAGAGCCGATTGGCTCGTTTGAGTTGTATGGTCTTTTATGATTTACACATAAAGAGCATTTCTTATGCGTGCATAAAGCTTAAAAATTATATCTGCTTGTTTCTAATAATGTTATTTTTCTTGACTAATACATTATTTTTTCCTGTAGACAAGTTTGAACAGAAGCACGATGATATTGCTGCAGAAGCAGGCGAAGCAGATGGATTTAGGGACCTGGTTCGCCATACAATGTTTGAGAAGGGACAAAGTAAACGTATTTGGGGCGAGCTCTACAAAGTGGTAGACTCGTCTGATGTTGTTGTCCAGGTCAGTGTTTCTTCTCAGATACATGTATATCTTCAGAGATTATATTAATCTACATATATAACTTAACAAGTTTGCATAAATTTTTTAGTTCAACAAGGTATTCAGCTATTCATGAATCATGATGCACACATAGTAACATGATAAACCAGGACTGTTTTACATTGTAATCATGTTTTGTATCTTTAGGACGATGTGATTCCAGATTTAAATGTGCAATCTACTTCTAGAAATGTTCTTCATCCACCTCATCATCTCATTCATAAAGTTGCCTTTTGGATTGTCCATACACATCTAGTTTGGTTTTATTATTTGCATTTTCTCACTAGCCACAATTATCAACTTCTACTCTGTTAGATCACACAACTGAAATATACCCATTACCTCACTTTTTGCTTTGTAGTTTTAATTTATCATTCTTGTTACAGGTTTTGGATGCAAGGGATCCTCAAGGTACTAGATGTTACCACTTAGAGAAGCACTTGAAAGAGCATTGCAAGCATAAACACTTGATTCTTTTGTTAAATAAGGTTAATTCCATTTCTCGTGTTTGAATTCCTAGCTGATTATGTGTGTACCACAGTATAACAATATCAATTACTTCTATTCTCCAGTGTGATTTGGTTCCTGCTTGGGCGACTAAAGGCTGGCTAAAAGTATTGTCAGCGGAGTTCCCAACTCTTGCCTTTCATGCTAGCATAAACAAGTCATTTGGCAAGGTACCTTCCCTATGGATTCATTCATGTTAGTGGGGTATACATCAAGTATGTCGAGGAGTGAAAATCTCCTTGGGAATTGTGAAACTCGTATCTTCTACTCATTAATGTACTTTCTCCCAATTAGAATTTGAAACTCTATCTGAGATTTCGACTCCTTGAAAGAGCTAATATGAAAAACTTGATGCTAAATCACCTAATCCCCCCCTTTTTTTGTTGGAAAGGGATCTTTATTACTTGACGTTAACCCTCTCAAGTAATAAGAAACATCTAATCCCCTTTTAGTCGACTTGTTACATTGTATAAATGTCATATGAATTAATGTATTGATCTTTCTTTGTGTCACTTAGGGTTCTCTTCTATCAGTGTTGAGGCAATTTTCCAGATTGAAAAGTGACAAGCAAGCAATTTCGGTGGGATTCGTTGGGTATCCCAATGTTGGGAAGTCATCTGTTATCAACACACTGCGAACCAAAAATGTAATTTTTTTACTCTTTCTGCTTCTAGTTATGCATTGCCTACTTAAAATTTTTGTGCTTGAGCAAGTGGTAATCAGCTAAAAGCTGTACCCTCGTACAATCTTAGCATGTTAGATTGGTTGGATACTGTGTAGACTTTGGTGTGTCGTCAGAGACTATGGTGTATGAAACAATATCAATTGGTTTGTGGTTTGTATTTAGATAATGATCCTCTTTTTTCCGCAGGTTTGCAAGGTTGCTCCTATTCCAGGGGAAACTAAAGTGTGGCAATATATAACACTCACAAAGAGGATCTTCTTGATTGACTGTCCCGGAGTTGTCTATCAAACCAATGACTCTGAAACAGATATTGTACTGAAGGGCGTGGTATGTCTTTGTGCTGCTGTTTCATTTGGAAGTATTGGATATTTTTCTATTTTTATATCTTTATATTTTAATTACTCCAGTGAGTGATAGGGCAGAACTATCAACTTTTACTGCTAGGGTGAGTGTTAGCTGAATCTAAAAGATGCCCTAATGTAGATGATGTGATAAAAGTACCCCGACTTGAGTTGTATATTGAAGAAGTTGAAGTAGTACAGTTTCTTCGAACAGTTATACCTGCATTCCCTTAAATAGTGCAGTGTTCTTGTTTTATGGAATGCTATTTGAAGCTGTTATGTATATCCATTGCATATCTTGACTATTTTTTCTGTCCAACGTCTGACATCAAAGAATAGTACAATAGATGTGTATGGATGACATAAACTATATTCTGCATCGAAGCATAATGATCATAGGTCATGTGTTCATTTTCTTTGGAGCTGGAGCCTTTGAATGCGATATTTTGTGCTTCAGCTGCTAAGTAATTGCAATTTCTTTTCCAGGTACGTGTGACAAACTTGCAGGATGCTTCTGAGCACATTGGAGAAGTGTTAAAACGAGTGAAGAAAGAGCACTTGCAAAGAGCATATAAGATTAAGGACTGGTATGATACTTTTTCTGTCTCATGAATTTGACGTGTGTATCCTGGTATCAAGTAGGAATTGTAGTGTTTTAGATCTTTCTAGACTTAAAGAGTGGTATCTTCACTCCTTTCAGTTGAGTAAATGTTCACAGTAAAACTGAGCATGATGTGAAATGGCTTTTCTTGAAGATTTAAAAAATCTGCTTTGAATTTAGGAAAAAATCCTTATAATCTATGTCGCACAACTAACATGTACCTCATAAGCATTATTGTGTTGGTTCTCCTTTCATGAACGCTTTATAAGTCTTTGTTTATTTGTTTATTTTATTGTCACATCAATCCTGCTAGATTCATGTAACTATTCAAGCTGCGAGTGATCATAATGTGGTTTTTTTTGTTCAGGGAGGATGAATATGACTTTCTAGTTCAGCTATGCAAATCATCTGGAAAGCTTTTGAAGGTAACCAGCTATTTAATAATGCTCCCTTGCTATTTCAACAGTTAGTATTTGCTTCAAATGTGTGCAATATTTTCTAACTCAAAATCAGTGAAATGCTTTATGTTTGCAAATTCCCAAAAAAATTGTTATATTGTTCCCTAAATAGAGTTCAGGGTTTTTCATAGATCTCTGTAGGGGTGGTGTTCTGATAAACTTTCACTTGTGTTCCTATTGAACAACTTCAAATTCATTGGTATAATTTCTTTAGAAAAAATTGTTATATTGTTCCCTAAAGAGAGTTCAGGTTTTTTCATAGTTTTCTGTAGGGGTTGGGTTCTGATAAACTTTCACTTGTGTTCCTATTGAACAACACCAAATTCATTGGTATAATTTCTGTAGCAGAAAAAATTGTTCATCACATGGACATGAGTGCTTTTAGTTTTGTTCCCTTTTCTGGTGGTTAATCCCTGTCCGCTTTCTTCTGTGTCATTTCCATTATCTACAAATGGATGATTCACACATTTCCTAAATTTTTTATATTTGCACCTCCTAGGGTGGCGAACCTGACCTGATGACAGCCGCAAAGATGATCCTCCATGATTGGCAGAGGGGTAAGATACCATTTTTTGTGCCTCCTCCACAAAGAGAATTGCCATCAGTGGATACTACTGCCAACGAAGTAGAAAGTGATGCACTAATAGATAATAATCAAGCATCAGCATTTAGAGCCATTGCAAATGTAATATCCTCCCAGCAGCAAATGAGTGTCCCTGTTCAAAGGGATCTTTATAATGAGAATGAGTTAAAGGGGTCTAAGACTGATGACCTTGGCGAACATGATGTGGAGGCTGAGACATCTGAGAGGTCTGTAGATTCAGATGGCGAGACATCTGAGAGGTCTGTAGATTCAGATGGCGAGACATCTGAGAGGTCTGTAGATTCAGATGGTGAGACATCTGAGAGGTCTGTAGATTCAGATGGCGAGACATCTGACTAGTCTGAGGACTCGGAGGATGAGGTGTCTGAGCAGTCATCTGACTCAGAAGATGAGACATCTGAGTGAACTTATTTGGTGAAGACCAAAATTACTAGTGAGCTTTTGACAACTGTTGCCGGTCCATAGTTTCTTTTTGTAGTTGATAATGCTATGATTGTATTTGTTTTCCCAACTAACGAATCCTTGCAAGTTATGCTAAGAGCATTATTGCTCTTGACCGGTTGTGTGGCATGTCTCTTGTAATACTATCATAATACTCCATCAAGTTATCATTTCCGCACCAGCTGGTCCAATTCATGCCAATGTGATTTTGATATGGTTTAATATTTTGGGCATTGAAAGAGTGTTAAATTAGCTGCAAAATATACTAATACAGTATGAATCCTACAGCAACTACAATACCAGTTTGCGTTTATAAAGACACGAGAATGTATAGGTGACTAACATATTTAGGCGGGAATATTTTTTAGGAGAATCACAAATAAGAAACTAACTAAATTTATACATAAAAATTATTTTTTTTCTCTAATTTGTATATAAATTTGTGAACAGGAAAAATTATTAAGCTTAAAATAACCAAAATGACCAAATAACCAAAATGACCTCCATTTTACAACCACATTAGCATCAAACTCTTTTCCTAATCCTAATTCCCCAACTGATACCTCATCGGCTCATCTAGCCCTCATTTTGCTCCTCTGTCTCTCTCTGAACTCTAAATTAGAGCTCGACTTCAACTATACGGATCAGAGTCAATCACAGCGGCGCATCGATGACGAGGAGCGGTGAATCGGCGACACAGATCGATGACGACGCCAGTGAATCGACGACAACGATTGTGATTCGACAACGACGAGATCAATTGAGGCAGCAATTCAAAAACGACGTAAGTGATTTGTCCATGACGACATCAGTGATTGACTGATAGGACGCCACCAGGAAATACAAAATTGGGTAAGTCCCTCTGTCTTACATGGGAAACACATCTCCATTCCAATGTTCTTCGACGCATACTCATTCACGGAGCATTTAAATTCATCAAAACAACCCCTTAACTGATACAGCTCACCTTCATTGACTGGAACTCCTTGTTTATGTTGTAAACCCATGAAGTATGAACTATGAAAAGGTAGGGACTTTTCTGAAAAGTCCCCTGGAAGTGGGCGACACAGCAACATGCCCGATGCATGCTTCTCAATCTTCAATACCAATTGCCGTAGATGAGACTCAACCCAGCCTTTCCATTTTCTGAAGTCATTAGCGTCCCCTGCCCTGATGCAATCTGCAAGTAGATCTTATACTCTTTAAAGAAAGGATACGATTCAAATAGGGTATGCCAATTAGCCTCATGTCCTGCTTCCATAGCCCTACAGATTTCATATCCTCTCTTGAACTCCTCATGCATGATGCAAAGAGTAGTGGAGGAGACATTGTAACTAGAGTTCACGCATGGATAAGCAGGAGTAACTATAGGCATCACATGGTACCTATCCCTTGGATTTATTCTAGGATCCCACACCTGCCGTTCAAGAAAGGAAGGCCCATCATGTTTGATCTCGCAAAGTAATATTGGATTTGGCCAGCGCCATTCCGAATAGATTCTGAAAAAGCGACACACTATCAAATTAGGATACGCATTAGGGTAAAGTTGGCATACGCGAGCAACAAGCAATGCCCAGTTGATACCACCCAGAAATCCAACAACATTGGAATAAAGACCACGACGCTTTGCCCACAGCCTAATGAACCTCAATGTGGTGCGAAAAGTTCGCACATTAGGGACTAAACTAAGAATCTGGTCAGTAACTCGGCTACCATTAAGGCTACGAATGGACTGCACATCATGAGGGCAGACACATGACAAAACAGAATCATTGGACAAATCCAAATCATCAGGAACAACAGAAAGAGAGAGCCTAGCATAGACGAGATCGACCGAGACTCCATTCAACTTAAACTTGATCACAGGCACATAAGGAACATTGACTACTCAGTACTCACCACTCAACAGAGTCTTGTAGCTCTGGTTACAATTAATTTCAACTAATTTTTGATCTTCAAATCCTTTATCCTAGTAAAACACTTACCAAGCTTCAGATACTGAACCTGTATGAACCTGACTATACAGGAGTTTTTTTAAGCCATTAGAGACCCACAGCATTAACATGCATTTCAAAAAAAAGCTTGCGCCTATGACAAAAAAAACCATGCCATGGGGAATTATATAGCAAACCTAGTCAATTTAGTTTCACACAGAAGGAGAAAACTTTCAAGACCTCAGCAATGCTTGAGATGGAGCATTTCGATAGGGACATAAAGGCCTAAACCTAGCAGAGTCGGTCTCTACGCTATCCACTCTTTCTCTTCTGACCTAAACCTGCTCCACCTCGAACACTTGCTTTAGCTTCACAGAACCTATCTAGTTGAGCAATGTTCCCAGAACCACCAGATTGATAAGAGCATTGCTTTCTCTCCCTAGCTCCTTCAGATAGACCTGAAGGTCGCAAACCGCCAGGAAATACAAAACTGGGCAAGTCACTCTGTCTTACATGGGAAACACATATCTCCATTCCAATGTTCTTCGACGCATACTCATTCACGGCGCATTTAAATTCATCAAAACAACCCCTTAACTGATACAGCTCACCTTCATTGACTGGAACTCCTTGTTTATGTTGTAAACCCATGAAGTATGAACTATGAAAAGGTAGGGACTTTTCTGAAAAGTCCCCTGGAAGTGGGCGACACAGCAACATGCCCGACCCATGCTTCTCAATCTTCAATACCAATTGCCGTAGACGAGACTCAACCCAGCCTTTCCATTTTCTGAAGTCATTAGCGTCCCCTGCCCTGATGCAATCTGCAAGTAGATCTTATACTCTTTAAAGAAAGGATACGATTCAAATAGGGTATGCCAATTAGCCTCATGTCCTGCTTCCATAGCCCTACAGATTTCATATCCTCTCTTGAACTCCTCATGCATGATGCAAAGAGTAGTGGAGGAGACATTGTAACTAGAGTTCACGCATGGATAAGCAGGAGTAACTATAGGCATCACATGGTACCTATCCCTTGGATTTATTCTAGGATCCCACACCTGCCGTTCAAGAAAGGAAGGCCCATCATGTTTGATCTCGCAAAGTAATATTGGATTTGGCCAGCGCCATTCCGAATAGATTCTGAAAAAGCGACACACTATCAAATTAGGATACGCATTAGGGTAAAGTTGGCATACGCGAGCAACAAGCAATGCCCAGTTGATACCACCCAGAAATCCAACAACATTGGAATAAAGACCACGACGCTTTGCCCACAGCCTAATGAACCTCAATGTGGTGCGAAAAGTTCGCACATTAGGGACTAAACTAAGAATCTGGTCAGTAACTCGGCTACCATTAAGGCTACGAATGGACTGCTCATCATGAGGGCAGACGCATGACAAAACAGAATCATTGGACAAATCCAAATCATCAGGAACAACAGAAAGAGAGAGCCTAGCGTAGACGAGATCGACCGAGACTCCATTCAACTTAAACTTGATCACAGGCACATAAGCATCAGGCACGGCAATCAACTCAGTGACTTGATCAGTCAAGTCCAACATCGAAAACAACTTGCCAAAGAAATCATTTTCCCTAGAAGCATAAACGGGCCCAACGCAGAGTGTAAAGAATATAGTTTGGCTGAATAGAATTTCATTGATAATGAGAGGGATATATATACAGCAATGTTCCATGTTCAATTAGGAAACAATCCTACAATTATGTACTCTACTAGGAAACAAATATACTCAGATCTTTCATATTCCTAATCACAGAAGATATAGCTTAATACTTTCTTTACACTCCCCCTCAAGTTGGAGAGTGGATATCCTGCACTCCCAACTTGTGTTTCATAGGAATAAAAGTTTCCTTCCCCAAAGCTTTGGTTAGAATGTCGGCCAATTGACGTGATGAGCTTACGAATCTCGTAACAATAGAACCATCTAGGATCTTGTCCCTGATATAATGACAATCCATTTCAATATGTCTGGTTCGTTCATGAAAGACAGGATTTGCTGCAATGTGCAAAGCCGCTTTATTGTCACAATACAAGGAAGCAGGTTCTTGATGCATTATGCCGAGGTCTTTGAGCAAATATCGTAGCCAAGTCAATTCACAGCATGTTCCTGTCATGGCACGATATTCTGCCTCGGCAGATGAAAGTGACACAGTCTGTTGTCGTTTTGATCTCCAAGAAATTAATGAAGGACCAAGAAATACACAGTACCCTGTAGTAGAACGTCTAGTAAGTGGGCAACCTGCCCAATCTGAATCACAAAATGCCCTTAACCGAAGGTCATTATTGGAGGAAAAAAAGAGGCCTTGACCCGGAGCATTCTTGAGGTAACGCACCACTCTTAGTGCCGCCTCCATATGAGCTTTTCTCGGCTGATGCATAAAACGACTCAACACATGAACCGCATAAGTAATATCAGGCCTTGACACAGTCAAATATATTAATCTTCCAACCAATCTCCTATAACGACCTTGATCCCTAAGTAGATCACTCTTATCAGATAACTTCAGATTGCGTTCCATTGGTGTGTCAACAGGGGCTGCGCCCAAAAGTCCTGCATCTTCAATAATCTCTAAAGCATACTTGCGTTGGGAAATAAAGATCCCACTCTTAGAACTAGAAACCTCAATGCCAAGGAAATATTTTAAATCACCAAGGTCCTTGATATGAAAGCGGCTATGCAGAAATTGTTTGGTCGCAGCAATACTTTGAGAATCATTCCCAGTAATCAATATATCATCAACATATATCAAAAGAACAGTATAGGACTTGCCTTGCTTTCTGGTGAAGAGAGAGTAATCTGCTCGAGATTGTACAAAGCCTGCAGCACGAATGGCCTCTGAAAACTTGGCGAACCATTGACGAGAAGCTTGCTTGAGGCCGTATAGTGACTTGTGAAGGCGACAAACGAAGTCCTCCTCCCCCTGTCGCCGAAACCCTGGCGGTGGGGACATGTATATTTCTTCCTGTAAGTCACCATGTAGAAAAGCATTGTTGACATCCATTTGGTGTAGGGACCATCCCCTAGCAGCAGTTAAAGCAAGCAAGCAGCGGACTGTGACAATTTTGGCCGTGGGAGAGAAGGTGTCCTCATAGTCAATGCCTTCGAGTTGGGTGAAGCCTTTGGCGACCAAGCGAGCTTTATAGCGCTCGATGGAGCCATCAGAGCGATGCTTGATCTTATATACCCATTTGCAGCCAATTGGCTTCTTTCCTGCAGGGAGTTTAGTGAGGGACCAGGTGCCATTAGTCTCAAGGGCCTGTAATTCAGATTCCATGGCTGCTTGCCACTCAGGGTGAGCAGCAGCCTCCACATAATTTCTAGGTTCTGTAATGGCACTGAGTTGAGCAACAAAATGTTTATATGCAGGTGTGTATCGATGGTAAGAAACGTAGTTGGCCAAAGGATAACGCGTACCTGTCGCAGGACCTGGAGCCAAGGAAGGCGACTGAACGGAGCAAACACGCGAGTATACGGAATCAGAGAAGCGGACCGGTGGTGCAGTGCGGCGGCTGGAGCGGCGGAACGGAATCTGTGGTGCAGTAGGGATGTCAGAAGGGGGCTCGGGTGAAGAGACAAGCCCGGGTGGAGAGGCAAGCGCCGGTGCTGCCGGAGAGGGCGGAAGTGGGGTAGGTGCCGAAGGATGAGTAGACAGAGGATCCGATGGGAGAGGAGACTGGGTTATCGATTTGGGTCGCCTAGAATATGTTTGGAGGGGAGCTGAGGTTGGCAGAGGGGAAACAGTGGGTGGAGCCAACAGGGATGATGATGGTGATGATGGCGGGGATGGTGGCAGCAGTGGTGCAGATGGTGATGGTGGCAGAGGTGGTGCAGACGGTGAGGGTGGCGGTGAAGATGGGCGAGCAGAAGGAAGAGAAGAAATGTGTGGAGTCGAGACAGAGGTTGGAGGCGCAACAGGAGGAGCAAAAGAGGAGTCAAGGAAGGAAGGAATGGAAAGTGGGCCGAAACTGGGTTGGATGTGTGAAGGAATAACAAGATTGGGCTGGAGAGAGGCAGACGGAAAAACTTGTTCATGGAACACGACATCTCGGCTGATGAAGATTTTTTTTGTTGATAAATTAAATAATTTGTAACCTTTCTGTCCAACAGGATAACCAACAAAAACGGATGGCATGGCACGATGATCAAATTTATGGGATGGGTGGACGTTAGTTGCAAAAGCCAAACAACCGAAGACTCGAAGGTGAGAGTAAGAAGGTGGTTTGGAGTAAAGTAACTCAAATGGTGTTTTGAAAGAGAGCAAAGGGGAAGGTAACCGATTGATGATATGAACGGCAGTGAGAGCGCACTCCCCCCAAAACGTGGTAGAGAGGTGAGCATGAAATTTCAAAGCCCGGGCTACTTGTAAGATATGACGGTGTTTGCGTTCCACAACCCCATTCTGTTGAGGCGTGTAAACACAAGAATGTTGAAAGATGACACCGGCATCATGAAAAAATGAGCGCAATGAAATAAATTCCCCACCATTGTCACTTCTGAAAATTTTGATGCGAGAGTCAAATTGGGTAAAAGCATAGGTGAAAAAACGTTTAATGAGAGGTTGGGCTTCATCTTTGAAACGCATTAAAAAAATCCATGTAAAACGAGTATAATCATCAACGATAGTGAGAAAATAATGAGAGCCACAAAGAGAAGGATGTCGAAATCGACCCCAAATATCACAATGGATAATTTCAAAAGGTTTAGTCGAAGAAATAACACTAGTGGCGAAAGGTAAACGACTCTGCTTAGCCAAAGGAAAAATATGGCAAGCGTTATTAAATTGAATGGGAAAATGTAAAAAAATTTTGGCAATGAAACTTAAACGAGAAGGTGATACATGCCCGAGTCTGTGGTGCCAGAGATCGGTGGAAGAGATGGTGAGGTTGCAGGTTGGTTTATTTGGTGATGCGGGTTGATTGGTCAATGGTTTCTCCGTCTCCAGCGCCGCTAGGTAATATAGTCCGTCTCGGTGTTTACCCAAAGCAATCGTCCTCCTTGTAGCCAGATCCTGCAAAATACACCAATGTGGATAAAAGGTCACTGAGCAGTTCAAATGTCTCGTCAAACGACTAACAGACAACAAATCAACTTTGAATGTAGGCACCGATAAGACATCATGTAGAGAATAACTGGAGTTTAAGGGAAGTGTCCCCTTTGCAATAATTTTGGCCTGTTCTCCACTAGGTAGTGATACTGATGGTAAAGAACAATCAACAACGTTATGCAATAATTTGGAGGATGAAGTGATATGATCCGTTGCTCCGCTGTCAATGATCCAATTGTGAGAAAGGACTTTGGACAAACCTGGTTGAGATACTGTATTTGCCTTGGAATTAGTGCCCTCATCTGGTGATTTGGGAATAAGTGATAACATCTGTTTTAGTTGATTTTCTGTGATCGTAACCAACCTCTCATCTGATGCATAATTAGCCGCAATTCTACCTGGATTATCTTTAGCTCGTGGGTGGCCTTCTGGGTATCCATGCAATTTATGGCAAGTTTGGACCCAGTGGCCCAATTCATCACAATAGGTGCAATGAGGCCGTCCTCTTCCTGAACCCCGACCACTACGACGTCCACCATTCCAGGCTCCGCGGTATCCACCTCCACCACTGCCGCGAGCTGCTCGGTCATTCCAGCCGCCGCCGCTGCGGTCAGCGCGGTCGGTCCAGCCACCACTGCTGCGGTCAGCGCGGTCAGTCCAGCCACCACCGCTGTGTTCTAATCGATCGTTCCAAGTGCTGCCACCTTGATTCTTCCTGTCTCCTCCAGCATATCGATTGTGACTCCCAAAAAAACGATTTGGTTCTGTTGCTGGTGGTCTGCCGCCCCTGGAAAGGACAGCCATGGCAGCGCTGCCAGAATCATCCGCCATGTGTGATGAGGAAGAGGCAACGAGACGCTGCTTTTCTTCTTGGAGAACAGACGAGAATGCTTGTCGAACAGTGGGTAAAGGCTTCATAAGAAGGATCTGTCCTCGGATAGCCTGGTATGTTTCATTCAATCCCATCAAGAATTGCATTAATTTTTGTTGATCTGTTTGTTGTGTTGCATCGAGATTCGTCAGTTCATCCCATAGAGCTTTTAATTTTGTGTAATAGATTGAGACTGAGAGTTGTTCTTGTCGAAGATAGGAAATATCTCGCTGTATCTCATAGATGCGAGTTGCATTAGCTTGAGAAAAACGTTCATGGAGGTCCTCCCAAGCCTCATGAGCAGTAGAATAATAGTTTATACTTTCTCCTATTTCTGGATCACATGAATTGACGATCCAGGAATGAACAATATCATTGCATCTTGACCAGACTGTATAGCCTTCAAAATCAGTTTCTTCTGAGGGTGATTTGATGGAACCATTGATAAATCCAAGCTTGTTCTTGGAATTTAGAGCTCGAACCATAGCTCTTTTCCAACCAGAGAAATTATCTCCAGTCAAGGGTTTTGAGACAAGAGTCAATCCGGAATGATCTGATTGATGAATAAAGTAAGGGCCAGGAACGACCTCTGATGAGTTCTCTGAAGTTTCAGGTTTCTGAAAAGGGTTTTGGAAAGGGATTTCGGCCTTTGATGTTGGAGATAGGTCTTGAACGTCAGCCATGATTGCTGAGAAGATTGAGATAGGGAGACTACCCGAGAGAATAGATTACAGTGATGAATTAGGATCTTTAGGCTGCTCTTGATACCATGTAAAGAATATAGTTTGGCTGAATAGAATTTCATTGATAATGAGAGGGATATATATACAGCAATGTTCCATGTTCAATTAGGAAACAATCCTACAATTATGTACTCTACTAGGAAACAAATATACTCAGATCTTTCATATTCCTAATCACAGAAGATATAGCTTAATACTTTCTTTACACAGAGTGTGTCTAAGTCGGCACCAGCACCATGAACACCTAACCGAACAGAGCCAAAAGTAAAAACTCTAGCATTTGATTCTACAGGGAAACCCTTGGCCCTAGAAACATTATCGACCCAGGTCTTCACAACCTGGTCTAGAAACCCTAAAACCCCATCGATGGCGACCCGTTCTTGGCGGGTGGCATAGCAACCATTCTGTCGCAGGATCGACTCAATCTGGTTGGATTTCACCGCGTCAACAGCAGTAGGAAAATCCAATGAAATAGGATCGGTTAAACCGAACCGGACACCCATTCTGGAACTCGAATTGAAATAGACAGACGAAACCCTAACTGAATTGAAAGATGAACCCTAATTGAAATTGAAAGAAGAAACAACAATAATCAAAAACAAGAAATGAAAATCTGACAAAAATTGCAGAGCGAGAGAGAGAGCGTCTCTCAATTCGTATTTCAGAGAAACCACAGAGGTCGGTCGGTCAGAGTCTCAGAGAGCCAAATTGAAAGAAGAGAGCAAGAAAGCGTCTAGTTCTTCTCTCCCTCTCATTTATAGACGTTGGACGCGTTGTAACGACGCTACGCGTTGTAACGACGCTACGCGCTTTTAACGCGTTTTCTTTTTCATTGTTCTTTTAATCTTTTTCTTTTTGCTAAAATTACGCTTTTTAATCAAAAATGGGCGATTATATTTATTTTTGGGAACATTTTGTATATATAAAATAACAATTAAAATCACACCCCTCTGTTAGACTCTCAAGGCATGTAACATTTTTGAAAGCAATAGTTACAATTAATATTTTTTTTGAAATTAAAAATTAGAAGATGAGTGTGTAATATTTCAATATCACGATTAGGGCTTCAAAATTAGTTTCATCTCTCAATTTCAATGAACCAGATTCCCCTAATGCCCTAATTATTTTGAAAGCAATAGCTACGATTCATTTTGGAAAATGAAAGTGTAATTTTCAAATTTGAAAATATATTGGGTAGTTCAATATGATAAATATTCCATATTTATAAATTATGAAAATAAAAAATTGGAAATGTGAAATTGATGGTTCCAGATTTCATTTATAAAAGTTGAAATCAAAAATATATTTTTACGTTATAAGAGCATCTTCAACAACTCTTGTATAATTTATCTATTATAAAAGAGTAAATCAAAAAATATCTAAAAGAAAATGAGCTCAAGTCCAACAACTCTTCTATTATATTTTACAAAATTAAATGTTTTTTATATTTTATGAATCTATATAAAGATTATGTGTTTATTCAAATTATACCCAAATTCAATGTTAGATGTTTTATTTTTATGATGTTTTCTTTTTTAGAGGAGAGTGAATGAATTCTATAAGATAAACAATAAATTTTTAAAATTTGTCGAATGAATATATAAATTTTGAATATTTTATAGATGTAGAGAATATATTTCTCACTCTTCCCATTTTTTGTAAAATAAATGATGTTTTACATAAACCGTTGGAGCTTAAAAATGATATTTTTCCTCTAATGTGAAGATAATTCTAATTTCACATGAGCTTTGTAGATGTCGCTCTAAGAAATATCTTGACAGACCCTCAAAACCCTAATTGTTTATATATATATATATATATATATATAAACAATATATGATATCACCAATCACACCAACAATAATCAAGCCAACACTAAGTAACACACTATCACAATATGACAACATCAATTAATTTATCCCCAATAAAGCGTAAATATTTCCATCACTAGCCATATGCTCGATTATTACAATTTATATTTCATAATCGTAAAACTCATAAAAGTCGTTTTATTTGAACATTTATTTTACTTATCCATAAACCGTAGTCGATCAAGTTTATATATTTTTAAAACAAAACTTAGTTTTCAAGAAAGCAATTTAACAATTTCACGACAATTGAACAATAAAGTAAGACGGTTCCATTGTGAACCAAGTGAGATTTACTCACCTTGACAACTTCTGCTATGTCTTCAAACAAACAAAAGTCAAGCTCAACACCAACTCCACAAGTTATCTATTTAGCACAACCATTAATCTTAGTAACCATTATGACCAACACCCTTCACCAGTGAACCGAGACTCTACCCTTAACCCAAGGTCTTGTCCCTCGAGACCAACCTTTTCTGAGACCTCAGAAGGTCAAAAGACACTTGACAACTCTTCAACACTGCCCCTATGTTTAGATTCCCTCTAATTTCAAAACAAACGTAAACATAATCTGAACTAAACCCTAACATGCCTCATCGGTAACCAAAAACTACAACCCACATATCAGTACACTCGTATCAGCGAGTACGTGATGATGGGACAGACTATCAGCGAGTAAGTTATATTTTTAAATTATTGGGTTTTTGAACCAGTTACTTGTGGTCCAAGTGTTAGAATCTGAATATTAGATAATTACTGGCTGAAGGTTGTGAAGATCATTCGAGAGATTAGTTAGGAAAGTATTTTGCCTAAATCATGAAAGGAAATCTGATTGCCTTGGTGAAGAAGTATTCGTGAACTCTAGAAGTGTTCTTCTATGACTAGAGGGGTCGGTGAATGAAGGAGACACAACCAACTTAATCAACGAACTTGCATACTCTGCAGTCAAAAGTCTCCCCACGAGCACCCAATTCAAACAAAAAACCTCTCCAGGGAACATCCTTCTCGAAAGAGCACCACCAAAGTCTCTCCTAGAGCAAATCCCGCATCACTCACCAAAGCCTCCATGGAGCGAATGTCCACCCCAAGTTCATAAAGCCTCAAGCAAGAGCACAAGCCCGCCAACCCAGTTCTAAGGAGCAGTCCATATCCTTTTATTTTTGTTATTAAAGCACCTTGGAAAATTCTAGGTTTGATTAGAAAAACCAGCATTCGTTTGAAGAAGAAGTCAAGGAAGGAAAACGCACAAGATCAAGACAAAACGGTTACGCTGAACCTAGAAACATTGGCACGTCAGCACTTAATTTTATACAGCTAAACATTGGCACGCCCGAGCGGGACTAGTCAGTAGCGAAGATTACGTCAGAAGATCCCTACAACAGGCAACACGCAAAGTGTTCCTTACCGGAACATCCGCAACTCAAGGCCCATAACCCTTTGATGTGCAAATATTTAGATATTAAAGTAGTTGAAGAGTGTTTCAAAAAAGAAACGATGACTGGAGCATCTGGAATAGGCAAACCAGTTTCGAATCAATAGCTCGACGAGGTGTCGACCATAGTCAGCGCACTTTAGGAAAGCAATGGAGAAACAGCTGCGCGAATAGGTAAACTCGAAACCACAGTAGACACGAGCATGAGCAAATTGGAAAACGCAATGGACCGGCTTGCCCAAGCAGTGTTAAGGGCCATGAGTCAGATCCCATTGCTTTTCCGAAAGTTATCTATACTTCAAAACTGTATGTGTAAGGTATTTAAGTTTCATAGACATAAATGAACAGTTAATGCCGATTTGATTACTTTTATTGGGGCACTGTGTTCCCAACTCTTGCATTCTATAAGCACACATGAAAATCTTACAAAAATTAAAGAGCGAGGGAGAGAGAACAAGGCCACAGAGAGCGTCTCTCAATTCGTATTTCAGAAAAACCACAGAGGTCGGTCGGACAGAGTCTCAGAGAGCCAAATTGAAGGAGAGAGCAAGAAAGTGTCTATTTCTTCTCTCCCTCTCTCTTTTATAGACGTTGGACGCGTTATAACGACGCTACGCGCTTTTAACGCCTTTTCTTTTTCATTTTTTGGCCTAATTTTTTTTAATCTTTTTCTTTTTGTTTGTTACTAGTGTTTCGCACATGTTAATTTGGTAAGTAGTTATAGTTTTGTTTTTAAATTTAATAAAATATTATAATTATGTGTAATTAGACCACATCATAATCAGATTTTTAAAAATTTAATTTTGAAAAAGTCAAATTTTCGTTGTCTTAGTATTTTGGAATTTGGTATCATACAAGAGAGTGAAAAGCGCTTGATGTGTAGGTGAGCTCCCATCCCAGTGGTTCTCTTTACCCAAACTGAGTCCCTCTGCAAGGCCACCCCTTCATCTCCTCGCTCGTCACTTCCGCTTTGATTCTCTTCTCCGCTCCTACTTTCAGGTATCTAGAACTGAACCCTTTGATTTCTGATGTAAATGGGTTTGCATGATCTTCGTTAACGACAGCGTTGTTAAACTCAGAAACAGCTTGCTCATATCAGCCCCTTGTAGGTCATATTTCAAACCATTATGTTTCTCAGTGCGGATGACAATCACCATTTGATGTGCTAGTATTGGATGCAACGAGTACTGGACAATATAAGCTGAATGATCATGCCTGATCAACATCAGATTTGATCGGGAGGAAAAGCATATGCGTGTAAGAAAAGCCAGATTGTTTAATTCACGATGGCATTTTTCACATAAGGGTGTACCTATCTGGCCTTTTCACAAGTATATGAAACCTGCACACATTACTGTAGCAAATTCACTTGGCCTGGCATTGCAGATGCTCCAAAAGAGCCTGTTGTATTTTACAATTGATTTAATGCCAGGAACGGTTCCTTTAGGCAAATCTGCAAGAGGCATGCTTCAGCTGGTCACAGACACGGGTTTCCCTTTGAAAAGAACATGTGTCTGTGAGATCAGAAAATGTAGAAGCGAAATGTGAGGCCTGCCACCTTTTGACTTTGACCTGCAGTCATCTCTTGATTCACTTACGTCTTGCTTACCACTTCAACATTGGCACATTGCCATCCTCGCCAAAACAAAACCGAGTATGGTAGACCATTATGCTAAGTTGTTTGTTATGGTTGCACTTTTCTGTATAATGGAATTGAACCATCCGCTTCAGCAACAGAGAAGAAAGATGAGGAGTCCACAAAATCCCAATAATCGGATCTCTTTGTAAAAAGGCCCTACTGCCAAAGCTGCAAAAGTAGAAAATCAAGCGGTTAATTGGTATACTTGGAAGTAAACATCAGTACCACATGAAGATAAGCTAATAATTAACAGAATCTAAAAGGCACATTAGCTAAAGATATTGCTAATAGTAAACATGTGGCCATGAAAATTTTGGTGACTTGTTTCTGTACTCCATTTTTCACTTTTTCACAATATTTTGTTCACTTAGTTGTGGACCTTATAATCCACTTTTCCTACACTGCATAACATGCACAAGTTATACAAACATCCTAAGCCACGTTTGGTCTGGTCATTTATAAAATTCTACACTTAAATTGATTGCATATAAAATCAAAGTAGATGCATAAATTCAAACTCAAAACCGATTCTCAAGTCCTCATGTGCACCAAATTTCAGTTCATATTAGATCCAATACGCTCCATATCCAATTGAGATCGACAGTCTGTGTTGTATAAAATTACATAACAAATTTTGTTATGTAGGTTCAGACACAGTATGTCATAATTTGAATTGAAAATCAAAACATGATTTAGCAAAAGAACAAAGAAAGTTCAGATCTGGGTTGTTGGATATTGCTAATAGCCCTAATTGCTAAAAAATCATAATTTAGCAAAAAAAATCCAAATTTGGTATATTGCTAAATAGCATCCCCAAGGATACAACTATCCCATAATACTTCGGTAGTCTATAAGCTCCACTTCTTATATAACCTGCATTGGCAGGGCGAATTCTACTATATCAAAACCAAGATAGCACGCTATTTGGCTATAATAGGATGAAGTTATTAGCTAAATCAAAAAATATCAATAATAGATGCTACTCCGTAATGAAAAAAGGACAGTCAAAACTTATCATCAACCTGAAATCTATCACGTATGTATATCGCTACAATATAACAAAAAGCCACAAACACCAAAATATAATGGTGTGTTGCTATCATAGATTGCAACTTACATGATGGGGTTGGGGCGGGTGATGGAGACCACAAGCCTTTTTCACTTTTCTTGTAGCCTGGATTAGAAGTATAGGACATTGCAGGTGCAGGTGATACATGTGGGGCCACTTGAGATGAGGGACTCACAGAAGGTGAATAAGGGGAACTACTAGGTGCATAAGTAGGGGGGGCATTAGGGTTAGAATGAGGAGTTGGCAAAGAGCTTGGAGGAACTTTAGGACCATGGTATAAACATGGCCGAGGTGGATGTCCAGTCTTGGAGGGTGAAGGTGCAGCAGAGAAAGCTGTTGGAGCAGGATTGGGGGAGACTGATGGTCCAGCATTATCACTTAGGTCAGGTGATGGAGCTGGAGAAGGAGTTGGAGGGGTGGCAGAGAGTGTACCCTTCAGAAAGGAGGATAATCTGATACTTTTAACCTTACCAAAGACAGAGTTATCGAGACCGAGATTTCTTGCAGGAGAGCCTGTAATTATCTGAGCCAACTGTTTCAATCGCTGTGGCAGAAGTCCCCCAAAAGCAGACATAAGTGAAGCTTGAACTTCAACTGGGGAATCTGTAGTTGAACCCAATGTGTTTGTTACTTGCAAAAAGACATCCTGCATAGTAGGAGAAAACAACTCAGTCGAGTACAGAAAAGCTGAGAGCATTAACCTCTACTGAATAATCTGATAATGGATATCATTAATAATTAATAACTATTAATAATCAAGTGAGTACTATCTAATTCTTTCTAATCTCTAGAAGCAAAGTCACTCTCAAAGCGGCCATTTTTTTGTGTCTTTGACTAACCAAAGACTATACATTACTATTAGATAACTGCAAATAATACATGCAGGATTGAATACATAAGGAATGGAACTTGGCATCTGTCATATATGTTTTGATTCAAACGATGGGCCATCATATTATAATACTGGTGCAGTACATCAACTGCCTAGACACACCAGGACCTCAGACCAAATAACCTTTGACACCGGGACTGGAAAACTAAACTTTGAGGCACTACAATGCTTGCATAGAAAAATTAAGGATAGAAACTGGATTCACTTCAATGTTTCATACCATTATTATTATTTGCAGCGAAATCTGAATAAACTAAGATAAGAACTTTTTCTTCCTCAAATCATGACACACTGTTCTAGCTAAAAAGAGAAGTCCAGTTAAACAACAAAAGTCTAGAAAGTGAAAAGCTTTCCGAGTAAAAAGAGAAGTCCAGTCAAAAATCTGAACAATGAAAAGTCCAGTTAAAAGTTTCAACTTCCAAACCTGGTCACAAGAAACTGAGTAAATATAACACTAAAACTTCTGAACAACGGAATTAAACTGATACTCAAAAGAGACTTTTGTAAAATAGAATAGGTGTCATACCTCGTAAGACCTCAGATGCAACCCAAACCTCAACTGCTCCTTTAGTTCACCAAAATTTTCCACTATCTCAGTCATTGAATTATTGAGAGTAAAGTTAAACAGAATCTGCGGTATTTGCCAGATTGAAGCAGCTTGCCCAGGAATCACAGTGATTCCCCCAGGACACTTCAGAACCTCAAACATATATGGATGTCCAAACGTTGATGACGTCACTGTAAGATTAGATTGCTTAAGGAATAGCTCAACCAAAGATGATCTCAGCACACTTATGGACACCGGAAGTATCGGAACATTCACCGGATCGGAAAGAACACCAAACACCACATCAGTCCAGTTAGATGCACCATATTGGTGCATGGACAAAATAGCCACCTGTTGACAGTTAGCAAAATTTTGCTTGTTTATTCACTTTGTTGGACTGAAACATTATATGGTAGATGATGGGAGAAGCTTTGAATTGTACCTTTGTATCTGGGACACCTATTTCCCCATTGATATCATATTCTAATTGTGCAATGTGAGGAACAAGCTCTCGAACTGGCTTTTCCAGTCTGAAGTATGCCTGAACAGTCGCTGTGGATATAGATAAAGGTAAACTTGAGCATCTTCTATGCATCTGAGTAACATAATATACCGAAAATAACTATTTTGAAAACTAATCACCAATCACTCTTTCACCCTTGTATAAGGGATTTTATGAATTTGGTTCTTCTCTTTCTAGAGTTGTAATACGATAAAACTTGATACTAAAATCGAGCTGAATTAGTTCTGCAACAATTCTAACAAATTGGTCCAGTGTTTGCCATATTAGCTATTCTAGGGTCTCAGCATGAATAATAATGATAATGATAATTCAACAATGTAAAATGAATCCAATGCCATACGAATGTGTCATTAGAACCTTAAAGGAAGTTTTGGCAGATATAATTCAGTGCCCTTGTATCTTGAGACAGACAACGCAGGCCATTGTCCTAGGACATCTTAGTTACCAGATTTACAAGTTGAGAAATTTAACAGATTGTCTCAGATTAACTATATCCTCTGATCATTATGCTCAGCTTTGAAATATTGAGGTGACGACTGATTAACATATAGATTATGATGGATTGGATTATGCACATAAGGCTGTGATCTACTGATTCTCAGCAGTTGCCACATTCCTGTCTAGTGTTGTTGGCCGTGGGGACGCGTCACCTAGCCACATGAAATTCTGACAGCCAATACCGAAATTTCCCCGGGTTCTAACTTTGCATAACAAGCAGGTGAAAGAATGAAAACAGCTGCATAACCATATAATTGAAACACCAGCAATGCTTAAAAAACAAGTGACAAGACAATGTCCTATGTATAGCCAGGTGAGTCGAACATTACAAAGACAAAAATAATTCATTTTAATTGAAAAGCATAAAAAATCCCTAATAATTAGGTAAAGCACCCCTGAGAACCAAAATGACACACCAACACCAGGAAGATCCTCAACCACCAATATCACCACAAATACATGAAATTATACCACAAAGACGAAATTAACACACACTCATTACCTTGACAAAAAAAATTCTCATCAAACCGAAAACAAAATCGAGCCCAATTAGAGAGTTAAGAAAGAGGATTAATTGGACCTACCACCGAGCTTAATCGCTTCTTTGGCATCGAACCCGGAATTAACGGAATGGCGAGGAAGGGTCCAGAAGATCCCGGAGAGTAAAACCGAGAAGCCGAGGATTAAAACGAAGACGCAACGGAAGCTGAACTCGCTGGCGATTCTGTTGAAGAATCTGGAACATTCGGCACAGATGAATCCAGAAGCATCGTGGGTTTGGTGTGACTGATCTTGGCGGTGGTGCTGCTGCTGGTGCAGGCTTTTTTCACCTTTCCCCATTTGCAGGGCATCTGGGACTCTCACAAACTTGGGTCTCGTCTCTTTCTTTCTTTGTCTAAGAAGAAGAAAGGGAAGAAGGAAGGTGAAGATGTGAGAGACAAGTGTTCGGGTGGGTATTTAAAAACAAGAGATTTTTTTCTCACTCACTCTTCAAGTCGCACCCACACACATCAAGAGTCCACTTAGGCATTTACCATATATTTCACATATTCTTTTTTTTATCCAATTCATATTATTTTGTAGTTGGCTACCCAACTTTGAGAGAAGCGAAGGGGTAAAGACTAAAGAGAAAGTGAGAGAGCGCATAAGGGTTAAGAGAGACTGTTTCAAACGTTATAGGTATGCCTCATTATAGGTCGGTCTAGGGTCGTTCGACTTTAAATTTTAGAGTTTAGGGTAGGGTAGGACTCGGTTAAAGTTAACAAAATTTAAAGCCGGGTAGGGTAAGGTAGGGCCGAGACTTGAATATGTAAGCCCTAGCTTGCCCTAGCGGCCCGTTTCGTTAAGGCTAATAGGGTCAGGTAGAGTCGGCCCTTTAAATAAGGCTAAACAGGGCTGAGATGGGCTTGTTATTTTTTTTTCTCACAATTTAGCTTTAGAATTATATGTAATTAATCTTATTTTTGGGTTATATTTAACATGCATGCATACACATTATATTTAATTTAAGATATTTATCTATAAACTAAGTGGTTAGACTTATATATATATATATATATATATATATATATATATATATATATATATATATATATCTCACGAACTAATGCTCTAAATCATCAAAATACAATCGTTAATCAACAAAACAAAAGGAAATCAAAGGAACAAAGCTAGCAAATCAACTACAAAAGAGAATATTAGCTGTATTGTATCTAAAAAATAAAAAATATATTAAAACAATACAAAAAATAAGAAATTATTAGGCCTAAAGGGCGGGCTTTTAGGACCCGGCCCTAAAGGGCTAATTAGGGTAAGGTCGTAGGGTCGGGTTTCATTTACTCAACCCTTACCCTACCCTACTCGAGAAGGGCTAGGGCCGGCACGCCCTAATGGAGGGTCGGGTATGGCTTCAGCCCTAGAGGGTAAGGCGGGTTTTAGGACGGGTTAGGGTCGAAGGGTCAAATGATGAGGCCTAGTTATAGGTTAGGACTTGAAAAATTGAAAGAATTATATTATCTATATTCTCTCAACGATATAAAATTGAGTGATTAAACTCCAAACAAGAATAAGAACAGATTCCTAGCTTCCTAAAGTATAGTTAATAATAGGATTAATTACAAAACATCACTCAAATTATGATGTTATTTTCATTTTCATACCTAACTATCAAAAACTTACATTTTCATACCATGTATTTCATTTATTTAGCATTTTACTACCTTGACCACTATCACTGTTAAATTTTAACGACATTTTCATCATTTCATCAAATGTATCATTTTTATATTTACTTTAACAAAATAATTTATTTTTTGAGGTTATCAAATTCAAATAGAACAATTTACATTTAGCAAAAATATTCAAAAAAACTACAAAATTAAATATTTTTTTGTAACAATATAGTGATAAAAATTAGCAGAATTCCTGTATTTATATATATTTTTGGACTTACTTGTTAAGAAAAATAAAATAAATTAAAACATTACAGTTTAATTCATTATAATTAGATAAATTACAAGTCAATAAGAATAATCAATCACAATCAAAGACTAAATTATCAATAATCATGGAAATATAGGTGGTTTGAAAAAGAAAATCTCGATGGATATAGTGAATATTTTAGTCTGTGATCACAATAACTCATTGATTTGGGTGAAAAAATGGCGTTCTGGAGTTTGAATAATAGCAATGAAAAATATTTAATTTTAATAAAATTTTTAATGTATAATTTTTTATTTCATCAATTACAAATATATTGAAAATTGACATAAATGCCCTCGAGTGTTATTAAATTTTAACAGTGTTAGTGGTCGGGGTATCAAAATGCTAACAAAATGGATCTTATGGTATGCAAATGTAAGTTTTTGATAGTTCGGTATAAAAATAAAAATAACATCATAGTTCGAACATTGTTTTTTAATTAATCCTAAATAATATGCTCTGAATGTAGATCACTTGTAAATCACTAGATCATGTAACGACTAATAGTGAACAAATAACAAGCACTAAGGGGTTAAGTTTTTCTCTGGTCGACACTCAGAAATATCTCTACTCTCTTAATCTACCACGTTAGAGAATTTTGCTGCTTGATTTGCAGTTGCGCTAGCCATCAATGAGCGTGGTAAGGTGTCATATTCGACAGTGACGCCTGATGTGTATGCATTCAGACGATTGATGTCCATGAAGAAATAGTTGTAGAATATTATGTAACTATTTACTTTCATTATAGATATAGGTTATATTTTTTCTATTAGTATTATGATTGTATCTCTATATAAACCCTTCTATTTGGAGAATAATAATATATCGAAGTATTCCAAACCATATCAAATTATTCTTTTCTACTTGGCATCAGAGCCACAAACCTGAATTTCGTATTTAAATTCCACTGCGTATCATAATCATACCAAAATCCCAAATCCCGAATTTCAAATCCCAAATTTCAAATCCCGAATTTCAAATCTCAAACCCGGCAAATTGAATTTATTTTTCATTACATATCAAATCAACAACCACACCATCATTCTACCATATCACAAACAAAATTTATATGCAAACACAAAATGTCCGCTCTGTGGATATTTCGGTCATTGCAAACAATGGTGTTATGAAACAATTGGATACCCAAATTGATAAGATTTCACCAAGACACCCCGAAAGAATCAAGCAAAAGTTGTCATAGCCACTACAGAGGAAGAACAATCGTCCAATGCTTCTAATGTCGCACAATCAGGTATGAACGGTAAGATATCTATGAATAGTTCATATATTATTGATAGCGGAGCAAGTGATTACATGACTAATGATTATACCCTGTTGCAAAAATTACAATCTTCCTCTCAAAATAGTGTTTCTACTGTCGATGGTATTCCAACTCCGGTTACCGGAGAAGGTTTTGTTGTTCTATCAGACACGTTAACTCTTGATTCTGTATTGCAGATGAAGAAAATTCTGTGTCAAAGAAACTTTTGCAGATGAAGAAAATTCATACTAACAAGAATATTTATGATATGTTGACTAAAGTTGTGTCACAGTAGAAATTGAAGTATTGCAGCAAGTCCGCTGGGATAGACTTCAAGTAGAAGTCTCATGTCGTATTACCCCGAGTTGGTCTAGAGAGGGAGATTGTTTTAATATCCAGATCAATAAATTACACTACTAATTTATGATATGAATGTTAAAGGTTCATGAGTTATGAGTTAGTGGTCTTAGGAGTTAGTAGCTCTTAAGTTACAAGGTATTAAAATTTAAGACTTGAGTTACACAAGAATATGGATGGCTATTTGGAGTTATGGTGTCATGAGTTACAAGAGTTACATGAAACAACATTATGAGAGAACACTAATGAAGGTTTCTCTTTAAGCTTATAAAAAGAGATGTCATTTGCTCATTCCGACATTGATCTGATCTCATCCATCTTAAATATCTTCATCCAATTAGAGAGTGAAGAGTATCCACTCCAAGTTGAGAGTGTAGTGTAGTGTAACAAAACAAGTGTGAGAGAGTGTTTCATTCAAGTGATGTTCTTAAAGTTGTAAATCTCTTGTATACCCATTCTTATAGTGTAAGTTGTTGTTGTTGTTGCTGCCTCGTGGACGTAAACACATTGCCGAACCACGTTATGTCCGGTGTTCACTTTTCTTTATCCTTTATATCTTTGTATATTTAGGATATGTTAGTTTGGGATTATCACTTCGATTATATTATTTTTCCCAACATAATATTCTTCCACAAAATCAAAATACAAACAGCATTTTGGAAAAACATGTTTAGTTTTAAAATTTGAAGTTCAAAATAATTTGAAAAGGAGTAAAATAGAAAAAATGAAGCAGATTTGAAATTTGAAAACCTTTGGGAGTGACTTAAGCGCGCCTCCCAACAAAGCCCTGTGAGGGGATTCGCCTTGTATATAGTATGTTGACAAACGCCACAGCCCTTCCTCACTCACTCTCAGATCCAATCCCCCATTTCAAATTTTCATTTGTTAAACTTCCTCCTCCTTCAACACAATCTTGTTCACAATCTCAATTGTAGGCTCCTTCTCCTCTCTTTACAATTCCTGGGCTGTTGGTTTTCTTCACAGATTTACTTGCATTGCTATTCATATTTGATAGTTTTTGTTGTTTTCTGATTTGGGTCCATCCCATATTGCTCTAAATCCTTATCCTTATCCTCAATCTGGGTTATCTGGATTCAAACCCAAAAGCTCGAACCATGTCTTTATAATCGGTTTTGCTAGTTCTTTCATTTCTAATGTGAAATCATATGTAAATCTGGTTTTGATAAGTTACTGCTGCTGGGTTCTTAATTTGGTGTTTCATAGAAGGACAATCCCATTTGACACATGCAAAGCAGACGTATGAGCATCTAGATTAAACTTAAATGTCCTAGATTTTATATACATTGCTGAATCGAATTCTTCTTATTGATTTTCTGTGGAAGAATTAGTGATTGTGTAGTGTACGATGGTTTTATCGAGCTTTTTCTAGTTCCTTTTGTTTGTTTTGGTAATGACTGATTGTTGTTCTCACAGAATGGAGTCCCTCCCAGATGCTATTGTTCAAGTCATATTGTCATACATGAATAATGCCCGAGATGTGGCACTTTGTAATTGTGTATCTAAGCAATGGAAGGACTCGATTCCATATATACGGAGCCTTATCTTCCCTAGGGGTTCCTTTGATAATCTCACAGGCAGTGATCCTGATGAAATTGTATTGAAGATGATTTCTCTGATTGAAAGATTGGAAAGTCTTGTTGTGTACAGCCCATTTACGGGTGCTGGGCTTATGTCATGGCTGACGGTGATAGGCTCCTCCCTTAGGTATCTTGAGCTTCGAATGGACAATCTTAGTGAACAAGATGCCTGTAATGAATGCCCTTCCAAATTGGATTGCTTAACTGCTGCAAAGAGTTTGGAGTCATTAAAGCTTTGGGGAGTCTTACTGTCACGTTCCCCCAAGTGGGATGTCTTCCAGAAACTCAAGAACCTTGAAATTGTTGGTGCAAGGGTGGAGGATCCTGCATTGTCAACTGTGATTCGGGCCTGTCCTAATCTGGCCAAACTGTTGCTGCTTGGTGTTGATGGAGTTGTTGCACTTTCAATTGAGTTGCCACTTCTGCAGCAGTGTAAGCTAGACTTTTATGGCTTGGGAAATTGCTCATTTTTTATGAACTGTCCAAAAATTGAAGTACTTGAGGTGCAAGGCTGTAGTTGGATTCGGGTTCAGAAGACAAAGCACTTGAGGAATCTTTCGATTGCCAATACAGCAGGTAACAATTGCCTATGATGACTACAAATATTAAATATATTTTGTGCCTTGTGCTTGTTCTTTTTCTCCAAGGACAGTATGGTGATGCTGTGGATTATAGTAGGGGCTCATTTGTGGTTTTTTGTTTTCTTGTATGTTTTCAGGGAGAGTGTACATGGTTGATTTTGATAAACTTGTGGCTCTGGAGTCCTTGTCCATTAGGGGCGTCCAATGGTGTTGGGGTGCAATAAGCAGTATTCTACAATGGGCAAGCGAAGTGAAGCACCTCTTTATGAAGGTGGAATTCACCGGAGATTTTGAGACTCTTCATCCCTTTCCAGAGGTAGACTTTGTGGAATTTTTCAATAATCATCCCAGGCTGCAAAGTTTTGACATTCATGGAGCCATGTTTGCTGCTCTTTGTCAGAAGAACAGTCTGAAAAATGTGAGTAGATATTATTTGTAATTGTATTTCACTTTCTTTCTCCAAAAAAATCTTTAAGTATTGATTGAGTTGTGTCTTGTTATTTTGTCAGGTTGATTCAGAATTTGTAATTCCTTGTCTGGAGGAAGTTGTGATCACAGTGCGATCACCACTGAATGCTGAACAGAAAATGAGCACTCTTGAGTCCTTGCTGAAGTATGGGAAGAATCTCAAGAGCATGGTGATCAAGGTTCTTCAGATGAAGAGCAATCATAGCAGTGCTGATGATTTCTTTGATGAGATATGCAGGTTTACATGCATGAACCGAAAGATAGTTAGAATAGAATGAAGCTTACTTGGGGGTACACATGCTCATTTTTCCTATTTTTTTCACATCATTTCCTTCAATTCTCTGATTTCAGCTTAGACTGCTAATTTTGGTTGGAACTAGTGATCATTATTCATTGAATGGATATGATATTCAGATCAAATAAATTTCTGGCTTTGTCTATGATTATGGTTCTCTTTAATATATTTGACATGGTTTGTGCTATATTTGCAAATAAGTTACGACTGTATTGTTCCTGTTTGGGAAGTTGACTGCAACTATTCTGCAAGAGAGTTGTATGTATGCAATGTTACCGCAACAAAGGCATCGTTGTGTTCTTAAAGGTTGCACGGTTATTTGCAAACCTTATTATCTCTATGTAGCTGCCTTCTATCATTGACTGATATCTCATTTGTTGGCTATATATGACTACAAACTTTCACTCGATAAGACAGATATCTACTAGAAATTGTTTGATTTTTAGATGATTCTCATCGTTTGTGGCATAGTTGTAATTCCTGAATTGAAGGACCTCTTAGCAGAATATTTTGCTATGAAGTTACTCCTCTGTCTTCAATTTGAAGATGAAGAATCCAGTTGTAGAAGTAGTGTGACTGCTCAAGGACACAATCTGTAACTACCATTTTGCAGCTTCCAAAAACAAGCGGATGACTAGGTTCCTGTCAGAAGTGACAAAACTTTCCGGAACTGCCGAATGCAAGTCAAATACCAATATAGATAATCCTCTTCAACAGCCAGATTGCTCCCCAATTTTATTCACTGAACATTTGCCCAACTTTTCCAGCAAAACCTCCAACCGAACCGTTAGACACTCTAAGACCATCATCTCCAACCCAATCACTCTCACTGTCATAAAATGAGTCACATCAGGCAATCACATCATGTGATTTTTGACATCAATTTTTCTCTGAACGCCGGGTCATTTATCTGAACATTCTATCACTCAGTCTCAGCAGAACCAGTACTATCACCTTGTCCAACCCATCACCACCAACTACAATTTTTCATCGACATCAAATACATTTAACAATTTACTAACAAGTAACAATAATTCCAGCTTGGATGGACTCGGTCTAACAATTGATGAAATCCTGGTACTGACTTTTCCATTTCAGATTGTTTTCTGCAAGACCAGGTAAATCCATCTAGTGAATATGATATTCACACCAGCGGACCTGAAAATAGGCCACCAAAATCTGATCTCATGCCCACACAAGCAACTACTGGATTATATTCCACGGATGTACAACCACCAAGTCCTTCTCAGGTAACTATTTCAAACCACATTCCTCAGTTTACCTCTTATTATTACTGTCAATGATCATCCCATGGTTATCAGAAAGCAAACATGGCACAAATATAGAAAATGTCTCTTATGCTAGTCTCCAAGTGTTGCACGGATGCGTGTTGGTGAGGTAGGAAAAGTGACTTGCCGGTAAGCTCCCGTGAGCCCACAAAGAGGGTGTTACTTATGCTTGCTTGGTAGTGTAGGCACATTAGGCATATTGGTGGCTGCACATACAAGAACCTCGAATGAAAGGGTTCACCCCTTTTCAACCCTCTCTGAAGCCTTGACTTCAGATGTTAAAACATCTGGTTTGATAAAAACGTGCTTGCTTTTATATATGTGGATGACTTGGAATGATGAAACAGATTTATGAAATTGCTCTACAGAAGAAACTTGAAATGAAATATATAGAAGCATTGTGGGTTCCATCCTACTCTGTCAATACTGTTTGTCAGTTCATTCAAGCTCCTATTAAGGATCAGAATGGGGCTTTTAGGTGCATTATACAATATGTTCTTGGTGCTGTCGACCTTGGCTTTGATATATAGATCAGCTCCACTAGAACTCCGAGCTGTTTTAGATGCATATGATCCCAATGTTGGAAGATTCCGAATTGGCTTTGTGATTTACTTGTGCAACCGTTTAGTAGATATATTGGTTTTCTAAGAAACAACCTTCTATTTCCGAATCTTCTACTGAAGCTGAGTATCAACCACTGGCTGACCCTGCCTCTGAGATATTATGGTCGGGACATTTGCTCCAAGACATGGATCTTTCACTTCCTGGCTCAAGACTTGGGACCGTAGATTATGGAGCTAATAGCGCCTATAATCCAGTATGAGAGTGAAAAGCTTGGACTACTGACTGCATTAGTCTACAATTATTGAATTCTGATTCTTTCTTGTTGCTCCAACAGAATAAGTCTGGCAAATAATAGACTTACTCTACTTGATTACAGTACCTCAAATTAATAGGAAGCGATCTCTAATTCTGCTCTTAAAGCTGAGCCAACCTAACTGCCTTGATGTGTCCGGAACTCCATGAACCAACGTCTGTAGAGTAATTTCTAGATCCATATAGATTGTTTGCTACATGCACGTTATCTGGCTCTGGAGCACTCATCAGCTTTGAAATCTTCCAGCTATCCAACCATAGATCTTGTTTGCAGTGACCTCCTCTTGTCCAGAGTAGTTTTTCAGAAATTCATCAACTACTATCGGTACCAACCAAACTCCATCCAATATTTTTAGATATCCCTCGAGCCTTCATTTTCTCTCTAAGCTCACTTACACTGTCCCAATTCCCGGCAGCTGCCAAATTATTAGAAAATGAAACATATGCCCCTGGCCGACTGTCAGGATTCAGCTTAAAAAGTTCATTGGAAGCCATCTTTGCCATCTCAATATCACCATGTACTGTACTTGAACTAAGAAGAGCTGCCCAAACATCAGAATTGGGCTCCACAGGCATGCCCTTTGCAAACTCCCATGCTTGACGCAAACGTCCAGCACGTCCCAAGAGATCAACCATACAAGTATAATGCTCCATTGTTGGTTTTATTGAGTAGTCCCTCTTCATGCTTCCGAAGATCTCAAGGCCCTTATCAACCAGCCCAGCGTGTGCGCAAGCTGAGAGAGCACTGAGGAATGTGACAAAATTGGGTTTGATTTGGTATTTTTTCTGCATTACACTGAAAAGCTCAAGTGCTTCATCAGAATATCCATTCTTCCCATAACCATCAATCATGGAAGTCCATGAAAACACATTTCTTTGAGGCATGTGGTCAAAAATTCTCCGTGCATCCTCAACTCTTCCACATTTGGAGTACATGTCTAGAAGGGCACTTGCCATCTTTATATCCCCGAATAAGTTGGTCTTCATAAGCTGACATTGCACTTGTTGGCCAATTAGAAATGCTGCCAGCGCTGAGCAAGCCCCGATAAGACTAGCAAATGTAGAGATATTAGGTTGGAAATTCAACCGCTGCATGTCAATGTAAACCTCAATCGACTTCTTAGCAGACCCAACCGATTTGCTGTAACCTTCAATCATTGCATTGAACACCACAACATCCTTGTTAACCGTTGTCCGGAATATATCTTCAGCATCTTCCACTGACCCTTGACTCATGTACCCTGAAATCATCGACGTTGAACACACGATATTCTTATCCAACATCATGTCAAACACACGCCTGGCGTATCCAACCCTCCCATTCTTAATATAAGACGCAACAAGCGCAGTATAAAGCACATCATCACCCTCCACATCCGACTTTATGATCTGGGCATGCACCATTCTCCCCAGACTAGGCGGCAAGGCAACATTACCACCGCAAGCGGAGGCTTTCAGAATCATCGAAAACGTGTACCCATCAGGCCTCTCCCCAGATAAAACCAGCCGCCGAACCAAACTCAGCGACTCCTCTACTTGGCCGTGTTTGAGATACCCACTGATCAAGTAGTTATAAGAAGAAAGAGTTGTTGCAGGCAATTCGTCGAACATGTGGCGTGCGTGTTTGAGCGAGCCACATTTGAGGTGCAGGATGAGGAGCTTGATGGAGACATTGACATTGGGTGGGAACCCGGATTTGAGAATCCGGGCGTGGATCTTTTGGCCTGGGGAGGGGTTGTCTGAGTTGATGTAAGTCTGCAGAGCAGAGGATATAGCTTGATTTGGTGGGAGAGGGGGGTTGTGAGACAACGATGTGGCTACTCGTCCAGCTTTCATTTTCGTCCCCCTTCTCAAGCTTCTGTGAAAACACATTTGCTTTCCTTGGTTATCATCCTTTTTGGCTCAGACCCTCTCAAGACCGCTTTATGTTTCCTAGTCCAATGCTTCAGTAGCAAGTCTCCTTTGCACTCTCATTACATGATTCAGGACAAAGCAATGCGATTGCATCACTTTGGACCCTCATTTCCAATTTGATTATATCATGTAGTTTCAATGACAATTTCATTACCAAAAGAACAAAAACAAGAACTGCCGGTGTGTATAGTTTACATTACATGGTATGAGTATCTTCTTCTAGATAGATAATGTATGTAGCACAACTCAAATCAACTTCTTCTTTTGGAAAAATCGCTTCAAGTGCCATAACTGAAGACTGGAAACGGCAATGCAGACACCCAATGACATAATGCTAAACCACGCCACCCTGGTGTTTGTCTTTTCACTGACAGTCCTCATCTCCGCCTCTCTGATTATATACAAAACCAAGTGTACATATATTACAGCCTAAAGAATAGAAAAGAGTGAAATGCATTCTTATTAGGAAGGTAAAGCTTACCTGCTCTTGAGAAAAAGTAGATTTTCATGAATGGCTTCCACTGCTCCTTCAAGTTTCCGCAGCTCAAGCTCAAGACCCTATATGCAGGAAGATGCTTAGAAACATTTATTATCAAGGATGATAGTCAAAGAAAAGTACAAACGAAAATTCTAGTTGGGATACACGGTTAACAACAGTAAAATGCACCAAGTGAGTTAAGACTCACTTGATCAACTCCATATCAGAATCAGTAACGATGGTTGAGAATCATAGTTGATAAATGAATATCAAAACTGGTATTGGCTAAAAAGTGAATTAGCAGGCGCATTAGATTCATTTGAACCATTCCAATTTTAACAATCTTCAATATAGTTCTCAGTGGGTTCATCAAATTAGGACTCTCATCGTAAATAAAGTACTTAAATGAACAAAAGTTAATAGATAGATAATACTTATGAAGTGTAGCAAACAGCTCACCTCAATCTTCTCTTTTCTTGCTACCGATTCCCAATCCTTAGCTCCAATTCCAGTTTTCCAGTCAAGGTTGACACTCACTGAACCGCCTCCAGGATTGTGACCATCAATCCAAAAGCATGCCAGGTAGTTACCAGCCTCTAGAGTGGTGAAAGCAAACTGACCATGTGTTGCATTCTCCCTCAGGTGAAGATTGTTGCCATAAGGTGATGTCACCTGAAGAACAACTTCATAAAGGTTACCAGAATATTACACGAAATATAAGTTGACAACAATTAAAAGACCAAAAGGTCTAAATATATACATAGAAGTATAGAACCCATGAATGGTATTAATTCATCTCTAAAATTTTCATTTTCACTAAGTTGTGGGAGAAGCTATAATTCACTAAGGGAAACTGTACAACACTAATTTTCTACAAATTACCAACATTTTCTTGAGTTTCTTTTCTTTAGGCTCAGGTACAGATTTCAGAAATGTGGTAGCAATGCTAAGCTACATAATTTGGAGATGTGGTATGATGGATGAAGGATTTCCACTTCATATTTTGATATTAAGGTGGATGAACGATGCCTGCTAAGTTAATTGTTGCAAATAAGTGAGGAATATGGAGCTCTTAAGCATGAAGAGTTGCTGGGTTCAAGTGCTTGGAACAGCAGTGAGATGGACTCAATGGAGGGTTCATCACATAGACACTGAGGACGGGTCAGTGTTGTCATTTTTGAATTAAAAACTTCATAAGAATATAAATAGAAAGTAAAGAGGGGTGCATCATGACATTTAGAGGATGCCAGAAACAACTCCCTTAAATATTACTAATGCAATTTAAATGATCTATCCACAAGTAGCAAATAGTCTACAAGTCAATTAACTTGAACG
Organism: Comarum palustre; assembly: GCA_951800085.1. Taxonomy (NCBI): domain Eukaryota; kingdom Viridiplantae; phylum Streptophyta; class Magnoliopsida; order Rosales; family Rosaceae; genus Comarum; species Comarum palustre. Next base: position 7,779,333 of record OX637580.1, read on the forward strand.
AAACAGAAACTCAGGACTAAGCCACTTGCACGCCTCATCAAAAATCAGGTGAACAAGGTTTGAGGGATATTTAAATCATTGATGTAATTCGGATACCCGTAATTCATATCGCAAACAGAAATTATGATTACTTTACCAATTTTTTGCACAAGAAGTTACGCTTAATTTGTATTTTTACAAAACAAATGAGTCAATAAGAGTAACTGCAGCATCACATTGCAACATAACAAAGTAAAACATGAAAACACCAACCAAAATGAACCTCGAAATTAAACAAACCTCTCCGTCTGAAACTCGAAAACGTTGGCTGGAAAATCCATCAAATTCTACTTAGACTTACGTCTAATGTTACCTCATGACTCTGCTATCTAATTGTAGATCGAACGAGTTCCATCGGAACAGATTTCGACAGAGCGAAAACGGGAAAATGCATCTAGACAGATGCGATCGAATAGCTTTCGACACCGATAATAACTCATCATATTAACAAACACGACATCTAAATCATATCACACAGACAATATTTATCATAGGCAGAGATCCGAATTTAAATCAAGATCTCGATTTGGAAAGGAAACATATCAAACCTTAGCGGAGATAGTGGGGGAGTGGGAATGGTCGTCGGAGATAACGACGTAATCGGCCAAAACGACGACGTTGTTCTGGATTTCTTCGGAGACGCACTTGGTGCCTGTGGAGGGTAGAGTCAGCCAAATCGATTGAGCCGGCCATAATAGAACCAGGAACAGGAGGATCGAGAACAAGCTGCATGCACTCATCTTCCCCAATTCTCTTCTCTCACTCTGCGTTTGGTTTTCGAAAAGCAAGTTACCAAACTACTTAACCCAAATCTAAATTCTCATTATTAAATAAATAATTAAACGCAATTTCTTCTTCGACAAATTATGCCTTCTACCTGCAACATTATTGAGTGGCCTCACCAATAAACACAAGACATGTGGTTAACTTTTGATATAAAATGTGTTAGTAGAAAATATAAGGATTACATACCTATCACATCTTAAATTTTACAATTAAAAACAATTTTGTCTTTTGATTTTTAAAATAAATTGATATACTTTTAAACTCTTAATTCTTGACAATTTTAACCATTCCGTCATCAGACCGTCAAAAAATTATCTTAATTTGCTAAAATGACTGAAATGTCTTCACATTTAATTTTCATTTTCTCTCTCTTTGCTTAGTTTTACACAACTCCATCATCATACTGAACCTTTAACAGAACCCACATTTATACCTACGACCCCCAAATCTCACTTTAGTGCTTCTCTTTCCCTAGCTTTGCTCTAGAAGGCAACTCAAATGGGCGATACTGCCAGCAACACTACTATAAACTCCCCCATGATGCAGAAGAGCTTCGTCTCCAGCATGGCAAACCCGGACAACCACCAGTATCTCTCCAACGTAGGCAACTTCACTCGACCATCGTACGATCACCACCCTCACTCCCAAGTTCAACAACAGTTGCTGAATCATCACCAAATGGTGGGGATGCATAGGTTCAACAACCAGCTCTTTGCTGAGGTCAACGCCATGTCAGCTGCCAGCTCGGAGGATGAGTGATCACATGGCAGGGATGTTTACTCAGGTGTTTAACATGGGGAGCGGAGGCAGTCATGAGTAGAACCAACCGTTGCTGAGGAACTTAGAGCAGCAGAGGTTTTCAGGGAGTAGAGGCGAAGGAGCAGGCGATATGACAATGCCTGATCTGTTAGGGCTCGGCGGAGGAGGAGGACTTACATGAGCAAGAGCAACATCAGCACAGAATTTAATTTAAACTTGAGGACATTTAAGTCATTTTAGCAAGTTAACACAATTTTTTGACGGTAAAGTGACGGAACACATAAAACTGTCGAGAATTTAGAGTTTAAGGGTATACCAGTTTAATTTGAAAATCAGAGGACAAAACTGTTTTTAGGTGTAAAGTTTGTGGTGTCACAAGTATTTAACTCAAAATATAAAAAAGTAGATTCGTCATTCATCGTCGAAGAAAGGGATAGCTCTGCAGTCTTTATACCCCAACAGAAGAACAAATTTCCCAACCAACCTACATTACCTCAATCGTTGCAATCGAAAACTTCTGGGTTTATTATAAATATGAGATTTTAGAGAGAAAAAGTCTCCTCCACCACCAACTTCCGAGCACCACGACTCACTTCCACCACTATTAGAATACCAGCTTCCTCCACACCGTTCGACGACATCGGAATTCAACTCACACGCAGATATACAGTTACCTAAAATTTTCTCTCGGTACCCAACATTCTTCCCCTCAGCCATGACTATGACATCGCAAGTAATCAAGAAAAAATATTGAAAATTTGGTAATCAGATTTCGCCCTTCTAGATTTTCTCCAACACATAAGCCATTAACTTTGCTCAAAATCAAGAAAATTGTTTAAAGAATATGTAAACGTGAATTGAATAAGACCCATGATTATTGAGAGAATTAAAAAAAATATTTCATTTCATGCTAAATCGATGATCGACAAAGAAGATTCAACCAAACAAAATGGATGACAAATCGAAGATCTGAGTTTTGAAAAAAGGGCCATGGAGAGTGAAGAAGACACAATGTTGCTTAAGTTTGAGGAATTACAATTTGACGGAGTTAACAACCATGTTATCCCATTAGCTTGGATTTCAAATATTGTCTACGTATCCTTAAATTGTTGGTTAGGAAAACCACCTGAGCAATGTTTTGGGTACAAGGAATAATTTCTCTTCTTTATTTTTTGTTAAAAAAACACAAATTCTTTTAATGAAGAAAAAAAGAATTTTCCTCTTAAACTTCATTAGTACGTTTTAAAATATTTTACTAATTTTTTATTTTTTTTCCTTTGTAGGCCGTTTCCCGGGTGAACGCTTAGAACTGGCAATGCAACACAAGGAATCATCATGCCGGTTCTAGACCGTTCGCAACGTTGATGGACGAGGCAGCCAGGGAACATCCAGCAGTCAACCTGTACGTCTATACGTACGAGAAGACATATCCTGACGCCTAAGAGGATATTGTAATCGTTTTTACGTTTTCAAATTTTTTAAATTATATATATATATATTTTTTAAAATGTTAATTAATTATTTTTTTCTATCCAATTAGGCAAAGGTGAGGCAGGCTAGTGACGAGGTGATGACTGCTATAGTGAGGGAGGCATGGCCGGACGCAGGAAGAAGTCATGTCTCAGATCGACACTTCAGATTTCAGGGTTGGGGCGAGGATCATGGGCACAACATTTCCACCGCGAGGAAATAACTTATACTGCCGGGGTCTAGGAAAGAAGGGCGAGGGGGTACTGAAGATCTCTCCCAGATTTCAAAAAAAAATGCAGCCTCGACCAACTGCAGAACGACTCAGCTAGAAGCGGAAGTTCAGATGCTACGGGAACACCAAGCCGCTTTACAAGAGTATAATGCGGCAGTATATGACACCCAGCAAGCACATCAGCAGCAGATGTTCTTGTACTTGCAAGAGTTTTTAGCTGTCCAGCTTCAGGGACTTTCGGCTCCGCCCATGCCTACGCCTGTTCCCCTACCTCAGCCGTCGCAACCTCCTCAACAGCAACCTCCTCCTAGCGCAGATATAGATTCAGATGATATAGATTTTATATAGTTTTATGAGTTTTTGAACAATTAATAAATAATTTAATGAAAAACGTTGAGACCACTTTTGATGGTGTTGTTGGTTATTATATGAAATTGTTTGTGTAATTTGCAGCTTGCTTGGATGGTAATTTAGAAATTTTGTGGGTTTTTTTAGTATAAAAAGTACTATAGCCGACGAAATTTACCATAATTCGTCGGTTATATTTTTTATTTTCAATATTAAGTCGACGAATTTTAGTATAAAATACTTCGAAATTTACCATAATTCGTCGGCTAGTTATTTTTAATTTTTTTTATAAAATACTTTGGCCGACGAAATATTTATATTTCGTCGGCCAAAGTCACACCTAACAGGCTGACGACAATATATTTCGTCGGCTTTAATCCTACTTTAACCGACGAAAAATAGAAAAAATAAGTCGTCGGCTAAGTGTTAAACTATAGTCGACGACCACTTTTATTTCGTCGGCTAAAGTCATAGTCGATGAGTCTTTGCCGACGACATCTTAATCGACCAATTTGGCTAACAGGGCGACGAAATTTTTTCGTCGGCTAAAGTTCTGATCTTGGTAGTGGCCCCTAGTAAAAAAATCCGGCAAAATTCCTGCTACCAGGCATCTGGTGACCGTATTCTGGCGGTTAGTTACTGAATCTGGTGATCAGTGACCAGAGTCTGATGACCGATGAGGCTCTAGCAAAATATTCTATCTCTCATTTTATTTTTGTGTATAAAGAACAAAGGTAAAATTGTCTCAAAAATATTTTTTATTATGGATTTAATAAAACTTTATGTATTTAAACATTAATAAGTATATCTTATTTTAAAATAAACGTTTGACTTTTCAATTCATTGGTAACGTGTTGAACGTCCTTCATGACCTTTTGGACTTCTCGGACGAGCAAAACCAGGCCAGCCACCAAGCCCTAGGGCTGGATCCGCCAGTGCCGGTTGATGTCAAAAAGAAAAAAAAAAGAATATCCAGCGGGTGAAAAAAATTGTAGATAAAATCACAGTGCAAGTTGTGATCGATTGTATTCTTTCCAGCATTAGCCATTTGGCCACATCCGCTTCGTTCCTCACGTGAAGTTATGCCAAAAATTCTACACCCATAAAGTTGTTCTACAATAATTCTACGTAATGAATGATTCTCATCTTACCCGTCACATTCTCTAATCTTCTCTACACAACAAGGCAAGGCACACTACTACTTGTCTAACCTACCCACCAAGCTAGCTAGATCTGCTAACAATGGAAGATCTGATCGCCCAGTTCAGCTTCCTCTCCAACCATGCCCTCCAGGACAAAACCTTCGACCCCTCCACCATCGAAGACCTGATGAAGCTGTTCGAGATCGAAGCCTACAAGTCATGGGCGGCACTGGAACTGGAGCAGCAACAGGAGGTGGAAGAAGCCGAGGCTTCCTTGCAAAAAGCTGAGGACTACATGGACTCGGTGATGGAGAGCGCCATGGATGAGTTCAGACGCTTCGAGGAGGAAATGGAGAGGACGTCCAAACATGAACAAGACACCCTCGTCATGACTGCTGAGAGTGCAAGGAAGATGGGCAAGTACATGGAGAATGCAGCCTCTCTTGCTTCCAACAAGTATATTGAAGCTGCACTCAACTCTGCTACTGCTTCAATGAAATCCGCTTGGAAGGGAATTTCGACCAACAAGGTTCATCCTTCTTAGTTAGCATGAAAACTAATAAGCCCTGCTTCATGCTGATCAAATTAGGATTGTACTACTATCAATAATTACCTAATTTGCATGTTGTATAAACTGGGTTTTGATTAAAGATCATTATCTTCTACATATATAATACATCTGGGAATGTGTGCTGTCTGTTTTAATTGTTCTTTAGGTGCTGGTTTTGGGTTCACTAATTGATTGAATTGAACAAAAATGACGACAAGAATGATGACTATGATACTGATCGAAACTTTGGATCACAGTAACATGTGGTAGAGGACAGTCTCCATTTGTGGTGCTTCGCTTTTTCTTATGGGGACAAAGGGGATAGCCGTTGAAGGTTCTTATCGTTTGGTGCTGACTACTTTGAGCATCAATAACTGAGGATATGCTTGATAAGAAATTATACCGTTTGGCATAAATTGGCTTTTGGCCGAAAGTATTTACTGTTTAGCATCTAGGGAAGTAGTAACTAGTAAGTAGTACCCGCAGAGAACAGACATCTACCAGAGCACAAAGGCATAACTCATTTCTAAAATCAAACTCGGATCTTCAGGCGTCTATAACACCAAAAGGATACAAATGAATAGATTTTCATCCCAGTGAGCCTTTCACTTTCCATTACTTCAAGTCAGTAAAGTTGCAAGTTTAGCAGAGGCAGACCAAACGAATCACATGAGAAGGAAAGTTTGACATTCAAAATTGTTGCATTAAAACAGACACTGGAACAAAATTGAGTGATCAGGGTAGACAAACAAGAATCAACATATCTATCTACTCACATATCCATAGATTGGGGTGCAGATGAACCTTCAGATATCACTCCTTTCTTCTTGCTTCCACCTTTCCTCTTCTTGCTTCCACATTTGTTTTTCCTTTTCTCCGGCTTAACCTCCTCTTTCACTGGCTGTGTTCTCTCTAAGTGTTGCTGGATAGCAGCTAAGGCATCCGACTGGAAGGCAGGATGATTAAGAACTGTAGTCAACTGCTTTCCTTCCTTCAATCTGATGCAAGTGGAATCCACTATTATTTCATTCAAATTCCAGAACTTGGTGAAATGAAAACAAATCCTGTAACAGAATATAATTTCAAAGAGGTGGAAAGCTTACATAAGCTTTTGCATAGATTTACAATTTCGCTTGAAGTCTGATGGAGTTGGTTTCTCTTCACCTTTCAACTCTGGCAGGAACTCTGTTAAGGCAGAGAGATCATATGCTTTCAGTTTCTTCTGTCGTCTACGGAGTTTCTTCTTCTGATGATAGATTAATAGATTCACTCATTTAGCATATGCGACTCGAATATTATCAAACCTTAATGACTTCTCTAACTATAATATCCATGATATTAAGAATACCAAAAGCTTGAACATTATTGAAAAAAAAAACAAAATGACATGCCAAAGTATTATCATAACATTTAAGCAAGCCAAAGGTGACAATGTTAATAAAAATCAAGAAATTTTGGAAACCAGTCATGCAAGACTTTCCTCATACAATGCTTTCAACATCACTGCCTAACATTGACATCTTTCATGAAGAAGCTTAAACTAAATTTCATTGGCCTGACCCCATCCCTATTTCAGAATTCTGTCAGGATTGCAAACAAATGTTGCTCTAATTATGAGAAAGAGAGGGTTCAGTTCCTTCACCCAACCATTTTCATATGTTTTAAAGGGTCGTTTTGATTTAATTTTCTGACTCATATTTCCTACCTTGGTTTAGTTCCTCAACCCAACCATTTTCATATTTTTAAGGGGTCATTTTGGTTTAATTTTCTGACTCATATTTCCTACCTTAGTACTTCTCTGCATCTTGGCTCATCAAATCTACTTTTGTATTATGTGTTTCATCCTATCAACTCCCTCTGTTGGTACATTCTACTAATTCCATAATTGTGGTTTTATTAATCATTTAAATTTACAATTTGAAATGGAAAAAAGAACCACAACAATGAAAGGCAACAGAAAACAGACAAACAAACAAACAAGGAAATAAACTCCTAAGAAACTTCCAAATAGACAAAATATCCTTAATCCAGAGCTTCATGCCAGTTTAACATAATAATAAAAAGACTTCAAAACCACTGAAACAAAAGACCCTAAAGTTTAACCTGGACCTCACTTTTTCCGGAACCCCAGTACTCGAGTCTTCAACTTGTATTCCTTTCTATCTCGAGCACCCAATCCCATTCCTGGCAATGGTTCTCATGATTTTCGACGAATACAGTATTTTGTGCTTTTAGTATAGTAATGCTCTTTGTAAAACCATTTGCCCCACAAAGACAATTTCAATAATGTTCCAAAATTGATAGTTGTTTCCCTATTCTAGAATAATTACTTCCCTATACTACCTTAGCTTTTGGTAAAGGGAAAAAGGCCAGAATTCTTGGGGTTGGGGGGTACTGGCAGTAGTTTGGGTGGTGTGGATGGAAAGAAATAGAAGATTATTTGAAAGCTATGGCAGAGTAGAGAAAGAAGACCTGTGGGAGGGAGTTAAGTTCTGGGCATTTTTATGGGACTCTAGTTCTAATCCCCTTAGAAGCTCAACTAGAAGCTCTGTAGCATAAGCCCCTGAGCTTCTAGTTGAGCTTCTAAGCCTCTAGTCCTAACTGCACCATTTGGCTTTTTAAAGCACACTCCTTGCCCACCTCCTTGTACTTGCATTTCATTTCAATAAAGAGCAAATAAAAAGCTGTTTTTATCACACAAAAAAAAGCAACTCTTTTGCAAGCGCTGCGCTGCATATCCCAAACCTAGACAGATTTGGCAGCTTCTGAGTCTGATCATTGCCTAAGATTAAGTGAACTCTCCACAGTATTCTTGTCCATTTCTATTACAGTGCCAAACACAGTAAAAGATTGTTGGAATCCTTGTCATTACAGAGCAAAAAAGATGGAGAAATAAATTGAAAAATGGTGTACTTTTTAAATGTTATGAAAAAGACAATCTAATGGGAATTAGTTGTATGTGCTTGGAAAAAACAAACGAAATTACTAAAAAATGGAGAAATACATGGACTAGAGAAGGAAATAAGAAGGAAGGAGAGAGAGTAAAGCCGAGACAGGTGTTTTTTCTCATTAGGGTCAGTAGGTAGAAAGGAAGAAGACCAAAGGTTGGTAGGTTGTTAATAGTTTTAAATGTCATATGAAATAAAACATAACAAGCAAAAATAACCATTTTAGGAACAAAGCCCAGATTACATACACCCCCCAACCACACACGCAAACCCAAAAAAAAATCTTTGAATTGATCACATACTAGAGGCTAGAGGATTAGAGGTTTAGATTTTTATAAGTAATTAATGACCAAGTAGAGTAACAAAGAACAAGGTTGAGATTTGGGAAAGTAAACAGAAGTCTTTGGTTGATGTGGAAACAAATCAAAAGTAAAAACAGGAAATGTCAGGTAGATAAAACCATTACCTGTTGACCTGAATTTATAAAAATAACTAAAACAGTAAAACTGAATGATATACCCAGAGTGGCCTCATAAACATGGATACATAATTTGGACCATATAACATCACTTGTTCACATATTTTGACACAAGAAATCCTTAGTCAAATATAACTTGCATATCGTTTTCCAGCTAATGCTAACCTCAAGCGCTCATCTAGCCACATAATCCTTTTAACTGTTTCTTTCTTATCCGACCATTAAACTCTGCTGTATCATAGGTTTGTTTGACCACCATGCCCATGACCAGCCAACACTGCCTTAACAATAACCTTGCAATTTCTCTCTATAGCACTATATCTCATAAGAACTCGGAATTGTCACAAACTGTATTCTGTCTAGTATGCTGCAGAAATGTCAATCCTGCCCTCTTCTTTTGTGTCCATTCCATCAAGACCACTGAGAAGGTACCCAACCTGATTTATTTTCTCTACAAAAGAAAGGCTACTCTTCCAGTCTATGCACCCTATATGCAATTGTGCTATGCATGGATAGACCCTTGTATTTAGGACAGATTTAGTATGACCCTCCAAGAAGCATGTGACATATTAACCTATCTTTGTAGCATCGATATTCCAACAGAAAACATTTATCCAGTTTGAATAGCTTCAGAAAATCTGTGAACTCCTGCAACTTAGATTGCACCATTTGTAATCTTCCTCATGAGTCTGATACTTTTTTGGCTATGAACTCACCCTTCTCAAAAGCTCCTTCCTCTGCTATGATGTAATTTGTAATTACCTCAGCTCATTGTTGTCAGGTCCACTATTGGGCTTTGTAATTCTAAGCAAATGGCTTTTCTACACATTTCAAGAATCCATTATGACTATAAAAAGGTCACTAAGGCTTATCTCCATGTAGACTTGGCAGGAGCCCATTCTGAGGCCTTCTAGCTAAATCTATGACTATTTACAGTGTAGCCTCTGAATCTCTTTCTATTGATTACTTGATTTTTTTATTGATTCATAAAGAACAAATAAGCTTCATCCAGAAAAAACAGAGACCAACTATACTAGCAGCAGACCAGGACTTCTTTTTGAGAGCAGGCAAAATAAGTACCAACAAAATAACAGCACAACACAAGTCACAATAGAACCAGGCTTAGAACTAAAAAGCACCCAAAAATAAAGCTTTCCCAATCTAACAGGAAGAGAGCCTAACCTCCTAAAAAGCATCTGCTACACAGACCACTAACATGATCAATAAACAACAATGTCCTTGACTCATTCACATCCATGTCTGGTACTCTTCAAAGATTTGTTTGTTCATTTCCATCCAAATGATCTCATGATAGCCAAGACCCTTCACCTCCACGTTAAAAAGCGCTTTTAGTCCTATCAAAATCCCATGAGCCTTGGGATTTTGGAGTAGAATAGAAATGGTAGACATATATTGCAAATTGTCGAAGAGGCGTTGTCTGGGTTTTGAAGGAATATGAATGAACTGGAGGAGGAGTTGTCTTCACTGTTGGGGATTTTTGAAGAAGATTGTTTGGCACATCATTTTCAGATTTTGTTTCGACTTTAGTACTAGACTAGGTTTTTCAGTTTTAACTAGTTGAAACGATATGGAAAGAAAATTCCTTTCAAAGTCAAAATGATCACTTTTAGAAAACAGGAGCAGATAGTTTTATATCTCCATACTGGTATATTGGGTGTTAGGAGTGTAAATCTTGTTATGGTTCATTGTACATTAGCTTCCGAGCTATGAGCAATAGGAGATGTAGGGACTGTTGGTGTGGGAAACTGTGGCAAGATAGTGTTTCTCATTACTTTCTCTCGTTCTCCCAAACTCTAAGCATTACATTACAACACATGATACACAATTCCTATCAAATAAAAGAGAGAAGCTCTTAACTTTGCAAAACAAAATAATTTGGAAAATAATGGGGCACTTGTAAGATAAATAAAAAAGACAGAAGAAGATGGTGTGACCTTAACTATAGTCTTCTGGGCAGTCAAGGTAGAAACCGTATCTCTGACCTCTGCAAAGGTGAGAGAAAGGTAAGTGTATTGAAACACAATCAATCATGTGCCACAAGGACAAAACTGTATCGAAACTCACTGGCATAGAAATCGAGCTTCTTTTCGAATTTGCGGTCGGCTTTGTTCGACAAGTCTTGCCGCGAACCAGGCTTCCCCATCACTCTGACTAAACGCACCCTCGAACAGCTCTCTGTTACTGCCTGCAAACTCGAGAACAGAGAGAGAGATAGAGAGGCACAATGAAGAAAACCCAGGTATAAATCGAGAGTGAATTACTTTCTGTTTGGCTTGACAGGAAGACAGAAAGAGGATGGACGGTTCGGACCGTCGACTCGAACCATATATTTTCGGTTTGGTAATATTTTAATAGGATAATGCCCATATGTACAAAAAAATAAAATTTAAATTCAATTTCAATAAAAAAAAGATTTTGAAACACAATTTGTGTCTAAACACAAATTTTTATTAAAATCATATTAAAATAATAATTTTCAAGACATTTTTACCCTTGTCTCTTACTAAACAGAGAAGACTTTGCTTGAGTACTGCCGGACTCCGGTCACCGGTCGCGAGTCTCCGGTCACCGGTGTCGGGGTCCGGTGATCAGATTTCTCCAGTCGCCGGATTCCGGTCACTAGTAAATTAGTTATTAACACCTAGTAACTCGGATATTTAAGTTACTGACCCCCAGTAACTGAGTTCCAAACCTCCAATAATCACAACTAAATCGGTTAGTGACGCCCAAAACTCGGATATTCCAATTACTAACCCCTAGTAGCTCATTTTCTGTCACGAGCAGAATTTTATGATGCCAAAAATCCTGAAACTCGAGACATGATAACTTTACCAACAATTTATAACCCACTAAAGTCTCGCTCCGAGGAACTTACTACTAAACTAATAACCGCTACAAGCAGAGCTCCAACGCCGACAAGTAAGCTCAAAAGCCTCCACTTTTCAATTCACTGACAATCCCAACCTGCAAGATCAAACCCTACACCATAGGTTGGTGCACCGGGTTGTAAACAAACACACCCGGTAAGCTTTTCAGCTCGTATGAGTAAATTTAAAGACAATCACGAACTCGAATCCTAAAGATACGACAGCTCCCGAAATAAAAAGATTTAAAGACAAAAAGTTAAAGATTTAAATGAAATAAGTATTCATGGATATAAAATCAATATAACGATAAAAATTATACATTTCCTGCATAAAGATTAGTTCAGGAGAATGCACAGAAAAATCATAAGTCAAACAGAAACATTCCGACAAGATGAGCATAGTTCTGAAATTACCCAAAACATATAAAGCAAGCACAATCAATCAAACCTAATTCCTAAGCTTACTTATGAGTTCAGCAACACTTAGTCATTCCTTATAAGTAACTCAACAAACTCGGACTTATGGGTTCGTCAACATTTAGTCATTTCCAATAAAGTACTCACACTACTGTCACCAACTGTGACCCTAACATCAACTCGTACTTATGGATTCGGCAACACTTAGTCATTCCCCATAAAGTACCCACACTACTGTCACCAACTGTGACGCTTACAACAACTCGTACTAATAGGTTTGGCAACACTTAGTCATTCTCCATAAAGTACCAACTACCATCACCAACTGTTACCGTAACAAACAACACCACACACACAAGACACTAACACAACTCTCACCACTAAGGTACAAGTCGGACTAAATCATAGGGCACAACACTTACTCCACTCTAAGTACCACACAAATTCTTATAAGCATTTCGAGTCATAAACATCTCACCCGACACGTATACCGTGGGACAACATCAACAATTCTACTAGTCCATACTTTAGCTCCATCTGATATCTCACGATCATTGAAGCTTCAACGTCAACATACGACGGCCGACACACATATCCTTCTCATTTAAATATTGTCTAACAATATTTCATTCTCGATGATGACGTAATCTCAAATCGTCATCAAACCTTTTTATAGTTCATTGTCGCAAAACCAATTAAAATTGTTTTATAATGAAAATCATTTTAACTTACCAATGGACCGTAGTCGATCAAGTCCATTTATTTTAAATCAATAATTTGGTTTCTAAGTAAGCAATTTTTTTTTATATAATTTTACGACAATGAACCATAAATAAAATAATGGTTACACCGTGAACCAGGTGAGATAATGTTCACCGTATGAATAACATCTAACCACGTTGTTCCGTAATATATTAACGATATATTATAATCATACGCATATATATATATATAACTTATATATACATATATACATATTCCCACGAATTATTCTCACAAAATATTCTATCCGCAACAAACAATATAAATACCCCCAAATAATCATATATAAAAACAATATGAAACCTAGTGAGATTTACTCACTAATCTCGCTGCGTCATCCACCACCACACGTTAAATCCTCAACATTTGGTCGATCAATAAAACACCTAACAATAAATATAATCAACCTTAGTGCCCTACAAAAGAAATAATGACTCGATTCCAACCGAACGTCACACTCCAATCCTCCAAATCAATCAACCACCATTTAAACGAACTTCATTACCCCTCCATCACAACGAAACACCCAACGGATTTACACTCGGTAGAAAACGAAGGTAAATAAACTTCGACAAAACACTATGCATACAAAACAATAAATCGAAACCGACAAATTATATATTCACGCGCTTGTATCGATGAGTACATGAACCTGGGACAACTCACTACCCCAGAGGATGTCAGACGCGCTGCCACGCGCCACCACCCTCAAACTTGCAAACTTTACCAAAAAACAACCTACATGCAACCACAGCAACCATAAGAAGCCTATGGGAGCAACTAGAACCCCCAGAACTACCGGACGCGCCTACACGCGCAGCCACAGATGGCGGCGCGTGGGAATCACGCTCCTCTACCAAAAAGGCCGAATTTCAACAAAATAAAAACATAAAAGTTGAAGATCAAAGCAAGGGCAACAACTTTAATACCTGAAGTTTTGATCAATTAGGACCGGAAGCAGCCCAAAACTGCCCCGAAAGGCTGCCTCCAACCTCAGCCGCTCTTGCCGCCGCGTCGAGCTTCAACACCACCCGAGGTCAGCCCAGAACGCCTAGGCCTTCCATTCTAGGCTGGTTTCAAGCCTCGCCGCCGCCCTACGTCGGAGAACGAGTAGGGTTAGGAACCTGGTTTAGCCGCCGTATTGTTTGCCTCTAGATGCGTAGTTCCAAGATGAATTGACCTAAGTCACCACCACAAGGAGGACAGTGCAGCCGAGACGAAGAGAACCTGATCGATTTTCGCTGCTTGAGGTCGTCGGAGTCGGCCAGAAGGTTCGGGTAGGGTCAGCCAGGTTCGGGTCGGTTGAAAAATTTTGAAACTGAAGGAGAGCGCACGCGAGAGGAAAGAGAAAAGAAAGAAAATGATCGGTTTCCAAAAATGGAAACACACTCTCTCATATTTATATTAAAACTCACAAACTTCCTCAGACCGTAACTTCTTCATACGATATCCGACTTACACTTTCCGCATGTCTACGAACGCGTATCGTCGAGCACTACAACTTTCACGAAAGAAGTTTTTCAAGAAACTCGACGTAGCAAAAAGTCAATCTTTGACCTCTTAAATAAAATGTTTTCGAGCGTCCCTTGACTTTGAACACTTCAACACTCTTCTCGAAAGTACGAATACACACCAATTCCACTAATTAATTTTCAAACGATATTAGAAGTTAAGATTCGAATTTCTTGGTTATTACAATTTCTGGCCTCTAATAACCACCAATAAAACGGTTACTGAGACCTATTAACTCAGATAATACGGTTATTGTCCATCAATAACTCGTTTACTGACCCCTAGTAACCACTAATAACTCGGTAACTGACCCTCAATAATCAACATATTTCAGCTTAATGTACTAGAAAAGATGCAATTTCAAAAAATAATTGAGTCACTGAGCCTAATAATTAAGTTACTGGCCCTAATAATCAAGTTATTGACATTCAATAACTTGGTTACTAACCCCTATAACTTGGTTACTAAGCTCAGTAATCATAAAATACCAAAAAGATAGAATGATGTATGGTTTAATCTTGGGGAAATTCGAGTATATGTTAATGCATGTGAATGATGTGATGCATTCACATCATTCAAAATGAGTCCTCAAAGTAGTAAAATGAGTCCTCAAAGTAGTAAAATGAGTCCTAAAAGTTGTAATATGAGTCGTTAAAGTTGTTTAGATGAACTTTTTTGTTATTTTTTCTTCACAAATTTTTTTTGTTTAGATTAAATTATCTTTTTTAGGAAAGTCAAGATCAATCATTATTTTTCAAAGATTATAAAAGGGAATTTTACAAGAAATATTGTTATGAAGCGGTGATGAATCATCCTCATTTTGTGACAATTGCAAGTAGTACTCCTCCGTTTGAGTATTTTTCATCTTCTCCCGAGCTCCATGATACAGATGAGTATATTGACACGGATGAACATATTGACTTGGATGGTGAGTACGTGTAAAGACTCATCCTGGGTTAATCCCTTTAACCAGGAGTAAATCTTGCGGGGTCCACCTCAAGGGAAAGTTACTCTTAAAATTTCGGCATAACCTCCTCATAAAATGGACAACCCTTAACCTACAGCAACCCAAAAATGAATACTTGTAATAACTCAACAAGCACCCACAAACTTCTGGAACCATCATGCTCCCAATGGACAACATCCGCCGCAAGCAACCATTAATCTTATGATCAATCTATAATACAAATAACATCCCGTCATAAAAATTTAATTCGTAAAAAGAAAACAAGAATTGATTACGATCGAGAACATTAGTAATCAGTAAAAGGTACAATTCGTCGAAGGAGCCGCTCCCAAGTTTGTACTTGTCCGTGATGTTTAGGTAGTCCTTCGCGGGTATGGGTAGTCCTTCGCGGGTCTGGATAGTCCTTCGTGGGTCTACCTTTATTTCAAAATAGAACATTTTATCATTTTTTTTTCTTTGAAAATTTATCATTTCATCTTTTCTTTCTATTAACTGGTTTGTGGGTTTATCTACGGGTGGTCCTCATAACCTGAAATTTATCTGCAAAGTTTGGGCTTGTGAATAAGCCACTGTCGTTGGCTTTCGATCCCGAAGTGAACTTTGTTAAGATTTTACTCACCTATAAACAACAATCTCATATATTTTAAAGCAAAATAATTTTCTTTTTATATCATCCACATCAGACAAAATTTACCATAATAATATCTAGTTCCAAAATGAACCTTGGTGAGATTCCTCACCTTAAAATGATCCCGCTACGTCTTTACAAACACAAGTGCCAAGCTCAAACAATAACTTCGCAATTCAACTAAACAGTACAAATAAAGATTAGTCGACGAAAATTTTAAAGTTTTTCTGACTAAAATTTTAAACTTTAGCCGACGAAATTAGAGTATGTTGTCGGCTAAAGTTTAAAATTTTCAAAATCTCTACCGAAAATTTTAAATTTTTATATATCTTTCATTTTTCTCCTCCTCCTCCTCCTCCTTCTCCTCTTCATCTCCCTTCCTCCTTCTCCAATGGCAGCAACTCCTCATTCTCCTCTCCTCCTCCTTCTCATTCTCCTTCTCCCTCTCCTCCTCTCCTTCTCCCTCTCCCTCTCCTAGCCTTCTCCTCCTCTCCTAGCTTCTCAACTTCCTCCGATCCTGAGCTTTCTCGACCGGCCTAGCCTCCTCCTTCTCCTCTTCTTCTTCTCCACCAACGGTGGGAAAAACAAAAAAGAAGAAAAAAAAATAATCAAAAATACAAGAAATAAAAAAATAATAAAATAAATAACTATAGTCGATGAATTTTAATAAAATTCGTCGGTTAAAGTTAAAAAATGAAAAATAAAAAAATAAAAAAAATAAAATAACAAACTATAGCAAACGAAATTTATTAAAATTCGTCGGCTAAAGTTAAATAAATAAATAAATAAAATAAATAACTATAGCAGACAAATTTTAATAAAATTCGTCTGCTAAAGTTAAATAAATAAAATAAATAACTTTAGCCGAATAATTTTAATAAAATTCATCGGTTAAAGTTAAATAAAAATAAATTAAATAAATTACTATAGCCGACCAAATTTTATTAAATTTCGTGGGCTAAGATCCAATAATTCGTCGGCTAAAGTCCAGACCTTAAGCGACGAAAAATTTCTTCGTCGGCTAAATAAATGACTTTAGCCGACGATGAACAGTAATTTCGTCCGCTAAAGTCTTGGCTGACGGCTTTTTCTCGACGACGTTTTGTCGGCTAAGACTTTAGCCGACAAAATTTTTTACTTAGCCAACGAAAAAAATTCTTCGACTAAAGTAGTTATTCTGGTAGTGGGTGGCCACAGTAAATAAAGAGAGAGGGCTGAGTGAGTTAAAAATTTGAAAGTGACCAAATTACTCTCTTTGTTATAACTGCTGACATTATTGACGTTGTATATGTTTAGCGGGTCAAATTTCAAATATGATATACCGATATTTATGTTTTAGAAATTTTAATGGGTTTTAGTTAGTGTACTGATTCTAAATTTTTTTCCAAAATTGTAACATGTTTAAGTTTTACATTAATTAGCTTGGTAAGAAAATTAATCTAATTATAGGTGTTAGCGAATTCCCAAAATTAATCTAATCAAACCCATCACTCTGCCAGATTTGACCCGTTTGTTAACGGGTTCTTAATGAATTTAGCCGGTTTATAACCCTGTCTGTTAAAAACCCGCACGGTCCGGTACGGTCCGTTGCCAGGCCTTATAAAACCATCACCGAGACCACCTCTCATCCCTCTCTCTCATTCCTCTCAACACCACTGATCACCTCAAGACCAAATTCCATTCCCACATGTCATTCTCCTCAACACCTATCTCCACCATTTCAAATCTACTCAAGACCATTCCCGTCATCATCAATTTCACCTCAGGAAGCTTCAAGGGTTATCGGGTAAAGTGGGAAGCTTAAATCAAGCCTGTCACAATTGTTCCATAGCAATTTGTGGGTTGTTCTTGTTACTTCTCACTCATCTTCACCGTTACCTCTTTGATATATTTTGTTGTTGATATGTTGATGAGTAGTGAGTAGTACACTTTTTGGAAGCTAGAGATTCCTTCTCTACACAACTGAGAAGATTAATGTCACTATACCTTTCTGAGCTAATAGTTCTAGTTCCTGTTGTAGTCATATGATTTGCCTGCTCTATAGATGTGCTTTAGTGAGAAGCATTAGAAACTCCTGATCAAATTTCCTCAGCAACAAGTAAGCACCCATTGGATGAATCCAACATCAACTTCACCAAAATTGCAGAATTCGTTCTCAAGTACGATTAATGTGGCAATTTAAGAGATTGTTGAAGGCCATAATATAAACTCCAAGATTCTGCATCCAATTCTTCATCAATTCCAAAATATAATCTTGATCTACATTCCATTAGAACACCTAATAAACCCTCCAGCACCAATTCTTCTAGAAGGACCATTTCTACTACCATCAATGTTTGATTTATATTAACCATGAGGGGGTTTTATCCAAAGGGGCAGTTTAAATCAGTTTTCAACTGAGAACAATTGAATAGATGCTTGTTCACTATTTCCAGATGAACTAGCATATGAGAACAAAAGTAGAGCACCATGGATTTCCAGCATTGAATGCTTCTTTGCAAAAGAGATTAGCAACCAACCTTCCCAACTCACGGAAAAAGAAAATCTAAGAGACTCGCATTGGTAAAAGCAGAACCATCTTTAAACAAACGAAAAAGGGTCTCACTATTGCAATGGCATATAGGACATTTCATAAGTGTGAGGTTCCATTTCAATCTCACGGAAAGTTATTGTGTGCGAAATATTACCATTCTTACTCTGAAACAGAACATCTGTGTTATATATACATCTATAACAATATAACCTTACAATTAGATGGAAAATAATAGTTTGTTCTTTAACATACAAAGAGACAGCTTTTCCTGTATGACAAGGATGACTATAAAAACAGAGAAATATTATGCTACGTTAGGGAAAACTTTCTCCAAGAAATTGATGAAACGTTTAGCATACAGCTTGGGTTCAACAGCAGAAATGGTTAGAGGATCAAACTGCAATGATTTGTACGCATGCTCTAGTTTCTTTTTCACATTGTATCCCTGCAATATATCAATTACGCCCATATACAGGACCACATCATAAAATTCAAACAGTTCTACGTCTGTTGAATCAGTATCATCCTGAGGAACCTTATGATTGGCCTGAGCTGGCATGTTTACTCCCAATTGCACTCGCAACCTGAGAAAAAAAGCAAGTAATTGATATCATTTGTGCTGCTCGGCATTTATTACACTGGTAATAAAGTTGAGAACAAATAAAAGCAGAAAAGAAGCACAAGGTTCCTTCAATGTTGAACAAGTATATGACTGCTGCTATATTTTGGTATCCGTCACAAAAACTGATCCTTGAAAACTCGGTTTCATTTTGGTAAATTATGTATCCGCCTCAACCCCCTCGCGAAAGCAATATATATATAAAGAACAGGAATATTTTGTCGCTTACCTGATGTCCTGCCGAAGTACATAAGAAACATGAAATCCTAAAGTGTGGGACAGAGGGTAAAATAAGATGATATACTGATTGAACCTACCTTCCCGTACCAGGCAGTAAAAGATCAACTTCTTGGTCACCAAGAGAATATGCTTTCAACGTACTTCCTCTTATATGAGGACCTGGAGCAGTACTCACAGAGCCAGGTTCGTGTGTTACCAGTACAAGACCTTTTGGAGGAATTGAAACCCCCCCCACAGTCACACCTGCACAGAAAAATCAATATTCTCCTTCTAACATAAAACGAAAAAAAAGTACGTCCAAGAGTGGTTGAGCACAATCAAAGAGATCCACCAATCCAGAGCATGCATACATGCTTACCACTAACTCCAGACTTTGTAACGAAATTCATTAGTTCAAATAAATTTCAGATAACATACACACGCAACTATTTCTTGCATTATAGAAGTATTGTTCTGCTAATTCATCAAGTTAGCTACACCATTAATAAGAAGAAAATCTTCTTTTTTATCTCAAAACAGTGAAACACTATGGTTCTAGCAAAGAAATTTATTTGATGGCATTCAATACAACAGGTTTTAGAATCAAAAACTATTTGATGGCATTCAAAAAACTAAATGGTTCTAGCACAACTAGCAGAGAAATCTATTTGATGGCAGCAAATAGATTGCAACCATTTTGCTACCCTTACGTCAAATTTATAACTCTAGACTTTCATTATTAACCATTTGCTTACCTACATATTCAAATTTAACCATTTGCTATCCAACAGCAAATGACTAAACACTGATGAGAACTAAGGTGCTTACTTATTACTACCACTTTTTTTCAAAACTTTAATTACTGACGAGAACTAGGCTGCTTATTAGAGTTTGGTTGTTTGTTTAAGTTTTATTTATTTTTATTTTTAATAGTCCTGATTTTGCAATTATCCTGACTTTGATTTCACAGAGAGTGACCATTTAGTTTAAATTTCGAGCGACTCCTGTTGGAAGGCAATACAACTCGAAAAAGATTAAATTACCAAAAAACAATAGAACATTAACCAGAGTTTTAAAATCATTCACTAAATGCAAAAAATATCAGCCACGATGAAAATTTTCAAAGAGAAAGAAAAATAGTATTCACTTGTTGATATTCTTTAATGGGGAAAAATGTGTACCTGTAGGTAAATTCTCATCATCAGGAGGTTGTGAAAAGGCCTTGAGGTTCTCAGGAGCTCTAAAATGTAATCCCAAAAGAAGGCTATAATCAATTATCTGCTGAGATTCTAAGAATTTGCAGTCTAGTGATATCTGTCTGCAAAATGAGGGGAAGAAATTTACCAACAGGTTTATGGTTATGAGCTCTCTTTTGTATATAAATGTATTTTCGCAACAACTCTTCTACTATAAGAGGCGAAATGATGATGGATCACAGTGCATAACTGCAGATTATAGTTTAAGAACTTCATAGAGAACTTTTAGCTTGTTGTTTCCCAAAGAATAAAATAAAGGTATGGCACCGACATGGAGTGTATATAAATGGAAATCAATAATGAACAATGAACAGAAAAGAGAATAATAGATTTATATGTCAGAAAAGAAGTATCATTCCAGCCAACACTAACGCATGTATGAATCCATTGTTTTACACATTCGCAATATGACCATCAAAAGCTATTGGTAGAACAGAAACATGGTTTTGAAAGGACTTACTTAAAAAGGGACTCTCGCAATAATTTGTCCATAAGAAATTCAAATGGCAGATCAAGATCTTTCAATGTGGTATTTTCTTTTATCTTGTCTGGATCTGTGCATCTTCCAAGAGTTGAACCCTTCAAATCAAAACGGTGATGTATTCGTAATTCTGTGCAAAACATATTCCCCATGACCATAAAGCGTACCTGAATATATAACATATAGAAGTAGTCACACCAATCAGACAACACAAAAGTCAAAAATTGAAACTAGAGCAATTTGACAGTGATGTACCCAGGTACCTTTCTTCGAGTTTTCAGTGTTATCCTATGGAGCCCAAAAAACTTTGTTATTAGAGTGTTTTCATGTTCTCCAACATGGCAATAATAGCTAGGCAGCATCCTGAGCAGAACCTTTACACGAGAAAAAAAAAGTATAAAGGTCATCTGAACACCAGAATTTCACAAGAAAGAACTAACAAGGTCCTGAAGTTTTTGTACCATAGATAAAAATAGATGAACAAAATATATAGAAGGAAAATTAATTCAGGTCCTATCAATTGATTGTACTAGAAGGGCAAAAGAAATACAAAAAAGATAATGCAACACTTTCAGACAGAACCAAGCTTAAGCCATCAAGAAGGATTCAATTGATCACTTATTTCACCATCCAAACCCATGGGCCTTGGCCTTCACATATACCTCACCTAGTGCAACTGGGTAATTATCCCTAAAAAACATCCTGACTACCCCCAATCTCTCTGCAACATCTCATAACAAATGCTTTCTGTCTTTGATATAGCAGCAAGTCCTTTCCCAAAGCAGCATCCTCTCTCAGTTAAATTCTTCTATATTCAATAGCAAAAGGGATGAAGAGGCTGAAGATGATACAAAAGCCTTCCAAGTGAGCCTATCTAAGTGCAATGACCAGCTTGCCAGACTCATATCAGCATTCATAAAGGAGTTCTCCACTGAGCTGACTCGATACATTTTATAAACTTGAAGCGTTTGAAGACACTAGGCAACTAGCAAGTCCACCTCAACAGCACCCTTTGACCACCATTACCAAACTCGAGGTAACATGAAAAACCTTCATTTTTATTCATGTTATTTTAAGGTGTCTGTTGCATCCACTTGAACCATCAAATGAACAGATACTGATCAGGCATTGAAGTCTTTACCTAAAAATTAGTATTTTGGAAACCCCTTCAAATGATAATGTAATTTAACCCCACAAAGTAGTTGTTTCAAAATAAGCTTCACAATTCCTAGAAAGTAGTTTCCAAACAACTTTGGGATTTTTGGCGAGACCCCACAGTTGGCCCAGTTGTAAAGAGTGAGCATGGACAGAGTGAGCTCCTAAATCCTAGGTTCAAACCCCCAAAATTATTTGTATGATACAAAAATAATATTATAATAAATACTATATACATTTACTTCTCACAATAATATACCATATACATATGGGTGTGTCTAAATTTTATTCTAACAAATAACCAGGTATCATTCTGAAATTATTACCAAATTGGTGTGGTCTGCAGATGATTTCACGTATCTAAGGTTTACTTAGAGTCTTGTACCCTCATATGCAGTAATGACTGATGATTTCTCAAAACCAAGGAAACCAGTGAGAATTGGCTAAGGTAGTTAAACTTGGAATTTAAACTAGAGCAGGTCTTGTCATGATGTTTTCCAGGATTACAACTGACATGATTTAAGTTCTTGTCTGAAATGATAATTTAACATTAATTTGATATTATATTTTCTCTTCATAGAGAAAGCAAAAACAAAGGGGAAACAAAAAAAGAGGATTTCCCAAGGATTTGCCAATTCTGTGCAGATTCCTCTTAGTATTTCTACAAGAGGTTCTCAAGGTGGGAAGAGAGGCATGCTGTTCGTGGTTGGGAATTGGAGAGGCTTTGTTTTTCACTCTGTTACTAATAAGTTCTACATGAAGAACTTTGACAACATGTTTCAGGCAGACATGCAAATACAAATGATGTTCCGAGTTACATAATGCCTTTAAGCGCCAAAAACATGTTCGGATAACAAAAGGCACTTTAGTTAAGGTTTGACAAATATAGTGAAAATTGCTTTCTGGGTTATAAAAGCTCTTAGGGATTTGCTGGAGACGCACTGAGCAAAAGTTCTTCCTCCAAAGCATGACCGAAAACCACCTCTGGACTGAAAGGGACCCAGAGTGAACCCAAAAAAAAAATAACAACAAAAGAGAAGGTGTTTGGGGGAAAAATGGATCAACTTGATAAAAGTTGGCTAACTGCTACGTTAAGTTGATTCCAAAGAACAAATATAATGTATTAATCACAGTACAACATACGTATATATACACATATGTAACTATGTTATTTAGCATAGAAATTTGCATGTGTTCAAACCTTCAATTCAGTTTTCTTTAAAGTCTTGATCACAAATCTATCATCGTGAGAAAGATAGAAGAGACTGCCACTTTTCCCTGCAGACGAGAGCTCTCTTAAGCCGTCATCACCACAAATGGACATCATGTACTCTGCTGCATCTAATTTGAACATCTCCCTTAAATTCCTGAAATTGTACTTTTATCAGCTTAAAGTTGCTTATTTGCATATAGCAGGAACATATACTTGCCAGATTGGGATATGAATATGGTTCAGGTATATACATCATGGAAAGAAGAAACAAAATTCTAAAAACAAAAATAAAATAAAAGAGTAAAATTTATCTATTAGTACTATTTAAATGGATCGAAGTCCCAATACACAGCTTGAGAGTAACATTGATAAGAGACCTATGCAGACAAATCTGTTCAGGTAGAAGAAATTAAGCAATGCATATGCATGACGCTTATCATTATTCATTAATCTATACAATTTTAGGCAAGGTGCATTAGAAAAATGTACCTGAAGACCATAGGGCAATAGTCTTTCCAAGAAAAATCAATCGAATAATGTGGAGGTGTAAACTGAGAACCCTTTCGGGGAAAATACATCCGTATTCTTGCTCGATCTCCAAAATCTGAAGATCGAACTTCACGTACAGGAACTGGTGTGATCTTCCCAACAGTGTATCTGTGAACTTCAAACATAATATTCAGTAAGTGCAACAAATCCTACCAAAAGCACGTAATTAGGCAGCAGACAGATCTGCCAATTAAACTGATATCTCTGTTGGGAGTTCAAACCTATATGAAATTATTATAGCAATTTCACAAAAGCAATATTGTTTACTGATAAAAGTGTCGACTTATGTCACATGGGGAAGTGTCAAATTATGAAAGAGTCTATGTGTGTTGCAAAGGTAACCATGAAGAGACAATTCATCCTGCATCATGATCAACAAATGATTTCAAATGTATAACTGAGGACAACATATGACATAATCCAGCTACCAGCGCATTAATTAATTTAGTTAACAAATTACTGGTAGACAAGTGCTTATAACATGTTGTACCAAGTCAAAAATTTCAATCACCAATTTCTAAACATCAGGTATAACAGAGCTCAGCGCGAAGAAATTATGAAGATTAATGCACATGTGAACATTAAAACTAAAGAGTATGTCTAACATGTAATGGTCACCCTTGTCCAGAGAGTAACATTAGAGATTGACAATAGATATGGGAATAGCAAATACCTGATACCAAGTTGCAGATTGAGCATTAAATAATAGCTCGTATTGCCTCTCAAAAAGTCTATGCAGGACTTCTTTGCTTCCTGCACTGAAATTATTTTTCGTTGTTTACCTTTCTTTGCCATCTCCATACTATTCTTAACTTTTTCTTTGATCAAGACACCTTGCATGTATTCTCGCTCAAAGACAAAACTATTGTTATCTTGTGCCTCCTTTTGACCATCCTCGGAGTTATGGGACAATGAATGAGAAGAACCATGCTTCAAAAATTCTATAGCAGGATCCAGATGGGTCCCGTTTTTATCTAACGAAGTACATTTGTGTGATATACGACTTGAATTTCTTAAAAGTCCACCGACAGACAATTTCTCGGAAACACTATGGTTTGCACTTGGTCTTGCCTTGCCTTCTTCTGAATTTAGCAATGATCCAGACAACAAATGTTTTCCATCATCATAATAACCTAGAGAGCTGCACCACATCTTTAAGGACGGATGTTTAGTTCCAGCTGGATAGAATGTGCCTTTCCCATCCTTTAGGCCCCGACACCATGTTCCAAAATAGTATGCCCCATCTGCAAACCGGTAAATTCCAGATCCATCTCTTAACCCATTTAACCAGAAGCCATTGAAAATATCCCCATTGTCCCATTTCATGACCCCTCTACCACACATTTTCCCACCTTTCCAACTCCCTACATACGTATTCCCACTATTCCAAGAGTACCTACCATTACCTTCATGTACACCTTCCTTCCATGATCCTTCATATATATCTGAATTCGAATACTGCTTTTTCCCAATCCCATGCTGAATATTCATCCTCCAACAACCCTGATACAAAGAACCATCGGGTACAGTGAAGCTGCCAAAACCATGAAGGTAACCGCCAGAGAAATCACCAACATATTTTGCTCCTGATGTCCACATCATCTGTCCTTTGCCTGTCATTTTTCCTTCTTCCCAATCCCCCTCGTAGACTGTTCCATCAGACCATGCATATTTACCCTTACCATGTGGTAGAATTCCCTTAAACTTTCCAATATAAGTGTCTCTGTTTGAGAAGGTTTTTTCACTGAGACACAGAAAATGAAGAGTTAATTGATGTTATGATTTATGTCAGTAGCCCAAATCAAGATGGGGAAGTTTAAGAGAGAGAAAAGTTATTGAGAAATAACCAGAGAATTCTTAACCTTTCACTGTCCTCCATAGTAGCATATAATACTTAATTTATCTGTGTTTGATGAAGTTGGCAAATTTCTTTCTCATACAGACTTTCTAACTTCTGAAAGGACAGCAAGTAGTAGACAACGAAGTCTGCCCCCAATATAGAAGCAGAAGTAAGGTTTAGCTGTAAATATGACACCAGATATCTATTAAACAAATAGTCAATACATTTTTGGTCTGATACTCAATATATCAATCACAAAGAAAAGATGAAATGAAAGTATTAAAATATTTAATAAATTTGCATCACTAAAAAAACATCTCAGTCATTGCAAACGCTCGAATACTGATTAATTGGGATATATTTCCACATGAATTACTTTTTGCTCGTTTTATTATAGGTGAAAACTGAGAAGTGATTATCATTTCTCATAGTACTTGTTCTTTTGTATTCCCACTTTTGGTATTGGAAAAGTGTCACATATGTTATGTTTATTTTGATCATTTATTTGTCCTATATATGAAGAGATGTTTTAAAACATGCTGATCTGAAAAATGATTTGACAATTTTGAGCTTGCAAACGTACTTCCCCTTCATCATTTGTATGGTTTCACAATGACATAAACTTCTCAACTGTCAAATGCCAATATTCTCCAAAAATGCTTTGTCAAATGCCAAAGCACAATTAAAATACCATCACATCATAACTCTAAATCCAAAAAATCAAATCTGACCACCTAGTGCTGCAAGCCTATAACACATTCAATTCGAAACCTTGACCAAAAAGTCCCAAAATAGTTATGCAACAGAATGTTTAAATGAAGACTTCAAATCACGGTAAAAATACAAATCTAAGGCTGGCTCATTACCCTAGTTACACACTTTCAAATTCCAATCATAGATCATATCACTTGCATAACACCACCATATGGCCATCTTATTTGGACAGAATAGCAGATAGGTATCTTCCTACTTGAAACTTCAAAAAATAACAATTCGAAAGAAATCTAGTACTAACTTTACTGCAGGAGATCATACACTGACTGATAAAAGTAAACATCATACAACCTCAATCCATAATATTCTAATAATTATAGAGAGAATGAGCTCACCTGGCTCCGATTAGGTTCTGAAATTGAAGCCCCAATCTGAGTCTCTCTCTGCTTCTTCTTCTTCTTCTTCCTAAATATTTCTCTTTCTTTTTTCACCTGAGATGATGATGATGATGATGATGATGATGAAGAGGGAAAAAAGAATCCGCCTTTTTGGGTGAAGCTGGTTCCAAATCTCGCCACGTGTCTATCTACTGTCAGCGGGACCCACCGCCGATTGGATCAACTTGTGATGCGGGACCCGCGCACTGGGGTGTGATTGGGCGGAAGAGAAAGCGGGGAGGGAGTGAGTTGTATCTGAAACTAGTCTCTCTTGGCTTGGCAGCATATATGTCGGTTTTGTGAGAGGGCAGAAAGAGGTGGGATCGCGTGACGGCGTAGCAGAGGCTGTCAGGTGGACCAGTCTGAGTAGTAATTTACAATCCTTGTTTGTTTTGGAAGAAAATATCTCGGGTACAGTGGTTAAAAAGAGGGAGACTAATTACAGAAATATCGATATGAATTCAGTTAATATTGATATAATGCTTCTTCTTTTCAACGTTGGATGAGCAATGGTGTAGGAGTATTCTACTTCAGGCTCCATTGTTTGTGTTATCAACTTGGCCGTTCATCTCCATCTATGTTTCATCTCGTACTGACATAGATTTATTTTCGAACCTGAATTTTGTTCTTGTTATCAGCGTTCTTATAAATTCTACATAAGAAAGCTTTTAGGTTAGGCAACTAACAAGGCAATATAACACAACCGTACACTAGAAAAGCACAATATAACAATGGTTCAGCATGCTAGCTTGTTGTAAATATAGTGAAATTACGATGAAAGATTATGGAACTGATCGATGAGCCCAACTCATATGCTATGATATTCAATTGTAAGAACTAAGAACTAACAAGTCGTGTTCCACTTCGCAAGTGATGTTTACAGCAGCATCAATGTAAAGTTCATGATCATGTCACTGATGTCACTACCATATAAATCAGTATAGCCGACGAAAAAAAACAGGCTGATAAAGGCTTTATGTTAGTCAAAAAAATTTCGTCGGCTACTAGACTTTCGCCGACGACGCTATAATTCGTCGTCTAATGTCTATAATTTCGTTGGCTAAAATACGCTTTATGTTAGCCAATGAAGTAAGTTTAGCCGACCAAAAAGGAATTTCGTCAGATTTAGTCTCTATATTTTAGCCGACGAAAAAATGAATTTATCGTCGGCTATAATATAATGAATAAAATAAATATTTAGATACCATGACCGACGATAAATATTAAAATTTATTGGCTATACTATAATAAATAAAAATATATATATTTAGATACAATAACCGACTATAAATATTTAACTTCGTCGGCTATAATTGTTTTACCCAACGAGATTCATATTTAGGGTATTCGTCGATTAAGGTTTTTAGGTTTAAGGTCAAGACCTTCCAATGGTTGCGTCTCATCGATTTGAAATTATTTTGTGTTGAAGGTCCGATAAAAATACATAATTTAGACGTTCAAATAACTGTTTCCATGCGTTTCGGGGTATGACTTACAAGATTGATCATCCAGATCGAGTCATTAACATTGTCGGATCAAGTTAATTTTTTTTCCATACATGTACTTTATCGTAATGGTCAGATCAGACGGTGGGATTTTCGTTTGTGAATTTTGATCATCGAATCACACAAGGTTCTAAAAATTGGTCTAGGTGGCCGCCTAGGCGCCCGGAGACCCTAGCCGTTGCGATTTTAAGCTAATCGGTAAGTGTATGCGGCCGACCGACTTTTGGCCGCCAGGGGGGCGACTAATCGGCTGGGCAGAGAATAATTTGCTGGGCGGCTGAGCGGTTTGTTTTTTTATCTAGAGAAGAAAAAAAACTCTCACTCGCTTTGTATCTCTCTATTCTCTCGGTCTCTCACTCTCTCTATCTCTCAAGAAATGCAAGGATTCAAGAAATAAGAGAACTTGCAAAAGATTTTGAATCGGATGAAAAAGAAGAAAGTATGGATTTTGAGTTTGACTCCGAAATAGAAGAAGTACTTGAAGGTTTTGGTGAAGAATAATTAGAGGTTTAGGTTTGCTGCCACTTGCAACTTGCGAGAATGTATTATTCTTTTTATTTTCTTAAGGAAATTGTTGATGAATTGTATTTTTTTAGTTTCCTATGAATATTGTTGTTATTAAAGTTTTGACTTTTAAGGACATATGTTATTTATTTTCATTATTTTCAGCCTTTATATACATTTTCTTTATTTTTGAACATTATAATATTTATTTGTTCCTAAAAATAAAATAAATACAAAAAATAGAAAACCAATTAATCCCCGATTAATATTTTGAGGATGTCCGTCCGACTACCGTCTAGCGTTTTTTAGAACCTTGGAATTACAACATATCTACTAATGTTGTACAACTTAATTACTAAGTTTTAAATAAATGTTCCGTTTTAAAAACAAACTCAACGCATGACCTTCAAACTCAAAAAGGTCGTGAAATAAGAAATGACCAGAATGTTGAAATACGTCTACGGTTGAAAAATCACATAATTTCAGTAACGTCTCGGTGCCAATAGTTGCGGTCAACGCAATTTACCATTCTTTCTCCCTATGGGTAGCCCTATCATCGGGGTTTTTTAGTAAATTTTTACACCATTAGTTGTATCTCATCGATGTGAAACTATTTTGTGTTGAAAGTCCGGCCAAAATACGTAATTTAGATAGTCAAATAACCTTTTCTGTGAAATAAATAAAATAAAATAAAATAAATACCTATAGCCGAAAAAAATATTTAAAAGTCGTCGGCTATAGTGAAATAAATAAAATTAAATAATTCCTATTTTATGTGATGTGGTGGCGAAAAAACGAAAAAGAAGAAAAAAAATTAATCGAAAGTAAAAGAAATGAAAGAAGTAAATAAAAAATAATTATTTTTTAAACATTAGCCGACGAAATGCAATCTTTAGACGACAAAATGAAAACTTTAGCAGACAAAATTTTAACTTTAGACGACGAAATTTCAACTTTAGATGACGAGTTAGAAACTTTAGTCTACGATTTACATTTATTTCGTCGGCTAAACTTTTCACAGTCAAACATTTTTGACTAACGGTTTGATGTTTAGCAGACGAAAATTTTTCAAAATTTCGTCAGTTATACTTTTTACGGTCAAACAGTTTTGACCAAAGGTTTGATGTTTAGCCAATGAAAATTTTACGTAATTTCGTAGCCTATAGTCGTAGACTATAGCGGACGACATATTTTTATTGCGTCGACTATAGCCGACGACATATTTTTATTGCGTCGGCTATAGCTATAACCGACAACCTTTTCCTAACGACACTATAGCCGAAGAATCCTCGTCTTTTTTTAACAGGCGACAAAAAAATTCGTCATCTATAGTAGTTGTCCTGGTACTGTGTATTACAAAAGAAACTCCCCTAAAACTTGTTCTTTGTGGATTAAACTATATCAATGATTAAACTTACACACATGATATAGAATTAATGAAACAAGCATGTCATGATTAGGGTTAGGGTTAGGGTTTACCTCAAGATTGTGGCGGTAGAGATTAACTTGCATGATCTTGTTGGGAGGCAATGACTCGTTCATGATCTTTTTCTGGGGGTAATACAACACAAGTTCTTCATCAGGAGGGTTGAACCTAAGCAGAATATAGAGGTATGACTGAAAGAGCACTGATCTACAGACGCATGTCATTCACATTCCTTCAAAAAAGACTCGTGATTTTCTCTCCATCATCGATCAGACTCGTGATTTTCTCTCCATCATCGATCATCCTCAAGTTTTCTAAATGAATGCCAGATAGTTTGTATTGGATGGAACCATAGATGTAGAATGAAATATGTTAATTGACCACCTGCTACCAAGGTCTTTCTAATTTGTTCCTCCTCAACACACTCTTCAATGAGGTCGAATTTGGTTTTCATATCCCTGAACAATGGTATCTGGCGTTGGGGATGAAATACCACTAGTCTTATGCTCTCCATTATATGTGTTAATTTAATGTTTTTTTATTTTATTTTTCTGTTTTTTATTTTCAATTTACATGTTTAACCGATCACTTTAATATCTTCTATTTTTTCTCTCTAAATCTCTTTCAATTTTTACTCTCTAAAAAAGATTCAAATTTAAAAAACAAAAATACTGATTGAGTTGTCAATTCTACCCATAATTTGTTAATGAATTAAGGACATTATAAATAGTTTAAAAATTTAACCTTTTACAAAATCAATCAAAGAAGTCTACTTTATTAATAGGAGATTAATAGTAGATTGTGACCAAAGGAACCGCCATCAAAACTTGAGGCCTTGAGCATCTCCCGCATGTAGTAGAAGCTTGGTAGTATGATCTATAGATGACGGATTTTGTCGTCAATGAGCATTTATCTTCATGCAATTACCTTTTTTTACATAGTAACGTTTCATCTTAACCACTTTACCTCATATACTCAAGTGCCAAAACTTGCCAAAAGAAAAAATGTCAATTAGCTGTGCACTCCGATAACCCTACCTAAAACCTATACCGGAACTCATTCTTTGACTCGCCCAGATCCATTACTATACAAACTCATATTATATCTCCCACCATTATATCAAAACTCATACCTATACCTAAATATTACACCTTCAATTTCAAAAGAAATGGGTTTCCTCGCTATTCGACCCATTTTAGGTCGATTGGCTATGGGTTGGGTTTTATGGGTATTGTTGGAGATGCCCTAACAAGCCACAAGATTCTTAAGGAGCTCATACCCACCAACCAGAAGATTACAATCCATAGAAGACGAAATAAACAAGAAAGCCACAAGTCTTTACTAATTACAACTAGGACACTCTCAAACGTAGAGGCTTCTAAGTTCTAACAACTTAAAATAGTCAATCCTGCAGATAATGCATTGACTATCGGCTGTATCAAATACTGATACAAAAAAGGATTACAAATCCGATAAATAAGCAGAAAAACAAACACCATAATCTTGAAACATTATGCAGTTCTGAGCCGGTAAAAGCATCAAGGTAAAGCAGAAAAAGTGAACTCTGCAAAACAACATTTCTCCCTCAATTTGAACTATGTTCTCAAATGACTTGTCCCTGAAAACTTAAAGACAAATTATCCAAACTAACAAATCTAGTCCCATCTCAAAATCTCTCACCAAATCGGAAGAATACTGAACCTGTGCCAGAGTTGTGATCCACAGCATATTCTGCTCTTACTAGACCTAACTTTACACCAACACCATATGATGACCCATGACCCACTCGCCGGTATACCTCTGTCGGGTTACCCTTGACATCCTTCGAACTTCCAAGATCATTGCCATGTTCTGCAAATGCATATACATGTGTACCTTTTACCGGTATCCGTAGCTCAGCTGCAAGCTGTAGATAAAAAAGGGGAAAAAAATTAGCCAATGTTTCCCTCTTACAATACAAATAAAATCATAGCCTTAACTTTTATCTATATGAGCAACTATATCGTAGTATATTCACTCCACTAATGAACTAAAGCACCAGTGAACAAACAAAGGAATAAATGTTGACAGATCTCTGAAGTAGCTCCTACCTCCAGGATATGCCTAGCAGCTCCTATTTCACCCATGTTGTAACCTCTCACAGAATATGGACCTCCAAGAGTAAATGCATCATAACTTGGAAGGTCCCCGACACAGCCACCATAGTGGCCGTGAAGTACAAGGACAGGTGGTGGTGGTTTGCCGGCACCTTCCTCCACTGCCTTCAGCTGGAAAAATCTTGTTAATGTTAGCTGGTGACGGTTGAAGAATGGAAACTTGCTGCCAATGCCTAGGCCTTGGTCAACCTGCAATTTGATCAAAGAATGTAAGAAAAGTAAATAAACAGATTCCACATGATACCAAAACAACAACCATATCAAAACTCAAAAGTAATATTTCATATTTCAAATCCTGAAGAAACTTCTAATACCTGCTTAGAATAAAGAATTCAAAGTACGACAAAGTTCAAATGTTATATATTCTATAGTCATCTGAGATGGGAGAAGTTGGCATGCTTATATTTAATTGCGTAAAAAAATGAGCACATCTGTTTATCTATGAACTGGACCGCCATTTATACTGAACTATCAGATAAGGACCAATCCATAAGTTCCTGAAACTAATAACTCACAAAAACTTCAAACACAGCAGAATGGTTTCCATTTCAATGCATTTTCCTACTTTCCCTCACTTGTAGTAAAACTGAAGAAAAAAGCAACTCCATAGTCCATACATAACTATGAACATACACAGGAAAGAAAATGAGGTTACCTGAAACACATTCCTCTCACCAACTATAGTTCCATTCACAAACTTGGTGTTATCACGCGTGATATTTGATTGTATAAATGCTACCCGATCAATGCCTGTACCACTCAGGGTTGTTGGAGGTCCATCTTCACTGACTCCCCCACTGGGCAACACTCTTTGGCCATTTGAACAAATATGGCTGCGTTCATCACGTGTTGTTATCTCTTCCATTACGAGTCCATAAGTGAATTTGCTCTGACGGTTGAAATTCTGCGAGAAGCAGGCAATTGAGTTTAATAATCACAAAGTAACTCGATGTACTAAACACTATGGGTTTACATTAAACAAAAAATCACAAAGAACTAGATGTACTAAACACTATAAGTCTAATTTAAACAAAAAGGCTTAGAAAGTTAAGTTTCCAAAACACATATATCACACTTCTCTTAAAAACAAGCACAGCAGACAATTTAAAAAAATACAGGCAGAAAAGTAAATATTTAATCCAGAATAACTATGAGAAGTACATCTATTTGTGTAAACATAATAACTAGATACACTACACAGTTATTATCAATAGACAAACCTCTGTTATATTAGCTTTCATGCCAGCTCGGTCAACCCATATAGGGGGGACTTCATCTGCCCCTGGCCCACCGGTGAAAACTGGACTCAATTTGCGACTGTTAAAGCAGCTTACACGGAGAGCACGATTGCGAGGATTGTACACACCATCCAGATATGGATGCACATACTCAAGTTTAAAAGCAAGATCATCCTGAGAAAAGATCACCACAAACAATGAATGACAATAAACTATGAAAATTTATCAAATCATCAATAAACTTTAATATGGCCATAGAAGGTACAATAATGATCAAGATAAGAAGTAAGCTTACCTGAGGGTTGTAAAAGTTGCTAGTGGTTACTGAACCGATAATAGACCTATTCAATCCTTTGAGATTTCGATGTTCAAAGGTAACAGTTCCACCAGGCTGCAGTGAAGCCTAAACACAACAAAACATATGCAATACAGAACAGTCAGAATTATATCACTGGCTTCCAAAATAATTTATGTTCGATGGACACGGAGAAGAGATTATTTCACACATACCAAAGTGGGATAACCACCACGTCCAGGAACGATGCTCCATTCCGTGCTGACTTCTGCGGTTTTCTGTTCTAGTTCTTTAAGCTTTATTTCAACAATTATCCCTCCTTCATTCTTCTCGTCCGGTCGTGGATTCACTTCAATGTTTGAAAACAATGCTAGGGAGTTTATGTTCCGCAGAGCTTGTTTCCCTGCTTCTATATTAAAGACATAACCTGGTCGGAGCTGTAAACCATGTTGAACATTCATTAAAAACAAGTCCAGAAATTCCCCCATTGCACCTTGCCAACATGCATATTAATTAAGCAAACATAGCTTGGGATGTTAAAGTTTTGGAAACCCAAGTATTTCTCGACAGGTTTCAGGGCAGTTTAACGCTAATCTAATAACCACTAACAAAAACAACCTACGAAACGAAACTGACAATCTCTCCCCCAGTTAAAGGACGACCAAGATTGTTTACCCATTGCAAGACTTGAACAAAAGAGCAATAACTGCTCTAGTTCAGAAGAAACAATCCTATTTTGTTTCTTCAGTTAAATTTGCATGGTAGCAGTAAATATTAGGTTCGTTTTTCTTCAGTCCTATTTTTTTTGGATAACTAATGTAATGTCTTTCACCAGTAAACATTAGCTTCGTTTTTCTAATTAGGCAATCTCCGAATAACTGATTTATGTCATCTGCTTGTCCTTTGTTCTTGAAATTAAAGGTAGTTTCTGAATATCAATCCTTATTTCAAATTTTGTTTCTCTCATATATTTTCTTATTGCAGAGCAATGCTATGAAATTTTGGAACATATCATGCGAAGGTCATGTTTTGGGTATGTAACGGATCTTTGGTCTCCCAATGTTATGCAAACTGTATTGGATTTGCGATGTTACTACTCTGGTTTCAATTTGGATTTCCCTTGCCACTAATCATAGAACAACCACATGTAATCTAAAGGAGGCTTACACACAAATTACTTTATGCAAAATGTGTATGTTTTTCATGTTGCATGTCATGGCGCTAGAGATTCATTCGAATTTAGCTAACAGGTGTTTAAAACGGAAATAGATAATTTTTCATGTTTTATGCATCAAAACCCTCATAAAACTATCTTCTATGTTCAATGCAGAGATCATATGAAGCAGCCATTCCATCATCATTTGGATCCGTATGGGAATGATTTCATTTTAAAAACAAACAGATGCAAATGATTTGTAAGTCATAACGTAAATTAACAAAACAACCAAACACTTATAACAGATGTAAATATATGCACCTGTCTGGGCAATTCTCTCTTCACCACAGGAATCTGAGTGTTTCCCTCCACAAAATTGCCAAGCTTATCCTGGTACTGAATAACCAGCTGTGTGATATCTCCTTCAACCACTTCACACACAACCTCCTTAGTGTTCAAATTCCCGAAATTGACAACTTGAGCACACGCATATCCCTCATCTTGGTACCATTTCTGAACCCGGTCCCGAATTTTCTGCAACAGCCTGGCACTGACCTTCCCTTGCTCTCTCAACATAAGCAAGACCTCCCTCTGCACAGGAGCCGGCAACAAACACGGCCTGGCCCTATCGATCCTCCTCTTGTAATCCTTCTCCTGGTTCCTGAAATACTCCATCTTCTCCTTATCAGTCATGTCTGGGTCCATTTCGATTGGCTTGGACTGCGCCATGAGGCCCACATTAATGCACCGGAACTTGTCCGCGGACTGCCACGTGCTCTCGGTGAAGGAAATGGTGACGCCGAGGGTGCCGTCCGGGTTGGTCTTCCCTTCCAAGTCGACCTTCTCGAACATTCCGCAATTGGCCAAGGTCTCGAGCTCTTTCTGCAGCTGAGCCTTGGTGTAGACTCCGCCGGGTCTGAGAGAGACCATTTCAAAAAAAGAGTCCTCGGTGCCGACGGTGCTCCACCGCCTCCGATCAAAGAACAAGATCTCCGAGACCTTGTACTTCTTGAACCCACTGAGCTTGTTGAGCTGGACCACAATATTAGCCGGCAATCCATGAGAGTCCCACCCCGGCGACTGTGCCTCATCAGCAATTGCCACCAGCTGCGGCCCGAACAGCCTCCTCCAGAACTCTCCGCTGGAACCATCTCCACCCCCTCCTCCTCCACCACCACCGCCGCCTCCGCCGGAATTACCGCCGCCGGAGCCGATGAGAGCGGGGAAGTTGCTGAGGTTCAAGACGAGGGAGACGGTGGTGACGCCGGCGAGTGTTTTGGCGACGTTTTGGAGGGGATTGGGAAAAGGTTTAGGGTTTTGGGGAAGGGG
Source organism: Comarum palustre (assembly GCA_951800085.1). Taxonomy (NCBI): domain Eukaryota; kingdom Viridiplantae; phylum Streptophyta; class Magnoliopsida; order Rosales; family Rosaceae; genus Comarum; species Comarum palustre. Next base: position 7,815,883 of record OX637580.1, read on the forward strand.
TGAGGAGGAGGAGGGAGAGACGGCGCAGCATTTGACGATTAGGGCGCGGGTGTTGTTGGTGACTGCTGCTGTGGAGGAGGAAGGCGTGGCTAATTTGCGAGAGGAGGAGAGACTGGTGGGGGTGCGATAGGTCCTGGGCGGCGCTGCTGCCAACATTCTGAGAGAAGAGAGAAGAGGGGATAAGGCTTGAGCCAAGTGCAAAGCCCTGTTTTGGGTTTTGTTGAGAAATCGATGGGGCGAGGCTTTAGACAAAAGAAATAGACATATACTTGGTGAAATGGTTAAAATTGTGTAATTAATAAAATTCAGCTTGTTAGCGTATAACTATTTAGTTTTATGTTACACATGCATGTTTTTTTGATTAAAACTAATATATTTTTGAATTAAAAGTAGTCTTTCAACTTACAGATAAATAGCTTGTGATGTCATGATGAAGCAAAATTGTAGATTGTCTTGAAACTATAAAAACGAATTACTGGACTGACTTTTGGACATGAGACACTTACACTTACAACAAGACTATTTGTATGAAAGTCATGGAAATACATCATTTTCATACCTTTTGATTTTCCAATTTTGTAGAACAGATAAAGATAAGTCATCATGCTTACAATCAAATTTATATGCACAACACACCATGAGCTAATCAAACATTAAATGTTAAGGAATCGAAAAAAGATAGAGAACCGAAGAAGCAAATGAGGATGAAATAGTTTGAATTAAATATATTGTCCTTCCAACACATTCAACTATTTAGTTTTACAACCACAACTGTTTTGATAAATTTCATAGCCCAACAAAACAAAAATAAAGAGCCAAAGAACAGAAAAGAAATGATTAAGCATACCCTAAAAACAAACTCCAACAAAACAAAATAAAGAATTATTTTAAAGCTAGTGTAAATAATTATTTTCATTAAAGAAGTAAATGTTTCTGATAATCATTCATTTTATAGAACCATAGATAGAGCACATAACTAAACAACATGCAGTTCACATGTAAGTAGATAATAGAGAAACTTGTAAAGATTTATACCTATACAGTTGCGATGTTCTCTATTTAACCAGAAAAACAACCTGATATTCAAGTAACATTGGCCAAGGAAAAAACCACACATTAATGAAAACAAAAACCTGAGGAGATAATCAACTCACAGTAGGCTTCTTTCTATAGACAGTTATCTGCAGTCAGAGATGATTACACAAATTAATAACTCCGACAATTACATATACCAAAAAATGTCATTATAAGCCAATTCTGAATGACAACAAATGATTGTACCGATAAAACTAATCGTAGATGAGAAAATAAATTAGACTCTTTCAAAGGACTGAGACCATTGAAGAGAAGATAATAATGAAAGGAAATAACTTTCTGACGAAGTAAAACTGAGGAGCAATTTGAAAATCGAATTAAATAAAATTAAATAAATCCATTAAAAAACAAAAACAATGATGCAAATAATCCATTTTTAAGGAATGAATTACCTGATTTAGAGCTCATGTAAGAGAACATCAACTTAAGCAGCTTTCTTTCAGCTAGTGGCAATGAGATTTGCTCCCTGATCAGATCAGCCCATAATTAATGGTAGGATGCCTATTTAAAAATGCATCAAGAATAAACTATATGGAGTGTATCATCTGTTACACAAACACCTCAATGATGTTGCTTGGTAGGATCAGTTTTCTCTTCACAATCAATTTCCACGGAACCCAGCCTTTATACCTCTGGAAATAACAGGTAAGCAAACTAATATCATTCTTCCAAGCTCCTTATGCCTCCAGTTAAATAGCATATGTGACAAAATACTTATGACCTAAGATGAGCCCACAAAACAATTTGGGATACTAACCTACTACTATTCTATTTATGTTTCAATATTTAGAAAGAAAACAAACATCTTATCAAACTTTCTGCAAGTTTCATCCTTTTACTGGTTTTCTTAAGTACGAAACAAATGATGGGTGAATTAAACCACAGTACCTATGTATGAAGCTTCCTCAAAATAAAAGGTTTTGGAAAGAGCATCCGGGGAACAGCAATTAGAGCCAAAAGTAACAAAATGATTGTAACACCTCGTACCTAAAAGTTACATTTTCACAGGGACTTGTGAGTTACCGTGAACTTTTAACTGTGACCGGTAATTTGATAAGTTATCGTTTGAGTTTATTTTTGAGTTTTTCTAAACTCTTCAAATTCCTCATTTAATGACTCGATGTTGTAGTACGTGTCGACACGAGTCTCCCGGTATTTTCGGTTTATTTTTTGGAGCTTCCGGCTATTTTCTATGAATTTCTGAAGTTTCTGATAATTTTTAATTATCATTCCAGTAATTAGTTTTTACCTTTTAACCTTTTATTTTTTACTCTTCTTTAAATCTGGACCGTTAAATCTTTCTAGATCTAATCCTGGCCGTCCATTTTTGTTTAAAAAGGGGAAAAGCTGTGGACTGGGAAAAAAGTATGTCTCACAAGGGTCAAGAATATCGTCTTTATGGAAAGGTTAAAAGGGTCAAAAATAAAAGGTCAAAAAGCAGTACCCTTTCCCACAAGGGTCAAGAATATCGTCTTTATGACCTTCTCTGGTGAAACTAAAAAGGACACTACGACGCATATGACCCGTTTCAAGGTCCAATGCAGACAATATGGGAACAACGACATTCTAAAGTTGAAACTTTTTGGGACATCTTTGTTTAGAGCAGCTTTAAATTGCTACTCAAGACTAAAGCCTGGTTCGGTCGCGGACTGGTGAACCATGGAAAGGTTGTTCTAAGAAACTTATGGGACCATTGAGCCTAAAGTAGGCCTGGATTACCTAACTCAAATGCTCCAGCAATATATGGAGATAGGTATCCCATTTTTGCAGCGGTTCAAAATCCAAGAAGCAAAATGTGATTATCTCTTGCCTGAGCAGGAGTCTATTATGCTAACCATTCAGGGACTCGACCATCGCCAACGTCTGAAGCACCATGCAGAGCGCTTTACTTCTATGAAGGATCTCATTAACAAGGTTAGTAGCTACGAGATGATACTGCTCGCTTTACAAGCGGTAGAGGATGGTCTTATTTGTCCTTCTTAGCTAGCGCAAAGAGGCAGAAGGTTAGCGCGCATTGTTGTATGCAGTGCCAGGAGCTAACCCTGAAGGTAGAGTCCGGGTGCACTGTCATCTCTAGGTACCTCTAAACCTGACCCACCATTGCCACCTAAGGCTTGCACTAGCAAAAGGGAAAACCGGTCGGTTCTGATAATCCATAGGGTCTTTACGTTGGAAAGACTAGGAGGCAAGGGGGTGTCTGAGTGACCCCCCTAAGCCAATAACCATAGGAATAGATGAACAAGTGAACTCCCCACAGAAGGTCTGGCGCCCGTGACAGATCGAAATCGACACTTCTCCTGATACACCTATTGACGATGAAGGGATGCCCGACGACGATTATCAAGATGACCGCGGTGACTATCAAGACGACGACTTAGGTGAGTATCTAGATGAAGACCACGGTGAGTCCCATAATGATGACCAAGCAACCGAAGACAACGCTGCAACTTTTAATTGCAACATGGTTACCGTGATAGGTTGGCCAATGGAAGCTGAACTCACCAGCGCCAAGCCTATAGAGTCTGTCGCCGTGCCTGATAGTATTAACGGCGAACAAATGCATGACGTATTCTCTTTTGAGTGCGCTATGGTCTTCTACATTTCTAAAAAGTATACGCTTCTTGCACAAGAAATTTACACTATCGATCAGCCCGATGGTAATCTTGCCTCTACTGATCCTAAAGTGATTGACGAGCGGGAAGATGGCTCGCAAGTCGAGATGTCTTGCACCATAAAGCATAAGCAGCCCCTGACATTCACCAGACCTACCCTTGATATGCCCCCCACATGCGACCGCTATACATTTTGGCCAACCGGTCAACAAGGTTTTGGTTGATATAGGGGCAGCTGTCAATGTAATCAGGACTAGAACGATGGGTTTATTTGGGATCCCTAGGACTATGATTCAAGCGACCTCCCTCATAGTGAAGAACTTCACTGGTTCGGTCGCCCGTACCCAGGGATTGTTATACCTGTGAGTCAAAATGGGTCATTCATCTCAGGTGTATACCTTTTTTGCGGCAGAATGTAATGCCACATACAGTATGATCTTAGGACGTGATTGGATCCATCGAAGTTTCTATGTGCTTTCTTCAATGCATCTAGAGATCATGCTTTAGGATCATGTACAGGATGTGGCACAAATTGTAATGGCCGATCCGCAACCTTTTTTGGTGTCTGCTAATTTCAACAATTCCCACTATTATAGCAACGACTTGGGACCCTTCAATGTCTCAGGAGTCGATCAAAATGGCCAACATTTTGGGGTGATGGCTTCTACGCGATGGGGCCTCATACAGGTTTGGATGATCTTCAACGTCTTTATACCATTGAGCTAGCTCCAGAAGTCAGCAATGAGTAGTGTCTCCTCACCGGAGGCACAAGAGGCCGGACGACTAGTCCCTTTATGAAAAACTACTTTCGTATTGGGCAGAACGAGAGGCTTACAACAAAGTGGCAACGATGAAACATGTCGACAATATCGTGGACTACGGATAAACCATGAACGAAACTATTCAGTTAGCTCCTGCCGCTTTAGAGGATACACCTCCTCAAGTGCGCGATCCTATAGAAAAGGTCGACTTTGGGACATAAGAGAAGCCTTCGATAGTCTCTATCAGGACGAAATTAATAGAAGAAAAGCGTGAATTGCTTCTTTCTCTGTTGCGAGAATACAAGGACTATTTCGTTGAGAAATATGAGGACATGACAAGTCTCGCTACGGAGTTAGTCTACCATAGGTTGCCAACATACCCTGACCAACGTCTAGTGCAGCAGGGCAAGCGTTTCATGCGAACTGACACACAAATAACAGTCAAGGAAGAAATAGAGAGCATGCTTCATTCTAGAATCATCCGAGTCGACAAGTATAAGAATGGCTCTCCAATTTGGTTCCAATGCGCAAGAAAAATAGCAAAATTATAGTCTGCGTCTATTATCATGACCTGAACAACGCTACATCAAAGGAAATATACCCAATATCGGTGGTGGATCTGTTGATCGATGCAACGACATGCCATGAAATATTATCATTCATGGATGACATGGCAGGCTATCATCAAATACTTGTCGCTTTAGAAGACCAACATAAGACGACGTTTCAGTGTCTTAGCTTTGTAGGCGCCTTCGTCTACAATGACATGCTGTTTGGACTGAAGAATGTTAGTGCTACATATCAGCAAGCTATGTACTTGATATTTCATGATATCTTGGGTAAGAACATCAAAGTCTACATCGACGATATGGTTGTCAAAACCAAGAAACGTGCGGATCATATAAATGACCTACGACAGGTTTTTAGACGAATGCGATTACACAATCTACGGATGAACCAAGCTAAATGTGTCTTTTTTGTCAAGACCGGTGACTTGTTATGTTATCTGGTCCATCAAAGGGGCATTGAGGTCCCTAAGGATAAGATAGAAACGATCATCAACGCTTCCTCACCAAATACAAAGGAGTTGCAAAAATTGATAAGATCAATTTCCATCACCGATTCATCTCCAATACGGCAGGTAAACTACAATCTTTCTCCTCTTTACGCAAACTCTAGGGGCAGCAGAATTTGTGTGGGAGCTCCAGCATCAACAAACTTTTGACCCCATTAAGGAGTACCTTACTAATCCACCGGTGCTAATTCCCCCACGCTGTTACGAAGATGACCCATTCATTTTTGCCACATCGGTAAAACAAGTGTTTTATCTTGATGACCTTGTTAAGAGTGACGCGTGGAAAGTCGTCAACCTTGTGCACCCTTGAAATATTTACCGGGCTGCTACACTTGGAGAGGCCGAATATGAGGAAGAAGATGTTGCGTATCAAGAGCCTAGTGCAATAGGTATTCCTGACTCTACAATTCGTCTTAATAATTTTAAGCGGGTTGTTCGGTTCGAATTCGTGATTTAGACGCAAGGCTTATTGATGTGGATCCAAATCAAGAAACAGACGATGACTCTTGTGATGAGGAAATGCATAGATTGCCAGAAATTAATTCTGACACCGAAGAAGACTCATTAGATGATTCCGATTACGAGTCTTCTTAGTTTGAATTTGTAATACAAATTGATGTGTGTTTTATATGCTACAAGCTGTTGAATTCATAATTTAGTTTATTTTTGGTGATATTTGAACATGAAATTGGTATGGTTATATTAAACAAACTGTTTTTATGTATTTTTCATTGTTAGCCGACGAAATAGGCCGTATTTTGTCGGCCAAGCTTAGCCGATGAAAATGATGTATTTCGTCGGCTAAAACTATCTTAACCAACGAATACCCTAATATTTCGTCGGCTAAACCATAAACCCTATACTATAGCCGACGAATACCCTAATTTTTCGTAGGCTAAAGTTAAATAAAGAAAATAGTAATTTACACCACTGGTTATGTCTCATCGATTTAAAATTTTTTGTAGTTGAAGGTCCGGGCAGAATACGTAATTTAGACGGTCAAATTACCGTTTCTTTGCATTTAGGGGTTTGACTAATGGGATTGACCGTCCGGATCGAGTCCTTAACGTTGTCTGATTAAGCTGAAAATTTACCCACACACATGTTTCAACATAATGATGATATCTGACGGTCGGATTTTCGTTTCACGTGATTGATCATCACAATCACAACATGCCTACTAATGTTGTATAACTAATTTACCAAGTGTTAAGTAAATGTTCCGTTTCAAAAACAAACTATACGTAGAAGCTGCAAACGAAAAAAAGTTATGAAATAAGATATGACCAGAACGAAGAAATATGTCTACGGTTTAAAAATCACATAATTCTGATAAAGTTTCGGTGTCGATAGCTGCGGTCAATGCATTTTTTCATTATTTGTCCCTACAGGTAGCCCTATCTTCGACGGTTATTTTTCATAAAATTTTTGTACCACTGGTTGCGTCTCATCGATTTGAAACTATTTACAGTTAAAGGTCCAGGCAAAATACATAATTTAGACGCTCAAATTACCGTTACGAAGTGTTTAGGGGTTTGACTTACGGTATTGACCCTCCGCATCGAGTCCTTAACGTTGCCGGATCTTGATGAAAATTTACTCATACATATAGTTCAACATAATAATGATATCTGACGGTCGGATTAGTATAAAAAGATAATTAAACACATAAATTGCAAATAACTCTAACAAATTAATATAAAAAGTACTATAGCCGACGATTCAGCTATGATAAATAATAAAAAAAGATAATTCAACATATAAATTAGAAATAAATTAGTATAAAAAATACTAAAGCCAACGAATATATTGAAAATTAGGTTGTTATAGTATTATAAATAGCCGACGAATTTTAATAAATTCGTTGGCTAAAGTTGAACTATAGCTGACGAAAATCATAGGTTTAGCCCTTAAACATACACACGGATTTAAGTCGTCGGACTCCGGTCACTGAAATCGCACCGGTTTTGTTCAGGGCAATAAACTTTTACTGAAATTTTACTAGGGGCAATAAACTTGAAAAGAGGATAATAAAAATAAAATAACACTATAACATATCAAAATAATGTATACAAAACAATAAAACAATTTATAAAATGTAACAAAAAATTTATTAGAGGTAGTAAAGTTTAACAAAAAATATATAGCAAACTCCCTTTTAGTTACTAACTAAATTTCTGTTTACAAATACCCTATTTACATAATTTCTTATACAAGTTAAGACAAATTTTAACATATTAGGACACGCTGCTATTATCTTGTCATATGTCATCAATAATTTTACCATAATATCCTCAACCTCTTAAATGTTGAGTAGCATAGCAGCACCTAATGTGTTGCCAAGTAGCACAGTAGCACCTGACTGGTGAGTGAACAGTAGCACCCGAGAGAAAGTTGCACAGTAGCACCAGAGAGAATGTCAGAACCCACCCAGGATTAACCTCCTTTAATCCGAAGTAAATCCTGTGGGGACTGCCTCAAGGAAACTTTTTTCCCGAAACCCCTTTGAAATTGACAACCCTTCTTGCAAACTAACTAAGCACTTCTAAAAACAGTATAGTTCAACCAAGACACTTGGAACCAACAAGCTCCCCAAACCCCATCTACGCTTCACCGAACAAATTCAAACTTAACTAAACCGGGGTAATCAGAGCACTCTAACAGATAAAACTTAACAACAACTAGCGTCAGCAGACTAATTGACTATGCCTCGTCTCCCGTACGCACGACCTCCTCTCAACTACCCTGCAAAACTAGGCATTTGAAAACGAAGGGCCTAAGGGAAAACATTTTAAAATAAACGTTAGAGTGAGTGGACAAAATTAAACTCGATAAAATGATGGCTCGAAGAAAAAATTTATTTTCATGCTCTCTCACAATTAAACCAAAAATAAAACCTTTCTTCACACGCTCAAAATATTTCAAATATAAAATTTTGACCTTAAACCAAACGCAAATATTTCAGGCCTCACGCCTAATAAAATCAAATGCTGGCCTTACGCCAATTATAAAAATAATTCAGGTCTGCAGCGAAATAATAAATGAAAAAAAATGCCGGCCTGCAGCCTAATCATCAAATAATAGGGGAAGAATATCACGAATACAACATCTCTCATGCCAGGACCGGAGCTAAGAACTCTAGCGTACCACCCACCCTCAGTGAGGACACAATCTCGCGCTAAACTACCATCTTCTCCAATTGGGAGAGGAGCGCAACAAGTGACGCGCTTCCACTCCACTGAATAAGGAGCGTCGCCCGTTAGCCAGCTAAAATAAATTCGACAACCCTCATATAATCAATAAATATTTAAACCCGTGATAACAAATCCACACTTTTCCCCTTTTCTCAACCAAGGCCAAATATAAAACATTAATCCAAGTCCTTGGTCAAATTTAATAAAATTCAGGCCTTTGGCAAAATATATCATAATCTCGACAAATGCCAAAACATCAAAGATAACCGGCAAATGCCCGATCTTAAATCTTAGTAAAATATCGGGTACGATTCTCATATGTACGATGGGTCTCTCCCGACAAAAATCATTAACCCAAAATAAATCAAGTGCAAGCCAAAATTCATAAAGCATGAGAAAATAAACAATTAAAAACCTTCCACTGAGGTGCTGGCATTTACCAAAGGAATCGAAATAAACAAAAACCCGAAAACCACAATTTACTGAGTAAATCCATAAAACCATTTAAATCACAAAACATGACATGCATTTATTTATGCGACCTCCTCATTACTCGAAATGTCTCTTGAGCGTTACCTCGAAATATCCACATGATCGTGTCCAATCACATGTTCGACCATTGACTGTAAAATTATTGAGCACATCAGTCGTTTTTTACCGTTGACTTGTACTTTTTCTAGTTTGACTAGGAAATCTTAATTTGACCAAGAGTTGACTAACCTATTCCTTTTTAACAACTTATTAACAAATAGAACTATTTTCAATTATCGACTCGACATTTAGTTTCCGACTTCGTAACCTTAACGTATCGATTATCCTTACTATTTCATTTGAGGTTGGGTATCGTATAATAATTTATGGAATTACTATATGGATACTCAATTCACAACTTAAATCGATTTACTAATTATGAGTCGATATGTCGATAATGAAATTATCCAATTATTTACCACGATCAACACGATATTTGACCAAGATTTCTGAGTTTGCCAGATTCTCATTGAAAGATCTGATTGGCTTCTTTTAACCAGTTAACTAAGATTGAATTTTCTTTTTTATCGGTCAACTTTCCAAAAATAGAAATGTTTCTATAAGGGAAAGTTTCCCAAAATGGAAACTTCCTATTTATGACAAAGTTTCCGTATTAAGTCCGTTTTACGATTTAATAGAAACTTTATGAATTTAAGGTTATCAGGGAAAATCAATTTCTATCTCTTTGGCTCACGGCCGAAAAAACTGCTGCTTCACCAAATTCCGACAATCTTGCCGGAAAATGGCCATGGCTTCCCCGTTTTCTCCATTCACCACGTTATCGACAAACATGCACAAGCTCCACCAAGGCCTCAACAACACCACCTTGGCTGCAGACAAGCCCCCTGCTGCCTCCAGAATTTCATTTCATCTCAATAACATACCTAAAGTCCAATTAATCACAACCCAAAACTTATATAATCAACTCAAAACAAAACAGATGAAATCAACACCCTTACAGTCCTATGTCAAGACCAAGCTCGACATACAACCTTATGTCTCGATGAAAAACACCAAAACTAAACCAACTCCTCCTCGGAACGCGTTTGGGCTCCCAACAGACGTGCTAGCCTTGCCCTAGCTCAGAGAAATTGATATAATCTTGAAGAACACTGTTATTGATCTTGGGGTTCGAAACTCAGAAACACGGAAGAGGGATTTCAAAATTAGACTTTGTTTTGAAATCATAAGGCATGTGATTGAAGAAGAAGAAGAAGAAAAGACAAAGACCTACTCACCACCGTGCCGTCGCAGTCTGAGCTCGCCTAAAAAAAACTGACGAACACAGCAGAGCTTTCCTTGGGTTGATCTCCTCCAGATTGAGTTGCCTGTGGGATTTGAGTACTGGGTTTTATAGAGGAGAGGAAGGGGATTGTTTTGCTAGTGGGGCGCCAGTGAGAGTGCCCTGACGGTGGGGCACCGCTGTGCGAAACCGAAGCTGCCAAGAGAGAGCGAGATGAGAGAGAGAGAGACTGGGCTCGGGTCAATGCCTGAGTTCGGTTGTTGACTCGGGTCAAAATCTCTCCTCCTTTTTATACAGAAACCAACGGTCTAGATCCAACGGCCCAGATTTAAAGAAGGTTAAAAAAGTAATTAGTTAAATGGTAAAAACTTTTTATCAAAATAGTAATTAAAAATAACCGAAAACTTCAGAAATTCATAGAAAATAGACGGGAGCTCCGAAAAATATTCTGAAAATACCGGGAGACTCGTGTCGACATGTACTACAACATCAAGTCATTAAATGAGGAATTTGAAGAGTTTAGAAAAATTCAAAAATAAACTCGAGCATTAACTTATTAAATTACCGGTCCTAGTAAAAAGCTCTCGGTAACTCATCAGCCCCCCTGTAAAAAAGCAACTTTTAGGTATGGGGTGTTACAGAGAAAGTTGCACAGCACGGAAGAGGGATTTCAAAATTAGAGTTCGATTTCGAAATCATAAGGCATGTGATTGAAGAAGAAGAAAGGACGAAGACGTACTCACCACCGTGTCGTCACTGTCTGAGCTCGCCTAAAAAACCGACGAACACCGCAGAGTTTGCCTTGGGTTGATCTCCTCTAGATTGGGTTGCCTGTGGGATTTGAGGACTGAGTTTTGTAGAGGAGAGGAAGGGGATTGTTTTGCTAGTGGTGTGCCGGTGAGAGTGCCCAGACAGCGGGGCACCGCTTTGGAAACCGAAGATGCCGAGAGGGAGCAAGAGGAGAGAGAGAGAGAGATTGGGCTCGGGTCAACGCCCGAGTTGGGTTGTTGACTCGGGTCAAAATCTCTCATCCTTTTTATACAGAAACCAACGGCCCAGATCTAATCTTTAATCGATCCAACGACCCAGATTTAAAGAAGGTATAAAAAGTAATTAGTTAAATGGTAAAAACTTTTTATCAGAATAGTAATTAAAAATTACCGTAAACTTCAGAAATTCACAAAAAATAGAAGGAGCTCTGAAAAATATTCTGAAAATACTAGCAGACTCGTGTCGACATGTACTACAACATCAAGTTATTAAATGAGGAATTTGAAGAGTTTAGAAAAACTCGAAAATAAACTCGAGCATTAATTTATTAAATTACCAGTCCTAGTAAAAAGCTCTTGGTAACTCACCAACCCCCTGTAAAAAAACAACTTTTAGGTATGGGGTGTTACGGAGAAAGTTGCACGGCACCACCGCATAATAGAAACAGACAACACCACCGCTTATTAGCAACAAGATGATGCAGTAGCAGCACGCAGCATGACGACGTAGTAGCAGCACACAACATGAGAACACAGTACAAACGACGACACATCGCAATAGCAACACGCCGTATGACGATACAATGCAGTTGAAGACTAGATTACTGATGGCACTATTCTAATTTTTTCAGACAATTCTTTGATGTTGTCGCACCGCTTTGGTGTTGAGAAAACAAATTATGTGCTACTTCTCGGTGTTACTGCCCTGTCGATCAAAAATGTACATAATATTGCCCTATATGCTTTTGTAATTTTTTCTGTATTTCTCTGGAAACAAAAAAAATCATATGTCGCAATTGGAATCCTTCTGCTACTATCGCAATTGGAATCCTTCTACTACTAACCACGCGACTGCTATTATCGAATGTACAGTATCATCACTCATATTTGTCCACACTTAGGGATTTCAATTTGCCACATTTGATCTAAAATCAGAGACAATCTAATAAAAATTGTGTGAACAAAAATCAACTTACCTTCCTCCTTACCTCTATCATCATTTTGACTCTAACAAGTGAATCGATTCGAATCAAATTAAAAAAAAACTAAGCAGTAGCAGCATGACTATAACCCCTCTTGAAGCAAACCACTCCCTCCTCCCGTCTGAACCACCATCTACATCTCCGTCCAAGGCGTTCGCCCCTGTCACCGTGGCCTGGATTTTGCAATTATCAGATGCGCCTCTGACGGTTTCAACTACCACAACTAGAAGAATCTATATGGCCAGCTCTAAGAGGAAGCTATATGACCACATCTTGGCGACCACAACTCAAAGAACCTACTCTGAACTTCATCGGGAGTGCCGTCATAGGGATCAATCATGAAGACTCGATTTCTGCAACGTCTTCATCTCCCTTTCTTGAGAAAGGCCTGCCTTTTGGCAGTAGCCTTGGATCCAGTTTCGTCGAAGAGAGAGAGAGAGAGGCACATCGGAGCTCCGTCGACGGTTCATCAAATCAGAGAGAGTAAATCGAATTTGGAAGAAAGATGAGAGGTTAGGTTCGATATAGATGTACTTCGGATATGTAGGTGGTAATGATCATAATTTTATTGTAAAATTAGGATATTTTAGTCATTTGTTATAAAAAATCAGATCAGGCCTGCTATTTAAGACATTAGGTCTGATGCTTATGTTCTAATTTGTCTAAAAATTAAAAAAAAGTGGGTTTTTATGTTTTTAAATTTGGTCAATTCCTTATATGTAATTATCCTTAATAAAAATGAATATATATACAATAAAGATAGAATCTTACCAAATTTACCTTAACTCCCTGAAATCCAGAGAAGAATGCGAGCTCTACTCCGATGGCAATGAGCTCGACCTTGGATCTGTACTCCATGACGAGCTAAGTCGCTGATCTGCACATTCCGACCTGACGTCGTCGTCGTCGCTTGGTTGTACAACGTCTTTGCCTTCACCTTCTGAAGATCGGCGGCTTGGTTCTTCTCCTCGAGGCTTAGAGGTAGCTCGCCGATGAAGGCCTGATTTGAAGGAAGAGAATCGAAAGAGATCTGATCTAAAGGAAGGGAGAGACTAACGAGAGAGACGAGAAATTAGGATAGGTATATAAGTCATATGTAGCAAAAATAATTTGAATGGGCATTTAATTAAAAATAATTTGAATGAGCATTTAATTTTTTTTATTGAATTAGACTGTGACTCTTATGATTTTGTGTAAAAGAGCATTTTTTACAAAATAACAAATTATCACTGTATACGTGGCTTTTCGCCTATCGTTGAACATGCATGTTTTGATGCTTCAATTGCAGCTATTCATTCCTGTTGAAAGGTGCATCACACTCGGTTTATTAGCAAAAAAACAAAGAAGAAATATTGAATCCAAAGAGGGAGAGGAACAAAGACGTAGAAGAAGAAAAGGAAAACACCGTAAAAATAAAATAAAGAAGAGAGGGCAAAAAGGCGAGGCTGCTTTCTTGTCTTCTCTTTCTCAACATCTCTTTCTCTCTCTTTGTGTTCCTCTCAATATATACTTCCTCGATCATTCTCATGTCTTCAAGTAAATTCAGAAGAGCCTTGGGTGCCCGTGCCGTCAAGGACCAAACTAGCATTGGCCTTGCCAAAGTTGGCAGCAGCTATTCTCTAGCGGACCTCGATGTTGCCATTGTTAAGGCTACGAGGCACGAAGAATACCCAACCGAAGAGAAATACATAAGAGAGATTCTTAGCTTGACATGCTACTCACGCGCATACATAAGTGCCTGTATCAACACCATCTCCAGGCGCCTCAACAAAACCAATAACTGGATTGTTGCCCTCAAAACCCTCATGTTGATTCAACGCCTGCTTTCCGAGGGTGATCCAGCATATGAACAAGATATATTCTTCTCCACAAGACGTGGAACTCGGTTTCTTAACATGTCTGATTTCAGGGACACTTCTGGCTCCAATACATGGGACTATTCTGCCTTTGTGAGCACGTATGCATTGTACCTCGACGAACGGCTCGAGTTTCGAATGCAGAGCCGGCGAGGGAAACGCAGTGTGTTCGGAGTAATAGATGACGAGGTGGAACCGGCGGAACAAAATGGTAATAACCAGCAAGTCTGTATTAGAGCCACACATGTGCATGAGATGAGGCACGATACGTTGTTCTCAAGGATGCAACATTTGCAGCAGCTCCTTGAACGATTTCTAGCGACACGTCCATCAGGTTCGATCGGTTTCACCATATAACTCCTAATAAATCGTAGCCCTCTTTTTTGTTTTCAATTTTTTGGAAAATTTCCTTTCATCATTCTATACCAAGAGATTTTATTTTTGTCCAAAAACATATTCGAATTGAAACATGTAGTAGAACCATTAATGATGAATTTTTTCGACGATGTTAACATTCGTACATTTACATGAACACATTTAGAAATCTGAACAAATTCCCCCTCATAAAGTTTGAAACTTCGAAACTGAATGGCAAGCTCCCATTGATGAGCATGGCTTAAATACTAAGGTTTTTACTCTAGTCAGGCCAGATTGATATCCTTTTTTTTCTTTTGCGTATCCATTTTCGGTATATGGTTCAATCCAGATTCATAAGTTATATTGTTCAATCTTATGTACGTCCAAAAAAATGGTTGGGAGTTGGGACTTTGGGAGCTATTTTAATCTTGCCTCTAACATTTGTCTACGTGCATGGGAATATGTACAGGTGAAGCGAAGAACAACAGGGTTATAATAGTTGCCCTATACCCGCTAGTGAAAGAAAGTTTCCAGATATATTACGACGTAGCAGAGATAATGGGGATCTTCATCGATCGTTTCATGGAGCTTGAGGTCCCCGATGGTGTCAAAGTCTACGAAGTATTCGTTCGCATCGGAAAGCAATTCGACGAGCTCGACATGTACTACACCTAGTGTAAGAACGTCAGCATTGCATGCACCTCCGAGTATCCCGAAGTCGAAAGAATCACACCAAAGAAGCTCGAGGTGATGGACGAGTACATTCGAGACAAGTCAGCAATGGAGCAAGGCCGGAAAGTAATTAGGGCACTAGAGCCAAGAGGTGACTCCCCTGTGTCTGTGGAGTGCAACGACGAACCGGACATGAACTCCATTAAAGCCCTGCCACGGCCGGAAGACGTTGCGGAGGCTGCAGTTGAAGAAGAGAAGGAAAAAGAGCCGGTTGTGGAGAAAGAGGAACCGAAGAAACAAGACGTGGGTGATTTGTTGAACTTGGGAGAAGACGCAGGCACTAGTGAACAACAAGATGACAAACTAGCGTTGGCATTATTCAATGGAGCGGAGGGTGCTACGACTTCCACGACGGGTCCGCAGCCGTGGGAGGCATTTGCAGAGGAAGCCGATTGGGAAACGGCTATTGTCCTATCTGCAACTCACTTGCCAAACCAGAAGACCTCTCTCGGAGGAGGGTTCGACATGTTGCTGCTGGATGGAATGTACCAACAAGCTCAGGTAACGTCAGCGATGGCTGGCCCCGGTTATGGAACCAGCGGCAGTGCAAGTAGCGTTGCGTTGGGGTCTGTAGGAAGGCCGGCCATGCTAGCATTGCCTGCGCCACCAGCACAGGAGAATGGGGACAATTCTATTGTTATTGCTGCAACGCAGGTAGATCCGTTTGCAGCATCGATGGTGGTGCCTCCACCGGCATACGTGCAAATGTCGGATTTGGAGAAGAAGCAGAAGCTGTTGATGGAAGAGCAGTTGATGTGAAACCAGTACGCAAGGGATGGGATGCAAGGACAGATTGGATTGACGAAGCTACAACAAAACCGTCATTATCATCCAACACATGGGAGGTTACACACATACTACTCTCTCACCGAATTCTCGCAAAAGACGACGACGAGCTCTGTCCACGCTGGAGACGATGACATATAAGATTCAGTCGGAGGCTACCTGACAGAGTCGAATCTCTCAGAGCCTCAGCTAATTTTTGACGAAGATGCTCCGGTCAAAGAAGCACTACGGTAATGTGTGGGGGTAAGTCTTTGAGTTTTGTGCTATTATGTTGTGGCTGAGGGTTGTTTGGAGATGGTTGATGACTGATTTTGTTATTTTTGGTGTTCAATGGATTATTGGTATGGTTGATGACTGATTTTGTTATTTTATACTTTAGATCTAAGTTTATTAACCCCAGTATACTTTAGATAGAAGTTTATTAACCATAGTATACTTCAGATATAAGTTTATTAACCCTAGTATACTTCAAATTGAAGTTTATTAACCCTAGTATACTTCAAATCGAAGTTTATTAATTTCAATATACTTTAGATTCCAGCGGAATATAATTTTCCGATCACAGGCGACCGGAGTCCATGAGTTTCCGACTAAGTCATTTCTCTTCAACTTTTTCACTTTCTAAACATGTTTTAAAAGTGAAAGTAAAATAGTCATTAAATAATAATGTGTGTCAAAACTTAAATTTTTTTTATTCATTCAAGCATAATTAATAACACTATATTTAAATATGTATATTCTTTTTAAAATTATTTAAATGAGCTAATAATAATGAGCCAACTTAGTAAAGTGATTGGAGCTGGGAAGTTACCCGTGTCATAGAAACGGACGACACGTATTTCTTCTCGCAATAAAAAGAACGGAAAGTAACGAGAAACTTCAGACCCAAAACCTAGTTTTCCGAGGAAAGGCTTCGATTCGCTTTTCTCCCTACGGCGCGCCGGACATGGATTTGAAAAGCTTAAATCACCCTGCGGACGAATCAGGTAAGCAACTAATTATGGTTATGAAATATATCATACGTGTGTAATTTGACTTTCTCAACGGTTCAGCTTTGTCCCAGTACTCATCAAAGCAAGGAATGGAAACATTTGATCTTATCAAGTGGATCAAAGCAAGGTTTTCATCAAAGCTAGGTAAATCAACACCTATGTTTGTCTTGCTCACTAACTATACGCTTAAGTTCAGAGGTTTACTATATGAAATACAAGTGGATCAAAGGGGCAGAGTCAAGGGTGGATCTGTAGCAGCACGTTTCTTTGACGAGAGTTATAATCTTCCTCCATTTGTTACCATGGGTGGTGTTTGCATCTCCAATAAGTTATATCTGTTGATAAGTCGCGTAGACGATCATGAGCATGATGTTTATGATGAGGTCACCTACCACAGGATATGTAAATGTGAGGTATTGAATGGATTCGTTTTCGACTTGAAGACTAGGGCACTCGTTAAGTTCAAGCCTCCCAAAGAAAATAAGGCAGTAGGAGTTGTTATCTATGCCTATGAGAAAATTTATTTTCTTCTAGATCCATGTTGCAATCCAAAAGAACCAAAAGATTCTTTTGAGCGATATGATCCCATCACTGACTCTTGGAAATCGTTGGAGCCTTTTCCATATTCTAGGGAGTGGCTTGGAACACAGATAACCGGTCACGCTGTCTGTCAAGGGTCCATTTTGCTTTCTGTTTTCAAACAACAGCGATATTCATTGATGGCTTATCATATACATAGAAACTGTTGGGAGCCTGTCCATGTTGACGATTCTGCACAACTATTATGGACTGGATGCGCCGTGGTTTTGGACAAGACTGTCTATGCCTCATCTTTGCATGTTGGGGATGTCATAACATTTTCAATCAGAACAGATACAACTGATGAAGGTCATGGTTCCATCACTTTAAGCAAGCCTACCAAGTTGTCAGGCTTGGATATTAAGGACGGCCCTCCGACCCACAGTGATTGGCAAACACAATACTTGACTCATTTAGGTGACCTGCACTTTTGTCTTGTCCAGAGTTGCTACAACTACAGAGACCGGCAAGCTCTTTATATCACCACATTCTTAGTTGAGGAAGGAAACAATGTCAAGGTTTTAAATTCAGTTACTCGTGATGTGGAGGGATTGAATCTCTCTGTTGCCTTCTGCTTCCCAGGGTAAATTCCTTCAGTCACCTATTTTGGTTGTTTCCTCTTTAAATATATATGTAGTGTCTTTCATTTAGAAAGTCAATTTTGTATGTTTTCTGATTTTCTCTTTGACTCAGGGATATGGGACAGATTGGTGATAATACGACAGTGATGAACCAGCACCAAGATGTAAGTGTTCTCCTTTGCCTCAGTAATGATAACTGTTTAACATGTATTATTAAAATATTTAATAAAATAGAAAGTGAGAGAACTTTGCCTGAATTACTTCTCAGCAGGTTGGAGGCACACACAGGAGCTCCAATGGTTTGACTGTGCCATCGAAAACTCAGTCCTGTACGGTGTGGAGCTCATGGGCCATGAATAAGGCGAAGGTCGTCACTTACTATGGATTCATTCCTTTTGTTATCATTATGGGAATCAAGTACTCCAAGCCTGCACTTTCTCGGCTTCTCAAACATGATTAGATCCTTCAATCCAAAACCGGATTGTGAGACTTCCTCTGATGGGTTATTAGACTGTCAATTCATCCCATCTACAGTTATATTCAGGGTGCTGTTGGAGAGGTGTTAGTTTTAATGAAACTGTTTTATTATGCTGCTGTCAGTTTTTTGCACGTTTTGGTGGAACGTTTGTTTATTCTCACAAGAGATATGATTCAGTTTGTAAGATATATGAGGCTTTTACTATATAGATTTTATTGGTATCAATTTCCAGGCTTTTACTATATAGATTTTAGTTCCCCCCCCAATCCAATGGATTACATTCATCTGTTGGTGTGGGATCGGAGATAGGGAAGTGTGAATCAATTGGGATGAAGGCTATTTTGGAAAACCTTAAAATTATTTCGGTGATTGAACAACAAACAATGTTTTTTTTGTTCTATTTCAAATTCTGCTTGACGTTCGGCGTAAACTTCATCTATTATGTAGATGTATGACAAATTATGTAGATCGCGACAAAAAATATGAAGAGGAAAACATTTTGGTCGTCTAGGTAAGGAGTTAGGTGTCGAAAAAAAATTCGTGGCCTAAAAAGACTTGGGGACAAACCCAATAATGGTCCGTCGCCTTAGCTTACGAAGGAGACAAATAATTATAATTCACATCTTTGTTGCTGCAAATAGTTTCAAATAATTGAATGTTGATGTATCCAGCAAAGTTCAAACTACCTCAAACTATACCCACCAATTTATATTTTGTTTCTTATTTTCCAATTTACCCTTATTTCAAAATCAAGCAAATGAATAAAGAGATTTGTAGCAAATCGCTCGTCCACTGATAGATATTGCTGGCAGTCACTAGTCATTCCTCTTCTTAATTCCTCATGTAGTTTTTTTTAACTCAAAAGACAATTTTGTCATTAGTACTTAAGTAGAGGGTACAATACGAATCGATCTGTTGCCATTCGTATAGAGGACAAACAAGATCATCTGATTCGTATGAGAGTTGTATCCTCGTTACAAAATTCGGCTCATAAGGAGCCAACAATCTAATAGCAAATAGATCATAGACAATTGTTCCTAAACAAACTATAAGCAAGAAATAAAACTCATCCATAGGGGTGGGCATAAATCCTGTAAATCTCGATCCCGTCCCAGTCTCATCTCGATCCCGTCTCGATCCTGGCAGGATTTGAAACTAAAAACACTCGTCCCATCCCGTTTGAGAAACAACGGGACCAGACGCGAAACTGAAATTTTGAGTCCCGTCAGGCCTGTCTTGTTCTGTCTAACTTTAAAAATTCATAACCATTTATAGAAACCTTATTTTCAAGAGATTTCAACTCTCAAATGGTCTTTAGATGTCCTCTATAACTTTCATGAAGACGCTAAACTCATATAACAAATCACTTTGTATAATTTTTTAAAATAAGTCAACTAGTACAAAATCTCAAAATTTATATGTACAATTTACTAATGCAGATTCTAACGTTCAAAAAATCATAACTTAATTTAGAAAATTTATTTTCCAAGTGATTCAAATTCTGAAATTAACCTTAAAATGCCTACTACAAATCATATGAAGATACATAGATGAAACTTCAAATTAAACTGTATGATTTTAAGAGAAAACGAAACTAATTCAAGATGACTTGGATTATACTCATCATTTATAACTTTCAAAATTCATAACTAATTGTGGAAACCTTATTTTTGAGGGATTCCAATTCTCAATTAATCTTTAGGATGTCCTCTGTAAATTTCATGAAGACACCAATATTAAATAACCAACCAATTCATAAAGTTTTTTAAAAGTAGCCAACTAGTTTAGAATCTCAGAATTTACTGATACAGATCCTAGCTTTAAAAAATCATAACTTAATCTAGAAACAACTTTTTCAAGTTATTCAAATTCTGAAATGAATCTTAAGATGTCTATTACAAATCTTATGAAGACACCTAGATCAAATTTCAAACGAAAGTGTATCATTTCAAGAGGAAACAATACTAATGCAGGATGCCTGGGATTAGGCTCGTCTCGTTTAACTTTCAAAATTCATAAGTAATTGTAGAGACCTTATTTTTGAGGGATTCCTACTCTCAATTAATATTTAAGATGTCATCTGTAACTTTCATGAAGACACTAATCTTAAATAAGCAACCAATTTATACAGTTTTTTTTAAGAAACCAACTGGTTCAGAATCTTAAAATTTACTGATGCAGACCCTAAACTTTAAAAAATCATAACTTA
This sequence comes from Comarum palustre, assembly GCA_951800085.1. Lineage (NCBI taxonomy): Eukaryota > Viridiplantae > Streptophyta > Magnoliopsida > Rosales > Rosaceae > Comarum > Comarum palustre. Next base: position 7,836,936 of record OX637580.1, read on the forward strand.
ATCTAGAAAAATCGTTTTCAAGTGATTCAAATTCTGGAATGAATCTTAAGATGTATACTAAAAATCTTATGAAGACACCTAGAAAAAATTTCAAATAAAACTGTATGATTTTTAAAAGAATAGAAATTGATGCATGATGGTAGGGATTTGACCCGTCCCGTCCCGATCATGTCCCGTCCCATCAGGGATTAGGCCCTATGGGATCCAGTCCAAAAAATTTAAGGCCCATCCCAATCCTGTCTCATGTGTAACAACCGGGAAGGGATGTGGGATGACCTTAATCTCGTCTCATCCTGTCCCATGCCCACCCCTACTCATCCATGTGAAAAATGTTCAGAAATGAAAGCATGAAAGTAAAAAACAAAAAAAATGATAACAATTAGAAGAAAGTTAAGGGTATGAGCCCAGGACCAAGAAGAGCCTAAACCCATCAGCTAAGGACATCCAAGCCTTGGGTACCTTTTTCCTGATTGCCTGCTGTCGTCGTCTGCGTGGTCGACCTCGTCAGCATAACAACATCACCCTTCTAAAGCCCGCAAGCACAAAGCTTTGACTCGAAATCTCCCCTTGTTGCCTTCATGGTCTGATGTAGTTTTCCATGCTTCACCGAGAAGCCTCCAGCCTATTCATCGCCTTGCTCATGCCTTCCTTGAAAGCACAGTCGGGCCACCCCGCCTAGGAGAGGTCGTCGTCGTACAAAACCTAAAGCAGGTTTCATAATATTGAGGTCTCTCCAAAAGGGTCAGATGCCTGCAATTTTTCCTGATAGTAGGATGTTGCCTGAAGCATGATGCGAGAGAGAAAGAACAAAGATAGATATGTGGTTGCAGCACCTGAGGGCTGCGATCTTTAGGGTTTGGTGGCGGTGACGCTCAGGACGGCCGCCTTAGGGTATTGGGTGTATTATTCCTCATTTCGTTCTCATTAGTTAGTTGCTTGAATTGATGAGTTTAATAATTTGGTGTTTTTTAATTATGCAACTAATGCATAATTAATACTAGCACGACCATTAAAGATATGAAATGTATTTTGAACTTAAAAGGGCTAACCACAATTCTTGAATAAATCGATAACTAAGTCACTAATGCAAACAAATAGAAAGAAAAAAATAGCAATAACAATAAAAATAAAATCCTACTCTAAGACCCTAGTGATAACTATTTACAATGCCTAATGTAATTTACAATAAGTCGAGATTGTCGAAATTTTGGTTTTAATTTTTAAGTGAAAATAATAAAAACTAAATTGACAATGACAAATAAAAATAAAGGAAAATAAAAGAATAAGGAAATGTGGATACACTACCAGAAGAAATGCTTTAGCCGACGAAAAAAAACAGGTCGATAAAATTTTCCTTTGTCGGCTATAGTCAACTTTAGCCGACGAAATTAAATTTTTGATGGCTTAATTCATTTTTTTCGTCTGCTTTAGTCAGTGAACTTTAGCCGACGAAATACATAATTTCGTAGGCTCAATTGTCTTATATTTACAGATCTGGACAGCCGCTCATTCGAGAAAAAAAAAAACAGGAGAAAAAGTTTGGGTGTTGTCGAAATCTGTCTAGAATTAGTTTGTGGTGCTATATATAGGTACATATATGTGTATATATTTTGATTTAGAGTTTATTTGAGTTGATTTAGAGTTTTATTTGAGTTGATCTATTTTGAGTGTGATTGAGTTGATTTTGAGTACGTTGGATGTTTATTTGAGTGTATATATATATATATATATGTGTGTGTTGAACGATTAGGATAATGATTTAATAATATATATGAAGTTATTGTTAATAAGTATATACATGTTAATTAATTTATAATATTGTGTTGATGATATGAAGTTGTTGATGATATAAGTTGATGATGATTTTGTGATGATGTTGATGATATGAGTTAATGATGATTTTGTGATGATGTTGATGATATGAAGTTGTTGATAATGTGAGTTGATGATGATTTTGTGTTGATGTTATATAATATTGTTATGTAATTATTAAGTATATATATATATATATGTTAATTAATTTGTTATTATTTAGTTGTAGTACAATATTAAATGAATTGAGATTTTATATATGGACTTTAATTAATTAGATTTATACATATATTCTTTTTATATATTTTCAGGATATGGATATAAGTTGGATTTCTCTTCTAACATGGAATAAAAAATATGGTAAAATAGTCATTAGTTTTCTGAAATATGCCCTGGCTAATGCTAACGAGAATACAATTTTATATTGCCCGTGCACGAAATATCAGTATCGCAACGATATGCATCGATTTGCGATTGACAAAGGATGACAGCACCTGAAGAGTAACAGGTTTTGGGAGAAATACACATGCTGGATTTATTACGGTGAAACATCATCAGGGGGTATGATCATGAGTAATTTTATGAAATGGACAGTGCATCCAACGATCCAACAACAACCTTCATCAACGATTTTTTTCCTTATGAGAGCGGTGTATGCGCTTGTTGAGCCGGTGCAGCCTTCCCTAGAGTTTTCAATACTGCTAGTATTGACAAGTACAAAAAACTACTTGTTTTCCAACAGATCCCTGTTACCCCAGTTGTCAGAGGACCATTCTTGAAAGTGTGACGGACGTAATAAAGATTAAAGTTGAAACAAAATCGATTGTGAAGGGTGTTGATGATTATCTATAATACACTGCTTCGATGCTGCCACTCAGTCATCGTTTTCCTACCACTCATCATAAGGTCCGATGTATCCTGAAAAATCTTAGACTTTCCCACATCAAGATCCATGCATGCAGATATAACTGCGTTCTAGGGTAAAGATCCAGAAATGAATGACCTTAATGACATTGACGCATGTCTGGTATGTCCCACTGACAGGTATAAGCTGACTCTTGCAGTTAATAGGAAATATGTGAAGGTACTTGGGATTTCCCGTTGAGAGATATGCTGGAGTGGTTGTACATGTCTTCACACAAGACCAAAGCTATGAGATGACACATTGATAGGGAATTGCATGACGAAGATACCCTTATACACCTTGCTGATAGGGAGGCTTGGAAGCATATAGATAGACAGCTTCCTCATTTTGCGTTAGAGGTCCGAAATGTGAGGCTCAGACTCTCATCCGACCGGTTCAACCCTTTTAGCAACATGAGTATTCAATAAAGTGTATGACCGGTGATTTTAGTAACGTACAACATTCCTCCATGGATGTCCATGAAAAAGGAATACAATATGTTGAGTTTGTTGATTCCGGGACCCGGTTATCCAAGGAAGTGTCTCGATATGTATTTGAGACCCTTAATTGCAATGGTCAAAAAGGCGCTAGGCAGGCGACGACCCATAGCCTAGCGCCTGGACAGCCTTGGCGGAGATTAGACGATTTACTTTTTTCATATTTATTAATTAAAAATATACATTTTATGTACTACAATATTCGAAAACAGTCAAATATGGATAAATTATTCAACATAAATCTTGTTAGATATATTTATAAAATAGATTATAGCCAAAATTTAGCATAACTTCATGTACAAGTGAGCAACAACAATAATAAACACAGACTTCTAATTCTAAAAACATCATTTACTCTTATACTCTCATGCTCCCCACAATGTAACAGCCCCACCACCAAATGTAAATAAAATTAGCCGGAGAGCTATGAACCATAGGCGGCGATTAAGCGGGCTAGGCGGCCGCCTAATTGCCCACAGCCTGACACAAAAGCCTTGAAGAAAAGCAAGGCGGCTTGTTGCAGCCCAGAGCCTAGGCATGGACTAGACGGTGCTAGGCGGGGCCTTTTAGAACCATGCTTAATTGTAGAGTTTAAGTTTTTTTGAGACGTTGGTCATCTCAATTATGACAAGAACAGACACTAGATGTTCCAGATGCATGCCATGGTTGTTGGTGCCATCAGTAATTTTCCTGCCCATGGGATGTTTTCGGGCAACGTTGTTAGGGAATACAAGGCTTGTCCAGAGTGCATTAGCGATGAGGGGAGCGACAACCATTACAACAAGATTGCAAATTAGGTCACCGCACTCTCCTTCCATATGATCGCGAATGACGGTTCAATGACAAGACATTTGATGAGAACGTAGAAAATGGTGTGCCTCATAGAAGATGGACGGAGGAAGAAATTTTAGCAGTGCTTAATGAGTACTATTTTAGGTAGCTCAGCAATCACCCCAATATTGTGGCGGCAATACCAGAAAGACCCGACATGTACAAATTCTGGACACATAATAGCATATTTTGGAAACTCCAATACTGGAGTAAGTTGTTGATCAGAAACTACCTAGATGTGATGCACATAGAAAAGAAAGTGTGCTACAGTGTAGTGGGCACAATGCTGAACTTGAAGGGGGAGACGAAAGACGGTCCTAAGGCATATATTGATCTTCAAAAAATGGATATACGAAGACATCTGTGGTTGAAAGAATGGAAGAAAAAAATGCCTCAGGCTCCTTACACCGTGAAGCCTGACCTGAAGAACGTAATTTTCAGGTAGATAAGTTGTGTGAAGTATCATTCAGGCTATGCATGAAATATAGCCCGTTGTGTGAACTTTCAGGACAATAAGATGTACGGGTTAAAGAGTCATGATTATCATATCTTGCTACAACGTCTCTTCCCTATTTTCATTCGATCGTTCCTTCCCCGTCAGGTGGTGGAGCCGTTAGTAGCGTTGTCAAGATTCTTCCAGAAGTTATGCACACGGGAAGTGAAAAAATTGGACCTCAGAAAATACAAAATGACATCATTTATATCATGTGTAAATTTGAGAGGATATTTCCTACAATTTTTTTTGACATCATGCCTCACCTGATGATCCATCTTCCCGAGTAATTGTTGATTACAGGTCCAGTACACTACACTTGGATATATCTCATGGAAAGGTACTTTTTTACACTTGAATTGCTCAATATACATGTTCAATAATCATAACACTTTGCAGCTTGATTTATAGTCAACTTGGAGACTACAATAGTTATGTGACTAATAAATCTACGCCTTAAGGATGTATAGTTGAAGCATATATTGTACATGAGTGCATAACCTAAATGAAGTTGTATTTAGGAGTGTTGAATGAACCTCCGCAAACCATACCGGTAGATGTACAGAAGTTCAATATTTTCATACTCTCAAGTGATGTTGAAGTTTATCAAATTTTGCCAACTCTTACAAGTTGCAACTACATGAGCTAATCATTGTCCACTGGTAGGTATTGATTAACTATCTAGAAGTTGAATACTAGAAAGATATCCATCTATACTGTCCAGAAGTTCAAGGTGATCTCGAGTACCACAACAGGGAGTTCGCAAACTATTTTGGCCCCTGGGTACGTAATTCTATATTTTTGTATTTATGTTTATTACATAATTATCCATATTTATAGTTGAATGGTTGATTGCAGATGATCCATATTGAATTTGATGGTCACCTAAATTGATTGCACGAACTAAAACTTCTAGTGATGAAGCCGATAATGTCAAGAGTTTATCATTTGTGCAAGGTGAATGACGTGTAATTTATATGTGAACATCGAGACAGCAGGCGGAGAACACAAAATTCTTGGGTGATGGCGCATGGTGGGCGGAATGGAGTTGACTATTACGGTGTTCTCCATTCAGTGGTGGAACTCGTTTATAAGCAAGGCATGACAGTGCACCTGTTCAAGTGTAGATGGTTTGATACTAGCTCGCAGAGCATGAAGACCGACCAATACAAAATATTATTGATGAACACTGCTACAACCTGTTACGAAGATGACCCGTTTGTTTTTGCCACATCGGTAAAACAAATATTTTATCTTGATGACCTTGCTAAAGGTGATGCGTGGAAAGTAGTCAACCTTGTGCATCCTTTAAACATTTACCGGGAGGCTACACTTGGAAAGACCAAAGACGAGCAAAAAGATGTTACGTATCAAAAGCCCATCACAATATATGTATTCCCGACTTCTCTATCATTCGTCTTAATAATTTTAAAGCAGATCGTTCAGATAGAATTCGTGATGAACAGCCATGACTTATTGATGTTGATCCAAATCAAGATGCATACGAAGACATTGGTGATGAGGAAAAGCATAGATTACCAGAAATTAATTCTGACATCGAAGAAGACTCATCAGATGATTCCGATTATGAGCCTTACTTTTAATTTAGATGACGTAATCCATTAATTTGTAATAAAAAAGAATTTATATGATTTATAGTTTACATATGTTGAATTCATATTTATGTTATTTTATATGAATTTTTGGTGATATATGAACAGAAAATTGGTATGGTTTACTTGAAACAACCAATTTTTTATGTATTTTTTAGACTTTACCTGACGAATTGTGCCATATTTTGTCGACTAAAATTATCATAGCCGATGAAATCAGCTATAATTTGTTGGCTAAAACTATCTTAGCCGACGAAACAGGTCAAGTTTCATCGGCTATGATATAATAAATAAATTAAAAAATAGCCTAGATATGAATACCCTAAACCCTAAACCTTAATCGACGAATATCCTAATATTTCGTTGGCTACGCTATAATAAATAAAATAATTTTTTTTGCGTCTCATCGATTTGAAACTATTTTTAGTTGAAGGTCTGGCCAAAATACTTAATTTAGACGGTCAAATGACCGTTTCCGTGCGTTTAGAGGTTTGACTTACGGGATTGACCGTAAGGATTGAGCCCGTAACGTTGTCAGATCAAGTTGAATTTTTTTTATAGACATATTTTGACATAATGATCATATCTGACAGTCAGGTTTTTGTTTGTGAATTTTGATCATCGGAATCACAAAGTAACTCTTGTATAAAAAGTACTATAGCCAATGATAATATTGAAAATTCGTTGGCTTTAAATAAATAAATGAAAGAATAAAATAAATAAAATGAAAAGAAAATAAATTAAATTAAAAAGATTTTCTCGCAACCTCCTCAGTAGCAACATCCTCCGTACAAGCTCCCCTAGAATCGGATATAGATTTAGACAATATAGATTTGTGTATTTAAATGATTGTATTTTTTTATGTGTTGATGAAAATTTTTAAATTTTTTTAATGAAAAACGTGTTTTTCACCATTTTTTGTGTTGTTGGTTATATGAAATTGTTTTGATTAATTTTGCAGGTTGCTTGGAATGATAATTTAGAAATTTTGGAGGTTTTTTTACTGAAATGGACTTATAGCCAACGAAACTTGCCATAATTTTTCGGCTATAGTATTTTTTTAAATATTTTTAAGGTTTAGCCAATGAATTATGACAAGTTTCGTCGGCTTTAGTATGGTTTAGCCGACGAAACTTGCCATAATTCGTCGGCTAATGTATTTCAAATTATTTTAATTTTATTTTAAAATTATAGCTGATTTTATTATTTATTTAAATTATTCTTTAGCCGACGAAAACTTGTCAGCTATAGTTGTTTTTTATTTATTTTTATTACATACTTTAGCCGACGAAATCTTGTCCGTTTTTTCAGCTAAAGTCTTAGACTATGGTCGACCACATGTTGTATCGTCGGCTAAAGTCTGAGACAATAGCTGACGACTGTTTCCCGATGAACCCATAGCCGACGAAGGCTCGTCAGCTATGATCTTAGCAGACGAATTTTCGTAATAGGCCGACGAAACTTTTTGTCGGCTAAAGTGTTTGCCCTGGTAGTGATACCCCTGAGGAAGTTCGGCTTAATGGCCTTAACACATTAAGTACAAGAATTGGTACTCATGATTGCTAGAGTGATCCGCAGTACCCAAATCCCCCTTAATTTTATTTTTCTTCATTTTTATTTTGTCATTTTTAATTTAGTTTTTAATATTTTTGCTCAAAAATACCAATCGAAATTTTGAAATCTCGAATTAACGTAAATAGTTATCACTAGGAATTAATTTTGAATAGGCTTCCTCGGCAACGACACCATATACTTTGATGCTTTTTAGATATGCAACTAACACGGAATTAATACTAGCACGACCATTAAGGATAGGGGATGCATTTTGACCCTAAGTATCGAGCCATAGGGATTGAAAGGATTAGCACAATCCTTGAGTAATCGATTATTAAGTCACTAATGCAAACAAAGAGAAAGAAAAATAAAAATAAAAATAACAATAAAAATAAAATTCTATTCTAAGACCTAGTGATAACTATTTACAATGCCTAGAGCAATTTACAATGAGTTGAGATTGTCGAAATTGTGGTTTTAATTTTTAAGTGAAAATAATAATAACTAAATTGACAATGACATAAAAATAAAAGAATGAGGGATTTAGGTGCTATGAATTTCTCTAGAAATTTCAACGCAATGAACAATTTCAAGCAAATAGACATATCTTCATGAGTACCAAATCCCGTACTTAATGCTGGTCAAGACCACTAAGTCGAACTTCCTCAATTTCAAACAAATAGACATATCTTAGCAGCGCTCGACAGCTTAGCCTTGCCAGCGCTCGGTAGCTGTCGGTAGGAGCAGACGTCAACGCTTGAGGCCTGCAATTAGGCGTGTGTCGTTGGCAATACGAGACTTGATAGAGGTCACAAAACAATATTTTATTGGTTTGTCATATAGATTGATACAAACAACCCGCAAATATAGGCTAACGTTGATACAACACAACATAGATTGACACAAGCAACTCTTTAATAGCATGAAGAAACCAACATTGGATACCATACAATGCGAAACTAAGAGCAATCTTTGGTGCACGACGCTTGACATTTAGTGCGCCATCGTTCGACTGCTATCATCAACTGGTGCCCAATATCATTGGCAGTCGCACTCGTTAACTCTCAGTAGCTATCTACAAGGAGCATGTCGGCAGCGCTCAGCAGCTGCACTCGACAGCTATCGGTAGTCAGCGCTTGACAGCTTAGCCTAGCTATCGCTTGGACATTGTAGCAGCAGACACTCGACAACGCTTAGTAGCTTTCGGTAGTAGCCGACACACGTGCAAGCGCTCGGCAGCTGTTCCACTACAGCAGTGCATAGTGATTAGCAGCTAGGCTTGCGGCGCCGGAAACCATGTGCACACATCGTTCTAGGGTTTTCCAAACAACCTGCAAATCCACAAATCCAAGCACAGAATGGTGTAGAAGAAGGTATAAACCTATTTTATCCTCCATGAGGTTATTTAACTTTGAACAAGTTTAGGGTTTTTAAAACATAGCTGTCGAATTTGCTTCACAACCTTGTTGAAGAACTTAGCACAAACCAAAGCAGCGACGACAAGAATATGCAGCCGAGAGGATGTTGCAGTGGCGGCCAAGCAGCAGTGCGACAGTGATCCAAGAAACCCAAAACTGATTTAGGGTTTTCTTTTTGTCATTCCATTCCGTTACAGTCATTGTGTAGACAGGTTCTTGCAGTGCCCTTTTAACACAAGACTTATGACATCCTTAAGCAACCGGTGATAACATTTCACGGTGATCGGACGCCGGGAAGAGCCTGAACTGGTGTTGCAAGTGTAGCTGCCGGTTTGAAGACTCTAGCGGCCGATTTGGTACGTTTTCGGTCGGTTCTTGGAGTGTGGCCGACCGCGTTGGAATCATGAGAACAAGAACTACAAGTTTTGTTTTGGGTTCGGCTCAGAACTAAGGGTTTTGTGTGGCCGATATTGTCTTATTGGCCAATAGCTATTGTAGAATCACATGTCTAATAACGTTTTCAAGTACAACTGAATTTAATGTTTTTTTGTTGATAGAGATGAACTCTTTATATAAAGATTCACTTGTTACATATATAATAGGGCAGACTCTTACACATTTGACTAAGTCCATACATATTGGGCTAAGCCTATATAACTTTTCTATTACAAACAGGAAACGCAAAGTAGTCTATGAACTCGACATAGACTAAGATCACATACATATGTCATATATCCTAAAATAATATTTAAATTTAAAGATCGATAGATATACCGAAACCGATAATTTAATCGTTGTTTTTTTAACAAAAACTAATTAAAAAAACAAAAACAAAAGTTTTTTGAATGCTTTCATTTCATTGGTTCCATAAAACAAAACAAAAAAAAATCAGAAAGTGTCCAGTAGTAGAGTCAAAAATTAAAAAATTAGGACAAAACTCTTTAATCAAAAATTTGGAAACCCAAAACCCTCGGCTCCTTCAAAATCGAAAGAAAAATAGAACCCGACTCAGCCCTAAATTCTCTCTCGCTCTCTCAGGCAGCCGGGGCGGAAAACTGTGAGGTATGAAATGGTTGTGTGTGTGATATGAGATTTGATCCCCTGATTCAATCCTCTATCAAAACAAACGCCTAAATTGTCAGTTAAATTTTCTGGTGAATTTTTTGTATATTGACAATGCTGCTGAAATTCTTATGAAACCTGACAGTTGAGCCATTATGTGTTTTCGTTTTACCGTACTTCCCAAGCTCGGAATTGCATGAAATTTTAGTATGTTATACATTAACATGTTGCCTTTGAAATTGGAAAGTTTCATATTCATTGGTTCCAAATCTCAGCAGTTTCTTTCCTTTTGACCTGTGCTCTTATTCACTTGGTTCCAAACCTGTGTACTGAGTGTTGTAAGAGCTGTATTGAAATTCATTTGAAACTTCATTTTCATCCCTGTCCCTTGTTATGTCAGTACTCAGTACTTGTTCTCATGTGTGAGTTAAGTGTTTAGACATCGGATTGGTTTGCATAACCGGAACAATCTTTTATTTGGTTCAGGTTTCTTCTCAAATGGAAGGGGAAGTTATCAGAGGAGAGGAAAAGGTGAGCTTTGAATTCTTATATGGGGAGCATAAACCTTTTTATCAGGGTAGGATCTTGTTGGATGGGGAAAAGGAGAAACTGGTTTCATTTATTCCATTCAAGGGAGGCAAAAGAGTTAGCTATGATGAGCAGAAAACAATGATAGACACCATTTTTTATGAGAGCAGCAAGATTAGCTGCTCAGGCTTCTTAAGGCCATTGTTTGTCAGCTCTTTCCCCGAGATGAATATGCATGTGATCTGCTATGATAGATTTGACTGTTTTCTCACTGAAACATGGTTTAGGAGCCAACCAGGTGGAATACAAGATTCTTATGGGAATCTACTTCCCCACCTCCAAAGCATAATCAGGTAAAATTTCCTTGATTATTTTTGTTAATTTCTCTCCCTTGTCTTCTTTCTCATTTCAATTAGTGATTTTTTTTTTTTTTTCAGAGGTACCATGTCCACTGTAGGTCATATGCTAAAGAATAAGGTGTTTCATATGAGTCTGGATAAGTGGAATAGCTATGTGGTGGTTGATAATCTTATAAAGATTATCAACCCCACTAGTAGCTGGGAAGAGTTTACCAATGCTGATGAAATTAAGAAAGTGAAGGCACGAGTAGTGCCCATGGAGAGCTTGACGCATGTTAAGAAGCAGAGTGCTCGTACGAAGCTCTAAGGAACCTGAGTAGATCATCTATGCTGCCTGTATATGTTTTGCCCTTATATGTCTTGATCGAATTCAAATAAGGGCTCAGTGGCTTCGACGGCAACGTGTTTTCAAACTTTTTAAAATCATTGGACATGGCTTGCTGGAAAACCCATTGCCTTGGGAGTGAACCGGTCATATATAGACGATGTATTGTTGAAAATGATCGGATCCTCATTTCAGGTGTCTGCAAAAAGCAAGCAGTGATAATCTTGTCCAAGAGGACATTCCACCTGAATTGAAAAATAACAATATAAAGATTATATTGTTATGTAGGTCATATGCTAAAGAATAGGGTGTTTCATATGAGTCTGGATAAGTGGAATAGCTATGTGGTGGTAGATAATCTTATAAAGATTATCAACCCCACTAGTAGCTGGGAAGAGTTTACCAATGCTGATGAAATTAAGAAAGTGAAGGCAGAAGTAGTGCCCATGGAGAGCTTGATGCATGTTAAGAAGCAGATTGATTCTACAGTTATAAAAGAAATCAAGGATACCAAAGTCATATGGTAAAAGCTACTTAAAACAGAGGGGACATGGAAAGAAAGAGAGCTATTCGTCTCTCTCTTCACTTGTAACATTGATCCGTAAGTCTATAAAACAGAGGGGACATATCAATTTATAGACTTACGGATCAATGTTACAAGTGAAGAGAGAGACGAATAGCTCTCTTTCTTTCCATGTCCCCTCTGTTTTAAGTAGCTTTTACCATATGACTTTGGTATCCTTGATTTCTTTTATAACTGTAGAATCAATCTGCTTCTTAACATGCGTCAAGCTCTCCATGGGCACTACTTCTGCCTTCACTTTCTTAATTTCATCAGCATTGGTAAACTCTTCCCAGCTACTAGTGGGGTTGATAATCTTTATAAGATTATTAACCACCACATAGCTATTCCACTTATCCAGACTTATATGAAACACCCTATTCTTTAGCATATGACCTACATAACAATATAATCTTTGTATTGTTATTTTCAATTCAGGTGGGATGTCCTCTTGGACAAGATTATCACTGCTTGCTTTTTGCAGACACCTGAAATGAGGATCCGATCATTTTCAACAATACATCGTCTATATATGACCGGTCCAACAAGCCATGTCCAATAATTTTAAAAAGTTTGAAAACACGTTGCCGTCGAAGCCACTGAGCCCTTATTTGAATTCGATCAAGACATATAAGGGCAGAACATATACAAGCAGCATAGAAGATCTACTCAGGTTCCTTAGAGCTTTGTACGAGCACCGTAAGAATGAATTTGGTGTTGAGATAATGGATCTGGAGATAAGGACTCACTGGGAAGGGCTATTGGAACTCATGCATGAGAAGATGTGAGAATGTTTGTGAGAGAAATATTTGAATTTTTTCTTTTTATTTGTATTGGCCCTTTGACTCTAGAATCCACAGACATTGTAGCTAGTAATGAAGAAAATATGTGAAAGGAGATTGAAGTTTCTGAATTTTGAATTCTTGTCTCCAGTGTTGTGTTTTTGGATTGATTTGAAACATTTTCCTCATACTGAATTTTGCTAAGTTTGTGATATTTATATAAGATTATTTTTGTCTTGTCCTGTACATATGACAATAGTACGAAGGAATTTAATAACTGGCCATTCCTTTCAAATAGTGCTGATATATGATTTACCATGGACAGAGAACTTGCTGTCTGGACTTCCCCTGCATAATGCTGAAAGGTATGGGAAGTTGATTTTTCATTGTCTAATCTATGTGATGGAAATTCCATGTTTTTCAGATTATGATGCAGGATTGATTTCAAGCATTTGATTATGTAGTACTCTGTCTTTCCTGATAGGTTTATTATTTGTGGTTCAGGGTGCTGTGACCTCAACAAACATCACTGGTACCAGCCACAAATTAATGGTAAGAAAGCTGTATCAATTATCAGTGTTGCCGCTGTTTAATAGTTGATTAAATTTCTACATTTGTATTCAACTCTTCTATACTATTCTGTTTGAACATTCTTATGTTACTAGCTTTAGGTGATAGCTTATTTTACAGTCTAATGTCTGATTCACCCAATTGCATTACATCAGTAAAAAAGTTTGATTGCCTTGCATTCATTCATTAAACCCTAAATTTCTACATTTGTATTCAACTCTTCTATACTATTCTGTTTGAACATTCTTATGTTACTAGCTTTAGGTGATAGCTTATTTTACAGTCTAATGTCTGATTCACCCAATTGCATTACATCAGTAAAAATGTTTGATTGCCTTGCATTCATTCATTCATTAAAAATATATATTGGATTATTAAAAATATGCTTTTGGTTCAGGTCTTTAGCTTCCTAGAAAAGAACTCAACAATTTTGTTTATGTTTTGCTTCTGGGTTTTTGATTAGGGTTTTGACAGTGGACAAGTGATGTGGAACAAGAATAACAAGAGGGAGGTGGTGGGGTGGAGGAAGAGAATGATACCGAGGACTGGTGCTTCCAATGCAAAGACGGTGGAGATCTTCTTTTTTGCGATTACAAGTTAGTTGTTCTTTACTTCTCCATTCTCTGTGTACGATGGATTTGGTTTTAGTTTGGCATTTTCAAGATCAAGCGTACAAGAAACTAAGACAGCCATAGGCTGTAAGTGTTTTCATTTAAAGAAAACATTCCATCCCTTCCCTTTGACTCAGCCTTACTCGTTAGTCAAGTAATACTTAAATAACTAGAAACTAAACCGTACCAAAAAGAACTGTATCTCATATACCAAGCAGTTGGATTTGGTATTCAAATTATAAAACAATTCACTAGCTAGAATTACATGTGATCTTGCTATGATTACAAGATGTTGAATGTGAAACAGTGTGGTGTTAGTATTTACTATTTAGTAACAAAAGTAGTCTTTATAATTATTGTTTAATGGTCTGAAATTGTTTTTTTACTGTTTATTGTAAATGAAACTATGAAAGGCATCATTGAGGATGAATAAAAGATACTTGCGTTTAACAGAAACTTCTCATGTGCATTGCTAGCATTTTTCATTGATTCTATCTCAGACCTGTACCTTGCTCTCATGAAATTCATGCGTATTATATGTATGTGTTTCGCATTGATGCTTGATAACACCTTTATGTATATCAGGGGTTGCTTGAAAGTTTATCATCCTGGATACGTGGGGAAAAAGAAAACCTTCATGAATTCTGGAAGGCACTGGACTTGTCGTAAGATAATGCTATGTTTTTTGTTTTTTCTTTGTTTTTGTTACAGTAGAGGATCATTTTTTGTCTTTTCCAGTTCCCCTCCCTTTCTATCAGTACCCGCCCCCTAGCTACTTCTGTTTATGACTACTTATCTTTTGTTTAATGTTCCAAATGCTCATATATGATGCTTATGACTGACCTTTCACACATGAATTCTGAAAATACTCTTAAAGTTCGTGTAGTCCCTTCCTGTTTATGAGTCCCTTCCCCTTTATGAACTTCTGTATGTGATAATTTCCACCGGCATTTATATTCTCTCTTACCAGTAAGGTAGATTGGAATTCTTTTTTTTTGGCCATCTGTTCATCATTGACATTTATCCACTAATTAATCAACTTGAAAGCCAGCATATATAAGATATGCATCTTCTTTGGACTTCTCAACAAATATTAAAAGAATTCACACAGTCAAATTCTCAGAATGAGTAACAATTATATACTAGCCTTTAAGGTGTTTTCATCATGCTTAAAACATGAAAATAGTCAGACAAGGTATACAAGTTCTAAAGAAACCCAGATTTTATGCTTGCATATTTACTGTTGCGGCATCAAGCATAGATTAAACACTGCAGTAAATTAGGTTCAATTGGTTTTTGTAGAACATTTTTGAATATATTTTTTGGAATTTAATGGATGATGCACTTTTGTTTTTCAGGTTGGCTTTCTTGTTCAGTGTGCAGTATTACACAAGCTTTTATTGCTTTTGCTGTCCAAATGCATCAACTTGTAGAGATTGCTTTAGTGCTTCTGAGTTTACACTGCTAAAAGGGAATAGTGGCCTGTGCAAGAGCTGTTTAAAGCTTATTCTGCTTGCAGAGGAAAACACTGAATATGGTTTAGGAGTATGTTTACTACTCTTCCGTCTTTACATGATTCAGTGACATTTAGCAGCAATTTTTCCTCTCTTTGACCATTACCTTTTCTTCACGTTTTAGTTAATAAATATTTCTTGGAATTAATTTCTACATGAATGCAGTGTCGTTTGAGTTGTCTGAACTTATATGGAAAGTTAAATTGTTTTAGAAACTTCAGGAAAACGAAGGGATAACAACTATACAAAGTTAATCACCTCCTGGCCTGTAGCTATTCAAACCAGTATACACATTTTAAAAAATAGAAACCGAGTAATGTAGCGTGTACTACACATGTATTTCAATGTGAGATCGATAAGAATCAAGTAATACAGAATGTTTTGCTCCTGTAAAATTGAAATCAGATAGTGCTATACATGCGGAAAAGGCTTTATTTTATTCATTTGGCTGTACTTGATATTGGTTATCATACTTAATTTTTCTGTGTTTTGTGGTTGTGAAATTCAGGAGAAAATGTCTTTCAACGATTGTGATACTTTTGAGCGCCTATTTAAGGAGTGTTGGGAAATTTTAAAGGAACAAGAAAGTTTCACTTTGGATGATGTCTATTCTGCATATGCCACATTAAAGGAACAATTATAATTGGAGATTTTGTTCCGTAAATATTGTTGATAGTGACGAAAGGACCTGACTACATCAAACTGCCAGACTAGAGCTATAGAGTCTCAGAATACAGTAGAAAAAAGAAGATATTTCAGCCGATCGAGTTTATAGGATGGAATTCCAAACCACTCATTGAATTCCTGAGATCGTTAGGGAAGGACACAACCACGAAGGTATCCCAGTTTGATGCGGAGTGTGTCATCTTTAATTACATCAAGGATAATAATCTCCCAAATCAGAAGAAAACGGTTCAATGTGATAATAGTCTGTATATTCCATCTTCAAACAGAAATCCATCAGTACGAAAAAGTTGTATCAACTTCTGGAGGAACCTTTTGCAGAAGATATTACGGTAATAGAGGATAGTAGTAGTCGGGATGAATATGAAATTGGATCGGAAGATAAGAACAAAGGTACATAGAGCAAGAAGAGGAGTTATGAGCTCAGAACAACTGATGAAATCAAAAGTCCTAGTTTACATAAAAGTTGTTTTGCATCCATTATTGCTGAGAATATGAAGCTTGTTTACATAAGAAGGAGCTTAGTATAAGAGCTTTTGAAGGAGCCTGATCATTCGGAAAGTAAGATACTGGAGAGTTTCGCGAGAGTGAAAAATGACCCTTGAGACTATATATTTTCAGAGAAATAGTCAACATCTTTCACAAATCAAAGGTATTGTATATGCTATTGAGTCAACATTGTGTGATTCATTTCAGATTTTATTTTCTTTTGGTCAAAGTTAATAATCTCATATTAGATAACTTCCCTTGTAGCTTGGATCTGGTTGCATGGTTAATGTGAACTTCATGATGTATCTATGATTGATTTGTTGGCCAAAGTGGATATGACCGCAATAAGAATAGAACAGCATTATATACTTTAGTAAAGATTATATTACAATGAGACCTGCACTAAGATATTATATTGCGCTGACCTTCACTTTATTTTCTGCTAGGCATGAAGAAATTCATGGCAACTAATGGAGCAGACTTCGAAATTCTCCTGCAAGTTTACTATTTTACAAAAGGTATTCCCATTTCTTTGCTATCAGATACTGACTGCACTTAGGTATCCAGTGACAAGCTTTTATATTTATAAAAAACGAATTTCATAGCTGAAACTGTTCAGTTCTAATTTGCATAGAAGACTGACATTCCTCTTCCTTGGTTATGTTGAGATGTATAAACCATTCATTTCTAACTGTCCTACTTGCTGCCTTGACATTCCAAATGCATGTAGATTATTTGTGTAAAAATTGGAAGAAAGCAAATCTAGTCATACTATACCAAACTAACTTGTTAGATAAAATTTGATTAGCAATGCTGGTTAAGTAATAGATTTTATATAATTTATAGAATCATACAAGTTCTTCTGCTGCTTTGGTAATAAATATCGATTGGAAATTCCCTCAGTCCATGGAACTGTACTGTGCTACTTGCAGGAAGAATGTGAAGATCTGAGTCCACACATCGCCAAAGGCCGAAACCTACAGCAGTAAGTTTAATTTCTCTTCTTAGAGATCTTACTGCAAGGATAGAAAATTTCATTTGTGTGTTAATTTTCATTGGGACTTCAGGCAAAATATTTTGTTTTGTGGTTCACCACGAAGAAATAAACGGCTGAGCTTATTTCTGGTATGCTATGTAGATTTTTCTATTGCTCAGAGTTTTCAAAATGATTGTTTATCAGATTTTACTCTTGAATCATATTGCAAAATTGGGTTGATTACGCAAAGAGAAAGGCTTGAGAAGAGAGAATATCCTTCCATAGGTTGGATCTGGTTGGTTGTGTTGCTATTCAAACAGAGAACGGTGATCTCCCCTATTTGCTGAGAGTTGAGCTTTAACAGACCAAAATAACAAATCAAGTTTCACAAAATACACTTATCAGGTCCATATAACTAAATGAACAAGTAGACGACACCGCTAACAAACCCTGATTATTGTATTCATTATTCAGTCAGACTGAAATTAGAATTCCTCGTCTGCTGATTTCTTAGACTTGTTTTGGTTTCCATCCGGAAAATGATTTGTTGTCAAACATGTTTTTGTGACGTAAAGGTTGTGTGTTTGACTTGTATGTATTTAGAGATACATTACCGTCAGCATGATTTATTGCTTTTGGAAGAACAAGAAATTTACCAGTTAGGTGATATTTAATTTGTTAAAACCAAACAAGTTTTGATTCTTTTGCATTCATTGCTTGAGAATATATACTGTGTGACCTAGAGTTGAGATGACTGGATGAGGTAAAATCAGGATGTTTTAGAATCGTATACGTACAGAAAGTGTCAAAATGATGTTTTAGGATGTTTTATATTTCATCGATACCGATAGATCCCAACCGGAAACCCTCGGACCCAAAATGCTTCAATTCGCTTCTCTCTCCCCAAAACCTAACGCCATGGATTTGACGGATGAATCAGGTCATCAGCAACTTTGGCTGCTTTACATATTTTGTTTGTTTATGGTTATGCTTACTGGTGTAGGAAGGATCAGACAAGGTTATGATGGGCTTGTTGTAGTTTTGAATTTCATCATAGCTTTTAATAATTTGTTACGTGGATTATTATTGTCAATTTTTTGTTCTATTGGTTCACTGATTAGTTTGTCTCAACTGGGAAGATGAATGAGTTTGTAATTTAACTTTATAAATGCATGGTTCAGCTTTGTCTACAAAGTTCGAGTATTCATCAAAGCATGCAATGGAAACATCCCTTTGAAGGGGAAGTCTTCATCAAAGCCAATGTAAAAGAACACCTGTTTTTGTCTTGCTCACTAACGATTCATGTGAGTTCAGAGGTTTACTCTATGAAGAAAAGTGGATCAAAGAGGCAGAGTCATGGGTGGATCTGTAGCAGCACATTTCTTTGACAAGAGTTATAATCTTCCTCCATTTGTTACCATGGGTGGTGTTTGCATCTCCAACAAGTTATATCTGTTGATAAGTCGCGTAGACGATCATGAGCAGAGATAACCGGTCACGCTGTCTGTTAAGGGTCATTTTTGCTTTCTGTTTTCAAACACCAGCGATATTCAGTGATGGCTTATCATATACATAGAAACTGTTGGGAGCCAGTCCATGTTGACGATTCTGCAAAACTATTATGGACTGGAAGTGCCGTGGTTTTGGACAAGACTGTCTGCCTCATCTTTGATTCTTGGGGATGTCATAACATTTTCAATCAGAACAGATACAACTGATGAAGGTCATGCTTCCTTTACTTTGAGCAAGCCGTCCAAGTTGTCAGGCTTGGATATTAAGCTCCCTCCAACCAGTCGTCATGGGCAAACACAATACTTGACTCATTTGGGTGACCTGAACTTTTGTCTTTTCCAGAGTTGCTAAAACTACAAAAACAGAGACTGGCAAGCTCTTACTATCACCACATTCCTAATTGAGGAAGGAAAAATATCAAGGTTTTAAATTCAACTACTCATGATGTGGAAGGCATGGATCTCACTGTTGCCTTCTGCTTCCCAGGGTAAATTCCTTCATTCAACTTTTCTGGTTATTTCCTCTTTAAATAAGTTATGTATGGAGTTTCTTTCATTTGGCAAATCACTTCTGTATCTTTGAGTCAGAGAATGTGAAGACATTGGAGAGATTGGTGATAATACAACCCCTACGAACCACCAGAACCAAGATGTAAGTTACTTTCCTCGCCTCAGTATTGATAACTGTTTAACATGTATTTATTAAATACATAGTAATATAGAAAGTGAGAGGCCTTTTGTTTATGCTGCAATAAAACAGAAGAGAGCAAACTGCAATGTGTAGCACATTCCTGACCCTTAACCGAATTTACTTCTCGGCATGTTGGAGGTACAGACCGGGGCACACACAGGGACTCCAACAGTTTGAATGAGCTATCAAAAACTCAGTCCTGTATGGTGTGGAGCTTGTGGGACATGAATAAGGCTAAGGTCGTTGCTCTCTATGGATTCATTCCTTTTGTTATTGTTATGGGAATGAAGTTCTGCAAGCCTGGACTTTCTCAGCTTCTCAAGCATGATTAGGTCCTTCAATCCAATAAGGGGATGTGAGACTTCCTCTGATGGTTTTGGACTGAGCCAATTCATCAAATCTACATCGTTATATTCAGGGTGCTGTTAGTTGAAATTAGGCTTCGGATCCAGAGCTGGTAGATGATGGAACCTCTAGAAATAGCTAAAGCGAGAGGCTGATGCTGATTAAGCCTAGAAATGAGTTGCCAACTCTGCCAAGTTGCTCATATACTGTATGGTACTAGTCTATGCTGGCTTAACTTTATTGTATTCAGTATTCACTAACTAGAATTTGGTTTAAGTTTGTTTGTCATATCTTCTGCTACTGCACTAGTTACTTTTGTTTATATTTCTGGTTGTTGTAGGTAGTTTTATATTTTATTGGTAGCTCATTTTGGTGTTGAATTAGTAACTAAATAACTGGTTTCGATGTGAAGGTAGCGCTTCAGTCAGATATTACAATACGATAACTGATAAAAGTTACATAGTTGAGCTGCTAAAATCTGGTCCTTGCAGCTCTCTTGAGCTCTTAAAGTGGACTCCTTGTCCGCCTCTTTGTATTTTGCATTTTTCAATAAAAAACCATTTCTTTTCACAAAAAAAATCTGTTAAAAGTTAAATGAAGATTTCTGTGGCTGCTTTTAAGGTGTACAACCACATGTTATCCACTGGTGTGCCCCCATTGCATTCACTTGCATTGTACTCATCACCGCATTTGGAAGGGACTCATCAGGTTTTAATTTCATCGAGTATTGTCCTTTCCACATTGAAGCAGTGATTCTCTGATTCTTAGATGTTATACCAACAATTTTAGCATTATAATGTTTCAGATGTGTAAAAAGATCTGATTTTTGGTGCTGTTATCTATTATATTGAAATAGGCAAATAGTTGTAGTTTCTTTTTCTTTTGTTCTGGTGTTCTGCATTCATATTCTTTTCTAGCCACATGGAATTGTTGCTTTTGACAGGTTAGGCATGAAATGTTTCTCTTTGTTTGGTTGAAAACTGAAAAAAAAAACAAACAAAGTTGCCTCTACTTTGGTAAATCCAAAAGGATAAATAATACGACGTTTTCCCTTTTTTTCCTGGAAAAGTAGAAAATTCAGTTCTGCTAATTCTTATTTGACTGTTACAAAATATAGGCAAGTTTTGCAGATTTCAGTTTAATTAAATAGTAATCTCTTAGAGGATGGAAATACAGACGAGCACTTAGAAATTCTCATCATCATGGCCCTGCTTCGCACCTCAGTTTACCTAATGTTTGGGAAGACCAAGGGTGCTCTGGAGGCATACCAGGGGATGTTAGCTGCTGGGGTGGCCCCCAAACTCCTACACTTACTCTGTTTTACTCATGGCACTCAGTGCTGACCTCAACTTTTTTGGAGATACCAAGAAGTGGTTGCTTGAGATGATGGACATGGGGAAGTGGCCCAATGCTGCTACCTACACTGCGGTGATAGAGGGCTTCGCAAAGCAGGAGGGCCAGAGGAGGGAAAAGTGTAAGTGGCGGTGATGAGGGATAATGCAAAGGCAATGAGGGCTTGTCCTTTCCACATTGAAAGTATTAGGATGTTATACCATAACTGTTAGATTTATGGTATGAGAAGTTTAAAATTAAGAGCGTTTTGAGTTTTGACAATGTTATACCATAACTGTTAGATTTATGGTATGAGAAATTTTAATTCTTTATCGAAGTGCTTAGGACTGAATTTATGCTTGGTTCTGCAGGATGGGCAAAATGATCACAGTCGTCAGAAAGCCGGCTTCACTCAGATGTTGAAGGTCGTTTTATGAGGATCTTAGAGATTGATTTTCTTGTTTGCATTGCGAAATTGAATCTGGATGGCAGTAGTAAAGCCTCAGCCATGGAATGTCTTTCTACCAATCATCCTTTCTATAGCTTTAATTCATATGAACTCGACGAATTATGCTGAAGGAAATGAACTACTTCAGAAGCTAAAAGAATATGATTAATGGTTTTTCTTTAATGCACTGCAAGAATATCTTCATCAATGCCTCCCATCTCCTCAATCAGTAGCATTAATCTATATATTTCTCATGTTCTGTATTTAATGATCTCGTCTCCAGCTTAACTAGCAGCAGTTCTGTTTTAACTACTTTGAATCGAATAAGATATGTACGGCATCATCAACTAAATGTACGCATTGCTCGACTGCTATGCACAACATCCATGTTATATACTGATTCTTCTTTTGTTCTGTTTTATTCTGGAACTAGGCCTGTTAGATAACTATTTTGAATCGAACCAGAAACTAAGTGCAGTGATTGCTTCTACGACATCCACATGCTCTGGCATCGGTTTAAGAAAGCTAAATGACCATCTGTAACGTTTCTTTTCTTCCGGAAGCTGAGCTCGAATGTCCTTATGAAAATGAGACCGATTGAGGTTGTTGAATCAATAGGTAGTTCGCAATATGTTCTTGGCGAACATATTTGATCGAGTCTCCCTCAAACATGTTACATGTGAACTGTGCCCCTTGCAAATTTGAGATATATAATGCGGATTTTACTTGGTTTTGTTTGTAAACGGCGTTCTCCCTGGGTCACTATATGCTTCTTTTTTGTTGAATACATGTTGGCTCGGCATGTTTAGGACTTTGTTTTTTATTGCATTATTGATATGTTAGTTTTAGCGTTTCTTACGAGGACCTCTATAACGAGGACTTTCCAGATTAAAGGTATTAACTATTTCATACAAATTGAAAAAAATGACTACTCCAACTAAAAGAGTTTTATATTGTCCATTCCAAAAATATATATAAAAAGACAAGCTTGCCTCCTAATCTTATATTTTCTCTGTTTCTTCCTTATTACTTCATGATCTCTTCTCTCTCTCTCTCTCTACCACTCCTCACCGACGGGAACTCATGACCACTCCTCACCGGTGCTTCCTTCATGAAAATACATGTTTGCCCCTGTTCACCAACATCGATAAGCTTCTCTGATGTCGATGATGACGTCTCGCCTCCACGCCACCATACTCTTGCCAGACCGGAGATCCTTGAGACTAGATCTGGTTCGAATCCCTTCATGGAGCTCTGATATGAGTTGGTCTCCAGCACCGCCATCTTAGACTTCAACCGCTCCTCTGTCAATTTCTTTTATTTTTTTTGGTGAATTTGGTATTTTTCTGGTAAGAGTGGCATGAGTCAGTGGCTGCAAGGTTTGAATCCCTTCATGGAGCTCTAATATGAGTTGGTCTCTGACATTGCCATCTTAGACTTGACAGCTCCTCTGTCAATTTCTTTTACAATTTTTTGGTGGATTTGGTATTTTTCTGGTGGGCGTGGCGTAAGTCAGTGGCTATAAGGTGATTTGTAGCAAGGAGGAGCAGCAACGAAAACAGAGAGACACGTGGGAGTTCAGTGAGAGTTTATTAGGTGGTAGTAAAGATGGATGTGTAATATAAATGCAGTTTAGGGGTTTAGTGAGAGTTTAATAGGGGGTAGTAAAGTTGTTTGTGACAATAAGAATGCAGTTTAGGAGTTTAGTGGGAGTTCATTAGGTGGTAGTAAAGTTGGATGTGCAATAGGAATACAGTTTAGGGGTTCAGTGAGAGTTTATTAGGGGGTAGTAAAGTTGGATGTGACAATATGAATGTGTTTTAGGGGTTCAGTGAGAGTTTATTAGGGGGTAGTAAAGTTGGATGTGACAATATAAATGCGTTTTAAGGGTTCAGTGATAGTTTATTACGAGGTAGTAAAGTTGGTTGTGCAATAGGAATGCAGTTTTAGGGTTCAGTGGGAGTTTAATAGGGGGTAGTAAAGTTGTTTGTGACAATAGAAATGCAGTTTAGGGGTTTAGTGGCAGTTTATTATGTGGCAGTAAAGTTGGACGTGTAATAGGAATACGGTTTAGGGGTTTAGTGAGAGTTTATTAGGGCGTAATAAAGTTGACTGTGACAATATGAATGTGTTTTAGGGGTTCAATGAGAGTTTATTAGGGGTAATAAAGTTGGTTGTGCAATAGGAATATTGTTTAGGGGTTCAGTGAGAGTTTATTAGGGGTAATAAAGTTGGATGTGACAATAAGAATGTGATTTAGGGGTTCAGTAGAAGTTTATTAGGGGGTAATAAAATTGATTTCAGATTCCAGCGAGATTCCGGTGACCGGAGTCTGGCCAGTGGTGACCGGAGCCGGTGAGGTGTCGGCCATGTCTCATCTCTCATTCATTTTCTTTCTCTAAGTATATTTTAATGCATTAGGGTAGAATGGGTATTGAAATATTATAGATTGTTTAGAGTTGTTGTCAGGACCCACCCCGAGTTAAACCCCTTTAACCCGAAGTAAATCCTGTGGGGACCACCTCAAGGGAACTTCTTACCGAAACCCCCTTGAAATGGACAACCCTTCCTATATACCAACTCAGTACTTCCATGAGTATTGTAAATAATCCCTAACTCATGAAGGTATCCTGCTCCCTAACCTACTTAATTAGCTAAACTGGGTTAGTCAGAGCAGTCTACATAGAAGATTTCCTTAATGAATTTGCAACCAGCAACGGATTGATCGACTATGCCTCGACTCCTGTACGCGCGCGACCTCCGCTCAAGAACCCTGCACCACTGGGCATTTGAAAACGAAGGGCCCAGAGGAGAAACAATGAAAACTGTTAGCATGAGTGGACAAAAATCAAATATAAAAACTCTATTTCCTTTAATGTCCTCCCTTAGAGTTTTCCAAGAAAACCTTATGCATGCACATCATAGACAATGAATAATTAAATCAGTAAAACTCTCTTGGCTCAATCCATAAATAAATGTGTGGGGTATTAACCTCATCTACGAGAAAACCGACCTGCTCTACCATGAGAGGGTCTATTGACCAGCTCATCGGAAAGGGTCCCATGACCTGCTCTATTCGGGAGGGTCTATTGACCAGCTACCACCGAAGAGGGTCCCGACCTGCTACTATCTAGAGAGGGTACCAACTCTATCTGAAGAGGGTCCATGCTAGCATGCAATATATATATCCTTATCCCTTTAAAAATTCTTTAAAACCTCGTGGGAAAAATAATCCGAAAACCAAGTCAAATCTCCCTGACTTTACCCCAAATACATTGGATTTAAAAACCTTTCCAGGAACCCAAAACCGGTTCTCTGCCTTTACTTTAAAACCCTTTAAATCCAAGAGCCAAGTTTCCCCTTTTTAAATCATCCCCCTCCATAATCCCGAAAACGGTGACAACAATAACACAAATCCCGGGAAAATCTTTTAAAACCACGGGAAAGGTAGGAACCTCTTTCCCGGCTCATTTATCTTTAAAAGCATTAAATCCCCATTTTTCCAAAATCACCGTAAAACATATAATGGAGGAAATCACATATACAGGAGAAACTAATTAAAGTCTATGGGCATGCAATTTAATTTAAAAACAAGGTTCACTCACAGTACTTATTGCGACTTCCTTCCTGCTCGGAAAGCTCCTCGAGCGAAACCCTCAAACTAACCACGTAGTCGAGCCCGTCTCCCGTTCGACCAGAGACTGTACAAACAAACCATTATATTAGTCATTCCATAGTTGACTTGGTCTTTTCCTAGTTTGACCAGGAAATCCTATCTGACCACGTGTTGACCAAGTTCCTTTCTTTTTAACATCTTTTTCAACAAAACGCTTAATTCCGAATATCGACTCGAAGTTTCCGACTTCGTAATCTCAGCGTATCGACTTTCCTTACTATTTTATTAACGATAGGTTATCACATAGTAATTTTGTGGAATTACTATGGACACCCAATCAACCACCTTACCAATTTACGGGTTATGAGTCGATATTCCAGTAAGAAATCATCCGAAATATTTACAGCGCCAACTCGGTTTCTGACTAAGTTTCCTGAGTTTCCTAGAATCTCACTTAAAGATCTAGTTATCTTAACTTAACCGGTTACTAAGATTAACCTTTCCCTTTTTACTTTTATCGGTCAATCTTCCTAAAATGGTAACCTTCCAAAAAGGGAAAGTTTCCCAAAATGGAAAGTTTCCTAACATGGCAAGTGTTCCTTAGAATGGGAAGTTTCCTTAAATGGAAACTTCCTACTTACGTCCAATTTTCCGTAAATATCCTAATTAGGATTCAACTAACACTTTTTGACTCAAGCATAAAGAGGATTCGATTCCTACCTCTTCGGCATTATACTGGTTTTACTACATCATCGGAACCGTCACCGGATCCCGGTAACTTGCCGGAATTTCGCCATAACCTCCCCGTTTCCTTCGTCTCCAAGTTATCGACATTCATGCAAAACATAACAACTCCAATTCAGCAATAGGGCACAACAACAACACAAGCAACAAAACAGCACAACACACAGGAGACAACAACCCAAACTCACCTTAACTCCACCCTCAGGACAAGTTCAGTAGCTCTCCTGTCTCCTCCTCTCCAGACTGTCGACTTGTAAAACCTCCACAAACTCCCTAACAGCTGCCTCAGTCGCCACCAGTCCCTACAACTCCCTCTACCACCACCACGACAGCTCCGGCAGTACCTCCACCACTGCTCGTCGCTGACTCGAGTACAGAGGCTCCCACTGCCCAGACTCACCAACTAGGGCCTCCTCTGCCTCAGTCCCCAGTCTCAAGGCTCTTCGGAACTCCAACTGCCACCAGAACCCCCCAGAACTCCTCGTCGGAGACGAGGACTCAGAAACCCAGAAAGCACAGTGAACACAGAAAAAGGAAGAACCCGTTCAAGCTCAAATTGAACGTTTAACAACATGGAAAAGGAAGAGGAAGTGCAGAGGAGAAGAGCCTTACCTTCCACGCGCCCTAACTCCGCCTGAAACGGCCAGAATCCGGCGAAGACCGCCGCACCCCAACTAGGTCGATCTCCCTCGTCTTTGGCTCTCGGAGTGACTGGTGATAGGGGTTTTGAAGAGGAGGAGGAGAGGAAGATATTGGTAGTGGTGCGCCGGTGTGGGGCGGCGGAGCGGCCGAGAACTTGCCGGAGAAAATTGAGGCAGGGAGGGCGGAGAGAAATCGGGAGGGAGAGAGTTTACCGGGGGAGGGGAGTTTTGACCGAGTCAAAACTCTTCCCTTATTTATAGGGAATTGAACGGTCCATATTTATTCTGGAATCGATCCAACGGCCCAGATTCAAAGAAGGTGAAAAGTAAAATGGTAAATGGTAAAACTCCTTTTTTACCGGATTGATAATTAAAAGTTACCAGAAACTTCAAAAATTCGTAGAAAATAAACAGAAGCTTCGAAAAATAATCTGAAAATACCGGGAGACTTGTGTCGACACGTACTACAACATCGAGTCATTAAATCAGGTATTTGGAGAACTTTTAAAAACTCGAAAATAAACTCGAGCGATGTCTTATCAAATTACCGATCGCAATTAAAAGTCCTCGGTAACTTGTAAGCCTCTGTGAAAAGGTAACTTTTAGGTACGGGATGTTACATTTCTCAAGCGCGGAAGCCTTGAAGCCATAACACCTCTTCTTCATCATCAAGCTTTTTGAAGATCATCAAAGTGTAAATTATGCCTCTATCTTTGTTTAGTTTTCTTTACAATTTTAAGAACATAGATTCAGTTTGCATTATGGGAATTGGATGTTTGTTACGATTGTTTTGTTATTAGTAAATTTCTCATCTTTGTAAAACATGTTGAAGTTATATTAATGATGTTTTAATAAATCTGTTCTTATCAATGTATAAGTTAGAAAGAATACGTTTTTGTTTTAGTAGCTAGAAAGTTAGAATGTGTTCTAACTATCATTAGATTTCGTGCTAAGCCGCATAGGTAAGTATGAATCTCAAGTGATGGAAGCTATGTTATGAAAACGTAGACTATATGATTTAATGTTATGACGTTCATAACATGTTTTTATTCAATCTCGTTCTATAGATCTTAATAATTCATGTAGACGTTCGCATGAAATTCTTAGTTCTAGACGTTTTGTGCTACGTATAAAAGTGGAACTATAAGATGCAATGACTCATAGGCTTGTGTCTTGAGATTGTTTCTAGGTTGTGAAGTTGACAAGTTTTAGATTGTTAAGATTAAAACATGATTCTAATATGTTATCATAATTTGAGATTTTCTCTCTTTGTTGATGTGTTGAATGTATCGATCACTTGTATATATTTATAGTTTGTTTTATTTTTAGTAGGAATGATAGAAACCCAAATCAAAATCCCTAGTTTATTCCTTGTAATTATGTAAATAATCTTTGTTTTTTACTAATTTTATCATGACTTTGAATGCAGGAGCCCCTCTTAACTCCCCGGTCGTATCAACCCCTATTTATTGTTATACTATAAACGTCAAAAGAGGGTTTAGTTGTCGTGCCCCGGTTTGAGAGTGTCATTAATGCAGTAATAACGAATAAATACATTATACTTTATGCTTCTTCCAATTTTCACATAAGCAATAATGTAACAACAGAAACAATGTAACATAAGAAACAATAACTTTTATAAGAAGTATAAATCTTCAAGCCTGCCAAATTTTCCCATTGTCAATAATGTAATATCAGAAACAAGAACTTCTATAAGAAGTATAAATCTTACAAGGAGCCTTAGTACAATGAATAGTCAATAATGTAACATTAGAAACAAGAACATTTATAAGAAATATAAATCTTACAAGGAGCTTTTGTACAATGAAGTATGAACAAGAAGAAATTTGTAATTTTGTTTCCAAGAGATGAAGTAACTTTTCACTCCTTTACCCAGGTTGGAGGTTTATCATTGCCCTTTGATAAGTTGCTCCAGCATTCTTTAACCTGAAGGGCATCACCACATACTCAAAAGCTTTAGTAAAAGCTGGACATCCAAAAGCTGTCTTATGCCTATCTTTTTCTGCTACAAGAATCTAATGATAGCATGCAGTTCCATCCATAAAAGATAACATCTCGTGCCTTGCTACTGCATCTATCTGCATGTTAGCCATTGCATGGGATAAACATCCTTGGTGTAGCTTCATTTAGATCATGGTAGTCCTCACAGACTCTAATCTTGTCGTTCTTCTTGAGAACAGGTACCATATTGGATAACCATTCATTATACTTTTCCACCCTAATGATACCAAATTTCAGCATTTTATCCACTTCCTCCTTGACTGATACTTCTATGCCAACATTCATTTGTTGAGGGTCTTGTTTAACTAGCTTCTTCCCATGTGTGGTAGGTAATTGATGGCATACAAGTTCTTGACAGTCTTGGAATGTCTTCATATTTTTCTGCAAAACAGTCTTGAAATTCCAGTAACAAGTCATTGAGCCTCTTTCTCTGGTCAGGCTCTAAATACAAACTTATTGCAACCTCCATAAGACTCTCCTTTGTCCATAGGTTGATCTTCTCCATTGGATCTTTAACTTGAGGTGAAGTATCATCCAATGTTGCCGGGGTGGTAGAATAACTTCCTTCGGATCATCTTTCAACTCTAAGACATCTTCATTTATGCACTCTATTGCAGCTAGGGCCTCAGAAGTTTCATCCTCAGCGCTGACACCTCCTAAAGTTGCCACTTTGTCATAAGTATACGTCAAGCTTTCGATGTAGGATCACGAGAGCTTGCAGTTCTGTTGCTAGAATGTATGGAAACATTACTTCTCTTTGGCGATGTACGTCATGAGGCTAGGTCTGGATGAATCTTTCTTGACCTGAAATATTCCCCAATGAGTTAACTTTGAGGACGTCACCCGAAATGGTCTCCCTTTTAGTCGATGTCACTCACTGCCAAAGAACGTGTGTCCCCATTGAAATAGTAAGCATCTATCTCATTCGCATACACAAAAAAAGGTCTAGGATCTGTTTTGACCAGTTCTGCCAATTCCGTGTCTGCATTCCATAACAACAACTCCTGATGCATTGAGGATGGTACACATCTTGCTCGGTGAATTCAATCTCTTCCCAAGATGCAACTATATGGAGCAGTGCACTTAGATACGAAGAATGCTTGCACCATATCTGATGGACCAATCCTGAGTTTCAACATGATTATGCCCATAGTCTTTGTCATCTCTCCTGCAAATTTCCTTACTATCATGGATGTGTCTATGATGGATGACTTATGTATTCCCAGCATTGACATGGTTGGCACTGTGATAATGCTAACTAATGCACCTATATCAACGAGGATTTTGTTCATCTTGTTCCCAGTCACCTCTGTAATCACATACAAGGGTCTCAAGTGTTCTTTCTGAGCTGGCGTGGGTCTGATGAACATCATGTACCACTTCTTCAATTCTTCGCCAATCTCTAGAGGAACAAGTGCATTGTTATTCTGCGTTTGATTGCTTTCTAATTTATTTCCCTCACCTGAGTCTTCTTTTACCTCCTCTTGAGGCTCACTGACATGACACACTCGCTAGGATTTAGGCAAAACATATTTAGCTGATAACATATAAACCATATTACATTCCATGCTCGTGCCCCCTCTGTATCTTCTTGTTCTACAAACTGTGTCTTCACACCTCGACAAGGGATTCCTCCTTCTGAACCTTAGGTGTAGGTTCTGTGACTGGTGTCTTTTCAACCTTCCCGCCAGGTTGTTTTACCTTTGTCTCAACTAGAGACTCTCTTTTTGTACCCCTTTGATAGGTACATAGGTTATCTTAACTCGCTTTTAAGCATGTTCATTGTCTGTTTTGGAAGTGGGTGACCCTTCTCCAACCCTTAGGCCTAAACTTTCTGCAACTGGCCTTTTATTTGCATGCACATTAGGAACTTCTCTTTGGGGTCCTTTAGTAAAGACACTTTGTCGTTGACTGACCCTCTCAGGTTGTTCCCTGTTCTCCCTACCAGGTACAAAAGGCTTAACTTCTAGCCTGGCTACAATCCTTCGTAGCTGGTCTGGTGTCTCGTCCAAGTTATAGGGCTTGGCTAGATTAATTTTCAAAGCTTTCAACTTTCTCTTGGCCCTTCCATACTTTTTATGCATGTTCCTGATCTTGGTTGCACTAACCTTCACTGCTCTTCCTCTTTGTTGTACATACCAAGTATCATCTTGAATTACATTCCTAGAGGCTAGTGGAATATATGGCCTCGTCAATACATCTTTCTGAACCCCTGTGTCGGATTCGTGTGCCTTGGTTATATTAGTCCTTGCTTTCTTATACACTTCACAGTCCTAGGTCTGAAACCCACTTTCTTTGGATCCCTAGTTTCCCTTGGACTCACTGGCTGGTACTTATCACCTGGTGAATACTTGTTTTCCTTTCATGCAGTCTCTATTGCTGTCATGAACTCACTGCTAGACATTAGACGTCCATATTATACCTTGCACCTAGAACACAGAACCCTTTTGGAGGCCTCAACTATCTCCTAGCTTTGTTCCTTGGCTGGTTTCTTTTCTTCTGGTATGTCATTCGCATGTGCATCAGATTTCTTCCTTCATACCAGGTCTACCATGGCAACAGTGAAACTTACTTCTGGAGCTCCACCTGAGTATCCAGACTCGATCTCTAATCGGCTTTCATTTAACCATTGTTGCAACCTATTCTTAAGCTCAACACAATCAACAGTATCATGAGTCCACAAATTATAGAACTTCCAATATGTTTTACCTTTCGACTGTTCTTCTGTGGGAAAAGATTCCCATGGTATGTTGAGCACTTCAGCCTTAATTAATTCTTCCAGAATGGTTGTAGCCTGGCTAGCATTATAAGTATAAGCCTGAAACTTGGACTTCGGTAGGTTCCTCTTCTTACTCTTGTTCTTAAGTGGAGGCACCAAATCAACCATAGCTACTGCTAGAAAAGGATTTTCATCCACCAGAGCCACTGACTTCTCAGTCTCCATCATCAACAGTCCTAAATTAATCCAAGTCTGGATCTGATCCTTGAGCTTGACGCAGTCTGCAGTATTATGATTCCACAAGTGATGATACTTACGGTACTTCTTTCCTCATAGCTGCTCTAGTGTTGGTAATGGACCTAAGTCATCTTTATTTGTGTCATGAGCTCATCCAATATATCTGGTGCTTTGCTCACATTGTAAGTGTATGCTGGGTATTCTGGCTTCGTGAAGGCGACTGAAATCTTGATTGGTTCACGCATCACCTTCAGACTCCAAGCCTTGACTGGATCTTTACTTGACAACTCCATCGCTGCCACTTCTATATCCTCATACTGATCCTCCACACAAAAAGTAGGTGGCTAATAGAAAGGATCCATATGGGAGTATATTGAACTAACAGTCTTGTGTCTCATCAATCTGAACCGTGGTTTCAACACTCTAGGAATATATGTGCCTTAAGACGCATTTACTTGTTCATCAATGTCGCTTAATACCCTCTGATAACTTCCAACCTTGTTCATCAAGTCTGCCATGCTAGAGAACTGCATGCCATGGTGCTTCAACCTTTGTATACTCCAGACCTTTAACTGTCAGGCGAATATCATCCCGTTCATCCAGCAATGACATGCATTTTGCCTGTTAGATTTTAAACCTCTTGAGAAACTCCACAACAGTTTTTATAGGTTTTTGATACATAGAAGTAAGAGATGATAAATCAACCTTTGGGTTAACTATACCAAGTTGTTCTACAACTAGTTGGGAACCGAGCATGGCGCCAACTTGGTATACAATGTTAGGGCTGAACCAGAAAGAGAAGAGCCAAAAACTCTTAGCTTTAGGTTGAATTGTTCCAGTAGGACCACATTCGCCTTGAAACCTAAAGATATGAGTCGCAGCGTCCTCTGATCCTTCCCCTGAAAAGGTGGTAAAACGAATCTGCTTGTATTCCTTTGGCCACTCAACATTCACGACATGATGTGGGAAAGGACTTGTGTAAATCATATTTTTCGCCGGTGCAACTTGTACTCTCATCATCTCCTAGACTCCCTGGGCTACAACATCCATATCAGTCACTGGTGGATTCGCTAGCTTTCCTACCTTAGCGTCGCCTTTTCTTCTCTATACATATCAAACTCCCGAGTCTTCACGGGTTTTCCCGACTTATCTCTTGGTATATGCACTATGACCTTTGTTGTTCCTATTATTTTCAGGTCCAACTCGTCGCAATTCAGAGCTCTGAAACCACTCTCGGCAAAGCTACCAGTTTCCTGCTGGGTTTTGTCTCCTCTTAGGATTTGACTCATGGCCCTTGACACTGCTTGCGCAAGCCGGTCCATTGCGTTTTCCAATTTGCTCATGCTTGTGTCTACTGTGGTTTCGAGTTGACCTATTCCCGCATCTGTTTCTCCATTGCTTTCCTAAAGTGCACTGACTGTGGTCGACACCTCGTCGAGCTATTGGTTCGAAACTGGTTTGTCTATTCCAGATGCTCCAGTCATCGTTTCTTTTTTGAAACACTCTTCAACTATTTTAATATCTAAATATGTGCACGTCAAAGGGTTATGGGCCTTGAGTTACGAATGTTTCGGTAAGGAACACTTTGTGTGTTGCCTGTTGTAGGGATCTTCTGACGCAATCTTCCCTACTGACTAGTCCCGCACGGGCATGCCAATGTTTAGCTATAGAAATTAAGTGCTGGCGTGCCAACGTTTCTAGGTTCAGCGTGACCGTCTTGTCTTGATCTTGCGCGTTTTCCTTCCTTGACTTCTTCTTCTTCAGACGAATGCTGGTTTTTCTAATCAAACCTAGAATTTTCCAAGGTGCTTAAATAACAAAAATAAAAGTATATGGACTAAGGATTGCTCCTTAGAACTGGGTTGACGGGTTTGTGCTCTTGCTTGAAGCTTTATGAACTTGGGGTGGACATTCGCTCCATGGAGGCTTTGGTGAGTGATGCGGGATTTGCTTTAGGGGAGACTTTGGTAGTGTTATTTTGAGAAGGATGTTCCCTTGAGAGGTTTTTTGTTTGAATTGTGTGCTTCTGGGGAGGCTTTTGACTGCAGAGTATGCAAGTTCGTTGATTGAGTTGGTTGTGTCTCCTTCATTCGCCGACCCCTCTAGTTATAGAAGAACACTTCTAGAGTTCACGAATACTTTTTCACCAAGGCAATCAGATTTTCTTTCATGATTTAGGCAAAATACTTTTGTAATTGATCTCTCAAATGATCTTCACAACCTTCAGCCAGTAATTATCTAATATTCAGATTCTATCTAACACTTAGATCACAAGTAACTGATTCAAAGACTCAATAATTTAAAAATATAACTTAGACCCGAACAGAAAAATTATACACTCATCTTCTAATTTTTAATTTCAAAAAAATATTAATTGTAACTAATGCTTTCAAAAATGTTACATGCCTTGAGAGTCTAACAGAGGGGTGTGATTTTAATTGTTATTTTATATATACAAAATGTTCCCAAAAATTAATATAATCGCCCATTTTTTCTTAAAAAGCGTAATTTTAGCAAAAAGAAAAAGATTAAAAGAAAAATGAAAATGAAAACGCGTTAAAAGCGCGTAGCGTCGTTATAACGCGTCCAACGTCTATAAAAGAGAGAGGGAGAGAAGAACTAAACACTTTCTTGCTCTCCTTTCAATTTGGCTCTCTGAGACTCTGACCGACCGACCTCTGTGGTTTCTCTGAATTACGAATTGAGAGACGCTCTCTCTCGCTCTGCATTTTTTGTGAGATTTTCATTTCTTGTTTTTGATTATTGTTGTTTCTTCTTTCAATTTCAATTAGGGTTATTTCAATTCAATTAGGGTTTCGTCTGTCTATTTCAATTAGAGTTCCAGAATGGGTGTCCGGTTCGGTTTAACCGATCCTATTTCATTGGATTTTCCTGCTGCTGTTGACGCGGTGAAATCCAACCAGATAGAGTCGATCCTGCGACAGAATGATTGCTATGCCACCCGCCAAGAACGGGTCGCCATCGATGGGGTTTTAGGGTTTCTAGACCAGGTTGTGAAGACCTGGGTCGATAATGTTTCTAGGGCCAAGGGTTTCCCTGTAGAATCAAATGCTAGAGTTTTTACTTTTGGCTCTGTTCGGTTAGGTGTTCATGGTGCTGGTGCCGACTTAGACACACTCTGCGTTGGGCCCGTTTATGCTTCTAGGGAAAATGATTTCTTTGGCAAGTTGTTTTCGATGTTGGAGTTGACTGATCAAGTCACTGAGTTGATTGCCGTGCCTGATGCTTATGTGCCTGTGATCAAGTTTAAGTTGAATGGAGTCTTGGTCGATCTCGTCTATGCTAGGCTCTCTCTTTCTGTTGTTCCTGATGATTTGGATTTGTCCAATGATTCTGTTTTGTCATGTGTCTGCCCTCACGATGAGCAGTCCATTCGTAGCCTTAATGGTAGCCGAGTTACTGACCAGATTCTTAGTTTAGTCCCTAATGCGCGAACTTTTCGCACCACATTGAGGTTCATTAGGCTGTGGGCAAAGCGTCGTGGTCTTTATTCCAATGTTGTTGGATTTCTGGGTGGTATCAACTGGGCATTGCTTGTTGCTCGCGTATGCCAACTTTACCCTAATGCGTATCCTAATTTGATAGTGTCTCGCTTTTTCAGAATCTATTCGGAATGGCGCTGGCCAAATCCAATATTACTTTGCGAGATCAAACATGATGGGCCTTCCTTTCTTGAACGGCAGGTGTGGGATCCTAGAATAAATCCAAGGGATAGGTTCCATGTGATGCCTATAGTTACTCCTGCTTATCCATGCGTGAACTCTAGTTACAATGTCTCCTCCACTACTCTGTGCATCATGCATGAGGAGTTCAAGAGAGGATATGAAATCTGTAGGGCTATGGAAGCAGGACATGAGGCTAATTGGCATACCCTATTTGAATCGTATCCTTTCTTTAAAGAGTATAAGATCTACTTGCAGATTGCCATCAGGGCAGGGGATGCTAATGACTTCAGAAAATGGAAAGGCTGGGTTGAGTCTCGTCTACGGCAATTGGTATTGAAGATTGAGAAGCATGCATCGGGCATGTTGCTGTGTCGCCCACTTCCAGGGGACTTTTCAGAAAAGTCCCTACCTTTTCATAGTTCATACTTCATGGGTTTACAACATAAACAAGGAGTTCCAGTCAATGAAGGTGAGCTGTATCAGTTAAGGGGTTGTTTTGATGAATTTAAATGCTCCGTGAATGAGTATGCGTCAAAGAACATTGGAATGGAGATATGTGTTTCCCATGTAAGACAGAGTGACTTGCCCAGTTTTGTATTTCCTGGCGGTTTGCGACCTTCAGGTCTATCTGAAGGAGCTAGGGAGAGAAAGCAATGCTCTTATCAATCAGGAGGTTCTGGGAACATTGCTCAACTAGATAGGTTCTGTGAAGCTAAAGCAAGTGTTCGAGGTGGAGCAGGTTTAGGTCAGAAGAGAAAGAGAGTGGATAGCGTAGAGACCGACTCTGCTAGGTTTAGGTCTTTACGTCCCTATCGAAATGCTCCATCTCAAGAATTGCTGAGGTCCAATCAACTCATACATGGGTATTGAGTCATGTCTTCTCATGGGAAATTTGGTATGCGTTTGACTTAATGAAGTGGCCCGTAACTCCATATGTTATCAGCATCTTTAGCAATCCAATAATATAGAGGCTTGAAAGTTTGCACCTTCTGTGTGAAACTAAATTGACTAGGTTTGCTATATAATTCCCCATGGAATGGTTTTTTGTGTCTTAGGTGCAAGCTTTTTGTGAAATGCATATTAATGCTGTGGGTGTCTAATGGCTTGAAAAAA
This sequence comes from Comarum palustre, assembly GCA_951800085.1. NCBI lineage: Eukaryota > Viridiplantae > Streptophyta > Magnoliopsida > Rosales > Rosaceae > Comarum > Comarum palustre. Next base: position 7,873,625 of record OX637580.1, read on the forward strand.
AACTCCTGTGTATTCAGGTTCATACAAGTTCAGTATCTGAAGCTTGGTAAGTGTTTTACTAGGTTAAAGGATTTGAAGATCAAAAATCAGTTGAAATTAATTTTAATTGGAGCTACAAGACTGTTGAGTGGTGAGTACTGAGTAGTCTATGTTCCTTATAATTGTCGCCTGTTTTGTCTCTTACTATGAAATGTATTTTTGCTTCTTTGTATCAATATCATAAGCAACTTTTAAGTTTTTTTGTTTGAAACTGATACTGAATTTGAGGGACCTTTTGGTATTAACTGTTATTGATTGTTATTTATTGTTAATGTACCCCGCTTTCTCTATTCAGAAGATCAAATCTAAAAGCTTTTGTATGTGTACTTATTTACTGATGTCTATTACTGATTTAAATAATAGCCAAGATTCCAAATATACAGCATATATACATTGATTGGTAAGTGTACACAGAATCCTGACAGCTTCATTCAAACACCAGAAAATAATCAAAAAACCCCAGACACAAAATCAAATCCTGGTTCATTTACACCAAAAATCTGTCCCAAACACTATTCTCATTCAAAAATCAAACCCTTCTAGTGGGTCATTGATTCACTAGAATTCTTGAACTATGAGTGGCTTGATCCCTCTCCAAGCAACCCGTACAAATATCCGGGTGCAGCCGCAAAAATAAATAAACACATCTCATCCATATATTAGTTCATAAATGGAATCAAAAAGTGTCCCTATGTTAATTACTTAAAGTTTCATGTTTAAAGCTTAGTTTGTGAAGCTTGGTATGTGTATATAGTAGGGACATGAGACTATTATACCCTCCCCATCTCATGCTAAATATTTCATCACTTATCTGTTTCTTGTTTTCTACAAAATGTAAGAGCTCATGACCTATGCACTAGGATATATTTATCTCTCAATAAAGGTTGTGACCTCTTTACCTCATATGTCGAGTATATACTTCCACAAAATTCCTATGGCCTGACCCTGATCTTTAATTGATAAACAACCGTTCAATATGGAGCAGGTTCAGATCAGGAGAGAAAGAGAGAGAATGGATAATGTAGAGACCAACTCTGCTAGGTGCACCAAGTCTGTTTGTTCCTATCGAAATGTTCCGGCTGAAGCATTGCTGATGTGCAATCAACCATAGTTGAGGCTCATACATGGGTATAATTTAAGTTAGTTGAGCAAATGATCATGTTTAATCCTGTATTACTTTGATATTACTCTCCTATGAATAATGACACAGGACTACCTTAGATTGATCTCTTCTAAGAAACTAGTTGGTTAGAGTTTGATTTACATTTTATTACTAGAAGAACAGCACTTATTACACAATCATAAAAATCTTTGTTTTCTTGAGTTGATAAGCTGTAGTTCGTTTCTGCTTTGCTTGTTTTACCCTATTCAGAAAATGTTCAAAATGTTGTTTTTGTGAATGTTTTTATTGAAATGTGATTGAGAAAGAATCATTATAGAGGAAATGTAGGGTTTTCTTGAGTTGCTATTTGAAGATCAGTATCAGTTTGGAATTTTGATTATATGTTTTTGGGTGTGTAGGTTTTTGGGGGCACTCATACTTTCTGATAAGTATAGTTGTGAGGTGTTGGAGCAGGAATGTATTGGAGAATGAGGTGGGATGTGTGAGACTTTAGAAGATAGGGTTGTTGTATGAAACCTTAGCTGGTAGTGTAGACGGCCTCTTGGTAGACCTGGTTAGGATACTGAGAGGTATGGTTAAATGGTTGATATGACACCAGCAGGTTAATTGAGTTACAAAATGGCATTCACAGTGTCATCTTTGGAAGTGGGTTCTGTTTAGGTTCTTTGGAAGTGGCTTAAGAGACTGCTCACCAAATGTGTAACTGAGTTGGTTTGGAACATCAAGAAGGTTTAGTTATAAAGATAGCGAGCGTAGCTATAGGTTGTTATTGCTTCTAGGATGTTCCAGGGCCTTGGATAGTTAGTGGTTACCTTGAGAATATACTTGTTTATGGTACTTTATTCCCAAAATGCAGAATTGAGGACTTCTGACCAATCTAGTCCCACTGTTTGAATGCAAGTGTTTCAGACTGAGTAAATGATCCTGTGTTACTTTGAAGTAAAACTCAAAAGTTAGGACAAGAATAAACGTTTACAGTTCATTTTCAGGTTGTGGACAAGCACTTGAGCATATTGGCAAAGCAACATTTAGAGATACATTTTATGAAGATCAATGCTCAGGAAAGTGTACATTCTTAGCGGAGCAGCTCAAGATTGTTGTTCTTCCTACCCTTGCCCTTACTATTAATGCCAAAGTGGATGATTATGTGGAAATTTACAAGGACTTGCACTATGTGTCATGAAAGAAGTTGGATTTGATGAACTGCAAAGACGACTTCAGTACAGAAGATCTAGATGAGAGGTTGGCTAGAGCTCAAGTCACTTCTTTTTTGAAAGGTGAATCGTCTTTCAATGTGTGGTGCGAAAACCAGGAGTGTGGCAAAGCAACACGACTGTCATTAGATTCAGAGTAAAACCCTGTCTCATTATAGGTATCTTTGTTTATTTTGGAAACTGGAGCCTTTTATGCTTCATATAAATGATGAGATGTATTGTTGCCTGTACTTGTATGATATGTTTGAGACTTACATTCATCATCTGGATGGTATTCACATTAGTTTGGTTCTTGTGCTAGAGAATGTGATGGGCAGAAGATCACTAAGCCAAAGCCATTAATTAAAATGAGTAATTTCATTCCTTTTTTGTGTGAAAGAATTAAATTGAGTACTTTGATGATTCCATTCTAGGGGTGGCTATGTGTTTGTTGGTGATTTGACATCTACTTGGAATGCTTTGACTTTGCTTTTATAGAGATAATTGTAGAGTATTTGACATGAGTGTCGAATATTGGCTGGTTTCTTAGTTTGTAACTTGATTATTGATCTGTGTACATAACTAACCTTGCCTAGTGAAGAAATTTCAACATGCTTGAGCTTGTATCATTTTAAGATTGTAGGGTTTAGATTATCGATTTCTTCTACCAATCTGTGACCTGCCCTCAAATTTTGACACAAATCTTAGCATTTATACCACTCTGCTGTGTCTTCAATGATGCTGTCGTACCAGCTTCGTGTGCAGGACATATCATATGTTCATGCCAAACACACAAGTGGCTTTAGAGTTTGGAGTGTGCTAGTGTTGGAGATGGTTCATCGTCATGGAGTAGTGATGCACATTGATCTCTAACATAGGAGAAAGGGACAAGTACATGTTGATACCAAGTGGTTAGTGTTGAACCATACCATTGTTCCTTACACAAGACCAGTTGCTGTGAAATTCATGTATATCTGGTTCTCTTATTCTCTCATTTATCTTGGATCTTTGAATCAACTATTCCTTGAAAGATCAGTAAGATATTTTTGTTTTCCAATTTCAAAACTCGAGATGGATTTGAAAATTGTTACATCACAATGAATGATGAAATGATTCAATTCACCGTTCAGTGAATGATGGAATGAACACTGTTGGATCAATATTCACTGAGAAATTTTTTTCATCATTTTGACGTGTATTCTTTATCTTCAGCTTAATGCTTCTTTTTTTTCTTATGTAAAAGGAAATGCTTTAAAGAAGGGAAACCAAAGTTTGCAATGTGAAACAAGAGTCTTGGAAGCTTTCTTTGGGACCATATTGCCTAATTTCGGTCATTGAAGCAAGAGTTCTAAAATTGGCTAAAGCATCGGCTACAAAGTTACTCAAAACACTTTTTGATATGGATGCAGACGGAAGATCCTACATATTGCAGTGATTATACTCGACTTAATGAAGGGCTTGATTTTTTCTTTGGTCTGTGAGGGGCTTAGTTTTTAGACGTCTTTTTGCTCACTATTGTTAAACCAAATGTTGGACTTGTATCTGCAAAATATACAGAAAACTGGTACAATGCATGCAAAGGCAAATTAAACTTACCTCAATGTTTCTTGCTTGGTCTGTTTGCCTTTGCCAAAATATGTGTTTCTGTATATCTTCCTATCTTGGTGTACCAGTGATGATCTGATATAGAATGAAAAGAAAAAGTAGCACATCTAGACAATCTGGTACCTCATGTAATTATTGGAGCAATTACAACCTCTTCTAGATTTCTACCATGGAGGGAATGCTATAGATGCAGAGATGGAAATGAACCCTGCTCGTCTTGTTAGCACGCCTTACCAAGGCCTCAAGGAACAGAGTGACTAAACTATTCTGGAGAGTGAAATTCAGCTGTATCAAGTCCTGTTCTATATTTTTACGGAAGAGGTTTTTGAGGGTGTTTCTTTTTATATTTCAGAAGAAAAAATCCACCAACGCTCACCACTGTTTTGTTTCACATATATCAAGTATCCAGTCACTTGTCAAGTGCTAGATGGCACTGGCTTGGCATGGGAAAAACTGAAAAAGACGACGCTAAGGCCCGATGAGAACATGCACATTATTACAATTTGTTTGTTGACAGAACTGAAAAGAAACTCAAATCTGTCAAAAACTTATCGAGGAAGACATTTCAGAATCTCAAAACATCACAACAAGAATACCAGCAACAAAAAGCCATCGGTGAGCAAGCAAATGAAAGAAGTCATGCCGAGCATCAACAGACCCAGGCTGAATCCCTATTTCTGGCGATTCCCAAATTCTACATTCTCCTGATTAAGGGGCAGCATTTCCTCAAGCGGCCTCAGCCAAATTTTCAGTTGTACTGGATTCTTCAGGCCTGTCAAATTTTCAGTCAATAATGTAACATCAGAAACAAGAAATTTTATAAGTATAAATCTTACAAGGAGCTTTAGTACAATGAAGTATAAATAAGAAGAAATTTGTAGTTCTGTTTCCAAGAGATGAGGTAACTGTTCACTCCTTTACCCAGGTTAGGAGGTTTATGAAATGGGAACAGGCTCTCAACCAAATTTTCAGATGTACTGGATATTTCCCTATTGCTAGGGTGTGATTTGGTTTCTTATCTCTACTTTTGAATCCTGTTGGAACTAGAAGACTTTGTTTTTTTGTTTTCCATCAAGGAGTCTGCACTGGTGCATAAAGGCAATCTACAAGTTGTAGACATTGTATTTGCAGCATATATCATGGATAAAATATGCTCATAACAATATCCTGATGATGACGATGTGTGAAATATGAGTCAAATAACATTAAAATTATCCCACAAGACATAAGTTAAACAACAATTACAACAATATTGATAACAAACCCTCATATGTTCGTGATCATCACCATCCATTCAGAAGTGTCTGTGTGTGCATGAGAGAGTTTAGTTGGAAGTACAACATTATGAATTCCTACTGAGACATGAAAGCATAAACAAAGTTACAAGTTTCTACCTTTGAATTCCTTCCCCGACTTCCATCCTGAAAAAGCTCTCAATCTTCACAGGTGATCCAACTTCCTTGGACAGCTTATCTAATTGTATCTGTAATATAAATTTGTCACACAACAGTCGGCAAGTGCCCCACATTACATGGTACTATTTCAACTTAGAAATTACAAGTTCATCACACTTATTGCAGTACCTTGTATTACAAATAAATACTCCATGCTAATTTAGGTTTGCAACTAAAACTTTTACCATTGGTGCAGTTAGTGGAATACTTCTTTTCCCCTTTTTAGTTTTTATTAATGTTTTTTAGAAGGATAGTGTAGTCAGTAACAGACCTAAAAACAAGAAAACTGACTTAAGCATAACAAACTATCAGCTTCTTCAATTTTTTTTGTTAAAACATGTTTACTTCATTTCTAAACGTTAGTTATTTTTAGATGATAATATAGATTTTTACCTTTACATTTACCGAATCGTCCACAATAAACTTCTGCTCCATAAGAACAACTTCCTCGTAGTATTTACGCAAACGACCTTCTACTATTTTATCTATGGCCATCTGAGACTTACCAGTACTTTGAGCCTGACATCAACAGGAAACAAAAAGAAAAGGTGTTACCACAGGCATGTAGGGAAGTTATAAGCAGTATGTGATTAAAATACTGCCAAGAAGCTATTATATTATTTCTCTATACCTAAACAATTAATAGACATAGGCTAGATAAGGTGGCAAGAGAATGATAATGAAGCTCAAAGTGAAGTACAGCAAAAGTCCGAAAGAACATGCAATGCTAGAATCATATTTGTCATTTAATTAGTGTCAATTGTCCTAAAAGAAAATTTTGGGGGGGGGGGGAATTGTCCTACAAATTCGTCAAGATGTTGCCATTTTTCTTTAGTGGATGTAGTCCCTTGGTCGTGGCCAGATGACTTTGGTACCATTGTTGCAGGTCTTCAGAGATTTCTGTGGAAATAGGATCGTGAATGCTTTCACAAATGAGACTTGTATGTTGTTTCATTGCAAGGAGGATGGAGTCTTTCAAAGTTCGAGATTACTAGCCCATAGCCATTATGCAGCAAATGCAAAATTTTTGATATTGAGAATTTAATACAGGCTTTGAAAGCATGACCATAAAATCACTTCCATTCTGTAATGGGAAAAGAAGGCTTTGAGGCATCATGGGAAGATGGGCTGCGGGTTGCCAAGGTCTAACATCTCAAAGATAATCAGTGGGGGCCTAGTTGGAAAGTTTGGACGAGGATTGTGTCAAGGTGATCCTCGTCACCTTTTTAGTCAGTACCAGTGGATATGCTGAGCATGCTGGTCTATAGAACAACAGCTAATTAAAAGGATGTGACTGGGACTGATCAAGGGGGGTGAAAGTATCAATTCTTCAATTTGCATACAACAGCATCCTTTTGTATATCCCATGTAAAGAAAAATAAGACAAACTATTAGCTGGACTAAATAAAAATTGCTACCAGAAGAGGGGTAGGGGTGACAAGGTTACGTGCTGGGTAGCGCAGCGCATCTGTTTTGGGGCAGCCAAACGGAAGGCGTGAATGCAAAATTCCCACAGAATGATCTGTCGGACAGAGGCTAGGGCTGCTTCCTTCCCACCGCGTCCTGAGAGGCGGTAGTTTACCCTGTGGCGGATGTCAGCCGTTCGAGTCCACTTATCTCCAACTCGCCAATTTAGCGGATACAAAGCAAGAGTAAACTCGAGTCTCAACACTCAATCACTGAATTTGGATGAAAGGTGCAGATAAGTGAAATAAAAGATCTAGGGCTGCTTCCTTCCCACCGCGTCCTGAGAGACGGTAGTTTACCCTGTGGCAGATGTCAGCCGTTCGAGTCCGCTTACCTCCAACTCGCCAATTTAGCGGATACAAAGCAAGAGTAAACTCGAGTCTCAACACTCAATCACTGAATTTGGATGAAAGGTGCAGATATGGAAAATATCCGGGAATTCCTTTTGTGTGTGTGGGAGGGGGGAATGAATTAAAAGGCTTCAACTTCCTAGAATCTGGTGCTAGGATGGTTGGAAGGATATCCAGGTTTGAGTATAAAAGGGCAGGGGGAAGCCATTTCAGTTTCCGTTTTCATTCTGATGATTGGCCAAATATGAAGTGTCTCTAAATTTTCCAGATTTAGTGTTCAGCATAGTGCCTACAGGGCTAGCCACTGTGGCATGGTCAACCATATCCTTGGGTGAGAAGTAGAGATTGGAAAAAAGAAAGTAAAACTAAAGAAAAAGAAAGATATCAAACAAAAACAAACCAACGATAAAATGGCCTCCTAAAGAATCAGCAGATCCACAGCAAATAGCCTCCTTAAATTGAAATTCTACTAGATATCTATATCAAACATGTTATTGAGTGCATTGACTGGTTTAATATAACAGATTGTTTCATGCCTAAGATAGAGTAAAGAGCCATTTATTATGGAAAACAAGATATTACCAAGTACCTGAGACTTGAGAATTTCCCGTTCACTCTCTAATGCATCAGAAGAAACAAGTTCCTTTGTTAAGAATAAAGGCTTTGCAGCTACCACATGCATTGCCAATTCAGACCCAATGCGTTGGATGGCGTCCAACTGAGCATTCTTGTCATCTACCTCAAGAGATAAAATCCCAGCAATGCGACCCAAACCTGTAATTAGATAAATGAAGACCAGTTGTGAATTTGTGATGCTCTTTCAAATATCTTCTGGCAACATAAGCTTAAGATAGGATCTGAAATATCAGAACATATGTGCACCACTTTTAAAAACAAGAACGCTACTTTCTACAAAAGGAAAACAAGTGGTCCTAGTTGTGTACCTGGCTGGGGACTTGCATGGAGATACGTGGAAACAACACCATGTGAAGCTGTAGGCATCAGAAACCCCCTTCTAAGTTTAATATTTTCTCCCATTATTGCAGCTACTTCTGTAATGGCATTCTGAACAGTTGTTTCTCCACTAATTTTTGGGTGTTCAAGATTTAACTTCAAGTCCTGACAATTATGTAATAACTTAAGATTAACTTTGCAGGGGGGGCAATTTTTTTAGGTTTTAAATGTGACTGGAATTTAGCCAACTCAATAAATAGGCTTACCACACAGTTCACCAATATACAATGGAAGAATCATCAAGATCTCTGATTTCAGTTATTACATTAAAGTTTCAAAATGGAGTGAAATTGCTACAGGATATCTAGATTTATAGATTTGGGAGTCAAACTATCATGTTGTTCTCAACTTCTGAAATATTCTATAGACAAATACTAAATAAATAGGCTTACTACACAGTTCACCAACATATCTCTGATTTCACTTATTACATTAAAGTTTCAAAATAGAGTAAAATTGCTACAGGATATCTAGATTTATCAAGATTTGGGAGTCAAACTAGCATGTTGTTCTCAGCTTCTGACATGATCTATAGCCAAATACTCTTCATTTTTGACAACTAATGCATTCTTTTCTTGAATCAGCTTCTCAACTTCATTAAACAGAAACATCGCCTACCTACTCCATTCACAGATATCAAGGCAGATAAAATGCTCTTAGTTCATGGTGATACTCATTACATACTTTTAACTAGTTCAAGGATTCACTCTGTAGGAAGGTTATTGAAAAACATTATCATGCTGAAGCCTAATGCAATAATAAGTAGACTAGGATATCTGAAAACAAGATTTAAATTAAAAGACAAAAAACAATGCATTATCCTCACCTTTAAATGTTCTGAGACAATGGGAATGGCCCCAGGAACCTGATGAGAAGAGCCTTCAACCAGCAAAGCTTTCTTTGCCAGAGCTAATGCCTAGAATGCAGTGTGAGCTCCAGAAATAAATACATGCAATCATCATGAAGAATAAAAAGGGCAATGAAGACTATAAAGAGGTAATAAAACATGTGATAATAAAAAATAAAATAAAACTGTATTTGATAAACATACACACCCATATAAAGTAAAAACTAAGACTAACCAAGTATTGAAAGATTTCATTTCTAGCAACAAAGTCAGTCTCACAGTTGAGTTCGATTATGGCAGCTGTGCTCTCGTTCTGAGCCAGTGCAAGCAAACCCTCAGAAGCCATTCTCGATGACTTTTTTGATGCCAAAACCTTCCCTCTTCTCCTCAATTCCTTCAGTGCATCCTCTGCATTTTACGAAAGAGTAACCAAATCTTTTTTACAATGCAAAAGGCATAGAGGTAATATATGTGGGCATCGTTAAGAAAAGGACACAAAATATACCGATTTCCCAATTGCAATCAATGAGAGCAGCCTTGACATCTTTGATAGGAGCACTGGTTCTCTGCCTCAGTTGCTTTATAAGACCCATTTGGTCAGCAGACGACGACGCTCCCACGCTCAACCTCCTGACAAGAAAGAGAGCAGAGCCACATTGGGCAGTGGCAAGCCTCAAAGGAACCGAGGCTTGGGTCTCGGTGAACTGAGAAATGACAGCTCTTTTGTTTGAAACACAGGTAGAAAAGCCTCGGCCATTAGATGTAGTTGAGTATCTGTAACTACACAAAATTGAACCAAGGGACCGCTTTGCACCTCCACCAAAAGCCATGATGCTAATACACCCCAAAACTCTCTCTTTCTCTACAATCCAATATGTGAGCTTCAATCAGACAAACGGGTTTGATGAACAAAAACCAATCCCTCAATCCAATACATGAACAAAGAAACTCATTTACGACCACGAGCAATGGCAGGCATGCTTCATATTTGGTATCAAAATAATTAAAACCAATTTCAGTCAAAACCCAACAATGAGCAAAGGGTAAGGTGCACATTGGAGATGATGAACACAAAGGTATGCAACAGTATAATAAAATGGGATCAACAATCCCAAATGGGTGGAACCAAGAACAAGAATCAGTCCAGAGACCACAAAAGGAAGAGTTTGACATTACCTTCAATCTCCAGAAGCTCTGTTTTTATGGATGCGACTCATGCGATGTTCAGGGTTTATGGTTTTATTGATTTTTTTGGTCACTAACGGGGGCTCTAGAACCAGCGGCTTTTGGCGTCGGGGGAGTCTAATTGCACCTGTAACCAAATCTACTGTATACCTTTATAAATTTTTGTAAAAATTTAATTATCATTTTGTCGTAAAAAATAAAAGAATAAAAATTACCGATCTGGTGGATCAAACTTCCCAAAAATAGATTATAGTTTATTTCGAGAGAACATCAGAACTATGAAACCAGAAAAGCAAAAAAAATAAGAACAAAGAGTCTTTTTTTAAAGAGTCTGAGATAAGAACTGTAGCGATCACATAAAATTAGATGAATTTATTTGTTTTTCAATAATAGAATATTAGATGAATTGCATACCGGCCATTATCTTATTGGGAGTTTTTCAATGACATTTACAAATCTGGAAATACATGATTGTTTGAATAGAAAAGCACGTACATGAACTCATATTCTGGAACAAAAGGAGCAATCTGATTATTGATTTTTTGTAAGACTTCAAAACAAGGTCTAGGATAATGTTTTTGTATCTTATTCTTCTCACTAGAAGGTATATTTATACAAGTACATGTCTACAACCCTAATACAATTAGGTTAGGAATCAATTACCGTAACCTCTAAGGAAAGAAATCTCAAACTTATTTACATTCCTATTTCAACATACATTCCTATTTCAACATACATTCATATTTCAACACTCCCCCTCAAGTTGGCGCATAGATATCAAACATGTCCAACTTGCTAACGAACTTCGAAAAAATCTGATATGAAACAGCTTTGGTGAGAATGTCTGCGAGTTGATCCTCTGATCTTACCTTCGGTATTTCAATAATTTTTTCGTCTAACTTTTCTTTGATGAAGAACCTATCAACCTCCACATGCTTGGTCCTGTCGTGTTAAACGGGATTAGCTGAAATTTCACATGCAGCTTTGCTATCACTATACAACTTCATCGGCTCATTTGGACCACAACCTAAATCATTCAACAACAATTTAAGCCATAATAATTCGGTAATACCTAATGCAATACCCTGATATTCTGCTTCAGCACTTGATCGAGCCACAACATTTTGTTTCTTGCTTCTCCACGTAACAAGATTCCCTCCCACAAACGTGAAGTATCCCGATGTTGAGCGTCTATTATCTATCGCTCCTGCCCAATCTGCATCTGTATATGCCTCAACTTTCAAGTGACCGTTCTTTGAAAATAATACTCCTTTTCCAGGAGCTGACTTTACATATCTCAAGATACCCATTACAGCATCCATGTGTTGTTTTCCTGGTGCGTGCATGAACTGACTCACCACACTCACGGCATAGGCCAAATCCGGTCGTGTATGAGTCAGGTACATCAGTCTTCCCACCAACCTCTGGTATCGGCCCTTATCACACGGCACTTGATCTGGTTCAATAGATAATTTTAATCCTTCTTCTAAAGGCATATCACAGGGTTGACATGCCGATATTCCCGTTTCTTGTAATAAATCCAGGGCATATTTCCTTTGTGACAGAAAGATGCCTTCTTTTGAGCGTGAAACCTCAATTCCCAAGAAATACTTTAGAGTACCAAGATCTTTCATCTTAAACTCTTGAGATAAGTACCTTTGGAGCGCCTTTCGCTCATCATGATCATCACCTGTCACCACCATATCATCCACATATACAATGAGAGCTGTAATCTTACCACCTCTTCGTTTTAGGAATAAGGTATGATCAGAATTACTCTGACTATATCCAAATGCTCGCATGGACTTTGCGAATCTTCCAAACCATGCTCTTGGGGATTGTTTCAGACCATATAATGCTTTCTTCAAGTAACACACCTTGTTACTATGTTCCATAGGTTTGTTTGACCCTGGTGGGAGGTCCATATACACTTCTTCAGTCAACTCACCATGCAAAAAATCATTTTTCACATCAAATTGTTGCAAAGGCCAGTCAAGGTTTGCAGCAAGAGATAGAAGAACACGGACTGTGTTGAACTTCGCGACAGGAGCAAACGTCTCATCATAATCAATCCCATATGTCTGCGTGTAACCTTTCGCCACTAATCTTGCCTTGTATCGTTCAATTGATCCATCTGATTTGTGTTTCACTGTATAGATCCACTTACACCCACCCAACTGGCTTCTTCCCACTTAGTAATTCAACAATCTCCCATGTAGCATTCTTTTTCAGGGACTTCATCTCTTCATCCATGGCTGCCTTCCACTTTGGATCGGCTAATGCTTCCTGCACACTGTTAGGAATAGACACAGAAGATAATTGATTCACAAAAGACTTATTTGATTCAGACAACTTATGGGTTGACACATAATGACTCATGGGATATCTAACTTTACTAGTCATGTCTGGTATATATGTAGGTGCTGGTATACCCCTATTAACTCGAGTGGGGAGTACTCGTTGTGGACCTTCATGCTGAGTCTGCAGCTCTTGGGGAGTTGCCAGGTCAAGCTCAGGGTTCGGTAACGGATCTTCCACTGGTTGTGATACCTCGTCTTCCACATTAGGGGCATCTTCCACATGTGGAAGATCATCTTCCACATTAGGATCATCTTCCATATTATCCTCACTCGTATCCAAAACATCACCCATGTTCTCCATAACCTCAAACACTGGATCATAAGTAAGAGTCTGAACTTCTTGCCTATGCTCCCCCTGACGAGAAGACTCAGGTGGGAAATACATAACTTCTTCATGAAACACCACATCCATTGTCACGTGCATCATCTTACTTGGCGGGTGGAAGCACCGATACCCTTTTTGGTTTGCGGCGTACCCAACAAACACACACCAAAGGGCACGTGGCTCCAATTTGCTCCGTTGATGCTTGTGAAGATGGACATAGGCTTCACAACCGAACACATGAGGAGGTAGCTTTGTCGTGGCAGGAGTGTTCACCAAGTCACTGAGGGTTTCCAACGGTGTCTTGAAGTTCAGGACCCTCGAGGGAATTCTGTTGATTAAATATGCTGCTGAGGAAAGTGCTTCTCCCCAATACTGTAGCGGCATATGCCCTTCTAGCAATGAGGCACGAACCACTTCTAGTAAGTGACGATTTTTCCGTTCTGCTACTCCATTCTGTTGGGGAGTATATGGACATGTAGTTTGATGTATGATGTCATTTTGCACAAGGTAGTGCTGGAAATCGGCACTAAGGTATTCACCCTCATTATCACTACGGAGTACTTGAACTTGAGCTTGATATTGTGTCATAATCATCTTGTGAAATCGCTGAAACAACATATTAACTTCACCCTTAGTTTTTATAAGACAGAGCCATGTCATCCGAGTACAGTCGTCAATAAACGTCACAAACCAACGATTTCCACCAAAAGTAGTACTCTTAGATGGTCCCTAAACATCAGAATGAATTATCATAAACGGAACTGAACTTTTATTGAAACTTGGTGGAAAAGAAACACGGTGGCTTTTCGCCATCTCACAAACGCCACAACGAAAACTAGACACATCAATCTTCGAAAATAAACTAGGAAACAACTTCTTTAAGTAACCAAAGGAGGCATGTCCTAACCGACGATGCCATAACCAAATCGCAGATTGCTTCTTCTCCCCCTCGGATCCATCCATGGATAAGGCTTGAGTCAACTTATGTGAGCTTTCTGACATCATATCGAGGTAGTAGAGCTTTCCTTGCCTAACTCCATAGCCAATCGTCTTTCGGGTCTGAATATCCTTGAACACACAGAAATATGGCCAGAAAATCACGATACAATTCAAAGTAACGGTTATTTGGGCCACATAAATCAAATTATAATCCAAAGTCGGAACCACAAGGACTGTATCCAAATTCATGTTCTCAGTGAGTGAGATGGACCCCTCACTAGTGACTGGTGTTGTATTGCCGTTTGCTGTATGAATCCCAGGTTTGGATGATGGTTTAATATTTTTAAGTTGTCTAGAATCAAAAGTCATATGATCTGTAGCACCCGAATCAATTATCCATGTACTATTCGAAACAGAGTCAGAAACATTTAAAGCCTTACCTGCATTACCTGTAGTAGTAATTGATGCTGATGCCCTCTCTCTTCCATGTTCGGATTCGCTGCTTTCAGCAACCGCAGCGGTTAAGTGTTGCTGTTTCTTTTTGTTTCGGTTTCCCCACCATTTCGGGTAGCCAATAACCTCGAAGCATCGAGACTTTGTGTGACCTGTTTGTCCACACACGTGACACACCACATCTGCATATGGTTTTGTTGAGCTATGATCTGGACGCGTTCTGGAATCAGAAAGACTTCCAGAACTTGTTGACTTAGGCCAATCTGTTTGGCTCCGGTTTGTACGAGTGCGGGGTGGCTGGTTTCGGGCTACCATGGCTGCAGTATCAGGCGGTGCATGTGTTTCATTCATGGTTGCTCGTCTCAGGGAATCACGACGTACAAACGAGTATGTTTCTTCTAACTCTGGGACCGGATCTTTCCGCAGAATTTCTCCGCGAATCTGCTCGAACTCTGAATCCAATCCGGCCAGGAAAATATGCACCCTCTGACGTTCAATGGACTTCCGGTACAACTCGATATCATCAGCATCTTTCATGATCACCTTGTCTCGATGATCCAATTCTTGGAAAATTTCCGTCAACTCGCCATAATAGGCAGAAAGGCTTTTTCCGTTTTGTTTTGCAGAAAAAGCTTTCTGATGTAGGGCAAAAACTTGTACTTCATCAGTACCATCATAGAATGCCTTTTCAAGGGCACTCCATACTTCACGGGCAGTGCGCAATCTGAGGTAGCGCTTATGGATCTCAGGAACCATGGACATAAGTAACCATCCTTTGACCTTTTGGTTATCAGCATACCACTTGTCATAATCTGCTTCTCCTTCTCTTGGTTGTTTACTTTTTCCACGAATGTATTGAATCTTCTCACGTCCAGCGATGTGCATCTCCATCATCTGAGACCATACATCGTAGTTTGTTTCAGTCAGGGTTATTCCGGCATTGAATCCAGAACCGTCAGATTGTATCACAATAGGAGGAGCCGTCTTCTCTCCACTCATGGTGATGGTGCGGCGTGTATCGGTGGTGCGGCGCCCAAGATCGTTTTAAACCTAGGCTCTGATGCCAACTTCAAAACAAGGTCTGGGATAATGTTTCTGTATCTTATTCTTCTCACTAGGAGGTATATTTATACAAGTACATGTCTACAACCCTAATACAATTAGGTTAGGAATCAATTACCGTAACCTCTAAGGAAATAAATCCCAAACTTATTTACATTCCTATTTCAACATACATTCCTATTTCAACAGTAAGCGTTACATCATGGCCGTTGGGGAAAAAGCTCATGATGCTACCCGTCGATTTCTGGTGAGCGTACATGAACCCGCCCATCACCCCAATTAGACTCATGTCACCATTGATGACCCTCTAATTCCTGGCTTAATCCTCTAACTATAATCCCAACAATTTAACAATTTACAGTAATTACATTATAATAAATTTTGGAGATAAGACAAATTTGGAGAGAAGACAGTCTCAGAGAGAGAGTGATGAATCAGAAGAAAAAAAACCCTAATTTTTTTTCAGGAAGTTTGATCCATCATGATTATGGTATTTTTTTACATTTTGCTGTTTATTGAAGGGGTAAAATGGTGATAAGATTTTTACAAAAATTCATGAAGACACTTAGTAGATTTAGATGTTCAATTAGAAGCCCCTCAAAGAAACTTTCGACAAAAAAATTAAAAAAAATGATATATCATGATTTATTAATATATTGTATATTTTAAAGAAGAGTAATACAATCAGAGAGAGAAAAACCCTAAGAGAGAGTTGTTCCTCGTCCGGCTCCGCGGCCGCCATGCTTGCGTTGGCTTTTGGCCTCGCCAGTGTGTGTCGCTCATGCCAGACGGGATGCTGGTATAGGTGCTTGGAGTTTGGGCTTTGGAGAGTCTGTTTTGCTTCGATCTCAGCCGACGGCAGTTGCAACACAAGGTGTGGATGTGGGGATGGTGGTGGTGATCAGTGGTGAGGTCGAAGAGCTCGACTGATCAGTTTCGTTGCCTTGTGGTTTGATCCTCACGGATCTCGCTGCAAACCCAATGGATTTTGGATAGATATCGGCCTCAGAACGTGGAGCACATGGTGGCGGTGAGAACTACAATGATGTGTTCTTTCTTCTGGCTGGGCTCTCAGGGTTTAGGTTGGTGATGCAGATTGGCCGACAATTATTGACGCCAAGGGATGATCAACGGCGACAATAGTGGGACGACCCGGGTGGTCTGACACTGGTGGCGAACCATCTTGTACAGCAACCGGTTTGGCCTGGGTCCAAGGTGTGGATCTTTCTAGCCCTAACTCAATCATGGGCCTAGTGGTTTATGGCCTTGGGGCTTTACTCAAGGTCTATTCGAGTTTTGCTTTTGTTTTAAAGTATTTTACTATATTGTTTTCTTGTTAGTAGTTTTCTTAATAAGTTTCTACCATTATCCGATAGAATGAAGTGGAAGTGGTTGTGGTTTTTGCATCTTATATGCCTTGTCTGTTCTAGGTAGGCGTCAAGTTTCTTGCACAGGCAAATGGTCGCAACCTTAAAGTACAGTAATGTATTTACCCTAAATAAGTGACGAGTTCTTTGCTCGGTCAAATGGACATTGTCATCTAGTGATATGGTGAAACTTAGTGTCGTCAGATTTATCTTCCGATGGTAACATAGTAGGAAATTAGTGCTATTGGTAATTATGCTTCGCAATAGTCGAATAATTTTTATGTTATGTCATTGTTATATCAAAGCAAATAGAGTAGTCATCGAAACACACTTTCCTAGTCGGTGCTAAGTTAAGTACATGTTTGTTGTAGAGATTTCTGATATTATTTCAGGTCTTTGTAATCAGGGGTTTAGGCTCTATGCCTCCTTGTATTTAGCAGTTTCATTAATCAAGACTTGTGGGTAGCCGCACCACAGCCCTTCATTTGAAGAAAAAAATAAGAAGAGTAATACTTCAATATTAATTTTAACACAGCTTTTACCGGACCTCAATGTCATTTAGGTGGCACCCACTCATCTTCTTTGAAAGCGATGAAACCAATCAATTAAATGTTGGATCAATCCGAAAAAATTTTGGTTAGTTGTGGTCTGATTTGTTAATAGTTAACTGACAACTTTGAAGTCATATGGGTTCAAACCTCATTAACATATGTAGAGTGAGTGAGTTATTTCATAAAAAAATTAAAGAAAAAATAGTGTGGTCGAGGAAGGAGCGCTTGTGGCGGAGAAAACCTACACAAGTGGTGGCCATGTACGTCATACGTTAACACAGCTAAATTTTGCTTGCTTTACAAATGTGACATACTAGAAAGATAGAGCCATTAAAAACATGAGAAAACTAAACCAGCTTTCACAATCTTTTGGATCAAAAACAAACTCGATGACACATAGTTTCATCGTATCACAAGAAAATTGCATTATTTGGTTATAATGACTTGTCATCTCATTAAGCCAAACATGCACAAACGAGAAAAAAAAACCCACTTGACCCTACCAGACATTGATATTTAGAAAAAAATAAATAAAAATAGTCTTTTTTAGAATGAAGAAAACTTTTAATGAATAACCAAGGTTACATAATTTGGGGAAGCCCTATTATAGCTACATTATCTCCCACCATTTTGGGAAGACCAGAACCACACCTCGCACTACTAACCAATTGTGTTAAAGGCCTTTCACTCTCAGTGATGGCCATGAGCCAAGAAGGCACATTCTCTAACCAAACCATTCGCCCACCTTCCCAGGCTACAACCTTAGCAACTGCATGTGCAGCATTATTGTTATTTCACGACATACGCTTAACCACTAATATACCCAACTCTCTTAAAAGAGACTGAATTTCCTCCACTAAAATGCCTTCTGCTGCAAAACATTTTTCCTTATGTTTAATGAGCTGCACAGTGGCTAGACAATCAATTTTCACTTCGAAACTACTGAAGTTTCTCTCCTTCATCATTTCCAGCTCTGCCTTAATTGCTAATAATTCTAAAACCAAAACTGAAACTGGATGAACAATTTTCTGCCCAGCTGCTAATAAAATGACACTCAACTTATTTCTTACAATAAAACCTAGTCCATATCGACCCAAACTGTCATAAGCCGCACCATCACTTAGGGGTGGGCATCCGAAACCGATCCCGAAGGCTCGTCCCGATTCCGTCCCGAAAATTCACGGGACGAGACGGGACTTCATTTCAAAAATTAAAGGCCCGACCCGTCCCGTCCCGTTTTAAAAAAACGGGATCGGGATCGGGACTTGTTGAATAGGGCCCGTTAAGACCCGACCCGTCCCGAAAAAAAAAAAAAAAAATTAATATATGAATTAATATAGACCGTTGGATTCATCGCTGATCAAAAAGTAAAATAAACCTAAACCTAACCCGGTAACCCCTCAGTCCCTCACTGCCTCACTCCGTGATTTCCTCACTCCGCCCCTTCCTGCCTTCCTCACTCGGCGACTTCGGCGAGCGCAACGGCGCTCCTCTCCCTCGGCTTCCGGCGCTCCTCTCGCTCGGCTTCCGTAGAATCGCTCACTCGCTCAGTACCGATTCCAGCTCTCTCTCCGATTCCAGCTCTCTCTCCGTTTCCAGGTAACCACTCTGATTCAAATCCCTCTCTGCTCTGATTTCGTTTCGCTGCCTTATAAGTTTGACATACCAGATATTTTTGAATATACTACCTCATTGTGCAAATTCAGATATTTTTGAGGGATTTGTGGTCAAGGGATTGTAGCCTTGAATTAGATATATCAGAATATGTTGCCCTTGTGTCCTTGATCCAAGACTCAAATGATTGAATCACACAAGAGATATGATTGTGTATTTTCGGATTTGTTGCCCTGACCCAAAATTATATGGTGGAGGTAACCTAGATTGTTTGATTGTTAAAAAGTTTTTATCATTGCAATCTTCCAACAACTTGAATATTATAATTTCGATTGAAAAAGAAGTACTTTACCCTAGCTAGACGAAATGGTTTCAGATCAAATTGCTAAACCCCACATTGTTTTGATTAGCCTGATGAACTGACTTTAGCTGATGATCGATCTTGGTTGAACATTCTGGAGCAGACGAAGATGGCTACACTTGGTCAAGGGCGCTCCTCCAAATAACATGCTTTTAGGGACTTTAATTAGAATCCAAGGCAGTGAGAAAGATGATGAAACTTGAGGACTTTTCTTTTCCTCTCTTCCCTACTTTGAGGCCTCACATTGAGTGTCCCAAAGGCAAAGGAATAATCATACACATGCCTTAGAGAATGAAAGAACGAAAGGTCCTTTTAAGCATTGCTGATTTAGGATTCTTTTTAAGGGTGTGTTTATACCTCTTTGTAGCACATGAGTAGATGACCATACAACATTGTAAAAAAGTCTCTCACTATTTTCATGATCCCTTTTCTCGCATGGCCTCAGCCTCATACCATTATACTAGTACTACATTTTGTTAATTATTTTCAGGAAGTGGAGATATGCTTTGGATCAGTTGGATGCAATAATCGTACGCTTTAATTTCCTCCTAGATCGAGCTAGCATGGCTTGATCTTAATTTTAACAATTTATGAGTTTCCTTAGGCTTATTAGGATCAGGTCTTAAAGTCATTACATTACTTGCAGTTGTTTAACTTACTACAGGAGAGAATTTGAATTCAGAGTCTCATCAACCCAGAAAGCAAAAAGATTTCTAATCAAAGAGCAGTTAGTTGGCAACTCACGTATATGAGCTCCAAGAAAAAATATATAGTTACTTTTTGACTAACTGTAGTGGAGTCTAGAAACTAAGCTAGT
This sequence comes from Comarum palustre, assembly GCA_951800085.1. Classification (NCBI taxonomy): domain Eukaryota; kingdom Viridiplantae; phylum Streptophyta; class Magnoliopsida; order Rosales; family Rosaceae; genus Comarum; species Comarum palustre. The sequence continues at coordinate 7,893,751 of OX637580.1, forward strand.
TGGGGTTTATTAAATCCATACCAGTTCTGGTTGAATTTGTAGAAAGCTAGCATAAAGGAAATCCTTGATTTCAGAAGCTTCCCAGATCTGTGCAAAAGTTTGAAAATAATCAGCAAGTTTTTTACTTTTTCCAGTAGAATAATGCTTAGTCTACACTATGATTATTGCATGTTTTTGTATGTGTCTGAATGGATGTTTGTCTGAATGGATGACTAATTGTATGTGTCTGCTTCTGAGTTCATTGTCTACAATTCATGATTGTGTTTACTCATGATTTCTATCTTTCTTAATAGGTTGAACATCGAGTTTCCTTTTCAAGAACTCATGGCCAGAGGAAAGAAACAAATTGCCCGACGAAACAGTAGTGCTTCAGGGCTTGCTGATTCCTCGACAGCAACGTCACCTTCTGAGCCCCTTCTAATTGAAGATGTTGACACTTCAAGCGGGGCAGCAAATGATCAAGTTGAAAGACCAGAACAAGCTCCTGAAACACAACAAGCTCCTTCAACACAAGAAGCTTCTTCAAATCCAGATAATTCTAAATCAAAAGGAAAGGCTGTGGTACACCTCAACTAGTTCTTTTTGTGAGCTTATGATGTTGAATTGTTGATCTGCTTGTCTTTTAAACTCTACTAGACCTTAAGTTTGTATCTATTTTTTGTTTAAACTTATGTTTTCGAGTTGGCAACTTCATTTTATTATGTTGTTATGTTGTTGGACTTGTAACTTTATGATGTAGTTGATGAATTATTTGCTATGGTTTTGATTGTGATTGTGTTATAGTTTTGTATTATAAATTTATAATTATTTATTCAAGGCCCGTTTTGGACCCGTTTAAGTCCCGATCCCGGCCCGGTCCCGTTCGGGACCGGGCCTTGTCGGGATCACATATAAAAAAAGGTAATCCCGTATCGTCCCGTCCCTTTTCAAAATTTCGGGTCCGGGTTCGGGATCAACCTAAACCCGTCCCGTCCCGACCCATGCCCACCCCTACCATCACTATTCAAATTTTAGCTTACAACTTAGTGGGGCCCGCCACCTACTTATACTCACTCTACCATCACTCCTACTAGGGGTGGGACTTCGAAACCGAAAAAAAACGAACCGAAACCGTTAAAAACCGTACCGAAAGAGAAAAACCAGACCAAACCGGATCAATATGGTCCGGTCTCCTATTTCACCCTCTCAAAAACCGAACCAGACCGTTCAAACCGGTCAACGGTCAAATTAACAAAAACGACGTCGTTTTATTGCAAAAAAAACTTAAGCCGAGTGTCCCCGACTCCACTCACTTCAAATCTACCTCATTCTCTCTCCCTCACTCTCCCTCAAGAAGAATTTGATATATTTTAAGAATATTTATTCCAAATTTATTTTAATATGGGTGTTTCCGTGTGTTAATTGGTTATAAGATTAGGGTGAAAGAGGCTTGTGATAATGCGTTGTTTCCGTGTGTTAATTGGTTATAAGATTAGGGTTGACTGTCCCGATTGAAATTAAGGACTATTGGATTATGTGGTTTGATGTATAAACTTTATATTGTGTTTAATATGTATGGACTTTAACTATAGACTTTATAACTATTTTTAGTTTTTTTATTGTGTTTTTATTTTTTATATAGTTGGTATTTGGTTTGTAGTTTTTTTATAAAAAGTTTGGTTTGTGTTTTTTATAAGACATTTGGTACATTTGTGGCTTTACGGAACTAAAAAAATAAAGTCAATTAATTTATTAACATTTTACTAGAGACTATATTTGAAAAAAAAATTGAAAAAAAACCGAAAAAAAAAAACCGAAACCGGACCGAACCGTAGGTATGGTTTGGTTCACGGTTTGATAAGACTAAAAGCGAAAAACCAGACCAGATCGAATTTTAACTCCGATTTGGACCCTAAACTGAACTGTTTCAAGCCGTTCCCACCCCTAACTCCTCCCTCTCCCCATCATGTTCTCTCTCCCATTCTCAATCAAACCTATCCCGTGCAAACCCTCTCCGTTAATCACCAACCCCTCCCCATGCAAATTAAACTCCTCACCATCCCCACTCACATCACCCATCCCACTCCACCCCTTGCTCCACATTTTCATTTTTCCTCCCTACTATAGCACGTCACTCTGCTACCTGCCTCATATCATTCCCTTCTCAAAGACCATCTTAGCTGAAATGTTTGTACCTTTATGGTAAGCTGAATGTCTCTCATGCCAATTCCACCAAAAAAGAAAAACCAATAGTCGTACTTCCCCTTCCTCCAAGGATTAGCATGATCAAAAAACAAGATAAAGAATTGAAACTGACTGGTGACAATTTGTAGAAAAAAGACGTCATTTCGAACACTGCAACACAAACTTCACAACTCCAGGTTACGTGTATAGGGGACTCGCTCTCCTTACAGCACCGAAAACATATTGTCGACTGAGTTGGTCCTCTTCCAACATAGAGCCTCCATAGTTGGTATATATATAACCCTTTGCACATCTCCATAGAAAGTGTTTCATCTTTGAGGGTACCTTGAGCTTTCATAACTGCTTCCAGAAATGAAGGGGCACATAGTTAGCATGATTCACCACTTCCCACTCTTCGCAATGTACTTTCATCCTTACAGTAGTTCCATATACGCAAGTCTATTCTATTGGTCTTGACTAACGAAACCTTCAAAATAGCTTCCTTCTCCGGCTGTGAAAAAAATTGGTCTAATAGTAACATATTTCATACCCCAGTCTCATCTATTAGATCAATGACAACCATTGAGAGAGGTGCGCCATCATGGTATGTCACTCTAAAATCCTTTAGATCAGGCACCCATAGATCACAAAAAACATTTATAATTGTGTCGTTACCCACTCTCCATCTAACACCCTTGAGCAATAATTCCTTCCCACACATGAAAGACTTCCACAGATAAGAGGCATTTGACTTCACACTTGCATTTAATATGTTGCACTTCGGATGGTACTTCGCTTGTAGCATACGAGCCACCAACGAGTCAGGACTTCATAATAACCCCCAAACTTGTTTACCAAGCAGAGCTTGATTATAAAGAACAAGGTCCCGAAACCCTAATCCACCTTCCGCCTTGCTCCAACACACTCTCCCACCGGCTCCAATGTAGCCTTTTACCACCAGATTTTGCCCACCAGTATCGCCCTATGCATCGAGAGATTTCCTAACATATCCCAATCGGCAAATAGAACACACTCATCGTATAATTAGGAATAGCCTAGGCTACTGACTTTATCAAAACTTCCTTTCCAGCTTTCGACAACAATTTCCCCTCTCATCCCTCCACTTTTTTCCAAACTCGATCTGCTATAGACCTGAACATTTTCTTCTTGTTTCTCCTGTCACAATAGGGAGACCCAAATATGTTTCATGACAAGGAACAACCAACATGTCCAACGCATTATTACAAGCCTCTTTCACTCGCCCTCTCGTCCTACTTCTAGAAATGGTCGTATCTCTAAGACTTCCTTGTCTGAACTCGCTCTTCTTGCCCTCCATCTCCCGTCGTTACCCCTCAGTTCTCCACCGCCGTCACCCCTCGGTTCTCCACCGCCGTCACCACACAAGCTTCTCACTCAGAGCAAGGTGCCGGCTACCGACGTCGTCGTCGTCGACGGCCAAAAGGCAGCCAAAAAGTCCAAGAGTGCTGTGTCACTCATCACTCACAGAATTTCAACGCTTGGTACCTCGACGTTATCGATAATGCGGAGCTTGCTGATTACGGTCCGGTTCGCGGAACCATGGTGATTCGTCCTTACGGATATGCTATCTTAGAAGCCATTTAGGTTGTACTCATCATTCTCTTGCCTCAGTTTGAAGTTCAATTCTACGGTTTTGATTGTAATTTTACTCTACTTGTAGGATTATCTGAATGTCAAGTTCAAATAGATTGGTCACAGTAATATGTATTTCCCACAGGTAATTACTAATCCAGTTAAGTTTAGCCAAATGTGAAATTTAAGTTTGGCTCTGAGATTTTCTAAATGGTGAAACTTGCAGCTTATACCGTACTCGTTTGTAGAGAAAGAGGCTAGTCATGTTGATGGTTTTAGTCGTGAATTAGCTCTTGTGACTATTGGAGAAGGGAAGGAGCTTGAAGTAAAGCTTGTGGTACTGATACGTATATCATCATATTTAGGAACGTAGGTGGATTCCTTCTCCAACTTGTTCAGGGAAGACTTATTTCCACTTATTTAAGGAAATAGTTTTCTAGTTAGATAAGGATTCTAAAAGACTCTAGTGTATAAATAGAGATGTTTAGTTTAGATCTAGGCATCATGGTGAAACAGAGTTATTTGTCCTGTTTAGAGTAATATTATGAGTGAGATTCATAAGTTTGTATCTTGTGAACAATATTAAATAGAAGATATTTTCTTCACGTTTTGGTTCTTTTCGTCTCCTGTCTTATAGCTATTTGATTATTCCGCGATCAAATAGTACCTTGCTTGGTTATATGTATCAAGTTTGGTATCAGAGCCAAACTTCAATATATCAAGTTTTGTATCAAAGCCAAACTTCAATATATCAAGTTTGGTATCAAGAGCTTAGCCATTCTGCAGGGAGATTCCTGTGCATGGTCCTGACCCTTTCATAATACAAAAAGCTAAGCGAGGTCCTTGTTTCTTGAGAGCATATTAGGAATAGAAGAGAAAGCTAGGGAGATGGATGATGAGAAAGAGAGACTTGATGCGTTAGAAAAACAGGTAGCGTCGATTAGTTATACTCTTACGGAACTGGTCAAATTCATCAAACAGGAGAAGGAAGTTGAACAAAAGGTACAACCGAAGAAAAAGACTGCTGGTTTAGATGATGATGGGGACAAGACAGACTCTGGTGACAAGACAGACGATACCAGCAGATCTTCGTAGCCAGTACACAAGGGTTCCTTTAAGAACCTGAAGATCGATTTCAAAATTGAAATCTCTTCCTATGACGGGAGTGCCAATGTAGCAAAACTGGACGACTGGATTGAAAGGTTGGAAACCTATGACGGGAGTGCCAATGTAGCAAAACTAGACGACTGGATTGAAAGGTTGGAAACATACTTTGCTCTTTATGGCTACTCGTCAAAGGAGAAGATAATGTTCGCAACTCTAAAGCTATCGACTCATGCTTTAACTTGGTGGAAGTCCTATAAAAAGTATAGTGACGGAGAAGCAGTGTCGTGGAAGGAGTTAAAAGAGTTGCTTAGGAAGGAATTCTATCTAGTTAGCTTCTTGAAAGAAAGGTGGCACAAGTGGCACAACTTGCGTCAGAAATTCAATCAGGCCATACAAGAGTGCACCACAGAATTCCGGCATCAAGCCATGGTTCTAGACATTCCATTAAATGTGTACTCATTTTTCACGAAGTATGTATCGGGCTGGATGGGTATATTCAGTGTGAGTTGAAACTATTCACAGCAGAAACTATTGCAGAAGCCTACATAAAAGCCATTGCCCTTGAGGGAAAGTTTAAGACAAATGCAACAAAGGGAGATAGAAGGCAGTATGTGGGTACGTCTAATGGATCCATTGCCAAACAGGAGGATTTTAAAAAGGGCGAGTCTAGTGAGAAAAGGAGACGCGTTTGCAGCCATTGTAAAGATACAAGTCATGTGAAAAATAGGTGTTGGGTGAAGTATCCTCATCTTAAACCAAGACGTTTAAGATGTAAGGAGTAAAAGAAGAAAACAACCTTAATCGCACAAGGGCCCGAGGTAGTACCAGGGATGACCAAACCAAACCTCAGACTCAATCTTATGGTAGGAAATCAACCGGTGCCAGACGAAGTAGACCCCAGGGAGCAGCTCTTTGTTGTCAAGTTACAAGTGAAGACAGTTTGGTTGATGCCATTGTCGATTCGGGAAGTCAGAAGAATCTTATCTCAGAAGCCTTGGTAAAAAAACTGGGTCTCAAGACAGTCAAATATCCGAAGTCATATCCGTTGGGATGAATTCAAAAAGACGCTGGGTTAAGTGTAACCAGCCAATGCACATTTAAGTTTGCACTTCATGAGTCTTACATCGATGAAGTGACATGTGATGTGGTGTCATTGGATGTTTGTCAAGTTATACTAGGTAATCCCTACTTGTGGGATAGATATGCAATTTATGACAGGAGAGTCCAGAAGTATATGCTCACGAAGGATGAACAACAATTTGTTATACGAGCAAGAGACAAGCTTGGAAACATCGACTCAGGCTAAAAGATTAATTAATGCTTGTAGGAAGTTTGTCTTGTTGACACGTCAATGTGAAGGGGATTCAAGTCAAGAGGTTGAGAAAATAAAGAAGTCACGAGCAAAGTACAAGCCCAGACATGATAGACATCAAGTACCTTGTAACTTTGGTGTTGGCAACCTAGTATGGTTGAGGTTGAGTAAAGAGCGCCTCAAGGATGATCTATTGCTAGAAGATTGCATTTTGGAGCATCAGGTGGCTACGACACGTCAAGGAGAACGAGCAGTGTTTCGCATTGGGCGTGCAGGTCAAGTTCCTAGCAAGGCTAAATGGTTCAGCAAAGAAAAGGGAGCTCTCGAGTTTCCTCATCTCCGTTTTACAACTTAAACGAGAGTATAAGTTCCTAAAAAGGGAGCCATGATACGTATATCATCCTCTCTAGGAACTTAGGCGGATTCCTTCTTTAACTTGGTTAGAGAAGACTTATTTCTACTTAGTTAAGAAAATAGTTTTCTAGTTAGATATGGATTCTAAGAGACTAGTCTATAAATAGAGATGTTTAGTTTAGATCTAGGCATCAAGGTGAAACAGAGCCATTTGTTCTGTTTAGAGTAATATTGTGAATGAGAATCATAAGTTTGTATCTTGTGCATAATATTAAATAGAAGATATTTTCTTCACATTTTGGTTCTTTTCGTCTATTGTCTTATAGCTATTTGATTATTTCGCGATCAAATAGTACCTTGATCGGTTATCTGTATCAGGTACGTAACGTGTATCGAGTTTTAGACTCGTAGAGGGTGTTATTAACCATGACCTAAGATATGTCTTTGATTGTTGCACTTCTCGAGGGCTCTGGCAGGTTCGACCAACAAGTGAAACGATAGTGAATCATATGTTGACCCAGTGGATTCGTAGTTACCGTGATCTTCCGCTTATGGTCTACGATGCGTTGTTGCATTATTTGCAGTGTCAAGTTTATGTGGGAGGATTGCGCTTTAAGCTTTGGTCTTTACTGTGTCTAATTTGGGCAAGATGGGAGATGTTGACGAAACCTTTTGTGAGGACTCTTGAGTTTCTCTGGCAGGAAGGCCATACTGATCCAAGTATGTTCAATCTGATTTGTTGAAATACTTTCCCAGGAATGCATTTATGTTCAATCTGCAGTATCTTTACTCGTGCATGCATGTACCTGGATGTGGTATGCCATCACTTGTGTGTTGGTACACAACTAATTGCCTCGCTTAGCAATGTGAATCATTTTACATCACAATTACGTAGTTTCTGAGGTGGAGCACTTAACAAAAGGGATGAGGGAGAGTAATAAGCATTTCGTCGACTGTTCCCACAACCAAGGCTTGTTATTGTGCTCTCACCCCTGTAGTTGGGTGTGTGCCACTAGCATACTTGCAGAGAGCCTATATGATTGAGAATAAACTCAAGACTTAAGAGTTGTATGAAAATTAGTATGTATTAAGTTATGAATAATGTATATGATCTTACAATAAGCAAACAAGAGTCCTAATCAAAGATGCTGGTCACGGATTATGGATAGGAAAAACAAATCTATGTTTCTCAGTTTCTCTAATGAGTCTAACTTTTGCTAAGAAAATGAAGTTTCCCAAAACCAGCCGGTACGTGCTCTAGACTGGAGCCATTTTGATCCTTTTTGAAATCAAATGGAAGCACAGAGTTCTAATAATGGGAAGTGGCAAACAAGTTCATACCGCACAGAGTTCTAACATTTACATTTTTGATCAGTTCTTAAGGAACAAAGGAAGAGTGTATTTTTGTTTCTTCTTTTTCTTTTCTACTACCATTCACTTGGTGCATATTTTGGTTTCTATTTACACAATAAATTGTTCAATGATAACAACTTACCAGCAAAATGAGCCTTATATGCTACAGTTTTCTCCAGGTATGCACCATTGAATGTTGAACCACTAATATCGGATTCCCTTGTATCAGCAGATGTGAAATTGGCTCTCCTGTATCAGTAGATTAGTTTGATTATAAATGCCAGTAAGACTGTTGGGACATCAATCTAAGGGGCTGGGTTGAGCTAGCTTCATCGATCACCAGCACAACATCTAAAGGCTAAAGGTGTGTATATGCATGGTACCAAAAAGAAAGAAAAGATAAACAGAAATCTATTCAACTTGTGGCGTATATTTCACAAATCATCATTTTTCTAACTGCATCTAGAAGGTCCTAAAAGCCCATGTCTTAAGGAATCTGGAGAATTACAACTGGATTAGGGGTTAGGCTATATATTGATGATAAAGCTTTAAAATCAGTTTGCAAGTACATAAACAAATTCAAGAAAGTAGCTAACTGCTAGCATTCTTCTGAGATAATGATAATAATAAAGTCATCTCCTAGCTACTGACAGAGTTCAAATCAATTTGGACATCATTTAAGCTTTCGTAATGAGGATTTGCATGAATGGTTCTGTTTTGACAGATTTTGTTCTACTGATTAGATAGATCTAATTCGATACTTAAATGATTTCTAAATTGGATTTGGCATATATGAGGGATCCCTTTTTTGACATATATGAGGGATCAGGGTTTACACAAATTTTTTAATCACAAAATCACATCTACAAATCAATGAAACTATCCGAGCTGTTCATCGTGAATCGTAACTCTAGTTTTATTGATTTGAACATCTTAACGATTATCAATTTGGCTGAAAATTTATAGAGATGATCTACACATATATACCTAAAATCTGAACGGTTAAGATAAGAAAATTTGATCAAGTGGATGAAATAATGAAATTCATTCCTTACGTAAGGAACGGAGCTCCGCTATATAAACGGACTGTGTGTATATATATGACAGTCATGTTGTGTTCTGATTATTAGCATGTGTCCAACTTTGTAAAAGTGAGAAAAACCATTTGAAAAGATGTGAGACCTCTTTATAAGACGATTTAGATCACCAGTCTTCGACCAAAATCTTATAAACTTTGCTTTTGGTCATGAGTCTTGGCATGGTAGTTATCTTGCTACAAAGTGAAAGAGAGGTAATCAAAATTCAAGTACGACAACTAAGAATCCTGGACAGAAGAAAAGGAACATAAGATCGCCTAAAAATCTCTCTGAATTCATTAACATAATTTATAAACTGACAAAACAGCATAGCTAAAAACGGAGTATCATACGACAACAAATCAACTCTCTTCCGCCACAATTTGCCGAAAGGATGATGATACCATCATTCCTGTATCATTCTATTGTTTTGTTTCTTTTCTTTGTTTCATTAGTTACTGAATGATACATAGGCTAGTTTGATTAGCAACACTAAAGATTGAAACAAACAAACATAGGAAAATGGCTAATAAACCCTCAGTCATTACAACACGTATAAATCAAGTCTTTTGCCTTTTTTGCTTGCGGATGTCATTGCCATCTTTTCTTTCCCTTCTTCCTTTCTTGGGTCCCTGGCATTAGATTACAACAAATCAATTAGCAACTTGTGGTCTCTGCCTACTGACATGGAGCTTCCGAGTATAACAATGAGAAAGTACAGAAAGGAAGCTAAAAGTATACCTGAGCACTGAGAGACTTAAGGGGGTCCTTATCTTTCTTGAACTTTTTCTTGAATCCCTGGCGGCGACCAGGGTTGCTACCCATTGCAGCTCTGGCAAGCTTAACTCTCTTGCTGGCTTCTTTAGTTGTTGCGTCCAATAGATAATCAGGTACAATTCGTAAGTGAGGAGCAGGGGGCTTCTTGCTTAGGACCTTATCATGTTTCAAGAGGTCTGAGCAAAATGAAAAAGAAGTTAATAATGCTCAACCTGGGGACGGGGTGGGGACCCCACGGTGATTTCCCCATTTCGAACACAGGGACGGGGTTGAAATTCCCCGTTAAGGACGCGGGGACAGGGGGCGGGACAAATTATTTTCCCCGTGGGGTACGGGGGCAGGGACGAGGTTTCCTCATTTCCCGGGGTCCCCATTTGGCTGCAAACTAGTAAAAAACAGAAAAAATGTAGAAAAAAAAACATATAATCAAACAAATTTAAGGAAAATTAATGTCGATAAGGAGGATGAGGGCGGGGAACCCAATCCCGCGGGGACTTGACAGGGATTCCCCGTTTGGGAATATCCCCATATGGGGCACAGGGGCTCGGGGGAACGGGGCGCAGGGGGCAGGGGTGGGGAAAATTCCCCGTTTGCCCATCCTTAAAATTGATAGAGCAAATTTAACAACACAAATACATCCAACCACACACAAGTTCGGTACCTAGATCCTTTTGGTTGGCTTCAAAATGAGCCTTCAACCTGAACAGATAGAAGCAGATCATTAGAAAACTAAAACTACAAATACTGTAGCAAAAAGGTAATGCAAAGGGAAACCAAGGATTCAAAGCATGAACATGAAAACAGATTTGACTGGTGCCTATGATCCAAACAAGATGGAGAACAGACACTAAATATAAGGATGTGATGATATTGGTTAATTCAATATGCCTCGAGTTTATATTCACAAGAAATATAGTGCCAACGATATATTCATAAAAAAAGCAATGAAATGATTATAGGTACTCACTTTTCGGAATTGAGAATTTCATTCCTCAAATCCTGAGCTCGGGATTCTCTCACAGCAAGTTTTGTCACACTCTTCGAGACATCCTGCATAAATTACATGTAAGCATAAACGACCATCCACCGTATCATCATATCCTCCCTTACAATCTCAGAGTACAAATGCAACTTAAACCAGGTGATTAAGGAAAGGGCCCTTAAGAAAGCCAAAAAATAGACACAGAGAATCAGAACAATCACCTCGGCCCTATATCTTAAAGACTCCACTGCATTTTTGGTCAGTAGTGTAAACGGAACAAGTTTATTTGAATCGCTTTTTTCATCATCCCCCAAAAAGGACTTTATCTCTTCTAAAACTTTCACCTCATTTGGAGAAACCTGTAACACAAAGCTAACATTAGAAAATCAAAATCTCTTGCAAGAAACAAGAGCAATTCTGTCACTGTTTATACTTCCTGGGGTGATAGTTCCTTGTTAAGGCATCCAAGGAGCTTGAATACTTCACAAAGGATGTGTGGGGTTATAGCAGCGCAGATGTAAAATTCAGACTATTGATTACGTAATTATCACGCAGAAAGACCACCATTCTAGTAGGACGGTCAATAATAAAAGGTGCTATAATTGTCTAACAAACTCACAAGAGATACAGAAGCACCAGTATTATATGCTCTTCCAGTACGACCAATACGATGAACATATCCTTCAAGACTAAGAGGCATATCAAAATTCAGGACCTGCAAAATAGAGTAAAGGAGCACATAGGTTATTGGCATACTAATAGATGGTACTTTACTATGTATTCTCTATGATACAAATCACGAAACAAACATAAATCCAGATGTAAAGTACTCAATCAACATCAACATGAAAAGCAGTTCAGCAGAAAACAAAAAGAGCAAAAAAAGTCAAGTGGCAATTCAAGTAACAAACATTAGCACATGAAACAGCAGCACCCCCTGATCAATAGGAATAATGGAACAAGTTCTATGATTATCTGTAGATTCCTGGTATAATCCATTCCAACAAATGTTGCCCGACCAGAAAAAGAAAAAAAAAGTAGTTTCTTGTAGTTGTATTAGGTTCACGTTTAAAATAAGAGAGGACTCCCTCATGTGTTTTTGCATAACTCTTTGCATTTAAATTATTAAAAATAAAAGGACTGCAAATATCACCTCCCAAAAAAACTATGTTACACCACCAGAAAACTGTGTAGGTAGCTAACATGATTGGGAAATCATAAAAGAACAAAGAGAACCTCAAATTGTAACAAGCCTCTAAGAGATGGAAAATCATAGAGATCAAATGAAATTTCCTACATCCTCCAAGAATCATACTTTCAGTCTTGGAACAAGTAATATGCAATGCGTATTTTGGGAATTTGTACAGTTTTTACCAGGATCTATGATTTAGAAGATATATCTGCATTTTTATAGAAATTCATCCATTTTATGCATGGTAATGAATACACTACACAATAAAACCCAGAAATTACCAAGTGAATCTAATTATAGCAACAGAAATGCAAACTTTAAATTGTGGTTTGACAAGTTGCAACTAAATCATCTAGGACGCGTCCATCATACCCCACAAACTACTGTAGTCTGCAAAAATAAAGTTAATCACCATCCCCATAATGACATACCGTGTGTACGTTCTTGAAGTCAATGCCTCGCACAACTCCAAATTCAGAGTCAGCTTTGGGTTTGGGTTTAGCATGCTTCCTAGAATTTGTTGATTCAGTGTTTTTCTGATTATTGTCTTTTTTCTCCTTTGTTTCTCTTTCTTCCTTCCCCTTTGTTTCTCTGTCATCAGTTGCAATCAAATAATCAAACAGGCCAGCATTGAATTCCTGTTGACAGATGAAGGTGGTCAGGATTTTGTGAAGTCATTCTCACTGAAATTTCAGCCAATAATACGTAACATTATCCATTATCCAGTAATATCAACAGTTTAGTATGCTTACAAACCTCAAGAATGTGGATACGAGAATTTTGAGGCAACTCAGAATTCAAAACAGCAGATCTTATGCCAAACTGCACAAAAAAGAAGATATCAATTTCTTACAAAAGTAAGTTAGCCTATATCGATGCAAGAAAAGAAAATCCATATACCTTTTCCAAGAATAGCTTTATTCTGAAGGACGTGTCTATTGTATTAGTAAATATCAGAACCTTTTTCTGAACCAACTCCAACTTTAAAAGGGAAAGGATGTACAGTAACTTATCACGATCAGAGCATGATATCTACAAAACAATACAACAAAGAAATAGGTTGTTAACCCTACATTTATAGAATTTAGACATACACAAAGTTCATAATGATGACTTCTACAGATGGAAGGAGATATGAATAGAACAGGGTACAGAATAATTGAATAAAGAAGAATAAAGAAACAATAATCGTCAATAAGATGTTAGATATGCTTCAGAACAATAAGGTTCTGTTCTGGAAAACATGGTATATGTTTAAGGGCATTCATATTCTTACCCAGGACTGCTCAACATTTTTGGGGATGACCTCATCCTTGACATCTCCAACTTCAGGCAAAGTCAAAATGTAGGAATTATGTAGAATGAGCTTCTTTAGTTTCTCGACATCATCACTGCCACATAAGTAGGTATCAGTATAACAACCTACAGACCTAAAGTAAAAAAGATTTTTTTAAAAAAAATGCGCAACCTTCAACTCTTCAAGAGACATCCAAGTGTTACAAAACATACTGTGGTTAGCGTCTAACTCCTTAAAATTAGCGCAGAAATAATAACTTATAGACATATTCAGTGAACAACAGACCTTTGTGTGGCAGACATGAGAAGAGATTGACAACGTTTAGGAATGTGAGGTGTCAAAGCTTTTATATCTTCCTCATATCCATATGACAAAAGAAGATCTGCCTGCAAAAAATATAGTTCAATATTCATTTTTGAAGTGAAATTTTGATTTCAAAACATCGAGGATGCCCCAAGAGTTCACAACTCTATGCAAACCACTGTCACACCAATCTCAATAACAATTCAACGAGCAGAAATGGGCCCTCACCTCATCAAGAACAAGCATTTCAAGCGAATCATCAATTGACTTTGCTTGAAGAACACCATCCGACAAGCACTTTTTTACGCAAGCGGGAGTGGAGACCAGAATATCAGGCGGCCCAGCCAAAGCTGTTCGCTGCAATGAAATGAGTCAGTGTAACAAACATTAAGACAAATGCACAGAAAAGGCTTAGATAAAAAGACAAGGAAAATAACCAACCAAATCAGAAGTAGGCATGTTGCTTGTCAACTGCACGACCTTCAACGGAACTCGACACAGTTCAATCAAAGACCTCACCTCCTTATAAACCTGTGAAACACACCCAATTTTAATGAAACAACAAAAAACGGCATTGCACAAAATGGAAGACTAAAATGTGTCGAAATTACAAACCTGCTGAGAGAGCTCCCTGGTTGGGACCAGAACAATGGCCCTGGGAGCCATTTTCTTCCGAGACTCCTCCGAGGCGGAAAAGAGCTTCTGAAGCAGAGGGAGCAGATAAGCGAAGGTCTTTCCAGAACCAGTCTTGGCTCTGGCCACCACATCCTTACCTTCCTGCAGTAAAAAAACAAACAAACAGTTGAGATCAACAACACAATGATATAACCAATCAAACAAATTGGGAGGGAGTCGGAAAATTTACGAGGATGAGAGGAATAGCGACGCGCTGAATGGGCGTGGGGTTGAGGATCTTCTTCTTGTTCAGTGCGCGGATGAGACGGCCGTCGAGTCCGAGGCTTTCGAAGGTCTGGGACTCGTCTTCGTCTTCGCTTTCGACGATCTGCTTCGGATGTGTTTCGGCCATTTTTGCCTTCGCTTCTGGGGGTTTAGGGTTCAAGGACGAGTTAAACAAAACATTCAAGGCTTATAATTACTGTTTTGCCCTTTCATTGTCGAAGGGCTGAAAGTTTGGGCTGCAAATTGGGTTAGGGTTGGGTCGGTGTATATTTTTCAGTTTATTTATTGTACAATAAATTATCGGTCTTTAGGGTTTTTCGAGGAAAAGGGTGATCCAGCAGGCGGCGGCGACTGTTTCACTTTGGCTATGAGTGGGCAGTCCAGATCGCGTTAGGCGACAGTGGGATTCTGCAGTCCTTAGATTTAGAATGAGTGTAAGGTTTCAATGTAATGGTGTTCGATTGTTTTCTTTTTAAGGCACTTGTATGACATCATTCTAGATTTTGTCTATCAATAAAAAAAACATATGGTTATATTTCAAAAAAAGAATAGTTTTCCCCACATATCTAAATACTAAATACACATCCACAACATTTTTTCTTCAAACTTCATTTCTTACTCTCTTCAATTAAAACCATTTGTTTTTTTAATAAAGGTATTTCATTATCATATAAAGGATACATCATGAATCAATCCATTGTCTTGCGTACATAAGACAAATAAGATTAAATGACTCACATGCATATAGCACCCTTACTACAAATTTCAGCTCTCATGCCACCATAATTGAACCTATAACCAAAGTTACAAGCAAGCAATCGAACAAACCTATAATCTATGAGAACATAGACTATAAGCTATTTATTTTAAACAAGAAAAAAAAACCTGAAAAAAAAATGATGGGCTTCATTCATCCGGCCCACGAATGTGGCCCAGATGGTTGAAGGCACAAGGCCCATACCCATCACCCTCTCCACCCATCACAAGCCCAGCAACCGGCCCAATCCGCCCAGGAGACCCAACCAGCCCAGTCAACTCCTCAGCTGGAGGCCCAGGCTTAGTTTGACCCTCCTCCAATTCAAACCAAATTTTTCTTACTGAAAATTTCTAGAGAAAAACCTCGAACGCTGCCACCGTTAGTCTATCCTTCATCATGCCCAACTCCATACCTCCATCGACCAAAACGACATCTGCCTCCTCCTCAAGAACATCAACCGCTTGCACATCTAGATCGGTCGGATCGATCATCTCCGCCTTCAAATCTGCAACGCCAAAAGCTCTCAAGCCTTGCTAGAACCAACCCATTCCATCTCGACGTTAAAAACGCCCATATCCAAACACGGACAGAGAAGCAACTCTGGTTGTCACGACACTCATATCGTCGCCATCCTCACAACTCTTCCTTACCATCAAAATTACCCACGTATCCACTAATCCCGTCAACCAGCAATCCAAACCAAACATGGTTGATGAGGCTGCACTACAAGACAACTACTTTAGCTAATGAAATTTTTTCATCGGCCTGTTAAAAAATTTTGTCGGCTTAAGTCTTAGCCGACGAAACTTCGTCGGCTAAGAAGTAGTCGGGAAAAAGCCGTCAGCTAAGACCTTAGCCGACGAAATTACTGTTCATCGTTGGCTAAAGTTATTTATTTAGCTGATGAAAAAAAATTTCGTCGCTTAAAGTCTGGACTTTAGGTTACAAATTTTTGGATCTTAGGCGACGAAATTTCGTCGGCTATAATTATTTATTTTTATTTATTTAGTTAACTTTAGCCGACGAATTTTATTAAATTTCGTCGGTCATAGATATTTATTTTATTTATTTAACTTTAGCCGACGAATTTTAATAAATTTCGTCGGCTATAGTTATTTATTTTATTTATTTTTATTTATTTTCCTTTTTTTATTTCTTATATTTTTGATAAATTTCTTCATCTTTTTCGTTTTTTCGCCACCACACCACTGTCCAGATGTGGTGTTTGGAGGACGAGGAGGAGTTGGCCAGAGAAAGGCTAGGAGAGGGAGATGAAGAAGGAGAGGAGGAGAAGGAGAAAGAGAGGAGGAGAAGGAGAAGGAGAGTAAAGTAGAGGAGAGGAGTGAAGAGGGGGATGAGGAGTTGCTACCGGAGGAGAAGGAGAAAGAGAGATGAAGAGAAGAAGAAGAAGAATGAAAGATATAGAAAAAATTCAAAATTTCCAGCGAGATTTTGAACTTTAGCCGACGAAATTTATAAACATTCCTCGGTAAAAGTTCAAAATTAGTGGAGCAATTTTGAAAATTTCAAACTTTGGCAAATGAAATACCATAATTTCGTCGGTTAAAGTTTAAAATTTTACTCTGAGATTTTGAAAATTTGAGGGTATTATAGCCGACGAAATATAATTTCATCGGCTAAAGTGTCTTATATTTTAAACTTATATTTTATATATTTTATTTATTTATTTAGCTTTAGCCGAAGAATTTTAATAAATTTCGTCGGCTAAAACCCTAAACCCTAAACCTTATCTGACGAATACCCTAATATTTCGTCTGTTATGCTATAATAAATAAAATATAATTATACCATTGGTTGCATCTCATCGATTTGAAATTATTTTCAATTGAAGGTCCGGCCAAAATACGTAATTTAGATAGCCAAATGACTGTTTTCATGCGTTTCAGGATTTGACTTACATGATTGACCGTAAGGATCGAGCCCTTAGCGTTGTCGGACCAAGTTGAATTTTTTTCCTATAGACATATTTTAACATAATAATCATATCATACCGTCGGATTTTTATTTCTCAAGTTTGATCATCGGAATCACGACATGCCTAGCTACTAATGTTGTATAACTTGTTTACTAAGTTTTAAGTAAATGTTCCGTTTCAAAAACAAACTCTACGTAGAACCTTCAAACACAAAAAAGTCATGAAATACGATATGACCGGAATGATGAAATACATATACGGTTGAAAAATCACATAATTTTAGTAATATCTCGGTGCCGATAATTGCGGTCAATGGAATTTTTCATTCTTTTTTCCTATAGGTAGCCCTATCTTCGGTGGTTATTTTTCAGTAAATTTTTATACCAATGGTTGCGTCTCATTGATTTGAAACTATTTTCAGTTGAAGCTCCGGCCAAAATACGTAATTTAGATGGTCAAATGATCGTTTCCGTGCGTTTAGGGGATTGGCCGTCCGGATTAAGCCCTTAAACTTATGGGATCAAGTTGAATTTTTTACCATATATAGACATATTTCGACATAATGATCATATCCGACGGCCAGATTTTTGGTTGTGAAGTTTGATTATCAGAATCACAACATGCCTACTATTTACCATTATTTATCCATATGGGAGCCCTATCATCTAGGGATAAATGTCTCAAAAATTTTAGATAGGCAGTTGCGTCTCATCATGGTGAGAGTTTATTGTGTTGAAGGTTTGACCAAAATACCTCATATAGATGCAAATATAAGTGTTTTCGTGTGTTAAATAGTTAAAAAAACTACATTTTGAAACCGTAAATAGTGGACATGTTGTTAAATAGTGGACTTTAGCCTACGAAACATTATTTCGTCGGCTTGTTTTTTTTCGTCGGCTAAACAACTTCTCCTTGTTGTGTTGCATATAACCTCCCATCCCGAGCACAATCAAAGCCGAGGTTGTCCCCCACAAAACCTCTATGAATCAAAATACGATCGTCGTCGTCTTGCCTGAAAGAAGAACTTCAAAACCGCTAAACGAAACCTAGGTTTCACAAATCAAGCTTCATCCGATAAGTACAACGGCGCTCCAAGACCAAATTGGTCCAACTTAATTAAAAACATTTGTTAAAAAGTATTAGGTGGTATCAAATGAAAACTAAATGATAAAATGAGTTAGACGTTGTCATGTATGTAGGACGAACTTAGAGGTGGGCTAGAGTTTGCTGAAGCCTAACTCAGTTTTTAGGCGAAAAAAAATTGACTACATCACTCTACATGTATAGAACCCTATAAAAAAAGTTATAGTGGTTTTGGTACAATAACAACCTATAACAGCGACTTCTCCATTATGCTATGAATCTCTGTGTATAGTGTTGTGTGCATAGATAGATAAGAATTTGGACAACATTGGTAAGCCTTAGTTATCTGGTAGTACTGTTTGGAGGACTGTCAATATAGTACCTGAACTTACAAAGTGATCAATGTAATACTCAGACTCTTCTTTTAGTATCAATGACATACATGTAGGGATAAAAGTGTAATTTCAATTTTTTAAAGGTAAAGTATTTAGGATATTCTACAACTTAAAACATACTCACCTAACAACTTATAATAAGCCTATAACATGTCAAGACTTCATCTAACGACTTCTTGTCTAAATGGTTACTATACTGACGAAATCACTGTTGTCTTAAGGTGGAAGACTCATAGATTTTAGTAGGCAAAAATATCTTAAATACATAATTCAAATTAGCAACTGAAAGTAAGATAATTCTAAAACAAAAATATTTTTGCGATGGAATTATGAGCACAAGATAGAATTTATTTAACTTAACAGAACTAAAAATACTGAACCTAGAGCCTGGCTTTTGGGTAAACAACTATAAGTTGTTTAGCTACTCAAGATTATACTTACAAGTACAAATACTTGTAATAAAAGCACATCACACTGAATGATTACAGACTGAAGTCTTCACAAAGTACTCAAACTCACACTCTTATTTCACACTATACTAGAGACACTGTTTACACACACTATTTTTCTGGTTTTCTGACTTCGAGAGGAAAGTTGAGAGTGTTTCTAACTTCTAGTCCAAGTTTTTCGATGCTTTCTCTCGGAAACTTGAGGTTCCTTATATAGCACACGGACTCGAAACCTGAATTAAACACAGCTAAGAGAAAGTGGGAGACGAGAGGAATCAATATTTACTTTAGCAAAAGTAAAGTTATTTGTTTTCATACGTCGGCATCAAGAAGAAGAACACACTAACTTTAACAAAAGAAAAGTCTTTTGTTGTGATGCGTCGGCCACCACTCATTTCTCCATCATGTGAGCGAACTAGTTTTAACAAAAGAAAAGTCTTTTGTCATAATGTGTCGGCCACCACTCATTTCTCCATCATATGTTTCTGTATTGTAATATTCTTCATCAGTGTAATCATAATCAGCCAACGAATCTTGACCCTCTTGTTTCCCTTTCGATGTTTTTTCATCTTTTTCTTCACTGTCTAAGTCTGAATCATAAAGAAAGAGATACATAATCCTATATCTTTTTTTCTTCTCTACTTTTTCAAGCCACTCTGTAACAGCTAGAGTGCAGTCAACTGCATTTCTCATGATAGCTGAGAAAAAGTCACAATTCACTAGTAAAGGATGATTATAGCAAGAAACCATTATTTTTTCTCCGCTTACCAAAAGGCTTGAATCATAATCCCTCTGTACCATGTTTTTGATGCACATGATTGTCATGGCCTTCATTCATGGAATACTCTGATTTGGACTGCCATTTTCGCTCGTCCTACTTGATTCTTTAATCAGACCTTGAATTATCCTTACATAATGATAAGGAGAGATATAGTTCATATTTTATTTCATCATTATCCATTTAGGTGGAGTTTATATGAACTTTAATCTCATGATACATCCGTCTGGCCTAATGTTCTTGACAACTTGAACTATCAATTCTGAGAATCCCTCCAAGTCTTCATTAGATTTTGTCTAAAAATTATGAACAAAACCATTCTCCATGAGCCGCAGTTTTTATTTCTGAGGGTATTCAGCTTGGACATTAACCAGATATCTCTCATAATATGGGCCAAGAACAGCAGACAAAGTTGGTGGAAACATCTTTCATTTTCCTAGATGCTCATAGAATTTGAACCATTCATACCTTTTCATTGTTGTCATAAGGATCTTAGCATTTTCTGAATTTTCTAGGTATACTACCTTAGACTTTTCCTTCTATTTTGCATGGATTCCATGCAACTCTTCTGTAAGTGCTTCAAGGGTTCCAAACAGATGATCTTCATTTTCTTCATGAAATGCATAAAGAATATTGTCTATGATAATCTTTTGCTTGAAAGCCAACGACCTTTTCGTCTAGAAAACTGGTTCTTTAAAAATCTTGAAAGACTGACTATGAATAGTTTTCTTTCTTGTAACAACATGTGATATGTTTCTCCTAAAAGGGGATATTCTGCTTTTTGGCAAAATAACAGCCATTAACTGACTTGATATGCCTTTACCATCTGCCGTTTGAGACGGGCTAGCCGGTCTTTTAACTTGAGACCGATCAGTTGAGGTTTTATCTTTGGGATACAACAAATACTCCTGAGTGAGCCTTTCGTCTTCACCAGATTTTCCGTACTGACTTTCATTTTGTAAGGCGAATTCTGAGCTTTTATCCTAATCAGTTGGTTTTATCCTGTCATGACCTACTGCTTGACTTGTTTCAGCTGCTTCATAAGATACGATGAATTGATAATCTGGTCCATCATGGAGAGGACCTACAGTCTTATCACCGCTCTTGTATATCTTTCTTAAAGATTCTTCTCCCTTGATTCTGGTTTTTTGTTTCTTAGGTTGCGTCCTTCATCATTGTCATCTCTTTCAAACATTGTCATTTCTCTCGTAAGGGCGGCTGGTAGGAAATTCTTGTTACCTCCAACCATCATCATAGGTCTTTTAGCATCTTCTTCCTCGAAAGATTCTTCAAGACAAGAAGTTGGCTTATTTCCACAAGTACTAGCTTCATCATAGCTAGCAAATGAATGCATATGAAATTGTAAACTTATTTTTCCTCTCATATCTTCATAGATAGAAGCATTGGTATTTTCTACCTGTCTAACTGGAGGTGTCAAATTTCATTCTCTTGGGAATGTTACTTCACGCTATTTGGTGACATGCTTATGTTTAGTATGATTTCTTGGATTTGTGAGGATTGATGTAGTAATTCTGAGATTATTGAGAAATCTGGTGTTTGAGGTTACATTCGAGCTCATCAGCTTATAATTGATTCGATAATCTATCGCGAGCTCCATCATTCATTTCTTCATGGAAATTTCATCTGTCTTGATTCACAATCTTAAACAGTGTGCTGCATCTCTGAGATGTGTGGTAAATTTTGGAAAAATGTTGAAATATGCAACTTGGTTGCACAAAGAAGCTTCTATTGTTCCTAACAGACTATTCTTAAAGACTGTTATTCTATCGTCTTGTAAAACACATAAAACAGAACAGTCTATACCATCTCTAGCCAAAAGCTTTATTCCCACTTGGACTGCTCCAATATGCATGTAGGAATATTTCTTCTGAGATGCTTCACTTACTTCTTTTAGAGTGATTAACCTGATGTCGGTTTCTCCTCCGTGGCAGGAACTGTTAGTTCAAGAATCTTGAATATGTGAGAATCCATAAGGAAATATCATCTCCTATAAATCTCATTGAGTTTGAATCTTGGAACTGATGCTTCTCGCACGCTAGATTCAATTTCATTATACTCAAATTCTTGAGTGTTAATTAGTTGTACAGGCATAGTGTTTCTTTTACTGAGTATTCTATTCAGTATCTTCACATCTCTTCTGGTTGAAGATGTAGATTTGGACGAGGACCATGTAAGGAGTTTAGGTTCACTAAACTTAAACTCACTTTCTCCTTTTGGTAAAGGGGATATAATTATTTTACTAGCTACGTTTTGAACTAGTTGTTCTTCATTAATCCCTTCTTCTTGTATCTTCATTTTTCCTATGCTTGTTTGCAGTCTTGCTATCCTGTTGTTTAACTCTTGGCATCGGTTTTCGAGATCAATACTCATCGTCTGGAGATAAGCGATTTTGTAATTCTGCTGATGAATTATTATCTTGATACATGCATTGTCTCTGTAGGAAGAAAAAAACTTAGAGTTTTGTCATCTTCATGTTTTACTTTTAGTTTAATTCTATGATTCATCATAATCGAGTAATTAGAGTTTCTAAAAGCTTTTTTAGCGATTCTTGAGAAGTTTTTAGCTCAATTGCTTGCTGACGAATATTGTCGGCAAGATGCTCAGTGCGAACTAACTTCTTTTCAATATCCAATAGATATTGTTTTTCTTTGAGATAATCAAGCTTGACTTCAAACTTGCTAAGTATTGAGTTTATCTCTTCAAACTGCTTAAACTTGAGAAGAAATCTCTCAAGTTGTACTGTTATCTTATCTGAAGGCTTGTTCCTAGAAAGATGATCTAGGTATTCAATTAAGCTTAGTTGGAAGGATCAAGCTCTTCGACTCCGACTTCTCTCTGAAGATAGAAAATTTCGTCGTAGAGCGTGTTTAAAACTCTACAGATGTACTCTAACGAGTGTTGATCTTTTTGAATATGTCTTGAATGAAAACACTTTTGCCACTTATCAGTACCTTTTGTAATACATAAGGACTGGTAACTTTTTAGTTTGAATTCTCTCTTATTAGTCAAGAGAAGCTAACTTTGTGGCATAAGCCTTGATAACCTGCTTTTGAGCCAAGCAGACTGTGATATCAGCTATGACGGATCTAACTGAGGCTCAGAACGTTCAGATGACTCTGATCGTATTCAAAAACTTCATGTTGAACTTCAATCTGTTCTTCAGTACGTTTGATTCTATGCTGAACTCTGAGGATAATATCCTAGTAATTTTTGTTTTTCTTGGAAGACTATCTCTATACTTTTTCAATTTTCCTAGTTTTTTTTCGTCTTGCAATTCGTTGTGAGAAATCTTAGCATAAGCTAATAAATCAAGCCGAGTAGCTATTAAGTTTGCTATTGATGATGAAAAATAACTATTTACCTTCGAGTAAGAGGATGAATTAATATTTGCAGTACGTTAAATAAATAAATTCATATACCTAGGCTCACAATGTTCTGTCAAATTTAAAAGAAAACAATAAAACATGCAAAATAAGGTTAAAAAGGTAAATTTCTATTAATAACAGAATATTCTTAAAGGAATATTCTTCAAAAGTATCGTATTGATAACAAATTAAGAGTATGTATTACTTTGATAACTTTATAAGTTCAAATATCATTTTGTCAATCCCCTAAGAGTCTAGACACCTTAGTGCATTTTATCCTATTGTTTATAAGAAGCTAGGCGCTGCAATCTAAAGGGTAAATGATCTGGATTCCTACACCAGTTATTCTTTTCTTACACTCTGACCTACCTTATTTTAATTTTGGTTTAACTGATTGATTAAAAGACATTATTATTGAAGAACAGTATTCTCATTTCAAGTCAGGATTCTTCTTAGACACTGACCGAACTTGTATAATGAAATCAGGTCATCCTCAAAGTGCATATATATACTTCACTTTTCTAGTAAAATTATGAAGTTTGAGATGAAGAAGGATGTAGTTGGACTTGAACTGGGACAAGTGTGGCCCATGGATCACCATTGTACTGATATTGTCCTAACTTAACCACCTTTAAGGTGTTGGGTTTTAATCACAAAAGGCCTCGGTACAATTGGATACAATTCATCCACTTATAAGTTATATTTTATTTGTCCATTTTCTGATGTGAGATCTTTCCTCTCCAACACTCCCCCTCACGTGCAACCAAACTTTTTAGGTTGACACGTGAAATTCATTCAGTCCAATTCCCACATCAGAAATCGGTACATTCATGCGGTCCAATTCCTATTTTGGAAATTGGGGTATGCGATCCAAGACCCACTGTAGGCACTTGGTATGGTATGGGCCAATCAGAATTTTTCCGACGGTAATTTGATTCGATGAACCCAAATTTGAGCTCATTATGATGGGAGACTTTCCCCCGTTACGTTGGGAGAAGTAATTGAAGAGAGACCCGCTCTGATACCAACTTGAACTGGGACAAGTGTGGCCCGTGGATCATCATTGTACCGATATTGTCACAACTTAACCACCTTTAAGGTGTTGGGTTTTAATCACAAAAGGCCTCGGTACAATTGGATACAATTCATCCACTTATAAGTTATATTTTATTTGTCCCTTTTCTGATGTGGGATCTTTCCTCTCCAACAGTTGGTGGTCAAGGTCTTGACTTCAAGCAGACGAATCAGAGCTGGTTACTCTAGCATTGTATGCAGCGACAGCCGTGTGTATATATATATATATATATATATATATATATAACACCCTTCCATTAAGAGATTTTTTTGACATATACGAGGGACAGGCCCGGACATAAGATTTTCAGACCTGAGTCGAACTTTTAAAAATAGGTCCTTAAACTATATTATTCATTTATTTTTTTTCAAAAAATTCATGAACTAAAACTATAAACTCAAAATCTAACGACATAAAACATTAGAAATCTTTTTTATACTTACTTACACTACTCTTTTTTTTTAAAAAAAAATAGTAACTACTAATTGTAATATAATACTTATTTTTTACTAAACTAATGTGTTAACACAATGAGAAAAAAAATTTGGACCCTTAAAGGTTTGGGGCCCTGAGTCCATCAACTCTTGAGACTCTATTCAATTACGGGTCTGATGAGGGATCATCATTAGACTTTTCAATCACATATCAACATCTCCACCGTTCAATACTTAGATTCATATATGTAGATCATTTCTGCAAAATTTCATCTAATTTAGTGATCGTTAAGGCTTTGAACCAGCTGAAATCAATTAACGCATCAAATATGTCAAACATGAACCGTTCATGCTTATAATTTTAATTCACAGTTTTGAGCACCTTATCGATCACCAAATTAGATGAAATTTTGCAGAGATGATCTACATATATAAATCTATATATTGGATGGTGAAGATGTGATTTGATGATTAAAAGTTAATATAATCTTTAATCCCTCATATGTCAAGAAAAGGGATCCCTCGTTAGAAGAAGACTAGCGAATGCAGTAAAGAAAGGGGTGAATCTCCCAGCAAAAATATTGTTTAATCAAGAGAAATGTTGATAAAAATAGCCATTATTATTTGGCTCCTAAATTGGATTTTGACCACTATTTATGAAATGAATGAAAAATAGCCTCTTGTGGTGGAAAAAAGACATGAGTGCCCTTAATTAACATGAGCTAATAGCTGTTGGATCAATAGCTGCTTTTGAAGTTTTAATCGTCTTCAACTTGACCTTAACCATCGCTACAGTTGCAGCATCTATGATCCACCACCCCATCATCCGTTAATGGTGGACTAGACCATGGAAATCCAACATGAGTCAGTAGTGTCGGAGTAAATAAAGTTATGTACATTCCTTTGCATATTTACATTCCTGTGTTCTCTATCTTATATGGTATTTAGAGTCTTGCCTTTTAAATTTAAACCTTCTAAATAAATCCTAGTGATCCGCCATAGTTGAATATATGAAGCAAATTAAAGCTTCTATGTACACCCACAGGCAGCTGAAATCAGAATTCACATTTGCAATCTTCTATGTACACCAACATCCTTTGTATTTTTTGGAGTTGAAGAAGTTATGAGCCACTGAGTCATGAAATGGTTCACGCATCCCATTCATAGTCATTTTTATGACAATTTTTTGCCTAAGGTAATTATAGCCCACCCTGATTTTCATTCTTGTTCCATCTCTGCATGTACGATGATGTTGGCAAGATTAAAGAAGAGGGGATGTTAATGAACCAAATTCAATAATAAAAAAACCTTGATTGTGTATAATCATAGAACATCGATCGTTCACTAACTTCCAATAAAGAAGAGAAACAGTAGAGAAGAGTAGCCAAGGATTAACAGAGGGTTTAGTAGGAGATAGATGTAAATCAATTTTCAGTTTATCACCATCCACATATGCATAAAGATGTAAAAATCGATATGTATAATCGTGGACTGATAGTCATCCCATATCTCAGAGAATTGGTTGCAAATAAAAACCATATTGAATGACTTATGAATATAATGACCATGATCAATGAGAACGACTGAACGAGTACAAGTGAGAGGACAATCAAATTGGATAAAAATTTTGTTTTATCTCTCTCATAGTATTTGTTTTTTTGAAAATAATGGATATATTCCGGTGACCGAAAAATTCATACGACCAACTATAGATAGGCCAGGCTAGAGCAAACTCTAATACAAGCTAAAAGAGCAAGCTCATTATTCAACAACTAATCTAAAGCACTGCGTCCAAAAAGTGGACAAACCGAAACTACAAAAACCAAAAATAAACCTCTACTTTGATACGACCAATAGA
Organism: Comarum palustre; assembly: GCA_951800085.1. Lineage (NCBI taxonomy): Eukaryota > Viridiplantae > Streptophyta > Magnoliopsida > Rosales > Rosaceae > Comarum > Comarum palustre. The sequence continues at coordinate 7,920,329 of OX637580.1, forward strand.
GCAAAGCATCTATTCTGAAAAAGATTTGACGCCTAAGACCCAACAATGTACGTTTCCATCCAGCAGATAGTGAATAACTTTAATCTAAAAACAATATAAGGTAGAAGTATCACTCCTACACCTGAAACAAAGAGCGTTATGCCAAATGCTGATCCCAAAGCGAGTGTCGCCGCCGCCCTACACCTGAAACTCTAATTTCAGGTTTCTCAACTCCAGAGAAGCCGAAGCGATTTTTTTATTGCAACAACGTGAAATTTATCAAGTGCCTCTCATAGTATTTGTTATTAGGGCAAAAATGTGTTTAATATTTATACAAAAATTGGAGTGCATTAAGTAAATTGGAATGGGTGGGTAAAATTTCGGGCTATAATGTTAATTCTGGTATATTTTTTTTGGATTTAAATTTTTCTTCTCTTGGTGAGTGATGTCAATACTTTCTGTGCTGGTGTTTGCAGTTGCCATTTGTTGTTGCTTTTTTCTAGGAAACCATTTGTTGTTGCTTGGCAGAGATGTCATTTGAAACACTTTGGTGGGAGAACCACCTCCGGTTCCATGTCTGCTTTATCTCACTTGGCACTTCCAGCAAAAGACTAGGGTGGATGCGTTCAATACAGAGCGTTGATTTGACATGCTGTCTAAAGCATCCACGAGTCTTCGTTGTTTCTAGTACAACTGTGGAATGAAAGGGGCAACATAAACTTGCTGAAACGATAAGTTGCATCAACTCTTCTGCCATTTTTAGCTGTTGGGGTCATTGTTGTGGTAACGAAACTCATCTCCTTTGGGTTCAGGACACTGGAGTGGATCATCTAATGAACTTGTACACATCTTTCAACTCCACTAAATGGATTCCGTAACTTTTACCGCAAAGAAAAAAACAAAGAAAGAAATTTAGTTCTGCGGATCATGCACCTAAAAATCTATCCAAATCATTGTCGCTGTCAAATCATTGTTTCAAGCAATTCTCACACGATTCATAACTATCTAAACATTTCAAAGTTAAAAAAAAACTTTCAAAGTTAAAAACCCATCGAAATTCTTGCTATAATTCTTGCTATAACTTTGAATAGCACTAAGTTATATCGACTGACTCACAAACAGTGTGTATGGAAACAAAAGCTACAAAACCAATACATGAGATAACAAAAAGAAACAACATTCTAAACCAACTTCCTAAACACCAGAACTTCATACTCGCTGAGCAGAAAAAGAATCCAAGATCAACACGAATAGTCATCCCTTATCATGGGGGTATACTCTTTTGGGATCAATTTCCATTTGTCAATTCAGAAACACATCACTCTTCCATCCAGAGTGAAATTTTTATATCAAATTAAAATGCACTCACATAAAAGCAAGACCACATAATCACAAACCTGAGCAGCATTTACAGAAGAGCAGAAGTATATTTTCGATCTAGTACCTCTCTAAACTTCTACTAACTTATAACCTGACAGAAATCCGAAAGTCTCTTCCACAAAAGATGCCCAATAAATATCATGTTACGATCTACTCCCTGGGAAAAGGAAACATTGAGGATATCAGTTAACATACAACACAAAAACACACTTATCCATCCAGCAATAGTTAATACTTAATGTACATTTTCACAATCGAGACTCAGCAGTCAAATCATTATTGACACACGCAATATGAGAAATTCAGCTTCTACATATTTACTAATCTTATGAAAAAACCATACGACTGCTGAATTGGTGCTTGACATAAGTAATCTAATGCGATACTATTTCTTTACAACGGTATCCTATGTTTTAAAGGTCAAATGGTTCATCACATACTCTTACAGAGGTACAGGTACGCACAACAACTAAGTTGTGGGTTTCACAAAGTTGACTAATAAGACAGCCAAAGTTTGATGTATTCTTGGAAATTAATACCATATCTGTCATGAAAATAGAGGACCAGATATCAGTTTTGAGACTTCGAAAACCTAGACCTGCAACTCCAGGCACACTCCATGCTATTACAATGCATAAGATCAGAGGGAATCTGAAAACCATCGCTTGTTTAGAATGAAAGATGTTTCCTGTGATCTAAAAGCCTAGCTGACAGAGCAGCCATAAGCTGGCTGGAAAAGAAATATCCTCTTCAGAAGCCAAACTAAGCCCATTCCTTTTTAGTCCAAAGGAAAATCTACTTGGTAGTTTAAGGGTCTTGTCAGGTTCATTTTCAGATATAAAGAATAATTATTTGTGCCTTTAAGAGCCTCGAGTGTGTCTTTATGTCTATTTCAGTCTGAAGTATCAAAGGGTCAATTAATAAGTTTTAATAGTCTAATGGTATTCTAAGAGTCTAAGGGCTGTACTTGAAGCCTATAAATATGGCTTTCTAGTTTCTAATGCAATCCCAAGGGCAGTTTGGAATTGATTGAGATTTTACCTTAATAAGGCTTGGCCTTGTATCCTCTTCCCTAACCCCCCCCCTCATTCTATTTCCTTCTATACCCTCCCTTTCTTTAATATACCTATTATGTTTCCCTGTTTTCTCAACACTCCCTCATCACCCTATTACTCTTAAACCATTTGTTGCTCTTCCCTGCATCACTAGCTCTCATATTGATGCACCAGGTTTGTTATTGAAGTTGAAACAAAAAGCTCAGAGAATGAAACATATGGCCGCATCTTCACATGAAGTCATGCAGGAAAAAGGGACTCAACAAATGGAGACAATCGGCCTAGGATGGACTCCAATCCTAACTACAGTTGTTAATTGCTCAAGGCAGTGGCCAACCAAAAATAAACTAATACTTCAAACAATTTCTAATTTTATCGGTACTGGCCAGGACAAGTTATTAAGCCTCCCTCTGAACAACACCAAGCACTTATCCATGTTGTGTCCGTACATCCGGCTTAAATGCGGCTCCACCATAGAGACTAGAACACTATAAGATCGGGACCATTTTCAAGCTTAATAACTTAACTCTAGACGCGAATAAGTAAACTTTGTAACTTCCTCACAATCTATGAATATATGTGAATTGTTTAGATAGAGCAATATAGATAAGTATAAGGATCACACCATTTGATGAGCCAGCCAAATAGGAAATGCTGCATAATAGGCACCTTCTCCAATACCTCAACCTTATACATCTTCAGCATCCCACTATTAACTTTATTCCAGTTCGGCACTCCACTGATATCATCCAACAGCGGCGAGTGCTCCGAAAACGGCCCCTTCTTCACTTTCTTCACGAAAGCCACCCCCGAAAGATACATGTACTCCTTGGAAAAATTCTCCAATATATCATCATTATGAATGGACTTAGGCTTCATGTACTTGTGATCAATCAACTGCGACGATCCGAAAATAAACGGCAGGAAATGATAGTCGTCGAGCCCCCAAACGCCGTGAGACCCTGCTGGCTCTAAGCAGTAGACCAGCTGAAGCTTCCTCATCAGCTCCAGGTACTTAACGAACACTCTGGACACCACGGCAGGGTAGTCCTCTTCTTTGATGACCTCCATTCTGGCCAGGCAGTAGAGCCACGCAGCGAAATTGGTCTCGTGGCCGGTGCCGTAGTCAATCCGGCTAGGGTTTCCGAAGGAATCGGTGAAGTAGGGGACGATCTCGACGGTGGAAGATTCGAGATGGGGAGGGAGGAATTTGAGCATTAGGTCCGGGCTGTTCTCGACCAAGCGGTCGTGCCAGACGCGGAACGAAACGTTGCCGTATCGGGCGGCTTGCTGAGTCGGCGGGATTTGATCGACCCATTGGATTAGGGTTTCGAGGATGGAAACGATGGAGGCGGTGACGGGGGAGACGTGGCAGGGATCGGAGATCTTCTTGGAGCGGATGGATTCAGAGAGGGCGACGACGAAGCCGAGGAAGTGCTTGCCGGAATCGGAGTCGTGGAAGCGGCGGAGATCGTCGGGGGATTGGATTATTTTGGTGGGGGTTTGGAAGTGGTAAGGGGGAGAGATGGGTGGGACGGGCTTGGCTTGTGGGACCGGGGCGAGGATGACGGCTTGTTGGGAGCTGTTGTTAGGGGGGAGGTTGATGGCGGGGGCTCGGATGGGGCGGTAGATTGGGGGAGGGGAGCACGACGGAGGAGGAGCGGCCATGGCGGTGGGGCCGCCGCATTTGCAGCAGGTGGGGTTGGTGGAGAAGGGTGGAAGGGTTTCGGGCTGGTCATGGTGGTGGTGTTCGGGTTCCATTGCTGAGGAGTTTGGAGGAAGCAAGACTAGTGGGAAGAGGAATGGAAACAGTTGTTTTCAAAACAGGTCGGCTGAGGGATGGGTCTGACACGAATCTAATTACATAACAGGTTAATGCGCTGTCAAACCATTTAACCCGATAAGAAATAAAAAATAAAAATAAAAAAGATAAAATCTTACTAATTCATCTTCTTTTTTTTTAATTTTATTTCTGTAAATCGTTGGAACTTCCAACTGCAGAAAGAATTTTTTTAGTATTTGATTAAATATATATATATATATATAAGAAAAGATAAAAAAATTTCTTAACGGGTCTTAGCAGGTCCCAACGGGTAACCCGCAAACCCATTAGCTTAGCGGGTTATAACAGGTTGAACCCGTTAATCGTTAAATCCAGCCCACTAACCGTCAAACATGTCCATTTGCCAGGTTGACCTAAACCCCAAACAAAAGAAAAATAAACTTAAACACCGATACAAAAACCGGTTCTTCTAGCTCTAGAAACATCAGAAATGCTGGGGCATCATGAAGAGGAACATCAGCAAAAGTGATCAATTCCAGATCATGGTTAATGCTATTTTTAACAAAGACATCTGCAACCATATTACACTCCCGCAAAACATAAGTTTGACATTCTACAACTTAGGGAGGAGGGAGAAACTAACTAGTAGAGAGCCAAGAGGATGCAAATTAACATCTGGTTTTTGCATTAACTGAGCTAGTTGCAGGAGTCAATTTCAATTTCAAGGCATTTAGTTTGATGAACATCAAACATAATGCCATAAAATAATCCCTAAGCTTCAACATCCAGGATTTCATTACACACCGTGTGTTTAGTTGTTGAGACTAAATAAGATTGTGCTAAATCAGAAGTCTAGTTTAAGTAGTACTGTGTCTGACGTTAGTTGGTACTAAATTAAATGAGCTTAGGTAAAACATTGTTTTCATTTTGGCTTCCTTAGATAGTGTTATTATGAGTACTCACATATGTCATTCTTAGATGGTATTATCCTTCTAAACCATCAACAAAACAAACTACCATCTAATCTCATGTAACACAAAATATGGGTTAGTACTAGTACAACTTAAGACACCCGGTATGTTTGTTACATGGGATTATTTACCACAAGCTTAAATTCTTATAGACTCCAACACTACTCAAGCCAAGCTTATTTTATCATAAGCCTAACCCATGTTTGGTGTTACTTGGGACTAAAGAGCATAATAGTTACACTAGTCCAATCTCATGTTTGTTGGTATACTGGATTAGATTAATCTAAAGCATCACAATTTTTTTGTTCGTTTCAGTAAACTATAATCCACTAGTAGGAGATTTCACACTTTTAGTAAACGTTTATATATCAAAATTATATGAACTGGTGTATAAATTGTCATACAAGTTTCAAGCATTGGCCATAATAAGCTAATGCAACATCCAGACATAAAAGACCAGAGACGGCTCATCATCTGCAATACCATCTGATGCGAGTCTTATTGTAGATACCAACCAGGCCATTGAATAGTGCCCTTCCTAGCAACCTTGACATCATTTGCAAGGTGGGTACGAGCATGATCCAAAGAGTGAACAAAAAACAAAGAAAAGGCACCAACAGATGCCAAGTTTCCTGCAAACCATTTCCAGTATCCAACCCTGTCCTGTTAATGTCTAAATTCAATTCATATCCAGAATGCATGTGTAAGTATGTGAACTCCCAGTAAAGTTCAATACTGAGATTCTAACTTTGGTAACTTGGAGGCATATAAAAATACAGATGACACTCACAAAAATATAAGAAAACGGGAATTCAAAATGAGAGGAGATCTATTGAGAACTTTTTCGTTAATGGTTTATTACACCCACTTTTTAATTATATTTTTTCATCTCAACCGTTCAGTTTATAGGTATATATAAGAAGATCACTTCTACAAATTTTCAGTCAAATTTGTGATCGTTAAGACATCAAAATAGATCAAATCAATTGATGGTCCAAATATGTCAAACATGAACCGTTCAAGTTTATAATCGGTTAATCACATTTATGAATGTCTTAACGATTGTCAATTTGTATGAAAATTTGTTGAGATGATCCACTTATATATATCTACAAACTAAACGGTCGAGATGTGAATATAAGATCGAAAATAAGGTGAAACGAAAACTTCATCAACTAGTCCTCAACAAGAAGGTCATCAATGGATTTCCTCTCTTCAAAATGAAACTCAAAATGATGTTCATAGCTTGTGCCTAGCTTCAACATCACCATTCCAAAACAACTTCCATACCTTGAGATACAAAAAACTAGAGCCCATATGGTTTGGTAAATATCAAATCGACCAAAAACCAACTAAATTTTTTCAATTTAATAAACCAAAACTTGGCAATTGAAATCGAAATGACTGAAACCGAGAAATACTGAAAAAGTTGGTTTGATTTTTGGTAATTACCGAATCTAACGAAATGTTAGCTATTTAAACACTCATATCTGTAAATAAGGTTGACCACTTTAATTTGAGCACAAACATTACCAAAAATATATAACTTTTCTACCCTAGCCGTATTTTATTATTCTGATCGTATCATATTTCACATTATTTTTGAAAATTTTGCTTCATTTGTATGATTGGTTCACAAAGATCTATACTTGCACATACTTAAACAAGTTATATCACATTAGTAGACACGTTGTGATCTCTATAACTAAAATATACAAAATTAAAATTCGTCTGTTTGATTTGGTCAGTATAATTAAATACAACTAATGAAATAAATTTTACATATTTTCGACAACGTTTAGATCTTGATCAACGTGCTCAACTATAATACAATGCCACTTATTACACGAAAATGCTATTATTTAACCCTTTACGTCTTATTTTGATCTATTATTTCGCTCACACCCTCTCATATGAATGAGAAGTAATGATCCGTGTAAAAATATGGAAACTTTTATATCTCGTCTTATTTTTCAGTATTGACCAAACTCGTGTATCAAACATACCCGTAGTCTAGGACAGTCCTAAAATATAAAGTGTAATTTAGTCCTGAGTACCAAACGCGCACGAAAACCAAACAACCAATTACCTAGGTGATCTCTAATGACATCACCAACATCAATCTTACCATTACTTGATGTTAGAAAAGATGGTAATTATATTGTTTATAAACTAATAACAAAATTAAATAACGAAAATTAATTCTAATTAATCAAATTGCATGAATATGAACAAAACCATAAAATCACAAATTGAGGATTTGAGAAGAAGAGTTCAACCAATAGAAGTTTGTCGAGTCCCGCGTATCATACAGTGTTCTTAAGACGAATTGCGGTGTCCCAATCGGTGCAAGGACTTCAAGGCCGCTTGGTCTTCCAAGATAAAACTAAAATCAAGCTCAAGTTGTTGCACTACAAACAACAGTTTCAACGAACTAGAAGTGCCTTCAAACTATCACCGGATTTTAAGAGAACGGAGTAGGAGTAGATAAGCTTTTTGGAGAAGAAGTGTTTGTTGCTAGTGTGTTTAGAATGAAGGATTGATAACCTTTGTATAGTGTTGAGAATCACCTACGAATTGAAGACTTTGTGTCTGTTACATACCAATCATAAACAGTCTTAATAAGTCTGTTACAAAATGATTAACAATCAAAACCAGACTTAATAGGTCTGTTACAGTGTGATGGTGGTATTGAATTTCCGTAACAGCTTGTAGATATGTGAAATGTCAAAAATAAAATCCGTCAGTTCAAAAACAACCTAAGGTCTCAGGCAACAAATTTAAACTGCATTCGTGTCCACAAGTTTGCGGGCCCAAGTGAAGAAATTGGGCTTCCGACCTGGGATTCGCACCCCCTTCTCGTTTGAGAAATGATCCGGATTTCGTCAGGCTAACGGCCTAAGGCCTAAGTCTGTGAGTGGATCCTTTTGATTTTTAAGAAATGTATGCTCGAATATTTATAAAAAAATTTAAGCAACATAATTTTTATTGATTTAATGAGCCGCTAGAGCCGGGAAGGTGGGTTGCTCCTCTCACATAAGCTCTTTTGTTATGCCGACTGAAATTTGTGTTATGATAATTATATTTGGAAATGATTTTTTTATGGTCATTGTTTTGAGGACGGTCGAGGAACCGTACCTTATGCATGAAATACATATTTTATTATTGGGAAAGAGTCTTTATAGACTTTTCGTATTTTGTTTTGTTTTCGTCACCATAAAGGGTTGTTATATATATATATATATATATATATATATATATATTATAAATGCTAGCTAGCCATATGAACCTCCCCACTTAAGGAAGTGGAGCGGGGCATAGTAGCCTTAGTAGGCTCCAACTCTAGCTTGAGAGGTTTATTGTCATAGTGGAATCTCTCCACCATGAAGGGTTGTTATATCACTTAGTAGCCTTAGAAACTTTGATCTTATTCTGGGAGACTCTCTGTCATGGTAGAACCTATTTCCCTATTTTTAATATTGATTTTAAGCCAATGAGATTGGCATGACTCATTTTATTTTCTAATGAATATTTGGGGGATTTTTACCAACGTGGAGTGCATGAAAGATTTTTGAAACAATAAGAGGAAGAACATATAATTGATTATTTTCTCACGCTTAGATATTATTTTTGTCCACTCACTAACGTCATGTTTTTAAATGTTTTTCCCTGGGCCATTCGTTTTCAAATGCCCAGTGTTGCAGGGTTGCTTAGAGGAGGTCGTGCGTACAGAACATGAGACATAGTCAATTAATTCGTTGTCGGAAGTATATTTATTAGGTATTTCTTCCATGTAGATTACTCGGATTACCCCACTTAGTTTAGTTGAATTGATTGGTGAAGCGAAGATATGATTTGGGGAGCATGATGACTTTAGGTGTTGAGGTTGAATTATAATATATGTGGAAGTGCTTAGTTGATTTGCAGAAAGGGTTGTCCATTTCAAGAGGGTTTCGGTAAGATGTTCCCTTGAAGTGGATCCCACATAATTTACTTCGGGTTAAAAGGGTTAAATTGAGGTGGGTCTTGACAATTTTGGTTAACATAAGTATGTAGCTTTTCAAGAATTTTTAGTATAAATCGGAAAATTTCCTTTTCGGGTCCTCATAATTTCACAACCCAATTTTCTTGTCCTTCGTTCTCTCGCCCGCACCCCTTTAGTATCAAAAATATTCGACTGACCGACCCGATATTTTTTGCTAACTTCGGTCGACCCAGACAACGAGGCAGGTCAGATTCTCTTCGTCTCAGCGGCGTGAGCTTTCCTGAGATGGTGGAAGAGGTCGATTTGCCCTAGTTTAGGAGAAATGAAGCTCACATAGAGGTGATTCGAGTTTGGTTTAGATCCGGCTGGTTCTCTGGTGTGCGACAAGGCCTGAAACCGTTTAGGTTCGCTTCATCTTGGTGTTCTGGTTCTATCCATGGTGGCCTTGAAGCTCGATTCGAGGTGAGGAGACTTGATTGGAATTTTAGCTTGTGGTGGCGTTTTGGGGTGGTTCCTGGCCGAATTGGACTTTGGTTTCAGGTATAAAATTGTTTCTCTTACCTTAATCTTCATGTTGATGTTGGGAGTTTGTCGAAATTTATAGGTGTTAGGGCGGCGTGTGACGGCCCGTCCAACATTGTTTAGGTGAGTAGTCTGTCCCATCATCACGTACTCGCTGATACGAGTGTACTGATATGTGGGTTGTAGTTTTTGGTTACCGATGATGCATGTTAGGGTTTAGTTCAGATTACGTTTACGTTTGTTTTGAAATTAGAGGGAATCTAAACATAGGGGCAGTGTTGATGAGTTGTCAAGTGTCTTTTGACCTTGTGAGGTCTCAGAAAAGGTTGGTCTCGAGGGACAAGACCTTGGGTTAAGGGAAGAGTCTCGGTTCACTGGTGAAGGGTGCTGGTCATAATGGTTACTAAGATTAATGATTGTGCTAAATAGGTAACTTGTGGAGTTGGTGTTGAGCTTGACTTTTGTGTATTTGAAGACGTAGCGGAAGTTGTCAAGGTGAGTAAATCTCACTTGGTTCACAATGGAACCGTTTTACTTTATAGTTCAATTGTCGTGAAATTGTGAAATAGCTTTCTTAAAAACTAAGTTTTGTTTTAAAAATATATAAACTTGTTCGACTACGGTTTATGGGTAAGTAAAATAAATGTTCAAATAAAACGACTTTTATGAGTTTTACGATTATGAAATATAAATTGTAATAATTGAGCATATGGCTAGTGATGGAAATATTTACACTTTATTGGGGATAAATTAATTGATGTTGTCATATTGTGATAGTGTGTTACTTGTGTTGGCTTGATTATTGTTGGTGTGATTGGTGATATCATATATTGTTTATATATATATATATCATTGTGGATAAGTGATTTCGATTTGGTTTCGTGGTTGAGTTGTGAGATTGTTGAAGGTTTTCTATGTATGTGGTCTTGTGCCTTAGTGGTGAGATAATTCATTAGTTGTGAGTGTGTGTCTTAGTGATGTTTAGGTGCCTCAGTGGTGGTGACTGGAAACCGTGAACCCAGCCCTGGCAGGGTGATTGGTTACGATCAGTTTAGAGCTATAGTATGTCAGTCGTTAATTCATGGGGGATGACTAATTATTGATGAACCCATGAGTACGTGTTTATTGGGTTATTTATGAGGGATGATTAAGTGTTGCCGAACTCATATGTAAGGGGTAGAAAAAGAAAATGGTTGGATGATGTGATTGAGTCATGTCGTTTAATTTTCATACTTATGTATCTTCTGAACTATGTTTTTTTCCTGCATAAGATACTTTAATCTTATTTGCATGATTTTGTATTGATTTGACTTTGTATTTCTTAATCTATTTTCTTTCAAACTTTCTTACTTTTATGTGATTTCCTGAACTACGTTTTAACATATGAATTATCGGTTTTATCTCGTGTGATTTTGGGCTATGTCGTTTAATTAAGATGTACTTATACGAGCTTTTAAAGCTTACCGGGTTCCTTTTATAATCCGATGCACCAATCCATATGGTGTCGGGTTTACTTTTGCAGGTTGGAATCTCTAAGATTTAGATGTAGATGTTTAAGAGCAGCTTCCTTGTTGAGAGTTTAACTCTTTAATTATTGAATTGTTGTTTTGTAGTAAACTGTTTTGAGTGTCTGCCAAGATATTTCTTAGAGCAACATCTGCAAAAGCTCATGTGAAATTAGAATTACCTTCACATTAGAGGAAAAATATCATTTTTTAGCTCCAACGGTTTATGTAAAACATCATTTATTTTACAAAAAGTGGGAAGAGTGAGAAATATATTCTCTACATCTATAAAATGTTCAAAATTTATATATTCATCGACAAATTTTTAAAATTTATTGTTTATCTTATAGAATTCATTCACTCTCCTCTAAAAAAGAAAACGTCATAAAAATAAAATATCTAACATTGAATTTGGGTATAATTTGAATAAACACATAATCTTTATATAGATTCATAAAATATACAGAAAAAACATTTAATTTTGTAAAATATAATAGAAGAGTTGTTGGACTTGAGCTCATTTTCTTTTAGATATTTTTTGATTTACTCATTTATAATAGATAAATTATACAAGAGTTGTTGGAGATGCTCTTATAACGTAAAAATATATTTTTTATTTCAACTTTTATAAATGAAATCTGGAACCATCAATTTCACATTTCCAATTTTTTATTTTCATAATTTTTAAATATGGAATATTTCTCACATTGAACTACCCAATATATTTTCAAATTTGAAAATTACACTTTCATTTTCCAAAATGAATCGTAGCTATTGCTTTCAAAATAATTAGGGCATTAGGGGAATCTGGTTCAATGAAATTGAGAGATGAAACTAATTTTGAAGCCCTAATCGTGATATTGAAATATTACACACTCATCTTCTAATTTTTAATTTCAAAAAAATATTAATTGTAACTATTGCTTTCAAAAATGTTACATGCCTTGAGAGTCTAATAGAGGGGTGTGATTTTAATTGTTATTTTATATATACAAAATGTTCCCAAAAATAAATATAATCGCCCATTTTTTATTAAAAAGCGTAATTTTAGCAAAAAGAAAAAGATTAAAAGAAAAATGAAAAAGAAAACGCGTTAAAAGCGCGTAGCGTCGTTATAACGCGTCCAACGTCTATAAAAGAGAGAGGGAGAGAAGAACTATACACTTTCTTGCTCTCTTCTTTCAATTTGGCTCTCTGAGACTCTGACCGACCGACCTCTGTGGTTTCTCTGAAATACGAATTGAGAGACGCTCTCTCTCGCTCTGCAATTTTTGTCAGATTTTCATTTCTTGTTTTTGATTATTGTTGTTTCTTCTTTCAATTTCAATTAGGGTTCATCTTTCAATTCAATTAGGGTTTCGTCTGTCTATTTCAATTAGAGTTCCAGAATGGGTGTCCGGTTCGGTTTAACCGATCCGATTTCATTGGATTTTCCTACTGCTGTTGACGCGGTGAAATCCAACCAGATTGAGTCGATCCTGCGACAGAATGGTTGCTATGCCACCCGCCAAGAACGGGTCGCCATCGATGGGGTTTTAGGGTTTCTAGACCAGGTTGTGAAGACCTGGGTCGATAATGTTTCTAGGGCCAAGGGTTTCCCTGTAGAATCAAATGCTAGAGTTTTTACTTTTGGCTCTGTTCGGTTAGGTGTTCATGGTGCTGGTGCCGACTTAGACACACTCTGCGTTGGGCCCGTTTATGCTTCTAGGGAAAATGATTTCTTTGGCAAGTTGTTTTCGATGTTGGAGTTGACTGATCAAGTCACTGAGTTGATTGCCGTGCCTGATGCGTATGTGCCTGTGATCAAGTTTAAGTTGAATGGAGTCTCGGTCGATCTCGTCTATGCTAGGCTCTCTCTTTCTGTTGTTCCTGCTGATTTGGATTTGTCCAATGATTCTGTTTTGTCATGCGTCTGCCCTCATGATGAGCAGTCCATTCGTAGCCTTAATGGTAGCCGAGTTACTGACCAGATTCTTAGTTTAGTCCCTAATGTGCGAACTTTTCGCACCACATTGAGGTTCATTAGGCTGTGGGCAAAGCGTCGTGGTCTTTATTCCAATGTTGTTGGATTTCTGGGTGGTATCAACTGGGCATTGCTTGTTGCTCGCGTATGCCAACTTTACCCTAATGCGTATCCTAATTTGATAGTGTCTCGCTTTTTCAGAATCTATTCGGAATGGCGCTGGCCAAATCCAATATTACTTTGCGAGATCAAACATGATGGGTCTTCCTTTCTTGAACAGCAGGTGTGGGATCCTAGAATAAATCCAAGGGATAGGTACCATGTGATGCCTATAGTTACTCCTGCTTATCCATGCGTGAACTCTAGTTACAATGTCTCCTCCACTACTCTGTGCATCATGCATGGGGAGTTCAAGAGAGGATATGAAATCTGTAGGGCTATGGAAGCAGGACATGAGGCTAATTGGCATGCCCTATTTGAATCATATCCTTTCTTTAAAGAGTATAATATCTACTTGCAGATTGCCATCAGGGCAGGGGATGATAATGACTTCAGAAAATGGAAAGGCTGGGTTGAGTCTCGTCTACGACAATTGGTATTGAAGATTGAGAAGCATGCGTCGGGCATGTTGCTGAGTCGCCCACTTCCAGGGGACTTTTCAGAAAAGTCCCTACCTTTTCATAGTTCATACTTCATGGGTTTACAACATAAACAAGGAGTTCCAGTCAATGAAGGTGAGCTGTATCAGTTAAGGGGTTGTTTTGATGAATTTAAATGCGCCGTGAATGAGTATGCGTCGAAGAACATTGGAATGGAGATATGTGTTTCCCATGTAAGACAGAGTGACTTGCCCAGTTTTGTATTTCCTGGCGGTTTGCGACCTTCAGGTCTATCTGAAGGAGCTAGGGAGAGAAAGCAATGCTCTTATCAATCAGGAGGTTCTGGGAACATTGCTCAACTAGATAGGTTCTGTGAAGCTAAAGCAAGTGTTCGAGGTGGAGCAGGTTTAGGTCAGAAGAGAAAGAGAGTGGATAGGGTAGAGACCGACTCTGCTAGGTTTAGGTCTTTACGTCCCTATCGAAATGCTCCATCTCAAGCATTGCTGAGGTCCAATCAACTCATACATGGGTATTGAGTCACGTCTCCACATGGGAAATCTGGCGGTTTTCGACCTTCTGGTCTATCTGAAGGAGCTAGGAAGAGAAAGCAATGCTCTTATCAATCTGGTGGTTCTGGGAACATTGCTCAACTAGATAGGTTCTGTGAAGCTAAAGCAAGTGTTTGAGGTGGAGCAGGTTTAGGTCAGAAGAGAAAGAGTGGATAGCGTAGAGACCGACTCTGCTAGGTTTAGGCCTTTACGTCCCTATCGAAATGCTCCATCTCAAGCATTTCTGAGGTCTTGAAAGTTTTCTCCTTCTGTGTGAAACTAAATTGACTAGGTTTGCTATATAATTCCCCATGGCATGGTTTTTTTTGTCATAGGCGCAAGCTTTTTTTTGAAATGCATGTTAATGCTGTGGGTCTCTAATGGCTTAAAAAAACTCCTGTATAGTCAGGTTCATACAGGTTCTGTATCTGAAGCTTGGTAAGTGTTTTACTAGGATAAAGGATTTGAAGATCAAAAATTAGTTGAAATTAATTGTAAACAGAGCTACAAGACTCTGATGAGTGGTGAGTACTGAGTAGTCAATGTTCCTTAAAAACTACGACTTACAGTGAGGTTGTGACATCGGAGTGCCAGAATAAAGATTTTTGGCAGTCCAGCAACATCATACATTTACACGAGAAGATTCTTTGAGAACATTTTGGATGTCATTCTGTGCAAATACTGGTTAGTAAACTATCAGTTACTTGAGCCATTTTCTTTTAATCAGAGTTTGAGGCATGTCTACCAATTAGCAAATCACTATTTTACATCTGAAAAATGAATTTTCTCCTTTACTGGTTCATGCAAACCTTCCATAAACCTCTCCATCTCACTACAAACCTACACAGTCCGTGGCAATGCTTCTACCGACTAGCAGATCACTATTTTATCATTTGCCCTAAGTTTGCATGTAGTTTCAGAACACACTAGGTGAGGTAGCAAATAGCACAAAAGAAAAATGAAATGAAAATGGTCCTCGTTACAGCTTCATCTACGGATGAAAACCTAAAAAATCAAAATGAGAGCTTCTATTCGGACCTTCAAAAACACTACTTGGATCTCCTGGCTTAATGAACCTCCAATTTACTTTTAAAAATAGCAAATTCTATTTACACCATATTTTTCCTAAAACGCCCATAATCAAATAAAATCAATAAAAACATTATTTTTCAACTTATTATTCTCATCTTTATATTATAAATTGTTGGAATTTGTTCAGCTCGATATACTCGATATACATTAAGTTTCATATATATATATGAGCTACTTAATGATGCATTCCTCATAAGAACTTAGCCGACAATAAGTTTCTTTCTCGTTGAAACTATCATAGTAATATATATGTGATTAATAATAATAATAATAAAGAATACGAAACTCTTACCCTATACATAGACTCCATATCCATGTTTGGCTCTATTGAATCCCAACTATTTTTCATAGAGTTTGATGGTATCGATTTAGTTAGGGTTTATGTTGGAGAAGAAATTTTTCTCCTAAATATTATGAAGGTAAAATAAAGTTTTTTTTACTCTTATCAGTCTTGTGTTTTTATTGGTAATTTTACAAACGTTGACAAAGTCAACTATAACTTGAAAAAAGAAAGAGGTCAAAATAGTGCTTCTGGAGATATGAATAGAAGCTCCCAATTAAAATTAGAAACAGGCAAAAAAAACTTCAGACTTAAAATCAGAAGATATGTCAAATCCGAAGTTTTGACATTTCACAAACAGGAGAGTAATTTTTTAACTAAACTAAAAAAGCTCATTTCATTACCAACGTGATTAAGGATGGACAAGTACTACATTACAACAGCCTCCGAATTACTTTCTCTGACAAGTTTTAAATGCACAAGTGCATAAAACTATAAAATGCAGAGATACGTTCACGCAATGAAATGATATGTCTATTGAAGAAAGAGATTAGTTGTGTATCTATCATTATTTATGTAATAATGTTTTCTTGTAGAAGTAGGTTATATCTTATATAACTATTCTAGGGCTCTCGTTGTAATAGCTTGTATATAAAGGCATTGTATTGTTTCTGGCTCTTGTCACTACCAGGAACAGTAGTTTGGCCGACAAAAAATTTTCGTCAGCCTGTTAACCAAATTCAGTAAAGATGTCGTCAATAAAGACTCGTCGGCTACTTTAGTCGATGAAATAAAAGTGGTCGTCAGCTTAGCCGACAATTTGTTTTTATATGTTTCGTCGGCTAAAGTAATACAAAAGCCGACGAAATCATTTTTCGTCGACCATAAACTGAGACTTTGGCCAACGAAACGTTTAATATATTCGTCGGCTAAAGTATTTAATAAAAAAATAACTATAGCCGATGAAATTTACTATAATTCGTCGGCTAAACATTAAAAAAATAAAAATAATATAGCTGACTAATTATAATAAATTTCGTCGGCTAAATACTACTATATCCGACGAAATAGGCCATATTTCGTATGCTAAACCTTGAAAAATAAATAAATAAATACAATAGCCGACAAATAATGGCAAATTTTGTCTGCTATAAGTCCATTTCAGCAAAAAAAAACCTGAAATTTCTAAATTACCATTCCAAGCAACTTGCAAATTACACCAAAACAATTTCATATAACCAACAACACCATCAAAAGTGACAACACGTTTTTCATTAAAATATTTATAAATTGTTCATAAACACATAAAACTATATAATTATTTAACAATATAAAATCTATATTGTCTAAATTTATATCCGCGTCAGGAGGAGGGTGCTATGGTAGGAGGTTGCGCCGGCTGAAGTAGGGGTATAGGCGTAGGCATGGGCGAAGCCGGAAGTCCTGAATCTGGGCAACTGAAAACTCTTGCAAGTATTGGAACATCTGCTGCTGTTGTGCCTGCTGAGTGACATATACTGCGACATTATACTCTTGTAAAGCGGAAGTATATACTGTCTGGGCGGTTTGCTTTTCCCGTAGCATCTAAACTTCCGCCTGTAGCTGAGTCATCCTGCTACTGGTTGAGGCTGTTTTTTTGAAATCCTGGAGTGCTCTTCAGG
The DNA here is from genome assembly GCA_951800085.1 of Comarum palustre. NCBI lineage: Eukaryota > Viridiplantae > Streptophyta > Magnoliopsida > Rosales > Rosaceae > Comarum > Comarum palustre. The sequence continues at coordinate 7,937,652 of OX637580.1, forward strand.
ACCCCCTCACCCTTCTTTCCTAGACCCCGGCAGTAGAAGTTGTTTCCTCACGGTGGAATGTTGTACCCATGATCCTCACCTCAACTCTCAGATCCGAAGTGTCGAATCCGGACAAGGCTTCAGACATCTCTTCCTCCTGCGTGTCCAGCCATGTCTCCCTCACTATAGCAGTCATCGCCTCGTCACTAGCCTGCCTCACTGCGGCCAAATTGGATAGAAAAAAATAATAATAAATTAATATTTTTCCATATATATATATATAAGTAAAAAAAATTGAAAACGTAAGATGACTTACAATACCCTCTTGGGCATTAGGATATGTCTTCTCGTACATATAGACGTACCAGTTGACTTCTAGATATTCCATAGCCACCTGGTCCATCAATGATGCGAACGGTTTAAAACCGGCATGATGGTTCCTTATGTTGCATTGCCGGTTCTGAGCGTTCTCCCGGAAAACGACATTCAAAGGAAAAAAAATAAAATATTAGTAAAATATTTGAAAACAGACGTACATAATAACAATTTAACAAATTATTTTTTTTAATTATCTATTTATGAGGGTTGTTGAATTCTGATATCAGAAGCCAACGCCACTCGTACTCCTTGAACTAGAACTCAACGGGGGTACCAGAACGTGCGTTCCCATGTGTAGTCCAGTGTGTCCACACTCGTTCTTCCACTCATTGTATCTATAGATATCAAAAAAAGTATTAGAAATATTATTAATATCACATACAATCTTGTTTTTTCATTAACTTCCTAACGTACCTTCTCCCATGCACAACGTCTGCTCAAGTGTTCCGCAGGTGCTGGGGAACGTCAAACCACACCTGCATTTAACCGTTTATTAGTTTAGTTTTTTTTCATAAATCAACAATATAATACATAATATTATTAAGAAATTTTGTAAAGTCACCGACATTGCGTTGTGGACCATGTCCTTAACCTCCTGTGGGACCTCGCTCCAATCTAACACAACATAGGGACTCTATCCCTAATAAGCGCTCCCACGCGGCCGAAGTACGTCCTCATCTTCCCACCCGATACTACATTGTTATCCCAGTCAGTATCGATGATGATCCTCCCTGAGGTACTCAAGGTCTTCTCGAGAGCATTCCTTGTGACGGGGCCTCTCTTATTTCTTGTCGGCTTGGCTCTGACAGTGCTTATCACAAATTGATTATTAAAATTGGAGAACCGTTATTATGACATTATAAGAAAAAAATTATTTATCTTTAATTACCTAAAGGCGATGCGGCGGATGCGACGGATTCAGTCTCTGTCGCCGATGATGATACCCTCGTAGAAATAAGATCGGTACCAAAAGACACGAGGAATGGTAGCCCCGGCTGCCTTGAGCTACCTCGAGGAATGGGTGGCACCTGGCTGCCAATGTGCCGTCTCTAGAAAGGTCGCACGTCTAGATGTCATGAGAATCTGAAACGACGTTTGAGGGTTGCTATAGGTTAACTCGGACAATTCAGACCTTTGACCCTTCGAACTCTTCGTTGATCTAAAAGGGTGGCTCATCCTGTTTAAAATATAAATTTGAATCAAATTAATGAAAATGTCATTACTATTTTAATAAATTATTTCAACATGTAATTTTTAATTTTTAGCCTTTAATAAATTCAATTAATATTTGTTATTAACTTTAATAAATTTAATAAAATGTTTGTTAATATTTGTTTATTAAAATTAATTATATACAAATATATACAACCATACACTTAAACCAATATATGCAAATATATATACAACCATACACTTAAATCAATATATACAAATATATATACAAATGTCATTACAAATATATACAACCATACACTAAAATCAATATATACATAATTATATATTAATTTGCAGCAATATATACAAATAGTTCAAAATAATTATTAATAATTCAAAATATATATACAAATAATATATACATCCCTAATCCTGAAAATAATTCAAAATCTGAAATTCTTACCTTAATTTTCTAGAGAAAGAGAGAGAAAGAGAGGAAGTGGTGGAGGAGGTGGACGCAGTGGAGACGGAGGAAGGCAGTGGAGGCGGAGGAGAGCAGTGGAGGGGGAGGAGAGAAGTGGGGGGGAGGAGGACAGTGGAGGCGGAGGAGGAGTGGGGACCGAGAGAGAGAGAAAGAGAGAGAGAGACGAGGCGGTGGAGGCACTACCAGAAAAAAGACTTCAGTTGACGAAATATCCAAAAACAGGCCGACGAATTTTTTTTTCCGTCGGCTAAGTTAAATTTTCGTCGGCTAAAGTGGAATTTTAGCTGACGAAAAAAAATTTCGTCGGCTAAACTAATTTTTTCGTCGACTATAGTTAAATTTTAGCCGATGAAATTTTTTTTCGTCGGCTATAGTCTGTAAACTTTAGCCGATGAAATTTGAAAAGTTTAGCCGACGAAATTAGGGTATTTCGTCGGCTAAAGTACCTTTTAGTTACAAAATTGCATTAAGAATATTTCATGTCCGATTGACTATTGTGATATCAATCTAGAAGGAGAACGGCCCTAACGCCATGACATATGAGTTTTTTTGACCATTCGAGTTCGTTTAAGGCTTCAAAATGAAGTTTTTTTTAAAACACTTAACACACGAAAATGCCATTATCTACACCTATATGAGGTTTTTTGGTTGAACCTTCAACACAACAAACTCTCACCATAATGAGACGCAACTGTCCATCTAAAAATTTTAAGACATTTACCCCTCGATGATAGGGCTCCCCATATAGATAAATAATGGTAAATAGTAGGCATGTTGTGATTCCGGTCATCAAAATTCTTAAACAAAAATACGACCGTCAGATATAATCAATATGTTCAACTATGTCTATGGTAAAAAATTCAACTTTATCCGATAAATTTAAGGACTACATCTGGACGGTCAATCTCGTAAGTCAAACCCTTAAATTGTATTGACTGCAACTATCGGCACCGAGACTTTATCGGAATTACGTGATTTTTCAACCGTACACCTATTTCACCATTCCTCCTCCTTCCTCTTCTAAATCGTTCTCCTTCTCCTCCTCCTCCTCCTCCTCCTCCTCCTCCTCCTTCCTCTTCTAAATCGTTCTCCTTCTCCTTCTCTAACTCTTTCTCATCCTCCTCCTCTAACTCTTTCTCCTCCTTCTCTTCTCCTAGCCTATCTATTCCGATCTCCTTCTCCCCTCCTCTCTCCTCCCCCTATAGCCGGCCTCCTCTTCTCCTCCTCCTTCTCCTCCACCACCGGTGTAAAAAAGAAAAAGAAGAAGAAAAAATTTAATCAAAAATACAAGAAATAAAAAAAAGAAAAATAATAATAAAATAACTATAGCCGGTGAATTTTAAGGTAATTCGTCAGCTAAAGTTAAAAAAGAAAAAAAATAATAATAATTACAGCCAACGAATTTTATTAAAATTCGTCGGCTAAAGTTAAATAAATAAATAAAAATAATAATAGATATAGCCGACAAAATTTTATTAAAATTCGTCGGCTAAAGTCCACAAATTCATCAGCTAAAGTCCAGAATTTAAGCGACGAAAAATTTGTCGTCGGCTAAATAAATGACATTAGCCGTCGAGAATAGTAATTTCGTCGGCTAAAGTCTTGGCCAACTGCTTTTTCCTGACGACTTCTCAACCGACGAAATTTTGTACTTAGCCGATGAAAATCTTTCATCGGCTAAAATATTGATCCTGGTAGTGAGGTGGAGGAAAGTAGTGGAGGCGGCGAAGTAGGGCGAATCGAAGAAGGAGAAGAAGCAAATTAGGGTTTCTGTTCAGCGTGGGCTGGGTTTTGTTTATATAGACTTAAGTATAGCCGACGAATTTATAATAAATTCGTCGGCTATAGTCTTTATATATTTATTTATATAATTAATATTATTTTTATGGTTAATTATCATTTTATTTTTTATTTCACTATTGCCGACGAATTTATTATAAATTCGTCAACTATAGTGCTTTCTATATTTCTTTATATAATTAATTTTCAATTTGTTTGGTTAATTATCATTTTATTTTTGTATGTAACTATAGCTGACGAATTTATTATAAATTCGTTGGCTATAGTTCTTTCTATATTTATCATGCATGTTATGATTCTGATCATCAAAATTAACAAACGAAAATCCGACCGTCAGATATCATCATTATGTTGAAATATGTGTATGGAAAAAAATTTATCTAGATCTGACAAAGTGAAGGACTCAATCCGGACGGTCAATCTCGCAAGTCAAACCCTTAACGCACGGAAACAGTTATTTGACCTTCTAAATTACGTATTTTGCCGAAACTTCAACTGAAAATAGTTTCAAATCGATGAGACGCAACCAGTGGTATAAAAAATTTATGAAAAATAATCACCGGAGATAGGGTTACTTCATCACGAATTCGAACAAAATGCCCCGCTTTAAAATTATTAAGACGAATTGTAGAGGAGTCAGGAATACCTATTGCGCTGGGCTCCAAGTGTTGCCGCTCGGTAAATATTTCGAGGATGCAGAAGGTTGACTACTTTCCACGCGTCACCATTAACAAGGTCATCAAATTAAAACACTTGTTTTACCGATGTGACAAAAACGAACGGGTAGTCTTCGTAACAGCTTGTAGCAGTGTTCACCGGTAAAATCCCGTACTGATCAATCTTCATGCTCTACGGGCTGCTAGTATTAAACCATCTACACTTGAAGAGGTGCACTGTCATGCCTTGCCCATAAACGAGTTTCACCACTGAATTGAGAACATCATAATAGTCAACTCCATTTTGCCCACCATGCACCATCACCCTAGAATTTTGTGTTCTCAGTCTGTTGTCTCTCTGTTAACATATAAATTGCACGCGATTGACCTTGACCATCGGATAAACTCTTGACATTATCGGCTTCATCGCTAGAAGTCTTCGTTTGTGCGATCAATTTGGGTGACCATCGAATTGAACATGGTTCATCTGCAACCAAACATTCAATGTACTGTACATATAGATATTAAGGCAATAAAAGAGTCATGAAGAATTACGTACCCAGCCTTCAAAATAGTTTGCGAACTCCATGTTGTGGTACTCGAGATCACCTTAATGTCTAGACAATATAAATGAATGTCTTTCAAGTATTCAACTTCTGAATAGTTAATCAAAACCCACCAGTGGACTATGACTAGCTCATGTGGTTGCAACTTGTAGGAGTCTAGCAAAATTTCATAAACTTCAACATCAGTGGAGACTATAGAAAGATTGAACTTCGGTACATCTACTAGTATGGTTTGTGGAGTTTCTTTCAACGCTCCTAAATACAACTTCATGTAGGTGACACATTCGTGCGCAATATATGCTTCAGCTATTTATCCTTCAGGCGTGGATTTATTAGCCACATAAGATTTTGTCCTATTTTGGAAGTGAAATCCAACTCTTATCCATATCCTGAAAAGATAACAAAATATATATGTATAACTCTAATTAATTAATTAATTAATTAATTAATTCCATATATAAAATTTCAAATCATTTAGTATTCAACAACAATTAATTTGTCACGCCCCGACCTGCAATTAATTAGTTTTTACCCTTGAGTTTCCTGATCGGCTGGTTCCTGTGAAAAGCTAGGTTTTTCGGTCAAACCAGGCTTCTATGCCTACACAAACCACTTCTACAACAATCCAGCAACCTAAAGAGGCTAAAATCGAGAGAAAATGTGAAGATTTATACCTCGAAGTCGATTCACTAGGATTTATACTCTTGCACATGTACTAACCTATCTATGATAAATTATCACCTTCTCATCGTTCTTTCACCACACAACTCACCCTGCACAAAGAACCAACTTCTTATTCACAGGCAGTACAGGTTCCAGAATGGTGTAAGACCATGCAAACTGAGATTCAAGCCTTAGAAGCCAACAAGACTTGAAGTCTTGTTCCATTGCCGCCTAACAAAAGACCAATTGGCTGTAAGTGGGTTTATAAGTTGAAGCTGAATCCTGATGGCACAATTGAGAGGTACAAAGCACATCTCGTTGCAAAAAGTTATAGTCAAGTGGTCAAAATTTCTTACAGGGAGACTTTTGCACTGGTAGCAAAACTCGACACTGTATGAGTCTTACTTAGCCTTGCAGCCCTTGAAGGATGACATTTGCACCAACTTGATGTCAACAATGCTTTCTTGCATGAAGATCATACTGAAGAAGTTTATATGCACCTTCCTCCTAGTTTCGGACGAAAAGGGGAGATAAAAGCGTGTAAATTGCACAAGATTTTATATTATATGTGGAAGTGCTTAGTCGATTTGCGGGAATGATTGTCAATTTCAAGGGGGTTTTATAAGATATTCCCTTGAGATGAACCTTGCAGAATTTACTTCGGGTTAAAAGGGTTAACCCGGGATGAGTCTTAACAGTTATTGTTAGCATAAGGATGTGGCTTTTCAAGAATTTTTAGTATAAATAGGAAAATTTACTTTTCGGGTTCTCATAATTTCAGAACCCTATTTTCCTGTCCTTTTTTTCTCTCGCTTGCGCCCCTTCAGTATCAAAAATATTCGACTGACCCAGACGATAGGGCAGGTCAGATTCCCTTTGTAGCACCCCTGGGGGGTAAACTACAGTATCCACGAATTTAAGCCAATAAGAAGCCAACACGTCCGAAGGACGTGCTAACAACTTATTAACCTAAAGTCGTAGGCTTTTTAGCGAGTAAAATAAAATTTAAACTTTAATACTTTGAGTGGCACCACATGAAATTCTTAAAACAAACATCAGTTTATCTAATTTCGCGGAAGGTGGTCAAAATAAAGGGGACAATTTAAAAACTTTAGCGACAACAATAAAAATGTACAACATGGTTAACAAATCGGGGTGACACCTTTACTGTGTATGTAGAAGGCTCTGGTAAATGACTCAAAGGGTAAAACCGGAATATGGAGTACACTTGGACCAAACATCGAGTAAGGAATGAAGCTCCACACATACAGCTCTCTTTATCTATCTCGTCACAGTACCTGCAAACAATCTGTTGTAGGGGTGAGCGTCGTTCTCGCGTGCTCACATATAGGCCCACCAATGATAGGTTTGAAAACCAAAAACCGTATATATACATATAGATTTGAGCTCGTAATAAAACCATTTAGAAAATCCTCGCCACACAAAAACATCATTTCATATCCTTTAGGAAAACAGTGCAGTATGCTAAAACATAGGGGCCCAGAGCGCTCAGTGAACAATACAGCCTGCAGGACTTCGAATCTCAGTGACCGAATCCCGGGTTTGTCTTCACAGCAAACCGGGGCCAACTACCTATGCGCTTGTAAACGCGTAGTAGCGAGAGTGTCCATTTACTGCAGTGCCCATAAACAACACACCGCACTTACGACTCGCTTAACTCTGTGCGAGACGAGCGTAAGCGGGAAAATAAAATAAACAAGGCACCACCCTCCAGAGGTTCACGGTCTCGACACCGCGGGAGTGCTAGATACTAGGTCCCGTCACTCTCAGGTCACGAACCGGAAATCAGGACAACGGTGCTCCACACATCTCACATAGACGTATAAAAATCATTTACGTCTAGCCTCGGGTTTTCTTGGCCCAATCATAAATCATTTATCATTTAATATAAAGAAAACTTTTCCGAGGCATCGACCATGAGCATACACAAAATCATGCACTTTCTCATACATATATAAAACCACTACCAAGGGGGTTCAGATTCCCTACCTGGAATTGCCGTTCCATACGTAAGCTCCAAGCTTCCAGGAGCTGCCTCGGTGAACCGAGGTCACCGCGTAAGCTACCTCGTCGAATAATCACTGCAGAATTTAAGTAGCTTAGCAACCAAGAAGTAATAATAGTCAACAGACCTCAGCATTCCTAGTTTGACCAGGAATGACCACATTGACTAAGTTGACCAACCCATTTCCTTTTATGGCACTTTAACCTTTTGACTTTCTTTTCCAGTTATCGACTCTTTACTCAATTACCGGAAGTCCGACTAAACTTCCAAACTTTCTTTTACCACTTTAATCTGACGTTAGGGTGTCACATAATAATTTGTTTAATTACTATGAACACCCAACGTGTCACACCAATCAATTTATTTACCAAGAGTCGATTTACCGATTTACGTGAAACACCAACTTTACTTAACATGGTCAACTTAACATTTTCCAGAAATTCCAGTTATCATTTTCCGATAACAATATAACACTTTACCAATTTAACCAAAAAGTGTCAAACTTCGTTGAACTTAAATTCTTTAACCATTTTTCTGAAAATGTAACTTTCCCAAAATGGAAACTTTCCCAATATGGAAAGTTTCCCAATTTAGCAGGTTTCCAAACATAGAAGGTTTCTCAAATACGGTTAGTTTCCGTTTTTATACGTTTCCTTACATAATTTCCAATTACTTTAACTTTAACTCAAAACTAACCAAACCACCCACACACACATTCTCGGACCACAACTCTACCAACAATCCGTTAAACACTAGAAATTCACCTTTCGAGTAAAAATGATGAGCTGCACACGGATTCACTTTTCATACCCGAGAATCTGTTCTCGGCACCCGAACATTTGCTCTCTACACCCAAACACCAAACCTTGCTGCCAAAGGCAGCTCCTCAGCTGCAACTGCCTTCCACCAATTCCAAACGAATTGTGAATCAAACATCCAAACACATGTAACAAGACAGAAACTCCTCACCTTTCTCACTGGATTCAATGTCTTGCCGGAAGTGATCTTTACACCCTTAAGGCATCACATTGGCCTCCTCAGCCCTTCCTCCACTCTCCTTCCTTACTCTTCAACTCCAAAACCACAACAACATCACACAAACACAAACTTCAACATTCTGTCGAAAATCCAAGAAAAACTCAGAAACACCAAAACTCAACCAAATCGGATTCTTGGGGAGGGATGGCTTACCAGCGGTCCAAGGACGATGAATGAAGCCTCCTAGAGCTCGAAAAGCGACCTCAAATCCCAAATACGCCGTCGCCGGAGCTGCGAGCCTCGAAACCCAGAAAACAGTAAGAAACAGTGGAAAAAGAGGTTTCGATTAAGGCTCGAATTGAATGATCAGAAGCATGGGAAAGGAAGAGGAAGAGAAGAGAAGAGAAGAAGAACCATACCGGTTGGAGGTCGAGTCGCCGCCAGCTTCGCCGGAAATCGGCCGTTGACCGCCGAGCCTTCTTCTCGGTCGCTCTCTCTCCACGGTGGACGATACGGTGATCCAAGGACTGGGCTGGATAGAGGAGGAAGAGAGGAAGAGAAAGAAGCTGGTCCACCGCCCCGTGGTGGCTGGAGTCGCCGGCGCCGGGTGGAGGACATGGAGGAGACGAGAGCTCGGTCGAGCTCGAGTTGACCGGTTTAGTGATTTTTGACCGAGTCAAAACTCACCCTCTATTTATAGAGGATTGGACGGTCCAGATTCAATCTGGAATAGATCCAACGGTTCAGATTGAAAGAAGGTGAAAAGTAAAAGGTAAAATGATAAAACTGATTTACCGGAATGGTAATTTAAAAGTTACCAGAAATTTTAAAAATTCGTAGAAAATAAACCGAAGCTCCGAAAAATAATCCGAAAATACCGGGAGACTCGTGTCGATACGTACTATGACATCGAGTCATTAAATCAGGTATTTGGAGAACTTTGAAAAACTCGAAAATGAACGTGGTAGTTAACTCGCGAAGTTAACGAATGCGACTTAAACCTCAGTAACTCGCCATTAATCAAGGTTAAAACGTGCGGGGTCCCACACTCTACCCCCTTAAAGAAATTTCGCCCTTGAAATTCACATACCAAACTGGTCACTGATCAAGGGTCAATTTCTCTGTCAATCTCTGTTCCTTTCGGAATCATGTTGACTAAACCTTGCCAGTCCACGTGTGACGACGTCACAACCGATACCCTGGTGACTATAGTCCACCAATAGCCTCGTTTACCGCAAGTCCATTTTTCTTCAAGTCCACTGAATTTTCTGTTGAACCTCGAAACTCTGCTCGTGTCCAGAACAACAATGTCGATGCCCAGGCGTGAACACTCAAGTATTTCCACCTTTCGTTACCTCGTGTAACGAGTGCTGAAGTCACGGTCGAAGTGTAACAGTCGATTCGATCGTCAATCTTGCAGGTTCTATTGCCAAGTAACAAACTCGAACTTGTCACTTTCTCGTCTTGATCGCAAAGACAAGATACTCGAGACAAGCTGTCACATCCGCTAACGCAAAGCGTCACAAAGTCCTCGTGCCAAAACGACTTTAACAAAGCCTTACTGTAGGAGAGGATGCACAAATACCAACTAACAAGTGATAACACACAATATCACATCTTTCTTTACAGCGTCGTGCTTGCACGCTCGAGGAACCTCTAAGAACCACTAATGATGAGCCAAGTCAAACACGTTGTCATACTTTTAACTCTTAGATGACTCGTAATGATGTCGTCGATAGACTTTTCCTCGAAGTCAATACCGCGAACTTAGTATCCTCGTCATCGAAAATCAGAACAGACACTTCCAGACGCTTTCGCTAATCCACTCCTTTGATACCACCACCACGTCGAGTCGTCTAATGCGAGTGTTTCCGTCAGGCTCCATCAGAAAGATAACAGTCAGCCTTGATAACACGTTCGAGAAGATCAGAAGACGCCTTAGCTACCACATCCTTTTTAAAGGATTAGTACGTCTTCGCCTCTGAAGCTATCACGTCGCACCTCGTATGAAGATTTCCGTAAAATAGAATCTCAGGTTCCACGCCTGTCAAGAGGGATGTTACACGTCATCACGTCGTAAAACGTTCACCAGGTCTCTTGCTTAATGGACGTTTCCCTCATTATCGTGCCTCATCACAGACTAACAGCGTTACTAACTCAAACCGAGCAACGCTTTATCTATGAACCAGTCATAGGCACCAGAAACCTCGAAAACATACTTTCTTGCCTGTAATCACTTGTTGAAGAAGTGATTAACCCAAGGGTAATTTCCACCTCGAAGTCCAACACTTGGTTGAACTGAGACTCTTTGATAATAACCTCTGGCCACAAACTTTCTCATCTCTTTGCACTTTTTTTTTTCAGTGGCCCGCTATCAACTTGCACTGAAGTGATGCTCTCTTTTGTCACTGACTTTCACAAACTCGAAGCTGACCAAGATTTCGATATTCTGAACATCGGTCAAACATAACTGCATGACTATTACTGGGAAAAACTAGTACCTACTACTTTGGCTACAAGCCAACAAATTACCACCAAAATTAAAGGTACTCACCGAATATTCTTAGGTACATTTCCTTCCCTGTCTCAGACCGTTTGTTCAAATCATGAAGCTACCGCTTGGTCATCAAACAGTGTTTTACACTTTTCCTCACTCCAGGCATTCCATGCATAGAGTTCAAGAAGAGAACAACATGTCCAATTTCACCCATGGACAATTTATAAAGTTGCAAACTCTAAATGCAAATTACCAAACTGATGCACAAACTCGAGTTCGTCGTTTCAATCTTTGACAATTCGGTCATACAACATTTCTGACACCTCACTCAACATACCAAGTCGGGGGTAAGGCCTTACATACACACACTATCATGTTCACATCACATACTCTTAATTCAGGACCTCGAAAGGTCAACACAGTTTCCAAAGCTTCACCACGCGTCAGAGTATCCACAAGCGTCGATGCCAAGCTTTAACAATGCACTGGGAAGGATACGATACTCATCGCTTAATCCACTTCCTCGATTGTCTCTTTCACATTGCGGAGGATAATACCAATCACCTCAACGCCACATCACAACTTCCCACACTAGGGGAGAGACACCACTGATTCGTCGTAACTCATGCTAATACTTAACCAAGTACTTACGACAAATGCAAACTCTGTCTCAAAGACTATGAGCAAACAACGGAGTCACCTAACTCCAATAAGATCCGGGATACCACCTTGGATTCGACAAACAATAACATCTCTTTTCAATCACGAACTTTCTTTACAGGATCTGCCACTACAGGGATCCACAATCTCTTTTAAACTCCAGGTTCTACCATTATGGGATCCTCAATCTCAAACTCAGGGATCTACCACTACGGGATCCTCAATCTGAATCTCAAACCCAAGGACCTCATCTCCAACTCACTATCTCAGCAAGGAGGGTCCGTAAACACAATCCAGATACCATGCTCATGTACATCAAATCTCATACCCTGCGGCTCAAATAACATGCTCTGGCCCTACATGCAATCTCATAGCATAAACAATATCCATCATCCATAGCACATGCACAAGGTTTTCCTCCATATCATCAACAATCCAAAACAGGAAGTTTTCACATCCATAATCCTCAAGTATGCCAAGTTTTCAGAGCTCAAAATCTATAGTTTCAATTTACTGCCACTCTTATCATATGTCGCAGCCCGTGTACTGTGAGAGAGCTAAGTGGGAAAATACTCGATGAAACAATTACCTCAATATCAAATAGGTTTGGATTTAACAGAAGCACAAGAAATTCTTCTGTGGTCATTCAGGTACTCAAGATAAAACAATGGTCAAGATACTCAGGCAGGACATAACACAAGAATAGAATCAAGGGGACAACAAGGCTTTTTATAGCTCAAGGCACAACTGTCACAGCCATAAAACAAACCTGAGTCACAAAGGGATTTCATATACTACCAGAAGGCAACGAGTCGGATTTAAGAAATGACATCAAGGGTAGGAACACGACTCGTGAATGAATTTAAAGTTGTCGCTAAAATTTAAAATCATAAATGAAAACTCCCAAGTGAGAATTTTTAAAACCCTTTTTATGCCAACTCACGAAACTCTACTAGCTCTGAAATTTCTTAAAGACCACTTTCAGACAAAGTTTGACGCGCTAGCACAGACTTCAAGGCATCAGAGGTTTTAAAACATTAAAAAAAAAACAAAAGTCCGGGGAACGATTGCCCTGATACCACTGCTGTAGCACCCCTGGGGGTAAACTACAGTAGCCACGAATTTAAGCCAATAAGAAGCCAACACGTCCGAAGGACGTGCCAACAACTTATTAACCTAAAGTCGTAGGATTTTTAGAGAGTAAAATAAAATTTAAACTTTAATACTTTGAGTGGCACCACATGAAATTCTTAAAACAAACATCAGTTTATCTAATTTCGCGGAAGGTGGTCAAAATAAAGGGGACAATTTAAAAACTTTAGCGACAACAATAAAAATGTACAACATGGTTAACAAATCGGGGTGACACCTTTACTGTGTATGTAGAAGGCTCTGGTAAATGACTCAAAGGGTAAAACCGGAATATGGAGTACACTTGGACCAAACATCGAGTAAGGAATGAAGCTCCACACATACAGCTCTCTTTATCTATCTCGTCACAGTACCTGCAAACAATCTGTTGTAGGGGTGAGCGTCGTCCTCACGTGCTCACATATAGGCCCACCAATGATAGGTTTGAAAACCAAAAACCGTATATATACATATAGATTTGAGCTCGTAATAAAACCATTTAGAAAATCCTTGCCACACAAAAACATCATTTCATATCCTTTAGGAAAACAGTGCAGTATGCTAAAACATAGGGGCCAGAGCGCTCAGTGAACAATACATCCTGCAGGACTTCGAATCTCAGTGACCGAATCCCGGGTTTGTCTTCACAGCAAACCGGGGCCAACTACCTATGCGCTTGTAAACGCGTAGTAGCGAGAGTGTCCATTTACTGCAGTGCCCATAAACAACACACCGCACTTACGACTCGCTTAACTCTGTGCGAGACGAGCGTAAGCGGGAAAATAAAATAAACAAGGCACCACCCTCCGGAGGTTCACGGTCTCGACACCGCGGGAGTGCTAGATACTAGGTCCCGTCACTCTCACGCACCGGAAATCAGGACAACGGTAATCCACACATCTCACATAGACGTATAAAAATCATTTACGTCTAGCCTCGGGTTTTCTTGGCCCAATCATAAATCATTTATCATTTAATATAAAGAAAACTTTCTCGAGGCATCGACCATGAGCATACACAAAATCATGCACTTTCTCATACATATATAAAACCACTACCAAGGGGGTTCAGATTCCCTACCTGGAATTGCCGTTCCATACGTAAGCTCCAAGCTTCCAGGAGCTACCTCGGTGAACCGAGGTCACCGCGTAAGCTACCTCGTCCAATAATCACTGCAGAATTTAAGTAGCTTAGCAACCAAGAAGTAATAATAGTCAACAGACCTCAGCATTCCTAGTTTGACCAGGAATGACCACATTGACTAAGTTGACCAACCAATTTCCTTTTATGGCACTTTAACCTTTTGACTTTCTTTTCCAGTTATCGACTCTTTACTCAATTACCGGAAGTCCGACTACTTCCGAACTTTCCTTTATCACTTTAATCTGACGTTAGGGTGTCACATAATAATTTGTTGAATTACTATGGACACCCAACGTGTCACACCAATCAATTTATTTACCAAGAGTCGATTTACCGATTTACGTGAAACACCAACTTTACTTAACATGGTCAACTTAACATTTTCCAGAAATTTCAGTTATCATTTTCCGATAACAATTTAACACTTTACCAATTTAACCAAAAAGTGTCAAACTTCGTTGAACTTAAATTCTTTAACCATTTTTCTGAAAATGTAACTTTTCCCAAAATGGAAACTTTCCCAATATGGAAAGTTTCCCAATTTAGCAGGTTTCCAAACATAGAAGGTTTCCCAAATACGGTTAGTTTCCGTTTTTATACGTTTCCTTACGTAATTTCCAATTACTTTAACTTTAACTCAAAACTAACCAAACCACCCACACACACATTCTCGGACCACAACTCTACCAACAATCCGTTAAACACTAGAAATTCACCTTTCGAGTAAAAATGATGAGCTGCACACGGATTCACTTTTCATACCCGAGAATCTGTTCTCGGCACCCGAACATTTGCTCTCTACACCTAAGCACCAAACCTTGCTGCGAAAGGCAGCTCCTCAGCTGCAACTGCCTTCCACCAATTCCAAACGAATTGTGAATCAAACATCCAAACACATGTAACAAGACAGAAACTCCTCACCTTTCTCACTGGATTCAATGTCTTGCCGGAAGTGATCTTTACACCCTTAAGGCATCATATTGGCCTCCTCAGCCCTTCCTCCACTCTCCTTCCTTACTCTTCAACTCCAAAACCACAACAACATCACACAAACACAAACTTCAACATTCTGTCGAAAATCCAAGAAAAACTCAGAAACACCAAAACTCAACCAAATCGGATTCTTGGGGAGGGATGGCTTACCAGCGGTCCAAGGACGATGAATGAAGCCTCCTAGAGCTCGAAAAGCGACCTCAAATCCCAAATGCGCCGTCGCCGGAGCTGCTAGCCTCGAAACCCAGAAAACAGTAAGAAACAGTGAAAAAAGAGGTTTCGATTAAGGCTCGAATCGAATGATCAGAAGCATGGGAAAGGAAGAGGAAGAGGAAGAGAAGAGAAGAGAAGAAGAACCATACCGGTTGGAGGTCGAGTCGCCACCAGCTTCGCCGGAAATCGGCCGTTGACCGCCGAGCCTTCTTCTCGGTCGCTCTCTCTCCACGGTGGACGATACTGTGATCCAAGGACTGGGTTGGATAGAGGAGGAAGAGAGGAAGAGAAAGAAGCTGGTCCGCCACCCTGTGGTGGCCGGAGTCGCCGGCGCCGGGCGGAGGACAAGGAGGAGACGAGAGCTCGGTCGAGCTCGAGTTGACCGGTTTAGTGAGTTTTGACCGAGTCAAAACTCACCCTCTATTTATAGAGGATTGGATGGTCCAGATTCAATCTGGAATAGATCCAACGGTCCAGTTTTAAAGAAGGTGAAAAGTAAAAGGTAAAATGGTAAAACTGATTTACCGGAATGGTAATTTAAAAGTTACCAGGAACTTTAAAAATTCGTAGAAAATAAACCGAAGCTCCAAAAAATAATCTGAAAATACTGGGAGACTCGTGTCGATACGTACTATGACATTGAGTCATTAAATCAGGTATTTGGAGAACTTTGAAAAACTCGAAAATGAACGTGGTAGTTAACTCGCGAAGTTACCGAATGCGACTTAAACCTCAGTAACTCGCTATTAACCACGGTTAAAACGTGCGGGGTCCCACACCCTTCATTTCAGAGGCGCGAGCTTTCCTGTGATGGTGGAAGAAGTCAATTTGCCCTAGTTTGGGAGAAATGAAGCTCAAACAGAGGTGATCCGAGTCTGGCGTTTTGGGGTGGTTCTCTGCCGAATTGGACTTTGGTTTTCCGGTATAAAAGTGTTTATCTTGCCTTAATCTTCATGTTGATGTTGGAAGTTTGTTGAAATTTTCCGGTTTTAGGGCAGCCCGTTCGACATCATTTGGGGGAGTAGTCTGTCCCATCATCACATACTCACTGATACGAGTGCACTAATATGTGGGTTGTAGTTTTTGGTTACCGATGATGCATGTTAGGGTTTAGTTCGGATTACATTTATATTTGTTTTGAAATTAGAGGGAATCTAAACATAGGGGCAGTGTTGATGAGTTGTTAAGTGTCCTATGAAATTGTGAGGTCTCGGAAAAGGTTTGTCTCGAGGGACAAGACCTTGTGTTAAGGATAGAGTCTCGGTTCAATGGTGAAAGGTGTTGGTCATAATGGTTACTAAATTTAATGATTGTGCTAAATATGTAACTTGTGGAGTTGGTGTTGAGCTTGACTTTTGTGTGTTTGAAGACGCAGCGGGAGTTGTCAAGGTGAGTAAATCTCACTTGGTTCACAATGGAACCGTCTTACTTTATAGTTTAATTGTCGTGAAATTATGAAATTGCTTTCTTGGAAACTAAGTTTTGTTTTAAAAATATATGGAGTTGGTCGACTACGGTATATGGGTAAGTAAAATGAATTTTTAAATAAAACTACTTTTATGAGTTTTACGATTATGAAATATAAATTGTAATAGTTGAGCATATTGCTAGTGATGGAAATATTTACGCTTTATTGGGGATAAATTAATTGATGTTGTCATATTGTGATAGTGTGTTACTTGTGTTGGCTTGATTATTGTTGATGTGATTGGTGATATCATATATATATATATATATATATATATATCATTGTGGATAGGTGATTTCGAATTGGTTTCGTGGTGGAGTTGTGAGATTGTTGAAGGTTTTATGTATGTGGGCTTTGTGTCTTAGTGGTGAGATAATGCATTAGTTGTGAGTGTGTATCTTAATGATGTTTAGGTGCCTTAGTGGTGGTGACAGGAAACCAGGAGCCCAGCCTTGGCAGGGTGATTGATTACGGTCAGTTTAGAGCTCTAGTATGTCAATCGGTTCTTAATGGGGGATGACTAAGTGTTCATGAACCTATGAGTACGTGTTTATTTAAATTTCTCAAAGTTTCAATTATTTTTTTTTAAAATTTTTTTGTCAATTTACTCAATTTTTTTACTGCTATGGATATTTATCCAAAATTTTTGTCGAAATTTGTAATTTTCAGAGGGTCGATATTTCCATAATTAGCGAAATTTTAGTCATTGGTGAAAGGTGTGTTTGTTATGAAGCCAAAAAATCCTAAGAGTACTTCCTAAAACTTCACACGACGCAAATCTAGTTAATGACCGTTTCAAAATGAAATTCCAAACACAACATTCTTAAAAACAAGGAATTGGTTTGCTTATATTAGCAGGATTCACTTAAGGCTATCTTAATCCGCTACCTACACAAAAAATGTATACCAAAGATTTAGTGCGAGAAAACTAAAAATGACATGATGGATTAGAGTTGCAATGCCATTATTATTTGACCTCATCCTTTTGCAAAAAGCCACCCCAGAGCAGGGAAGCGCTTCTTTGGTGTTGGCGGAAGTGATAATAGTCACATTGAAGCCTTTAATTTGTTCATAGATCCCAAAATGGTCCTCAAGCTCCGGAGATAACTTTATAAAACTTGTTCTCCATAGAAAACTGAACGAAATTCTTGCGAATTTGAATAGGAGAAGACAAAAGACAGATGACCGTCAAGCTTTGCCCAAGACGATTAGATATGCTGAATCTGCGGAGAGTGGTCTGGGGGCATGGTGGCTGACCACATTGGCGCCCTTGCCCCTGAACCCCTTAGCTGTCAAATCCTTATCCCTATGCGTCAGTAACTTTTGACCGCCAGAAATCACCATGGTGATTTTTCGATCTCTTTAAAACGTGTTTTTTCCATTGAGTCGTAGCAAAGCGTTGGTTAAAGAAAACATACCATTTTGGGAAGTTGATTGGTAAAAAAAACAAGTTAATAAGGGTTAACTGGTTAAATTAAGTAAAAATAGAAACCTACTATATTTGGAAACTTTCCAATTAAGGAAATTCTCTTGGGTGTACTTAGTAGTTTCCAAAAATTCTGAATTAACGTGTTTCAATATGTTCGAGTTAATAAAAATGTAACATGTTGGTTAAACGAAATCGACGATTACTTAAACAGACTAGTGATCGTTAAGATGAGTGTCCTTAGTAATTCAACGAGTTATTAAGCGACGCCTATGTGTTTAACGTTTAGTAAGAAGTAAAGTAAAATGACTCGGATCATTTAACCGAAACTTAAGTCAACAAGTTGAAAGAACGTTAATTGGTCAACTCAAGGAAAAGGTGTGTCAACCTTTGGTCAAACTTGATCAACCCTAGTCAAACCAGGAAAAGGGTAAAAGTCAATGATATTTCTAGAGACTTGTTTTAACGGATCGTTTCTAGACATTTGCTGTAAATGGACACTCTCGTTACTATTCTTCTCCGGGCGTAATAGGTAGTTAGTCTCAGTTTGCTGTAAATACAAACCTAGGATTAAGCCACCGAGATCTAGAGAAAATCATGCAAGTGTCGCATGCATATTTTTTGAGCTCAGTGTGCACATACATTTATATATGATTATTTTCCTCATGTTTTGAGATAAGTTTTATTGTCGAGGTTTCTCTCGAGTATTTTCTCTTAAATATTTATCTATTTGGATTTTACACTTTTGGCGCCACTCTTTTATATATCCTGCTTTTGGGTATTTCAAACCCTAACCCGGTTGGGTTTCAGCCCTATCTGGGTTAGTGAGGACAAGTGCTCACCCCTACAATAGTTCGTGGATATATGTACTGTATACTAAAACGGGACAAGCATGGTGGGAGTTTGGGGCATGATCTCTTCTTTTCTGTTTGAGTTTATTTGAGATGACCACTAGTGTTCATTGTACCTTGTGTCACTTGGTTGATTTTCTATATGATTTTCTTAAGTGTGAAATGTTTATTGTGTTGTCGCATGTTTTTAAAGTTGGCCCATGTTTTATTTATCGTTTTTTGCATTTCCGTTGTAAATCATGTTTTTACTAGCGAAAAGAAGATAAAGAAAATATTATAGATTCTAGTTTTATTTTCTATAGCCTTGTAGTTTCTGCCTAGTGTGTGATCAAATACGTCAGATCGACGTATTGATTGCTCATTAGACCGGGATTACGACGGTTACTTCCGTATTTTGGGCCGGTAAAGGTTTCAGGACGCGCCATGCTGGAGCCGCCTTCTCCACCGATCAATCTGGTTGTCTTCCTGTCCGAATGCCACCGCTCCTAAATTCGATTCAACTGGTGTCGTCTCCTAACTCAGAGCTCGTACACGATCAACGTCATGTCGTTCCCGTCTATGTCGAAACCAGAACCTGGCTTTAAAAAACAACCGCACTCTGTCAGTGAGGGATTCCAAAATCCAAAACCCACCACTGCGAGATCACAAAAACTCGCCAAGCCAGATCTGATCTTTCTGCCAAAACTCACTGTATTTCTTCCACTTGGAGCCTTCCCAAGCACTCACCGGTGACTAAGAACCGATCCCAAGACGACGAAGGCGAAGATGTCGCCGCCTGTTGCTGCACGAAACCTAGGTTAGGTTTGTGGTTGCATAACTTTGGAATTAAAACAATAGTAGTTTTACAAATAGTTGAAATATTAATATTATGATATAAATAACCACAAAACCATGCCCAAAAGATGACTATTGACCTGAGGCCAACACGTACGATAAAACAGACCATGTAAGCCATTCGGGCCTGTTGCTTATTCTAAAGGACGAAAAATTCTAGAGTGCACCTAGTGCATATGCATCAGATGTAATTTTTTTATAAGTTTTTTATTTTATTTTTATTTAGTTTTGTTTCTTTACCGTCGATTTGAGTCCGATTTTTTTTTTCTATCACTTTTTAAAACTTGTAACTTTGTTAAAGAAACGGTGGACAACCCGACGCATATGTATCAAGTGGATCCCAATGCTCCCCTAAAGAACCTATGCTAGTAACTAGCTTCGAAAACTTGATACATAATGACAAGGGTCAGAGATGCAAAAATCAATAAACCGAGTACAAGGACAACAAGCATTTCTGAAAAGACGTGATTAGTGATTAGTGATTAGGATAATGATAAGAAGCCATCAACCATTATCATCACGTATAGTAACAAGTGTTTCTATCATCTAATTGCAACATGTACCCGAGAATAACTCCTCTTGAAGCTGTAAAGCAAGACAAATTATACGGTCATCATGGGAAGTATTTCCATAAGCTTCAAGGTGCGCTGCAACATTGCCAACGAGGGTTGGTTCAGTTGGCAAGAACGGACTTGTGGTGGAGACTCTATCCGAGTTCGATTCCCGCTACCAACAGGCCTCGTTTGGTTCGCGATCTGTAAATTCCTGTGAAAATCCATACCTGGAGGCTGGTGTGACAGACACGTGTCCACTGTCAATCCTTCGGGGTTGAGGTTGCAGGTATGCCCTGGCGATGGTGGTGTAGCGTAACCAAGCTCTAACCTAAACTTTTTATTGATCAAAAGTTGTGCAGCAACATTTTCATCCACTCTGAAACTGATGATAAAAACTGACTTCTTCCAGCTAATTGAAGGCAACATAATGAAAGGTACTGAAGGCATTACCCAAGTATTCCGCGTTTGCTGTCTTTTTTATTATAATTAATTAAATAATATAGTACTTAATATAACGAGATATGTCTGTTGTGAGTCGAACTCACGACTTCTATCTAAACAGAAGAGAAGTGGGTGTGTCACTCCACCATATGGTGATGAGCTTCAGAATTTTGTTTTGTATTTTTTTACTGACAAATTTATCAATTTAATTTCTTTATTTTTAATTCAGATTTATTTGAAGGACAAGAAAGAAAACCAAATTGAAAGACCCAGAAAGCCGCCACTCTCACCTTCTCTCTTCTTCTGAGTGAGAGTGAGAGACCCATTGAAAGCAAAATAGAATCATTTCCTGGTTAATATGGAGATTGCCAATCTCGACTCACTCACCGATACCTCCCTCCACGAAATCGCCGAAAGCTACTCCGCCTTCTGCGCCGCCACCGAAACCCTCCTCAACGGCGCCGGAGACCTCTCGGCGGGCCCGCAAATCACATCTCACGTCCACCGCCTCTGCCACCACGGCCTCCAGTCTCTCGTCCGCGACCACTTCCTCGCCGCGCTCGAGAGGACCTTCGAGACCAACGGCGCCTCCAAATTCTGGCGCCATTTCCAGCCACTCGACGACGACGACGTTTCGATCGGAGAGCAAGTTTTCTACAGCGCCTTTGAGGAAATCTCTCTGGAAAAGCAGTACCAGGAGAAGTGCTTGCTCCTGCTCGTTCGTGCTTTACACACTTATGGCCATGACTCCGATGACGTCAGCCGGGAGCTCTTTGCTAAGTATCAGTTATCTGTGTCCTCGGTTCTTATGGCCACTCTTCCTCGGCAATTTCCAGGTGGCTTTTCGAGTCTGTTCTATTTCGGTTTATTGCGACTAGTTTAGTTTGTGATTGTTATTCTTTTTGTATGGTGTTGATTCTGTAGAGATACTCAACTGGTATTTTAAGGGAAAGTTGGAGGAACTAAGTACTATGATGGCCGGGGACGAACCTCGTGACGATGAGGTCGAAGATGAGAGGGACGATATGGAGTTGGATGAGAAATGTAGAGTGTCATACAGGAGTGGACAGATGGAGATTGATGAATGCTATCCCCAAGGGAGGTTCTTTGATAATAATAATAAGTTGGTCAACAACATAGGGCGGGTTGTACATGATTTGAGGAGTCTTGGATTCACATCTATGACTGAAGATGCATACGCATCTGCTATCTTTTTGTTTCTTAAGGTGATCATTATTGGTTCCGTTGTGTGTAATATCTGTCCTGCTTTTACTTGTTATCTCCTATGTCTCGGTAACTAATAAATTTCATGCCTGCGTGCAGGACAAAGTTCATGACCTTGCTGGTGATGATTATCAGTTTTCCGTTTTGGAGTCTATTAAGGGGTGGATACAGGTTGCTTTCTTGTGTTTGTGTTTCCTTTCCATTTGTGTGCCCTTTGAAATTTTCCTAATGTTTTAACCAAAGAATTGGCGCTTTATGTTTCCTAGTCCATTTCGTTGTATGATGCACTGTAATGCATAGGTTGTGCATGCTATGAAAGAAAATATATGATTGCGTGGAACACTAGAAAAGCTATTAAACAGTGTTTGTTGGCACTTTTATTTGCCAAAAGTGAATATATGGATATGAAAGTATATCTTGTTCTCGGTTTTCCCATTTATGTGGCGTTGCCCAATTTTCTTCCTCTACTGCGTCTGTGTGAGTTTCATAGCCATCTATTGTGTTTAGGTTGCTTAAACATTGCCTGTTGTACTACTTTCTGAGTAAGGCAGCATTCTCTTATTACTGATGATTCCTTCCTGATTCTTGAAGGTGTATTGTGCAGGCAGTGCCTCTTCAGTTCCTGCGTGCTCTACTTGCTTATCTTGGTGATTCTGTAAGTTATGAAAGTGCATCATCCGGTCTCAGGTCACCTTTGGCTAAATGCCCTACTTCATTCTATCCTGGAATTGATACTCCATCTGAAGGTCTTGTTAGATGGAAGTTGCGACTAGAGTATTTCGCATATGAAACATTGCAAGATTTGAGAATAACAAAATTATTTGAGATTATTGTGGATTATCCTGACAGGTACTTAATCAGGTCTTTCCCATGGTTTTTAATTTGTAAATTCTGTATGATAATTGATCGTATATTTGATGGCCTGTGTGAAAAGGGCCCTTTCAAGAGAACATAGTTGCTTAATTTTTAGATATTAAGTTTTAGTGATGATTTTGTATGTTAAAGAACCTCATTTTTGATCGTGGTTGTCCTTGATCATTTTTCTCCTCTTTTGGTTTTCCAGCTCTCCTGCTATTGAAGATTTGAAACAGTGTCTAGAGTACACTGGACAACATTCTAAGCTTGTGGAGTCATTTATTTCGGCACTGCAATATCGCTTGCTCACTGCAGGTGCCTCAACAAATGACATTTTGCATCAATATGTTTCAACGATTAAGGCACTACGCACAATAGATCCAGCAGGTGTTTTCCTTGAAGCAGTCGGTGAGCCAATAAGGGACTATTTAAGGGGAAGGAAAGACACCATAAAGTGCATTGTGACCATGCTTACTGATGGGACTGGTGCAAATCCTAATGTATCTGGAAACACTGGGGATAGCCTTCTTGAAGAATTAAATAGAGATGAAGAAAGCCATGAGAACATTGCTCCTGAAGATGACTTTCATACTGATGACAAGCAAGCTTGGATAAATGCTTCACGGTAAGCACATAAGCAAAGTTGTGAGTGAATATTAATTCAGTCCATGTTATGCCAATTAGATGCAATACTTTTGCATCTCTAATACCCACCCAAAGTATCCGTCTGAATGATTTCCGCTTTTCAGCTGGGAGCCTGACCCTGTAGAAGCTGACCCCTTGAAAGGTAGTCGGAACCGAAGGAAGGTTGACATACTTGGAATGATTGTGGGCATCATTGGTTCACAAGACCAGCTTGTTAATGAATACCGTGTTATGCTGGCCGAAAAGCTTCTTAACAAATGTGATTATGACATTGATTCAGAGATACGTACTCTTGAACTCCTCAAGGCAAGCGGTTTATTTGTTTAGTTGATTCTATTAAGTGCAGTTGGAACCGGTTTTTGTAGTTTTGAAACTGTCTACCTTAATGTTTATTCTTCTGAATTCATTCTTCAGATACATTTTGGAGAGAACAGCATGCAGAAATGTGAAATTATGCTCAATGATCTGATTGGGTCTAAGAGAGCCAACACCAACATTAAAGCAACCATAGCGCAGCCATCTCATCCAGGTAGCTTTGAAAATATATGCTCTTTTTCCGAATTGTTGTCATTACTTTGGCGCTATTTGTTCTCTTATTACCAGAAGGCTACTATATTTATTTAACTTTTGGGTGGATGTAGATGCAGACGGTGAGTGGGTGGATAACAGGGTATCCATGGATATTCTTGACGCTACAATTATCTCTTCAAATTTTTGGCCTCCAATCCAGGTTGGCAATATCGTTTATTGTGGAATTTAACTTAAGGAAATAATTTGTATTCACATTCTTATGGTTTGAAATATCTTCTTGGATTCCTGAGTCTCAAGGTTGAGAGAGCACATATGCATCCTCTGCAATTGCAGATGCCATACATGCAAATATGACGTCTGGATGTGTTGTTAACTGTTTCAATAGTTTAACGCAAGCACTTCAAGTTTTTGTCATTTTACTATCAGATCACATATCTGCAGTGCTTCTTTTCCCATGGATTCTTCTCTTTGATTAACCTTCAAAACAAATTTCAGGAGGAGGCTCTACATTTACCTGGTCCTGTTGATCAACTACTATGTGATTATGCAAAGAGATTTAATGAAATCAAGACCCCTCGTAAGCTGTTGTGGAAGAAGAATCTTGGTACTGTCAAGGTAAAGGAATTCAAGTGTTTATTGTCATTTCAAATCCCCCCTCTTGAATGCATTAGCAGTTTAGCTGTCTGATTTTTCATGAACCACTACCTGATAATATAAGAGTCACACTATATATTGATGGTTGATGCTGTCTCAGTTGGAATTGCAATTTGAAGATAGAGAGATGCAGTTCATGGTTGCTCCTCTTCATGCGGCAATTATTATGCAATTTCAAGATCAGAAAAGGTAATATAGGAGAATATCTTAGTATTTTATTTATTTATATATTTTTTTAAATGGAGGAATATCTTAGTATATGGTTTATGGTTTATTGCCTACATTCAGCTGGACCTCCAAAGATCTTGCAGCTGCAGTTGGGGTTCCAATAGACATACTTAATCGGAGGATCCATTTTTGGACAAGCAAGGTACACTGACGGACTCAAGCTTTCATGTTTCATTATGTACTTTTTGCTTTTTCGATACATACACTCTTTGCTTAGTTGTGGCAAACCCTAGTGCTATCTATTTTATTAAAAGGAAACCAAGTTTTAGGCATTGTGCACAAAACTCTAGCTTAATTCAAGTCATCTCTATTATCGAATGAGCAGCAAGTATTAGAAGCTCTGGAATAAATTCAGAAGCAAATGGCTCTTTTATTGGTTACAGAAGTAATTCCTTTGATCTGTCATATGACTTGCTTCACAGAATTCACATACGTTTTTGTGAATCTGAATTTTTTTTGAATGATATTCTAGAAAAGAGTATTCTAAAAAAATTCAGACTTAAAGGAACTCCTTTGTTTATTGTACAATTTGCCACTTACCTTTCCCTACTATGTCAAGCACCAGTGAAAATAATTCAAATAGGGTGTTCTTTGTAATATTTAGAAGTCTTAAGCATTGGAAATCAAGATCGAAGCTCTCACGGTTGCCTCTGGTTTCCTATTGAAGGGAATTCTTGCAGAATCACTGGGGGAAGACTCTGATGACCATGTGTTTACACTCATGGAAGGGATGATTGACGCTGGCAAAAACACTGCTAATGATGGGAACTGTGAGGATCTTATAGTTGGTGATGAGGAAGGAGAGAGCTCTGTAGCCTCTGTAGAGGATCAACTGTGCAAGGAAATGACTGTGTATGAGGTATTCAATGCATTTATTCTTGTACACTATGTGGTCTGGATAGTCTTCTAACTTTTTACATTACTCTACTTTTTTCTTTACTTTCTTCATTCCTTTCCGAAATAAAGGGGGCCAAATTTACTGGTCTAATGACAGATGGCAAGTCTTGTATATCTTCTGGTGTTGCCTCATGGCATTGCTGATATCTGCACAATAGAGTGCAGTAGTCTTAACAAAAAAAATCAGTTTTTATCTATCTAAACTAATAAATTTTATAGTGTTTGGTAAATTAAAGAGAAACAACTTAAAAAAAATAACAGGTTACTGGCAGCAGCTTTTAGAAACAACTTGAGAGGTTGCTTTTAAAAGCTGTTCTCATTAAAAACACTAGAAAATAATATGTTATTAGAAGCTGATTTTATAGTGTTTGACCCCATTCTTCTAAACTGTCTTTGGTTTATTGTAGAAATTTATTTTGGGGATGCTCACAAACTTTGGAAGCATGGCTTTGGATCGAATTCATAATACTCTCAAGGCGAGCATGGCTTAAATGTTCCTCCTATTATTGGCTTACAAAAGTTGACATGGTTGGCTGCATATTTGTCATATTACTGATTCTAATAGTTTTTCTCTACATTTCTGCAGATGTTTTGCATAGCAGATCCTACTTATGACAAAACCCTCCAACAGCTGCAAAGTTTCTTATCAGGTCTAGTTTCCGAAGAGAAGTTAGAACTTAGAGATGGCATGTACTTTTTGAAGAAGTAGAAAACCTGGCACACTCAGTAGGTATCCTCAAGTCAAAGACCGAAGTTGAACACCAAATGAGGTTTTTCCCTTCAAGTTTGGAAAGTGAATGAAAATAGTGTGTTCATTCACCGTTGAATCATTTCAAGGTCAAGATGCAGAAGCATTGCAAATATTTGAGCGGTAAATATTGCAGATTATTTGTATGGAAGATGGTTTGCATGAACCAGTAGTGGAGGGAAATCATTTTTCAATGTAGTCGGTGTAAAATAGTGATTTGCTAGTCGGTAGACATGCCTGAAACACTGGATTGCCGGAGATTAGACTAGAGAAAATTGTTTAATTAGAAATTGGGCATAAACCAAAACATTTTCAGCAGAATCTTCTCGTCTATTGAAGTGCACTTTCAGTTTCTTTTCTTCCACATATTAGAAGAAACGTTTCATCGTATAGGGATTCACTACGACAAATTACAAAATATGATTTTATTTCTCCAAGTAACAAGCGAATGCCCCGATTCACAATATACTAACACCAGTACGTAGCACTCTCATGTAGTCACTAGTCACAAACCCAAAAATGGAGATAAAACACATCTTTAATGTCATCCTCTATGATTCTACCGACAATGTTCAAATTTTCGTAGCAAGAAACATAACAATACCCCTGCACCAATGCAAGCTTAATTTAATAAACCGAGCATATGATCGAGGTCAAGGATGGAGCCAGGATTTTAAAATGACCTGGGCTACACACACATAGATACATGACGGCTTGGCTAAGGACATCCGCACCGAAATGTTTGGTGCGGATGTGTGATTTTGCTCAACTTTTCGATCTTAGTTTCAGATCTTAACTGTTTAATATCTAGGTATATATGTATAGATCATCTATGTAAAATTTAATCTCATTTGGTGATCGTTAAGGTATTCAAATCTATGATTTACCATGAAGAAAACTGATGGTTCCAGTTAAACAGTTCAGTTCTTGGGGAACTACAAAACTGACAAGGTAGTGGAGTGTAATAACATCCATTACGAGAGTATTCTCATTGTAGTCGATCCTAATACGTGTTTATGAGAAACCTTGCGCCATAAGGAAGTTTAAGATTCTTGTTCTCACTACGCTAACCAATAAAGGTTTATTTGATAGAGTTTATACTTGCGATGTCGGCAACACCGTCCAAGGACCTATCCCTTTGTCTGGGTCGCATCTTCCCATATATGCTAATCAACTTCGTCGATTTATCAAAAAAGTGTGGTTTGATAAACTCATCATCCACGTCCTCATGTACACTAGTGTAGTTATTGTAGAGAATTCTCTTTATGAATTGAATTTGACGTTGAGGCGTTCCCCAACGATAGTCACCATTCACTTCCATGAGATGGAGTGAGTATCACAGATCAATAGACCAGGTAGTGTCAAATTCGCTTTCTCTCCTAGTGCGAGTATGTATCGAACCCAAGGGCTTCAACCTAATCTTTGGGGCGCCAGAAGGCCTAGGACACCATGTTACCACATAATGACATCCTCATATCACCACTCAAGGTGATGGCATCAAGACCATCTCAATCTGGTCGAGTCATGTCCTCTTGGTAGGACATCATTCCTTATAGACACATAAACATCATTGATCTCATCACTATATTTCTTTTGGGATCATGTTGAGACTTAGTGGTGACCAACCACGACATTCACGTCGTTTTCACTTGAACACTGGTGTTCGTACCTCCTCCTAACGGTAGGAATACATTCTCAAAGTGACAATATGCAGTGTAGCGGTTAAGGAGATCTTATGTCAAGGATCTTTAGGTGGAAAGTACCAAAGTGACTTATATCCAACCTTAGAACATGTTCATCTCACGCGACACATCATCATTGGACATTATGGTAGTGCAATTTGGCACATTGTTGAACTCAAGGTTTGAAGATCCGTTACTATCCCGTTGAGTTCAAGGATTAATTCAATGAGGGTAAGTCGTAGATGAATTAACACATAGTTACATGTCTCTTTGGGAGAGCCGCCTCTACGGTCTGGCGCATCCACCTTTCTTTTTGGGGATGAGTAGTGAGCCCATAGAGACATAAGCAGTGTGTGGTGGAAGATGATGCAACTCATGACCAGTGTGCTAGCCCTGCAACCAACACCATAAAAGCGTATACTGTGTCCGTACATTGGTTACATCTATCTACACAATCTTTCTTTGGATTTGCAATAAGAATGAGATGATATCTTTTGTGGCATAGCGTAAGAGGATCTTTCACCTTCCTTAGTTAAAGAACAAGTATTTCAAAACAAAACAATGAGTGTCGGACAATGTCAACGATCGAGTAGAGCACGCTCAATTGTGTACATAGCGGGTGGTGCTACCGAGCGGGGTGCGTGCAGCTTCCGAGCAGCATGCATGTAGCGGCTGAGTACAGTGTGAGGCTATTCAGTACATCATGTCAGCGCACAAGCACAACGTACAATCATGGCGTGGTTTCATTTTGCTCGGAGGAATGGATGCCCAAGAATATCAAACAATTCTGGCTCTCATATCCCTTCCGGTATGACCAAATTGTCATATCTATTAGTTGGTGACAACTTAGGACTCATGCTCTTCTCCATGATGCTTTTCATCGGTACTCATGAGAAGTATACACAAAAGTGTCTACCATTCTCATCATGGTAATCTTTGGTATGTATGTTCATAACACACTTCAATGTTCGATTTCCTCTCAGCATAAGGAGGGCATTTGTGACTTGGATCACAGTGTCAAAAGACATCCATAATCGATTCAGCCATGTCATAAATGACACAGAAGATCCGATCAACTTAATCACAAAAAAGATTCACAATCTATGAAGAGTTTCAGTTTTTGTGCAGTATGACCTATACACACTAAAACTACAATAACTTTCCCGTCTTGACGAATATGAACGAACCGCTTAAACCAATCGAAACTATATTCACATAGATTTCTAATGATATAAATTTGGCATTCTGGTTCATTCGGAGTTGATCTAGGGGCTCTGACGAAGTTAGGGGACAATAGGTTATAGAGTCACTGCCATTGTTTTCTGACATTATGACATGTATGTACTTAAACTGCCATAACTCTTTCATCGCGACAGGTATGAATGAACCACTTAAACAAATAGAAACTAGTCTCATGTAGCTTTCTAGTTATATAAAGAAGGGGTTCTGGTTCATTTGGAGCCAATCAGAAAATTCTGACGAAGTTACGATATAGTAGGTTCAACTTACTGTGTTTGCAGATTTTGACATGATGAAACTTTCAACTTTAAAGTGGCATCGTAGGATTACTCCTTGACCAAAAGTAAAGAGTTTATATGACATTACAAATCTTCACCTTCCATGAAGGATGACATTTGGTAACAACATTATGGGGAGATCCAAAATCAATAGAGCGGGTAGCCTTTGTCAAGGTTAACCACTTGTTCCGATGATGGAAAATCGATTGTTAGGTGAAGACTAAACCACGAACATTGGAACACCTTCATAAGGCTATGCATAATCATGTCATAGTGTGAATACACTTGTCGAACCAACGATTTCATCGAGGTCTCATATAGCTTGGAGAAAATCAAAAAGTCATTCATGACATCAAATGTCAGATGCATCAATTTGATTTTCTGTACAGTCTCTGTATGTTTGTTGTATGAATTTACTCTTAAAAATGATGATCTCAACAATCATGAACCAGTGATCTAAGGATCTAGAACCGGGATGTCTTAAGCTATCGTGAGGAAATAGGCACATGGAAGGGTGCACAAATGCAAACCTATGTGCAAAACAGATTTCCTGGTAGCATGACCTTTGCTCACTCAAACAATCATAACTCCTTCATTATGACAGATATGAACAAACCATTGGAAACTAGACTCGTGTAGCTGTCTAGTGATATACGTTTTAGGTTCTATTTCATCGGGAGCTGATCACAAAGCTCAAAAGAAGTTACTATACAGAAAGTGGCAGATTCACTGTTTTTATTTTTAGTTTCCCTCATTTGTAGCTTGCACGTATGCCAATGCAGGAAGCACTCAAAAACATTCGGCAACACATTGCAGCTACTCGTATGCCAGTGCACTGAGCACTTGGTAACATTGGGTAGTGCATTTAGAGCTACTCGTATGCCGGTGCACTTAGCACTCGGTAACATTCGGTTGCTACACATCCGTTAGCGCACATAGAGCATAACAGTGGGTAGTAGATCTCGGTAACTTGTATCTAGTGCTCGGCAGCTGATGCTCATATCTTCGGCAGTTGTTGCTCAGAGCTCGGCAAGTGGTGCTCAGTGGTCGGCAGCTAGTGTCAAGTGTATGGCCACTAGTGTTCAGTGCTAAGTAGCTGGTGCTTAGTGCTCGGCCACTGATACTAGTGCTCGACAGTTGGTGTGCAGTGCACGGCTCCTTGTGTTCAGTGCTAGGCAGCTGGTGCTTAATGCCTGGAAATTGATGCTCAGTGCTCGGCAGTTGGTGTTTAGTGCTCGAAAGCTGTTAGGCAGCGGTCGGCAGCTGACACACAAAGTCGGCATCCGACATGTAATGGTCGGCAACTAGCACACAGTGGTTGGCAGTTGACACACAACAATCAACATCTGGCATGCATCAGTCGGCATCTAGCACTTAACATTCATAAGCTGACACACAGGGTCGGCAGCTAGCACACAGTTGTTGGCAGCTAGTAGTTAGTGTCTGGTAGCTGGCAGACAACCCATGGCAGCTTGGCAGACAATGTACGTCAGCTGTTTTTTAGCACTCGGTAGCTAATAGTCAGCGCTAAGTAGCTGATTGCCTTAGTCAGAAAAACAGTGTTGCTCAACTTCTAATCTTCGTGAGAAAGACTTAGAGCGCATTCATACGTCATTTGGCATTAGATAGTGTCAAAAGACAAGTGAGCGGCAAATTGCCTTGCTCACGCATACAAAACCAAGATGTTGTGAATCGAGAGTTATCATCTCACTTTATTGGTTGGAGTTTTAGCGTAGAAAGTAGTGGCTAAATATCGAGCAGAATATGTGTCATGCTCGGCAGCTATGTGCTCAGTGGTTGGTAGCCGCTACTCGGTAGTTGTGCAGCACTAGTCCTCGTGAGCTAGGCATTGGGTGCTCGGTAGCTGGGCTGTGGGCGCTCGGCAGCTGGGTGCCGATGCTCGGCAGTTGGGCGCTCGACGCTTGGCGGCTGGGCAACCTACACTCAGCAACTTGGCGTTGGGCGCTCGACAGTTGGGCATCCTGCACCGGTTGTTGATTCTCCTGCCTTGCTAACGTTGATCAAATACAACGCGGATTGACACAACTAATCATTTAATAGCATATATAAAATCGACGTTGGATACCTTACAACGCGGACCTAAAAACATCTTGGTGCAAGGTAGCTAGGTGCACGACATCTAGTACTTGTCACTTGATCGACATGGGGTACTCGACAACGCTCGACAGCTGTTGGCAGCCACCACTCGACAATGCACGATAGAAGGTACTCAACAGCGTTCGATAGCTGTCATAGGTAACGTTCGGCAGCCAGCGCTCGACAGTGTTGAGCAGCTGGTGCTTAACATAGCTCGACAGCTGCCCTAGGCAGCGCTTGGAAGCTATCTGAAGCCAGCGCTCGACATGGCTCGGCAGCTGCCCTAGGCAGCGCTCGGTAGCTGTCAGGCAACAGCAGTGGCACATGTGTCAGTGCACAACGCTCGGCAGCTACGCACACGCCAGCTCATAAAGCTTGGAAGCAGCGCACAACGACCATCGACTAAGCTTGCAGTGCCGGTAGCTAGGTGCACACATGTTTTATGATTTTCAACAACCTGCATATATCATAAACCCAAACATAGAATATTGGGAGAAGAAGGGAGGAACCGATTTTATCCTCCCCTAGGTTATTGGAACTTTGAAATAACTCAAAATGTAAAGCTTACTTACTAGCCTGCCATATATACTACGTTTATATAAGCTACTCTATGTTTTCATGCTCAAATCCATGCGCGTTCGGTGATCGTTTGAGTAATTCTAATTTGAATCGCCTCGAGGGGATACCATGGAACAAATAAATCATATGGTCAGTCAAATTTATCATAAACAGTGGCAAAAACATTGAAAACAAAACATCAACCATATGAAGGATGCAATAAAAAACAAGTAATACAACTTGTTTTCTCAAGCAGAGTGCGCAGGTGCATAGGTGCACAACAGGTGAGCAGTAGTGTGCACAGGGGTGCGCGTGGTAGTCTGCAGGTGTACACGACGACGGTGCACAGGGAAGCACGACGGTTGTGCTAATAACGTGTTGTGAGAAATATGAGAGAATGAATCAAGTTATCTCTTTATTCATCATATGAGGGGCCACTTATATATGGGTTTACATAGAGCCTATTATGGGAATGTGCTACATATACTATGTCTAGTACAATGAGACATATATGGAAGACATAACAAGTTTTCTATTACAACTAAGGCTCATGGGCTAAGCCCATATATAAGGCATGGATCAAGACACATAAATATCCAATGACAAATAATTTTTTTTTTGTGAATTTTATTTTCATTTATTTAAGAAATTATCATTTATATGTAATTGATTGTGTCATAAAGATGTCCAAAAAATTATTATATTAGACATTTAGCGAATATACACTAGTCTGGACTTTCAAATTGGATCGAGATTGAATTATTATTTAATCAAAGGACTAATTGAAATATGAGAAAATGTTCATTCACTACAAAATTTAGCACCTTACTTCCCATTCGAACATTTAAAAAAACAATATTTGATCATTTGAACTTTCGAAATAGAATTTGTTTCCATTAGGTCTAAATTCTTAAAACACTTTTAAGAACTTATATTATTTTAGTACATTATACCCTCACATTTCAAACATGCTTAGAGAGAGAAAATAGAAGAGTTGACTTGACTGAAACCTCACCATTTTCGGTCGTCGAACTCAGGCCGATCGCCGGATTTCAGTCACCTGCCACCGGTCACCTGCTGTCGGATTCTGGTCACCACTAGCCGGACTCTCATCACAAGAATTCGATCGCCGGAGTCCGGTAACAGAAATTACTAACCTCAATAAACATGTTATTATCTGCAATAACATGTTTGATATCTAAACTGTCAAGTTTATGTCTCTTAGTAAACTTTAAATGAGGTTAATAAATAACAATACAATATCTTTACTTTCATTTTCACAACGTTTATTCACAAAATAAATACATACATAACTTGCGTGCATATTCATATCCAAACAGTAAGTTTACTGTCTCTAGTAAACTTTTACTAGGGTCGGTAAACACCTATATAATATATCTATTTTCATTTTTGTGGCTCTTATGAACAAAATGAACAGAAACTTGGACA
The DNA here is from genome assembly GCA_951800085.1 of Comarum palustre. Taxonomy (NCBI): domain Eukaryota; kingdom Viridiplantae; phylum Streptophyta; class Magnoliopsida; order Rosales; family Rosaceae; genus Comarum; species Comarum palustre. Next base: position 7,971,633 of record OX637580.1, read on the forward strand.
GTAAACATTATAAATCAAGTTTACTAAGAGTAATAAAGTTGAAAAGTGACTCCAAACTCCCCAAATTAATTCAACTTCATCTAATTCACTTCACCAATTCACCAAAAACCACCCAAACCAAAGACCAGCAGTTGTCACCGGTTGCATCGTCACTAGGCCATAATAACGACCATTTTCAACTATCCTACACCTCAATGAACAACGCTGTCATGCTCTCGCTCTAGTCATTGATCGAAAACGGATCCAGACTAGTCATCGTCGGTGTGGAAAATCAAATGTAGTAGACAACGAATTTAGAACAAATCTCGTCGGCGGGCGCTTCGATTCACGACAACGACGATAGATCCAAAGGTGATTCGAGACGACGACGAATGTCTAACGGTAAAGGATGTGTAGTAAAGAGAGAGAGATAGAGAGAGAGAGAGAGAGAGAGAGGAGGGACACAACTAGCACCTTAAAATCGAATCAAACCAGATATGTGTGATGCTCGGTATGGTGTTAATGAGACTTTGCCGCCGAAACATGAAATAGACTCCGCGGAGAGACGGCGTGACGTATAGATCATCAAATAATAAGAGTGGCAAATTGGCGACAGAGCAGAGGTGTTGGACCAAATGAGCGGTGGCGGGGAACGCCATGGCGAGCTCTGATGGGCGGGTGCGGCGGTCGAGAGATATGAGGAGGGCGAGGAGGTGCCACCCTTGAGATGTGTGGGGTAGTTGTGCCATGACTATGAAATAGACTGTAAATTTTGTTGTACCAGTTGAAATAGTATTTTGTTTCATTCTTATAGAGCTTCACAGTACTAGTATAATCAGTCTGCTGCTTGGCTTGTTGAAACCTTCGCTTCCTTAACTGGTTTAGGGCATATTAACCCCCATGTATAGCGCTATATTGTATGATTTTAGATTATGTAAACTTGGATGCATGTAAACAGAGACGGGAACAAATTGCTTATTCCACTTTGCTATACAAAAAGGCTCATTTTATTCCACTTTGCTATACAAAATGGCTCTCCTTTATCTGCTTTTGTTTTGACAATTTTTTACATTCAACTTTAACCAGATTTCTGCATTTGAAGAATTAGAAGTGTAGTTGATATCCACAACTGATAGGAGAATGTTGGCTGAGTACATATAGTTGCAATGGCATTTTGGTTAACAACAATTGACCTGTGAATGGTATTTTGTACTAGAAATATGAAAGATCCATTGCTCATAAACTGATAAAAGCAATGGTTTTTTTGTCTCATAAAATTTATAAGCCATTATATGAGATTCTTGAACTGTTGGCACAGAAATTTTGTACTATATCATATGTTTCAAAGAGTGAAACAACTACCGCGGATAAAAGGAAGATTAACATCAGAAGTGTAACATAATGGTACGTTGTATATAATGAGCTACCTTTTATTCAAGGTGTCGTGCAATCAGGTTGGGATTTCATCTTCAATAATAGGGTACAAATGAATGCTGTCTGACCATGCATTTCTTTTTGTCGGATCAACATCTGAAACGCATTTCCAAACTGCACTATTACACTTGAAGCCACTTCCAAATGCAATTTGCCAAACTTTATTTCCGTTCTTAACCCTTCCTTTTGCTTCCAAATAGCAAAGCTCATACCAGATTGAAGAAGATGAAGTGTTTCCAAATCTATGTAATGTCATTCTTGAAGCCTCTGCATCTTCCTTTTGCAGTTTCAGACTCTTTTCTATGCCATCAATCACTGCTCTTCCACCAGCATGTATACAGTAATGTTGGATTGCCTTGTTGAAATTTGGCACATAAACTCCCTTCTGCCTTGGTAAGAACCTTAGTTTCTTACGGATCACTGACCATGCAAACCGAAGCTGCTCAGAGTATGGTAGCACAAGAGGCCCCAGAGCTGATATGTTTGTTTTAAGAGCTTTTGTTGCCACACTTAACAGGGCTCTTGATAATGAGACCCCTTCCCATCCCTCTGCATCTGCTTTATGGAAAACAGATTCGTATGCTTCATCATCCCAACCAATGTGGGTTCGGACAAGATGCTGAAGCGCGTACTTTGCCATACCTTTGTCCTGCTTCCTATTTGATAGTAGAATAGCAGCTCCTCCCATCCGAAACAAGACGTTTGGAAGAAGCATTGATTTTTCCTTACCCGCATAGCCGTTGGGAGTTACAGCTTCCATGCTAAGGACTAATGCCAATGAGTTTTTGTGAACTTTGAGAAGATCCTTGGCCAAACAAATTGACAAGATTCCAGCACTGCAGCCCATTCCACTGAGGTTGACACTCTTTATGTCGCTTCGAAATCCAAACTTGTTTATGATCAGAGAACTAATGGATGGTGTTGAGCAGAAAATGCTGCAATTTGACACAAGAATGTCAATGCTTTTAGGATCAATTTTGTGCTTAGAAAGAAGGTCTTCAACAACAGTGAAGAAAACCATCTCAATTTCGTTACGAGTATCATCCAAAGACTCACGAGGCGGGATCTCGTGCAGTGAATCAGGCATGCTAGTCTCTGATCCAATGCCTGATCTTTCCCATACCTTGACTTGGAAGTCAATACCCTCTCTGCCATTGACGTTAGACATCTTCACATGTTCGATGAAGTGCGCCTTTGGAACCCGCAATCTACCAGGAGGTCGATAGCAAGTGAAATCAACTAGGTATATCCTAGTCGATCTGAGTTTTAAAAGGAGAACTACAATGATCAAGGTGGTTCCAGCTAACAAATAGGTAAAGGAGTTTGGAAATGATTCTGTAGCGACAGATGAGAATGGTCTAAACATGAAAGTCTCCATGTCAACTTTTGAATGTTTTGCTTTCATATTTTTGTTCATGTATCTATAGACGGTTGCGTTTGAATTCCGCAGGTAAAGGCAATCTTTAGTTTGTTTGATCACAAAATATTCATGCACAGTTACAACCTGATAACATCCAGTTTGCGTGAAGTGATGCCATTTAACTAGCTATAAATGTCGTTTTATACATCTATTGCTTTTGATAGTATAATAAACTAACTAAAAACAGTAATTTCCTGGAGTCATTCAAAAATCTTCAGTGCTTGAAAGGATACCACAAGTTCATCACCTCGATCAATTGCCACAGCCTGTTAAAAATTCTATCCATTAGTACTAGTAGTACTAAAGATATATAAACAACATACTGGCCCCAGATTCATTAATTTTCAATGTTTATGTGCCTCACTTTGGGATCATGAGCAATTCATTATGGTAATTTGTCTGAATATTTGTTATTATTTCCTGGGAAGATTTGTGTTAGATATCGGTTTAGATAGTGATGTATGGTTACTGATATCAATATAATCCACAACGTCATCTTTTCCTGTTCTGTTAGCCTATCAACAAGAGCACAAGTCACTTAAAGGTCTAGACCACCAAAGGGTGATCTTCGACTCTTCAGCGTGTAAGTCAGTACTGATGTTGACATAATAACAGTAGGTAATAAGTAATTGCCAAGTCATTGAAGAGATATAGAGTTATTATTTATAGTCTGCCGTTGAGAGAACTCTGACATAACCTTTGATGTGGGATACTTTATCTTATTCCGTTATCAGAGCGCAATATCCGGATCGTTCATGAGGGAGTATCCCTATACCATTTGGGTGGCGGGTCTTGGTTAATAATAGCTGACACCGCCATTTGTTTGTTGCATGTCTTGGTTGTAGCTGATTTAACGGTTATGGTTGGTCAAAGTGCAGTCAAAGTATATTATTTAGGCATATGTGCCTACAAGTCTCCCATGTTCCCAAATAAGAGGGACTCTTGGATGGCAAGTTAAACATTTTATGCTGACCATACGTGGTGAATACGCTGGTGGCATACCCCAGAGTCCCCCATCGTACACTCCTGACTAGAAGACCTGGAGACTGATCCTGTAAAGCAATTGTATTGTTACAACAAAAAGGTGGCACCCAACCTTACTAGTCTCCTAGCTCCTTAATCAAGAAGGGTCTTGGCAGTATATGTGGCCTTTTGTCGCATATAACGAAGTCTCACTGCATTCGTTACCTCATCTTCTTCTGCATAATATGCCTGTTTTCCTGCACACATTACAAAGAAAGAACAATCGTTCTCTTATGGCGATAAAGTGTCTAAAGATTAAGCCGGAGACTTATCTTGTAAGGTAGTTGCACTCTTACAGCGATAAGGTAATACTGAAGACTTTTTCGGAGACTTATCCCGTAAGGTAGTTGCACTCTTACGACAATAAGGTGACTGGATATTTTTCCGGATATTTATCGCGTAAGGTAATTGAACTCTTACGGTAATAAGGCGACTAGATTTTTCCAAAGATTTTGCCGGAGACTTATCGCATAAGGTAGTTGCTCTCTTACGACGATAAGGTGAATGAAGATTTTTTCAGAGATTTTTCCCGTAAGGTAGTTGCACTCTAGCGGTGATAAGGTAATATTGTCGTTCTCCTACTGCTGCAAGGTTTTATCTCATATGACGGTAGGGTAATACCAGAGATTTTTCCGGAAACGTATTTCTCTCTTACAACAATAAGGTGACTGAAGATTTTTTCAAAGAATTTTCTAGAGACTTATCGCGTAAGGTAGTTGCTCTCTTACGACGATAAGATGATTCTTCAACATGGGGTATGACCTGATAAGAAAGACATTCAAATAGATTTGGCTTGGATGGCGTTTGAGCTCATGCTTTTCCCTTACTAGGTGTCATACATGCAGTGGGCGACCTTTCGCTTGGCAGCTTTATGACGTGCGCCATAATTACTGTGGTAACCGATGTGCCTCCTTGGTTGCTGCGTCAATTATTACGAGAGAGTGGACACGTGGCGAGCATTCAACGGTTAAGGTAAAAACATGCGGCTGTCGTTTCTCCGAGGTTGCTATAAGAGGAGCAGTTGATGGTAGGGTTTCAGTTCTTCCCTCATTGTCACAATTTGAAACCCTACCAAAACACAGTTGCAAAAATCTTCCCTCTAGTAAATCTGAGAGAGATCGAGTTAGGAGTGCCTAGATATGCCGCTGAGTCGCCCAATCCGGTTGCCTAGAGGTTTGTTCTGTGTTCTCTGTAAATTGTGGTTTGTTTTCAGATTTGGGGTTTTGCTGGGTTTTTCGGATTGATATTCATTTTTTGGTCATTCTTGGTACAAGAAGGGGTGTGGTGATGTTTAGTGTGTTGGGAGTGTGTATTGGGTGAGAAATTGAGTTTTGAGTGTCGTCGGATGGCTGAAATTTCTAGGTTTTAAGGGACTGTTCTTGAGTGTTCTTTGACTGTTCTTGTATGTTCTTGAGGAGAATGATAGCGAATGCTGAGCTAGATCTAACTAACTACTGACATTTCTAGGTTATAGCGTTTGTGGTGAATGTCAGAAAAGCGCGACGTTGTGCCAGCTGACGAGAGAGTGATATCTCATGTTGTGAGCCCAATGGAGAACCATATATCGCCGTTAAACCCAATAGTGAACTTCATTGTGGGTTTTCATCCATCTCCTGTTGTACATACTTGCAATAAAGGGTTAGAGCTATTTGTTCCTGAAGAATTGGCGAAGCGTGGGCAAGTGTTCAATAAACCAACTCCAATAGCAACGAGTGATCCTATGAAAGAGTATCTTTCATGCCTTGATGGTCACAAGAGCCATCAGAAAGAGAAAAAATAGTGATCCACGCCGCTACTCCCTCATGGCGGCGAGTTGCACTGCACAGCCTACCTAGAAATGATCTAGGGGCGGAGACAAACCGAAGGAGACAAACCGAACGGGACCAAGGGGCCGCCCTAACTCCACCTAACGGCAGCGCACCACGCTTGAGAAGCCAGACAGCGACGAATTTCTACCTTTCTATCGTTTCACCTCGGTAAAATCTTTATTTATAGACTTTTATCGTGAACAATAATTTTATATTTTAGACCATAACTTTCACATACGAACTCCGATACGAGCGTACTACATGTTCACGAACTCGTATTGACGTCCTCTAGTAGTTGCAAGGTTTTGGATTGTGTTGTCATCCATTTCTTTTTTTTCGCTCTGCTTGGAAGGTGAAGGTGAGTGACTCTACACGATTTCAATTTTTGTTCCTCTATTGGTCTTGCTTAGATTTTTGTCATAGTTTTGTGGGATAGTTTGTGTTAGTATACTGGATTGGGTAGTCATATGATGTGTTTCTGATATTGGAGAAGTTGACCTGGTTGTGCGTATTGGTGTGCTGGAAGTGCCTTCCATTCTTGGTTGATTTTGTCTTCCCTTTTTCTTATATCGATTTCTTATGGAACTTGAAAGGCTCCTGTGATTTAATTGGTGGTGATCCATGTGTATATGTGATTGCCGGCTTTGTGCGGTGGGTCAGCAAGAGAGTGGTGCTGACAATGTGCACATTACTACTATGACATGACCATGTGTGGCACTGTCATTTGGGTTGTAGTACCTCGTTAGTTAACTGGTTTGCAGGTGTTTTCAAAGGCGAAGTGAGGCGGCGCTGGGGCGCGCCTTAGGGCGGAGCGACGGGAAAATGCCTCGCCTGATGTTTCGCCGCGACGCGGCTGGAAAAGCGACCGCCGGAGCGACGAGGCGGCGCGGGGCGGGGCGAGACGAGGCGCGCTGCAGAAATTTTTTTTTTTGGTTTTTCCGCGTCAAAACGACGTCGTTTTGGTTTTGTTTTTCTGTTTTTTTTTTTCGCGTCAAAACGACGCCGTTTTGGTCGTCTCCTTCGATTAAACCCTGCGTCTCTTCTCTCTGCCTCCATCTGTTCCCTGCGTCTCTTCTCTCTGTCTCGTCTCTTCTCTCTGCCTCCATCTCTTCTCTCTGCCTCCATCTGTTCGCTCTGTCTCGTCTCTTCTCTCTGCCTACATCTGTTCGCCCTGTCCACCACCCAAATCCGCCAACGTCTATTCGAACTCGAGCTCGAGCTCTCCACCGCCACAGTTCCCCCACCGCCACGATCCTATTCGAACTCGAGCTCGAGCTCTCCCTGCCTCCTCTTATTCCCATCACCCCCACAACACCAACCGCCCCATCACTTCCTCCTCCGCCTCGAGCGCAACATCACTGCCTCCTCCGCCACATCACTTCCTCCTCCGCCCCATCACTTCCTCCTCCGCCTCGACCGCAATTGCAGCAACCTCCAGGTTTGTCTTCTCAATCCTCTCTTCTTAATTTTACTGTTAGATTAGTGCCTGTACTAGATTGAAGGTTCGGTTTAGACTGAAGGTTAGTGCCTGTACTAGATTGAAGGTTCGGTTTAGACTGGATTGAAGGTTCGGTAATGATTATGCAGAATTGCAGATTAGTGCATGTACGGCTGTACTAGATGCAGTGTAACTAGTGTAACTGAAATGTTTGTTTGATGCAGTGTAACTGAAATGTTTGTTTGATGCAGTGTAACTGAATAAACTGATTGCTACTGATTTACTGAAATATGCTATTGAAATATGCTCTTAGTCTCTTAATGATTGCTACTGAAATATGAAATATGCTACTGATTTATTTTTATGTTGTTGGAAAGGCGGTCGCCCCGTCGCCTCAAGGCTTTCGCCTCGCGGGGCTTCCACAATTCGCCTTCGCCTTCGCTTTCGCCTTTGAAAACATTGCCACTCGTTACCTTGAAAAGTGTTCAGTTATGGTTATCATGTTACAAACTTTGTGTCTGTGATGGTCTTATTAGTTTTATTTACTTGTATTCAAGTCATTCATTGAGCGTGTCTTTTGCTCATTCCTCGCTGCTTTGTGTTGCAGGCTGTTTTAGTTTTGTTTTCCAGAAGATTTTTGGGTTGGGCAGTGGAGAGTAGTTATTATCTTATTTCGTTTGATTCTTGTAAACGAAAACTACTTTTGTTTGTAAGTGGCACTTGGAATCCTTTTGGGTTCTAAATGCTAAAGTAGTTCTGCTGTGAACTTGTTCTTTACCTTTTATTTACAGTAGTTATTCCTCCTATTTTATTTGGTATTTGAATTTTGAATTCAGCCAAATGCTCAGTGCATCTTTTTGAGGCCGGGTCTTTACAGTTCATGTGTTAGGCACACTGTACACCTAGCAGGCAGTAGTTAAAAGCAGCCTTCCACCTTAAAGTGTCTATATTTTTCATTTCAAACCGAACACATACCCTTGTAAAGACCCCATAGCAGAGCTGAATGGATTTTCATTGCCAAGAATATAAGATAAACGAGTCTCTTATGTAGGAGTGGAAAAATGGTACATGAGCCTCCATTATTCCAATCATTGTATTACCTTCTGTTTTCTCTTCTCTCACTTCAATATATGGTGCCTGCTAGGTCCGCCCTGTGGAAGTTTATATCCTTACTATAGTTCACAATGAGCGTGCATAAGAAGTATGACACGGGGTTCGCAAAACACATTTAGTTACCATAGGATTTGGACTAATTCAATATTGTAGTTTGGTCAACTGAACAGGATTTCAATTTAAGAAGCTCTACTTAAGGATGGGTGTTCTGGTTATCAATCCTCATGATTAACCATGTTGCAAGATGCGAGTATTTACCTGTAATTAGTAGAGACTCTTAGATTAGAAGTTTCCAGGGTACTTTTCATCCTCTTCAATTATCGTTTTTTTATTGATTAGGATTCTTAATTTTGTTATTTATATTGGCCATACCTTGGCTTCTGTCTCTCGATTTCTGATCGTCATTTGTGAGTTGGTCTGTTCTCCCAAATGAAGCACTAGTTGAAGCACATTCAATGAGAGCTTCGTGAAGAATATAAATTATTGCACTAGTTATTTGATGTAGATCTATATGTTGTCGGACTCTTGTAATGGTCTTTATTCTTGAAAATTAATTCCAATAGATATTTCCTCAGCCTTCTACTCTTACTTTCTCTTCAGCTTCTTCATATGGATGCTGATGCTGCAAAAACTGCCCGGGAGTCTCTAGACCTAGCATTTCAGATGTCCAACATTCTTGAGACAGGACTTGATCGTCACACCCTCTCCATCCTTATTGCACTCTGTGATTTGGGGCTCAACCCTGAGGCTTTGGCTGCTGTAGTCAAGGAGCTCCGAAATGACCTCGGACCACTTACACCACAGGATGCTGCTCCTTATGTACCATGAACAGGTATATATATATTTGCAACTCCGTTCTTACCTGGTTGGGATGATTCATTTGTGGAATCTATAAATCCATTGTCTAACCTTCTCATAATCTTAATGGAGACCAGTTTCGTAGTTCCGAAAATTACTTGAAGAAGGATATGAACATGAACTAGTCCATTAAGCAGTAAGAATTTATATGCTCCAGATGAACAAATATTAATCTCGCTTTTCTGATTGGGTAGATGATTGAGATCTAGATGCATTTCCAGTCATGTTTACCTGGAAAAGTACACCCATTATGATATTATTGATGAGTGGGTAGATGTGTAGACAACAGGTTTCTTAATGAAGTATTGTAGAAAGTTTAAGTGGTACATTTAGAAAATCTCTGCATTGCACAGATTATAATGTTTACATTGTGTATTTCACAGGGTTTCTATTGATATTATTGACATGTGTAGCCGTTGCGTTGCTAATTTTAATCTGCTTTGCATGGCTGTTTGGTGTTGAAACTATTATGCTTGTTTGGGGTAAGGATATATACATGTTACTGATTCTCTCCTTGTTCCTTTTTGGTTCTCTTGTAAACTTATGGTTATGGATGATTGTTGTACAAAATGTTCATGCTATTTTCCTGCCTTGGTTTGTGTGTTAGGGTGAGCTTTGAGCCACATCACCATCCCATGTCTCTTTCCGTTGCGACATTCATCATTCTCTTGTTGGTGGAGGCCGTGGAGCTACCTTACCCTTCGTCACTCTTCAATTCACAGTATTCCGCTTTAGAGTACGGAGAACAAATAAGGTATTGATTAATTCTACACATTTCCAAATGTATGGGAAACACCCTATATATGGGAATATCAAGACTATATAAAAATTCATTTATATTTGATAGACTTTACGTTTGGGGTATCGCATCACCAACCCACATGTTTTCTTACTAATAGTGAATTCAACTCTTGCTGGATCGCTTATATCATTTGGCCAATTCATACTACGTTAACATATATCAAAACTCTTTCTGAAAAAATACTCGAAGGTTTATTCAATAAGGACGGGGTATGGTGTAATGAGGAGAATGAGATGGAGGAGATTGTCATCCGATACTATAAAGATTTATTCACTACGTCCAGGCCTATTGTGAGAGAAGATGATCTGAGTTTTGTGACGAATGTGATTTCGGAAGAGATGAATATAAGTCTGAATAAAGATATCTCAGAAGAAGTTTTTCAGGCTTTGAGGCAAATGCACCTGAGCAAGGTGTCGGGCCGGTTGGTTTCTCTCCGGTGTTTTATCAACAGTTTTGGGAGATTGTAGCAGATGTAGTTTCGGCGAGCTTTGAGGAACTGTTACGGGAAATCAATCATGCATGGGTCACTCTAATCCCGAAGGTTAAGACACCGGAGTTTGTTCGTCAATTGCGCCTTTACAAGCTTGGCTCCAAGGTGTTGGCGAACAGGATTAAACCATTTGTTAAATGATATCATATCACAGCAGGAAAGTGCTTTTGTCCTGGGCAGACTTATCTCTGAAAACTCACTCCTTCCCTTCGAAATCTCGCATTGTTTGAAGTGTCGTCGACAAGGAAAGGTTGATTATTGTGCTCTAAAGCTTGACATGAGTAAAGCTGTTAAGACCATACCGTAACCCTAATCAATTGCAAGCTCAAATCCATCTTACGGGCCCAAGCTCATCTCGCTGATTACATGTGAGAGATTCCTTTTGGTACTTCTGACACTGCAGCGACAGTTATGCTCCTCAACCCAATTCAAGCCAAGACACAGATGTACACGGTCAGTGGTAGCGGTTTGTTCTAGTTTGACCATTTGTCATGTTGTAGTTGAATCCCTTTAAATTGTAACCCTTCCCTCCTTGGAGTGGGCAGGAATGAAAATGCATTTTATTTGAGTTTTTATCTTTTCTTTACCAAAAGCCCTAAGCACCTAATATCTGGTATCAAAGCCCTCGCATGAGGATCCTGCACCAGCCACCACCATCAACGAGCTTTCTTCCAAGCACCTTACCAATGGTGTCTCCACTACTACCCGACCCCAGGTCGCCATCGGTGCTTCTGCTTCATCCCAGTTGGAAAATCCAACTAGAAGATGTTCATCACTTGGTCACCGTTCTCCAACATCGACAAGAGGAGCTGCACCATTCTATGGACTCTCTTTCCGCCAACCTCACCAACCAAATGGTCTCTCTTCACCAAGTGGTCTTGTCTACCATCCAGGGTTTTACACCACCCCAAAATTCCCCACCCAACACCCCCTCCGCATACTCCCCTGTGCTTTCCCAAATAAACACCCCTAGCACCCTCCCCTAAATTCATTTTGGTTCTGTTTTCACCCCAGCTCATCCAGCCTGCCTCATTTTTCCTCACCAGTGACTACAGGGGTTCGCTTGGGAGCCCTCACCTTTGGTACCACAGTGAGCCTAAGCCCGGCTTCCGCACCCCCATCCTTTGCCACTACGGTCATAACCCACACAAACCTACCCTCTTCAATCACCACCGCTCACTCCCAACCTCCAAACCAACCCTTCCATCGCCACCACACTCAAGATTTTCATCCCTATCGACCACCGCGTTCAGACCTTCCTCATTCCAATGGGGAAGACGTTGTCGGCTGGCTCTGCATGATCGAGCGCCACATGCGCCTTCACCGCATTCCCTACCATGAAATGGTAACCACTGCCTCCTCATACTTCGGTCCAGATGCATCAGTTTGGATGAATGCGTTCGAACAAAGGAACCCGGTGATTACTTGGGAGATTTTTGTAGCCGCCCTCCTCGACCACTTTGGTTCCGGCTCAGTCGCGGATATCACTGCTCAACTGTCTCATTTGGATCACACTACCTCTGTGGATGATTTCATCACTCGCTTTACCAAGCTTTCTTTCCGAGTCCTAGATTGGTCGGACACCCAACTGTTTCACACTTTCTAAGGGGGGCTCAAACCTGAAGTCTGCCATGATGTGATGGCCATGGAACCTCGTTCACTCTCCCATGCTCAACGCTTGGCTCGTCGATACGAATCCAAAAACTAGGGCATTCGACTGGCGCATTTCTGTCACGTTCCGGCCTGAGTTTTACCTTTCTAAACCCGAGATAGAACATACGAGACCCGTTCCAAGAGAGATTTACTCGAAATCTCCCTTGAGAAGGGATAACCTTTTTTCCCAAACCATTTTAAACAATCCAAACGATACCGGAATAGACCTCACAACCGGAGGTTACCCCGATTTTCGCATTTGGATTTCATACTAATTACTTTAGAGAACCTAAGTTTCTAATAATATTTGTGACTGCACCCGAATCCTGGTCAGGCTGCCTATATACTCTGTCTTTAGGGATCAAGTCACACGTAGCTCTTATTTGAATTAACGCCCTAACCGAGCGAATCCTGTTTTTTCTATTTATCGGTAGATAACCTATTATAGATGGTGTACGACTAAGGCCATTTCAGAGTTTAACCTCTCCGTTGAGATATTCACTGACCAACTATCTATCGGGATTATCCCGAACATTCCACCAAACTTATGTAAAGCAACCATACATTTACAAACAGAATATAAAGGCAACCACATAAATATAATCAATAACCACATATAAATATATAAAATAGTGACATCCATGTAAATAACACAACCACCAAGGGACCAAGGTAAAAACTGGCATATAATGGCATCCTTATAATTATCCAAAACTGACAAGGGCAACATGGTCATTCCAACCTTAATAACAGCTTGTAATTAGGTAGAACTATCATATGTATTTTAGGAATTTCAGCCTTAATGGCAGTCCTATAATTAAACATAATGACCATGGGCATTTATGAGATTTCAGCATTAATTGCATCCTTGTAATTATATACAACTACTGAGGGCAGTATCGTCTTTTTACCCTCAGGGGCAGTCTTGTAAATATACAAATCTGCCAAGGGCATTTTTAGGATTTCATTTCCAGTGGCAGCCATGTAAATAACCTAAACTGCCAGGGGTAATCCTGGCATTTCACCTCACAATAAAACAGTAAAAGGGTAAAACTAACGCGGTAAAAACCAGGATTTTTATCCTTGTCTTCTCCGATCACTGGTTCGCCGGAAAACCAAGCTTTTCCGGCCGAACCGAAGTTTTCCACCTACCTAACAAGCGTCTAAACATCTTAGGTAGTCCAACAATACCTCAAGCACAAGAAAAAGTCGAGGTTTTCATACCACAGGGTAAACCTCTGCAACTCCGGCGAAGCTCCGCTGCGTTCCTCCTCCCTCTTCCTTGCTTCTAGGCAGCTCCTGGTGCTGCCTAGAAGTCCCTTGGCTCGCCTCCGGCCCTGGCTTGACGTCAACCCACTTGGACAATGCTCGAGCTTCTGTTCCTCTCTGCTGGGCGGCGGCCACGGCGGCTCTGACGTGGATAGAGGTCAAGCCTCGGTCGACGGAGCAAGGCGGCGGTTGTCTCCGCTGAAGTGGGAAGCAGAGTGAGGAAGAGAGAGAGAGAGAAGAGAATTGAGGGAGGGAGAGAGAGAACCCTCCGGTCAACCCCCCACCCGAAATATATATACCAAAAATCCAATGGTCTCTATCAATCTCTGATTGATCTGACGGTCCAAATTGGATTAGAAAAAGTTATTGTGAACAGTAAATAGATATTTTGCTATTTACTATTTATCGTATAGTAACAACACATTATCCTCTATAACTACCACATACGAACTCCGATTAAAGCGTTGGACATACCCACGAGTTCGTATTAACGTCATCTACAACTTTCTTGAAGGAAGTTTCCCCAAATTCTTGACTTATCGCAAAGTCATCTTTTTACGGTAAAGTAATTAACATTTATTACTTCCGTAAATTGAATAAATTCATAATAAACAGCTCATAGCTTCGAAAAATATTTCAGATGTACCGGAAGACTCGTATTAATATAATCTACCCCATCAGGACACTTATTCTATTTTCCCTCAAAATCGAGAATATCTCGATATTAAACTCGGATATTAATTCGAGAAAAACTAACAGTGTGGTTATAGCCCTCTGTAATTCGCCTGATCACGCTAAAAAGGTAAATTTTTGAGACAAGATATTACGGTTTCCATCGTAACTCACCTTGGTCTAGCTCTTCCAAACCTCCCCGCTCCCCTGCAAACTCTAGAAGATCAGAGAACTCTTCCTCCTTCCACCATTCCCACACCCACACTCTGCCCCCAAATCGCCCTATCGGCATCTTATCGCCCTTTGAACAACGTGAAAGAAGAGCAAAGAACCTTTGTTTTAACTGTGATGAACAATATTCCAAAACCCATGTGTTCAAAAACCCAATTACGACAATCCTTGATTGCTCTCACAGAGGACCCACTGGAATTCCATGACTACCCAAACAACCTTGAAGCTCCACCCCTTGAACCCGAACCCATTGCTCCCATCCACACCATTCAACACCCACAAATCAGTAAGATGAACCCGAACCCTTTGAGATGTTATGGTAGAAAAATAAAGTGTATTGTAGGTCTTTTATTAAGAAGGGTTGTCCATGTTCAAGAAAGGTTTGCCGAGCTTTCGGTTAAATCTTCTTTAAATGTGATTCCCGTAATATTTACTTCAGAATTTAGGGTGAAATACAGGATGGGTCCTGACTGAGTATCTCAAGAGTTATAATAATTTCCTTGGTGATTATTTGAGCATGTATGGAGAAGGGCAAAGAGATAATTGATCGCTCAGCTAAGGGATGGATTACTGCCATTAAAAAGGTTTCATTACAAAGTTCATCTCAGAGGCAAACCCAGCCTTATTTTTTTGGTTACAAAACCCATCCTTATTTTTTTGGTTACAAAACCCATCCTTATTTTCAGCATATGCTACGTGGTATTAGAAGGATTCAAAACAGGGATATTTTATAATTGGGCAGAATGCGTTGCTTCTATAAACAGGTATCGTGGAGCATTTTGGTAAGGATTTTCTAGCGTTGATATCATTTATGCTCTATAACATTTATGGCTTGTCTTGGTTGTTCTCCATATTCTATACATTTTCCTCTTTTATTTGTATGCAATTGATAGAATTTATGATGTATACACTTATGGGTTGTGAGTAATTTCCTTGCTGGGTGTTAGGGTGTGTAACTTAACCCGAATTTTATGTAATGGATGTCTATTTTGATGTAGTGATGAAAATTTCATATGATGGATACTTGTTTATATTTTAACTATGTTGAAATGCATGTCTAGGAGCCTAGTCAACTTTATGGTATGTGTTTTGAGCATGTCTAGAATGTAATTAGGCTTGGCCACCTCTAATTACTAAGCTAGTGAGTTACAAGTATAGTGATTTAACCCGTAGTATGATTGCCCGGGTGAGTTGTTTAGTAGTCTAATTCCCTTTCTTTACGTCAATTAGAGTGAGTTAGTGACCTTTGAACTGGCTCTAACTCTCTCTAATTGAGTTAGTGTGACCTTTGAACATACACACTAATACCGAATTGTGAATTTATGGTCTTTGAGCCTTGAACCGCCTTGGATATGACTACCGCCAAAATAGGAAATTAGCATCTACATTAGATAGTTCTCGGCACATAAGATTTGGGTGAAGCAACCTTCCTTGCTCCTGAAATTCTCATTTCATTTTTTTATTATTTTATTTATAATTTTAGTTGTAGCGCTTTATTTCGGTTAATTTGGTATCGAACTACAAAATATCGGTGATATTTTCTACTAATTGAAAATAGTCATCTTTAGGCATTAGTATTGATTAGGCTCTGGTGACAACCAAGGCCGAGCATTGCTAAGGCTTGGTGCCCTAGAGTAGCATTTTTCATTATTTTTTTTCTTGTTTGCATTAGTGACTATATTTTCGATTACCCACGAATTGTAATTAACCCTTCAATCCCCGTAATATGATACCTGAGTATAAACTCTTGCCACTTACTTTGGTGGTCGTGCTCTCATTAGTTGCGCATTAGTTGTCTAAATCTAAAAGTACCAAATTAACTATCTGCACAACCAAACACCATATTGGAGATTTTTTGATCCTACCCGTCTACTTGTCTGGGCAAACAAACGTATCCTATGTTCTTGTCTGTGATATTTATCCATGTTTTATGTTAGTGGCAATCAAGGTCTTAAAAATCGATTTTATCGTCAAAATTTTGCTTTTTAGACACAGTGAAATATCTTTAGCATACCAAGCTGATCTCGTGAGATATTACAAACATTTCACGATATTTTAGTAAAATTTTGATATTTTACCGAAATTCAAGATATTACCCAATTACTTCGGCCCAAAACATTAAATCATGACACTAACTTTGCCCAAATGACATTAACTCGACCCAAATTTGAAAATTAGAAATAAAACTTTTGGTGTAGTTGGGGTGAATCGAACCTGGTTGTCGCAAAACTTATTTCAAAATTCCTAAACCAACCCCGCAAGCATGTTATTTGGTAAATTATTGAAACATTTTAGTATATAAATGGTATATAAATTTTCACATATTTATGACACTCCTTTCGAAATTTTGCCGATCTCAATATTTCCTTCGAAATATCCACGAAACTTGAAATTTTAGCCCTTGGTTGCAATAACGGAAGAGGTTTAGGTAAGTGTATGTGGCAGATGAGGAACTTTACCCTCTTACTTGGAGATATGAGGTAAATAATTTGAAATACCTAGTTTGTAATCTCAAGTTACGAATATGGAAAAAATACAAGGTTAGTTCGTACCCGTTAATTAATGAGACTCGTTATGTATCTACCGATATTCGATGACTTGAGGAACACTAGAAAACAATTATGAACCATTTTTTCTGAAATAAAAAATCATTGAATCAGATCTATAGTCAAATCAGCTATAGTCGAGCTTCCTTACATAAGAGAGAACAAACAGAAAACAGACACATAACCTATGCATTAACCGGACTAATAATACATTGGGACGCTCACTGAAAAGTAAGTCCCAGCTACGTAATTACAAACTCACTCCGGTTGCACTTATGCACCTAGTCTCCTATGTCTGCCTAAACAAGCGATTGTGGTACAAATGGACCTAACTGTCAACATAAGGCGCATAAAGTATTACAGTCACTCACTAAGAGTTGACTGTAAAATAGAAGTCAAATAGGTAACCAAGCCCTAGAACTCGGCCCAGGCCCCAAAGCCCCAATCTAGTCCCCAGACATCCATCACCATCGCTTGGAAGTCTGACAACCAGACACAAATCATATTTTCTTCCCAAGCTTGTCCAGCCATCCCCATCACACTCCCTAGCCAAGACTGGCTACCTATCACTAACGGCATCAATGAACCCCATACCGGATTAGATTCGAGGACGAAGCCACCACTCCATCTCCTTATCTTCTCCACCTTTTCTGGGTAGCGACGGTGTGCCGCAAGCACCGAATCCACCTCAGAGAATATCTCCTTACCACTACGCATCTCTGACCTCATTGGCTTCACTTCAAAGACCAAGCTTTGCGGTCTCCAGTTTTTCATTACTTGTACCAATTAATGACTGTGGCATGTTAAGTCGATTATGAAGTGATAGAAGTCCATACATCCAAAATATGCCTTAGCAGACGAGGAATGGTGCATCAAAACTAGTTGTAGTAAAGGCATGACAGACATATCCACTCGAGAAGCACCCGCACCATATGTCTTGGCCTAACTCATGTGTCATAAATCTGTGGAGACTTGCAAACATTATGCATGCATGGCTACAGCTTGTGAAAGGAAGGGATACAGCTGGGACCAACTTTGAGGTTGCACGGCCTGATACCTATGTGTTGGATGACGAATGATCATGGTCTAGTGTTCCCTTATTATTATGATACGCGATGGCGGGCCATTGGTGGTTTGGCCATGATGGGAGCTAGCTTCTCAAGTATTCATAAAACTTCATGCAGAACAAATGTCTATCTAGTAGCAACAAGTGTTTTCATGTATACCAAGTCTAAAAAGAGGTGCGATCATGTTAAGAGTAATTCAAAAGTCCAAGGTGCCTTCATGAATTTACCTTAGTATTGGAGTTCATGAACTTTGCATCAACCATTCGTTGAAGGTTCTATTGAACTTTTTGCTTCTTTTTGCTTTAGACATGCTATCCACTTCCGGCTGTCAAAGAGAACAAGTTATCATCAGCTATATGAAGTCAGTGCTTAACTGAAAATGTGTCATGAACGTGATTGAAATATATGAATCTGATATGTATCACTTATATTTTACCATGGATCGATGCTCAATGGGAATTTGAATCCTAACAAGTGTGCATTATCTGGTCTCGTCCTATGGGGCGAGCCCAGATGATTTTTAACGGGCCGGATCATGCTTTGACTTTATAGGTCGACCAGCCGCCCATTGACTTTTTGGCCCAAGGCCCAATGATGACCCGTTTGATTAGTTTATAAAAATAAAAAATGGGAATACTGGTAGAAATTAGGGTCATGGCAGTAGCTGACGTGTCAGTTTTGAGGCTTCTATTTGCAGAAGACGAAAGAAAGAAAGAAATTGCAGTCGATTCTCAAATCGAAAGAAGGAAAAGAAGCACCAACTGAGCCATCGTCGGTAATGGCTGCCTTTCTAGCTCGCAAATCTCTTCAGACTCTTCGTGCTCGACAGCTTCAGCTTGTATGTGCCCTAATCCTCTCCCTCCATTTTCGAATTCATTTCTGTCCCCATATTTAGGTTTTACAATTTCTTCGGATCAGTACTGTGCTACTATCATTTGATTTCTTGGAGCTAGTTTATGGAATCCAGATTCAAAGGCTTGATTGATTTCTTTTTGTCCTTAATTTCGTTATAGCTTGTGTTGATAAAAATTAATATTTGATGCGGTTGTTGTTTATTGTATTTACCGAAAGATGATACAAATTCATTGTAGAAAGGGCTGGAACGCAATCACAGTGAATGGAAATACCTGGGTTTTAGAAGTTAATAGTTCATTGTTTTGGTCAATCTAACTAAGGAGATACGGAACCAATAGGAAAGAACTAGGATGACTGCTGTGCTAATCTAAGGAGTGTCGGAGATTTCAGATTCTTGGTTCCAGGCCAGTGGTCTAGTCAATTGTTCTGTTGTGGGATTTGGACGAGTGGGAGTCAATGTGGGAGCCTAGCTTCAATTTTCTCTATATCATATCTGTGAAATGGGAGCTGCTTAGATATTGTTCTACTGTATTTACATGTCTTCTCTCCAAACATAGAAGTAGCGTTGGGTGTGTGAAACAGACTTGCTTTGCAGAGTCTTTAACAATTTGTTTACTCGTGAGGTAACAACCGTTATATTGATTGAAAATACCCAACCATTAGATTGATTGAAAATACTCATGTGTTCATCATGAGCTGCTTATCATCAGTCCAAAAGACATAAAAATCTATCTGAGACATTAACAAAACATAAAATCTAAATACTTCCTCTTGTCACTACCTTCATTTTTATGTAACTTATTTGGGTAACAGTGATAGTTCCTGATATTATGTTCTTTTTGTTTTCTTGTAAAAGAAAGAGTTATAATATTGATAGTCAGTTTAGGATTACTATTAACCACTCAGTAGATCTTGTCTAGTAGTTCAAGTCTCAAAGATTCATTTAAATCAATCAGTCTCTAACATATTTCATATTTTAAGATAACTGTTCAAACATAGTCAATGCATGCCAAAGTATAAATTTTTTCAGAAATGAACCTCACAAGTAGCATAAACCACCTGCGCTCCACTCCACTCCACTCCACTAAACTTCTCCGTTAAGTTCAGGCTTGTGTGCTCTGTTTACCTTTTGTTGCATTTTTTTTCCTTTGTTCTTTTCAATTTTGTTTTGTTTTTTTGTTTCAAGGAGGGAGAAAATATGGCATTAAAAACTAAAGATACGGTTCTAGTTTTTATTTGGCATGGCTGTGTATTCTATCTCGTATTCAATATAATGTCTCTTTCTCATAGTTCTCTCCTTTTTAATCAGAAAAAAATGGGACTTCAAAGGTTGAATACAGATTCAAATTAAGGATAGTTCAGATCAATTGCTTAAATAGTTAAATTGTTCAAACAAGTTGCTGATAAATTTCGATTCAATGTCAGTCTGTCGTGATTGGGAATCATGATGCTGGAAAACCAAATCTCTTATCTGGAATCTGATAAATCTAATTTTACTACTGATATGTTGAATTTTGAAATTCTATTTTCATACAAGTATTTGAAGGTCACAAGATTTTATCTTCAAAAATTTTAGTTGTTTTTTTCCCTTTCTAATGTCTCAGAACTTTTTAGTTATATATATTCCCTACTGAGATTACATATCCTTTTTAGCCATTAGATGGTAAGGATTTTGTGTGACAAGTGAACTTTTTGGTTTTTGTTTAGGTGGGACCAGGAAAACCACTGCAGGGATCTCAATTCTATGGACTGCGATCTAGCTCACATTGCTACTCAACTAAACTAGGTTTGCTATTCTTTGGGAATGTGTTGGTGTTATTAAGAAATAAGCTAAATCAAATAGATATCTTCAACATTTTAAAGTTGATTTAGGAGCTTTGTACAGTAATTAAACTACTTAATTGCTGGGTGGTTTCCTCAGCTAATTAAGAAGCCATTCTTAAAAGTTCATTTTTGTTTATGCTGCAGAGGATGAGGAAAGAGAACAACTGGCAAAGGAGATGTCCAAGGACTGGAGCGCTGGTAATTGTTATTCCCTTATAAAAGAGATAATTAACCTTATTTTAGCTCTCAATATGTTGTTAGTTTACCAGGCTTTCTGAAGTATATTCTCTGATTCTTTCTTTTTGTAACTGCAGTTTTCGAGAGAAGCATCAACACTCTATTTCTTACTGAAATGGTTCGAGGTCTGATGCTGACGCTCAAGTACTTTTTTGAGCAAAAAGTTACTGTAAGTATTTTCTCCATCTTCTACCAGTATTATTTTTCCCGGATGCTGGTGTATGACAGCCATCTTTTGTATTGTAGATCAATTATCCATTTGAGAAGGGTCCTTTGAGCCCTCGTTTTCGTGGTGAACATGCCCTACGGCGTTATCCTACAGGAGAAGAGCGTTGCATTGCATGCAAACTTTGTGAAGCAGTAAGAGTTGAAATTCATCTGTTGCTATTCTAGCTATTAAAATATATGAACTAAGTTGCTAAACTCAACAATGTATGACGGAAAATTCCTTGCATGTTAAACTTGAATATGATGCAAACTTTATTAAGGTATAAGAGTTGAAACACTTGTGTGCTATTCTAGCTTTACAATATGAACTAAGAAGCTGAACTCACCAATATATGACGGGGAAAATTCCTTTCCTGTTAAACTTGATTATGATACATATTCATAATCCTGAAGTTCCTCTAGTGTATAGGGCCCCAGCTTACTCCTTGAATTGCCAATAGATGGTGCCTTGTCATCTTGGACAAGACCTAACTTAGAAGCTTGATAACTTTGGTTATATCCAGTAAACTACATTGTGTGTACTTTGGTTTCGCTGCTACCTTTATTAATATTCAGTTACTTGCTTGATTAGGAGCAAATTAATGTCGCACATAGTTGATATATATATATATATATATATATATATATATATAAGTTGGTGTAAACCCTGATCCCTCATATATGTCAAAAAAAGGGATCCTTCATTAGAAGGTGGCTATATATATATATATATATATATATATATATATATTATATCATACTATTCTGTTTAGAGAATGCATATCTTCTTAGTCCTCTGCTTTGAATGTAACCAAGTGTCACCCTGAATGTGATCAATATATATATAGGATCAGGTGCGGACGTCCGCACTTTTTTTTGGTGCGGATTTCTGATTTTTGGACCACTTCCTAATCGAATTTCCTCAAACTTCCTTCTAGACATATCTAGATCATCTTGTGTAGATCATCTCTACAAAATTTCAGCCAATTTGGTGATCGGGAAGGCCCTCAAATCTAGATATGTCTAGAAGGAAGTTTGAGGAAATTCGATCGGGAAGTGGTCTAAAAATAGAAATCCGCACCAAAAAATTGGTGCGGACGTCCGCACCTAAAACTTCCTGATATATATATATATATATATATATATTATATCATACTATTCTGTTTAGAGAATACATATCTTCTTAGTCCTCTGCTTTGAATGTAACCAAGTGTCACCCTGAATGTGATCAATATTTATATTTTGTGAATCCTCACAATGCAATTATTGTTCACCAGATTTGCCCGGCACAGGCAATTACAATTGAGGCTGAGGAACGAGAAGATGGTAGCCGTAGGACTACGAGGTGAAGAATCATGCTGCCTTGTTACTTTTACTTCTTTATGTCTTAGTTCATTACCCTCACATTCAATTGATTTTTCAGGTATGACATTGACATGACAAAGTGCATCTACTGTGGATTCTGTCAAGAGGCATGTCCAGTAGATGCTATTGTAGAAGGACCAAACTTTGAATTTTCAACCGAAACTCATGAGGTTAAGGAAGATCCTTTTACAACTAATTCTTGGTTATGCTCTCCTTTAAGTAAATTTAGTCATCACCTGATCTGGCAATTTCTTTCTGTCCCTATTGCAGGAGCTTCTTTATGACAAAGAAAAGCTTCTTGAGAATGGAGACCGTTGGGAGACTGAGATTGCTGAGAACCTCAGATCTGAAAGCCTCTATCGTTGATCTTCTACAGATGGTTCTTCCCTCAGTGACCGCACCTGCACTTGACATTTTGAGCATGTGGAAAAATAACAGATCCATGCATGGATCTTTAAGTGGCATCGTTGGTTTGCGAACCTCTTCTTTTCGTGTTTGTGAGTGATGATTCAAAATGCGAATGTAACCTTTCTAAACTTGTTGAGAATACACAAACATGCCTTGAATCAATTCCTCAAATATTCTGTGCTCGTTGCTTAAGACATAGCAAGGCATTTTGGCACAATTGGGGGTAATGCCCCTCACTTGGTAGAAGTCAAGCCTAGACTGACTATTTCAATCTATAAGTAAACCTCTTCGGGAGTTCTGGGCTTCTGGCTCTTCTACAAGCAATTTCAATCTCCCTATAGGTGAGCAAAGAAGGATTATGTAGTTTTTCTTATCAGATTTTCCTTCAGTTTCATGTAGATATCAATTCATCTTGCTTCCAGCCTATTGAAAGGTTGTGGTTCAATTGGGAATCTTTGGAAGAAACCGTGGAAGTTTTCATTCCAAATGCTGCAAAAATTTACATATGGAGTGTCATAATATTCTGCTTTCACTCGAGCGACATGAATCTAAAGGAGAACTGATATCAGCTCTGAACTAAATTGGAAAAGAATCAATCATTCACGGAGAACTAGTAATCTATGAGCTATTTTCAAAGTCCCTAGTCCTAAGCTTAAATCTATAATTACAAAGAGCATAGTTTAAAGAGCTTCAAAGTTGTAGCCAAGCGCTGAAGCGCGTAATTAGAATATGTACAAAGACTGTCTAACAAGAGCCAATCCACTAGGCATGGCATTATTTCAGAACCTGAATCAAATAAATTTTCCCTCTTCCACTCGAATTTCAATGATGTCCAACAAGAGCCAATCTACTAGGCATGGCATTATTTCAGAACCTGAATCAAATAAATTTATTGCCTTGGCCGTTATGCAAATTTTTCAACACAATGTCACTTATCAAGAAACATTGATACAAGTTTAGATCAAAGATACCACATTGAGGGCCATTATAAAAAACTGACAGACAGAGGTAGTTACTGTAACCAGCCTTGTCGATCGCAGAGTGGATGTGCGACGGCCTCTTCTTACTTTGGATCCAGGAAGACATAAATCACACAATGTAAACATCGTATAGTAGTTTGATCAATGTAGTTGTTGACGTGAGTCCTAATCCTAGTATAATTAGAAAGTATGATCAAACTAGGATTGTGTAAGTCTTTCTGTGTAATTAGTTTCTTTCTAGGATTACAACTATTCTTATATATAAATAGGACCCTAGAGGCATAGTTTTAGTAATTGAGTGGTGTGATGTAGATCGTTGAGAGTTCTGATCTTGGGAGCTGAAAGCTATGGTAGATCATAGTAGATATACGGCCGTTAGATATCATCAATATGTTGAAATATGTCTATGGTAAAAAATTCAACTTGATCCGATAAATTTTAAAGGCTTCATCTGAACGGTCAATTTCGTAAGTCAAACCCCTAAATTGTATTGACCGCAACTATCGGCACCGAGACTTTACCGGAATTACGTGATTTTTCAACCGTAGACGTATTTCACCATTCCGGTCATATCTTATTTCACGACTTTTTTTGCGTTTGAAGTTTCTAGGTAGAGTTTGTTTTTAAAACGGAACATTTATTTAAAGCTTGGTAAATAAGTTATACAACATTAGTAGGCATGTAGTGGTTCTGATGATCAAAGTTGAGAAACAAAAATCTGACCGTCTGATATGATCATTATGTCGAAATATGTCTATAGAAAAAAAATCAACTTGATCCGACAACGTTAACGGCTCGATCCTTACAGTCAATCTCGTAAGTCAAACCTCTTAACACACGAAAACGGTCATTTGACCGTCTAAATTACATATTTTGCCCAGACCTTCAACTGAAAATAGTTTCAAATCGATGAGGCACAACCAGTATTGTAATTGTTTTTTGAAAAATAACCACCGGAGATAGGGCTACTTCTAGGAAGAAAGAATGGAAAATTGCGTTAACCGCAACTATCGGCACCGAGACTTTACCGAAATTACATGATTTTTCTATTGTAGACGTATTTCACCATCTGGTCATATCTAATTTCACGACTTTTTTCGTTTGAAGCTTCTAAGTATATGGTTTAGGGTTTTAGCCGACAAAATTAGGGTAATTCGTCGGCTAAAGTTAAATAAATAAATAACTATAGCCGATGAAATTAGGGTATTTCGTCGGCTAAAGTTAATTCAAAATTTTTGCGGGGATTTTGAAAATTTTGAACTTTTTCCGACTAAAATTTTGAACTTTAACCGAAGAAATTAGGGTATTTCATCAACTAAAGTTCAAAATTTTCTATATCTTTCATTTTCTCCTCCTCCTCTTCCTCGTCCGGCTGCAACAACTCCTCATCCTCCTTTGCTCCTCCTCATCCTCCTCCCCTCCTCTCTCCGGCCGGCCTCCTCCTAGCCTCCTCTTCAAACTTCTCCTCCTCCACCACCGGTGTAAAAACGAAAAAAGAAAAAAAAAATTAATCAAAAATACAAGAAAAAAATTAATCAAAAATAAAATAAAATAACTATAAACAAGAAATTTTAATAAAATTTGTTGGCTAAAGTTAAAAAAGAAAAAAAATAAAATAACTATAGCCGACGAATTTTATTAAAATTCGTCGGCTAAAGTTAAATAAAAAAATTAATAAAATAACTATAGCCGATGAATTTTATTAAAATTTGTCGGCTAAAGTTAAATAAATAAATAAAAAAATAGCTATAGCCGACGAAATTTTATAAAATTTCGTCGCCTATGGCCCAAAAATTCTTCGGCTAAAGTCTAGACTTTATGCGACGAATTTTTTTTTCTCGGCTAAATAGATTACTTTAGTCGATGATGAATAGTAATTTCATCGGCTAAAGTCTTAGCCGACGGCTTTTTCCTGACGACTTCTTAGCCGACGACGTTTCGTAGTACTGATCCTAGTAGTGCATAGTCACTTGACATGCTCTACCCCTTTGAGTCATTTTCTAGAGTATTTTACAAAAATTATAAAGGTGTCTTTCTAAATTGTTAACCATGTTATATGTTTTTATTGTTGTCACTAAAGTTTTTAATTGGCCCTTTACATTGTCCACCTTCCGCGAAATTAGAAAACTCTGATAAATGTTTTGTGAAACACTTGTGGTGCCGCTCAAGTTTAAAATTTTATTTTACCTACTAAATCGCCTACGAATTTCGGTTAATGAGTTGTCAGCACGTCTTTCGGACGTATTGGCTTAAAATCGTGGTCACTGTAGCTCTCCCTCCCGGGGTGCAACAATGACTTTCCAACAAGGTGGAATCCATTTAGGTACTGCTACTTTAAAAAAATGGACAAACCCAAGCCTTTCAATTGAACTGAAAGACAATTCATCCAACATAATCATAACACATGCAACATCTAGGCATGCATCTTCTGACCATATCCTAATGACTACCTTGCCATTTGGATCTAACACATCAGGGCTCATTGTCTTTTGAGTGTCTAGATTGACTCTACCCAGATACCCTTTGCAAACTTGCTCTATATGCCTTGCTAGTGAACTCGCACCATTTACCCTAGAATCACATTTCAAATGAGTGGGGCAATACTTACATTGAGCTCGCTTTTGAATGCCAACTTGCTGCTCCTTTCCATCCACAACCGCCATTATTGACTCGACAAACTTTTTGAAATGCACTCACACTTTTGACCTCTTTTTGGCAGCTGCCCTCTCCCTCCTCCCCATCGTGTTTCTTGCAAGCCTAAACTTATCTGTAAGAGGCCGAGAAGCTATTGTTACTGTTTTCGAGCCTCGTTGAGTTAGTTGTCCCTCATCTCCACCTTGACCACTCTCTGTTTCTTCTGAACAACTAGGCATAGAGTCTGAATCATACTTTTCAGAAAGACATTATTGAAATTCAAAATTGCAAAAATTCAGTCTCCTGACTCTCCTTTGTTCTCGCCCGGCTTCAAAATACTAAAATTTACCCAGAAAAAAAAACGACAAAAGTTCAGCAACACAGAAACAATTTGGATTTTAGAACAAAATGTGAACAGAAACTAAGAATTAAGAAGAAAACGAAGACGAAATTTAATCATAAATTCATAATATCATATTATGCTATACTGGTAATCAAAGTGCCTCAATCAGTCAATCTTATCATTTTTATGTTCTCACCTCGATTAGTCGAAGACGAAGTGAAGAAGAGAAACGACGAAAAAGAGTGAAGATGCAGATGAATGGAAGAGGGTAAATGAATGAGGCGAAGAAGACTGAAGACGCAGACGGATGGAAGAGGGTAATTGATGATTGATCCACACAGAAGAGAATCAAGAGATTAATCCACACTGAATATTGAACTCTCAATCTCTTTAAAGGAATGAGGCGGCTGAGGGAGAAGATTAGTCTGCGGCGAGAATCACATGCAAGAGTAAGGGTTTAGGGTTAAAATATGACGGTGAGAATTATATATGATTAGATCCAACGGTTCCTGCTGGTTTGAGCTTTTTTTTACTTTGAAACCAGACCGGACCTGACTTAATTGAATCGGTTCGAATTAAATCAAACAGTGAAATTTTATTAAAAAACCGTGCCAAACCGTCGGTTTCAATTCAGTTCGGACCGGTTTTACGGTTTACGGGTCGAACCGTCCCCACCTAATCGGACTTATTAGTTGAAAATAAAAAATATAACGACTAGATAAGTGAAATTAGAAATTGGGGACTGAAATGTTTAGTGAAGAAAAGTAGAGGGATGAAACATTATGGAATTCAATTGAGGTTGTTTTTTCAGAGCCGAGCTTCCACTAGTCTCGAGTGCGATGGGGACTCCTTACCCAAACCCCATCTCTCCGGCCAAAACCCGCATCGGTTGGATTGGCATTGGCGTGATGGGTGCTTCCATGGCCTCCCGTCTCATCTCAGCGGGCTATTCCCTCACCGTCTACGCTCGCTCTCCTTCCAAAGCCGCTCCCCTCCAATCCCAGGGCGCCCGCCTCGCCGACTCCCCATTTCAGCTCGCCCAGCTCTCAGACGTCGTCTTCACCATGGTCGGCCACCCCTCCGATGTCCGATCCAACTACCTCCCACCCGACGCCCTTCTCTCCGGCCTCAATCCCAATTCCGTCACCGTCGACATGACCAGCAGCCACCCGGCCCTCGCGCGTGAGATTTTCGTCGCCTCACGCGCCAGAGACTGCTGGTCTGTCGACGCGCCTGTGTCCGGCGGCGACATCGGCGCCCGGGAAGGCAAGCTTGCTATACTCGCCGGCGGGGATGCCTCAGTGGTGACGTGGCTGGCTCCGTTGTTTGAGGTTATGGGGAAGGTTACTTATATGGGTCCAGCTGGCTCCGGCCAGAGTTGTAAAATTGCTAACCAGATCACTGTGGGGGCCAATTTGCTTGGATTGAGTGAAGGGTTGGTGTTTGCGGAGCGGGCCGGGTTGGATGTGAGGCGGTTTATGGAGGCGGTGAGGGGCGGGGCAGCGGGGTCTAAAGTGATGGAGCTGTTTGGGGAGAGGATGATTGAGAGGGACTTCAGGCCTGGTGGGTTTGCAGAGTATATGGTGAAGGATATGGGGATGGGTGTGGATGTTGTGGAGGAAGGTGAGGATGGCAGAGTGGTAGTGTTGCCGGGGGCTGCATTGTGCAAGCAGTTGTTTTCTGGTATGGTGGCTAATGGGGATGGCAAGCTTGGCACACAAGGACTCGTCACTGCTATAGAGAGGCTCAATGGGAAGTGAGATGCAATGAAATGGTTGTGTCTGTGGAAGGTGTGCTTGGTGGTTTTATTGTGTTTACTTTGTTCATGTTTATTGTATTTAGAAGCAGGTGTAGAACTGAGTCGTTTGCTATAAATAAGATAAGCTTATGTTGCTCTTCTCAGTCTTCTGTTATTTATATTATAGAAATTATTTTGTTTCAGGCTGCCATTGATCAGTAGAATACTTATCCAATGTGTTGATGCCTTGTCATGTATCTTTTCTCCTTCCTTCCTGTAAAGCATGTTTCAGATAAGCAGTTGATTATTTGTTGTTTCAGATAAATAGTGGATGAATATAGTAGTGTTGTCTAAACAGATTTATATGCATTATGTGGTATATTTTAATTTCAGTTGTCATTTTCTCTGTTGTTTTTTCTCTTCTAGAATAGATTACATTTTTTCCTTTTTTTTGATAAAACTGAAGTTCTTCGCTATACTCTGCCTTCAATTATAATTGCCTATCTCATGAGATTGCATTAGCGCAAAGTTAGAGAACAACAAAGGTGGAACCAGGAGTGTTAAGAAGCGCGGATTGTTTTTTATCTTCTTTAGGTTGAATTGGTGAGAACATATACTTGAGACAAGTTCATTCATTTTCAGTAAACATTAACATGATTGAATAAAAATTAAAAATAACTGACAAAAATTTAACACATTATTAGATAGTGATTGTGAACTTGGCCGAGTTAAGAAATAGTAGAGTCAGAGGTCTTAATTTACAAACTATAAGACTTACAATAATACAACGTTCAAAGAGGGGCAACCCAAGGACAGAGCTAGCATGGGGCAGGCTATTTCAATTTTCTAGTTTAAAACTGCTTGCTCTACATCTTTATTTATTAAAGGCCAAATGTTATTATTTTCCTGTCAGTTATGACCTATGATGTGTTTCCTCGTTTATGTTTTCATGTTTGTAAAGGACATTTCATATTAGCTGTTGTGTAAACTAGAGTTTAAATAGACTATGCACTCTGCATTTCAGCCTTGATGTTCAATTTCACTATGCATTCTGCAATTTAAAAGGAGTGATACTAACTACTTCGTCCTTATGCCTTTTTTTCAAACATCTCAAGTAAAGACGCTATTGTAGAAATGCTCAGTCTTTGTTGGATACACTAGTACGTATCTAACTATTGGCAATTTCTACAGTATATGCGTTTCAAATTTTATGCAGGTCTTATACACCTGCCCTTTGTTCCTATCTCACAGAAAAGAAAAATACTCCTTCCTTATTTTGCTTTTCTGATTCCAAGATATGCTGTCTCCACTTCTCTGGATTGTCTTGTGTTGTTTTTTTTCCAATTTTTTTCTTTTAACAAGTTGGTTTTCTGTTTAGCGACGTGCATTGCAGCTATACCCCCATTTGTTTCATTATTCTAGTAGTTTTCCTTAAATGCCTCTATAGGTTTCCAGTTATGGATTAATTAGAAAAAGTCCTCATCATCTATTTCAGGAAAACTTCATGGTCTAAATCAAAAACCTATGAATTTCCATAATGTGATATATGCATATGCATCACCAATCTTCTTTGTTTTTTGTGTTTCTTCATTAATCTTATCTATCTAGGCTCATCATATGCACTCAATTTTTCCATATTCAATTTCATTTATAAATGATATTAGTTCTAAATAAATATCAGTGAAGAAATTTTTTCTTTGCTATCTTGCCTGATTATCTGAATCCCCATGAAAGCTCATTTTGTGGGTCTCTTTCATGCAGTAACGTTTTGATAATCTTCCTCTAGTTTTTCTTTTCTCAACCTATTAGAGTTTATTTTTATTTTTATTTTTATTTTAATGTTTCCAAAAATCTTGGGTATTGTTTCCTATTCTTGTGTGTTTAGTTTTTCAATGAAATTCATTTCTCAAAAAGAGTGGGAAAAACCCATCATTTTGGTATATTGTTGGTCAATGTGATCAGATGTAGGAACCATATTGGCTTTTAGGTATGCATACCAAGGTGAGCCACTTTCTTGCATGGCATTATATTCTAGTAATCAACAAGATCAGGTTCTGTTTTACCCTGTGATGCACAACCTCCAAAATATGGTACAACTGTGACATTAGTTTTCTGTATGACACAATTAATTTAATATATAAATATTTAAACTTTTACACATCGATCACCGTTGAGATCGCAATTTATTTCTCTCAGTTTCTATCTCGAAGAAGTAAAGAAGATGATGAACGCATACTTCTCATCTCGAACCATAAATCCCCATATCAAGGGTTGTCTCTTGATCTCAGTGTCTATTATACTGTTTTAGTTAATTGTTAATTTAACACTTCAACTCATCTCTGCTATCTCACTCTTTCTCTCCAATCTGAGTTTTGTTAATCAAATATGATTCTTTATGCTTGGAATTTGAATACACTTTTATTTCATGCAAGGTTTCAGCTGATTCGGTTCACTTATGCAGATGAGTTTAGGAGAGACCCTGCAAGCTCAGGTGAAATGACCAGTGATGATCAGCCCGTTGAACCCATATCTGATATAAGTATTGACAGAATCAATCATGCCATGTTTAAATAACACCAAGTAACCTTGGGGCATTGTCGACTTGTACCCAACTGAGTTCTGTCCTGAACGAATGGTTGTCTCGAAATTACTAAATAGGTTTAACCGAGCAAGAAGATTTCTTCTTGCTCGTAACAAATGCCAAGACGAACAAGAAAAATGCAGAGAGATCAAGAAGCATATTCATTAGAAAGAACAAGAAAGAAAGCACGGTCCGCAGCTAAGCTTGCTGCCCAGTGCCCATTGCACTGCAAGATGATCTACTGTTCTGCTTTGATGTGTGATTTTTTTACCAAATTATTCATACAGCTGCTAAAGTGACATCAGTCTCAAGACAGCAGATTATCACTGCTTTTTATCTCAATTTTTGGTTTGGAAAAATCCTCCTGTTGGTTTGATGGTGCAAATATAGTACTAATAGAGTAATATACACATCGGCATATGCTTCCGCTATGCTTGATAGAGAACAAAAAAGAAAAGAAATATGATGTGCTACTAAAGAGCACACCGCAAATTGGTTGCATGCACAACTGATATATGAACATGGTGAAATAACTCGATGAACATGAGAAACTTGAAATTTAATACAAGGTTTCTCTATTTACAACATTTACAAGTTCTGTGCTTCCGTATATTCAAAGGAAGCACAATTAGTATGTGTTAATTAGCCCTTGTCAACATGTATAACAATGTGCTGACCACTCCTTTTTCTTCTCACCAGATACAAGTGTATTTTCTTCTCTATATTGTCTTTGTTCCAAAGGTCTATTGTGATTCCACAACAGGAACAGTAGCATAGGTGTAAGTTGAAGCCACCGTGTCATCATCCTTCCTTCTATATTCAGTCCAGGAAACCTTCCAGATTTTGAGCAAACTTTGCCTGCAAGAACATCACAAGGGGAAGGAGTAAGAGACTGATAGCAGAAACCCATTGTTTAAAACAAATACATAAACAGGGCATAAATTAGATGACAAGTAGATGCCATAGGGTTGTCCAATTTCTCAAGTACAAAAACTATGTCATGCCAAATCCAAAACTAACAAGCAGGTGACATGAATGACAAACAAGTACAAAAAAAACAATATGCCTATTCATGATCTAGTTGGTCAGTTCTCACTAACTAATTTGCTACTCCGCAAACCCAGAATAGAAGGCATAAACAGTTGGAAAGAAAAATTGACAAACTACATAGAGGCGCTGACGAGAATAGTGTAAGAAAGTCTGGGTGTGCGGCTGAGTGGTTAGTATGGAATGAAGTATGCAGTCTTAATTTATACAGAAAAAAGGTGTCCAAACAGAGTAGATATGAGATAATGATGGATAGTTATCAGCACATATGGTATGGACCTTTTTTGGTTTATAGAGTTTTTGACTGCTGTTATCATCAAACCAGAAAAGAATACAGGTGAAAGATCATCGCATCTCCATCAGGCTTTCTACAGAGATTAAATATGTGAATCCATCTATTTTATGTATTATAACATTCAGCTACATGCACCAACACTTGCTGTATAGTGAAAAACGCTAACACTTAATTTGAAAGGGAAGTGACAAACCTCTCTGTTTCAATAGTTCTCTTTGCAAGCATAAGCGTCAAGAAGACAGAAACCATTGAGGCACACAGGTGCTTAAGGGTGTGCCCGCTGACAATATGATTTGTCCATTTGTAGATAACTTTATCACCAGCTTCTTCCACCTTAGCTAAAAGATAAAACACTGCAACAACAGGAAGAGATTACAACCAACAAAATGATAATAAGATGCATATAAATCATTAAAGGAATTCCTGCTACTGAAACCACAAACCTGCAGCCCAAAGCCAATATGTGGAATGTGTGTACATAGGGGGCAACAAGATAGCCATCAAGGGAATGGCAATGCAAGGAAGAAACTGGACCAGAGCATATGGGCGGAGGTCATCGAAAAATCTGGAGAAGGATATCAGATCAGTTATATAATCAACTTTGATATTGAGGGCACCATCATCTATAAATAGGCAGATGCACACAGTTTTTGGCCAACTTTAGCAAGGGGGTGGAATGCAAATATAAATTGATATTTAAGACTTTTCCAAACCCCATAAAAGTTTCACTAATAGCCTATGTATCCCAAAACACCACAACCCTGTGCATGCCAACCATAAGGAATGCAAAATCAACTCATATTCGTCCTGAAAATCAGTACTGCTCTAGATGTACTTTACTACAACTAGTTCCTATAAAGTGTAAATAAAGCATAGTAGCTATCATAACGAAAAAGAATGAGATAAAGTTCTTGCCTCCAATAGAATATACTTATTACACCCGCCAAAAGAAGAGGAATGATTGAAATGGTTCCCTTTCGCTCATCAATCCTTTCAATGATAAAAATTGCAATGATTGATGTGAATGCAATTGTCATCTACAAATGTCGCGAGGACAGGAAAAAACGTCAGTTAGTGGGAAATGTGATATCTTGATAGCTGCTGATATTCCATAAAACAAAATCATTTTAATTGCTAATTAAACTCACAGGCAAACGATCCCACACTAGAGTAGCGTCATTTGGATTAAGATGATAATATGAGGATCCAATCCCAACAGCAGCCACACCAATGTAGAAGCACGTCCAACCCCAAAGCTCACCTTGCAAGCTATTATTATGAAATTGAATCAGAAAACATTAAATGTTATCAGATAGTTTATTCATTCAAGGCATTGATAATATTTACGAAAAATTACAGGACCGCAGTACCTGAGCTTCATGTAGTTCCCATAATAGCAAAGGATGAGACCGATGAGACCAACGACCAGAAAAGGGAAATTTGAAATCACGTTAAGGGTATTGGGGATACCTGAGAATAAAACTACTCCTGTCAATTTCAATTCTCAGAGAAAAAGAGTAGAGTGCATCAAATACACATCGAGATAAAAGAACAGAAGCAAGAAAAAGGCTTTTCAAAAGATCAAAAAACATATGCGGGGTCAAATCTTAATAAATCAGAAGTACAGCCCAACGAGTCGTATCCAAAAGCCCTAATCCATGATGAATAATCAGTTACACTCAAATTCCCACCGTTTAACTGTAACATAGGACAACCTCAACCTTAACAAAACTCAAATAAAAACGGTCGCAAGTCTGAAACGGAGACAGTGAGGTTACACAAGTAGCCCAATTCCGTGTCATCTCCGGCAAAAGCAATATTCAAAATCAGATGGGTCCTAAAAGCTGTGAAATACAATGAAAGGTGGCTGAATTCTAACCGAAAAAGCGGCGCTGGTCAGCAAAATCATGGTAAGCTTGGGACTGAGGGATGGCAGGAGTGACCAACATCAACACCACAAAGCAGAGGACGGCCAATCCCCAGCCGTACATCGTTCTCTTCCTCATTTACCCTGATATTAGTAACACAGTTAAGTTACATAATATGGGAATTTCCATGGGCTCTTCAAATTTGAATCAAAAGTGATCAATTTGATTAAGATTTTCAAGTAATTGTCAAATATATACAAACCTGGAGGAGTTTAGATCGATGACGATGATCTGTGGAGGAAGATGGTGGTGGTTCAATTTGAGTTCTTGTGTCTCAAGACTTGGAGCAAACCGAACCGAGAAGGCGAGAAGGAGTAAACAAAGAAAAGTAACGTTCGGTGAATAATCTTAAATAGCAGCTAATGTGGTCACCCAACACTGCCAAAAACAACATGAGGCAACAGTTCTTCAGAAGACAGTTCTTCACCGTCGTGAGTGTTGAACAGACAACATATATGGTCTGAAATATGACATGCTTGAAGGTTTTAGAAATTTATGTCATCTCGATAATGGTCTAACAACATTTACATGTCGACTAAAAGAAGAAAAAATAAAGAAATATATGTCGTCTGTGTTTGGGCCTAAATTATATTTTCCAGGTTACTAGATTGAATGGGCTTGTATACCGAAGACTTGTGGACCAACTCCTGTAAATATCTTATTGGGTAATTACTGGCTGAAGATTGGAGTGATCTTGTTATAAATCAATTGTGCAGATAAGATAGAAAAGTATCATGTCTGAATCATTGAAGAAGATCTAATTGCCTTGAACAAGAAGGATTCGCAAACCCTAGCAGTACTGATCCATATAAGAGGGGTCGGTGAATGGATGAAGACATCAAAACTCAACACAACTAGCAATACATTGCAATCAGCAAAGAGTGCCCCTACTTCATAAAGCCTCAAGCACGAGCAGAAGTTCGCAAACGTCAGTATTAAGAAGAAACTTTGATACATATTCTTTCAATATAAAAACTAGCTAGCAATAATAAACGTGAAACGACCCTTATATGGTGAAATAAGAAAATCAAAAAGAGCTTACGAGATAAATATCTCAGTCCTCTAAATAGCTCACGAGATTAATATCTCAGCCCTCTAGATAGCTCAAAGATAAGTATCCCGACCCATTAGACCAATAGATAATGATAACACTTATTAACGTGTTCCACACGTCAGAGTATTCTCGAACCTATGATACATAACCGAGAATGACAAATAGAGATCACGAGATAAATGTCCCAACCTTCTAGATAGAGCTCACGAGATAAATGTCTCGGCCCTCTAGATAAAGTGTACGAGAAAGGTATCCCGCCCATTAAGTAGTAATAACATAAATCCATAAATCATAAATCAAACTCAATCTCGCAAACCATATGTTATGGAAAGCACAAATCATATATATTTACAAATCAAACATATTTGAATATATTAAATGCATCTCTTAAAAATATACCAAGGCCAGAGACTCTACCAATTCAGCTAAATCAAGCCACCAGAATGGTGGCACGCACCCCCGATGCGACACCCACTATTGTTGGAGTAAGCACTATATGCCTCCACCATCAAGCATAAGTAACACCTTTTATGTGGGTCCACAAACTATAACGAGACTCTGACTACAACATACGTCATGAAGGCAATCATACAAGCTACGCAACGATACCCAAAAATCGCCGATCCGACATCAGGAAGTCATACCGCCGGCCTCACTGACATGTCCCACAAAACACATTCTATAGATATAGTCCCACATCGGAAACATGTAAATGGAGGGAGTCTCCTCTTCATATAAATAGGAGACTCCCTCCTCAAAAGGGATGCTGGAATCGAAAGAGATAGAACACATCCTTGATAGTGTTTTATAATTCTCAATAGAGATCTGTAACACTTGATAAAGGTGATTCGCCATATAAACCTTAATACAAGTTAAGTGGACGAAGCCCTACTCACTAAAGGTAAGGTGAACCACTATATATTACGTGTCATCCATAACGTTCCGCTATAGCGTATCTCTATAACACACATTGCACACACGTGTCACTGAATGGTACAAATCATGTTCCAACATTGGCGCCGTCTATGGGAATTCTGAACAATAAATTCTTCACATCAATTCTCCATGGCTAACGACGACAACAATCAAATTACATATTCCAGGAGACTAAATTTTGGGATCACGCCTCTCGAAGCAAATGCTCTAGAGTCATCGACTCAGATGATTCTCCCTCTAACAGCCGAAAGCGGAAGAACGATGATCAATGACGATGCTACAAAACTAGCATTGGTCATCAAGGACCTCCAGGAAGAGAAAAGGGCAAGAGTCGAGCTAGAAAGAGAGTTCCACCTTCTACAGGCAAGGAAAGATAAGAGAGCGGAAAACTTGAGAGAAAGTGATTCAGTTATGAATAGCTCTCACTCAAGGGGAAACAGAGGTCAAATGACAGTAGATGCGAGCCAGAGGATAACACACTTCGATTATCCCCTTGTACAGAATGAGCTGGGATGTCAACGTCCTTTGTCGCTAGTACGAATCAGGGAGAGGACCGTTAATCCAAAAAACTCAACAAAGGCAAAAGGTCGAAGCTGGGACACAATGGATGAGGAGGTTAACAGAAATATAATGAAGATCAACTGAGCAGATGGATGCCAGAAGAATCATTCCCCTCTTCACAGCGCGACCAGGACCGTTCACAGGGAGAATTAGCCATTCAAATAGGCCAGCAATTTTCAAAGGTCTAAAATTGCCCACTTATACGGGGAAAGGCTATCCCTTTGCCCACATGGATGGATTTAGAAAGGTCATCAGTGGAAGGTGATATGACGATGTCACTTTGTGTCAGTTGTTCTGTGAAACCGTTGAGGAATAGGTCATGAATTGGTTCTTCGAACAACCCACTAATTCAGTGGATTCGTTCGACAACCTGACTCGTGTTTTCTTTACCAGGTTCATCCTCAATGTTGTGGGAGAGCATAGGGTAGATCAGTTATTTCAGGACAAACAAGTTAAAGGCGAGACGCTTCGTTCCTTCGTAATACACTGGCAGGCAGCAAAGTCCAAATGCTGAGATTTCAACAAAGCGCTGGGTCTAATCGCCTTCAAGGAGGGACTCATAAAAGGGAAGTATCTCTACAGATTAAACAAGAAATTCAGAGATACCAGCTATGATGAGGTCCTCACGTATGTCATAAAAACGACGCATGCAGAATACGCCACTTGGGGCGAGAATGAGAAGAGTCTGCAGCAACCTGCTTAGAAGAGCAGCATAGCTACCCCCAAAGTCCAAGCCCCGACAACGCCATACATGTCACGAAGTCAGGAATCTCGCAGGGAATGGCAGGGAGATATGCCAAAAAGCGACAAGCATTAGAAAGGCAATCAATGAAGTGACAAACAGTTTCGAGGTTGGACAGAAAGGCGAGATATGGATGATAAGGCGAACAGTGTAAGAAACCAGGAGGTCCATGCCGTATCAATGGACATATGCGAAGAAGCTTTTGAGAAACATAAACATCACCTCCCTCGTCCCCAACCAATGTTAAATTATGTAAAGCGAAAGTCAGGCCAGTGGTGCAAGTATCATGAGAATGCCCACCACGAGACGAACGATTGTCATCAATTACGGACTCAAGTTCATAGTATGCAGCGAGATGGGAAACTTGAAATGAAAGACAAGCAGAATCATAAAGCGCATGTTGTGGAAAATGTGGGATTAAGAAGAATCAATATGATAGATGGCGGAGCGCCAATAACCAATATGTCCAGTAGATCATCAGAGAAGTTTCAACCACGTAGAATGTGACCGGGCGGTCAAGATGACCAAGCAAGGGTACCGCCCTATCGCATTCACAGAAGAGGAAGAACATGACGCTAATGTGTCATGTGATGATCCCTTCCTCTGTGACATTGTCTTTGCTAGCGAATATAGCCTGCGCAGCGTGCTAATAGATAGCGGGTCAGTGGTCAACATCATGTTCTGCCATTGTCACAAGAAGTTGGAGCGTTTATAAAAAAGCTGATCTAAGATCAAGAACCACTGCTCAGTTTCTCAGGTGATGTTATGCAACCAATGGGGTCAGACATGATGGTGGTGCAACTAGGAACCGCCCCTTGCACAACCAAGTGATCGCGAGTTCATTGTCATGGACTGTTACAGCTCCTACAACGCCATGTTGGGGCCCTCATCCCTGAATAAGATGAAATGCATAATAGCAGGATATATGCTTCTCATGAAATTCCCAACACCCCATGGTACGAGGATGGTAAGAGGAAGTCAAACAGTGGCTAGGGAATGTTACAGGACCTCTATTCTACAGTCTAGAAAGTAGAGAGAGATCTTAGCAGTCACTGAAGGGATGAAGTTAACTGACAAAGTAGAACACGAAATACTCCCCTAACATGTTAGTTGATCTAGAAACGTCAGTAAGAGTGATATACATCTCTGAAGAGTTTCCGGAGAGAATGGTCAACATAGGAGCATAGTTGGAACCAGGCAACCAGCCATTGCAGAGTACCTAACTCAGTTCCTCAAGCAAAATGCCCAAGCCTTTTCCTGGTCATATAACGACATGCCCGAAATTTCAAGAAATGTAATCGAGCACCAACTCGCTATCAATCCATTTGCCCACCCAGGTAAACAGAAACGAAGAGCATTCGGCTAAGAAAAATATACCGCTATGAGGCAAGAAGTAGCAAAGCTCCAAGAATGCGGATTTATTACCCAACTCTATTATCCCACATGGTTGGCTAATGTCGTGATTGACACGCCCCGACCCAAGATTACCTCCCTAACCCTGGGTTAAGACGTGCGGGACCCAACTCAAGTGAGATTTACTCAAAATCCCCCTTGAGCCAGGATAACCCTATTCAAACAGTCCAAACAGTACCGGAATAACCCTCGAATCGGAGGTTATTCTGATTCCTACATTTGGATCTCAATATGCCAATTAAAGAACCTAGGGGTTCTAATAATAGTTGTGACTGCACCTGAATCTCAGTCAGGCTGCCTACGTACCCTGTCCTCAGGGATCAAGCCACACGTAGCTCTGGTATAAGATTCACCCTAGCCGGGCAGAATCCCGCTTTTCTAATTATCGGTCGATTTATTAGTATGGATATCAAACATCTAATGCGTAACCGGAGTTTAACCTCTCCGCTAAGGTATCCACCGACCAACAAATCCTCGGGATTAAACCAAACATTCTATCATTCATAACAATAACATCCATACACGACAAGACAGATAATAACGGCAATCACACGATTATAAACAACCATCACGTATAACTATAAATATAAGACATAGTGGCATCCATGTAAATAAACCAAACCATGGGCATTTAAGATATTTCCTCCTACTTGGCATCCCTGAAAATAACTATAATTACCAAGGGTATTTACGGAATTACCACCTCAATGGCATTCCTGTAATTAGCCTAACACTGTCAGGGGCAACTTGGACATTCTAGCCTTATTGGCAGTTTCGTAATTAATCTGAACTACTAGGGGTCTTTTAGGAAATTCAGCCTTAGTGGCAGCCCCTGTAAATATACAAAACAACTAGGGGTAGTATTGGAATTCCAGCTCTAGTGGCAGTCCGGTAATAACCTCAACCTACCAGGGGTATTACTGGGATTTAACCACGATGGCACCCCTGTAAATACTAAAAGCTGTCAGGGACAGTGTTGGTATTTTACAACCACAGTAACTGGTAAATTTCTAGATCTACCGTGGTAAAAATCTAGAAATTTACCCTTCCTCACCAAAACTATCCCGGTCGGCCTACCGACCGGTTCCTACCCTATTTTCCGGCCACCAAATAATCTTAATTGGTCAACAACATCCACAATCACATACTAACAATACCATAGAGAAAAACATAGAGAAGAGGGAGGGATTACCACACGGATCCCGTCCTGGAAACCCTCGAGCTTCCGGTAAAAACCTCCCAACTGCAGCTCGATCTCTATCGGCCTCCATGGGGTAGCCACCACACCTTGTTGCCCCCACATTCTGCCGCACCTCCATGACCCCTGCAGTGGCTCGACGAAGTCCAACAAACTCCGGGGTCACGCTGCCCTGCCAGTCGTGTGGCGCACAGAGGGTAGAGGAGTGAGGGAGCATGAGGCGAGACTGGAACTGATGGTGGCGGTGCTCCCTCAGTGACGGCGTTGAGATCCAGGGCTTCGGAGAGGGAGAAGAGCGATCGGGGGAGGGAGAGAGAAAGACCAGAGTGAGAGAGAGAGAGTGCGAACGGGGGAAATCCCCCTCCACCGGTCAACACACACATATATATAATTAAACCGACGGCCCAGATTTGATTTCACAAATCCAATGGTCCAGATCTACCAATAAATAGTTACTATGAATAGTAAAAAGATATTTTTCTATTTACTTTTACCGCACGGTAACGACACTTTATTCCGCATAACTTTCACATACGAACTACGATTAATTCATAGGACATACCCACGAGTTCGTATTAACGTCCTCTACATCTTTCCCGAAGAAAAGTTCCACGAATTCCCGACTTATCGCAAAGTTATCTTTTTCTACGGTAAAGTAACTTATCATTTGTTACTTCCGTAAATTCGATAAATTCGTAACTAACAACTCGTAGCTCCGGAAAATCTTCCGGACATACCGGGGATCTCATAATAACATAATCTATCCCTCGGGACATTAATTCTATTTTTCCCCAAAACTGAGAATATCTCGATAATAATTCGGGAAAAATTAACAGTGCGGTTACCATTCTCTGTAACTCGCCTAATCCCGGTAAAAATGTTAATTTCGGGACGGGGTGTTACAGTGATGGTCCAGAAAGAGAACAAAAAATGGAGAATGTGTGTTGATTGTAAGGACCTCAACAAAGCTTGCCCAAAGAACTCATTCCTGCTTCCCAAAATAGACCAGATAATCGATTCCACAGCAGGACATCAATTGCTCATTATGATGGATGCCTTCGCCGGTTACTACCAAATCTTGATAACGGAATCAGATCAGAAGGCCACGAGTTTCACAACAGATAAAGGAATTTACTGCTACAACAACATGCATTTTGGTCTTAAAAACGCCGGTGTTACATGGATGCCACTTTGCATAAAAATGTTCATGAAACATCTGGGCAAAATCATTGAAGTTTATGTAGATGATATGCTTGTCAAAAGCAAACAAGCTGTTGATCATGTCAGCCACCTGCAAACCATCTTCGCCATTATCCTTCGATATGGTATGTGTTTGAACCGGCCAAGTGCTATTTAGAGGTTACATATACCAAATTCTTAGGATATATGATTAGCCAAAAAGGGATCTAAGCCAATCTGAAGAAGGTAAAGGTGATAACGGATATGAAGATCCCCGAGAATAAGAAAGAAGTTGAGGTGCTCTAAGGGTGCCTAACATCGCTATCTCGGTTCATTGGCCGACTGGCTGACAAATACGCACCTTTCTTTAAGGCCTTAGAAGACCAACAGGGAAGAATGTTGACTGATCCCCAAACTATGTTCAAGCATTCCAGGGCATCAAAAAATATTTTGCTTCGGTTCCCTTCCTCTCCATCCCTATCCCTAGGGAAAACGATATATCTCTATCTGACAGTTACAAAGACAGCATTAAATGTTGCTTTACTACGGAAACAAGAGAAGGCAGAATTGTCAGTTTTTATACTGATAGAGGACTGACGGCTCCAGAAATATGGTATCCGCCATTGGAAAAAATGACATTATCATTGATCTCAGCAGCACGACCGTTACCATTACTTCCAATCCCACTCTATCCAGGTTCTCACAAACCAACCATCAAAACAAGTCTTGCAATGCCCTGAATACAGTGGATGGTTAAGCAAGTGGGTGGTCGAGCTCAGCGAGTTTGACAACGAATTCAAGCCAAGAACCGCAATGAAAAGCCAAGCCGTGGCTGATTTTATAGCAGAATTCACAGAATGGGAAGACGCTTTTGAACAATCCGACAATATGATAGTTTTAGAAAGCGAACAGGTCGAGGGGAGATCAAGCTGGAATACACCCTTAAATTTAACTTCAAAGCATCTAACAATGCGGCGAAATATGAAGCACTGATTGTCAGACTACTTTTGGCCATCGATTCTGGCGCTAAGGACATCAATGTCTTTAGCGACTCCCAGCTCGTTATCAATCAGATCACTGGCTCCTTTAAGACAAAAGACATCCAGCTAACAACGTTCATGGGCTATGTCAAACATTGTGGGAAGTTTATCTTCTACAACATCTCTCAAATTCCGAGAGCGATAAACATGAAAGCGGATTCCATAGCCATGATAGTGACATCCTTGCCACATCAGCATTACACTGAAACAAGGGTTGAGATCCTAGACAAATCCTCTACAAGCAAAACTCCTGTCGAGATTTTTTATATCGATATAGACACCACTTGGATGGATGAGATCCTAGCCTACAAAAAGAAAGGCACACTCCCAACAACTAAAGCAGCAGCACATACCTTGATCCGAAGAGCGATAAGGTACAGCAACATGAACGACAAATTGCACAGACACGGGCTGAAGTTCCTCCATCTCAAATGTATCACTCTAACGGAAGGGAAGGGCATCTTGGACCAAATGCATAGTGGGGAAAGCGGAAACTACTCCGGATATTGCTCTCTAGCCAATAAAGCAATGCAGTATGGCTATTTTTGGCCAACCTTAGTTGAAGACGTTGAAGCAGTAGCCAAGTGATGCTTCAAATGGCAACAATTTGCCACCATGCCCAGAGAGCCACCTAAACCACTGTTCATAATTGTTGGTTCATGGCTGGGATGCACCTGAGGTCTAGACCTCATTATACCACTCCCAACAACGAAAAGCCAATACAAATACGCTATTGTAGCCATTGACTACACCACTAAGTGGATTGAGGCAGCACTATTAGTCAAGATAAATACAGGCAAGGTCAAGCATTTTATCTGGAAGAACATCTACTGCAGATTTGGTGTGTCCAATACAATCATCACAGATAGCGGGGCCCAATTCAACAAAGCTGAGCTCATCGAATGGGTAGCTATCAAGGGTCTCTAGATTAGATTTGTCTTTGTGGCCCGCCCACCTACAAACCAACGACCAGGTCAAATCAGCTAACAACAAGATCAAGACGCTATTAAAAAAGAAGGTGGATGATCGAAGAGGTCTTATAGGGAGAAATGGCCAGAAGTACTATAGGCATTGCGAACAATGCCAACCAAGGCCACCGGCGAGACGCCATTTTGCTTGACCTACGACATTGAGGCCGTACTCCCAATGGAAGTCATGTGCCCCTCAGCTAGAGTTGATCTTTTCAACAGCGAAACAAATCATCACAGCCTTCTCCTTGACAAAGATTTGGTAGAAGAAAAGTGTATCAAAGCTCATCTCCAAAACTTACAAAACAAGCAAAAGGAGACCGCTTACTACAATAAAAGAGTTCGCTATAGATACTTCTAGAAAGGAGATTAGGTTATGAAAGAAGTCATCCCCAAAGCCAAAAGGTTATGCCCTTCTTGGGAATGACCTTATCAAATCGTAGAGGTCGTTGGCCCAGGCACTTTCTACATCAAAGACAAGAACGGAAAGATATCCACTCACTCTTGGAGCGCGCAACACTTAAGACGTTATTACTCACATTACGCTTGAGTAGCAAACTTTTGCAGTTGTTAATGTAACTGTTATTATATCGAATTCGTATAATAAACTTTTCAGTGGATGTAACCATTCCAGCAAAAGGAATGGAGAACCACTATAAATCCTGTGTTTCTATATTTTGATCTCATAAACGATCTAGTTGGTATTTCTCATTCGTTATATTGGCTTTACTCCACTTAAAAATGTAACGAGTATTATCTAAGTTATTGTTCTTTAACCCAGTGTTTCAATCTTGCCAGTCAAGTTTAAACCACTGAGAACAAAATAACACTCCTAGTGATTTCATTTACTCAATGGAATACCAACTTCATAAAAGTGATTTATACAAACAAAACACGATACATAAAAGCAATCCGCTGTTTAAACATAACGCTATTACATTAACTAAGCAAAAGGGAGGATTTACGTAAGACCGTGTTCATGCAAGAAATCGCCTTACCACCCCTAAGTCCCTATTCCTAATTTGCTCGCTCCTCTCCTTCTCCTTGGCTTGTCTCCGCTGCATCCTTCTCTGCTGTCGTCTTTCTTATGGAGTAGGAGAAGGTTGTCACGGTTAGAATCTGATAATTCAGAGAATACGCTTTTACCTTCATCTGTAAACTGGACCCCAACAAGTTGTCCCTTATTTGTAGCTTGAGCCTGCTCTCAATCCAAGTACTTGTTGATGTCGATGCAGTCTATGTCCATTAACTCTTGTATATTGGCTACGGCAGTGTCATCTATGTCTTTCTGCATTCTGGCTTCATAAATGGCAACTACACCTTTTAGCTCTTCCTCCTTCGCCACCATAGTTTGCTGCATCTCATTCTCCTTGGCAGCAATAGTGTGTTGCAGGGACTCCACCCCCTGCTCGGTGGAGCCCATAAGGCGAAGAGTCTGCTCCACCTCAGACTT
Organism: Comarum palustre; assembly: GCA_951800085.1. NCBI lineage: Eukaryota > Viridiplantae > Streptophyta > Magnoliopsida > Rosales > Rosaceae > Comarum > Comarum palustre. Next base: position 8,016,422 of record OX637580.1, read on the forward strand.
CATGAAATTCACTCTCGTGTCATCTTTCAAAGCCTTGGACCGGGCATTCTCAAGTTTCTGCTCTCGATTTAGTAGATAGACGGATAACTTGGCATTTATGGCCTTCAATAGTGCCAACTTCCTTTTGGTCACCACTAATGCGCTCTCTATTTCCTTCATGCGCTGGGCTTGGGCAGACTCCACTCCACAGCCTTGAAGGGATTGACTAGAACTTCCATCAACCCCTTTTTCTCGGCTCCCACCACCTCTGCTTCATCTGGTTGCTCCGGGCGTTCAAGGCCTCCCACGCCAGTGAACTGGCAGAATGCCTGAACTAGCAACTGCTCAGATGGCTGAACCCAGGATAGCACTTCCATCACCGAGAATGAGGATCCCTAGACCAAGGTAAGAACCGCATGTTCACCTTCTCTAGTGGTACGTTCTTGGACCTCTTTCCTCCCCTCGGCAGACTTAGCCCTTTTAGGGGGAGTAGCATGGCTAGAAGTAGTTTCACGCTTCCTCTTCTCCCCTCCAGCAAGAGCGGCACTCTCCAACTTCCTCTTTCTCTATACCTCGACGATGCTGCCTTCATCTTCCGAGGGCTCATCTTCCTCACGATGCTGAGAAATCAGCAGTTGAGGCAGTAAAGACTGCCTAGACGCTCCATCCTAGTGAGCGTGTAGAGGAGGACCAGGAATCTCCACTTCTTCGACGGTTTTGTGGATTACATCGCCCTTCGCAATCCTAAACTTGGACAGCTGGGCAAATTCTTGTAACACGCGTCTGGCAGCGACATTCATTATTCCGACAAAGGAAAGGTTCTCTACTGATTCCTCTTCTGTGTCCGGAGAATGATACTGTAACAAAAACTCTAGATACAGCTTTTGAAGAGACGGCTTGGAGTGGTGTCTAACCTTGAATCTGCCAACTGCAAATAACAAGCATATGTCAGATAACAGAAAATCAAATTTCAGACTCCATGGGCATGACAAAGCGACATCTATCTGGAGATCTATTCAGTCTGCAAGAGATTAAGAAGGGTCAACGGGCAACGATACATTGATCAGTAGTCTGCTTTCAGATCCAAAGTACCTTTACACGACGTAGTCTCTCTCGCTCGATATTCGACAACGGGAACACTCTATTTTATACACAAGCAAGTTAATGTGTTAAAAATATTGCATATACATACAGATACATCAAAGAGTATATCTCTATTATAAAACCTAGCCCGGATTGCTTGAAAGCAAGACTTCAACGTATAAGGCGAAGTATCACAAGAGTCACTGCCTCCAAACTCCCAGCCTTTGACAGTGATAAACACATTGGTGTACCATTCATTTTTGGACTTAGGCATCCCCTCGATGCACAAGTTCGGGTGCTTCTTCTGGTTATCATTTCGCAATACCAATGTCGTTGTCCCTCTTCTCGCTACTTCTTGAGTATCACACGTCGTAGAAGTGTGTGATTTCTACCACTGTAGGGCGTTGACAGCCACACATCTCCAAGACCACCACCATCGCCATTAAGATTTTGAACATGTTTAGTCCCATTTGTCCAAGGGCGACTCCGAGCTCGATCAGCACATAGTGCACCCATAGGTCAAGCGGAAGCTTCAACCCATGCAAAACTAGGACCTTGCTCACCAGCGTTTTGCCTTCTGATGGCTGAGTTGCTAGCTTACTATCTTTGATATGGCGTAACGCCACTGTCTGAGGCATCCTATACTGCACCATCAAAGCTTCCACTCTTCGCGCAGGCAATCGAACAGCGGGTTCGTAGACTGCAGTTCCCTCCGTAAGTCTCCAGGACACGAGATTTACCACTACGTGAATCCGCCCTGACGAACTGGCCTTCCCGCCTCCAGGATTCACCATTGCATTCTCGCTTTCCCTCTTCTCATGACGTTCATGACCGTCAGGACGCGTCATATACTCCTCCATCAGATCACTCATCGCTATTGGATTCGGCTGCTCACAACCTTGACCATGCTTCGCCAATTCACCAAGAACGAACAACTTCAGCCCGACCTTAAAAGTCTGCGCTGCTAGGGACAGCTCAAAGCCCAAAATAAAGTTGGCAACGGGATTTAATGGCGCAATCTGATTTCTTAGGGACTCTGCTGTCTCTGAACCCGTCACAACAATTTGTTTTTCGGACATCATCCACAAACGTCCTAAACCTAAAAAATGTCAGCAGAGTCAAATCTAGTTTGGTCTAATCTAAACTATGCCTCAACCTCTGTTGGAATCAGTAACCTATCCAACCCTCACATTGATCTACCCAACAACATGCATTCATAAGGCACAAGACAGAAGAACAAACTTGATTATACGTGCACTCGAGCCCCTCCTTCGACCCTCCTCAGTAGCTCCTCGCACTCTCTCAACAATTCGGTAGAGCTTCGGCTTGCACAAATGTAGAATGAAACCTAAGCCACCCCCAATATATATTGGCACCAAAAGAACGCTAGTCGTTCCGTGTTTCTTCACTGACAGTCAGATGTGCGTCACTTGTTTATAGAAATCCATAAATAGCACAATCGAAGTGACACATCGGTTACCATGACACCTATTAGATGCTAGTAACCGAACGTCACCCAGTAAAAAGTAACATGTGCCATGCGGCCGTTCAATCTCCATTGCTTTACTACCACTGTAAGCACTCACGGCCCTTTAAGGATACATCGCCATCTCCTCTACTGCGTATCGCTGTAAGAGTTCTCGAACTAACTTTTTTGCATTTGTATTCTTTGTGCCTTTGCTACATGTGCAGATATCCTATACACCAAATTGCATATCGCTGTGAGCTAACAATGCCCTCACACGACGTGTCTCCGGCATATCGCTGTGAGCTAACACTGTCCTCACACGATGTGTCTCCGGCATATCGCTGTGAGCAAACAATATTCTCACATGATGTGTCACTGGCATATCGCTGTGAGCTAACAATGTCCTCACATGGTGTGTCTCCGACATATCGATATGAGCTAACAATGTCCTCACATGTTGTCTCCGGCACATCGCTGATACTGACCGGTATCTACTGATTCACCCATCGCTGTAAGTGATCCACTACCAGCATTTTCTTTGTTGCATGTGTATAAGAAAACATGCATATTATTTGGCAAGAACCCGTTGTTACCGCAACAGGCACGAATTCACCATCTACGCCAACAGGCGAGAAACAAGAGCTTGAAATCAGCGCCAAAAGGCGAGATGTCGCCACACGCAAGAAATGCAAGACTTCGCCATTGACAACACAAGAGCAAAAGACAACGAGACCATTCTTGATTGAGGAGCCAGGGGACTAGTAGAACTAGGAGCCACATTGGAATTACTTTTGCTTAAAGACTTGATTTTAACTCCCCAACCAAGAACGTTCTCTTACTTGGGGACTTCGGGGATTTGTTGGAGTATGCACTATATGCCTTCACCACCAAGCATAAGTAACACCTTTTATATGGGCTCGTAAACTATAATAAGACTCTGACTACAACATGCGTCATGAAATCAGGCATACAAGTTACGCAACAACACCCAAAAATCGAGAAGTCATACCGCCGGCCTCACCGACCTGTCCCACGAAACACATTCCGTAGATATAGTCTCACATCTAAAACATGTAAATGGAAGGAGACTCCCTCCTCCTCAAAAAGGATGTTAGAATCAAACGAGATAGAACATATCCTTGATAGCGTTTTATAATCCTCAATAGAGATCTGTAATACTTGATCAAGTCAATTCGCTATATAAACTATAATACAAGTTAAGTGGTCGTAACCCTGCTCACTGAAGGTAAGGTGAACCACTATAGATTACGTGTCATCTATAATATTTCGTCATAGCGTATCGCCATAACACACATTACACATACGTGTCACTGAGTGGTACAAATCCTCTTCCAACAACTAACACCTACCAGCACCAATAGCCACCAAAATTTGACATAATATTCCGCTCACCAATCCAAAAAAACTTCCTCAACTAGCATGAAGATCGATTTCAAGTCTAATTCAGTCAAATCGAAGCAAAACCCTAGAAATAGAAATCATCTATATACTTTGCTTAAGCTGAATTGGTTCAACTCCTTCAGAGGAATGAGACCTTCAAAATGGGGTGAGAAGCTCCGGTTGCCGAAGGAGGGAGTTCCGGCCAAGGAACTAAACATGATGTCGCTGCTTTCACAGGGTTGTTGTCGATGAATGGTGACGCTATAGGATCGGATACTAACCCAGATAGCTATAGGGAGGTCTAAGCTTCAGTTTGACACTGGCCTTGTAACCCAACTTGGCCGAACGACGAAGATGAAGTTGCGGTAGAGGAAGAGAGAGAAATTTGAGGGAGAGGAGAGGGAGAAGGGAGAATTTCTGATCCCCCCTCCCCCAAGTTTTGATAAGTTTTTCTTTTCATATCCTCCACATTGTCAATAAAAACTTTAAGTTTTTGTTTGTTCGAACTCCGATTTAAGTTTGTCACGTAACCGTGAACTCATTTTTTTTATCTAATCCACGAACTCAGTTTGATGTCCTTTACAAATTTCATGAAGAAAGTTTTCTTAAATTTCAAATATATGAAAAAGTCCAGTTTTGGTCCACCAAAAACAGAAAAATAAGTCAAATGAAACGATAATTATTTACCGTCCAAATGATGGTAAACCGGTAAAAATAAGGTCCAAAACGTTACACTGCAAGCACTGTCGAAGCAAGTTCAGGCTTTGGAGAAGCGTTTCGACGAGATGGATCGAAACATGCAGAAAATGGATCATAACATACAGATGCTCGTGGAGAACATGATTAAAACTAAGGATGATTCAAATAGTCGAAACAGGAAGTTTCGCGGAGGCAGGTTTAAACATCAAAGAACCAGCCTGAAGCTATGATGCACGGATACGGCAAAAATTTTAGTATGCTGTATTGTACCCGTATCCGATACGGGTACGCACGAGATACGTCATGGATACGTACCCAAAGATATTCAAACATATCCTAGATCATTTAGGGAGGTTTTGACCGAATTAATACTAGGTTGTTGACTTTTTGTAGTAATATCTTATCTAATTTGTAGCAATCTCTGTTCTGTTTTAACTCTTTCACGATTATAATTGAATATTCTTCTGTATTTTCCTTAATTAGATGATTTAGATTAGATTTATTTAGAATTTATTTATTATTATAATTTTTTTTTGTGATAGATCTAGTAAAATTAGGCTACTTTCGTGTTATTTCTCATTAAAATTATCTATATATTTTTAAATTATATTAAATATATATAATATCAAAACGTACCCGTATCCTATTTTTTCGATAAAAAACGTATCTACGTATCGTATCAAACCCGTATCCGTGTCCCGTACCCGTACTAGTGCATCATAGGCCTGAAGTCAGCGGGTCAAATAGTGGTTCGTGTCAATGCAGCAGAGGAGAACACGGTACGTGCTCTAGTGCTTCAAGCATCTGAGAGCCCTATGAAGTATATTGTGGTGCTCGGGGATTATGGAAGGAAGATAGAGAGCTTCTATTTAGTTGGGAGAAAGTCCCAATAGGTACGTTATTGGTGTGAAGCTGATTAGCAACGTAGGTGAAACGGTTGTGGCTTTTTCCTCAAAGGAAGGATTCCTTGCATTAGCTGACCAGAAATTTCAGATAGGTAGACTTTGTGGCACTAGCTGATTAGAAGGGGTCCGGGACAATATGTCCATCCAAGGATAGTAGTAACACAATGAAGACTTCATTAGCCACTGCAGCTCTGTGGTAGGGAATAGGACATAACACTTTGGGAAGATGCAGAGGTCGGCGAGCTATCAAGGAATTAGTATCTTATTGTTTGGCTGGTATTCGTCTCAATTCAGTCTACTTGGTGTTTGTTTTACAATGTTTTGAACTATTTGGTTTTGCTCCAATCTGTTATTATCAGTATGGAATGAAAGATTGGGACATACATGTATGAATACAAGTTAGAAAATAATTACCCTGAAGTAACTTAATAGTACATTATGATAACATTGATCTTATGTGATTAACTCGTTGTTTTCAAAGCCCTTCGACGAAGAATGACCCAACAAAGCATGCGATAGAACACAAAGAAGCCAAACATGCTCCCTACATTGATCCACCTGGTGTCTTTGTCAAGTCCCCTACTCTTCAGCACATCATTGCCAGTAAGCAAACACTTGGAGGGAAATTGGTGCCAAGAGAAACACTCACTTCTAGTACTCCAGTACTCGTTTGTTAGCAATGTGTCCAATGGATACCTGTAAATGGAAACGTAGTACATGAAGAGCCAGTATTTCGGTATGCTCTCCTTCGGAATGAAGTAGCCAGAGAAGAGGAAGAAGGCTCCAAGAACTGTGCATATAAGGGAGTTTCCTGAAATGAAGTCGGGAGAGATTGCACTCAGAAAGAGCACTAGAGAACTAGCCATCAGCACAATGAGCCAAACCACCAAAGTGAAAAAGGCGAAAGCAGTCGCAGTAGGATTGAGGCCTACTAGCCAATACACAGGAACAGCAAACAGAATAGCCACTGCAAATAAAAAGGGTAAGAAGACAATAGTGTTGGCAATCATGTAAGATGAGACCTTGTAAGCTCCCCTTGAGGCTTCTTTCATTAAAACTCGCCGCTCTTGAAGGTATATGGGTAATGCCTCAACTGTGGAAGAAAGTAGAAAACTTAGACTGAAAGCAAAGAGGCCTAGTCGCTCTGCTACGCCGCCTTCATCTTTCGTCACTTTCATGTACACACTCGCCAAGCCAAATCCTCCAACAAGTGCTTGCAGTGTTCTGGTCAAGAGCAGCTGCTTGGTTCTGTAAATTATTTTCCAAAATCTTGAGCAGAGAAAAATGATTTCGTACAAATTTGAGAAATAATCACCCATGTCTTTGGTCTGATCGTGCTCTAATTCCTGCAATGATGGGTAGGTGTATGGTTTTTTGCTTTCTGTAGCATCAGAGTGATGACAACTAGTGCTTCTGGAATGTGAATCTTCCAGGGTTTTTATAACTTCCATGGCAAATTCTAAGACATTAAGCTGCAATGGAATTTGCATTCCGAGATTACCTATAGTTTCCTCCAGTAATGCAATGCTTCCATTATGGACAACAGAACCATGTGAGAGGATCAAAAAGTTGGAGATGTAATGAAGAATTCTATAGCTTGGTTGGTGTATGGATAAAACCACGGTTCTTTGCTTTGATCTGGCCATTATAGAAAGAAGCTCAATAACTTGAAGTGCAGAAGTGCTGTCTAGGCCTGAAGTTGGCTCATCAAGAAGCAAAATAGGTGGATTATGAATCATATCGACACCTATGGATACCCTTTTCCTTTCTCCACCAGATAGACCTCTGTTCTCTTCATCTCCCACAAAGCTATCAGAGACATGGAGAAGACCGAGCTCTTGCATTAAGGTGTCCACCCTCTCTTTTGCATCAATGCCTTTAAGTCGAAACTTGGCAGTGAACAGCAAAGTCTCCTTCACAGTCAGCAGCGGAAGCAGGTTATCTTCTTGTGCAACAAATCCACAAATTTTGCGCAACTGTGCAGGACTAGTTATCTGGTGATCATTAATGGAGACACTGTTGGGATTGTAGTCTTCATCCTTAACCCTCCCTGATATTATTCGCAGGAGAGTAGATTTTCCGGTGCCACTCGGGCCAACAATGCCAAGTATTTGACAACTTCTTGCAACAAAGGAGACTGACTTGAGTATGGCAACAGGGTTAGGCTTTTGCAGCAGTTGAGAAACTGAAAGTGGTATGCCTCTATTTGGGAGATAAGTGTAGGAGAGGTTCTGTACAGTGAGATTGTAAGTTGGATTAGTGCAGTGTTGGGGTGGTGGTGGTGGTGATGACTGGTAGGAAGAAGAGGAAGGGGTGGTGGTATATTCTTCAGGGGAGTTTGAAGTAGAAAAGAGAATCGCCGAGTCATCTCGATTCATGTTCGGTTCTTCAAAGCAAAATGCTGCCATGGCTATAATGATACATTTCTGCAATGACGGATTGGAGGAAGAGGCTAATTAGAAATTGGAGCTGTGTTTGGTCAAGTTTAAAACTTGGTAGGGGTGACTAAATGAGATGGTGCATGGTTGGTAATGTTAGGTTGACAGCTGAGCAGAACAATTGCAAATACCAATAGGGAAAATGGAAAATTTAGTTGGACAGTGGACGCTAATTGACATCTCACATATACGAGCTCAATTAGTGTCCACTGATCCACAACAAAATTACCAACCACCCTAATCGAGATGAACCAACAATACGTGAGATGTCATTTTCAATACACTTTCTATACATGTGTATCCGGCATACACCTTTCTTCAATCTCCATTGTACTCTGCTGTGCTACTTAAAATACATGCATTTAGTTCTACAACTCTCCCAAGGGGGTCCATTGTACTCTGCTACGCTACTTAAAATACATGCATTTAGTTCTACAACACTCTCCCAACGGTCTCCCAAGCAAGGTCGAAGTACTATCTTCCATCCTGATTTGCTTGCCTGGGAGCTTCAGCATAAGCTTGTCCTTGGTCTCGGACATCTCTGAACATGGAAAGAAATGAGTTGAGGCCTTCGGAGGAAGCTCCTCCTAATATCCATAACAAAAGTGAACTGAATGAATTCATAGCCCCAGGGTTTGGACCATTCTCTGCTTGATTCAGGTCAGCTTGGTCTGGAACCTGAAGAGGATTTTGCACTGGATTCTCACTGCCCGATCGTTCATGAAAGCCAGGAGCATCAGTTCCATTTGAAGGCAATGCTGGATTGGATCCAGATCTCAGCCCATGCCCAGAGATCATGTCAGAATTAACCAGACCAGGATTTCTTGTGTTCAATCTTGTGATATGTAGAGTTGAAGCAAGGAACGTGGAGGAGGTAATGTGGAAATCTGGGTGTTGTTGTGATCTTCGGTTTTGAATAAACCTTTGTAGAGTTGGTACCTGAAAGTGTTCCAAGGAATATAGCACCTATCAACTGTTAATCTATTAGGGCACGTTTACTAAACCGTAATGTAAAAACAAATCCCTTCTAACAGCTAGGCAAAGGCTGGGAATTTAAACAATGAGAGTTTGATGGAGGTAATCTCCAGTACATATACTGAGCTGACTACTTTAACTGTATTCCCCATCTTCAAAACAGACTTCTTTTTCCTTCACCAAACCTTTACCATGATTTGTTTCTCTAAAGCAGATGAACCCCCTACTATGTAATACTTTTTTATATCTGGTCAGACTCAAGGAGGAATAATAAATTACATAAAAAAAGGTTACCTCAAAACGGTTCCAGAAGTATAGAATGAGATGCTGCATAAATGCTGCAGCTGTAGAAAGAGCTAAATAGGAAAAACCTGCAACAGTTTTGATGGTAGATTTTTCATCATCAAATAAAATAAATCCGTCTAACAGTGAAGTACTGTAACAATAACAATAGGCAAAGAACATACCGTAAGCATAGGAAAAGAAATATATGTGAAAAACGAGAAAGTAGATCAGAAAGAAGCGGGGAAAGAACTTCATTGATATGGGCGTGCGAACACTGCAAAAAGCACAAATAAATCAAATCAGCATGGCACACAAACTTGAAATATAACAAAAAAGTAAAGTATGTCTAATGCCGGGAAAAATTATTATAAGAACCCTTGCTAAATTCAAATCACAAGACAATTAACCAACTACTCACATCATCAAGGCAATTGATCCACCAGCTGCAGGGATCACAACCCTGAATCTATATCAGGTTCACTACTAACAGTGTCAACTACATCCTAACTAGGTCTCAAGTTTGCTCAGCAGTGGCTTTTAGGTAAGGTTATCTCGTTCTATATTGATTGCCAGTCAAAACTCCACAGACTATATACAGCATTCTTTTTTTTGAATAAAACTAAAAAGGGGATGCAACACGAGACTTTCCCAGGAGGTCACCCATCCTGATTCTAAACCACCAAAAGGAGAGCAATCACAACGATGTATAAACACATTATCTGATTTGTTACCTTACCTAACTATGGCTTGACAGACAAAAAAAGGCATATAAGATGATCCACCACAAGATGGACACCAATTCAGCCCCCCTCATAAAATAGATATAGTGGTAAGCGCCCTTTAGATCCTTACTGATACTTAACAATATAAGCAAAGATAAAACAGAAACACACAGAGCACAGTCGAATTTACAGTGGTTCAGCTATAAATAGCCTACGTCCACTTAGTGATCTTCCTTGAGAGATTTACCAGAACACTATGAAGAATTTAGGTTTACAAGATCTTATTGCAGAACCCTCCAACCCTTCCCTGTCTAGTTCTTATCTCTCTATCACTCTTGATTCTCTACGTTTTCTGTCTCACCCTTTGAGAAGCCTCTGCAGCTCCCTTTTATAGGGGCTGCTGATACAATAAGATTTTTAGGGCTCCTAAACCTAGCAGACAAATCTTCACAGAATCTAAAAGATTACTTTCCTAAATCTTATAGAAAATCTTCTTTCCTTTCTGGTCCCATATATTTGTCTGCTGAATCCTAACCATCAGATTGTATCAATGAGCCAAAACACGACAATAGAGTTAACGAATATAGGCACTGCCCCTTTTTGGGAAGGAAATGTATTGATGACTATTGGATAAAGGATTTTAAATACAAATCAAATCATGCACGATAGTATATGTTATATCTATATGTAAATTGAGAGGGAGAGGGAGAGGGAGAGGGAGAGGGAGGGAGAGAGTGACCTGATCAGGGTAAATAGTTCACTCAACCAAACTAGAATTAGGACCATGAAAGCCAGTAGTTGATCGTCATAAAACTCGAACAGAAAAAACAATATACCAATCATAATCTGCAGAATCCAAGATCTTGTTATTTGAAAGTGAAGCATAAGCCAAAAACTAGCATGGTGACGCGTTTTATTGAACGTAAAGACAAACCAAAAACATGTATACTTACCGGCACAAACACAAGTGATTCAATTACATGCACAAAAATCAACTGAAATGTTGGAAGCTGATGACGAGCATGGTGTTGAAGCTGCACTGGAATCATTTTGACAAATTTAAGCATCATAATAAAGGTAAGAAAGGAGAATGAATAAAAAAATTATTATGCGGCCTTCTCACTTCATAGTCAATGAAATCCTCGTCATTCTAGGAAAACAGTTCATTAATATTGTTGTGTCACGTAAACACAAAAATTTATAGTTCAACAACCTATCCTATCAGTGAATAATGAAAATTTACACAGGAGCCTTATTTCATCGGCTTCAGACAGGTGAAGATACTGAGAGGATATAGCACCATTTTATATGTAAATAAATAGAACAAACCTGTGAACTTCAGCATCCGAGTCTGTGTTTCTCTCAATGTAAATGACACAGACATAGTCGTTGTAAAGAACACAAACAGAGACATCATAAGAACGCCACATTTCGTCACAAGGTAATCTGGTGGAAGCCAAACGAACCATCACAACAATTAGAATAAGACTTTATTGCCATTGTATAATTAATCAGTTGTTAACCATAGGTCCCAATTATATTTTCAGGCAAACAAATTTTGTTTCAATACTGTCATTGATTGATTGTTTATACTGACTTTTCACAGAACATTTTATAGTATCCTTGTTTGTATGGGGCATATTTAGGTTTAAATATCAACCTGATATGGTAACTCCACATATTGGTTCTTTATAGATATGTATTTCATTTTCAAACTACTGGAATAAACAAAATATAAAAAATACATAGAACTATCTGTAAACTAAAAGGATTGAGGGACCTCATGCCACTCCTAATTATCAGGTGTGCTATCAAAATAAATGCATGAGGTTTCAGAAATTAGACCACATTGCCAGAGAACATACCTCCAAATCTCGCAGGACCTTCTGGTGGCTCATGTGCATAACTAAGATTAAAGAACTCTTTTGTTTGAAAATTATAAAGATAACCTGCGGAAGGATTCCAAAACAAGCTTCAGTACAGATCATGAACAAAAATCATACTAAAAATTACGGATTCTGCTATAATCCTACCTAGATAATCCTACCTAGGATGAACCTGAGCCTGGTAATTGTTATTAACACATCCCAAATGTCAATCTACACACCTTTTTCTTTGTCTTCATGCTATAAATGGTCCATAATACACTTGATGATAACAGCGAAATTTAGAGTATTATGGACAATTTAAACAATAAAGACAAATAAAATGTGTGTTGTTAATTTTTGTTTATTGTAATAGTACTAAAAATATCAATAATTACATGATAAAATACAGCTTACAAGATATGTCGTTTTGTCTATGATACACATTAAGAACAATAAAACACCCAGAAGTATAAGTTTTCATTTATTCACAGTAGAAATTTAAAATAAGAACAATGACCCGACAATTTGCACGAGGAAATGCCTGGAGTAAGGTAAACTGAATTTTTCAACATTCCCTTCTTTATTTTATAATTCTCTATGGGTTGTGACTTAGACAGCTGATTAACTATCCTTTATTTAAAATCCTACAAGACTTGTGTCTGACATGACCCCCCTTTGTGCTTGTTCATGTCTTACATAACTGGCCCCAATACAAATTCTCTCCACCATATGTTCTCACTATGTAAAAGAATTGAAAAAAAAATGAAAAATAAGAGAGAAGAAATATGATTATTACCTTGACCAGGAGAACTCAGTAAGCTGTTTATCAAAATAGTATCATACCCAACAAATCTGTTGATGAGTAGCTGCTGCCACCTGGTAATTTAAATTAGTACACAACACAATCAAAACCCGGATAGAATACAAGTTTCATATATAAACTCCAGAACAAAATATGAAACATGAACATACTATTACTCATATTTATCACTGAAGTTATCTTATATTAAGAGAATACTATTGGGAAGTACAACTAGTTTACCGGATACTATGCACTATTAACATGGAACTTGATAAATGAACAATAAAACATTGTGACTTTATTTTGCTAAAATATTTAGTTAGAAAAGTTAAAGGACAACAGAAAACTAAGAACTATATATATTAGTCAGGATATATTACCTATTCCCAAAACAGGGATGTCGAGCTGATATGCTTACGTTTACGGTACGAATATTATGCTGAGCCCTTGCACTTTCAGGTAGTAAGAAATAACCCTAAAAACAAAGGTTTGTTAAATAACTAAAAACAGGCTGAGACATCATGGGCAGAAGTATCACTTATTGATAAGCTTCAGTAACCAATAGTTCTGCAGTCTAACTTGGAGAAAGCTCAAGACATGAATGGAAGGAAAACATCAGGGTTATAATTTACCTTTTCCATAGTGTATAAGTAAGTGGGTTCAAAAGTTTTGCTTCTGTTCTCAAGCCACTGCACTGAGACATTCAAAAACGAATTATCAGTAAGTGTCTAGAAAACTATTAATAGTACAAATCATCGCTCAAAATTCTCTGTTCCAACCAAAGAATGAAAGAAGAGACTACAAGAATTAAATTTAGTCTCATTTGAAAATACCAACCAAAGATGTTAAGTGAAGCAAAAGAAGGGTCTATCTCCTAAGAGATTTGTTCCAACCCCAATATTTACGTGTTTGCTTGAGAAACTGATGATTTTTCAGTTCCTTTTTTGTGCCATCAGATAGGAGACCAACAGTACAAGCTTTAAAGGTTATGTTACAGTGTTTCTCAATCATTAACCAACAAGAGTCTTATGCTCCAAGTATATAACATGATGACATGCCAGGGGTAACTAAAACGATAGTGCTTAACCTGCATACAAGTTAAGCCTGTCCAATCGAAGTATATGCAGCCACTTCGGAACATCAAGATCCAAATGTATACCAGCAATGTTCTGCAATTTAAAAGAAAATCAGAAAAGAGAAATTACAGCTACCATATAAAACCCAACGATGTTCACAAATCCACACTACGTTTTTCAGCCACAAATCCATTTATAAGTGTGTCCAGTAAAAAATAAAAGAGCAGCAACTCTTTTTATACAGACAGAATCAAGATAATAGATATTGAAACTTGAAAGTGCATATATCCAAATACCTTGAAACATCCACGATAAGGCAAGCACAGACTGTAAACTTATTCCTAATTCCTTAAGCTCAACAATATTTCATGGCAAATATGGTGGCTGATAAACTGAACCAGTCCATCAAAATTGTATACGATTTTAAAAAAAAATCCCCTCAACTCCCATCTTACTTGAATTTTATCAAACTTTCTATAAGATCCCGTTGGACCTCTAGTCTAGTTTGTAATGTTAAAAGACAATATATAAAAGGCATAAAGAAAAGAGCAGGGCACACGGGTGGAGGTCCATATAGCCACATATAACATGGACATCAGATTGAATCAGAAATAGTACTCGATACAAAAAAGATGTAACCTAAGCAAAAGGGCAAAGCAGGGTCACTCATTTTCATTTCTTGACCGCGTATAATATAGTTATTAGCTTTGATTTGCATCAGTCTACTCACCCACAAACCAGCAATAATATTTGACGCATGCTTCCAGAGGAACGACAGACGCCTGTGCCACTTATTGGTAAAATGAAAGAGTGCTGCTTTAACTGTCTCCTTGGCAGATAAAGGAAAGCTACTACGCGTCTCCTCTATCTCAGTTTTGAAAACGGCATCCTCCACATTTGGCATAGAGCTATCACCCTGATGATCCAGAGTGTCAATATCGGACTTGGATGTCAATTTGCCCCTCCTAGCAGTAGAGCCAATCCAATTCAGCCAAAACTTTGCAGCAAAAGATGTCAACCCATCCCCGCCCACATTGGAAAATTCTAATTTATCCATCACAAATTTGGCCTGGGGGACATGAATGGTGAACTCTGACTCATTCTGCGACCACAAGCCTGCACTAGAAATCTGAACATGATTGTAATAGTTAGTGTTTTAGAAACAAGAGGCAGGACAATAAAATGGGAGTTGGGTTTGTGAAGATGTACCTTAACATGAATGATTTGTGCGTCTGCTGTTTCAACCCCGGGAAGCTCACTTGAACAGCCAGGCTGTGCAAAACAATCACAGAGTCAATCACTAGCAAATCGCAAATAAATAATGGAGCAAATCGCAAATAAATAATGGAGCAAGGTGAAGGGCACCTGTTGTACATAATTGGCGTGCATAACAACGAGGATACAGAAGAGAGTGATGGCGATCAAGAGGTACATGTACTCCAAAGCAGCTCTCACCTTGGGCGTCAGGATCTGTGAGAACCTCTCCTGCACGCGTATGAACGTCTGCTCCGGATCCATCCCTCTTCTTCGATTCTGATTCTTCTACTCTTTCCCCTTTATTCAATTTCAATCAATCAATGGGGTTTTAGCCTTCTTCTTGACCCCTTTTTTGGATTTCTGAGCCTTTCTCTCACGTGCCTTAAAATTATTTGTTTTTTATCTTATATTTGGACCAGACAAAAAAAATAGATATGATATACGAAATTTGATATATACGTGTATCTTGATCCATGTCTTGTATAAAGGTTTTACGTAGTAATCAATATTGTAATAGAGTTTTATGTATATCCATGTAATAGTATTGGCTCATGTAATAGCCCAAGAGGCTCATATATTTTCTATATAAACGGGCTTCATTCTATCAATAAAAAGATGATAATTTAGTTCTCCTAGAACACGTTATCAGACACTTAGCTCTAACCCTAAAAAGTGCAAGTAGGCTAGCACCGAAAAATAGGAAAAATTATGTCACGCGCACGCCTGTGCACTGTTGTTGAGCACCGCCGCGCACCGCTGCTGTGCACCGCTACACACCTCCTGGGCACCGCTGTGCACCTTCTGGGCACCACCGCGTGCACCTGCATGGCCACCGACAAACAAACCCTAAAACCTAATGCAGGCGCTGCCTGTGCACCACCGTGCACCGCTTGTGCACCTCTGCACGCACCCCTGTGCACCACCGAGCACCCCCATGTGCACCGCTGTGCACCGCTATGCACTCAACGTGCACCTGCCGTGCATATCTGCTGCCTACTGTGCACCTGCCGTGCACCCCTACTACACCCTGCTGCGCACCTCCTGTGCACGCTGTGCACCTAGAACGGGTTGTAATTCTTGGTTTTCGTTAAATCTTTCATGTGATTGTTTTATGGTGAATTTGACTATATGATTTGTTTGTTTCATAATATCACCGTGCATGAATTACAATGGAATTACTCGAGCAATTTCACCGCACACGCAATTATTTGAGCATGGAACAAATATAAAACGAGATTAATAATGCAGTCTATTTGGCAGACTAGCAAGTAAGCTTTAAGGTTTATGTTTTTTCAAAGTTGCTAAACTCAGGGAGGTTCATCCTTCCTTTCCCCCATCCCCTTCCATGTTTGGAATTTGGTGCGTGCAGGTTAAATCTCAATCATATTATGGGTCCACGTCATTTGGTATCCGACGTTGAGATGATTAGATTAAAATGGTAGCATAGAGCACCCGCGTTGTTGGACAACGTTCTACATTTTTCGATTAAAGTGGTAGCTTAGAGCACCTGCGTTGTTGGACAACGTTCAATATTTCGATTAAAGTGGTCACTTAGAGCACCCGCGTTGTTGGACAACATTCAAAGACAAACCAATGAAACATTTATTTTGCGACCTGTATCGAGTCTCATAACAGCTTGGTTTTGTATGTAAGAGCAAGGTAACATTCTGCTCATTCAAGTTTTGACACACTTGATGCCAATGTTTCACATCTCGTACGCTCCCAATTGAGGTTTCGGGCGCCATTGACACGCACACACGGGTATATAGTCCTGATGCGTTATTAGTCCCATGGCTTGATTACCACTAGGTTTGACTACGTTGTCAATGATACTTTGTGGCATTGTCTAGAAAAGAGAGGGAGGCATAGCCAACCATAGTGGCGGTGCCTCCAGGCCTAGAGTCATAGACACCAAACATGTCAAAACAAATCACGCCAACTCTAAAAATAATAATAATAATAATAATAATAATAATAATAATAAAATAGTTGTGAACCTTTAGATCACCGAAAAAGAAAAAGAAAACGGTGGAGCTTATTAAGTCATGAGAGTATACAAAGAATGTACAAAGAGTGTATGGGAAAATCAAATTAAAAACAAACATGACATCCTTATGATCGTGACTTCACAGTTTTCGGATCTAACTTTGGATGACTCTAACATTGATGTCATTGAGGAACTACATTTGATTTTCTTTCCAAGACATATGTAAATAGATGACATACCGATGTCTTTAGCATTTACAAATTGAGATTTCGATAAAATCATTGGCGCAATGTTGAGGAATTCTTCATGTTGGATTGAAGGTATTCTTCCATTGTCTATTATAGTTCTATAAGTGTATTCTCAGAATCCTTAGCATAATGACATGATAATGCCGCTCTATGTTCCCAAAAAAAGGGGATTAGACCGCGGGCATAGTGGCCTAGGATCCCCCTATGGCATCACTTGAGGTTTTAAACCCTCTCATGTATAAATTCTGCAAAAACAATACCTCCAGTAAATCTGCACTTACTGGGCAGTAACTTCGTCTGAGCACTGTGATCAGCTCCGGATGAACTAACCCAAACCTTATATCACTGGAAATCTCTCTGAGTCTATTTTCCAACGGTTTTTGCGGTTTGTTCATAGCCTTTCTGACGAGAGAGTTATGCCAATTTTAGTGAGCAGAGGTCAAACTGTCCGAGAAGATTGTTTTTACTCAAGATTGCATTGTATGATTTGCATCCTTGAAGCATAGTCTCTGTGTGACTTTTTCTTCTATCTCTACCTTATTTAATAGGTATTGAGATCGAGTGTCTTGTAGATAGAAGGATTACTGATGAGATAAAGGACCGCCAACTGCTACTATCATTGTGAGAATGAACTTTTGTGTATACGTCTCATAAGTGCTAATGAAAGAGAATCATGGAGAGAAATATGAATCAATCTAGTGGACTATATGTCACTATGATGCAATATCCAAATCCTATGTTGGAAATAGATGGATTTTGGAACATTGACTCAGACAAGCTATGACATTTAGGTCATTACGGAAGTGATATATGAGTCAGAATGTTGGACATCCATTCTTCCTCTTAAAAACGAAAAAATTTGGATGTAAATGGCAACTCGGGTGACATTTGAGGTCTCTTTGTGCGGTTCCACCGGTCCTCCCTTCACACGGGTGAGATGCACCGGTCCTCCTCTAATGCGCCATTGGTTTCGGCCGACAATAACTGTTTCGTTTTGTAAAGCTTGTAAACTATGACACAAAAGACATTCTTACAATAAATCCAAAAAGGGATTGTGTAGACAGATACAACTAACGTATGAACATCATTTATGCTTTTATGGTGTTGGTTGAAGTGTTAAACACACAGTCACGTGTTACACTATTGTCTACCAAATGCTGCTTATACATCTTTGGGCTCAATACCCATTACAAAAAAAGTTCTCATAGAGTTGAGCACGTACCATTGAGAAGTTTTTATAACCTATTTGGCCTCCCGAAATTCAACTATAGTAAAGTCTTGAGATCGGTTGATGTGCACCAATACTCCACTAAGGTTATAATGCATGCAGCATTACTAATTCGTCCGCAACTTATCATCATTGAGTTATTGCACGACAACTTATGCAAGGATTGACATGGAGTTGTAATCCTTGAGCTCGGCAGGATTGAAACTGATCTCCAAGCTTTGAGCTCCGTAATGTGCCAAATTACACTGCCACTGTGCCTAATGATGAGTCATGTGGAATGAATAAGTTCTTAGGTTTGATATGAGTCTCCAACTAAAGTCTGGTTATGTTTACTCCTTGATAGACGATCTCTTTAACTGCTATATTGTGGATTGTCACTTTAAGACTTTATTCCCGTCGTTAGGGGGAGATATGAACACCAATGTTCAGGTGGAACGACGTGAATTGTCGTGGTTTGTCACCACCAAGTCTTGATCCCTATCGATTAAAGTAAAGTGATGAGATCAACGCTGCCTATATGTCTGTAAGAAATGATCTTCTATCAAGAAGACATGGCGCGACCAGTTTAAGATGGTCCTGACACCATCATCATGCCAAGTGTTAGGGCTGATTCCGAGTACTTGTTGACGCTGCCGAGTATCAGCTTCCGAGCACTGTGGGTGGTGATTTGGTGACGCCATAATGTGGTAATATGGTGTCACAGACCTTGCGGCTCCTCAAGGGTTAGGAGGAGGCCCTTAGGTTCGATAATCACTCGCACTAGAGAGAAAGCGAGCTTGGCATAACTTGATCTATTGATCAATGACACTTAAATCCGTCTCATGGAGTCTGAATTGTGATTATAGTTGGGGGACGCCTCAATCCAATTCATATAGAGCTTTACAGACATTACACTAGTGTACATAAGGACGTGGAATGATGAGTTTGTCGAACCGCACTTTGTTGAAGAAACAGAGTTGATTGGCCTAATGGAAAGATACGATCCAGAACAAAGAGATTGGTCTTTGGGTAGGTGATGCCGACACCGCAAGTGTAAACTATCATATATATCTTTGTTGGATAGCGTAGTGAGAAGAAAAGCTTTGACTCACCTTATGGCGTAAGGTTTTCCACTAACCCACACTAGAATCGTGTACGATGAGATATGATCTCGTAATAGATGTCATAGCACTCCACTACTTTGTCAGTTTGGTAATTTCTGAATAAATGAGCATGCAGCTTATGAATGTGGTCATAGAAACATCTCTATAAGATCAGAGATATGCATGAAGGTCTTAAAGAGACTTCATTTGCCCAAACCAAGTGACTCCCCACCACTGGAGCGTTGCAAGAGAGATTGGAACACCTACTGAGTACCCCCCTTAATTTGGAATGGATAGTAACTCCTTGATTTGGAAGGGATATGATGAAAAATTCCCTTGCGTGATTCTGGATATACATGGACTCTTCATGATAAAGATATGACAACATCATATATTGAACATCCGATGTTAGAATGAAAAAGATCTTGGGAAAGACACAGTATCGTAATGAGTCGATGATTGTGTATTAATGATGCATTTCCATCAATCTGCTTAGGTCCTTTGAAGAAGAGTGGAATCTTCATATACTTTCATGATTAGTCATGGTCTTTACTCCAACAGAGAGTGATCCGTTTAATCAAAAGAAAGACTTGACCTCTCATCCAATCATTATAAAGCTAAGTAGCTTTGCGCCCACGCAATGCTAATGATATGGCAAAGGATATCACTTGAATACTCTAAGAGTATCTAACATATCAAATCCCTATGGTATGAGAGAAAGGTTGTTGTCTATGTCATCGCTAGCCATGCATGAAACAAGATGCATCGGAAGCAGAAACATGATCTAGGCACCGGTCGGTTTAGTGGCCGAGTTGCTAGACATATAGCACGCTGCCTGTGTGTGCTGCCTGTGCACACGTGTGCACTGTTGCCAGACACTATACGTGCACCTTTACACCTAGCTGCTGTACGCTGTGCACCAGCTGTCGAGCACTGTGCACGCTAGCTGCTGAGCGCTGTGCATACAACTGATGAGCGCTGAGTAATGCTACATTTGAGACATGAAAAAGAGCATAAATATGTCAGGTTGTCAAAACAAGCTCCGTGGTCATTAAAGATCCGGAAGCGCCCTATAAGTGATCTTAAGATCAGGGGGAGATGCAGATTTGAAAGAAAGACTAGCATATGCATGTCATCATCAAATGTGAAGGGTGTGGTTGCTTGTGTTAACTATGTTGCACTATTTTTCCCTTAGTCTAAGCTTTTTGTCCCACTGGGTTTTTGCTTGACAAAGTTTTTAACGAGGTAACATTGCATGCACCGCTACGACCATTGATCCCCATTTGTGGTTGATCATGGCAGACTTGTTCAAGTCTTGGCTCACATCTATTCTTGAGATACATGTTGGAATGCACCATTCATCAGGAAAATTCGATTGAAACACACATCAAGGGGAGCATCACATGACAAGTTCTTAATGGAGTAGTTGGTGCATTGTACTCTTTTTCCTTCGCCCAAGGTTTAGTTTTCCCATAGGGTTTTTGTTACTTAGCAAAGTTTTTGATGAGACAACACCGTAAGCACTATATCAGCATGAAGACACGCGACACAAAAGGGAGTGTTATAGGATATTTGATATATATGTGTGTCTTGGTTCATGTCTTGTATACGAGCTTTATGTAATAATACATGTTGTAATAGGGTTTTACACATATCCATGTAATAGACATATTGGCCCATGTAATAGCTCAAGAGGCTCATGTATTTCCCTATATAAAAGGACTTCATTCTATCAATAAGAGGATGATAATTCAGTTCTCCTAGAACAAGATATTATTTTTAGCTACGTTAATTTGGTTGGTGGGATTCTGGAATTGCAGATACATGGGGTTGGTCTAAGATCACAACACAACGAAATAACTACACCATTCCATTCAATCCATCATTCTCCAAACAAATCAGTGCACAAACTTCTTCTGCTACAACTCTTTCTACTCAATTGTGTTCCCTTTAGCCTATGCTACTCACAAAACCAAATACAATGAAGCACTGTAACAAATTTGTTGCTCATTTTTTAGCATCTTGACAAGCCCTGCCATCTTGGAGCTTGCCCTCTGCAGAAGAATTAGGAACTTTTGCTGACCCAGTCAACATTTCATTGCCCGCAGCTGCCCTGGGCTTTATCGAATCCTGTTTGATGGGGTCTTTCTCAACTGGCTTGCTAGATTCTGAACTGCTCAGGGTACTTGCCTCTGTTCTAAAACTGTTCTTTGCACTGTCGCCTTCATGGCCTTTTGCTTGGCCATTGGACGTTTGTTTCTTCGTCTCAGCTGCAATTTCTTTCACAGTTTCTTCAAGTTTTTCTAATCTTTCATTCACCTCCAAAAGTTCTGGAGCTGATCTTGCTACTTTTTCTCTAGCAGCATTTAGTTCTATTTCTTCTGCTGCTTTCTCTTCTTCTTGTGTCTTCCTTTTTTGTTCATGTTCCTGTGTTGAAAAATTAATACGGATGAGAAACAAATGAAAAGCAACCAAGAAACCATTGGAAACCATATAACAAGCATGGCAATTTTGAATATCAACAAATTAATGAAAGATCTAAAAGAAAGGATTGGAAATCTTTGAGAAAATTGTATATGTAAACTAGTGTGAGCGTTCAGGCAATATTTTCTTAAATGATTTATCGTACAACCTCCCAAAAGTCTTCAAGAAAACACAGGTCAAGAAAAGAACTATCTATCATTCAGGGAACTCTACGAATTTTATTGATATCCAAAAATATCAGTACATATATGCTCTTATCAGCCACAATGTTATCATATTTGTGCCTTTATAAACAACTCACAGCCTTTGAATTCAATCGCCGAGTGGAAGGTTCATGACACATGAGTATTGTGGGAAAAACATACTATTCTAAGAAAATAGGGTCAGCATTTGGTAGAAAAACTCAAGCTACAGAATTAATGGAGTAATTAACTTGTGCAGATACACAAAATTAGGTAGCAGTGATGCATGTCAGCTACTTTAATGCCTCATCTTCCCAAAAGAAAAACCATCACAAAAGCTTCTGCTATAATTGCGCAATCTATAGAACTTAGTAGCCGGTTCAGGAGCAAAAGAGTTTGCATTTGAACCTTGGCAAGTGTTCAAGCGCTAACCTTAGGTCAATGCCCACTACTATTTAATATCCTTCATCTACCCAAACCTGTGAAGTATAAATCTAAAGCCTATGTATAATTAGAAATTCTCCAATCTGTTTTATAAAATAATCCTGTGGAGATTGGAAAAGACAAAGAGGTAGAGAAAGTATTACTCGAATTTACATTCTCATTCTCACATGTGAATGGTTAGTTCTAACTGCATTCTCATTCTCACATTTGATTAGTTAGTTCTACATATAAATACATGTAAGCAGGTGGGAACTCAGTAAAAGACCAACCATAGGCTCTCTCTTCGAGTAGTTTACTAAATTCAAGAAATGGTGTCAGTGCAAACAGCCAAGAGGGAGAGAGAACATAAGAGGACAGATACTGATGTAAAAAGGAAACAGGGCATGGCATCCAATCGAGTGTTTACTTACAGCTTCCATTTTTCTCATTTCATAGCGAGCATACTGAGCCACCAGATACACAGCTGTTGCAGGAAACAAGTGTTCAGATAGCGTAACCGATGGGACAAACCAAATATCATGGACAGTGACTTACATACCCAAGGAAGGCATACATGCAAAGAACAGTTGTACCAGATAGAAATCAAGCCTGAAAAAGAAAAGGAGAGATGAATGTAGCAAATATTCACAGTAAAAATATGGAGCAGAGAAGAGGATTTATACCCAAACTTCTTCTTCTTGGGGGGCGGGTCAGTGAAGAGCATCTTAGCGGCAGTGACGAAGTCCATGTTGTCAAGCTTCTTCAACGAGTCGTTGTATGAGGTCAGGGGATGGGGGGGTTTGGAGCAAAAGGGTTGGTGTTTCTGGAGTCGGACCCAGGTAAACGCCGCTCGCAATCTTCGGCTGCAGTGGTACATTTCGCGTCGAGGGAGGGAGATGTGAGAATTTGGGACTAAAATGAATGAATTAGCGATTGGGTCTGTGAGGAAAGGAGAGAATCCAATAAGTGATAACCAAACTACGTAGTGAGAGACACCCCTGGATCGATGCAGCATCAGACCTTCAAATAGAAAGGAGGGGATTTGGTACCTTAACCCCAAATTACATATAACAATAAAGGAAGTCTCGTAATAACAGGAATCCCTAACAAACTAAGGTATTTTAAAATGCACCTACTACCACCGGTTGCGACTGCTGTGCTTTAGAACGGTGACATGCCGAAAAGCTCCCTTAAATCGATAGGGTCTTATGGCATGGTATGTTTGATACATGATACTAATTAAGATCGTGTTAAATATGAAGTTAAAACCGGTTAATCTCATATTTGGTGACAATTGGTCCTAAAATACTTAGACCAGGTTTTCCATTTGTCCTCCCTAGACGTTCTTAGAGTGGGTTCTTTTTTTAGACACACTTAGCTAAGACAGCCCCATTCACTCTCTCTATTTGTTTCACTATCACTCTTGTCTGCTATCTCCTTATCATTCTCTGTTTCACTATCGGTCTCGCCAACTATCTTATTCTCAATGCTCGGGTCTCTTCAGTAACTTCGCCGCTATCTTATGAGAGATCAGTCCCTTCTATAAGGGGTGTTATTAGCTCACTAAATACTGATAGAATATCAATGACATACTTTCAACCAAAACCAACTTGCATTAATGTTAGTGCCTTTGGCAACTATTATCAATGTGTATTGGTATTTTTGAAAGGTGCGGCTGGATTGCACCGCGATCAATTTGGGCCGAAACTGTCAGTTAACAGAAGGGCAATTATGTAATTTTTGGTGACGCTAATGACAAGATGGTAGAAAATTCTTACTTCGATGCCATTCTGTAAGAAATGAAGGAGAAATAAGTCTTTACGTTGGCTGACCACCCTAGACATTCTCCCCCAATTGAGTGAAAAATATGAGCTTGAGGGCTGCTGAAGATTTGAATTTTAGGGCAAGAACTAAGAAACAGCCCCACTGCTGCGTCGCTCACCTCAGTGTCTTCACCTCCAATCTGTTTCCACCGAGAAGAGTGAAGTCGTGCAGGGCGGACCCGTTTTCTGATTTGCTTGCAAGGTACTCTGTTCTGCTTGTAAGGTACTCCGATCTGTTTTCACCAAGGAGAAGTATTGTCAGAGAAGAGTGAAGTCACGTAGGGTGGACTTGCTTTCGATCTGCGTGCAAGGTACTCTGATCTGTTACCACCAAGGGGAAGTATTGTCGGAGAAGAGTGTAGGCGCGCATGGCAGACTCGCTTCCAATTTGTTGTCTCTGCTTATTGCAAAGGGACTTTCTGTAGGAGAAGTTACTCCATGTAGCAATCGTTCTCTCAACCTTAGCCAGCTCCGACAAAAGATATGGTAAGAAAATTTAATTCATATTTTCAAAAACATAAGAAATCAAAGTATTTTGGCTCTGTTAAATTATGGATTCATCTGGTTTCATCTGATAAATTGATTCAGAAGTAAATTGATTCAGAATTTCTAGTAAATTATGTATTCATCTGGTTTCTCAAGTTATAGTTCATAGTTAGGGTTCAGTTATAATTTGATGTCTCAAGTTACCATGGCAGCGTTGCATTATTGATATTGTTCTGATTGATTTGCGAATAACAGCCCTCGTTGGTCTAGAAGACATGGATGCGGATGAGGGGGATTTTAATACTCCGACCACCTTTATCATGACATTGTATCAGAGGACGATGAGGCAGATGAGCCAGAAGCGGAATTGTCAAGCAGGGTTGGTCGTTGCCCCGCTGTCAGATCGCGTGCAGACGAGGACACCGGCGTGACAAAACATCAGGACTCACAACCTCAGGACGCAGAACCACATTATTCACAACCTCATGAGTCAGTTGATTTGAGGAGTGTACGGAGCAACAAACAAGATGATGAGCCAATGCCTGATTATGACGATAAACACATGCGAGAGTGTTATCATCACATGGGGAGCAGGCTTTTTAATGGGAAGCCGTTTGAACAATTGTGTATGGATGATTTGAATGAAGTTTACTTCCCAACCGTGTCAGAGGTAGAAAAGTTTTACTACTTGTATGCAAGAATTGTTGGGTTCAGCATAAGGAGGAGCAGGAGGGAGATGGATGAGAACAATCTGGTTGTTAGGAGACGTTGGGTTTGTTCAAAAGAAAGAAAGTCTCCTGGTCAGATCCGTAACGAAAAAAGGTAATGATGGCAACCTCCGTGCAAAGCCTAATGAGAAGCGATCGAGGATGGGCATGGTACCTAGGGGAGTGAGGTACACAAGAGTGAACTTCCATGCTGAATTCAAAGTCAAATATTGCAATGAGAAAGAGATGTACATGGTTAAACATTTTATGCCCGAGCACGGTCATGATCTCGCACAGCCCAACAAGGTTCACTTCCTGCTGCGAACCGAAATATAGAAGACAGAAACGTTGCTCAGGTGCAATGGCTACGTGGTGCTCGAGTCCGCACAAGCATGGCTTTTGAGAAGTAGGAAGAGCAGGCTGGTGGACGTGAAGCTGTTGGGTTCACTATTAAGGACATGTACAACAAGTTAGACACTTTGAGGAAGAAGTCTCAGCCGAACGGAGATGCACAAGCCGCCATGACTTGGATGAACATGAAGGGGCTAGAATCAAAAAATTCTATTGCAAGTATAACTTGGATGAGGAGGGCAGACTTGCCAACCTGTTTTGGAGGGACCACCAGTCGCTCTTGGATTACAAAGCCTATAGCGACGTCATCATCATGGATACCACTTACAAGACCAACTTATATAGGAAGCCTCTGGTCATATTTGTCGGATGCAATAACCATAGAGCCACAATTGTGTTCGGCTTTGCCATCATCCGTGACGAGAGAAAGGATACGTATGAGTGGGTCTTTGAAAACTTCCTCGAGTCCATGGATAATCAGCACCCAACAACCATCCTTACCGACGATGACAAGGCTAATAAATGTGGTGAGACGCCTCATGCCCTCTGCCAGACACAGGTTATGTGCATGGAATATCGGGAGGAACATCAGACAAAATGTGAAAGACCTTGCTGCTCATAAAAGTCTTGGAAAGATGATATACGTCTCGATGTTCGTCCCTGAATGGGAAGCTGAATGACATTCATTGGTTCACAGACATGGCTTAGAGGATAATGAGTGGGTGACGAACTTGTTTTGTATACGAAAACGGTGGGCAGAAGCATTTTTCAGAGGTCACTTTTTTGGTGGGATGTGCAACACGCAGCGTGTCGAGGGGATGCATTCAACAATGAAGCCGGATATTGATAGGTGTACTCTTATATTTGATATGATGCCAAGAATGGAGAGGTCGTTGGGTTGCATCCGAGACCGTGTACTTTACGACAACTTTAGACAGAAACACTCATTTCCTGTGTACTAACAAAAGAGGTATTGGAGTACTTTATAAATTATTGAATTGTTAGGTCGTATATTCAAGACATCTATAAGATATGAGACGTGTAGGTTCATATGTCTCGGGTGTATGGACTAATGAGCTAGTAATTGAGTGTAGGGAGTGCATTAGCATTTACGCATCGATTTATTGATATTCATGTAACATATTGTTTGATTATCTGATAACTTGCTTATTCGACTAGTTAAGTATAACATAAGAGGTTTGACCCTACTGAGCGTGTAACACCCCGTCCTAAAAATTTACTCTTTTACCGAGACTAGGCGTGTTACAGAGGGTAGTAACTGCACTGTTAGTTTTCCTAAATTAATAACGAATGAAATAACCTGGAAATTTATTTGTAGTATTGGTGCGTATTCGTACCTTCAAGAAGAGTACCAAAGTGTTCGGAATCAAGGGACGCTCAGAATCGACTTAATTAAAGGGGTCAAAGGTTGAATTTTTGCTATGTCGAGTTTCTCAGAAAACTTCCTTCACGAGAGTTGTAGTACTCGAGGATACGAGTTCGTGGACACGTGGCAGGTGTGAATCGGATACCGTGTGGAGAAGTTATGGTCAATCAAAGTTGAGTTTCTATTTTTAGAAAGTATATAAATAGAAGGGATGAGTTTCCAAAAATGAAAATAATCCATTTTCTTCTCCCCTTCCATGCGCGCGCGTTCCTTCACTATCCGAAAATTCAAACTGACCCGACTTGGACCCGACCTGACTTTTGCGGCAAGCTCCGGTCACCGGAGACGTCAAGGCTGGTCGGGATCCCTTCCTCTCCTCCGTGAGAGCCTCTCTGTAACACCCCGTCCCAAAATTAACATTTTTACCGGGATTAGGCGAGTTACAGAGAATGGTAATCGCACTGTTAATTTTCCCCTAATTAATATCGAGATATTCTCGGTTCTGGGGGGAAATTAGAATTAATGTCTCGAGGGGTAGATTATGTTATTACGAGTTTCCCGGTATGTCCGGAAGATTTTCCGGAGCTACGAGTTGTTAGTTACGAATTATCCAATTTACGGATGTAACAAATGTTAAGTTACTTTACCGTAGAAAAAGGGGACTTTGTGTTAAGTCAAGAATTTGAGGAGGTTTCCTTCGGGAAAGATGTAGAGGACGTAAATACGAACTCGTGGGTATGCCCTAGGAATTTATCGGAGTTCGTAGGTGAAAGTTACGCTGGATAATGTGTTGTTACCGTACGGTAAAAGTAAATAAAAAAAATACATGTTTACTATCTACGGTAACTATTTATTGGCAATTATGGATCGTTGGATTTGTGAGAGCAGATCTGGGCCGTTGGATATATGTATATATATATGTGGGTTGACCGATGGGGGGGATCTTTTCTCTCTCTTCCCCTCGATTCTTCTGGCTCTCTCTCCTTTTCTCTCTGATCCTCTCCTCACCGGAGCATTGGCGAGCGCGTCTCACCTCACCGCCCCATCCAGCCGACTCGCCTTGCTCCTGCACGTAATTCTAGACCCTCAGCTAGATCAGAGGCGCCGAAATCGAAGCACTATGGAGGAGGGGAAGACTGTTGAAGGATTGTCCAGTCGAGACGAAGGACCAGCTGGTTTTGGTGGGGCGCTAGGGAGGTTTTGGAAGCTGTAGGAGTTGCCAGTAGCTTGGAAGAAGTGTAGAATGCCTGGAGAGCAGCTGAAGCGCTTCGCCGGAGTGTGTTTTGCCGGGAAGCTCCTGCTCGAGTCCATCGAGGTATTTTTCCTCCATTTTCTCTTCTTTCTCGTCCATTGACGTTGATGTTGATTGTAATGGGAGAATGGATGGCTCGAATTAGGAGAAAATCCGGCAACAGACCGGCCGGAGTGGTTATGGGTAAATTCCCAGATTTTTACTGCGGTAGATCTAAAATTTTACTGTTTTACCGTGGATGTAGGAAGTCAGAATTACCCCTGACAGATTTGTGTATTTACAGGGGCTGCCACTAAGGTTTAAGGTTCTAAAATGCCCCTGGTACTCAGTTTAATTACAAACTGCCATTAAGGCTAAAATGACAGAACTGTCCCTGGCAGTTTAGGGTAATTACAAGGGTGCCATCGTGGTTAAATCCCAGTAATACCCCTGGTAGATTAAGGTTGTTACCGGACTGCCACTAGAGCTGGAATTCCAATACTGCCCCTAGCTGTTTTGTATATTTACAGGGGCTACCACTAAGGCTGAAATTCCTAAAAGGCCCCTAGTAGTTCAGAGTAATTACGAAACTGCCATTAAGGCCAGTTTGTCCATGTTGTCCCTGATAGTTTTGGGCTATTTACAGGAATGCCATTGAGATGGTAATTCCATAAATACCCCTGGTGATTATAGTTATTTTCAGGGATGCCAAGTAGGAGGAAATATCTTAAATGCCCGTGGTTTGGTTTATTTACGTGGATGCCACTATGTTTTATGTTTATAGTTATGTGTGATGGTAGTTTGTAATCGTGTGATTGTCTTTATTATCTGTCTTGCCGGGTATGGATGCTATTATTATGAATGGTAGAATGTTCGGTTTAAATCCGAGGATTTTAGTTGGTCGGTGGATGCCTCATTTGAGAGGTTAACTCAGGATATACGTTAGATGTATGCTATCCACATTTAGAAAGCAACCGATAATTAGAATAGCGGGATTCGCCCGGTTAGGGTGTTAGTTAATACAAGAGCTACGTGTGGCTTGATCCCTGAGGACAGGGTACGTAGGCAGCCTGACCGGGATTCAGGTGCAGTCACAAATATTATTAGAACCTCTAGGTTCTTTAAATGGCACATTTGAGATTCAAATGTGGGAAACAGGATAATCTCCGGTTTGAGGTTTATTCCGGCACCGTTTGGACGGTTTGAATTGGGTTATGAAGAAAAGGGTTATCCTGGCTCAAGGGGGATTCCGAGTAAATCTCTCTTGAGTTGGGTCCCGCACGTCTTAACCCAGGGTTAGGGAGGTAATCTTGGGTCGGGGCGTGACAATCTCTGTGGTGGTGGCATGGTCCAGTTCCGCCAAGAACGACGCATCTGGGATTGAACAGTACGACGTCGAAACCCGGTTCCCGACCCGACTGGTTCTCCAGCGTGGGGCGGCGGCGAGGCGCGAAACCGGCCCTGAAAGGATGGTCAAGGCGTTCTGGGTGGACATCTGGTGGTGTTGAAGCTCAACACGGCGACAGGAGCGGCTGAGATGGAGGCAGCCCTTCCGAGGTAGTTTTGGGCTACTTCCTGGCTGAGTTGATCAAAACTCTAGGTATTAAAGTTGTTCCTCTTGCTTTGATCTCCAACTTTCATGTTTGGAGTTTGTTAAAATTCTATGTTTTTGGTGGAGGCGCGTGACGCCCACGCACAGCCGGCTGTGGCGGCGCGTGGTAGGCGCATCCCGTGGTTCTGGGAGTTCTGCTTGCTCTTATAGGCTTGCTAGGATTGTTGTGGTTGCATGTAGGTGGTTTTTGGGTGAAGTTGACCGGTTTGAGGGTTGTGGCGCATGGAGCCCACGCGCAGCCTCCTCGGCTGTGCGTGGCGGCACGTCTGACATCCTCAGGGGCAGTGAGTTGTCCCAGGTTCATGTACTCATCGATACGAGCGCGTGGATATATAATTTACCAGTTTTGGTTATCATTTAGGGTGACGTTCAGTCGAATCAAGTCATTATTACCTTCGTGTGATAATTAAAGTCGATTATATAATTGTAGGTGTATATTGATCGACCAAGTGTTGAGGACTTACCGTGTGGCGGTAGATGACGCAGCGGGATTTCGAGGTGAGTAAATTCCAGTGAGGTTGAAATCTCAGAAATACCCCTTGGCGGTTTTGTATATTTACAAGGCTGCCACTAAAGCCAAAATTTCTAAAATGCCCCTGACAGTTCAAGTTAACTACAAGGGTGCCCATTGGGTGGTTTTACTTATATGTCCTTGGGGGAAATTATATATTTACGTGGTTGTCTTTATATTATATTTATGTGTATTGATGTTGTTTATCAGAATAACTGAATGTTAGGGTTAATCCCGATAGATAGCTAGTTTTTGAGTGCCTCAGTGGAGAGGTTAAACTCCAGAATAGCCTTAGTTGTATGTCATCCATAAAAGGTTATCGACCGATAAATAGAAAGGCGGGAGTCGCCCGGTTAGAACGTAAATAAAAAATAAGAGCTACGTGTGGCTTGATCCCTGAGTACATTGTGTGTAGGCAGCCTAATCGGGATTCGGGTGCAGTCACAATTCATATTAGAACCCTAGGTCCTCTAAAGTAGTTGGTTTGAGATCCAAATGCGGAAATCGAGATAACCTCTGGTTGTGAGGTCCATTCCGGTATCGTTTGGACTATTGAAAATGGTTTGGGAAAAAGGGTTATCCTTTCTCAAGAGGGATTTACGAGTAAATCTCTCTTAGGATGGGTTCCACACGTCCTAACCCGGGTTTATAAAGGTAAACTCGGGCCGGGGCGTGACAGCGCGTATTTAAGCTCATTCCTATGAGACTTGTTCAGGTACTCCCGAGCCTACGTATTTCTAGAACACTGACTTTAACGTTTAGCTGCGAGTCAAGAAGGATTACGAAATATTACAAATGAGATAGATTAGAAGATCTGTTTTATCCTTGTAATTTGTAAACGTTTTATTTTTAACTATTTTAAAAAAGTATTTAAAATTATTTTATATTCTTTTACTTTTTTTGCTCTCGTCTTGGATTTAGTATCAAGTGATTGAAAACAACTGACATCGGATCAAGATGTGACATTTTGAAGCCACTGATATTATGACTCCTGAAGATTATCATGCTGCTTTGGGGATGATGTCCAATCATTAGATGAGATTCATATCATTGAAGATATTTCACCGAAAAGTCATGCTGTCAAAAAAGAAAAGAAAAATGAAGCGACAATCTCTTTTAATGCACCTCCTCCAAAGAGAAGAATTGCAACTAAAGATGTTTCGAGAAACTCAATGGATAGAATTACTTCATCCTTTGAAGAATTCATTCGTGCTACTACAAAAAGTTTTGCCCTAAAAGATGTATGTACAGAGATCATGGCAATACCAAATCTTTCTAGAGAAGAACAAATTATGGCATGTGCTTGGTTCATTGAAAATGACAAGCAATTTCTCATGTTGAAAGAAGTCCCGCCGGAAATGAAGAAAGATATGGTACGTGTTGATGTTTTTTCTTTTTCAGCAGGATCTGCATAGAGCTTCGTAGTTTGATAACACTTGGAACTTAATTTTCTTTTTCTTCCTTTGTTTTTTCCCAGATTTATGACTATGGCCTTGGTATTATTGTCAGACTATAAAGTAGGTTTCTGTTACAAGTTGGCTTTGTTTAAATTTGGATGCATTTTGCTTTACAGTTTTGAATATGGTACGCATTTGCTGAATCATGATTGTTTACTTGTTGAATTTAATTTACATTTTAAATTTCTGTCATTTAAAATTCTAGTAGAAGTTGATCCAAACACTAGAATTCTTAATTCCACTCATTTTAAAAATTCTATAATATGAAATCCAAACTAGCCAACTAGGGATAGCAATGGGTAGGGTAGGGTAGGGTAGGGTCAGAGTATCAAAATATCATATTCATACCCTTTGACATGTTCCAGCCTCTTACCTGTCCACATACCCGTAATTAGATAATGGGTATTCCCCGTACCCATACCAGCTAGAGATTACGTTCTCATATCCACCTCAATTCCCGTTAACAATTATGTATTAAATATTTTTTTTAAATAAAATATATAAAATATGAAATCTAAATCAAATACTAAATAAATAAGTTTCATGCTTCAATCTAATGAAAACAAATACAAGTCTCATTTTAAAAGAACAATAACTGTAAATGAATATATTTAATTGAGAGAATGAAAAAGTATTTATTACATAAATACTTTTTATAAATTGATATATATAACCAATTATGTATATTAATATTTTCATCCTAAATGGGTGGGGATGGGTACGAATATCGAAATATCATACTCGTCTCGTACCCAATTTAATTATTCGAATACTGGGGATCTCTATACCCGTTTATCCCCATTTATCTCCCTCTTTAGGGTCGAATACCCGTGGGTACCCTATCCGTCGGGTATTATTATCATCCCTAATCCAAACAAAGAAATTCTCAGTTGATGAAATTTAAATTCATGAAATTATAATTCCTATGACTTTGGCATTTCTATGAAAATTGGAATTGCTTTATCCAAACAGACTCTAAAGAATGACGGATGGAATGCCATCATATTCGATTAAAGAAGGGTTCTTAGAGTTAGAAACTCCACCAACTTAATTTGTGCTAAATTTTGGTGGGATGGTATGGAATAGAAGAAAATGCATTGGAGAGGTTCGGATGTATGTACGTATGCATGTATCATGTATGTATGTATACCTGGATTCTCAGCTACATATGTCCTTATTTATTCTTACGGTACACATTTCTTCTTTAGACTCACTTTTCAATTGAATTTTTGCATCTCCACCATCTAGTTTGTAGGAACTAATGTATAGATCATCTTTACAAAATTTCAGCCAATTTGGTAATCGTTAAGACACCTAAAACTGTGATTTTCTACTATAAACATGGACGATTCAAGTTTGACAGAATTATACATATAGAGGGCCCTGATCATATTTTCCAATCATAACCATTCAATTTTTAGGTCCTAATATGTAGATCGCTTATGCAAAATTTAAATCAAATTAGTGATTGTTAAGGTGTTCAAAACTGCAATTTGCATGAACAGTTCTGATTTGGCAGATATAAATCGTCCGTGGAATTAAACTAGTTCGAAGCCTTAACGATCACCAATTTGACTGAAAATTTTCATAAATGATCTACTTATATTATGTAGAGGTTGAATTGTGGAGAGATTGAACTGTATGTATATATATCACCCCTATAACAAATTGAAGTCGTTTACTTCCCAGCAATAGAACTTATCATAGAGAAGCATAAACGTAAATAGGGTTGACCCCCGCTTTATTATGGTCTCTGAAAGAGCAAGCATGTGGCTCTGGATGACGAGATACCCCTTCCAGCTCTTCCACTGAGGATGAGGGTCCCATAATGAATCTAACGTAATACAATACTGCCAATAAAGGAATCCCCATGCTCTTTGTGAAGGGATCTCCAACAAGGATGTGCATGTTTCGTGAAAAATCTTGTAAGAACTGAGTTCATATGGACTGTAGGAAAAACTTGAATTTTTTTTATTTTTATGGGATTAATGTTTTATTTTTCGTTTTTGTTTGGTTTGGCTTCGTCATCACCAACTTGACCTCGTTGTCTCTTTCCCGTCTCTGTTTTAGAATTTGCAGCCTTGTTAAAGGAGCGATCGACGGTCTTGTTTATATGAACTTGGTCCATGCAAGATGGACTCGCATGTTTCGTGGTCGATTGAGTCATATACACATACATTGCTTGCTTTGCCAGCACCAAAAGCTTGATGGTTATATATGTAGGTTCCCAGCTTCCACGTATATACAGTATTTATGCACATTTTATATTCTGTGTTCAATGTAAAAAGGTGTTTACCTACTCTTTTGGTTCTTAATTTACCAGTAAATGTAACGCACTAAAGTATGGGGTAATATGTACAAAGGTGTTTAGACTCTTAAGGGACTGCTAAAATGATACATGAACTTATAAAGTTAGCAAGGTAATACCTAAACTCTTAATTTGCTATCAATAAGATACCTGCAAGGAATATTCATTTAAAGAATATTCTGTTATTACCATTTTAACCTTTATTTTGTGTGTTCTATTGTTTTCTTTTAAAAATTGATGGAGCATGGTGGGCCTAGGTCTATGAATTTGTTTATCTAGCATACTACAAATATAAACTCATCATCTCACTCAAAGGTAAACAATTATTTTTCATCATCAGTAGCAAACTTAATAGCTACCCGACTTGATTTATTAGCTTATGCTAAAATTTCCCGTAAAGAATTGCAAGATGAAAAAAGAAAACTAAGAAGATTCGTAAAATACAGAGATAATCTTCCTAGAAAAACAAAAAATTACTGGGATATTATCCTCAGAGTTCCGCAAAGAATCAAACGAACTGAAGAACAAATTGTAGTTCTACAAGAAGGTTTTGATTACGATCAGACTCCGTTGAACGTTTTGAGTCTCGGTTAAATCCACCATAGTTGGTATCAGAGCCTGCTTGGCTCAAAAGCAGGTTATCAAGGCTTATGCCACAAAGTTGGCTTCTCTTGTCTAACAAAAGAGAATCCAAACTTAAAAATTATCAGTCATTCTGTATTACAAAAGATACTGATAAGTGGCAAAAGTGTTTTCATTCAAGGCTTATTCAGGAAGACCAATACTCGATAGAGTATATCTGTAGAGTATTAAACACACTCTACGACGATATTGTCTACCTCCTAAGAAAAGTCAGGGTTGAAGAGCTTGATCCTTCTTGACCAAGCCTAATTGAATACCTAGATCATTTATGTACGAGCACTACCTCAGACAAGGTTGCAATACAATTTGAGAGATTTCATCTCAAGTTCAAGCAATTTGAAGAGATAAGTTCTACACTTGGCAAGATTGAACCCAAGCTTGATTATCTCAAAGAAAAACAATATTTATTGGATATTGAAAAGAAGCTAGTTCGCACTGAGCATCTCGCCGACAACATTCGTCAGCAAGCAATTGAGATAAAATCTTCTCAAGAATCACTGAAAAAGCTTTTAGAAACTCTGATCACCCGATTAGGAAGAATTATAGAGTTGAACTAAAAGCAAAACAAGAAGACGATAAAGCTGTAAGCTTTGTCCTTCCTACAGAAACGGTGCATGATAATGTCAAGGCAATAATTCATCAGTAGAATTACAAGATCGCTT
The DNA here is from genome assembly GCA_951800085.1 of Comarum palustre. Lineage (NCBI taxonomy): Eukaryota > Viridiplantae > Streptophyta > Magnoliopsida > Rosales > Rosaceae > Comarum > Comarum palustre. The sequence goes on from OX637580.1 coordinate 8,052,191, forward strand.
ATCTTCAAGAGATGAGTATTGATCTAGAAAATCAATTCCAGGAGTTAAACAGTAGGATAGCAAGGCTGCAAACAAGCATAGAAAAAATAAAGATACAAGAAGGAGAAGGGATCAATGAAGAACAACTAGCTCAAAACGTAGCTAGCAAAATAATCATACCCTCTTTACCAAAAGGAGAAAGTGAGTTTAAGTTTAGTGAACCTAAACTCCTTACTTGGTCCTCATCCAAATCTACATCTTCAACAAGAAAAGATGTGAAGATGCTGAGTAGAATACTCAGTAAAAGAAACACTATGTCTGTATAGCTGATCAATGCTCAAGAATTCGAGTACAATGAAATTGAATCTAGTATGCGAGAAGCATCCGTTCCTAGATTCAAGCTTAATGAGATCTATAGGAGAGGATCTTTCCTTATGGATTCTCACAGGTTCAAGATTCTTGAACTAACAGTTCCTGCCATAGGAGGAGAAACCGACATCAAGTTAATCACTCCAAAAGAAGTAAGTGAAGCATCTCAGAAGAAATATTCCTACATGCATATTGGGGTAGTTCAAGTAGGAATAAAGCTTTTATCCAGAGATGGTATAGACTGTTCTGTTCTATGTGTCTTACAAGATGATAGAATAACAGACTTTAAGAAATGTTTGTTAGGAACAGTAGAAGCTTCTTTATGCAATCAAGTTGCATATTTCAATGTTTTTCCAAACTTCACCACACATCTCAGAGATGCAGCACACTTTCTAAGATTGACAGTCAAGATAGATGAAATTTCCATGAAGAAACGAATGATGGAGCTTGTAATAGATTATCGTATCTATTATAAACTGATGAGCTCGAATGTAACCCCAAACACCAGATTTCTCAACAGCCCTGGGATTACAACATCAATCCTCACCAATCCAAGAAATCATAATGAACAGAAGCATATCACAAAATGGCATGAAGTAACATTCCCAAGAGAATGGAATCTGACACCTCCAGCTAGACAGGTAGCAAAATACCAATGCTTCTATCTATGCAGACATGGGAGGAAAAATAAGCTTACAATTTCATAGGCATTCATTCGCTAGCTATGAGAAAGCTAGTACTTCTAGAACCAAGCCAACTTCTTGTCTTGAAGAATCTTTCGAGGAAAAAGATGCTAAAAGACCTATGATGATGCTAAAATCAGAAGAGCTGAAGAGCTTGTATGAACAAGCAGAAATCTGTGAATCTATAGATGAGCTTGAAAATATCATAACAAAAATTTCCTAGGTGCATCTGAGAAAGAACAAAAGGAAGATTTTTCCTTATCAAGCAACTAAAGAAGAACCAGACGAATCCTCAACAATGAAAACTGAAAATATTCCCCAAGGAAGCACTGTAGTTCAGAATATCACGAAACACCCCACTAAGATCATTCAATAAAATAAGATTAAATTTCCTAAGGGATAGACTCCTACAGAGAAACCAGAAGAACGAAGTTCTTAGAAGTACATCCCTACAGAACCCAAATGGGGACAATCAATATCTGAAAGAGGAGTTTATCTTAATCTCGATAGGGTAGGAGACAAAAGAAATACAATAGACAACTGAGTAGCTAGCCTAAGGCTAACTCAGGCTTTGGTATTGTCTAAATATGCATACGAGGAAGCTCATGCATATTATGAGTCCATCTTAACTGGCATAGTCCATAAGTGGTATGAATCTTTTAAGCGAAGCTCTCAATGGCCTGACTGGTCAACCAAATTGGCTCAAACTAATAATCCTCTAGATTTCGCATGCCCCATCTATGCACAATTTTATGGAAACTTTACTGGGCACAGTGAGAAGTCTAAAGAAAGAGCTAAGGCAAATATTCAAAAGTTGAGCATTTGCAACATGAGATACTTTGAAGAGTATACTAATGAGTTCCAAAATTAATATTGTACCATTGGAGACCTAGATAATGAAGATCTGGTCAGAACATATTATAGGAAGTTACCAGAACCATGGAACGATGCAGTAGCATAATCCTTGTAAGAAAATACTTTGCCGTTTTTTACGGTAGGAGGAATTGCTGAAAGAGTCAGGGATCACCTGAGAAAGCAATGTGTTGGAAACAAAAAATCCAAAACTGCAAAGAAGCAACTCAGAGGAGTGGAAAACATGTGTCCCAAGACATTGAAGACACCAACGCAGTGAGGATGTCACACAGAGAAAAAAATAAAAGAAAAGGTTCTCCAGCAACAAGCAGAGGAAAATTTTTGCTTCTAAAAAGAAGTATAAATTCAGAAAAAGCTCATTCAAAAAGAGCTCTGCAGGAGAAAGATCCTCCTAGGAAGAGATTTTTTAAAAGAAAAAAAACCAATTCTTCGAATTCTTTTCAATAAGTGAAAAAGTGCAGATGTTGGCTTTGCAAAGCCGAATGACATTATGCAAACGAATGTCCTAAAAAGGACAAGAAATCTGCGAATGTTCTAATTGAAGAATATGACGAAGCAATAGAATATGCAAACCTGAAAGGTTTTGAGATAGCCTATTTTGATGAAGAGAATGATTCAATATTATTCTCTTGAGTTCCCATCAGAAAGTGAAATAGCAAATACTTCAGAAAGTTCTGAAGAAGAAGATGATGATGGATCTCGTCCTATATTTGTCTTAAAAGTCTTAAATTGGAAGGAAAAGGCTACTGATATTATCAGTAACTTCCACCCCAATCCAAGAAGATTTACATGTGATTACTGCAATTGTGATGATAGTAATTTAGTTTCCATGTATTGTAAAAGTACAGGTGAAACTTATCATCAAGAATGTTTCATTGCAGAATTATGTAGAAAAACCAAAGACAATAAAGCTCACATCTTGGTCGAACAAGAATATAAAGAGTTCTACGAAGCCAAGGAGCAACAGAGACATAACTTGGAAGAAGATTTGAAGAGAATGAAGTTAGTAACTTCATTAAGTCATAACAAGGAATTAAAAGAGTCTTTAGATTCTATCAATGTGTATGCAAGAAGGCAGTAAGGCATTATCACATAACCAATTATACAACAGGTTAAGCCTTTTGATCCCATCAACAATCCCGATGAAAGAGAAATCAATCCTTTTATTGAACTGTCTGGCAAAACTGTAGAAAGAAAAGAACAAGTAAAGCAGGTTCAGACAAGCAGATTCAGCAATTACATCACTATAAGATTGAAATTTGCCAGATATAGAAAATAAAATCTACATGCCTTTGTAGATAGTGGATCAGGGTATTCTCTTGCCAAAAGATATGCCATACCTGAAGAATATTGAGAAAAGGCTCCAAGATCAGTTACTGAAATAGCCATGGGAGAAAATGAAATAAACATGGATATTATGGCTCGTGACATTAAAGTTTCCTTGGACAGAAGAACTTTTGCCATAAAAATCATCTGGCAATGTGAAAGTCAAGGAGCAGACGTGTTAATTGGAAATGACTTCCTTCTTCAACATAAGATAGTTCAGAATCCACAAATGATTGGTTTTGAAAAGAATAACAAATTCTTTTGGGAATCTCGTCTTACTAATGCTGTAAGCATTACAAGTCTGGAATTTACAGATCAATATCAGAGATCGTCCGCAAAAGAGTGGTGATTATAAGCCAGTTTTAGAACCAGTTCTGCTGCTGAAAGACCACTTGAAAGGTCACAGTGAAATATTGGTAAAAAAATGAATGAATTCAGAAGATTCTAAAAAAGAGTATGAATCCCTTTTAGAAGAGTCTGATTTAGATTCATTAGAACAAGAAAGCTCAGACGGAGAAGAAGAATTTATCAGAGAGCATAATCTAAAGGTTTATGCTAACAAAATCGAGCAGAAGAGAGTGTCAACTACTGCAGAAATAGAAAACTTGTTGAAACCAGTAATTAGTGAAGATCCTCAGTTGTACTGGGAAAGAGATCCAATATACTATCATCTCAAAATGCATGATGCAAATACTATTTGTCATGTTAAGGCAATCCCTCATTACAGGAAAGATGACAGAAAAGAGATGGAAAGCCAAATTCAAGAGTTGCTCGAAAAGAAGCTGATCAGACCTTCTAATAGTCCTCATCATGCTCCAGCCTTTTTAGTAAGAAATCATGCAGAGCAAGTAAGAAGAAAGGCTAGAATGATAATTGACTACAGAGATGTAAACAACAAGACGGTCAAAGACCGTTAGCAGATAGCCCAGGTAAGAGTGCTTATCAATCGACTCATAGGAGCCAAGAGCGTCTCTATATTTGATGCAAAATCAGGATTCTGTCAAGTCAAGATGCATCTAGACTCCATTGCTTTAACAACATTTGGAACACCTCAAGGGCACTATGAATGACTGTCTGTTTTCCAAAGGAAAATGGATAATATTTTCAAACCTTACTCAGATTTCTGTATAGTTTATATAGATAACATTCTTGTCTTCTCACGAACTATGAACGAACATTTGAAACATCTTAAACAAGTATGCAAGTTGATTGTCCAGAAGGGAATTATCCTTGGACAAAAAAAGATTCACCTCATAAGAGGAGAAATCGATTTCTTAGGCATTCATGTTAAAGATTGAGAGATTAGTCTCCAAGATCATATTGTTAAAAAAACCAGTCATTTCCCATATCATATTCCTGATGCAAAGTCATTGCAAAGGTTTTTAGGAGTTGTCAACTTTGCGAGAGAATTTATTTCTCAAGTTAGTGGTCTTACTGCTCTCTCCAAAGACAAGCTCCAAAAAGAAATGGTCATTCACAGAAGACGACAGTAATACTGTCAGAAAAATTAAAGAGCTAACCAAGAACTTGCCTCCTTTATAGTTACCTGAAGATTGAGATTCGATCATTTTGCAGACTGATGCAAATGATTATTACTGTGCAGGAGTTGTCTTAGCTTTGCCCCAGATACAAATCATGAAAAGATTTGTAAATTTCTCTCAGGAAAGTTTAACTCAGCAGAGTTAAACTATTCTACTAGAGACAAAGAAGTTCTTGCTCTTATTAAGAGTTAAAGGGAGCTGAGACCTTTTTAGGGAACAAATTTGTAGTTAGAACTGATAACAAAAGAGTAAAAAACTTTAAAAACTACAAATTAACTGATGCTGCAGACAGAGGAAGAGTGCTGAGATGACAAATGTTCTTATCTCAGTATGAATATAATGTTGAAATAGTTGCAGGTAACAAGAATTTCCTACCTGACGCTCTGAGAAGAGAGATGGCAATGTTTCTATGAATGACAGGGATGAAAGACGCAACCCAAGAAACAAAAGGCCAGAATCAAAATAGAAAAATCTTTGGAAAATATACAAGAGCGGTGATAAGACTGTAGGTCCTCTCCATGACGGACCAGGTTATCAATTCATCGTATCCTATAGAGCAGCTGAAACAAGTCAAGCAACAGGTCATCTAGCTGATTGTGATAAAAGCTCAGATCTCTCCGTGAAAGATGAAAGTCAGTCCGTGAAATCAGGTGAAGAAGAAAAACTCACTCAGGAGTATTTGTTGTATCTAAAAGATACAAGCACAACTGACCGGTCTCAGGGTAAAAGACCTGCTAGCTCGTATCAAACGGCAGACGGTAAAGGCATAATAAGTCCGTTAATGGTTGCTGCTTTGCCAAAAAGCAGAATTGTCCCTTTTAGGAGAAACAGATCGCATGTGGTTACTGGAAAGAAAACCGTTCATGGTCAGTCTTTGAAGATTTTTAAAGAACTAGTTTTCCAGACAAAAAGGTTGTTTAGCATTCAAACAAAAGATTATCATAGACAATATTCTTTATGCATTCCATGAAGAAAATGAAGATCATCTGCTTGGAACCCTTGAAACACTTACAGAAGAATTGCATGAAATCCATGTAAAAGAGAGGGAAAAGTCTAAGGTAGTGTACCTAGAAAATCCAGAAAGTAAGATCCCTATGACAACAATGAAATGGTCTGAATGGTTTAAATTCCATGAGCATCTGGGAAAAGGACACTCGCTTTCACCAATCTTTCTATTGTTCCTGGCCCATATTATGGAGATATCTGATTAATGTCCAAGAAGAACACGCTCATAAACTAAAACTATGGTTAATAGAGAATGGTTTTGTGCATAATCTTTGGACAAAATCTAATGAAGATTTAGAGGGATTCCCTGAATTGATAGTTCAAGCTGTCAAGAACATTAGGCCAGACGGATGTATCCTGAGATTAAAGTTCATATCAACTCCACCGGAATGGATAATGCTGAAAGAGTAAATGAACTATATTTCTCCTTATCATTATGTCAGGATAATTCAAGATCCAATTAAAGGAGCGAGCAGAATGAGCGGAAATGGTAGTCCTAATCAGATCATTCCATGGATGAAGGCCATGACAATCATGTGTATCAAAAACATGGTGTGAAGAGATTATGAGTCAAGCCTTCTGGCAAGTGGAGAAAAAATAATGGTTTCCTGCTACAATCATTCTCCACCTGTGAATTGTGATTTTTTCTCAGCCATTATGAGAAATGAAGTAGACTGCACCCTAGCTACTACAGAATGGCTGGAAAAAGTGGAAAAAGAAAAAGGATATAGGATTCCTTATCCCTTTCCTTATGATTCAGACTTAGACAATGAAGAAAAAGATGAAAGAGCATCAGAAGAACAAGAGGGCCAAGATTCGCTGCCTGATTATGAGTGCACTGATGAAGAATACTACAATACAGTAAACATGATGGAGAAATGAGTAGTGGCTGACACATCAAGACAAAAGACTTTTATTTTGTTAAAATTAGTGTGCTCACATGATAGAGAAAAGAACGGTGACCAACACATCACGACAAAATACTTTTCTTTTGTTAAAATTAGTGTGTTTTTCTTTTTGTTGCCGACGCATGAAAACAAAGAACTTTACTTTTGCTAAAGTAAAGCTTGATTCCTCTTGTCGCCCACTTTCTCTTAGCTGTGTTTAATTCATGATTGAAGTCCGAGTGCTATATAAGGAGCTTCAAGCTTCCGAGAGAAGACATCGAAAAACCTTGGAACAAAAGTTGGCAACACTCTCAACCTTCCTCTCGAAGTCAGAAAGCCAGAATAGTAGTGTGTGTAAACAGTGTCTCTAGTATAAGATTGTGAGTGTAAGTATTGTGTGAAGATTTCAGTCTATAATCATTCGGTTTAATGTGTTTTTATTACAAGTATCTTATGCTTATAATTATAATTATGAGTAGGTAAACAGCTTATACCCAAGAGCGAGGCTCTAGGTTCTGTATTTGTAGTTATGTTATGTTAAATAAGTTCTAGCGTGTGCCCATAATTCCGTCACAAAAATATTTTTGTTTTAGAATTATTTTACTTTAAGTTGTTAATTTAAATTTTGTATTTAAGATATTTTTGCACACTATGAATCTTTCAATTTAAGACAGTAGTGATAGCGGAGTATAGTAACAATTCAGACAAGAAGTCGTTAGGTGAAGTTTTGACATGTTGAAGGCTAGTTCTTAAATTAAAAGGTTAATTTGTTTTAGGTTGTAAAATATCCTAAATACAAAAAAAAATTACAAATTTACCCCTAACAGGTATGTCATTAATACTAAAAGAAGAGTCTGGATACTATATTATGCACTTTGTAAATTTAAGTACTACATTTACAATCCTTTAAGAATTCAGACACTGTTGGTGCTAAAAACTCTACAGTATGTATGACTTTCACATATATAGGAGTTTTGTGTGATTCCCAATCTGATTTAGTCTAATGTTCCACAGGCTTAAACAAAATGCAATAGTATATTTGAGAAGCCTTCTTTATATAAGGTTAACCACAAAATAAGAAAATGTTCATTCAACTTCTGTTGTTGTTTACCGCGAGAGCACACCAAACTTAAAACCTTGCCTTGTCCGTCGGCGTCGTCGGACGGGCCCTAGAAGACCTGAGGTGTCAGATAGGAAAGCCTAACCGAAAGGAGGGTTGTGGTTTTCATCTGTCGGCCGATTAGGATGTAGGTATGCCCGGTTTTGAGGCGAGTTTGGTCACCTCAAACTCGAGATTGATCATGCAGCTCTGACCTTTGGTGGGCTTTATAGAATTTGGGCCTTAGCAGCTTTGGCCCAATCCTATGTTTACTATTTTTTATTTGTTTGTTTTATTTTTCTATTTTACAAAATTTCCTTGCTTTGTAAGGAGTCATAGGTGTTTAGCTTTAGCTATCTATGCAATTTCCGTACTTTTGAAAGTAGCCGTATCTAGCTTTGCTATCTACGCAAATTCCTTAAAATTATCAATGAAAGTGTTATGCTTTTTCTGAGAGAGAATGTTCAATCATTATCCTCCTGCCAAAAAAAGGTTATCATTCCATGATCACAATTAGGGTTTAAATGCCTCTTAAGGGTTAATCTATTCAGATGAAGAGATTCCGACAAAAACTGTAATAAAACGACTAATACAATGTTTAAGCCAATCGATTTTTCACATGCAAAACCCTGAAAATGTGACTTGGAAATCAAGTCTTATCCATAGCTGCATTCGTTTTATACTTGCGCTTCAGAAATAGTAACTTCAGTTTTTAGAAATGTTTTAAAACTCGGTCTAGTCGGCCGGTCATCGAGACGATTTGATGTAGGCAAAAAATCAAGAAAAAATCGAGTTAATCAGGGGAAAATTGGGCTAGTCGGGAAAAAATCGGCCTAGTCAGCCCAGTCAGCTCAACTCAGATTAGATCAAAAATAAGAAGAAGAAAAAAACGACGTCGTTTAATTCATTTGATTCGATCAAAACTCAAAACCTAATTCGAGTTTAATATTGTAATGTTTTATTGACTATTTTTATTATTTTGAACATTATATTACCTTTTACTAGAAAATATATTTACTTGTATGTTTTAAAAATAAAAATAAATCCAAAATTTAAAAATCGAGTACTCCGCCGACTACTCCTCTACTCGGTAGTCCCCGACCGGCTGACCGACTAATGACTAACGACTTTTAAAACCTTGGTTTTTAGAACGTAACTTCATACAATCTTCATTTTCAACGTGCCACATGTCCACAAACTCCGTTAAACATCCTCTACGGTTTTAAGATTTCTCCAATTTCAAACGAAAGAAAAGCCAACTTTTAGAGCTACTAAAAGCTCGAATACAAGGAATAAAGTAACAATGATGCTCATTTACAGTCCAAGTGACGGTATAATGACAAATTAGGTAGAGTATTCAGTATTTATTTTATCTCAAACGATCATTAATGGGATCTCTATAAATCCTTGAGCCTGTTCTTGGTTTTTTTACTCAATGAATGGTTTCTTACTAGCTTGAGTTTCTTCAACAGAATTGTTGTCTTCATGTCATAAGACATCATCATTGTAATTTTCTTCTATAATCAGTTCTTAAAGTGGTTCTTCCAAACGCCATTGTTGAGTTAAGCTAAAAGAACAATAGAGCTTTGATTTAGGGGAGTGAACATGTTACAGTCCACACTTCATCTTCCTTTTTTAGTTAAAGTTTTCACAAGAAAACCAAACACATGCGAGTGCAAACAAAACTATAGTTACCATAAGAGGCAAAAAATGAGTGAGAATTGTAAAATGGGGAGTGCAAATTTCAATCCCCTTGTTTTATGATTTGTACATACTTTGATGAATTGCATGCAGGATATAAACTCATTTGTATGGAGCAGTAGATATGAACTCATTTGTCTACTGGATTCTATAGGGGATTTGTACGGAGCAGTAGATATGAACTCATTTGCCCAATACTGTGTTAGGTTTAACCCAAGATCACCCAATTCACATCAGCAGACATAGCTTTATAAACAAAGCTTAATTACTTTTAAGTAACTAATGTATGAATGACACTAGACTAGCATTATCTCTGTGATTGGCCTGAACATCTATATCTGATTTCTCAATACAAGGAATTATATAGAAGTTTACATGTAAAGATCCATAAGTGATTGGTGAATAATGACACTAGAATTAACAATATATATGTATATATAAAGTCCGGATCTAGAGCGCACCGTGCATACTTTGTTAAAGTGTGGACGGCCACGTATCGCCATCTCCGTGTAGCGAGAAGAGAAAGCGAGACGAAGTAGACGGCGCAGATGACTACACGCGGACCGTGTGCACTTTAACAAAGTGCGGACGTGCGCTTCAGATCCGGCCTGTATATATATATACGGATTGAACTATGAATGCTAACCTTATTCTTGCAGTGACACTTTCTCGTCAAATTTGCAATTTGAAGGCTTCAAATACCGTCTATTTTTGAAGCTCCCTTCTATATCACTCATGAATACAACTCTGCACTCAAATGAAGCATATATGAAGAAACCGAACCACTTGAAGTTACAGCGTCCCCCGAACCTTTGTATGGAAGTTCTACCAATGCACAAGTCTGCACTGTTTAATCCGTGGTAACCACACCCAGCAGCTACCGTCTTCATCATTATTGAATCAAAGAATTATGGTAATGGCACATCCAGTGTCATTGAATACCGACTGATTCAGCAGAAAAAGTCATCGTTTCCAAAATTGAATCAGATTCACTGTCTAAAGATGTTTCCATCCTAAAAGATCTGCAACTGAAGTAGAAAACCGCATTCATCATAGAGTCGGTAAGTACTACAAATGAATACATGACCACCAAAAGAGGTCCTTCCCATATGCGAGAAGACCCATCACCATAGCTCAGCGTCTTCACTCTGTGCTCAAATAAGCCCTCAACAAAAGCCATTCCAATTGTGGATCCAAGAAATATGAGTAGACCAACCTGAGTCTGGCCCCTGATTAAAGCTCCAGACTTAACCAATGCCTCTGGTCCCGAGACATCCTCCAAAACACATATCACCAATGCGATGTTGCAAATAATTATAGCATTAGCAAAAACAACCGAGAAGATGAGCCCAACCACCATAGCAGCATATATGATAAGCTGAGGCGACAACCCAAATACAGAACATGTATTGCACACTGCGAGAAGAACAATCAAAAACAAGGCAAGGCAACCAACCACCACCATACACATCCACACAAAAGTAGAAACAAGCCGCCTCCATATCTTGCACATGACCAAGTAAAACTTGGACGCATCAAACTTCTTATGAGAATAACTCCAATACACAGAGTAGACAAGCGCGGCTTTGGACAACAATGACAATGTGACGTACAAAGGAAAGCACACAGCGGACGAGATAGCCATCTCGGCAAGCTTCTGGCAAGAGTGACTGACGAAAGGCCTCAAGGGGAGTCCACTGGACTTAGCAATTAGTAACATCCTTACAGTTAGCCTCTTTACTAGTGAGTGATCAACTAGCATATTCGACAAAAGCGTGGCGGCAGACACCGGGCAAATGAGCAAGATGGCAATTGCCAAGAATCCCCAAGAATTAAAGCGGAGAATCCGAACTGTTTCCCTCAAGATTTCTAGGGCGTTCATTGAGTGAAATCTATGATGATTGTGACCAGATGGCTCAGCTTCTGACTCCGACATTGGGGAATGGGTTTTGGATCCTTGATCTAATCTCAATTTCGGGGAGCTTTCACTATAGGTCTCCATTTTTTCTATTTTTGCTTAATCTTTCAACAAAGAATAACAGCCCTAAATATACATAAGAAATGAAACAAGATCTGATCGGATATAGATTTAGTTTACATGAACAATCGAGATAAAGTACATTTGCCAAGAGAATCAGATCCGCGTAGCCATGCGGTAGAGTACCTGGAAAGCTGGGACCCACAATGGCGGCGGCGATATGATTCAGGAGGCGGAGGAGCTGGGACGACGCCGTTTTGTGGAGGAGGAGGGAGCTGTGATTTGGGAAAGGGTGACGCGTTCGTGGGTGAGTCTGCGCGTCGGTGTGTTTAACATGGTGTGCCTTTTATGAGCTGCTCCTTACTACCTGACGTCGTGATACGGTGACGTTTTGGTGTTATCAAAGCCAAAGCATTTCTCCAAAACAGAAGTTTCTGATATTTCTACCTCTACATGTTGGCCCAATTGGACACGCTCTCTAGAAATATAGGTGACAAGAACACAAAACAGCGTTTGAGGGTTGCTTAGGTGATTAAGAAAATAATAAAATTTAGTACTAATTATGAGACTTTAATACCTATTTTCATAAAAAGATTTTCTTAATATCCATTTCAATTTTTTAATGTAATTACTTTATTACCCTTAAACTAACTAATTATCCTCTCGATCTATTTTCTTTTTTTCTTGCTCTATGTCTCTCTTTTATCCAATCCTGTTTCTCTCTCTCTCATACTCACCGAAATACGCCAATTTGGCGGTCATTGCCTCAAATTTCTTCTCAGAAATCGATTGGCGATCCTCACCTCTCATTCTGGTATCCTCCTTCATCAAGATTCTGACGTTGACAAGCTGGATCTCATGTGCCGCCGACTCTCTCTCTCGTCGTCTCGTCGAGTCACCTTCTAAGTTTAGATCTAGACCCTCTCTCTTCTAGCTACAGCAGATATGTCAACGCCTTTCTTGTTCCTTTTCTGTTTCGAGCTTCAATCTTCAAGCTCTGAACTCCAAGCCGACGCATTCTTGACGACACCTCTCTTTCTCTCTCTGTCTATCTATTTCTCTCTCTCTCCTGGACGACGCCGATGCAGATTTCACTACCTCAATGTCGAACACTATCCTATGTCTGTAGCCTCCACCGTCTCCGACGAACTCATCCTCGCCTCCACCATCTCTGACGAGCTCATCCTCGCCTCATCCCCGCCTGTCGCTGCAACACTATGAGTCTAAATAGCAGCGCCAAATCCAGATCTGGTCATGTCATCTACACACCGATGCTAGGAAACATCGATACGAGACGAGCTCACAGAGATCCGTCATTCACCGCTGTCCTCAATCAGTACTTGTATTTGATTAAATACTAAGTTTATTATACTTGGATTTGGAGTATAGTGGGGTTAGTATACTTGAATTTGGAGTATGATGGGGTTAGTATAATTGGATTTGAAGTATACTGAGGTTAATAGACTTGAATTTGATAAATACTAGGGTTGTAGATATGGTTTTGGAGTATACTAGAGTTAATAAACTTAGTTTTGATGTATACTAGGGTTACTAGACTTGGTTTTGAAATATATTGAAGTGTTCAAGGCTTCCGATCCAATTTTTAAGTTTTGGAAACTTTGATTTTCAGTTTAGGACGGAGGCTGTGGCGGTGGTTTGGGAAAGTTTCAAGTGGAGTGGGGTTAGTCATAGGACAAAAATTCTCTCTCATGTTGTGATCTACAAGTTTGTAATTGGAAGTTTGCTCCAATTTTGGAGAGGCAGGGTGGCGTGTGGGGACCCACTCGCCACCGTATGTGGTGGTGCGTGAGGGGGGGCACGTCTGGGCAGTTGGGTAGTTCTAGTTAGCTATTTTGCTATTTCTGCTATTGTTGGTTGTATGAGTTGGAGGTTGTGAGAGGACGACTACCGCCAGCTGTGGCCACTATGGTGGAGGTCGTGGTGGTGGCTAGGGCTGCTGTGTGCAACTGGTTGTTATAGTGTTGTTGTTGTTGTTAGGTTGTTGGTTTTGTAAAGTGTTTTATTGTATGGTTGATCCAAATATTTAAGTTGGGTTACGATTTATTCGTCCAGTTCCTTTTGTGCAACCTTATTTAGCTTCCGGACTTTGATAAGTGTGAATTTGGTGGTGGAGGAACTGACGACTATGGGTGGTCGTTGGGGAAGGTCGTTCTCCGGATTGAACGAACCTTCGGGTTGAGAGGTGGTTGAGGGGTAAATTAGAATTTCGAGTCGATCACTATTAATAACAATGATTTTCTTGTTCAAGTGATTGTGGTGTTTAAAAACTGTGAGCTCGTCTTAGTTTTGTGAAGATGCAGCGGGTTTTTTGGAGGTGAGTAAAATCTCACAAGGTTGCTTGAGACCAAATTCAATTATGTTCACATAAATGCTTGGCTTAATTCTTAAAGAAAATATAATTCCCTTGTTTTAAACAAATGAGCTTGATCAACAACGGCTCACTGGTAAGTTAAAATAAATATTTTCGAGACATTTGTGATCAAATAAATTCATCATCTCCCAAATTATCCTTCAAGCCGTTAGACTTCTTCGCAAATCCGGGAGGTGTTGTCGGTACTTTTGTATTGGTTAATGGCTCTTTTATTGCATCACTATCATTAAGAGCGACCTTGTTGTCAAAATGTTTTCCACTTCGCAAAGTTGTGATGGCCATGGCTTGGTTAACTCTTGGGTTCTTCTTGGACGTGGAAGGCAACTTACCTTGCTTCATTTCTCTCATCTCATTAGCCAATTGCCCCACTTGTACTTCAAGATTGTGTAAACCTTGGGTAGTCGATGCCACCTCATTTCGAGAACTTTGAATAAGCTCTTTTTTATTTGCCAAAAACTTGGCAAGCATCTCTTCAAGACTAGACTTAAGAGCTTCCACTTGAGGAGGTTGAATAATTGGTTGTACTTGAGGGTGGAGGGCTTGAAAGGGTGGCCTTGCTTGATAAGGTGGCTTAGGATAAGTATTAAAACCAAAATTGCCACCACTTGCACCCTTGTTTCCTTGAAATCCTTGGCTTCCACTAGTATCACCATAGTTGCCGCCAACTTGATTGTAATTCACTATTTGGTTTACTCCTTGGTTGCCAACCCATGAAAAGTTAGGGTGGTTTCTCCATCGGCATTATACGTATTGGAGTATGGGTCATTCTTTGATCTAGAATAGGCCATTTGCTTGCATTCTTCTATGATTTCCGTGTAGCAATCTCCATGAAGGCAAGATAGAGTGTCATGCTCCTTGAACTTCATTTACTTGCTCGCACCCTTTCTTGCCGCATCATTAATTCAAATTTCTTGCACAAGTTTTCCTCCATCTTCTTGAATTCCTGAGCCACATCAATACTTGGAGTTCGAAATTCATACATGCCACCGGTGTTTGGTTGAGTCACCTCCTTTAAAGACATGTGGGAAGGAGGATTTTGGCCTTGTGGATTATTGTCCCACAATTGAGACCCTCTGCAAGCTTCTCCAACACTTCGTAAGCATCTTCCGCTAGCAAATCCATAAAATCACCACCGCTTGCACTATCCACTTTTCTTCTCGTCTCAGATGTCAAGCCTTGATAGAACAAGTTCATTAGCATATCTTGGGATTGTCATGATTTGGACAACCATCTTCTAGATCCTTAAATCTTTCCCACATATCATAGAAGAGTTCATCTTGTTCTTCTCGGAAAGTCATAAGCTTGGTTCTTCTCTCATTGGCCTTGCCCGGAGGGAAATACATTGTAATTAACTTCTTTTGCATCTCCTCCCAAGTATGAATACTATTTGAAGGCAACTTGTTGAGCTACATTTTTGTCTTATCTTTTAAGGATCAAGGGAACAACCGAAGCTTCAATGCATCCTCCAACATTCCATTAAGCTTGATGTTTGCACAAGCTTCCTCGAACTCAAGCAAATGATGGTAAGGGTCATTATTAGGCAACCCAAAGAAAATGGGAAATGTTTGTAAAAAGCTTGGCTTGTTCTCCAAAGACGATCCACATGGGGGAAGCACAATATATCTCGAGTGCGTGGATAATTGAAGAAAGAGAACATTCCCTTATTGGTCTTCTATCTCCCATTTCCGCCCTAGGATCACCGTCCATCATTATCTTATATCTTCTTGGACCAAGATGAGGGTCTAATCTCCATGCTTCTTTGTCGAGATTGAACAACCTCTCTAAGGTGGCAAAATCGCTAACATCTAACTCCGGGCTCCCTAAATACTCACTTGGACCACTTGAATCTTCCTCGGATAATTGAACCAACAGATTAGTATACAAAGTTCATGAAGAAGCCTTGAGATTATCTACAATCTTTTTGGGTGTTTCTTGATTTTCGGGCTCCATAATGGAATGCAACCCATTTCCAAGTTTCGGAGACAAGAACATGTACACCTAAGGATCATGCAAAACAAAGAATAAGTAACTAGAAATGAGACAAAAGGCAAGATATATCCAAAAATTGAAAATTCCTACAATATGTATTATTATATATATATATATATTATTGTTTTAGTTATTTCTAAGGAATTAGGAACCGACCAAACTTGTAAGTAGACTGACAAATAGGATATAGATTTCTAGATTGGCAGAGTTTCAACTCAAGCGTAACGAAATTGGCATAATTCCAATTTTAAGTTTAGCGTAGCTCCAAACTATGCGCAACCTTAGCGTAGTTCCGAAATAAGTTCGGCGTAGTTCTGAATTACGCGCTAGTTCAACTCTCTTCCATTCGGTAACTCTTTTCAAAGTAAGACAAGGTAAGAGTCGGTACGGCTTTGGTAGAGCGAGGCTCACTTAGCACATGACACAACACCCAGGATAAATATCCCTAACCTCTTGTCTAGACATCGTACCTCTACTAAGGTGCACCTAGTGACGAAGAGAGATGAACCAATATGTTACGGAAATCTATATCCAATACACCTAGCGAGCGAAAAGGAAGACGAATCTGATCCTTGGGTGTTGTCTAACACTCAACCTTTTAAGAAGAGTGACTAAACTCGATGGTACTTTAACACCCCGTACCCTAGAAGTTACCTTTTCATAGTGGTTTACGAGTTACCGAGAGTTTTTAACTGCGACCGGTGAATTATAAGTTATCGCTTGAGTTTATTTTTGAGTTTTTCTAAACTCTTCAAATTCTTCAATTAATGACTCGATGTTGTAGTACGTGTCAACACGAGTCTCCCCGGTATTTTCGAAATATTTTTCAGAACTTTCGTTAATTTTCTACTAATTTCCAAATTTATGGTAATTTTCAATTACCATTCCGATAAATAGTTTTTACCATTTAATCATTTACTTTTTATACTTCTTTAAATCTAGGCCGTTTGATTAATTAGGGTTTCAATATCAACCGTTGGTTAAGTTTAAAAACTAAGAGAGGGGTTGACTTCGGTAAAAGACCAAAGTCGGGTGCTGACCCGGGTCTTTCTCTATATCTCTCCTTCTCCGCCGCAGCGGCGCCTCTGATCAAATCCTCGGCCGTGCGTCTGCCGCTCGTCCCATACCTAAAATATTTTTTTCCTTTTTCTCTACAAATCCTAGTCTTTAAATTGCACAGTCGTTCATTATTGGAGGAGAGAGAAATCGATGAACATCAGCGACGGCGGTGGCTGCGACTCAATGGGATTCTGGTCAAGCCACCACTACCGACATCGTTGAGGTTCCTCGACACCTCTTCTCTCCTCTCTGATGTCGCCCTGTTTGACTTGGAGTCAAGGCTAGAAGCAGGGGGCTGGGAGTATTACTGGTGCTGCTATGTTGAAGGAGATCCAAACTTGGAATCCAGCAAGGGAGCTACTGTCGGTGAGGGAGATGTTTTTGGTGTGAAGCTGCGCTTGGGCTTGGAAGAAGCTCAGTTTCCGGCAAGGCTACCTGGAACTCTCCCTAGATCAAGACTCGTAGGAAGCAGAAGGTAAAAAAAACGTCATCCTTAGCTACTGAGTAGGGTTGTATTAATGGTTTGGAAGCCTTGTGAACCGTGATGTATCAGTTATTGCATTATATCATTATTATATGACTTCTTCCCTGTAAATTAAAACATGCATCTCATGCATAAGGCACGGTTCCTCAAATAGCTTCTTCCCATCTTATTTCAATAGGAAGGTGGGTTGTTCCCCTTCCGTAAGCCCCTATGTTATGTCAGCTGAAATCGTTGTTATATTGATTAAATTTCGAATGCATTGTTTTATGGTCATAGTTTTGAGGACGGTCGAGGAACCGTGCCTTATGCATGAGATGTATGTTTTAATTTACGGGGGAGGAGTCATATAATAATGACCTTTCGGAGGCTACTAAGTAATGAACGACCCTTCATGACAGAGAGATTCCACCATGACAATGAGCCTCTCAGGCTAGGGTCGGAGCCAAATAAGGCTACTATTGTCCCGCTTCACTTCTAAAGTGGGGGACCCGTATGGCTAGCTAGCAATGAAACTATTTTGTGTTGAATGTCCGGTCTAAATACGTAATTTAGACGGTCAAATAACTGTTTTCTTGCGTTTAAGGGTTTGACTTACCAGATTGAACAACTCCATACCTATTTTTCAAATTTACCTTTGATATGAAAAGATGTTCAAGGCAGACCTCCAATTCGTTGGTCTTCACCCAATTGAAAAACACAGTAGCACCCAAATACAAGTTCACTTCTAGTACCAAGATTTCTCCTTGTCCTTCCTTCACAAAAATAGTAACTACTCAACCCCAAAACCAACATCAAAGCTCATAAACATATCATCATTTCTTCCTTACCTTAATATTGATTTGATCATAACAAATACAGTTTGTAATTGGTATTCTGACAGACCCGCCCTGGATTTCACCCCATAATCCGGGGTAAATTCTGCAGGGACCACCTCCAAAAAGATTCTACCGAAATTTCGGCATAACCTCTTTTAAAAATGGACAACCCTACCTGCAAACTGAAAGATACTTCAACAAAACATCATCCACCTTTAAACTCCAGGTGCCATCCTGCTCCCCCATTATCTCATACACACAACTCAAACCACAACATTAACTATAAACATCTCATCATAACTAAATGACGTAACATTCTAATCTGGAGCTACAAGAAATAACGAAACATAGATAAGGGAATTCTAATTCCGAAAACGAGAGAGGATCTCGTAACGAACTCGTATATGTCTAACGTTTTTAAACCTAAATTTCTTTTTAATTATTTGTGACTGCACCCAATCTTCATCAGGCTGCCTACGTACCCTAAATAAGGGATCAAGCCACTTGTAGTTCAGCAATGTGCCACTAACCTCCTATCAAAAAAGTACCCTTTTTAAATCTCTAAACTTGGTCAACCATCAAACCAACTCAAGAGTTGGTCCGTGAACATTTATAGTCATACGTGACTAATTCTATGATTAGTTTCACTAAATACAAACTAATTCAAATCCGACCGTGCCACAACGTTTACTTCACTCTCAACTCGTCACATGATATCATTATAAAATATTCTAAAATTACTATGCACACCCATAGTAATAGGTCGGACCATTCCATAACCAAACCGTACTTACGGTTATCAATCTCATTCGATAATCAGACTACTACCATAAAAACTCCTTATATACTTATCATGAATGATATTGTCAACACAACAACAATATAACCACAAAAATCTCTAAAACATAAACAACCGCTAACACACAATTAATCCATCGTTCGGGAATTAATCAACAAACTCCCTAATACTTTAGATTTAACATAAATATCATGCAACTCATCGAACATGAATTTTCCCTTTTGAGCACCTATATAGCGGACTCACTTTAACCATAGTAAATCCCTCAGATTTACTATGGACACCCATTTCGGCTAAAAAACATTACCGGATTCAAACATAAAACCTTTAATATTAAATCAAAGCTCAATTCACACTTCAACGACTAACTAATAGGAATGCTTCAATTCCTGGATTATAATTCAATTGCCTAATTATAATTTATTAACCGTTAAAATCATTTAATTTCAGAAAATCCATAACCTAATCAATATTACTCTAAAAATTACAAACTTTGCACCATTAGACTCCCCTCAATACTAGCAATTAAAAATTATGAAAAACTGTCCAAACAACGGCAGCGCCACCGCTAGTTCCGCCGGCGGCGGCGGCCGACGGTCAAAAATCCGGCCACCTCCGATTGCCACCAAATTTTACCAGAATCTTCCTCACAACATTCCGAGCAACTTTCTAGTTCAGCTCAAAGACCAACTCCTAGTCTAACTAGGTCAATCGAGCAAAAATCTCAAATTTCAAACCTTAAAAACTTCAAATCTTCGATTCTCCCTCCTCACTCCAAATCGAGCTACCAAATTTTAAGGGAATATTATACTAATCAAGTCCAACAAAACCATACAAAGAACTCACTAAGTGGTGGCCTGAAGAGGGAGAAAATCCGGCAACTACTCCGCTGCACAGTAGCATTTTCATGGCATCATATCTCCTCCACGACGGCGCTAGAGGGGCTGCCACCACCCAAGACTTGTAGGTGGGTGTATGAGCTTCACACCCATACCCAGATTCTGACCTAACTCGGCCGGACGGCGGAGAACGAGCAGCGCAAAGTCGGGGACCCGAAATAGGTTGATCGGACCGAAACAGTAGAAAATTCTGACTTTCTACTTCTTACTGTTACCTCAACGGTAAAACTTATATTTATAGACCACACAGTAACTTTACGTTTTCACTTATAACTTTCACATACGAACTCTGATTAAAACGCATAGCATATCTACGGGTTCGTATGAACATCCTCTATAACTTTCCCGGAGTAAGTTTTCTCAAATGGTTGACTTTATGAAAAGTTAACTTTACGGTAAAACGATTAACAGAAATAGTAACCGTAACTTTTCTATAAACTTTATAAAACCACAAAAAATAGCTCATCGCTCAGGAAAATAGTCCGTGCATACTAGTGAGCTCGTATTGTCGCATACTACTACTTCGGAAATTTAAATCCTTCATTTACCACTTTCAGAAAAACTCAAAAATAAACTCGATTAACCGTTAATTAAACCTTCGAGCGTGAGTAAAGAAAATTTGGGGTAACTCGTAACCCGAAACAGTAACCTTTTAGGTTCGGGGTGTTACAATCTTCCCCCTAAAAGGAATTTCATCCTTGAAAAATTTCACGATTTATTAAACGGTCAATATCAATACATCTACGAAATGACAATTTCAAACCTCGTTGTCAATACGCGATGATGACAACCCGACAAGGTTTATGGACGACTAACATCCATTCTTTATCTCACTACATGAACAAACTCTAGGATCGTTTAGGCATACTTACCTGCCCAAATAAGAAATCAAGTCCCTTTAGACTTACCGACTCAATTAGAAAGGAGTCACATCGTAGTCAATATTTCACATTCTTCGACGACCAATAAAAACATAAGTGTATCACTCTATCAATGAAACAATCGTAACCAATAAACGACTCACTATCACAAGGAAATCACATCCTCGTAAAGATCAATGTACACCAAACAAGCTGCATACCTCAACTTTTCACACCTCAAATAATGACGAAAATCACATTGGCTCTCTATAGTCAAACTTAATCTTCAAACTCATTGACTAATAACACCATAGAAAGTATCTCAAACGATCCATGTTTATCACAATACACTAACTGACATATTTACAACGCTAACACCCAAAGAAAAGATAATCATCTTTGTATCACTACTCAAGACACCTTAATCAATTTCACTTAATCCGCACTATCGGTGAATTCTTCACCAACTATACTTAATTACTTTAACCTTTCCCTTCCTACTCTTCTCTCCCAAGAGTTGAAATTTTCCTACAAGATCTCCTATAGCACTTTCATAACTCCATACTAAACCACTCTAACCACCTTTAGGACATGACTCAAATCTTTCAATTATTAAAAATTACACAAGATGTCCATCCTGGCATCTTAATCATAGCTCAAACAACCCTTTAAATAAACGAGTTCTCATCTCGTAACTCAACTCACAATCACAAGCTATCCACAAAGAATACATACGGAACCGTGCACATACTTACCCTTTCCACACGAAAAAAATATAAAGGTACTCTAAGAGTTTATACTAAATAGCTGAACTAAATTGATCCATGCTCCTATTTCCAAAGACACTACTCCTATCCGAGTAATGATATCGTCTCCTAAAATAATTAACAGAAATTATTTACGCATGCCAGAAATAAATGACAATGCCCTTGAGGAATAACAAAGTAACAGAAAAAGAAATATTCCATAGCTCGTGCCCCGCTCACCTTGTGGTGAGGGCCACTATATCCGTATTTTCCGCAGTACAAATCTCACGATACACTTCCAGCACTATCTTTTTATAACTATAATTCTCGTGCTACCTCCCACACTTTGTCGCATGCGCTATAATTCTCGCGCCTAGCTCATATTATCATAAGGGCCGCCATTCATTCTATAACCCATGACCAGCTCAAATCCGGATGAAGGTCTACATAACCAGCTCGAATCTAGAAGAAGATCTATAATCCATCCATATCCATGACCAACTCAAACCTGGATGAGGGTCTACATATCTATGGCCAGCTCCAATCAAGATGAAGGTCCACGTGACCAGCTCAAATCCAGATGAGGGTCTATATATCTGTCTAACGATATTAATAATATAATATACCCCTTAATGGTGAATACCCAACACCATTTCGAGCTTAATAAGGACTCTTCTCCAGTCTATAATTTAAAGCATCCCACATACTAAATATTATTTACAACAGACTAATCCGAAAATCGAATAAAATTCATGGGAAAGGTATAAACCCTCTTTCCCGGCCTCATACTCAAATAAAAGATATATACATCTCATACGATTATATTACCCCCACTGACTATACCCTAGACATCATAACTGGGCTCTGATACCAACCGACAGGACCCGCCCCGGTTTTCACCCTGTAATCCGGGGTAAATCCTGCGGGGACTACCTCCAAAGAAGATTCTTTCAAAATTTTGGCATAACCTCCTTTGAAAATAGATAACCCTACCTGCAAGCTGAAAGATACTTCAACAAAACATCATCCACTCTTAAACTCCGGGAGCCATCTTGCTCCCCATTATCTCATCCACACAACTCAAACCACAACATTAGCTATAAACATCTCATCATAACTAAATGACGTAACATTCTAATCTAGAGCTACAAGAAATAACAAAACATAGATAAGGGAATTCTAATTCCAAAAACGAGATAGAATCTCGTAACGAACTCGTATATGTGTTTAAACCTAAATTTCTTTTTATTTATTTGTGACTGCACTCAATCCGAGTCCTAAATAGGTTAAGCTTTTGCTCTTCCCATGCAGTTATTTTACACATGCGGATGATCGAATCAGTGACCTCCTTACTACCAGGAGTATTACTCTAATATTCGCCCAACATGATGAACGCAGCCTCTTCCACTAGACCAAACACACATGAGTTAAATCCACTGTGTGTGTCCATGATTAATTTTCTTTTCAAGTCCATCTCTGTCAGACTTCATAAGAGTCGGCCAATAGAACTTTGTTTTCATAAGAGTCAATTGTTCAACGATCGAACCAGCTGTAAGCAGGATTTTTTTGTATGCTCCTATCTCTCATCATTTGTCTAATTATGGCAGATCCTTCCCACTCATTGACGCCTGCAAGAGCATTAGAAAGCTGTACATAAGCACCTGAATTGTCAGGATCAAGCAAAATGATTCGCTCTGCCATTTTCTTCGCAAGATCCTTGTGTCCATGAGACACACAGCCCCTCAAGACTGATGACAGAATACTGGCATCTAATTTAAAGGGCATTGCTTCGACTAGACTAATTGCTTCCTCAAGGCAACCAGCTCGGGAAAAAAGATCAATCGTGCAAGAATAGTGTTCAATATACTGCTCAATATGATAGTCCTGTTTCATCTTATAAAACCATTTCCTTCCCTCTTCGACCAACCCACAATGATCACAGGCAGACAAAACCCCTGTAAATGTAATTTCATTGGGTTTCACACCAGCAAGCCTCATTTTGTTGAAAAGATCCAGTGCTTCACTTCCATGACCATTTGTTGCATATCCAATTAGCATAGAATTCCAAGGGACTTCATTAGACTTCATCATCCTATCAAACAACTTTCGTGCATTTTTAACAAGGCCACACTTACAATAGAAATCAATAAGTGAGTTGGAAACAATTTCATCTTCATCAAGCCCAATGATGGTAGCTCTGGCAAAAACCTGTTCTCCATATTCAAGTGAAGAAATACTTGCACATGAACTTAGCACACTAGCCAGGCTAAACTTGTCCATTCTCAAGTCCAGCACATTGATTTGTCTGAAAAGATCCAATGCTTCAATTGGACAGCCATTTTTACTAAAGCCCACCATCATGGAATTCCATGATATTAAGCTTTTACTTGGCATTGCCATAAAAATCTGTTTTGCATCTTCAATTCTACCACAATTGGAATACACAGTGATCATCAAGTTGAGCAATATTGTGTCAAAGACTTTGAGCTCACTAAACAATCTGCAAGCATCATCAGGGCTTCCACATTTGGAGTATGCATCAAGCATAGCAGTAGTAGCAATAACATTACCAAGCAACCCAAGTTTGCAAGCAAGTGTGTGCAATTGTTGAGCATGTTTAAGGATGCCTGAGATACTAATGGCACCTAAAACACTTGCAAGCGTAACAGAATTTCCATGAACACCATTAGTCAGCATTTCCTTGAAAAGAAGTAAAACTCCTCCAACGGTTTCATTACTTACGGCATATCCAGAAAGCAATGAATTCCATAACACAACATCTGGATTAGTTTTAGTATCAAAAACTCTTCTTGCATCGTTCATTTTACCACAGTTGGCAAAACCAGAAACCAATGCTGAGAGAGAGTAGTCATCCGGCTCGTTCATCAAATTCAAAACGTGACTTGCACTATCCAAATCACCACACTTGCCATAAAAATTAACCAAGGAACTCGCCAAAACGTTGTCAAATTCCACTCCATCAGTCACAATGCGCGCATGAATTTGCTTCCCGCAACCAAGCGCTTCCAACTCGGCACAAGCTCCAACAACCGTGGCGAATATAAACTTCTTTTCATGTGATACCTCCAATGGTTCTTCCAGACTCAAATCCTTGAAAAGCCTCAAAGCATCTCTAGACCGCCCGTGTTTCGCGGAGCCATTGATCATAGAATTCCAAACAAGCCAGTTTCTCCTAGGCATGTCATCAAACAAAGCGAGAGCAACCTCAAGCTTACCGGCTTTTACAAACCCCGAAACAACCAAGCTCCAGGTGAAATCATCCTTACGAGCCATGGAATGAAACAAGTTCAAAGCCCTCTCTTGGTCCCCTGACTTGATGTAACCTTCGAGTAACGTATTCCAAGAGAAGCCATTTCTGCGGGGCATTTCATCGAACAAGTGGAGGGCATCATCCATGGTACCACATTTCACGTACATCTGCAGAAGGCGGTTTCCGATTGAAACGGTGGAGTTCGTGAGACCCTTCTTGAGAAAAGTAAGGTGGAGCTGTTTTCCTAAGTGGAGTGAAAGGTGGGTGTTGCAGGAATGGAGTATGTTAACCAAAGAATGCAGTTCGAGATTCATTCCTTTTGACCCACAACTTATTTTGTATATTTTGTTGAAACAAGACAAACAACTCTCCTCCCTTGTGCTTCTTCAAACATTCGAGTTCATAAAGAAAAGCAGAAATTGAAGGGCACAGCACTTACTGCAGTGGTGGAGTCAGTCGAAAACTAGAAAAGTTTTTGCAAGCACTGTGTTTATGGACTGTGGAGAAAGCACGCAAGCGATAGAGACTAATATACAGTAGTTTATATTAGTGCGAGCCAATCATTTATATAAGTCTTGAGTTTTATCTACAAAATATCTCGGTACAATTAGGAATAATTCATCCACATATACGTTATATTTTAATTGTCTCTTTTCTGATGTGGGATCTCTCTCCCCAACACTCATCCTCACGTCCAACCTAACTTTTAGGTCTGCACGTGAAACTGATTAAGAAACTGAACCCGGACCCTATAGTTAACCGAAAGAACTCCAAACTCCGAAAGAACTCCAAACCAAACTCTGAAACAACTTCAACCAAACCAGAGCCATGACCTCTGAAAGAATGCATCCGGGCTCGTGGGAGAAGCAATTGGAGAGGGACCCGCTCTGATACCATGTCAAAATGCGAGCGACAAGCGTGACCTGTGAATCATCCTTGTACCGATACTATCTCAATTTAACCATCTTTAAGGTGTTGGGTTTTATCTATAAAAGGTCTCGATACAATTAGGAATGATTCACCCACATATATATATATATATATATATATGTATATTATATTTTAATTACCTCTTTTCTGATGTGAGATCTCCCTTCTCCAACAGTTTAATTGCAACCAGAGTTCCTAACTTTCTATTCATCTCTATCTCCACTACAATACAATAAAATGAGAAATTTTGGAAAATGATCGATTTTTTGCGTTCAAATTGATTAATAACTTTAGTTTTCAAAATAGTTAAACAATAATCGTTTAAAAAAAATATCTTGATTACCCTTGGTTAAAAATTAACATTGTGCGACCGCCGTTCTTCTTTCTATCTTTTCTCCTCCTTAATGCTCCGAAGCATGTTTCTCGTAGCATGAAACTTCATTTGATTAAGAACAATAAAAGCATAAAACATTGTTTATTGCATCAATAAAATCATCAGATATTCTTATTTCTTTTCAGTATTTTGTCAAATTCCATCCCTATTTCCATTTGTATAAAATTGATAGACGAAAAGAAATAAAATGAAGCAATTGTTATGTATTGAGTAAGCAAATCTAAAAGAAGGAATTCATACCATAATTAGGATTTATTGTTGTGTATTGATGATGACTCTTTTTTATTGTTGATTGAAAAAGCGGTTGTTGTATTTTATGATCAAGTTGCAAATGTTGATTATGTCAAGCTAAAATTTTTCCTTTTTTTTTTCCAGAGACAAAGCTAAAACTTGGTTATATTCTTTGGGGGCTAGATTTATAGGTTCTTGGGCTGAAATGACTGAAATATTTTTCAATGAATATTTTTCTAATCATAACACAATTGCTTTAAAGAGAAATTTTTTTACTTTTGCTCAAAGTGAAAAGGAACCATTGTATCATACATGGAAACGATTTAAGGAACTTTTGAGTTTATGTCCACACTATGGTTTTGAAAGTTGGCGCTTGGCCAGTTACTTTTATGGGAGACTTTTCCGTCGTGATCATCAGTTTATTGAGTCTATGTGTAATGGAGATTTCATAAAAAAGATCCTGATGAAGCCATAGCATTTTTGGATGAAATATCAATGAAAGCTCACCAATGGAATGACCCTTCTGTTTTTGAGAGCACTGATCGCTCTAGACCTTCTGCAAGTAAAAGAATTTATCAATTAAAAGAGGAAGATCATTGGAAAATAAAATATGAGTCTTTACTTGCTGGTTTAAATAAATCTCATGTGCCTCAAACTGCTTTATGTAATCAAGTTTGTGATTATTGTTATGAGATTGGTCACTTTGGTCAAAATTGTCCTTCTTTACAAGTTATGAATGAACCACAGCTGCATTGAGAAATTACCAGCGACCATATCCACCATATTCAGAGACTTAAAATCATGCAACAAGGTATAATCACCCAAATTTTCGTTGGAGGAATGATCCTCAACTCCAGGTAAGTGCCCCAAACTCTCAATTTTCAACACCTAATACATTCACCGCCAAGCCATCATTGAGTGACACTTTGCAAATATTCATGCAAGAGCAGCAAAAACAAAATCAAAGGTATGATGCAATGTTTGGATAATTAGTTGAGGAGAATAAGGAAATTAAGGGTCAAATATCTAAATTGACTAATTATTTAGCTTTTAATGAAAAATGGAGGTTTCCTTCCAGTACTGTACCAAATCCAAAACGTGTCAATTCAGTTGAAATATTTGAACATACTAACTCTATCATTCTTAAGAATGGAAGAATTATTGATAATGAACCTCTTGTGAAAGAGGTAGAAAAACCTAAGGATAAGAAAGAGTTGAATGAACCTAAGGAGACTGAAGTTGCTGAAAATTACCATGCGCCCCCATCATTTCCTAAAACTTTAATTCCTTTAAAGAAATGAATCAAAATTCTGAATAAATTTTAATGGAAAGAGTCAAATTAATATAATTGCATAAGTGATTTAGGTGGAACCCCAAACCTTAGCGTTACTCATAATCGAATTCTCTGTCAAATTAAACTTATCAATTATTTTCTATTTCAGTTTACAATCTTGTGTACTTTTTCATTGCTCTCGACAGGACCAACACTCGTAATTCGAGTCTATACTACTACGTGACTCCTGTTCTTTAGATTAGCAAGTAATTTTCCTCACCGCGTGAGAGAACGACAAAGGCGAGATGCACCACCCAATGGGTGGGCCTTCTTAGCGGACGAGTCGGGGACTTCCAGCACTCAGCGAGCGGCTAACACTCATTCGGAGAGCGACCAATGCTCACTCGACTAGTGATCAACGCTCACTCGACTAGTGATCAGCGCTCACTCAGCAAGCGGTTAGCACTCAACTAACAAGACAGTTATCTAAGCATTGACCTGGTAAAACATTGCAGCAAGAGTTATAAGGACATAATCGTGTCCTTCTAAGTGTATGAAAAAAGTAATTAAATCCGGTGAATAAGTGTAGTAAAATTTGTGATGGCTGGGAATATAAAACAAATCGAGAGGAAACTCGTGAAAAGTAAAGAAACATACCAAGACTCTGTACTACGTAGATTTTGCCCAGAATATCATCCATCTGAAGATCCAAATCAAGTATACAAGTATCCATTCCAATTTAAACCTTGTTAACTCAGCAAACAATTGATGAAACGTACCTTCGCCGTCTCATCTCCTCTCTATCATTATAGTCATCTCTAGCAAAAGATTTGAATACCCAGAACCTTTTTGCAGCCTTCAAAAAATTGATATTCAATCAACCACATCCAGCATACATATATTCCATCAACCCAGAATCAAAAGCCCAGATGCAAATGTAAAGATCAAGAACACAAAGAACTAGATTGAGTGAAGTAAATTCATTGAAGCAAATACATGGCTATATATAGCCTTACAGCAAAACAGAAAAACACCACTTCAGCACTATCTATGCCTTAGTGATAGCAACCAACTTGAATAATTCAAATCCAAACTAGCTGATCCTATAGACTAGGTCTTTATCCCTTATTCTTCGGACACAAGCAACAACTAAATCCAACAATCCCTCTCTTGAACTGATTGTCATGACATTCAGTTCACATCTGGTGCCGCACACACTCCCAATTCTTCACGAAGCTTTTTGAAAGTCCCGATCTTAAGAGGCTTTGTTATTAAATCTGCAAGCTGATCTTGTGAACCACAAAACATCATCTGAACAACACACTCCTTTGTAAGGTCACGAAGGAAGTGATAACGAACCCTCATGTGTTTGGTACGGCCATGGAAAACTGCATTCTTGGACAGTTTTATGGCTGAAGTGTTGTCACACATGATCAACGTACCTCCTGTCTGATCATGACTGATTTCCTCAAGGACTTTCCTCATCTAAACTGCCTGACAAGCATATGCTACTGCTGTAACAAATTCTGCTTCAGTAGATGACAATGTAACAATGGGTTGCTTTCTTGATGACCAAGCAACTGCACCTCCACTCATCATAAACACATACCCTGAAGTACTTTTTCTGTCTTCGACATCTCCTGCATAATCACTATCAGTGAAACCAACTAAATCACTTGCTCCATCTCTTTTGTAGAAAATATCATAGTCCACCGTCCCTTGCAGGTACCTTAAGATTCTTTTGGCAACTGCAAAGTGAAGCTGTGTAGGACTTCCCATATAGCGACTAATGAGGCATACCACAAACATAAGATCAGGCCGAGTTGCTATGAGATACATTAAGCTACCCACCATTTGTTTAAATAGTGTAGCATCCACCTTGGCACCATATTCATCACTGCAAATTTTCTGTCCTGGAACAATAGGATTTCTAACAGAATTGCTTTCTGCCATCCCAAACCTCTTTAAAACCTCAGTTGCATACTTCCTTTGGCATATAAAAATACCATCGGATCGTTGTAATACTTCTATTCCCAGAAAGAACTTCAATTCTCCTAAGTCAGTCATCTCAAACTCCCTCTTCATAGAACTCTTGAACTCATTCAACATCTCATCATTATTGCTTGTAAACATTAAATCATCAACATAAACACTCACAATCAGAATTTTACCTTCCTTCCTTTTGATGAAGAGTGTTTGTTCACTAGGACTGCACTTGAACCCTTCCTTTATAAAGTAGGACTCTATTCGACTAAACCAAGCTCTAGGTGCACTTGACTTCTGTGTAGTCAATTCCATGTTGTTGAGAGTGCCCCTTCACCACAAGTCTAGCTTTGCATTTACTGACCTCCCCTAGTTCGTTAAGTTTTGTTTTGTAGACCCACTTTACCCTAATCTTCTTACTTCCAGTAGGTAATGCCACCAAATTCCAGATCTGGTTTTTCTCTATGGACTCAATCTCTTCATTCATGGCCTGTCTCCACTTTGAACTTTGAACTGCCTCTTCAAAGGTTCCTGGATCCTCAGTGACCATCAGCGCCATATTTGCTTCCTCTTATTCTGATAATCCTTCGCCTGAGACATAATCAGCAGTCCATATGGGAGCTCCATGAATCCTGCCCTCCCTTACTACCAAGTTCTCTTCTCTGGCAGGTGCAACAACTTCAGTTTCATTGAGTTCTCTCTCAACTTCTTCTCCCTGAACATTTACATCTCCTGCAGCTTCTTCTCCTTCTATTTCCACTGATTCTTGTTCATCGATATCTCCCCATTCAAGCTCCATCAATTGCTTCTTTTCATAGTTGGTATTCCAATCACACATACGATCCTCTTCAAAAACCACATCACGACTGATGATGACTTTATCACCAGCTGGATCATACATTTTATATCCTTTAGACTTCTCACTGTAACCAAGGAGTACACAGCTCACACTCTTGTCATCTAGTTTAATCCTCCTAGCATCTGGAATGTGCACGTAACCTACACATCCAAACACTCTGAAATGATCGATGATGGCTTTTCCCCACTTTATGCTTCCTCTGGAGTCATGTTTTTTACCACTAGTGTAGGTGAGCGATTTAAAACATGAATGCACCATCGAGTTGCTTCCGGTCAGAATGACTTAGGGACATTCTTTTCTGAAAGCATAGCTCTTACCATGTTCATCACAGTTCGATTCTTACGTTCAGCCACTCCATTTTGTTGTGGGGTGTAAGCCGTGGTCAATTGTCTCTTCACTCCATGTTGCATGCAGAACTCATCAAACTCTGCAGAATTAAACTCTCCTCCTCTATCTGTTCTCAGACATTTGATAGACAAACCAATTTCCTTTTCCACAAGTATCTTGAAATGTTTAAAGTGATGAAATACTTCTGATTTTTCTAACAGAAAATAAACCCATGCATTTCTAGAAAAATCATCTATGAGGCACAATAGATACCTCTTCTTCCCTCGTGAAATTGGATTAATGGGACCACAGAGATCGGCATGAACCGACTGTAGTCTTTCTGTTGCTCTCCAACGACTTACTTTAGGAATAAGAGTTCTATGTTGTTTCCCCTTCATGCATGCATCACAGAGATTTCTCGACGGAGTAATCTGTGGCAAACCTTCCACCATATTTTTGGAATGCAGAGCGCATAATCCTTTGTAACTGAGGTGTCCATATCGATGATGCCATAGTTTGGACTGATCCATGGTGCTAGTTTGTAGGCATTTATCTTCTACAGCTGAGATAGATGGTTCAGCTAGCAAGATAAACATTCTATTTGCACTCATAACCGATTCCGCCATTTTTCCTTTCTGTGGAAAAACAGCTTACACACTCCATCCTGAAATAATACAGCTACTCCCTTTTCTTGAAGCTGCCCTACACTTAGCAGGTTGTTTTTCAACTCAGGTACACAGTACACATTACTAAAGGAGTAGGTAATCCCATCTAACATTAATTTCACTACTCCCTTACCAATGACCAACATCCTAGTATTATTTCCAAGTTTGACAGAATGAGAGAAGCTAGTATCCAAACTTGTAAACATACCAGGACTTCCACACATGTGATTTGAGCAACCTGAGTCGACAAACCAAGCATCTTTCCTTGTTGTTTCATGCAGCTCCACATACGCCATCAACATGAGGTCATCCTCCTCTTCTAACTCAGCATAGTTGGCCTCCTTTTGCCATGTAGGGCACTCATATTGAAAATGCCCTAAGTTGTGACACTTGTAGCATTCCACGGTTGCTTTGTTGAAATTTGTTCTCCCACGTCCACGTCCTCTGTCTCGGAAAAACAATGTTCTCCCTCTGCCTCTAGCTCCACCCCGATCCTCTATCTTCAGGACATGATCTTCACCTTCAGTGCTCATCCTCCGAAACTTCTGCTCATGAACTACCAGTGTACTTTGTAGTTCATCAACAGTCATGGTGTCAGTGTCCTTCGCTTCTTCTATGGACACAACTACATAGGTGAACCTCTCAGTTAGAGTTCGTAAAATCTTCTCCACAATCTTGGAATCTGTCATGACTTCTCCATTGCTCCTCATCTGGTTGGCGACAGACATAACTCTTGCAAAGTATTCTGTGACTGTCTCGTCATTTTTCATGACCAGAATCTCAAATTCTCTTCTCAAGGAGTTAAGAAGAGACTTCTTTACCTTGGTATTGCCTCCGAACTTCAGCTTCATGGAGTCCCAGACAATCTTGGCAGTGAGACGATCCAGGATTTGTTGGAAAACAGATCGATCGATAGCCTGGAAGAGGTAGTGCTTCACTGATGATCCTTGGTTCTTGCATCTTCAAGCTGTGCTAGCTGTGCATCAGTCAACCTTGTTCTATCATTCGGCTCATTAAAACCGTTCTCCACACAACTCCAAAAACCCTTTGCCCTAAGAAAATTCTCCATCAACTCACTCCAGTGGTCATAATGCCCATCGAAGTGAGGGATGTTGGTCAGGGTTTTATCTTCACTCATTCTCACAATGTTTAATCACTCGAAGACTGCAGCTTCTTTTCTGAATTCTCACTTTCACTCGTGTTTATACTTGCACACTCAATCAGGCCCCTGTTGGGGCTCTGATACCAAATGTAAAGATCAAGAACACAAAGAACTGGATTGAGTGAAGTAAATTCATTGAAGCAAATACATGGCTATATATAGCCTTACAGCAAAACAGAAAAACACCACTTCAACACTATCTATGCCTCAGTGATAGCAACCAACTTGAATAATTCAAATCCAAACTAGCTGATCCTATAGACTAGGTCTTTATCCCTTATTCTTCAGACACAAGCAACAACTAAATCCACAGCAAACTCTTTTTCTCTCTAAACCCATATCACGCAATCTCAAAAGAAAAACAAAACAAAAGTGATGAGACAGACGTAGTAGCGCTGTAGCGGGGTCGGTGTCGGCAACGATGACTTTGGAGGTAACCGAGATTGAGATGGAAACAATTCTGGCTTCTAGGTCTTACTGAATTCTGGGCATGTCGATCGTCAAATTCAAGAATCGAGCGACTGAGAGATCCTCTAATCCAAGTTCGATTTGGTTCTAATTCAGTCACTACCAGAGGTTAACCATCTCCTAAAGTCATCACCGAATTGTGGTCTGACTGCTTCATCGCCGCCAAGCCCACTGCACTTCTTCAGGTAGGGAGAGAAGTAATGGTGAATGAGATGAAATATGATTGTGCTATTGACGTGTTTACCCTTCGTTTATTTCTTAATGGTATCCCCGGTAACAAAGATGTTGACTGCGTGTATTTTTGTTCAGTCACGCGTATTAATTTATGTACTTATATTATAATTTTAGAAGTTTAATAATCTGAATTCTTAATGAAGCAAAATTGATGTAATTTTCTTAAAGTCAAGTAGAAAGAGGAGTGGATTTTTCTAGAAAAAGAGAGGATGAGATTTTTTTTGGAGGACACCGACCTCTTGGGTTTTATTGGGTGCACCGACTCCTTTCAGTCACTTCCTCCCTCTCTTCCTTCTACAGTTCTACATACGCATTAGGAGAGGGAGATAAATATTTTTCCTTTCTTTTTGTACTCTTTTGATGCATACCTATTACAGATTCCATGTTTTTCTGTGCATTTTAAGCACCACTATAGTGTAGGGATACGTTCCAACAGATCTTGTAACGACCCTCATATCTATTGATATACTAAAGAAAATATATATTCCCATTTTCATAAGCTCTTATTTTACTTTTATCATGAAAAACATAATTTTCCTAAAACTATATTTAGTTAATAATAGTATATTTAGGTCTGGAGTTCGAACGTTAAAGATGTATAAATTTTTTTTGAATTTGTAAATATAGTCAGAAAAAGACTGCAATGCTTCTTCGGTCAGATGACGGATCCCGACCAGAATTAGTGATTAGGTCTAGAAAACCTTTAAGATACCCGACTGAATAATCTGAATTTTTTTGGGAGGATGTCAAAAAAATAGTAGTATATTTATTATTATTATGATTATTTTTGTTTTAAGGGGTGACCCAGCTAAGCTGACGCACGGTTAAACCGAAAAACAAAAAGAAAAGGAACAGAAAATGATGAAATACATGAGCTAGAGACAGTTTATTCGTTTCTGGGGAAAGAGAAGGAAAGAGAAGGAAGGAACAGGAGAGAAGGAATGGCAAAAGTAACATGCGAGTCTGGTTTCGTTAATCCATGGCATATATTCTCTCATCCCCACCAAAGCTATGCGGTTCCCTTGCTCACTCAGACTCACACTCATACCCAGAAGACGAAGAAGAAGCTCACACTCTCCTCAACGAGAACCCGGGCTTTGCCGTTCGATCTCTCCCCTCCTCCTATTGACCACGACCTCCTGGTACCGTGACTTTTGTCTCTCTGTTGTCTTCTTCCACGGAATTCCATGGAAATGAATGCAACGTGGTGATTGATTGCAGGACACTGTGGCAGCAGCAACTGCTGGAGCAACAGTTTCAGATGATGGGATTGTCGAAACGTTTCACAACGATGACCAAGCTTTGGATGCTGCCGATCATGGTCTTGCGGTGCGACTCATTCACATAATCACATTGCCTTTGTTTAATCATTTGAAATTTTCCATGATAATTGAATTAACACACTACTGCTTCTTATCTCATGCTTCAGGTTGTGGACCTTTCGCATTTTTGCCGGATAAGAGGTATAATACATTATTTATTTACTTATTTTGGGTGCTGTAATTTAATTGATTGATGTCGAGTACGTATCAATATCATTTGGTGTTATGGATGTATGTATGTATGGTTTAAAGTGTTTCTTTTGTGTGCATATGATTCAATATGAAGTTAGTGGAGATGACAGGATCCAGTTTCTTCACAACCAAAGCACTGCCAATTTCGAATGCCTCCATGAAGGACAGGTATATTTGTGTGATGTAATTGGCAGTTTGATTGCATAACTAGGGATAACACGAGTAATTTTTATATTTTATACAACCATACAGGGTTAAGTAATTGGAGTTCTGTTTGAAATCCATAGGGATGTGACACTGTTTTTGTTACACCAACAGCTCGGACAATAGATATCTCACATGCATGGGTCATGGTAATCTATCTTTTTTTATCATTGTTATCTGGTTCTGGGCTTCCCTGCATATAAAGCTCTTCATATTTTTGTTCTTGAAGCAGTTTATTTATTTTTCTCTCTTTTTTTATGCTCCACAGAAAAATGCAGTAATGTTAATGGTTTCACCTGTTTCCAGAAGTATCTCTGAAATGCTGAAAAAGTAGGTGCATCTTACATAAATGGTTCATTTTATTTTAAGTAATCGTGAAAGATATGACCATCTAAGTCAACATGTAACTGAAATTTGGTAAAAGGACACAAGCCGCATCAAGAGAAAAAAAACAGAAAAGGAAAAGCTTTGAGGAGATCGATTAAACATTTACATTTAGTTTTTAACCTTCTCAGTACTTCAATTCATCATGTGTGTGTGTGTATTTTGGTGTTTGCTAGTTTCATTGTCATTGACTTTTGACCAAGTGATAGAAGTTTAAAGAAGCATACCCACAATGGCATTTCTCTATTAACAGTGATGAAATAGAAAAAAAATATAAGGGTGTGCTTTTGTATTATGTGTGATGTGTGGGTTCTTTCAGAAGTTCCATACCTTCCATCCTCAGATTGGCTACTGATGATGGCTTGTCTGCTTATAGTTGGAGGGAATTTCCCTACTGGGCACTGTACAATAAGGACCCAGTAGGACTTGGATGAGAGTCAAGTCTTCTGACCGTTCATTTAAATTTCGTTATGCAGTCTTTATTGTAAAGGTCCTTATTAGAGACTCTCCTAATTGATGGAAACGTCAGGAATTTTAATTTGTTTCTCTCATTGAGATGTTTTAAAAATATTGAATAAGGGGAATGTGCTGCAGTATAAGTTATGTGCCATTGGTAGCTGTTCAAGTCATTTTTTGTATTATGATGAGATTTCTTGTGATGAATCATGTCTTCTTGTTGTCTTGTCTATAGGTACATATTCTTCAATGACAAGGTAGAAATTCAAGACATCACTAAGCAAACTTGCTTCTTCGTTTTAGTGGGACCTAAAAGCAACCATGTAAGGGATATTTTTAGTTCTTCATGTAGATGGTAGAACTTTTCATTCTTTGGCATTTGCATTTCTAAAATGATGTTGCTAATGGTTTTTAATGGAATGGAACAGGTAATGGAGGAGTTAAACCTAGGTGATCTCATTGGGCAACCGTATGGCACACATGAGCATTTCAGTGTAAGCATCAATCATTTTTTGGATACTTCTATATATGAGAAAGCTGTACAATCAGATTGAAATCCGGTATCTTATCACGTGGCAGGTCAATGGGATGCCTGTAACTGTGGGAGTGGGAAATGTGATATCTGATAAAGGCTTTTCACTTTTGATGTCACCAGCTGCCGCTGGATCAGTCTGGAAAACTATTCTATCTCACGGTGCAATCCCAATGGGCTCTATTGCATGGGAAAAACTAAGAATTTTGCAAGGTAGACATTTCTTCAATCAGAAGTATGCTCCTTCTCCAATTCTCTAACTAAACCATGCTTTGCCTCTTACGAGCCTCATTGATGAGGAATCACCAATTCATAAATTGGTTTAAGTAATGGGACTGAGCACTTTAACTAAAATAAAATTTATCATGTTATTGGATTACCTTCCCAAAGAACTGGTGAGACCTCCATTGTGAGTAGGGAGGTTACCTCACTGATTGCAAGCCATTTGTTCTCTTTACTCTCATCAGTATTTTTCACCTCTACATTATTACATGTTTATTAGTATCTTTCACTTTCAACTACGTATTTTAATTTTCTTTGACAACTGGTTACATATTTTCCCAATTGTGTCTATAGACTATACAAGTTCCCCTAAGAGTTGATTTGTGCAGAAAATTTTGTTTTGTTTTTTTGTCTTGTTTGCTAGAATAATTAATTCTTGGATTTGGATGAGTTTAAGTGAGAAATTTCCTTGCATATTTCTTTTTAACAGGTTTGTAAATATGTAATACACATGTATACATATAGATTTCGTGCTTGTAATACACACATGTTGTATAAACGGCGCCTAGATGGAAATAATGCATAACTGTGATCTGAAATAACTAGTAAGAAATAGAATGATAGCTATAGCTATAATAGGTACTTATGGTATATTAAACATCAGTTGTCCAGTATTTAGCTGGTGATCAGCATAATAAACTTTTGCAGGAAAGCCAGCTCCTCAGAAGGAGCTTACTAATGAATATAATGTCTTGGAGGCCGGTCTCTGGAATTCAATCTCTTTAGACAAAGGTATTATGCTCGTTAATTTAACACATCTTACACAAAATGTGAAAATAGAAGGTCTGAATCTGGCCTTTTGCAGGGTGCTATAAGGGACAAGAGACTATATCTCGACTGATAACTTATGATGGAGTCAAGCAAAGACTTTGGGGAATCTGTCTATCAGCGCCAGCAGAACCTGGCAGTGTCATCACAGTTGGTGGGAAAAAGGTAGTATTTGGTTCACTTTGTATAAACAAAACATGGGAAAATGATGACAGTTTTATCTTTGCAAAGCTGATTTTTGCTGCTAATTATCTCCAGTAGTATCAATCCTTGCTTTTAGCTGATAATTCCAAATAAGCTTTGTGGTTGTACTATAAGCAGCTTGTTGTGTGTTCACAGGTTGGAAAGTTGACAAGTTGCACATCTGGAAGAAAGGAAAGTGCATACTTTGGTTTAGGCTATATCAAGAGGCAAAATGTTTCAGAAGGAGACACGGTAGTGGTTGGAGATGCTATTACTGGTACAGTGGTAGAAGTACCTTTCCTTGCTGGGCAACGACCACCATCAAGAAGCTCAAGCTCTTAAGGTGCTGTGCAATGAACCTCTAGATTTTAAACTCCGTATGTGCTTATTCTTATTGTTCTTGAATCTTGATACTCTGTCCTAGTTTTTTGGTTCTTTTGTTTTGTTCTATTGTTGTTTAAACATAAATGTGTTGTAGTATGAGGGAGCTGTACGACACTTTATCGAGCATCAAGTTTATCTTTGGTTTCATTCATTCATATGCATTGCGAATATGAAAACTTGATTTTTTACAGCTGTACACATAAAATAGGAGCAAACACTTCGAAAGGCTAAGAACAGACTTGTACATCATCGCTGATTTAACGCCAATACATTCAAAACACTATCTATCACAAAAATCTTAGTTGAATTCTACTTTATGGGTACGAACCCTTTGAGCATGTAGCCATTATACAGATAGCTATGCACATGAAATCCAATGCAATGCAAAATGTGACAACTGGAAAAATGAGCCTATGAAAAATTGTCACCCCATATGAAATCAACATGGTAGCTCGGTCTAGGATTTAGGATTGCTTGTTACTGATAAGAACAATCTTGTAAAATTCTAACTGTTTCTGCTCGTTGCTCAATTCTTCGGGAAATATAACAAGACAAGTTATGCGCAGATCACCTCTTTTATTTGGTTACTTAAGCCTTGGCATCCCATGTCCTTCAATGACCTTTACATAACCATGATGTATGATTTTGTCGAATGACAGATTCATTTTCTGACCGCCTAACAAGGGAGCTGGAAACGAGCAGCCCCCAATGCATCCGCCAGCGGAATCTCAACAGCAATTTCCAAATAGTCCTGCTATGCTCTTTTGAACAAATTATGCCTCTTTTCCTCTATAAAGACGGTGATATCGGCCAGAAGGTACCCTGGTTTCTCATCCCCTTCCCTTCGAAAGTAATCTTTGTTCCTTTCCTTCAACCTGGCTGCACGTTTATTTTCAGTGTTTCCTCTTCTTTCACAATGATCCTGCAGTAGTCATAACAAGAAACACTTGTGATCATCAGTTGATGTTCTATAGCTAGTAATGTTGCAGTCATAATGAATGAGGTTTAGAAGTAACAAACCCCTCATGGTTGATGTCATCTTTAGTAATCTTGATCGTCTTTATGCATCCATGACACAACTCTTCGAGTGTGAATTCAAGCTTGTTCTCAATCGGGGGAGGTTTCCTTCTCGCCTTTGTCTGAGAGAACACAAGGGGGATGGTACTCCTGCTTGGCGTTCTTGTGAGAGGTGCTGTACGGTCCGTTTCAGATGTTTTATTGGCACGAGGTGATCGAACGGTACAAGGAGAGGCAGCAGGTGAAGGTGAGGCCGGTGGAGAGGTGAGCGGTGGAGATATAGGTGATGGTGAGGGTAAATCAGACTGAGACTGTTGTCAACTGCTCCATCTGCGCCCGTTATTCTGGCTCTTAGTCCTCAAACTGGGGCTTGCATTGCTATTCCTGCTCATGCTCCTACTTATATTCCTTGATATAGAGGCAGCAATTTCAGCCTCACGGCTCAGATTTCTTGTTATGGAAGCAAGAATTTTGGTCTCGGATGGGTTCCTACGACTTGGAATTGCGGATAATGGGGTGGTGCTCCGGCTCATACTTCTTGAGAAGGACCTTGGCGTAGGGGTCTTGCATCTTCTGCTACTCTTACTCCTCGAAAGAGTTCGACGCGAGAGTAAACTATCATCAATGCTCTGCGTATGATGCAAACCACCACCTACTGGTGTTGTTGGATAGCTAATTATAAATTCATTCTCATCTTTCTCCTACACAAAACACATTTTAGAATATCAGAAACAACCTACCTACCGTTATAGATTCATGCTTGTTACGGATCCAAAATGAAGGCAAAATTGATATTACATGATGCATGCATGCAAAATAGGCTTGTTGCACAATCACGTTGGAACCTTTTACGTTTTTGTTACAATAAGAAATGAGTGAGTATTTATTACCTTGGTTAAATCATTACCGTCCATAGAGGCAGAATGCTAGTGTTGGGTGTTCCATTTCATAACAAAGGATTTGTATCCCTTGCAAATGTTGGATATTCCGAGCATATGATCAGGCTCCGTGTTGCTGAAGGAGCGCGTATTAGGGACGCTCCATATGGTAATTTAGTTTGCTGTGACACCAGCCCAAGCAAAAGCAAGCCTTTGACCAAACTCGATCATTCCTCCCCCAATGCAATTTAGCTCACAGAACACAACCCCACTTCCTTCCTCTTTTCCTTTCTGTAATCCATCACCCAGTTCATCCAGCATGATCAAACTAGCTGGGTTAGCTGGGTTAGTGTTTCTCTCCCTACAGCTCCCTCTTATCTCCACCCAATCCACAAACTCAACCAACACAGCATCAACATGCCCTATGGATCTCAGCTATGTCCTCAGAATCCCCTTCAACTCCTCCTCATGCCAAAACTTCCAAGGCCCTCCCAAGACCCCCCAAATGGACATCACCAAGATCCCATGCTGCCAAACCCTCTTGTCTCTCTATGGAGTTGCCCTCGCTCAACACCTCAAACAAACCACCCTCTTCCAACTCCCCAACCTCTCCACCTCAAACTCATGCCTCCTCAACTTCCAGTCCAAGCTCACCTCTCTGGCACTTCCTCCTTCCTTGGTCTCCTATTGCTTTGACCCTTCCCAGTTTGTCATCACCCCCAACATCTGCGCCCACATCGAGTCCTCCCAAGACTGGCTCTCCAGGCTCAACGGCTCCACCGCTCTAGACTCCGCCTGCCGCCCTGACCTCACTGATCTCTCCTCCTGCGACGCCTGCGTCGCCGCCGGCTTCAAGGTTCAGCAACAGCTCATCCTCCTTGACGGTAACTCTTCCCACTCTAAAGACTGTTGGTACTTTACTGTTCTTTATGCTGCTGGTATGATCAATGAGTTTGGACCTCAGAGCAATGGCGCGGTGTCTTGCATTTTCGGGTTGTCAATGGATTCTCATGTGGGCGCCCCCAACAAGAGCAACACGGCTCTTGTTTTCGGCCTCACCGGTGCCGGTGTTGCCGTGTTTGTTATGTCTAGCTTGTTGGGGTTGTATTTTTGGTATGACACGAGGTGGAGGAACAAGAGGGTTGTTGGGTCCAGAATGGATTCTGGTTTTGATTTGGATGAAGGAGAGTCTAGGATTAGAGTTCGACCCAACACGGGTTCCATTTGGTTTAAGATTCAGGACCTTGAGAAGGCTACTAACAACTTTTCGCAGAAGAACTTTATAGGCCGAGGTGGATTTGGTCTTGTTTACAAGGGCGTTCTACCCGATGGGACTACTGTTGCTGTTAAGAAAGTTATAGAGTCTGATTTTCAAGGGGATGCTGAGTTCTGCAATGAGGTTGAGATTATTAGCAATTTGAAGCATCGGAATCTGGTTCCGCTTAGAGGGTGTTGTGTGGTTGAGGGGGAGGACAATTATGAAGAGAGGGGAAGTAACAGGTACCTTGTGTATGATTACATGCCCAATGGAAATCTGGATGACCATCTGTTTCTTTCTCTGTTTAGTAGTCAGAGTGGAATTGAAAAGAGGCCCTTGACATGGCCTCAGAGGAAGGGCATAATCTTGGATGTTGCCAAGGGACTAGCTTATTTGCATTATGGAGTGAAGCCTGCAATATATCACCGAGACATCAAGGCAACAAACATTCTACTAGATGCAGATATGAGAGCAAGAGTGGCAGATTTTGGGCTGG
Source organism: Comarum palustre (assembly GCA_951800085.1). Classification (NCBI taxonomy): domain Eukaryota; kingdom Viridiplantae; phylum Streptophyta; class Magnoliopsida; order Rosales; family Rosaceae; genus Comarum; species Comarum palustre. Next base: position 8,093,828 of record OX637580.1, read on the forward strand.
CAAAACAAAGTATGGAAGGCCAGTCTCATCTAACAACTCGAGTGGCAGGGACTCACGGGTACTTGGCCCCTGAATATGCTCTTTATGGACAGCTAACCGAGAAGAGTGATGTTTATAGCTTTGGAGTTGTTGTCTTGGAGATCATGTGTGGGAGAAAAGCTCTTGATCTGTCTTCCTTGGGATCCCCGCGAGCATTCTTGATCACGGACTGGGCTTGGCAATTAGTAAAATATGGAAAAGTTGAAGAGGCCTTAGACAAATCCTTGTTGAAAGAGGGGGACAGTGTCAATTCAAATCCAAAGAGCATAATGGAAAGATTTTTGCTTGTTGGGATTTTGTGTGCTCATGTAATGGTTGCTCTGAGACCTACCATTTTGGATGCACTGAAAATGTTGGAAGGGGATATTGAGATGCCACCAATTCCAGATAGGCCACTGCCTCTTGGTCACCTTTCATGTTATGGTGATGGTAATACTTTCAGTATATCACCAGCTTTGAGCGGACCAAGATTACATAGTGGAGACATGCTCAGGTAATCAGAAAAGTTTGTGATTGAATGACTCCTATACTTGGACCATATAGAAATTTAGGATCCCTGTACCATTTTATGTATTAACTAGGCATGCGGTGATTGAAAATGTAAATTCATATGATATAGGAACTCATAAACCAACAATAGGCCATACTATGATCTTGAAATGTGAGGACAGGTGTTAAGCCAGCCATTGTGGGATGGGTTACAATATGTTTGATAGAGTTGTAGTTATTGTGATCTTTTTATGTTACCAAAATACAGTCGAGGCTTGTTATGATAAATGGTGTACATGAACTCTAGAAAAGTTTTTAACAAAACTACTATTATGATTGAGCCAGCTTACCTCAGGAAGTTAATGTGACTAAAGTTGCAGGAAAGCAAATGGTAGTTGGGATTTGACTAGGAAACAAAGTGTTTGATCTCTGACCTGTGTATTTAGCATACTAGAATGGAGACAAATTTTTGTACTTAGCTTTCAAATTTTACATCAACAAATTACATTTTGACTAGGAAAAATGTGTTGACATCAAGTTTGTATAGTGGATCTTAGCTTTGAATAGATATCTTTGCCTGAGGGCCACCTTGAACGTAAACAAAAGTGCACTCGGCGCCAGGCTGCAGGACTTTCTGCCATTGAGGAAGCTCATATGTATTCTTCTGTGGAGTTGGAGAGAGACCCCATAATGGCCCTTCCAGGTTTTCAAGCACCAGCTTCACATTTGTTATCGGTCTCTCGGATGTGTTCTTTAGTACCACCTTGTGTCGATAATAGGTTGTTTTTGCAACAGTCCATGTGCTAGTTATAGAGTGAAGGAATTTGATAGGACGAGTATCTGCAGAAGATGAAATCTCAAGTCAACTTGTGATTGATTGAGCATAGCATTGCAGGTTCTATAGGACTTGATCTCCTATATAGAATTGGAGCGAGAATAAATGGATGAACTATTACCTGTTGTTTTTGGGGGTGCTGTTGCAAGTGCTGTTTCACTGTGATAGGCACTTGGTGTGGGTGTATGTGGTTTTGGTGATCCTCTTTTGTAACCTGTAATGTCAAAGAGTTAAGTAGCACAACATTAGAAATGTACGCCTTGGATTAATTAAGATGGAAAATTTTGTACTAATCATGAGTGATGAGAATCATACCACCATTTAAACTCTGTAGCTTAGAGAAGAGGCCTACAAGCGGACCAGCGCCAGAAATTGTAGGCTCCGTCCCTTCGTAGTTGGACCGGTCATCAGAGAAGTTGTCATTCTGGTCAGGACCTCCCACAAGTGCCCCATAGATGACATTAGGATTACCCTCACTGCGGTGGTACCATGTCTCAAATCCTTGCACACATCCAACCACAGCACTAAGAACTGATATGGAAGGAATTGAAGCATCTCTGTGGTGTACATGAACCGGATACTTTGCTCCATACCCAACTATGTAGCTCATGGACTTGGGATTTTTACCAAGTATGTAGTCAGCCTGTGACTTTGCAAAGTTGAGGATCTCTTGAGGTTGAACTTCTCCTTCTGCACAACTGAGCTTGGCATTTGCAGCAGAGAGATAGTCGGAGTAAACAGCTAGAAGAAATGAAGCAGAAGTAACATACTGCATGTTGTTCCATTCTCTCACGTATAATAAGCCCCCTGGAAATTGAGGTTGTTTTTAGACAAAAAAATTAGTATCAAAGCAGTTGGAAGGGGCAGAAACTAATGACGTGTACAGGCACATATAGGAAACTAACCAGGAGTTGTGTGGACATTGAAGCCATCATTTTTCTGCAGACAAGCACAGGCAAAATAATCTGCTTTGGCCTGGTACTGTTTCAGTGTGGAAGTATATGCACCACCTCTTCCCTCTAGCAAAACCTGCATTGATAATACATAGTGGCTCAAAATCTATGTTTCTTTGAAGAGTTAAGGGGTTAAGCTTTCTAAAACATTCTCTAATATTTTTTGATCTGTTAGCAGACAGGTACCTTTGTAAGAAGGATTTGGACACCAGCATATTTGTTATCCCACGAAAACTCTTTAACTGACCATCCAGTTCCACCCATATACACGGCATTGTCAACTACATACTTGAGGTAGTAGTCATCGTAGGTTGCTTCGTAGAGCCATGCCGCAGCCCATAGCAGCTCATCCTTAAGTATCAGAATAATAACCATATAAGTAGGTAGCTCATCATCTAGCTTGGTATAGTGGTTTATAACAATGTGAAGGAAGATAAAAAGCTTACAGAGTAACCCGATGAAGTGTAGAATTCCTTAGCATCCTCTATGGTTTCATCATATAATCCTCGGAATCTATCTGCAAATGAGAAAAGCTGCAATAGATTCCAAATCATTTGTTAGAACTTATGTCAAGTTCTGTTTATCAATGTTACAATTTTTCAGGACAAAAAGAAGGAAAGAAAGGAAGAGGAAGAAAACCTGTCTTGCATGAACTAAGAGGAGATTGGAGTAGGACGAGTTGTAAGGCTTGAAAGCTATGGCAGCTGAGGCCAAGGCAGCTGCAGTTTCACCAGCAATGTCTGAACCGGGATGACTTTCATCAATTTTGTAAGCATTTCTTGGGGTTGTCATGTCCTCTGCGCGCTCCCAACAATAGTGATCGGAGTTCCCATCCCCTACCTGAAAGTTTAGGTAAACTTTTTCATCAATAACACTATTTTGCAATCGATAGTTAGATAATGGCTCGAGCGTCACAGAATGAAACAACAATGTATATCAAATTATCACTCATCGTGGTCAACAACAAAAAGATGATTGCATGGATACTTGTACACATGAACACAAAATTTGCTGTCTAGTTCACCAAACTCTATCTCTCAGGAAGATAGAGATGTATACCTGTCCCCAGAGAACATTAGGCTGTGGATGTGCCTTGATGAAATAGTCAGTCCCCCATCTAATGGCCCATAAGGTCTGACCTAATTGATCTAAATCTGTGATCTCCTTCCTGAACTCAATAGCTCCCCATGAAAGCATCGTCACTGTGAATGCCATTGGTAGTCCAAACTTCACATGATCCCCTGCATCATAATACCCTCCAACCAGGTCCACCTGATTACGCAAAAAATGAAGTAACTAGTCAGAACAATGCTGAACTGAACATACTACTGTATGATGGATAGGAACGACTTGAATAGCATAAGAGTTAAGTCTATCAGTACCCCTTGAGCTAGGCCATCCTTTAGTCCAGAGTCACCACGCCACTTGACTCGCTGGTTTGGTGGCAGCTTACCAGATCTCTGTGTCTCAAAAAAGTGCAAACTCTTGTCCAGAGCCTCGCCGTAGTTGAACTCTGAAGCAGTGGCTGCTTCCATAGCAAGTAGAACTAACAAAGCTAGGGAGACTAATAAAATCTTGGTGCAGCTCCTCATGAACATCCTGACCGAGCTAGGAGGTAGCTATTAGAATTAAGTCGATCAGTGGCTTAGAGAATGCAGAACAATGTATAATCACTACTGTAAAGTATATGAATGCTTGTGATATATAGTTTCTCAAGTTTTGCAGTACATTCCTACCTTGTATATATATAAAAAAAACTAAGAGGGCAAGGAGCTGCTGTTTCTTGTTGAGGCTCACCAACAAAAATTATTCAAGGAAGAAAGAAGCAAGGCAGAGAAGAAATTGATGCCAATAACATTTAGGTGTAGTCCTCACGTTGTGCTATTTTATTTGGTTTATTTTACCGTACAAAACGAATACATCCCCTTTCCTTTCAGAATCGAATAGTAGAGCTCCCCACGTTAGATGTAATTGGGCTTGTTTGACAAGTGCTATTTGATTGATTAATAATGCTAATGCTGTTTTGGAAGGAGACAGTGAGAGACTAAATCCCTCTATCCAGAAATCAAACATTCTTGCACGATCAAGAGGAAGAGAGAATCTAAAGAAGTAAAAGAACACAACTGAATGAAGATATAAATACAAAACATATACGGTTCAAATGATTATGTATGGGAAAATGACAAGAGTACTGCATTGCTAGCATGTCTAACAAAATGTCAACATAAAGGGCATGTTTGGTACTCACGACTACATTAGACCTCTTTATAATGTAAGATTGTGCTGGACTCATATGAGGTGTCTTACTAATATCAACCCATGTTTAGTGTTGCATGAGATTAGATGGTAGTTTGCTTATTTTATGTTTTAAAAGGATGGTATTATCTAATGATAACATATTTGAGTACCCACAATAACATCATCTAAAGGAGACCAATATGAAAACAAGGTGTTACGTAAGCTCATTTAAGTTAGCACCCAGTAACGTACACCAAATATAATACTAACTAAACTGGACTCCATTTAACACCGTTTTATTTAGTCCTAACAAACAACATACACAAGGGCAGTCGCACCAACCCTTTATTAAAAAAAAAACAAACATACACAAATGGACCAAGCTAAGCATCAAGAGAAAAAAGCTTGAATAGAATTGTAAACTGTATTTCTTTTTCCTTATCCTCCTCCTCCTTCAGCCAAATGTAATTGGTTAATACAAGATATAAAGGCTTAAAGGAAGTGCATTTAGGGTTGTTGAAGAAGAACTAGGGTTCTTCAATGTTGGTCGAATTTCAAAGACAGAGAATCTTGGAGCAATTAATCTTTGTCATCGGGGAGTAACAATGATAAATGAACTTGGTTAATTACTATTCCAGCATCACTACAATCTTTTCTTCTCTTCAACCCAATCTCTCTACTTTAAATATCGAGATCGACCTGGATCAAACAAAAACAACCAGCGCACATCGGCTCCAAATGTAGGGCATGTGAATTGAAAGTTCTTCCTTGAAATTCACTTGCATTATTCGTGTTCAAGTTCACTCCTGAATCAGAACTCATATCAGAAGAGCAGCCACCCCAAAGAATACCGCGGCTCCTCACCCTCTCTCTCACTATAACTAGGATTAGGGTTTGGGAACTGAGCGGCACATCTCATATTCCATGGCCGTGATCATGGCAACCAGCACAATAGAAGCCTCTTCGGCGTCCAAAATCAACGTAGCCTCTTCGGCGACCAAAATCAACACAGCCTCTACTGCTTTTGTCACTACGAGCTTGATCTACAAGCTCTCTATGAGAAACCAATATGAACCTGTGGATCTCGGAGATCTTCGAAGCCCTGAGAAGGGTTTCGTTGCCCCGCGTTGCTACCTTGTGGGAAGACTGAATATCACCCGGGCTATTGTCTTTGATGCATTCAGGAAGGCGGTGCATTTGATATGGAGGCTTTCTACTCCGGTGAAGGTGCAAGTAAGAGGAGATCAATTCTTGTTCACGTTTGAGAGAGATGTGAACCAGGTGAAGCGTGGCGGCCCTTGGGCTTATCTCTGATGAATGATCCTCTTGAATGACTATAATGGCTTCTCTGATATCATGGATGTTCCCTTGCATTTTGTGTGGATTTGGGTTGACATACAAGGTCTCCCGATGGCTCTTTCATCTCCTGCTACGACAAGGATTGTTGCTGAGACAATCGGATCTATCCTACAAGTGTACAATGGAGGATTTTAGCGAGGCCAGGCGTGTGTTCGCATAACCCTACCTCTGCATCAACCAGTTTGTCTAGATCGACGCCTTCGTGTCTCTTTGAAGGACGTGATTCACATCCAATATAGGTATGAGAGGTTGCTAGGATGATGCAGAACATGCTCGATGATTAACCATGGAGGCGAGACATGTCCGCTTGAGAATGAAGCAGCAGAGAGGCCGACCACTACTCCGGCGGTGGAGACAACATATGTCCCACATATGGTGTTTAGGGCAAACTCCTTTCAAATCTTAATTGCCCTAGTTCTGCCATCTCTAGCCCCTTTCTTTCCAAATGGGAGAAGACATGTTCAGATCCAGGAGATTCCTGACCTCCCTTCCCCAACCAAGATTGTTGGGGTGCGATGTGAGAGAGATCGATGAAGAGGAACTGACTTCTGGTGGAACCCTAGGGATCTAGAAGACCGGCAAGTCGCCAGAGAAGAGGGGACATCAAAGAGGAAGCCGAAACAATAAGCATCTACTGTGAAGGTCACTGGAAGACTCCCTGGAGCCAAGCTCAGCAGAGAATATCGACGGTGATGAGGGCCTCGAGTCAGAGGTCGTGAAGGAGTAATTTTTTAGCTTCCTTAAGAAAGACCCATGTTCAAACCCTAGCAGACCATCAAAGTTTCCATTGATGAAAGGTACACCAATGGGGTCTGAGGCCTCGATTCTAGGTGTTTTAATGCAAGTTAGGTTTTGATAGGTTCATTGCTGTCTAGTTAAATAGATCCACCTTTTGGATATAGTTTTAAGGAAGTTGTTTTCAATTCGTAGAGTAGTTTGATTAAGTTCTTGAACTTTGTTGGTTAGAAGGACCCTTAGACCTTCTTTCTCGATCGTTTCGGTCGTATGATTTCGATCAATGGAATTTATCCTTTCCCCTAAAAAACACCCAACATAACTTTTTTTTCTTTTTGGAAAGTGGGTAAAACCATAGTTAAGGTTGGAGTGGTGGTTCTCATTCCTACATTCTCATTATTTATTAAATGAGAATAATACGAGGGAGACATAGAACATATACTCCAATTAACATTACACTCATCCTCAAATGAACATCTTGTATTATGTTTGGAGTATTCTCCACCAAAAACTCATCTAACATAGATGTACTATCAAGGTGGGCAAGTCTGCGAGCCACACTATTTACTTACCTATAAGCATGTTTGAGGTTAACAAAGTTGCTATGTTTGCCTAATAATTTTTATGTATATAGAGAGAGCACTACGTCAATTTTGCCTTCAGACGACATGCAATATTGCCAGTCATCTGATCAATATTTTCGTGTCGTCTACCAGAGTGTCATCTGAGCCAATCTCTGTCGTCTGATAAACTTTACACGACAGATGATATAAACACATTTGTCTTGTGTATGTATCTAGATATGCAACAAACTCATATTATATGTCGTTATACAATGGTTATAATGACATAAAAGTATTGTTGAAATGGGTTTATACTAAAAAGCAGTGTTCTAAAAGGTCCCGCCTAACACCGCCTAGTCCCCGCCTAGGCGCTAGGGTGCAACAAGCCGCCTCGCTTTTCTTCAAGGCCTTTGTGCCAGGCTGTGGGCAATTAGACGGCCGCCTAGCCCGCTTAATCGCCACCTAGAGGCCGCCTATCCGCCTAGGGTTCTAAGCTCTCCGGCTAATTTTATTTACATTTAGTGGTGGAGTTGTTACATTGTGGGGAGCATGCGAGTATAAGAGTAAATGATGTTTTTAGAATTAGAAATATAGGTGTGTTTATTGTTGTTGTTGCTCACTTTTACATGAAGTTATGCTAAATTTTAGCTATAATCTATTTTATAAATAGGTCTAACAAGATTTATGTCGAATAATTTATCCATATTTGACTGTTTTCAAATATTATAGTACATAAAATATATATTTTTAATTAATAAATATGAAAAAAGTAAATCACCTAATCCCCGCCTAGGCTGTTCAGGCGCTAGGCTATGGGTCGCCGCCCGCCTACCGCCTAGCGCTTTTTAGAACATTGCTAAAAAGTGAGCAATTGTATGCCGTCTCATACTAATTCACATGTCATTTGTCTGTCATCTGATATCTATCTCAAATAACATAAACTATTATCTTTTTTTCCACTTTAAAACGACATATAAATGTCGTTTGAAAGATATAGAGATGTCAAAGTCTATGGTCTATTTGTTGTTTGATTAGGATTTGGATGTCACTAGGACTTGCACAGAATAATTTAGAAATCTTAAGTTCATTCTCATTGCCAAACAAAAAAAATTACAATAATTTGTTCTAAAAAGACCTATCTATCTATATTATTAAGAGAAAAGAAGGAATAACTGTTCATATGAAGAGTGCCTTGCCTCTTTTGTCTCTCTATTTGGTGTCTTTTTACAAACCAGCCTATCAGAATTAAATGTCTGTTGTGCCCTTGGCTATTCTGTCTTTGCCTTTGTTTTTATAGTAAACTACAATTTAGTTATCAACCAAATTTCAATTTACAAATACACTATTTAGACAATATCTTACACTTTTAAGGACACAAATTAACAAATTAGGACAAGTTGATGTACACATGTCATTTGTCACTATATATTTTACTAAATTACCCATAATGAATTTTTAGGACAAATGTATGTCAACATGTCATCTGTCACTATATGTTATATCAAACTACCTTTCATTACATATTCAATTATCTGCTGACGTGGCATGCTGCTACTGCCGGGTTGAAAGTTGCTACTGTCCGAGTTGAAAGGTGCTACTGCCGACGATATTGCAATTTTTTTCCTGCAATTCTCTGATGCTGACGTGGCATGCTGCTACTGTCGAGTTTAAAGGTGCTACTGTCAGGTCGGAAGGTGCTACAGCTGATGCTATTCCAATTTTTTTGTAATTCTTTAATGTTGTCGCACTACTACTGCTACTACTAGATCCTAATGCTAGTGCGCTGCTATTGCCAACTCTAATGCTAGCGACTACATATCCTTCTGCTGCTACTGCCGACTAAATACCTACTATTTTGTTGCTACTGCTGAATAATAGTAGCAACACTTATTATCACATCCCATTTGATCTAATTTTGAACTTGAAAAATATTAATATACGCATAATATGATACATTCTTAACGTATTTTCTACCCTATTTAGCTATGTTATTTCCTTAATAATGTCATTTCTAACTTGTTTTATGATTGTAGAGGCATGAATCGCACAAATAAAGAAAAGAAGGCTAAAACGTCGAAATAGTGAAGAATTCTACTCGAAGTAGGATTCTCGGTCCAACTAGGAAACAAGAGTCATATTCAAAGAAGAAATCCTAGTCACATCAGAAGTCTCACTGAAGACTCGGAAATGTCATCGAGAGAAGAATCAAACTCGAACTAGGAGTCCTACTCACAATAGGAGTCTCACTAGAGGTCGGAAATGAGAAACCAAAATCCATATTGGACCAGGGAAGCATTTTTGAGCCATACAACGAGAAGAATGCCCAATCCATCAAGAAAATGGACTCATTGAGTTGTGGGCTTTAAAGAAGAATTCTGCAACCCTTATAGGGTTTTTGCCGATTTAATCCAGCCAAGGAGTCATATTTATTTTCTTCCTCAATTCAAGGAGTATTTATGCTGATAAACACAAATTAAAATCAGAAAATAAAGGGATAATGACTACACAAGATTCTAAATAATTCTAAGGAAGAAATTCGGATTTCTGTCCAAATTTTTAGTCAACTTTGACAGTGATTTCCGAACAGCTCAGAGCGAACCAGAACAAGAGTCTTATATCAATGGAAAGTTGGAAGAGTCTAGTTTGCAGAAATTTTGGCTGTTTGTCAATTTCTATTTACTATAGGAAGTTATGGCCGTCGCAAGGAGGGACATAAATTCTGTTGAAAATAAAAAGGTGAAAAACAAAAAGCCCAATATGTGTGCATAAGTCCCAAATCGATTTTAGAGAGGGTTTTCACATAGATATTCACTATATAAAGGTTGCCTAGGCTTCAAAATATTCATCATTCATTCACGCAAAAAGTTAGAGTGCCAAAGCAGCCGAGCAGTCGTCCTTCCCATCTTATGCCGAGTTTCCTCCATTGCCGAAGTTCTTTGCCAAGAAGCAGCGGTGTGGAAGTCTTGCAGAGATTATTGTCGAGCCATCTTCTCCCTTGCCGAACCTTGAAGGTCTTTTCCTAAGGAATTGCCTAGTGGGAGACCTCACAAACCAAAGCCGAGCTTGTTCTTGTCATCTACAGCTTCTTGATTCGACAAAGTGTAAACCTGGCTTCACTTTTGTTTAAGATTTTTCTATTCAAAATTGTTAGCATGTTTCTGTTTATATACTTTGGATTTGGAAGCATGTTTCGATTGTTTTGGTATTTATGGATTTGAGTTTTTATAAACTATGTTGAAGTTTTCGTTTACGATTTTCTGATGATCTAATCCTGTTAAGTTTCGTTATTTGAAAGCCTGCGTTTTTGTGTTATTATCAAAGTTAGAATGCATGCTAGCTACTGCCGTGTTTTGTACTTGTCTTCTTTAAGTAAAAGTAGGAACTATTTTAAGTGGTAAAAACTATAGAAATAGTTGAAAACGTTATGGTTATATCTAGATTGCATGTTACGACTTTTTAGATATGTTTTCTGGTTGTTCAATGTCAATTCTAATAAATCGTAATGATTCATGTTATGAGTAGACGGGTACTTTGAGTCGATGCTAAGTATTGACATCAACCCTAGCATGAAAGATTTAAGTACTAGACCTTTCTGTGCTTGAAGATAAGTAACACTACCAAGATCAGTAGTTTGACCGACGAAAAATTTTCGTTGGCCTGTTAATAAAATTCGTCGGCTAAGCTCTTAGCCGACGAGTTGTCGTCGACTAAAATGTCAATGACAAAAGCTCGTCGACTATAATTTTAGCCGACGAAATAAAAGTAGTCGTCGGCTATAGTTTCACACTTAGCCGATGTTTTTTTTTATTTTTCGTCGGTTAAAGTAAGACTAAAGCCGACGAAACCATTTTTCGTCGATCATAACCTAAGACTTTGGACGATGAAAAGTTTAATATATTCGTCGGTTAAAGTATTTAAAAAATAAAAAATAACTATACTTGACGAAAACTATTATAATTCGTCGGCTAAACAATGAAAAAAATAAAAAATAAAAATAATATAGCTGACGGATTATAGTAAATTTCGTCGGCTAAATACTACTATAGCCGACGAAATAGGTCATATTTCATGGGATAAACCTTGAAAAATAAATAAAAAATATTATAGCAGACGAATTATGACAAATTCCGTCGGCTATAAGTCCATTCCAGCAAATTTCTGGGCGCCCCTTAGTCCTCGAGGCAGCCAGGTGCTCCTCAGTCCTTGAGGCAGCTTGGTGCCCCTTAGTCCTCGAGGCATGTATGGCTTCCTACCCAGACAGAGGTGTCTGCACCACGTATGCCTGAGATAAAACCAGAATAAAACTCCGGGTCCTACTGCTTCGGAGGGTGGGTCATCTGGGGTACAGATACCGCCATCTCTTCTCTACCTTCCGCGGTTGATACCGACCATACTTGAAGTCGATGACTCAAGGGCACTGATTTATCCACTACCCCCGCAGATGACTCCATCAGTGGCGTACCAGTTCATGCCTTTTGGTATGAAACTTATTTCTGCGAGGGTATCATCATCGGCGACAGAGACAGAATCCGTCGCGTCCGCTGCAACGCCCTCAGGTAATGAAAGATAAATAATTTGTTTTCTTATAATGTCATTGTCACGACCTGAATTTTAGGATACCAGAAATCCGAAACTCAAGACATGATAACTTACCAACTATCTATAACCCACTAAAGTCGCGCTTCGAGGAACTTATCACCAAACCAATGACCGCAACAAGTAGGGTTCCAACGCCGAGAAGTAAGCTCCTAAGCCTCCTCTCCGCAAATCACTGATACTCCCAAACCTGCAAGATCAAACCCTACACCATAGATTGCTGCACCAAGTTGTAAATAAACAAACAAACTCGGTAAGCTTTTCAGCTCGTATGAGTAAATTTAAAGACAAACACGAATTCGCACCCCAAAGATACGAGAGCTCCCGAAAAAGATAATTTAATAACAAAAGGTAAAGATTTAAATAAAACATGCATTCAATGGATATAAAATAAATATAACAATAAAATTATATATTTCATGCATCAAGATTAGTTCAGGAAAATGCACAGAAAAATCATAAGTCAAACAGGCAAATTCCGGCAAAATGAGGATAGTTCCGGAATTACCCAAAACATATAAAGCAAGCGCAATCAAGCAAACCTAATTCCTAAGCTTACTTATGAGTTCGACAAAACTTAGTCATTCCTCATAAGTAACTCAACAAACTCGTACTTATAGGTTCGTCAACACTTAGTTATTCCCCATAAAGTACCCATACTACTGTCAGCAAATGTGACCCTAACAACAACTCGTACTTATGGGTTCGACAACACTTAGTCATTCCCCATAAAGTACCCACACTACTATCACCAACTGTGACCCTATCAACAACTCGTACTTATGGGTTCGGCAACACTTAGTCATTCCCCATAAAGTACCAACTACCGCCACCAACTATGACCATAACAACACATCACACACACAAAAGACACTAACACAACTCTCACCACTAAGGCGCAAGTCCTCGGACTAAATCACGAGGCACAACTACTTACTCCACTCGAAGTATTGCACAAATCGTCAACATCTCACCTGACATGTATACCGTGTGACAACATTGACAACTCTACCAGTCCATACTTAGCTCCATCTAATATCTCACGATCCTTGAGGTATCAACGTTAACATACGACGGACGACACACATATCCTTCTCATATAGATATTGTTTAAGAATACTTCATTCTCGATGATGACGTAATCTCAAATCGTCATCACACCTTTTTATAGTTCATCGTTGTAAAACCACTTAAATCGTTTTATAATGAAAATCATTTTAACTTACCAATGGACCGTAGTCGATCAAGTCCATATATTTTTAAATCAATAATTTTGTTTCCAAGAAAAGCAATTTTTATAATTTTATGACAATAAACCATAAATGTAATAATGGTTCCTCCGTGAACCAGATGAGATAATGCTCACCACATGAATAACTTCTAACCACCGGTGGTCCGCCTAGAATGCCTTGGCCTTCCTTTCTAGGCTTGTTTCAAGCCTCGTCACCGCCCACGCTGGAGAACAAGTAGGGTTGGGAACCGGGTTTCGCCACCGTACTGTTTGCCTTCAGATGCGTAGTTCCAGGTTGAATTGACCCAAGTCGCCACCAAGGGAGGAAGGCGCTGCCCAAACAAATCGAACCCGATCGGTTTCGCCACCTAAAGTCACCGGAGTCGGCTAGAAATTTCAGGTCGGGTTGGTCGAAAAAGTTTGATACTGAAGGAGGGCGCGCACGCGAGAGGAAAGAGAAGAGAGAAAGAAAATGACCGGTTTCAAAAATGGAAAAACTCTCTCTCCTATTATATTAAAACCCACAAACTTCCTCTGACTGTAACTTCTTCATACGATATTCGATTTACACTTTCCGTATGTCTACGAACTCGTATCATCGTGTACTATAACTTTCGTGAAGAAAGTTTTCTGACAAACTTCACGTAGCAAAAAGTCAACCTTTGACCCTTAACTAAAATGTTTTCGAGCGTCCCTTGACTCCGAACACTTCGGCACTCTTCTCAAAAGTACGAATACGCACCAATTTCACTAATTAATTTCCAAACAATATTAGAAATTAACCTTTGAATTTCTGGGTTATTACAGTCATAATAAAGGTTCTCTGATTTTAAAAATCAATTTGTGATAAGCACCGTCAGAGCCAAGCCGACAAGGAAGAAGAGAGGCTCCGTCACAGGGAATGCTCTCGAGAAGACTGTGAGTACCTTAGGGAGGATCGTCATCGATACTGACGGGGGTGACAACGTAGTATCTGGTGGGAAGACGAGGATGTATTCCGGCCGCATGGAAGCTCTCATTAGGGATAGAGTCCCTATGTTATGGCCAGACTGGGGCGAGGTCCTACATAAGGTTAAGGACATGGTCCACAACGTGATGTCGGTGAGTTTACAAAATTTCCCAATAATATTATATATTGTATTATTGATTTATGAAAAACTAAACTAATAAATAGTTAAATGCAGGTGTGGTTTGATGTTCCCCAGCACCTCAGGAACACCTGGGCGAACGTTGTGCATGGGGAAAGGTACGTTGGAAAGTTAATGAAAAAACAAGATTGTATGTGATATTAATAATATTTCTAATATTTTTGTGGTATCGGTCGGTACAAGGAGTGGAAGAACGAGTTGCGGACCCACTGGACTATGCATGGGAATTCACGTTCTAGTACCCCTGTTGAGTTCAAGTTCAGGGAGTACGAGTGTCGTTGGCTTCTGATATCAAATTCAACAACCCTCATAAAAAGGTAATTAAAAAAATTAATTGGTTAAATTGTTATTAAGTATTTCCGTTTTTAAATATTTTACTAATATTTTTTTTCTTTGAATGTCGTTTCCCGGACGAACGCTTAGAACCGCAACGCTACACAAGGAATCATCATGTTGGTTCTAGACGGTTCACATTGTTGATGGACGAGGCAGCCAGGAAACATCCTGAAGTCAACTGGTACGTCTATACGTACGAGAAAACATATCATGACGCCTAGGAGGATATTGTAAGTCATTTTACGTTTTCAAATTTTTTTACTCATATATATAGATATGTCAAAATATTAATTAATTATTATTTTTCTATCCAATTAGGCGAAGGTGAGGTAAGCTAGTGCCGAGGTGATGACTGCTATAGTGAGGGAGACATGGCCGGACACGCAGGAGGAAGAGATGTCCGAAGCCATGTCTGGGATCGACACTTCGGATCTGACGCTTAGGGCGAGGATCCTGAGCAACCTTCCCACCGTGAGGAAACAACTTTTATTTCCAGGGTCTAAGAAAGACGGGCGAGGGGATCTTGAAGACCACTCTAGGATTTCAAAGAAAAACATTCTCGACCACCAGCAGAATCACTCATCTAGAGTCGGATGTTTAGAAACTACGGGAGGAGCAAGTCGCTCAGGCCGCTGAGATGCGAGCTCAGACGGCCTCTCATGCCGCCTATATTGCTGCCCAGATAGCATATACTGCCGCTTTACAGAGTATAATGTCGCGGTATATGCAACCCAACAGGCGGCGCAACAGCAGATGTTCCAGTACTTGCAAGAGTTTTCAGCTGCCCAGCTTCAGGGACTTCTGGCTCCGCCCATGCCTACGCCTATACCGCTACCTCAGCCGCCGCAACCTCCTCAGCAGTAACCTCCTCCTAGCGCGGATATAAATTTAGACAATATAGATTTTGTGTAGTTAAATGATTATATAGTTTTATGTGTTTATAAACAATTTATAAATATTTTAATGAAAATCTTGTTATCACCATTGATTGTGTTGTTGGTTATAATTCGAGTTGTTTTGGTGTAATTTGCAGGTTGCTTAGAATGGTAATTTAAAATTTTTAGGGCTTTTTTTGCTGAAATTGACTTATAGCCGACGAAATTTACTCTAATTCGTCGGCTATGGTATTTTTATTTATTTATTTTTCAAGGTTTAACTGACGAAATTTGATATAATTCGTCGGCTTTAATTTTTTTTAATTTTTTTCAATGTTTAGCCGACGAATTATAATATATTTCGTCGGCTATAGTTATTTTTTAATTTTTTTAGTAAATACTTTAGCCGACGATTTTTTTTATATGTTTTCATCTGCCAAAGTCTCAGACTATGATCGACGAAATAATGTTTCGTCGGCTTTAGTGTTAAACTTTAGCCGACGAAAAATATAAAAAAATTCGTCGGCTAAAGTGTTAGACTATAGCCACGACTACTTCTATTTCGTCGGCTATTGTCATAGCCGACGAGTCTTTGCCGACGACATCTTAGCTGACAAGTCTTCGTCGGCTAAGATCTTAGCCGACAAATTTTGTTAACAGGCCGACAAAAATTTGTCGTCGGACAAACTACTAATCCTAGTGGTGTCAGAGTGGTGTTGATGATGAAGAAAATGAAGAAGAATAGGTTAGGGTGGTGTTGATGATGAAGAAAATGAAGAAATTAACGGGTTCGTCGGAAACTGGTGTTAGTTTCCACCACCGATTTTTTTTTTGAAAAAATTGACATATTTAAGCGACGGAAAATATATTTCCGTCGCAAGACACAAAAGCAACCAGTATTAGATGACGAACATTCCGTCGCTCAAGCACTTAAGCGATGAGAAATCTGTCTTAAGCGACGGTTTACTTTCGTCGTCTAAAGTTTTTTTTTCTGTTAGTGTATGGTATGCATTTTTAGACATTTAAGTAACAACATGATTGATTACTAATCGTCATGACTCTACCATCGTTAATGTTCTTAATTAGTTGTTCTCTATGCATGATATCCAGTAATCCACACTATTCGATCAATCTGGAACTCAAGGTTTGGTGTCCATGGCAAATTGATAGAGGTTCCAACGTTCATTTCCAATTTCCATCGTTTAAAACGAAACAACCATGCTACAAATAATGAACGAATCATGAATGAGCTAAGTTTCATTAATTGATCACAAAACAAAACGCAAAGAAAAACCAATGTTTCACTATGAACATTTACAGGTTTGAATCAAATTTAGCTGGACACCGTTGCCGTCGTTGATGAACTGACAATAGTGGAATACCCTGCTTCCACTACATGATCACCGCCCTCCAATCCAGCCGCCCATCTCCTCAGAATCCTCAACAACGACGCCGCTTTCCTCCTCCCCCTCACCGTCCCCGTCCCCATCAATTCCCATATTACCCTCTCTATCCCTGTAACCGACACCAATTCCGCAACCATTTCCGACCCCCCTTTTCGACAAATCGTCACCAGAGTCGCCGCCGCGCTCTCCCTCGCCCTACCCGACCCTTCTCTCAACACCACTCCCAAATGCCTTATTGCCCCGTACGACGCCGCAATGGCCACCATCCCGCCGCTTCTCACCACCACTTCCAACACCGTCACCGCCTCCTCCGGAAGCCCCTCCATCATGCCCACCGTCATCTCCACCACCCCGCTCTCCACCAACCTCGCCACCGCCTCTCTTTCTCCCGCCAAATTCAATATCGCCACCATGGCGTCTCTCTTGGAGAATCCGGGTCCCGCCGTGGCCAACTCCACCAATGCCTTCGCCACACGTTCCTTCCGCCCCAGTTTCTTCCTGTACGCGTGCACACTTGATAAGCTGAATATCGTAGCAGCCGCGTTGCCTTTGGCCTCCCACGTGGCGCCAGAGCAGAGCACCTCAATAACGCCGTTTAGCGCGCCGTCTGTGTCCATGATTCTCGCCTTGTTGGCCTCGAGTATGGAGAGGTTGAGAATCGTCGTGACGGCGTTCACCTGGAGGTTCGGGTGGTCCCTACCGACGTCCGAGCCTAGATAACGTACGAGCAAAGGAATCACTCCGGCTTCGGCAATGCAAGCGCGGCAGTCTGAATCAGTCTTGGCTAGGCTACGGAGCTCGTAAACGACGCCGTTGGCAGCCTCGACTGACTGGGCCAGGCAGAGCTTGTTGACCAAGAACGAGGCCGTCATCCTGGTGGCTTCCAACGCTGCCTTGTTCTTCTTGACGGCGCTGACTTTCTCGCTGTTCATCTCCGCGTGGTCGAAGGGGATTCGCTGCTCGCGGCACCACATGGCGATAAGGTTTTTCAAAGCGCAGTTGGGTATGAGGTTCGTGTGGGCCAGGGCCTGACCTGTCTTGGGACACGTGTTGTGTCCTGATTCGATCCAGAGTTTGATTGACTCTCGGTCGTAGGTCTGACCGGTTGCCACTGCCACCGGGTCCCGCATCAGCTCGAGGCTGATTGGACAGCGGAAGTCGACCGGGAAGTTCAACTCGGAGGAGGATTTGAGGCGGGTGAGGTCGGAAGGTGGAGTTGACGCGCCGAAGAGGACACATTTCGCGTAGCGAACGAGGCCGATGAGGGAGACCAGTTGAGACTTGGGCTTGTCGTCTGCTTGGTTCTGAAACTCGTCTTGGAGAGACTCGAGCTCTTGTCTGCAGCTCGAAGAGTCTAGAATCCCTAACTGGGCGAAAATGTCGGAGAGGTTGGAGTGGTCGGGAATGATTTCCTTTTTGAGACGATCGAGCATGGAGCAGACTTGGAGGCGGAGATCGTCGTCCTTGGGGTCAACGAAAGCCTTCTTGCTTCGCATGCACTGGGCGCGAAGCAAGGCGACGACCTCCTCGACGTCGTCGTTTAGGTCAAGCTCCTTGAGGGGCAGAATATCAAGCAAGGTGGATAAATCAAGAGTGAGCTCGTGGAAGCTGTTGGCGAGGGACTCATTTTGGATGAGAAGCCACATCTTGCTGCCGTTGGAGGAGTCCTCAATCAGGGTTTGGATCCTCTGGAGGAGGATGTACATTTCCTGGAAGCATAAGAGAGCGGAAGGAGAGAGGTAGGTGATTGAAGATCGGACCAGGTCTTCGAAGAGGAAGGCAAGAAGCTTGGATTTTCGGGTCATGAAGAGGGTGGTGCGCCTGAGGAGGAATCCGCGAGATTCGAGGGAGGAGATTTCTTGGCAGAGGAGGAGGAGAGAACGGAGGAGGGACTGGTCTGAGAGTTTGGGAGTCATGAAGGCTCCGGCAGAGGGCCGCCTCTTTCTGGGCAGGAATGCTTGTGGAGAAACCGCCATGAATTCACGACTAGCTATCAGAAAGTTTGCTTCAAGTCGTAGTCTGTGTGGTTGAATTGTTGAATTGATGAATTGAAGAAGAGAGAACAAGGAAGGAAGGGGTTGCGTTTGGAGTAGAATATAAACGAAGGAGTTGGCTTTTTGGTTAGTATTTGAGTTTTATAATATGCAAAGATTAGGGTACACGTTATTTGACTGGTTTAGGTTGTCATATATATTCTGCAAATAAACTGATAAACATGGGGGCTTAAGGGTAGCTAGAGCAACACGAGCCGTTTGATGAACTCCACTGCTGACGGTGGAAATGCCAAACCTTACCAAATCAACTTATATAACAAGCTCGATCGATGCAGGGTACAGAGTTGAACTGCATGCCGCCGGCGAGTAGGTGAAAGGACACAAATTGATCGATGAAGAAGAAAATATATATTAGTAATATTATTATTATCTGGTATGCAAAGCTATACGTTAGGTGGGGATAGGAGTTGTTAGTGGACTTGGCTTTCATCCTCATCCACAAGCCGTTTGCCAATCAGTGACATTTTGTTACTTCTTCTTGCTTCTTTCTTTCTTTTGGCATCAGGAAATTTTATATTGCATGTCATTCATGTTATAATTCAATAATATTCATTAGTAGTTTTATAAATTATAGGAGTTAATATCTCTTTGTTTACGAGATATTAAGACAAGAGTTACACAAAGAATGTGAATGGTTATTTAGAGTTATGGTGTCATGAGTTACAGGAGTTACATGAAGCATCATTATGGAAGAGCACTAATGAAGGTTCCTCCTTAAGCCTATAAAAGAAGAATATCATTTGCTTATTCAATAAATCTGATCCAAGAGTATCCATCACAAGCATCATCTTCCTAGTTGAGAAGAGTGTTAACTCCAAGTTGAGAGTGTAGTGTAGTTGATAGCAAAACAAGTGTGAGAGAGTGTTTTCCTTCAAGTAGTGTTCTTGAAATTGTGTATCTCTTGTGTACCCATTCTTATAGTGAAAATTATTGTTGTCACTTCCTCGTGGATGTAGATACATTAATTGCCGAACAAGAAAGAGATCTTAGTCTGTTAATCCTTACTATGTCTGGACCTAGTTAGTTTGCCCGTATTGAGTCAAATTAAGCCGTAGGCTCCACTCTTGGTGCTGTCTTTCTGTCATTTCCTTTAAGTTTCAGCCTTGTGACCATACACCCTCCAGAACCCAAACTTTGATTTCTCATAAGGTGCCGACGGAGTCCTAAAAGTAACATCCGTCGATCCCTAGTCAGCATCGTTTATGGTTGAGACTAGGACGGTATCTGATCGTCTTCAAGCCCCCAACTTTCTTTCTTGATTAATGAAAACATCCTTGGCAAATGGTTTCGCAGTTGTTTGTCTTTCATAAATCTAAGAATTTCACCGCTGACTATGAAATACGAATCCCTGTTAATCATTACTTCATCTTTTATATCTTTGCATATTTATTCTTTGTGGTGTTTAAGTTGTCACTTCCATTATATTATTTTTCTCAACAATGGTATCAGAGCCTTGTTTATAGGGTGTGGGTGTAAAATGGAAGGTTCAACGTGAAAACCCTATTTATTTTGTCGACTAAGAGATAATCTAGTCTACGGAAATTCCGCTTACTAAGGTCTGTCTACTAGATCCTTAGCCGACGGAATTAGTCTGTCGGTTAAGGTCCTAGTAGACAGAATTATTTAAAAATAAAAATAAACCAATAATCATCTTAGTTGACAGAATTCAAAATATTCCGTCTCCTAATTAATTCTTAGCCGACGAAATTCAAAATATTTCGTCTCTTAATTAATTCTTAGCCAACGAAATTCAAAATATTTCGTCGGCTAAGAATTACTTAGGAGAAGGAAATTCCATCGACTAAGATTCTAGCCGACAAAATTATTTTAAAATAAAAAATAAAATTACTCTTAGCCGACGGAATATTCCGTCGGTAACCCTAAAAAATTTAGGTGATCTCCGGAAATCCACCGCCGGCGATCGATCTCCGGCAATCAACCACCACACACCATCACCACCACCACCACTAAAAACTACCACACACCATCACCCCCATCATACACAACTACACACCATCAACACTCACCACCACACACCACCCCACACCATCAACACTCACCACCACACACTATCACCACACACCACCACCATTACGATTTGGAGAGAGAAGATAGGAGAAGAGAATATTTAAAGAAGAAATTTTTGATTTTTGATTTTTTTTAAAATTTAACGTGGGGAAACGAATTCTGAAATTTTTAGCCCTTAGTCTACGGAATGCAATCAATCCGTCGATTAAGTGATAAATAATTTTTCTAAAAGTTTGTTATGAAATTTACGCGTAAAAATTGTTCTGAAATTTGTAGCTCTTAGCTGACGAAATTCAATTGTTCCGTTAGCTAAGTGATACCATAGGAGACAGAATTCAATATTTCCATCGACTAAGGGCTACAAATTTTATAGGTATGTTGTGATTCTGATAATAAAACTTAAGAAACGAAAATTTGACCGTCTGATATGATCATTATAGTAAAACATAACTATGGTAAAAGAATTCAACTTCTGGGTACTTATTTACATTTTGTGGAGGAGCTGTGTCATAGCAGTTCAAGTTACAGAAGTGTGTTGTCTTATCTATCACTAAAGCTGAGTACATAACAGCGAATGAAGCGGGCAAGGAAATGATTTGGCTAAAAATGTTCATTCGCAAATTGGGTGTGAAGCAAGAAATGTATGTGGTGCATTCTGATAGTCATTTATTCATTTGAGCAAGAATTCAGTTTATCATACTCGCACCAAAGACATTGATCTCCGCTACCATTAGGTTAGATATTAATGTGGAAGAAACTCTTGAATTTGAGTAAAATTCACACCAACACGAATACTTTTGATATGTTGACTAAAGTTGTGTCACAATAGAAGTTGGAGTATTGCAGCAGATCTGCTAGGATGAACTTCAAGTAGAAGTCTCATATCGTATTGCCCCGGGTTAGTCTGGAAGGGAAGATTGTTATAATATCCAGACCAATAACTTACACTAACTTAAATGTTCATGAGTTAGTGGTTTCATAAGTTACAAGAGTTAGTAGCTATTTTGTTACAAAGTATTAAGACAAGAGTTACACATAGAATATGGATGGTTATTTGGAGTTATGGTGTCAATGTTGGACAACATACACCACTACTAACATCTCTTTGTCATACATTGATAATGTCAAGTGCTTCTAAGCTAAAGCCTTGCTTAGGAAAGCTATTGGGTGACGCACTTATGATAGCACAACTCCAATTCTCCTATCTGAAGCATCACACTCCACCACAAATTCTTTTGAGAAATCAGGAATAACTAAAACTGGAGTTGAAATCAGTGTTTGCTTCAAACCCTCAAAGGCTTGCTCAGATGCAATTGTCCATCTGAAATTATCTTTTTTGAGCATATTAGTGAGTGGTTTAGCAATGATGCCAAAACGCTTCACATAGTTCCTATAATAATCAACTAATCTTAAAAATACCGTAAGACCTTTCAAGGTAGCAGGTTTTTTCCACTTCCTAATACACTCAATTTTGATAGGATCAACTGCCACACCTGTAGCACTGATGATATGATCTAAGTACTCTACCCTGGATACCCCAAAACTGCATTTACTTGTCTTGACCTTCAGTTCATGCTGTTGTAGTCTTTCTAGTATCATGTCTAAATGCTTGATATGTTCCTCCATAGTAACACTATAGATTAGTATATCATCAAAAAACACCAAAACCCCTTTTCTTAACATCTCCCTGAGAATAGCATTCATGGTGGTCTGAAAGGTGGCTGGGGCATTAGTCAACCCAAATGCCATCACCAAGAATTTATAATGCCCTGAATGTGTCTTGCTAAATGCAGTTTATTTAATGTCTCCCTCCACCATTCTAATCTGATGATGTCTTGACCTTAGCTCCAACTTGATAAATATTGTAGCATCATGTATTTCATCCAAAAGATTATCTACAACTGGTACAGGGTACTTATCTTTAACTATGGCTGAGTTGAGTGCCCTGTAGTCAACTCCAAGACACGTCCTTCTTAACTAAGATAACTAGAGATGAAAAAGGTGATACACTTAGCTTGATGACCCCATTGTCCAGCATTTCTTGAACTATTTTTTCTATCTCATTTTTCTGAAAATATGGATATCTATATGGCGTCACATTTATAGCTAGAGTATTAGGCAACCACTTAATTCGTTGGTCATTTTTCCTCACATGTGGCAATGTAGTTGGGACTGTGAATACATCAGGATACTTGTTAAGAATTTCATGAATTGTAGGGTGAATTCTTTACATTTCAAGTTGAATCCCTATAGAACTCTCCTGCACCCCCAATGGACACAACTAGACCATTACAACCTATGTTTCTTTCTTAACCAACCTGCTCATCACCTTGCAACTGACTACTGAGGTTTGAGTTTTAGTTTCACCCTACAACACATATTTCACACTATCCCTATAGAATTGCATCTTCATTGTCTCAAAATTCCAAATTATGTCTCTCAGTGTTTTGAGCCAAGAGGATCCCAACACTAGCTCACAATCAGATACTGGTAAAATGTAGAAGTCAGCTTCAAATATATATCCTTGTAGCTTCAACTCAATCCTAGCTATTTTTCTGGTTTGTATAAGAGCACCACTAGCCAACCTGACTTTTAGTGGTTTAATATCAACAATTTTTCCTTTGTAATTCTTTAAGCACAACTGGATGAATAAAGTTATGAGATGCTCCAGTATCAACTAGGACATGAACCTTCTTTTTACTGAACATTCCCTTTAGCTGCTTAGTGTTTGAATCATTGTCACCTCCCATAATTTGTAGTTGAATGTCAGGTTCCTGCAAGACCTCATTGTTCCCCTGACATGTACCCTTAATCTCTTCTCTACAATATAACTCAACATTGTCATCTCTTTTTGAACCACATCAATTATCATCAACTGCCCTTGTTCTTTCCTGCAGTTATGGCCAAGCCTAAATTTCTCATCACAAAAGAAGCACTAGTTCTTAGCTCTTCTTGATACTCAGCCTGTGACAATGTTTTGTTACTATTTGTAGTTGGCACTCCTGTCTTGCCTTTATCAAACTAACTCTGCTTGATTCCCTATTGGGTTTGAACAACTAATGGTCTTGCTGCATAACCATAGGACACCTTAATCCCAATAGTTGGCTTACTAACCCCTTGTTGTGGAACTCCTTTTCTTCAAAAATCTTAGCCAGTTCACATGCTTCATACAGTGTCTTACGCTTTAAAGCTCTCACAAATGATCTGATTTCCTTTTTAAGTCCCCCAATGAAAAATGAAAGTAATGATTGCTTGGTGATCAATCTTTTTATCCTTGATAGTCTAGTGATCTGTTCCATGAAACTCTCAACAATTCCAGTTTGTGACATTATTGCCAAAGCTACTTGACAATCCTCCCCATTGTAAGTACTAAACTCCCTCATTAATAGCTCAGCTAAACCTTGCCATGTCTGTGGAAAATCATCTTGGAACATGTCCCACCTATCTGAAGCCTTGTCTCTTAAGTGAAGCATAGCTTGTGACAACTTCCTATCCTCAGGTATTTGTTAGAATTCTAAAATCTGCTCTGCCTTGTTAAGTCACTCTATTGGATTACATCCATTGAATATAGGCTTTTCCAATCTCAATTGTCTCATGGAAGATAAGGAAGGATCAAAATGATTGTAAGTATGCTACTGCCAGCCCAAGGGTGCATTGCTACTATTCAAGGTAGACGGTTGACTAGTTCCCTGCAAATTAAACCCTGCAGTCATAGCATTTGGCCTCTATTTATAGTCTCATTTAACATACATTGAGTCATTCCCTAATATATTGAGACAAACTCATATAACATTCCTATTACATAAAGGTAAAGATAAAATCCATTAACCGGGATAGACCAATAGCACACACACATGTCATATAGCTTCAGTTGTTCGATGCAGGCAACATTGTCTTCATAAATGCAAGTCGGCTTGTCAGTAATGAGTTTCAAACCGCTTGTTCTTCTTATGTGACTGATGATGAATCGTAGCCAGATACACTCACGAATATCTTCATGTAGGGCAATAATCTCTGCATGATTTGATGAAGTCGCCATGAGTTTCTACTTAGTAGACATCCATGAGATAGTCGTATTCACAATGGTGAAGACATAACCAGTTTGAGATCGTCTCTAGTGTGGATCAAATAGATATCCAGCATCTGCGAAACCATCCAACACATCGTTGGGCGTGTCAGCATAATTAAAGGAAGCAGTACCAAGAGCAATGAGGAGTCATGCTTCTCGGCATTAGTGGCTGCAACTATGCACGGTGCGCGGCAGCTATGTGCACAATGTTTGGCAGCTGCTGTTAACCGCATATGATCTCTAGAGTTTGATATTAGTGAAACCCATGCTTTGTTTCCACGGATAAGTAGATATGTTGTTAATCCTTGTTCCATAAATTCTTAAAGTACCCAGCTATAGATGTCCTCATTTGGTTCTCTTTGGAATATTGGGAAAGTCTAATACATTCATCTTCCTCCATAAACAGAGTATATATTCAAGAATTCATCAAGTCCTATTGGGAAACTAATTATGACAAGATTCCTAACAATACGTTATATTCACAATCCCAACTAGAATATATGACTCACAACAACACTTCCCCTCAAGTTGGAGCATACAGATCACCAATGCCCAACTTGTCAAATGAGTCATAAAACGCCTTACTAAAGACTGCATTTGTAAGAATATATGTCAGCTGCTCCTCAGTGGGTACAAATGAGAATGCAATAATCTATCGATCTAGCTTCTCCTTAATGAAATATCTACCAACCTCCACATGCTTTGTTCTATCATGCTGAACTGGATTATGAGCAATTTCAATAACAGCTTTATTATCACAATATAGAGACATCGCTTTCTTTTGTTTGAACCTCGAATCTCTTATTAAGTGTCTCAACTATAACATCTCACAAACTCTAAGAGCCATTCCACGATATTCTGCTTCAACACTCGAGCGAGCTACCACTTTTTGCTTCTTACTTTACCACGTGACCAAATTACCACCTACAAAAATGAAGTAGCCCGAAGCAGACCTTCGATCTGTAATATTACATGCCCAGTCTGCATCTGTGTATCCAGAAACATTTAAGTGACGGTGTTTTGAAAAGATTAATCCCTTCCCTGGAGCAGACTTCAAATACCACAAAATACGAAACACAACATCCATATGAGTTTCACTAGGATTATACATAAACTGACTCACCACGCTAACTGCATATGGTAACTCTGGTCTATTGTGAGACAAATATATCAACCGTCCAACTAACCTCTAGTATCTTGCTTTATTTGTAGGTACCTGATCTTAATACTCTGCTAACCGATGGTTTTGCTCCATAGGAGTATCAGTAGGTTTACAATCAAGCATACTTGTTTCCACCAGCAAGTCCAGGACATACTTCCTCTGACTCAACACAATGCAATCTTTCCAACGAGCAACTTCAATTCCTAAGAAATATTTCAAATTACCCAAATCTTTCATCTCAAATTCAGAAGATAATTGACCTTGTAACCTTTGAATCTCCTCAAAGTCATCACCTGTCACAACCATGTCGTCAACATAAATAATTAAGATAGTCACTTTACCACACCTATATTTAAGGAACAATGTGTGATCTGAATTGCTCTGCCGATATCCAATTTTCTTCATGAATTTGGTGAATCGACCAAACCAAGCTCTAGGAGACTGTTTTAGGCCATAAAGAGATTTCTTCAATCTGCATACCACTTGCTCTCCGGTAGAAGTCTCATATCTAAGAGACAAATACATATAAACTTCTTCATACAAATCACCATGTAAGAATACATTTTTAACATCAAATTGTTGCAAAGGCCAATCAAGATTAACAGCTAATGAAAGAAGTACCCGAATTGTGTTAATTTTGGCCACTAGTGTAAATGTTTCATCGTAATCCACTCCATACTTCTGAGTATAGCCTTTAGCTACTAATCTTGTCTTATACCTGTCCATTGAACCATTCGAATTATGCTTCACTGTGTACACCCACCTACAACCAATTGTCTTCTTCCTAGGTGACAATGACAGTAATTCTCACGTACAATTCTTCTCAAGAGCATCCATCTCAACTGTCATTGCTTTCATCTACTTTTTATCTTTCATGTCATCCTGCACTTTACTAAGAAGAGACACAGAAAATAATTGATTGACAAAAACTACATATGGTTTAGACAACCTATGGGTCGACACATAATTAGCAACAAAATATTTAGCTTTAGCACTTAAAGTTGGTTCATGCTTCTTTGGGGGCTGACCATGAGTAGATCGATTTGGTAAGACTCTAATTTAAACATGTGCTGGACCACTAGACAAAGGATGATCAACTGAACTTCTAGGCAAAAGAGGACTATCAAATGAAAGGGAATTAGTACATAATCTTGATTAGGAAAGACCATTGATGGAGAGGGAGAGATAGCAGAAGAAGATTGCACTGGAGTAACATAATAGGTGGAACAATTTGTATACTAAAGTCCTCTGACGGTATACGGTCAATGGGTTGATTCTCCCCCTTCGACTGATCGCAGTCTTCTTCGATCGATCGGTTGATCATACCCAGTAGACGGGTCAATAGTTTCTGAAACTGATTGTTGCAGTGGTTCAACTGGATGACGTTGGGGTGAATTAACAATTTCAAGACTTTTTTCGGTCACTACATTGTACTGATCCTCTAAGTAAACATTCTTCTCCCCTTGACAAGGAGCCGCAGAAGGTGAAAAATAACATGATCTGGTTCATGTTTTCCGTTGTACGAGCCTAATAAAGACTAATCTTCTCTCTACACATGACCGTTAAAATAATCTCACTTGTATACACCAAACGATATCCTAAAGATACGAAGCATAAAATCTGAGCTGCAACTGCTGCATCCAGAATATCTGATTCTGTAGACATAAGGACCCAAAAGAGTTACTCCTCAAGGAAAGTTTAATGTAAAACTACGTTAAACTCTTTTTAAACGTCCACTATAATAAAACAAGTTTGGATCCCTCACTTCTCAAGTAAAACCACAACTCGTAAGACTCAGTTGACGTCTTAAATACAAGGACAATCAACTTATAAAGTCTCGAGAAGTTGATAATACTCCCTGTCACAACGCTACTCTTGCCCATCACATAAAGGGGTTATATTAAACTTAAATAGGGCAATGTAGAGATATCAATCCACTCGATGAGATGCCACGAGTCTCAACGTTCTCTACGCTGAGCCTAGAGTGAAGCACAACTGCGAAACCCAACTCAATCTGAAATTTTGAATCAGAGAAAATGTCATCAAAGCCAAAATTTCCACGTGATCATATTCTTTACCAGTATCACTGAGCCTGGACAACCACCAACTTTCTTTTACTTCAAGTGACACTTTCAACAATCTCTGATGTCATATCACTGGCCGAAAGTCACACTTCTGATCCTACCTCCGTTACTATTAATAAGTCTGACAACCGACTAAGATTCGACGACAAATACTCGAATCATATACATCTTCCAGGTGTCTCTACTTACCGCAACAAAATTTCTAGCTCAGAATCCTACCGCCCTGCACGTGTGACGAACACCAACTCACTTTTCATTAGAGAAAAATAGTTTTCATTCAAGAAATATCATCACCAACTAGGTTTTGCCATCTTGCAAATCTGGTACCTGGGCAAAAGTCAAATTGCACGTCCACTCCCGGCTCCAGCTCGAGAGGAAATCAAATTTCAACTTCCACTCAAAAGTCCTGTACCTCGCCAACATTTATTAATAGTCTAATTGGGACAATAATTAGAACCATACGTCAACATCATGATTCGTCCAATTTACGTAACCTAGATTGATGACCATAACTGCAAACAACAATGACCTCATAGGTCAATCCTAGATCAGTATAGGATTCCACCACAATACGATCCCTAGAAAGATCTCTGCTCTACTTAAAATTAAATCTTCCACCTTCACTAATGAATCTCTTTATAAGCCTTGACTCATGATACTTCTTGAGTCAATAAAGAAATCATTTCCCCTGCTTCCACAGATCATACTCACTATAAAGCAGGCAGCTAAAAAACCAAACCTCGCACTCCCTTGCTGAATTAAAACACTTGTGGCTCCAAGATTTGTTACTTAATCAGACCTTAATTCACATAGGTTTACCACTTAATTAACCATAGCCTCTGACTTGCATTCCGCAGTCAAGTCCGCACTCTCCCCGGACACCAATAACCATCCAGAAACTCAATCCAACCAGTGACCAATACCATATGTCCATAGAATAGTTTCAGCCAATTACCTTAATACTCGCTGATGAACACATACTTAACATGTGATGACCTCTCAGGTCATACAGAGATTAGTATGTGGTCTCACCACACAATGATATTTATTTGGGAACGTCGCCCATTTTTGGCAATCTGCTTACCAATCACAAACCCTAACGAAGAAATACTCTCTGAATCAACCGGGAAAATCCTTTCCTGAAATCATCGCATGACATTCCCACCGTAAGCAACCAATTAATAAACCACTTCTCGCGACTCTCTTGCCATCACTCAAAACATGAGGCTCTAAGACTTGTCGCCAAATCGAAACCCAGATCAAGTAGAGTCACTACTAAATTGACCCCAAACTACAACATTACTATCAATTCTTCATTCGTCTTAGGATTCTGATAAAATTATACCAGAACCTTATCCTCCAGACACTACTGTCCGTACTCCGTAGACTAAAAATTCAAGGATACTACCCATTACTACAGTGGGATAACTTATGTATCCTTAAACATGCCACATTGCAATACTTCGATTAAAGAATATAATCGATTATTCGTTTCACAAACCCGGCAAACCAACCTAAAATTTCACCTCCAAATTATAGAGTATACACTCTATAACTTCAATCTTTCCAAAACTGAAACAATAAAAATTTCGCTTTCTCTAAAACACGTCACCACAAGGACTTAGTCCAACTTGCCTAAACTGCAATAAAGTGGGCGAATAAATCCTGATCTTAACACCTCACAGCTAGTCACCCATTTCGAAAGAAATGATATTCATAATCCAATCCTATCACAAATTCAGGGCTTATGGAAATAATCTCTAGGCAATATTGTCTGAAATAAATATGGTCTACTACTATTCCATGATACAGTGAGCTTTTCTCCCCCGTTGTCTCTTCCTCGAATTCCGTGCATCTGACTCAACACGCACTAGATCAGTCGCTATCGACTTTCTTAAATTCTCTTAACTTTATCATAGGTCGGAATGACCACTACTGTCCAACTTACGACCCACCACATAAATAAGGCTTTACTAAAAACATCCAACACCATAGGAGTCTGACCTCCGATTCCAACTATCATGGAGATCTTACCATGACCTCATAATTAAAATGCTTATCCGACCAATGTCACTCTCGTCAATCCAAGATTGACTGAAAGTCAACACATGAGTGGCACCTTGCTATCTCTGAAATTCCTTGATAGTGACTAAGCAATCAGCTCGTCACAATACTCTTTTTCTAGAATACTTTCACTATTCAAATTTTCACTCTTTTTTTGCATCAATAACCACAATTACATCAAAAACATTCTGTTTTTCACCCTCAAAGAGCAACATAGATTGATACTGAGACGTAATATCATATTTCCAAAATTTTTGCCTTTGATCAATCTATCTGACACCTCCAGGGCATGCTCTAATATTTTAATTACTAAAATACACATCAAATGCCCAACATTGCACTTACATCAAAATCCAATCAAACGAAGGATTCATGAGTCCTCAACTCATATCCTTCATCTAGACTTAAATTCTCGGTTAGACTTCAACAACTCATAAGAAAATATAGAGTATATGATTTACCTTTTCCTTACGGGTACTCTAAAAGGTCGGCGTACTGAGGCATAGTCTTGAAGATTTAAATATTTATGGAACCACGTGGTCCATAAATCAACCAAGAAGTACTAACTCATATCCCTAATAAACACTAAGCGTCTAAAGCATAAAATACCGATAGATCCGCCGCGGTCGGACCATTTCTCTATAGACACTAAATGCTACCAAGTGCATGAGGTGGTAACAGGAAACGATAACCTAATGCTCTAATACCAACTGTCAGGACCCACCCCGAGTTAAACCCCTTTAACTCGAAGTAAATCCTGTGGGTACCACCTCAAAGGAACTTCTTACTGAAACCCCCTTGAAATGGACAACCCTTCCTACAAATCAACTCAGCACTTCCATGAATAATTTAAAACACCCTCCAACTCCTAGAGCCATCCTGCTCCCCAAATCTCAACTACGCTTCAACAACCTATTACCCTATCTAAGTCGAGGTGATCAAAGCAACCTACATGGAAGTGATACCTAAATTATCTTGCTGCGACAGCGGATTATTTGACTATGTCTCGACTTCGGTACGCGCGATATCCTCTCAGGAACCCTGCAACACTAGGCATTTGAAAACGAAGGACCTAGGGGAAAACATTTAAAAACATTAGGGTGAGTAAACAAAAATCAAATGAAAAGGTAAATATCTTCTCATGCTCTGCCTTTGATTTTCCAAAATCTACAAGCACGCAACCCATAGAAAACGATTAAATAAAATATATTTAACAATTCCCTTGGCTCAAATCCATAATTAAGAAAGTGAGGTATAATATCACCATGACCACGAGAAAACAACTGACTAACTCTAATCCACAAGAGGGTCTATTGACCAGCTCTATCGGAGATAGTCCCTTGACCTGCTCTATTCAGGAGGGTCCTTCTGACCAGCTACCACCGAAGAGGGTCCTGACCGGCTCTATCCGGGAGGGTCCTGACCGGCTCTATCCGGGAGGGTCCTTCTGATTAGCTACCGTCGAAGAGGGTCTGACCAGCTACAATCCGGAGAGGGTACCATCTCCATCCGGAGAGGGTCCATGCTAGCTAGCAATACATATATATATACTTGAAAAATCTTTAAAATCCTCATGGTGATTAAATCAAAATCCAAGTCAAAACACCCATGACTTTTCCCCAAATAAATTGGTTTTAAAAACTTTCTCAGACATCCGAAACCGGTTCCCTGACTTTACTTTAAACCATTAAAATCCAAGAGCCAAGTTTCTCATTTTAAAATATAATCCCCTTCCATAGCCCAAAATGGTGATATCAATTTAAAAATCATATTTCGGGAAAATCATTTACAATTCACGGGAAAGGTAGGAACCTCTTTCCTGGTTCACTTACCTTTGAAAAATAATAAATACCCAATTTTCCCAAAATCACCAAAAAAACTCAACATGTAAGAAATTTTCATAGTTAAAAGAGACACTTAACAAAAATCTGTGCATGCAATATATTTAAAATAAAAATCCACTCACAGACTAAGGCCATAGCCTGACGAAAACCCGAATTCTATTTGAGCAAAGTCTCCATAACACGAGTCTGTTCGCGTTCTGTTTCATAATTAATATTAATTTTTTGGACGCTAAAATAATAATTAAATAATATAGGTGTACACATTTGTCAACATACAACTCGCTTATAGACTCCACACTTCTCAAATTGTCAACTAAAAATCCCCATCCTTCACCAATAAATTAGAAATCCTTAAAATATTTCTTAAACCTTAACTGACAATAATCGATGACCGGAATAATATTTTATTATCTGCTAATAATACTAAACTTGAAAAATTCCAAAACCTAACCAAAACTCCTCCAAAAATTACCAAATTTAAACCATAGACTCCACTCATTTTATACTAATTAATGGAAATGAAAAACTGTCTAAAAAGTTGCAGCACCGCCAACAGCTCCGCCGTCGGCAGAAATTCAGGCTAAAATTCCAGCGACCTCCAATCATTATCAAATTTTAACAGTAGCTTCGTCTCATCATTTGAAACAACTTCTAATTCAACTCAAAGGCTAATTCAACCTCTTACTAGGTCAATCAAAGAAAAATATAAAAACCAAAATTTTTTAAAACTTCAAAACAGGCAGCAATTCCCGGGATCGTACCCGAACTTCAAAACAGCAGCAATTCCTGCTATTGTACCCCAACTCATTCCTTGGTTTTCTTGGTTTTCGGGTTTAATCTCATTCCTTGGTTTTCTTCCTTGACCTTCAAGCATATTCCTGCCTTTCATTTCCAAGTGCATATTATATTAGTCATTGTTATAAAGATTCTTTTGTCGTACCTAGTAAGCGTGTAAAGCTCATTCCCTATATTATTGTTGTGTTCAGGTAGTCCGTAAGTGGACAAGGTAATGATGTTTGGAGTGCTTGAGCTAAAGTGTAGTTGCTTGTTACTTTGTGAGGAAGTGGCTGGTTGTGCTAAGCTTACTGTTGGGATACCTTACTTCCTTGGCTGGGGCACAGTTGAACTGTGATGTTTACTTGTGTTGTTATGGTCTGGCTTTGAGGCAACCTGGTATTGTGCCTGTACCAAGTGTGATGGACTTTTTGAAAGCTTTCAGCTCTATTATGGAAAAGTAAATTTTTCTCTAGCATTTTATGTTCATGAGATTCAGTGCTTCTTTTGTAACATAGAGGTGATTGGACAAGGAGACAAACCTATGTTTTTTATAAAAACAAAATTAATTACATTTGATTTTCTGTGCTTTATTGTTCAAGTCTTTTTGAGTGTTCGGAACATAATATTATTTGGGTTTTCATTTCTGTTTAGAGGACCAAAAAAAAGATCCCAGATTTCTTTTCGATAAATCCATCACATTGTCAGACCCTGAGGTCAGGGTGACATATACCTTAGCCGTATTTCACTATACTGATCACGTATTAGTTCACGAAATTTTTGATAATTTTGCTTCATTAGTATAGTTGGTACACAAAACGGTACACTTTCTTATAACCTAGTAAATAAGTTATACTACATTAGAATGCACGTTGTGATTCCAACTATACACAGAGGATCAAATTTTAAAAAATCTCTTGAAATACGATGTGATCGGTTTAGTGAAATATAAGTAAGGTAGAAAAATCACTTTAATTCGACAATATTCAGGCCCCGATCAGAGCAATCAACCTTATTTACACTTATGTTTCTCTTAAGCTTTATCCTCGGGTGGTCAGCGTCCCTAAATCTTTACATTGGTGGTTGTTGTCACATTCTGGTCCTAGAATCAATTTACGGTCGGTTACTTTTTAGTTTACTTTAATTTTTAACCATTTGTAGTAACCGTTTTACCGTAAGTGCTCACAAAGCTGACTTTTTGTTAAGTTGAGAATTTAGGAAAACTTCCTTCATGAAAGTTGTAGAGGACGTTAATAGGAATCCGTAGACATGCTATGCGTCTTAATCGGAGTTCGTATGAGGAAGTTATGGTCTAAAAACGGAAAGTTACTGTTTCGGGAAAGTATAAAAAGGGAAACTTACCGGAAGTAGAAGGTAAGAATCAGAAAAATCTATCTAACTCTTCTCTCTCCTCGTTCCCGACGCAGTGCCTGCCGCTGCTTCCAACAGCCACCGCGCCACCGCCAATCCACCTTATGCAGCCGCACTGGTCCCAAAAGGACAGCCATTGAGTATATTTCAATTCTAGGTAAGCCTTTCGACCTATCTCGCCTTGGTTTGAGAGAAATTTCAGTTTGAGTGCCAAGTGTACAGTAAAAGTTCTAGATCGGAATTCTCCCTTCTCAGGCCACCAATTTGGCAGTTCTATATATGGATAGGATGAGTTTTAAGAGTACTACTCACCTCTAAAGTTTGTTGGTTTGATTTGGAGTGTGGAGGGAGAATCGAAGATTTGAAGTTTAAAAATTTTGGGTTTTTGTATTTTTGTCCATTTGACCAAATTAGGCTAGGAATTAGCCTTAGAGTTGAACTAGAAAGTTGTTCGGATTGATGAGAGGAACAAACTGAGAAAATTAAGAGAAGACCATTTAAAGGTAGTTTATATTTTTTTGAGATTAATTGGTTACACTTAGTTTTTCGAATAATTGGAATTAATAAATGGTAACCGGTCATTGGAAAATTACCGACTAGGCGTGAGAATATTGTTAAGGGTTTTTACGCTAGCGGTGGAGTTGAGGCCGACTCCCCACGTTTTCTTAGAGGTGGTTAAGGGTGAACGTTAAGGGTGGATATTTAATTTTAATGTCCTTTATTTTAATTGAGGAGTTGAGACATTAATTGTATATTTTGAACATGACGTGGGGGAGCTCGAGCTGAGCAGTCTTCAGATAGCCGGCAGACTTAGCCGTATCTTTGTGAGTAGACTTTTATTTCTAAATATATTGCATGCAACAAATTTTTCTTAAATTTCTCCTTTATTATGAAAATTTCCTCTATGTTGAGTTTTTATGGTGATTTTGGAAAAATTAGGGATTTATTATTTTTCAAGGTAAGTGAGCCGAAAAAGAGGTTCCTACCTTTCCCGTGACTTTTAAATGATTTTTCCGGAATATGGTTTTTAAGTGGTTATCACCATTTTGGGTTATGGAGGGGGGTTATATTTTAAAATGGAGAAATTTGGCTTTTTAATGATTTAAAGTTTAAGTCAGGAAACCGGTTTCGGATGCCTTGAAAAGTTTTAAAATCCAATGTATTTGGGAAAAATTCATGGGTGTTTTGACTTGGATTTTCCATTTAATTCACCATAAGGTTTTTAAGGATTTTTAGTAGAACAGAGGAAACTGAGGAAGTCACACTATTACTTATGCTAGAGTTCGAACCATGACTCAGCATGAGGGTCGTACTTCTTTGGAGGTCATCATTGGTACGTTATTAATTTTTGATCAGCCTGCTTTTACATTAATTGATCTGGGAGCATTCTTTTATGTCAAGTAGATTTTTGCTCCATGCCAATGTGTCATCCTCACCACTCCTAGGTGAGTGGCGTGTATCCTTGTCATCTGGGAATACGATGGAGATAAATTGAGTGTGTAGTGGTTGTGAGGTGTTAGTGGATGGCCATGTGTTCGAAGCTGACTTAATTCCTTTAGATATGATAGAGTTTGATGTAATCTTGGATGTTAACTTTTTGGGAGCACATAGGGTTATGGTGGATTGTTTTCAGAAGGAGGTGGTATTTCGAAGTCTTGGAAAGCCGGAGATTACATTTCAGGGAGAAAGAGATGTTCTCACAAAGTATCTAATTTCAGCTGTGACAACTAGGAAATTGTTGAATAAAGGTTGTCAAGCCTACCTAGCGCATGTGGTGGATACTAGTATGGGAGAAGTAGGTTTGGATGATATTCCTATAGTTAAAGAGTTCCCAGATGTTTTCCCAGAGGAATTGCCTGGTTTACCACCCGAGAGAGAGAGAGATCAATTTTACGATCGATTTACTCCTTAAAATAGAATGGCCCCTGCCGAATTGAAAGATTTGCGAACTCAATTGTAGGAGTTGTTGGATAAGGGATTTATTCGACCTAGCACATCTCCTTGGGGTGCCCCGATGTTGTTTGTTAAGAAGAATGATGGTACGTTGAGACTTTGTGTGGATTACAGAAAGCTAAATCAAGTTATTGTGAAGAACAAGTATCCCTTGCCTCATATTGATGACATGTTTGATCAATTGAAAGGGGCAACAGTTTTTTTTAAAGATTGACTTGAGGTCGGGATATCATCAGTTACGGATTTGAGATAATGACATAGCCAAGACAGTTTTTCGGTCACGTTATGGCCATTATGAGTTTGTGGTGATGGCCTTGGGCTTACAAATGCACCCGCAGCTTTTATGGATCTCATGAATAGAGTATTTGGTCCATATCTTGACCGATTTGTGATCGTGTTCATAGATGACATTCTGGTTTAATCCAAGATTGCAAAGGAGCATGCATAACATTTGAGGTTTCGGATCTTAAGAGAGGCTCAATTGTACGCGAAGCTCAGTAAGTGTGATTTTTTGCTAGATAAAGTGGGATTCTTAGGCCACATTATGTTGGCCGAATGTGTTAGTGTGGATCCCCAAAAGATAGAGGCAGTGATGATTTGGAGGAGACCCACTAGTGTAAAGGAGATACAGAGTTTCTTAGGTCTAACTGGGTACTACTGCCGTTTTGTAGAAGATTTTTCCAAGATTACGGCTACTCTTATTAGATTGACGAGAAAAGGTGTGAAGTTTGATTGGTGTGAAAACTGTGAGCAGAGTTTCCAAAAATTAAAGAGTCGATTGGTTAGTGTTCGCGTTTTGGCACTACCTGATGATATTGGAGAGTTTGTGGTCTATAGTGATGCTTCTTGGCAAGGGTTGGGTGGTGTGTTAATGCAACATTAGAGAGTTATTGCCTATGCTTCTAGGCAAGGGTTGGGTGGGTGAGTTCAAGTATATATATATATATATATAGCATGGACCCTCTCCGGATTGTAGCTGGTCGACCCTCTTCGGTGGTAGCTGGTCAGAAGGACCCTTCCGGATAGAGCCGGCCAAGACCCTCTTCAGTGGTAGTTGGTTAGAAGGACTCTCCCGAATAAAGCAGGTCAAGGGACCCTCTCCGATAGAGCTGGTCAATAAATCCTCTCGTAGATTAGAGCTAGTCAGTTGTTTTCTCGTGATCATGGTGATATTATACCCCACTTTTTAAATTATGGATTTGAGCCAAGGGAATTGTTATGCATTTAATGTAATCGTTTTGTAATGGTTGCGTGCATACAGATTTTTGAAAAATAAAAGGGAGAGCATAAGGATGTTGGATATGGGTGCAGGATAGCTGCAGGAGTAGTGGGTGGTTGTTGGATATGTAGAAGTGTTCTCTTTGGTTTGTTGTAGGTTAAGGGTTGTCCACTTTTTAAAGGAGACTATGTCGAAATTTCAGCAGAATCTTCTTTGAGAGGCGGTCCTCGTAAGATTTACTCCGGTTTAAAGGAGTTAATCCGGGTTGGGTTTTGACAGTTGCATTTCATCTACATGAGATTTTAATGTGTCGAAGAATCGACCAAACTAGGTGACTGAGGGGTATGTAAGAGCATTCTCGTGTGATAAAAAACGTTGAATTAGAGTTGACCGTTTTGATCGAGCCTTTAACCCCACAGAATGTGATTGAATTTTCTACCATAGCCGTATTGAACTATAATGTTTGCATCATACAGTCAATTTTTGGTTTGTGAATTTAGTTATGGTAATCATAACGTCCTTGCTGATGGATAACAATTATTTTTCCTTTATATCGTCGTGTGATTTGTCATTGTACAAAAGTCTGTCCTTCAATAGACTCAAACAAATGTCTGTACAAAATGTATTGATTAGTACATTTTATGTAATATGAATTGCAAGTCGCA
This sequence comes from Comarum palustre, assembly GCA_951800085.1. Classification (NCBI taxonomy): domain Eukaryota; kingdom Viridiplantae; phylum Streptophyta; class Magnoliopsida; order Rosales; family Rosaceae; genus Comarum; species Comarum palustre. The sequence goes on from OX637580.1 coordinate 8,131,918, forward strand.
TAAACTCAAACAAAATTTGCATAAACAGTTGATTCTTTATTGTGGTTCGACTATAATGTAAATTTACATTAATCAATACATGATTCACATTTGTGTCAAATTAATAATGCTCCATATATTCTTGTAAAATCCATACACAATCCAATGCACCTTCACATTTATATTGTATCAATGTGTAATAGTATAGACTAGAAATGTGCCTCGGTTTTGATACGGGTTTTGGAGACTAAATTTGAAAGCACAGAATTCATCACAAAAATCATTTAGAAACACAGAAATATCATTCTTTTCAATTAAATTATACACTGTTGTCATTCATCTTTATTATCTACTAAAACCTGTCGGCTTCACTTGCCTACATTCATTTTTGTGAAGGCATATGGCTTAATGTTTTCACCATTTATCTTCTGTAATACCCCATACATTTTAAATATATATACATTTATATGAAGCAACTAGATATATATTTATATAAAAATTAATATGTACGATTTAATAGGATGTATGATACTATTCGTGTGCTGGACTTATGAACAATGTATGTATATGCATTCCGTTGTCAAACTTAAACAATAAAATAATGAATGGATAATAGTAAAATACAGAAGGAGGTCTAGAAGGCTCAATTTTGAACCGACACAGAGAAACATAGATTTTGATATAGGTTTGGGTGAGTTGACACTAGTGGATTATCACTTTTAGCTGACAAAATCAAAACTGTTTTGTCGGTTAGAAGAAATAGTTCGTCAACTAAGCACTACTTAGCCGACAGAATAAGATCGTCGAGAATTTTCGTCGACTAAGCTCTTCTTAGCCAACAGATCTGTGTTCTTGACAGTTTCTGTCGGCTAGTCGACGACAATATTCATATTCCGTCAGCTAGGATTTTAGGTCTTATCCGAAGGAATAGTTAATATTGCGTCGGCTAATAACTTTCTTAGTAGACAGAACAGTTTATTATATTTCGTCGGCTAAGATTAAAAATACAGTTTCAAGTCAGCCAAAAGTTTTTCCTTTGGAATTGTACATAGGAAGCCAAATTTTTTTAAAAAGTCATTAAATAAGATATGACTAGAATGCTGAAATACGTATATGGTTGAAAAATCACGTAATTTCGCTAAAGTCTCGGTGCCGCTAGTTGCGGTTAATGCAATTTACCACTTTTTCTCCCTATGGGTAGCCCTATCTTTAGGGGTTATTTTTCAGTAAATTTTGCGTCTCATCAATTTAAAACTATTTTGTGTTAAATGTCTGGTCAAAATACGTAATTTAGTTGGTCAAATGACCGATTCCGTGCGTTTAGGGGTTTGACTTACGAGATTGACCATCCGGATCAAGCTCTTAATGTTATCAGATCAAGTTGAATTTTTTTTACTATAGCCATGTTTTACTATAATGATCATATCAGACGGTCAGATTTCCGTTTGTCAAGTTTTATCATCAGAATCACAACATGCCTACTAATGTTGTGTAACTTGTTTACTAAGTTTTAAGAAAATGTTTCGTTTCAAAAATAAACTCTACGTAGAACCTTCAAACTCAAAAAAATCATTAAAGAAGATATGACTAGAATGGTGAAATACATCTACGGTTGAAAAATCACGTAATTCTGATAAAGTCTCGATGCCGCTAGTTGCAGTCAACACAATTTACCATTCTTTCCTCTTATCTTTAGGGGTTATTTTTTAAAAAAATTTTATACCCCTGGCTGCGTGTCATCGATTTGACACTATTTTTTGTTGAAGGTCCGGCCAAAATACGTAATTTAGACGGTCAAATGAGCGTTTCCGTGCGTTTAGGGGTTTAACTTACAAGATTGACTGTCTGAATCGAGCCCTTAACATTATAGATCAAGTTGAATTTCTTACCATAGTCATGTTTTACTATAATGATCATATCATACGGTCATATTTTTGTTTGTCATGTTTGATCATCAGAATTACAACATGCCTACTAATGTTGTATAACTTGTTTATTAAGTTTTAAGTAAATGTTCTATTTCAAAAACAAACTCAACGTAGAACCTTCAAACATAAAAAAGTCGTGAATTAAGATATGACCAGAATGGTGAAATACATCTACGGTTGAAAAATCATGTAATTCCGGTAAAATCTCGGTGTCGTTAGTTACGGTCAACGCAATTTACCATTCTTTCTCCCAATGGGTAGCCCTATCTTCGGGGGTTAATTTTCAGTAAATTTTTATACCACTGGTTGCGTCTCATCTATTTGAAACTATTTTGTGTTGAAGGTCAGGTCAAAATACGTAAATATAGAATCACAAGCTTGTGTTGAAGGTCAGGTCAAAATCGATTTGAAACTATTTTGTGTCAGATTTTCGTTTATCAAGTTTGATTATCAGAATCACAAGCTTAAGTTCTAAAAAATAAATTTGTTAGCCCTTAGCCGACAAAATTATTGCATTCCGTCTCCTAAGATATCACTTAGCCGACGAAATATTTGAATTTCGTCGGTTAAGGGCTACAAATTTCAGAACACTTTTTTCCGCGTAAAATTTCTAACCAAAATTTCAAAAAAATTATTTATCACTTAGCCGACGGAATGAATGTATTATGTCGGCTAAAGGCTCAAAAATTCAGAATTCGTTTCCCCGTGCTAAATTTCTGAAAAATTTTCAAAAAATTCAATACTTCTTTAACTATTCTCTTCTCCTCTCTTTTCTTCTCCAAACTTTTTCTTCTCTCCTCTCCTCTCCCTCTTCTCTCTTCTCTTCTCCAAATGGTGGTGGTGGTGTGTGGTAGTGTGTGGTGGTTGTTTTTGGTGATGGTGTGTGGTGGTGGGTGGTGATAATGTATGGTTATGGTGGTGGTTTTTGGTGATGATGGTGGTGGTGATGATGGTGTGTGGTGGTGGTGGAATCAGAATGGCAGGCGGTGGATTGTCGGAGATTGATTGCAAGCGGTGAATTTCCGGAGATCGATCTCTGTTTTTTTTTAATTTTAGGTTTATCTACCGAATATTTCGTCAGCTAAGAGTATTTTTATTTTATTATTTTAAAATAATTTCGCCGGCTAGGATCTTAGCCAACGAAATTTCTACTCCCCAGTAATTCTTAACCATGAAATATTTTGAATTCCCTCGGCTAAAAATTACTTAGGAGACAAAATTTCAAATATTCCGTTTTATTTTAAAATAATTCTATCTACTAGGACCTTAGCAGACGAAATTTGCGTAGACTAGGTTGTCTCTTAGTGTCTTAGCCGACGGGTCTTAGTCGACGGATCTTAACAGACGGATCTTAGTCGACAAAATTTCTGTCAGCTAAGATCTTAAGAGACTGAATTTCACTCTTAGCAGATGAAATTGTTCTTTCAGCTAAGAGTCATAATCCACTTGTGTGAGTACAAAACAAAACAAAAATTAAATAAATTAATAAATTAAAATAAAATAAAGAAACGTTGAGAAGACGGGAGGTAAGGGGAAGTTCTATTAAGTAGTGTTGTATATATGCAGATTAAAATGTATGGTTGTGTAGTAGAAGTTAGTGAATGAATTATGCGTTGTAATCCTACCTTTGTATATTGATTGGGCCAATTTTCAATCAGGTGTTCTACGACAGAAAAGTGATTTTTTTTTCTAGAGAAAGGGGACCAGATTTTTCTGGAGGGAGGACGCCGACCTCAGTTTTTATCTGGCGCATCGACTCTCTCTCTCTCGCTCTCTAGGAGGAGAAGATGAAGAAAGAGAGGAAGAACGGGAGATGGGGAAAGGAGAGGGACGACCGAAACAGGTCGTCGACTCGACGCTCTTCCGTTTGACCACCGATCGACGACTCATCGGCAACAATCAACCCCTCTCTTCATCACCTATATATACATTAGTGGTGGTACTTCATTCAATCGACGCTTGTGGGTGGAAACTTGACATCCAGAAGCTCCGAGTTACTCCAGCAAATACCACCAATTTCTGGTGACCTTTTCTTGTGCCGGAGACTATTGTGAAGGCTTTGGAAATTTTGTCTGAAGAGGGCTTGGCTCTAATCTCAGGGTGTTGCATCTTCTCACCTGGGAGTTGCTGCATCTACTTCATCTTTGTCAAAGTCAACCTTTCTCTCGAGGTCTGCAGGTTCTTCTGTTCAAGAATTCCAGTTATCTCCTTCTTGCCGTTAGCAGCCCCATGATCTTAAAACTGCTTAAATGTTTCAGTTGCACAAATAGTCAAAAATGCTAACAAAAACGTAAATACTTTCTTACTAATGAGAATTAGTACCGGCCTTTGATTTCTCTGATAAAAGAAATCAGAGTTAATTATAAAGTCCCCCAAACTATGACTCTCTTCAATTGCATAACATTAAGAATAATTATTGTTGTCCGATTTTATTATTTTAATAAATTTAAAGTTCTCCAGAACTTTCCGTCGCTTAAGTATAAATTCAAATTTATACGTTTTGGCGCTAAATAACTGGGTCAAAAATTCAAACTTTCTTAAGCGACAGAAATGATTGACTTAAGCGACGAATACTTCCATCGTTTAAATAAATTTTCAAATTTATACAGTTTGACGCTCAAAAAATGAATTTCAAAATTTGAAACTTACTTAAGCGACGAAATTGATTCCGTCGCTTAAGCAAATGATTCAAATTTTATTCTCTCGCTCTTGATACGGAAGATAAGAAGAAGAAGAAGAAGAAGAAGAAAGATGATGAAGAAGATACAGAAGAAGATGAAGGTGGTGGAGGTGGTGGTGGTAGGGGTGGTGGAGGCGGAGGCGGTGATACGGTGGTTGTGGTGGCAGAGGAAGAACAATAAACATTTTGTAGAACAAAAAAAATCCGACGGAAATCCTCCGGAGCAAATTTTTATTTTTTTTGAAAAATTAAAGCCTTAAGCGACGGAAACATTACGTCGTCTAAGTCCTGTTTCCGTCGCATAGGTACGTGGCTTAAGCGACGGAATGATAGATTTCTGTCGCTATGAAAAAATACGACCGGGTGATCATCATCTTACTTGCTAATATCTCAAAAACGGTTTTACCTCAAGTGTGGTAATTAAATATCCTTGTAACAAAACCTCCCAAACTTATTTAAGTTTGTCCCCAGAAAGCCCTAGAAGGCTACCTAGGGAAAAAGAGTACATATTGATCGGAAAACGCTAGGGTTACTCTTTACTGTTTAGTAACTGCAACTCAATAAGTTTCTATTCATTTTAAGGTTTGGTTTGCCAATCACATAAAGTAAGCAGGAAGGAATATACCACAGCTCAGAATAGCTACAAGCTGATCGAGAACTGGAAATGTATCTAGCTATATGAAAATTGATGTAATGGCGCACCAACTTTTAAGCTGTAGTCCTATATTATCTTTTTTTTGGTCAAATGAAAATTCATTGGATGAAAACATATTACTAGAGTAATATAGAAAATATTAAGAGTTCTAAGCTTAGAGACTGAGACTCAATAGACAACCTGGCAACAAAGAAACTAAAATACAAGTCATAGCCCAAAAGTCCAAGAACAATCAAAAACCCTAGATTTAAGATGTCAGGGATATGCATCCAGGTAAGAGCCATCGCCGTCATGGTTGTTGCCCACCATATGCAATTCAGAGTGTTGTAGCAAGCCACGCCCAACGCTTCACCACCGGAGGTCAAAAGTTCGTCCATCATCATTCTCTATTTCTAAATTGTCTGCACAAGAAGAACAAAGTACCCAACTGAAAAGAAAATAAAAATGACAGAAGTGGCGGTGGATATCACCATGCAACACAATGCCCCTGATCCGGTTTTGTCCACACCCAGTGTACTACTGGTACGACAACAATTCTCAAGAAAGGAGTTAAGCTTTGAAACTCAGGTCAAACCGACAAGGTAAGGTTGAGGTCGTCTGGTAAAACAAGAAAATGGAAGAGAGGATGAGAGGGGGAGTTGTGTGATAGTGTAGGAACGACAAATCAATCTCGGCAATTGGATAGGTAAAGGGCTAGGAAAAAGAAAAGGATAAAAGGAATGAGACATGAAGTACTTAGGAAAAAACACCATTAAGGATGGAGATCTTTAGAGCAAAAAGATGTTGCAGAGGATGACAAGGGCCCTCTCGAACCAGTATAGCCTGTATAGATAGCATGATTTTTAAATGATTATCGATCGGCCTAAAGTATTTTTTTTGTTTTAAAATGAAAGATTCTCAAAGACTAACTCCATGAAATCCTATTTCTGTATCACCAATACCTTACCCGCTGCTTATTATATTATGTCAAAAAAAACGCACTAGCTAGTTAACACATAAAATGATGAATATGTTTTTAGGTTTTCATAGTTTTTTTATGGTGTCAAATTCCTATTAGTGGTAGTTTCTGGCATAATGATGATGCAATTTAAGAATCCGTACTCATTATAGATTAGGATATTAAGTTGGTTACGGTTGGTCACAACAACCAGTTCCATAATTGAAGAGGGACAAGCTATTCGCACTAATTAGCTAAGATGGTCTTCACCCTTGACACACAAATCAGTCTTAAATGATTTGATCTGGATATGCGCATTGTGATCTCTTTATAGAGGAAGCAACTGCACCGCTCGTCGAATGCATATCATGATTTTGTCAATTTTGATGGTTCAGTACAACATGATCGAGCGGCTCTTGGTTTTGTTTTCCACAATGTTGATGGGCATCTACTCAGACTTACTGTTGCTGCTAATAAAGTCATGGGGACTGTTATAACGGACGGAAGAAAGAAGACAGATTTACGTGGTTCACTAACAATATGTTAGCTACGTCCACGACCAGATGAGAACAGTTTTATTATCTTGAGGAAACACAACCACCGAGTACTCCGAGAGTACTAAATACAATTAGGTTTAGGTCGTTTATATACTAAACCCTAAACCCTATATACTAGACCCAATAGGAAACCATAACCCAGTATAACAGGGACTCTTGGGCCTTGGGGGCGTTGCCCTTCGATGACACTGGTTGAACAATCTTGCTCGCGTGTCTGTTGCTCGCGAGACTCTCGCTCGCGCGACTTTCGTTCGCGCGCGCATCAGTCGTTCGCGTGCATCAGCCGTTCGCGCGCATCAGTCGTTCGCGCGCTCATCAGTCGCTCGCGCGACTTTCGCTCGCGCCCCCGAACCCCCAATCCAGGGCGCGTTGCCCCTGGACCCCAAAACGCTGACCGGACAGCGAGATCCCAGAATAGCTGGTACCTCCAGATGGCTGATTCAAGGCATACATTAACAAATCTCCACCTTGACTTGAATCCTCCCCGAATGGCTGGTTCCTCCAGATGGCTGATTCAAGGCATACATTTAACAGGGACACTTCTGTTCTGACGGCCGAAACTATTGCTCTCAAAGAATGCCTTCGAACAGATTCCAAAACTTCTCATAGGAGGTGATTCCAAGATCGATCTTGGTTCACAGTATTAAGGGCAAAGGCTGCAATCCCTTGTGTATCATCAGTTCTCTAACTCAATTTCAGGCGTTCTTCTTCCGACATGTTCTTCGTGAGGCAAACTTTGTGGCTAGTGGATTAGCTTCTTTAGATCTAACTGTTATCACATATTTGACTTGATTTCACTAACTCATTTCTGTTCTCGTGCCTTTCATTTGGATCAGTTTGAGTGTTTATAAAAGGTTGTTTTGTAGTTTTTGTTCTCTTTTAATGAAAAAATTGCCTTGTTGTCACTAACAAGCATTATGATTGGAATCTCTGCAATTTATTTCTCGATCTCTGTCTTTTAAGACCGATAAATCTATGATATTTCTTCGATATCCTTTTAAAAATCTCTGTTATTGAATATATTTAGATTAGACAAATGTTGAACCAAAAAAAAAGATAATAATGAACATCGAAGCAGCGATCAGCTAGTAGCAAGAATGTTGGAAGTCATGGTTCTAAAATTTCGTAGGAAAAAGAAAAAAGAACTAACTTGACTTTTATAATTTTTGGATAAACCTCTTGAAATAGTTGAATTTGCATAGTTGAACTTGAATCGAATATTATATATGATTATCTTGTTTCAAAAAGTATTTAAACAAATGAATAAATTTACAACCAAAACTTAAGAGAAATTCTTAATTAGATTCAAATTAACAAAATGATTGATGCTACATCAAATACATATGATCGAGATATAGAAAATTAGCAGTAGTATTTTCCAAGACGGGTCTTGACAAATCTAGTGACCTGTTACTCGGTAGAGCACTCGTATCATGCAAAGGCGGTCTAGACAATCCAAGCGCTTCATAATTGGGCTGATCTCGACAGAGTGGGCAAGTTACATCCTTTTTGAACCACTCGTCTATGCAATTAACATGAAAATAATGCTTGCATTGCGGTATAGTCCTTATTATTTCTCTATGTTGGTACTCACACAAACATATTGAACAAGTTTTGTCATTAGGGTTGGGCAACTCCAGATTCTCACCAAGTTGAGTCTTTGGATATGATTCAATTGTCTCACCATCCAGTCCCATTCTAACTGCAGTGGCTGTAGGAGGATTCGGAAGTTGTTGATGAGTTACTACGGTTGATAATTCTGTTATAGCTGGTTGGTCATGAGCTTGATTGGAATCATTCATCTTGTAAGCACAAATTATGACCCCGATGATGCACACCAGCGCTGGTACTGCACAGCTTATCACGATGGCATACCTTAGAGCATTTGACATACCTGAACCTGAAATGAATACAAGTTACAGTATGATATATATCATTTCTTAATGATCTTGATCCACGACCAACACAAGTGTTGTGTTCTATATATGATGAAGGCGCGCAATTCATATCAGCTAGTAAAGTTAAGAAAAATTACCAGAATGTGAGGGTTTGTCCACAGTGCACACAATTTGCGAACTGGTAGCATTCTCGAATCCACAACTGCTTCCTTGACAAGAACGGCATTCAGGCATGTCCCACGCCAACGCAACTCCTATGTTAATATCCCACGGGTCAGCTGGACTTGACCTTGGAACCAAGGTTGTGGAAATCACAGAGCAAAGAGGCGACAACGATGCCGGAGAAAGCGATGAAGTTGTTGATGTTGTGTTGGGATCACCGTAGAACCAGCTGGAAGGAACAACATGGACATTATGGAACTGATCACTGAGGCAAGGTATGAGTGAAGACCGAATTTCTGCTTGCCAAGAGCAGTTGAGGAAGGTGGAGTTTTCACGGCCGTACAGGTACGAGAAAGGAGAGTTCACAAGACTAAAGTCATCGTCAAGGAGCCGCTTAGGGAAGCAGCTTTCGGGGTCGTCGATCCACACAAGCTGGTCATAGTAGTCGATTCCTCGCACGATGAAGTCTCCTGAAAACGGGAGACTGAGGATGGTTTGCTTTTGCAAGCTGCATGAGAGGTTGAAGCCCTGACCATAACCACAATATGTGGCTTGACGGTCTCCTAGCTGAAACGGAAAACGCACGGGCGGTTCCTTTCTCTGGCATTTTGATTCACGACAGTTGGTAGTGCTTTCTGATGTCTGATTGGGAAGGAGGAAGACGAAGAAGGAGAAGAAGAGCAAGGTGATGAAGGCTTGTATCGTAGGCATTTGTGAGCTATAGGTGGTGATGAGCAATTTAGGTAATAACTAGTAGTAATGATCGACCGGCCTATTTTATGGACAGGGTGATAAAACAAAACAAGCATAGACATAGTAAGCATAACAGTTCATGATGTAATTATCCTTCATTGTCTATGTCTCTTCGATCTCAAATTAACTTATAAAACTACCTGAAACAAAATTATTATATTCATTAAAAGCAGGTTCTGAATTCACCTTTCCTAATATTTTTAGATGATCCCTATTGGGAAATTTAAAATCTATTTATTGCAGTCACATATTTTTAAAGAAGGACTGGTGCGGCTGTCCTTAAGCCTTAATTAATGAAATTATAGAATACAAGGGCCGGAAGACGTAGAGCCTAAACCCTAAATTATAAAAAGCAACATATTTTAACATGTAAGTGTGTCATTGACACCAAAACAAAGTCGTGAAATAATAGAAGGATAACTGTACCACAGACAAGCATCATAACGGCTAAAAGTGCAACATTTCTACTATGTTGCCGCACGGAATCATATCCGACGATCTTTGGTTTCATCTTGCCACTAGGAGGTTGCGATCATTTGACATAGCAAGGAACTCGGAACATACCTAGGCAAACCCAGGCTAAACTAATTTTTTCGTCGGCTATAGTCTGGAAAGTTTGGCCGACAAAATTTTAAAATTTTAGCCGACAAAATGTATAATTTCGTCGGTTAAAGTGCCTTATATTTGCAGATCTAGACAGCAGCTCATTTAAAAAAAAACAGGAGAAAAAGTTTGGGTGTTGTCGAAATCTGTCCAAAATTAGTTTGTGGAGCTATATATAGGTACGTATATGTGTATATGTTGATTTTGAGTTGATTTAAGAGTTTTATTTGAGTTATATAATATTAATTTTGAGTTGAATTAATGGATTTTGAGTGTGATTAAGTTGGTCGATTTTGATTTGATAATATATATGAAGTTGTTGTTAATAAGTAGATATATATATATATATATATATATATATATATATTAATTTAATTATAATATTATGTTGATGCATGGTATGAATTAAGTTGTTGATGATATGTTGATTATAATTTTGTGATGATCGATGTTGTTATATAATGTTATGTAATTATTAATTAGTATGTATATATATGTGTGTTAATTATTAATTTGTTATTCATTAATTTTTGTAGAATACTAAATGATTTGAGATTTTATATATGGAATTAATTAATTAGAGTTGTATATATATATATGGATATGTTTTTAAGATATGGATAAGAGTTGGATTTCGCTTTTAGGATATGGATATTGTAAAGAAGTTATTAATTTTATTGAATATGCACTGGCTAATGCTAACGGGAGTACAATTTTCTATTGGTTGTACACGAAATGTCAGTGTCGCAGCGATATGCATCGATTTGCGATTGACAGCACCTGAAGAGAAACAAGGTTTGAGAGAAGTACACGTGTTAGATATATCACGGTGAAACATCATCAAGGGGTCCGCATAATCATGGACAATTTTCTGAGACGGGCAGTACATCCAACGATCCAACAACGGTCATCATCAATGATATGTTTCCTTATGAGAGCGGTGTATGCTCTTGAGGACAGCCATTCCCTAGAGTTGTCAACACTGCTGGTATTGACAAGTACAACAAACTACTTGCTTTCCAACAGACCCCTGTGTACTCTGGTTGTCAGAAGACGGTTCTTGAAAGTGTGATAGACATAATGAAGATTAAAGTTGAGACAAAATCGACCGTGAAGGTTGTTGATGATTATCTACAGTATACTTGTGACAACTCGGAAAAAGAAAATAATTTCTTTTGCTTTAGTCCTTAGTACTGTTTAGAATCTTGTGTGTGAATATATGTATATATATATATATATATATATAATTTACATGTTAAATTAGTCTAGTTTTGTTTTTAATCCTTTTTATTTGGGTTCAAGTAGTATGCAGCCCATATTTAAAACCCTTGCCCTGAGCCCAAATCCGAGCCCAAACCCGAATTATCTTTTAGAATAGAAAAAATGTTGTCAAGCAGAAGAACAGAACGACGCCGTGTTCTTTTCTCATTCACCGCCTTCTTCTTTCCAACCAAATTCTCCCCAAATTGATACCTTGTCGTCCAAAACCCAGCAACCGCCTTAGAAAAACCTAGAAGCCGTCATGAGAAAACCTTAAATAATAGCAGGATGTTCTTGGAGACCAAGTTTCAGCCGGATAGGGATTGGGTTGGAGTGCTCAATTCGACTTCCTTTAATCCACTACCGGAATCAGTAGTTTGGCCGACGAAATATTTTCGTCGGCGTGTTGGCCAAATTCGTCGGCTAAGATCTTAGCCGACGACAACTCGTCAGCTAAGATGTCGTCGGTAAAGACTCGTCGATGAAATAAAAGTCAGCGTCGACTATAGTGTCACACTTAGCCGACGACATATTTTTTAATTATTCGTCGGCTAAAGTAAGACTTTGGCCAACGAAATAAATTTCCGTCGGTCTCATCCTAAGACTTTGGCCAACGAACTATAAATATTTCGTCGGCCAATTAAAAAAACTATAGCCGACAAAATGTACTATAAATCGTGGGCTAAATATTTTAAAAAATTAAAAATTAAAATAATATAGCTGACGAAATATAGTACATTTCGTCAGGTTAAATACAACTATAGCTGACGAAATTTACTATATTTCGTCGGCTAAACGTTGAAAAAAAATACTATAGCCGAGGAATTATGGTAAATTTCGTCGGCTATAGTAATTTTTATACTAAAAAAACTATAAAATTTCTAAATTACCATCCAAGCAAGCTGCAAATTACACAAACAATTTCATATAACCAACAACATACATCATCAAAAGTAGTCTAAACCTTTTGCATTAAATTATTAATTTATAAATTGTTCATAAACCTATAAAACTAAATAAAATCTATATCCACGCCAGGAGGAGGTTGTTGTTGAAGAGGTTGCGTGTCAGGACCCACCCCGAGTTAAATCCCTTTAACTCGAAGTAAATCCTACGGGGACCACCTCAAGGGAACTTCTTACCGAAACCCCCTAGAAATGGCCAACCCTTCCTACATTCCAACTCAGCACTTCCATGAGTATATAACAATAAACCCTAACTCATGAAGGCATCCTGCTCCCTAACCTACATAATTAGCTATACTGGGTTAGTCAGAGCAGTCTACTAAGATGATTACCCTAAAGAATTTCAAGTAGCAACGGATTGATCGACTATGCCTCGACTCTTGTACGCGCACGACCTCCGCCCGAGAACCCTGCACCACTGGGCATTTGAAAACGAAGGGCCCAGGGGAGAAACATTGAAAAACTGTCAGGGTGAGTGGACAAAAATAAAACTTAAAAGCTCTAATTCCTTTAATGTTCTCCCTCTAAGTCTTTCTAAGAAAATTCGCATGCAAGTAAAACATAAATAATGCCTTGGCTCAAATATAAACAATTATGTGGGGTGTTAACCTCATCCACGAGAAATCCCGACCCGCTCTACCACGAGAGGGTCCATTGACCAGCTCATCGGAGAGGGTCCTGACCTGCTCTATTCGGGAGGGTCTTTTGACCAGCTACCACCGAAGAGGGTCATGACCTGCTCTATCCAGGAGGGTCATAATGACCAGCTACCACCGGAGAGGGTCAGACCTGCTACAATCCAGAGATGGTACCCGCTCCATCTGGAGAGGGTCCATGCTAGCATGCAATATATATCCTTATCCTTTAAATCCTTTAAAACCTGTAAAACCTCGTAAAACCTCGTAAAACTCGTAAAACCTCGTGGGAATAATAAATCGAAAACCAAGTCAAATCTCCCTGACTTCACCCCAAATACATTGGATTTAAAAACCTTTCCAGGAACCAAAAACCGGTTCTCTGCCTTTACTTTAAAATCCTTAAATCCAAGAGCCAAATTCTCCTTTTTAAAACGTCTCCCTCCATAATCCCCAAAACGGTGAAAACCATTAAACCATAATCCGAGAAAATCCTTTAAAACCCCGGGAAAGGTAGGAACTTTTTTCCCGGCTCGTTTATCTTTAAAAATGGTAAATCCTTAAATCTCGAAATCACCGTAAAACATTAAGGGAGGAAATCTCATAAATAAAGGAGAAAACAAATAAAGTCTATGTCATGCAGTTTAATTTAAAAGCAAGGTCCACTCACAGTACTCATCGCGACCTTCTTCCTGCTCGGAAAGCTCCTCGAGCGAAACCCTCGAACTAACCACGTAGTCAAGTTCGTCTCACGTTCAACCAGAGACTGTACAAATAAACCAATATATTAGTCATTCCACAGTTGACTTGGTCTTTTCCTAGTTTGACCAGGAATTCCTATTTGACCACGTGTTGACCAAGTTCCTTTCTTTTAACAACTTTAACCTTTTTGACTTTCTTTCTCGGTTATCGACTCTTAGCTCAATTTACCGGAAGTCCGACTCAGCTTCTGAACTTTCCTTTATCACTTAACTTGACGTTAGGGTGTCACGTAATAATTCGTTGAATTACTATGGACACCCAACGTGTCACATTAACCAATATATTTAACCTCGAGTCGATTTACCGATTTAACATTTTCTCATAAATGGTAACCTTCCAAAAAGGGAAAGTTTCCCAAAATGGAAAGTTTCCTAACATAGCAAGTGTTCTTTAGATTGGGAAGTTTCCCAAAATGGAAACTTCCTATTTCCGTCCAATTTTCCCGTAATTACTCAACTTAGGGATTAACCGTACTTTTTGACTAAAAGCTTAACAGAGATTCGATTTCTACCTCTACGGCATTCTACCGGTTTTACTGCATCACCGGAACCGTCACCGGATCCCGGTAACTTGCCAGAATTTCGCCATAACCTCCCCGTTTCCTTCGTCTCCAAGTTATCGACAAGAAACAACAAAACAGCAAGTCAACAACAATTCCAAGCATCAAACACAACCCAATTAATTCAGTCCAAGGTTCAACCACAGTTCAAACAACAAAATTCTTAGAGGGAATGAGTCTTACCCTCTGCCTGCTTCCAAACTCCCACCCTCTGCCGAGGGTAACCTCTGCACCACCACCACAGGGCATCACAGTAGGCCCTTCTACCCTCCTTTCACCAATCTTCCTTCTCCTTCATCTCCAAGCCACAACCACAACAACACAAACACTAAAACTCAGAAAGAAAACCTCTAACCGTCGAAACCGAAAATCCCAGAAATACCAAACTCAGAGAAATCGAACCAAGAGGAAGCCAAACTTACCCAGCTGCTAGAGGTGACGAACCGAGCCTCTTAGAGTCCAGGGAACTCGCCTGAACCACGAGAACTGGCCGCCGGCGACTCACTGTCGAAACCCAGAAAAACAATGAAAGTGATGGTTTTGCAACGGGGCTTGAATCGATCATCCAAGGACATGGAAAGGAAGAAGAAGAAGAAGAAGAAGAAGAAGAGAGGAGCACAACCATACCGGTCACGCGCCTTGGCGCCGCCTGAACCGCCGGATTTCGGCCGTTGACCACCGAGCCAGTGGAGTTCGATCTCCCTGCACGGTGGTTGCTTGGGGGTTCTGAGTGTTGGGTTGGGTAGAGGAGAAGAAGAGGGAGAGGATGGAAGTAGTCCGCCGGCCTGGGGTGGCCGGAGTCACCGGCGCTGGGCGGAGAACTGTGGAGACAGAGGCGGAGCTCGGCGAGCTCAGGTTGACCGGTCAAAACTCACCCTCTATTTATAGAGGATTGGACGGTCCAGATTCAATCTGGAATAGATCCAACGGTCCAGATTCAAAGAAGGTGAAAAGTAAAAAGGTTAAATGGTAATTCTCCTTTTACCGGATGGATAATTAAAAGTTACCATAAACTTCAGAAATTCACAGAAATTAGCCGGAAGCTCCGAAAAATATTCTGAAAATACCGGAAGACTCGTGTTGACACGTACTACCACATCGAGTCATCGAATCAGGTATTTGGAGTACTTTTAAAAACTCGAAAATTAACTCGAGCGATAACTTATCGAATTACCGATCGTAGTTAAGAGTCCTCGGTACTCGTAAACCTCTGTGAAAAGTAACTTTTGGGTACGGGATGTTACAGAAGATAACTTTTATTACTTCAAAAGATTCGGGGTGTGACATTGCGGCAGTTGTGGTAAGGGAATAGGCATAGGCATGGGCGGAGGCGGAAGTCCCTGAAGCTGGGCAGCTGAAAAATCTTGTAAGTACTGGAACATCTGCTGCTACTGTGCCTGGTTGGTGGCATATACTTCCGCATTATACTCCTGTAAAGCGGCAGTATAGGCTGTCTGGGCGGCTTGCTGTTCCCGTAACATCTGAACTTTCGCCTCTAGCTGAGTCGTTCTGCTGCTGGTCGAGGCTGCCTTTTTTTAAAATCCGGGAGTGGTTTTCAGTACCCCTTCTCCCTTTTTTCCTAGATCCCGGCATTAGAAGTTATTTCCTCGGGGTGGAAATGCTGTGTCCATGATCATCGCCCCAACCCTGAGATCCGAAGTGTCGATCTGAGACATGACTTCAGACATGTCTTCCTCTAACGTGTATGGTCATGTCTCCCTCACTATAGCAGTCATCACCTCGTCACTAGCATACCTCACCCTCGCCTAATTGGATATGAAAAAATAATTAATTAACATTTTGAAATATATATATATATATATATATATATATATATAATTTAAAAAATTTTAAAACGTAAAACGACTTACAATAACCTTCTAGACGTCAGGATATGTCTTCTCGTACGTATAGACGTACCGGTTGACTTCTGGATGTTCCCTGACCGCCTCATCCATCAACGATGCGAACGGTCTAGAACCGTCATGATGGTTCCTTGTGTTGCGTTGCCGGTTCTGAGCGTTCGCCCGGGAAACGGCTTACAAAGGAAAAAAATTAGTAAATTATTTTAAAACGTACTAATTAATAACAATATAAGAAATTATTATTTTTAATTATCTGTTTATGAGGGTTGTTGAATTCAGATATTAGAAGCCAACACCACTCATATTCCCTAAACTGGAACTCAAGGGGGGTAGCAGAACGTTCGTTCCCATGCGTAGTCCAGTGGGTCCGTAACTCGTTCTTCCACTCCTTGTACCTACAAATACGGCAAAATAATTATAAATATTATTAATTACACATTTTTTTTTCATTAACTTTCCAACGTACCTTCCCCTATGCACAACGTCCGCCCATGTGTTCCTCAGGTGCTGAGGAACGTCAAACCACACCTGCATTAAAACGTTTATTAGTTTAGTTTTTTATAAATCCACAATGTAATAAATAATGTTAATTGTGAATTTTTTATACTTACCGACTTTGCGTTGTGGACCATGTCCTTAACCTCTTGTGGGACCTCGCTCCAGTCTGATCACAACATAGGGACTCTATCCCTAATGAGCGCTCCTACGCGGCCGGAGTACATCCTCGTCTTCCCATCCGATACTACGTTCCCATCCCCGTCAGTATCGATGACGTTCCTTCCCAAGGTACTCACTGTCTTCTCGAGAGCCTTCCCTGTGACGGGACCTCTCTTCTTCCTTGTCGGCTTGGCTCCGACGGTGCCTATTATAAATTGATTATTAATAGATTATTCTTATTATGACATTGTAAGAAAACAAATTATTTATATATCATTACCTGAGGGCGTTGGGGCGGACGCGATGGATTCCGACTCTGTCACCGATGATGATACCCTCGCAGAAATTAAATCCGTAACAAAAGGCACGAACATGTACGTCGATGATGGGGTCACCTGCGGGGGCAGTGAATAAATCGGCGCCCCTAAGTCATCGACTGCCGGTATCAACCGAGGAAGGTAGAGAAGAGACGGCGGCATCTGTACCCCAGAAGACCCACCCTCCGAAACAGTAGGGCTCGGAGTCGGTGTCCTGTGTATCTCAGGCATTCGTGGTGCAGACCCCTCCGCCTGAGTCGGAGGCCACAGCTGCCTCGAGGAGTGAGGGACGCTCGGCTGCCTCGAGCGAGGGACGTCCGGCTGCCTGGAGGAGCGAGTGGCGTCCGGCTGCCTGGAGGAATGTGTGGCCCCCGGCTGTCTCTGCGTCGGCTCTAAAAGAGACGCACGTCGGGCTGTCACTGGGCCCTAAAACGACGCTCGAGGATTGCTAGACGTTCCCTCAAACAATTTAGACCTTTGGCCCTTTGAACTCTTAGATTTACTACACAAGTCTTTCATCATGTTTATTAAATAATTAGAATTTTTAATTTGTACAATTAATAACAATTACTATTTTAATATACCAAATTTATTAAATATACCAAATTAATAACAATTAATATTTTTAACTTAAATATACCAAATTATAAAAAATTAACAACATTTATTAAATATATTAAATATACCAATTAATATTTTAATATACCAAATTTATTAAATATACCAAATTATAAAAAAGACACATCATTTATGCAATATTCACAATTTCAATAACAAATATACCAAATTTCATATAATTCAATATATACATCAATAATTGAAAATAATTATATAATTCAATATATACATGGAATCGCATACCTTAATTGCTTGGGAGAGGGCAGTGGCTGTGAGAGGCGGAGGAGCGGAGTGGAGACCGAGATGAGATAAAAAAAATGTAAAGAAAGCCGAGACGAGAGGGAGAAATGGAGTGGAGGCCGAGAGGGAGAGGGGAAAATACTAGGATTCTGTCGCTGGGTTTACATATATAGGAAGAATTATAGCCGACGAATCGAGATAAAAAATTCGTCGGCTAAAGCTATATATTTCGTCGGCTATAGTTCCACTTTAGCCGACGAATTAAAAAAAATTCGTCGGCTAAAGCTATATGTTTCGTCGGCTGTAGTTCCACTTTAGCTTATGAATTAAAAAAATTTGTCGGCTTGTTACAATACTATAGCCGACGAATTTACTAATATTTCGTCGGCTATAGTACTTTTTATACTAATTTATTAAATTTATGTCCAATTTATATGTTTAATCTTGTGAAACTAAAATCCGATCGTCAGATATCATCATTATGTTGAAACATGTGTGTGGGTAAATTTTCAGCTTGATCCGACAAAGTTAAGTACACGATCCGAAGGGTCAATCCTGTGAGTCAAACCCCTAAACGCAAAAAAACGGTAATTTGACCGTCTAAATTACGTATTCTGCCTGGACCTTCAACTACAAATAGTTTCAAATCGATGAGACGCAACTAGTGGTATAAAAATTACAAGAAAAATAACCATCGGAGATAAGGCTACCTCTAAGGAGAAAGAATAAAAAAATGCATTGACCGCAACTATTGGCACCAAAAATTATCGGAATTACGTGATTTTTCAACCGTAGACATATTTCATCGTTCCGGTCATATCTTATTTCACGATTTTTTTTCGTTTGAAGCTTCTACCTATAGTTTGTTTTTGAAACGGAACATTTACTTAACACTTGGTAAATTAGTTATACAATATTAGTAGACATATTTTGATTGTGACGATCAATCTTGTGAAACAAAAATCCGACCGTCAGATATCATCATTATGTTGAAACATGTGTGTGGGTAAATTTTCAGCTTGATCCATCAAACTTAAGGACTCGATCCGAACGGTCAATTCTGTGAGTCAAACCCCTAAACACAGAAATGGTAATTTGACCGTCTAAATTACGTATTCTGTCTGGACCTTCAACTACAAATAGTTTCAAATCAATGAGACGCAACCAGTGATATAAATTATTATTTTATTTATTTAACTTTAGCTGACGAATACTCTAATTTTTCGTCGGCTATAGTATATGGTTTACAGTTTAGCCGACGGAAAATTAGGGTATTCATCGGCCAAGATAGTATTAGCCGACGAAATACATCATATTTCGTCGGCTAAAACTATCTTAGCCGATGAAATATGATGTATTTCGCCGGTTAAAAATGAAAATTAGATAAAAAAAACAGGTTGTTTAATGTAACCATACTAATTTCCTGCATAACATCTAGGTAGTGCCTGATCAACAACTTACTCCAGTATGGGAGTTCACAGAGTATGCTCTTATGTGTCCAAAATTTATACATGTCGGGTCTGGTATTGCCGCCACAATATTGGGATGATTGCTGAGCTGCCCAAAATCAGACTCATTAAGCACTACTAAAATTTCTTCCCCCGTCCATCTTCTAGGAGGCACACCGCTTTCTACAGTCCCATCAAATGTCTTGTCATCGAATCACCATTCGTGATCATACGGAAGGAGAGTACGGTGACCCAATCTGCATATCTTGTTGCAATGACTACTGCTCCCCTCATCGCTTAGGCACTCTGGACAAGCCTTGTATCCCCTAACAACGTTGCCCGACAACATCCCACGGGTAGGAAAATCACTAATGGTAGCAACAACCATGGCATGCATCTGGAACATCTCGTGCATGAACTTATCATAAGTGGGATGACCAACATCCCAAAAAAACTTAAGCTCTTCAATCAAGGGTCTCAAATACACATCGAGACACTTCTCTGGATAACCGGGTCTCGGAATCAACAAACTCAACATATTGTATTCCTTCTTCATGCACATCCATGAAGGAAGGTTGTACGATACCAAAATCATCGGCCATACACTGTATTGAAAACTCATGTTGCCAAAAGGATTGAACCCGTCAGATGAGAGTCCGAGCCTCACATTTCAGACCTCTGACGTAAAATGAGAAAACTCACGGTCTATATGCTTCCAAGCCTCCCCGTCAGCAGGGTGTATAAGGGTATCTTCGCCATGCAATTCTCTATCAGTGTGCCATCTCATAGCTTTGGCCGTGTGTGATGACATGTACAACCGTTCCAGCCTATCCCTCAACGGAAAATACCGAAGTACCTTTATAGGTTTCCTATTGCCTGCAGGAGTCAGCTTATACCTGTCACTCTGACATACTAGACATGTGTCAAGGTCACCAAGGTCATTCCCTTCTGGATCTTTACCCCAGAAGAGAACACAATCATATCTGCATGCATGGATCTTGATGTAGGAAAGCCCAAGATCTTTCAGGATACATCGGACCTTATGATGAGTGGTAGGAAGACGATGACCGTGGGGCAGCATCGAAGCAGTGTACTGTAGGTAGTCATCAACAGCCTTCACAGTCGATTTTGTCTCAACTTTAATCTTCATAACGTTCATCACACTTTCAAGAACCGTCTTCTGACAACTGAGGTACACAGGGGTCTGTTGGAAAACAAGTAGTTTGTTGTACCTATCAATACCAGCAGTGTTGACAACTCTAGGGAAGGGCTGCACTGGCTCAGACATATACGGTCCTTCAGAGCATACACCGCTCTCATAAGGAAACATATCGTTGATGAAGACCGTTGTTGGATCGTTGGATGTACTGCCCGTCTCAGAAAATTGCCCATGATCATGCGGACACCCTGATGATGTTTCACCGTGATATATCCAGCATGTGTACTTCTCTCAAAACTCATTACTATTAAGGTGCTGCCAAACCTTGTCAATTGCAAATCAATGCATATCGCTTTACCATATCTTTTGTCATTAGAAAATTGTACGTCTAGTGCACGGACAATAGAAAATTGTATTCCCTTTAGTATTATCCATCACATATTCAATAAAACTAATAACTCTTTTACCATATCTTTTGTCCCATTTTGGAAGCGAAATCCAACTCTTATCCATATCCTGAGAAGATAACATAATATATATGTATAAACTCTAATTAATTAATTAATTAATTAAATTTACAAATCATTTAATATTCTATCTACAGTTAACGTACAATTAATTAATATATAGATATATATATATATACATGCATATATATAATAATTACTAATTTATATAATCAAATTAATATATATATATATAACAACAACTTCATATTTATTATCAAATTCAAATCGATCAACTCAATCACACTCAAAATTCAATAATTCAACTCTAATTAAAACTCAAAATCAATATATAACGAAAATAAAACTCTTAAATCAACTCAAAAACAAGATATATACACATATACGTACCTAGATATAGCGCCACAAACTAATTTCGGACAGATTTCGACAACATGCAACAATTTCGTCAACCCCCAAACTTTTTCTCCCGTTTTTTCTTTCACATGAGCTGCTATTTAGATCTGAAAATATAAGGACTTTTAGCCGACGAAATTATATATGTCGTCGGCTAAACTTTAAAAATTTTGTCGGCTATAGTTTACAGACTATAGCTGACGAAAAAAACATTTTGGCCGACGAAAAACCATTTCGTCGGCTAAAAGTCAACTTTAGCCGACGAAAAATTAAATTAGCCGACGATGTTTTTTTTCGTCGGCTAAAATAGACTTTAGCCGACGAAAAAAAATTCATCGGCCTGTTAATTCTGTTTTCGTCGGCTATAACAGTTATTCTGGTAGTGAGTCTACATAACTTATATGAGTTATATCTTTAGCCGACGAAAAAAAATTCATCGGCCTGTTAATTCTGTTTTCGTCGGCTATAACAGTTATTCTGGTAGTGAGTCTACATAACTTATATGAGTTATATCAAATTTGTATCTTATACTATTAGGTATGCATTTCTTATCCCTGTGGGTACCTTTGTATTGAATATTTAATATAGTGCAAGAGGTTAGGCATACAATATATATGTACACATGTATTAAAGATGGGTTTCAGTTGGTTTTGAGGTCACTGCATTGTAAGAGTTTATCTTAATTGCTTTTCACATTATGTGCGTGTTTGATTCAATATCTCTTGGTATTTTACTATGCCAACTTTAGATTCACGTCTTTTGCGTCAAAGTAGTGATTCATAATCTTGATGAGTTCACAAGTGTATAACTTGATCAGTTGCTTTATTAACCACATGAGTGTTACTCTTGGTCTCTATTTTAGTTCTAGGTTTTTTTTTACAATAGTTGTAATGGTAAAGGTTGGGTTGAGTTGGATTTCAGTTGCTTAGAGTGTATATTATAATGTTTGTTACTTTCAATTTAATTATTTATATTATAATATGCTATCATGTGTATTGCTGTTTCTTTTGTAAGCTTTTTTTCTCCATATTTTGTAAGAATGGTTGCTAACATCAAGTTTATATGTCATTTATTAGTTCATTATTTACATCATTTATCAAAAATTGTCGTTGGCCGATTTCGACCCGTGCTAGCGCGGAACTTAACCTAGTTTTATACAACTCCCATTTTTATGCATAGGAGAATGAAGAGGATCCAACTTTTGTAGTTATCAAGGAGATTTAGTGCTTGCATTAACTGAAGTAAACACCTTAGCTCTAGTTGGGGATTATCATTTCTGGTTGGTGATACGTTCACTGCTCAGGTATTACACCGACTTTACATTTAAAAATGACTAACTAAGGGTGTACATCAATCCTGGTGCACTTGGGTTGGGTTGAGCTATGCAATGACCAAAGAACAAGGACTAACCGAGACCCGCTACATCCAACAGTTGGATCTAATATTAGTTAGACACATAACAGTTGTATCTAATATTAACTCGTGCTCACGCTAATCCCTCAAGACTCTCAATCCACCACACCATTAAAGTTGAAACACTATCAAAGGCTTCAAAAGAAGTTAAGGTTTATGAGTAAATTCATCCGTATACGGATAAAGTGATTATGAAGACTTTACTTGGATGAGGAGTAAACTAAAACAAAACCAAATAGAACAAAAATATTGTAAATCATAAGTACATTGGGAAAGCTGTTTTAATAGTTGTGCAACATGCTTTAAATTTTCAACGTGTTACCGTCATTGTAAAATAAATAGATTAGTCAGTGTCTTACTATTTGTTATTAGGTGCATGCTTGGATATAGTGTATTTATAAAGACTACTCTACTGTTATTCCAGACTTCTTTTGTGATATTATGTAAGAGATTTAGACACTATATCCCTAACGTTATTCTCCGTTTGTTATCAGACAAGCAACTTAAATATTACAATTAGGGGAAGTGGAACGCACAATCTCTTCTACTAAAGACTAAAGAGAGACTATGTTACTAAACCACCTAGTACCAAAATTAATAAATAAATACACCAGATTGAATTATGAATCTCTCATTCTCATAAAAACCAAAACCAGACTCTGGCATCAGAAGCGAAGCGACTGTTGTTCAAGTTGGGGTACGTGTATTCTTTGTTCAGTCTCTGAGTTGCCAGTTTCTTAATTCTAATTTACTCTCAGAGTTTCATTGCCCAATTGCGGAACACTGATTAGGGTTGCATTCCTATGTTTCTATAGATGGAGGGCAGTTTCGCTCAAGATCTTTACTCTCAGAGTTTACTGCTATCCAAACTATGATTGGATTCCACATTCGGTAAACAAACCAATTCAGGTTTTGATATTGTTTCTTTTTCTGATAACTATAAGCTCATTGTTGGTATTGTCGGGCTTTGATAAGTAAATGCATTTTGGCAAGATTGAATGCATGGAAAATATCTAAATTGTTAACCCTTTCCATTTATTTCATATGATCCATATGTGCTCTGTAGGTGCGTATCGTGCCAAATGATGCTGGAAATAATTTGCATGGGAAAATTGTTGCTCGTCTGTGCTTGCCTCTGATTATTGTTCTTGCAATGATTCAGCTGATTATTGTAGTTTTGCTGATTTATCTATTTTGTTATTTGTTCAACGGTTGGTTTCAGATCATGGAAATGTCAGTTGTCTAATGAAGATGAATCCTCATGGTATGGTTCTGATGATCAAGTGAATGTAGCATCTGATATGGACAAGGAATGGCAGAGGAGACATGACCAATTCCATATGGTTGTTTTATTGTTCAGACTTGTGTTTTTTCTTTATTTTTATTTTCTGAAAATATGCAGATGGGATACCGTGATGGTGTTACAGTGGGAAAGGAAGCTTCTTCTCGGGAGGAATTCAATATTGGCTTTAAGCAATCAGTCCTTGTTGGTTACAACTGGGGTCTTGTAAGAGGTGTTACAAGGTAAGATAAACATTCAGAACTTTTTGTTTCTTATTGTTACATATTACTTTTTTAAGAACACTAGCCTTTTCAGTTGCAGCTATTTCTTTTTTCTCCTCATCTTATATGTTACTTTGCTTTTTGCATATTCTTGTCTAATTTCAACCTATATGAAGAACATCGCATTCCCTTCCAGATGGTCTAAGGGAAAATTTGGTAGAAACCAAAGAACAAAGAACTTGATTTCAGGAATTAAATGAATCTGTTCATTCTGTCTACAGCAGATGCCCTCAGGTTGTTTAACAATGAGATAACTAGTAAAAAGACAGAGCGAATTGGAAGTTCAAAGACTAATTCTTTTGAAGTTGAAAGTGGTTTCGAAGAGCAAAGATTACACCATAGCGGTATATGAAATTACTAGGCAAAGCTCGGTTCTCCTTTGGGAGTCTCCTGGAATCAAAGTCAAGTTACTCTAGACACGAAGTTGGTGCTGTAATTCTATAATTGTTTGAAATTTGTAAAAGTGAAATCGAAATACTATGCTACACTACATGGTAATAGCAAACAGTCGAGTTCAATTTTTTAAGAATTGTGCATTTTGAGCTGTTTAGTCAGTTTTTTTTATTATCGTTATGTATGATCATGCTTAGAATTTCAAAATATGAGGAACAGTGAGAAGTGAATCCCTTGATACTAAACTTAAGATGATGGCAGTCATCATTTTGCCATGTTTCTCTGTTAAGATTCACAGTTTCCTTTTGGCATAGATACAAGATGCAACATACAAGATACTAGTAGCAATTGATTCATGCATGAGAGACCATGCCCTTGAGAGGAGACTACATCTGCTTAGAATGTTTCCCCATAAGCGTGGCTAAGTAGTCATTTTAGTAAACAAGTGTGGAGATCAGTAAGGGATGGCTCCTTTGTACAGGTAAGATAGGTGTCGACAAGACCCTCTTATGAAACTATGTCAATATTGCTAGTATGAAAAAACATAACAGTTATTTTGGAATTCATATATCAAAGTCAAACAGCAATGTTACAATGTCTGAGGTATATCCCCCTTAAACAGCAAAAGATTGCTTAATAACATCTGATTCAACACCATTACAGTGGTAAACTGACATTACATACATTATTCTGAAAACTATATTACAATAACCACATCTCAGATTTTATTCCAAATGTCGAATGTCATCACTTCTTGAAGCTTTTCCTCAGGAGCTGAGGAATGGAATTTGTCTCTGGACCTGTAGATACCTCCTACTTCACTGACTCATTGTAGATATAGCACTCTCAAATTTCCTCCTGTATGTACAATGGTATAACACAGCAATATTAGGTATGAATTCCTTTCAGCGACTACCAATATTAACTTATCTGGGATGTTATTTGTACTCACCTCAGTGACTACCATCAGCTACAAGTTTGCATAGGTCTTGCATGACTGAAGGCTGCTGAAGAACACTTCAAACGGGGTTCATATTTCGGCGCTGGCATGACTTTTTCAAAAGCTTCAACAAGCAATGCTACCTTCTTCTTCCTAGCTGGAGCAAGTTTGGTTACAGCTTGCTGGATTGCAAAGTCGAGCATCCATTCCTCTGCATTTTTCTTTTCATCCAATGTCGGATGCCTCAAGTCAACCTTCTCTGCTTCAGGACCAGGAACCAACGGCAGGTAATTGGGTTCTCTTTGAGTGTATTTCAATAGTTCCTCCTCATCCTTGATAGTTCTCATGCAGTTGATTTTCCATTTCCGGTTAGTGTTTAACAGTTCTTCATCAGAATTGCTTTCTAGATGGGAAAGCTTCCTCTTCATCCTTGGACTGGCACTGTCAGTGGCCATGAAGAAAGTTTCTGCTGCATCTGGCTCTGAAATGTTTTCCACTTCCATTCTATCAATCTCTCCGACACGGTTTTCTGCCAAACCTATTTTCTTCAGCTTTAGATCACTATGTTCCTCACCTTCAGTGGAACTTGAGATCTTTTCCTTCGTAACTTCACTTTGATCCTCTTCTGTGAAGCTATCTTTCTCCGCTTTAGCATTATCTGTGTACTCCCCATTAGCCAAGTTATCTTCACTCTTAACAAAAGTGGACTCAATAATAGCTTGGCTTGAGTTAGAACCTTCAGCAGTGTCTGCATTATCACTAACCTTATTAGCATCTTCATCTTGTACAACCATAGTCTTTGCTGAATCGAGATTCTGGATATCTGCTGAGGATTTTGAATCATCAACTTCCAGTGCCTCTTCCATTTTATTTCCTGATACAGAAATGACAACATTTTGATCCATTTCTGAATCCCCTTTCTCTGCATTTGTTTCAGCTCCATATGTTGTGCTGATATCCTGAGCAGCATTAGAAATTTGGCTACTTGTTGACATTGTCATTCCATCATCTTCATTCCCTGGTTGGTTATCTACAGCTTCATCTGTCTCACAAGTAGCAGTGCAGTGGCTTTCAACATCTCCAACATGGGACTCCATTTCATGATCTTCGGCTTCGAGAACTCCAGATTTCTCTTGAATTTCCTCACCAGTTGCTGCTAGATCCTCATTTAGTTCCTGTACTGAAGATGAAGATATCGATATTTCTGTCTCTGATAGTTCATTGTCTTCTTCAAATGAATCCTCAGTGTAAGAAAATTGGTCGTAACTCATTCTCTCTGAATCTTCAGTGTCGAAATTTTGTTTTGTGCCATCATTTTTTAGTTGAATTTCAACTGATGGAGTTTTCTCTTTGAAAGGTTCTTGCAGCACTTGATAGTAATCATGAATGATGTGGTTGCAGTCACTTACAATGGTATCAAACTTAATAACAGGTTCTTCATGCATATCACCACATTGAATTGATGAAAGCCCAGCATTTGAACCAGATTCATCATCCAACACTGCAAGGGAAAATTGGCCTTCCTCCCACTCTGTCTCAGTTGCTTCAGAATTGGCATAACCCACTTGAATGCTTGAAAATCCATCCGATTCAGTGTCACTCGAACAGCTTCTCATGGCAGGTTCTTCTTGATCCAAAGAAGGTAGGTATACTTCTTTTTGCTCCTCCCTGGGAAAACTATCTCCTATTTCTGCTTCAGGTATATTCTTCATAACTTCTTGAGCAGCATCATCCTTGCTTTTGGCAAATATTTCAACAAAGTAATCGAATCCCACTTCTTGTTGAGCAGGTTTTTCATTGGCATTCAAACACATCTGCTTCAAACCATTTTCGTTAGATGGCTTTGATTTACGAGCTTGCAGTTTCACCATCTTCTGGTTCTTCAAAGATCTTCTTCGTGCCGACAAGAAACACTTGAGTGGAGTCACAGGTTGATGATGATGTCCATTGAGAGAGCAGAAAGTATAGGGGCAAACCTTCATCACTGAAGTTCCCTCGGCTTCCGTTCCGCCAGGACTAATCATCAGATACTTGGGAAACTTGGAGTCCTTCAGTGTTGAAGAACAGGTTGCTTTCTGAATATTTACATCGTCACAAAGAGCAGCCCTGGAATTTTTTTTGGCTGAAGGTCTTACAGGCTTAAAACTAGGGGACTTTATTAGAGTTCTCACCAGCTTCAGACTAGATAGTTTATTAATAGAGCCGGAGATAAGGTTTGAGTTGCTGACATTTCTTCTGTTTTGATTCCTACTATCCGAGTTAACCGGAGAATTTCGAACACTAACCTGTGATCGCTCCATCCTTGCATCAGAACAGCTGGTAGACTTCATATAGTTTGGTGCCGAGCAATCACTTGTTTTGGTGAGAGCCTGCTTCAGATGGACTGCTGCTGAAATGCTTTGAACACTGAGAGGCAGTGGCTTTTCAGGCAGGGACATGCTCTTTCTCAAAGGCAGTGATGAAGATGGTGATGGTGATCTCAATCTCTCAATATCTGAGAGCTTGGTTGATCTTGACTTCTTCATCTTCTTCTTCAAATCAGCTCCTCTATTTTTGCCATCTTGGAGCTGAGTAGATGGTTTAAGGTTTACTAACCGCTTCTCAAACTTAACGCTAGGATCTGCTTGGATTGCAAGCTTGGTTTGTACCTTTCTTTGGACCATGTTGAAGGAAAACAAGAAGCAAAGACAAACAGACAATAAGGAGAAGAAGGCTGTGTCTTGCCTTCTGAGGTGGGGAATCAAAGCTGAGAAAGATGAGTTATTACCTCTTGAGGCATGGTTTGTTTTGATGGAAAATTACTTGCAGAAGCAAAAGCCAAGGAGTCCTGGAACCCAAAGAATCTGAGATTCCTTGGGGTTCCTTGTTCAGGTTTTTCTTTGGTTTGCAGTGGGTGGCCTTTTTGTTGAACTTTGAGCTACGACTTGGCTGAGGGAAATGGAATTTGAATAATGCTAAGACAAGAATCTGATGCTGACATGCACTAACAGCTCAAGTTTGGGCCCTATTCTTGGGCATTGTTTTTGCTATTTTCTCATGCTTTCTTGCATCAGAAGTCCACATTAGGGCACTGACTTATTATATGTAGTTGTGATTAGATATATGACAGAAATACCCTCCTTGATTAGGAAGACAGAGCAGCTTGAGTGTCATAATCCATTTGCATAATTGCTATGCAATGTGTAATTACCTGCTCTCTCTCCCTTATATCAAGATTATTGAGGCCCATTCAGATTCTCTTGCCTTATGATAAATCAATTTGCATACTAGTGTGATATGCTCAATGATAGCAGGAAAACAGGTTAGTTGTTAATAGTTGTTGGTTTTCATATTCATTAGCTTAGCTCTCGCTGTAGTTGATGGATATATACCATTCATAATATGTCAAAAATTCAGTTATGCAGCTATTTGTATACACAAAACATTTGATCCAAAAAAAATAAAACTAATGACCACTCGATACAAAAACTAATGACCACTAGATACAAAAACTAATGACCACTAGTGTCACCAGGTCAAAAAAAGTTTTCATATGTCCATTCCAACTTTTCATATCAAAATTACTATTTTGTCCTCACTTTTATACAAAACCTTCTTCTCCTCTCTCATTTCGATCCCCAGAAAAACTCTTACCTCTCTCTCCTCTCTCAAAAATCATCGTCGTCGGTGACATCATCCACACCACCATCTTCGGCGGCCTCGTCTACACCTCCGAGCACCACACTGATTCGCACCAAATCAATTTGCTACACCTCTGATCTGCCTTTTGGTTCACAACGCGCACCACCACCACACCAAGCCACCATCAAACGATGCAGATCGTATAAGACCATGCAAAATCATCTCCGACTACTAGAATCTCACACCACCCTCCTCCTCCGCACCACTGTCGTCCTTGCTCCTCGCTCTGCTCGACGACAAAGCCAGATATAGCCTGCATGGCCTCGACAACAACGGCGGAGTCCGAACCTCGACGTCGAAGTTCTAGCCTCTCTCTCTCACTCTCACTCTCTCTCTCTCTCTCTCTCTCACTCTCTCTCTCTCTCTCTCTCTCTCTCTGTCTCTGACTTTCTTTCTCTCTCTCTCTCTCTCTCTTTCTCAGAAGTTGTGTATTGATGTTTACTAACCCCAGAAGTAAGTTTAGTAGTAGTAAACTTGATTTTTGTGTTTTCAATTACTGAGTTACTAGATATGAATGTTGTTGTTTATGATGTGTATTGATGTCCCAGAAGTAAGTTTACTAGGACGAACCCCAGAAGTAAGTTTACTAGGACGAACCCCAGAAGTAAGTTTACTACTCCTAGTAAACTTGTTTTTAGTGTTTTGAGTCTGGTTTACTAGGGGTAGTAAACTTTGAATTGAATGTTTACTAAGCTCAGTAATTCTGGTCACTGGATTCAGGTCACCGGAGTCCAGCAGCCGAAGATCGGATTCCGATGACCAGTGACCGGAGTCCAATGTCAGGAGACCGGAGTCAATGAGGTTCCGGTCAACCCTTCTCTCTCTTGCATTTTCTCTCTCTAAGCATATTTAAATAATGAGGGGTATAATGATACTAAAATAATATATGTTCTTAAGAGTGTTTTAAGAGTTTAAACCTAATAGGCAATAATCCTCTTTTAAAAGTTTAAATGGTTAATGTTTTAAAAAAAGTTTAAATGGAAAGTAGGGTGCCAAATTTTGTAATGAATGAACATTTTTAAAAAAAAATAATAATAATAATTCAACCGTGGTTGTTTTTCTCTTTCATAAAAACTGTTTGTTTTCTTTGGTAGATTGGAAGAGAACCGAAAGTTTGATAATAAGTATGTAATTATGCCTCAGAAACCTATATTTCAAATAATGTGATAGGACAGCTGCTACATATGCTCAAGTTGATACGAGTCTTTGTTTGACGTATTAGTCTGTTGATAAATACTTTTAGAAAGGGTACCGGCATCATTTGATATTATGAGGAGGCTAGCTTTCTTTGCTTACAATCTTCTTATCATTTGTAAAGGTGGGGTGGGCGGCGTCACTTTGGAGAAAGATAAGGCAGTGGTCGACCGGAGTGGACCCTTGACTGCCCTAAAATGATCCATTTAGAAACAGACGCTCCTCGTCTTCTGAATTCCCAATGAAGCAATTTGAGAAAGGAATTATCTATAAGATTGGGGGGCATTCGATCACTCTTGATGATCTTTGTTGATTTTGAACGAGCTCATGAATGTGTCTTTTTTTCTGACTGAAAGGTCACCAATATGATCCATGATGGGACAATGCAGTTTTACATTAACCATGTTCAGATTTAGTGAGCACCCATACATAACAACTCCTACAGTAAATGCATTGGTACATCAAGCACACTGGTACTAAGCTAGACTGACTCCAAACAGTACGTGGTACCGATATGATAATATAAAAAAATAGTATATATTGATATTGAATCATATTACAGGATACAAGTCTTACATAGCAAAAAGTCTTCAATATTAGGAGACAAAGAAATGTAATACTATATTTACAATCATATCCGAATCAAATCTACTAATATACAATAATAACTAATATAATATTCCCCCTTAAGTTGGAGTGTATATCAAGAACTCTTAACTTGCGCAAGAGAGCTTTGAACTTCTCCTTCTCCAAAGCCTTAGTGAACACATCTGCTAATTGTTGAGATGAAATAACATATCTAGTAACAACTTGACCTTGCAAAATTTTATCTCTAATAAAATGACAGTCTATTTCAATATGCCTAGTCCTCTCATGAAAAACAGGATTTGCAGCAATATGCAAGGCCGCTTGGTTATCACAATGTAAAATAGCAGGACCCAAGGTAGGCAAATGCAAATTTGTTGACAAATAACGTAACCAGGTAAGTTTACAGCATGTACTTGCCATTGCCCAATATTCGGCTTCTGCACTTGACAATGATACTGTCTTTTGTCTCTTTGTCCTCCATGAAACTAAGGAATCACCCAAGAACACACAATAACCAGTAGTTGAACGACGGGTAATAGGACAACCCGCCTAATCAGAATCACAAAAGTGTGAACTTCCCATTGCCCGATATTTGGCTTCTACACTTGACAATGATAATGTCTTTTGTCTCTTTGTCCTCCATGAAACTAAAGAATCACCCAAGAACACACAATAACCAGTAGTTGAACGACTGGTAATAGGACAACCCGCCCAATCAGAATCACAAAAAACTCTCAATTTCAACGAAGTGTTGGAATGCAAAAGAAAACCTTGACCTGGAGCAGATTTCAAGTAACGCACAACTCTAAGAGCAGCCACCATATGTTGTTGACGAGGTTCGTGCATAAATCGGCTTAAGACGTGCACAGAGTACGTGATGTCTGGTCTGGTGATAGTTTGATAAATCAATCGGCCTACCAGACGACGATATGTTGCTGGATCTTTAAGCTGCTCTCCTGTATTCGAAAGTTTGCACTCTTCCATAGGAAATTCAACAGGTTTAGCCCCCAAATAACCAATGTCCTTGATAATCTCTAGTGCATACTTCCTTTGTGACAAGTAAATTCCTTTCTTTGAACGAGCTATCTCAATTCTCAAAAAATACTTTAAATCACCAAGGTCTTTAATACGAAACTGAGCATGAAGAAATTGTTTGAGAGCATGTATGGACTGTAAACAATTGCTTGTAATGAGAATGTCATCCACATAATCAACAGGGCAGTGAGTGAATTACCATGTTTATGAACAAAGAGTGAATAATCGGATTTGGTTTGGGAGAAACTAGCACGAACTATAGCTTCTGTAAATTTTGAGAACCACTATCGGGATGCCTGTTTAAGTCTATACAACGACTTGTGAAGGCGACACACTAGGTTCACCTCCTGTCACCGAAGACCAGGAGGAGGAGAAATATATATTTCTTCCAATAAATCGCCATTTAAGAAAGCATTATTAACATCTAGTTGATGCAAAGACCAATTTTGACAGGCAACAACAGCAAGAAGAAAATGAACGGTTTCCATTTTTGCAGTGGGGGAAAATGTGTCATGGTAATCGATGCCAGCAGTCTGAGTGAAACCTCGAGCAATAAGTCGAGCCTTATATCGTTCAACAGAACCATCAGCCTTGCGCTTGATGCGATAGACCCATTTACAACTGATTGGAAGCTTTCCACGAGGTAAGGGAACAAGGCTCCATGTTTGATTGTCTGTAAGTGCTTGAAGCTCAGAATCCATTGCTTCTTGCCATTTAGGATCGGCTGCAGTAATGTCATAAAATGTCGGTTCCTCATCCTGACTAACATTAGCAATATAATTCAATTCTGCAGGTGAATAACAATGGTAAGATATATAGTGACAAAGAGGGTATCGTGTACCTGGTGTTGGACTCGGCGAGGAGGCCGATGAAAGTTGGTGTAGAGGCAGAATCACCTGCGAGCAAACGTAATCCTTAAGACGGATATTTGGTTGACAGGAGCGTTGAGAACAACAGAGAGATTGAATAGGAACGAGAGGAAGAGAGTCAGAATTAGTCACATAGCAGGTGGAATTTCAAGGTGATGTGGATGAGGAAATTGAGGATATTCTGGTGGATTGGGTTGAAGATGGTCTGGAGCTGATGGATTGACGTTGTCGCTCGGGCTAACGGTGACGTTGTCGCCAGTATTAACGGCAGCTCCGTTGTTGCTATTGGAAGCAGCGTTGTCGCTGTTGGGAGTGCCACCGTTTGGAGCAAAAGAAGAAGATGACAACGTGGGTACGGAAGAAGGCAAATTTATTTGAGAAGAAGATGATGGAGGAAGAGGAGATTTGCTTGCAGAAGGAATAGGGACATCGCTTTGTGTGTGAGAAGGGATGTGCGACGGAAAAGAAACAAGACGTGAAGGTGAAGAAGAAAAAGGGCTATCAGGTGTGAAGGGAATTGGAATGGGCTCAGCTTGTTTTGTAGTAGGTGGTGAATGATGGAAAGTATCTTCAAGAAAAATCACGTCCCGATTTGTAAAGATCTTTTTGGTTTCAATATTGTATAATTTGTAAGCCTTTTGACCCATAGCATATCTAACAAAGATGCATTTATCTGCACGAGGAGAAAAGTTTGATAATGGTTTGACAGAGGTGGCAAAGGCAAC
The DNA here is from genome assembly GCA_951800085.1 of Comarum palustre. Classification (NCBI taxonomy): domain Eukaryota; kingdom Viridiplantae; phylum Streptophyta; class Magnoliopsida; order Rosales; family Rosaceae; genus Comarum; species Comarum palustre. The sequence goes on from OX637580.1 coordinate 8,165,819, forward strand.
ACAACCAAAAACACGCATACGAGAATAATCATGAGGCTTATTGTACAATATTTTGAATGGAGTTTTTTTGTTGAGTAACAAAGTGGGAAGACGATTAATGGTATAGACAGCAGTGAGAACACATTCACCCCAAAAAGAAATAGGTAGGTGAGATTGAAAACTAAGAGCACGAGTTGTTTCGAGAATATGTCTGTGTTTTCGCTCGGCTATACCATTTTGTTGGGGTGTATAGACACAAGAATGCTGAAAAATCACTCCTTGTTCGAGAAAAAAATTTTGTAAAAAGAGGAACTCAGCACCATTGTCAGAACGAAATTGTTGGATTTTGGTGTTAAACTGAGTAGCAACATAGTTAAAAAATTGACGAAGAATTGTATGTGTCTCGCTTTTGTGACACATTAAGAACACCCATGTAAAACGGAAAAAATCATCAACGATGGTTAAGAAATAATGAGCGCCGGAATGAGAAGGACTTTTATAACGACTTCAAATATCATAGTGAATGAGCGAAAAACACCTTGAAGTTGAAATTGAGCTAGAGTAAAAAGGTTGACGAGTTTGTTTCGCCAAGGGACAAACGTCACATTTATGACTAGAATCAAAAGAAAAATTAAGCTTACTATTGGCTAGATATCTCAGACGAGCGGGAGAGGGGTGCCCTGACCTTCGATGCCAAAGATCAAAAGAAATATTAAGATTGCAGGCAAAGTGGGAAAAAGAAGTTGAAGATAACGCCACAAGGCAGTAGAGGTCACCACGTCGCTTACCCACACCAATCATCGTCCTCATAGCCAAATCCTGTAAAATACACCAAGACGAAAAAAAAGTCACAGCATAATGTAAGTCATCAATTTTCTTGGCAACAGACATAAGATCAACACTAAAGCTCGGCACATAAAGAACGTTATTCAATTGGAATGAATTATTAAACCGAATTAAACCAATCATAGTAATTTTGGCTTTAGCTCCACTGGGTAAAGAAATTGGTGCCAAAGAAGGATTATCATCAATATTTATCAACGAATTAGGCGAAGAAGTAATATGATGGGTGGCTGCGCTATCAATAATCCAACGATCAGGAGTAACCGGTAACAAACCCGATGAAGAATGTGGTGAACCTGTACCACATGCTTGAGATGAAAGAACACGCTTACTTTGTACCAAGGTCATAAGTTGTAGACATTGTTCAACGGTAAGATAAGGAGCAATCGTTTGAAGTTTGTGAATGACATAACGAATTGGAGCCATGATAAACAAAGAATAAGGTAAAAGCTTCTCAAAGTAATACCAACAATACTAGTTGGAAAAATTTGATAATTCAGGTCCAAAAACGTGAGGCTCTGGTACCATATAGAAAAACAATATATGACGGAATGAATAATTTTATTGATACTGAATCGTATATATACATGATACAAGTCTTGCACAGCAAGAAGTCTCCAAATATTGTAGGAGACAAAGAAAGGTAATACTATATTTACAATCATCTCCGAATCAAATCTACTAATATACAATAATAACTAATATACTTTCCAATAGTTAATGTACTGCCTTCATGCAATGGTAAGACTAGGTTGGCCTATGTAGCATAGAGTCGGTCTATGTTGTGGGAGCTGGTCTACCATGTCCTGCTATGTTAACATGCCATACACTTTTCCTAATCTAATTTCACTAAGGTTCTGTGACTGTCTTGGCTCTTTACAAGGTTATGTAAATGTTTTTGGTGCTTCCCATGAATTTTAAAAAAAAATTACAGCTTCTATGATTTCAATTTAATCCATTACGTTTGTCATAGACACGGTGTGACACAAGGGATATCAACAACCCTAATCCATATAAGAATGTGCTTCATAGGTAGGGTCGGCCTTAGGGCGTGCCGGTTGAGGCGGCCACCTCAAGCCACAAATTCCTAGCATGCCTCCGGTCATGTAAAACTTAAAATCTGTAGAAATTTAAAATATATATTCTGTTTGCAAAGAAAAGCACATACAATGCTTTTACTCTTGCGGAAGAGAAGTCAATATTCTTCCTATCTAACCTAGGTTCAAACTCCACATGTTGCCATTTTTTAACTTTTTAGGAGACCACTTTTTAAAACTTTTTAGGGGGCCACAATTTTCTCCTTGGGCCAAACCGTGCCCCATTTTTTGTCTGTTCTAAATAAAAAACCCAGCCATGGCTTAAAAGTAATTAATGTTTTCCTTTTTTCTATTCTAAATAAAAAAAACCGTCACTTTTCTTCTCCAAAATTAATTTCATTCCTTTCTCAATATAGAAAACTTTTTTTCCTTCACCATGTAGGAAACTGCTATATGAAGATGTCACACAATCAGGTGAAGAATCATTCCGGATTAATTACTTTACCTACATAGTTGATCAAGCTTTTACTTCACTCAGAAGTCGGTTTGAACAATTCAAAAATATGAAGAATTGTTTGGATTCTTATTCAACGTAGAGAAGTTGAAGTGCTCATATAATTAAGGGTTGAAGAAGTATTGTGCCAATATTGAAAACTCTTTGGAACATGACGGGATTTATGACATTAATGGGGAATAATTATATTCAGAGTTGACACATCTGAAAGAAACTTTACCAAATGAAGCAAAAAGGGCGATTGAGGTGCTGAATTATTTAAAGGAGATAGATGGTTGTTTCCCTAATGTCTGGATTGCATATAAAATTTTATTGACGACACAAGTCACAGTTGCATCTGCATAGAGAAGTTTCTTAAAGTTGAAGTTGATCAAATCTTATCTACGGTCAACTATATCACAAGAAAGATTGAATGATTTATTTATGTTGTCCATAGAGAAAACTATTAGAGATAAACTTGATTATGACAACATGATTTGTACTTTTGCAGCTAAAAATGCTAGACGAGCAAGGTTTACGTGATACAATTGTAACTAATAAGCATGATAGCCTAGCCTCCCATTAGGATCCAGACATCAAAAGAAAAAAAACATTTTGTTCAATTATTTATGTATTTCAAATTTTCTTAGTATAAATAAAAGTTCAATTTTTTTGTGTTAATAAAAAATAAAACTATATTCATATATTTACTGCAACACATCTTTTTATATTGTTATTTATTGTGCATATATATATATATGTTTACGATGCCACATTTTTATTGTTCACCTCAGGCTGTTAAAATCTCAGGGCCGACCCTGGTCATAGGAACCTGATAAAGGGATATCAGCCGGTGAGCGGTTTGCCAAGGAGAATAGAAAAGGAAGATTGCTCCGCTGAAACCAAAAAGGTAGCAAAGCTAGCGATGACAACATCAACGAAAGTTATGGGGAGGAGGTTTGGTGAAGGAGGGTATGTTAGGATATAGTAACTTAGCTTTCCTGTCTCGACTAGAAGAACTTTTTTTACCTTCTGTCAGTTATGTGTAGTTAGTTGCAACATTTGACAGATTTTGTTGATCCCAAAAACACAGTGTTTTGACACTACTAGCTTGTATAGTGATGAGTTATCTAAGCCAGTGTTGGCTTGCCAACTATCACTCATGACAGTGTCCGAAGTCCCATATAAGGACGAAGAATAGCTGGGAATGACAATCAATATGAATTATGTTGCATTAATTCCTTGTCTTAATTTCATTTACTTGCATTTTGCTCTCAAATTTCAGTAGTTAGGTTTCGGGTCCTAACAATCTGGTATCAGAGCCCTCGATTTGAGGCGATGGTAAAGCACAAAAAGAAATCAATCAGCTACTGTGGAGCTTACAAATCTGGAATTCGACTTTCAGGTTCACAAGGATGAGACTACAGCTCGCTTTGACACCATGAAAGTGTCAGTGAATGGGGTGGAGGGGAAGGCATAATGGTGAAACGTATGCAGCATAATGCATGCCTACTTTGATTGCAACTCAGTTGTGTTGCCGAGTGCCCTTGTCTCTCACCCAAATTCATTTCATTTAAATATGTACTTGTTATTATGTTGTTGTGTTTTTGGCCTCCTATGAGGGGCGGAACCAGGAATCAGAAATGGGTAGGGCTGGGTGTAGCTGTCAAAATTCTCAAATTGTCAACTAAAAATCCCCGACCTTCACCAATAACTTAGGAGTCCTTAAAATAATTCTTAAACCTTATCCGGCAATAATCGATGCTCGGAATAATATTTATTTATCCGCCAATAATACTAAATTAGAAAATTCCAAAATCTAACCAAAACTCCTCCAAAAATTACCAAATTTAAACCATAGACTCCTCACAATATATACTATTTAATGGGCATGAAAAACTGTCCAAAAAGTGACGGCACTGCCGTCGGCAGAAATTCCGGCCAAAATTCCAACGATCTCTGATCGCCACCAAATTTTACTAATAGCTTCGTCTCGTCATTTGGAACAACTTTCTAGTTCAACTCGAATGCCAATTCGGCCTCTAACTAGGTCAAATACGTGATGAACAGTAAATCCGAAAATTTGCACTTCAAATCCTCAATTCTTCCTACACACTTTGAATCAAGCTACCAAATTTTAAGGGATTATAGTACTCCTAAAACTCATCCTAATCATATAAAGAACTCAACAAATGGTGATCTAGGGAGGGAGAAATCCAATCAAGAACAAATCGGAATTTCTCTCGATTTACGGCGAGTTAGGTCGGAAAACTTACCTAGGAATGAAGTAGACTCGGAGGCCGATCTTTTGGGACCGGTGCGGCGGTGATTGGTGGCCGGACTGCGGCGCTGTGGCGGCCGAAAGTTCCGGCAGCCGAAACCGTCGGGAGAGGAGAGAGAAGGCCGGGTGAAAAATCTGATTTTTCACCGCGGTAACTCCTATATATAGTCATTTTACCGCCCAGTAACTTTACATTTTTGTTTATAACTTTCTCATACGAAGTCCGATTTGAGCGTGCTACATGTCCACGAACTCGTAACGACGCCCTCTACAACTTTCCTGAAGAAAGTTTTTCCAAATTCTCGACTTAACCAAAAGTCAACTTTACGATAATTGTACGGTTAAACGGTTATTTTAAATGGTAAAAAACCAAAGTAACCAACCGTAAAATAATTTTAGGATCGGGATGTGACAATATAGCTTCCTCAACGACTAATACATCTTAATTAATTGAACGTTTATAGGTTCTTGATTCAATATGTGCGGATGCAAGCTTCAACCGGTGATACGTGCCGTGCAATGATGGAAACAAGAATGCAAAGAAAACAAAGCAAACAAATCTTATGTGGTCTTAATTGTACATGATATTACTAGTTTATCTCCCGCATCTATTTGCACATACATGATACTGCTAGTATATATATACATGAGCAACTGTGCAATACTACTATTTTGCTTATTTGACTAATCACTTGTTTCTTTGGATGACGTACATAGTATCAGAAAAGCATTGATGCAGCCATTGCAATTTCTCGTTATGATCGATGTTTTAGACACCTACACGTTTTAGCACGTGTGTATATAAAGAATTCAAACTTAAAATTTGTTCAAGTAATTAAGTTTTATATTAAAGTTCTTGTTTTTTTTGAGACTTGTGTATTTCTTCAGGGATTTTCCACTTTCCTTCTTCTACATGCTGATCTCTCATATAACGTGTGTCACACCCCGAATCTTGTGAAGTTAATAAAAGTTACCTTTCACAGAAATTCACGAGTTACCGAGGATTTTTAATTTCGATCGGTAATTCGATAAGTTATCGCTCGAGTTAATTTTCGAGTTTTTAAAAGTACTCCAAATACCTGAATTGACGACTCGATGTTGTAGTACGTGTCGACACGAGTCTCCCGGTATTTTCGGATTATTTTTCGGAGCTTCGGTTTATTTTCTACGGATTTTTGAAGTTTCCGGTAACTTTTAATTATAATCCGGTAAATCAGTTTTACCATTTACCCTTTTACTTTTTACCTTCTTTTAATCTGGACCGTCAGATCTTTCCAAGATCTGATCTGAGCCGTTGATCTTTCTATAAAAAGGGTAGAGAGGTTTGACCCGAGTCAAACACCCAACTCGGCGTTGACCCGAGCCAAACTCTTTCTCTCTCCCTCCGTTCGGTCTTCAGCTCCGCCGCCCTTCACTGCCGCGTCCGGCCGACCCACACCGGCGCGCTATCACCGAAATGTTTCTCTTTCCCCCTATTACTAAACCCCCAAACCAATTTCTCCAATAAACCCAAGACAAGGGAGATCGGCCGAGGTGAAGCACGGCGGTGCTCGTCGGAGATGGGCCAGCTCAGGCGTTCTGCTTGATTCGTCATTGGTAGGTCTTCTTCGCCTCATCATTCTCTTAACTCTCTTGGCTTGGGGGGTTCAATTTTGAACCTTAGTATAAACTGTCCTAATTCGGTTCCTCTGCATTGTTCCGGTGTGGCGCCGACGACGAAGCTTTGAGCTTCAGGCTGACTTCTGGAGCTCAGGTGAAGCTATCAATTGAGGTTGGAGGTCGAGTTGAGTTGGCTTGGCAGCTGGAGGAGTTGCACTGTGGCGACTGCTGGGTTGCACGAAGGTGAGGCTTCGGGGATAAGTGTGGAAGTTCTATCTTTGAGCTTTGAAGTTGTTTTGGGAGGATTATTCTGGTAGAGTTTATTGAGTTTGATTGAGATTGGAGGATTTGTTGAATTTGGGTTTTCTGCTCCAAGCAGGTCTAGTGTAAGTTTTACTGATGTTGGAATAAGCTTCTGTCCTTCAGTTATTTTGGACGAGGAGTAGCATCTGGTTCATGGAATTAGAGGTTTACAGGTGAGTTAGAACTAGGTTGTTGTTGTTGTGATAGTTGTTGTGGTGCTCTATTACTGAATTGGAGTTGTGTTGTTTTGTGCATGTGGTCGATAACTTGGTGACGAAGGAAACGGGGAGGTGATGACGAAATTCCGGCAAGTCACCGGAAACCGGAGAAGATTCCGGTGATACGGTAAAACCGGCTGAATGCCGAAGAGGTAGGAGTTGATTCTTTCAATAACCTAATTGTCGTAAAGTTTCCGTAAATTAAAGAATTGGATTATTTACGGTTAATTGGACGTAAGTAGGAAGTTTCCATTTTGGGAAACTTGCCATTCTAAAGACGACTTACCAATTTAGGAAACTTTCTATTTTGGGAAACTTTCCCTTTTTAGAATGTTTCCATTTATGAGAAAATGATAAATCGGTAAATCGACTCGAGGTTAAATATATTGGTTATTATGACACGTTAGGTGTCCATAGTAATTCAACGAATTAATGCGTGACACCCTAACGTCAAGTTAAAAGTAATAAAGGAAAGTTCGGAAGCTGAGTCGGACTTTCGGTAAATTGAAAAGGAGTCGATGACCGGGAAAGAAAGTTAAAAAGGTTTAAGTGCCATAAAACGGAACTTGGTCAACATGTGGTCAAATAAGAATTTCCTGGTTGAACTAGGAAAAGATCAAGTCAACCGTGATTGACTAATTTGATGATTTGTTGTACAGTCTCTGGTCGGACGTGAGACGGACTCGACTACGCGGGTAGTTCGAGGGTGTCGCTCGAGGAGCTTTCCGAGCGGAAAGGTCGCAATAGTACTGTGAGTGGACATATTATTTTAATTAAATGCATGCCCTAATTATTGAGTAAATTGCATGGTTTTTATGATGGTTTTCGAGAATTATATCTTTCTCGGGTTCTTGAACGTTTTCATATGGATAAAGTGTAGCGGGAGCCTCGGTTAAAGATTTTTTACTATGGTTTGAGATATTGACACTTATACGTAAAGTATTTACATTATTACACAATTTACTATTTCTCCCGAAAATGGTGATAGACGGTGATGGCCGTCCTTTGAATGGAATTGAACCCGAGATTTCGTTGGAAATTGGTTTTATGCATATATGACGTGAAATTGTTTTACTTATTTGTTTTGGGAAGAGAATTTGATTAATGTATTGTTGTGAATTATATTTTAAGGGTTGACCAATAAATATGCTAGTTAGAGTAGCGTGAGGGCGCTACTAGAGCTCTTAGCTCCGACCCTAGCCTGAGAGGTCAGGCAAATTACGTAGTGCACTATGAGGGTTGACCATTTCCACTTTATCCAGAGCTCTTAGCTCCGACCCTGGTCTGAGAGGTCAGACAAGCCTGAGAGGTCAGGTTGATATTATAAGGGTTGACCGTATTATTTTATCTAGCTAGCATAGAGTAGCGTGAGGGCGCTACTAGAGCTCTTAGCTCCGACCCTGGTCTGAGAGGTCAGACTTATTATGTTTGGTGAACATTTCTCTTCCCATATTCCTTGCTGGTTTATCTTATCATGCATTTGCGGAAATTTAGTAATTGTGGGCATGCATAAATGTTATTTGAATCTTTAAAGTTTGGGAGAGCATTAAGGAAATAGAGTTTTTATATTTCATTTTCGTCCACTCACTCTAACAGATTTTAAATGTTTCTCCCCTGGGCTTTTCGTTTTTAAATGCCCAGTGATGCAGGGTTCTTGAGAGGAGGTCGAGCGCGTACGAGAGTCGAGGCATAGTCGATCATTCCGTTGCTGCGTAAAATTCTTTGGGGTAATCATCTCTGTAGACTGCTCTGACTAACCCGGTTTAGTTAGTTTAGTAGGAAGGGTTGGCCATTTCAAGGGGGTTTCGGTAAGAAGTTCCCTTGAGGTGGTCCCCGCAGGATTTACTTCGGGTTAAAAGGGTTTAACCTGGGGTGGGTCCTGTCAATGGTATCAGAGCATTAGGTTATCGTTTCCTGTTACTACCTCATATACTTGGTATCACTTAGTGTCTATAGAGTGATGGTCCGACCGCGGCGGATCCATCGGCATTTTATGCTTGGACGCTTAGTGTTTATTGAGGATATGAGTTAGTACTTCCTGATTGAGATATGGACCGAGTGGTCCTATAAACGATCGAATCTTCAAGACTATGCCTCAGTACGCGCGACCTCATAGAGAGTTCCTGTAAGGAACAAGGTAAGCTCATTACGTATTTATGTTTTTTTTGTATTCCCCATTGATTTATGAGATTTGAGTTGGGGATCGAGCTGTAAACTCCTGCTATTTAACGAGCTTGAACATTTGTGTGAATATTCGGTGGTGAAACAGTTAATTCACACCTGGAAGGCTGTCATGGTTGTTGACAGGGATGCTGTAGAAGCCTAAGACAAGGCTTTGGTGTTCGAGTTATGAGACTCTTAGCAGTGAGAGTCGTACGAGTTAATGAAAGAGATTTCATCCTGCCAAACGCGATTGTTCAGAAAGGATGAATATTGAGTTTTGACGATTGTCACGACTTTGTTGAGGTTCGTCATTAGTGTGGTTTTGGAGAAACCAACGGACTTATGAAAGTGGAATGACTCAAGGAAAATGAGTGTAGTCATTTTGGGATCAATGGACTTGGATCTAGTGACGAGTCCATGATGACACTACTGGAGAAGGTTAAGAAAGTAAAGGCTGATTGGTCCCTTGATGCTTTATGGGACAACCACTGGAACTAATGGCGTAGGTCAGTCCTGGTGCTGACATCGTTGTCATCAGCTACGACCAGATTCTCTTCGCTCCAGCCACCCATGTTTGGGGTACTAGAAATATTCGAATCGTTAGTGAGTCCAAGCGTGATTTGAATTATAGGTGACAATGGTCATTTGGCCATTTATCGTGGAGGCAAGAATTTAATCGTGTCACCAGATCTTGGGACTCATGTCAACCATAAGGTGAGTTATCCACCTATGGTCAGGGTATTCTAATTAGTACACCTGTGGAGGAGTCTCCAGGTTGGCTGTGTTAGAGTTCGATTTTCTGATCGAGAAAGCGTTACTAGTGGTAATTAAAGTTAAGGGGTTCCGGAATTTTAAGGAACATGTTGGAAGTGGCAACAAGCCACCGGGTCTCGGACCAGGGGTGCTTGAGGTACCGGAGATAGTGATACGAGCCTTGATGGACTTGGTATTATTGTGGTGTAGGAACCGGTAGTTGTGTAAACGGCACTGTTTGACGGCTGAAGATGTATATGGGTATACCCCACATGAGCACGTGTACCCACCTGTGTAGGGAAGTGGAAAAGTTGAAATTTGGGTAGCACATGCTGGAAGGCATAATTATTGTGTGCAGTTGTGTGTGGTCAAAATGACACCAGGTAAGTGACTAAGGCTGGTGATGACATCATTTTAAGAATGTGTCATAAGAGTTCCATTTATTGAGAACGGAGAGTAAGGACATTCGGGTAGAAGTTTCTGTGCAAACGTCCAGAAGATGGCCTAACCATTTAAGTATACGTCGGAAGTGGGTTATTGTTAGTCGCTCCGACTTTTATGATGGTTAGCGAGATCATTAATATGGTTAGTAGGTGGTCGGATGTTTTCCGAGATAAGTACACGGAAGTGGTGAAGTGACAGCAGTGGGGCAATGTCTACCGAATCATTAAACCTGAGTGAGAATGTTTGTAGTTACTTAAGTTTCAACCTACAACCAAGTCGTCTGTTATGACACTTGGTTTCCTCGAGGGCAATCAACTGAGCTTGATGGCATGGAAATTTGTGCACCCACTGGCTGGGGTCTAATCAAGTACTGTAACCGGAGGTGTACTTAGACGTGTTTGGGAATCATAGGTCATATCCCCTGCAGTGAAACTGAGGAAAGAGTTTCTTTGATGACTCAAAGGTGTTACGAGTCAAGGTTTTGGAAACCAAATTGTTACAAGAATAATAAAGTATGTTGCTAAGTTGTGCAACACTCCATCGGAAACCGTGGAGTGATTAAGCCACGTTCAGATTAAGTTATGATCTGAGAGGATGATAACGTGTGGCAGTGGATCTTGTGAATTAAGATCTAGAGTGGTAAGCGATTGAGAATTTTGAATCTTACCGAATAGAGGTTGCGGTGGTTGGTAAACGCGCAGCGCCTGGGGGACAGTTTTGTTAGAAACTGACCAGTTGTACGAGTTGACCCTGTGGTGTGTACTCGCCCCGTGCGGTGATGGCAGTTGTTGAGTTGTGCCTTAAAGATGTGATGCTTGGTGATTAGCGTGGCTAAGTTCGGCGTGAAATTAATTTCCAGTGCTTTGATCAGGGGTTACCTAGGGTGTGCACCTGTGACACTAAATTTTATGTAGATGTCCGGTCTGGTTAAATGTCCAGATTTGTCGGTTATTACTGGACGATGCGGTAATGGAGGCATCTGGGAATGGAATATACTTGTGGAGCGGGTAAGGCTCTGAAATTCTTTTAAATGGTGAGTAAATCCCAGATTGTGATGCGGATATTGTTTAATAGACGCACGGTTGGTTGAAGTGCAAGTTCTGCACTATGCGTCATCCCAGGTTAAGGTAAAAGATAGGGAGGGCAGTGGCACCTCACCTAAGAGTAGTACGGGTATGTATTACCAGTTGTAAAGTACGCTATGACATCACCAAGTGATAATTGAGTTGGTGACTCTAATGTTTGGATTGTGAGTAAAAGTCAGGATTTGTGTCAGAATAGTTACGTGAGTAGTACGTAGTCTGACCATTGTCTTCATGCGAGGAGTAAGTATTGTTGGATCTCGATGTCTGGAGATTTGTATCTCCCTGATTAAAAGGCTATGATTTTGGATTTACGCTAAAATTCATGGCAACTCGTGTCCTGGGTGTACTATGGTTTGAGTAATGATAGAGTAAGGGAAGACAATTACTCTACAACATGACAGAATAGTTTCTAGAAAGCGTAAACCAAATCAGGGAGCCCGGTTCAAATGAGGTGATGGTTTGAGTAACACAATGTGATCATGGTTTTCTCGTGGACTTGTTGTCAGTAGATTTGGCTCCACGTGGTATTGTGTTACCAGAGGATTTAAATCCGTTAGTGACTTCGGACCTTACTCCTCGGGCGTGATAGTCATTTCCTGCAGAGGGAATGTGTTGAGTTGATATCTAAATTCAACGAAAGAATACGAGTGTTCTTGAAGAAATTTTACTCGCGACAAGCGAGGTGTTATTGGATCAGATGAGTATTAGTAGTATTGTGACGACGTCACTTGTGGTTAGTAAGAATATTGGGTTGTGTTTAGTTGGCTAAACCAGAAGGGATAGGAGGTTGGTTACTGGTCGAAGTTATTATGTTGAGCGTAAAGGGCATGTGTTTAGAGTTTTGACAATGCTATTCGTGAGGCGTTTCAAATGAGTTCTCAGAAGGAAGTGATATTGGAGAACAATATTATTATTTTAAGTGGTACTATCCCCCACAGTATTGGACTTTGAGTATAGAAATTTCGAGGACGAAATTTTTATAAGGTGGGGAGAATTGTCACACCCCGAATCTTGTGAAGTTAATAAAAGTTACCTTTCACAGAAATTCACGAGTTACCGAGGATTTTTAATTTCGATCGGTAATTCGATAAGTTATCGCTCGAGTTAATTTTCGAGTTTTTAAAAGTACTCCAAATACCTGAATTGACGACTCGATGTTGTAGTACGTGTCGACACGAGTCTCCCGGTATTTTCGGATTATTTTTCGGAGCTTCGGTTTATTTTCTACGGATTTTTGAAGTTTCCGGTAACTTTTAATTATAATCCGGTAAATCAGTTTTACCATTTACCCTTTTACTTTTTACCTTCTTTTAATCTGGACCGTCAGATCTTTCCAAGATCTGATCTGAGCCGTTGATCTTTCTATAAAAAGGGTAGAGAGGTTTGACCCGAGTCAAACACCCAACTCGGCGTTGACCCGAGCCAAACTCTTTCTCTCTCCCTCCGTTCGGTCTTCAGCTCCGCCGCCCTTCACTGCCGCGTCCGGCCGACCCACACCGGCGCGCTATCACCGAAATGTTTCTCTTTCCCCCTATTACTAAACCCCCAAACCAATTTCTCCAATAAACCCAAGACAAGGGAGATCGGCCGAGGTGAAGCACGGCGGTGCTCGTCGGAGATGGGCCAGCTCAGGCGTTCTGCTTGATTCGTCATTGGTAGGTCTTCTTCGCCTCATCATTCTCTTAACTCTCTTGGCTTGGGGGGTTCAATTTTGAACCTTAGTATAAACTGTCCTAATTCGGTTCCTCTGCATTGTTCCGGTGTGGCGCCGACGACGAAGCTTTGAGCTTCAGGCTGACTTCTGGAGCTCAGGTGAAGCTATCAATTGAGGTTGGAGGTCGAGTTGAGTTGGCTTGGCAGCTGGAGGAGTTGCACTGTGGCGACTGCTGGGTTGCACGAAGGTGAGGCTTCGGGGATAAGTGTGGAAGTTCTATCTTTGAGCTTTGAAGTTGTTTTGGGAGGATTATTCTGGTAGAGTTTATTGAGTTTGATTGAGATTGGAGGATTTGTTGAATTTGGGTTTTCTGCTCCAAGCAGGTCTAGTGTAAGTTTTACTGATGTTGGAATAAGCTTCTGTCCTTCAGTTATTTTGGACGAGGAGTAGCATCTGGTTCATGGAATTAGAGGTTTACAGGTGAGTTAGAACTAGGTTGTTGTTGTTGTGATAGTTGTTGTGGTGCTCTATTACTGAATTGGAGTTGTGTTGTTTTGTGCATGTGGTCGATAACTTGGTGACGAAGGAAACGGGGAGGTGATGACGAAATTCCGGCAAGTCACCGGAAACCGGAGAAGATTCCGGTGATACGGTAAAACCGGCTGAATGCCGAAGAGGTAGGAGTTGATTCTTTCAATAACCTAATTGTCGTAAAGTTTCCGTAAATTAAAGAATTGGATTATTTACGGTTAATTGGACGTAAGTAGGAAGTTTCCATTTTGGGAAACTTGCCATTCTAAAGACGACTTACCAATTTAGGAAACTTTCTATTTTGGGAAACTTTCCCTTTTTAGAATGTTTCCATTTATGAGAAAATGATAAATCGGTAAATCGACTCGAGGTTAAATATATTGGTTATTATGACACGTTAGGTGTCCATAGTAATTCAACGAATTAATACGTGACACCCTAACGTCAAGTTAAAAGTAATAAAGGAAAGTTCGGAAGCTGAGTCGGACTTTCGGTAAATTGAAAAGGAGTCGATGACCGGGAAAGAAAGTTAAAAAGGTTTAAGTGCCATAAAACGGAACTTGGTCAACATGTGGTCAAATAAGAATTTCCTGGTTGAACTAGGAAAAGATCAAGTCAACCGTGATTGACTAATTTGATGATTTGTTGTACAGTCTCTGGTCGGACGTGAGACGGACTCGACTACGCGGGTAGTTCGAGGGTGTCGCTCGAGGAGCTTTCCGAGCGGAAAGGTCGCAATAGTACTGTGAGTGGACATATTATTTTAATTAAATGCATGCCCTAATTATTGAGTAAATTGCATGGTTTTTATGATGGTTTTCGAGAATTATATCTTTCTCGGGTTCTTGAACGTTTTCATATGGATAAAGTGTAGCGGGAGCCTCGGTTAAAGATTTTTTACTATGGTTTGAGATATTGACACTTATACGTAAAGTATTTACATTATTACACAATTTACTATTTCTCCCGAAAATGGTGATAGACGGTGATGGCCGTCCTTTGAATGGAATTGAACCCGAGATTTCGTTGGAAATTGGTTTTATGCATATATGACGTGGAATTGTTTTACTTATTTGTTTTGGGAAGAGAATTTGATTAATGTATTGTTGTGAATTATATTTTAAGGGTTGACCAATAAATATGCTAGTTAGAGTAGCGTGAGGGCGCTACTAGAGCTCTTAGCTCCGACCCTAGCCTGAGAGGTCAGGCAAATTACGTAGTGCACTATGAGGGTTGACCATTTCCACTTTATCCAGAGCTCTTAGCTCCGACCCTGGTCTGAGAGGTCAGACAAGCCTGAGAGGTCAGGTTGATATTATAAGGGTTGACCGTATTATTTTATCTAGCTAGCATAGAGTAGCGTGAGGGCGCTACTAGAGCTCTTAGCTCCGACCCTGGTCTGAGAGGTCAGACTTATTATGTTTGGTGAACATTTCTCTTCCCATATTCCTTGCTGGTTTATCTTATCATGCATTTGCGGAAATTTAGTAATTGTGGGCATGCATAAATGTTATTTGAATCTTTAAAGTTTGGGAGAGCATTAAGGAAATAGAGTTTTTATATTTCATTTTCGTCCACTCACTCTAACAGATTTTAAATGTTTCTCCCCTGGGCTTTTCGTTTTTAAATGCCCAGTGATGCAGGGTTCTTGAGAGGAGGTCGAGCGCGTACGAGAGTCGAGGCATAGTCGATCATTCCGTTGCTGCGTAAAATTCTTTGGGGTAATCATCTCTGTAGACTGCTCTGACTAACCCGGTTTAGTTAGTTTAGTAGGAAGGGTTGGCCATTTCAAGGGGGTTTCGGTAAGAAGTTCCCTTGAGGTGGTCCCCGCAGGATTTACTTCGGGTTAAAAGGGTTTAACCTGGGGTGGGTCCTGTCAACGTGAGATTTTTGAGAATTAATTGAATCGTGTGGATTCATATGCTATAGCATCGAAAAAAGTTATGATAAATAAATTTCACAAGCATCGGAAACGACCATTTACACATCTTGGTTTGACTTAATCCAAATTTCTTGGAAATATAGATGTCGAGAAAGTCTTTGGGATTGAGACATTAATTCTTCTTCTTGTTTCCTAAGATGTTGAAAAAAAGGGAGAGAAAATAAAAGGAAAAACATTCTTGGAATGTGCTAATATAAAATACAATGATATTGGATATATCATCTATGAGTAGTTGATATCGAGAACACCTCATTGCCTTAGCATGACTTCATATTAGAGATGAGGTATGCTATAGACATGAGTCTAATGGGGATTGATTTTAAGCGTTGCAAGGCAAGTGATAAATTAGCTGCACTGTATAAAGTATATCAATATATAAAAGAGCAAAAGACCCATCATGCAGCTTAAGAAGATGGAGATGACAATTATACCAGTCATTACATATTTCAAATCTGACAAGAAACATATTGATGTTGCAGATTTTGATTGGAGAAATAATTTTTCAAGAATAAATTGTATAGGCCTTCTATGCCTCGATAAATAAATGAGGTATTGTCATAGTTCATATTTTGGATTAGATTTTGATTACAAGATCTCGATGTATGTAATCGTTAATATATCAATAAATATTCAAATTTATTTATTTAAGAATTGAGTTTTATTCGAATTTTATTGTGTTTGGACATAATTGAAGGTTATTATATACCTTACTTTTGATATATGGTTCGGAAATTCCACTATGAAAGTACATGGTGAGTCATTACAATGAGTCAAGGATGACAAAATATTTTCAGCAAGAAACGAAAAATGAAAAAAGTCGAAAGAAGGAAAAGAAGTAAATTATTGACGAAAAGTCATCACTGATAGAAAAAAAGTCAGAAAAATAGTATTGTTCACAATGAACAGTAAATGTAGTAAGAAAAAACGGTTGCTTTTTATTTGTGTATATATACACTAATTTCTTATGTCATGAATATATGATGACTTCTCTCCTATTATTTCATGTACATATGTTACATGGAGAGATCACTTATTTAAAGCCGATAGTGTGACTACCCACACAACATTCAATAATCGGTAGTTATTTGAAGATTTAATGTTATATGATCCTTTCGTGACATAGATGGTTGTATATATCATCACAATTAAAAAACCGATAGATGACTTAATTTTTATTGTCTTTATGACACTATGATCAATATTATTGAAGCTGTTTATGTTTCAAGAGCTAATCGAATCGTTGTAAACTTTAAGGATACATTGCCAACAATTTTTCATGTGAAAACAGATAAGTGAGAATGAACAAGAGATTCTTTGCATTACCTTAAATGACTGTGAATTTACACGAGTATTAGAGATGAGTTTGTATGTGCCACTAGTGGGTTATTTGTAACCACTATTGAAATTATTCAATTTAACAATGTCATAAGAGATGATTATTGAAATTATGGCACAGATAGGGTTTGACATGACATGTTAAGACATTATGGTCATGGTATATATGATGATCTATATATTAAGATGAGAAAGATAACATGGACATCCATTATTTTAAGTGAAAAGATGTCATGACCCACCTCGAGTTAAACCCCTTTAACCTGGAGTAAATCATGCGGGGACCACCTTAAGAGAACTTCTTATCGAAACCCCCTTGAGATGGACAACCCTTCCTACAAGCCAACTCAGCACTTCCCTGAGTATTTAAAAACAATCCCTAACTCATGAAGGTATCCTGCTCCCTAACCTACTTAACTAGCTAAGCTGGGTTAGTCAGAGTAGTCTACATGGGAGATTACCCTAATGAATTTGCAAGCAGCAACGGATTGATCGACTATGCCTCGACTCTTGTACGCGCGCGACTTCCGCTCCAGAACCCTGCACCACCGGGCATTTGAAAACGAAGGGCTCAGGGAAGAGACATTTAAAAACAATACGTTAGCGTGAGTAGATAAAAATAAAAGAATAAAAGATAAACTTCTTTTACTGCTCTTCCGTTAGCTTTCCAAGAAAACCTTATGCACGCAAATAATAGACAATGATTAAATAAATCATTAAATAACTCTCTTGGCTCAAATCCATAATTATTTGTAGGGTATTAACCTCATCCACGAGAAAACCGACCTGCTCTACCACGAGAGGGTCTATTGACCAGCTCATCGGAGAGGGTCCCATGACCCGCTCATCGGAGAGGGTCCCATGACCCGCTCATCGGAGAGGGTCCAACCGACCAGCTACCACCGAAGAGGGTCCTGACCTGCTCTATCCGGGAGGGTCATACTGACCAGCTACCACCGAAGAGGGTCAGACCAGCTACTATACAGAAAGGGTACCAACTCCACCTGGAGAAGGTCCATGCTAGCATGCAATACATATATTCATATCCTTTAAAATCCTTTAAAACCTCGTGGGAAAATAATCTGAAAACCAAGTCAAAACTCCCTGACTTTACCCCAAATACATTGGATTTAAAACATTTCCAGGAACCCAAAACCGGTTTTCTGCCTTTACTTTAAAACCCTTAAATCCAAGAGCCAAGTTTCCTCTTTTTAAAACTCATCCCCCTCCATAATCTCAAAACGGTGACAACCATTAAAAACCATAATCCGGGAAAATCCTTTAAAACCATGAGAAAGACCTTTTTCCCGGCTCACTTATCTTTAAGAAGTATAAAATTCTCATTTTCCCAAATTACCGTAAAACTTAAAATGGAGGAAATCATATATACATGAGAAATTAATTAAAGTCTACAGCATTTAATTTATTTAAAAATAAAGTCCACTCACAGTACTTATTGCGGCCTCCTTCCTGCTCGGAAAGCTTCTCGAGCAAAAACCTTGAACTAACTACGTAGTCGAGCCCGTCTCACGTTCGACCAGAGACTTTACAAATAAACCAATATATTAGTCTTTCCATCGTTGACTTGATCTTTTCCTAGTTTGACTAGGAAATCTTATTTGACCAAGAGTTGACAAATCCTTTCTTTTAACAACTATTCAACCATTACACTTAAAACCGATTATCGACTCGAAGTTTGGTTTCCGTTTACGCCACCTTAGCATAAGTAATTTTCTTTACTAAATTATTTGACGGTAGGTAACACATAGTAATTTGTGGAATTACTATGGACACCCAAACCAACCACTTCACCAATTTACGGGTTATGAGTCGCTAAATCCGGTATGAAATTATCTGAAATATTTACAGCGCCCAACTCGGTTTCTGACTAAGATTCCTGAGTTGCCTAAAATCTCACTTTAAAGATCCGGTTGTCTTAACTTAACCAGTTACTAAGATTGACCTTTCCCTTTTTCCTTTTATCGGTCAATCTTCCATAAATGGAAACCTTCCAAAAATGGAAAGTTTCCTAAAATGGTAAGTGTTCTTTAGAATGGGAAGTTTTCCAAAATTGAAACTCCCTACTTACGTCCAATTTTTCCGTAATTACTCCAATTAGGAATTAACATAACTTTTCGACTATAAGCTTAACAGGGATTCGATTTCTACCTCTTCGGCTTTCTGCCGGATTCACTGCATCCCCGGAGCAGTCACCGGATTCTGGAAACTTTGCCGGAATATCTTGCTGGATTCCGGCAATCTTGCCGGAAAACGGCAATAGCTTCGCCGTAGCTCCAATTTATCAAGTTCTCGACAAAAACACACAAAACAACAAGTCAACATTTCGATAACAAATTCAACACATGAAGCAGCCACAAAGTAAGAGATTAACTGAACCTTACCCTCTGTTCACCGAAGATTTGAACCTTGAGACGCAACAGCAGCCTCTCAGCTACCTACCTCACACTGCCTCGGTCACCACCAGTCCCTAAAACTCCTTCCACCACAACCACCACGACAGCTCCAGCAGTACCTCCACCACTGCTCGTCGCTGACTCAAGTACAGAGGCTCCCCACTGCCCAAACTCACCAACTAGGGCCTCCTCTGCCTCAGTCCCCAGTCTCCAGCCTCTTCGAAACTCCAACAGCCACCAGAACCCCCAGAACTCTTCGTCGGAGACGAGGACCCAAAAACCTAGAAAGCACAGTGAACACAGAGAAAGGAAGAACTCGTTCATGCTCAAATCGAACGGTTAACAACATGGAAAAGGAAGAGGAAGTGAAGAGGAGAAGAGCCTTACCTTTCACACGCCCTAACTCCGCCTGAAACGGCCAGAATCTGGCGAAGACCGCCGCACCCCAACTCGGTCGATCTCCCTCATCCTTGCCTCTCCGAGTGACTGGTGATAGGGATTTTGAAGAGGAGGAGGAGAGGAAGATACTGGTGGTGGGGCGCCGATGTGGGGTGGCGGAGCGGCCAAGAACTCGCCGGAGAAAACTGAGGCAGGGAGGGCGGAGATAAATCGGGAGGGAGAGAATTGACCGGGGGAGGGGAGTTTTGACCGAGTCAAAACTCTTCCCCTATTTATAGGGAATTGAATGGTCCAGATTCATTCTGGAATCGATCCAACGACCCAAATTCAAAGAAGGTGAAAAGTAAAAGGTAAATGGTAAAACTCTTTTTACCGGATTGATAATTAAAATTTACCGGAAACTTCGAAAATTCGTAGAAAATAAACCGAAGCTCCGAAAAATAATCCGAAAATACCGGGAGACTCGTGTCGACATGTACTACAACATCGAGTCATTAAATCAGGTATTTGGAGAACTTTTAAAAACTCGAAAATTAACTCGAGCAATAACTTATCAAATTACCGATCGCAATTAAAAGTCCTCGGTAACTCGTAAACCTCTGTGAAAAGGTAACTTTTAGGTACGGGATGTTACAATCTCCCCACCTTATGAAATTTTGTCCTCGAAATTCCAATTACACCACTCGACACCTTCGACCACTAACCTACTTCCTATCCCTTCTCGTTTAGCCAAATAAACACAAACAATTATCCTTACCAACCGAATGTAACGTCGTCACAATACCGCTAATAATCATTCTGATTCAATAACATCTCGCTTACCGCGAGTAAAATTTCTTCAAGAATACTTGTATTCTTTTGTTGAACTTTAGATACCAGCTCACACATTCCCTATGCAGGAAATGATTACCACGCTTGAGGAGTAAGGTCCGATGTCACTAATGGATTTAAATCCTCTGATATCAATATACAACGTGGGGTCAAAACCCATGACAACGTGCCCACGAGAAAACCACGACGACTTGTGTTACACGAACCATCACCTCATTTGAACAAGGCTTCCTGATCTGGTTTACGCTTTCCATAAATCATCCTGTCAAATTGACCCTGGGTGAAACAATTGTCTTACCTTAAATTGTCCTTACTCGAACCACTAGCACATACATGACATGAATTACCATGAATTTTTAGCGTAAAAACCAAAACCATAGCCTTTAAATCAGGGAGATCCAAAACCTCCAGACATCGAGATCCAACAATACTTACTCCTCCCATGAAGACAAATTGTCAGGCTTCACACTGCCTACAAAGCTATTCTGACCGGATAAATCTTGACTTTACCAACAAGCCGATCATTAGAATCGCCAACTCAATTATCACCTTATGGGGTTACAGCGTACTTTGCAACTGGTAATACATAATCGTACTACTCATAGGCGAGGTACCACCGACCTCCCTATCTTTTACATTAGCCTGGAATGACGCATAGTGTAGAACTTGCACATCAACCATAACTGTGCGGCTATTGAACATTATCTGCATCTCAATCTGAAATAGACTTACCAATAAAAGAATCCCAGAGCCTTACCCGCTCAACAAGGATATTTCCTTCACAGATGCCTCCATTACCAAATCGTCTGGCACTAACCGACCAATTTGGACATTTAACCTGATCGAACATCTACACAATTTAGTGCCACTGATGCACACACAAAGTAACCCCTGATCTTGGCATTGGAAAATTAATTCCACACTGAACTAAGCCACATTAATCACCAAGCATCCAGTTATCAAGGCACAATTTATCAAATAACATCTCCGCACTGAGCGCGTAAACATCACAGAGTCAACTCGCACAACTAGACAGTTTCTAACAAAACTGTCCCCCATGCTCTGTAAGTTTACCATCCACCGCATCCTCTATTTGATAAGATTCAAAATTCACAATCACTTACCATTCTAATTGAAAAGGTAAAATAACTGCATGCACAAGAAATCAAATTACCACTTCAGATCCTAGATTATAAGATCCACTGCCACATGTTACATCCCCTCAGATCATAACTTAATCTGAACGTGACTTCAACACTCCACGATTTTTAATAAAATGTCGCTCCACTTAGCAACATACCTTACTGCTCTTGTAATAAATTGGTTTCCAAAACCTGGACTCATATTACTTTTTTAGTCATCAAGGAAACCCTTTTCTGGTTCCACCGCATCTCATACTCACCGAAATGTTGACAATTTCGAAAGTCACCTCTAGTGATTTTTCTTGCTACCACTCTACACTCGTGGCGCCAAGATTGCCGCTAGATCAAAATTCATAACAAATAAAGTCACTACTCAAATGACCCATGACAATGCCAACAATTCCTTAATCCTCTCAGGATTTCATTAAATTACACCAAAATTTGATCTCCCAGATCTTAATCCTCATTCCCAGATCAAAATTGAGAATATTGCCCGTCATTGCAGTGGATGTAATTTATGAACCCCAAACACGTCTAAGGATATCTCCGATTACAATATTTGATTAAACCATAGCCAGTGAGTGCACAGATACCATGTCAACAAGCAAACTAATCACCCTTGGTGGAACCAAGTGTCATATACAGACAACTTGGGTTGCAAGTTGAAACTTGAGCAACTACGAACCTTCTCACTCTCAATCAATGATTCAGTAAACCTTGCCCCATTGATATCAGTTCACCACTTCCGTGCATTTATCTCAGAAAACATCCAATCACCTACTAACGACATTTAATAATTTAACTAACCATCTTGAAAGTCGAACTGACTACAAAAAATTCACTTCTGACCTGTTCTTAAACGGTTAGACCATTTAATTGGTGTTTTGTACAAAAACTTCTAACCAAACGTCCTTAATCTCCGTTCTCAATATATGGAACTCTCACAATACATTCTTGAAATATAAGAATGTGTCATTTTGACCACACACAGCTGCACAAAATAATTATGTCTTACCAGCATGTGCTACCCAGATTTCAATTTACCACTTCCCTACAAAGGAGGGTACACGTGCTCATGTGGGGTATACCCATGTACATCTTCAGCCGTCGAAACAGTGTCGTTTGCACAACGACCGGTTCCTACACCACAATAATACAAAGTCAATCAAGACTCGTATCACTCTCTCCGGTACCCAAGCACTCTTGGTCCATAACTCGGTGGCTTGCTGTCATTTCTAACATGTTCCTTTGAATTTCGAAACCAATTACCTTTAATTACAACTAGTAACGCTCGCTCGATCTGAAAATCGAACTCTAACACAGCCAATCTGGAGACCCCTCCACAGGTGTACTAATTAAAATACTTTGACCACAGGTGGATAACTCACCTTATTATTGACATGAGCCCCAAGATCTGGTGACACGATTTAATTTCTGCCTTCACGATATATGGCCTAATGACCATTGTCACCAACAATTTAAATCACTCTTGGACTCACAACAATTCAAATCTTTCTAGTACCCCAATCATGGGTGGCTGAAACGTTAAGAATCCACTCGTAGCTAATGATAACAATGTCAGCACCAAAGGTGACCCAAGCCATTAGTTTCAGTGGTTGTCCCATAAAGCATCAAGTGACCAAACCAGCCTTCACTTCCTTAACATTCTCTAGTAGTGTAACATCATGGACTCCTCACCAGAAACAAGTCCATTGATCACAAAATGACTACACTCAATTTTCTTGAGTCATTCTACTTTCATATGTTCGTTGGTTTCTCTGAAACCACACTAAAGACGAACATCAGCGAAATCTTGACAATCGTCAAATCTAAATATTCCTCTTCTCTGAATAATCGCGCTAAGCGACTTCAACTCCTTTTTCCATCGCAGGATGCAACCTCTTTCAATAACTCTTACGACTCTTCACTTCTAAGAGTCCCAGAACTCGAACACCAAGGCCTCGCCTTAGGTTTCTACACATCCTTGCCAACAAACATGACAGCCTTCAAGACGTGAATTAACTGTTTCACCACCGAGCACTCACACAAAATGCTCAAGCAACGTTATATAACGTGGGTTTCCAGCTCAATCCCCAACTCAAATCTCAATTAATCATTGGGGAACTCATAAAAAAATAAATACATAACGAGCTTATCTTGTTCCTTACAGGAGCTCTCTGTGAGGTCGGCGTACTGAGGCATAGTCTTGAAGATTCAAATGTTTATAGAACCACTCGGTCCATAAATCATCCAAGAAGTACTAACTCATATCCTTAATAAACACTAAGCGTCCAAAGCATAGAATGCCGATAGATCCGCCGCGGTCGGACCATCACTCTATAGACACTTAATGCTACCAAGTACATGAGGTAGTAACAGGATACGATAACCTAATGCTCTGATACCAACTGTCATGACCCACCCCGAGTTAAACTCCTTTAACCCGGAGTAAATCCTGCGGGGACCACCTCAAGGGAACTTCTTACCAAAACCCCCTTGAGATAGACAACTCTTCCTACAAGCCAACTCAGTACTTCCCTGAGTATTTAAAAACAATTCCTAACTCATGAAGGCATCCTGCTCCCTAACCTACTTAACTAGCTAAGCTGGGTTAGTAAGAGCAGTCTACATGAGAGATTACCCTAATGAATTTGCAAGCAGCAACGGATTGATCGACTATGCCTCGACTCTTGTACGCGTGCGACCTCCGCTCCAGAACCCTGCACCACTGGGCATTTAAAAACGAAGGGCCTAGGGAAGAGACATTTAAAAACAATACGTTAGCGTGAGTGGACAAAAATAAAAGAATAAAAGATAAACATCTTTTACTGCTCTTCCATTAGTTTTCCAAGAAAACCTTATGCGCACAAATCATAGACAATGATTAAATAAATCATTAAATAACTCCCTTGGCTCAAATCCATAATTATTTGTGGGGTATTAACCTCATTCACGAGAAAACCGACCTGCTCTACCACGAGAGGGTCTATTGACCAGCTCATCGGAGAGGGTCCCATGACCCGCTCTATTCGGGAGGGTCCAACCGACCAGCTACCACCGAAGAGGGTCCTGACTTGCTCTATCCGGGAGGGTCATACTGACCAACTACCACCGAATAGGGTCAGACCAGCTACTATCCAGAGAGGGTACCAACTCCACTTGGAGAGGGTCCATGCTAGCATGCAATACATATATTCATATCCTTTAAAATCCTTTAAAACCTCGTGGGAAAATAATCCGAAAACCAAGTCAAAACTCCCTGAATTTACCCCAAATACATTGGATTTAAAACATTTCCAGGAACCCAAAACTGGTTTTCTGCCTTTACTTTAAAACCCTTAAATCCAAGAGCCAAGTTTTCCCTTTTTAAACTCATCCCCCTCCATAATCCCAAAACGGTGATAACCATTAAAAACCATAATCCGGGAAAATTCTTTAAAACCACAGGAAAGGTAGGAACCTCTTTCCCGGCTCAGTTATCTTTAAGAAGTATAAAATTCTCATTTTCCCAAATCACCGTAAAACTTAAAATGGAGGAAATCATATATATAGGAGAAACTAATTAAAGTCTATGGCATGCAACTTATTTAAAAATAAAGTCCACTCACAGTACTTATTGAGGCCTCCTTCCTGCTCGGAAAGCTCCTCGAGCGAAAACCTCGAACTAACTACGTAGTCGAGCTCGTCTCACGTTCGACCAGAGACTGTACAAATAAACCAATATATTAGTCTTTCCATCGTTGGCTTGATCTTTTCCAAGTTTGACTAGGAAATCTTATTTGACCAAGAGTTGACAAATCCTTTCTTTTGACAACTATTCAACCATTACACTTAAAACCGATTATCGACTCGAAGTTTGGTTTCCGTTTACGCCACCTTAGCATAAGTATTTTTCTTTACTAAATCATTTGACGGTAGGTAACACATAGTAATTTGTGAATTACTATGGACACCCAAACCAACCACTTCACCAATTTACGGGTTATGAGTCGCTAAATCCGGTATGAAATTATCTGAAATATTTACAGCGCCCAACTCGGTTTCTGACTAAGATTCCTGAGTTGCCTAGAATCTCACTTTAAAGATTCGGTTGTCTTAACTTAACCGGTTACTAAGATTGACCTTTCCCTTTTTCCTTTTATCGGTCAATCTTCCATAAATGGAAACCTTCCAAAAGGGGAAAGTTTCCTAAAATGGTAATTGTTCTTTAGAATGGGAAGTTTTCCAAAATGGAAACTCCCTACTTACGTCCAATTTTTCCGTAATTACTCCAATTAGGAATTAACATAACTTTTCGACTATAAGTTTAACAGGGATTCGATTTCTACCTCTTCAGCTTTCTGCCGGATTCACTGCATCCCCGGAGCAGTCACCGGATTCAGGCAACTTTACCAGAATATCCTGCCAGATTCCGGCAATCATGCCAGAAAACGGCCATAGCTTCGCCGTAGCTCAAATTTACCAAGTTCTTGACAAAAACACACAAAACAACAAGTCAACATTTCGACAACAAATTCAACACATAAAGCAGCCACAAAGCAAGAGATTAACTGAACTTTACCCTCTTTTCACCGAAGATTTGAACCCTGAGACGCAACAGTAGCCTCTCAGCTGCCTGCCTCATGCTGCCTCGGTCACCACCAGTCCCTAAAACTCTCTCCACCACCACCACGACAGCTCCAGCAGTACCTCCACCACTGCTCGTCGCTGACTCGAGTACAGAGGCTCCCCACTACCCAAACTCACCAACTAGGGCCTCCTTTGCCTCAGTCCCCAGTCTCCAGCCTCTTCGAAACTCCAACGGCCACCATAACCCCCAGAACTCCTCGTCGGAGACGAGGACCCAAAAACCCAGAAAGCACAGTGAACACAGAGAAAGGAAGAACTCGTTCAGGCTCAAATCGAACGGTTAACAACATGAAAAAGGAAGAGGAAGTGTAGAGGAGAATAGCCTTACCTTCCACGCGCCCTAACTCCGGCTGGAACGGCTAGAATCAGGCGAAGACCGCCGCACCACAACTCGGTCGATCTCCCTCATCCTTGCCTCTCGGAGTGACTGGTGATAGGGGTTTTGAAGAGGAGGAGAGGAAGATATTGGTGGTGGTGTGCCAGTGTGGGGCGGCGGAGCGGCCGAGAACAAGCCGGAGAAAACTGAGGCAGGGAGGGCGGAGAGAAATCGGGAGAGAGAGAGAGAGTTGACCGGGGGAGGGGAGTTTTGACCGAGTCAAAACTCTTCCCCTATTTATAGGGAATTGAACGGTCTAGATTCATTCTGGAATCGATCCAACGGCCCAAATTCAAAGAATGTGAAAAGTAAAAGGTAAATGGTAAAACTCTTTTTACCGGATTGATAATTAAAAGTTACCGGAAACTTCAAAAATTCGTAGAAAATAAACCGAAGCTCCGAAAAATAATCCGAAAATACCGGGAGACTCGTGTGGACACGTACTACAACATCAAGTCATTAAATTAGGTATTTAGAGAACTTTTAAAAACACGAAAATTAACTCAAGCGATAACTTATCAAATTACCAATCGCAATTAAAAGTCCTCGGTAACTCGTAAACCTCTGTGAAAAGGTAACTTTTAGGTACAGGATGTTACAAAAGAAGCAATTAATTTTGTTAGTGGGAATAAATCTTTAAGAGTCTATACGGTTTATGTGAATAGAAGAATATGTTAGATTGTAGTTTTTTAGGGGAATGAAAATAATCCACTGATCAATTGATGATGATAATTATACAAGGTCAAGGGCGTCAAGCTAGTGGATCTGAATATCCCCTAATACATTAGATGCTCAAGCAGTACACTGACTACACATGTAACTGTGACTTCTAACAAAGATTCCTAGGCTAAATTACTACATCTTGATAAAAAAGTAACATGATTTAACCCAACCAATATATCCGCCTAAAACTTTTATGGTGTACGTCAATATTGGCTAAATTAGGGAAAAACCGTGTGAAGACTAAAGACATTAATCATACAAGGTTGATGCCCACTATATCTTATACAAGGTTGAACAAACTCATGCCTCGCCCACATGAACATAGCCCTACCCAGCACTAAACGCCAACCATGAACCATGGAGAATCCCATTACAACCAAACATATTCATCTCTGTATCAAATCACGAGCAAAGTCGAGATTAGATCACCACCGCAGTAACGACACCTTTCCGCAATCTCCAACCTCGTGCCACGGTAACTAGACACTGAACATGCCATTGAAGAACACATGAAAACTTAGTAAGGAGCCTTAATTTACATCATAACTGACATAGATTCCTCAAAGGCATGTCCGTCGACCGCAAGCGGTATGCCGCCGAACATGAATGGAAATACAAAGTTCTTTATGTCTCTCTCTCTCTCTCGCCTTCTCACTCTGTACAAATTTGTTGCTACTCTAAAATGTTACCTTGCAACTGTTATCTCATTTTCTAAATATTTTAAATATAACACAATACTTGTAGAGTTGAAGTTTGGCTTGGTTTTGCCCTCCTACCTAAGAGCACATGTAGCAAAGGATTGAGAGCCTGTGTTGGAGTGAGAAGTAGACTGAAAAGTGAATGCACTGGTTAAGAATTAATATGGGCTAGCCATGGGTCCCGCGTGGGTCCTAGCTACTTGGGGCAAGACATGGATCAATCCTCAGTCCACAGATTGGTCTGGGCTAATTGAAATCGTAGACCCGCATTCAATTATCTAAAACTCATTCCACTTGCTGCACATGGGAAGAAAATATTTTTATATAAGATGAACAGTAATTGATTTTCCAATTGGTCTCGTTGTTGTATCGTTGAACCAAATATCAATGACTTATTTAGATGAGTAGTACATTAACCCGGGTTAAGAATTGGTCCAACCCACATCAAATGGATGCATTTGCTCTGATGATGAGAACGTGGGCTAACTTGTACTCAGCCTTTTATTTTAGAGAATGAATGAGAACGATTTAGAACCTCATCTAAGCTTGTTTGAGATTATTGCACTTGTGTAATCATACATCACTCTACAATTTTCATTCTGAGCAATCACATCTCCCAAACTAGATTATTATTTCTGAGTAATCACATATGCTGTCACGTAAACTTTGACCCGAAAAATCAATAATTTTGACTTTAAAAAAATACAAGACATGAAATAAATAAACTTTCAAAATTTGATATAGTTTAGAATGCACGTCTAATTTTCTCCTAGAAATAAAATTAATACCTTGTCAACGAAGTTATAAAAAAATATATCTTGCAAGCCACTATAGATTTGAACTGGGACAAACGTGGACCGTAGATCATTATTGCACCGATACTGTCTCAACTTATTCACCTTTAGTGTGTTGGATTTTAACTACAAAAGGTCTCTGTACAATTGAATATGATTCATCCACTTATAAGTTATATTTTATTTGTCTCTTTTATGATGTGTGATATTTTCTCTCCAACACTCACCCTCACGTACAACCTAACTTTTTTAGGTCTGCACGTGTAATTTGATTTGGTCCAATTCTCACATCGAAAATCGGTAATTTGATTCAGAATATGATTTGGTCAAATATCTATTTCAGAAATTAGGATATGCGGTCCAAGACCCGTTACAGACACTTGGTATGATATGAAGCCAAAAACTTTTCGATGAACCCAAATTTGGGCTCATTATGTTAGAAGACTTTCTTCCGTTATGCTAAGAGAAACAATTGAAGAGGGAACCGCTCTGATACCAACTTTAACTGGGACAAACGTGGGTCGTAGATCATTATTACATCGATATTGTCCTAACTTATCCACTTTTAAGGTATAATTGGATATGATTCAACCACGTATAAATTATATTTTATTTGTCCTCCTAATATAGGATCTTTTCTCTTCAACAAGTCTTACCAATTGTACATGAGAGTTCTTTCAAAGAAGAGTTCATTATTATAAGAAAACTATTATATATAGACAGAAAACTTTAACATGTTTTCTAATAGAGAGAATCTCATCATACCTCCGAAATTGGTACTTGGGCCTTTTAATTAACTTTAGTGATTGTTGACATTGTCCACTCATACCAAATTACTTTCATAAAAAAAAACCATACAAAATTACAAAACAAAACACAAAAGAGGGGGTAAAACTCTTCTTATTCTACAAAGGATACACATTTGAAGCTAAAAAATTTCCTTATTGAAAAAATATATAGATTTAAGATTTTATTTAGGTATGAAATTGATACATGGTTTCATATGAATGCGAAATCTTTGTTCACTAAAAAACTTGGGTTTTCACAGAAGAAACCAAAAAACAGATGAAGAAATTTTGGTAGAATAAGAGAGTAACAAAAAAAATGGCTAGATGGATCGTTCTTGATAAAATTTAATATCTAGTATGTACGACATTGTGTTTTTTAGATCATCTTTGAAATTTTCTAAAGTCCTAGATGAAGTTTGACCTTGAGTGACTTAACCAAGTCGGGCTTCATTTTCATGACCCTATTTGAGAGTCGAGCACGGGTAGGTCTTCGGATCATTAAGGCCCAATGCGAGGCCTAAATTTGAGGTAGTCTGTAATTAGACCTGCTCCATTTTCAGTTGGTCGTGGGTCGGAGCTTGTTTTCTCGTGAATATGTTGTAATTCCTTGATTACTTCAAGAAATATTTAGACTGGTAAGATCGTGGCCCAACCCATGTGATGGCCGGTAATGTCGTCCTTCTGACACATTGCAACTACTCTACACATATAACCACAAAACAAATAATCATCATGTAGACGTAGCGATAGCATCAACTACTAAGCTATACACATAGTGACATTCGTTTATGCAATTAAGATGAAACTACAAACATAGTTAGCTCTTTAGCCTCTAGATATGCTCAGTGTCTGAGCCAGGATTAACGTAACAATGTAAAGTGTAGGAGCTCAAACACATTTTAATTATGAGATTTCAAGACATTTTAATGAAGTAACGTGTAAAAAATGAGTAAAAGTGGAGGAAATAGAAACAATATTAAAAATAAAGGGGGAGAAGAATTGGGAAAACAACACAAAAACAGTCAAAAATACATAAAATTCTTTCACCAAGGTTTGAACCAATGAAGAGAAGGAACAAATTCTAAACACTTGACGAATAGAACTGAAACTACATTTGTGTAATGTAGGTTATTTTTTCTAATTATGCTATAATTAGGTGATACACATGTCTGCTATAATTAGGCAATGAGTTTCTTCGGTTCGTACCATTTTACGGGTAAGTTGAAACCAAGTGTCATTGAGATTATAGTCATTATACGAATGAAATCACATGCACAGATCTTATTAACAAAACTTGATTTTATTAGATTCATTTTTCACGAGTCGAAGCCACGACCTCGGTTAGTGATTTGACATGTGCAAGAGAGAAGAAAAAAACGGAAATTTGTCCCACGAAGACCAATATAAACCAGTCTCCCACTCTCATGTTCTTCACTTCAGTCGTCGCTCTCGTCTCTCACCCTCAATAAAAACCTAAATCCGCACCATGTTGGATCTCTGAAGGATCTGATCTCAAATGGGGATGCGTTTAGCCTATGCGTTTATCATCGTGATTTGTTTGATCGGCTCGGTTTCAGCTCAGAATCGGAGGCCCAAGAATGTGCAGGTCGCGGTTCGGGCCAAGTGGCCCGGTACTCCGTTGCTCCTAGAAGCTGGGTATGAATTGCAATCCAACTCTTATATTCTTGTTCGTTGCTGATTGTTGAGGTTTGTTTCAATTGTATTTGCTATGAATTTGTTTCTGATGCTGAAGCCATGGTTAGTAAATGAAGCAAAGGCAAATTGAAAGTTGAATAGGACAAGGTAAAATTGTAGAAACAGAAAAACAACAGAGTAGATGACTTATGGAGGAAGAGCAATGTGAAAAGTATAGGAATAAACCAAATGGCAACGAGCCACATACTGGGAATCCAGGGTTTTAGAAAATACTGGAATCTTGGGGTCTCTTGCTTGGCCACAAACTGACAGTTGTTCTTAACACGGAATTGATTGTTGTATGAGAGTGATGATATTCATCCCTTGGCTCAAGGATTATAAACGGCAGACATTTCATGAGCCTCTTTCAGTACTTTGATCTTAATAATAAATACAGAGAGGGCAACATGGTTGCCAATGGCCTTGCTAAGTATAGTTTCGCTGTCTTCTGATATTGGAGTGTTCTCCTCTTCGCATGTCACTCCTGTGGTTACTGGTGTTACCTCGTGGTTCTGTTGTCTGTTTGGGCTAATCTTTTGTCATTGTTTTGTTGGGTTGTTGGCCCTCGTTCTCTCCCCAATCATAAGCTAAATGGATAACTTATTCTTGCCCTAAACATGGCCATTATTATGACACTTTCCATATAGAAGCTAGCATTGGCTCTCTGCTTTTAGCTCCATCAGATTTCCTTTTTCATAACCATATGCAAAATGAAATGAGCTACTGGACCATAAAGAGATAATGGTTTTGTTATTCCCTTAGGATCTATATGCGGCTTTTTTTGTTTTTGTTTTTAAGCACACGGACTTTGAGACCTAAGGAAATTCTATGTCTGCCACTTTAATTTGGTTTTTAAGTTTAATCTTATCATTGTTGATATCACTTTTTGCGGAAGTCATACTGTGGGTCATTATGGACTGCATTGTAGCCTGGTTTCCATTATCTCAATCACACTCCAACAACAAAAGCTTTATTTATTGCCAGAGAAAGACATAGGGGGAGTGTATTGTGTTTGGATTGTTAAGGTGTTTTAAAGAGCTTAGAGGTATTCGATTAGGATTTTTAGAAGAAGATTTTAAATTCGTTAAAGTTTGAGGGTATTCAATTAGGATTTGGAAAGGAAAATTTTAAATTCATAAAAGTCTGAGGGTATTCAATAAACACACGAATTGTTAAAGATTTTTTATATGATGGATTTGCATGGATTGTCTAGTGCAAATTGTAAAGAAAACAATCCAACCCCCTAGGCTCAAGATTTTTGTGGATTTATAATTTTTTTAACTTACATGTCTCTTTTCTTGTTGACATTACCTAATTTTATTTTTGATGTTTATTTCTTATTTATTTAGAATAATCAAATTATCCACTCGGTCTTTATATGTCTCTCTACAACGTCTCTATTCCACAATTATCTCTTTATCTTATTTATTTATAGTATATTTCTTTTGCTTCCTATAATTATAAAACTTGTTTTAATTATTTCAATTAACTCAATAACTGTAACATAGGAAATCCACCGTTTTGACATAAATTTGTCAGTTTTTCAAAATGATCTCTCATGAATAAAAATTCTTCAATCCTTCTCCATAATTTATCTCTAAAGATTTGATACACATAAGGCTTAACTTGAGAGTTTTCATGTTATAATTTTTCTTTATTCTACTTATGTTAAATGTTTATGTTGATGAAATGATGAATCATAAACTGTTTATTACATTCAACTAGAATCCATACAAATATATCATTTGTTTTTAAGAATCCTTAGAAGTTTAGCTTTTAAAATCTATAAATCTGCATAAATCTAAGAACTTTTTTCAAATCCATCACTTAAAATTTTGCATAAATCTGAATACAATACACCCCCATAGTTCATTATTCTACAGTGAATTGCTATCTAACAAGCTATCATTTTTTTTCATTTCTATTTTCGTTTCTTATGCAGTGAATTACTATCTGGAGAACAGAAAGATCATTTTTGGGAATTCATTGACATCTGGCATCTTACTGATAAGGAAGATCTTGATTCTTACAATGCTAAGGGTTGCCTAAACATTTTTTTGAAACATGGCCGCTCTATTTTGAGTGATCCGTTGGCATCTTTGTTTGAATTCTCTCTTACATTGAGATCTGCATCCCCAAGATTGGTGCTTTACCGGCAATTAGCTGAAGAGTCTCTTTCATCTTTCCCACCTGTTGATGAAACTAATTCAAGAAGTGCCAGCGGAACTTCAGAAACAAATGAACATGAGGAAAGTGGAAAGTCGGATCCTTTGGATGTTGGTCTAAACCCAAAAAGTCCTAATGGAAAATGTTGTTGGGTGGATACTGGAGGTGCTCTGTTCTTTGATGCTGCAGAATTAAAAAGTTGGCTTCACAGTCGTAATGATTTGTAAGAATTGTTCTTTTTTGTTTCATTTCTCTCTCTCTCCACACAACTCAATCATATTTCTTGGTTTTCAGTTCTACGGATTCATTTCAGCAGCCTGAACTCTTCGAATTTGACCACATCCATTTTGATTCAACTGTCGGAAGCCCAGTTGCTGTTCTTTATGGTGCTCTTGGAACTGGTTGCTTTAGGGAGTTTCATGTCACCCTTGTTGAAGCAGCAAAAGTGGTACATAATTTAATGCACTTTATCCCCTTTTCTGCGCTCAAGTGGATTATTATACTAATTATGTTTCATCTGTCTTTGAATTGATACAGTGGAAATAGAAGTCTATGAATGGGTATCAATCATAGAGTGTAAGACAGAAATCCATTAGTGAACATAAAGTGTGGTCACCTAGTTCTAGGCATTTCAGAGTGAAATTTATGCGGGATTCTTTAGGAAGGTTTTCTCCATGTCAAGCTGCATATATTGTTTAGTTCATAGGTGTACATGTCCCTGCTAGCTTTCTTTTTATGCTTGGTCCATTCATTAGTGCTCTCAAGCAAACTGCAGATTGCCGTGCCATCATAGGAGCAATTCTATACATGCATGACCAAATAACTGAATTTTGTTTTCTTAGAAAAACCTTTTTGGCTTAAGATTTATATCTGTGAGGCCTATGGATACTCGTTTGAAATACATAATGCCTAGATACAGGTTGTAAACATGGGGGGTGATATTGTGATAAGAGAGTATAGATGCTCTACTTTATGTCTCCCTTTTCTATTGGATAGTTACAGTGTGATGTACCACTAATATTGCCTAGTTCACAGTATTCTGTTATGCTTATCTTCTTTGTACTGGTTTTGTCTATTCTCTTCTCTTCTCTTGTTTTGTTTTATATGCATGTGATTTTGTATATGTTTATTGGGTGAGAGTTGACACATGACTTAGTTTATGTCATACATATGTTATTTTATTTCCTAAATTGTCTAGTTTATTTATACAAATCTTTGCTAATGCATTGTCCTTAAATTTTTTTAGGGTCATGTTAAGTATGTGGTTAGACAAGTATTACCTTCTGGCTGTGAGGCAGAAATTGACCGTTGTGGTGCTGTTGGTGCAAAAGATTCATTAAACTTGGGTGGTTATGGTGTTGAACTTGCTTTGAAGAACATGGAATATAAGGCCATGGACGATAGTACGATAAAGAAAGGTAGATAGATGATTCTAGCTGTTGCCTTTAATTACAAGTTGTGCTCAAACTGTAGTAATACTTTGCATTTTGTTTTTGAAGTTGGTTCCGGTCTCATGTTTGAACTTAAAAAATTGGTCTGTCTTTCAGACTTTTTTATTGCACGAGTGTCTCATTTCTTACGGAATCCTTAGTTATATGTTAATTGTTTTTCCTCAGGAAGCTGTAGGGTCATGAAGTTTGGTTTTCATGAAGATCTGTTCTTGTTAGTTTTGAGTTCTGTTAGGTTGTTGAGGATTTCTTGTCGTCTATGTTCCGTGGCATATATTGTTTTTTAATAAAATCTCTGTTTCATTTTCATAGAATATCTTTTCTGAACGAGTTTTCAAGTACTCTTTGTACAGTCGTGCAAGGTTCTTGAACTTTTTCCAAGAACGAAGTATGCTGCTTTGCAGATGTAGTGCTGGTTGAATGTGTTTGTTTGCTTTAAATTTCATTCCAAGTCCTTGAAATTTACACCTAATTTGTTTGCCCTCCCTGGCCTTCTAATTTGATCACATGTGCCATTGTACTCTCAGATTTCATCTGTCCAGGCTTCATGAATTGTTCATGTGGTGAGCCTGCTCAAATTAGTTTTTGGCTTTAAGTCATGCAAGAAACACTAAATCACTGGGCCAAGGCTAAATTGGTCTTATTGGACTCACCACATCAGCAATTCAACGAGTATTTGTCCAATTAGTGGGCTGATGACTGATGCATTTCGGATCAAATTAGATGTTCGTGGGCACAAATGATTTTAGGTGTAAAGTTCAGGGAAGTGAAATGAATTTAATCCAATTTTCAATCTATGCTTTGTATTAGAATCCAAGTCTTTGGGGAAAACAAAAATGGCCCCACAGCACGTTCGGGTCTATTTTGGGCTAATGTGAATCCCTGGATTGTAATACAGTAGATTGGAACTAGCCAAAAAAATAATTCTCCATGAAGAAAAATAGGTTTAGGGTAGAAGACGTGAATTCCGAGACTAAATATGACTTTCTTGTATGATAGTTTTCTCTTCTGTATCTTCATGTTGTCCTGTTTTTGTATTACCAAAAACGAAGTCCCCCCCTCATATGTGTG
Source organism: Comarum palustre (assembly GCA_951800085.1). NCBI lineage: Eukaryota > Viridiplantae > Streptophyta > Magnoliopsida > Rosales > Rosaceae > Comarum > Comarum palustre. The sequence goes on from OX637580.1 coordinate 8,201,653, forward strand.
AGGTTTGAGTTGCAGGTGTGACGTTAGAAGATCCTCGTACTGAAGATCTCAGCCAAGAAGTCAGAGGGTTTATATTCTCTAAAATTCTGGTTTGTCTTTTATACATATAATTTACATCAAGTCTTGTAGAAATATAAGATGCAGCAGTTATTCATGGATTTTATAATATTATCCTTTTCCTATTAATTAGTGTTCGCTTTGACGTTAGGGGGGCGGGATTGTTTGTTTGGTTTCATTTAATAGGCTGTCACTAATTGAAAAGCATGGCGTTTAAATATTCAAGTTTAATTCTTTGTTTTAATTTTTCACCAACTCTAATTTTTATTGTTAAGAGATTTGGTGGTGGCAGTATCTTGGATCATTTTAATGGAGAAAGAATGATTTTTGAGACTGTGAGGGGCTAAGGGTAGATGATTTTGGCCTCATATTGAGACTGTCTATGGGCATCTTTATGGGCGTCAATCTCTTGGTGTTTAGGAACAGCTACTATTTTGCTATTTAACATCGATTGAAATGCAACAATAGAAGGGGGCAGGGCTCTATACTTGGTTCTGATTAGTAGGCTGGTAGAATAGGAATTGTTTTCATAATATTTAGGTTTATTCTACATTCCTTTTGTGGTGTTTTTACTCTGAACTCTGGTTTTCTTATTGGGAGATGTCCCATAATGGTGTTGTTTTGTATCATTTGGATGTAGTGGAGAAAAAGAACATTTTAGAATGTGAGGGACGAATTTGACATCTTAGCAGTGTCCATTCTATGGGCTTCTTTTATGCTATTCAATTTGCTTGGGGCGCAACAATTTATTAATTTATTGTCTTCTGCTTGTTACTTGTTCCTTCTGCGTTTGTTGGTTTTTCTGCTGTATTTAGGATTTTTTTCTCGGTGGATGTTTAATCCACTTAGTAATCTGTTTTAATTGATTCTTTTATAAAGATTCTACCTTTTCCCTTCCTGATTCTTTTGCGTTTCTTTGATTAAATATTTGTTCCCTAGCTTGTCTCCTAAATTGTCTAGGTGGGTGGGTAGATTTTTCGTTTGTGTCCCAAGAAAAAATGAATTAGAATGGCACCACTTAAATTTTGATTTTGTTAAACATATGGACAAAATACTGAACAGATACTTTTTATGATACTTTTCATTTGGCACACTGAGATTTTCATTAGGGTACTACTGACCAATTTAGACCGAGTTCACAGTGCTGTGTGGCTGGTATTGACTCTGAAGGAAGGTAAAGTAGAGGGGTGGACATCCATTCTATGATGTAGGGTCAGGAGTTGGCAGTGTAATTATTGGAGGTAATCCTAGGGCAGTGAGCTTTTGCAATCTCGTGTCAGCAAAGGTGGAAAGGAGGTTGGCAGGTTGGTATACAGCCTTTCCCTTTATATCAAGGGAAGGGATAACTTGGTCAAATATTTTGAGCATCCTTTTCTTTTATCCCTTCCCAAATCCTTTGTGGCTGGCAACAGAAATACAGAAGGAATGATAAGAGAACTTGGTTATTCCAAGAAAATAAGTTACAAAAACTCTTTTGAACCGCTTGGTTATTCCAAGAAAATAAGTTACAAATCCATTGTGCTGCTTCGCTTGCCAAGAGGAGGGTGGCCAGCCTCCACCGTCTTTGCCACTGGTTCTAAGCCCATGCCCTCTAGTGGCCACCTGAGCTGAATATGTTTTTAGTTGTCTCTTCCTATCGAGGGCGTTTCTATTTCCTATTTCTGCATTAGGTGGATTGTAGTTTTTCCTTTCTCTGTTATATGTGCTGGGCTTTAGCTGGTTGGCTAGCCTTTTGGGTTCTGTCCCTTTAATGAATCCATTTCATTCTTAAAAAAAGGCGCTTAGTGTAAGTAAAGATATTGGGATGTCACATGCTTTCTACTAAATAGAAACATTCATTCATTATGCAATTCGTTCTGTTATAAAAGCATCACACCTTTGAATAAAATATGTTATGTGACCTAGTAATTAGAAGTGGTACAGCAAATTATGTTAGGAGCTAGATACTATTAGCAAATTGTGAAGGCTACGGAAGTTAGTTCAATTGACCTATGAAGATTGTATGTTAGACCAAACTGACGGGTTAATGGAAGAAGCTTGCATTTGTAAGCATTGATATATTGTTGAGTTGATTTGATTATTCTAAGGCGTTGTGCCAACTCAATTCTCGAGTGAGTATTATTATCTGTTGGTAGTAAATGAGATTTGGTAACTGGCAGTTATTTTTTCTAAGGGTCAGAACTTCCAGTGTGGTTGTACTACTAAATGATGATAGTATCCGTCTTTCCACCTGCAGGAGCGTAGACCGGAACTCACATCAGAGATAATGGCTTTTAGGGATTATCTTTTGTCATCAACAATATCTGATACACTTGATGTTTGGGAACTAAAAGGTCTGGCATTTAAAACTATTTGATGATTTTAATGCCCTAATGATTATATAAGGGTAAATGACAGACTTTCCTATTGATTCTTTTACTGCCTGCCAAACTTCAGAAGGCTAAATCTAGATTTTTCAACAGATTTGGGGCACCAGACTGCTCAGAGGATAGTGCAAGCCACTGATCCTCTGCAGGCAATGCAGGAAATTAATCAAAACTTTCCCACTGTAGTCTCTTCCTTATCTCGCATGAAGGTAAAGTATCCATGTACAATTTGAATTTGATATGAATCGGAAATTAGCTGTTTTTTCCTCATTTCCTGCAAGTCTAATTTACTGTTTTATTTTCTGTTGTCTTGAGTTAACTGAAATTATGCTTGGCAGCTTAATGATTCAGTTAAAGATGAAACATGTACAATTTGAATTTGATATGAATCGGAAATTAGCTGTTTTTTCCTCATTTCCTGCAAGTCTAATTTACTGTTTTATTTTCTGTTGTCTTGAGTTAACTGAAATTATGCTTGGCAGCTTAATGATTCAGTTAAAGATGAAATTACTGCAAACCAGAGAATGATTCCACCTGGAAAGTCCTTGATGGCTCTGAATGGCGCATTAATCAATATCGAAGATATTGACATTTATCTGTAATACCTTTTCTCTTGCTGAAATTCTTTTTTTCCTTTTTCTGTTTTGGATACATGGGGACCAGAACGGCCCAACGACACAAAATTCCTTTCACCCTGTGGGAAAACTTGAATCGTTAGAGTACATATGGGGACATAATGGATTTTGTGTGGGATAAGACTAGACTTTAGGCTCCCTTTGTACATATAGGTGTTATCATTCACATACTTCTCTTTCTTCCCCCTAAACATGCATCCAGAGGCTGCTATCTTTATGGATAATTGGCTGTAGTTTAATATTCTTGTTGCTAATGCTGTGTTTCCTTTTACAATTGTTTACTATTTAAAGTGGATTCCTTATTTGTTTTACATGCGTCAGTTCTTTGTGATGCAAGTTTCTTTCCTGTAAATGGTCAAACATCTTAAGAAAGCGATCCATTCTTGTAAAATTGAATATCAATGATCAGTTTTGCTGCCAGTGCTTGATATAAAATGATTTTAAGTTGGAGCTTATATGGAAGAGTGCGTTTCAGTTGCGATTTACATGTCTCTACATCTATCACATGTTATCTATTATTCAGTGTTACTCAATGGTTATTGAGTTACTGCAAGTATAATGCTCAACTTAATCAATCCATCTTCTGACATTACATTTCTTTAATTTATTAATAGGTTGGTTGACTTGGTTCATCAGGATTTATTATTGGCTGACCACTTTTCAAAGTTGAAGGTGAAGTCTTTTACTCTTAGCTATGTTTAGCTTGAATAGTATAGATGCTGGGTTATTACGTGGGCAAGTTATGACATTCTCTGGTCATTTTCCTCAAATGAAATGCTCACTAGTACTTTTGCATGTTGTCTTGATGTTTGGGACAAAACTCAATATTACGGTGTAAACTTTTTCCAGCAATGAGGATATAGACATTCTTAAAGAAGAACAACAGCTCCTAATTTCCTATTGTTTGAGATACTTATTTTTCTGCTTTGGCAACCATTTCTTTGTTAAGAAAGTTTCCTTTTTGTGTGTGTTCTTTTTCCTTCCTTGACTAAATGCATATGAGCAACCTTCTAGGCTCTGAATCTCAACAGACACAGCTTATTAACTCTCCTGATTCTTTTTTCACTCTTTAAGAAATTTTTCTTGGTAATTGCTGACCACCAATCTGTTCTTTCTTAATTTGTTGTTGAATCTTAAGTATTTCACTTGAAAACGTTGTAACTATAGGGCTGTGATTGACTGAATGTTCCTGCTCTTTTAAAACTTTGAATTTACCCGACACTGTCATCTATTCAATCAATGGCTTGAATTCCGTATGTAATATCTTTATTCAATGTATTCTTTCATAACTTGTTGCACGTAAAGATTTATTCTATCAACTATTTCAGATACCTCATAGCACTGCACAGAAACTCCTATCAACTCTGCCTCCTCCAGAATCTACTATGTTTCGTGTTGATTTTCGCTCGAATCATGTTCATTATTTAAATAACTTGGAACAAGATGCTATGTATAAGCGATGGAGGAGCAATCTTAATGAGGTCAGTAAATTGTTTTTCTGTGTCTGTCAGTCTGTCTGTCTCTATTTCTCTCTCTCTCTCTCTACACAAACGCACTGGCCTTCTCCTCTACGGACACCTGAATGATATCTACATAATATGCATCACATCAGATGTTGATGATTTCACGGATTTTTTTTGGGTGTAGATTTTGATGCCAGTGTTCCCTGGACAGCTACGTTATATACGGAAAAACCTTTTCCATGCTGTTTCTGTTATTGATCCATCAACTGTTTGTGGTCTTCAGGCAAGTTATAGCCTCTTAGTTTCTCTGCCAACAGCTATTTGACCTAGTTTCCCTGTTTCATATTATCTTGCTACTGATGCGTATTCTGATGGTTTTATGCAAATCTTTCAGTCCATTGATATGCTTATTTCTTTGTATGAGAACAACTTTCCCATGAGATTTGGGGTTGTACTGTATTCTTCAAAGTTGATCAAGCACATTGAAACTAGCAGTGATGATACTAAAATTGAGGAGGATATATCCACATCGGTATTTTCGTCCCTATCCTTTTGCTATTTCTTATTTTAAATTATATGCAGTTTGATCAAGTTTGTTCCTAAACCACCCTTCACTGAAAGCTGTAGCTTTTATGACTTGGGCCAGCATTTTTTTGAATTTTGGTGTCTCTCTTTTGGTTGAGCCTGAAGTTTGATATGATCTAATAATGGGCTGAAGCAATTGCAGCAAATTGAAAAAGGATATCCTGCTTTTGTATTTAGATAAAGTTTATTGGTTTATTACCACTCCAAAAGCTTAAGCAATTAGGACGTGCACAATAATTGTTTTACATTGTCAATTACATATAATGCTTCAGCCACCTTCTCTATTTCCATTTGTTAACTCCTATAGAATGTCCTGCAGCAGTGCTTGAATTATTTTGTCTCCAAAGTTGTCACTGAATTGTCAAGATAAACTTTCTTTTGCAGATAATACGCCTCTTTATTTATATCAAGGAAAATCATGGAATAGAAACAGCTTTCCAATTTTTGAGTAACGTAAGTGTTTTCCCTGCTTCAGTCATATTTACCTCCAGATTATTAAGTATTTTATTTGTTGAAGTTTTTGCCTTTTGCTGTTTTATATCTGTTGGGGTCCTTTTTCCTCATTTCTTGCTCCACTGGTTGTGATCAACATAATTAAGCTACTTCCAAAAATTGAATATATTTAATAGTAATTACACGTGAAATGAAACTGATATATACTAAGATTGAAAAATTATTATTCAGTACTATTACGAATGTGTCAAAAGAGATCATGGCAAGGACAATCTGTTCTTTCTCTTCATGGTATTGGTACCTCCAATCAATGGTCTAAAAGGCGCTAGGCGGAAGGCGGGTGGTGACCCATAGCCTAGCGCCTTGACAGCCTAGGCGGAGACTAGGCGATTTACTTTTTTTCATATTTAAATTAATAAATATAATAATTAAAATGAGTTATAATGAATATTTACTAAATTTTTAACAGCGACGCATTTCAGCATCACTTGATCAGTGGGCTTTGAAAAATTGCAACTAATATCAGTGGCCCAATCCATCAAATATAACTTAATATTCATTATTTATTAATTTTGGTCTCTTTTTTTCTTTTTCAGATTTGTTCTCTAGCTTATTTAACAATATTTGTTCTCTCTCCTACCCTAACTCACGCCGTTCTCTCCTCTCTCTTATCTCTTCCTCCACTCTCTTATTTGAAACCAAAGAGACAATTATGACTTATGAGAACCTCAAAATTGTTTGAGTGGGTTAGAGCGATACCATTGTTCATCAGCGATATGAACATATATCCGATTCAGTGGTAAGATTCAGGTACTGAACCCACTTTGTTAGACGTCTAAGAGAAGCATGGATGGGACGCAGGTTTAGGTTTTTAACGCGGATTTTTTTTCTCACCCACCGTCTCGGACGCCACTCCTCCTTGTCCGCCTCGGCAGGCCCCAGGCGTTCCTCATCCTAACTGAAATGACTTTGTGAAAAGCGGGGCGGCTTGGCTCTGCCTACAGCCTAGGCGGCGCCTAGGAGGAGCAAGGCGACGCCTTTTAGAACATTGCCTCCAATTATGTGCTTAAATAAATTATCATCTTTCTTTACTCAAACCCAAGTGGTTGAACATAAAAAGGTAGAAAAATTTGGCAGGAAAACAGTCCATGATTGGGTTGAAAACTCATAAGATTTTTGTCCAAAGAAAAGAAATAAGATACCCATAAGTCTTAATATTTGTCTAAATGATATCACTCATTGATTTTATCATGTATGGCAGATAAAAAAATTGTGGGGTGAGTCTGATGGTTCGGCTGACGATCTTGAAATGCACCATGTAGAAGGAGCCTTTGTAGAAACAGTATTGTAAGTGCTATTTGAAATTTATATTATGGCTGTACAAGTACGTTTGTGAGGATTTCCTATGGAATAGACTCTTATGTATATGCTATTATTATTTCTAGCCGAGCTGAAATATGTTCTTGTACTCCTGTTGTAGACCAAAGGTGAAATCTCCGCCTCAAGGCATACTGCTCAAGCTGGAAAAAGAGCAAACTTACAGGGAACGTGCACATGAAAGCACTATGTTTGTCTTTAAGCTGGGATTAGCCAAGTTGCAGTGCTGCTTGCTGATGAATGGTCTTGTGTTGGATTCTAATGAGGTGTTGTTTCAGATCTTTTAGCTAACAGTGTAATTTTTTTAATCCTTATGTAAGGATTTGAAGAAGAATGTTCATCACCCAAACTTGGTCTGAACGGATTCTCCAGGAAGGAGATATCTACAAGTGGTCCCATGAATTGGCTCATGGAACTGCATCAGACAATAGATCATGAGTCTTAGATCTTTATACCTTAGATCTTTATTTTGTCCACGTTTACTTCCATAGTTTTGATTATTATTTGATATTGCACTATAAATTGTCTTCAGTCCATTAGGACTCGATATAGTGTGTTCTATTTTCCTAGATTTTAAACTAAAAGCCTTTCTGGTTTACTTTATTAGGAGGCTCTGATAAATTCCATGAACGATGAGATGCCAAGAATACAGGAGCAAGTTTACTATGGCCATATAAATTCTCAAACAGATGTTCTTAACAAGTTTTTGTCAGAAAGTGGTACCACTCGCTATAATCCACAGGTGATTTCTGTTCATTATATTTTCATCAGGAGCTGGTTTTGGTGTGTCATGTTGGTACATCTTTCTGGGTTAACATGTGTTCTTCCCTACAGATTATTGCCGGTGGAAAACCAAGGTTCACTTCTCTGTGCACATCTGTTCTTGGAGGGGAAGGTGTCTTCAATGATATTAGTTATTTGCATTCCCCCGAAAGTAAGCCGGTTTTTAAGTAAGCCTTAATTTGTTCTACAATTTCTCTGTTAATATTGACATGGAATTTATTTAATCCCTCCCAGCTGTGGATGATTTGAAACCTGTGACTCATCTTCTAGCGGTTGATGTTTCATCAAAGAAAGGGATGAAGCTGCTTCATGAAGCATTGCAGTATCTGGTAAGTTTTGGATATTTGGTTAAATCAAACATGAACTCTTATCTGTCATCATTTTCACATATATACAATCTTCATACGTTTATCGTATCCACTTCACTGTAGATTGAAGGATCTGATAGGGCTCGAGTAGGAGTGCTTTTCAGTGTCAACCAGGGTGCTGATCTTTCCACTCTCCTTTTTGTTGAAGTATTTCAAATCACTGCATCATTGCACAGGTGTGTATTTTTATGAATGCTTTATGGGTAGTATGTTAATGACTTCATAAATCATGTTGATTTGAAGTGCTCTTATGCAGCCACAAGAAAGATGTGTTACATTTCTTGGATCAGGCGTGTTCCTTGTTTGAACAAAATCACATGCTTGCACCAGCTGAAGGTGAGGAGAGCACTCGAGTGTTCATAGATAAAGTTTCTGAATTGGCAGAGAAAAATGGGTTATCATCAAAGGCCTATAAATCAGCTCTTTCAGACTTTTCTGCTGAAGAATTGAGAAAACAGTTGAATAGGGTAAAATTTCATTATATTTGTTCTTTGTTTTTTAAGAGCATGTACTTCTATTTGCGCCTTTTGTGGGATTGGTTGCTTGCCATGTCCTGTTTATATGTATGTGTATATATATTGTTATTCTATTCTTTCTAGTCAGATATTGCAAGTTCGTAATTCATAATTGATCATAGTTGATTCAATGCTAACATTGTTACAGATTTTAATTCTTACTGCGAATTTTTTTTTGTTGCGAAAATCTGAATTGGTAATTTATCATAGTTTATCTTATTGTGAAAATATTGTGGTGCTCAGGTGGCACAGTTTTTATATAGGCAACTTGGCCTTGATTCTGGTGTTAATGGAGTGATTACTAATGGACGGGTGAGCATTATCTATGAACATCTTACCCAACTGGAAAACTTATCAATTTATTATATTAATAGATACAAGTAAGAAGATAGATTTGGTATCTGTTTACATGATGAAATGTTTCTCTGCCTCTCTGTCTGGCAGGTAACGGTTGTAAATGAGAGCTCGTTGTTGAGCCATGATTTAAGTCTTCTTGAGTCTATGGAGTTTACACAGAGAATAAAGCATATTGTTGAAATTATAGAAGAAGTGAAGTGGCAGGATGTGGATCTGGACGCACTGACAAGGTTTGTTGATGTTAATTGCTTAGAAGAAGTTACTTTCGTTAGCTGTAGTGTTTTGGTTCTACTGGCAGCTTAAGACAGCTGTACCATTTAGGTTTTAATTCATATCAGCTTTATAACAGTTAAAAGAAGTTGTACTTCTACAATGGTTTTCTGGATGATTTGGGTGTGTTTGGATTTGAGGTTCCTGTGTAACCTTCAGTAATTTGTTTTCACAAAAAAATTACAAGGTTTACTGGATGAAATGACTAGGGAGTCAGATACTGGCTTTGCTGGCTTTCCTCATGCTCTTGGCCTGCATTAAGTAAGATTCATATGCTGTCCAAGATGTTGAATAAGTAATACACCAGCATATTGCGAATTTGATCCTTTTCGAATTTTTCCCCCGGGTTTGGGGTCCATAAGCTAGTTGGGGCTGAATATAATAGATTCAGTTTGAGGTGTTAAATGTTGGTACACTGGGTCTTCTTCAATATTCATTTGTCCGCCAACTTGGTTGATTCAAATACATGAATTCAAAATTACCTGTTAATGTTTCTAATTCCAACGTTACTAGTGCTTAGTGAGAGTTGTTCCTTGCTCATAGTTTTACAGGAGTGGTAGTTTTGCTCAATATTCCACTATCTTCATTCCATCAGCTGCACCTAATGCTCTTTGTTTTTTTATGAAGTGTAGTTAAACTTACGAGGAATAATAAGTGGTAAAAATTGGAGTGCATTAAAAACTATACAAGTATCGGGCTTGGTTTTCTGATTTGCTGGTAAGAGGATTGCCTCTTGCTTAACGATTCTTGTGTGTGTATATATATATATACACACACACACATAGGGTCCTTCCACTAAAATCTCTTCTGATCTTTTACTGGTACTTTATACGATTTAAGCAAAGCTATAGGATAGATGAACATGAAGAACAGAAACATAGCACACCAATTTTTATAGTGGTTCAGCCAAATCCCGGCTTACGTCCACTTACATGATCTCTTGAGAGATCACTATCACTATGGAGAATAACAACTTGATTACAAGTACTTCCTGAAATCCCTATGCTAATCCCCAACTCCCTGCTAGATCTCTCTATCACCCTTGGCTCCCGGTTTTCTGTGTAACTGTCCTCAAGTTAGAAAACCCCCTGCAGCTCCTATTTATACTGAATAGGAGCTGCTGATACAACATGATTTAGGATTCCTAAACCTAATAGACATAAGTCTATTACAAATCCTAATAGAATCTTGAAAGACTAACTTTCCTAGAACTTGTGGAAAAGCTACAGCGCTGTCCCTTTTCCATTCTATACTTGGATTTACCTGCTGAATATAGAACTACATATTGAACGGTGGAGATGTGATTTTGTGATAAAAAAGTTGGTGTGAACCCCGATCATTGGAAGGGGGTTATATATATATATGTTTATCACATTATTCCCTCTTTAATTTTATATAATTGTGTAAGCATGTTCCTCTTTTTATTATTATTTTTTCATGCCAAATGGTGACTTTTCCAATGGTGTTTACAGCAAATTCATTAGTGATACTATCATGTTTGTTTCTTCTTCAATGGCTATGCGGGATCGAAGCTCTGAAGGTGCACGCTTTGAGGTTCTGAATGCCGACTATAGGTAAACACTGGGTATCTTCTTTGAGGAGATTTATTTACGGGTGAATAACAAATACACAGCTCCGTTATAGTTTTGGTTCCAGAATTTTGTACACTTTGAATTTTAACTGAACTTTGTATTCCTAATGTCCGAGTTTGCATATCTGTTTGCTTATCAATTATCAATTTATCATCGATCATTATCACTGTTTGGGTGACTGTTTAGGTAGATAGATAGAGAGAGAGAGATAGAGAGAGAGAGAGGATATAGAGCGGACGTCCTCACTACCCTAAAGTGTGGACGTTTCTGGTTTTCCGGCTATTTGGCGTCGGCGGCGGCCCTGCTTGCTGCTGGACGGACTCAAGACAGAGCTTCTCCTTGCTGGTGGCCTCGCCGACCTCAAGTTTCCGGCCAAACTTGATCAAACATGGTGTTTTCCGTTCAGAGCTTCATTCTGGATGGAGGGAAACGGTCCTGGGAGGCTGTGCTGTCGTCCTGGGAGAGAAGCAGTCATCAGCGTGAAATGACGGAGAACGAACTACGTCCGCACTTTAAGCCGGAGAACGCTCTACATCCGGCCTCTATATATATATTTTTTCTTTCTTTCTGGGGGTACATATTAGATGAGCTTATTATTTAATGCAATTAATATAATTACTCAATTTTGTTTGTTGGATACATTGTCTATCAAATTATGCCCTGAAAAATGTCATTGGTAAAATTATTTAATGAACTGTACCAGTATTGAAATAAAAAATAATAAAAGTTGTCAAGTTATTGTACTTTCTAACAAATAAAAAATTGTTTCGGAACCAAAATCATATGAAGCATCCAGTTGTTACTTTTCCGTATCTGTTTACTCGTTTCTGTGATATTTTATGTAGGGGACAGATGTAATGCATTTCAAAATGCGAATCATAGTTTTATTATCTGCTTTAACTTGCCCACCTTGTGCAGTGCCATCGTTCTGAACAATGAAAATTCTAGTATACATATAGACGCAGTTATTGATCCTTTAAGTCCATCTGGCCAGAAGCTATCTTCAATTCTTCGGGTTCTATGGAAATATGTTCAACCTAGCATGAGAATTGTCCTAAATCCGTTGGTAAGACAGTATGCTCAATAGTATTTCCATGTATATGTGTATCTATGTTACGTGTTTGAGTTTGTTGTACAGTGCTAATTATTATTATTATTATTGTTTCTTTTTCAAATTCATAATTTCTATTCTTACCAAAAAAATCATAATTTCTATGTATTCTATCAGTGCTTTGTTTTGATAGAGGAGTCAAACAAGACAAATCAAGTTTTAGACAAATCAGTATTGTAAATGTCCTCAATGTGTCCTCACCGTTCTAACATTTGTATTCTGCAGAGTTCTCTTGTTGATCTTCCCCTGAAGAACTACTACAGATATGTAGTACCGACCGTGGTATGCGAGATGACCAATTCATATAAGCAAAAGAATTTTGTTTTCATTAATCTGCTTCCCCATCTCTGACTCTCAGTTGTCATTTTCAGGATGACTTTAGCACCACTGACTATACAGTAAATGGGCCAAAAGCCTTTTTTGCAAACATGCCACTTTCCAAGACCCTCACTATGAATCTTGATGTTCCTGATCCATGGCTTGTTGAGCCTGTTATTGCAGTGTAAGTTTTGTCTTTGACCCAATTCATGTTGGACTTCATTTTTTTTTCACTTGCGCTTTTCTCAGTTTTATCTTGATACAGGCATGACTTGGATAATATTTTGCTTGAGAATCTTGGTGAGACACGAACATTACAAGCTGTTTTTGAACTTGAAGCTCTTGTTTTAACAGGTATGATATGCTTTCTCTAGAGCAAGTGTTAGCTCGCCACTAGCCTGTATTTTTCCTCAAGTTAGTGAATGCGAAATTACTTTTTATGTTGTCATATGTACTGACTTGAATTATTTACCAGGTCATTGTTCTGAGAAAGATCATGATCCCCCCAGAGGCCTTCAGCTAATTATCGGTACCAAGAGTGCACCCCATTTGGTTGATACTCTTGTGATGGCCAATCTGGGTTATTGGCAAATGAAAGTCTCTCCTGGTGTTTGGTACTTACAACTTGCACCTGGAAGAAGTTCTCAGCTTTATGTCCTAAAGGATGAAGGTGATGGACGTCAAAGCAAAACATTATCGAAACGTATCACCATTAATGATTTGCGGGGTACAGTAGTTCACCTGGAAGTTGTAAAGAAAAAGGGGAAGGAGAATGAGAAATTGCTGCTGTCCGAGGTTAATGAAAAGACACAGGATTCTACAGCGGTGAGAGCTTATTATCAAATTAGAATTTTTGTCCTACTTTCGTATTGTTAAGTTAATCTGTCAGTGCATTGCCTCTATTTCACGTAGGGAAATAGCTGGAATTCCAACTTCATAAAATGGGCTTCTGGTCTTATTGGTGGCAGTGAGCACTCAAAACAGAGTGAAAATACTTCATCGGTGAGTAGAAATAGTATAGTATACTTTGCATCCTTCAAGGCTTGAATTAACATCGGTTATATTCTCTATTTTGTGGACAACTGAAATTCAGTGTTAGATTTAGGGCTCTTATAGTTTAATATAGCATACACAGAAGAGACTTATAGTACAAATTGTAATCGATTGCATTGTTCTTTAATTGACAGTTGGTCAAATTCAAATTGTTTTTCTATATTCTTCCACAATCAAAATAATTTCTATGTTGATTTAATTGGTTGGATTGAAAAATTCTTAATGGAGGTTTATATTTCGGCCTACGTTTCATCTCTTTTCTTAGCCTAAATTGTAGTCTTTGCTATGTTTTGCTTCCTGTTTAAGACATTAAGGCTCCAACCTACAATTATAGCAGTGAAAGGTCTATCACAAAATCCTGAAGATATTCCTATACCTTTCCCTTTTTTTTTTCTAATATGATCCTCATGTTCACTCTTAACATCATCAAAAGCACTACTAGCTATCTCCACCTGAAAAAAATTGTTATCACATGTACCAAAATTTGACTTGTGCATGATCATGTGGTTAGTTGAAAATTATAGATGTCATTTAGTGGATTGTGAATTTGTCTTCTTGAAATTAAAAATAAATTATCATATTTTGATCGTCGGTCTTCTTAACTTACTCTTGTGCTATTGTTTGTATAACTTTACATCACTCTAGTGTTTAATTTGTTTCTTTTAATTCAATATCATATCAAATTGAATTAGTCAGGTTTATTTATTATTTTTTTCTTTTTTTGGATAATATTTATTTTTTCATGAATGCTTATCTAATCTGATTTTGGATAATGACAACCTGGTATTTTTCCCTACTAGGAGAAAGGAAAAGGTGGGCGCCACGGAAAAACAATAAATATTTTTTCTATTGCTTCTGGACACCTGTAAGTCTTTGTTATTTATGTTTCTTCTGCTTATCTTCATTGACATTCCTTTTATTGACTTGATCTGGTACATAATAAAGTCCATGGTACTTTTACGTTTGGTTATATAGTTATGTTATAGATGGATATGGAAAATATATTATATGGTCGGTGAGCCGTTGCGTGGTTGCTTAAGGTGTTAGCTTACAACTTTGAGGTCTTGGGTTCAAATCTCATTGACATATGTAGGGTGTGTGAGTTAGTAATAAAAAAGTTTTTTTTAAAAAAAAATATATTATTAACTTATGGAAATAAGTAATTACAGATGGCTATATGAATTAAAGTTTTGGGTAATAAAACTGGATTAATTAAGCCACTGTTATGAAATTTCATCTCGTTCGAGTATCTGTATTACCAGTCAAACAATACTGAAAATATCTTGTCAATCATCACTGTTTAGGATAGGTTGGAATGCGATGCTTCATAGTCATATTCATAATGCTCATCTTCCATAATAAAAGAGACTAGAGACCATCATCTTATTCTATACTTTCAACTCAGTAACTGTTCAATTGTTAAGATCATGTTTTTGATTTAGCAAACTACACGGAAATTGTCCCAACTGAAACTACAGGACCAGAAGTGAAATGACCCGAACTACTATGACCAAACAATTAATTAATATCTTTCATAATATATAATAATATATATCAGCTAATTAATAATATATAATATGTTTGAAAATAATTTACCATGATAATATAGAATATTAAGCATCTTCATCCTCATGGTCTGATATTTCTTCTGCCTCATTTTGAAATTAATTTTTGTTTTTGTTTTTTAATAAAGATATGTGATTTTATCATGACAATATTGGCTATATTTTTGCCAGATACGAACGTTTTCTGAAAATCATGATTTTAAGTGTCTTGAAGAACACCCATCGCCCTGTTAAGTTCTGGTTCATAAAGAACTATCTCTCTCCCCAGTTCAAGGTAGGAAGTTCTTAAGTTGTACGCTTTTCGTGATTTTCCATTACTTGTCGAGAAATGAGATTGATTAACATGGAAGTTTGGACATTGAAATGGTGCAGGATGTGATTCCATGTATGGCTGATGAATATGGCTTTGAGTATCAGCTAATCACCTACAAGTGGCCTACATGGTTGCACAAGCAAAAAGAGAAGCAACGAATTATTTGGGCCTATAAAATTTTGTTCCTTGATGTTATATTCCCCCTTTCTTTGGAAAAGGTTGTAGAATTTTATAGTTCGTCTACTTGCTTTTTCATCTATATGTGATATGATTGATGCGGTTGTCTATATCTGACATGTCCCAATCCATGCAGGTCATCTTTGTTGATGCGGATCAGATCGTCAGGGCAGATATGGGAGAACTCTATGATATGGATATAAAAGGAAGACCACTGGCATATACTCCATTCTGTGACAACAACAAGGATATGGATGGATATCGGTTTTGGAGACAAGTACATACCAATGAAGGCCTTTTTCCTTTCTTCATTTCATCAACTTTTATGCATTGTCCCATAAGTCCATAACACATCCGTTGTCTTTACATGATTAGTTTTCCTTGATTATGATTCATGATCTTTCATTTATTCTATTCTATTCTTTTTTTTCCTCAGGGTTTCTGGAAAGAACATTTACGGGGGAGGTCTTATCATATAAGGTCAGTTGTGTTTTCATTGTCACTTGACACATTGGTGATACTGTTTTTTATGGTGGGTATTATGAAATGTGAGCCCTAGTTGCTGGTGATGGTGAGTTGATTTTTTCTGTTGCTTTTTGCTGACTTCTTTTATTTTATCATTCATTCAATCACTTAAATCTATACCTTTTTTTCATTGGATTCACAATCTTGACATCAGATGGTTCAACATTTGGAAATCTGATTGTATTGGGGGTTTGCGATTATAGGGATTCAAACTTCTAATATAATATACCATGATGAATTGTACTACTTTCATCGATCTGCACAAAAGTATCCAGTTGTGTCTGAAAAAATTATGCTATATATACCCTATGTGGGAGCGAAACTTGTGGAGTTAATTTGCCGATCTTTTGCAGTGCTTTGTATGTTGTTGATTTGAAGAAATTTCGTGAGACTGCAGCAGGAGATAATCTGAGAGTTTTCTATGAGACTCTTAGTAAGGACCCGAACAGTCTATCAAATTTGGACCAGGCAAGTGGTTAAGCTCATCATGTGTAATCATAATGATTTAATTGTGATGCATTTAATTACTCTTATGACGTGCATGAAACTAGAGTCAGTATGTTCATCCCTATGTCTGAGAACTAATTTACTTGTCTAGTCAATGAACTGTGTTGCTTTGTTTTTTAAAGCAAAAGATCTATTTGCAAGGTGACTTTGTTATCGTATGAGGACAATCAATTGAGGTGCGTGGTTCAGCCGTTCAGGCAATCAGATTTGGAGGCAATCCAAAGTTTGGTTCTGCATGGAGAAGTGTAGCTAATGCACAAACTTCTTAAAGAGAAAAAAAAGATTTATATGTATATATATTGTGAATAATTTTCTTTTTTATCCTTTAGTTCCCGTTGAGAAGCTAATGACTATTTCAATTAGGGGAATTCTTGCTAAACAAAAAGTTAATTTGGTTTTGTTTTGATCTAATCACTGGGAACCGAGGTGTATTAGTTTTACATCTGTACTTCTATTTCATCATGCATTATACTGAATGCCATTATTTGTGTTTCAGGATCTTCCAAACTATGCTCAACATACAGTCCCCATATTTTCATTACCGCAAGAATGGCTTTGGTGTGAATCTTGGTGTGGTAACGCCACTAAATCCAAAGCAAAAACCATAGATCTTTGCAACAACCCAATGACAAAGGAACCCAAACTCCAGGTAGATCTGGTTTCCTTCGGTTTTTCATTGTTATCTGTAATACCAAGTAAAATCACCATAAATGCATCTGTAATACCAAGTAAAATCACCTGTCATATTACCAGTCCTTTTCTTTCTGTCTTTTAATGTGCAATTAAGTAGTGTGTTTTGTTTTGATTGCAGGGGGCTAGAAGAATAGTTTCCGAGTGGCCAGATCTTGATTTGGAGGCTAGGCAGTTCACTGCAAAAATCTTAGGTGATGAAGTTGCAATTGAAGAACCTCCGCCAGATCCTAATCAACCAGGGTCCATGATGGACAGCCCACCAACAGAAGACCTGGAATCCAAGGCAGAGTTGTGAATACTTCATTGTGTGTCAATTGAAGTATGAAAGACCTAGGGTAGCAGGGGGGGTACAGTTACATGATTTGGGTGACTGCCCTTATACACAGCGATCTTGTAGTCTTTTTTTAACAAGCAGCGATCGTGTCTAAACAAGAAATTTTTAAGAGCATGAGACTGCCAACCAAGTCGAAGTATGATTTTAAAATTCAAGTTTTATCCTTCCCGGGCGCTTCATTGTATTGCTCTTGGCTACTAGACCAATTCATGCTTTTTAGGCCTAAGATGAACCTAGAACAGAACTTTGAGTAATTTGATCTTGTATGCTAACTTTTATTAAGAGCATAACAAATTTTGTAAACCAACATTTTTGAGACTAAATAAGAGGGATTCGTTATTAGTTAAACGTTATTTATGAATGCAGTAATGTAAATTATAGTGCATGTCTTTTGATCTAGTTTCGGTATCCATCCCAAAATAGTAGATTATATCATGTGAAGCCTTCACTTCAAATGTTTATGCGATGCAGTTAGAGAAGTCTGAGCCCAAACCCCTAGGAATATTTGAACTAAAACTGGGGCTAGAGCCAAATCTATGGTATAGAATGATCATCATGATCTATTCACAAGCAGTAATGTCGTCTCTAATGTAATACAAGCAGTGATATCTTACATTCCAAGAGAAGAGCTTAAAGCATGGTTTCTCCCATGCAAAGGGGGTTTTTGTTCAAGAAAATACTCTAATGTCTGAAGTGCTGCTTGTTCTTTTACTTGCACTCCAAATTCATTGCTTGATCTCTCCGTTATTGTTTCTTTACACCATCGATTTTTTGTATGTTTTTCGTGCATGAAAAAGTCGAACTCACAACCTCTCATTTATTAGAACTGGACGACATTCCATGGGACAATCAGCATGTTTGTTACTTGCTTTTCATCAAGTTCCATTTTGCATCCAATCCGAAACAGTAATCGAGTCAGACCAAGATGAGTTGGAGCAACTACATAACCAAAATATACAACTGAGCATACAAAACAGAAACTTGTGCAAACCCTAGCTAGCATGGTGAAGCTTAAGGAATGAGCTAGAAATAAGAAATTACCCAACAAAATTGACGGTCCTGCATCGCTCATTCATTACCCTACAAAATTGAAATAACGAAATAAGAAACTACCAAAGCTAATTGAATGACATTAAAACGAAATGAAAAACAAGATTTAAAGACAACTAAATTTAGGATCCTTTGACAACGAAAAGAGTTAGAAGTTTAGTTAGAATAACTTAGATAACGAATTGTAAGGTTTATTTATTTTCATATTCATATTTCGAGCTATAAATCGTTATGACGTGCGACCAAGGTCTAGACATAAGTAATTCCATGGTTTCAGAAGGATTGAATGCCCCTTACTCAGCTAAAAATACTTACGTGATTAGATGACTCGGCAAGTGTTAATTAATAAGAGCCGCCCTCGACCTCAAGAGACCATTGAAAGACACATATTGAAGGGTTAAGACCCTTATTAACAAAACCAACCTTATCTATTGAACATGATTTATGATATGAAATATAATTATGAAAATAAACGAAACAAACAATAGTTAGTACAAAATTTTTAGTTCATGATACAATTTACAATTTAAGAAACCAAAACACATAAGAACTTTTCAGAAATGTTCCCCGACAACGGCGCCAAAAATTGGCTTGAATCCGAAACCTAGGTCACAAAGATAACCAATTAAAAACCCTTTTGTTATCATTTATAACACAGGTAAATGGGGGGACTTCTAGGGTAGTCAAACATGTTCGGTTAAAACAAATATATATTTACAAACAATTACATTTACAGAATAATAAAGGGGGGATATAAGAGTTTGGTTCTAACATTCCTACTAAAAGAAACAAGATAAACATATATACAAGTGATCGATCAGTCCAACACAACCATCAGAGATAAATTAGAATTTCGACCACACATTACACTACAACAGGAAATGTCATCGGCGACGACCTAAAGTTGTCACAAAAAGTCTACATTTCTCGCTGAATTGAAAATGCGACGAATTTGGGTTGTCACAACCGGTTGTCGGTTAAAGTGGTTTACTTATTGTCAAAAACGTCGAAACTGCACTGTTGTCGCTTTTTGCATATGTGACGCTTTTATTTCCTTGCATATAACATATCGTGAGAGACGTATGTGTGTTACCAATAACCATATGTTGTCGCTTTTTGCATGTGACGCTTTTATTTCCTCGCATATAACATATCGTGAGAGACGTATGTGTGTTACCAATAACCATATGCGAGACTTTATATTTGGAATTTACGATGTTGTGTGTACGGCACATATTCAATTTGTGAGGCTTACATGTTTGTCGCATTCTCAATATCATATGCAATTGATTCCTCGCATGTGAGATCTTGCGAGATACTTATATGTGTTGCAATATGTAATATGCGAGAATTTATGTTTCTTATAATTTATAATCTATGTTGCCTCGTATATTGTAAATACGACGACTGCATAATTTTATCGCTTTTAACAATCAGTAAAACACTTTAAGTGACAATCGGTTGCAACAACGCAAAGTTGTTGCATTTCTAATTATGTGAGAAATGTAGACTTTTTGTGACATCAATATAGTTGTTGAACAATAATTTGAAGAACACCTCTGGTATATGTCTTTGATTTCTAGCTGCAGCTATTTAAAATGTTTTTTAACTAATGCCAGGCAAACAACAAAACTGAGATTGTTAGTACATCACTGCTATTAATCAAACAATGTTAAGTACCAGCATGAACAATTTAACGAGCATATTAGGAACTGTAGTGACAAAACAGATTGCTCTATTCAATAAAAGAACATGGAGGCGCAACTGAATTAGGTGTTTCTTATAATGCACCAGCATGTAGCAGCATCAAACGGACATGAAGAATGTGTCTTGGTACTCCTCAAGTATGCCTGTAACATTCATGTAAGAGGTAATCAAATGATACACTATTGTCAAATATTTTCCTCCCAAGAAGAAAGCATATATGCTAGCCACAATTTTCTGTTATAAACTCAGCAGCTTATATATGACTTACATGGCAGACATCAATGGTAACACGGCATTATGGGAAGCAATTGCATCAAAGCACCATTCCATATTCAAGATCCTCTACTATTACGCTACCTTTTCTTATTCCTACACTGCCGGTGATCTCCTATGCACAGCTGTCAGAAGAAACAACCTGATCGTGATCGAGGAACTGTTGAAGCATGAATTGCATGTTGACTCAAAGGATTGCAACGGAAAAACAGCAGTGCAAGTAGCCATGGAAGAAAACAATATAGACATGGTAAACTTGCTGGTGATGAATGGAGCAGATGTTACCAATGTTTCACATAACTACTTATTTCCTTCAGAAACCTTAAGAGATATGCTGTAAAAACGAGAGGTTGGACACAGGATTACTGTGCCAGACTCTACAATGACTGAAGTCCTTTTGTTCAGAAATAATGGAAAAAAAATGGTGATATCAAAATATCCAATAAAGTGAATATTCCAAGAGTGAGCATATATAGAGGTCAACCTGTGACGAGGAGAAACACAGGTTGCACTGAAGGGGAGGCTGATTAGATTGCCTCATTCACTAGAGGAGCTCAAAAATATTGCAGGTACATTTTCTTAATGCTATCAACTGATAGTATGACATGTTAAACTTTTAAACATTTTCAATTCCAAAATACCTTGTAGGAGAAATGATAATTAAATTATTTCAATGGTGTTTTGGATGAAAGTTTGCTACCTTAGAGTTTTAGTATAACAAAATTTCTAGGAATTTAATTTATTTATTTTTTGGTCAAAAGTTTAATTTTCTTTTGCAAGCCGTTTTCTTGTCCACCAAGGTTGTCGTACTTGTCTATTAC
This sequence comes from Comarum palustre, assembly GCA_951800085.1. Taxonomy (NCBI): domain Eukaryota; kingdom Viridiplantae; phylum Streptophyta; class Magnoliopsida; order Rosales; family Rosaceae; genus Comarum; species Comarum palustre. The sequence continues at coordinate 8,222,921 of OX637580.1, forward strand.
ATCAAATTTCTACTATCATCGATCAAAGATGTTTTAAAACAAATATTAATATCATCTTCTTGTAGTCCATTGATTTTCTACAAGTTTCAGTGTTTATTTTAATAGAACTTTTACCATTTGTTCTATTAGAAAATTATTATAGACTCGGAATACTAGAATTCTTGAATGTTGGTGATACTTCTAAAACACTAGTTGATTCATTCCTGGATAGTTTAAGGTACTGGATCCAGTGATTTGCATTCTCATTTTCTGTGGATGAGTTGCTCAAGCTGTAAATTGATTCATGATGGAAAGTGTCATAGTTGGATGCCTAAAAATCTCTAAAGAACTGAAAGATTCAGCAACCACTTCAAATGTTCTGATCATTTGAAACAGGTGATACGGTCAGGTTTGATCCAGGGAATGTAATATTAACAGATGAAGAAGGTGCAGAAATCGACTGTATTGAAGTGATTAGAGATAATGACAAGCTTTTCATATATAGTTGAGGACAAAGTTTAATTGTGGGATAAATCCTACATTCTATTTGGATGTAAGTTGACAGTTTTATCATTTCCCTTACCTTGGGAGAAAAGAAATTGACCTTTTTCTTAAGCAAAAAAATGGAAAAAAAAACATTGTGCATGCCTGTACAAGAAGTTTTCTTTCTATGTGATTCTAATTATTAGTTCCAACACAGCATATAGAATCACATACTTTGACATTAGTTTGCTCCCTGTTACAGCCCACAACAGGATGTAATAGTCTTCTCAGGAGAACATTGAATTGAAGCCAAACTCCTCTAAACAATTGTAACCCTCAGTCAAAAACGGAAGCTGCCAACGCAAAGCTAATTCTGAACCAGAAGAGCCATGCCATCTTAACATCACTGTAAGCAAAAATGCATAATTGAATCTGCAGTTTCACAGAGTTTATTGTTTGAATTCGTTAAAACAAAACGAATAAACAAGAAGAAAGTAACAAAGAATATTGGAACAAAGTATCACGGTCTACCAAGAAGAAAGAGGTCCCTCTACCTATTACCTACTCTGCGTATTAACGCCGAGGAAAGGGCAAGACTTGGAACTCCTCATAAGCTAAGGAAATAAGTAACAAATCTAAGTCTAATGCTCAGGTTGAGCAAGTTTTTTTCTTTTGCTTCGAGATCTGTATGAGCTGATTTCATATGACAATGTCATGCAAATAGCTCGGTTCTGGTTTTTCATTTCAAACCAAAGTACTAATCTTGTTTTCATGACCCGGCGAATACACCAGTAAGAGTTCTTTGTCAGAATTTCAGTTGGAGTCAATTGCATAAGCCAACTGAACATTGGATGCACTGTTACTAAGGTTGATTTGCCATATTCAAAAACATCATGCTAGCATCATCCAGACCCACGAGTATCATTGAATTTATGGACCACAACAATATAATTGATGTGCTATAGTGGATAGGACCAGTTGTCCCACTTAAATGAAAGATGAACAAGATTATTAAAAGGAAACAATGATTTGAGACACTAATGAATCCATTGCAAAAATTATCACTCCGCTGAGGGATCTGTTCAACACAATTGATAGCATGCTCCAAAATATGATGGTTTGGGAATCCAAAAAACATGTTATAAGTTGGACAGACACAATACTAAGGATGGTCGCACCACCCCGAGTTAAAAGGGCCTCAATGTCCAACCTCTTCCGGGTTTAATGGGACTTCACGTACTCCTGAACAACATGAAGGCCTTCAGTATCTTCACCAAAATCCTACAAAACAAAAGACCTCAAGGTAAGTAAACACAACCGTAAAATAGAAATAGCTTGGAGAGACAACAAATGAATGAATTACCTTGACAACAACACAAGAGCAACCAACAACCTTTCTTGCTTTTCCTTCAGAATCAATCTTGCAAAGCTGTGAGAAGAGAGATTTCAGATCACCATTGGTTGCAAAGTAATAATTAAAAGCCAGCATAGAATCTATTGGAAAAGAAAATCAGGTGAAAAAAAGAAGATTTTTTTTCAAAATAATCTGGGAACATTAAGATGGAAAAATAAGTATGCATGTGAACAATTACTGAATAATTTCACTTACCCCAGACCATTCTCCAAGAGTTTTGGCACTTGGAATTGTCACTAGGTTAACATTATGCTCTGCGCACAGTGCCTTGACTAGCTTAGCATAATCAGCCTGGTCACAGTCCTCAGCCAAAACACACAGCTGTGCAGCATGCTTCTCAATGACCTTGGCAGCTTCATGCAGACCACGTGTAAGCCCACCATGAGCCAATGACTTCCTAAGCACAAGTTGCAATGCTGTCATGAGGTCCATGGGCTCACCTAGAGCTGGAGCTGCAGCAACAGGCTCAGCAGCAACAGGAACCTCAGCTTCATCTCTGTATAAGCATTGAAAATAAAGGGAGTTTGATTGAAGATAGAAATGCATACCATATTAACAATCAAAAACTATAACAGAATACAAACTAAAGAAATCACAGTCAGTTCAAGCTCACATGGAATGTAATAACTTTGTATAACTTTTTGCAAAAAAAAAAACAATTCCAGTTTTCCTTTCTTTAAAGGCACCATGGAACGCTAGATGCAGAATAAAAGCAATTATCATACGAATACAATAAGTCAGCACACACAAGACTACATTCAGACACCCCGTCTGCCTAAATGACAAACTGATCCAAAAGCAAAAACAAACAAAAGTAGCCTATATTAGAAAAGGCAACAGTAACAATACTAACATTCAGCCATTCTGTGCGCAACCTAAAATACTAGCCTGAATCCTAGAAGCAGAACAAACACAACTAGTCTGTCAGAACCATAGTCGGAACAAAACTAGCCTTCAGACTTTCCATGCGCTGGTATTAAGGATAGACTGAATCTAGATACAGGCGTAATAGCACAACTTTTTATTTTCCGATAAATAATACAAGTAGAATGGATAAGTTCACTTCAACGTTCCAGAACTAGGACTCTGAACCATCACATGTCTCACACTCACATAAAGATGTCAATTTCAAGACTGATGTTATAAGAAACACAATATGATTTTATGTATTTCCCAACTACATTAAATGAGAAAAAAAAATAGTGCAAATTGCCCACGTACCCTGACATCTTGCTAATTTGTTGATCTCAGATGACCTGGTCACATTACATTACAGAAAGAACAAAAAAATGTCAATAATCTCAGAAACTACATAACTTAACAATTGAAACCCAACCATTCTAATAAGAACAAACTAACAGTACAAAAGCTCAGTTTCTAAGTTACCAAACCAAATTGTTACAAGTTTCAAACCAACTCATCACCCAGTTCGCAAACAATATACGCAAAATATGATGACAGCTACCGGAACAGAGATGTAAGCAAATACAAAGTTAAGTAAAGAGGAGAGTGTAATGAGATGAAGAGAGAAAGGTAGCGGCAGACCTTGACGGAGTTCGGTGGCGGTGACACAGATCTGAGGAGCCGCAAGTTTTGGGTGTTGGATGAGTGAAAGAGGCAATAGTAAGCGCGCCGTCTTATAGCTTCACGAGAAGAACCCTAAAAGCCTCCACCAATTTACTTCGGCTTGTGCCATTCTCCTATTTTCTTTTTCTTTCTTTAAACTTTTTAATACATTACCAGAATAAGTATCATAGCCGACGAAAAAAAATTAACAGGCTGACAAATTTTTTTTTCATCGGCTAAAATTCGTCGGTTAAGTTAATTTTTCGTCGGCTAAAGTGTACTTTTAGCCGACAAAATGTTGTGTCGTCGGCTAAAATAGTTTTTTTCGTCGGCTATAGTCTGTGAACTATAGCCGACGAAATTTTTAAAGTTTAGCCGACGATATATATAATTTCGTCGGCTAAAAGTCTTTATATTTCCAGATCTAGACAGCAGCTGATGTGAAAGAAAAAACGGGAGAAAAAGTTTTGGGGTTGGCGAAATTGTTGGGTGTTGTCGAAATCTGTCTGAAATTAGTTTGTGGTGTTATATATAGGTACGTATATGTGTATATATCTTGTTTTTGAGTTGATTTAAGAGTTTTATTTTCGTTATGCATTGATTTTGAGTTTTAATTAGAGTTGATTAATTATATTATATTTTGAGTGTGATTGAGTTGATCGATTTGAGTTTGATAATATATATGAAGTTGTTGTTATATATATATATATTAATTTGATTATATTAATTAGTAATTATTATATATATGCATGTATATATATATATATATATTAATTAATTGTACGTTAACTGCAGATATAATATATATTGAATGATTCGTAAATTTAATTAATTAATTAGCTTTTATACATATATATTATGTTATCTTCTCAGGATATGGATAAGAGTTGGATTTCGCTTCCAAAATGGGACAAAAGATATGCTAAAAGAGTTGTTAGTTTTATTGAATATGTGATGGATCATTAAAGGAAATACAATTTTCTATTGTTCGTGCACTAAATGTCAGTGTTGCAGCGATATGCATCGATTTGCAATTGACAAGGTTTGGCAGCACCTTAAAAGTAATGGGTTTTGGGAGAAGTACACATGTTGGATATATCACGGTGAAACATCATCAGGGGGTCCGCATGATCATGGGCAATTTTCTGAGACGGGCAGTACATCCAACGATCCAACAACGGCCTTCATCAACAATATGTTTCCTTATGAGATGGGTGTATGCTCTGAAGGACCGTATATGTCTGAGCCGGTGCAGCCCTTCCCTAGAGTTGTCAACACTGCTGGTATTGACAGGTACAACAAATTACTTGCTTTCCAACAGACCCCTGTGTACCCCGGTTGTCAGAAGACGGTTCTTGAAAGTGTGATGAACGTTATGAAGATTAAAGTTGAGACAAAATCGACTGTAAAGGCTGTTGATGACTATCTACAGTACACTGCTTCGATGCTGCCACACGGTCATCGTCTTCCTACCACTCATCATAAGGTCTGATGTATACTGAAAGATCTTGGGCTTTCCTACATCAAGATCCATGCATGCAGATATGATTGTGTTCTCTTCTGGGGTAAAGATCCAGAAGGGAATGATCTTGGTGACCTTGACACATGTCCAGTATGTCAGAGTGACAGGTATAAGTTGACTCCTGCAGGCAATAGGAAACCTATGAAGGTACTTCGGTATTTCCCGTTGAGGGATAGGCTGGAACGGTTGTACATGTCATCACACACGGCCAAATCTATGAGATGGCACACTGATAGGGAATTGCACGGCGAAGATACCCTTATACACCCTGCTGACGGGGAGGCCTGGAAGCATATAGATAGAGAGTTTCCTCATTTTGTGTCAGAGGTCCGAAATGTGAGGCTCGGGTTCTCATCCGACGGGTTCAATCCTTTTGGCAACATGAGTCTTCAATACAGTGTATGGCCGGTGATTTTGGTACCATACAATCTTCCTCCATGGATGTGCATGAAGAAGGAATACAATATGTTGAGTTTGTTGATTCCGGGACCCGGTTATCCTGGGAAGTGTCTCGATGTGTATTTGAGACCCTTGATTGAAGAGCTTAAGTTTTTTTGGGACGTTGGTCATCCCACTTATGATAAGTTCATGCACGAGATGTTCCAGATGCATGCTATGGTTGTTGGTACCATTAGTGATTTTCCTGCTCGTGGGATGTTGTCGGGCAACGTTGTTAGGGGATACAAGGCTTGTCCAAAGTGCCTAAGCGATGAGGGGAGCAGTAGTCATTGTAACAAGATATGTAGATTGGGTCACCGTACTCTCCTTCCGTATGATCACGAATGGCGGTTCGATGACAAGGCATTTGATGGGATTGTAGAACTTGGTGTGCCTCCTAGAAGATGGACGGGGAAAGAAATTTAGCAGTGCTTAATGAGTATGATTTTGGGCAGCTCAGCAATCATCCCAATATAGTTGCGGCAATATCTGACAGACCCGACATGTATAAATTTTGGACACATAAGAGCATATTCTGGGAACTCCCATACTGGAGTAAGTTGTTGATCAGGCACTACCTAGATGTGATGCACATAGAAAAGAATGTGTGTGACAGTGTGGTGGGAACCGTGCTGAACTTGGAGGGAAAGACGAAAAATGGTCCGAAGGCACGCATTGATCTTAAAAAAAGGAGATACGAAGACATTTGTGGTTGAAAGAATGGAAGAAAAAAATGCCTCAAGCTCCGTACACCGTGAAGCCTGACCAAAAGAACGTAATTTTCAGGTGGTTGAGTTCTGTGAAGTATCCTTCAGGCTACGCAGGAAATATAGCCCGGTGTGTAAACATTCGGGACAATAAAATGTACGGGTTAAAGAGTCATGACTGTCATATTCTACTACAACGTCTCTTCCCTATTTTCATTCGACCTTTCCTTCCCCATCAGGTGGTGGAGCCGTTAGTAGCGTTGTCAAGATTCTTCCAGAAGTTATGCACAAGGGAAGTGACAAAATCTGATCTCCGGGAAATGCAACATGACATTATTTATATCATGTGTAAATTTGAGAGGATATTTCCTCCAAATTTTTTTGACATCATGCCGCACCTGATGATCCATCTTCCCGAGCAATTGTTGCTTACCGGTCCAGTACACTATACTTGGATGTATCCTATGAAAAGGTATGTTTTTTACACCTCATGTTTTTATTGTACATGTTCAATGTATAATCGTAACATATGACAACAAATTTATTTATTTGTAAACAACTTGGAGACTACAAAGCTTATGTGGCTAACAAATCTGCGCCTGAAGGATGTATAGCTGAAGCATATATTGCGCACGAGTGCGTCACCTACATGAAGTTGTATCTAGGAGCATTGAAGGAAACTCCACAAACCATACCGGTTGATGAACCGAAGTTTAACCTTTCCATAGTCTCTAATGATGTTGAAGTTTATGGAATTTTACCAGAGTCCTACAAGTTGCAACCACATGAGCTAGTCATAGCCCATTGGTGGGTATTGATTATCTGTCCAGAAGTTGAATACTGGAAAGACATCCATCTATACTGTCCAGACATTCAAGGTGATCTCGACTACCACAACAAGGAGTTCGCGAACTATTTTTGCGGCTGGGTATGTAATTCTTTATTTTTGTTCATGACTCATTCATTGCATAATTATTCATATTTACAATACATTGAATATTTGGTTGCAGATGAACCATATTCAATTTGATGATCACCCAAATTGGTCTCACGAACTAAGACTTCTAGCTATGAAGCCGATAATGTCAAGAGTTTACCCGATGTGCAAGGTCAATGGTGTGCAATTTATATGTGAACAGAGAGACAACAGACGAAGAACACAGAATTCTGGGGTGATGGCGCATGGTGGGCGGAATGGAGTTGATTATTACGGTGTTCTTGATTCAGTGGTGGAACTCGTTTATGGGCAAGGCATGACCGTGCACCTGTTCAAGTGTAGATGGTTTGATACTAGAAACTCGCAGAGCATGAAGATTGATCAGTACGGGATTTTATCGGTGAACACTGCTACAAGCTGTTACGAAGATGACCCGTTTGTTTTTGCGACATCGGTGAAACAAGTGTTTTATCTTGATGACCTTGTTAAGGGTGACGCGTGGAAAGTCGTCAATCTTGTGCACCATCGAAACATTTACCGGGCGGCTACACTTGGAGAGGCCGAAGACAAGGAAGAAGATGTTGCGTATCAAGAACACAGTGCAATAGGTATTCCTGACTCCTCTACAATTCGCCTTAATAATTTTAAAGCGGGTCGTTCGGTTCGAATTCGTGATTTAGACGCTCGGCTTATTGATGTGGATCCAAATCAAGAAACAACCGACGACTCTTGTGATGTAGAAATGCATAGATTGCCAGAAATTAATTCTGACACCGAAGAAGACTCATCGGATGATTCCGATTACGAGCCTTCTTAGTTTGAATTTGTAATACAATTTGATGTGTGTTTTATATGGTACAAGCCGTTGAATTCATAATGTATCTTAATGTTGGTTATATATGCAGGAAATTGATATACCTACGGTTAAACCACCTGTTTTTTTATCTATTTGACAGTTTTAGCTGACGAAATATGTTGTATTTCGTCGGCTAAAACCTTCTTAGCTGACGAATACCCTAATTGTCAGTCGGCTTAACTGTAAACCCTAACCCCTAAACCCTATAATATAGCCGACGAATACCCTAATTATTCGTCGGCTAAAGTTAAATGAATAAAATAATAATTTATACCGCTAGTTGCGTCTCCTCGATATGAAACTATTTGTAGTTGAAGGTCCGGGCAGAATACATAATTTAAGCGGTCAAATCATCGTTTGTTTGTGTTTAGGAGTTTGACTAACGGGATTGACCGTGCGGATCGAGTTCATAAGTTCGTCCGATGATGCTGAAAATTTACCCTCACACATGTTTCAACATAATGATGATATATGACGGTCGGTTTTTCATTTCACAAGATTGATCGTCACCATCAAAATATGCCTACTAATGTTGTATAACTAATTTACCAAGTGTGAAGTAAATGTTCCGTTTTAAAAACAAACTATACGAAGAAGCTTCAAACGAAAAAAAGTCGTGAGATAAGATATGACCGGAACGATGAAATAGGTCTACGGTTGAAAAATCACGTAATTCCGATAAGTTTCGGTGCCAATACTTGCCGTCATTGCATTTTTTCTATTCGTTCTCCATAGAGGACGCCCTAACTCCGACGGTTATTTTTCTTATAACTTTTATACCAATAGTTGCGTCTCCTCGATTTGAAACTATTTGTAGTTGAAGGTCCGGACAGAATACGTAATTTAGGCGGTCAAATCACCGTTTGTTTGTGTTTAGGGGTTTGACTAACGGGATTGACCGTGTGGATCGAGTTCATAAGTTCGTCCGATGATGCTGAAAATTTACCCTCACACATGTTTCAACATAATGATGACATCTGACGGTCGGTTTTTCGTTTCACTAGATAAAACATATAAATTGTACATGAACTTACTAAATAATTATAAAATATACTTTAGCCGATGAAATTACTAAACATTCGTAGTAATTTCGTCGGCTAAAAGTAGGACTATAGCCGACGAAGTTTTTTAGTAATTTCGTCGGCTATAGTACCACTTTAGCCGACGAATTTAGGGTTTTTTCGTCGGCTAAAGTTGGAGTATAGCCGACGAATTTTTTATTTCGTCGGCTATACTTCTTCCTATATATTCGGACCCAGCGACCGAACCCCATTTCTTCTCCTTTCTCTCTTCTCGGCCGCACGGTTTCTCCCTCTCCTCTCGATTTTCTTCCGCTTTTTCGACGAATTCCGGCCTCCACTCCGCCTCTCTCATCTCCCAAACAAATAAGGTATGCTATTTCATGTATATATTGTATTATAGAACTATTTTCAATTTTTTTTCAATATATTGAATTATATGATAATTAGGGTTTGTGATAATGTTGTGGTTGTGATAATGTTGTTTGTGATAATATTGTTGGTGATAATGTTGAATTATATTGAATTATTTCAATTAATTGGTATAATTTAATATATTTGGGTATATTAAGTAAATTAGTGATTTTTAATATATTTGGGTATATTTAGTAAATAGGGTGTATTTGTTATATTTAGTAAATTGGGTGTATTAAGTAAATTGGAAATTTTTAATATATTTGGGTATATTTAGTGAATTTGGTATATTTATAGTATATTTAGTCAATTTGGTATATTTAGTAAATTGGGTGTATAAACTAAATTGGAAATTTTTAATATATTTGGGTATATTAAAATATTGAATGGTATATTTAATATATTTGGGTATATTAAAATATTAATTGGTATATTAAATTAATTTGTGATAATGTTGTTCATTTTTTATAATGCTATATATTTAACAAAATATTAATTATATTATTTAGGATGAAAGGATTATTTAATAAATCAAAAAGTTCGAAGGGCCAAAGGGGTGAATCGTCTGAGGGAACGTCTAGCAACCCTCGGGGTTCGTTTCAGGGCCCAATGACGGCCCGACGGGCGTCTCTTCTAGAGCCGACACAGTGACAGCTGGGGGCCACACATTCCTCCAGGCAGCCGGATAACGCTCCCTCCTCCAGGCAGCCTAATGCCCCTCGCTCCTCCAGCCAGCCGGACGCTCCTCGCTCCTCCAGGGAGTTGTGGCCTCCGACTCAGGCGGAGGTGTCTGCACCACGTATGCCTGAGATACATAGGGCACCGGGTTTGGGCCCTACTGTTTCGGAGGGTGGGTCTTCCGGGGTACAGATGCCGCCGCCTCTTCTCTACCTTCCGCGCTTGATACCGGCATTACCTGCAGTCGATGACTCAGGGGCACCGATTTATCCACTACCCCCGCAGGTGACCCCATCAGCGGTGTACCTGTTCGTGCCGTTTGATACGGATTTAATTTCTGCGAGGGTATCATCATCGGCGACAGAGTCGGAGTCCGTCGCATCCGCCCCAACGCCCTCAGGTAATGATTATATAAATAATTTGTTATGTTATAATGTTATAATAAAAATAATTTATTAATAATCAATTTATGATAGGCACCGTCGGAGCTAAGCCGACAAGGAAGAAGAGAGATTCCGTCATAGAGAAAGCTCTCGAGAAGACACTGAGTACCTCGGGAAGGATCGTCATTGATACTGACGGGGATGGGAACGTAGTATCGGGCGGCAAGACGAGGATGTACTCTGGCCGCGTGGGAGCGCTTATTAGGGATAGAGTCCCTATGTTGTGGTCAGACTGGGGCGAGGTCCCACAGGAGGTTAAGGACATGGTCCACAACGTAATGTCGGTAAGTATAATAAAATTCACATTTAACATTATTTATTACATTGTAGATTTATGAACGCCTAAACTAATAAATGTTTTAATGCAGGTGTGGTTTGACGTTCCCCAGTACCTGAGGAACACCTAGGCGGATGTTGTGCATGGGGGAAGGTACGTTGCAAAGTTAAAGACAAAAGAAAATTATGTATAATTATTAATATTTATATTTTTTGGCGTATTACAGGTACAAGGAGTGGAAGAACGAGTTAAGACCCACTGGACTACGCATGTGAACGAACGTTCTGGCACCCCCCTTGAGTTCCAGTTTAGGGAATACGAGTGGCGTTGGCTTCTTTAACTGCTTGATAAGGAAGAATCTTCCTTTTGTTCTTTCTCAGTTGAATTTGGGAAATCTTTTCTATGATCAATTCAAGCTCTTCTGTAGATTCATAAATTTTCGCTTGTTCATACAAGCTTTTTAATTCTCTGACTTTAGCATCATCATAGGTCTTTTTTTAGCATCTTCTTCCTCGAAAGATTCTTCAAGACAAGAAGTTGGCTTGGTTCCAGAGGTACTTGCTTCCTCATACCTAGCGAATAAATGTCTATGAAATTGTAAGCTTATTTTTCCTCTCATATCTTCAAAGATAAAAGCATTGTCATTTTCTACCTGTCTAGCTGGAGGTGTCAGATTCCATTCTCTTGGGAATGCTACTTCGTGTCATTTTGTGATGTGCTTGTGTTCAGTATGATTTCTTGGATTGGTGAGGATTGATGTTGTAATCCCGAGACTATTGAGAAATCTGGTGTTTGGGGTAACATTCGAGCTCATCAGCTTATAATAAATGTGATAATTTATCGCAAGCTCCATCATCCTTTTCTTCATGGAAATTTCATCTGTCTTGATTCACAATCTTTGACAGTGTGCTGCATCTCTAAGGTGTGTGGTGAAGTTTGGGAAAACATTGAAATTTGCAACTTGGTTGCACAAAGAAGCTTATACTGTTCCTAACAAACTTTTCTTAACGTTTGTTATTCTATCATCTTCTAAGACACATAGAACACAACAGTCTATATCATCTCTGGCTAAAAGCTTTATTCCTACTTGAACTGCTCCAATATGCATGTAGGAATATTTCTTCTGAGATGCTTCACTTACTTCTTTTGGAGTAATTAACCTAATGACGATTTCTCCTCCTATGACAGGAACTGTTAGTTCAAAAATCTTGAATCTTTAACAAAATATTCTTTTACTAACAGAATATTCTTTCAAAATAGTTAAAAAAGACAAAACTGTTTTGCTGTTAAGATTTTGAGGACAAAACTGTTTAAAATAAAACTTGAAGGACAAAAATGTTTTTAAATATATATATATATATATATATATGTTGGTCAAACTAATAAGCTAGAGTTTGTATAATTGCATTCACAACTAAAACCTACCTAGGTTAGGTTAGCCGTAGAAACAAATTAGTCCTAGCTAATTTGCAGACACGGATTAGATTATGGTTCCTAGCTTGGACATAATGTTTCAATTTTTTTTTGAGAAAGATAAATCTTTATAGAATAATAACAAACATTACAACCATGGGAGATCTCGGTGGTAGACAACAAGTCCCCACATTTCTCCCTACTCACATACAAACTATTACATGATCATGAACCGAAAAGGATCCAAATGCAATCTACTCCAAACCCTATCTATAAGCCACGATATCTTCTTATAGCCAACCTCAAGAAGAAACAACCCCGCGCCAAGCACTATATACCAAAAACGCCAGCATATATGCAGGGGCAACCTCCCCATTACATTGACAACAAAGAAACACCAATGGTAATACCGATCATCCCTGGACATGACACCAGCTATGGCCTAACCAAAACCACCAAACGACAAAAAGAGCCCAAGCCACCCAAACCCCATTGGACCTTGAAGAGCACCCACCTTGATACCTGACCCCAACTGTTGCTGCAGTCTGATCGAAGCTACGCCGTCTCGCCGCCAACATTGGTTGTCGCCCAAGGAGCTTCATATCCACGTCCCACGGTGTAAAGGCAGCACCTACACATTCAATATCAATACCAAAGCGATACACAGAGACACAACCTAGATCAAAGGATTCCACCCCAGTACGTCAACGCCACAAAGCTTTCCCTATCTCAGCTTTCCACCTCTCTAGCATGCTACCCCACCAAACTGATCTGGACATTCACTCTTAATCGACGACAAGGTCTTAACGATCCCCTGGACCACAACCTTGTTACAACACAGGACAAACCAAAACAACAAGTTAGTCCGCAACCAAGAGAATCCTCCTCCTCTCGTTCCACCACCACCATCCGGCCAGACTATGCCACCAATTGGCCACCTCCTAGCACCTGTCCGACAGCGAACCCCACGCACTAACGAGGCCAACAGCCCATGTCGGCGTTGAGACGCCACCGGACAAGCAAAAAAACTCAAACCTCAAAACCTTTTCCCCTCTTATTTTCACGGAGCTTAGGATTAAGATGTTAACTAACAACTTTGAAATCAAATGTCAAACCTCCGACATAATGTTTCAATTTGAAAGAAGACGACTGAGAAGCAATTAACAAGATGGTTTATGGTCACATCCATGTTCCTAAATTATTTTACGGATGATTACGTTTAACTTTTATCATTTTAAGTAACTGCTCCACTGCATGAAAGTCGTAAAGGACAAATTTAACCTTTATCTTTTATTTGACACGAATTTCATATTTATATTGAGAAATTCTTCATTTATGGCTGATATATTTTAAGCACGGTTGGGGAACCGTAGCTGTTGCATGAGATGTTTTATTTTATTTACGAGAAGATTCTTTTATGATTTTTTGATTTGATTTGTTTTATTTCATCATAAAGGTTGTCATATTTTATTATTACTAGCTAGCCTTTATAAACATTCATCTAGATTAGAGCTGGTCAGATAGACCTTAATTTGGATTTGATGTAATACTCGGATAATAATAATAATAATAATAATAATAATAATAAAAGAGAGCACACTACGTTTTATAGATCGGCTCAACACAAACGAATGAATAAATTACATGAACCCTGGTGGGTAATACGATTTTCAAGAAATAATAGTTGATGGAAAATTTTCAAGATACATTTTTCAAGAATTTTTGAAGTTTTGAATATTAAAAAAACACTTAGAAAATGGAAAATTCTAGTTGATGTTATATGCGTCGTTTAATCTCTATGATGTCATCTTAGTCGTTAATTTCAGTTTATGTATCTGGAAACGTTAGCTTGGGGAAGGAGACATTTCTATTCTCTTTTTTTTTTTTTCTGGAGTGGGAGGCTGAGAGATAGATTAAAGTGGGGCTAAAAATTTGGGGAATGAACTCTTGTTTTTCATCTCTTTCCCTATTTTTGAGAATGGGTTAGAAAAACTGATAGACTGAAAAATGACTCAATATTTTCCAAAATTAAGGAAATCAAGTAAATGAAGAAGCTGTTGGATACGCTCTAATAACCTCCATTGTGTTAGACTATACATGTATAAATTGATGAAGAAGAATCGTCTTGAGTCTTCGATTTCAGGAGTCATTTACTTGGTGATTGGGATCTACCTGGATCTTCTGATTCAGGGGAAGAACTGATGGCCGAACGCCCGTGGTTGGCCCTCTTTGTTACCGTGTTCTTAGTAGGTGTTTCCCTTAACAGGGTGTCGATTGTGCGAGTAAGAGTCATATATCAAATTTAGTTAATTTTAAGGTATGTCGGATTCCTAATGTGCGTCTAGTTTGGGTATTGACTGCTGATGAGTGTTGAGTTATGCTTTATTGGGTTAGTTAAATTCTAAGTGTTGGTTTGAGTTGTTAACACTGTTGGAGTAGGCACTTTATGCCTCCACCGCCAAGCATAAGTAACACATTTTATGTAGACTCGTAAGCTATAACAAGACTCGACTACAACACGTCACACAAAGGTTGTCATACAAGCTACCCAACGACACCTAAAAGTTACCAATCCAACATTGGGAAGTCATGCCGTCGGCCTCACCGACATGCCCCACGGAACACATTTCGTAGATATAGTCCCACATCGGAAACATGTAAAAGGAAGTGACGTCGGGTTTTTAAGCCTGCGTCAAATAAACCCTTTTTATCGTTAGTAGCGTAAGGCAAGTATGGTATTGTATAGGGCCGGGGATAGAGGGTACCTTGCCTAACAAGCGTTAGTATAAACACAACAATTATTACAAACTAAAAAGAAATTACAAAAGTGATTATTGTTCCTAACGAACAGCAGTCGAAAACCTAAATAAAAACCTAATCTAAACTACTCATAAAATTACCAAAATTTACAGGGATATATTAGACACACATATGAACAACTGTAAAAAATTTCAGGGGAATCGGAGTTCATTTGATATGAAAATAAAATAGAAGAAAACAGGGGACAGAAGGTTGACGAAAATCAAAACCAAAAAGAAAACAAAAAACTAAGCTACTATATACAAGTGATCAACATACTTATGCAACACATAACATGAAAAACCATCAAGAACACATAACAACTTCATGCAGGGCCAGGCAACAACGCTCAAATTATCCTAGACACTAACCAATTCTGATTCTAATTAGAGCCGTTGCGGTTATCTAATCGTTAAGACTTCTCAAGTATTTAGAACCGTCTTTGAGCTTGATCCTAAACATGAATGCTAACTCATTTAAAGACACGTTACGTAGAGATTAAACAAGAAAACACTTAAACACAAGAGTCAATCGGAAACATGATCTAAGGCATAGTGTCACTCATCCTATTAGCATGCAAATTATCAGAATTATATCCACCGTAAGTTAATAACAAAGACCAAGACAACTTTGAGTATGAATCGATCTAATATTATTATGGTAGATGAAACCGCACCCTAAGGACAACCATGGCCAAGGCAGCTCAAGGATTGATTTAGATGCACGAATTCATGACAATTAATCAATTAGAAATCAAGAACACATAAGAACATGCTACTGCCCCTAAACCTAAATCACAAAATCATCATATATTCAAGAAGTTACAAATCAAAACATAGAACAATCAAAGATCACAAAGAAATTTGAAACCCATGCTTGATAAATAAAATCAAAACTGAAAAGCATATTACATTAGAATTCAAAATTATACAGAAAATAATACAAAAAGCCATAATAAAATCACACTCTTACAACCTTGAAAGATTCGGCAAGTGTGGGGAAAATCGGTGGAAGGATGAAATGATTTGTATGACTTGTGGTTGATGAATCTGCTAAGTATTTTTATGTAATTGCAAGGTAGTGATGATGATTTTGTATCTAAAGGAATACATATGGTTCGGCAGCCACAAGCCTATTTATGGAGGAATACATAGGGTTCCGCAGCCACAAGTCCTTAACCAAATAGTTTTAGATTTTGCTTCTTACACTTGGTTTGCTTGGTCAACAAGACTTGGAGATTCTAGAGGCTTCTTTAGCCGAATTTTGGACTTTTAATTCTTCATTGAACTTGTCACTGGACTTCCCTTCATAGACTAGGCTTCATGGATCGGCTGCTTTGCTTCCCTAGGTCCATCAGGAACAGTTCCTCTCGGTAGCAATAAGCTGTCTTGTTTCGGCAGACTGACCTTCTGACACTAATTTAGGCATAACTCCCTCCATAAAATAGATATGGATGCGATTCCAAATGTTCTGGAAACTAGACTCACACAGATTTCCGTGCATTTATGGTACGTCTTCTAACTACTTGTGAGTCATCCTGGAGAAATTTTTGAAGTTAGGTGATGTGTCTAGAAAATTCCTCTTTTTGCTGCTCTCGGCCCCTTTGATGTTGTTGTCTTCCATAACTCTGATTTTCTTGATTCTTTCTCCCATGAACTCTTCTGTATGTCACCTAAGTATGAGAGAAGTTAAATCAATTTATGACAATGTAAAAGCTTCACAGAATCATCAAAACATCTCTAAGACTCCATAAATCGGTTTTTGACAATTTTCTACATTACTCCTCTATGTTTAACATGTTTTACATACAACTCTACCAAAACTCTCGATTCTACAATATGACTGTACTCTACGACAATAAGAGATAAACAATGTATAAATGAAGGTAATAACATATTAAGAATGTCGCATTTTATGCTCCTATCAGGAAGGAACCTCCTCTTTCTATAAATAGGAGACTCCCCCCTCCTTGAAAGAGATGTTAGAATCAAACAAATAGAATACATCCTTGATAGCGTTGTAATCCTCGATAAAGGTCGGTAACACTTGATAAAGATGATTCGACATACAAACCATAATACAAGTTAAGTGGACGTAGGCCTGCCCACAGAAGGTACGGTGAACCATTATAGATCCCGTGTCCACGTATCGCCATAACATATCACCATCATATATCGCCATAACACACACTACACACACGTATCACCGAGTGGTACAAAATCTGTTCTAACATTGATACCATCTGTGGGAAGTCTGAACAAGAAGTTTTTCACATCAGTTCTCCATGACTAACGATGACAACAATCAAGTTACATACTCTACGAGACTAAATTTTAGGATCACGCCTCCTAAAGCAAATGCTCTAGAGTCGTCATCTCAAATGATTCTCCCACTAACAGCGGAAAACATTAGACCAGTGATTAGTGACGATGCTGTTAAGTTAGCATTGGTCATCAATGACCTCCAAGATTAGAGGAGGGCAAGAGTCGAGCTAGAAAGAGAGTTCCGCCTTCTGTGGGCGAGGAAAGAAAAGAGAGCAGAAGGCTCAGGAGAAAGTGATTCAGTTACGAATTGCTCCCACTTAAGGGGAAACAAAGGCCAAAAGATAGTAGAAGGGAGTCAGAGGATGGCGCACTTTGATTATCCCCTTGTACAGGATGAGCTGGGAGGTCAACACCCTTTGTCGCCAGTGCAGATCAGGGAGAGGACCGTTAATCCAGAAACCTAGCAAAGGCAAGAAGTCGAAGCCGGGGCATAATGGATGAGGAGGTTAACAGAAATAGAGCGAAGATTAACTGAGCAAACGGATGCTAGAAGGATCATCCCCCTCTTCACAGTGCGATCAGGATCGTTCATAGGGAGAATTCGCCATTCAAATAGGCTGGCAAATTTCAAAGGTCCAAAATTGCCCACTTATACAAGGAAAGGTTGTCACTTTGCCCACATAGATAGATTCAGGAAGGTCACTAGTGGAAGGCGATATAACAATGCCACTCTATGCCAGTTGTTCTGTGAAACCCTTGAAGAAGAAGCTATGAATTGGTTGTTCGAGCAACCCGCTGATTCGGTGGATTCGTTCGATAACCTAACTCATGTCTTCTTCACCAGGTTCATCCTTAACGCTGTGGGAGAACATAGGGAAGGACTTATAGAAGGGAAGTATCTCTGCTGATTAAATAAAAAATTCAGAGATGCTAGCTATGATGACGTCCTAGCATATGCCATAAAGATGGCGCAGGCCGAGTACGCCACATGGGGTGAAAATGAGAAGAGTCTACAGCAGCCTGATTAGAAAGGCGGCGTAACCACCCCCAAAGCCCAAGTCTCAATAGCGCCATATGTTGCGAGGAATTAGGAGTCTTGCAACGAACGGCAAGGCGACAAGCCAAAAAATGACAAGCGTCAGAAAGACAATCAATGGAGTGACAAGCAGTCTCGAGGTTGGATAGAAAGATGAGATAGTGATGATAAGGCCATCAAAAAGCAGGAGGTCAACGCCATCTCACTCGGCGTGTACGAAGACGCCTTTAAGAAACACAAACACCACCTCCCTCTTCCCCAACCAATGTAGTATCATGGAAAGCGAAAGTCAGGCCAGTGGTGCAAGTATCATGAGAATGTCCACCACGAAATGAACGACTGTTATCAATTGCGGACTCAGGTTCATAATATGCAGCGAGATAGGAAGTTTGAAGTGCGTGACAAGCGGAATCATAAAGCGCCAATGGTGGCAAATGTAGGGTTACGAAGAATCAATTTGATAGATGGCGGAGCACCATTAACCAATATGTCCAATAGATCCAAAAAGTGATACGCTAGAGAAAATCATCTGAAAAGTGTCAACCATGTAGCAAGTGACCAGGCGGTAAAGATGGCCAAGCAAGGGTATCGCCCTATTGCAATCACAAAAGAGGAAGAGCATGGCGTTAATGGGCCATGTGATGATCCCTTCCTCTGTAACATTGTCTTTGTTGGCGAATATAGCCTGGGAAGTGTGCTAATAAATAGTGGATCAACGATCAACATCAACTTCAGAGAAAAAGATGATCCAAGACCACGAACCGCTACTTAGTTTCTTGGGTGATATTGTGTGACCAATGGGGGTAGACATGATGGTGGTGCAACTAGGAACTGCTCCTTGCACAACCAAGTTGGATTGCGAGTTCATTGTTGTGGATTGTTAATAGCTCTTATAATGCCATCTTGGGGGGCCCCGCCTTGAACAAGATGAAATGCATACTAGCAGAATATATGCTCCTCATGAAATTCTCAATACTCCATGGTACGGGAATGGTTAGAGGAAGCTACACAGTGGCTTGGGAATGTTACAGGACCTTCATTCTTCAGTCCAGAAAACGGAGAGCGATCTTAACAGTCACTGAAGGGATTGAGTTAATCGACAAAGTCGACAACCCAAGAGAGCAGGATAGGAAGTACTCCCCCAACACGCTAGTTGATCCAGAAACATCAGTAAGAGTGATATGCATCTCTGAAGAGTTTCCTGAGAGAATGGTCAATATAGGAGCACAGTTTGAAACCGCCATTGCAGAGTAGCTAACTCAGTTCCTCAAGCAAAATGTCCAAGACTTTGCCTGGTCATATAGTGACATGTCTGAAATTTCAAGAGATGTAATCGAGCACAAACTCACTATCAAGCCATGTGCCCACCCAGTAAAGCAAAAGTGAAGGACATTCGACCAAGAAAAATATTTCGTTATGAAGCAAGAAGTAGCAAAGCTCCAAGAAAGCGGATTTATTCGCCAACTCCATTATCCCACATGGTTGGCCAATGTCGTCATGGTCCAGAAAGCAAACAAGAAATAACAAATGTGTGTTGATTACAAGGATTGCAACAAAGTTTGCCCAAATGACTCATTTCAGCTTCCAAAAATCGACCAGATGATCGATTCCACAGCAGGACATCAATTGCTGAGTATGATGGATGTCTTTGCCGGCTACAACCAAATCCTTATGAAGGAATCAAATCAGGAGGCCATGAGTTTCATAACAGATAAAGGAATCTACTGCTACAACAACATGCCTTTTGGTCTCAAAAACGCTGGTGCCACATAGATGTGACTTTGCATAAAAATGTTCATGGAACATCTAGGCAAAATCATTAGGCCCAAATAATTTTTTATTTTTGTATTGTTTTAATTTGTTTCTTATTTTTAGATATAATACAACTAATCTTCTATTTTATAGTTGATTTTCTAGCTTTGTTTATTTGAATTCATTTTGTTTTGTTGATTAACGATTGTATTTTGATGATTTAGAGAAATAGTTCGTGAGATATATAAGTACAACCACTTAGTTTATAGATAGATGTCTTAAATTAAATATAATGTGTATGCATGCAAGTTAAAATATGACTCAAAAAATAAGATTCATTACATATAATTATAAAGCTAAATTGTGAGAAAAAAAATAACAATCCAATCTCGGCCATGTTTAGCTCTATTTAAAGGATCAGCTCTACCCGACCTTATAACCCCTACAAAATGGGTCGCTAGGGTGGGCTAGGGCTTATATATCCAAGCCTCGGTCCTACCCTACTCAGCCTTAAATTTTGTTGACTTTTACCGAGCCCTACCATACTCTAAGTCCTAAAATTTATAGTCAGACCGGTCCTAGCCTGTTCCATGATGAGGCGCTGGCGATGGAAGAGAAGATATTGACTAGACCTAAAAGAGAGAGACATGAAGAGATGGAAGAGAGTACCTACTGAACGCCACCTAAATTTCTTTCTTTCTTTTTGATTTTTGATCCAATCAAATTAAACTTGTGTTATAAGAGTACCTCCTTTTGTGACCTCTGGTTCTCACCATCTGAGTTCGGAAGACAGAACTATCTTTTTTGGTATCAATTTTGCTAACTGTATATGACAGGACCCATCCCGAGATTTCCCAGTAAATCCCCGAATGACTCCTGCGGGACCCACCTAAAAGGGTAGTTACCGAAATTTCGACATAATGTCCCCTAATAGTGAGTAACCCTTCACCTAAAAATCAAAATAAACACATGCAGTACACTTCTAATCTCATCCCCCACCTTATAAAAATCCAATCTGCTCACAACAACACAAAACCACCTCCACAAAAACAACCACAATAACATAACACAATCACAAACATCTTTCAACTTAATAAATATCCGAAACTCCTGGAATAATAATGAATAAGTTCCGTACTCTACCCCGAAACATAATAATAATATTCCCAGGTTATCAGAGCTCTAATACAAAGGAGGAAAAGGGCACTTGTAGGTTTTCAGAAACCTACTAGTGAAAACGGTGTGGAGAGGTAACCACTATGCGCCTCCTAATTTGCTGGCCGAACTCTGCAGTCTGGGCATTTTAAGAAAAACAAAGGCCCAGGGGAGAAACATGTAAAACGTTAGAGTGAGTGGACGAAAATAATACATGAAACACCAAAAATTCACCACAATAATTAAAACCAAGGTTTCATGCTCTCCCAAAGATTTATCGATTTAAATAACATTTATGCATGCCCAAATTCTAAATCTCCACAAATGCATGATAATATAAACCAATAAAGATTATGGGAAGAGTACTATTCACAAACACAATAAATTTGGCCTCTCGGATTAGGGTCGGAGCTAAGAGCTCTGGTTGCGCCTTCACGCTATGCTAGCTATATAAAACGATAATGGACAACCCTTAATATATCCACCTGACATCTCAGGCGTGTCTGTCCTCTCAGACCAGGGTCGGAGCTAAGAGCTCTGGGTATATGGTGATGGACAACCCTTAGAATATCCACCTGACATCTCAGGTGTGTCTGTCCTCTCAGACCAGGGTCGGAGCTAAGAGCTCTGGGTATATGGTGATGGACAACCCTTAGAATATCCACCTGACATCTCAGGTGTGTCTGTCCTCTCAGACCAGGGTCGGAGCTAAGAGCTCTGGGTATATGGTGATGGACAACCCTTAGAATCTCCACCTGACATCTCAGGTGTGTCTGTCCTCTCAGACCAGGGTCGGAGCTAAGAGCTCTGGGTAAATGGTGGTGGACAACCCTCATAGTGCACTACGTAATTTGCCTGACCTCTCAGGCTAGGGTCGGAGCTAAGAGCTCTAGTAGCGCCCTCACGCTACTCTAGCTAGCATAATCTTTGGACAACCCATAAAGGAAATTCCTAACAATACTTTTCTCGAATACTCTTCCCAAACAAATAATTAAATCTATTTCACGACATATTAGCATCAATCCAAATATAATATCCGAGCACCCGAGGAACATATCGTACTCGAAACAATCATAAAAACCATGCAATTATATCAACAATTAGGGCATGCATTCATTTAAATAAAATAAACTGTCCACTCACTGTGACGGGACTAGCCCTGGGAGCGATCCTGTGCCTCCCCGGAACGTAAATCCTCACGTCCTGTTAAATGAAATAAACATGTTAATTATTCCAATTCGTAAAGTCGGGTCTCCGGAGACATTAGTATAGACTCCGTATTAAACTAGCTCAATACTTGTATTCTCTTAACAATCCTCGCTCACTCCCGACCAACGATTACATGGAATTCTCTTTCCGAACCAAAACGACATTTTTAACAATAACCGTAACTTAAACGAAACGGCCATTAATCCTCCTCCACAAGAATTTATATACTTAACTTCCCTTAATCATTTTTACTTCCAATTCTTCAAAATTTAACTTAGAAACATTTTTACCTTTACCCCTAACTCATTTACCATAACTGTTAAAAGTAAATTTTCTCGTGAAATGACTGAAATGCCCCTGTGAACAGTACACTTTGGCCGCCGGCCAAATGGCCTCCGACCGGCAATCTCCGGCCATCTTCTTACTCCTCTCAACCTCCCCTTCCACTTTCTTTTACAACTCAACAACCAAAAACAACTCTAACAACCACAAATCATGAAGAACAGTGAAAATCCCAAATCTAGGAAATTCTTGATCAATCCTCTCACCTAGTTCGAAATCGTCCACTTCTCTGACTTTGGGAGGCTCGGAGGTTGACTGTGGACCGGCTGCGAACGGCTGGAGACGGCACGGAGGCCCGACCCGATCGGAAACCCGAGTGTACAGTCGGATTTCGAGAGCTCTCTCTCTCTCCACACGGCGGCGCTGCCCCTTAACAAATGCCAGCTGGGTTGCCGGACCTCCGCCGAGTCGAGGAAGACCGGTCACGCGCCCCACAGCAGCCGGTGGTGGCGGATCTCGGCGTGCACAGTGCCGGAACCCAGGGAGAGAAAGTCGAACACGAAGAAAGAGAGAAAGAAGAAAGAAGAGAGGAGAAAAAAAAAGAAAGTGACCGAAAAGGAAAGTGAGGGATATTAAAAGAAGTTTCCAAATAAGGAAACTTCCTAAAACGCGGGGAACCCCACTAAAAATCCCCGATAATTTTTTAAATTTCCGACAACAATCCCGACAGTTAAATTTTATTATTCAAACTTTAATGTCGACACCGTAAATTTCACGGATAACGGAAGGAAGGTAACTCGCAGTGAAATTATAAGATTCGGGGCGTGACAATTCTCCCCCCCTTATAAAAATTTCGTCCTCGAAATTTACATACCTGTTACTCAAATAGGTGAGGATACTGATGTCGCATCTGAGCTTCGGGCTCCCAAGTAGCTTCCTCCACCTCATGACTCCTCCACAACACTTTAACAAGAGGAATGGTTTTGTTCCGAAGCACTTGCTCTTTTTGATCAATAATTTGCACCGGTTCCTCTACGTAGGTCCAGTCTTTATTCAGACTAACAGGTGGCGCATGCAATACATGAGAAGGATCAGCAATGTACTTCCGAAGCATGGATACATGAAAGACATTATGAATCTTTGACCACTCCTGCGGTAAATCCAATCGGTAGGCAAGTGGACCAATTCTTTCAAGGATCTCATAAGGACCAATGTATCTAGGGCTAAGCTTGCCCTTCTTCCCAAAACGCACCACTCCCTTCCAAGGAGATAATTTCAAGAACACCCAATCACCAACTTGAAATTCCAAGTCCTTCCTGCGGTTATCCGCATAAGTCTTTTGCCTATCTTGAGCCACCTTGAGTCGATCTTTTACCACCTTGATTTTCTCATTGGTCTCAAAGATGATATCCGGACCACAAAATTCTCTCTCCCCAACTTCATTCCAACATAAGGGAGTACGGCATTGCCTTCCATATAATGCCTCAAATGGTGACATGCCAATGCTAGAGTGGTAGCTATTGTTATAAGCAAACTCCATTAACATCAAATTTTTATCCCAACTCCCCCGAAACTGTAGAACACATGACCTCAACATATCTTCCAAGGTCTGAATGGTCCTCTCTGACTGCCCATCGGTCTGAGGATGAAAAGCAGTACTAAAATGAAGTTGTGTGCCCAATGCTGCCTGCAAAGCTCCCCAAAATTGGGAAACAAACCGTGGATCTCTATCTGACACAATGGATTCTGGAACCCCATGTAGTCTCACTATCTCATTCACATAAATCAAGGACAACCGATCAAGGGAAAACTTTTTATTAACCGGGAGAAAGTGAGCAGATTTCGTCAAACGATCCACAATCACCCAAACTCCATCATACCCATTACGAGTACGAGGCAGGCCGAAGACAAAATCCATGGTGATATGATCCCATTTCCATACCGGAATAGGCAATGGCTCCATCAAACCCGAGGGTTTTTGCCTCTCAGCTTTCACTTGTTGACAAACCAAACACCTGCTAACAAATGCTGCTATTTCCCTCTTCATATTCGGCCACCAATAATAATTCTTCAAAGTTCTATACATCTTTGTACTACCTGGATGGGCGGCATAAATGGAACTATGAGCTTCCTCCATGATCTCCCGTTTAAGCTCTTCATTCCTCTTCGGTACACACAACCTACCCTTAAATAAAAGGGTTCCATCTTTCCTAACCGCAAAGTCCTCCGCTGAGCCCTCCTGAGCCCTCTCTATCAACTGTACAATGGAGGGGTCATTACATTGCGCCTCCCGAACTCTATCAATTAATACTGGCCTCACACGAAAACTGGCCACCAAAACACCCATTTCATCCACTGTTAAGTCAACACCGGTAGCTCGAAGCTCATAAAGAAGTGGAACCCGAATCATTTTTATATACGCCAAGGATAAAGAGGGATTGCGACTAAGAGCATCAGCTACCACATTAGCTCTTCCTGGATGGTACTCAATCGAGCAATCATAATCTTTAATTAATTCCATCCATCTCCTTTGACGCATATTTAAATCCCTTTGAGTGAACACATATTGCAAACTCTTGTGATCAGTGAAAATTTGGCACTTGGCTCCATAAAGGTAATGTCTCCAAATTTTAAGAGCAAACACTACAGCAGCAAGCTCCAAATCATGGGTGGGATAATTTACCTCATGTGTTTTCAATTGTCTAGAAGCATAAGCGATCACTCTCCCATGCTGCATCAACACACCACCCAATCCGTGTTTAGAGGCATCACAATAGACTTCATATTCCCCACTATCATCTGGTAGTGCCAAAACTGGTGCACTAGTCAGACGCTCTTTAAGTTCCTGAAAACTTTGCTCGCACTTGTCAGACCATTCAAACTTAATCTCCTTCCGGGTCAATCTTGTAAGTGGAGCAGCAATCTTGGAGAAATCTTGAACGAAGCGACGATAATAACCTGCTAATCCCAAGAAACTCCGAATCTCTGTCACATTGGTGGGTCTACCCCAATTAGCCACTGCAGCTACTTTTTGAGGGTCCACACTAACACCTTCTTCTGACACAATGTGACCCAAGAATCCCACTCTATCCAGCCAAAACTCACATTTGCTAAGTTTTGCATACAGCTGAGCTTCTCTGAGAACTCGCAGAACCGTCCTTAAATGCCTGGCATGCTCCTTCAAGCTTTTGGAGTAAACCAAAATATCATCAATAAACACGATCACAAAACGATCAAGAAATGGACTAAACACCCTATTCATCAAATCCATGAAGGCGGCGGGTGCATTAGTAAGTCCAAATGGCATCACTACGAACTCATAGTGTCCATACCGTGACCGGAATGCAGTCTTGGAAATATCACTTTCCCGAATCCGCAACTGATGATAACCCGATCTCAAATCAATCTTCGAGAAAACAGAGGCTCCCCTCAACTGGTCGAATAAATCATCAATTCGTGGCAGAGGGTATTTATTCTTCACCGTCACTTGATTCAGCTTCCGGTAATCCACACAAAGTCTCATAGTGCCATCTTTCTTCTTAACAAAAAGTACAGGAGCACCCCAAGGGGACGTGCTAGGTTGAATAAAGCCCTTATTCACCAACTCCTGCAATTGAGTTTTTAACTCCTTTAATTCCGCAGGTGCCATTCTATAGGGAGCTTGAGAGATAGGAGCGGTTCCAGGAAGCATCTCGATGGTGAAATCGATCTCTCTAGCTGGCGGTAATCCAGGCAATTCGTCTGGAAATACATCTGGAAACTCCTTTACCACAGGAATGTCTTCCAGGTTCACTTCACCCTTCCTGGTATCCACTACATGTGCCAGGTAGGCTTGACAACCCTTGTTCAACAATTTCCTAGCTGTAACAGCGGAAATCACACAGTTTGGAAGAACATTTCTTTCCCCTTGAATGGTGACCTCAGGCTTCCCTGGACTCCTTAACACTACCTCTTTTCGGAAACAATCCACCATCGCTCTATGAGTTTCCAAGAAGTCCATCCCCAAGATCACATCGAACTCCACAATATCAAGAGGTATTAGATCAACCTCAAAACCGCAACTCTCTATCAGCACTTCACAGCTCTTAAATACCCAATCTATCTTCATCACATCCCCGGAAGGCAAGGACACGTGCCACTCCCCAGGAAGTGATAATGACGGCACATTGGCATGTAAGGAAAATCTACTGGACATAAAGGAATGCGACGCTCCAGGGTCTATTAATGTAAAAGCGGGTCGGCCAAAAATTAATAACGTACCAATAATAACATCTGGAGAAGAGCGACCCTCTTGCTGAGTCATGGCATGCAGTCTCGCATGTGTGGCAGGACGGCCTCTACTACCTCTGCTCTGCTGTGAGCCGCCTCTAGTCTGTGTCACAGAGGGGGTACCACTACCAACAGTACCGGAATGCGTCTGCCCCATAGTCTGGGTAGGTGCCAATGCTGCTCCCTGGCTCAAAAGAGGACAATCTCTCCTGAAATGACCTGTCTGCCCACACTGATAGCACTGACTATGCAACCCCTGACTCTGCTGAAAACTCTGGGGCGGTCTCTGACTCTGCTGCGCACTCTGACCTCCAGATGACCCACTCTGAGAGCTAGATCCTCCTCTAAACCCCCTAGAGGACCTCTTGAAGAAACTCTTAAGCTTTCCTCGGAACCCTGACCTGGATCCTGTGCTGCTACCAAAGCCACTCCCAACAGAGGATACTGAACTAGACCTCGTCAATGATCTTCTAGCTGAGCCAGAACCCGCAGCTCCAACATCTGAAAGCCGACGGGCAACCCCAACATCTGAAAGCCGGCCATAAGAAAACTGCTGGGCCTCAACATTAAGTGCAGCCATCACTGCCTCCATGAATGATGCATATGGTACAGCCATCATCTGAGTAGTGTATATACCACCAAGGCCCCTAACAAAATGATAGACCTTATCCTGCTCTGTCTTTACCAACTCAGGAACGTAATAGGCCAGCTCCCTAAAACGCTGCTCAAACGCCGAAACCGACATGTCATCACTCTTCCTCAAATTTTGAAATTCTTCCCTCATGCGGTTCATGTGTGCTCGACTGACATAACGCTCCTTAAAATGGGCGGAAAACTGCTCCCAGGACATCTGCGGAGCTGCATCACCCACTCTGCGGCTTACATCAAGCCACCAATGCCAAGCTTCCCTCTCCAGGAACTGTGTAGCTATCGCCACCTTCCTTTCCTCTGGACAATTTACTATTCGAAACATCTTTTCAGTCTCCTCCAACCAACTGAGTGCTTCCATGGGTTCACTAGCATGGGTAAACACCCTAGCACCATGCTTGCGGGCCTTCTCATAGTTAAGCTCAGAACTCATACCAGAGCGGATACCCTGCACTAACCGCTCTAACAAACCCGCTCCCATAGTAGCTGACTCCTCACTTCCTCTTCCAGGAGGAGGAAGAGGGTTTTCTCCTTCCGGTGGAGGGGAAAGATTCTCCCTACGAGCTCGGCCACGTGCTCGGCGCATAATTAACCTGAAACCAAGATGTTTAGTACCATGTATCACACATAATACCGTAATAGCTACTGCAAATACCTGATGATCACTTCGTATCTTAAGCATAAATGCTGATGGATCCGCCGCGGTCGGTCCATCACTCTATAGATACTAGTTTCACACAAGGCACAAGCAGTAACAATTAGAAAAGGAATCGAATAACCTAGTGCTCTGATACCAATGACAGGACCCATCCCGAGATTTCCCAGTAAATCCCCGAATGACTCCTGCGGGACCCACCTAAAAGGGTAGTTACCGAAATTTCGACATAATGTCCCCTAATAGTGAGTAACCCTTCACCTAAAAATCAAAGTAAACACATGCAGTACACTTCTAATCTCATCCCCCACCTTATAAAAATCCAATCTGCTCACAACAACACAAAACCACCTCCACAAAAACAACCACAATAACATAACACAATCACAAACATCTTTCAACTTAATAAATATCCGAAACTCCTGGAATAATAATGAATAAGTTCCGTACTCTACCCCGAAACATAATAATAATATTCCCAGGTTATCAGAGCTCTAATACAAAGGAGGAAAAGGGCACTTGTAGGTTTTCAGAAACCTACTAGTGAAAACGGTGTGGAGAGGTAACCACTATGCGCCTCCTAATTTGCTGGCCGAACTCTGCAGTCTGGGCATTTTAAGAAAAACAAAGGCCCAGGGGAGAAACATGTAAAACGTTAGAGTGAGTGGACGAAAATAATACATGAAACACCAAAAATTCACCACAATAATTAAAACCAAGGTTTCATGCTCTCCCAAAGATTTATCGATTTAAATAACATTTATGCATGCCCAAATTCTAAATCTCCACAAATGCATGATAATATAAACCAATAAAGATTATGGGAAGAGTACTATTCACAAACACAATAAATTTGGCCTCTCGGATTAGGGTCGGAGCTAAGAGCTCTGGTTGCGCCTTCACGCTATGCTAGCTATATAAAACGATAATGGACAACCCTTAATATATCCACCTGACATCTCAGGCGTGTCTGTCCTCTCAGACCAGGGTCGGAGCTAAGAGCTCTGGGTATATGGTGATGGACAACCCTTAGAATATCCACCTGACATCTCAGGTGTGTCTGTCCTCTCAGACCAGGGTCGGAGCTAAGAGCTCTGGGTATATGGTGATGGACAACCCTTAGAATATCCACCTGACATCTCAGGTGTGTCTGTCCTCTCAGACCAGGGTCGGAGCTAAGAGCTCTGGGTATATGGTGATGGACAACCCTTAGAATCTCCACCTGACATCTCAGGTGTGTCTGTCCTCTCAGACCAGGGTCGGAGCTAAGAGCTCTGGGTAAATGGTGGTGGACAACCCTCATAGTGCACTACGTAATTTGCCTGACCTCTCAGGCTAGGGTCGGAGCTAAGAGCTCTAGTAGCGCCCTCACGCTACTCTAGCTAGCATAATCTTTGGACAACCCATAAAGGAAATTCCTAACAATACTTTTCTCGAATACTCTTCCCAAACAAATAATTAAATCTATTTCACGACATATTAGCATCAATCCAAATATAATATCCGAGCACCCGAGGAACATATCGTACTCGAAACAATCATAAAAACCATGCAATTATATCAACAATTAGGGCATGCATTCATTTAAATAAAATAAACTGTCCACTCACTGTGACGGGACTAGCCCTGGGAGCGATCCTGTGCCTCCCCCGAACGTAAATCCTCACGTCCTGTTAAATGAAATAAACATGTTAATTATTCAAATTCGTAAAGTCGGGTCTCCGGAGACATTAGTATAGACTCCGTATTAAACTAGCTCAATACTTGTATTCTCTTAACAATCCTCGCTCACTCCCGACCAACGATTACATGGAATTCTCTTTCCGAACCAAAACGACATTTTTAACAATAACCGTAACTTAAACGAAACGGCCATTAATCCTCCTCCACAAGAATTTATATACTTAACTTCCCTTAATCATTTTTACTTCCAATTCTTCAAAATTTAACTTAGAAACATTTTTACCTTTACCCCTAACTCATTTACCATAACTGTTAAAAGTAAATTTTCTCGTGAAATGACTGAAATGCCCCTGTGAACAGTACACTTTGGCCGCCGGCCAAATGGCCTCCGACCGGCAATCTCCGGCCATCTTCTTACTCCTCTCAACCTCCCCTTCCACTTTCTTTTACAACTCAACAACCAAAAACAACTCTAACAACCACAAATCATGAAGAACAGTGAAAATCCCAAATCTAGGAAATTCTTGATCAATCCTCTCACCTAGTTCGAAATCGTCCACTTCTCTGACTTTGGGAGGCTCGGAGGTTGACTGTGGACCGGCTGCGAACGGCTGGAGACGGCACGGAGGCCCGACCCGATCGGAAACCCGAGTGTACAGTCGGATTTCGAGAGCTCTCTCTCTCTCCACACGGCGGCGCTGCCCCTTAACAAATGCCAGCTGGGTTGCCGGACCTCCGCCGAGTCGAGGAAGACCGGTCACGCGCCCCACAGCAGCCGGTGGTGGCGGATCTCGGCGTGCACAGTGCCGGAACCCAGGGAGAGAAAGTCGAACACGAAGAAAGAGAGAAAGAAGAAAGAAGAGAGGAGAAAAAAAAAGAAAGTGACCGAAAAGGAAAGTGAGGGATATTAAAAGAAGTTTCCAAATAAGGAAACTTCCTAAAACGCGGGGAACCCCACTAAAAATCCCCGATAATTTTTTAAATTTCCGACAACAATCTCGACAGTTAAATTTTATTATTCAAACTTTAATGTCGACACCGTAAATTTCACGGATAACGGAAGGAAGGTAACTCGCAGTGAAATTATAAGATTCGGGGCGTGACAGTATAAACGTGGATGAGAGATCAAAAATATTACATATTAATTAGTGGGCTCAGTTAGACGCTACGTTGCACGAAAACAGAAGCGGAAACGTGGAAGCAAAGCGTTCGGAACCGCGGAAGCGGTTTTTTTTTTCAAAAATTGTTGGAAGCGAAACGTTTTAGAAGCGTCGAAATAAAATAATTATATACTTTATATATTAATAAAACAAATATCACCTTAAATCTAACATATTTCTAACTTTATTTTATTCCTATAATAGACAATTATAAATAAGATAATGTAAGTTGTAGATAATATGAGAAATATTTGTGACACCTTATACTTTTACTCGAAAAACAATTACGTCCATCGGTTTTTAATTTTAACCAGTATAACTTTATACTATCCAATATCAACTATTATACCGTTACCATTGACTGTCAAAAAATTCTGTTAAATTACTAAATTGACTAAAATACCCTCATCTCTCTCATCTTTCATTTTTCTCCACTATCAACCAAAACAAAACAAAAAAAATTAACATATCCCCTGCAAATGCAAAACCATGGCGACCCTGATCCTCTTCTTCACATAGCAATCCTCTAGATTTTCTCGATCTCCCTTAGGCTATGTCCCTTGACTCTTCATCTCTGATCCCGTCCCACCGATCCTCATCGAAATGCCAACCCACCTCAAAACGACGGTGCCGTAACCAGATCTGCCCTGACCCCACGCCATTGCATTTTGTGTCCACCCTAACCCCCGACTCAAGCGTAAAGATGCAGACCCGGTTCACGACCTTGCAAAGATGTAGACCCGGTTCACGACCTTATCCTGAATCCTAGAGTCCACGACCCAATCCTTATCGTCCTCGTCGCAAACCTCAACCATCGTCTCCACCCAATTCCTGCGAACTTTGGGCCCGCCTCGCCGCTGAGTCTCCTACCCTCATCGAATTGGTCTAAGGCGAAGGGTCGTGCTAGCTGTGTTTGATGAGATGTCGGATATCCGAATTAACCCGGATCTCCGGTTCGCTTTCTTCTTCTTATATCTTCTTTTTGTCTCTCTTCTCCGGTTCGTTTGTCTCTCCTTTCTCATGGGGTTGTCGTTTGTCAAGGAGTAAACTGGATATCTTAAGGATTATATAACAGATTGAGAAAAGACCGATGTGCTCAGGCCTGCTGTGGCGCCGTTGATGGTCGCACTTTCGGCTTGAGACTGTGCGCTTCTATTTCGGAATCGGTCGCTTCTAAAACCTCTTTTCTCAGAATTACATTTCCGAGCGCTTCCGAACGCTTCCGTTTCGCTTTGGCTTCGGAAGCATGAAGTGTGGCCATGTGAGCGCTTCCATGCTACCTAGGTTAGACGTTGGTGCGAATGATATGTGATTTAGGAGAAAAATAAATATTCTATGGGCATGAGTAAAATGCTTACGTGGTGTGTACGTTTGGATGACGCAACCAAGAGAGGGATGAGGTGGCAGTTCTTGTCTTCCTCCGGTCTACTTTTGGCCGATGAAGCGGCGTCGTCGCCCAGGCTCCCCCGGAGGCTCCTCGAGTCCCCCAAGACTCCCAACACTGTCGAACAAATCCAATCCAAGCTTCGCCTCGCCGATCTTCGCCGCCAGGTACCTTTTTGATTTCTTCTGTAAGTGTTAGAGTATGAATTTGTTTGAGTTCAGGAACACTATGACAAGTTGGCAAACAAGTCTCGGGCCAAGCCCAGAAGCCCCTCTCGAGACTTGATGCCAGGCGAAGAGGTTATATTTGGTCTATGTTTTTCTCTTCTTTTTTGTATTTCAATTTTCCATTTTTTCTGCGGTATTGTAAAATCTAAAAATTCGTGCGATAGTTTTGTCTGGCTACCTTGGTTATTCTCCATCCTATTGACCTTCATGCCCAAAACAACTACATCCATGGACCCCTTACTGTTATGAGAACTAATTAGAGAAAAACAATCATGGTGGCGGATTGTGTTGCTGTGTCTCGCAATTTTCTTGTTCAATTTTGGTGGCAGATTATTTTTATACAATAACATCTGCTGTATCATTCTTTCTTGCACTCACATATTGGTTCATTTTCTGATTTCATTTGTTCCCAGTTAGGTAATTGACATTTGTAAGCATGGTCCTTTTGGCTTCAGTTTGGCACCCATTTGTAATAATGGACTCTTCAGTCCCCAGGGCTAGATTAGTTTTCCATATTCTGTTGCTCACTGCTGAACCAACAGGTTGCTTATTTTTGAAAATGCTCAAATGCGCTTAGCTAAGTTGGATGAATTGCGGCAAGCAGCTAAAACTGAGGTAGAATTGCGTTTTGAGAAGGAACGACCAAGGCTTGGCTCCAAAGTTGAATTACGTTTCAGCAGGCAGAGGCAATAGACTAAGAAGGGCCAGCCTGAAGGAGAGGTCATCTCAGTCATTGTTGCGAAAGATGGCTTGGGAGAATAAGTACAAGGAGCGTGTGTGTGTTGCTATTAACCAAAAGCGCGCAGCTGCTGAGAAAAAGCAACTGGGACATTTGGAAGAAGAGAAGAAGAGGGCATGTGCCAGAATGTTGCAAGTGCAAAGAGTAGCTAAGACTGTCTCTCACCAACGCGGGATTGAAAGGAGGGCGAAGAGAGATCAGTTAGAAGACCGGTTGCAGAGGGTATGCATACAATGTCTTTTAAAAAAAATGATTAATTACAAAACACCACCTGAACTATGATGACATTTTCATACCTAACTATTAAACACTTGCATTTTCATACCCGAAGTTCATTCCGTTAGCATTTTGATACCTTGACCACTAACACCGTTAAATTTCAAGAGCATTTTCGTCATTTCGTCACATGTATCATTTTTACATTTACTTTTAACAAAATAATTTATTTTTTGAGGTTATCAAATACAACTAGAATAATTTACTTTAGCAAAAATATTCAAAAAAAAACTGTAAAATTAAATAATTTTTTTGCAACAATATAGTGATAAAAGTTAGTAGATCTCATGTGTGTGTGTGTATATTTAGACTTACATGCTAAGAAAAATAAATTAAAACATTACAACTAAATTTATTATAATTAGATAAATTACAAGCCAATAAGACTAACCAATCATAATCAAGTACTAAAATATCAACGATCATGAAAATATAAGTGGTTTAAAAAAATCTCGATAAATATATTGAGAAAAATCGAATATGTATGGAAATTTTATCAATTTTTGTTAAAAGTACATATAAAAGTGATATATTTGATGAAATGGAAAAAATACCCTTGACATTTAACAGTGTTAGTGCTCTCAAGGTATCAAAATGCTAACGGAATGAAACTTGGGGTATGTAAGCAAGTTTTTGATAGTTAGGTATGAAAATGAAAAGAACATCATAGTTCGGTAGTTTTTTGTAATTAATCCAAAAAAATATTGTGTAAGCCTTTTGTGGCTCTACTGGTCCCTAATTATCTTTTATAATATTTAGGCAAAGAGACAAAGAGCAGAATATCTCAAGCAAAGAGGAAAGATACAGAACTCATTTCAAGTCAGTTGGAATAGGATGCACAAACAGGCTGATCTCCTGTCTAGAAAGTTAGCAAGGTGCATGCCCTTTGCAATTTTTGCTTATTAGATATGTCTCTGTAGGCTTTATTATCTGTGGTTACACATCATTTTCTGGTTAGCTTGTCATTGCATTGTAGATATTTCATGACCATAGGTATACCGTTGGTTTGAAAATTAGATTAAATGTTACATTTTTATACACAGTATAAGAGTGAACTCTGCAGCTCAACTTGTCGATTATTATAGGTGTTGGAGACGGTTCCACCGGCTAAATAGAACTACGTTTGTTTTGGCAAGGGCTTACAATACCTTGAAACTTGAGGAAAAAGAGCATCAAGGCAATGCCATTCGAGAAGCTTGCAAGTTTGATTGAATCAACTGATACCATTCAGACTGTGAAGGCTCTACTTGATCGACTTGAGAACTAGTTGAAAGTCTCCAAGACTGTTGCCTCTATAAACTCTCCATCCAGTATCGACAACAAAAAGAGGACCACACCAAGGACATATTTGAGAAACAGGGAGGGAAAGAAAGCCTCTCCTGTCAGGGACACAACTAGAACTACAGCCAAATTAACAAGGTATCAAGTGAGAGTGGTTCTTTGTGCTTACATGATTTTGAGTCATCCAGATGCTGTTTTTAGTGGTCAAGGAGAGCGTGAGACTACTCTGGCCAAATCAGCAGGAGAATTTGTAAGGGAGTTTGAGTTATTGGTCAAGACTATATTACAAGGGCCTGTCAACAGTTCTGAGGAAGAGTCTGATTCCACATCACCTAAAGATATAACCTTCAGATCTCAGCTAGGAGCTTTTGATAAAGCATGGTGCTCCTACTTTTTTGTGGCATGGAAGGTGAAGGGTGCCCAGTTGTTGGAGGGAGATTTAGTGAGAGCTGCTTGCCAGATGGAGCTGTCTATGTTTCAAACTTGCAAGATGGCTTCAGAAGGAGATACTGCCAATCTCACTCATGATATGAAGGCTATCCAGAAACAGGTACTGCTGTTGTCCTTTGTGTATCCTCTTTTATTATTTTTCATTTCCGTTTGTCTTTTGAGAAAATTGTATGGCACATGTTCACATAATGTATGTGTGAGACATTCTTTGGTTTAGCATAAAAAAGAAAACATGCTGGTACGCTTGATTGATTTATGTTTAGGTTTGCGGTATGATCCTATTGTTTTTTTCAACTGCTTTTTGTTGAACTTTGTAGGTATCTGAGGTTGGCTCTTATGCATGCGGTGTTTATTTAACTCAATTACGTTTGACAACTCCTCCTTCCTGATTCTATTGAGCTTTTTAGCTTATATTTTGAAAATTTTGCTTGATGCAGGTCGCCGAAGACCAAAAGCTATTGAGAGAAAAGGTGCAACATCTAAGGTTTGCAGACGGCACAAATTGTTTCTCCATGCCCTCCAAGTTCATCAGCTGATCCTTCTGTTGGTAACCTAGATAAGAGGAATAATCCAAGTCGTGTAGCTCGCTCCCTATTTCTGGAAGATGAATCTATTCTTCGGAAAGTATTAGAGTCCTCTGAGAATGGATTGATTGTGAGCAAGTCCTCTAGGACCAGTTTGGGTGGCAGCCTGGATGTTCATCCCAAAAGCTGGTCAGTGAGAATGAAATGATTGTCAATGAGTTTCTCCATGAGCAAAACCAGGCTTTTTCTAATATTTTCAATGCTGCTGATGAAGATCAAAGTAATGTCCAGGTCAAAATAACATCTTTACCTCTTGAGCAACATTTTGATGTGTTACACAGTAATTGATACTGTTAGAAATCTTAACACTTGTCTGTTTGGTTTTCTTGTTATTTTCAGTCAAAAATAAGAAACACAATGGAGAAGGCTTTCTGGGATGGCATAATGGAATCTTTAAACCAAGAAGAACCCAACTTTGACCGGGTCATTCAACTCTTGGAGGAGGTGAGGGATGAAATTTGCACCATGGCTCCACAGAGCTGGAAACAAGAGATTGTTGAAGAAATTGATGTGGACATTCTTCTCAGTTAGCAATTGATGTGGAACTTTTTTGTCCAAAGTAGTTATTCAAACATATGTAGAGTATTGATCATTTTGTTGTTGTTGCCCCATAGGTGCTAAAATCTGGTAATATGGACGTTGATTACCTAGGAAAGATCCTAGAGTTTTCAATGGTAACTTTGCGAAGGCTGTCGGCTCCAGCAAATGATGATGAGATGACTACCTCTCTCCAACGTCTAAGGAATGAATTAGATGAGATATGTAATGCTAGGGACCAGTCCAATGGCTCAAGTGCTGTTGCTATGATCAAGGGTCTGCGCTTTGTTCTAGAGCAGATTCAGGTATGCTCTCTGGAAAAACCCTTGCTGTATGTTTGTCTGTAATTTTGCAAGGTGGAATTACAAATAATCTGAATATTTAGTAATGGTGAATATCTGTGGCAGATGCTTAAACGAGAGATTAGCAAAGCACGTATAAGAATAATGGAGCCTTTGTTGAAGGGGCCTGCTGGTTTGCAGTACCTTAGAAATGCCTTTACCAATCGCTATGGACCTGCCTCAGATGCCAATACTGCTCTACCACTGACTCTGCAGTGGCTTTCATCTGTGTGGAATTGCAAAGATCAGGAGTGGCAAGAACGTAGGATGGCTTCATCAACTTTGATGAGCAGTGATAATTCGTCTCATGAGTTTCTTCCTACCACCACCCTTAGAAGTGGTGGAAGCTTTCTGTTGAAACCAAACTCTTCACCTACTTCCAAAGGTAGCCACAGTTTGAGAACTTCATACAGTTATGAATAGTTGTTTGAAATTTGTTGTTTGAATCAGGTAATGTTCAACCAGAATACAAGGGAGAAGGAGTTGATTTATTGGTGAGGCTTGGCTTGTTGAAGTTAGTGAGTGGCGTTTCTGGTCTGACTGAAGAAACCTTGCCTGAAACTTTTATGCTCAATCTTTCTAGACTGAGGGGTGTGCAGGCTCAAATTCAGAAATTATTGTTTCCTCCATAAGGTGAGTGAACTTAGCTCAATGTTGTTGGATAACTGTGCCTTTCTTGCTGTGTTCTGACATGGAATTATCTAAAATATGCAGCATTCTTATTTGCCAGCAAACAATCCTAAGTGAGTGGGTGATAACAAGGCCCACAGACCTGGAGGCAATACTGTCGAGATGCATTGAGCAGCTTTTGGGGATTTTGCAGTGTTGAAGATGCAGGTATGGAAGAAATCGTTGAATCGATTAGTAATTTCTCCATCAATGGAAATGAAGTCGTGGACTCGGAGAAAATTCAGTCAAGAAAGATGGTTATAGCCCGGATGTTAGCGAAGAGCTTGCAAGCTGGGGATCCCGTGTTTGAGAGGGTTTCGCGTGCTGTTTATATGGCTGCAAGAGGAGTAGTTCTTGGGGGCAGTGGAGCGATTGGAAGGAAATTGGCTGAAACTACTCTCCGGCAAGTTGGAGCTGTGGTGCTGACTGACAGTGTGGTGGAAGCCGCTGAAGTTTTAGTTGTGGCTGCTACCATATCAGTTGATGTTCACGGATGACTGATAACATATGATTGGCGTTCAACAGCGCTGCTATGGGTACAGAATAAGTAAATGCACAGATTTGTATATGGTAGTGTGCGTGTGTGTTTAAAAGCTGTGAATAAAATAATTTTATTCTCAACATGTCTGTAGATGTAAAACATTGGATGTTTATCCTTTCGTGTAAATATGTTTCAGAATGTACAAGTATCATGCAAAGAGTCCAACCTTTTGAGAATTTACTCAATTGAGCATGGTAGGTTTTAGGACCACTATAGTTGGTTGGAATTGCTCTGCTGTGACTATGACCCCCCGAGTGAACCACCACAACCAGATAGCAACAGCAGCCAGAATCATAGTCTCAGCCAAATGACAACCAAGCGAACTTGGTTTTGACTGAAAACTGACTAAAGTTTTTTGTTTTGGTACACTGAATTTTGGTATTCGAAATCAAAATAACTTAAACTAAGAAATACTATAAAAATTTATTTGGTTTTTGGTAAATACCGAATTTAGATGCTGGCTATTTAAACATTTATATTTGTAAATAAGGTTGACCATTTGATCAGGGCACAAATGAAAATGAAAATATGTGATGACATCTTATATTCTTTGTACGGTTTGTTCACAAAGATATGCAAGTGCATATAACCTACTGAACAAATTATACTACATTAGAGACACATTATGGTTTAAATGAGCAAAATTCACAAAATGAAAATTCGACCGTCGTGATCAGTATAATTAAATACCACTATAGAACATAATAAGTCACATATTCTCGATATTGTTTAGATCTTGATCCAAGCTGTCAACCTTAATTCAATGTCACTAATCATAAGAAAACGCTACTACTTACCCTATGTCTAATTTTGTAAGATTTTCAAAAATTTTGTTTCCCTAATATAGTTGGTTCACAAGGATATACATTTGCATATAATTTACTGAACAAGTTATACCACAATATGAGACACATTGAAAGGGTTGTAAGTTGTTGTTTTTTGTTGTTGGTTCTCTTTTGGTTTTGCACAAGTCTCACCAAGGTGGAGATTGTTGATTTTGGCTCAACATTGTTTGAAGTTCTTTCTGCTCCCCAAGATGTAGGCTTATTGCCGAACTAGGTAAAATTGTTGTTTCTTTTATAAATTATGTTCTTTTTTGATTGAGTACTTTGCATTTGTTGGGGCTGTGCGAATACTGTGAGTCTTTGCTGCTGATGTCTGTGTGTGTTTCTTATGAATTTTATTTATTGAAACCACAATGGTACAAAATTCACCAATTTTTCTATAACTTCACTATACAGACCATGTCCTATTTCATAAGCGGAGCAGATTCTACGCACTGAGGTGCACTTGCACCACTGATGTGTAACTTCCATAATAAAAGTATCTGTTCTTCAACCTTGGGTTGTCACCTCTTAAGTTGGAAACACAGAACTATTTTTGTAGGTTTCATTTTTGTTGGTCATTAGGATATATTTTTGATTGATAATTGATACATATTTTATTACGAAAGTTTTAGTCGTGAAGGTGGTAAAGACTATTAGAACAAATCGGATGACAGCCCTAACCAATAACCAATCAACCTTGTCTCTTGAAATTATGATAAACGGTGAGGATGAGATGATCCGCACCCAGTACGTCCTCCCGCGCGCGTAAAATAATAAATTAGGACAGCGACGCGCTTCAGAAATTCAGGTACACTCATTTATAATTAGCAGCAGCCGCAGCTATTTATTGAATTAATGATATTCGATATATTGAGATCGACACCTAATTTAGTATTCCCTTAATTATTAATAACACCTGTATGTATGTATGTCCCCGCTCTCAATCTCAAACAGACACTTCTGCTTCTTCTCTCAAAGCAAGTCGAGTTTCAGATCCGGAGTAAGCCTACATGGAAGGGCTGAGAGGATACTGGCGACGGAGAGGCTACCGGAAGCTTAGCGGGAACGTGAATAGGAGGAGGATCAGACTGACTCCCAAGCTCAAGCTCAAGTTGAAGCTGCGTAGATTCCCTTCACCTAACAAGCTTCTGCTTTGGCTTCGAGACGCCTATGTCAACCTCATGATGCGTTTCGCTAGCTCGCGCGTCTTTGCCGCCTCCTACGGTGGTTCCGTCGCTGCTGGCTCCTTCGGAACACGGCCGCTTAAGGAGTACGATGACAAGATGATCATCGACTTCTACAGATCCTTGATGCTGTCCCAACCTCAGCCTCAGCTGCCGCCAGCCAGTAAACACACCTAATGTTTCCTTTTTTCCCTTCATATTTTCCGAATATCCAAATGCTGTTTATTTCTTGTCGGAAACAGCCAGCTGACGATAATAAATTATCAATCGTTTCATTATTGTTATAATGTATTATGTCCTGCACAAGGCTACGAGCAAGGGATACTTATATATGACATAGCCTTGATATTTTCATGTTCTAGCTGTGCACATACTTTTCCATTAGTTTGACTTTACGAATGATCCTGGCCATTAGTTAAGACCTCGTTTAGTTTGCAGCATCAGGAAATGACACTTTCATACCCTACGTTTCATGATGCTGAAATAGGTTTAGGCAGACCTCAAATCGCAAATAACTACACCAGCACAAAATTTGGGTACACAGAAACCCCTAATTGTTTGCTTCTGTTTCTACTTGCTTTTTAGATTCAACCGCTCTGAAAACTATGGAGTCATCAACTGTCTAGTATCTCAAACAACAGGTAAGAAAATATGAGGCGACTTTCAATAGCAGAATATCAGACACACATAATGCAGGAAAATACATTTATCCCAAAAATGGAACAAAAAGGGATAATTCAAAATTGGGTTCTAACATTTTAACTGTAACAACTTGAGCTTTAGTTGGTTTATTTATGAGCTAAAAGCGAATTACCATGATGAAAATCTAAAACGTCCAAGAAATTCAAGGCATACCATCAGGCAGGTACCTCAGCTGCTACTTGATATCCATACAAGAACCTTGTTTTTCTTGCCTGCAGACAAAAGGAGAAATTTTCCATCCACAACGTCTTGAGGTTCAATTCTCTTACTTTCACTATCAACTCTTGAGTTGTTCTAAGTAAAGCCCCCTTGCTTCAATAGACGTCGGGCAACGGATTTGCTGTCAAACAAACCAGACGACACTGAAAGATCAACAATGGGACGATCTAGGACCTAATGATAAGGGAAAGAGTAGGAGGGGACATCCTCTGAAATGGCTTGCATGGTATTCCAGTCTAATTTAGTGTCAGCTCCAGGCCACATTGCTTCAGTTGCCTTGAGAGCCTCATCTAGACCATCTTGAGCATGGACAAAACGAGTAACCTCTTCAGCAAGCCTGCGCTGCGCTGTGTTGGGTAGGTATCCAGGTCTCTTCATGTCACTCTCTATCTGTTTGATGTCGTTCATTTCCAGGAAAGTTAGAGTCTTGAGGAATCTGACCACATCAGCATCTGAAACAGAGAAGAAATACTGATAGAATTTGTAGGGAGACAGCATGGATGGGGAAAGCCATATGGCGCCATCTTCAGACTTGCCGAACTTGGTACCATCACTCTTCAAGACAAGACAGAATGTCAAGCCCTATGCCGCATTATCATCCCGTAGAATCTTCCTTATGAGTTCTGTCCCTGCAGTTATATTTCCCCATTGATCGCAGCCTCCAATCTGAACATTGATGCCTTCATTAGTTCATTGCGGAAGAGGTAGAGGAAATCATAGCCCGCAACAACTGGTAGGTAAACTCTGTGTAGCTCATTCCTTGTTCTGACTCCAACCTCTTCTTAACACTTGACAACTGATACGAGGATGGGGTTCCTCAAATTATTACGGTGAAATCTGGGTACCCTAGAAGAGGTGAAGAAACAAAGAATAGGCTAGGGTAATGATGTGAGTAGAGAAAGGCTCTTGAAATGGAAACAACAGCCATCCTCATACTGATAGGCTGGTAATGCACAAAAATCCTGCCAGAAAATAGAGATTTTCATAAACTAAGTAGCATTCAGGAAAAGCCCATAATGAGAATCTGTATTAGAAAACAATCTAGTCTCATTATACATCTGCATTTCAGTTCCTGTTTCTATTAACATGGCAGACCAAACAATTCAGTTTCTAACAAAATTTAAGACAAGAGCTCGAGAATCACATCATTTGAAATTCGTATTGGAGAAGCATCCAAGACCTCTCCAGAATGCAAATTCATAACACTATTGAATCCACAGAAACCAAAAACCTAACCCAGATTCATCTGAATAATAATAATAAAGCTAGTTGGGAAGAGAGAGCCAGAGAAATTACTTGGTGGGTGTGAACTTTCTTGGATTGCCATTCCTAAATCTCGACTGGTTCTTTTGGGGCTGCTGCTTCTCATCAACAAGGTTTAAAAGAAAAGGGACTACTTTTGACCGTCGGATTAAAATCAACGGCCCAAATGAAAAAAGCTTACTAGGGTTTCATTTCCGATTTGGGATCAAGGGCTTTATTTTCGCCTCAATTGTGATGGGGTTTAATAAGCAACATCAGTCTGGATGAGATTGCATTTCAAGATTCGATTTTTAGGGTTTCTTGTTTGTTTCTCGAATTCGATAGATTGAGATCAAACACTGGGGGGCCTAAAAATGAAGAAAAGCTTGTTACTTTTGGACTTGTGAAGAGCAATGAACAGAGGAGAATCACAGATGAGGCAACAAGTTCACTCCTTTTTTGTATTTCAATTTGATTCTTGTGCTTTGTTTTCTTGTCCTGATTTGATTATGGTTTCCCATTTCGGCAGAGCTGCTGGTGGTGGTGGTGATGAGACCACGCCTTTCAAACTCGGTTTATTGGAGCATCTGAGAGCACTTGACAATTTCTCAAACCCAACTCAACTTCTCAGCTCACATTTCCTTTTCTCCTTAGCAACACAAAAACCACCTACCCCCAAGCTGGAATGGCTACTAGGTATCCTACTTGGTCCTCATTAGCAATCTTTATCATGTAGTTGAGTGGCTTGACCCATCTTATTTTTCTGTTTTCCTTTTGTTTACTATCATGAGTGTTAGATACCCCTTCATATTCGTATTACATTTTAGTTGTGCATTTAGTATTTTACTTGATATGCATGGACAGCAATAGTATGTCCTATTGATGGGTTTAACTTTGTATATATTTATTTGCCCCGGGTCCGTTGAGATTTGATATTTAATGAAGACTTCATTTTTTCTTCTTTGAAGCTTAATGGCCTTTCTGATCCAGCATATTCAAAGATTAGAGAGTGCGCAACTTCAAAAGGTACACTTGTTCGACGTCTGGTCTGACATTCAACTTAACTTGCCTCGTAGGTGTTCCCGGTCTTTATCTTTGTTTCCCATCATACATTGGTTCTAAAGTTTCGTTTTTTTATTGCTGAGTTGTTTTTTGGTGCTAAGTTACTCTGATTTTACAGTTGTGAACCTTTATCTGTTTCTAATTTGTCAATAAAATGGGGGACACATAAACTTTTACGATTAGGAAAAATTGCTATTGAATGGGAGAATTTTGGCAGGCTTGGCATGCACTTTCCAATCTTCAGGTATCTTCTAGGAACTACGCAAGACCTGGAAAAACTGTCAAAGTTAGAAATGCTAGCACTGAGTTTGATCATGATGTGGGAAGAACTGCTGTTGTAAGCTCATGTTACATTTATAAAAGTAGCGTCCCTATGCAAATACATCAATACATCTATGAAAGCTATGCCAAGTTAAGTGATGCGGCAACCTGTCTGCGCAGTGGGTTTCGTTCAAGTAACGATAATGTTGCAGATGAAGGAATAAGTCTTTGTGGGCAAAGTCAGTTCACGGCATCACTGGTCAACAATTCTCATTCTCAGGTGGTTCATTTAGCAATAACATTGTTCATACTAGCCAAGCGAAAGAATGTTTGAATAAATTGGTGAATGAGATGGATGATGATGATGATGGCATACTTGAGGAAATCCCAAATAAAGTTCCGATGAAAGACTGCTTACTAAAAAGTTGTTTTTTAGAGCTCTAGTATTCATTACTTCGTATAGTGACTTGCATTGTTGTTTTAAAAAAATCATTGATTCTTCTCAGACCACAAAATAATAATATTAAAGAATAATAATAATAATAATAATAATGACTTGGCGGTATCTAGTTAATCCAGGATACTTTCTCAATATCATTTGGCCTTCTAGTGTGAAAAATTTGTGAATCCTTTCTTATATATTTTCTTGCTTGAGGTCTTATTTTCTGTCTCTGATGCAAGTGTTGATCTCCTTCGACACATCTATCTTATGCATTTACTGGTTTCAGAATATTGATATTGTCCACATAGTGGAACAGTACCAATCAAGTTGAACACCTAAACCATCAATTTCCAAGCTGCCACCCCTTACTCCATCTATACATAAAGATAACACTGAGAGACAAGAAGCGACTTGTATGCCTGCCAGAACTGTGTACCAATTGCGATCATGGATTTATGGTATGCATATGATAGAGTTGCTATTTCTTGCATCCATCTAATTCTGCATTCAATTTGATAATCACAATCCTTGAATCTATTGCAGACAGGAGTTTGCCCAGAAGCTGCAAATCAT
The DNA here is from genome assembly GCA_951800085.1 of Comarum palustre. Taxonomy (NCBI): domain Eukaryota; kingdom Viridiplantae; phylum Streptophyta; class Magnoliopsida; order Rosales; family Rosaceae; genus Comarum; species Comarum palustre. The sequence continues at coordinate 8,267,520 of OX637580.1, forward strand.
TTGCGAGAATTGAAGGACAGGCTAATTACCATATCAAATGAACTGCTTGATGATGTTAATGAGCTCAGTCCAGAGCAAATAGAGAAGCTTCGCCAATGTTCATTGAGGGGGAAGATTATGAGTTTTAAAGAGACCCCTTTTGTCTTGTCAGCTATGTACTATTTCCTTCACATTTTTGTTGTATTAATGTTACAATCCAGTTAGGTCTTCAATTCCCATTCACATCCAGTATTCAACCTTCAAACTCATATCCCATACTTAATTATTACTCTTCTTTTTATTACCCAACTCATCTTTTATTAATATACTCATGCATTTGTAAAGTTGATAAACTTTCTTAACCTTCTGCATTTCCCTCAATTACTGACATGGATACCCAGTCCTATTGTATTTCAATGACCTTAAATAAATGTTACAGTTTGCATAATATTGATAGATACCTTATTTCTGGTCTGCAGAAGTGATTTTCTGTTACGGCAATTGGAGAGTTTAAACGCTCGTCAGTTGCTTTCTAGGATTGTAATTGATGAAGCTCATTGTGTGAGTCAGTGGGGACATGATTTCCGACCAAGCTCTTGGTCTTGTAAACTGTATTGTTTTCCGGCAAAGTTTCAATCGCCCAAATCTATGGCAAGTGTTGAACAAAGATAAATCTGTTCCTAAGGTTTTAACTTTTTAATGTCATTAATAGTCAAAATGATGATTCATTCTGTTTTGTAGGTATTCTGTTACTCGTCTTATTCCCAAGACAAAGAAATGCATAGAAGATATCGACAAGTTCATAAAAGAAAATCACTATGATGAAAGTTTTCCTCCAAAGTTTCAATCGCCCAAATCTGTGGCAAGTGTTGAACAAAGATAAATCTGTTCCTAAGGTTTTAACTTTTTAATGTCATTAATAGTTAAAATGATGATTCATTCTGTTTTGTAGGTATTCCGTTATTCCCAAGACAAAGAAATGCATAGAAGATATCGACAAGTTCATAAAAGAAAATCACTCTGATGAAAGTGGAATACTATAGTCTATCAAGAATGGACTGAAAATGTTGCTGAAAAAAATTACAGGTTTGATTTACTATGCTCAGTTTGTATTTGAGTGGAAGTTAATGTTTTAATTGTATATACTTTTATCTGTTAGCTACATTAGTATTGGAAAAGTCTGGTATTATTGTTTTCATTTTTATTTTTTCCCCATTAATTTCAAATGGTTGCTGTTAAGCAGCCAGAATTGTGGACTTTTTTCCCTGTTGTCTTTACATCTTGGATTTTTTTATTACTCTCTTTCTACATTTTTTGTTTTGTTTGATTTCATCCCGTGTTTAAAGGTGATATGTTTATATCAGAACCAAAAGGGTTTGCATTTGAGCAGTGATGAATGATGGTGTCATATAAAAAAGAAAATGCTCTTGCTGACTACTTCTGTACTGATGTTAGGACATGATGAAAATCCTTATACCTACGCCTTTTAAAAAAAATTCGGTTGTAACATTTTTTATTTGTGAAATCTTTATAACATTGCTTTTCATACATCTGTTCAGGAATGTGGGCATAAATCAGCATTTTACCATGGCAGTATGGATCCTGCTCGCTGTGCCTTCGTCCAGAAGCAGTGCAGTAAAGATGAAATCAACATTATCTGTGCTACAGTGGCATTTGGAATGGGTAAATTTATTTTTCTGATTTCTGTCTTGAGTATTTAGGATCATCATACCAATATTGGAATTGGAAATTGGAATGCAGGTATAAACAAGCCCGATGTGCGCTTTGTAATTCATCATTCCCTTCCAAAGTCTATTGAAGGCTATCATCAGGTATAGATTTAGTAAAATCTAAAAACTGAGATCTGAATTTTCAAATTAAGCTTACTGCTTCTATTAGATTATCTTAAGATTTTTTTCTTCGTATGGAGTTTAGAGTAGTGATTCCTCTTTCCACAATTATGTTTCAGGAATGTTGTCGAGCTGGGAGAGATGGCCAACATGCATCTTGTGTGTTGTATTACAGTATTGACGTTCCCTCATCTTCTGCACAATTCCAGCATCACTCTAATCAATCATAATCTTCCAGATTGGAGCATCATCAGTGCACAAATCATGCTTATCTCCAATCAATCATAATCTTCCAGATTGATTGGAGAATAATCAGTTGCAATCTCAATTAATTCTATACATAATTGTAGCAAGATCAATAGCATATGCTGCATATATATAGCCCCATTGTAAACTGAATTACTTCAAGGAAATTCCATTTCTACATGGTATCAGTATAGGCGATCCTTATCTGTGTCCTGCCTTCTCTCATATTTCTTTTCTGTTTCTCGTTTCTCTACCTCTATTCTGCTCTTCAATGGCTTTCTCCTCCATCAGCCAAAATACCTCCTCCTTCTCCAAACTCACAGAAACAAACTACCTGGTTTGGGTTGTCCCGATCCAATCGTATCTGAAAAGTAACAAACTATGGGGCTATGTCAGTGGCTCAATCCTTGAACCATCTCTCACTCTTGCTGTTCCTGCCAGTGGTGACACACCGGCCTCCACCACCCCAAACCCGGCCCATGACGCCTGGTACATCGAGGATCAGCGGATCGTAAGCATCCTTACCTCCTCCCTCACTGAAACGGTTGCTCGAATTTGTCTTGGCTGCAACACATCCAAACAAATTTGGGATTGTCTTGCAAACTTTTTCAATCAGAAATCAGCTGCTAGTGCCACAAGTCTCAAGCTTCAATTGTATGAACTACAGAAAGGAAATTAGTCTGTAGATGCTTATCTTCAACATGCCAAATCTATTGCTGATGCTCTTGCCTCCATCAACCAGCCTGTTCCCGATCCTTATCTTGTTATTGCAACTCTCCATGGTCTTGGTCCGGATTATTTGATGCTCCGTACTGCCTTGTCTTAGACTGCTCTTCCTAACTTCTCTGAACTCCGAGCCCGGATCCTTGCTTTTGATGCGCAACAGATCTCGACACCTACTGTGCCAACCACCGCCCTCTTTCATAATGTTCATACCAACAATTCCTTCACTACAACAGCCCCCAATCGGTCTAATCGCCGTTTTTCTGGTGGCAATGGCTGTGCTGGTCGTTTTTCTGGCAAAAATCGTCGACCTACCCATGGTCAATCTTCATATCGGCATCAGCAGCCCTATCAGCCATTTATGGGCCATCCTTCACAGGGTCATACTCCATGGGCCCAACCGCAACAGCTGTATCAATTTCCACCTCAACAAGGCATCCTCGGACCTCCCCCAAGACCGCAGTGGTGCCCGACTTGTATGACATCTTTTCATGGGCCACATCAATGTATGCATCGCTATCCAGGGCCCACATCTGCTCGTCCCTTTGCTGGAGCCCATTTTGCTCCACCTGATGATCCTTTTTGGTACCCGGACACCGGAGCCACTCACCACATGACCTCTATGCCTGTTCAGAATCCTCAAAATTATGGAGGCCCTCACAATGTCTTTATGGGTAATGGTGATTCCATGGCTATATCTCACACCGGTACACTCCCATTATCTTTGGGAAATTCCAAGTTCACTCTGAATAATGTTTTTCACGTTCCTTCTATCCGTAAAAATCTTCTATCTGTGGCTAAGTTCAGCAAAGATAATCTCGTTTACTTCCTTTTCGCTCCTAATTTCTATCAAATCTATTGCTTACGTTCCGGTCGTTTGTTATTTCAGGGCCCCTGTAACGATGGCCTCTATCCTCTCCCAATTACTAGCTTGCCCTCCAATGCTCCTCAGGCTTTAATTTCAGTGTCGTCTTTCCTTTGGCATTCTCGCCTTGGTCATCCCTCTTCGTCAATCCTGTCACGTCTTCATTCAGCTCTTGGTTCCAAGTCATCTTACAATTCTTTTTGTAATGCATGTGCACTTAGTAAGTCGCACAAATTACCCTTTCCCTTAAATAAAACAACCGTCTCCTCTCTTTTTGAAATAATACATAGCGACGTTTGGATGTCCCCAATTTCTTCTGTTAGTGGTTTTAAGTATTATGTGATTTTTACAGATGAGTTTTCGCGTTATAGTTGGCTTTATCCCATGCGACGTAAAAATGAGGTCCTCACGCATTTTCAAAACCTTGTGGCACTCATCCGTAATTTTTATCAAGGTTCTGTTAAATGTCTCCAAAGTGACAATGGTACTGAATTTGTCAACAAAGCTTTTCACTTTTTTGCTTTACCATGGGAATCCACCAACGCTTCTCTAGTCCACATACTCCCGAACAGAATGGTCTTGCTGAGCGAAAGCACCGTCATGTTGTTAATACCATTCGTTCTCTCATCCTAACAGCTCATGCTCCTCAAGAGCTTTGGGTTGAGGCTGCTCTTACAGCTGTTTATCTGATTAATATCCTTCCTACATCAACTCTTCAATGGGACACCCCTTATTTCCATCTCCACAATCGTCAACCCTCTTATTCCTCTCTTCGTGTCTTTGGTTGTTCTTGTTTTCCACATTTAGGTCCTTATGTTTCCAACAAGTTGTCAGCTCGTAGTGTTGAGTGTGTCTTCATTGGTTATAGTCCTCATCATAAAGGCTATAAATGCCTAGATCCAACCACTGGTCGTGTCTATGTCTCTCGCCATGTTTTATTTAGCGAAAATACTTTTCCTTTTCAGAAATTACAGGTTTCATCTCCGTCTGGTTTGGCTTTCCAAGAATTCATACAAGTAATCAACTCACCTCCCATCAGTACACAAGCCCAAAGCCCAGGCCCGCAGTCCCATTTCGACCGAATCCCGAGCCCTAATACATCAGAAGCCCACTCTCCTCTATCACCACATAGTCAGACACCAAACACAGTCTTCTCCCTCCCTCCATCGAACTCCTCCACCCCACCAACATTCAAGCCTATATCGAAGCCCTCCCATTCCCAACCGGCAGCCTCCCCTGACCCGCCGTCCATCTCCGCACCACCACCCCTTATCTCCACCTCACCACCTCTCCACCACACTTATCACAGACACAACCATCTGAAACCACCACCACCCCAACCTCCCATCATACATACATATAGCCGCCGTGCACCACCACTCCCCCAATCTCCCATCATACCGCAACCTGCTGCTTCTCCGCCGTCTGAACCCTCTTCTCTGGCGGACTACACAGCGCCGCCGCAGGCTTCATCTACAGCTGCATCATCTTCATCCACTGCTGCTTCATCTCATCCTATGATTACTCGATCGCGTGCAGGCGGCTCCAAAACTACACAAAGGAAAGACGGGACAGTACGGTACCCAACCCCGAAAGCACTTCTTTCTGTTATTGCTGATTCATAACCGACCTGTTATTCTCAGGCTTCAAAAACAGAGGAATGGCGTTGTGCCATGGCTGAGCAAATTAATGCACTCTTGAAAAACAGAACCTGGGCACTTGTACCTCCTTCACCAACCCAAAATCTTGTTGGATGCAAATGGGTATTTCGCATCAAACATAAACCAGATGGCTCTGTTGACCGCTACAAGGCTAGACTCGTCGCCAAAGGGTTTCATCAACGCCCAGGAATTGATTATCATGAGACGTTTAGCCCGGTTATCAAACCAGCAACCATCCGAACAGTCCTTGCTCTGGCTGTGTCCAAAGTCTGGCCTCTCCGGCAACTAGATGTGAAAAATGCATTTCTCCAAGGTGTCTTTCATGAAGAAGTCTATATGCATCAGCCCCTTGGCTTTGTCGATCTTGACCACCCTTCATATGTCTGCAAACTTGCCAAGTCTCTTTACGGTCTCAAGCAGGCACCAAGAGCGTGGTTCCATCGGATCAGTACGTTTCTTCTATCGGCTGGGTTTCATCAAAGTAAGGCAGATAACTCCCTCTTCATATTTCATCATGGACCACACACCATATTTCTGCTCCTCTATGTGGATGACATTGTTGTTACCGCAACAATGAATATATTGTTGAGAGTTTTATTCAAGCCCTCGGACGTGGTTTCGATATCAAAGATTTGGGGCCTCTTCACTATTTTCTTGGATTGCAGGTTTCAAGATCCACTGCCAGTTTACATATTGACCAGATAAAATATGCACATGACATTCTTGAGAAATATGATCTTCTCCTTGCCCAACCTATGACCACACCCATGGCTACCAAACCTCCACTTAATGCATCTGATGGAGTTCTTCTTGAAAATCCGACAGTTTTTCGTGAAATGGTTGGGTCTCTACACTATCTAACCATTACACGTCCGGATATCTCATTTGCAGTAAATTCAGTCGCACAATTCATGAGCCAACCCCGCACCACTCATTTGGTTGCTGCCAAGCGCATTCTTCGATATGTAAAGGGGACCATTGATCATGGACTTGTTTTCCGTCCTCAATATCATCCTATTACTCTCTCTGCCTACTCAGATGTTGATTGGGCTGGTTGCTCAGATACACGACGCTCTACCTCTGGTTATCTGGTCTATCTTGGTTCGAATTTGATCTCGTGGTGCTCCAAGAAACAACTAACGGTAGCTCGCTCCAGTGTTGAGGCTGAGTATCGTTCTTTAGCTCATGCCTCTGCTGAAACAACATGGTTAGGCTATCTTCTACATGAGCTTGGTGCCCCACTTGCTATGCCCATATTACTACATTGTGACAATTTAAGTGCAACTTACTTGGCTTCAAACCCGGTGTTTCATGCCCGGACCAAGCACATAGAACTTGACTACCACTTCGTTAGAGAAAAGGTTGCTCTTGGCAGTCATCGTGTCTGTTACATCCCTTCTGTTGACCAACCTGCGGCTGTCCTCACAAAGCCTCTCCACAAACTCCGTCATACTGCTTTGTGTATCAAACTTGTCCGCCCACAACCTTCCAGTTTGTGGGGGGGTATTGACGTTCCCTCATCTTCTACACAATTCCAGCATCACTCTAATCAATCATAATCTTCCAGATTGATTGGAGCATCATCAGTGCACAAATCATGCTTATCTCCAATCAATCATAATCTTCTAGATTGATTGGAGAATAATCAGTTGCAATCTCAATTAATTCTATACATAATTGTAGCAAGATCAATAGCATATGCTGCATATATATAGCCCCATTGTAAACTGAATTACTTCAAGGAAATTCCATTTCTATAGTAAGTTTGCATTAGTTGACTACAATACCGTTAGGTGCTTGATGAATCTTTAGAGAATAAGAGAAAAATCAGGATGTTTGGTTATGCTTGAAAAGTAGACATTTCATTCTTTACCGGCATGTCTCTGCTTACCCATCTGTACAATTATTTTGCAGATACGAGTCAAACATATGATTAGCCAAGGAGTTATAGAGCAAAGCTCATTGACACCCGGACAAAATTGTATGAATACTGCTAATTTTGGGAGAATACTGGAAATGTTGTAGGATATATAACATGTACGTGTGTGCACTTGGTCTTATGCCGTGTATATGGGTTTAGCCCAATGGACCTTATGCGTGTGCCCTATTTGTAATAGGTTTACATTATAGACTTAACTCAATCCATGTAGGATTGATCCATTGTAGTTAGAGTGAGTCTCTATATAAAGAGCTCCTCCCTATTCATAATAAGATAAGATTGATTTCATTTATTCTCTACTCATATTCTACAAGACGTTATCAGTACGTTTTGCTCTAGAAAACCCTAGCTACATATCGGCCGCCCACCACAGAAAAAAAAAACCCCAAAACCCAAAAGTTTTTTTTTTGACAGCTCCTGCCTGCGCACTGCCGCCAGCACCGACGTGCATCCCCTGTGCACCGACGCGCATCCACCTGACACCAGCGCACACTGCTGCGCACAGACGTGCACTACCGCGTACACCGAGCTGCCGTTGTCTTTTGCTGCGCACAGTCGCTGCCCCAAGCATCAAAACATAATTTCAAGCTTCTTTAGAGAATTTATCGAAAAAGGTTGTATTTTGAAACTCTAAACTCGTTTAAAGTTCACTAAACTCGGGGGGGGGTCTCTCTTCTATGTTTGGGACGTTTGTCTTTGTAGGTACAATTTGTTGAATAAAACCCTAGAGGAGTGATTGCATATGTCTGCCATGCTACCGCTGTGCACTGCCGAGCACCGCTGCCGGGGTCTGCCCTAGTGCGCAGGTGCACACTGTTGCCGGAGCGCATGCGCACCTTCAATGCACTGACGTGCGCTGCTGTCGGGGATTGGCATTGTCCACGTGCACTGCTGTCAGGCACCATACGTGCACCGATTAGGCTGATGTTGAGCGCTGCTGCGGGGGATTGGCCATGTGCACGCGCACGCTGCCGCCAAGCACCACACGTGCACCTACTGTGCACCTGCCAAGCACTGCTGCCGAGGCTGGGCCTAGGCACGTGCATGCGGCTGCCAACATGTACATATGCACTGTATATCCTCTCTAGGTCAGCATGGTGTGGTATCCATGGCTGTTTTAATTTAAGAATTAAGCATCAAATTAAATCCAATTGGTCTCGAACTAACTACTTGAATTCTTGTATGCAGAGTCAATGGACACACTTGCAGTTTGATCCCTTGGACGCCCAAGGCCGTGAGTATCACCTCTAGGTCCTTGATAGAAGCATAATATGTCATGTTTTTAATATGTTTTCCTACCCTATTTAGCTAAGTTATTTCCTTAGTAATATCATTTCTGATATGTTTTTATTGTAGAGGCATAAATGGGTGCAAAAGGAAAAAAGAATGCTAAAACGAAAAAATAAGAGGAATCCTAATTGTTTGGGAAAACCTAACTCAACTAGGAATCCTAATTCAATTAGGAATCAATGGAGCAAGGTGTCACAGCTGATGAGTCACAAGAAAAATCCAAGATGAGTGATGAGTCACAAGCAAAGTCCAAGATGAACAAAAATCTGGACCATTGGATCAAATTTTGAATCAAGGGCTAAGAGAAATTCATCAACACTATATAAAGCTCATTTGCTTCATAATTCTCCATCATTCATTTCACTCAAAACCTTAGAGAAATATCATAGCATCTGTGCCAACCTCTTTCCTTCCTTTGCGAAGCCTTGACGGACGTTTCTCAAGCGCGGCGGCCTTAGATAGTCGGAGCCTTGAAGCCATAGCACATTTTCTTCATCATCAAGCTTCTTGAAGATCATCAAAATGTAAATTATGCCTCTATCTTTGTTTAGTTTTCTTTACAATTTTCAGAACATAGATTCAACTTTCATTATGGGAATTAGATGTTTGTTACGATTGTTTTGTTATTAGTAAATTTCTTATCTTTGTAAAGCATGTTGAAGTTATGTTTATGATGCTTTAATAAATCTGTTCTTGTCAATACATAAGTTAGAAATAATGTGTTTTTGTTTTAGTAGCTATAAAGTTAGAATGCATTCTAACTATCGTCAGATTTCATGTTAAGCCGCTTAGGTAAGTATGAATCGCAAGTGATGAAAGCTATGTCATAGTGGCTGAAAACGCAGACTATTTAATTTAATGTTGTGACGTTCATAACATGATTTTATTCAATCTCATTCTATAGATCTTAATGATTCATATAGACGTTCTCATGAAATTCTTAGTTTTAGACTGTACAACTTGCAATAAGACGTGATAATTGTTTGAGTCTCAGGAGTTTCATTGAGAAGGATGTGACGAAGATAGCAAAGCAATTGGTTTGACCCATTATATTCTTTTGTTGCTTAAATTGATGATTGTTTTGTAAGTGCTGTCACATTTGCCATATCTTGTGTTCAGGTCGAACTGGTGAAATCAGCTCATATATTAGAAGTCTACAGGGGCTCCTTCAACCAATTTGTATGCTCTGACTTTTAAGGCATATACTCTTTGTTATTTATCTTCAATAATGTTGTATTGAAATGTTAGGTCAAGAAACACGGGCATCATACTTTGAATCTGCATGGAGCAGGAAAACATCTACCCAAGGAGAAGCTTCCCGTGTGTTACGCGATCTTGTTACCAAGGACCTGCTTGTGGAAGAAGAAGTCAAGAAAAGCGATGTATCATCAATTCTACAGGTACGTGTGGTTTCCATTCACTCGTGCTCGGATTTAAAAAAAAGGGTCTTGTGGTTCAAAAGAGCAAGAATTGCAAGTTGCTTATCATGTTGGGGTTCTTGCAGCAATTTCAGCATTGAATCTGATCAAATGAATAAAATAAGGAAAACGAAGGACACTTTAACAGAAGTTCAAGTGGTTGATCTACCGCCAAGAGGCGTGTTCTGACATTTTCTAACGTGTTAGATTTTTAGCAAGAAGTATGTATTACTGAAATGAGTATCTCCGAAACTGATGTAGCTGGAATGGAGTTTACTTTTTGATGGAATATAAAGATTGGAAAATCGTTTGATCGTGGTAAATTATTTCAGGACATTTAAGTTCGTTGGGCTTCTAGAAAACTGTTTTAATTATTTTTGAAGCTTTATTTTTATTATTTTGTTTTATTTTAATTAATTTGTTTTTGACTTTATTTTATTTTAATCCATGGGCTTTTAGGTTTCATTGTTAGTTGCCCTAAGGTTTGTTTGCTTCTGTATAAGGAGGCTCTATCAGTTGTATTTGATAACCTTGATTTTATAAAAAAAAACCTTTGAGTTTATCTCAAGTCCTGGTGGATTCCAGAACCTCTTGTGGATTCGAGATCAAAAACAGATTGGTGGATTCCAATCTCATATCCCTTTATTTTCCGCTGCATCAATTGTAATCAGACCTCGGTGGATTCCTGGTGAGTGATCTATCGATTTGATTCAGAAGCAAAAAAAAGAGAAAAAAAGCTAGCATGGAACGTTGGATATTTACCTTACCAAATTACGACGACTTCAGAACAACGTGTTTCATCAAAAACAAGGTATGGTTAACAATAATTGATAGTGATCTACATGAGAATTTTGTTGTCAGCAAGGTTGTTCATTCCCATCATCATCATCCATCTAATTGATAGTTGAGCAATCCATTTTGAATTGATGATCGTGCACTTGTGACAGAGGTTTGTAAAGTTCTCATCTCTATAGGAGAATTTTATAACGATGAGGTTACTTGTCATATAATTGATATGAATGATAGTGATGTGTTTTTTGAAAAACCATGGCATGAAAGTGTCAAAGGTAGTTATTGTTAGGATGAAACATATTTATTCATGAAGGAGTTGAACAAGTTTACAATCAAGCCTGCAAGCCTAAAATGTGTGAAAAGAATGTTGAAGAAATCACTTTGCAGATTAATTAAAGAAGAATTTGCTCATGTTGACTCGGTTGTCAGTATTGAAGAAACCTCGCCTCATATGACTTTTTTAGAACCAGAACCAATGACCATTCAAGAAGACAATTTTAGGAATCATGAAGACTTCTCTCAAGTTGCATTTGACAAACTCATCTATGGTGTTGGATTCATGATTGTGCCTTCAGAGTTTGCAGAATCCCCGATTTCTAAACCACAAGTTCAATTATTGGATTTATTATTAAGTTTGTTTTCTACAAATTATTCTTCTTTATTCAAGATGAACTTGAGGTCGAGTTCTTTTGAAGTGGATGAGACTGATGTAGAATGAAGGGGGGTCGCTTTCCGACGGAAAATAAAGATTGGAGAACCGTTTGATCGTGGCAAATTATTTCCGGACATCCAAGTTCGTTGGGCTTCTAGAAGACTGTTTTAATTATTTTTGGAGCTTTATTTTTATTATTTTAATAAATTTGTTTTGGACTTTATTTTATTTTAATCGATGGACTTTTAGGTTTTATTGTTAGTTGTCATAGGATTTGTTTGCTTCTATATAAGGAGTCTCTATCAGTTGTATTTGATAACCTTGATTTTATTAAAAAAAACCCTTTGAGTTTATCTCAATTCATGGTCGATTCCAGAACCTCTCGTGGATTCGATATCAAAAACATATTGGTGGATTCTGACGAATCATAATATGACCTGCAATTAAAAATCCTATCATTGTAGTTTTAGTAAGTAGGGATCGTTCTAACCGGGGACACTAGGGAATGATTTATATTCTGCAAAACAAATCGTTAGTACTTTCAAAGGAATACAAGTATAAACATATATACAAAATATTATGGGGGATTTATATGGTGTAGTTCGAAACATATACAGAAAATAAAGACACATATTTACAAAACATGGTCAATCAATACTCAAGCATAAAACAACATAGCACCGTGAAGAAAGACATGTCACAAATTTCGCAAGTTTAAGAGGTCGTATTTACGTTTTCACAACTTGTAATTAATTCCAACTATTTAGACTTCTCATGTAAACTTAGTGCCTGCAATCGCCTGACACTAAGTTTGTATATGTGTCATCCTGTTCAATGCCTACAATCGCGTGACATTGATACAGAATACACTGATCGAACGAGAGTCATTAGAAACATGGTCCTAGGTATGGTGTCACTCATCCTATTCATCATGCAAATCTCTCACCCTAGCAACCCTTGGTAGTGACTAAGAATCAAGACCTACAATCGCCTGATCTCAACCCTTAGAACACTACGGCATATGAAACTCCCCCCTAATAGCTAACTTGTCATGATTCAAGCTAACCTAGAGTTCGATTACGTGTACAGGTGAGGATTAATCAATTCAAGTTATTACTTACGTGAACACAAACAACTTAATCTAAATCGTCATCCTAACATGCAATTCTACACGTTACAATCATAAACACAATCACATGAAAATCACCAAGAAGAACAAGCAAACATGTTTATAACGTAAAACCGAAAATCAATACAAACATATATATAAATAACCATCATCCATACAGTAGATACACACATAAACCTTGAATGTATTCATACCTAAACCTACCCTAAGAGTCGGCAAGGATTGAACAAGGGATTGGTGGCGGCAAGGCTATGCAGTCGGCAGCAAGGCTATGCAGTCGGCAGCAAGATGCAGTCGGCAGCAAGGGGTTGGCGGCGGCGGCAAGGCTATGGTATTCTTGTGTAGGGAGGGTTTTTAAGAAGAGCTAGGCTATTCTAAAGCTTAGAGCAATTGAGAGACACTTTTTCAGTTGTATTACATGTGTATTTATAGAGGAAAACTATCAAGAAACCCTAGGGTTCGGCAGCCACTAGTCCATTCCGAATTGGGCTTCCTTCTTCTTGATGGATTCGGCCTCTCCCTTTTAGTTGCTGACTTGGATTGTGATATTTCTGAATCATGGACTCCCCTACATGTTAAGGGATCAATGAAGGACTCCCTTACACGTTTTGGGCTCCATAGGACAGCCGAATCCCCTCCATAGTCTCGGTAGAACAAGTTCTCATGTTTTGACCGGGATAACTTTCGTAGTTGTTGTTTTCGGCTTCTCCTTGGTGATTTCTTCGATTCTTCTTCTTCTTCTAAACAACTTCCCATATCATCATTAAGCTCTTCATAAATCATTTGGCATGCTTGGGAAGGATTTTGGTGAAGAAACACACTCACGAACTCGGTAGACAACTTCAGCAAAATCTGTCATGTTTCCAGCAGACTGACCTCCGGCCATTGTTTCCGGCATAACTCCTTCCTCAGAACTTGGATTGCTGCGATTCCAAACGATTTAGAAACTAGACATCCACAGCTTTCCGTCCATATATGGCACGTTCCCTGGTTCTTCCTGGATCGTCCTAGGGAAATCTTTGAAGTTGATGTAGGGTTTCTGGAAATTTCTGCTCGGATCAAAATCTTATGTTTCGGAGTTTCTTCTTTTCCATGGCCTCTCTTGTTGTCTTCCATGAGTTCAATCTTCATGATTCTTGTTCTCATATGATCATTTACATGTCATCTACAAATTAAACCAAATTCATCAAAATTGACAATGTAAAGGTATAACGAATCATAAGAGAAAATAACCAAGTCTCTGTTTCAAATCGAATTTTCAACACTTAAGCACAATTTTCTGTATAAATACACGTTTTAGCCATTGCTCTACAGAAAAACCCTTTTGACTCAAAATAAGTAAAAACAACATTACTAAGGAATAAACAAGGTACAAATGAGGGTAAAAACACATTAAAAACATAGCGTAAAACGCACTTATCATATTCTAATCTTCTATCCCATTATTTTTCGCTGCATGAAACATGAACAATAGAAATCTTGTGATATCGTGATTGACCGTCGCAATACCTAGTCAAGGAAACTATCTGTACACGTGTATATAGATTTTGGATGATTACATTCCATTTCTTTTCAAGAACATAAATGGTTCAATGGCTTTTGTTAAGTGTTGTGGCATAATCACGGGAACATTTCTGTTTGTTCTCTGTCAATGTCCTGTTGCTAGTTTCTTCTGCCTTTAAACTTATCTGCACCTGGAAGGAGGGAAAACCCGTTGCCCGTGAGTCTGGAAGGAGGGAAACAGTGGTGGAGGCTGTACAGTCGTTCGAGAGAGAGACAAGCCGTCGCTGGCGTGAAATGGCGGAGAAACAGCCGACGTCCTCACTTTAGCCAAGAACATCTTATGCATTTCTTTGAAGTCTGATGGAAGTTTATTACTCTTTTTCTGCACAGAAATGCTAATCAGTAATAAAAATGCTGACATCTTATTTACCTTGTAGATTCCCTTCCTCAATAAAAGCTTCAAAGCAGTGGAACTCTGAAGCAACTTCAACTAAAGGTTCACTGACATCTGAGAAGCTAAGGACTCAGCAACTTGGCACCGGACAACCTCAGTCCATCGGAGATGTGGTATATTCCTCTTTGTCTATATGATTGTGCTTGTGTTACAGGCAAGGATACATACTTCAAAATATGCTTGTACTTTTACGTAATACCCATAAACCTTTCATATATGAGGGAAAGACCTGCAATCAATTCATTTGGTACTCTTTTTGATGCGACATAAGACTTCCGTGCTGTAAATCAGCCAATTATTTATTTACTCGTTTATTTCACATATTTTGAGGATCTCTCTTCCCAATTATTTGCTTCTTTGAAAATGCTTCGATCTACTATCGTAAGGGAATATGGGGTGAGATACTTGCTCATTTTACATTTATCCTCATTCTAATTGATATGAGCATTTTATGTTACGTTTTTAATATGTTTTTATCTCTATTTATGCTTTGTTTATCCATTATTAGTATAGTATTTGTATTTATTTATCATAAGGGTTTTTCTGTAAAGCAATGGCTAAAATGTGCGTAAAGTAGAGAAAATGTGCACTAAATTGTAAAAAGCTGACTTACGAAGTTACCATGATGTTTCTTATGATTTTATAAATTTATAAATTGTCATTACTTAATTAATTTTCACTAATGTTTAGGTGACATGTATATGGACTTAACGAAACAAGAATCATGTGAATCGGACTCAGGAAAGGTAGCAAAAGAAGCAGGAGGCCGAGAGCATGTTCGGAACAAAAACAGAGGATTTTCAGAAACCATAACTCAACTTCACAAATTTCCCTAGGACGATCCAGGAGGAACCAAGAGATTTACCATATATGGATGGAAAGCTGTGGATTTCTAGTTTCTAAATCGTTTAGAATCACAACAATCCAAGTTCTGCGGAAGGAGTTATGATGAAATCAATGGCCGGAGGTCAGTCTGCTGGAAACAGGACAAATTTTACTGAAGTTTTCTACCGAGTTCGTGAGTATGTTTCTTCACCAAAATTCTTCCCAAGCATGCCAAATGATTGATGAGGAGCTTAATGATGATATTAGAAGTTTTTTAGAAGAAAAAAATCGAAGAAATCACCAAGGAGATGCCGAAAACAACAGCTAAGAAAGTTCTCCCGATCAAAATAGGATAACTTGTTCTACAGAGATTATGGAGGGGATTCGACTGTCCTATGAAGCCCAAAACGTGTAAGGGAGTCCTACATTGATCCCTCAACATGTAGGGGAGTCTGAAATTCAAAAATAAATCCATGGAGTATTATCCAAGTCAGCCATTGAAGAAGTCAAAGTCTAATGCAACAAGGAAAAGCAAGAAGCTCAATCCAATGAGGACAAGGGGCTGCCGAATTTATAGGGTTTCTCCTTATAAATACACATGTAATAGTTGAGTTTTAAAGTAGTCAAACAATGTACTTTTGCTTAGAATAGCCAAGCTCTACCCAAAAACCCGTTTACACAGAAAATTCTCAAACCTGCCGCCACCACTTCACCGCCGCCAATCCTCCACCAATTCTCAACCATTCTTTAGCGGTTCTAATCTAGGTAGGTTAGGTATGGATCTTCATAAGGTTTATGTAATTTTACTGTGTAATGTTTTTTATTTATATTATCCATCTTTTGGTTTTATCGGTATTATATTCTATGTTCAATTGCATGTTCTTCTTTGTGATTTGCATGTGAATGTGTGTAGTATGTAACGTTATGCTGTGTTTGTTGGTTTTGTGATTTAGGGCAGTAGTTTATTTTTTTATGTATGTTAAAATTTAATTGATTTATCACTACCTGATCATGTAATCGAACTCTAGGATAGTCTAGTGCATGGATGTTTCTAAATGGGGGAGTTTAATAAGCCGTAGTAACCTAGGATTAAGTTCAGACTGGAAGGAAGTTCTTGGTTTTAGTTATTGCAAAGGGTTGTTAGGGTCAGTGATTTGCAGGCTAATAGGATGAGTGACGTCATACTTAGGATCATGTCTCTAATCGACTCTAGAACGTAAGTGTATTTTTGTTTAATTTAGGCCGGAAGGAAATCTTAAACAAGGGTGACACATATATGTCTTAGAGTCAGGCCGGAAGGAAGTTTCTAAGTACACATGAGAAGTCTAATAGATTGAAATTAATTAAAGTCTAGGATCATCTAAACGTTGCTATTGTTCCTTGCACGAAATTGATTTGCATTCTTAACGGTGTTTGTGTCATTTGATGCTTAAGTGATGTTTGACCACCACCTATTGTAAATATTAGATTTAGATTTAGGACCCTAGAAATCACCATAAAACCCCATCATAATTCGGTAAATATGTGAATAGCTTGTAAATAATTTAATTCTTTTTGTATATACATATCGATGCCATGTCTATATCTTGCCGATTGCATATGATTATGTGTTTATGTGCTTATGTGTTTTATACTTGTATAGTTGTGACATAATTGTACTTGTATGTTTATCTTATATTTGTGAATATTACTAACTTGTTTTAATGCAGAAATAATGCTTCCCCTAGTGTCCCCGGCTAGAACGATCCCTACTTACAGTTACTACAATGATAAGGTTTTAAATTACAGGTCGCCCAGCGGACCTCTTCAGTTTTTGGCGCCATTGCTGGGGATACTAAAAAGGTTTTTTGTTTTATATTTATAGAGTAACGTTTTTCTCTTATATTTGTGAATATTTGTCGTTATACGTGTTGTATATTTTTGATATTTTCGTGCCATATATGTTGTATATAATTGTTGTAATAACTTAATAAATATTTAGGAGGTTTATTGTTTTGTTTATGAGTTAAGTTTATTGTGGTTTTTAAAGTGTAACATGTAGGGAGAAGCCACTTTTGTTAATCTTAGCCTAAACCCTTCATGTTATCTTCAGATCTCATGAGGTTGAGGGCGACTTTGATTAACACTTGTAGATTGGTCTAGTGACCCGAGTTTGTTCTCAGCTGAGTAAGGGGCAAGTTATTATTCATAGATATGGTTCTCAGGTTTGTTTAACTGGATCTCAAGGTCATAGACTGATATCTCTTCTCTGTGAAGGGTTCGATAGAGAGTTCACTCTCCGTGATCACTAAACGAGTCCTGCCTGGTTCCTGTAGGGGGTTCGCCCTCCGTGGATCTTAACAACACTGCCTTCTGAAACCATAGAACCCGCTCGAACTAGCCAAATGCTTGGGTCGAAGCATCACCACACATTAAACGCTAGAATTTACTTGAACATATATGACGCCATAAGCTTCACACGAATTGGCTTTAATTTTTGAGGTATATCGGACGAAGCATAACACTACCTTGGGTTGTATCAGTCCATTGCATAGTGGTCTTCCCTGCTCCGCGTACCTTGAAAATTAGGGGTTAATAAAATCAATTAGAAACATTATAGGTTGTCGACATTTTGTGCTTAAAAGTGTTATGTGCCTATGTGATGCCATGTGCCCTATGTGTTCTAGTTGTTTGCTTTGTTAATATCATGTCATGCCGTGTATCTTATATGTTTATATTGACATGCCATGTTTAGCTAACATTCTTTTGTTTTGCAGGTTTTTATTTAAGTGTGTTATGTGTGCCATTCATGTTGCATGCATACTTATGATCGATCATTTTGCATATCATTTTGCATATTGCATTTTTTGTTTTGTTTGCATCATGCAGTATTGCATTTTGTTTCATGTTATCCGGATTGTGTTTGCACTACATCCATTTTGCATTCAATCATACTTGTCTTTTATTGTTTTGCATATCGTGTGCATATTGCATTTTTGTGTTGTTTGTTTTTCATAGTGATCTAGCAAGGGGTCATGTATGACAAGTATGGAGAACGAGATGAGGATGCTTTGAAAGATTTGGAGCCGTCCATACTTGAAGTTGTGAATGAGCTTGATTCACAACCAATCTACAAAAGGTATACTCCCGTGTCAATTCCAATTTCCACTAATAAGTTGTTATCATCTGTGGAACAGGCCCCTAAGTTAGAGTTAAAAGCTCTCCCCAAACATTTGAGGTATGTATTTCTTGAAAAAGATGACACTTTACCAGTTATTTTGTCTTCAACGTTGACAAAGCAACATGTGGACAAGCTAGTTGAGGTTTTGACGAAGAACACAGCTGCCATTGGCTGGACTTTGGCAGACATCAAGGGAATAAGCCCAACTAAGTGTGTTCATAGGATAATATTGGAGGAAGGAGCGAAACGAACAAGAGAGGTACAACAATGACTGCATCCTCCAATTATGAAAGTTGTAAAAGGACGAGGTGATCAAGTTATTAGATTGTGGAGTGATATATCTAATCTCAGATAGTCAATGGATTTCACCCGTCCAAGTCGTACCAAAGAACAGTGGAGTCACCATCATAGAGAATGAGAAGAACGAGCTTGTACCACAAGTTAGTGACGGGGTTTCAGATGTGCATCGACTATAGAAGACTCAATGCAACAACGAGGAAAGATCATCACATGCCGTTACCATTCATGGACCAAATGCTCGAGAGGTTAGCCGACCATGAATTCTATTGCTTTCTTGATGGTTATAGTGGCTACAACCAGATTATGATACACCCGGATGATCAAGAGAAGACGACGTTCACATGCCCCTTTAGCACGTTTGCATATAGACGCATGCCATTCGGTTTATGCAATGCGCCAGGTACGTTTTCAACGTTGCATGTATTCTATTTTCTCTGATTATATCGAAAATATCATTGAAGTTTTTATGGATGATTTTAGTGTTTATGGTAAAGACTTTGATGCATGCTTAAAGAATTTAGAATTGATTTTTGAACGGTGTGTAGAAACTAACCTTGTACTTAATTGGGAAAAAATGTCATTTTATGGTTAATCAAGTTATAGTTTTAGATCGCACAGTTTCTACAAAAGGAATAGAAGTTGATCAGGCTAAGATTGATATTATGCATTACTTACCCTCGCCTTCAACGATGAGAGAGGTTCATTCTTTTCTTTGCCATGCAGGTTTTTACAGGAGGTTCATCAAAGGCTTTTCTTTGGTGGCCAAACCACTTACTTCCTTATTGCAGAAAGATGTGCCGTTTTCATGGTTTAGGGAGTGTGAGGATGCATTCGTACGATTGAAGGATTTGCTGTCGACTACACCTATCATGACGCCACCTGATTGGGATTTGCCATTTGAGTTGATGTGTGACGCTTCAGATTATGCCATTGGTGTTGTACTAGGGCAGAGGAAGAACAAGAAACCGTGTGCAATTTACTATGCATCTCGGACTCTCAACGATGCTCAGCTGAATTACTCAACAAATGAAAAAGAACTCTTAGCTATTATCTTTGCTTTAGAGAAATTTCGATCTTATATTTTGAATTCTAAAGTTATTGTTTATTCTAATCATGCAGCATTAAGGTATCTAATGACAAAGAAAGATGCAAAGCCGGGGCTCATCAGATGGATTATGTTACTTCAGTAGTTTGATGTCGAAATCAAGGACAAGAAAGGAAGTGAGAACGTTGTAGCGGACCATCTTAGCCGAATTGTACGTACTGAGGACGAGTTACCTATGTCAGAGACGTTCCCAGACGAGCAGTTGTTTCGGTTAGAAGCCAGAGAACCTTGGTATGCCGATTTGGTTAATTTTATAGTGTCAAGGACGTTTCCATCATCAATGACGAACCATACCAAGGTGAAGATCAAGAAGGATGCTCGAAATTATATATGGGATGCGCCATATATGTGGAGGCAATGTGGGGACCAAGTCATTCGACGTTGTGTTCCAGAAGAATAGGATAAATCTATCTTGGATTTTTGTCACCTGGAGGCGTGTGGAGGACACTTTGGACCAAAAAGAACAGCTAGGAAGGTGTTGGAAGCCGGATTCTATTGGCCAACGTTATTCAGAGACGCTTATGCGACATGTGCTTCATGTGATCGTTGCCAAAGAACAAGTAACTTAGGTAAGAGAGATCAAATGCCCTTAAACCATATTATTGTTGTTGAAATTTTTGATGTTTGGGGTATTGATTTCATCAGACCTTTTCCTTCATCTAAAGGCTTTCTCTATATATTGTTGGTTGTTGATTATGTTTCGAAATGGGTGGAAGCAAAAGCCACCAGGACTAATGATTCTAAAGTTGTTGCAGAGTTTTTCAGAACTAACATTTATTCTAGGTTTGGAGTGCTAAGAGTTCTGATAAGCGATGGTGGATCTCACTTCTGCAACTGGACTATTAAGGCTTTGCTCAAGAAATATGGAGTCACTCATAGGGTTTCAACGCCATATCACCCTCAGACAAGTGGAATGACCGAAACATCCAACACAGAGATTAAGCAGATATCGGAGAAGACTGTAGAACCTACAAGGAAAGATTGGAGTGATCGATTGGATGATGCACTGTGGGGCTACAGGACAGCGTATAAGACGCCAATTGGGACGTCACCATTCAGATTGGTGTACGGCAAAGCTTGCCATCTGCTAGTTGAGTTGGAGCAAGAGCCTGGTGGGCGGTCAAGAAGTTTAACATGGACAAAGATGAGGCTGGATTGCATAGGAAGTTACAAATTTGTGAGCTTGAGGAGATAAGGAACAATGCCTATGAATTAGCCATGATCTATAAAGCAAAGACAAAGGTTTATCATGATAAGATGATACGAGGGAATGACTTCGAGATAGGACAACAAGTCTTTTTGTTCAACTCCAGACTTAGACTCTTTCCAGGTAAGCTTCGTTCTCGTTGGTCTGGTCCATTTGTTATTACTAATGTGTTTGCTCATGGGGCAGTAGAGATTCAGGGCTTATCAGGTAATAAGTTTAAGGTCAATGGTCATAGACTTAAACCTTATTACGAAACATTCAAAGCACACGATGTGGAAGAGCAATTTGTGAATGAACCACCACATGGCTATGAATGACGCCATTATCAAGAAGAGAAGAAGTCTAGGCTGACAGACTTAAAACATTAAGCGTTACATGAGAGGCAACTCATTTCAACCGTAACAGTGGAGGAGCCATCAACGAGAGTTTGCACAATCATTCTAACTCCTTCATTGATTTCAGTTTTGTGCTTTGATTTTGTTTTTCTGTTTTTGTTTTCTTTTTTTAGACGATTTCAAGTTTTGTTTTTAATTTCGATAATTTATGTTTATTTGTATTTATTATGTGTTGGTTATTTGTGTAACTTAGAAGCATGCTTAGGAAATTATGACATATATTGGGTTTACATCGAGGTCAATGTAATTTTCTAAGTGTGGGGTAGAGTTACATAAGTAACATGTTTTGTTTTGTGTCTTAGGATATACCCTTAAAAATCTATGATGATATTATCTTTAAATGCATAGATGATGGTTTAACATTTATTTTAAAAAATTGCGAGTTTCATAGATTGTGTGGATTGGTATGACTATTTAAGACTTGATTGATTATGAAGTATGTATGTTTGGTTAATTTGTTTCCATAATAACTCATGTGAGCTATTGAGCCGAAATGCTTTATTCTTGAGTGATACTATGCCAATTTTTTTGAAAATTCACTATCATAAACCTCATCATTCTTTGCATATTCAATACCTATGTGTTATAGCTTTTTAATGAACTCTAGAATTTACTGGAACTTGCTTATGTGATTTTCGAAACTTGATAATCATAATTTGTCTTGATTTTGAATACGATTGAATTTACTCTATTTAGGATTACCACCATAGCCAAATAAAGCATATGACTATTTTGTGTCCGTCGTGAGACTCCTTAGTTTTAACCCCTTTGAGCCTACATTGAGCCTTTTTATTTCATCACCTTTAAACAGAATTTCTCTGCTTAGAATAGCTAAACATTTACCTTGTTATCAAGACTTAGCAAAGTACTTTCGATGGAGCTGTATTGCGTGATGCTGTGAAGCAAGTGTGAGGTGCAGTTGTAATAATAAACAAGTGTGGAGTAAAACACCATTGTAATGTACATCCGAAACAAAAGAAAAGAAAAAGAAACGAAAAAAAGAAAAAAAAAAGAAGAAAGAGAAATTTCGGATCAAAGCAAGTACGGATTTTGATGGTGTTTGTAAAGTTTGTGAATTTGGAGTTTTGTGATTATTTGAATGTCTAAAAATGTTTATGTGACCTTTGTCCTATTCATGATATTTGAAGAGTTGAGAATGATGTATGGGTCCAACTTGATGAAATTTGACCCTTGGAATGAAGATATTAGGAGGATCGAGATTTGCTAAGTCTTGGTGATGCCTTATAGCACCACTTATCCTAAAAATTCCTACCTTATGAAACCAAACCCCATTACAACCATATTATTGAGATTAATTCATGATTCTTAAGATAACTAACTTTGATTTGTGCAGATTTTCTCATAAGTAAAGCATATGGTTTTGGTCAATTATTGCACATAGTTGTTAAATGAGTTTTTTTTCCAGAAAATGTTATTTACAAAGTGCTTTTATTTGATGAAATATGCAAGCTATTTGTTATCTTTTCTCTTGCATATACTTATAAGTGAATACCATGGATGAGTGAAAAGAAGAGAGTATGCAATTGTGAGGAGGAACAATTGCCATATATGTTCATGGTATATGTCCTTATTTCTTACTTGTTCATGCTATGAAACATATTTATGACGCTTTGCAATTACGCTTTTCACTCG
This sequence comes from Comarum palustre, assembly GCA_951800085.1. NCBI lineage: Eukaryota > Viridiplantae > Streptophyta > Magnoliopsida > Rosales > Rosaceae > Comarum > Comarum palustre. The sequence continues at coordinate 8,290,666 of OX637580.1, forward strand.
AATGCCTAAACTTGAAAGCTATGCTAAAGAAGCTGAGACAAATCATTAAGGGTATTAGTTGTTAACATTATTGTTTGTGTCGTTAATTTTAGTAAAGTCTATTATTTAGTTTGCTAGGAACTAGCAAAGGGTAAGTGTGTGGTAGTTGATAGGAGCATTTTATGCTACGTTCTTAATATGTTTTTATCCCCATTTATGCTTTGTTTATCCATTATTAGTATCGTATTTGTATGTATTTATCATAAGGGTTTTTCTGTAGAGCAATGACTTAAATGTTCGTAAAGTAAAGAAAATGTGCACTAAATTGTGAAAAGCTGACTTATGAAGTTACCATGATGTTTCTTATGATTTTGTAAATTTATAAATTGTCATTACTTAATTAATTTTCTCTAATGTTTATGTGACATGTATATGGACTTAACGAAATAAGAATCATGTGAATCGGACTCAGGAAAGGTAGCAAAAGAAGCAGGAGGCCGAGAGCATGTTTGGAACAAAAACAGAGGATTTCCAGAAACCATAACTCAACTTCATAAATTTTCCTAGGACGATCCAGGAGGAACCAGGAGATGTACCATATATGGAAGGAAAGCTGTGGATGTCTAGTTTTTAAATCGTTTGGAATCGCAGCAATCCAAGTTCTTCGAAAGGAGTTATGATGGAATCAGTTGGAGGTCAGTCTGCTGGAAACAAGACAGATTTTGCTGAAGTTGTCTACCGAGTTCGTGAGTATGTTTCTTCACCAAAATCCTTCCCAAGCATGCCAAATGATTGATGAGGAGCTTAATGATGATATGGGAAGTTTTGTAGAAGAAAAAGAATCGAAGAAATCACCAAGGAGATGCCAAAAACAGCAACTAAGAAAGTTCTCCCGATCAAAACAGGATAACTTGTTCTATCGAGATTATGGAGGGGATTCGGCTATCCTATGAAGCCCAAAACCTGTAAGGGACTCCTACATTGATCCCTTAACATGTAGGGGAGTCCAAAATTCAAAAATAAATCCATGGAATACTATCCAAGTCAGCCATTGAAGAAGTCAAAGTCTAGTACAACAAGGAAAAAGCAAGAAGCCCAATCCAATGAGGACAAGGGGTTGCCGAATTTTATAGGGTTTTTCCCTATAAATACACATGTAATAGTTGATTTTTAGAGTAGTCAAACAATGTACTTTTTCTTAGAATAGGCACTCTACCCAAAAACCCGTTTATATAGAAAATTCTCAAACCTGCCGCCACCACTTTTTCTTAAAAACAATGTACTTTTAAATGAGGAGTCTTAATAATTTTGCTGCTTGCTTGATCAGGAATAAGCAGTTGAGAGATATGAGCACCATAATTCCTAGAACGATGCAGGAAATCGATGGGATTAACAAGTCATTATAACGTTTGCTGTTAACCTAACAGAAGCACTGAACATATTTGCCTTGATAATTCAGGGGTAAGGTGACGAAGTATGGAGAACGGGTACTCGAAACCATTGAATCTACCACCAAGGATTACTACAAGACATACAAAAACAGCAGCAGTAGCAATGACAGTAATGAGGGAAAGAGGAAAAGAGAATGTAACAAAGATCAAATTAGGCATGTAGAGGATGATGAATTGATGACTACACCAAAAGCACTGATCTATCAAAGAAAAGGGCCTCAAAAAAGCAGAGCAAACCGATTGAATACTATTGTTATCAGGAGCCGAATTCCAACAAAATCATGGATGATGATGTAGATTTGTATGGTTATGATTTTGAAGTGAATGCTTCAGCTACAAAGACTATTGAAGACATGAAAGGAAGTAATCCTAAGTGATTAGGATTGGTATCGGCATCATCATCCTGGTTGTACTAGAATTAGAGGAAATCTAGTCTTCCCTTATTTAGTTTTTGGTATAGCTAGAATTGTGGATCAAGGCTAGAATTGTGGATCAAAACCAAGTCTGTAAACCTGTATATATATGTGCACAAGCTGCCGAAATATACAACAAGTATTTCTTATCATCATATCACCCTTCTTTATGGTATCAGAGCCATTGTGCTCTTGAAACCTTCCAAACACAAAACCCTAACCACAAAAACCTTGTCAATTCAATGACAGGAGAAGAATCAAAACCCCAAACGGATTCATCTTCATCACAGAAGGGTCCGGCATGGGAGAATTCGAATCACCCTCTCTACATCCACCACTCGGATCAACCGGGAGCAGTTCTAGTTCCACAATCTCTGGTAGAAGACAATTTCAATGCTTGGATCGAAAGCATGAACATGGCACTTCAAATCAAGAACAAAATAGGTTTGGTTAACGGAACCTTACCTAAACCCTTGAAGAACCCAGATGAGCAGAACCAATGGAATCGATGTAATATTCTAGTCAAAACTTGGCTACTTGCATCGATGTCCAAAGAAATTTCCAAAAGCTTTTCTCATTGCAAGGATGCAATGACAGTTTGGCTTGAGTTATATGAAAGGTTTGGACAAACTAACACCGTTCAACTCTTTCACATTGAGAATTCCATTCATGATTGTATGCAGGGTTCTTCATCGGTTACAACCTTCTTCACTCAACTCAAAAGCCTTTGGGATGAGAAGGAAGCCCTATGTAACTTTCCTACTTGTGTCTGTGATGCGGCAGAAGAGTTGAGATCATATGTGGAAACTCAGAAAATCATGAAGTTTTTGATGGGATTAACTGACGAATTTGCTACCGTCAGAAGCAACATCATTGGCATGGATCCATTGCCAACGTTGAACAAAGTATATTCAATCTGCCTCAGACATGAAAAACAGGCAGCAGTGTCGGCAAACAAGTCCATTATGCAGCCTTCGGATTCAGCCATTTTCTGTGTGCAGCAGCAAGGCCATACCGTGCACAGCAGCGAGCTCATGACCGAGCCCTTTGCTGGGCATGTGCGCAGGCAGCAGCGCACCATTGGCAGCAACACTGGCAGCCACGCAGCACAGGGAGCAAAACAGCAGTGGCAGCAGCGCAACACCGGCGGCAATGATGGTAGACCGCGCTGTGAGAAGTGTGATAAGACAAACCACACCACCGAAAATTGTCGAGCTCATCTCCGCTGCACAACATGTAGTTACCGAGGGCACACAGCCGAAACCTGCAGAGCACATCTTCAATGTTCTTTTTGCAATTTTAAAGGCCATACTTATGAAGAATGTAGAAAGAGGAAGCATATGCAGTCTGGAGAGGGAGCAAGTCGAGTGAATCACATATCGGCTCATTGTGACAAGTCTTCTTCTTTTCCACTTTCTCAAGAAGACTGCGCAAAACTTATGGATCTCTTGATCAAACATCAAACTTCAAACCGAGCTGGTAATATTCAAAACTATGAAGAACTATCTGGTAAGGCTGCCTCCCTAGCCAATAATTGTTGTCACACACCAACATGGCTTATAGATAGTGGTGCAAGTGATCATATTGTGTGTGATGATAAGCTTCTTACTTCGAAACAAATTGTCATGAATCATACTGTGAGACTTCCATCTGGATCATCTGCCCATGTTACGCATATTGGCACTGTTATATTTTCATCTCAATTAAAGCTTGAAAATGTGCTATGTGTTCCCTCATTTTACCTGAACCTGATATCAGTTAGCAAGTTGGCTCGTGATTCATTCTATGTAACCTTGTTTATGAGACAACTTTGTATTGTGCAGGACCTACGATCGGGGAAGATGATTGGGATGGGCACTGAGAGGGAGGGAGTGTACTACCTCGACAATCACAGGAAAGGAACATGCAATGTGGCTCAAGTTCAGACGTCAAATCTTTGGCATCAAAGATTAGGTCATCCATCACAACGAGTATTATCGTTACTTCCTTTTTCCAAGAACAATTATGCATCAAATAATTGCCTTATTTGTCCTTTGGCTAAGCAAACTAGACAACCATTTTCTTTAAGTGTTACTTTCAGCAAAGATTGTTTTGACCTAATTCATGTTGATATCTGGGGTGGTTATCATGTTCCTTCACTCACTAGTGCACAATATTTCTTAACCATTGTTGATGATTATTCACGGGGTACTTGGGTTTATCTCATGCAACACAAATCCGAAACTCGCTCTCTTCTTGTCAGTTTTGTCAATCTGGTTCATAATCAATTCGATAAAAATGTTAAGATCATTAGAAGTGATAATGGTCCTGAATTTGCCATGCATGATTTTTATGCGTCCAAAGGTATTGAACACCAGACAACATGTGTTAATAATCCCCAACAAAATGGTGTCGCCGAAAGAAAGCATCGTCACCTCTTAAATGTGGCTCGTGCTCTTCTTTTCCAAGCTAATCTTCCAAAACGTTTTTGGGGGGAAGCCATTTTAACTGCTAGTTACCTCATCAACAGAACACCAACTCCACTTTTAGATGGCAAAACTCCCTTCGAAAAACTCTTCTCAAAAGCACCAATGTATGATCATCTTCGTGTTTTTGGTTGCCGTTGTTTTGTGTCCACACATCCTTCCAAGCCCAGTAAATTCGATCCTAGGGCAGTCAAATGTATCTTTTTAGGTTATCCTTATGGTAAAAAGGGTTATAGGGTTTATGATCTAAAAGGAAAGAAAATATTGTTTTCTAGGGATGTTATCTTTTTCGAATCAGATTATCCTTATCAAAACATACCCTCAACTCCATCTGATTCTTCTCAAAGCTCACCACTTAACTCTTCTGGTTTTGCCTTTGGTCATCCAGTCCAATTTCCTAGCGAAGCAACAAGAGGTACCACTCTCAATGAGATAAGCACCGATCCTGATCCTAATCCTCCTGTCTTAACTAGGAATCCTCCTTTCAATTCTCAAGAGATAGACATCGATCCTACCATATCAATTTCCGCTGCCAACAATATTGATCCAGAACCTTCCTCTACACTTCCTCCACACACTCCTCTTCCCGTGTCCGACACCAATACTCCAATTCCATTTGCTCCTCGACGATCTACTCGGCCTACAAAGACGTCTAGCCTATTGCAAGACTTTCATATTGAGGTAGCTCTCCCCTCATGTGCTGTTCCTCCATCTTCATCGACCGAGGTCTCAGGTACAGCTCATTCCTTATCCACTGTGTTGTCTTATAATAGAATATCTCCTACACATCGAGCTTTTATTGCTGCCCTAACTATGCATCGCGAGCCTACATCTTTTTCACAGGCAGTTCTTGATCCTAAATGGTGCACTGCCATGTACGATGAAATCCGTGCACTACAAGCTAATCGTACTTGGAGTCTTGTGTCACTACCGGCAAACAAACGTCCCATTGGCTGCAAATGGGTATACAAAATCAAGTATAATCCTGATGGTAGTGTTGAGCGATATAAGGCTCGTCTTGTTGCTAAAGGTTACAGTCAGATTGAAGGCATTGACTATAGAGAAACTTTTGCACCGGTTGCCAAGCTCACTACTGTTCGCATTCTACTCAGCTTATCATCTCTGCAAGGTTGGCACCTTCACCAACTTGATATTAGCAATGCCTTCTTACATGGAGATCTATTTGAGGATATTTACATGCAGCTTCCTCCTGGATTCGGAGGAAAGGGGGAGACAAGAGTCTGCAAGCTTCACAAATCTTTATATGGCCTCAAACAGGCATCAAGGCAATGGTTTATCAAGTTGTCCAATGCTCTCAAAGGGGCTGGTTTTCAACAATCCTGGTCAGATTATTCCTTATTCACTAGGAATTATAAAGGCCACTTTACGGTCTTGTTGGTATATGTTGATGACATAATTTTAGCAGGCAGTCACCTTGATGATATATCTAATGTGAAGCAATATTTGTCTGACAAGTTCAAGCTACGAGATATGGGAGTGTTAAAGTACTTTCTTGGCATAGAGGTTGCCCGTTCTAAACAAGGCATTGTCCTCAGCCAGCGAAAATATGCGCTGGAAATATTGGAAGATTCTGGTTTTCTTGGAGCAAAACCCACAACCTTCCCAGTAGAGTGTAATGTAACCCTAATGCAAGGGGAAGGGAAATTATTATCTGATCCAGCACAGTATCGAAGATTGGTAGGCAGATTAATCTACCTCACAATTACAAGGCCATATATTGTTTATGCAGTACACATCCTTAGCCAGTTCATGGACAAACCAAGAGAGCCACACTTAGAAGCTACACATAAAGTGTTGCGATATCTGAAGCAGACACCAGGTCAAGGTTTACTTCTACCTTCCACTGGTACCTTGCAATTAAAAGGCTTATTGTGATGCAGATTGGGCAAGGTGTAAAGACACAAGAAGGTCAGTAACTGGTTATTGTATTTTCCTTGGTAATGCACCTGTATCTTGGAAAACAAAGAAACAAGGAACTGTGTCAAGATCCAGTGCTGAAGCTGAATACCGATCTATGGCATCTACATGTTGTGAAATAACTTGGCTGCAATACATCTTGAGAGATTTGAATGTGAAAGATACACGTCCAGCTTTACTCTTTTGTGATAACCAGGCTGCTCTCTACATTGCTTCTAATCCCGTCTTCCATGAACGAACGAAACACATTGAGATTGATTGTCATGTTGTTCGTGAGAAGATACAGAAAGGACTTGTCAAACCAGCTCATATTCGAACAGCAGACCAACCTGCTGATTTATTCACCAAGCCACTAAGCTCAAAGCAGTTCAATGATCTACTGATCAAGTTGGGTGTTATCAACATACACTCCAACTTGAGGGGGAGTATTGAAGACATGAAAGGAAGTAATCCTAAGTGATTAGGATTGGTATCGGCATCATCATCCTGGTTGTACTAGAATTAGAGGAAATCTAGTCTTCCCTTATTTAGTTTTTGGTATAGCTAGAATTGTGGATCAAGGCTAGAATTGTGGATCAAAACCAAGTCTGTAAACCTGTATATATATGTGCACAAGCTGCCGAAATATACAAGTATTTCTTATCATCATATCACCCTTCTTTAAAGACTGTTCAAACGTTGGTGGAAGAGTGCTTCCCCAATGGTCGACGACGCATGGAAATGGACGACGATGATTGAAATCACTGAATACTGAGGTCAGCAATTTCTGCTTTCGTAATTTGCGAAAGAAAGTGGGAGATGTGCCTCTCTAACATGCATTTCTTGCTAGTTGGAACAAGGTTCTGTTCAATAATATTGTATCATGTATAATGTATATAGTTTTGTTTCACTCATACTGTCTAGGTTTTTTTTTGAACGATGGCAGTTGGAGGCATTACTACATAACTGATGTGATGAAATCCTTTTGGTACTTCCAACAAGTAAAATCTATAGTTTGCCTTTTAGCTGTCAATTAATCCAAATGAAAGCTGATACAAGTACATGAAGGGGAATATCGTTAAGCACGAAAGCACTGAAACATGAAGCAACAAAACGCAAGGCAAACTTACTCTTTTGGTTTTTTTGTCAAAGAAAAGCATGCTGCAATGAGAATCCTAAACCATAAAAGGCATAGAAAATCACATTTGATAGTATGCATGCTCTTGGCCGAGTCACGTGGCCGGAATCCGGTATCGTCAGTTGTCATTTTGTGCATTTTCATCGAGTGAGTTTACTCCATATAAATCTCCACCAAATTTCACAAGAAATGATCCTCGTTTGCGTAGATGGACTTTTTAGTGCAATGTTAATTCTCAATACCAAATGGATTGGAATCCACAAGACTAAATACAGAGTTAAAATATCCCAAAATTTCTTCACAAAACACCTTGTTGAATCAACCGTTCCTATGCCAATGATCATTATACAATGAAATTTCTTATCAACATTTTCTTCACTTGAGACGCAAAGGGCTCAGTGGTTTGCTGTGGATACATCTAGCTCTTCAACGGCATATGTGACTTGTATCTTATCTCGTGGCAAATTCAGTTTATTGGTTATGTTCAAGCTCATATTTTGGTTCCACTAGCAAACGATGAGGTTGTAATTTGGAAACTCAGGGACAACTCGACCTGAGAAGGACGAGGGAGAGTTTATTCTAGTTTTTCCAAGCACACAACACACTCAAGAAGCTTAAGGTGAAAGATGAGAGCTAGATCCAGCAGTCTTGCTTCAAATACGTAAGGGCTCCAACTAGGGGCAAAACACGCTTTTGATTTAGAAGTTCTTTACTGGAACAATCATGGCATAGCTAACGATGACACTAAATCATAACTTGTAACTATAGTCCGAGCTTATCGTCCTTACATTGTTTGTACAGTATTTGGAACCCTTGTGGCACCCCGGAAAAGAATTACATCGCCATGGCCCTAGGCCAACAAGAGATCAACGAGTGAGGAAACTTGCTTTTGTCATTGTAAATTGCATAACCTACAGCAAACAAATTAATTTCATAGTTATATACCCTTCCAACAATTAAATTTACAGATAGCCTTTTCTGGTCTAAATGAGATTAAACAAAATACCTTACTAGTAATTTATGTAATAGAATACTAATATGAAGTCATTGCCACCTAAAAGGCATCAAGCAAAATTTTATCGGATGGTACTTCTCATGTCAAAATTTAGACGGAAGCATATAATAATAGCGCACAAGATATTCTGCACCGTGAGCCAAAGAGGGGCAAACTTCTAGCCATTCCCATTTGGTAATTCTCCACTCTTTGCAGCTCTTTTCTGTAAGTCTGCTTCATAATGCTGAAAAGCAGCATCTAGAGCCTGCATTAAAATGATATTTCCATGAGTTCCCTTCCCCATTAAGATTTTTCATTTTCTTTTCCTCTAAATAACACAGCAAACAACAAAGACTAAGCAGTATTTAAGTCATTAGAGATTTTTGAACATAGTTGGTCACCAGCAATATAATTATAAAATACTAAGTTTCAAATAATAAACATGAGATAGTTTGAACAATTTTATTCAAATTCTCCAATCAAAACAGAAAATGGAGTAAATCAAACCTGATGCATTGGACGAACAAGGAGGGAGACCTGATGCCTGAAGTCTGACTGCACAGCCTCCTTAATCTCCTACAGAAAATCAACTAATACATTACAACAAATAAGACCAAACAAAGGGGAATTTATAACATGAAAAAATATATCTGCCCTAGGTAAAATGCAAGAAAAAGAGTTGGGAACATAGAACGTGAAAAAAATCCATCTGCCTATGTCAAGAGCATGAAAAAAACGTTAAGAGAATTTATTCTTTTCTCGACCAAAAACTCTATTAATGTGTTTCCATATATCCAGCTTTTCCTTGTAACATAGTTAAGGTCCTGTTAGAAATGTCTGCTGTAACCATTCTCCAAATGGCGAAACATCGAGGATTATCACATTAAAACAAAGCAGCACCCCCGCTGCTTTGATGTGTTGATCTTTAAATGACAGAGGTGGATGCCCCAGCAGAAAAATTACCTCTAGCTGTCGATAAATTTGTGACATGGCATCCTTGAGTCTGCATGTCTGCACAAAAAAGACTTATTAATTCACAAAACAAACAATATATGCAAACCGATAAAGAAAAAAATTGAAATAATGCATGTACCAATGTTCGTGTCTTGGGATTTCCTTATTTTCATTTAAACCAACAAGGTGTTAGCTCTACCTCAGCCCTTTGAAAAAATAGGCCCCAGGAAAAATTGGATTCATTCTTGGTCCAGTAACTATATTGATACTAAAAGACAATCAAGGTACATCATCTCTTTCATACAATACTTCCATTTCACTTCAGATAAGGATACTTCTCATTGGATATAAGGCCAAAACTATAAAATCTTAATAGAGAATACAGAAAAGTAGCAACCATTTGACTTCACATTATACAAACTAACCTTATTATACAAAGAAGAAGTTGTAATTGGATAGGAAGACCAAAAATGCCTCAGTAGTTCTTGAATAGACGTCCAATGCTGAAATAAGAAAATGTTATAAAAATCATGAGATTTCAAATAAATAAACAAAAAACAAAATCTAACGCACCAGCTCATAATAAATTGACTCGAATATAAAAATGCAAACATGCTATCATAAAATAAGCTGACATCCTCACATATAAGAGTTCCTCTTTAGTTCTATTTGGCAACCCATCCAGAATACTCTCTCGAGGATTCTTCCCAAGATGATATTTGGTACTTGAAATATTCTGGGTCAGCCCTGTAAAAACCTAGGCACAGAAATACACAGTAAATTCTCTTACAATTGATACACAAAAATATAAACATACAATATATATATACACATATCCACATATATATATGAATATGAATATGAATATGAATATGAATATGAATATGAATATGAATATGAATATGAATATGAATACAGGGCCCTTCCATTTAGGGATCCCTTTTTCTGTTTTTTTTCATAGGGATAGACATCTGACAACTTTTCGATCACATTTTCTCATCTTCACCGTTCAGTTTTTTCTACATATTCGGATCTAAAAACTAAACGGTGAAGATAAGAAAATGTGATCGAAAACTTGAATACTCCCTATGAAAAAAAGGATCCCTCAATGGAAGGGCCTTGTGTGTGTATGTATATATATATAGCCCCCTTCCAATGAGGGATCCTTTTTTGACATATATGAGGGATTGGGGTTTATACCAACTTTTTGATCACAAAATGACATCTCAATATGTAGTTCTATATGAGTAGATCACTTCTATAAAATTTCATCCAAATTGGTAATCATCAAGGTCTTCAAAACTACAATTTAGAATTATAATTATGAATGGTTCAGCTTTGGCAGATTTGATCCGTCAATTGATTTTAGTTAGTTCAAAGCCTTAACATCACCAAATTAGATGAAATTTTACAAAAATGATCTACATATATGCATCTAAATATTGAACGGTGGAGATGTTGATATGTGATTAAAAAATTGGTGTAATCTGCAATCCCTCATCTATGTCAAAAAAGGGATCCCTTAGTCGTAGGGTTCTATATATATATATATATATATATATATATATTAGAGGGGTCATCAGCAGAGCATCCTCTTGTACAAAAAGTGAGGACCCCCACTGTCCGGCCCGCAATCTAATGATCAAAACCATTCATATTATATCAAATCCTCCTTCAAGGATCACTCCGAAAAGTTTGCAGACTCGGAAGTTGTGAACCATATAATCAGCATAATCCTCATTTCAGTTTTATCCAACGGACTGTTTTTGTCCATTGCCCCTACAAAGACCCAGCAGTGCCAACTAAACAGGTGTTTAGCAGGGAATTTCTTGTAAAGGAGCCTAAAGAATGCATAGCAGGATTGTAGGAGTAAAAGCACTCACATTTCTTAAAAAGAGAATGTCCTATTTTAACGTCCACACCAATACAATGTGTGTATGTGCACGTGTATGTGAGTGTGTTGAACATGTGATATTGCAGAAGTGAAACAAAGATTGTATTACCATAAGAGCAACTTCTGGTTGAACCGTGGAAGTGCTCAATCCAATGCTCTTAATTTTAGATATCGACTCCTTTAAGGAACCATATGCTTCCTCAGTAGTCAGCTTGCGTTTTGTTTGCCCAGTCCCAGTACGCAAGTCATCCAAAGTTCTAAGAGCATTAGCTTGTTGTGTGTCAAAGTAATCTCGAGGATCCTGTTTTTGAATACAACATGAAATGTCTGCACTATCAGAATAAGGAAGAAAGTGATAAGAAAACAGATAAAATAAAAATTGTTGGCTGGAAATGATGATAGCTATGTTAACCTTGATACATAATGGAGCAACCGGATGATCATGAGATTCTTGAAGGTCATCTATCTCTGTCATCCGAGTAATCCTATCAAGTCTGTCCTGTGCAGCACTGTCACTAGGATCTGCAAATAAACAGCAAAACATACGCACAGAAGTTCAGCTAACAGCGTAAAAGCAAACAAAATGGGAAAAGGACCACACTAACCCTGTCTTGACCGCATAAGTGCCTCTGCTATACTTCTTGGATCTTCTGGGTCCGCATCTGCAGTCAAGTTTACATAACAAGGTTATCTACTTAAAATGTTAAAAGAAAGATAGGTGAGAAGATTACAAAGTACATACTTTGTTATCTAAGTCAAAACTCTTTATCCTTTAAACACGGATCAATAGGAAGCAGCTTCCCACATTTATTAATGAGTAACATTTTCAATCACTCCCCTTGCTACTTATAATACATTTTACACACTCTTCTTGATCGCCTGTCCAAAAGCAACCCTCAATAATTAAAGTGACAATTTGTCATTCTCTTGAAACTTTTCTTGGAAAGATCATATCAGTGTTTTTAGTTTTTCATTCTATAAGTTCTCTCTCCCCTACCTTCACTGAGCTCTTAACAAGAAGGTACCCTTTCTATAATACTTGAATGGATAAAACTTCAAAAGGTAACAAGCAGAACCGAGAAAGGACCATTACTAAGAAATTGTGTAATGATGGACAACAATAAATCTGAACATAAAGTATTAAACCCATGTACGATTCATTCTCAAATTGCCTTCGCCAATTCTCCAAAACCAACATTACTTGACTACAAAATATCGCCAAGATTCATCCCTGGCACATACAGTGAAAAAGGAATTGGAAATACCCAAATCAATTCTTAGAGACGTCAATGCTTGAATTTTTGTTATGTTTATTGGGTTTTGGTAATACTTCAACATCCAGTTCATTGACAAGCCACCCAAGAAAAAATATCAGCTCATATAGAGACATACAAGGATGGAGATGAGTGAATCTGAGAGAGAAACGAGTCTAACTATTTCTTCTTTCATCATATAGCTCAACTGACTGAGAACTTCTCAGTCATCAGCTGATCCATTTAGGAGAGCAGATGACAGAGAAGTGGGAAGATAATGGCACGGAATAGGAAGGGAGAAGTTTCGTAAGGGAGGGGGAAAGAGAGAGATAGAGAGAGAGGTTATTACTGGCATGTAAGAGAACATATATATAAGTTATCAAAACTGAAAAGAGTATGAAATGCATGATGGGCCCGGCACGCACAATCGTATTATATCCAAGTCCGAGTTTAGCCAACTTCACTACCCTGTTAATTAAACAAAATTACTGCTCATTCTAACCTAGATTTCTTCCTTGAAGAACAACAGCGCCTTGTCTGTTAAGATCTTGTGATAGAGTCCTCCTGTATTGCTCATTCTGTTCAGTCATGTCCTTGTTGCCATCACGAAATATCCCATGATCCTATATAACAAGTAGCGACCAAAGAAAACGTGAAGATTTGGCCAAACCAATAAAAAATATAAACTATAAAGAACTCGTAACAAATATGAACATTAAAGAACTCAGAGACATTCATTGAAGAACTCATAACTTAATGGGGAATATTTCTATTTTTTTTCTTTTTATGAGACAGGTTGTTCAAATGGAAAAACCACCTTAAATTTTGGGAGAGAACCATTTAAATAAACTATAAAAACTTTGCGGCACTGAACCAAAGAAATTGACAAACATACTGGAATATGTGTATAGTCATCCCCTTGATCAGCTTCCATGTCCAAAGTTGGATCAACCCGCTGAATCTGCAAAAAGAACATGCCAAGAATGAAATAAATGATTTTTTTAGAAATCAAAGATAATGCAGCATGAGCATCCTATAAAAGTCAAAGACTGAAAGCTTTCCAAAGAGCACCTTCTGCCGAGCTTCCCTTGCCAATATTTCGTCTTCCTTCAGAAAAATGGCCAGTTCCTCATCCTCAGCAGCTTCAGCAGCAGCTGCTACAACATTTTTTGTACTATGGAGGTATTCAGCTCGGAAATATTTGTTCCAGAATTCTTTCTCTGTCATCTGGAATTCAGTAAAATAGAAGGCAAAGACCATAAAGCATTCTTCAAGCAGAGTAATTGCAAATAACATTGTAACAGACAATTCTTAAAGTATCATCTTAGGAGGATGTTTCAATATCCACACTACCTTACTGGGAACGAGATTAATAAATGCCTGGTGCACGGCTGGTTTGAGGGCGAATATCTGTCAAAGCAATGTAACAATTTAACACAAGCACCAACAGAAAATATTCCAGATATAATTCAATTGCTGAATCTAAAAGGTCCCTGTCTGAAAGTGTACAATGAAATAATAATACCTGATACTTAATCTCATCAGTCAAATTGAATGTAACCTTGTTCATCTGACAAATACCCAGAAAAAAACAAATGTTCAGTAAGCTGATACGTTGTTATTTTGATTTTGCTTTTTTTGGCGGGGGAAGATGAGAATGTTGTCCATAAGAAAAGAAATTGTATTTTATCAGAAGAGAGTTCAATTAAAAAGGCACCAAGGAGATGCCAACCCAGGCATCGAACTGCTGAAAGGTTGCACCATTCAATTCTAATTAGGCAATTGAGAGAGAGAGAGAGAGAGAGAAGCTCTACCCGACCATCAGTCATAGGTTTGATGTCCAGTATCATCGAACTTTTAAAACCAACCCGTTGTTTTGACTTTCTACGGCTATCTCCATCAAGCAATCTCTGCAATTCGATTTGAAGAACACAAATATAACTATAATAAGTTTTTATTCATATATGTATATATAATTCCATTGCGAATGTAACTACAAGTTATTTGAGGAAAAAAACTTTACGTCCGTTATAGTACTGTGTATGAGTGTTTTTTTGTTTTGTGGCAGAGCTGAGGGGGAGAATATATAGAAACTCAGGTAATTGGAACAACCTCACAAAAGCCACATAATCATAGTTAACCAACCTTCCTAGTTGCCCAGAACTCGGATTCTGTCAAGACACCACTACCCACAAACTGCTTGTGAAGTTTCTGCAGTTCACTGCAAAGGGAAAAATTTAGTAATATACAAACATGATGTTCAAACGAAGACTTTTCTTTTTCTAAATTTAACTTGCTACATTCAGCACCAAATAATTAAAGTAGCATGAAGATCCAAGCTGAGCATATTTATATTGACCATCAATCTCCATTTCAACAAAACAAACCAGCAAACAAAAATGATTTGAACACAAAGCAAAAAGCAACAGTGATAGAGAAGAAGACGGAAAAGATTTAAATAAAGGCCATATTCAACTTTCAGAAAGAGTAAAATCTAATAAACGTGCAAGAAAAGAAAAAATGAAACAAGCTATTTGTTATAGCTTGTTCATTTTTAAAATTCCATGTAGCCTATCTTCTCATGTTATCTAAAATGAAAGTTAATAAGATTTCTGCTAATACACCGATACGGGACATACAGGATTCCTGGTAGCTATCGCATATTATGTGTTCTTGTTTCTGAAAAAAGTAGACACACGAGCTAATGAGGAAAAAGGAAAGAATAAGCAAACAATAAGCTAATAGATCTACACTCCGGCCGTGGGGCATCATTACAAAAAGATGATTTAAACTACTTAACTAGACAACTAAAAAACCGTCAAAATGAAGGGTGTCTTAAAAAATTTAGAGACAATGTCACAAGACTAATACATTGACCTTGGAATATGGAAAGACAAACAATAGATCTGAATTATATGGGTAAATTGCATTTAAAATGTACAAGCACTATATAATCTATATCATATGGAACTTGGAATTGGGGTGGGTGGGGGTCTCAATTATTCTAGTTTGGTTTAGGGACAAGACACCGCCTCTATCTTTAGCCATTGTTACTCCGATGGATGTAGTTTACTATTGAAAGATAAGAAAGCTGCCAAGTGTCTGAAATGCAATCAAGGATCTGATACTGAGAAAACAAGGACATATGTTTAACTTTTCTGTTTGCATGAATAAGTTTGTACCCTAGGAATGTCATTATCCAAACTAATCCAAATAGAAAACATATCTCCACTGAAATTAACTTTGAGTAATAATGTTTCTCTCAGTTGAAACTATGACTTGACAATGAGATTAGATAGAATGTGCGACGACCTGGGTATGCAACCACATATTACATAAGGTGTGAATCTAATGAAAGTGAAAGTGAAACTCATTAAAGGAAATAATAAAATAAAAAGAATGATACATAGGAAGAAGCCTTGTAGATGAAATGTACAGTGAGGAAGAAAACAAGATGGCTCAAGCAATTATCTGTGTTCTAAAAAAGGTAAATAATGATAATTGAGATGAATCATGTGGATACAAGAGATTAACCTGTCTTCTTGCATAAGCTTCATTCGGAGCTCCAACTCTGCCGTACTAAATTGTTCATTTGCAGAAGAAGAGGCATTGGCTGCAGAAGATATTGTCGGAGCAGAAGAAGCTTTTGCAGCCTCTAGGGCATTGGCTGTTCAAATGAAAACCAAGTGTAAACAACAACCCATACAACAACAAAGCAAATACAAATATCAATTCTACCCGAAAGAAGGTTAAAAACAAGTGCGAAACGGAGCCATGATTGCATAAGGATGGGATTTACCGATAATTTCTCGGCACGCATGAAGATCAGGGAAACTCTCAAACTCAAAAATGTAACTTCCATCCTGAAACATCAAAGGAATTTGCAAAATTCAGTAAGTAGCACTGAAATAATAGTTGGAGGGCTAGAGAAAATATAACCTTAGTGCTGCTGAGATTAAGCCAAGGTGGTTTATTAGAACCCTCTTTAGTGTTCTTCTGACCTGGAAAGAAGAAGAAGGCATCAGTCAGTTACAAAGCAAAGGATACAACAAGGTGGAGAAACAAGGGAGAAGATTGCCTTTAAGTAGTTTGAAAGGGACATCAAGCTTTGCGGGAGAGGTGGGATCACTAGGCCTAAACACAAACCTCTGCTCCATCTGCAAATAACAACCAACGCAATCAGTCAGAGGGAAAGAAAGAAAGAAAGGAATTCGATGCGCTACCATGGTGAGAACACCCGGAGTTCCTGGATCTTTGATGGAACTCTTGTATTTCGCACGCTGCCCCGCCCTCGACATTTAGACCTGATTAACAAGCTTCAACCGCACCTAACGACGGTTGCCCCCGGAGGAAAGACACAGTCTTCTCTTTCTCTTTTCCTTTTAATCGCCTCACAAATTTTATTTCCACAAATCTAATTTCTTGAAGGGATACCTTATTTTTGAATATTTTTTAAGAGAAAAGTTCACAAAAGTGTTCAAACTCGTGTGACGAGGTTGATGTGATATTTAAATTTTTTAACGTGATTAAAGTGATACCAAAACTATTATTTTTTATTAAAGATATATCTCAATTAACTTATTCTGTTAATAATAAGGGTAAAAACATCTTTTAAGGTTTTTTATGTGTTGTATTTAAGATATTTTTACAAACTAAAAAACTCAGTCATTTATCAACTTAAGAACTAGCCTTTAACATGCCAAGACTTCATCTAACGATTTTCTGCCTAAATGGTTATTATACTGACGGAATCATTGTTGTCTTCAGGTGAAAAAATCCTAGATTTTAGTGTGTAAAAACATCTCAAATACAGAATTCAAACTACCAACTGTGAGTAAAATAATTTTCAAACAAGAATATTTTTGTGACGAAATTATGGGCACAAACAAGAATTTATTTAACATAACTACAAATACATAACATAGAGTTTCACTCTTAGGTAAACAGCTATAAGGTGTTTAGCTACTCATAATTATAATTACAAGTGCAAATACTTGTAATAAAAGCATATCACACAGAATGATTACAGACTGAAATCTTCACACAGTACTTACACTCACACTCTTATTTCACAATATACTAGAGACACTGTTTACACACGCTATTTCTCTGGCTTTCTGATTTCAAGGGGAAGGTTGAGAGTGTTTTCAACTTATGTTCCAAGTTTTTTTTTATGTCTTCTCTCGGAAGCTTAAGGTTCCTTATATAGCACATGGACTCCAAACCCGAATTAAACACAGCTAAGAGAAAATGAGAGACCGAAGGAATCAATCTTTACTTTAACAAAAGTAAAGCTATTTGTTTTCATGTGTCGACAGCAAAAAAGAAGAACACACTAACTTTAACAAAAGAAAAGTCTTTTGTCGTGATGCGTCGGTCACCGCTCATTTCTCCATCATGTTCACTGTATTGTAATATTCTTCATCAATACAATCATAATCAGCCAATGAATATTGGCCCTCTGGTTCCCCTTCTGATGTTTTTTCCTCTTTTTCTTCACTATCTAAGTCTGAATCATAAGGAATCCTATATCTTTTTTCTTTCTCTACTTTTTAAGCCACTCTTTAGTAGCTAGAGTGTAGTCAACTTCATTTCTCATGATGGCTGAGAAAAAGTAACAATTTACTGGTGACAGATAATTATAGCAAGAAATCATTAGTTTTTCTCCACTTGCTAGAAGGCTTGAATCATAATCCCTTTGTACCATGTTTTTGATGCACACGATTGCCATGACCTTCATCCATGGAATACTCTGATTTGGACTGGCATTTCCACTC
This sequence comes from Comarum palustre, assembly GCA_951800085.1. NCBI lineage: Eukaryota > Viridiplantae > Streptophyta > Magnoliopsida > Rosales > Rosaceae > Comarum > Comarum palustre. The sequence continues at coordinate 8,308,901 of OX637580.1, forward strand.
GTCCAACTTGATCCTTTAATCAGACCCTAAATTATCCTAACACAATGATAAAGAGGGATATAATTCATTTGTTCTTCCAGCATTATCCATTCAGGTGGAGTTGATACGAACTTTAATGTCAAGATACATCCGTCTGGCCTAATGTTCTTGATAGCTTGAACTATCAATTATGGGAATCCTTCCAAGTCTTCATTAGATTTTATCCAAAGCTTATGAACAAAACCATTCTCCATTAGCCACAATTTTTGTTTATGCGGGTGTTCAACTTAGATATTAACCAGATATCTCCCATAATATGGGTCAGGAAAACAGACAAAGTTGGTGGAAGCATCTTTCCTTTTTTTAGATGCTCATGGAATTTGAACCATTCATACCGTTTCATTGTTGTCATAGGGATCTTAGCACTTTCTGAATTTTTTAGGTATACTACCTTAGACTTTTCCTTCTGTTTTGCATGGATTTCATACAATTCTTCTGTAAGTACTTCAAGGGTTCCAAGCAGATGATCTTCATTTTCTTTAAGAAATGCATAAAGAATAGTGTATATAATAATTTTTTGCTTGAATGCCAACAACCTTTTCCTTTGTAAAACTGGTTCTTTAAAATCTTTAAACACTGACCATGAATAGTTTTCTTCTTTCCTTTTCTTTCTATTTTTCCTTTAGATGTTATCAAGAAGTTGTCCCTGGTAATCCTTATCACCTAAGTCATGATAAGGTTAATTATATATGGTGTGGTTGTATACCCAGACCAATCTGTGCATGGAAGTTAAAAGGCCAATTATGGCTTTAGTATTGTATTTGGAAACTTTTTTACATCCAGATTAGAAAATTCATTATACATGGGTGTAGAGTCGATTATCACCAGTGTTGTCTCACTCTAATTTACAGTGCTCAACTATGGCAGCATTCGACGTGGTGCTCATAGCTTTCATATGCCTACGTATGAGGCAAAGATGGGTGAGCTGGTCTATGGTGACTCCAAGTTTGATTATGACTCGGAGCCAATCTACTATGAATATGATGAAAACTATATGTTCGTGCGCGGATTTGATAATCATATTTCACGAGAGTTCAACCCTAGTGAAACTCTCGATATGGTGAATATAGACCAAAAATTGGTCATCTTCCATGACCAATGTATGATTATTTCTGATGAGGCTATGTATTGTGACTTGATTTTTAGCAACAAGGCATATCTCAACACTATACCACCCGCGAGAATGTAGTTTAGGATTATGTTTGGTCAAACAACAAAGATACGTGGGGGGACAAAACGTGTCCTACGACTTACCTTGTCTAAATTTTCAAGTTTTTGATCTGATACATCTTTGCTCGACACTTGGAAGTTTTCGTAAACAAGTGTCTTATTCAGGCAACATAATGACGGCGAAACTTGACGTGAAGCATTGGTGGCCTCCACCGTTGACTTATGAGGAAACAAATGGTTCGGCCTAGAAAAGGCTTGACCTTTATCCGTAGCCTATCCTTGAGGCTTGAAGACAGTTGGGCATCCCAATTGCCTTTGAGTTACTGTCGGCAAAGCGAGATTAAACACAAGGTTTCCAATGCTGAAAACTGCAACAGTCACAATTTTCAGCAAACATCACCAATCAATCAAGGAAGAAATAGTCGGCTCACCATATGTAAAAAGAAATCCCTGGATGTTTATTTTCTAGTAGTTTTTACGGTTTATCATTCCGACATTCCTGAAGAAAGTTATTGCAGTTTGAATGAGGAAGGTTCTAATGCTGAAAATTGCAACAGTCACAGTTTTCACTTCTCAGCCAACTTTGCGGATCGATCCAAGAAGAACTAGTTGGCTTGTTATATTTCAACAAAAAGCCCTGGATGTATATTTTCCAAAAGTTTTTACGGTTCATCATTTCGACATTCGGATAGAGTTATTGCAGTTTGAATGCAAGAAAGTTCTAATGCTGAAAATTACATCATTCACAGGTTTTAGACAACTTTGCTGTTTAATCCAAGAAGAACTAGTTGACTCGTCATATATCAACAGAAAGCCCTAGATGGTTAATCATTCTGACATTTCTGGAGAGTTATGAGAGTTTGAATATATGTAGGGCTGGGCACTTCGTACCGCAATCTCGATCTCATCCCAATCCCGTACCAAAAATTGGCAGGACAGGAAGGGACACAATTTTAAAATGGTGGAACCGTACCGACCCGATAATTTGGAAACAAGATGGGACGGGACCATCTGAAAGAATAAATATACTTGTATCCGATCATAACCGTCTGATTTTTATGGTGTATAATCTTATAATGAACTCAAACACACTCAATAGGACGCCCAAAACCTTAACATAAATTCACAATACTAGTTTCACATAGCAAAAGTTAGATAATTCATTCACATTTGGTGATGATGATCATATGAAAGATATTGGCCGCCACAACAAAGTTATGTAGAGATAACTGAAGCTCTTTTTATTTTTCAAGCTTGAGAGTTTTATCAAAATCTTAATTAATTAGTTAGATGCAAATTACAAGTATTTAATTAATTGGTTATTGATTGCCCCTTCATTTTTTACAATTTTTGCTCGTGTTCTACTTATATAGAGTTAGGACTTTAAAATTAGGGCAATTATACCATGAAAAAGTAACATCATAATATATATATATGAGAATATTATACAAAATAAAACCCTCATCAATATTGGATTGGTTCACATTGACTTTATAAAAAAATAGAAATAAAATTTCTTAAAAACAATTATGATCAATTTTTCTTTTCTATGTTTTTTATATTTTTTTATCATTACGGGATCCTGATCCCATCCCGATTGTAACACCCCGTACCTAAAAGTTACCTTTTCACAGAGGTTTATGAGTTACCGAGGGCTTTTAATTGCGATCGGTAATTTGATAAGTTATCGCTCGAGTTAATTTTTGAGTTTTTCTAAACTCTCCAAATTCCTCATTAAATGACTTGATGTTGTAGTACGTGTCGACACGAGTCTCTCAGTATTTTCAGAATATTTTTCAGAGCTTCCGGCTATTTCTGTGAATTTCTGAAGTATATGGTAATTTTCAATTACTATTCCGGTAAATAGTTTTTACCATTCAACTAATTACCTTTTACCTTCTTTGAATCTGGACCGTTGGATCTTCTAGATCTAATCTTTGCCGTCCATTTTTGTTTAAAAAGGAGGGAGACCTTTGACCGAAGTCAAAGATCCCATTTTCGGGTCAACGGCTCCCCCCGAGCCCTCTCTCTCTGCTCCGCTGTTTTCCGCCCAGCGCCGGCAACTCTGTCCACCATAGGCCGGCGGACCACCCCCATTCGATTCCCCTTTCTCTCCTCTGCAAAACCCCTCAAACCAATCCAACAAACATCCACAATCGGAGGAGATCGGAGGGGGAGGAGAAGCGACTGTGTTCGTCGTTTTCTGGCGACTCAAGCGGCGATTCGACGGTTGGAGGTGATTTTCTTGTTTCTCCTCTCCTCTTCTTCATTTTCTTGCCAAGGAATCGATGATTTGAAGTCTCATTCAATAATTTCCTCTTTTCTGTTTTTCGGGTTTTCTGGGTTTCTCAGGCGGACTTCCGGCGGTCGAGCTTTTGGAGTCCTTGACGTCTCCGCCGTGCCCTAGGGAGCCTCACTGAGATTCTGTTTGAGCCCAGTTGCGTGTTGGTGGTGTTGGAGCAGTGGTACCTTGTGTGAGTCGTTGCAGCAGCCCTTGCAAGTTCGAGGCAGGGTTGGGGATGGATGGAGGCCGGGGAGCTGTTGGAGTAGGTCTAGGAGGTGGTTGGCAGTGGGAAAGCTGCTGGGTTGGTTTAAGGTTCGTGTTAGGAAGCACAGGCAGAGGGTAAGACTCGTCCCTCTAAGAATTGTTGTTATGTGAATTTGTTGTTGAATTGTTGTTCTGGTGTTGAATTATATAGTTTTGTGCATGTTGTCGATAACTTTGTGAATCGGAGGAAACAGGGAAGTTATGGCGAAATTCCGGCAAGTTGACCAGAATCCGGTTGAAGATTCCGGCAAAGTTACCGGAATCCGGTGACTGCTCCGGGAATACAGAATGCCGAAGAGGTAGAAATCATTTCCCCTGTTAAGCTTTAGTCGAAAAGTTCGGTTAATTCCTAATTTGAGTAATTACGGAAAAAATTGGACGTAAGTAGGAAGTTTCCATTTTGGGAAATTTTCCATTCTAAAGAACACTTACCATTTTAGGAAACTTTCCATTTTTGGGAAACTTTCCCTTTTGGAAGGTTTCCATTTATGGAAGATTGACCGATAAAAGTAAAAAGGGAAAGGTCAGTCTTAGTAACCGGTTAAGTTAAGACAACCAGATCTTTAAAGTGAGATTCTAGGCAGCTTAGGAATCTTAGTCAGAAACTGAGTTGGGCGCTGTAAATATCTCAGATAATTTCTTACCGGATATATCTACTCATGACCCGTAAATTGGTAAAGTGGTTGACTTGGGTGTCCATAGTAATTCCACAAAATTACTATGTGATAACCTATCGTTAATAAAATAGTAAGGAAAGTCGATACGCTGAGATTACGAAGTCGGAAACCAAACTTCGAGTCGATACTCGAAATTAAGCGTATTGTTGAAAAGTCGTTAAAAAGAAAGGAACTTGGTCAACACGTGGTCAAATAGGATTTCTTGGTCAAACTAGGAAAAGACCAAGTCAACTATGGAATGACTAATATATTGGTTTAATTGTACAGTCTCTGGTCGAACGTGAGACGGGCTCGACTACGAGGTTAGTTCGAGGGTTTCGCTCGAGGAGCTTTCCCAGCAGGAAGAAGGTCGCAATAAGTACTGTGAGTGGACTTTATTTTTAAATATAATGCATGCCATAGACTTTAATTAGTTTCTCCTTATATGTGATTTCCTCCATTTTAAGTTTACGGTGATTTTGGGAAAATGAGAATTTTATACTTTTTAAAGATAAGTGAGCCGGGAAAGAGGTTTCTACCTTTCCCGTGGTTTTAAAGGATTTTCTCAGGATATGATTTTATTGTTATCACCGTTTTAGGATTATGGAGGGGGATGAGTTTTAAAAAGGGGAAACTTGGCTCTTGGATTTAAGGGTTTTAAAGTAAAGGCAGAGAACCGGTTTTGGGTTCTTGGAAATGTTTTATATCCAATGTATTTGGGGTAAAGTCATGGGAGATTTGACTTGGTTTTCAATTTATTTTCTCACGAGGTTTTTAAAGGATTTTAAAGGATAAGGATATATGTATTGCATGCTAGCATGGACCCTCTCCAGATAGAGTTGGTACCCTCTCTGGATAGTAGCAGGTCGGGACCCTCTTCGGTGGTAGCTGGTCTGTATGACCCTCCCGGATAGTAGCAGGTCAGAACCCTCTTCGGTGGTAGCTGGTCGGTTGGACCCTCCTGAATAAAGCGGGTCAGGGGACCCTCCCCGATGAGCTGGTCAATAGACCCTCTCGTGGTAGAGCAAGTCAGTTTTCTCGTGGATGAGGTTAATACCACACACATTTAATCATGGATTTGAGCCAAGGGATTTACTTCGGGTTAAATGGCTTTAACTCGGGGTGGGTCCTGACACCGATCCAGTCTCTGTCCCGAACGAGATCGTCCCGTATGGGATACATTTTTAAAAATGTAATCTCGTCCCGTCCCGTCCCATGAATACAGGAATGTTCTAATGCTGTAAACTACAACAGCCACAGCAGGACAGCCAATTTCGCTGCTTAATCTCGAACGATCTAAGAAGAACTAGCTGGCTAGCCATATTTCAGCAAAAATCTCTGGATGTCTATTTTCCATAAAGTTTTACGTTTCATCATTCTAAAATTCCTTGAGAGTGTTATGGCAGTTTGAATGCAGGAAGGTTCTAATGCTGAAAAGTACAACAACCACAACAGATCAGCCAACTTCGATGATTAAACTGGAATGATGCAGGAAGAACTAGTTGGCTTACCATATATCAACAGAAATAGATGGATGTCTATTTTCCTAAGGTTTTATGGTTTATCATTTTGTCATTCGTGGAGTGAGTTATAACACTTTGAATGCGGACAGGTTGGAAAATGCGCGAATTGGCAACATGTTATTTTTCATGTGTTTCATGACCTCGCAACATGCTTTTCTACACTGAGGGGGCATCCATAGCAGTTTTGTGTACCTTCATCTATGAACCGCATTGTCTAAAACCTTGAATAATGCATGATACTGCAACACCATCTCGCCTCCTTCACTGAGGGCATACTAAAGTTTTGATGTCCTTCCATCTTTCTAAGATATCGGGGAAACAGACATCAAAACTGGGGGCACATAAGACATGCACGTGTTCAAAATATAATATACTCTAGACTTTCTTCAAGTGTTTTGATTATTATTTAGGTCAATCTCTGTGCCCTAATTCTTGTTCCAAATATAAAAGACTTTAGACTCTCTTCAAGTGTCTTGGTCATTATTTAGGTCAATCATTGTGGCCTATTTTTTTTCAAAATTCCAAAGTCAATGGAAGCATTGTATGCACACAGATTTGAGCTCGCCTCTCTTCAGGTCCACAGTCTATACTAGGGGCAGCGAAGTGCATGTCTAATGTCACGTGGCTGTCAAAGAGGTGCATTGCCGGCGGGTTTTTAAGCCTGCATCAAATAAACCTTTTTTATCGTTAGTAGCATAAGGCAAGTAGGGTATGAGGGTACCTGCAAAATAAGCGTTAGTATAAATAACAACAATTATAAACAAGTATTATAACTTACAAGTTATTACAAAAGTGACTACTGTTCCTAACGAACAGCAGTTAAAAACCTAATTAAAAACCTAACTTAAACTACTCAGAAAGTACGAAAATTTACAGAGATATATTAGACAGAGTTCATTTGATATGGAAATAAAATACAAGAAAACAGAAAACAGAATAGTGACAAAAATTCTAAACTAAAAAGAAAACCAAATCTATGCTACTATATATACGGTACCAACCTAAGACAAACACAAAAACTCAACTCAAGAACATATCGATAAATAAAAATTCTAGCAATCTAAAATTATAGAAATTCGATAGTTGTACAAAATTTCAAGAGAAAACAGCCTACCCGGCCCAGTAATCCCTCATGTCTTTCTAAACTGTCTCTAATACTCGCGCATGCCGCTAACAATATTAAACAAATTGTCACATCCCGATCCTATAATTATTTTACAGTTGGTTACTTTGGTCTTTTACCATTTAAAGTAACCGTTTAACCGTACAATGATCGTAAAGTTGACTTTTCGTTAAGTCGAGAATTTGAGAAAACTTTCTTTATAAAAGTTGTAGAGAGCGTCGTTACGAGTTCGTAAACACGTAGCACACTCAAATCGGAGTTCATATGTGAAAGTTACGGTCTAAAAACGGGAAGTTACTATTTCAGGAAACTCTATAAAAAGGGAAGTTACTATAAGTAGAAAGTAAAAATCAAAACTTATCGGGACTTTCTCTCTCCTCTCCTTACGGAAAACGCTGCCGAATCTTTCGGCCGCCACAGCGCCGCTGTCGCTCCACCGCTCGCCGTCGCACCGGTCCCAAAAGCTCGGCCTCCGAGTCTACTTCATTTCTAGGTAAGTTTTCCGACCTAACTCGCCATAAATCGGGAGAAATTTCGATTTGTTCATCATGTGTACAGTGATTTATTCTTGATCGGATTTCTCCCTCCCTAGATCACCAATTGTTGAGTTTTTTATATGATTAGGATGGGTTTTAGGATTACTATAATGTCTTAGAATTTGGTTGCTTGATTCAAAGTGTATAGGGAGAATTGAGGATTTGAAGTTTTGAAGTGTAAATTTTCGGGTTTTACTGTTCATCACGTAATTGACCTAGTTAGAGGCCGAATTGGACTTCGAGTTGAACTAGAAAGTTGTTCCAAATGACGGGACGAAGCTACTGGTAAAATTCTGTGGTGATTGGAGGTCGCCAGAATTTTGGCCTGAATTTCTGCCGGCGGCGGTACCGCCACTTTTTGGGCAGTTTTCATGCCCATTAAATAGTATATAATGTGAAGAGTCTATGGTTTAAATTTGGTAATTTTTGGAGGAGTTTGGTTAGGTTTTGGAATTTTCTAGTTTAGTATTATTAGCGAATAATTAAATATTATTCCGACCATCGATTATTACCGGATAAGGTTTAAGAATTATTTTTTTAACGACTCCTAAGTTATTGGTGAAGGTCGGGGATTTTAGTTGACAATTTGAGAAATGTGGAGCCAATGAGCGAGCTGTACACTTTTAAATGTGTACGCATATGCTATTTAATTATTATTCTAGCGTCCGAAAAATTAATATTAATTGTGGAACAGGACGCGAAGAGGCTCGTGTTGTGGAGACTTGGCTTGAGCGGAATTCAAGTTTTCGTCAGGCTAAGGCCTCAGTCAGTGGGTGGACTTTTATTTTAAATTTAATGCATGCAATAGATTTTATTTAGTTTCTCCTTTACTTATGAATTTCCTCCATTTTAAGTTTTATGGTGATTTTGGGAAAATGAGAATTTATTACTTTTTAAAGATAAGTGAGCCAGGGAAGAGGTTCCTACCTTTCTCGTAATTTTAAAGGATTTTCCCGAATATGTTTTTAATTGGTATCACCATTTTGGGTTATGGAGGGGGATTATTTTTAAAAGTGGAAACTTGGCTTTTGGATTTAACGATTTTAAAGTAAAGTTAGGGAACCGGTTTCGCATTCCTGGAAATGTTTTAAATCCAATGTATTTGGGGTAAAGTCATGGGAGTTTTGATTTAGTTTTCGATTTATTTTACCATGAGGTTTTTAAAGAATTTTCAAGGATATGGTTATATGTATTGCATGCTAGCATGGACCCTCTCCAAATGGAGATAGTATCCTCTCTGGATTGTAGTTGGTCTGACTCTCTTCGGTGGTAGTTGGTCAGTAGGACCCTCCCGGATAGAGCAGGTCAGGACCCTCTTCGGTGGTAGCAATCTGCTCAAGATGCATGGCCTTGAGGTACATCTACTCAAGATACATTCATTCGAGGAGCATCTAGTCCACACTAGGGGCAATGGAGCGCATCGTTCTCACGTCATCTACACTGGGGACAATGAAGTGTCATTGATTCACTAAGGTTCATATAGCCATGTTGGCCAGGAATAGGCAGCGAAGGCTATTGAATGTATGGTGAACAACAGGTCAACACATATGACCTTTTCATCCATTCAAAAGAGATGTCTACTCAAAGTGCATCTGTTCGAGGTGCATCCCCTCAAAGTCAGACGTTTCCTTTCCAAATATATTCACTTGAGCTACATTTGTTTGAGGTTAATCTACTCAAGGCCAACATTCACTCGAGCTACGTCCACTCGAGTGCATCTATTCAAGGCACATCCATTCGAAGCTACTTCTACTCGAGGTTCATGATAGGCTCAGTGGATGCATCGTTCATGGTGATTTGAGTACGATTTTGTCGAAGGTATTTGCTAAATCATGGAATTTATTCACAATTCATTGATAAGTTGAGCCAATACTTGTGGTTTTAGGGCAGCATGAACAAAAGCCTTTTCACTCATTCTTGAAACTCATGACCTCGAGGTAAAGGGCAACATTTAAACTTGCAAATTAATAATTTATTAAACATTAATTGTTTAAGTGAATATTAGTTAATTCATAGTCCACATCATATAGGCAATCCCAAATAATATCTGGTTTATAAGTAATGGCTTGCCTACGAAATTATGCGAGAAGTGTACGGTTCGCCTACGAGGAGGAAACTTCGCATAAAACTTGGTCCACTGTTTAATTGCTTGCGGAGCGAAGAGCAAAGTTTGCGTGTGGATGTGAAGGTTACATGCAAGATAGATAGAGAGCTCCTCAGTCCTCATAGTACAAGATGATATGAGATGTGAGCTACATAACTTATCCTATAATATTGCTCAATTACATGAAAACATAACTTGAGAGATGTATGCTGCGAAGAGGTATTCAAAAGGGATTCATCTCCTTTATACAGTTCAATATTCAATGATGCATTGGTCTTTTGGATAAGGTTGTCCACTCAATTAAAGAGTGGTATTTACATGCAGTGGCACACGTTAAAGAAGCTTGCATAGTTAATGAGTTTTTCTTCTTGAGTTGTGTTCAGATCCACGGAGGAGTATATCAATAGGACTCCAAGTTCTCGGCTAATACCTATTCGTCTATGAGTTCGTTAGCCTTATCGGGCTAGCAGAACTATATCAAGAGGAATCAACTGCCCAAGATTTCTCATCGTCAAAGACTTCTACAAGTCTTTGGTTCAATTGAGGCCAATTTTTGTGCCCTAAAATAAGTCTTCATACCTCATTGGAATTGCGTCACCCAATTACGTAGTTTCTAAGTAAAATAAGACTTTGTGAAACTCAATTAACGAGCAGAGAAAATTGCATCCATATCTACTATGTGAACCACTATAAAAGAAAGTTTCGAGGATAATCAGGGACACACACAACTTTACACACACCTGCAATCACAAATAAACCAACAAAAACTTACAGACACCTCGACCTAGTCAACCCCAACGCTAAAGCATCAAACCTTAGCACCATTTTCCTCTCCAACTCCTCGGAGCTTTACCATGTTCACCTTTCACGCTCTCCGGAGCTTCATACCTTACTTCCCTACGCTCCTCGGTGCTTTTCTGTTATTCTCTTTGTCCTTTTCTTTGGTTGCTCTGCATGCTACACAACACGAGTATCGATTTGGTGGCGAAACATTACTGTAAATCCTCGTCTATAAGGTGACTCCTGAAGAACATAGTGATCAAGTTGGTGCTCTCTTGATCCTTAGTCGCTTGATTAGAAGCAGAAAGCTAAGCGCACTACCCTTACTACTACAGTTGCTCACCCACGAGCTAGCACACCCCGCACTAGCAAAAGAGATTTTGCTGCAATTACCTCACACTCCCTAAACTGAGTTGCAACGCCAAAACAGTTCCTAAAAACAGTTTCTCTAACACATTAATACTCATCATGTTGCAAGTCTAAATACATGAGTAGGGACAGAAGTACCTCCATAAGGGGATATCACTTGAGCAAGTTAAAATTTGTGTCACAACATATTGCATCAGCCATCCAACGAAGTTGTAGACAACTACTACATTGAAATTAGCATATGAGTAATGCATCCATTTCAAATAATGAAGTGGACAAATATATTCATGGCCCAAAAGAAAGGCAAGAAATTTTTTCATATGCAATCACCACAATGAAATTTAAGCATTAATACGAAACACTGGGTATTCATTAGTATCAGTAACTATCTGAACTGTCAAAATAATATCACAAATTGATGACCAGATTTGAAGACATGATAAATACAAATAAAATCATCAAGGGGAAATGATATTCAGCCTTAATATAAAATCATATACAATCCTATTTCCTAGCTGTGCTGAACTTGCTATTTCTCAGCTAAAGACAGTAATGTTAGTCACTAATAGTAATAATATATATCTTTTCAGATGACATTGGCCCTACGTGAGAATTTTTGTGAAAATTGGCAAGACACAGTAAATGATTAACCAATTAAGCATCATCTCAATAACCTTGTTCTTAAGTAGCTAAAAACAAACAAGTTCTTCAGCACATTCAGCATCCACATCTAGTTTGGATGGTCAAATTCTAGTATTACAAGAACATACACCAGTTGGTTCCTACCATTGTTTCTTTATCAAGACACTAAGTAGGGATTAGATAATAATTGTCATAACCTCGGCCTTGATTTGTAATCAAAGCTAACGGGACAATTACTGCAAGTACTGCAAAAGAAAGGCCACAGAACAATTTTACAGCAGCCTTGCGAAGGGGTTTTCTGACGATGCTGGAATCTTGAATTTCTGATTTTATATCTTGAACTGCATCTTGAAACACTTGGATGTCACCTTCTTTAGGAATACCATCTGTTGATGATACAGATTCAGGGCCACCTTGGAACTGCTCACCGCCACCATCACAGAAGCTACCATTGTAATCATAAGAGGCATCATGTGAGTAACCATTTTGATTGTACCTTCCATTAGGGCTGCAGTCTTCGCTCAAGGATAAACTCGTAAACCTTCTAGTTTGTTTCACTGAGAAGTCAGAGCTGACATCATTTGGATCCTGAAGAGAATGAACAAGCCTCCTAGGAGTTTTGAAGATGATATGATCAACATCAATTGGAGTTCGTGACCTCTGAAGCACAACATAAATATAATACCACATCACTAAACGAAAACATCAAAAGGGTTGCAAGTTTAGTTAAAGCTTCGGGACAACAAGAATAAACAGCAAGATTATGATTCAATACCATCCCAAGATTTGCAGTCGGGATTTCAGATTATGCATGAATATAATACCACATCAATAAACAAAAGCATCAAAAGGGCTTGCAAGATTAGTTAATGTTTCAGTGGACAGCAAGATTATAATTCAACACCATCCCAAGATTTGCAGTTGGGATTTCAGATTATAGAATTTAATTGCAAATAAGTTGCCAATAATAAGGCAGAAGAAGGCCCCTTGGTCAACCTGAACTGCTGTTGCAAGGCAGCAAGCAGATATCATCATCTTCCTAGCTTATTTTTCAGAGCATTTTCTGACTGATACACTATAAACTAGTTTGACACAGCTAGTAACCCCATCTCAATTAACTCGTCCAATGAATCTTTATAATTAAAATATAAAATAAATTAAAATTTTAGAAACCAAAGCTAAATTCTACTCAACTTACCAAGGGACTGGTTGTGGCACTTCTTGATACTCCATTCCTAGGATTTCTTTGAAGGAAACCTGAAAATTCTTCTGTGCATCCATTTTCGCTGTTCGTGAACTGATTATTCCAAGAGTCTGAATGTGTATTGGAGTAACCATTTTCGTGAGCAATCCCTGAGAACAAACCATCCTTGAGAGACACATCAACTCCTCCACACTCATGACTCCAGAGTTTTCGATTGACACTCCTACAATCATAACTTGAGTTTTGAGAAACCTGCCCCTCTGCAATAGGTGATTCAACCCATGAATCATAACCAAGGGTCTGTGACTCAGGTGACACCGATGCAGGGGACTGATCACCAGCACTAGACAAATTTCGCCTCCTACTGTGGTCTATCCTACTAAAGTTTGAGCCACTGACTGAATGGGCTTTTTCAAGTTTTGGGCCTTTATCTGCAGCTATTCTCCTTGCAGTTTGCAGAGCTTCAAAGGCAGCCCCTGCTACATAAGGCATCTGATCTGACTGACACTTGTCCATTTCTTCAATTACCAACTCAAGCTCAGATAAAATGCTCCAAGGATCTAAGCATTTCATCAAGAAGTTCAGCATTTGAATAGATTCCAAGCGTTTCTGAGAATTCCCCTCTATTAAACCATTGTTCAATATGTGCAGTCCAGCATGTATCAACAACCTAGCATACGGTTCAACTATTATAGCATTGCGCTTTGCAAGAGACATGACCAGACCCATGTGTGCATTTGACTGAGTAGACTTCTCCTCCAAAGCCCCAGAAACATTCTGACAAACCTTGTTAACCATCTCATCTGAAGCAAAACGCCAATTATCCGAGTCGACAAGAGCCTTCAAGCAAAGGGCAGCTCCAGAAGTCAAGCTGTCTTGAGAACCCAAGAGGGAATCGGCGAGGGGATTGCATAGTGAATGAATAATACGCATCTTCTTGTCTGCAGGGGTGGTAGGATCAATCCCATATCTAGCGATGGCCGGAACCACCTTGGAGCAGGCTTGTTGAAGAGGGAAAGAGCCTGCGCTGGAAGCTAGAGTATTGATTATGGTTGCCATGATGTTGGTTATGAGAGGGACGATTTTGACGCCATGAACACGAGCCAGAACTTCATAGAGGGAAATGGTGCATTCCCCATTGAAAGGACCAGATTCTTTAGACTGGGAAACTTGGGCAAGAAACATAGGGATTGCCTTGGAGTCCAAATCTTTGACATACGACTTGAGTGCTTTCATTGCTGATCTACGACTCTCAGCATCTTTGTGAAGATTTTCCAGTTCTCTCTGGAGTACTGGGGTTATACTTCTAACCATATCTAGTTGACCTAAATCCAGTTTCAAGAAAATATGTTATCCCTGATAGAACATGTAAGTATTCAAAAGCAAGAAAGCCCATGTCTTGCAAGGGCAAAAGTCCTCAAATCTTAAACAGTGAGGAGTAAAGTTGGTTTCTTTCATAGCAATAAAACTAATCTCCAAGTCTTTTGATGCAATAAACACAGAAAGCTAAGAAATGGGTATCTCACATTTGACACAAATCAGGGAAATTAAAGAAGCGGAAGCAAGAGATAAAGAACTTACCAGTGGACAGAGAAAGAGAGGTTTTTGGAACAGACAAGACAGAAGCGGCGAGGTTGAATCTCTTCCTTCCATGCGTCATTCATAGTAAGCGTGCATTTAGGGCTGTCTGTCTTAATGTCTTTCCCAATTTCAAATCATTTCTTCAAATTCCACCGCCATCCCACTTTCATTGGACGATAATACCCTCGAATTTTCTCCCTCTGTACCAAGGGAATTACCCTAAGCTAAAACAAGCAATGACCAAGTGCATGCATGGTTCAGAAAAATCAACTGAGGGTTATGATATTTCAACAATTAAAATAACTTTTATTCTATTCTACCAAAATTGCTTATTCAATGGGGCTGTAGCAACCTTCATACTTGGTTACAAAAACAAAACAAAAAACAAATGTGATTTTTTGTTTCAAAAAAGAAAAGAAAACAACCAAAAAAAAGTGTTTTGATATTTCCATGACTGTTTGGTGCATATTAAAAATGAAATGCTTAAATTAAGTATTAATTACTATTGTAGTGTTTGGTAAGTTATCAAAATTAAATTACAAAATATTAATTATCAATAACACCCCTTTATAATTTCTAAATAAATACAACACTAAAATTTTGTAGAGGGATAATTTCTATAATTTTTGCTTTTAACAGTGGGAAATGAATTAGGATATCACCTTTAAAAGGGTAATTCAATTCATACTTTATGAGAGAGTCAGTTTCCAATTGAATCTATTTTTTATTTTTTACCAGTTTTTATTTGTAACCAATCAACTCGTTGGTATGGAAAACCATATCAATTCTCATACCATCATTTCCTGTCAACCAGGCCTAAGAGTATTGATGGGATTCATGAACCATTTGGAAAATTAGTCCAACTCATAAAAGAAGAAGAAAATTAATGATCATCCATGCTTCAGTATTTTGTGCGACTATTGTGGTCAGTATTTTTGTTTGTTATCTAAAGGTTTATAGTATGATTATTATTTTAAAAAATGTCACAGAAGTCCTATTTTCAATATTTGATTCTTCACAAATCCATCATAATATTTTTGTCTATACAAGTCCACCTTTTAACCAACACTTATCAATTTATTTGTATGATCCGTCTAAAATGCCCTTCCCACCCTCTTTTTACCAAATATGTCTCTCATTCATTCTTACTTTCTCTTTTCTTTTCTCTATCTCTCTCTATTCTTGGATGACCGACGTCGCTGCCACAACAAAGACCGACGTCGCTGCCACAAAAACGACCGACACCGAGCTCTTTGATGGCGGCCAACGCCGCGCGCCTCAACGACAATAGACGCATCACGGATTGGATTTCGAATCGAGAAGCCAGATCTGATCGACGACAGATGAGAATGTGTTGAGGAAGAGGCCATTGAGGAGCGAGGAGAGTGGAGCAGATCTCGTTGCTGAGGTGAAACGATAACGATCTCAGAAGTCACCAATCGGAGCTCTGATTTGGAGATTTTTATTTTAATCGTATCGTCTACATTTCTGTAGTCTTGTAAGTCCTGAAAAAATAGTTTTCTCAACCTTTGGTAGTAGCTTTTGTTTTGTTTGGTAGTTAGTTTTTATTGCTGGCAATAGTAGTTTTTGCTATTGGCAGTCATTGCTATTAGCTTTTATATCTATGGGTAATATCTTTTGTAGCTAGGGGTAGTAGTTTTGTAGCTAGGGGTAGTAGTTTTGTTGCTAGCGATAGTAGTTTTTAGTGCTGACAGTAGTAGCTTTTGGTGCCAGCAATAGTAGCTTTTGGTGTCAGTGGTAGTAGTTTTTGGTTCTTGTAGTAGACAATAGCTTTTAGTGTCACTAGTAGTAGCTTTTGGTCTTTATAGTATAGTAGTTTTTGTTGCTGACGGCAGTAGCTTTTGTTGTTGTTGGTAGTATCTTTAATTTATGTTAGTGTAACTTTTGATTCCAGAGGTAGTAGTTTTTGTTACCTACGGTAGTATCTTTTGTTATCAGCAGTAATAGCTTTTGTTGCTGGCGGTAGTAGCTTTTTATTGTCGTCGAAATCCTCATTGGAGGTCGGCCAAAGACTTTTCATAGAAGAAATGATATTTTTGTAAATATAAGAGAAATAATCTAATTTTTTGGCTTGGGTGACAGTTTGTAATTATGCTGAACTTCAATGCCTAGCATACAACTAAATTTAAGTTTGGATGAACTTATGTGAACAAAAATGTTTGAATGAACCTCTAGGATAAAATGTCTCAAATGAGATTTTTATGTAATTGACCCTATTTCTTTATTGAGACGAATCTACTACTTGCTTGTACACTGTTACGTGAATATAACATTGATATATGTGTATCTTTGATGCATGCGTATGCAAAGTGTAATATTTGCATGTATTAACATATGAAAGACGTAGGTAACATACCTAAACTAAATTTGACACATATAGTAAGAGAGGAAAACCATACGCAGTAACATTTAAAAAAAAGTAACCTTTTAGTTATTTTTATTTTTGAATCAAAAGAAGGGTAATATTTAATAGACATCCTCTTAATTAAGTCCTAACACAAATTTTTTTAAAATCATACGATAATGAAATTAAAGTTAGAATCTAGGTTAAGGAAATATCTACAGAATCTTTACACCAATTACATTTACAGGGTTAAAAGGGAAATTTAGGGGTTTGTTAAAGGATAAATTATATTGCTTCAACAATGACCAAAAGACACATACATTATATGTCGAATGTCGTAGAGGCCTCTGAGTTTTTGAAAGAGACGTAGAGGCCTCTAAATTTTTGCTACTAAATGGGGGGATTATTTAGGGTTTGTTTACTAAATTCATACAAAACAATAAAGAAAAAAATTTACAAGTGATCAGCTTCATTCCACTTCTAAAACAAAAAATCAGAATTGTTAACACAATCAACCACATGTTTCAAGTTAATAACCACATCAATGCCAAGTAATAAGGAAAACAAATTCCAAATACAAGTCTAAAAAGAGCAAGCATCTAATTAACTTTTCTCAATTCACATCTATGTTGTACTAGTCCTAACACATTGCCTTAACAGGAGGGTTAATGGCTGCTTGGACACAGTTTCGTCAATATACAAGTTGAAGGTGACTCCAAAAATTTGCTTGATGCTCTACTGGGAAAGTTTCAAGTTTCATGGCGTATTAAATATGTGGTGCAAGACATTATCAAGGCTTGGTTTGGTATTGTTACTTAAAAACTCAATTTTAAATAAGTAACTCCTAACCTGTTTTTTAAAATCTTAATTATTTGAACTAAAAAATTTTAGATAAACACATTTTAAAATTTTACTAAACATAAAATCTACTTTAAATAGTAATTATAATCGATTTTAATTCTCAAAACTCAATATCAAACTAGAATCAAGTTAGCTGGAATAGCTAATGTTGTTTTCTTCACTCACGTATGGCGCAAAGCTAATTTTCTTGTTGATGCCAGCTTGACAAATATGGGTCACAATCCCCCTCAAAGTTGGAGTAATGGCTTTCTTCCTCTAGCTACTAGTCAAGCCTTGCATCTAGACAGTGGGATTGGGTTGTTGTAGAGGGTTCTCGTTGTAATTTGCTTTGTTAGTCGGAAAAAAGACGTATATCCACAGAGACTTTTTTTGAACAAAGGAATTTTTGACGTTTATTATGACATTCAATTTTGAATTCAACGCCCTTTGGCGCGCTCTCACTATCTCAAATTTTTGAAATTTCAAAATTGTTTGAGGTTCTACCGCCGCTCCGTTGCCCAACCACCGATTCGCTTGGCACCACAAGTTTAAACTGCAAAGTTTTCACCTTTTTTTCTCTTTCTCGTTTGATTTCGGTAATCGTCTCTACAATTCAATATAATAACGATACTTGATTCTCTTCAATTCACATATAAGATTTTGATTCTAGTTTTCGTTAATTCAATTTCAGATATATTGGTGGGTTTCAAATCTCAATGAATTTACGATTTGATCATCACTTTGTGATGTAATCTCAATTAGCCCCTTCAATGGTTTGATGAAGAAGAAACCACTAATCCGAGCATGGAATTTCAATTTCAAAATCTTGGTGCTCCCTCTTTTCATGGGGTTGAGGAACCACTTTTGATTGCCTCAATTCTCCTTTTGTCAGCCCTAAACTTATTCATGGTTGTCATTTGTTCCCATCGAAATGAGCCCCATGTTAGAAAATATTGGACTTTACACTTACTGGATTATATTAAGATAATTATAATTGATTTAGCTAAATACAAATAACAAGAAATACATGAATATAACTCTATTTCTTGTTATTTGTTAAGGTTACATCACCTTGCAAAAGTAGGAGGCCCATCATATTAATTACCTGATTAATATTAGGAGTTGTGATAAGTTTTAGTTTCTCTTAATAATTATTAAACATGTACTGGACTCCTAATAGGATGAATCCCTTCTCTAGTTAAACTAACCGATATATATACAATGAGAAGCCCTTGCACTCAACACGTTTTTGTATTCAGTTTAGTCTCATAAGTCAAAGATAATGGTATTAAGAGAATGAATTGTCTGATAATTTTATTCTTCTCACAGTGGAGGTATATATATAGGAGATTATAAGAAATACAATTGAAAAGTAGAAATCTAAGATATAATTACAATATTACATTCCTAATATGACTAACGCTATCACTCCCCCTCAAGTTAGCACATACACATCAATCATGTCCGACTTGCTTAGTGAGTCATAAAACGCCTTCTTTGACACTCCTTCAGTGTTAAGACACACCCCAAGTTAAACCCTTTTAATCCGAAGTAAATCCTGTATGGTCCACCTCAAGAGAACTTACCAAAACCCTCTTGAAATGGACAACCATACCTACAAACCAACTAAATACTTACATGAATAATTTAAACCAACCTCAACACCTAGAGACATCATGCTCCCCAAATCACATCTACGCTTCACCAAACTAATTAACTAACTAAGTTGGGGTAATCAGCGAAATCTACATGGAAGTAATACATAAATAAACGTGTGAGCGACAACGGATTAATTGACTATACCTCGACTCCTTTATACATGACCTCCTCTCAGCAACCCTGCATCACTGAGCATTTGAAAACAAAGGGCACATGAGAAAACATTTAAGAACACGGCGTTAGAGTAAATAACAAAAATAATATCCAAGTGTGAGAAAGTAATCAATTTATATTTTCCCTCTTATTTCTCCAAAAATTCATATGCACACAACAATTGAGAAAAAATTGTTAAAACAACATTTTCACCAATTCCCTTGGCTCAAAATCCAGAATTAAAAATGGGGAATTAACTTCACCATGACCACGAGAAAACAATTGACCAACTCTAATCCATGAGATGATATATTGACCAACTCTATCGGGAGAGGGTCCCTTGACCTACTCTATCCGGGAGGGTCCTTTTGACCAGCTACCACCGAAGAGGGTCTGAAACCGGTTGAATCCGAGACTTAAATCAAAAATCCAAGTCAATCAGCCATGACTTTTTTCTAAATATTTGGATTTAAAACATTCCCAGTCATCCGAAACCGATTTCTTGATTTTATTTTAAATCATTAAAATCCAAGAGTCAAGTTTCTCCATTTTAAAATATAATATCCCTTCATAACCCAAAGTGGTGATATCAATTAAAATCATACTCCGGGAAAATTATTCAAAAACTCACGGGAAAATGTAGGAACCTCTTCTCGGCTCACTTACTTTTGAAGAAGGTCCTGACCGGCTCCATCCGGGAGGGTCTTTCTGACCAGCTATTACCGAAGAGGGTCTGACTAGCTATATCCGAAGAGGGTCTATGCTAGCTAGCAATATATATATATATATATACACTTAAAAATCTAAGTCAAATCAGCCATGACTTTTTTTCTAAATATTTGGATTTAAAACATTCCCAGTCATCCGAAACAGTTTCCTTGATTTTACTTTAAATCATTAAAATCCAAGAACCATGTTTCTCCATTTTAAAATATAATACCCCTTCATAACCCAAAGTGATGATATCAATTAAAATCATACTCCGGGAAAATTATTTAAAAAATCATGGAAAAGGTAGGAACCTCTTCTCGGCTCACTTACTTTTGAAAAATATTAAATCTTCAAATTTTCCCATAATCGCCATAAAACTCAATATGGAGGAATTTCACATAAATAAAGAGAAACTTGATAAAAACCCGTTGCATGCAATATATTTAAAAATAAAAGTCCACTCACAGATTTAGGCTTTAGCTTGACGAAAACCTGAATTTCGTTCGAGCGAGGTCTCTACAACACGAGCCTCTTCGCGTTAATTTTCTGGATGCTAGAGTAATAATTAAATAACATAGGCGTACACATTTATGAGCATATAACTCGCTCATCCTCTCCACACTTCTCAAATTGTCAACCAGAAAATCTCCGACCTTCATCAATAACTTAGGAGTCCTTAAAATATTTCTTAAACCTTAATCGGCAATAATCGATTGCCGAAATAATATATTATTATCCACCAATAATATTAAACTTTGAAAATTCCACAATCTAACCGAAACTCCTTCGAAAATTATAATCTTCATACCAATAAATTTCTCTTATATAATACTATTTTTCGTAGAAAAATCTGCCCAAAAAGTTGCAACTCCGCCGCCACCGGCGGCCGACTGGCAGGAATTCCGGTCAAAACTCCGACCACCTTCAATTGCCACCAAATTTTAACATTATCTTCGCCTCCTCATTTTAAACAACGTTTTAGTTCAACTCGAAGGCCAATTCATTCTCTAACTACGTCAATCGAAACAATATTCAAAAATCCTAAATTTTTAAACATAAAAACTTCAATTCGTCGATTCTCCCTCCACACTCCAAATCGATCAACCAAACTTTAGAGGTGAGTATTACTTCTAAAACTCATCCTATCCATATATAGAACTCACCAAATGGTGACCTGATGAGGGAGAAATCCGATCAAAACTCAACATTGTACATTCTGCAAACAACTTGACTTTTTGAACAAATCACGGCGACATAGGTCGGAAAGATTACCTAGAAATGAAGTAAACACAGAGGCGGTCCTTTTGGGACTGATGCGGCGGCTTGAGGTGGCTCGACGGCAGCGCAGTGGCGGCTGGAAGTTCCGGCAACATTTTCGGTTGAAAGGGAGGAGAGAGAAAGTTTGGTAAGTTTTCTGATTTTTGACTTTCTACTCCGGGTAAGTTTCCTTTTATAATCATTTCTGAAAATAGTAACTATCTTTTTTAGACCATAACTTCTCCATACGAACTCCGATTTGAGTGTGCTATGTAGCCACGAACTCGTATCGACGTCCTCTACAACTTTCATACAAAGCTTTTTCTCAAATTATCGATCCTACAAAAAGTCAACTCTATGACTCTTTACAGTAAAACAGTTACTACAAATGGTAAAAGACCAAAGTAACCAACCGTAAGAATAATTCTAGGATCGAGATGTGATATTTAGTGATTATATCTGCAAGCTGTTCTTTAGTAGGAACAAAAGTAAAGCTAAGAATTTTACAATCTAGCTTTTCTTTTATGAAGTGTCGACCGACATCCACATGCATAGTACGATTATGTTGTACTGGGTTCTGTGATATATCAATTACTGCCTTGTTATCACAATATAGCTGCATAGCACTTTTGGGTTTGACACCCAAATCACGTAACAAATTTCTCAACCATAACAACTTAAACAAATCCATGAGTCATATCTCTATACTCAGCCTCAACACTAGATTGTGCAACAACCTTCTGTTTCTTACTCTTTTATGTAACCAAATTACCTCCCACAAAGGTAAAATAACTTGATGTTGACCACCTATCAGTAATATTACCAGCCCAATCTGCATCTGTGAACCCACAAACATCAAGAATGTTGTTGTGTTTAGAAAATATTACTCCTCTTCCTAGAGCTGACTTCAAGTATTTTAAAAATTCTCACAAAAGCATCCATGTGACTCTCGCTCGGGTTATGCATGAGCTAACTCACAACACTCACTGCATATGCAATATCTGGTATAGTATGGGTGGAACTAAATCAAGCGCCCAACTAACCTATGATAGCGAGTTCGATCAGTAGGTACCTGGTCTTGATGCTCTGCTAGACGATGGTTATGCTCAATATGTGTGTCAATAGGTGTGCAATCCAACATACCTGTCTCAGTCAATAGATCAAGGATGTATTTTCTTTGGCATAAGTAGATCCCTTCTCTCCCCCTAGCTACCTCAATTCCTAAGAAATACTTGAGATCCCTAAGTCCACTGCAATTTGTTCATCTCATTAGGATCATTGTCAGTGATTACCATATCATCAATATAAATAATTAAGGCTGTTATCTTCCCTTGTTAATGCTTGAGGAACAATGTGTGGTTTGAATTACTCTGTTTATAACCAACCTTACACATGAACTATGAAACCTCCCAAACCAAGCACGAGGTGATTGTTTGAGACCATAAAAGACTTCCTCAACTTGCATACAAACTCACCATGAGAAGCAGAAACATACCTAGGTGGGAGATTCATGTATACCTCCTCAGCTAACTCTCCATGAAGAAACGCATTATTGACATCAAATTGTCGAAGTAACCAATTTAAATAGTCGCAAAAGAAAATAGAATACAAATAGTATTCATCTTGGCAACAGGAGCAAATGTCTCATCATAATCTATGTCATATGTTTGAGTAAACCCATTTGCAAGAAGACGTGTTTTGTATCGGTTTACTGATCCATCTGTGACAGAACCAGTCTCAGAATCCATCTTGAAATCAAAGGTGGACCTGTGTATCCCATCTTAAAGGTGATCATATCAAAAATTTGGTATAACCTCCCCTAAAACTAGTCTACCTCAAAAACTGTAATTCACTCAATCAAAAGATTACTAGTTTCCTAAATTCCAATAATTCTCAATTAGGACCTCAGTCCCTCATAATCTCAACATATAATATGCCAAAGGATTTTGTGGATTATATTCCCTTGAAGTGGATGCCGCACCAACCTTCGCAGTAATAACCTGGCCAAAAAAGAAAAACCAAAAAGCCCTGAGAAAACGTGAGACAAGATCAATAAGAGGACAAAAAGAAGTTTTACACTATCGTTCAATAAAACTCTTTTCCATTGAAATCATTCATCTTTTGCAAACCTTAATATATGTAAGCAACCAACATATTATTATAAAACGAATTTACAAAATTCTTAAACATAAGAACATTTCAACACTGAATATATATGAAAAACATGTGGCGAAGGTGAAAGCATTATTTCAATGCAATCTCATGAGAACACTGAGCATTAAGTAGGAGTAATTTGAGTAACTAAATTGCAAATTAATCTTTCTGAAAAATAGCTTGAACTCAAAAATTTATCAATCTTGTACCTAAAAGTAAACTGGTCATGCACCTATAATGAACTAGTCAGAATAGGCAGAGCGTGGCGGACAACTGGTCATGCACTCATGTTGAGCGAACTCAACACAAGCAGAGCAAGGGGAAAGGAAGAAAGTACTGGTCATGCACCTGTGCGCATCATGCAGAGCGGGGGAAACTGGTCATGCAATTGTGCGTCTGTTGATACACAAGCACAGCGGGAAGGTATACGTGCACGTAACCGGAAGACTGATGAAGTATTATAGTATCTCGCTGGGTTGGGTACTCGTAAGGTAAGTTAAAAATGCATTTTCTTTTCATCTAAAGAGATTCTTTCCTTTCGTAACGTATCAAAACTCAAAGAATAAAGCCAATGAGCATTTCAAAAATTACTTTCTTTTCAATGTACCAATAATTAAATCATAAAAATCAATAAGACTATTAAAAGTTTCTTTCTTTAAACTCACCCTTTACTCCAAAACATAATTTAAGAAATCGCATATCGAAAATATACTTTATTTACGAGAAATCATAAAAAGAAACTTTCATCATATTAAACCGAAAATAACGAAATCCATTATCAAAAGAAATTAATTGCAAACATTTATTTAAAACAAAAGTCTAACTCACAATGAGAGGTGATTATATGTGACCCAATTTGGATTGTCCTCGGAGCTCGTTCAACCAGATGACCTAACCAATTTAATAACAAAAAACAGCATTCAAACTCAACTCCAATAAGCTATGTAAAGAGATATGGATACATCCTAGCACCCAGTAATCTCATTTATCACATTCCAACTTAAATTCAACCAAGCTTTCCCATCAATAATCATCTTAACAATCTTCCCTCTAACTCCAACACTTCAATTTACAAGTTCTTAATTACTTCCCTACACCAAAACCTCAAATTCTTATCCAAAGTTAAAGAATTTTACTTGGGCTAATATTAACGTATCTTAGGGGTCATAACAAAGCTCAAAGAAGTTAAACATGGCCATGGAAGGTTGCCGGAGGCAGCGGAGCCGTGGTGGCTCAAGGTGGCCGAATTCTTAAACTCCAAAATCTCTGAAACTATATGCATTACTATACTCAAAAGAAAGCCCGTGAGGTAAGGAACAAGTTTATACCTTAGGGTTTCTCCAAATTCTTGATGGTTTGGCTAGAAATCGGGAAAATATGCTGAAAACTTCAACCCTTCTCTCCTTTGATTTGTTGCACACAAGTGAAAAATAAATTAAGAGGGTAGTATATATGGAGTACCCATGAGGAGAGGAAGAGATTGATAACAATTTTATGGCAGGTGGCTGGAATCGACGATGGCTTTAGGGAGGCACGACCTCCATCTTTCTCTCTCTCTCTCTCTCTCCCCCGTCTTTGTTTCCTTCTCTCTCTTTTTTCTGCACGGGACTGAAATGAAAGGGGAGGGAGAAGGCTGATCCCTTTAATTAGGGATTGAGAGGAAATGACCAAAATTCCCTCCATATGAAAATGCTTGTAA
The DNA here is from genome assembly GCA_951800085.1 of Comarum palustre. Lineage (NCBI taxonomy): Eukaryota > Viridiplantae > Streptophyta > Magnoliopsida > Rosales > Rosaceae > Comarum > Comarum palustre. Next base: position 8,334,014 of record OX637580.1, read on the forward strand.
CTTTTCAATTACAACCCCGTTTAATAAACCGTTTGCTCCTACATTCTCATATTGTCATTTTCTACTTTCCTATGCTAGGAAACTAAGTTTTTAAAACATATAAAAATAGTCTCTTATTGTAAAGGCTAATTGTCTACAACGAATAGCCAAATAAGTATTTTCAGGTACGGGATGTCACAATCTGCATTGTGTTTAATGGTAAACACCCAACGATAATCTACGGCCTTATTATCATGTGGTGGAGGCACAAGTTCCCATGTATCATTCTTCTATAATGCCCTCATCTTTTCTTCCATTGCTTTCCACCACTTTGGATCTCCCAATGCATCTTGTAATTTGTTAGGTACTGATACAACAGATATTTGATTCACAGATGATGCATATGACTTACATAATCTCTTAATGGACATTTAATTGACTACTGGCATGGGTACTTTGATTTGGCTTGAAAAGTGGGTTTATATCATTTGGGTGGTTGACCTAAAGTAAACCTATTTGGTAACACATATTGACCACTATCAGAGTTACTATTACTAGTATCACTAGGGAGACATACCTCAGATGAGTGATCTTCAGTACCAGCGAGCTGTGGATCAGGGGTATGAGCAATGGCATGAGGGGCATTTATGTCTTCAATTACATTTTCAGTACTTGAAACCAATGCTTCTATTTCTCGCTGAACCTTTGCTTCCGGATGAAGCTCTACTTCAAAAATTGACGGAATAATGATCTCAACTGGACCCGTCGATATATCTCCTGCAAGAGTGACTTCTTTCACTTTTTCTGATTTCTCCCCCTCACAGTGATACAACTTTTTAAAATATGAATTCTCCACCTGAAGAGCAGTATCAGATGAAGAAAAATAACTCATATCATCAAAGAAAGTGATATTCATAGTGACATAATACTTTTTGGTGGGCGGATGATAACACTTATAGCCTTTCTGATGTCCTCCATAGCCCAACAAACACACAATTAATCGCACGAGCATCCAGCTTAGACCTATGGTTTTTAGGAACATGAACAAAAGTAACACAACTAAAGACACGAGCAGGAAGATTATGAAATGAGAGAATGAGAACATGAGATGCAATAACCTCAAATGGAATCTTTCCTTGAAGAACACTAGATGGAAGACAATTGATAAGATGAGCGGAAGCATGTACTGCATCACCCTAAAGATATTTAGGCATATAAGCACTAAAATGAATGGCATGAGCCATTTCTAGGAGATAACGGTTTTTCCTTTCGAATACTTCATTTTGCTCTGGTGTTTGTTGACATGTAGTTTGATGAATAATTCTATGTGTTTGGAAAAACTGTTTGAAAGCACGATTAACATACTCCCCCTATTGTCTGAACGAAAAAATTTTATGGTGCTATTGTATTGTATATGAATAAGAGTACGAAAAGCTTGAAAAGTTGGAAAGACTTCATCTTTGGTTTGCAAAAGAGCAATCGATGACAACCTTGTGCAATCATCAACAAACAATATAAAATACCTCATACCCGACACAATAGGCTCTCTAGAGGGTCCCCTGACATCTAAATGAATTACTTCAAAAGGAACACTACTCCTAGAGAAACTAGGAGAACAAGTAGCACGATAACTCTTAGCTAGGACACATGTTTCACAACACATATTAGACTCATTCACACCAAAAAACATAGAAGACATGAATTTTTTCATAACACTAAAGGATAGATACCTTAAGCAGCGATGCTACAACCAAATTTCACTTAGCTCGATAGATCTCAAGGTCAAAGCGGTGCGAGGCTGTACTCCTAGTTTCTCTCCTGCATATGTCTGATCCAAGTGAAATAATCTGTCCCTCAAATGCTCCCGACCGATAAGCTTCATGGTAAGAATATCCTGAAAAGTCACATACATAGGATAAAAAGATACAGAACATCGAGACTCAGTATTCAACTGGGGAACAGATATCAAGTGATGAGACATGTCAGGTACATATAAAATATTATGTAGCTCTAAAGTAGGAGTAAGATGGACTGATCTTTTCCCTAACACAGGAAAAACCTCACCATTTACATTAGTAACATATGACACTGGAGGTGATGACAACTCAGTGAAATAAAATTCAATATAAGTTATATGATCAGTGGCACCAGAATCAATAATCCAAGTATCAGAACCAAAAAAGTTACAAATTTTCAGACCCATATCGATCTTACAACCTGCTTGTGGCTTTTTAGTCATATAATTACCGTCATTGAAGTTGTGTCTCACCTAAACTCTCCAACCACTATATCCATCTAACTCACGAATAGCATTCTCAGCATCTCTACTGACATCAAAATCGATGAGAGCGAAACCCGATGGCCACTTTGTAACCCATATCCTCCTTATAATTTCTAATTTACGAAAGTTTTGAGCTCTCATTCTGACAGCCATTGACTCAAATTTCTTACGTACACACGAGTTATTTTTTTCCTTAAATTTGGGTGAAGATGCAATTGAGTGGAGATGTTGTCATATCCCGAACCTATATTATTTTACGGTTGGTTACTTTGGTCTTTTACCATTTGTAGTAACCACTTTACCGTAAAGGGCCTAAAGTTGACTATTCCCTAGGATCGTTATTTGAGAAACTTTTCTTTATGAAAGTCGTAGAGAACATCGATACGAGTTCGTGAACACATTGCACACTTATATCGGAGTTCTTATGAAGAAGTTACGGTAAAAAAACAAAAGTTATTATGCGGTAAAAGTCTATATATAGTGGTTTACTGGAGGTGAAACAGTAAAACCAGAAAATCAGAAAGTACTGTAGCAGGTGATTGTAGCCAGTAGAAACCAAGTTTTTTCCCCTGACTTCGTCACCGGATTTCTCCTCCGTCAGATGGAGTTAGGGCGGGTGCTTGGTGTCAATTTGAAGCCTGTAGTACTGTCTACAAGTATGTGGTGGTAGTTGGAGTTATCTTGCCGTCGATAAGGAGAAATAATGATGAGAGGAGGCGCCCTTGACACTGTTCATAGTGGTCGAATTTCGCCATCTTTAGATGCATTCTAAACGTCATCACGCTCGACCATTTCAACCACAATCAGAGGATCATGGTTGATCAGTCAAGTGGTTCCCACCTTCTGACGATCCCTGCCACGCTCTGCTGGAAAACCACATACCACTCTTAATTTGATTAATTACCACCTGTTGTCGCAAATGGGTGGGTAGACTCAGCACATAACTAGCTTCTACTTATTGCACATGGCGTCATCCTTCGCTATCCTTGATCCTTTGAGTAGAGCCAAGGCACATACTTGTGGCTAAAGACTCTTGTGATCCACGTTGAGCATACATCCGTGGTCACCTTTATCGTCATTATGACACCACTTCACTTCCGATTGATCCGTCGTTAAGTCTTCGCCTACCAGGTTCCACACCTGTTGAGAGGGATACTACTCCTGCCATCAAAGTTGTAAAACGTTCAACTGATCTCTTGTTTAATGGGCGCTTCCCTCATTATTGTGCCTTGTCATGGACTCGCAGCGTTCTTACCTCAAACCGAACAACGCTTTATCCATGAAACAACCATATAGATGTCAGAAACCTCAAAATCGAAATTTCTCGCCCTTAGTCACTTGTTGAAGAATTGAATGACTCAAGGGTAATTTACACCTCGAAGTCCAACACTTGGTTGAACTGAGACTCACTAATATTGTCCTCTGGACACAATCTTTCTTATCTGTTTACGTTTTCACTTTTTGTTGCCCCGCTAACAAATTGCACCGAAGTGAAGTTCCCTCATGTCACCGAATTACATAAACTCGAACCTAACCAAGATTTCGATAATCTGAACATCGGTCAAGCCTAACTGCATGGCTATTGCAGGGAAAATTGGTACCCACAACCTTGGCTAAAACCGATAGGTTTCCACCAAAATTTATGGTATACACCGAATATTCTAAGGTACACTTCCTTCCCTGTCTTAGACCATTTGTTCAAATCATGAAGCTACCACTTGGTCAACAAACAAAGCTTTACACTTTTGCTCACCTCAGGCATTCCATATCTAGAGTTCTAGCAGAAAGCAGCATGTCTAAATACACCAATGGACAATTGATAAAGTTGCAAATTCTAAATGCAAGTAATCAAAACGACGCACAAGCTTGAGTTCGTCGTTCTAAACTTCGACAAATTGGTCGCACAACATCTCCTGACACCTTATTCGGTCACAACCAATTCTTAACGCTCCACATGGCTCCAATAACATCAAGTTTCCTCAACCATGTAAGATAGTTTACAGATTGAAGTCTTGAAGAACCACAAAGTCTTAAGAGTTCGTGGATGAGTACAAAAATCAAGTCACAAAGTACTTACAAGAAGGAGAGAATGAATTACAAGTCTTAATTTATCTGCTTCCAACACTAGTAACATTTTGAGACCTCGCTTACCTCATTCAACATATAAAGTCGAGGGTAAGGCCTCACATTCATACTATCGTGTCCACATCACACACTCTTAATTCAGGACCCCAAAGGTCGACACATATTTGTCAACGCCAAAGTTTCACCACGCGTCTTAGCAACCTCAAACGTTGACGCCAAGCTTTTATAACACAATAGGAAGTATACGATACTCATCGCTCTATCCACTTTCTCCATTGTCTCTTTCACATTGCGAAAAATGATATCAATCACCTCAACACTACATTACAACTTCCCACTATAGGGAGAGACACCACCGATTCAACGCAATTCATGCTAATCCTTAACCAAGCACATATGGAAAAGGTAAACTCTGTCTCAATAACTATGTGCAAACAAGGGAGTCATCTAACTCCAATAGAATTTGTGAAACCACCTTGAGTTCCACTAATAATAAATTCTCTTTTCAAACATAAACTTTCTTTACAGGATCTACCACTACAGGATCCTAAATCTCAATCTCACATTCAAGGACCTCATCTCCATTTCACTATCTCAGGAAGGAGGGTCCATAAACACAATTCAAATGCTATGCTCATGCATAAAAAATCTCATACCCTGCGGCTCAAATAATATGCTCAGTCCTAACATGCAATCTCATAACATGAATAATATCCAAATGTATTGCACTAGTTTATCCTCAACATATCTAACATCCATAACACATGCACAAGTTTTCCCTCCATACACTTAACAATCAAAACCAAAATATTTTCACATTCATAATCCTCAAGTATGCCAAGTTTTCCGTGCTCTAAATCTACAATCTCAATTTGTTACTATTTTTATCATATGTCGTGACCCGTGTACTGTGAGAGAGCTAAGTGAGAAAATACTCAAGAAAACAATAACCTTACTCTCAAGTAAGTTGGATTTGACATAAGAATAAAGAATTTTCTGTAGTCATACAGGTGCTCAAGACAAAGCAATGGTCAAACTCTATCAGCAATATCGACTTCAAACGAAAAAGACAAGACCAACAAGATTTCATTTTCAAGCACTACCAGAACAACTACTTTAGCAGACGAAATTTTTTCATCGGCTAAGTAAAAATTTCGTCGGCTAAGAAGTCGTCGAGAAAAAAACCGTCGTCCAAGACTTTAGCTGACAAAATTACTGTTCATCATCAGAGGAGGAGAAGGAGTTAGGGTGGAGGAGGATGAGGAGTTGCTATCATCGGAGGAGGAGGAAGAGGAGGAGTAGGAAGAGGAGGAGGAGGAGGAGGAAGGAAGATGAAAAGGAGGAGGAGGAGGAGAAAAATGAAAGATATAGAAAAAATTTAAAATTTTCGGCGTCGGCTAAAGATCAAAATTTTCAAAATCCCCACCGAAAATTTTGAATTTTGAATTAAATTTAGCCGAGGAATTTTAATAAATTTCGTCAGCTATAGTTATTTATTTATTTAAACTCAAAATACGTCATTGGAAAAATACGTCATTTAGACGGTCAAATGACCGTTTCCTTGCGTTAAGGGGTTTGACTTACGAGATTGACTGTAAGGATCGAGCCCTTAACGTTGTCATATCAAGATGTATTTTTTCCTAGACATATTTCGACATAATGATCGTATCAGACGGTTGGATTTTTGTTTCTCAAGTTTGATCATCGGAATCACAACATGCCTACTAATGTTGTATAACTTGTTTACTGTAAATGTTCCGTTTGAAAAACAAACTCAAAGTAGAAACTTCAAAAGCAAAAAAGTCGTGACATAAGATATGACAGAAATGGTGAAATACGTGTACGGTTGAAAAATCACATAATTCTAGTAAAGTCTCGGTGACAATCGTTGCGGTCAATACAATTTAGGGGTTTGACTTACAGGATTGATTGTCCCGATGAAACCCTTAAATTTATCGGATCAAGTTGAATTTTTTACCATAGACATATTTCAGCATATTGATGATATCTGACGGTCGTATTTTTGTTTGTGAATTTTGATGGCTAGAATCACAACATGCTTACTATTTACCATTATATATCCTTATGGAGAGCTCTATCATCGAGGGGTAAATGTCTCAAAATTTTTAAATGGGCAGTTGCGTCTCATCTTGGTTGTGTTGAAGGTTTGACCAAATTACCTCATATAGATGCAGATATAGGTATTTTTGTGTGTTAAGTGGTTAGAAAAACTGCATTTTGAAGCTTTAAACGAAGTCGAATGACCAAAAAAGCTCATATGTCATGACATTAGCCATGTGTTTGACTCGTACTCCCGTTTCACTCCCAGATTGGTATCACAATAGTCAATCGGACACCGAAATATCCGTAGTGTAATTTTGTAACTAAAAGATACTTTAGCTAACGAAATACCCTAATTTCTTCGACTAAACTTTTCAAATTTCGTAGGCTAAAGTTCATATACTATAGCCGACGAAAAAATTAGTTTAGCAGACGAAAATATAACTTAGCTGACGAAAAAAAATTTCGTCGGCCTGTTTTTTTATTTCGTCAGCTAAAGTTTTTTTTCTGGAAGTGAAGAAAGGAAACACATCCAAGACACACAAAGCAGGAAATAACACAAGAATAGAACCAAGGTGACAACAAGGCTCTTTAGCTCATGGCATAATAGGCAATGTCATAACAAGAGTCATACAAAAGAATTCATAGACTACTGGAAGGTAACGAGTCGGATTTAAGGAATGACACCAAGGATAGGGACACGACTTGGGAATGACTTTGAAGTTTTCATTAAAATTAAAAATTGTAAATAAAAATTCACAAAAGAGAATTTCGAAAACCCTTTTTATGCCAACTCACAAAAATCTACTAGCTCTGAAATTTCTAAAATACCACTTTCGAAAAAGTTTTGACGCGCTAGCACATACTTCAAGGCATCAGAGGTTTTAAAACATTTTAAAAACAAAGTTCGAATAACGATTACTCTGATACCACTACTGTAACACCCCCGGAAGGGGGAGCTACAGTTGTCACGATTTGAAGCCAATAAGAAGCCAACACGTCCAAAGGGCATGCCGACATCTCATTAACCTAAAGTCATAGGCAATTTAGTAGGTAAGAAAAAAATTTAAGCTTGAGTGGCACCACAAGTGTTTCACAAAACATTTATCAGAGTTTTTCAATTTCGCAGAAGATGGAAAAATTAAATGGTCAATTAAAAACTTTAGAGACAACAATAAAAACATATAACATGATTTATAATTTAGGAAGACACCTTTATAATATTTATGTTTAATACTCTGGAAAATGACTCGAAGGGTAAAGCATGACAAGTGAGTATGGCTTGGACGAAACAATGAGTAGGAAATTAGACTTCACACACATAGCTCTCTCAATCTATCCCGTCATAGTACATTGTACCTGTAAACAACATGTTGTAGGGGTGAGTGTCGTCCTCGCGTGCTCACATATAGGCCCTACAATGTTAGGTTTAAAATCCATAAACCATATATATATACATATATATATTTGAGCTCTGAATAAAACAATTTATAAAATATTGGCACATAAAAACCATCATTTTATATCTTTGGAGGAAAAACTATGCAGTATGCTAAAACAAGGGCCAGAGCGCTCAATGTACAAATACAGCCTGCAGGGCTTCTCAAATCTCTGTGACCGATCCCGGGCTAGCTTATTCAGCAAACTGAGGCCAACTATCTATGCGCCCGAGGATGAATAGTAGTGAGTGTCCATTTACAACTAATGCCCAACAGATCACTCATAGTACCACGCTACACCTATGACTCGTTTAACTCTGTACAAGATGAGTGTAAGCGGGGAAACAATATAAACAGGGTATTGCCCCTCCAGAGGTTCACGGTCATCGACACTTTGAGATTCCTATATATTAGAACCCGTAACTCTCAGGTCAGGCACCGAAAATCAGGACAACGGTGCTCAACATATCACATCATCATATAAAATCATTCGCGTCTAGCCTCAGGTTTTTTTGGCCTAATCATAAATCATTTATCTCATAATTTAATAAAAACTTTCCCAAGACATCGACCATGAGTATACAAGGACAATGCAAATTCATATATAGGCAAAACCATTAACAAAGGGGGTTTAGCTCTCCCTACCTGGAATTGTTGTTCCTTACGTTAGCTCCAAGCTTCAAAGTACTGCCTCGGTAATCTGAGGTCTTCGCATAAGCTAACTCGTCTGATAAATCACTATTGAATAGAGAAGCTTAGCAACAAAGTAACAATAACAGCCAAAATGACCTTGGCGCTCCTAATTTGACTACGAATGACCACATTGACCAAGTTGACCAACCAATTTCTTTTTATGACACTTTAACCTTTTTAAACCTATTTTTCTGAGTATCGACTCTTCTAAATATTAGAAACCCAACTTGACACTTACATACTCTCTTCGCCAAGTTATTCATTGTTAGGTTCTCACACCGTAATTCATTGAACTACTATGGACACCCACCACGTCACAATGACCAACTTATTTACTAAGAGTCATACATCGATAATATGATTCATCCATTATACTTATAATGATCAACTTGACATTTCCGGATATAGTTATCATCTTCCGATAACAGTTCATCATTTAACCAAATTTCGTCAATCTCCAATTCTTTACTAATCACTTTCCAAAAAGGGCAACTTTCTCAAAATAGAAACTTTTCTAAATTATTAGGTTTCCTTAAAATAGAAAGTTTCCTAAAATGGAAAGATTCTAATTATGGTTGGTTTCCATTTTTAGCAAGTTTCTTTAAGTGTAATTTTCGATTACAACCCTTAAGCTCGATTAAGCGGAAAGACACATTTTAAAAGGAGTCGAAGACTACCTCCTCGGCATTTTGCCGGATTCACTACCTCGTCAGAACCGTCACCGGATTCCGGCAACTTGCCATAATATTCTACCAGATTCTGACAACTTGCCGGATTTTTGCCATAGCCTCCCCGTAAGTTCCGGATTCAAAGTTATCGACATATAGACAAAGAAAAACATGATATCAGCACCACAACAACACTAATCAACAACACAGTAACCTCCAAAACACCAACTCACCTCCGATCTGCTCCAAGGTCGAATCCATTAGCTCCTCAACCTTCTCCTTACCCAACACTCGAACCTAGAAGCTCCACTCTTGCAACAGGAGCTCCAACTGATCGCCATGAGGTTTGTCCAAGCTCCAGAAGCTTGCCTGAAGCCCAAAAGAACGTCGTCAGAGGCTCACCAGAGTGCTTGACCGAACCCAGAAAAACACAGAGAAAAGGGGTTCTTGGATTTAGGGTATGAATCGAAGAAGAAAACACTCAGAAAGGAAGAAGAAAAAGGGGTTCTCGTCACGCCGCCTGGACCGTCGGGATTCCATTGTTGACCACCGTGCACAGTGGAGCTTGATCTCCCTGCACGGTGGATGCTTGGGGATTCTGAGGATAGGGTTAGGTAGAGAAGGAGAAGAGGAAGAGTTTGAGGGTGGTGCGCCAGCGAGTGGTGGCTGGATGCGGCGGAGCGCCACTGCAGAGCTTGTCGGTGACGAGAGCTCGAGAGGGAGAGGGAGGAGAGGTTTAACCGAGTCAAATCTCTCTTCTCTATTTATAGAGAAATGGATGGCTGAAATTAGATATTAGAAAGATTTAACGGTCCAGATTTAATGAAGGATTAAAAGTAAATGGTTAAATGATAAAACTTATTTACTTATTTCTCAAAAAAAAAACAAACCCAACTCTATTTAAAGACCCAAGCTTGTTCACTGTCGGCAGCTCTGTTTCTTGAGTTGGGTCTCTGATTAATTCTTGAGCTGGGTTTTCAAGGTTTTATGGGAAGCTAGCTAAAGCTGGGTTTTTTTGGAAAGTGGGGTTCCATTAAAGAGAGACCCTCTTCTTCGTTCGTCTTCTAATGGTGGCAGAAGTGACAGGCACTCGTTTTTACAGAGACCCAGATCGATGAGGTTTTCAAGGTTCTTGATTGTGAAGAAGCTTGACTGTCTTCTATGGATTTGCACTGTGGCCGTGTTACTATTCTTTGTGGTTCTTTTCCAAATGTCCTTGCCTGGTTCTGTGGTGGAGAAGTTTGGGGGTTTGTTGCAGAAGAGGAATGTGGAGTTGGACGTAGTCGACGATCTGAACTGGAGGTGAGCGACAAAGATCTCTGACTGATCACGACGTCGGACGAAGAACAGCCACGATGGTTTGATGGCGGCTTTGCAGATGAAGGCGGTTGCTTGAACGGCGGAGGTCGGCGGTCAACAAGATCAACGCCAAAGTCAAAGAAGAAGAACAAATTTTTTGACAAAGATGCTGACAAATTAAAAATGAGAAAAACAGAACCTGACAATTGGGGTTCTGTCTCCTCAGATTGAAAGAGACAAGTTGAAGAATAAAATTAAAGAGATAAAAGTCATTTCGGATCTTTGTTCTGATATCAAGTCAAATATAATAATATTAAGAGAAAGATTTGTCTGATAATTTTATTTTCTTACAGTGGAGGTATATGTATATATATGAGCTTACAAGAAATACACTTGGTAAATAGATTTCTACGATATAATTACAATATTACATTCATAATATAACTCACGCTGACACCATACTAACGCTTTTAGTGTTGAAGTGCAGAAGAGTTTAATTCTTGGTTTTAGTGCTGCTGCTACTGCTAGAAGATGTCAAACTCAATGAACTCATCAGGTTAGTGTTATAATCCTTTGGGTATGATACTTATAGATGGTATATGGTGTGTTGTTGTGTTTGTGTTCTTATGATATTGAGTATATTATGTGTTTATTCAAATCTACAAAAACGTAATAATGGTAATAGAGCCTAGACTTTCATAAGACACAAATCGTTCATTTGGTTTTCATGCATTGATTAAAACAATAGAAATCGATTAAAACCAAAATACCTGATATTGTTTCTTGCTACTCAGCTATGTAAAATTTAAGAACAGGTTTTAGTTTTCAACCCAAACTTGATAAACCAAGCCTATACCCAAATAAAACCCTATTCAGAATAATTAAAAAAAACAGTAAGAAAAGGTTCGAGCATTCTTTTCTTTAGTTGTCAATGCCTTCACGTCTTTCTTCTTTGTGTCGACAAAAAATTCTTTAGTTGTCAATGCCTTCACGTCTTTCTTCTTTGTGTCGACAAAAAAAATGGGATCGAGTTTTTGGGGCTAGAGAACGCGACTGAGCTTTTCAAAACTTAGAATGGGATTCAAACCCGTACAGATGTAAATCCATAAGGGGGTAAAACGAAAACTTGTTGAATTTGGTTTATACTAACAAATTTGCAACGCTGTAGCATAGGCAAATGTGAGTTTCCATTGATCTAGAATTTGTCAAAACTTAAATTCTGCAATTTGGGTTGTTGTCATATGAAGTGTTGGCATATATATAGATTGTTATATGTTTTCGATATGATGATTGAATGGGTATGCATGAATTGAGTGTGACATTTTCTGGAAATGGAGGCCTGAATTGTATGGCTATTCATGATCTCATTGTTGTCACTATTAAATTTTGCCTACACTAGACTGTTGTAATTTTTGACTGAAAGTTTAGTATCATACTTCTCTCCTAGTATGTAAAAACATTTATAAACCTACTGTTCTAGGAGAAATGAGAGAGAACTCAAGTTGTCTATTTCATCAAGTGAGAGGCCCCTTATATAAGGGTTTACATGAGCCATATATGGAATGTACTACATGTAGTACAATATCACATCATGGGCTAAGCCCATCTAGATCCTAGTACAACTAGGGCAACTCACAAGGCCCGTGGGCTAACTCTAGGCCCAATACAATAAGGATCTATATGGATCTATTAACCTCGGCATAAGACCAAATGCACACACGCACATGTTGTATTTCCTACAACACTCCCCCTTGTGTCGCGCATCATCATGTCGGATGGTGTCTACAATGTTGCCTCATCAAAATCTTGCCAAGTAACAAAAACCTTGTGGGAAAACTAAACCTTGGTCGAAGGAAAAAGAGTACAACGCACCAACTACTCCATTGAGAACTCGCCTATGTGATGCTCCCCCTGATATGTACTTCAATCGGATTTTCCTGGTGAATGGTACATTCCAACATGTATCTCAAGAGTAGATGTGAGCCAAGACTTAAACAAGTCTGCCATGATCAACCACAAATGGGGATCAACGGTCTTAGCAGTGCATGCAATGTTACCTCGTTAAAAACCTTGTCAAGCAAAAACCCAGTGGGACAAAAGCTTAGACTAAGGGAAAAAGAGTGCAACATGGTTGACACAAACAACCATACCCTTCACATTTGATCATGCATATGACATGTATATGCTAGACTTTATTTCAAATCTGCATCTCCCCCTGATCTTAAAATCACTTATAGGGCGCTTCCGGATCCTTAGTGACCACGGAGCTTATTTCGATAACTTGACATATTTATGCTCTTTTACATGTCTCAAATGTGGCATTAGACAATGACTATATCATGTCATATTGTCCTCAACACGATCTCTTACTTAGACCTGGAGATGAAGATTTCTCATGACCTTTTAGTACTAAATCAGCTCTAACTTCCTATAGGAGATAGATATGAATAATCCATAAACGGCTATGGAATTTAGACATCCATATTTTTCCAACCATGGGTCACACTCCCTCTGGTTCGACCGGAGCTATCCATAAATCTCTATCAAAGTTGGATGATTGTTTTACCGAATAAGATTCTTGGACAGATCTGTCTCCCTTTAGTAGAATTGTCATAACTCACTCAATATGATACCTTTAATCAAATGGTTGGTGTCTCTAGAAAGTAGACACATAGATCTTTCCAAAGGTATCAAATTCACTGTTTTCTAAGAAGTGAGACGTCATATAGGTCCTGTCGAAGCTGACCCGGGAAACTTGGCAGATTCTGCTGATTTCGCTTTAATGCATCATAATGCCACTCCATTGGCGTTGCGTGGGCGCAAAGCTACACCTAGCTTTTTAACGAATGAGAGGTCAAGTCTTTCTTTATCATCTCTCTTTAGAGGAAAACGGACCACTTTCTCTTGGAGTAAAGACTTTGACTAATCATGGGAGTATATGAAGGTTCCACTCTTCTTCAAAGGACCTAAGCCGATTGATGGAAATACATCATCAATACACAATCATCGACTCATTACGATACTGTGTCTTTCCCAAGATCTTTTTCATTCTAACATCGGATGTTCAATACATGATGTTGGTATCTCTTTACCATGAAGAGTCCATGTATATCCGGAATCAATACGCAAAGACATTATGCATCATATCTCTTCCAAATCAAGGAGTTAAAATCCATTCAAATTAAGGGGTTACTTAGTATGTGTTCCATCCTCTCTTACAAACACACGCTCTTGTGGTGGGGAGTCACTTGGTTTGGGCAGATGAAGTCTCTTTAAGACCTTCATGCATATCTCTGATCTTATAAAGATGTTTCTATGACCACATTCATAAGCTGCATGTTCAGTTATTCAGAAACTACCACACTGAAAATGTAGTGGAGTGCTATAACATCCATTACAAGAGCATATTTCATCGTACATGATTCCAGTGCATGTTAGTGGAAAACCTTGCGCCATAAGGTGAGTTAAAGCTCTTCTTCTCACTACGCTATCCAACAAAGACATATATGATAGGGTTTACACTTGCGGTGTCGGCATCACCTACCCAAGGACCTAACTCTTTGTTCTGGATCGTATCTTTCCATTAAGCCAATCAACTCTATTTCGTCAACAAAGTGTGGTTCGACAAACTCATCATTCCACGTCCTCATGTACACTAGTGTAATGTCTAAAAAGCTCTATATGAATTGGATTGAGGCGTCCTCCAACTATAATCACAATTCAGACTCCATGACGGACTGACCATGAACGGTTTTCTTTCCAGTAACCACATGCAATCTGTTTCCCCTAAAAGGGGCAATTCTGCTTTTTGGCAAAGCAGCAGCCATTAACGGACTTGCTATGCCTTTACCGCTTGCCGTTTGAGATGGGCTAGCCTGTCTTTTACCCTGAGACCGGTCAGTTGTGGTTATATCTTTTGAATACAATAAATACTCATGAGTAAGTTTTTTTTCTTCTTCTTCACCTGATTTTCCGGACTGACTTTCATCTTTCATGGAGAGTTCTGAACTTTTATCCCAATCAGCTGGTTTTATCCTGTCATGACCTGTTGCTTGACTTGTTTCAGCTGCTCCGTAAGATACGATGAATTGATAACCTGGTCCGTCATGGAGAGGACCTACAGTCTTATCATCGCTCTTGTATCTTTCTAAAAGATTTTTCTCTCTTGATTCTGATTTTTTGTTTCTTGGGTTGCGTCTTTCATCCTTGTCATCCCTTTGAAACATTTCCATCTCTCTTGTCAGGGTGTCTGGTAGGAAATTCTTGTTACCTGTAACCATGTCAACATCATATTCATACTGAAATAAAAACATTTGCCATCTCAGCACTCTTCCCCTATCTGCAGCATCAGTTAATTTGTAGTTTTTAAAGTTTTTTACTCTTTTGTTATCAGTTCTAACTACAAATTTGTTCCCTAAAAGGTTTCAGCTCTCTTTATACTCTTAATAAGAGCAAAAACTTCTTTGTCCCCAGTAGAATAGTTAACTCTGCTGTGTTAAACTTTCCAGATAGAAATTTACAAATCTTTTCATGATTTGTATCTGAGGCAATAGCCAAGACAACTTCTGCCCAGTAATAATCATTTGCATCAGTCTGCAAAATGATCGAATCTCCTTCTTTGGGTAACTGTAAAGGAGGCAGATTCTTAGTTAGCTCTTTGATTTTTCTGACAGTATTACTGCTGTCCTCTATGAATGACCATTTCTTTTTGGAAATTGTCTTTGGAGAGAGTAGAGAAGTAAGACCACTAACTTGAGGAATAAAATCTCTTGCAAAGTTGACAACTCCTAAAAATTTTTACAAGGACTTTGCATTAGGAATATGATCTAGGAACTGACTGATTTTTTTGACAATATGATCTTGGAGACGAATCTCTCCATCTTTAACATGAATGCCTAAGAAATCGATTTCTCCTTTTATGAGGTGAATCTTTTTTTGTCCAAGGATGATTCCCTTCTAGACAATCAACTTGCATACATGTTCAAGATGCTTCAGATGTCATAGTTCGTGAGAAGACAAGAATGTCATCTATATAAACTATACAAAAATCTGAGTAAGGTTTGAAAATATTATCTTTTTCCTTTGGAAAACAGACGGGGCCTGCTTGAGGCCAAATGACATGACCATCCATTCATAGTACCCTTAAGGTGTTCCACATACTGTTAAAGTAATAGAGTATGGATGTATCTTGACTTACCAGAATCCTGATTTTGCATCAAATTTAGAGAAGATCTTGGCTCCTTTGAGTCGATTGATAAGTACTCTTACCTGAGCTATCTGGTAACCGTCTTTGACCGTTTTTTGTTTACGTCTATGTGGTCAATTACCATTCTAGCCTTTCCTCTTACTTGCTCTGCATGATTTCTTACCAAAAATGCTAGAGCATGATGAGGGCTATTGGAAGGTCTGATCAATTTCTTTTCTAGCAACTCTTGAAGTTGACTTTCCATCTCTTTTCTGTCATCTTCCTTGTAATGAGGGATTGCTTTAACAAGGTAAATAGTATTTGCATCATTCATTTTGAGTTGACAGTATACTGGATCTCTTTCCTAGTACAACTGAGGATCTTCACTGATTACTGGTTTCAGCAAGTTTTCTATTTCTGCAATAGTTGACACTCTCTTCTGCTCGATTTTGTTAGCATAAACTTTTAGGTTATGCTCTCTAATAAATTCTTCTTCTCCGTCTGAGCTTTCTTGTTCTAATGAATTTGAATCAGACTCATCTAAAGGGGATTCATCCTCTTCCTTAGAATCTTCTGAATTCATCCCTTCATTTACCAGTATTTCACTATGACCATTCAAATGGTCTTTCAGCAGCAGAACTGGTTCTAAAACTGGCTTATAATCACCACTCTTCGCTGACGATCTCTGATATTGGTCTGTAAATCCCAGACTTGTAACGCTTACAGCGTTAGTACGACGAGATTCCCAAAAGAATTTGTTATTCTTTTCAAACCAATCATTTATGGATTTTGAACTATCGTCTGTTGAAGAAGAAAGTCATTTCCAATTAGTACGTTTGCTCCTTGACTTTCACATTGCCAGATGATTTTTATGACAAAAGTTCATCCTCCCAAGGAAACTTTAATGTCACGGGCCATAGTATCCATGATTATTTCATTTTCTCCCATGGCTATTCCAGTAACTGATCTTAGAGCCTTTTTCCAATATTCTTCAGGGATGACATATCTTTTGACAAGGGTATACCCTGATCCACTATCTATAAAAGCAAGCAGATGGTATTTCCTATATCTAGGAAATTTCAATCCAATAGTGATGTAAATGCTGAATCTGCTTATCTGGACCTGCTTTGCTTGATCTTTACTATCTGCAGTTTTGCCAGGCACTTCAATGAACGGATTGATTTCTCTTTCATCAGGCTCGTTGATCGGATCCAAAGGCTTAACCTGTTGTGTAACAGGTTTTGTGATAATGCATTCTTCTTGCCTTCTTGTAGACACATTGATAGAATCAAAAGACTCTTTTAATTCCTTGTTCTGACTTATGAAGTTACTAACTTCATTCTCTTCAAATCTTCTTCCAAGTTATGTCCCTATTGTTCCTTGGCTTCGTAGAATTCTTTATATTCTTGTTCTACCAAGATGTGAGCTTCATTGTCTTTGGTTTTTCTTCGTAATTGTGCAATGAAACATTCTTGATGATAAGTTTCACCTGTTCTTTTACAGTACATGAGAACTGAATTACTATCATCGCAATTGCAGTAATCACATGTAAATCTTTCTGGATTGGGGTGGAAGTTACTAATAATATCAGTAGTTTATTCCTTCTAATTTAAAACCTTTAAGACAAACATAGGACGAGATCCGTCCTCCTCTTCTTCTCCTTCAGAACTATCTGAAGTGTTTTCTATTTCACTTTCTGATGGGAACTGAAGAGAATATATTGAACATTCTCTTCATCAGAATAAGCTATCTCAAAACTTTTCAAGTTTGCATATTCTATTGCTTCATCATATTCCTCAATTAGAACCTTCGTAGATCTTTTGTCCTTTTTAGACATTCGTTTGCGTAATGTCCTTCAGCTTTGCAAAGACAACATCTACATTTCTTCCCTTCTCGAAAGGAATTCGAAGAATTGGTTTTTTTTTCTTTTAAAAAATCTCTTCCTAGGAGGAGATCTTTCCCCTGCAGAGCTCTTTTTGAAGAAGCTTTTTCTAAAATTATACTTCTTTTTAGAAGCAAAATTTTTCCTCTGCTTATTGCTAGAGAACATTTTATTGTATTTTTGCTCTATGTGACATCTCCACTACGTTGGTATCTCTAATATCTTGGGACACATATTTTCCACTCCTCTAAGTTGCCTCTCAGGAGATCACTGACTCTTTCAACAATTCCTCCTACCGTAAAAAATGACAAAGTTCTTCCAAAGATTGTGCTACTGCATCGTTGCATGGTTCTGGTAACTTCCTGTAATAGTTTCTGACCAGATCTTCATTATCTAGGTCTCCAATGGTACAGTAGTAATTTTAGAACTCATTAGTATACTTTTCAACGTATCTCATGTTGCAAATTTGAATATTTGCCTTAGCTTTTTCTTTAGACTGCTCACTATGCCCAGTAACGTCTCCATAAATTTGTGCATAGATGGGGCATGCAAAATCTAGAGGATTATTGGTTTGAGCTAATTTGGTTGCCCAGTGAGGCCATTGAGAGCTTCGCTTGAAAGACTGATACCACTTCTGAACTATGCCAGTTAAGGTGGACTCATAATATGCATGAGCTTTCTCGTAGGCATATTTAGACAACACCAAAACCTGAGTTAGCCTTAGGAGACCGCCCCACGCAAGCCTCTCTCACCCACTCTCCCTCACCTCGATGGAGACCGCCCCACGCAAGCCTCGCCGGCACGCGTGCTGCCTCACCGCAGCCACCATCACACTCGCTAAGCTCCGGCGATCTCACCCTGACCTCCAGCCTAGCTAGCGTCGCCTTGTCCGCCACCAGCCAGAGGAGAGAGAAAGCTTAGCGGCTGCCTCGTCGGGTTCGACCTGAAACCAGACCGGAGGCGAGCCAAAGAGCTTCCAAGTAGCACCAGAAGCCGCCTAGAAGCAAGGAGGAGGCGAGCGAAGCTCTGCCGGAGGAGAACTGCTGGAAAACAGTGGAGTTCGACTTTGAAGTATA
This sequence comes from Comarum palustre, assembly GCA_951800085.1. Lineage (NCBI taxonomy): Eukaryota > Viridiplantae > Streptophyta > Magnoliopsida > Rosales > Rosaceae > Comarum > Comarum palustre. The sequence goes on from OX637580.1 coordinate 8,352,662, forward strand.
AAAACTCCATATTTTCTCTTGATTTCTACTGTGTTGGACTACTTGGATGGTGTAGAACCTAGTTTTGCAGGTGTTGGAAGTTAGTTTGGAAGGAAAACCCTGGTTTTCCGGCGAACCAGCCGATCAGGAAAATCAAAGGTAAAAACCGTGGTTTTTACCATGGTAAAATTTCCTTTTTACTGTTTTATCGTGGGGTGAAATGTCAAAACTGTCCCTGATAGTTTAGGATAATTACGGGGGTGGCACTAGGGTTGAAATCCCGTAAATACCCCTGGTAGTTTGCGATAATTACCGGACCGCCACAAGGTCTGAAATTCCAGAAATGCCCTTGACAGCTTTGCATATTTACAAAAGTGCCACTGAGGCCAAAAAGACATTACTGCCCTTATCAGTTTTACATATTTACAGGAGCTGCCACTAAAGCTTGAATTTCTAAAATACACCTAACAGTTTAGCATATTTACCAAACTGCCATTGAGGATGAATTGTCAATATTGCCCTGGTAGTTCTAGGTGTTTACAGGAGTGACATTGGGGGTAAATTGACTATTTTATCCTTGGTGGGTTTTTATAATGTTATGGTTGCCATTATGTTATATTTATCTGGTTGCATGATTGGATGCCGTGGATCAGATTGGTTGAATGTTTAGATTAATCTCGTTGGATAGATGATTAGAGGATACCTCAGCATAGAGGTGGACTACGGTTGTGATAGGCGTAAGCTATCTTTAAATTTAGATCAACCGATGGTTAGAAAAGTGAGATTTTTGCCCGGTTAGGGCGTTACTTTAATAAGAGCTACGTGTGGCTTGATCTCTGAGAATAGGGTACGTAGGCCGCCTGACCGGGATTCGGGGGCAGTCATCAATAATATTAGAACCCTAGGTCATCTAAAATGATTGGCTTGAGATCCAAATGCAAGAATCGGGATAACCTCCGGCTGTGAGGTATATTCCGGTTTCGTTTGGACCGTTTGAAATTGGTTTGGAAATAAGGGTTATCCTTTCTCAAGGGGGATTTTGAGTAAATTTCTCTTGGAATGGGTCCCGCACGTCCTAACCCAGGTTTAGGAAAGTAAACTTGGATCGGGGCGTGACAGATCCCTTTTCCTTCTTGTATCTTCATTTTTTCTATGCTTGTTTGCAGTCTTGCTATCTTGCTGTTTATCTCTTGAAATTGGTTTTCGAGATCAATACCCATCTTTGATGAATTATAGCTTTGATATTATCATGCACTGTTTCTGTAAGAAGGAAAAAGCTTAGAGTTTTATCATCCTCCTTTTTTACTTTTAGTTCAACTCTTTAATTCATCCTAATCAGGTGATTAGAGTTTCTAAAAGCCTTTTCAGCGATTCCAGAGAAGATTTTAGCTCAATTCCTTACTGACGAATGTTGTCGGCAAGGTGCTCAGTGGGAACTAGCTTCTTTTCAATATCCAATAGATATTGTTTTTCTTTGAGATAATCGAGCTTGGCTTCAAGCTTGCCAAGTGTTGAACTTAACTCTTCAAATTTCTTGAACTTGAGATGAAGTCTCTCAAGTTGTAATGCAACCTTGTCTGAAGTCGTGTTCCTACATGATCTAGGTATTCAATTAAGCTTGGTCTGGAAGGATCAAGCTCTTCAACCCCGACTTCTTTCTGGAGGTAGACAAGATCGTCGTAGAGTATGTTTAATACTCTACAGATGTACTCTATCGATTATTGATCTTCCTGAATATGCCTTGAATGAAAGCACTTTTGTCACTTATTAATACCTTTTGTAATACAGAAGGACTGGTAATTTTTTAGTTTGAAATCTCTTTTCTTAGTCAAGAGAAGCCAACTTTGTGGCATAAGCCTTGATAACTTGCTTTTGAGCCAAGCAGGCTCTGGTACCAGCTATGACGGATCTAATCGAGACTCAAAACGTTCAGCGGAGTCTGATCGTAATCAAAAACTTCTTGTAGAACTTCAATTTGTTCTTCAGTTCGTTTGATTCTTTGCTGAACTCTGAGGATAATATCCCAGTAATTTTTTTGTTTTTCTAGGAAGATTATCTTTATATTTTATCAATCTTCTTAGTTTTCTTTTTTCGTCTTGCAATTCTTTGCGAGAAATTTTAGCATAAGCTAATAAATCAAGTCGGGTAGCTATTAAATTTGCTTTTTGATGATGAAAAATAACTGTTTACCTTTGAGTGAGAGGATGAGTTTATATTTGCAGTATGCTAGATAAACAAATTCATAGACCTAGGCCCACTATGCTCCGTCAATTTTTAAAAGAAAACAATAGAACAGACAAAAGTAAAGGTTAAAATGGTATTACCTTGCAGGTATCTTATTGATAGCAAATTAAGAGTTTAGGTATCACCTTGCTAACTTTTCAAGTTCAGGTATCATTTTGGCAATCCCTTAAGAGTCTAGACACATTTTGTATATATTACCCCTTCAAATAACCGAAACCCAAACACTAGCTCTATGAAGGTCGAGTTTGCATTATTCTTTACGCCTACTCCCTAATCATATCCCATTAAACTGGCAAGATGACTTTTCTAATCCCTCTTGTTCGATCCCCCCGCGCAAGCCAGCTTGTTTCGCCCATTGCCAACTTTGGTGCCCCTAATTTTTTTAGGCCTAATAAGGCGGCCGCCCCTTCGCCCTCACCTCAGGTTCGGGCATGCCAGCGTATCGGAGTCGAGTCGGCATATTCGTGGCTTGTCGTCAACACTTTTGTAAAGTCAAAACTGTCAGACATGCCATGTGGCATGACGGACACCGTGTCCCGCCATGTCTGTCCGGTCGCCGTGTCCCAGAGCGTCGGACAATCTAACTCTCGGCCTTCAACGTGTCCAGTCTACAGAGATTACACGGAATTGGCTTAAGGGTTTTAGGGATTCGGGGCAAACATTTTTTTAAGTAGGAGTGGTCCATTTATCGAAAATTAATTTTCTCTTTGTCATTTAGTTGTTTTCTACAGTCACATCAAATGTCTTGTCATCGAACCGTCATTCGTGATCATACGAAAGGAGAGTACGGTGACCCAATCTGCATATCTTGTTGCAATGACTACTGCTCCCCTCATCGCTAAGGCACTCTAGACAAGCCTTGTATCCCCTAACTACGTTGTCAGACAACATCTCACGGATAGGAAAATTACTGATGGTACCAACAACCATGGCATGCATCTGAAACATCTTGTGCATGTACTTGTCATAAGTGGGATGACCAACGTCTCAAAAAACTTAACCTCTTCAATCAAGGGTCTCAAACATACATCGAGACACTTCCCTGGATAACCGAGCCCTAGAATCAACAAACTCAACATATTGTATTCCTTCTTCATGCACATCCATGGAGGAAGGTTGTATGGTACCAAAATCACCGGTCATATATTGTATTGAAGACTCATGTTGCCAAAAGGATTGAAACCGTCAGATGAGAGTCCGAGCCTCACATTTCGGACCTCTGACGCAAAATGAGGAAACTCACGGTCTATATGCTTCCAAGCCTCCCCGTCAGCAGGGTGTATAAGGGTATATTCGCCAAGCAATTCCCTATCAGCCTGTCATCTCATAGCTTTGGCCGTGTGTGATGACATGTACAACCGTTCCAGCCTATCCCTCAAAGGGAAATACCGAAGTACCTCACAGGTTTCCTATTGTCTGCAGGAGTCAGCTTATACCTGTCATTCTGACATACCGGACATGCGTCAACGTTACCAAGGTCATTCCCTTCTAGATCTTTACCCCAGAAGAGAACACAGTTATATCTGCATGCATAGATCTTGATATAGGAAAGCCCAAGATCTTTCAGGATACATCGAACCGTAAGATGAGTGATAGGAAGACGATGACCGTGGGGCAGCATCGAAGCAGTGTATAGTCATTAACAGCCTTCACGGTCGATTTTGTCTCAACTTTAATCTTCATAACGTCCATCACACTTTCAAGAACTGTATTCTGACAACCGGGGTACACAGGGGTCTGTTGAAAAACAAGTAGTTTGTTGTACTTGTCAGTACCAGTCGTGTTGACAACTCTAGGGAAGGGCTGCACCAACTCAGGCATATACGGTCCTTCAGAGCATACACCGCTCTTTTAAGAAAACATATCGTTGATGAAGGCCGTTGTTAGATCGTTGGATGTACTGACAGTCTCAGAAAATTGCCCATGATCACGCGGACCCTCTGATGATGTTTCACCGTGATATATCCAACATGTGTACTTCTCTCAAAACTCATTACTCTTAAGGTGTTGCCAAACCTTGTCAATTGCAAATCGATGCATATCAATGCGACACTGACATTTAGCGGGCAATAGAAAATTATATTCCCTTTAGCATTATCCATCACATATTCAATAAAACTAATAACTCTTTTACCATATCTTTTGTCCCATTTTAGAAGTGAAATTCAACTCTTATCCATATCTTGAAAAGATAACATAATATATATGTATAAACTCTAATTAATTAATTAAATTTTTAAATCATTTAGTATTCTATCTACGGTTAACCTACAATTAATTAATAATAAATTAATAATTAACACACATATATATAGATGCATATATATACTAATTACTAATTATGTAATAATATTATATATATCAATTAACATCAATCATAATCATCACAATATTATAATATATATATATATATATATATATATATATATATATCTAGCTGCTACTACTACTTATTAATAACAAAACTTCATATTTATTATCAAATCAAAATCGATCAACTCAATCACACTCAAAATCAAATAATTCAACTCAAATTAAAACTAAAAATCAATATAAATATATATAACTCAAATAAAACTCTTAAATCAACTCAAAATCAATATATATACACATATACGTACCTATATATAGCTCCACAAACTAATGTTGGACAGATTTCGACGACACCCAACAATTTCGACAACACTCAAACTTTTTCTCCCGTTTTTTTTCAAATGAGCTGCTGTCTAGATCTGGAAATATAAAGACTTTTAGCCTACGACATTACATATTTCGTCGGCTAAACTTGTAAAATTTCGTCGGCTATAGTTTACAGACTATAGCCAACGAAAAAATTATTTTAGTTGACGAAATTGCCAACGACATTACATATTTCGTCGGCTATAGTTTACAGACTATAGCCGACGAAAAAATTATTTTAGCCGACGAAAATTTACGATTTTTTTTTCGTCGGCCTGTTTTTTTCGTCGGCTATAATGTTAATGCTGGTAGTGAGACATAGTTAGTGTAAAAAACCTTAAATCAGCTGCCTTTGTGCACACACGTAAAGATTCAAAGACACACAAGATAATTAATTTCAAGTTAGAGAAACAATGATAAAATATTCTATGTAATTTCTACACGATCGAAATGGCTGTATAAAAATGAAGCCCCTTGTAAGCACCATATATTAAAATTCTAAGGAAAAGAAATTACAAGTTAATATGGTTGTTCTTAAACCAAAATATGTTGTTTAAATTTAGGAGAACATTTACTATCATTTTGTTTGTTATCGAATTGTTGGGAAGGGATTAAAGAAGAGGAGTCGGGAGAATGGGAGCGAGGAAATTCTGACAACATTTGAACAACTTCTCTCATTGTTGGCCTCTCAACACTATTTTCTTGTACACAAAGCATTGCAATGAAGAACAAGTGCATTGCTTCATCTTTGGGCACAGAAATGGCAAGCCTCGGATCAACAATGTTTGCGGCGTCTTGCTTTCGACAATTGGTCACTTTTTTAGACCATTGAACTATGTCGATGGCATCGCCGAACTCACCCACCGGCCGACGCCCTGTAAGAAGCTCTAACAGCACAACGCCAAAGCTATATACGTCGCTCTTCTCATCCACCCTTAGTGTGTATGCATACTCTGCAGCAAAAAAGAAAAAAAAGAATCATAATATAATTAGCAATTACAAAAGAACAGTACGCGTATTGTTGAAGCCGAAGCTTGGCTAAAATGGATGGAGGACTACGAAAGAGTAAAATGGACGCGTGCAAGTGTGTGCGCCTGCGTGTCAGCAGAGATATTGACATGTCGGATTCTTCTGATACGTGACGACGTACCATTATGATGTTAGGTAGTGATCATATTCATGTCACTCATACAGTACATGTGGCACTGGCACCAATAATCATCTGTTTTCTCTTTGGTTCCCCAACAAATTCCAATCTTGACAGTTCATCCACATTTGGATTGATGCATATGGGTGGGGTTTAGTTTCTACTGTTAGTTAATTAGCAAACTATATATATATAATCGATTTATGCACCCGACGTCCGTTTCTTAGCTAAAACCAGATTTCATTTCTCGATCATATTTTATTATGTTAACCGTTCTGATTTTAGATATATATCTGTAGATCATCTCTACAGATTTTCAATAAAATTGATAATCGTTAAGGCGTTTAAATCAATGAAGCCGTCTGAAATGTTCATTCATGAACCCTTGTTGTAAATCACAGCTTTGAATGTCTTAACGATTATCAATTTGGCTGAAAATTTGTAGAGATGATCTACAAATATATACCTAAAATCTGAACAGTTAAGATGAGAAAATATGATTGAAAAGTGGGTAAAATAATGAAATTCGTTCCTTAGCTAAGGAACAGACCTCCGCTCTTGATTAAGCCTATTGGTGTAAACTTCGATCTCTCATTGGAAAGAGGCAAATATATAGTACTCTTTCACTAAGGGGTCTTCTTTTTTGACATATATATGTCAAAAAAGAAGACCCCTTAGTATATGTCAAAAAAGAAGACCCCTTAGTGAAAGAGTACTATATATTTGCCCCTTTCCAATGAGAGATCGAAGTTTACACCAATAGGCTTAATCAAGAGCGGAGGTCTGTTCCTTAGCTAAGGAACGAATTTCATTATTTTACCCACTTTTCCAATGAGAGATCGAAGTTTACACCAATAGGCTTAATCAAGAGCGGATGTCTGTTCCTTAGCTAAGGAACAAATTTCATTATTTTACCCACTTTTCCAATGAGAGATCGAAGTTTACACCAAGTATGCATCTAAATATTGAACGGTGGAGATGTTGATATGTGATCAAAAAGTTGGTGTAATCTTCAATCTTTCATATATGTCAAAAAAGGGGATCCCTTAGTGGAAGGGTTATATATATATATATATATATATAGAAATTCTTAGGTGCGGATGTGTGATTTTACCCCATTTTTTTATCTTAGTTTCAGATCTTAACCGTTCAATAACTAGGTATATATGTATAGATCATCTATGTAAAATTTCATCTCATTTGATGATCATTAAGGCATTCAAATCTATGATTTACCATGAACAAAATGGACGGTTCCTGAACTGTTTACGAGCTCGAAGTCGAGAATGAGGTGCTTGAAGTTTTCTGGTAAACTTCCCGGCCGAACTGTCGTCTTGCTCACCTTTGCTTTCAAGGACAAAAATAGAGATGCATGGGATGCCGACGTCTTCAAGGACAAAAGCAGAGACGCCATCAGCGCTGCCAAGATCAGAGTTCGCGCCGGCGTCACGGTTCCTGAACAAATCTGTAATTTTTTTAAAGTGCTGACACGAACTCTGATCTTGGCAGCGCTGATGGCGTCTCTGCTTTTGTCCTTGAAGACGTCGACATCCCATGCGTCTTTATTTTTGTCCTTGAAAGCAAAGGTGAGCTAGACGGCAGTTCGGCCGGGAAGTTTACCAGAAAACTTGAAGCACCTCATTCTCGACTTCGAGCTCGTTGTCGACGAGTCCACCAACTAGGAGAAAGATAGGATGGATGTCTACTTCAACGACGTCAAGGTTGTCGACGTCATCAGCACCTCCTGGAGCCTCGAGAGCAGAGTTCGCTCCGGTGTTGGCTTCTGATCCAATTCTTGTGTATATCTTTATATATAAAAGGGATGTGGGTGTTCACTGTTCTTGTGAACAGTGCATCCTCATGCCACTTTTTTTTCAGTTCAGTTTTTTTTTTCGGGTCTAGCCTTCAGTTTTTCCTTTTATATATAGATTTAGTTTTGGTCCTTAATTTAATTTGTGGTTAAATCTAATAGGTTTGAAAGACATATTAACAAATATAAGACCAGATCTCAAACACATTGGATTTAAGGTTTAAGGGTTAGAGATTTAGGGTTTAGGAGTTCGGATTTAAGGTTTATGCATATTAATAAATATATATCCAAATCTCAAACACATTGAATTTAAGGTTTAGGGGTTATGGATTTAGGGTTAGGAGTTCAGATTAAAGGTTTAAGGGTTGTGCTATTTTATTTGGGATTCAGAGAGTTGTTGTACAATATTAACCGAAATAGCAAAAACGCACTTCGGCTAGATAACCAATATCAGGGCTAATTTCATCTCAATTAAATGCGTTTATTTTTATTTGAGTTTTCAGAGAGTTGTTACACAATATTAATCGAACTACCGAAAATTACATAATAATACATTTGTCCGATGAAAACGCACTTCGGCACGCTTGCAGCGCGTGCGCGAAGGCTAGTGCATATGTACGTAGGTGACATCTCTATATATAAAACAAAGCTTGATTTTTACTGTTCCAATAAATAGTAAAATGACGGTTTTGTTCTTCCTTTTTTTTTACATTTTTACAAGCTAATCCATCAGTTATTAAATTGACAGTTTTACCCTCAGTTTCAATACAGTTCTGCCACTACTTTTGTTTTTCATAAATTATTTGTTTTTAATTTTTTTTATAAATAGAATTGCATGAAAAAAATATTTTTAATAACAATAATATTAATGATAATGATAATGATAATATTCATAATACTAATAATATTGTAAAAGAAATTGAGTCACTCTAAACCTAAAATAATTGTATTGATCAATATATATATATATTAATTGTTCAGGGTTTAAACCGCTTCTGTAACTTTTTTTAAAATAGTGGATTTAGCTGCGCATATGAGTGTTGATATGTTGATTTATCTAGGTTAGGTTTTGAATTTAAGTTGGGTTTTGGGTTTCGGGTTTAGAACATCAATTAATTTTCCTATTGATTCAGTTTATCAGTTTCAGCTTATGACATATATTGATGGGTGTTTTTACTTGCGATTTCAGACATCTTGGTTGTTAATTTAAATTCAGTGTTAACTTCATCTCAATCAATTGTATTATTTTTATTAGAATTTCAGAGAGTTGTTGCACAATATTGATCGAACTACCGAAATTTCACAATAATTAATCAAACCTATAGAAACGCAGTTCGGCACGTACAACAGCGTGACAACAGTACATTCTTAATACTATTAATTAAGTATTATCATACTAAAAAGAAAATATCTCAACTGTGATTCATTTAAAAAAAATCAAATCAAACGCGTTTGACAGGCGCGTGTATCAATACTAGTATATATATATATATAAATTCATAATTCCAATTATTATAACATTCTTATTATTATCTAGCTACATAATTTCATAATTTAAAGTTATTTAAAGAATGTATATATGGTCTATATTAAAAACGAATCTAAAATATATTTATAGGTCAAGCAATTGTATAAATAAAAAAAATTAGTACGGAAAACATCCATAATTATTTGACAAAAATATAATAAACAAATAAAATATGCCAAAAATGAACTGAAACCACTGTGTATATGTATAAAACTTCAGTGGAGTCCCTAAATTCACCATCTCATGGACCCAAACATCATTATAATTAACCATTTCAGTGTGCATAAATTCTCCATCTTATGGACCCAAACATCATTCTAATTAACCATAACTAATATGAATTCATGATTACTCCAACACAAAAATGAATGCTTCATTTTTATTAGTTTAATGTCATCATGATCATTTAGCCATATGCATATTCCTCATACGTATGATGAAAGCCAAACGCATTAAGCATATACTCATATGTAATTATGCATACGATATAAAGCAGTGAATATAAAATAAAAATGAAAATATTATGTGACATACCAGGTGCAATGTAGCCGTAAGAGCCTGCAATTGCTGACATGCACTGGGATGCTCCGCCGCCGTCGATCAAGAACTTGGCGAGGCCGAAATCAGCCACGTGTGCTTCGAAGCTGGAGTTGAGCAAAATGTTGTTGGATTTGACGTCTCGGTGAAGGATCAATGGGGAGCAGTCATGGTGGAGATAGCACAAGCCTTTGGCAGCTTCAATTGCAATTTTGTACCTCAAATTCCAACTCAAGAATAGGCCACCTTTTTTATTGTTGACATGCAATGCCTCTCCTAAACTTCCATTCCTCATGTACTCGTAAACAAGTAGATTGGTCTCCTTGTTTGAGCAAAATGCCAGCAATCTCACTATGTTTCTGTGACGAATGTTGCCCAATGTTTGGATTTCGGCTCTGAATCCGCGGTCGTCATGGCTGCTGTTGGGAGCTAGACCAAAACCAAAACCAAAACCAAGAAGCTTTTTCACTGCAATTTCAACCCCGTTTGGCATTTTCCCGTGGTAAACAATTCCTGCTCCTCCTCTCCCGATCACATTTCCATCTTTGATGCATTCCAGCACGTCCGACATTGTGAACTCCACCTTCTGAAATGCTGTCATTTTCCATGGTTCCGAGCCTTTTCTTTTGAACGATTTGGCCTTCATTATGGCTGCTGCAGCAAACACTAGCGAGCATACGAGCAAGCCTAATGCAAAAATTAGCTTGAAATCTGTGCGAGGATTTTCGGGTGCGTTTGTGATGGTGGTGAAATTGCAAGGGTTGTTTACGAGGGAACCGCAAAGCCGGGGATTCCCAGCGAATGAGGATGCGTTGAAGAAGGCAAACTGCCCCGCTTCGGGTAGCTTACCCGACAAGTCATTGAAGGAAAAATCCGCAGTTGTGAGGCTCTTCATGGTTGCCAAGGATTTTGGTATGCTCTGGTTCAAGTGGTTTCTTGACATGTTGATGTAATTCAGTATATGAATGTTGGAGATTTCGGAAGGGATTGAGCCAGAGAGGTTGTTCTGACTCATGTCAAGGTAAGTCAGATGAAAACAGTTTCCAATTTCCCGAGGTATTTCACCCGAGAGTGAATTCCGGCTGAGATCAAGGTTTAGGACTTGATGGAGTTGGCCTATAGATGGTGGGATTGGACCAGAGAGCTGATTTCCACTGAGTGAGAGAATTTGGAGGGAAGAGAAATTTGAAATGGAATATGGTATAGGACCGGTCAAGAGGTTGTTTGAGAGATTAAGCTGCCCTAATAGTGCAGGCTGTGATGAACTATTGGCATTCTCCGACAAGGTACCAGAGAGATAGTTATCTTGTAACTCTGCTAAACTGAGCCGAGGCAAGTATATCAAGCCATTTGGAATGCTACCATTCAGGTAATTCTGCCCCAGTCTGAGTCTAGTAAGACTAGAACAAGTCCCCAATCCCGAAGGGATTGGTCCAAACAGAAAGTTCTTCAACAGAATTAGTATACTTAGCTGATTGGATGAACACAAGCTTGGGGGGATTTTACCGGTGAGCTTATTCGAGGACAAATCCAGCAGCTGAAGCTTGCCGTTTTGGCCGAGTTTCTGAGGAATGATGCCAGTGAAGTTGTTCATCCACAGCCCCAGAGTGTCCAAATCAGGCAAATCCGCGACGTAGTCTGGAATGGAGCCATGCAATCGGTTCATGAAGAGGTTGAAGAGCTTGAGCTGTTTGAGATTTGAAAACTCAGATGGAATTTCACCAGTGAGTGCATTGTTGGAGAGGTCGAAATAGAGCAGGCTTGTCAAGTTGCCTAGCTGCCTTGGAATTGAGCCGGAGAGCAGATTGATATGCAAGTAAAGCGTGTCAAGGGACTTCAAGTTCCCCAACTCATGAGGGATTTGTCCATCCAGTTCACAACTTGAAAGATCCATGTGAACAAGATTCACCAGTTTCCCCAACTCTTTGGGAATCCCACCTTCAAAGACATTGTAGTAGCCCAAGTAGACCTCTCTCAGGTTAGTGAGATTGCCCAACTCACCTGGAATTTCACCGTGAAGATCATTGCCTGAGAGTGACAAGTACTCCAAGCTGACTAGATTGCCGTACAACGGGGGGACTTTACCGTAGAAGAAGTTGCCTCCGAGATCCAAGTATCTGAGCTTACTCAAGCTCAAAATCCCAAGTGGAAGCAGAGCGGTCAAGTTGTTATCGTAAACATCAAAAACCTCCAGGTTGGCAATGCTGGAGAAGTTCCAGTCTAAACCACCACTGAACTGGTTGTCGGAGATGTTGAGGGACCGGAGGCTGCCCAAGTTTGCAAACTCAATGCTTCCTGAAAAGTTGTTTCCGGCAAGAGACAGGTCCGAAAGGCGGTCAAGGCCTGAAATGAAAGGTGAAACAGAACCAGAGAGACTCAAATCTCTCAAGTCCACAGCAACAACACGTCCTCTAGAGCATCGAATCCCAACCCAGCCGGAACAAACTGATCTCGGAGACGAAGAAGAATTCCAACTACTTAAAGCTGGTTCGGAGAATTTGAAGCCTTGCTTGAGTGTGAGCAAGACATGAAAATCACTGACCAAAGAAGAAGCAAAACAGCAGGGGATTATTGATCCTAGAAGAGAGAAAAGTGACAAGAAAATCAAAGGCACCACCATGTTTTGGTTTGTTAAGCTAGCTGAGCTGAGTGTGTGGAAGTTGGATAATAGAGTGAAGGGATTTAAGCATTGTGGTGGTAATAGTGGAAGGAAAAGTAGTGAGAGGAATCTGAGAAACTTGAAGCGAGTATGGGGGGGATGAGGAGGAGAAGGAATCAAACATGTTTGTTCAATTAGTGCACAAGCAGAAAGAGAAAGAGAGAGCCTTGAAATACAAGTTAGGAAGAGAAGAGCAAAGCCTCTGCTTTTTCTCTTTGATGAGCTTTCTCAAATGAACAAGACTGAAATGCTGCTAGCCATGCCAGGAGGACTATGAGCTTTCTTTCTTTCTTTCTTTCTTTCTTTCTTTCTTTCTTTGGGTTGGCCTTCTTTAGAAAAGCAAAAGCAGAAGAAAAAAAAAGAAGGTTGTTAAAAATATTTTAAAATTTAAAGAAGAAGAAGAAGAACAAGAAAATGCAAATCAAAACAGAAATTTAAAGTTGAGATTGTGGCAGGAAAAGTATAGTTGATGATGCTTAGATACTCTTCCTCTTCCTTTAATCCTATGACAAATATTTCCCTTTAGCACCCTTTAATGAAAGAGGGATGGATTGCTTTGCTTTGCTTTGCTTCAATCATTCAAAATGGTTCCATTGTCTCCAAATTTAGTTCTCTCTATTTATTTTTGGATAATCACTAATCAATTTTGTATTAATGCTAATGCGACGATTATTATTCAAAACTTATGGAATTAAGAATTTTATTTGTGGATACTACACAGCTTTGATCAAAACGAACATGATAGTGCGTAACCTACTAGGCTTGTGTAGCTATCTCTCCACAATTAATGTGTATATATATATCTCCTTGTTTACTACTAGTACAATAGTTTTTTGTTTTATGTTCTGAAAATTATTCAGTGCACTGTTACTGTCAGTGACCTGTTTAATTCACACCGTCTGATCATCTCCTCACCGTCACGGTGCATAGAATACTCTCCATTTATGTTCCTGGTTTATTCTCCAACTTGAATCTCATCACTCTAGCCAGCTGATTGTATTCTTCATTCACTTGGATCGATGCCAGTGTGATCGATTATATATAGTAACAGCCAATTGTCACGGCAAAGTGTTCACTCCATTCTGCTGTTGCTCGGTTTGTCATCAAACATTAATTATCGTGGTATTCCTTTACTGCTAGCTAATCCAAAATTCTGGTGTGGAAGTCTTCCGATTAAAGCTGATCGATCATGTATGTGCTGCATTTTCGATCTGGCTTTTTGAATGAATGGTAGTAACGAAAATCCAAGGGACAACTTTGAAATAGAATGATACATACATACACGATTCTATAAAAAAAAAGAAAGAAACAAGGCTTATATATCTAGGGGTTAATATTGTTGGATGATACATGTGCCTGCTGCTGCAAGCAACATTCTGTGGTTGTAAGTAGATCCAAGTGAAAGAAGGTGATTATTAATATATGATTACTATGTCGTGGTTTGAACGATCGATGCATCGATCAGTACATAATTGGATGTTGTTGAATAGCTTAGCTTGGGTTTTGAGAGCTAGATATCGATCTCTGCCTGTAGCAGCTTTATTCCTTCTCCTTTACTTTGCCCCCTACTGCATAGTGCACAGATACAGTAGTAGAGAGCGAGGGACCAACTCTCCTCGATCTCTATGATGCATGGGCCGGCCGGGATTTCTTTTTCTTTAATAGCAGCCAGGATTGGAGAAGATGGAATAGTCTAAAAGGAAAAGCATGCAGATATATATATATATATATATATATATATATATATATATATAGAGAGAGAGAGAGAGAGAGAGAGAGAGAAATGCAACCATGATCGAGCGAGCTTGGATGCTCGCTTTAGGTGGAAAGGAAAAGCAGCAAGCAAAATTTAAAGAAAAAGATCGATGCATCCATGACATTCTTCTCTTTCACTTGCAGTATAGTATAGTATACACACATGGAAAAGAGCGCTCTTGTATTAACTTGATGATCTTCATCTCGATCTCATTCATAATTCACAACTCATTCCCGGCCAGCTCTTTCACTTTCTGTCTTAAAAGAAAGAAAAAGATAAATATGATCCATGACCCCTCCTCAGTCATCGACGTAGCTAGGAAAGAGCACACACAGAGACAGAGAGAGAAAGAGAGAGAAGCAAGAGGTTTTGAGGTGTCTCTATCGATCTGTCTTACTAAGGGACGTCGGGCCGGGGCTGCAGCCTGCAACCTGCTACACAGCACTTTGGAAGGGTCACTGTCTTAATTTGTGGCGTTTACCATGTAATTCATAAGAACGGCTTTGCCTACCAAATCATGATATGGTCACTCAAATCTCAGTGTGGCCTATTTTTGATTGGGAGTACACTCATGCTGCTGTAACTTGCAAGTAAAGTCCAAGAAGGGACGTATCATCATCCATATATGATATCACTTTTCTCTAAACCTTCCAATTACATTTGAATCATACTAAGACCTTAATAGAGGTTAACTTATTGGGGGATGAGAAACTATTATTATAAATGGTGCTTGACTGGGATATTGGAAGATCACGTCTCCATATCTAAATCCGTTCAAAAAAAAGATAACAGCAAAAAATATTATATGCAATGTGATCCTACTTGGACTTGCAAATCATTTGTATATCAATAATTTCAATTATTTCATTGCTCAACAATAGTCACGACGCAGATGCGGTCGTTTACAAAGTATGTTGTAGTAGAAGCTTACAAGCATAAGATCTTTATTGTAAATAATCTCAAAATGATCCTCATACATGGGGAACCATACTACCTGATTTTATGTTGTCTAGAGATCTCAATTTCTATATTGTCACATCCCGTTTTCGGGAGTGTCTACCGTGGACGATGCTGGTGCGATTGCGCTCCATGATCACGGAGTATAGGAGCATATGTGCTGTCCTATCAGAGTTCATGCAAGCCGATCCGGTTGAGTTTGGGAAGCTTGTCGCTAGTCGAGGACTTGACGCTGAAGAGGAGATTAGTCTATCCCTACACAAACTGGTCGGGGTCTAGAGCCGATCCCCTGATGAGTCCAAGGTAGGGCGAAACCAGTATGTTGCTCCGATGGATAAGGTTGACTCCTAGGTGGGGGAGCACCGCATGGACCAAATGTGGTGGCCGAATGGCTAGGTCCGTTAGTGGTATCAGAGTCACCCCGACATCAACGTTCGTTGGATGCCAAACGCTCAGACGTGCCGTCGTGTCCCCGAGAGATGGGAGATCTTGTGTGATAAGCACATTTTATGCTACATTCTTAACGTATTTTCTACCCTATTTAGCTTCGTTATTTCCTTAATAACTTCATTTCTAACATGTTTTGTGTTTTAGAGTCAATAAAGGTAGGTTTACACAAAAGAAGGCTAAAACGAGGGAAATGAGCGGATTCCAAATCAAAGAAAGATTCCTGGTGCAACTAGGAAACTTAATAAGTCGCAAAAGTTGAAGATAAGTCGTTTAGGAAACTTTCCTATTTTGAAAAGGAGAAAGTTACCTATTTTGATTTGGAAAACTTTCATAAATTGATTAGAGAAACTTTCCTTATTTGATTTGGGAAACTTACTATCTTTGAAACTTTCCTAATTTATTTTGAAAACTTTTTTTCCTTTTGGGATAGGTATTCCACATGAAGCAAGGAAGTCAAATCCTACATGGATTAGGACTAAGTTGTGTCGCCATAAATCAAGGAGAATGATAGAGTTTCTTACCGAAATTAATAGACTTTTTAAGACAAGTTTTCATTGTCTAAATTAAGGGATATAATTTGCAAATCAAATCTGAAATTTATGAATTTAATTCCTTAAATTCCTTTTGTTTAAAAGCCTAATTATTCTGATTTTTGTTAACAAATTCCTTCCATTTTCAGAGCACTAATTGGGGAGGAATGAAGTTAATTTTCAACAAAACACGGAAAGAACTAAAAATGGGCTGATTTGTATGAAGAACAAGCAATGAATCTAACCTACAAATGCAGCCGAATTCATCACCTTTGTGCATAAGGAAATCCTGGAAATTTCCTAACAAATTTTTATTAATTTGTTGGACAATTTTTTTTGACCGTTGGATCAAGATTAAATCAAGGGATTAGAGAACTCCAAGGGGGCGACATAACACTATAAAAGGAGGACACGAGAACTAAATTCTACATCACTTCTCATACTAGCAAATATTAGAAAAAGATCTCATTGTTCTTGTCTTGTTGCCGCTACCCTAGAAGAAGAAGAAGAAAATCCTTGCAGCCTAGGACGTTCCAGGAAGTATTGAAGCATTAGCTTAGAATCGCTCATTTTCAAGTCTTTGATTGGCCATCAACCTCATTGAAAAAGTGTAATTCTATGTCTAATTCTTTTCGGTTTCTTTGTTCTTATTTTATTTTTCAAAATAAACCATGTGTTTTATTTTTCGAATTGGTTGGATGCCATGATTGAGAGTTTTGTGAATTTTCAGTTTATATGAAATATGTTTTAATGATTTTATGATGTTGTTTATTCGATATTGTCACCATTGTGATCTTTGAATGCTTGTTACATGATTTAATAAAAGACCGGTTCTGCAGGATTGGTGCTTGCTATGATTTTAACTAAGCCTCGTAGGTACGTTAGATCTAAAGTAATGGAGGCGGCTTAAACTTCGTTTGAGTACTTAATTGCGTTGCATGTGATAAATTAAGCGTCTTACGTAAATTTGTTGCATGTTAGAGTCCGTTCTTTAGCTTAATGATTTGCATGTTTGAAGACAGATACCTTAGTATTGATAGCATCGACATGTAAAATGTTCTAAGTTCAGACGTTCTAGCTTGGATAATAATTAAGAAGAACCGATTAGATACATAACCTCGTAGGATGTATTTAGGACTCTTCTCTATTTTTCTTTTGGTGATGATTCGATTAAGTGATTGAAAATTGTTGTTGCATGCTTTGTATTCTCTGAAATCAGATATTGTGGAAGTTGATCACATGTATATATTAGTTACGTTTATTTTCTGTTTTTAGGATGATAAAAACCAAACCGAACCCCCCATGAATTCTGTAAATTATGTAAATAATGATGTAAATATTCTGTAAATAATGTCTTAGTTGTTTGATATAATTTTCTAACTTTTTAGATGCTAACTTAATTGATTTTAACCGCAGGAACGCCCTAAAGTCCCCGGATTGATCGAACCATATTTACCAATGCTACAATATGACAAAAAGGGTTTTAAATTGTTACGCGTCCAGTAACGGGCACGTCACCGTGGTAAAGGGGTCGAGTAGGCAGGGTGACCGAAAGAGGAAATTGGGGTTTGGATTGTCAAGATAGGCCTAAGTGGTAGAGGTGTTGCGGGGAGGTAATTTTGAAGTCCGGCGTGGAGTTATGCTAGACGATCTTTGGGAATCTTCTTTCGTTGCTCGGGCATCGTCGTACGAGTAGAAGTTCGTGCTACGGGTGCCACGTACGAGGACGTACACCATGTTAGGTGGGGGTGGATGTCACGTCTGGTTTTCGGTAGTGTCTACTGTGGGCTATGTTGGTGGGATTCCGCTCCATGTTCACGGAGTGTAGGAGCATATGTGTTGTCCCTTCGTAGTTATTGGCAGGCCGACCCGATTGAGTTTGAGGAGCTTGTCGCTAGTCGAGGACTTGACGTTGAAGAAGGATTATGCCATCCCTACACAAACTGATCGGGGCTAGAGCCGATCCCCTGATGAGCCCAAGATAGGGCGAAACCTATATGTTGCCCTGATGGATAAGGCTGGCTCCTAGGTGGGGAGCAGCACATGGACCAAATGTGGTAGCCGAATGGCTAGGTCTGTGAAAATATACCTAGTAAACTATAAATCAAGTACCGTTGCTTCATTCCCATGGTGGAACAAAGTCACCTAACTAAGTTTTTATGCTTGTAAGCTTCTTGATGAAGAACGAGTTCTCACCAACTTCTTCAAGAGTTCACCAACATAAAGGATTTTGATTTTGATAAAGATTAAAGACTTAATATCAAGTGGGTTCGTAATTGCTTATAGCAATTAATTTGTGAACCTAGCTACCTTATGTTCTCTCTCCACTCTATGCTTTCTTTTAATTTTTCAGTGTATTGGATGTTGTATTTGAATAATGTTTGTGAGTAGTTTAATGTTGGGAGTTAGGGTTGTGAAGCCCTAATATCCTTTTGTATAATGTTGATACTTTAATTGATATAAATGCAATTTTGACTGTGTATGCTTTAAATCCGAATGTGTTAGTCTTCTTTTAAGTAATAAATCATTTATATAAACGAATGCCAGAATGACAAGGTTACAATGATCAGAAGGTTCACAATAGTACTATTACATTAGACATTTAGCTCACTTATTATGAGCTTAGCAGAAGATAAAATTAGTCACACACAATATACTAGAGAATCATAAAATCAAAGCCAAGACATTGAATTGTTGTTCTCCTAGCCCAATGATACCATCTCGCTGCATGGAACTCACACAGTCTGCCAAGCTATCCATGCGCTAACACTTACCAAATTTTGTTTTTGCCCTTTAGGTAAGGGCCTGGAGGAATGTTAGGGCAGAGCACCTTCAAGATCTGCTTTGCTGCTTTGTTGGGTGGATCACTAATTGCAGTTCTTGGGATCAGAATCTCAGCAGTGAGCCCAACATCCTTTTCCAACCTATAATCTTGCCCAACTGTTTCTTGTCTAATAGATGGGAGCCCACATAATTTTGGTAGCCTAGGGTTGACCATCGTCAACGGCAACACACCGCCTCCATCTTCTTCCTTTTTTGGTCAAACGCTACCTCTTCTACTGGCACCCACAAGCTAGCGTTCATCCCAGCATAGACAAGGGTCTTAATTTGCCTCGCTTGGTGTTGCACTATACAACTCTAGCAACCCCGATTTTGAAATTCCAGCATATGTCATAGGATCCGACTCAATAACAAGCATTTCCACCTTGTTCACTTCGCACTGGAGCCTACACAAATCTCCAAACGACAGTCAGACTGTTGCTGATGTCATTGTTCCTTACACCAAGTTCAAACACATAAGGTGTTCTTCATATCTTTGGCCTCAAGCCGTTACGATTGAGACAAGGAGGACTGGTCGAGATCTCAATGTTGATGTTTGAAAGACCACCTTCTCCCTAAACCACCACCGTAATAGATCTTCTTTGAATTGGTCGATGGAGCACACAGCCCATTGCCCCTAGTGTGAAACCTAGGTTTCGCGTTTTGGAGATGCGCTGTAAAAGATGGAACATATTTTTCTAAAGTTCTTGGGTTAAATGTGTTAGCCCTTAAAAGCATATTTCGAGGCTTTATCATGCTTTGATATTATGTGTGGACAATTGTACGAATAGATTGATAAATGACGTGCTCGTTACTGGACGTGCAATTTAAAAACCCTTTTATTGTCATTTATAGCATTGAAAAATAGAGTTCGATCAATCCGGAGACTTCTAGGGCAGTCAAATATATTCGGTTTAAACAAAACAAGAATATATATATAACTAACTTTTTGATCACATATCAACATCTCAACCATTTAATATTTAGATGCATATATGTAGATCATCTTTGCAAAATTTGATCAAATTCGGTGATCGTTAAGGCTTCGAACTAACTGAAATCAATTGATGGATGAAATCTGTCAAACCTGAACCATTTATGCTTTAACTTTTAATTCGCATTTTTGACGACCTTAACGATTACCAATTTAGATGAAATTTAACCGACGAAACACTTAAGCCGACGAAACACTTAAGTATTTTAGCCTTAACGATTACCAATTTTCATCGGCTAAAATACACTTAAGCCGACGAAACAGCACCTTCATCGGCCAAAAAAAACTTTCGTCGGTTATACAGGAACTTTAGCCGACGAAGCTCTAATTCATCGGCTAAAGTCCATAATTTCGTCAGCTAAAGTTTTTTTGTCGGCTCTAGTATATCTATATTTTAGCCGACGACAAAGGAATTTATAGTTGGCTATGATATAATAATTAAAAAATAAGGTTTAAAAAATAAAAGATTTAAAATTTGTCGTCTATGGTATAATATGGTTTAAGGTTTAGGATTTGATATAAAAAATAAAATAAAAAATATTATACAATAGCCGATGATGACACAATAAATTCATTGACTATGGTATAATAAATAATAAATAAAAAAATTTAAATACTATAGCCGACGGTAAAGCATTAAATTCGTCGGCTATAGTTGATTTACCCGATGAGATTCATATTTAGGATATTCGTCGGTTAAGGTTTTGAGGTTTAAGGTCAAGATCTTCCAATGGTCTCATAGATTTAAAACTATTTTGTGTTGAAGGTCCCATCAAAATACGTAATTTAGATGGTCCAATGACTGTTTCTGTGCGTTTAGGGGATTGACATACGGGATTGACCGTCTGGATAGACCCTCAACATTATCAGATCACGTTGATTTTTTTTTCATACATGTATTTCATCATGATGGTCATATTTGACGGTCGGATTTTCATTTGTGAATTTTTATCATCGAAATCACAACATACCTACTAATGTTGTATAATTTAGTTACTAAGTTTTAAATAAATGTTCTGTTTCAAAAAACAAACTCTACGTAGAACCATCAAATTCAAAAAAGTCGTGAAATAAGATATGACTGGAATGATGACATAAGTATACGGTTGAAAAATCACTTAATTCAAGTAAAGTCTTGGTGCCGATAGTTGCGGTCTACACAATTTAATTATCATTCTTTCTTCCTATGTGAAAGTTTCGGCTATAGTGAAATAAATAAAATATATAATGATTGTCGACAAAAATAACTAAAAGTCATCGGCTAAAGTACCCTAAGAATTTTTAAAATCCCCAACACAAATTTTGAAGCTTAGCCGACGACATTATGCATTTGGTCGGTTAAAGTACCCTTAAAATTTTCAAAATTCCTGCAAAAAATTTTGATTTTTTTTCAATATGTTTCATCTCTCGCCCTCCTCCTTTTTATCTCTCTTCGTCCTCCTCCTCTTCCTCCTCCTCTTGCGACAACTCCTTCTTCGGCTCCTCCTCCGGTGACAACTCCTTCTTCGGCTCCTCCTCCGGTGACAACTCCACCTCCTCAACCGCTGCTCCTCCTCGAGCTCCTCCACCGCGACTCCACCTCGAGCTCCTCCACCACAGCTCCTCGTGCTCCTCCACTATGGCTCCTCCTCCTCCTCCTCCACTATGGCTCCTCCTCCTCCTCTAAACACCTCTGGACAGTGGTGTGGTGGCGGAAAAACGAAAAAGAAGAAAAATAATTAATCGAAAGTAAAAGAAATTAAAAAAGAAATTAAAAAATAATTATTTTTTAATTTTAGCCGTCGAAATGAAAACTTTAGGTAATGAAATGTAAACTTTAGTCGACGAAATATAAACTTTAGCCGACGAGTTTCACACTTTTGACGACGAATTTCGTCGGCTAAAGTTTAGTCGGTCAACCATTTTGACCAATACGGGACGTTTTCTGCCAACGAAATTTTGTCGCCTGAAGTCCAAAAATTCATCGTTAGCTAAAGTTTGGACTTTGGGCGACGACTCACATTTATTTTGTCGGCTAAAGCTTGACCGACGATCCTTTACCGACGACTTGTTAGCCGACAAAATTATGTAACAAGCTGACGAAAATCTATTGTCGGCACTTAGCCGACGAAATTATGTGACAGGCTGACAAAAACCTTTCGTCGGCTAAAGTTGACCGGCCTTATAAACTTGTTATTGACCTTAGTATTGAATTTATTGAGGGTAATAAATTTTAGAAAATAGTATATTATAAAAAAAATAAGAAATTAGTTATTCGAAGCAATAAAGTTATTACCTCCAATAATAACTTACCACTATGCCATACCATATTGGGACCTCAACCAGCAAAGGTCTTGTATCAATTCACAAATTGCCAAAACCATAGCAGATAACCCCATTCAATGATACAAATTATGATCAACACAGAAAATTTCCTCATCGCAAAAATGTTTCTCATAAGAGGCAGAGGCAGATCCACAAGTTCCTAACAAAGAACAACGATAAGCATGAATAATTTGTTCGTAAAATCAAAAGGTTGAATTCTTCACAAGCCCCTTAAATAGATCAAACAGAAGAAAGTCAATTACAAGTGTACATCTGCAGATCATGGAACAATAGAACATTGTTTGTACGTGAAATTGAAGGCCAGAGAACTCCTCGACGGCGGTCAAGGACGACCCAAGCTCCCAACTCTGTTTTAAATAGCGCGTCTTAATTGAGGCACGCTATAACTTAAAAGCGTGGCGTGGCTTCTCTATTTCGCCTTAAGGGCTTCTCTTGAAAGACTTTTGTCACAAAAGACACGCCTTTAGCTAGCATTTTTCGTCTTGAGACAGAAAAGGCGTCTTAAGGCGATTAAAGGCGTCGTGAGGCGTCACTATTTATATGTTGATTTTTAATCTGTACCTTAAAACTAAGTCGTTTTAAATAAATTCTAAAGATAAAAAATAGCTTTGTTTGACTTCCTATCATTTCATTCTTGAGAAACTTATCTCATCTTCTCTTTTAGATCATGAGTGAATGATTTTATGTTATTGTGTGTTTGTCATTAAGAATCATAGACATTATCTTTGTGATCTTGATACTAAAAGTTTAATTTTAAATATTTTTGATGATTTAATTTCTAAATTTAATTATTTTTATTTAATTTTGATACATAAAAGACTTCGTCTTTTTGTCTTTTTCACCTCAAGACTTTTATGAGGCAAGACTCCGACAAGATGCCTCTTCTCACGCTTTCGCTATTTAAATTGTTGGCTCCCACCCACATTGATCGACTCTGTGATTCTAACTTTGATTAGTTCGCTGCTCTCATCTTCTCCTACATTGACGGTGTAGTTGGTGAGGATTCTAACGAAGCCGACGACATCCTTATCGAGGACCTGGAAGGCGTTGCGGATTTGGTGAGACGATGACGACGGCGGTTTCAAGAACATCCACCGATGATGATGACGACGATAGCTACATTGATCGTAAGACGGGGAGAATTTCGATGCGTCGAGATTGGTGAGAGAGCGAGAGAGATGCGTGAAATGTGAGAAAATATATTATGTAAGGGTACAATAGTCTTTTACTTAAAATTTATTAGAATGAATTTTTGACCATTGAATTGAGGTTGACTTTTATGTTTGGGTGCTGAAATTTGCACACCTGATAGCAGCTACGTTCTTAATATGCTATTACCTTTATTTGTACTTTGTTTATCTCTTATTGTCATAGAATAGTCATATTATAGAGCCAAGAGTCTTTGGTTGTGCTAAATATAGAGGATTTATACAGAATTTTACTAAGTGCTACATGAAATAACAAGAAACCGATTGAGTTTGGGGTCTTGACATGTTTTGTTGATTCTGTGAAGCTTTTGTATTGTCATAAATTAATTTAACTTCTATGATACTTAGGTAACATGTAGAAGAGTACAAGGAATTTCTCCAAGACGACTCACAAGGAATTAGAAGATGTACCATACATAGAAGGAAAGCTGTGTGAGTCTAGTTTCCAGAACATTTTGAATCACATGCATATCTATTTTCTGGGGAGAGTTATGCTTGAATTACTGTCGAAATGTCAGACTGTCAAAACAGAGTAACCTGCAGCCGCCAAGAGAAAAGGATTCCCAATGGACCTAGGGAAGCAATTTGACTGATCTAAGTCACCATATCCATAAAGGAGATGTCCAAACCAAGTCCAATAAGGAGAAGAAGATCAAAATTCGGCAGAATATCCAAGGAATATACAAGTCTTGAAAACCCTGATTATTTTCGGGAAAATTCCTATGCACGTCTTTCAACTGCAACGGACTCTCTAAGACAGCTCACAAAGAATCAGAAAACGTGTCATATATGTATAGAAAGCTATGAGTCTAGTTTCCAAATCAATTGGAATCACCTAAATAGCTAGTTTCTATAGGAAGTTATAACGTAATTATCTGACGGAGGCCATTCTGCCGAATTGAGAAAAACTAGGGAAACCTAAACCTTTTTGGTTTAGGATTCTCTTTGGCCGACCCCTATAGGATTTTTCCTATATATAGCACGACATAGAGGTAGAAGAACATCATCTCACCACCATAGAAGACTTGCCAAAACCCTACCAAAGTTCTTTCAAGAAATACATAGCCGCACCACCACCGAAACCCTAAAAATCTTTCTCCATCTTTCATCCAATTTCACCACCTTTGCCGAACCTGTTCCAAGGTTTTTAAAGTGCGACTCTATCATGGTTTTGTATTTTTCATTTAGTTTTCTATTTTGTAATGAATTCTTGGTTCTCTTTTGGTTTTATACAATCAACATGTTTCGAATTCCATGATGTTGTTTATGTTGTGATTGTATGATCTTGTACATGTTTCGAATTTGTTTAATGATTTAGGACAGTAGGTTTCGATATTCTTATGTATTTGTTTTGATTTGTTTTCATGAATTTGTGCATCAAAATCAATGCTTAGAAGCTACCTCGGCCATGGTAGTTTTCTTGGTTGTGATTTCACTTGCTAAGGTAAATTTGGATTGATTCATACACTAAGTTATTTCATTCTAGATGATCTATTAGGGCTAAGCATTCATAAAACATACATGTTAATATGATAGGTGACACTATTACATGTTGCATGTCTCCAATTCGACTTATTGTGTTTTATGTGTTTTTCGTGTTTAATTTCTACGCTGGTGTGTCTTTAAACCGATTAGCATAATTTAGGGTTATACGCTGGAGCTGATTCTAAATATATTAGAAGTCTTAACGATTAAATGAATCGCTGGTGGTCACTAATTAGAATTGGAATTGAGATAGTATATGAGTATGTCGAGTCTTGCTTGCTGCCCCTTGTTATTTACAAATTTTTTTACATTTTCTTGATGGTTTTTCGTGCTTGGTTATGTGTGTGGATGATGATCACATGTATATATTTAATTTATGATTTGATTTTCAATCCATAGATTTTTAGAAATATCTTCAAAACTCCTCTTAAAACTTTGTAAATTGTAAATGTGTAATCATGTTTGTTGTATAAAATGTCACTAACTCTTATTGCAGAAACACCCTTAAGTCCCCGGATTGACCGAACCCTATTTACCAATGCTATAAATGACAACAAAGAGTTCTAAATTAGTTTTCTCGTATTTTCGTTATTGTATGCCGTTTCGGACATATGCCAACACCCTTTTTTGCAATTGGCACATCCCCTTAAATATTTTATTATTTCTTTATCAACTCACATTATTTTAATCCCAATACTAGCCCTCCCTCTCTTCTCGTGATCTTCCTGCAATTTTCTGCATTTATCCAATCCAAAATGTACTGCAACATAAGAAATCTAACCCCAAGATCATTGCTCTCAAAATTATTAGCCACTTCCAACCCCCAAAACAATAAATAGTCCGTCAATCTCTCTCGTTGAGAGAAACCTAGTACTTCTAAAAACAAATATGTTTTAAGGAATAGAGGATGAGAACGAGACCGACGACACTTGATTGAGTCGATTCCGTCGCCGGATGGAGGTAAATCTATTGGAGAACGATTCAGGTTCGAGTCAGTAGTGTGGAGAGAGAGAGAGAGAGAGAGAGAGAGAGAGAGAAGGAACTGTAGTGAACTGTAGTGTTTTAGCCTTTGAAGCCGTAAAACTTGTGCAGGGAAAGGAGGATTGAGCAGGGAAAGGAGGAAGGATAATGAGTTAAAAAGTGCAGGGTAGTTTTGTAAAAACGACACAATGGGTGTGTCAATTGCAAAAAAAAAATGTGTGCAAATTTCAACACCCTTATCTTTTTGTGCAAATAGACATTATCCCATAAAATAACATTAATAAGTAGATGAAAAGTGGGACTCCTTCACGTAATCACACATTGCACTACAAATTTGATGTAGTTATAGAATTACTCACTTAACTTATCCCCACAAACGGTTTAGAAGGGGAATTAGTTATTCATGCTATTGCTTTTCATTCTGCCACTATTCCAAATTTTTCAGAATACGAGATCGCATCCAATCCACTTATGTCCTTTCATTACATCCCTCCCTTTCTCAAATCCTTTGGCCCGTTTGTTTGGCAAGAAATCATACTATGGAAACAGAATTAATTTGGTTTGTCATTACATTGAGTTGATTGGTTGTAAATAGAGATTGGAAAGGAAACAAAAAAAGAGATCTGACTGAAAATTGACTTCACCTTGGCAGGATTGGTATTTGTTGGTGACGAAAAGTTCCTTTAAGGATTTTGACGCACCAATGAAATTTAGATTGGAGCAAAAGCCGACCCGGAACTTTTAGGATGCTTATTTGACTGTTGACCAATCGTAGGAGAAGGGAGGTACCTGCAAAACAAGCTTTGACGCCCAAGTCAGATTCTTACTCACCAGAGAGTAATATAAAATAACTGGAATGCCATATCATACCACTATGGAGCTCACTATTTACAGGTGAATATCTACTTGAACAGCAAGAAAACTTGCCCACCAAGTCACAATGTAACTCATGCTTTTATTGCATTTACTCACCACACACTTATGAAGCCAATTAGCGCTCACTTAAAAGGTCAATCAATATGCACAATAATTATATTTACTTCACGTAGTTATTACCACCTCTATTATGTAATCATGTCACTTTCATAACTAACATGTCGAATTAAAATTGAGTTAATTTTCCTAATTATATGTAAAGAATAATTTACCACCCCCACAATGCCCCAAATTTTCTCTTTGGAAAATTTTTCGAAGTGAAAATTTCTAGATCTTTGGCGGTGTTGAATCTTGCCTCGACTATTTCCTTAAGCCTTGGCCGCGTCAACTATTTCCTCACGCCCTAGCCGCCCCAATTATTTTTTCTCGAGCCTTGGCCGTCTTGGCCACCCCAAATATCTTCTTGGGCCCTGGCCACCCTGATTCTTTCCTCGAGGTCAAGATTCATATTTAGCACAAGACCCATAATTGCCCCCATTTCCTTTTGTATCTGACAAACTACTTATCCTTCTTGGCCATTGGCCTCACAAATTCACTTCGGCTACTAGCCACAACGATTCAGTATAGTCACCAATCTCATAATCATGATGTATCTGGAAACTATAAACAAATAAATAAAATAGCATTTACTAAAATCGCATGCCGTAATGCCGCTTTATAATCACAGTTTGTAGTGTCGTTTCATAATCGCAGGACAAAGGCCATCAAAATAGTTATACTTGCACATTTAAAATGATTATTCATTGCTTAGAAATAATTATAATCATTGCACATGTTACCTGCATTGACGAATGTAATTGTGTTCCTTCACTGTCGACATTTTACCGTCCTAATAAGATCGAAAACATGGTACTCATTATGGGCATAGAATAATTATTCATCCCCATATTTACTCTTCCGAGCCCGTCATTGAGTATCTACTTGGTTGTAAATATTGCACACGTTTCGATAATACCAACCACAAATATGTCTTGAAGCACAATAAACCAAAAATAATTTAAAACATGTTTATTAAAGGAAATACTGATACTCCACATTACCAAACTTAATTGTATCTTTGAGACTTATTATCCATCACTCCTAGTTCTTAGTGATGGAAATGAGATTTATTGAGATGCAGCTACCGCCATCACCATTTAGGGAAAGGTGTTTCCCACAGATGACGTCACTTGTTGGTCACGAAAAAAGTCCTTTAAGGATTTTGACGCACCAATGAAATTTAGACTGGAGCAGGAGCCGACCCGGAACTTTTAGGATGCTCATTTGACCGTTGACCCATCATAGGAGAAGGGGTACCTGCAAAACACGTTTTGACGCCGAAGTCCGATTCCCACTCACCCGAGAGTAATTTAAAATAAATTGAATATCACATCATACCTCTATGGAGCTCACTATATATAGGTGAGCATCTACTAAGAGCTGTAAGAAAACTTGCCCACCAAGTCATAATCTAACTCATGCTTTTATTGTATTTACTCACCACACACTTATGAAGTCAATTATTGCTTCACTTAAAAGGTCAATCAATAAGCACAATATTTATATTTAGTTCACGTAGTTATTACCATCTCTATTATGTAATCATGTCACTTTTATAACCAACATGTCGAATTAAAACTGAGTTAATTGTTCTAATTATATATACAGAATAATTTACCACCCCTACATTATTTTAATTCTATTCTCATCATCACATCCACAATTACATAAATCATCTTTTCTAATAAATTATAAAGGGACATTGTTGAAAAATATAATTTTGTATTTCATTATTATGATTTATCAAACGTTACAATAAGAATTAATATTATTTTTTTGAACAAAGGACGATAGCCTATTTTATTGATTACAACATGAGAGACAGTTCAAAAGCATAAACACGATTCGCCGCGGTCTGGCTACATAACATAAGAAATAGCTTTTTACAACAAAGATAACAACTCGAATAACTCATTTTATTTCATAAAAATAGTTTTTTGCTGATAATTTGATGTTATTTCTTAAGGCTTCCCTTTCCCAAGCTATTGTCATAAAAAAGTCATTATACCATAAACATAATCAGACGACATTTATCAGATGACATAAAAAACCACATTTTAAACTAGTGTCGTCTGATGGTTTTTTTGGTCCTTTAGACGACATATAATTAGTAAAAGTCGTCTAACAGACATGTTTCCTACATACTCTTAAATTAACTTCTATTTTTCTTTGGTTTGAAAAAGAGACAACATATAAGTGTTGTATGAACAGACCCATAAACAACTGTTTTCAACTATAAATTAAGACAACATATATATGTTTTTTTGATAAACCTCTGAAATTCATGTTTCAATAGCCTTTTAATGTACTCATTTGGATAACAAATATATGTCGTTTAACATAATCTTCATTTTTCAATTTGAACATTGTTAGGCACATGTTTTCAACTCTTTACGTACATAACATCAGACGACAAAAGTTTGTCGTCTAAGAGAAACATAAATTTCAATATCTTTACTTTATTTATTCAGACGACATAGTTATGTCGTCAGACTGAAGAATAAATACTTGAGTTTTCCCTTTAAGTCCACAACATCAAAGGAGAAACTTTTGTCGTCTGAGAGAACGATAAATTTCATTATCTTTATGGGTTTTATTCAGACGACATAAATATATCGTCTAACCGAAGTATTAATACGGGAGTTTTCCCTTTAAGTCCACAACATCAAACGACAAACTTATATCATCTGCCTCAACCATCAATTTCAATATATTTATTCAGACAACATAAATATGTCGTCTGAATGACCTATATAATCAAATTTAGCGGGATTTTTCCCTCGCTGATCAAGTAGGTCAAAATTGTAGCGGCAATTTTCCCGCACGGTATGAAGTTTTGAAGTCTAACTCAGACGACATTAATTTGTCGTTTGAAGTGGTATAGAATTAGTAAATTTAGGCTACATATATATGTCGTTTAATAAATTTTTTAAATGGTTTATTTCATAAATTCAAACTACATATATATGTCATCTGAATTTACTAATTCTATACAATAAGACTCCCTATAGGTAATAATAATGGTGAATACGGGTGACCGTTATTATCGCATTAAGACATTACCCGAATTACGTGATTTTTCAACCATGTCGTATTTCACCATTCCGGTCATATTTTATTTCATGATTTTTTTAGTTTGAAGGTTCTACGTAGAGTTTGTTTTTAAAACAGAATATTTACTTAAAACTTAATAAACAAGTTATACAACATTAATATGCATGTTATGATTCTGATGATAAAACTTGACAAACGAAAATCCAATCGTCTGATAGACCATTATGATAAAATACATGTATGAGAAAAAATTCAACTTGATCCAACAACATTAAGGGCTCGATCCGGACAGTCAATCCCGTAAGTCAAACCCCTAAACGCACGAAAACGGTCATTTGACCGTCTAAATTACGTATTTTGGCCGGACCTTCAACTGAAAATAATTTCAAATCGATGAGACGCAACCAGTGGTATAAAAATTTATTGAAAAATAATCCCCGAAGATAGGGCTACCCATAGGAAGAAATAATGGTAAATTACATTAACCCGAGCTATCGGCACCGCGACTTTAACAAAATTACGTGATTTTTCAACGGTAGACGTATTTCACCATTCTAGTCATATCTTATTTCATGACTTTTTTAAGTTTGAAGGTTCTCTGTAGAGTTTGTTTTTGAAACGGAACATTTACTTAAAACTTAGTAAACAAGTTATACAACATTAGTAAGCATGTTATGATTCTGATGATCAAGCTTGAAAAATGAAAATCAAACTGTCTGATATGACCATCATGATAAAATACATGTATGGGAAAAAATTCAACTTGACCCAACAGCGTTAAGAGCTCGATCCGGACGGTTAATCCCATAAGTCAAACCCCTAAATGCATGGAAACGGTCATTTGACAGTCTAAATTACGTATTGTAGTCGGACCTTTAATTAAAAATAGTTTCAAATCGATGCGACACAACCGGTGGTATAAAAATTTACCGAAAAATAACCTCCGAAAATACGGATACCCATAGAGAGAAAGAATGATTATTTACCATTTTTTATTTAAAATTCACCTTTTATTCCTGACCCTTGATCTCTAACCCTAATCCATCTCTTATTCTGGGCCTTTAGATCATGGTATATAACTTAAAAATCCTACTCCCCTTCCCTCATTTTTGTTGAGAGAAAGAGGGAGTTCGAGAGAGACAAAGAGAGCAACGTCGCTGCTCTCCCTTCAACCGCGCCACTGCCATCGCCCAGCCACCCCTGGTCGATCAGCGACCACCACCAGACTCTCTTCTCTCTCCCTTCTCTATTCTTGCCATTAAACACTATGCAATCTTGCTGCCTTCTACAGGAAAGCTTGAGTTAACATGTTTTTGTGATGCAGATTGGACTAGATGTAAAGACACAAGAAGATCAGTCACATGTTATTGTGTGATGCTTAATAAGACACCAATTTCATGGAGATCAAAGAAGCAGACTACAGTTTCAAGGTCTAGTGCTGAAGTAGATTATAGATTAATAGCCACTACAATTTGTGAAATTACATGGTTGAGGAACATCCTACAAGACTTGAATGAGAAACATATTTGACAAATAAAGTTGTTTTGTGATAATCAAGCAACACTCCAAATTGTCTCTAACCTAGTCTTCTATGAATGTACCAAACATATAGAAATAGATTGCATGTGGTGAGAGAGAAGACGCAACAAGTCATTCAAACTGCTCACATAAGAACAAAGGAACAACCGGCAGATTTGTTCACAAAACCGGTTAGTTCAGCTTAGTCTCAAGTTGTACTTGGCAACTTGAATGTACTCAATATACATTCCAACTTGAGGGAGGGTATTAAAGAAACGAATGATCATGATGAATGATCATTGTGAGCGGCGAATGATCATGGCAAATGTCGAATGATCTTGGAGAATGATACCTTCCTATTTAAGGCAGAGATTCTTGGTGTAATCCCTAGGAGTTAGGAATTTGTGTATAGATGTAAACCTAGATCTGTTATTGTTTACTAGGGTTTGTACTGTATATATACGGTGCAAATGTTCTTCAAAATAAGATTAATTCTTCACCAACTCTAAACTTCTTTAGCTTTTATCAGAAGAACTTATGGCTCCTTATTAATTGATGATATTGGTATATATCATAGTATACCTCTAATTCACTCTAGAGATAATAAACATACTATTGCTGGGATTTTTCATAAGGTTCAAAGCAAGATTCCGGCGTGGATCCAAGTACAAGCTTGGTAGGGCTTAAACCCAACCGAGATTTTGATAATAAATCTACTACTATGTCTTAGAAGTACATATGTGAAACACCAACAAGGTTGGTTTTTTGTTTTATCTGCTTCCAAGCCCACCAGGTTCGAATTGGTCAAAGTGCATCCATCTTTGTTTCTTAATTCTTTCTCCAAAACCTTACAACTTGATTCAAATCGGATGGACGGCAACTTTAGTGTGTATGTAGTATTACTAGTATTTAGTCTATATTCTTTCTGTCAAAACATAGTAAGACTTCTCTTATCTGTATTTTTAAACCCACTCAGTATTTACTTTTAATATAAGGAATTCAAAAAATTCTTCTCTTTTGAGTCAATACAAAATACAAAAAGATATCATTTTAGTCTGTTATTAGCTTTTGTTAAGGTTTGTTAACAATCTCTGCTTCATTTCATTCAAAATAAAATGATTCGAATCTCATGTAACCTATTAAATAGTAATTGTTTTAAGTGAGTTCTAATTATTTATGTCTCAATAATTAAGGTGTATATATAACATATTATGATTGGAGATAATGTAAAAAATTGTTCTTTTTATGATCACTTAGGGCAAAAAAAAATTCAAGCCCACCCAGGTTATGAATCCTGGATTTGCCACTGGTAGGCTTGAAAAGAAAAGTTTATCAAATTATCAACAAAAAGGTTCAAAGCAGGCTTGCTAGTTGGAAAAGCTTTTTATCAAATTAGCAGTAAAAAATAACTCATATAAACACCTTTTTATGACAATAGCTTGGGAAAGGGAAGCCTTAACAAATAACATCAAATTATCAGCAAAAAATGCTAAAAATCAAAACGGATCACCTTGTGGAACTAGGGCTGGGCACGGGCCGAGCCCAGCCTATTTTTTCTAAGGTCCGGGCCCGGACCGCTAACAGTTCAACCGGGCCGGTCTTTACATCAAAAACAATTGGGTCTGGGAAAAATCCGGACCAGTTTTGCCGGGTTTCGGGCCTGCAAACTGGCACACGAAATCTCTCCCTCTTAGATTGGTATTGAATCGAACTCGAAAAAAAAAAGAACAATCAAGTATCATAAGTATGAAAGCATACTAACAACACCTCAAATCCTCAAATCAAGTTCGGACCTAAAATAGGTTCAAATACAAATCTAATAAACTTGGCTTCATATATGCAAGTGTTGTGTATTCCCAGAGAACCAATCTAGAGTACTATTTGCAAGAGTGACTGAAACTTGGGGGTATACCAACTCTAAAATCATGAGGGCACAACACAAGAACAAGGTTATCAAGCCATGTTCATATCACAAATGCAATCAGACAAAATTCTTGATAACCAAATCTTGTTCAGTAAAAAAATCATCCAAACTCCACAGAACCAGAAATATCGAACCGAAACCATATCAAACATACAACAGAATGTGCAAATCCAATCAAATTAGTTTTACTCTCTTAAATTTAAAATTGGGGTTGGGAACGAGTTTTGAATACCAGCTTCTTGGTCTCGTTGCCCTTCTTGAGCTGCTCCTCCCAGATCTCAGGGGTGTGACAGTAGATGACTTGCCCTTCCTCTGCGGCCATTTTCTTCTTCTTCTTCTTCTTCTTCTTCTTCTTCTTCTTCTTCTTTCTCTAAGCTTGTGTGAAAGGTTTGTGATTTTTGGATTTGAGGATTCAAGGATTAAATCAGAAAATATGCTTGCATACCCACAAATAGCTTGTAACATGAAATCGAAGAGATAGAAGAGATGCCTTATCGAAGGCGGTGGGTGACTGAAGAATAGGCCGTCGTCGAGAGGAAGAGATGAGAGGTGAGTATGCCATCTTCGAGTCTGAAGAATTGGTTCAGGGTTTGACTGAGGTTTCAATAATCGTAGGTTTCAGTAATCGTGTGTGGTTGAGCCCATATTATTAGTATAAGACTGAGGTTTTAATAAGGTTTCAGTAATCGTAGGTTTCATCGTGTGTGGTTGAGCCCATATTATTAGAATAAGACTGCTAGAATTATCAAATGATTGACACATGAATACTGGGCTTTCGGGCCGAAAAATGTTCAAATCTAGGACCCGGACCCGGTCCGAATATAGTTAGACCCGGGCCCAGTCTGAATATAGTTAGACCCGGTCCAGAATGACGAAATAAATGACTCATGTAAAACCCGGCCCGACCCGGCCCGGCCCGGCCTGGCTGATCCGATCTTTTTTCTCTTTTGGGCTTTACGCCCCCGACCCGGCCCGGCCCGGCCCGGCCTGGCTGATCCGATCTTTTTTCTCTTTTGGGCTTTACGCCCACCCGAATGTGGAACACTCAAGACTTGTTGCGGTACGAAGGACTACTTTAGGGGAACAAAGTGACACCTGTGGGCTCCATGTCATAGCTATCTCGGAATACATTTTATCACAGGGTCAGTTGGGGTCGCTTCCCAACACCCATACTGTCTGCATAGATTATCCCTCAATTCGTACATTGGAAAAAAAATTGTTCCCGAACACGGGAACGCATTTGCACTGCTTAGCAAGCACTTCTTATCTTTATAAAACTCCCCAGCCAAGTCATTCTTCTTACTTGAGGATTTGAGACTTGTTGTAGGAACATAGGGTAAGCGGTCTAGCTAAGACGATCCAAGGGAAGCCTCAACAAATAATATCAATCATCAGCGAAAAATAAATGGGAAACGTTTGGACCAAGCCGAGATGTCGTAGTTAACAGCTGGAACCTAACTCAACATTAGATTGGATAAGGTGGGACACCTTCTCCACGCATAACACAAAGTGTTGTAGGAACCCAGGGCAGGCGCTCTAGCTAAGCCTTGCACATGCGTTCTTGCTCGAGTAGCCTTGCTTTGAGGGCCTCTCAGCTGTACACATGGACACACGCGCACAGTCCAATAGTGTGTTTCTCCTTATGAAAAGCGATATATCAAGCCGCGCATATAAATAGAGGTCTTGCCTCACCACAAATGTAACTCAACTCGTTCTCACTCCTCATTCCCAAGTTTGTCCGCAAGATGACTAACTTGAACATCAGGATCTGTCCGGACACCTCTCTAACCTTGTTTCACTTAGGAACCTCAGTCGTCAATCTGTACAAAACTCCAGCCGGACAAACTGGTCTCCAAACAGTTTATCCCTACAGGCTCTAAAATCTTTTAAATCCATTACCCCATATTTTCCAGTACCAACACAGATATATGCAGACAAAACCCTCCCCCCACCCCCCACCTAATAACCCGTTGAGAATGAAACGAGGCGAAATTTCACCATTGAAACATCTGAAAGCTAGTAGAGGAGATATTAAAAATTTTCACTTGAACAAGTGTTCCAATGATATTTGAGATCACCTTATAGATTGTAGTACACAGACTAATAGGTATAAAATTAGCCATGTGTTGAGGGCATCAATCATAAGGATAAGAAGCAAATGAGTGTGATTCAATCCCTCAACAATCCTGCAACTAGAAACATTCTTAACGTTATTAAAAAAATAAAAAAAATTTAACGTTGTTAAAAATTTCACAAGAATAAGTGTTTCAATGATGTTGATAAAAGATGGCAGAAAATCAATCATGACTAGGAGCTTTAAGTTTTCCTACAGAGAAAAGAGTTTTTTTATTTGAACTTGCAAAAGATATAGATCTGCAATTGACAATTAACAATGGAAGGGATATTGACTAAATCCTCATCACTAGCGGGAGGGAACCAAGTAATAATGGATCAACAATATCATCAGGAAAAAAGATAGCCTTCAAAAGTAATAAGATGAAAAAACTTTGTACATATTCCTGTCACCACCTTGCAGCCAATTATCTCTAGATTTTTGCCGCCAAAATATAAGTTCTCTGGATCCCTAGATGAGCTCAGCCTCAAGATTAATCAAACACTTGAGAAACTTTTAGTTAAAAGCTGATTGGTGAATCTAGACCTCGCTATCTCAAATTTAGATGGATCAACGTCATCAAACTACCAAAGGATGTAAAGAATGCAAAGAAGATAACATGGAAGGGATGAAACAATGTTTGCATGAAGTAATTCTCCATCCAATATTTGTCTTATATTAGAATTACAATTACCATGTGATGGATGTATGAATTACGTACCATGTTAGGATGCATCCTGAATATGGAGAAAGGAACGACATAATCTGATTTTCATCTGTAGAAGCATTTGCACAAATAAGCATCACTTTTCCATTCGGAAAACTGGAGACAGGTTAACAAAGCCTAGAATACCAAAACATCCCCAGATGTGCTCAGCTGATAATGCCACCAAATCCAACCATGCCCATAAATTCACAGTTAAATCGGAACTGATCCAGGCACATATATGATGACTTGTTCAGTTACAAATCCCAACTTCATCAAACTGAGATAAATTAAAATTTTCCGTAATACAAAAACCTTCGAAAACCCATCATAATACCCCGCCCTTGATACCTATATCATTTTAATTTTCTTTTATTTTTATCAGCTTATTGTTCCTCCAACTCTTCATCAGGTAATATTACAGTCAACAAAGAATACTTCACATGCAGTGATATCTTGCCCTTTTCAACAACTAGTCTTGCCCCAGATACAACCCAATAACCTGGAGTTTCCTGCGGACCCCTTGTCATTTCTGTTGTATCCACAAATTTCCTGAGTCTTGGGGATTGGATGGGAACTGGAGGACCCCCGGGGTAGACAGCAGAGTTTATGTTGACATCTGCTGGTCGTGGAGGTGGCTTTTGAACTGTTGTGAAGTGATGACTGATCAGTGTTGATATCAGTCCCGACTTATGGGCCAATCCTGGTGACCCATCCCATTCGGGATGCTTTACAATCGTAGCACCGGAAACAGTAGAGAAGCGGAGTCTCAAGAAGAGAATATTTTTTATCCCAAAATTCTCAACCTGCAACTGTGCCCCAGTTACTACTGAAAGATCCTCATCCGACTCCACAGGAGCAGTGCACACATGAGAGAAGTTTTTCCATTGGACTTTCTCATAGTATTTACGATCATAAGAATCACGACAGAAATTTCCATTTGGATCATCTTCGAGTTGGAAGATTTTCGGAAGAGAGGAGAGGTGTTGTAAGTGGATGGCCAAGCGGTTGCTTCTTTTGCCTTCTAGATACAGCCGCAGACCAGTCACTGGCCTCTTTCCTACATCAACCTGACATCAAGATATAGCAAATAATGATATTTTTTTCCTTTCCTAGAAGCAGTATATTTAAGAGGGACCGGAATAATTAAGCAGGTAACATATAAACACCTTGTCATGGATTAATTGTAGGATAAACAAGGCGGGTACGGAAATAATGTGTTAATGTTTCTCACGCATTAGCTTTTATTACAACTCGAAGAACTCATTTTATTTCTTCAAGGACGCATCTTACCAATTGAGGACTTGTGTGGTAACTAAGAATATATACCAATTTAAGGACCCATGTTACCACTATTTGGACTAATATTACAACTTTATGAACCCAACTTACAACTTTTACGATAATTGTATGTCATGCATTAACACATCGTAAAACTTGCCATTCAAAGAGATGTCATATAATTTCACTCAACATAAATATGAAAACAGGGTCATAAAAGTTGTGTCAGGTATTTCTAGATAACTTTTCCAAATATTTTCATTACAAAAACACTTCCAAAGTTGAGGGATGAATTTCTATATTTTTCCTTTGATACCACTGCATAAGACTTCAAGCATCAACATAAATGCAAAGTCTCATGAACTCAAGTATTCCTATAGAACTTCTCCAAAGTCAATTAGATGAGTGACTCAAACACCAACATGATTAAAAATATAAAACTTCTCCGAAGTTAATAGATGACTAACTTCAGACATCAACATGATGAGTTATTACATGAACAAAAACTGTGTTAATCACAATTTTCTTTTTCTAGAAATAAGGAAGCAGACAGCAGGAGGCTTACCAGACTAGTATTGACATATAGCTTGGGCCCCAATAAGCTAAACTGCAGAGATATATTGCTTTGATGCTTCCTTTGTGGACCAAGAGGAAGGTCACTAAAAACTGGCGCCCACTGCCTTGGTAGCTGAAATTCCAGAAACTGATGGAGCTCTTCAATTGGTGGTTTATCTGCAAAAATATGAGTGGTAATAGAATTCTCATGTTACCAGTTACGTTCTAACTGCTAGAATACTTATGTGAAATAACAAATGTCTATCCCAGTTCTGTTTATTTCTAAAAAATTTTGCTATCCCAATTCTACATTTCTATTGCAAGGCCAAATTATAATGGATCAATTGTACTATTTACAGATTGCTAAGGCCTTCCTCCCTGAATGTATCATGACACTTAGCAAGCAAGCTGTCAAATATAAGAGTATAATTTCCTGAAATGGCATAGTTGGTTTTGGAAAGTGGAATCTGGTCTAACATGATACAAATTAACACCAACAAAATCCATTTTCCAACTGTAAGCCACATATACACATCTATTAGGTCACAGACAGCTGCTCTTTTTTGTCTGTTTTTCTCAATCTCCATTTCCCTTAAGTTTATAGAGTTGACATTTGCAAATTGAAGGAGGACAAAATATCTATAATAGGATTTTAATAGCAGTAAATAGAAAAGTAAATGAAATAAATAGTGCACCAGAGGAAAAAGGACTCACATCTTAAATAAAGATTTATTGCATGGCTCAGAAATCCACTCCCTGGGACTCCATTTAAAAGAGAGGTTATTGGTATAAATGACATTGTGATCACATCAGGTTCAAGTTGAACACTTTGTAACCATTCATTATGGGACAGGTTCTTAATATCACTGCCGCCTCTCCTTTTGTGAATGATTACAATATCCTGCAATTAAAATAATTTAGATACTGAAAAACAATAGATGCAGAACTTTTCTGTAGTCAGAAGGATAATTTGATAAAGATGCACTCAGCCAGCAAGGCAGTGAAGATCATTTGTCATACAACTCACTTCCTTGTGTGAATAAGAACTTGATGGACTAGTATCTGCAAATTGCAACCTCTGCTCCCTGATTTCAAACTGCAAGAGACACATTTTTAAGTAAAGAACTTTTGTAAAGTATAAATTACAAACTAATGCATATGGATCAGAGTAAAAAGAGAGAAGATAACACAACACTACTCTTGTGCCCATAATCCC
The DNA here is from genome assembly GCA_951800085.1 of Comarum palustre. Classification (NCBI taxonomy): domain Eukaryota; kingdom Viridiplantae; phylum Streptophyta; class Magnoliopsida; order Rosales; family Rosaceae; genus Comarum; species Comarum palustre. The sequence continues at coordinate 8,392,093 of OX637580.1, forward strand.
AATGGAAAAACAAGGGTTAAAATCCACATAGAGCTTACTCTAATGCTAAAAAGCACAAGGATGGAGAGAAATAGAATAAGAGTGAAGGGCATGTTAGAATGAGACCATTTTTAAGGGATGATCACAAATGCACTAGACCTCCTACCTAAACCTGATATGTTTAAGCATACTGAATCACTTCACTAAGTTTTGGTTCAGCATGGATTATCCCTTGAAAAGATAAAGCAAATACATGCCTAAACAGTCTGCTTTGGCAGATAATAAGTGTGATTTTACCAGGCAGAACGAAAGGATGTTAGGTTTCTACCATTAAAATACATGCCACATAGAGATGTCTGCTAAACAATGGTTTTGCGAACTCAAGCTTATCATATGCACATGTGTGCATACAATCATCCTTTTATTTTTTTGTAATTCAAAATAAAAGTTTCTCTGCAAGTGATGATCCCCATTCTTTGCTTCCCATTTGCTTGTGAGGTAGAAAATTAAGCCCAGAATCAACATTCTGATGACAACAAAAGATTCATAACAAATATATGATTCCAGAAGAGCTTATGATTCAGTTTACTCATCTAACAAACAGTGGTGCGGTTCATGTGATCATTGAAAATTACAAACACTAATATCACCCTATGTGAAGATTTATCAATTCATTAGAGATAGATAGTAATTATTGGACCCACTGTTGTGGACAGGTTTAATATCAACAAGGACAGGTAGAGAGAAATTGCAATAAAGGAAAACATTAAAAGGATCTTAATCTTTGGAGATAAGCAAGTCCAAGGTACAGTAAAGGCTAACTCCCATTTTAGTTTCCAGTGAGAACCCAAGTGGTCTCTCACTACTCTGATAGCATCTCTGGGGAACCAATTTATCTTTTTTCAAAATAAAAGATATTTTCTGCCCATGGTAGAATGGCAAAGATATTGAAGCCGATAACACAATAGGATGCAGGGTATGTAGAACAGATTATCGACCTTCCATCTTCCAAAATCAAGAATCACACTCTTTTGGAACCAGGTTAGCAGACTCATTAGTCACCACTGCTTTTGTAGTGACAACAATTTTAATAACACCAAAACAGGGATATAGGGTAACAATATTACAAACTATAGTGAGGCAAACTAAGACCAATACAAAACAGAATAGAGTGTAGGCCTATGTGATCAATCACAAAGCACTTGAAAAGTTGACATTTTAATTGTAGGCGATAGAACAAACCTTGTCATTCTTGTAAGCTTGATCAGACGGTTTGCTGTAGTGTCCATTGCAGTCTAAAAATCTTTTATCGGCCATGTCCTTTAATCTCTTCTGTATATCTGGCGGTTGCAGAGTGGAGGAATGGTGCTGCTTCATATAGATGACATCCTTACCTCCCATCTTGACACCAACAACTATATGTGTTCCGAATGTATCTATAAACCTAGAAAGAACACACACGGTTGAGTGCAGTATTAGATGAAAATAATAAAAACAAAAGCCGATGAGGACCAAAGGCATTCACCTGGCCAATGTAGCAGGCTCCCATGAGGACGGGACAGCCTTAATAACATGGTCAGAAAGTAGCACGTGGGACTTGTCGAGGGCGACAGAATAGAGTGTGATGAAGACACCGTCGAAGGCAAGGGTCTTTGTGTTGGCTGCATCTTTTTGCCAACAGCCTGAGAACTCAAACATAGAATTGAAGAGACCCGAGGGTATTTTTCCAGTCAAACCAACTTCCTGGTTGGACTGCTCCGACATCTGCACGCACCCAAACCAAACCAAATGTAACTCTGTGTCATGCTCAAGAATACTACAGCCATAGAAAAAAAGAAAAGAGCCGAGTCTAGTTACCTGTTGGAAAGAGAGGACATCGGACCTGAAACGGGTGCGCTCTCCTTTATCGCATTTGATGGATTTGGGGTCGTCTATTTCAATCAATCGAGAGTCGCCTTTGCAGTACTTGAGCCTTAAATCAATGGAGACATCGTAGCCACGGCCGATTGATGCAATCGCAATCTCAGCAGGAGCTGCTACCTTGAGCATCTCTATCGAGATTCGCACAGAATCGACAACAAACAGAAAAACAAATTAATTAAATAAAAACCATTTTAGCTCTTACAAACCCTCACAATCTCTAGTCGTCTAAAAGACTTCATGATGGTTCGGCAGCGCAGTTCCAAAAGCTACGAATTGTAGCTTCTCAAAAACCTCAAGTTCGGAGAACCGCTTTCGACAAAATCAGCTTTTTAAAACTTTACCAAACACCATGGTCCCAGAAGCCACGCCAAACTGCCCTTTCATCTCATCATTCTAAATTAAGTTTTTATCAGCACCGATATCAGAATGTAAGTGATACCGTACACATATTTTAAAAACTTGCTGGATTTTAATTTCGCTATCACAGAGGAGGGTGAGACCGATTTACTTCGTACATCCGTCAATTTATAAAAGGTAAAAATGTCTTTTTTTCTCTCACATATTTTTTTAGGCAAACCTCTCTCATACTTTTTTTTGTTGGGTCAAATGTCTCTCTCACTTACACACACATTTACTCTCTTCTTATTCTTCTGCTCTCACACCCTACCTCTGCTCTCTTTCATCTGAAACATCCTCCTTGGGTATATAATGTCACATCTTGATCCTAGAATTATTTTTACGGTTGGTTACTTTGGTTTTTTACCATTTGTAATCCATTTTACCGTAAGGGGTCACAAAGTTGACTTTTCGTTGAGTCAAAAATTTGGGAAAATTTTCTTCATGAAAGTCGTAGAGGATGTCGATACGAGTTCGTGGACATGTAGTACGCTCAAATCGAAGATCGTATGAAGAAGTTATAGTCTAAAAACATAAGTTATTATTTCTAGAAAGGGTTATAAAAGGAAACTTACCCGGAGTACAAAGTTAAAAATCAGAAACATTACTTTCTCTTTTTTCTCTCCCCTTTCCCGACTGCCGGATCTTCTCTCCGCCACCGCACCGCCGTTAGGCCACCATAGGCTGCTGCACCGGTCTCAAAATGACCGCCTCTGAGTTTACTTCAATTCTAGGTAAGCCTTTCGACCTATCTCCCCTTGGTTTAGGAGAAATGTCGATTTGTTTGCCTAGTATACAGTGTTGAGCCTAGATCGGATTTCTCCCTCCTCAGGACACCAATTTGTGAGTTTTTTATATGTTTAGAATGGGTTTTAGGAGTACTGCTCACCCCTAAAGTTTGGTGGATTTATTTGGAGTGTGGAAGGAGAATCGAAAATTTGAAGTTTTGAAGTTTAAAAATTTCGGGTTTTTATATATTTGTTCGATTGACGTAGTTAGAGACCGAATTGTTAGAAAGTTGTTCCAAATGATGAGACGAATATACTGTTAAAATTTGGTGGCGATTGGAGGTCGCTAGAATTTTGGTCGAAATTTTTGCCGGCGGTCGCCGTCGGCGGCGGAGTTGCCACTTTTGGATAGTTTTTCATGCCCATTAAATAGTATAAAATGAGATGAGTATATGGTTTAAATTTGGTAATTTTTAGAGGAGTTTTGGTTAGGTTTTGGAATTTTTCATGTATAGTATTTTTGGCAGATAATAAAATATTATTCCAGCCATCGATTATTGTCGGTTAACGTTTAAGAAATATTTTGAGGACTCCTAAGTTATTGGTGAAGGTCGAAGATTTTTAGTTGACAATTTGAGAAGTGTGGTGACGATGAGCGAGTTGTACGCTCACAAATGTGTACACCTATATTATTCAATTATTACTCTAGCGTCCGGAAAAATTAATATTAATTGTGGAACAGGACGCGAAGAGGCTCGTGTTGTGGAGACTTCGCTTGGACGGAATTCGGGTTTTCGTCAGGCTAAGGCCTAAGTTTGTGAGTGGACTTTTATTTTAAATACATTGCACGCAACAAGGTTTTCATTAAGTTTCTCCTTTATTTATGAAATTTCTTCCATGTTGAGTTTTATATGGTGGTTTTTTTGGGAAACTTTGAGAAGTTTATTATATTTCAAAGATAAGTGAGCTGGGAAAGAGGTTTCTACCTTTCCCGTGAGTTTTGAATGTTTTTCCCATAAAATGATTTAAGTTGTTATCACCATTTTGGGTTATGGAGGAGGGTTATTTTTAAAATGGGAAACTTGGCTCTTGGATTTTAATGATTTAAAGTAAAGTCAGGGAACCAGTTTCGGATGCTTGGAAAAGTTTTAAATCCAATGTATTTGGGGAAAAAGTCTTGGGTGTTTTGACTTGAATTTTGATTTATTGACCACGAGGTTTTAAAGATTTTTATGTATATGTATATATGTATTGCTAGCTAGCATGGACCCTCTCCGGATTATAGCTGGTCAGACCCTCTTCGGTAGTAGCTGGTCGGAAGGACCCTCCCAGATAGAGCCGGTCAAGACCCACTTCGGTGGTAGCTGGTAGGATGGACCCTCCCGAATAGAGCAGGTCAAGAGACCCTCCCGAATAGAGCAGGTCAAGAGACCCTCTCTGATAGAACTGGTCAATAGATCCTCTCATGAATAGAGCTGGTCAGTTATTTTCTCGTGGTCATGGTGAAACTAATTCCCCACTTTTAAATTCTGGATTTGAGCCAAAGGGATTGGTAAAAATGTTGTTTTAACCATTTTTCTCAATTGTTGCGTGCGTACGATTTTCAAGAGAAATAAGAGGGAAAACAGAAATTGTTTCTTTTTCTCACGTTTCAATATTATTTTTGTCCACTCACTCTAACGTAGTGTTTATTTTCAATGTTTTCCTCTGGGCCCTTCGTTTTCAAATGCCTAGTGTTGCAGGGTTCTTGAGAGGAGGTCACACGTACAGAAGTCGGGGCATAGTCAATTAGTCTGTTGTTGCTCGCATATTGATTTAAGTATAACTTCGATGTAGATTGCTCTGATTACCTCAACTTAGATAGTTGAATAGGATAGTGAAGCGTAGATGTGACTTGAGGAGTAGGATGGCTCCAAGAGTTGGGATTGATTTAAATTATTTATGGAAGTGCTGAGTTGGTTTGTGAGAAGGGTTGTCCATTTGAAGGGGGTTTCAGTAAGAACTTTCCTTGAGATGATTCTCGCATCCAGTAAGAACTTTCCTTGAGATGATTCTCGCATGATTTACTTCGAGTTAAAGGGGTTTAACCCTGAGTGAGTCCTGACATATAAACCTCATATTCCACAAACTCTTCCACCTTTCCCAATCTTCCCACCCTGCATCTTGGGCTTCAGCATCGGCTGGAGACGTACAATAGTACAGTGGATTGCCTGCTAGAAAGCATTCCAATTATAAAACCCCTTCTTTGGACTTTGACTCTGATGAGACCTTGAAGGGACCAGAAGAGCCAAATGGATTTGTGTCATCGAAAGAGTATGTACTCTGGCCAAAATCTTTTGTGCGGTTTATGGAGTCAAACCTTGTGAGGCCATGACTAGCCAAAATCTTTTATGATGTTTATGGAGTCAAACCTTGTGAAGTCATGACTTTGGCAAACTCTCTGCTGCTACTTATGGAATCAAACCTTGAGTGGTCAAAATCTCTAGTGCTATTTATGGACTTGAATCTTGAGAACTTCTCAGGTTGAGAAGAAAACCAATTGTCTTGCCTGCTACTGAATGAATCAAACCTTGAGAAACCATTGTTAAAGTATTGATCCCTAGCCTCAATGTATCCCTCATGTCTAACATCTTATTGAGGAGCTCACTTCTACAAATAGCAAGATCAAACCCCCAAGGCAAATAGAAATAGAAAATAATGGAACCCTCCTACTATGAGAAGGTACAAACAGAGCATAGATGGAGCTATGATCAATAATATTGTTAGAAGAGGTATAGGAGCTGTGATTCGGAATGAAAATGGTCAGCGATTAGGGAGCTCTTGCTCAACCCATCGAAGGTGACTTCTCGATCTCCCCTTACTACTGAGATTCTGGCACTGAAAAATGGGAATTTGTTTTTATTTGAGAAGTGAGGGATCCGAACTTGTTGTTTGAGATGATGTTTAAAAAGGTTTAACGTAGTTTTGGGTTAAAGGTACTTTCTTGGACAAGTAGATCTTTTGGGTCATTATGTCTGCAGAATTGGATATTCTGGATGCAGTAATTGCGTCTTTGATGTTATGCATCGTATCTTTAGGATATTGTTTGATGTTTACAAGTGAGATCGTTTCAGCGGTCATGTGCAGTAAGATATTTTTATTCATCAGGTTCGTACGACGAAAAACATGAATCGGATCTTGTGACATATTTGAAAGGAGAAAGAGTTCACGTGTTTCGATTTGGCTTTGTTTTCTTTCATGGATTATTATGAGCCTTGATTCTGCATGCGAAGTATTTTATCATTTAGAATTTTTGGGTTCCTGCAGTTTGCGGGGCACGAAATCCTCAATCGGTACGATTGGAAAGTTAGCTGATTGCTATAAGTATGGGTGAATACTGCAGATATAGCGTGTTGACGATTGGCTTTGACGTCGAGTTATTGAGTAGTTTGATGGCGAGTTGTTGCTTGACGTCATGAGGTTCGAACCAGGTGATGGTAACGAACTTTGTTCTCGTTTGGGTTAGCTATTTCCAGGAGTGGAAAGACGTGGACAAGCCTTTGAGTGGTTATAATCCGGCTTAGGCAACAGGGAATTGTTGCCAATGGATGTTTTCAGCGCATGACAGAATTTGTCATCTTTTTGTGAAAAACAATAGTGATTTTCGCGAGGGTTACAGTTGGTGGTTCAGTGATAGGCAGTGTCGTATTCCACCTCAGAAATGAGATGGAGTACAATAAGAATTTGGTGATTCAGTTGATCAATGATTCAAGAGGAAATCATTGTAATCCACGGTAAGACTTCAGATGCTTTAGTTTTGACCCGAGAAGAGTGGTCGGGTGTCAGAAAATGAGGGAGTATTGGAGGTTATCATCCACGTAGGAAGGAGTGCTACGTTGGTTAAATGTGACATGTGACAAAGTTACATGAGTTTGAGGAATATGTTGCATGAGTTTGAGGAATATGTTGGGTATCCTTAGGGTTATAATGGGTGCCTAGTGTCACGTATGTCCATGTTACGTAAATAAGTTTATTTCCTTACACCCTATATGAATAGCCTTCTGGCTAGTATATTGGAAATTGGCTTTTAAGGAGGATCAGTAAGGCTGTTGACCATAAAGGGTAGGTGTATAGAGTTATGACAATTCTATTCGTGAGGCGATTCAGAAGAGTTCTCAGAAAGGAGTTGATATTTGAGAACAATATTATTATTTTTTTAAGTGGTACTATCCCCCACTGTGTTGGACTTCGAGTATAGAAATTTCGAGGACGAAATTTTTATAAGGTGGGGAGAATTGTCACATCCCGATCCTAGGATTATTTTACGGTTGGTTACTTTAGTCTTTTACCATTTAACCGTATAATGATCGTAAAGTTGACTTTTCGCTAAGTCAAGAATTTGGAAAAACTTCCTTCTTGAAAGTTATAGAGGGCGTCGTTACGAGTTCGTGGACACGTAGCACGCTCAAATCGGAGTTCGTATGGGAAAGTTATAAACAAAAATGTAAATTTACTGTGCGGTAAAATGGCTATATATAGGAGTTATCGGGGTGAAAAATCTATTTTTCACCCAGCCCATTTTCTCTCCCCTGACGGGAAACGGTGCCGGATTTTGCGCGCACCACAGCGCCGCCGTCCGGCCACCAATCGCTGCCACACCGGTCCCAAAAGATCAGCCTCCGAGTCTACTTCATTCCTAGGTAAGTTTTCCGACCTAACTCGCCGTAAATTGAGAGAAATTCCGATTTGTTCATCACGTGTACAGTGATTATTCTTGATCGAATTGCTCCCTCCCTAGATCACCATTTGTTGAGTTCTTTATATGGATATGATGGGTTTTAGGAGTACTATAATCCTCTAGAATTTGGTAGCTTGAGTCGAAGTGTGTAGGAAGAATTGAAGGATTGAAGTTTCGAATTGAAATTATTTCGGGTTTACTGTTCATCACGTTTTTGACCTAGTTAGAGGCCGAATTGGCCTTCGAGTTGAACTAGAAAGTTGTCACAAATGACGAGATGAAGCTACTGGTAAAATTTGGTGGCGATCTGAGATCGCTGGAATTTTGGCTGGAATTTCTGCCGTCGGCGGCGGAGATGGCGGCTGTGCCGCCACTTTTTGGGCAGTTTTTCATGCCCATTAATTAGTATATATTGTGAGGAGTCTATGGTTAAAATTTGGTAATTTTTGAAGGAGTTTTGGTTAGGTTTTGGAATTTTCTAGTTTAGTATTATTGGCGGATAATTAAATATTATTCCGACCATCGATTATTTACCGGATAAGATTTAAAAATTATTTTTAAGGACTCCTAAGGTATTGGTGAAGGTCGGGGATTTTTAGTTGACAATTTGAGAAATGTGGAGCCGATGAGGGAGCTGTACGCTTTTGGCTATTTGATTATTATACTTGCGTCCAGAAAATTAATATTAATTATGGAACAGGACGCGAAGAGGCTCGTGTTTTGTCTTGAGTACCTAGATGACTACAGAAGAATTTCTTGTGCTATTGTTATGTCCAAACCTACTTGATAATGAGTTCATTGTTTCGTGGAGTATTTTCCCACTTAGCTCTCACATGACACGGGCCGCGACATATGATAAGAGTGACAGTAAATTGAGACTAAAGATTTTGAGCTCGAAAAACTTGGCATACTTGAGGATTATGGATGTGAAAACGTCCTGTTTTGGATTGTTGATGATATGGAGGTGTCACCCTGAATTGTATTGTTGATGATATGGAGTATTTTACCCTTCGAGTCATTTACCAGAGCATTTGACATATACAGTAAAGGTGTCACCCTGAATTGTTAACAATGTTTTATATTTTTTATTGTTGTCGCTAAAGTTTTAAATTGACCATTTAATTTGACCACCTTCCACGAAATTGGAAAACCTCTGATGAATGTTTTAAGAAATTATGTGGTGCCACTCAAAGTATTAAGGATTAAATTTTATTTTACTTACTAAAAAGCCTACGACTTTAGGTTAATAAGTTATTGGCACATCCTTCGGACGTGTTGGCTTCTTATTGGCTTAAAATCGTGGCCACTGTAGTTTCCCCTCCCGGGGCTCTACAGGAGGGGACATGAGTATTGAATTAGATCCACAGTGGAGATAGCATAAATCATTCAAGATATTGCTCTTTGGTGAAAAAAGAAATGCAATACGGCCACTTTTGACCCATAATGGTTGGCAACGTAGAAGACATTGCGCGAAGTTGCTTTAAATGTCAGCAATTTGCCACTATGCCATGAGCACCACTGTTTATAGGTGGAACCTAATATTTTACCTTTACCGGGTTACAATTCAAGAAAGAACCTCTAAATGTCTAGTTAATTATTAAATATGCCTTATTTATTGTGCTTGAGTTATTGTTTATAGGGTGAAAGCCTAGATAAATGTGAGAAGCCACTCTGGGTCCTTTGTCAGGGCCCATTTCGCCATAAAGCTAAGTAAAAGCAAGGGAAACTGTTCCCACATTGGAAAAGGACAAGGCATGCTGTCTTTAATGCTACTATAAATACCAGCGCGGGCCTCCCGGTAAGAGGACGCGCAACTTCTCAACTATTCTTGAGTTTTCTGCTTAATTGACAGTGTCTGACTTAAGCATCGGAGTGGCTTCCCTCGGTAAACCCAGGGACGCCTCTTTGACGTGTTTGTTCTTTACACAGGAAAACTCGGAGTACAAGGAAGTTCGCTATTTCTGGAGCCGTGTGACCTGCTAAAAGGACCACGAGTTTACCCGGAAACAATTGGTGCTCTCGTTGAGAGTCGAACTTAAGACCTTCTCGTTTTAAAGAACAATGGTGGAAATAGCAAGAGAACAAGATCCAACTAGGAGGCTCAGCTTCTCAGGGGATAATAACCCGGGGGCCTCCGAGACCCAGTTTGGCCAAACAGATTTGGCAGCAGCATTTGAACTCTTGAAAAAGGATTTTCTCGCTCAGAATGAGCAGTCTTCTCGAGAACATGCCGAGTTGATGACGTTAAGGGAGCAGTTAGCAACTATCCAAGCTGAGTATGGTCTTCTTCAGGCAACCCTAGCTCAGAGGGCGAATGCCAATGAGACGTCAGCCAGACTTCCTCATGTAATAACCCCAGTAGGGAATCCTCCGGGTTATGGAAACCCGCGAACTTTTGACAGTGCATACATCCCACCCGCAACCCTCCCACCCGCTATTCTACCACCCATTGCCCACCCTACCCCAAATCCCCAAATTATCCATCTCTCCAATCCTCTGTTTAATCACAATCTTTCAGGACCCCCTCCACCTCCAGAGCCGGTATTAAATCAACCACTTCCCCCAACTGATGCCCAGACCCGGCTTCTCTTACAGCTGACGCAAACTGTGACTCAACTTGAGCAGCGTCTTAACTCGGGGACAGGGCAACAGCAGTATCAACCCCTTATTACCCGTGCAAGCCCATTCTCTACCCGGGTTCAGGCAGATAAAAAGGCCCCGGAAGCTAAGCCATTTAAGATCAAGAAGTATGCCGGAACGGGCTGCCCATATGCACACCTAGAGTTGTTCCAGTCTCAGTTGGATTTAACCCGGTTCACGGATGCCCAAGCATGCCATGCCTTCCAGGAGACACTCAGTGAGGAGGCATTGAGTTGGTTCCTCAAGTTACCAGCTTTGTCAGTAGAGAGCTATGATCAGCTGACACAAAAGTTCCTTTCCCGGTTTATCTTGCTGTCTAGTGCCAACCGAAGCATCACTTCACTGTTCAAAGTGCAGCAAAGGGATGATGAGAGCTTGAAAGTCTTTGTAACCCGTTGGTTATCTACGACTTCCAAATGTGGGCACTTAAATGAATCAGTGGCATCAGAGGCGTTCTTGCAGGCGCTCAAGCCAACCCGCTTTGTGGTTGAGCTCAGGAAGCAGCGGTTCAGGTGTTACGATGATTTGATCAATGAAGTAACTCGGCAAGCTCAGGCCGAGTATGACACCTTCGAGGAACGCCGGACGAATACCGGGTTTACAAGCCAGCGAGCTGATGGATGGAGAAAGGAAGAGCAAAATAAGAGTGGCTAGGGATATTACGGCAAAAGTTCAAACAGACCAAGAGAGAAGCCAAGAGAAGCTCCATACCCAAGACCTCCAGCCCAGGAGGCAAAAACCCCATACATTCATCGATATGAAGTGTTAACCAATTTGACTGCCTCCTATGAAGAAATTTGGAACCGCCATAGGAATAACATTCCCCCGGCTCCAAAAAGGAAGTTTCCCAAAAAGGCAGGGCCGGACAACGGGCAACATTGTGCCTATCACAACGAGTCCGGCCACACTACCAACCGGTGCTTTTCCCTTCGAAACAACATTGAATATATGATTCAGAACGGCAAGTTACAGCAGTATAAGTCACCCGCTACAGGTGCCAACCTGATTGAAGTATATGGGGAGATAATGTCAATTCACGGGGGTGGCACCCAAAGAGTATCAGGACACCGGGCCAAAAGACTTTGCCCAAGAGGCCCTGAGTTGGAGATAATGCAGCTTTGTCAGGAATGCCGCAAGGAACTGGTTCCTTGGGATACCGTGTCATTTTCTCACTCTGAAGATACGCTGAAAATGCATCATAATGATCCTTTCATAATTACTCTTCAGATTGACCATTGGCGAACTCGGCGAGTTCTAATAGACACGGGAGCCGCTGTCAGTGTCATGTTCAGCAGCTGCTATAAAGGGTTTAAAAGAGGAAGAGATAAGCTGTATAGAAACCATGAGCCATTGATCAGTTTTTCAGGCGAAACAACTCAACCATTGGGGTCAGATTAGTTAACGGTTACAGTTGGAACCGGGTACCAGTCCACAAGAATTGTAGTTCCCTTCATAATTGTGGACTGCCCATCATCCTATAATGCCATACTTGGGAGACAAGCCCTTTGGGGCCTGCAGAGTTTTATAGCGGGTCATATGCTGCTTATGAAGGTGCCTACACCCGGGGGCTGGGTTACAATTCGCGGAGACCAAGAAGCCGCTGTCAGATGCAACGCGATAACAACAGCTCAGGCCCAGCATGAAATGTTTTCAGTCGGTTTTTCCCTATCCTCATTTGACAAACTTGATGACCCTAGGGATGACCCCGATTCCTTGCCCATCAGTAAGACAGCACAGAAGAAGAGCCAGAAGTATCCCGCCAAGTTTCCCCGGCCAGCCCCAATTGAAGCAACGGAATGGATTCAGATTTCAGAGGAGTACCCGGAAAGGAAGATTTGCATTGGCACACGCCTTGACCCAGAGGTCAAAACCCAGATAATCGAGCTTCTAACCCGGAAGCAGAAAGTGTTTGCATGGTCATATGCCGACATGCCCGGGATCTCTCCAGAGGTTATAACACATTCCCTCAATATTATCTCGGGTATTAAACCGGTACGACAGAAGCGTCGTGCATTTTGTGCAGAGAAATATAAAGTCATCTAGGCAGAAGTTAAACGTCTTAAGGACATCGGGTTCATTGTAGATGCAACATACCCAGATTGGCTGGTCAATGTTGTGATGGTCAAGAAAGCAAATGGAAAGTGGAGGATGTGTGTCGACTACACAGATTTGAATAAGGCTTGCCCAAAGGACAGTTTTCCACTTCCCAAGATTGATTAATTGGTAGATTCAACCGCGGGCCACCCGCAGCTGAGTTTTATAGATGCATACTCGGGGTTTAACCAAGTTCCGATGAACCCTACGGATCAACAGCATACATCTTTTACAACGGACAAGGGGATGTATTACTACAAGGTGATGCCTTTTGGACTCCGGAATGCAGGAGCCACATTCCAGCGCCTGGTAGTGGGCATGTTTGCTAACCAACTCGGGGATACTATGGAGGTTTATATAGATGATATGTTGGTGAAAAGCCGGGAGACAAGTAAACACCCGGATGACTTGGAGACAGTTATTGATAGATATTGCCTTGAGCAGGGGAATGAGATTGAACCCGGAGAAGTGTGTTTTTGGCGTGTCAGGAGGAAAGTTTCTCGGGTTTATGGTTAGCGCTCGGGGGATTGAGGCAAACCCGGATAAGGTTCAAGTGGTTTTGGCTATGGAACCGCCAAAGACCAGAAATGAAGTCCAGAAGCTTACAGGTAGGCTGGTGGCCTTATCCCGGTTTATATCCAGGTTGACAGATAAATGTGCCTCCTTCTTCAAAATTCTTAAGAGTCAACACCGGGAGCAGATTACATGGCAGGAAGAGCACAATCAAGCTTTTGAAAAGTTGAAAGAATACTTGGCATCAGTTCCTTCCTTATCCAGACCTAACCCGGGGGAAATCCTCTATCTATACCTAGCGGTGTCTCAAACAGCTGTGAGTTGTGCCTTGGTGAGAAAGCCAGAGTCAGACGAACTGCCAGTCTATTATACGGGAAAAGGATTCACTGATCCTGAAACTCGGTATCCAGATATTGAGAAGCTTGCTTTGGCCTTGGTTGTAGCGGCAAGAAAGCTAAGACCCTATTTTCAGGCACATTCAATCCATGTGCTCACCAACCAACCACTACGGCAGGTTCTGCAAAAGCCGGAGATTTCAGGAAGATTGGTCAAGTGGGCAATTGAGTTGGGGGAGCATGACTTGCACTTTAAACCGCGCACGGCAATCAAAGGGCAGGCAGCAGCAGACTTTATTGCCGAGTTTATCCCAGCAGAGTCCTCAGTTGCTGAAACTCTCGCTACAGAAGGTGACCCGGAGAGGTGGCAGATATTTGTAGATGGATCAGTTAATCAGAAGCAGTGTGGAGCAGGAGTTGCATTGGTGGACCCGGAAGGGAACATGTTTGACTATGCTTTACGTTTTAACTTCAAAGCATCAAACAACACGGCTGAGTACGAAGCCTTAATCAAGGGGCTTCAACTCGCTAAAGAAATGGGAGCCCGGCATCTCCACATATTGAGTGATTCTCAACTGGTGGTGCAGCAGGTTAACGGCGGATTTCAGGCAAAGGAAGCACATCTTTCCTCCTATCAAAAGTTAGCGGCTTTCTTGCTTGAAAAATTTGACACCTTTGAGATTACTCAGATACCGAGGCAGCAGAATGTGAGAGCAGATACTCTGGCTAGGATTACAACAGGGGAAGATCCCAATGCCGAGTTTAAAGGCCTACTAGTCGAGACGTTGGAGAAACCAAGTATCTCACTCTCATTTTCTGAGATTTTCGCAGTGGAAGCAAAGCCGCCACCATCTTGGATGGATGAGTTCATTAACTTCATCCAACATGGAACCTTACCTGAGGACCCGGTAGCGGCCAAACGACTACGGGTTCGAGCGGCACAGTATAGTATCCGTGATGGGAAACTGTATCGACGAGGACATACTTTCCCTGATTTGAAGTGTATTACACCCGAGGAGGGAGACCGGGTTTTGCAGTCACTTCATAGCGGGGTATGTGGAAATCACTTTGGAGCCCGTAACTTGGCTTTCAAAACCCTCAGAATGGGATATTACTGGCCTTCCCTGGAACAGGATGCCAGAGTCGTGGTAGATTCCTGTCTTCAATGTCACCGGTTTGCAGCCTTTCCCTGGGCCCCATCAGTCCCGCTATCAGTCATCACTTATCCATATCCATTTTGCATGTGGGGGATTGATTTCATTGGACCTCTACCCACAGCCCCGGGACAGTTCAAACACGCCGTTGTCACAGTGGATTATAATTCCAAGTGGATAGAAGCTCAACCCTTGGCTCGGATCACAATCGCAAATGTTAAGAAATTCCTCTGGAACAATGTCTTTTGCCGGTTTGGAATCCCAGAGACGTTTATCACAGATAACGGGACACAGTTTGACAATGACGAGTTCCGGGAGTTCTTACATTCCAATGGGACAAAGGTGCTATATGCCTCCCCTGCACACCCGCAGACTAATGGACAAACCGAAGCTGTTAACAAGCTGATCAAGCAAGTTTTGAAGAAGAAGCTAGAGGACGCAAAGGGTTTATGGGCTGAGAAACTGCCAGAGGTTTTGTGGGCACTTAGAACAACTCCGACAGAGGCCAATGGGGAGAACCCATTTTTTATGACCTTTGGCTCTGAGGCAGTAATCCCGGTAGAGATGGAAGTCCCTAGTGACCGGGTACAACTGTTCGACCGGGCAACCAATAATGAAGGCATTCACCTTAACCTGGACCTCCTGGAGGAATGCCGGGAGCGTGCACATCTCCGGAATATCAACAAGAAGCAAAAAGTGGTCAAACATTACAATTCCCGGGTTATCAAGCGCCCACTCAAACTCGGGGATTGGGTAATGAAGGAGGTTATCCCTAAGCCAACGGGGTTGAAAGCTCCATGGGATGGTCCATATGAAATTGTTGAAGTCGTGGGCCCGGCCACGTTTTACATCAGGGGTACAGATGGAGTTACGCTTCCACGGCCATGGAACGCACAACATCTACATCTCTTCCCCAAATAGGTAACAAGTTATCTACAAATGTCCAAATTTATTATATTTTGATGTTATATGTAAAGCCTTTCAGACCCACATAATGCATAAAACCCTACCGGGTTATGTTTATCAATCAGTTTGTTGAATGAATGCAGCCTTTAGCGGCACTACTTGTATGTCTCACTCGGCAATCTCCATATGACGTGAAATATTGCAAGCCTTAACGGCCTTATTTCACTGTCAAAACTCGGCAATCTCCGGCAATCTCCATATGACGTGAAATATTGCAAGCCTTAACGGCCTTATTTTACTGTCAAGACTCGGCAATCTCCATATGACTTGAAATATTGCAAACCTTTCACGGCCTTATTTCAGTCTTTGAAAGTCCTAACGGACCCGTAAAGCCCTAGTGGCCCTTGGAAGTCCTAACGGACCCGTAAAGCCCTAGCGGCCCTTGGAAATCCTAACGGACCCCTAAAGCCCTATCGGCCATTGAAAGTCCTAACGGACCCGTAAGGCCCTAGCGGCCCTATTTTCATTTTATAACATTAACATGCCAAACCGGCACTATATGTGAAAATTTTGTCAACTTGCATATTATGCATCAAATTACCGTGTTAATTGACAGGAAGAATTATGCAAACAGCTTGAATACTTTCATTCAAAAATCAGTTACAAAGCAGAGAGCCGCTACAAATAAAGGCTAGTCTACAAAAGCAAAGACAAAAATCCTAGAGAAGCTCCAGCTTATGGCGCTGCAGACCCGCTACCCCAGCCAGTGCTCGACCCGCCACGTCCTCCCCGGGGCCGTATGATGAACTGTCCTCCACGGGGCAGTGGCCGGTTTTGAGGACCCCCGACAATACCGCCACGGGATGCACCTCTCCGGGCTGCTGAAGCAGGAACCGGGGGACTCCGAACCGGGTTTGTGGGAGCTCTAGGCTTTGCAGCCACAACAGGATTAGGCCGGGAGGCGCCTGCAACCTCGTCAGGTCTGACATGCCCTTGGTGACCATCATAACCTGCTTTGTCGAGCCAGCCTTGGCGAATTCCAGCACTAACAATTTCGGCACGAGGCTCAGCCCTTGCCGTCCGCAGCTTCAAGTCAAACTTGGGGCTCGCCAGAAACTCGGAGATAGCAGAGTCCTTGGCCCGGGAAACCGCCTGAACCAAATCTCCTTTTTGCTGCTCCAAAGAAGTCACTTGTTGCTGCAGCGCCTGGTTCTGTTCGGTCAGCTGAGCTATAGCGGCATCTTGAGAACACCGGTCCTCCCGGTGACCCTCGATGACCCTATCAAGTTCCGAGTTTTTTGCCACCAACTCTGCCACTTGATCTTCTGCCCTAGCCAACTCCTTCCACGACGAGACCGCTGATGCTCTGGCCTTTTCCCGGACACGAGCTAGGCATTCTTCGCTCGCCGTCACCTGGTCCCGAGCCGCCCGGAGGTCGTCCCGGAGCACTCTCTCTCTCTCGGGGATACCTTCGTTGATTAGCCGGTCAGTTGCCAAGTATGACATCCTGACCGCCTACAAAAAAAAAAGTTACCAGGTTAGTATCCAGAAACAAAAAGAAAAAACCCCAAACACAAGTCACACAAAGAAAACACTTACCCGCATTAGCTTCTCCTGTGTCCTCCGGGCAGCAATTACCGGGTCTTCGTGCTCCAGGATGCAGGAGTCAGCGGCACAGTTCTTCATGTCCGCTACCATCCTCTGGACGGACACGTCCGCCATCCCTCTACTCACCAACTCTTCCATGATCTCGTGGATGGCCCGATGCTGCTTCCTCTCCTTCCTCCTCTCGGACCTCGCAGAGCTGGATGCCTCCCGGGTGCGTTTGCGAGAGGGAACGGGTTCCACTTCGTGAACTTCGTCACTCCCCTCAAGGTTCTCCTCACTCATCACCCTTTCAAAACCTCCAACCTCCTCACCCCCGTCGTCAGCCTCATCTTCAGTAAACTCCTCTTCACCCGGGAGCACAGATGAGGGCACTGCGCTCATCAACGGTTCTTCAATCTCCACCTCTTCGTCTGCAAAGGTGAATTGAGTCACCGGTTCTTCAATCACCGGGTCTTCCGCCACCTCCGCGGGATTCCCATCAATCTCTTCTTCCTCCTGGTACACCTCCCTACCGATAACCTCAGCAAGGTACCCGGGGATCTCGTTGAAGTGCAAGGTATCAACGTAGAATTTCTGAAGATCCCCTTGCTCGGCTTCTGGGCGCAGGAAAGCCGCTTTCGTGGTCAGATCAATGTCGTACAGTCGACCATCCGCGGCTTGCGTCCGAATCCCGGCCCATACAGCTTTATCTTCAAACCCGTCGTATATCCCCGGGTTCTTCCGCTTGGTAAACTCCATCGGAAGAAGAGCTGCAGAAAAAACACATAGCCCGTTACACAAGAGCATATGACAACAAAAAAGTTTAAAAGACACTGGACAAACTTGGGAGCTCCATCAACCGGCACCTGCTGTACACGTACAGCCTACAAAGCCGGTACGAACTCCGGTCATCTTGACCCCGGAAGGCCCATAGCATCCTCCGGATCCTCTTCTCCATCACCGGCTCCAGAGGAATGTCGGGGACATCTGCAACACAAACATAATTAAAACCCGGGATAGAAAAAAGAGAAGAATCCGGAGAGAAAGAAGGACTTACTCATCAATTGTTGGAAGTCAACCGGTACTTGGAGCGTGTATCCCGGGTCTTGAAAGTTTCTTATTAAGAAACTTTTCTCCCTCCAAGTCCTGCTCACTGAGGATGGCAGGTCCTCGACGATCTTCTTAAAAGCCGCTTTGGACTTCAATTGGATAGTCCCGCTGAAACCCGCATTCTGGGAGTACTCGGCCCGGTACATAGCATGTAACTCGTGGTATGTCGGCATCTGCTGCCTCAATACCTTGTACATGACGCACAACCCGAGAAGCTGCCTCCACGTGTTCGGGCCAATCTGCCCGATAGCGAAGTTGCTTGCAGCTAAGAGGTACTGCACCTCTACTTTTAGCGGGAGTGACAGGCCGCACCGCAGCTAGTACTCGTGGCACAACGTCCACCCATCCCCGGGAGCGAAGAATTGGTCCTCGGGTTCTAAGGGGCGTATCTCAACGGACTCGGGGATCTTCCAGTTGCTCCTCAACTCCACGATCTCCTCCGCTGTCAGTGAATACCCGGGAGGGTCGAGAAATGTCCCATCAGTGAAGGTTACAAAGTTGGACTCGGGGACGTGAGTGTCCATTGCTTCATTGGCCATCTGCAAAACCAATAAACACGGGGACGTCAACAAAAACCCAGATAACCCGGGGACCACAAGTTAAAATCCCACCCAGAATAACGCAGAAACCCAGAAAAACCTTCTTGGAAACCCAGAAACAGCACAAATATCATCCCAAAACACACAAAAAGAGGGGAGGAGAAGCCATACCTTAGCTGGGAACGTTTGAAGGGGTTTTGAGGCAGATTTGAGTCTTGGAATCGAAAGAAACAGAGACAAGAGAGAGAGCGAAAGCAAAAAAGCTCGAAAAAGTTATCGGGTTTGGAGGTGAGACAAAACTGTCACTCTCACCCCCTATTTATACAGTTAAAGGCGTGCACTGAAGGGACGTTTCAGTTTTTCGAGAAAAACGCCACGTGTCACGCATGCCGCGTCCCAAAACCGAAAAACTTTTCAGTTTCCCCCACTACAACCCGGAGACGTCGTTTTAAATTCTCAAGGTGAAAAGTGTCTGCGGGTTACGCTTGCGTACAGACTTGGGGGACTGGGTACCCCGGGTTTGGTTGCTAACTTAGTAACCCGGTAAAGAAAAGATTTTAAGTCCCCACCCAAGCGTACCCCTTGACTGAGGACTTGGGGGACTTGTTTATAGGTGGAACCTAATATTTCACCTTTACCGGGTTACAATTCTAGAAAGAACCTCTAAATGTCTAGTTAATTATTAAATATGCATTATTTATTGTGTTTGAGATATTGTTTATAGGGTGAAAGCCCAGTTAAATGTGAGAAGCCACTCTGGGTCCTTTGTCAGAGCCCATTTCGCCGTAAAGCTAAGTAAAAACAAGGGAAACTGTTCCCACATTGGAAAAGGACAAGGCATGCTATCTTTAATGCTACTATAAATACCAGCGCGGGCCTCCCGGTAAGAGGACGCGCAACTTCTCAACTATTCTTGAGTTTTCTGCTTAATTGACAGTGTCTGACTTAAGCATCAGAGTGGCTTCCCTCGGTAAACCCGGGGATGCCTCTTTGACGTGTTTGTTCTTTACACAGGAAAACTCGGAGTACAAGGAAGTTCGCTATTTCTGGAGCCGTGTGACCTGCTAAAAGGACCACGAGTTTACCCAGAAACAACCACCGTAACGGTTATCTATAATAGTCAGTTCATGGTTGGGATCCACCTGAGGACTAGATCTCATTGGACCGTTGTCTATAGCGAAAAGCAAATACAAATACGTCATTGTGACCATCGATTACACGACTAAATGGATCAAAGCAACGCCGTTAGTAAATATCAACACTGGCAGAGTCAAGTGTTTTATCTGGAAGGGCATATGTTGTCGATTTGGTGTGCCAAACACAATTATCACAAACAACGGAGCTTAGTTCAACAATGATGAGTTGATAAAATTGGCAACTATAAAGGGCCTCCAGATTAGATTCGTTTTTGTAGCACATCCACAGACCAAAGGCCAGGTTGAAGCAGCTAACAAAAAGATCAAGACGTTGTTAAAAAAGAAACTCGAAGACTAAAGAGGATTGTGGGCGGAGAAGCTGCTGAAGGTATTATGGGCACTATGGACAACCCCAACAAAAGCAACAGGAGAAACACCATTTTGTCTCACATATGACATTGAGGCGGTCCTCATAATAAAGATCATATGCCTAACTGCCTGAGTCGAGCTGTTCGATAACGCCACTAATCATCAGGGCCTTCTCCTCGACAAATATTTGGTAGAAGAAAAGCGTATTAAAGCTCACCTCCACAAATTACAAAACAAGTAGAAGGATGCGACTTATTATATCAAGAGTTCACCACATAAGCTTTCAAGTGGGAGACTAGGTCATGAAAGAGGTCACCCAAAAGCCAAAGGGCTATGTCCAACTTGGGAAGGACCTTACCAGATTGTCGAAGTAGTTGGCCCAGGTACGTTCTACATCAAAGATAAGGGCGAAAAGGTTTCCAAGCACCCTGAAATGCACAACACTTAAGGCGTTGTTATTCGCAGTATGCTTAGTATTTGTTCAAATTAAGTTAGCTCTAACGGTAAATCGTTGTTACAATGAACCTCCTATTATAGTGTATATAAGTGGACGTAGCCTTTCCCACTGAAGGAAAGGTGAACCACTATAAACCTTGTGTCCCTGTTACATATTTCTCTCTCTAACAACAACTATTTTGGCATCATTATTTTATTTGAATTGGCTTAACGTTATTTAAAAATGAAACGACTATTATCTAAGCTATTATTCTTAAGCCTGTGTTTTAATCTTGCTGGACGAGCTTAAACCACTAAAAACAAAATAATACTCCTAGTAATTGTATTCACACAAATAATGGAAGACAAACTTTATATAGCGATATATGAAAACCACAAGTACATAAACAAGTGGTAACAACTTGTCCATCGAGTTTATTGCTCAAGAGCATCAAGTTTTCCAAACTGCACAGCTTGGCAAAGGAAGGTGGTATCCCTCCTACAAGTTGGTTATGAGAGAGATCCAGACCTGTAAGAGAGGTCATGTTTCCGAAAACATTAGGGATTTGATCACTTAAATGGGTGTAACAGAGATCAAGATCAGCAAGGTTGGTATAGTAGCTGCCTAACCACTTGAGCACTGAGGGAGTAACATGGTCAATATATCAGAGATCAAGGCTTGCAAGTGAGTTCGAAGAATTCATGCCAGAAAAAATAGAATGAAATTGAGGAAGACCACAGTAATGCTTGCCCTTCACTCTATATGCACCCAATGTTAGCACTCACATTGCCGTGGGTGACAAGTGCTCCAGAGTTGATTCCAGGCGAGAAGGTACGATTTGCATGTAGCTGTAGCAGGAGCAAAAGCAACATAAATCTACAAACAAGGCTCATTGTACCTAAGAAGAAGATTAGCATGATGGGTTCCCAGAACTGAAGCCAAGCATGTATCTGAATTCTGAATGTGTTGTAAAGATAAGAGATGAGTTCCCTAAAAGGAAATGAACGAAGAACAAGTTTTTCAGGTCACAATCATAAGAAACACCTCCCAAGTGTTCGTAATAATACTATGGACCCAAGCACCTGTACCAGTTTACAAGACACCACAGCTAGCAGTGTTGTTGACTTGTAGTGCTAGACATTATAACAGTTTAATACATCCAACTGCCAAAATTTGGTTCTTCTGATTTAGATACTGAGCTTTTAACTGAAAAAAAAACAGAAAAAAAAAAGGTTTTAGATGCTTCAGCTGTTAAAAATTTGCTTTTTAATGCTGGTACTCTGCTGAAGTTCCTTTCAGTTCAAACACAGGTATAAACAATACAATTTAGGCCCCCAGTGAGTAAAATCCATGAGTTTACATGCATGATAATGCATTACAAAAAGATTATATCAAATGAGATAAATAGGTCAATTCTCTGCACATCTGGCATAAAACATTCCTTGCAATTCAATGTAATTTATTTATAGTTTTGCTTTTTCAGGCACAAATCATGGTATCACTGGATATTAATCCAGAAAGGAAAACCGTGTGCGGGATCAGGAACATGAGCACGAGTACTGAAAAGTAGCTTCAACAAGGTAACTATTGAAAACTCACGTCAACATCGCTGGTAAAAGAACCATTATATTTGATTTACAAACAAGATCAGCTCCTTCAGGATATTAGTAACTATCTATATCTGTTTCTGGCCTGCGAATGTAGTAACGCAGACAGTTCACCAACACCTGCAAGTTCAAACAAATTGTTAAGAAACAAAATATCATATATATGAATCCAATGCTCCCACCCTAGAACTCTTGTTATCTAATGCTGTCAAGCATTTCAGATTAATAGTTCAGAATCAAAACAATTACCTGGGACAAGGAACTATTTAAGGCTTCCCCTCTGTAGCTAACATGAAATTTATCTTTAGCCACCAAACCCTATCAAGAGAAGAGAAGTTATTCGTAACAAAATGCAGAGAGAGAGAGATTGGAGGATGACATACTTCTGTATCAATCTCAGCTGATTCCACGTCGATATTAACATCAGCAATGATTTTGATAACTTCTACAAGCAATCCTGGTCGATCTGCAGTCTCTATATAAAGCAAGCTGGTGACATGGAAATATAAGGCCGTATCAAATAACACATCAAGCAGTCCTCTAACAAAATTAGTTTACAACAAACTTTAGATCTCTGTTTCCCATATTTAATGTGATGTGAAAGTAAAATACTTTAATTGAGATTAAAAAAAATAGTAACACAAAATGCCATTTCAAATCATATGTAGTAAACCTCCTCTTAGGTCCGTCTTGCTTCACGTGTATATGAGTTGCTATATCAACATCGAGCTACAAAAAACAATATCACAAACTAATATCAAACATGTATAATTTTCCGGGTAACAGCATCATATAATCAACTAATAACAAATATACCAAGGAAATCTATTGACAGAAAGTAAGGGTACAGATTCATAAAAAAAATCCTACACGTTTGAATATAAAAATCAAAGTTCTTATGAATGAATATAACAAGCCTGTTAAGAAAAAAAATGAGAATGAACATCTAATAAATTTATATAATTTGTGCTTTAATAATGCACATGACAACCCCCACCATTCAGACCAAAAACAAAAGTAGAAAAGTCACACCTAAAATGACTATTCCAAAGCATGGTTGAATGCTTATAATTTTTTATTTTTTTTATTTGAAAGAGTTGTGCAAAGGCAACCAAACAAAATCAATTCTGATAGCAAATCCATTGTCTAGTTCACTGAGTTTCCAAAAACCTTCAATTGAGCCAACATAGCTGATAGAGGTCCTATGAACATTGAAGGCATTAAGATTTCTAATGCTTGTAAATAAGTTCCATGGCCAGCAGTATCATGTGTTCCGTCAGAACATGAGCACGATGATTAGACAAACAATAAAAGTGGACTGTAGATGAGGTTAATATGGGAAAGCTTAAGGTTTGACAACATTACCTTCTTTTCCGGAGCTTTTATTCCAAAAGCCTCGCCCATTGCAAGTAGCTGACTAGATTCCTATCGGTAACATCGGTAACAAAAAGGAGACACACTGATAGTTAATGAAAATAGCAAACCTAAGTACAGAAATTCATGATACACTTCAAGTCTTACTGGATGATATTTTAATAGATTGTTGATGATGGTAAGTCGGATTCTCTCTAACATATCAGGATCTTCAACTTTGCGCCCAGTGTCTCTACAATTACCAAAATTACGCTGTAAAGACTAGAAATTTGTAGTGTAACAAACAAGCTATGGTCATATAGGATTATAGGTTATACAATAGAAAATAGCAATCACCCAACAGAGGTAAATGCAAACACAAGTAAAAAATTCTACAAACATCATTTTTTCATGTATTGAGACCTGGTATTGCACATGCAAGCAGCCCTATGCTTAATACTAAAGCAAAATGTAACAGTCATTTATGTACTACTATGCAATTCCTTTTTGCAGAGGTAGATTAGTAATTGACAAAGTAGCAGTGTGACCGCCTTTGTATTGTGGAACGAATGAACTATGGTCATTATGATCAGATGAAATTGCTAAGTAGGTTGGGTGAAGTGGAGAAATTGGCGACAGAAACAGCAGAATCACCAGTAACTCTTCTTTTAACTTATAATTGGAGTAGATAGAGATGTAGCACAATCTCAAGAATATGGTAGGACATCTGCTGCATATGATAAATTACCATAAACTGCAAATTTCAAATTATAATATATCCAGCCACATATGCACTTATACATGATGGATCTTTATTATATTATTATCATCTTTAATGTGGAATAATGTTAAATAGAAAATTTACAAATGAGTTCATAAATCAAATATACATATAGGCCCTCACATCTACATATATGTCTGTATAAGGGTGTATCATTGTGCATGTTTTGCACATTAGGATTATTGCATATTAAAACTATGGAATATGAGAATGTCATCTCAAATGGTAGACAATACAGGACAAGGGAAAACAGCAAGCCTGAGGAAGTTATACTACAAGTTTTTTTTTAAGGAAACCTAAAATATCTCCACTAGAATATGTTAATTTGAGGCAGGTACGAAGAGATTGAGCTTTTCAGTGGAGAGAAACCCAAATAGGTACCAACTGACTTCACCAATATGAGACTAATCCTCTATCCTCCCCGTCAAATGGGATCCATATTTAGGGTTTCATATTTGTGGATAGTTTTCATCTTCTTCGAATGGTAGCAAATTCTATCTCCATTCTGTATCACGACCACTGACTTTTCATGACTCACATAGCATACTCCTGTTTGGATAGAATGTTAGTCTACAGCTGTTCTGAAAGTTTAAACAGATAATGGGGGACCCAATTGGTAGGCACACACAGCTAGATTCAGTTTTCAACAGATTGATATGGGATTATAGTGTTCCACAGTCACCACTACCACAGAACTGACGCAGAACTCCTGCTGAGTATCCAATAAATAACATAGGCATTTTTCAAATAAATAAATAATAATAATAAACACAAAAAAACAAATTAGGTACTCACAACCGCGTTATATGAAACTTCGTTTGTTTAACCGGTCCCTCAGTGACAACTGTTCCCTTTGCTACATCCAATCCCAAATCTTTTAATGCATTTATCTGTCCTCACATAATAAAGGTATGTCAATTAACCATAAGCATCTGATGCATTGAAGAACATTTAGAAATGATGCTCAGTTTCTCAACTTTAGACCACATAGAACCAATTTAGTTAATAGCCAATCTGATGAGTGCACTTAGATCCTACAGCAAGATTGATGTTCAAGTGCTCTGCAACAAAAATTCATGTAAATTCAAATGACTTCCACTGAAATACATTAAAAAGAAAAATGACTTTGTTCTTCCTTCTTTTTTTATGTTTTTATTCATGTAAATTCAAATGTCTTGCACTGAACTACATTTATTAACAAGAAAAATGACTTCATTCTTCTTTTAATGTTTCCATAAATCCCCCAACCCACCTTCCGGGCCAAGGTTGTGAAAAGAAAGCTTGAAAGACCACATCTGGAAATCAAACCAATAAAGACCACTCCTATTTGAAACTACAAACTAAGTAATATGCCGCGTTTGAATTTATTTACCCGCTTCATATGGCCTCCTCAATTGTGACACTTGAATTTAAATCCCATAAAAAGAATTTAACTTACCATGCATACTTTCTAAAAGGGATAGACAAAGAATAAGCCACTTTACCGTGTCAATGAGAGCTCCAAGGCGATCCCCAAAGCTGAGTTGCACAATAGTCGCATCAGAATCTGAATCTTGATCAATCATGACAACTGGCATTGGAATATAATCCGCATCTTTATCAGACTTCTGCAGTTCAAAATATTCATCCAATGTTATGGAAATTGATGTAACATTTCAGATTTTTTTAGTTCATTTAAGCTTAGTCCAGAATCCAGATATAGGTCTATGACAGAAACAATGAAAATTATGTTATAAAGAAAGATAAACCTAAAATTACTACTAACTTCTAAAATTTGAATTATCCACCCAAGAAAGCAAAGGTACTTGCAAATACAATCGACATGGAAGTGCACAATCAAAAGAAGTTCACAGAGTAAATTCAATTAGACTTTCACTACAGTTAAAAATGATGTGCAACAACCATGTTACGTTGAAATGCCTGGCTGCACGGAGCATTCAGTCTAATATAAGTACTTAATTGAGAATTTGTATTAGGTTAAGAGTTTGTTAACATAAATTAACAAATTAAAGATTTATTTTATGGCCCGTGTGATCTCAGAAAAAAAAAACAGTTAAAACTAGTAGCTTCGGACATTGGCAGCCCATTATTATGGCATCTTGAGTGTCAAGCTCTCAAGTGATATCCCAAAGTAGTGTAGGGCAGGAATAGGTTGCATTTAACTGAAATATGACGTGTAAATAACCTGAGTAGAAGTGTGCTTGCTTATTTCAGAAGATAGCCTTGCACAAGTGACATAAAACTTTTAATCACCAATCCATGAGCTATTCAATATTTAAGTTAATAAAAGATGAAGTACAAGCGCCCACATTCCATATAAATAAGACTGACGAAATTGGTCCTACTTATTCTTCAGATGGAGTGGAAGAAGGGAAGAGATTCTCGAACAAGGAATGAGTTCAAAACAATCAAACGAGGAGCCGTATATGAGGTAAAAATCTTACGTACAGGCACCAGTCATGTGGTGTCGCAGTTAAGATGACTTATTTCTCATTCACACCCAGGCTTTACCCTACGAAAAGCTCCCAGTTATAAGAAAACGTAATTGGGCTACTCTCAAATGTACGGCTATGGAAAACACTCAAAACATAGCTAATTGCTCATCAATAAGACAACTTCCTGATACAACCTTGATAATTAGATGGTTCATAAGCAGAAAGTTGAACTTTACAGAACATAAAAGACGGAGACCGGCTCGGATAGTCCAAGACCCCGTGGTTAGTTGCCGTGGAAAATGTCATGTCCCAAAAGCCCCGTACTAAAGAAGTAGAGACTATTGTGGCAGGTAAGCCCTTGCGAGCCAGCTTGAAAACACGACTGACTAGAACCCACAGAACAAGGTAAGGAACAAGGTGGACGAGAAGAACAAAAAATTGCCTCTCAAAGAAATGAATGGCTACGGTCAATATACGAGGCTAGTAGTTATGTAGTCCGCTGGCAAGAAGAACAAAATAGGAGAGCCTGGTACATGGATGTGACATGAATATTGCGAGGTCATGTTGAAAGAGTAAGGTCAGCCCATGGGAACATGTGAAATGGAAAACTTAGAGAGTTCTGAAAGCATGGCGAAGAACCTTGACTTTTGTCAGCAAATTTTCATTGAAAACCAGATAGTGTATAATCCAAACAAGGCATCAATCTAACACCTATTATTTGTCAACAAAAACACCATGACATATAATTTAATATGAGAAATTCAAGAATATATAAACGAAAGAAAAGACTGACCGGCGAGGAGGAACCAACTGCTGCATTGACACCATTGCTAGAGGCACACGCAACGTTCCTGCACAGAATGGAGCATCAAAATCAAAACCCTAGCTAGAGCTGCTGAATTGAATAAAAGCAGAGAGAGAGGTTTCGTACAAGTTTCTGGACAAAGTGCTGGCCTGGAGAGAGGGCTTGGGGGCCTCCAATGGAGGAGGGGCAAATTCGGAATGGGAAAGTATAGAGCGATGGAGAGTGAGATGGGAAGCAAAGAGGGAGGAGTTGGTGAAGGCCATCGGACCCTGATTTTTGGTCAACTGACAACTGAATCCAGAAATTCAGTTTGAGAGCTGAGAGAGACATCCAATTTAAAACAAGAATCATGTATGCTTGCAGTATCGTTTATTTTTATCTTTGTTTTTTTTAAAGTAAAATTGCTATTTATACAAAATAAAAAAATTAAATCGCATGTCAATGAATTAAAAAGTTAATTGTCTATATACTTACTAATACTTAAATACATAAATTTAAATTAAATTTATAATAAAATAATATTTTTTTGAGACTTATACCATTGTTTCTTCACTTGAAGAAAAAAAATGGAGAATTGCATATCAACACATAACTAAATTTAAAAACATAAAAACCCCACTTCAAATAATTTTTAGACAAATTAAGACATAAGTCTAGAGCACAAAACAAAATAACAACATGCTTGATCCAAATTTAAAAGTAAATGACCAAATTGTCCTATTTTCAAAAAAACAATTACACTAATGCTAACAACTCATTTTTCTCTACATTTTGATCCTAATTTCTTTCTCTCTTTCTCTCAAACTACCAGATCTCGTCATCACCAAAATCAACCATGGCTCTCTCTTTCTCTCAAACTACCAGATCCCGCCATCACCAAAATCAACCATGGCTCTCTCTCTGACCAGATCTCGTCATCATCGACGGTGCATCCAAGTAAATAAAAACCCAAGCATGATGGCAAGGCCATGAAGAGGGTTCGGGCTCGGCCTTGGAAATTGGTGAACAGTCCAATCTAGTCATGTTGCTACTGCTCCCTTTGTTTATCCGATTCGATTTGAAATTGATTAAAATTTGGTCTTGATTTGATTTTTTAGGCCAATTGGGAGGACTCAACAGTGAGGGAGGCGAGGATGAAAATGATCGAGTCTCGTTCACATAGATTCAATTCAATAGTCGTTGATTTAGATTAAATCTAAAAATTCAAAACTCTAGATCTAGGCGTATGAGTTATGTTACTGTATATTTGGCAGTAGCAGTAGTTATTTAGTTGTCAGTAGCATAAGGTTTCGACAGTATCAGCATTGTTTGGTTTTCAAGAGAATTGCTGGAAGAAAATGCAATTGCACAGGCAGTGCTCTACTTGGCTAGAGCTCACGTTTTTTGTCGACAGTAACACCTTTTTGGTCGACAGTTGCACGGTGGTGTTACTGTGTATTTGGCAGTAGCACATATTCTTGGTCGACACTAGTAGGGTGCTACTGTGCTACTCGTCAGTAGCACACATTTCTGGTTGACAGTAGTAGTTGATATGTAATTAAGGGTATTTTGATAAAATTATAGTGACTGATGGCATGTGGATATTAGTTTGTCCATTTGTTCAAATTTAGCCTTAAAAGTGTAAGATAATATGTAAATGGTGTATTTGTAAACTGAAATTTGGTCAGTAATTAAAATGTAGTTTACTAAAGAAAAGGGAGAGAGAATATTTTCTTAGAGCATCTCCAGTCGCCGGACTTCGGTCTCCGGTCACTAACTGCCGGACTCTGGTCACGGACGTCGGAAAATTACTGGTAGCCAGAATTTCGTCAGATTTTTTTCTACTAGGGGCAATAAACTTTTACAGAAAGTTTACTAGGCTACATCTACATCAAATCTAAATATACTAACCCCAGTATACTCTAAATTTAAGTCTAATAACCCTAATGTACTACAAAACCAAATCTATTAACCCTAGTATACTCCAAACCAAGTCTAATAACCCAATGTATACATCAAAACCAAGTTTACTAACCCCAGTATACTTCAAAACCAAGTCTACTAATCCCAGTATTTCATCAAATCCAAATATACTAACCCCAAGTATTGACGTTTTCTAGAGCCGGCGTGTCAAGACCCACCCCGGGTTAAACCCCTTTAACCCGAAGTAAATCCTGTGGGGACCACCTCAAGGGAAATTCTTACCGAAACCATCTTGAAATGGACAACTCTTCCTGCAAACCAACTCAAAACTTCCATGAATAATTTAAATCAACCCCAACTCTTGGAGCCACCCTGCTCACCAAGTCACAGCTACGTTTCAACAACCTATTTGACTATCTAAGTTCGGGTAATCAAAACAATCTACATGGAAGTGATACCTAATTAAACTTACTGCAATAGCGGATTAAATGACTATGCCTCGACTTCGGTACGCGCGACCTCCTCTTACGAACCCTGCAACACTGGGCATTTGAAAACGAAAGGCCCAGGGGAAAACATTAGCGTGAGTGGACAAAAATCAAATATGAAAAGGTAAATATCTTTTCATGCTCTCCCTTTGATTTTCTAAACTTCACATGCACGCAACCCATAGAAAAAAATTAAATAAATATATATAACAATTCCCTTGGCTCAAATCCAGAATTTAAAAATGTGGAGTACTATCACCATAACCACGAGAAAAACAACTGACCAGCTCTAATCCACGAGAGTGTCTATTGACCAGATCAATCGGAGAGGGTCCTTTGACCTGCTCTATTTGGGAGGGTCCATCTGACCAGCTATCACCGAAGAGGGTCATGACCGGCTCTATCCAGGAGAGTCCTATCGACCAGCTTCCGCCGAAGAGGGTCTGACCAGATACAATCCAGAGAGGGTACCATCTCCATCTTGAGAGGGTCCATGCTAGCTAGAAATACATAAATACATATACTTGAAAATCCTTGAAAACTTCGTGGTGAATAAATCAAAATCCAAGTCAAAACACACATGACTGATAGGAGCATAAAATGCGACATTCTTAATATGTTATTACCTCCATTTGTACATTGTTTATCTCTTATTGTCGTAGATTATAGTCATATTGTAGAATCAAGAGTTTTTGGTAGAGTTGTATGTAAAACATGTTAAACATAAATGATGTCCTCTTACATTTGTGAGAGGTCAGATGTTTTCACTTCCCGTGAGCATAACTTCTAGAAGAATCTTGACAACACTACTAACGGCTCCACCACCTGACGGGGTAGGAATGATCGAATGAAAACATGGAAGATACGTTGTAGCAGGATATGATAGTCATGACTCTTCAACCCGTACATCTTATTGTCCCGGAAGTTCCCACACCAGGCTATATAATCTGCATAGCCTGAGGGATACTTCACACAACTCATCCACCTGAAAATTACGTTCTTCTGGCCAGGCTTCACGGTGTAAGGAGCTTGAGGCATTTTTTTCTTCCCTTCTTTCAACCATTGATGTCTTCTTATAAGCATTTTTTAGATCAATGGGTGTCTTAGCATCGTCTTTCGTCTTCTCCTCCAAGTTCAGTATTGTGTCCACCACACTGTTGCACACATTCTTTTCTATGTGCATTATATCTAGATAGTGTCTGATCAACAACTTACTCCAGTATAGGAATTCCTAGAATATGCTCTTATGTGTCTAGAAT
Organism: Comarum palustre; assembly: GCA_951800085.1. Classification (NCBI taxonomy): domain Eukaryota; kingdom Viridiplantae; phylum Streptophyta; class Magnoliopsida; order Rosales; family Rosaceae; genus Comarum; species Comarum palustre. The sequence continues at coordinate 8,423,285 of OX637580.1, forward strand.
TTGTACCTGTCAGATCTTTCAGGTATTACCGCCATAATATTGGGATGATTGCTGAGCTGCCCAAAATCGTACTCATTAAGCACTGCTAAAATTTCTTCCCCCATCCATCTTCTAGGAGGCACACCGTTTTTATGGTCTCATCAAATGCCTTGTCATCGAATCGCCATTCGTGATCGTATGGAAGGAGAGTACGATGACCCAATATGCATATCTTGTTGTAATGACTGCTGCTCCTCTCATCTCTAAGGCACTCTAAACAGACCTTATATCTCCTAACAACGTAGCCCGACAATATCTCACGGACAGGAAAATCACTGATGATACCAACAACCATGACATGTATCTAGAACATCTCGTGCATGTACTTGTCATAAGTGGGATGACCAATATCCCAAAAAAAACTTAAGTTCTTCAATCAATGGTCTCAACTCATCGAGACACTTTCCTGGATAATCGGGCCCCAGAATCAACAAACTCAACATATTTTATTCCTTCTTCATGCACATCCATGGAGGAAGGTGACACGGTACCCAAATCATCGGTCATACACAATATTGAAGACGCATGTTGTCAAAAGGGTTGAACCCGTCGGATGAGAGCCCGAACCTCACATTTCGGACCTCTAACGCAAAATGAGGAAACTCTCTGTCTATATGTTTCCAAGCCTCCCCGTCAGCTAGGTGTATAAGAGTATCTTCGTCATGCAATTCCCTATCAGTGTCTCATCTCATAGCTTCGGCCGTGTGTGAAGACATGTATAACCTCTCCAGCCTATCGCTCAACAGGAAATACCGAAGCACCTTCACATGTTTCCTATTGTCTGCAGAAATCAGCTTATACGTCAAGGCCACCAAGGTCATTCCCTTATGGATCTTTACTCCAGAAGAGAACGCAGTCATACTTGCATGCATGGATCTTGATATAGGAAAGCCCAAGATCTTTCAGGATTCATCGAACCTTATTATGAGCGGTAAGAAGACGATGACCGTGGGGCAGCATCGAAGCAGTGTATTGTAGATAATCATCAACAGCCTTCACGGTCAATTTTGTCTCAACTTTAATTTTCATTACGTCCATCACACTTTCAAGAACGGTCTTCTCACAACCGGGGTACACAGGGGTTTGTTGGAAAGCAAGCAGTTTATTGTACTTGTCAATACCAGCAGTGTTGACAACTCTAGAGAAGGGCTGCACCAGCTCAGACATATATTGTCCTTGAGCGCATACACCACTCTTATATGAAAACATATCTTTAATGAAGGTCGTTGTTGGATCGTTGGAAATACTGCCCGTCTCAAAAAATTTCCCATGATCATGCGGACCCCCTGATAATGTTTCACCATGATATATCTTACATGCGTACTTCTCCAAACTCGTTACTCTTCTGTTGCTGCCATACTTTATCAATCATAAATTGATGCATATCGCTACGACACTGACATTTCATGCACAGGCAATATAAAATTGTATTCCAGTTAGCATTAGCCAGCGCATATTCTAGAAAACGTATAACTCATTTACCATATTTTTTTGTCACATCCCGGTTCTAGAATTTATTTACGGTTGGTTACTTTTTGGTTACTTTAATCTTTAACCGTTTGTAGTAACTGTTTTACCGTAGAAGGCCATAAAGTTGACTTTTTCCTAGGATCGTTATTTCAAGAAATTTCCTTCATAAAAGTTGTAGAGGGCGTTAATACGAAACTGTAGACATGCTATGTGTTTTAATCGGAGTTCGTATATGGGAGTTATGGTTTCAAAACGGGAAGTTACTATTTCGGAAAACTCTATAAAAAGGAATTTTACTGAAGGTAGAAAGTTAAAAATCAAAAACTTACCAAACACTCTATCTCTCCTCTTCCCGACGCCAAACCTCTGCCGGATTTTGCGCACGCCACAGCGCCGTCGTCGCTTCATCACAGGCCGCCGCACCGGTTCCAAAAGATCGGTCTTCGAGTCTACTTCATTCCTAGGTAAACTTTCTGACTTAACTCGTCGTAAATCGGGAGAAATTCTGATTTTTCATCAAGTGTACAGTAGGATTTTCTAGATCGAATTTCTCCCTCCCTAGATCACCAATTGGTGAGTTCTATATGGATAGAATGAGTTTTAGTAGTACTACTTACCCCTAAAGTTTGGTGAATTGATTTGGAGTATGGAGGAAGAATTGAAGGATTGAAGTTTTGAAGGGTTTAAAATTTCGGATTTTTCACCTTTTTGTTCGATTGACTTAGTTAGGCTAGGAATTGGCCTTCGAGTTGAACTAGGAAGTTGTTCAAATTGATGAGAGGAACAAACTGTGAAATTTTGGAGTCGATTGGTGGTGGCCGGAGTTTGGCCGGATTTTTCTGCCGGTGGTGGTGCTGGCGGCAAAGCCGCCACCTTTTGGGCAGTTTTGTTGCTTAAAAATCCTATAAATTAAGAGGGGACTTTTTGAGTAAAGTTTATATTTTTTTGAAGAGTTTTAGGATTTTTCGATGTGCGGAGGCAAATTATTTATTTGGACGTTAGTATAGATATCATAAATGTGTCGGGAAGTGGTCATGGAATTTCCCATGCAAAAAATTGAACGGTTGTGAGTGAACTTGTTGAGGTTGGGTTTAGTTGGGCAAGTAGCACGTTTTTTCCTCAGTTTCTGCTTATTTATTTATAATTCTAGAGTTGGGAACTCGAGTTTTTATATTTTTATAAATATCTCCTTAAAACAGGACGTGCAAAGACTTCTGCTAAGGGATCTAGGGATCGATGTCAGTCCTAACAGTCGGTGAGTGGACTTTTTTTTAAAGCCAAGCGTGCTTTAACATTTGGAAAAATGTACTTTACATGTTTTTAATTGTTTGTTGAGCCAGTGGGGCCAAGAAGGCAGGTTGCTCCCCTCCCGTGAGCTCCTTTGTTTAGTCGGCTGGAATTTATGTCATGTTGACTGCATTTGGAATTTACTTATTTATGGCCATAGTTTTGAGGACGGTCGGGGAACCGTGTCTCCTGTATAAGATGCATGTTTTAATTAACGGGGGAGGAGTCATATAATAATGACTTTCTTATTTGTTTGTTTTTTATCACCATGAAGGGTCGTTATATATATATACACACATACATTTATTGCTAGCTAGCCATACGGGCCCCCCACTTTAGAAGTGAAAAGGGGCAACAGTAGCCTTATTTGGCTCGGACTCTAGCTTGAGAGGCTCATCGTCATGGTGGAATCTCTTCACCATGAAGAGTCGTTCATTACTTAGTGGCCTCTTGAAGTCTCCGACCCTAGTCTGAGAGACTCTCCGTCATGGTAAAACCTCTTCCCCTATTTTCTGTAAGTTTTGTTCTTCCAAGCCAATGAGATTGGCGTTAATTGTTTCTTTTTATTTAATTGGGAGTGTATCCCCAGTGAGGCATGCTTATATGATTTTTCGGACAAAAAGGGAGAACATTACTAAAGTTATATTTACACTTAAACATTATTTTTTTGTCCACTCACGCTAACGTTTTAAATGTTTCTCCCTTAGGCACTTCATTTTTAAAATGCCCAGATTGCAGTGTTCGGCTCGGCCATAGCTAGGAGGCAAGGCATAGTTACCATCTTCCCATTTTTGTGTAGTAGGTTCCTGTATACCTACTTGTGTAATTTTCTCGCTTCATTCTATCATCTTTAGAGCTCTAACAACTTCTTGGGGGAATTTTTAATATTGTGGTTGTGTGTTTGTTTCCAACTTAATAGTAGGGACTTAACACTCCTGAATTCCTTGGACTTGATGTTATTAGTTTTCAAAATTGTGCTTGCGATTTATGTTGCTTGTGGCGGATGTTGTTTATTGGGGAGCAAGATGGCTCCAAGAGTTGCTGGTGGATGTTGTTTTACTAGAAGTGTTCGTTTCCCTTTGGGTTGTTGTAGGTAAGGGTTGTCCATTTTATGAGGAGGTTATGCCGAAATTTTCAGAGTAACTTTCCCTTATGGACCTCGCAAGATTTACTCTGGGTTAAAGGGGTTAACCTAGGGTGGGTCTTGACATTTTTTGTCCCATTTTAGAATCGAAATCCAACTCTTATCCATATCCTGAAAATATAACAAAATATATATGTATAACTCTAATTAATTAAATTTCATATATAAAATCTCATTTCATTTAGTATTCTGCTATAACTAATTAATAAAAAATTAATTAACATATATATATATATATATATATGCGTAATAATTACATAACAATATTATATATCAACATCATCACAAAATCATCATCACCCTATATCATCAACAACTTCATACCATCAACACAATATTATAAATTAATTAACATATATATATATACATATACATTCAACATACTCAAAATCGATCAACTAAATAAAACATACAATTAACTCAAATAAAACTCTAAATCAACTCAAATAAAACTCAAAATTAACATATATACACATATACATACCTAATATAGCTCAACAAACTAATTCTAGACAGAGTTCAATAACACTCAAACTTTTTGTCGTTTTTTTTCAAATGAGCTGTTGTCTAAATCTGCAAATATAATGCACCTTAGCCGACAAAATTATATATTTCGTCGGCTAAACTTTTAAAATATTGTCAGCTTAAGTTCACAAACTATAGCCAACAAAAATTTAATTTTGTCGACTAAGGTTGACTATATCCTACGAAAATTTAACTTAGCTGACGAAGAAAAAATTTTTCGGCTAAAGTGGCAACAACTGCAAGAGTCTGCAACAACCCTTGAATTAAGAAATTTTGGCAACACCTGACAGGACCCACCCCGGGTTAAACCCCTTTTACCCGAAGTAAATCCTGCGGGGACCACCTCAAGGGAACTTCTTACCGAAACCCCCTTGAAATGGCCAACCCTTCCTACTAAACTAACTAAACCGGGTTAGTCAGAGCAGTCTACAGAGAGGATTACCCCAAAGACTTTCAAGCAGCAACGGAATTATCGACTATGCCTCGACTCTCGTACGCGCTCGACCTCCTCTCAAGAACCCTGCATCACTGGGCATTTAAAAACGAAAGGCCCAGGGGAGAAACATTTAAAAACTGTTAGAGTGAGTGGACGAAAATCAAATATAAAAACTTCATTTCCTGTAAGGTTCTCCCAAAAGTATATCAATTTAAAAATCATTTATGCATGCCCACAATTACTAAATTTCCGCAAGTGCATAATAAGATAAACCAACAAGGAATATGGGAAGAGAAATGTTCACCAAACATAATAAGTCTGACCTCTCAGACTAGGGTCGGAGCTAAGAGCTCTAGTAGCGCCCTCACGCTACGCTATGCTAGCTAGATAAAATAATACGGTCAACCCTTATAATATCAACCTGACCTCTCAGGCTTGTCTGACCTCTCAGACCAGGGTCGGAGCTAAGAGCTCTAGAATATGTGATAACGGTCAACCCTTATAATATCACCTGACCTCTCAGGCTTGTCTGACCTCTCAGACCAGGGTCGGAGCTAAGAGCTCTAGATAAAGTGGAAATGGTCAACCCTCATAGTGCACTACGTAGTTTGCCTGACCTCTCAGGCTAGGGTCGGAGCTAAGAGCTCTAGTAGCGCCCTCACGCTACTCTAACTAGCATATTTATTGGTCAACCCTTAAGATAAACATTCATAACAATACATTAATCAAATTCTCTTCCCAAAACAATTAATTAAAACAATTCCTTGTCATATATGCATAAAACCAATTTCCAACGAAGTCTCGGGTTCAAATCCATTCGAAGGACGGCCATCACCGTCTATAACCATTTTCGGGAGAAATAGAAAATTGAGTAATAATGTAAATACTTCACGCATAAGTGTCAAAATCTCAAACCATAGTAAAAATCTTTAGCCGAGGCTCCCGCTAAACTTTAACCAAATAAAATCGTTCAAGAACCCGAGAAAGATATAATTCTCGAAAACCATCATAAAACCATGCAATTAACTCAATACATAAGGCATGCATTTCATTAAAATAATATGTCCACTCACAGTACTATTGCGACCTTTCCGCTCGGAAAGCTCCTCGAGCGACACCCTCGAACTACCCGCGTAGTCGAGTCCGTCTCACGTCCGACCAGAGACTGTACAACAAATTATCAAATTAGTCAATCACGGTTGACTTGATCTTTTCCTAGTTTGACCAGGAAATTCTTATTTGACCACATGTTGACCAAGTTCCGTTTTATGGCACTTTAACCTTTTTAACTTTCTTTCCTGGTCATCGACTCCTTTTCAATTTACCGAAAGTCCGATTCAGCTTCCGAACTTTCCTTTATTACTTTTAACTTGACGTTAGGGTGTCACGTATTAATTCGTTGAATTACTATGGACACCTAACGTGTCACATTAATCAGTACATTTAACCTTGAGTCGATTTACCGATTTAACCTTTCCTCATAAATTCCAGTTATCAATTTTTCGATAACAATTTAACATTTTACCGAATTAACCAACAAGTGTCCAACTTCATTGAACTTCAACCCTTTAACCATCTTTCTGAAAATGCAACTTCCCCAAAGTGAAAGCTTTCCTTTAATGGAAACTTTCCCAAAATGGAAAGTTTCCCGAATTAACAGGTTTCCAACTTAAAAGGTTTCCTAAAATGGAGAGACTCCCAAATACGGTTAGTTTCCGTTTTTAACACATTTCCTTACGTAATTCCCGATTACGACCCTTTAATTCTATTAACCGGAAACGATGAACTTTAAACAGGAGTCGAAGACTACCTCTCGGCATTTAGCCGGATTTACTGCTTCGCCGGATTGTCACCGGATTCCGGTCAACTCGCCGGAAATTTTACCGGAGTTTCCCTCGTTTCTTGATCACCAAGTTATCGACATAAAACGACGAAAACAATAACCAACTCATCAGATCATCAACACATCAACATCAGATCAATTCAGCTAATCAAAACACACTGTAATCTTAGGGGAAACGTCACTCACCATCTGTCTGCCCAAACTGCCTCCTCCTCGGTTCCTTCTTCCCTCTCCCTGCTCTCATTTTCACAACCCCATCTCCACTCCTTCCTCCTCTGCAGGGACAGAGACCACCCTAAACGACGGCGACGGCGACGGCGACGATACCAGAACTCCGGAAAACACAGAAGAAATGGAGGAAGAGTGATTAGGTCCACAATTGACATCAGAGTTCCAAGAAGGGTTCGAAATTGAAGGAGGTGTAAGAAGATTACCTTCCAGACCCATGGCTGGCCGGAGAGGAAGGAAAACCGACAAGGAGACCGGTTTAGGGCTAGGAGTTGACTTTCGAATTGGAGAGGAGAGTGAGTGGATGGGGGAAAGATGACCATGGATGGAGAGAGGAGACAGAGGCGAACTCAGAGGTGGTGGCGCGACGTCCAGGCGTGGGCTGACGCGGCGGCGACGGCGGCTGGACGGCGGGTCTGCATCAGACCTTCTCGGTCTCTCCCTCTGCCTCTCTCTCTCTCTTCTCTCGACAATAATGAGAGAAAGAGAAGAGATTGGTTTGTATAAAATTAGATCCAATGGTCCAAAATGCTAGTTGAGATCAAAGGCCACGATTGAATGCTAGTTTAGAAATTACCAAGGACTTTGGAAATTCATAAGAAATAGACGGAATCTCCGAAAAATAATCCAAAAATACCAGGGGACTCGTGTCGACACGTACTACCACATCGAGTCATCAATTCAGGTATTTGGAGTACTTTTAAAAACTCGAAAATTAACTCGAGCGATAACTTACCGAATTACCGATCGCAATTAAAAATCCTCGGTAACTCGTGAATCTCTGTGAAAAGTAACTTTTATTAACTTCAAAAGATTCGGGGTGTGACAACACCTATACCTAAATTTTTGTGGCATGGTTTAAATGATACCCAAACTTATAAAAGTACCAATCTGGTATCCAAACTTCATTTTTGCTATCAACGAAAGACCTGAGGTCAATTTTCGTCACAACATCGTTTGTTTGATGGCGTGTCCCTTATGAGACCCACCAAAAGTATTTCTTGTCAGAAAATAACCACATCAACAATCCTCAAACTCTTTTGGAATGATCAGTGTGATACCCAAATCAATCTTAACCCCCAATATTTCAATGTATATATGTTCATACTTGTATATCATGTGACAGATAATTGTATATGTGAATATTTGTTTAGAAATTGTTTGTTTTCTCTTTGTTCGATCAACCTTTGGTGTCCTCGGCTAGAATGATCCCTACTTTTCTATACTACTAACGATTGTAGGATAATTAAATTAAGAGTTGTCAGACCCCGTGTCAAGCGACGACGTCACTAGAACATAAAATGTTTCTGGATAGGCCATTGGCAAAAGACTCGAGTTTTCCCTTCAAAAATATATAGTTTAACAAAGTTTTTGATGGGATGTGTCAATGTTGTGTTAATTATCATTGTTGATACACAGTTGTTATAGTTTTAAAAATTGAGACACTAAAATGATGAATAGACTCTAGTTAGGGTACCATTTGTAAAATTTCATCCAGAAAGAAATGATAGTAAATTGTGACTTGTGAGAATAGAAGACTGGAAAATGATTTGTGATCCAAAAAGGCACGTCCAGTTCAGGTTGAAGATGTCCTAATCGACAAGATACATGTCTTAATTTCCTGTCACCTTCATTCATACATATGCATCATCGCAGTCCAGTGACAAGTCACAAATGACAAGATTAATTACTTCCTGATTTAGGGAAGCTCTACGTAATTTTTTACCCTCTTAATTTTTAAAAAAAGGTGAGAAGTTTAATTGTCTCCTCTTAATTTTTAAAAAGAGTAATTACTCTTAATTTTTAAAAAGAGTAATTACTCTTAATTTATATCAGATATTAATAAAAATAAAACATAAATTGACACTTTTTTTAAGAAATCCTTAATTAGTAATAATTAAATAAAATAAAAATTTATATTATTTAAATACTTAATCCCAAATAATACAAACTATGTCAAAGGTTTCTTAGCTTACTAATCCCTACGAATATGTAAGTTAATGTTTTAAATTTTATTTACAGTTTTTTTATTTTATAATTAAGCTAAATGAAAACAATACATTGATGTTTATCATATAATGACGTACTTTGTGTCTGAAAAATAATATATTTTCAATACTTATCGTGCATGAAATTCTAAAAATCCAAAGTTTATTCGAGATGAATTAATTGTCTTTTCAAGAGTGCATGCTCATTTACAAATTGGTATAAAGAATATTATTGAAATTAAGTTTGCATCATTTTTTAAGCAAAATCATGTTGTTACTAAAGAGTAACCGAAGATAATTTTTTCGTTAATCAAATTTAACCTTTCTAAATAAGATGTCTAGTTAGGTCATTGACTGTCTACTTGCTCAATGGTATATATATATATATATATATATATATATATATAAATACATTAATAGGGGTCCTGGATCAGCTCCGTTATTTGAGTTTGGTTTCAAACGCTAAAGACTAAACACTAGCTTAACTCCCGGAAATGGAGGGGGATATTCCAAGATCAATATCAATCAGTCCCAGCAGAACTCAAGATCTATGGAATTTTCAGATCTTGGATCCAAAACACAGTTAGAAGAAAGCAATCAGCAGACCAAGAACAAGCTTGACCACACCAGTTCAAACAAACAAGACGACTGCGACGAGATTCAGCATCAAAATAGCAACTTTGGTAAAGGTAATGCCAGTAGTGATCATGTGATGTTGAAAAGGAACTGCTCAGTCTCTTCTTCTTCGGGGTTTCCGTCTTCAGTGAAAGGAGCAATATCCTCAATGAGAAGATCTTCCTCTACAGTTTCAGAAAGGTATTCCAGGATCCATGACCAGTCTGTAACTTCATGCATTATTGATCTTCAAGAAGAAGGTGATTGGGGGTCAACAACAAGATCTAACAAGAAAAGCCATAAAGGAGGCAAGATCCTTAAAGCTTGTAAGCTCCTTTTTGGACTACACTAGTCACTAGACAGCTCTTTCATTTTGTTTTTCCCTTTCCACTTTCTTCTTTTTCTAATAAATTATGGTTATTTAGTATCTTTTTTGGTACTTAAATCGGTTCATCATTTGGTGAAATGGGGTTGCTTCATTAGTGGATAATCAAGTTAAAGATGATGTAAAGATTCTGCTTTGCTTCAACTGCAGCATATTGCTTCCATGTGACGCAATAGAAATGAGCTTCTTATTTCGCGTACCTAATTGTCTAATCTCTCTAATGCAGGTCAAGTGCAATTTTTTTAGAAATGTAACACTTTATATATTAAAAACCGACCATTATAACCATAAGAAATTACAGTGATGGACAACAAGTTCCAATATACATCCTTACTCACATATCTGCGATCACATGACCATGAACTGAAAATGGTCCAATGCGACCTACTCCTAACCCTATTCAGAAATCTCGATACATTATTACACTCAACCTCAAGACGAAACAATCTCACCAAACACTATATACAAAAATCACCAGCATATATATAGGGGCAACCTCTCCATTATATTGACAACAAGAAAACACAGACGTTAACACCGATAGCCTAAGGACATGACACAAACGATGACCCAACCAAACCACCAACGACACCAACCAAAACCATAACACCCTCTCCTGAAGGGATGGACACCATTTCCTAACGGGAGGGACAACAACCAAAACAACACCAGAACCTAAAACCCAAAAACACAAACTAAAAAACCAAGAAAAAAGAAAAACCTAAAATGACCCAAACCTGGGCCCATAATGAGCCCAAGCCAAACCTCCATGAATCTCAAAGCAATCCACCCTAGGACCCGGCCCATATTGCTTCCTGATTGCTGCTGTACACCGCATTGCCGCCCCACCAACAGAGTCTACACCAGCCAAACTATTATGACGCCATCATGTTGCGTAGAGGAGCCACCTTTCATATCATCAATTGGACATGGTAAGGAAGGCTAGAGGAGCCTCCCTTCATACAGTGGCAGAGCTACAAATTTTGAGCTAGTGGGGTATAAATAATAATAATAATAATAATATCTGAATATAATTTACATATATATTTCAATGATAATTGTTCTTGACTGACGTGATCTGAAACCAGGACACAAAACAATTTAAGAACCCTTTTGACAATAGTAGTATAAGGCAAATAAGGTTCGATCAATCCGAGGACTAAAGGTGCTCCTGTCACAATGGTGAAACAAGTTAGTAAGTAACAAAATAAGTATGTACAAGCATTATTTACAGAACAATTATTTACAAGGTATAAATACAAATATTCACATGTATTTATATACAAACTTACACATGGTACAAGGCGATTAGGGGGGTTTGGTTTGGTTTCTAACATCCTAAAATAGAAAATAAAAAACTAAACTAATATATACAAGTGATCGATTCATTCAACACATCAATTAGAGAAAAACTCAAATTTTGACCACACATCAAAGATCATGTTTCAACCTTAACAATCTAATAACATGCGAATTCAAACTAAAAACAATCTCAAGCCTACGAGGTCATGCACCGTATTGTTCCACTTACTTTATTTCTAGCACAGAACGTCTAGAACTAGGGCATTTTACATGTCGATACTATCAATACTAAAAGTATTTGTCTTTAAACATGAAAATCATTAAACTTTATGGAATGAGATTGAATACAACTTTATATCATGAATGTCATAAAAAATTGCATAGTGTACGAATTCAGCCATATCCGGGACACGGCTTCCACCACAGGAGATCTGCACTTACCTACGAGGCTTAACATAAATCATGTCACTTGTTAGCATGCATTCTAACATATGGTATATCAAACAACATCGCACACTTTTTAATCTTATAAATAGAAAAGATCAGATTGCTAAAATATCATGAACAAAACTTTAACATGTTTTACTAAAATATGAATCTACTAATACCATAACAAGTGAAAAAAACATCGAAATCCAAGGTTGAAATCTAAATTCATGCTTTCAAATTTGTAAAGAAAACTAAACAAAAGTAAATGCACACGTTACACATTAGCTAACTTCAAGAAGCTTGACGATGTCTAAGAGGTGCACACGGCTTCAAGACTTCTACACTCTAAGGATGTTGTTCATTGACGCGTCCGACAAGGCTTTGACAATGGAGGAAAGCTCGCAATGGAGGAGGAGGGTGCTCGGCAGAGTTTTGGTATTTCTCTAACTTTTTGCGTGAATGAATGACATTTTTTCTGATGTAGAGAGCCTCCTTATATAGTGGTCAAGCATTCCTCTCCACCATTGATTTAAATCTAATCAAATGGCGACGATTAATAGTACAAAATCTTCTAATAATATTCCATATAATTCTCCAAAATTCTTGTGCATTAAGTCTTTAAATTGGGCTTGAATTGTGGCTGGATACATTGTTTGTTCTCCAAATGGAATCTGCTGAATAATTGCTTGTTTATTGTCGATTTGATGCTAATAATTCCTCATTTTTCTTGCCGATTTGGTGATGATAATTCCTATATATATGCTCCAATTAATGTTCCTGAAAGGAAGAAAACAATCAGATTTAAACTATAGAAATATTAGGAATTGATATGGAGAAATAAAAGGTAAGAATCTCTCTTAATTTTCTTGATTCTGAATCAGCAATTATCTTTGTTTTGAGGAAGATTTCTATCAAAATTTGCTGCATAATCTCCATTTAAATTCGGCCAAATCCCTTGGAAATTTCGATTCCATATTGTGCTTCCATCATCTCCATTTAATATTCATTCATTCTTTGGCAACTTCCTGATTTTTAAGAATAGAAGGTTTCTCAAAATGGATTAGGAAAGTCAGAATAGGAAAGTTTCACAAGTAGTAAGTTTCCTAATTCAAAATAAGAAAGTTTCTTAAAATAAAATAAGCAAGTTTCCCAATTAGAAACATGAAAGTTTCCTAAACGACTTATCATTCTTAATTTGCCGGTTTTAGCTTCATTTTCCGCTTTTCCACTCTTTTACATTTACAATCACAAAACATGTTAGAAATGACATTGTTAAAAGAATAACATAGCTAAATAGGATAGGATATACATTAATAACATAGCATAAAATGTATATATCATTGACGAGAGTTCAAATCATTGCATAATAGTCTCATCGACAATATTAGTAAAAAATCATTCTCTATATATAAAATCAAACAATCATTCATAAAATGGTCACTTATTCGACTACACTTACAATCACAAATGGTAAAATTAATACATACATGCATGCATGCATACATACGTTTGAAATATTTTAATTAAAGTTTTTGTACTAAATAGCGTAGGAAAAAATGGTAAAAAAATATATTTTATGATTGAAAGAATTCTATTACTAAAAAGAGTAAGAAATGAAACGATTTTTTTCATCAACTAATAAAAGAAATAATCATATTTAAAAGACGGAAAGAACATGTGATGGGCTGCTCTCTTTTCCACTCATATTTTCATGTATTTTGTCATTTCAACAGTGGGGCATGGTACAAACATAAATCTTTTGAAACATCAACAAGGGCTCAACAAAGTGAAAACCCTAGGAGAGCCTCCCTCTCACACTTAGCCCTCTTAGCCCTAGTGATCCTCTCGATTGCATCTTTCGACTCCAGTTCCTGGTCATCGGAGCATGAATCGTTTCAAGGTTCTGGCATGGAATTATCATGGGCTAAATAATATAGAAACCCAAGATGTCGTCGTAGATTTAGTGCGGCAACATAAACCTAGCCTTGTATTTCTATCTGAAATCCTAGCTGCTCCTGATATTTTGGATCCAGTTAGAAAGAGACTAGGTTTTGATGGTGTAATTTGCGCCCAAAAATCTGATACTTGTTGTGGAAGTTGCTTGTTCTGGAAGAATGATATTTCGGTTCATCTACGCTCCTTTGAGGTAAACTTCATAGATGTTGAGGTTGGAGAGTCTGCTTCATCGGGCCGATTTACTGGTATATACGGTGTTGTAGATGCTACAAACCGAATGATCACTTGAAATATTATGTGTATCCTGGCCGCTCAAACCAACCACCCATGGCTGGTGGCTGGTGATTTTAATGAGGTATTATGGTCGGAAGACGAATCTGGGGGTCTTCCCCGTAACGGTACTGTGAGAGATCAGTTCCGATAAGCCCTTGTTGACTGTTCTCTAATCGATATGGGTTTTGTTGGGGCTAGGTTCACTTGGTCCAACCGTTTCACCAAAGTGCGTCTTGATCGTGCGCGTCAAAACCTTCAATGGCAGCTACTGTATCCATATTCTAGGGTTATCGCTTTACCCCTCAGCAGATCAGACCACTGCCCCATCCTAGTGGAGGTAAACACATAAGCTCCTAATTACATAAAGCCTAGAAGAAATTCACGTTTTGAAAGAGGTGTGGTTGCTACACTGTGGATGTAGTGGTATGGTTCAAAACAGTTGGATGATTCCTACTGTTAGAGGTGCAATGCACCAGGTTGGACAGAAAATTAAACATATCGGCCTACAGCTTCAGCGTTGGCACGCCGACGTTTTCCAGCAATATAAGACCGAGAGGCAGTTAATCCAAGGCAAGCTAGATATATTAATGAAACAACCGTTTGCCCCTCAACAGTTTGATGAGCAAAAGAAACTCCAGGTTCGGTTGAATGAAATTCTCTCATCTCATGAAACGTATTGGAGACAAAGATCTAGAGTTCAGTGACTCCGGGATGGTGATAGGAATACAACTTTTTCCACATATGTGCTTCTAATCGGTGTAGTCGTAATTTTGTTAAGGGTCTGACTAGTGCAGATGGCACCTGGACTTCGGACCCTAAAAAAGTAAGACAGATTCTAATTAAGTATTACGAGGGCATCTTCAAATCTAGTGGTTCCGACCCAGAGGCTAGGGAAACAATTCTAAATTCAGTACCTCCTCGTGTAACATCGGAGATGAACTCAGATTTGATGGCTCCCTACTCTGATGAGGAGATTAAAAAGGCTCTATTCCAAATGCACCTGTCCAAGTCTCCTAGACCTGATGGTATGTCTCCATGTTTCTTTCAGAAGTTTTGGTCGGTTGTGCACACTGATGTTTGTTTGGCAGTTAAAGAAGTGCTCAGTACAAGTCGAATCTCACAAGAATCCAACTTTACTCATCGTACATTGATTCCAAAAATCAAAGACCTAAAGTTTTCCACCGAGTTAAGGCTCATTTCTCTTTGTAACATAAAATACAAGATTGCCTCCAAGGTCCTAGCCAACTAACCCAAAGTTATTCTTCCAGACATCATCTTCCCACTCCAAAGTGCTTTTGTCCCTGGAAGGTTTATTTCGGAAAATACTTTAGTAGCATCAGAGGTCGCCCACTTTATGCATGGAGGAACATGGTTTGTATCTGGGACTTCCTTTTCAGGTTGGCCGCAACAAAACAAATATTCTTAGTTACCTTAAAAAGAAACTCAGTAAGAAGCTTATAAGTTGGTATTCAAAGCTTTTAAGTATAGGTGGAAAGGAGGTCCTAATCAAGTCGGTAGCACAAACTATACCTAATTATGTGATGAATTAATTACTCACTTCCTAAATCTCTATGTGATGATCTACAACAACTTTGTTGTGATTTATTTTGGGGTAGTAAGGAGGAAAAGAAAAAAATTCACTGGCGGTCTTGAGAGCGGATGTGTTTACCTAAAGCGTAAGGAGGCATGGGATTCAAACATCTACGCATTCATAGCATAGCCATGTTAGCTAAGGAGGGATAGCGACTTCTCACAAAACTAGATTCGTTACCGACTCAGTTATTTAAAGCAGTTTATCATCCAAACACTTCTTTCCTTGATGCAGATATGAGTGACAAACCTTCTTACGGCTGGAGAAACATTCTGGAAGCACCCCTGTTTCTAAAAGCTGGTTTGCAATGGCGTGTTGGTAGTGGTTCCAAGGTGGATATATGGAACTCTGAGTGTATCTCGAGCTTCCCTTCTCATTTTTTGTCAAAGCCAGTGGACACTGTATTTGAACTGGTATCAGATCTAATTGATGTAGATACATGCTCTTGGAACAGACATGTGGTCTATGCTTGTTTCCTGGATGACATAGCGGAAGCTATACTTCAAATTCCTCTAAGCAAGAGGTTCACTGATGATAAACTAGCTTGGAAGTTTGAGAAAAAAAGGTTTCTTCTCGGTCAAGTCAACTTATTTCTTGACTCAAGATTATTACATTAGAGGTAATTCTGCAACTACATCTTTGGGAGACCCGTACATCCCTATATGGAAGACATTATGGAGAGCGAAAGTCCCGAACAAGGTAGCTATATTTGGTTGGTGTCCTATGCATAATCTTCTACCTACCAGAACTGTCGTAAGTATCGAAGGCTACAATGGTGATCTTAGTTGTGTAGTGTGTAGACAATCAATAGAAACTCTAGAACATTTATTTTACACTTGTCCTCTTGCTCGAGAGATCTTTGACAATCCACCCTTCTCGTTCCCCCATTACAACCTGTTATGGAAGGAGTGGATGATGGCTAGGGTTGCTACCCTATCCCCTGACATGTTTGACAGGGTTTTGGTATTGTTATCGAGCATGTGGAGGAATCACAATGAAGTTCTCTGGCATGAAAAGGCTAACTCTTCCTAACATATTATAGTTTCAACTATGGCATGGTATGAGGAGTATACAAATGCCTTACAGAGAACTCAATCTTCTTCTAAAACACCAAGTCGGAGAGAGGAAGTCTTGGCACCCTCCTAATGGTAATATCCTTAAGTTAAATGTGAATGGAGCTTACCTCCCTAATTCTACTCTAGGCGGTTATGGTGGAGTAGTTCGTGATTTTCAGGGACATTTTATTGTCGGCTTTGCACACAGATTGAATCATGTTAGTTCCGCCCTCCATGATGAGTTGGAGGCTGTGCGCTTTAGTGTTAGATTCCTTCAGTCCATGGGGGTGGTAGAAGATGTTGTGGAAAGTGATTGTTTGGAGACAGTTAACTCTATCCGAGACTCACATCAGGATCTTTCTCCTCTGAGCCCCATTGTTCTTGAGGTTAGAGGCTTATTAACTGATATTCCCAATTTCCAAATTCATTTTGCTCACAGACAAGCTAATGAAGTGGCTCATAGATTAGCAGGTCATGGTTTGGACCATGACGTTCACTGTAATTGGTTCTCCTCTGCTCCAGAACTCATTATAGATGCCTTGATGTACGATCAAAATCACATTTAGTTTAATACAGTTTCCACTTAAAAAAAAATAGTGAGGCATGGTAGGAAAAAACTCCACTGACTTTTTGGTGTGAAATAGTGAGTAGGGCATGAGACCCACAATGTTCCTTACCCCTTCCCACCACCACCGGACATTAGGAGCACGGCCACTAACTGGTCACTCACAATTGTCCGTCAGACAGAAACGTTAAAAGACACGCCGTCAGATGAAAATAAATTTTTTTGGCAAAAACCCTTAGAGCAGAGAATTTTTTCTGACCAAAGATCAAGTGCAAATTAAGGTAACACCGTTAGGGGACGTTTGGTACCTGGGATTATCTAACACATGCTTAAATTTTAATGGTCCAACACTACTAAAGCTACGCTTATTCTACCATATGCCAAACCTATGTTTGATGACAGTACGACTGAAAATAACACCAACCTGCAAACCAAACAAAGTTGTGAAACACAGAGCCAGCAACCCAACCTGCAAAACCATGGTCAAACCTGTACCGAAAAAGAAGTAACACTTGACAGATCAATAAGTAAACTCCAATAACAATTTTATCAAATTATTCATATTGACATGGCTAATGGCTATTGAATTGGTGGATCTGTTTATAGCAGCAACCATTATGATGTGATATGGACCAATAATCCCCACTTTGATAAACCTCCACCCTGCTATACTGATGCACTTAATATGCCTCCCAACCTCGATCTGAAAATAAATCTTTTGCTTCTTCTGCTTCTATTTTTATGAAACAAAAAAACCCAGGTTTAATTTGATACCCAAATTCGTGAACCCAGATTAATATCCACTTCAACCTTCTAATTGTTTGGGCTCTAATCACAGAACCCAGATGAATTGTTTGCACAGTTTTCATCAAAACTCAGATCTCTTGTAGCCCCAAATCGATGTTGTCATGTAGAATACCTCATGATCTCGCAGCTTAAGAGCCCGACGGCGGTGGCTTGGCCATAGAGGACAGCGACGGTTGGTATGGGAAGGGAGAGAGAGAGTGACGACAAGCTTGAAGGTGATGGGTAGAAGGGGTCGCAGACCCGCGACAATGCACTTGGAAGAGTTGGACGAGGCTACATAAACCCACCAAATTTGGGGTGTCTATGGAAGAAGGTTTGGGGAGGTTTTTTGGACTCTAGAAGCCTATTAAATATAGTCCTCATGGTTACCAAACGTGGGACGATTCTTCTCTAAGAAAATAAGCATAGCAGTTCAATCTAATCCTTTCTATCAGACGTCCCCTAAAATTATTTTTCTAGGGTGTATCATCACACTTATCACGAGTCTCTTCCTCACCAACACAAGTAGAGCAGAAACTGTTTCCATTTTCCTTTTTGTTGTGATACCAACAAACACTGGTCGTCATTACTAAACAGAAACAGGTCATGAAATCAAATACATGGATCACTTGTAAGCTTGTTCTATAGTTTCAACCAACCCAACTTAACAATGTGAGTTGTTAAGATCCAAACAGAAGGAAATTATCTGAGAATATGACCAACCCAAAACAGACTGCAAGTTCCAAAAGGAAAAAAATCCATATGAAATGAACGAGGAAACAAAAATCAAATGAATGACGAAATTCTATGTACTCAACTAAAGTGCTGTACTATTTCTATACAGTACATGCCCTTCAAAGCCATCATCAGATAGACTCCTTGTTTTCAATAAGATGGATAACATGATTGCAAAGTGCCACCTATGGCTTAGTATTATTGACTTGTGGTACCTTCAGGTATACACAGATATGAAGGAAGTGCTCAGGATGCATTAAGTTGTTTGCCACCCAAGAAAATGGTATCTCCAGTTTCGGTTCAATACCTTGTATACGGACTAGCTTGATTTGAGGCTTTTCAAATTCACTACTAGCCTTAACATAGTCATCACACGAAGTTTGTACCTCGTCTTCCGCTTTTTTATCATCACTTGCATCTTTGGATGTAACTCTTTCCTCTTCTTCACCTACTGTCAATGATTCAGCACTGCCCAAGGAGTTGTCCACAAAATAGTCTGGCAGAAGGCTTTTCACCGCATCATGTAATGTGAAGCATCTACCTGCAGTGCAAGATCAACTTGGTGAAAACTTAGTAATAAGTTTCAGAGTTAAATTGATAGCTGCCATGTAATGGTTTTTGTAAAATAAGGGTCTCAGGGTTGGATACAAGGCTCAAGAGTCTGTCTAGCTTAAGAGATAACAAGGGAAACCTGACTTTTGTCTGTGCAAGTGCAGATATGCATCAATGCTTATAACTGAACTATCTTTAATTGTTCTCATACCCATACTCCGGAATGGATTGGCCCAATAAATTTTTCTAACTTAACAAAACAAGGGAAATCTGATTTCTGTCTGCAAATGAGGATATGTGTGATTGGCCAGGAATTTTTCTAACTTAACAAAACAAGGGAAATCTGATTTCTGTCTTTGCAAATGCAGATATGCATGAATGCTTGTAATTGAACTATTTTTCATTGTTCTCATATACATACTCCAGAATGCAAGTGATATCAATTTCATCAAACTTAAAGTACATGATACACATCCTATCTAAAGAACGGAAAAAGGATGAGAGCAAAACAATCATTTTCATCAGTGAAAAAGAAATAGAAGAGCATATAATCAAACTTTGAACAGACACCTGGACGGATATATAAATGGTTCATTTATACAAGATACACCCATTTATTTACTCCATTTCTTTTGTGCTAAAAAACAAACTTTCACTTAACAGATAACTCTGTTACAAAAAATATCAGTAAGGATTGTGCGTATGAGAGCGTTCATAACATGCAGAGTCTTTCTTCTTGTTAATGCAACATAGTTGCTGACACTTAAATTCAGGGACATGTATCCCAAGTAGAGCCTTAAATAGAAACCAGAAAGAGTGACTAGGACTTCGTTCCTTTTCATTTCAGTGGATATTATTTTCTATCACTACGTTTTTAACAGAGACCATGCTCGTTACAAACAATCACAAGCAATATAAATCCTACTTACTTACATTAGACATGAAAAGTAAGAATATAAGGTGGGGACAGAAATCAATTCCAAGAGAAAGCAGATCATGGGAATACTAAGGAAATAACTATGGGGTTCTCCCAGAATCCAGACCGGGAAATATTCTACAAGAAAGAGAAAGATCATAACAGGTTTTCCTTCCGTCTATTATGACAAGTGACAAGATGAGAAAAACAGTTGTAGCCTAGTCCAATGTAATGTACTGAATGATCACAATCATTAAATGCAGAATGAAGGCATTGAACTCGCCACATGCACATGTTCCCAAGGTTGGTTCTTCATATAAGGAATAAATAAATTGTCTGACCTTCTCCTTGTATCTCAACAGGCCGGTTTATGTAAGAAACTTTATCCCAACTATCAATAGGTGGTGCATCTTCTAAGTCATCAAAGTCCTCACAGACATTCCAAACATATAAACGAACTGGAGTTCGACCTAACAAAACCAATCAAAATTTTAATACAAGAATGTTATGGGTTCTTTATATATTTTGCAAGTTGACAGAATAATGAATGAATGTAGCCACGTATATTCAGTTGCAGAAAGAGAAAAGTCCAAGTTTGAAGGATCAAAACGATAACAGGCCTTAACCAAAGCAATAAAGAACGATTCATGCCAGCGCCTTTAAATAGGGAACACATATACTAAAATTGGGTGGGCTTAATATAAGAAATGAAAAAAAGCCATGTATGAATGACTGCCAGGAAGATGGCACGGTAATGATGATGATAAGCTAGGAACATAAGCAATTACATTAGGTGTTAAACCCAAGTATGCTCACCTTGCTTCACCTGCCAAGAAACATCAATTTCCCCCATACTAGATTGGGATCTTGGCGAGCTCAAGTTTACTTCACCAATATCTCCAAGCTTTAGCTTAGAAGATACACGTAGGTAGGCCTCCAAATTACCTGTAACAAAATGTGCATTGACAGTGATGAATCACATAAGGCTCTTTGATAAAATCACAAAATTATGACTCAGATAGTAACTACTTCCCCTGGCAAAACATACACACGCACACACACACAAGACTGTGAATCAGGTATGAGGGGCACCACCAGGAAGCATGTTCACAAAAGAAAATCTGCATGCAATGTCATGTTAGTCACCCGGCTATCAACATTGGGTGAGGACTCTGACATTACATTCCAAAAAACTGTAGAACTAACACTATCCAGTATCCACCAAGTGAGTGTTTTCCCCAGATAATAACAAAATAAAACTGTCCATGCTTGTCAGTGTGATAAAGAAAATGCAATGATTCATTTTGAAATAAGAGATGGTGAATAAACAACTAAATTCTGATTAAAATAGTACATTAAAAGATGAGACAACTGATTTCTAATATCAAAGGGTTGAATAGCAACAATGTGTGTGTTGACATTATGCCATAATACCATATCTAACGTAAAGTGAAATGCACACGTAGGATATTGAAGTTGACCAGAACATTGATACATTTAAAAAAAATAATTTACATACCAAGTTTTAAATACCAAAGTTTAAGAATTGGTTCTCTAAATTAACTAATACAGACATTCAAAAAATACCACGAAAATGAAAATTGGAAAGCAAATCAGTTGTAGTTTTGGAATAACTATAATAATACACTAGGAAAAAAATCCAAAACGCTAAGATTTGAAAAGTCGATTTGCAATGTTTCCAATTCCGATAGATGATATTATAACTTGAAATAATAAATAAGAAAGTCTTGAAGATGGGTTGGTCACAATATGTTTTCATCTCACCGAAATATAGCATCCACCATGGAGCTGATATTTCCGAGAAAGAAATAAAATAGTTTTTAAGAGAACAAAGTCGGGCTAGTAACATTTGCTAAAATTCATGAACAATCTTTGAGGAAAAAAAGTAGGATGAAAAGAACAATAAGGTCAAAAGGTTAGGTAATACCTAGTCTAACAAAAAGTTGCATTAGCTTCTACTTGAATTTTATTCTTTCAGTAAATGTGTTAGCTCATAATAGTCAGCAAATAGCAGATATACCATTTAAGACAGAGCGCCAGAGCTCCATCTGATCAGGTTGAGACATGCTCATCACATTCTTGCAGCTTCCATTGATTATATATGCTGCCTGCAGTTGTAACTAAATACTATCAGAACTAATAATTAAAAGAATATCTGCAGTGTAACACGAAAAAGCTTTCCAGTGGGATTGTCGCTGAGGCAATTGCAAATACGAAGAATCGAAAATGCAATAAAAGAAGCCCTCACCTCTTTCAAAGAGTTGATATAGCTCCACTTTATGCTATCTTCACCTTCACATGGGATCAATATGTTTCCAGGATATCCTCTAAAGTGCACCTACAGATCCATATAATTCAGAACCATATAGCTAAATTGTTAGCCCAATCATAGTTGGGTTCAAGAGAAAAGATACCGTTAAATTCCAAGGTCTCTCGGGTTGAGCACAGAGAAGATCAAAAAGAACTCCAGTGGGTATGTACCACTTCAAGGGCAAGCCTCGGTAGTCGAACCAGATAGTGTCGACACCAGGAGGAAGGGCGGTGCTGAAGTAAGGCTTTAAGAGGGAGCCCAACAGCGGAAGGTATCCAAGACGAGGAGCTAAGATCTGAAACAAACACCATCAATCCTTAATAATTCATTCTAATAAATAAGACGAAAAGGTACGAACCAGGGCGGGTGGGGGAGCAGGAACAGTGGTCACTTCGGATTCATGGAGATGAATCTGCAGAGGAATTGCTCCTTCCCATACAACCCTCTTTGCTTCCTTCTCCATCTCTCTCTTCTTCTATGATTTCAAAACACGGCAACTCTCATCTTTTATAGATTTGGGTTTAAAGTTTTTTTAGATGATTTGGGTTTAAACGTTTCTATTGTCGTTTTTATTATTTTTTTAAGCTAAAAACGACTAAAATATTAGATCCACTATTATTTGGTAGTAACAGTGTATTATTTAGTAAGTGAAATATTTATCTTTTTTTAAGCTAAAACAACTAAAATATTATATCCAGCATCATTTAGTCTAATAATATAGTATTTTATTTAGTAAGTGGAATATTGTAAGT
Organism: Comarum palustre; assembly: GCA_951800085.1. Taxonomy (NCBI): domain Eukaryota; kingdom Viridiplantae; phylum Streptophyta; class Magnoliopsida; order Rosales; family Rosaceae; genus Comarum; species Comarum palustre. The sequence continues at coordinate 8,446,489 of OX637580.1, forward strand.
TGGACTCACGTAATTGTAATATTTAAGTTGTTTATCTAGTAAAAAAACTAATTACAACGAATAACCTCTAGAACAACCAGCTCTAAGGAGGTCAAACCTCACAGCCTAACTAACAATATCACGAACATTGGGCTTCCAACAACTTGGATTAGAGAGCTTGTGTTCCAAATTGACAAGGGCATTAGCGACGAAGTTATGCTTCTCGAATAACATGATGAAAGGAGATATGATCAAAGAAGCTAGCAATCATTTTGATATCTTAGATAATCTAGAGGAGCTTCTAGGGGCATTTAAACTTCATGTTGACGCAATTGATGACAAAAGAAGAATCACCCTCAACAATCACATTCTTTACGTTCATCTGTTTCGCTTTGAGGAGGTTGTCTCTGAGAGTAGTTACTTCTGCGATTAGGACGTTTGTTATCATAATACAACGTTAGCAGCACCTACAAGACACTTTGCATCATCTCTTAGGACAAAGCCAACAGTTGAAACATAACTATGTTGAGGCACTAAACCATTAAAGTTGATCTTCATGACAGCAGGAGGAGGCGGCGTTCACTTAATGCTAATTTCATCCTTGGATCCCATCCTAGTGTTAATTGCAGCCAGGTGGTTAGGTTAATGATATAAAGCCGCACACAAAACAACAACATAAGCAAAACAAGCTTATTCTTAAACACACAATGTCACACCCCGAATTTTGTATAAAGAAAATTCTAAAATTCAAGACATGATAAATTACTCGAAACCTCAAATTTCAAATTCTTGTGATAATTAAAATAAACAAACTCAAATCCAAAATTTAAGTTGACAATATAAGCTCAACCTTTTGAGTCATATATTACATTCTGAAGTGTGCATAACAAGATAACGAATAAAAGTTACGCTCTAATGAGTTTACTACAATTCGAGAATTTTAACAATAAAAGAGTCATACTCCTAACAAGTAGCTTCTAAGCTCACAAGTAGCTTCTAAGCTCACAAGTCTCCACTTTGATAATCCTCACCTACAATATCAACCACTACATCATTGGTTGATGCACCGGTTTATAAACAACAAACCTCGGTAAACTTCATAGCTCGTACGAGAAAACTCATAATTTAAATGGCACGCACAACAAGGTCACGAGATAAAACGATAAATCCTGCGTTGAAAACTTAGTTCAAGAATTACTCAACACATTAATGAAATCATGACACATCCTGCATCAAGAGTAGTTCAGGAAAATCACAAATGAAATCATACAATTAAAGTTATGGTAATCCCTGCAAGAAACGTAGTTTAGGAATTACCCGAAAGCAAGTAAAACAAAAGAAAGCAAGAAATTCAAAAGAAAACAAACAAAGAACTCCAATGACTTGATATCAATCAAGTCACCCTTTATAACCAAGGAAGACAAGTGGGCACGTTTGTAACTCCCCAATTTGTACCTCATCAAATTGAGCACATTACAATGTTGCGCATTCATAGAACTTATGCTAGGATCCATCACTCAAGTATCTAAGAACCCGCAAGGCAAGTAAGAAATAAGTTATAAAAATGTTAGAAGAAGCATTTATTGAAAATGAGGTCAAACTGTAAAGCGACTAGATATCTTTCAAATCAAATAAGCCCTTTCCGAAACAAAAATCAAATACTAGCCTGGTTAAAGATAAAAATTTGAAAAGCTTACAGGAGAAGAAATTTCCCGAATGACATAGACTCGATCAAATGGCTATACAAGGACAAGAAAAAATAAAGGAACCTATCATGCGTATCTAATTCCGTCAATGACATTACGTACAAAGGATCTAAGCCACACCTAACGTCGTCTAGATGTTTCGTCTTCGTACACAATACATGCATCCATAAACTGTTGTAGGGGGAGTTTTCGTCCTCGCTGCTCAATAAACTTTACCCTAGCTAGGTGTGAAAACAATTTTAATGTTTGCCATGGCTAATAGTGAAAATAATGCATAACAATTTAAAACAAATATTCCTTGTGAAAATGCAAGTAGGGCCCAAGGTAGAAATACAAATCTGATGACCGGTCTACTTCAAGCCAACTACAACCTTACCACGATTTATATTGTACGCACTGGCGAGGTGTAGCGAGAGTGTCCATTTACGTCGTATCTCAAAGGACATTCACTATTAGAAAAACACTTTAGCTGATGAAATGACAAAAAACAGGCGGACGAATTTTTTTTCACCGGCTATATTATTTAGCAAACGAAAAAAAATGTCGTCATCTATTGTTTTTATTCGTCGGCTAAAGTTTTTACTCGTTGGCTAAAGTATTTTAGCAAATGAGAAAAAAAATGTCGTCGACTATCGTTGAAAAAAGTCGTCGGCTATTGTCAAAAAATTCGTCGGCTATTCTCAACTTTAGCCGACGAAATTTTGTCTTTAGCCGATGATAATATTGACTTTAGCTAACGACAGTAGACTTTAGGCGACTAAAATTGTATACTTTAGATGATAAGATTATTCTTTCGTCGGCTAAAGTTCTTTACATTTATAGATATGGGCAGCAGCTCATTCATTCAAAAATAAGGTAAGAAAAACACATGTCCCTCTCAAATCGTTAAGTGTTGCTGGAATCTGTCCAAAATAAGTTCGTGAAGCTATATATATCCTGCTAGACATATATATAGGTACGTATACAATTTTTTTGTTATATATTATTGTTGATTTTGAGTTGATTTCAATGAATATATATATATATATATATATATATATATATTCATATGTTAATTATATATATATATATATATCAGGATGAATTTTTAATTAGTGTATATATATATTATATTAATTAGTAGAATAGTGTTGGTAGTTTTAAGATATATATATATATATATATATATTGTTATGTATTTATATATATGTTGTGGTTATAATTAAATGAGTATATATATATATGTGGTGATTATATTATAATTAAAATGTATATAGATTTATACATTTGGTAATAATAAATTTTAATTATATATATATTCAGGATGAACAAGAGTTAGATTTGTCTTCCAAAATAGGATCGAAGATATGCCAAGGGAATGTGGAGTTTTGTGGAATATGTGAAGACTAATGGGAATACAATTCATTATTGCCCGTGCACGAAATGTCAATGTCGTAGCGATTTGTATCGCTTTACCATTGATATAGTATGCGAGCACCTGGAGAAATAACGAGTTTTAGAATAAGTACACATGTTGGATTTATCACGATGAAACATCAACAACGGGTCAACATGATCAAGGGCAATTTCTTGAGAGGGTCAGTGTTGGCTCAAAAATCATCTCAACTTTATTCATGGCCAAGAAAATCTATAACCGTGCGGCCCAACACTATCTTCCAACAGACCCCTTTGTACAACAGGTGTAAGACGATTGTGATAAGTGCGTTTTACGCCATGTTTTTAATGTGTTTTTACCCTCATTTATACTTGGTTTATTCCTTAGTAATGTCGTTTTTACTTATTTTGAGTCAAAAGGGTTTTTCTGTAGAGCAATGGCTAAAACACGCATTTATACAGAAAATTGTGCTTAAGTGTTGAAAATTCGATTTGGAACGAAGACTTGGTTATTTTCTTATGGTTCGTTATATTGTTACATTGTCATTTTTGATGGATTTTGTTTAATGTGTAGATGACATATAAATGAACTTATTGAATCACGAATCATGAAGATTGGACTCATGGAGGACAACAAGAGAGGCCATGGAAAAGAAGAAACTCCGAAACATTGCATTTTGATCCGAGCAGAAAGTTCCAGAAACCCTACATCAACTTTGGAAGCTTATATCTGGAGATCCAGGAGGAATCTGAGGACGAGCTATACACCGTTGGAAATCTGTGCATGTCTAGTTTTCAGATCAGTTGCCTAGAAGCCCAAGACTGGGCAGTTTCTGCCTAAGTTGTCACACGAGTTTGGGAGGTGCCTAGAAGCCCAAGACTTGTGCAATGAGGCCTACATTGATCCATCAACATGTAGGGGAGTCCAAAATCAAGAGGTCTAAGGTCCAAGTCCAAGTCTTATTCAGAAATTAAAGAAAGAGACCAAATCCAACAAGGAGAGGAAAACCTACTCGGTTTGGGATACAATGGGCTGCCGAATCCCTAGGGTTTCTTTAGGAGTTTTCCTCTATAAATACACATGTAATACAACTGAAAAAGGAGTCTCTCAATTGCTCTAAGTCTTAGAATAACCTAGCTCTACTTAAAAACCCTCCTTACACAGAAACTGCATAACCTTGCCGCCACCGTTTCCATCGCCGCCGACTGCATTCCTTGCTGCCACCGATTCCATCTTCATTCCTTGCCAACTTTTAGGGTAGGTTTAGGTATGAAAACATTCAAGGTTTATGTATTTATCTACTGTATGGATGATGGTTATAATTATATATGTTTGTTTTGGTTTTCAGTTTTACGTTATAAACATGTTTACATGTTCTTCTTTGTGATTCTCATGTGATTGTGTTTATAATTGTAACGTGTAGAACTGCATGTTAGGATGACGACTTAGATTAAGTTGTTTGTGTTCACGTAATTAATAACTTGAATTGATTAATCTTCACCTGAACACGTAATCGAACTCTAGGTTAGCTTGAATCTAGACAAGTTAGCTATTAGGGGGGAGTTTCATATGCCGTAGTGTTGATTCTTAGTCACTACCAAGGGTGGTAGGGTGAGAGATTTGCATGATGAATAGGATGAGTGACGCCATACCTAGGACCATGTTTCCAATGACTCTCGTACGATCAGTGTATTTTGTCTTAATGTCAGGCGATTGTAGGCATTAAACAGGATGACACATATACAAACTTAGTGTCAGGCGATTGTAGGCACTAAGTTTACATGAGAAGTCTAAATAGTTGGAATTAATTACAAATTGTGAAAACGCAAATATGACCTCTTAAACTTGCGAAATCTGTGACATGTCTTTCTTCACGGTGCTATATTGTTTTATGCTTGAGTATTGATTGACCATGTTTTGTAAATAAGTGTCTTTATTTTCTGCATTATTTTCGAACCACCATATAAATTCCCCATAATATTTTGTATATATGTTTATACTTGTATTTTTTTGAAAGTACTAACGATTTGTTTTGCAGAATATAAATCCTTCCCTAGTATCCCCGGTTAGAACGATCCCTACTTACTAAAGCTACAATGATAGGGTTTTTAATTGCACAGGTCAATTCTTGACAGGTCAATTTTTGGCGCCGTTGCCGGGGATACTAAAAAAGATTTTTGTTTTATATATGTATATGTTTGTGAATTAACCTTGTTTTCTTTTGTAGGTGCCGAAGCATGTGTGTGTGCCGAAACACATATGTTTCGAATGTATATTATGTATGCCGATTTGTATATGTTGTAAACTAACCAACTTTGTTTTGTAGGTGAAAATATGTATTTGTGCCGAGATTTCTTTTGTATACTTATATGTTTGCCGAAACTTTTAATAAATATTTGAAGTTATGGTTTTTATATGTTAAGATGTTTTGTAATTTCTAAAGTAAAACATGTCAGGTGGAGCCACTTTTGTTAATCTTAGCCTAAACCCTTCATGTTATTTGCGGATTTCATGAGGTTGAGGGCGGCTTTGATTAACATAAGGTGACTGATCTAGGGATCCGAGTTTGTTCCTAGCTAAGTAAGGGGCCGTTTTGTCATAGATATGGTTCTCAGGTTTGTTCAATTGGATCTCAAGATCAAGACTGACCATTCTTCTCGTTGAAGGGGTCGATAGGGGTTCGCCTCCTTGATCATAAAACGAGTCATGCCTGGTTTCTGTAGGGGGTTCGCCCCCCGTGACATTGACACTTGCCTTCTGAAACCACGGAATCCGCTCGACCTAGTCAACAGCTCGGGCCGTAGCATCACCTTGCTTTAGATTTTAGAAAGCAACTTGGCATATAGGCATTATAACTTCAATGTTGAAATTGGTCTTGATTTTCATGGTATATCGGACGAAGCAAAACACTACCTTGAGCTGAACAAGCTCATTGCACAGTGGTCTTTACTGCTCCACGTACCGTGAAAGTAAGAGTTAATAAAATCAGCTAGCAACTTTACTAGGTTGCCGACACTTTTGTGCTTACATGTCATTGAATTCGAAACTTATGCCATGCCATGCCATGATGTTGCCGAAATTTTTATGTAAGCTAAGTTTCGAATTCTATCTAAGTTTTTGACAATGCTCACTTGATCTTGGTTCAATTGTGCCAGATTGGTTTTGCAGGTTCCCATAAATGACCAGTTCTGACGAGAAATTGTTTGGTGACGTTGGACGCAAGGAAGCCAAACCTGGTCATGATATCGTGCACAATGCTAAACAAACGTTTTAAAAAAAAAATTTAGCTCAGCCAAGCAAGGAAGACTTGGAAGCACTAAGAAAGATTGAGCAAGGGCCGAATTTGACAAGAATGGAGATGGGATGAAGAGGCGCAGCATAGTTTGGAGCTGTCCATACTAGCAGTGGTTGATAAGCTTGAAGCACGATCCTACACTCAGAGGTATGATTCTCCTTTGTCAATTCCAATTATTACTAACAAAATGTTATCATCTTTGGAACAGGGCCCTAAGTTAGAATTTAAAGATCTCCCCAAGCACTTGAAGTATGCATATCTAGGAGAAGAGGACACTTTACCAGATATTGTGTCTTCATCGTTGAATGAGCAACAAGAGCACAAATGTTGAAAAACACAATGTGGGAGAGCCATGGCAACAAAGGATGGCGCCATCAGAAAGGAAGAAGAAGTCTAGGCTGACAGACTATAAACATTAAGCGCTGCATGAGAGGCAACTCATTTCAACCATAGCAGTGTGATAAGTGGGTTTTACGCTATGTTTTTAATATGTTTTTACCCTCATTTGTACCTTGTTTATTCCTTAGTAAGGTCGTTTTTACTTATTTTGAGTCAAAAGGGTTTTTCTGTAGAGCAATGGCTAAAACATGTATTTATACAGAAATTTGTGCTTAAGTGTTGTAAAACTGATTTTTGATAAGACTTGGTTATTTCTCTTATGATTCACCATACCTTTACATTGTCATTTTTGATGAATTTGGTTTAATGTGTAGATGACATGTAAATGAGCATATGAGAACAAGAATCATGAAGATTGGATTCACGGAGGACAACAAAAGAAGCCATGGAAAAGAAGTACTCCGAAACATAAGATTTTGATCCGAGCAGAAATTTCCAGAAACCCTACATCAACTTCGGAAAATCATATCTAAAGATCCAGGAGGAATTTGAGGACGAGCCACATATCAATAGAAATCTGTATGTGTCTAGTTTTCATATCTTCTGGAATCACATCAATTGGAGTTTAGATGCAGGAGTTATGATCAAAACAATGGACGGAGCTCAAGCTGCAAAACTGGGCAGTTTCTGCCTAAGATGTCACACGAGTTTGGGAGGATGTTTCTTCACCAAAATTCTTCCCAAGCATGTCAAAGGACTTAAGAGAAGCTTAATGAAGTCATGGGAAGCTGCATAGAAGAAGAAGATCGAAGAAGTCATCATGGCAGCCGAAACAACCAAGTATGGAGCTTTCCCGGTCAAACCGGGAAAGTCTGTCCCTACCGAGTTCTAGCAATGGATTCGGCTGCCTATGAGCCCAAGAACTTGTGTATGAGGCCTACATGGATCCAATAACATGTAGAGGAGTCCAATAAATCAGAAATCCAAGGTCCAAGTCGAAATCCTTGTCCAAAGATGAAAGAAGGATTCCAAGTCCAACAAAGGTTGTGTCTCCTTGAAGCTCCCGAATTCCCTAGGGTTTTGTTCAAAATTTTCTGTATAAATAGACATGTATAGCTCTTAGTTTAGTGTCTTCAACCTTTGTAACTTTTAGAGAGCCAAGCTCTACCCAAAAACCCTAAACACTAGAGAAACACAAAAGCTGCCGAAATTCCCATTGTTCACTGCCGAACATATCTTGCTGCCACCGATTTCCCCATCCTTTGCCGATTGATCTAGTTGGTTTTAGGTATGGATCTTTGTAAGTTTTTGTGTTATTTACTGTGTTTATGCGAATTCATTGACTATATATTATGGTTTTGTGGTTTTATGTCTCACACATGTTCATATATTCTTCTTTGTGATTTATGTATGTGATTGTTTGTGATATAACGATTAGAATGCATGTTTAGGTTATGAACAAAAGATAAAACTTGATGTGTTTATGTGATTAAAATACTTTAATTGATTAATTGTTTACCCGAGCATATAATCGAACCGGAAGGTAATCTAGACGTAGGTGTTCCTAAGGGGGGAGTTTAATGTGCCGTAGTGTCCTAAGGGTTAAGGTCAGGCGATTGTAGGCCTTGATTCTTAGGCATTACTAAGGGACGGTAGGGTAAAACGATTTGCATGCTAATAGGATGAGTGACGCCATACCTAGGATCATGTCTCCAATGGCTCTTGTTCGATAAGTGTATCTTGTCTTAGTGTCAGGCGATTGTAGGCACTGAGCAAGGTGACACATATACAAATTTAGTGTCAGGCGATTGTAGGCACTAATTTTACATGAGAAACCTATATAGTTGGAATTAATCAAAGTATTTGAAAATATAATTGCTGCATTTTTAATCTGTTTCATGAACTTGCATGCTATCTAATCGGTGCTTTGTGCTGTTTTAAATGTTGAAAGGATTGAATGATCACTTGTATATATGTTTGTTTATATTTTGTTTATTTTTCATCTTATGTCAAAATCATCTCAAAACCCCCATATTTCGTGTATATATGTATATATGTTATATATTTGTACTAATGTTTGAGTTTTGCAGAATAATAATCCTTCCCTAGTGTCCCCGGCTAGAACGATACCCTACTTACTAATATTACACGATAGGGTTTAAATTGCAGGTCAACTTTTGGCACGTCACAGTGGAGGAGCCATCAACGAGAGTTTGGATCATTCTTATCCCTTCACTTCTTATGGTTGATTTATTTATGTGTTTATTATGTGACTTAGACACATGCTTAGGAAATTATGACATGATTCTGGGTTTACATTGAGGACAATGTAATTTTCTAAGTGTGGGGTAGAGGTTACATAGTAATGTATTTTGTTTTTCAAATTTTCAAAATTATGACATGATTCTGGGTTTACATTGAGGACAATGTAATTTTCTAAGTGTGGGGTAGAGGTTACATAGTAATGTATTTTGTTTTTCAAATTTTTCCGAAAATTTTTCAATTTTTTGTCGAAATTTTTACATTTTTTCGTAATTTTCTAAAAAATAAAAATAAAAATGAAAAAATTTTTGTTTCGAAATTTAATTTAATTTTTGTTTTGTTTTTAAAATGTTTCATTTGTTTTCGAGTCTTAGGATATACCCTTAAAATTCTATGATGATTTTATCTTTTAAATGCATAATTGACGGGTTAACATTTATCTTAAGAAATTGCAAGTTTCATGGATTTTGTGAAGTGGTATGAACACTTGAGATTTTTGAAGAAAAAGTATGCATGTTTTGATAATTTGTTTCCATAAAAACCTATGTGAGAATTTGAGCCTAAATACTTTCTTTTTGAGTGTTAAATTCCATATCTTTCGAAATTTCACTATCTTTTAAAACCTCATTATTCTTTGCATATTCAATGACTATGTGCTATAGCTTTTTAATGGACTCTAGAATTTACTAGAACTTGCTTATGTGATTTTCGAAACTTTATAATCATAACTTGTCTTGATTTTGAATATGATTGAATTTAATCTCATTAGGATCACCACCATTGCCAAATAAATTTATGCCTATTTTGTGCCCGTCGTGAGACTCCTTAGTTAACCCCTTTGAGCCTACATTGAGCCTTTTATTTCATCACCTTTAAACAGAATTCCTTTACTTAGAATAGCTAAACCTTTACCTTGTTATCAAGATTTAGCGAAGTATTTTTGATGGAGCTGTGCAAGGATGTAAAAAAACAAGTGTGGGGTAACGATGAAGTGTGGGGTTAAGCACCAATGTTTTGTATTGTATATGTGCCAAGAAATGTATATATATCCGAAAAAGAAAATAAAATTTCCAAAAAAAAAGAAGAAAAAAAAGAAAATCGGAGAAAGAAAGGAAATTTCGGATCAAAAGTAAAAGGCACGAAATTCTACGGTGTTTTGTAAATTATGGACTTGGAGTTTGTAATAATTTGAAGGTCTAGAATTATCTATGTGACCTTTGTTCATGTTCATGAAATTTGGAGAAGTGAAGAGTGACGTACGGGTCCAACATGATGAAATTTGACCCATGGAGTGGAGACATAAGGGGAATCGAAATTTGCTAAAGTCTTGGTGATTTCTTATAGCACCACTTACCCAAATATTCCTACCTTATGAAATCAAGCCCTATTACAACCATATTATTAAGATTAATTCATGATTCTTAAGATAGCTAAATTTGATTTGTAGAGAATTTCTCATGAGTTAAGCATATGGTTTTGGTCCATTACTGCACTTAGTTGTTACATGAGGTTTTTTCATGAAAAATGTTATTCTCAAAGAGCTTTTATTTGTTGAGATATGCAAGTTATTTGTTATTTTATCATCTTTTCTCTTGCATATACTATTGAGTGAATACCATTTTCTAGTGAAAAGAAGAAGAGCGTAAACCCTTGTGAGGAGGATCGAATTGCCAAACACGTTATACTAAGTTTCGAATTTCTTGCTTGATCATGCTATGACACATGTTTATGAACCTTTGCAATTGAGCTTTCACTTGAATGTTTGAACTTGAAAGTCATGCATGATAAAGATTCTGAGACAATCTATTTAAGGGTATTAGAAGTTTTGTTTCGTTTTTAGTTTTAAAGTCAGTTTGCTAAGGGACTATCAAAGGGTAAGTGTGTGGTAGTTTGATAAATGCGTTTTACGCCATGTTTTTAATGTGTTTTTACCCTCATTTATACTTGGTTTATTCCTTAGTAATGTCGTTTTTACTTATTTTGAGTCAAAAGGGTTTTTCTGTAGAGCAATGGCTAAAACACGCATTTATACAGAAAATTGTGCTTAAGTGTTGAAAATTCGATTTGGAACGAAGACTTGGTTATTTTCTTATGGTTCGTTATATTGTTACATTGTCATTTTTGATGGATTTTGTTTAATGTGTAGATGACATGTAAATGAACTTATTGAATCAAGAATCATGAAGATTGGACTCATGGAGGACAACAAGAGAGGCCACGGAAAAGAAGAAACTCCGAAACATTGCATTTTGATCCGGGCAGAAAGTTCCAGAAACCCTACATCAACTTTGGAAGTTTATATCTGGAGATCCAGGAGGAATCTGAGGACGAGCTATACACCGTTGGAAATCTGTGCGTGTCTAGTTTTCAGATCAGCTGGAATCACATCAATTGGAGTTCATATGAAGGGAGTTATGATCAAAACAATGGACGGAGGTCAAGCTGCAAAACTGGGCAGTTTCTGCCTAAGTTGTCACACGAGTTTGGGAGGTGCCTAGAAGCCCAAGACTTGTGCAATGAGGCCTACATTGATCCATCAACATATAGGGGAGTCCAAAATCAAGAGGTCCTAGGTCCAAGTCCAAGTCTTATTCAGAAATTAAAGAAAGAGACCAAATCCAACAAGGAGAGGAAAACCTACTCGGTTTGGGATACAATGGGCTGCCGAATCCCTAGGGTTTCTTTAGAAGTTTTCCTCTATAAATACACATGTAATACAACTGAAAAAGGAGTCTCTCAATTGCTCTAAGTCTTAGAATAACCTAGCTCTACTTAAAAACCCTCCTTACACAGAAACTGCATAACCTTGCCGCCACCGTTTCCATCTCCGCCGACTGCATTCCTTGTTGCCACCGATTCCATCTTCATTCCTTGCCGACTTTTAGGGTAGGTTTAGGTATGAAAACATTCAAGGTTTATGTATTTATCTACTGTATGGATGGTGGTTATAATTATATATGTTTGTTTTGGTTTTCAGTTTTACGTTATAAACATGTTTACATGTTCTTCTTTGTGTTTCTCATGTGATTGTGTTTATAATTGTAACGTGTAGAACTGCATGTTAGGATGACGACTTAGATTAAGTTGTTTGTGTTCACGTAATTAATAACTTGAATTGATTAATCCTCACCTGAACACGTAATCGAACTCTAGGTTAGCTTGAATCTAGACAAGTTAGCTATTAGGGAGAGTTTCATATGTCGTAGTGTTCTAAGGGTTAAGATTAGGCGATTGTAGGTCTTGATTCTTAGTCACTACCAAGGGTTGTAGGGTGAGAGATTTGCATGATGAATAGGATGAGTGACGCCATACCTAGGACCATGTTTCCAATGACTCTCGTACGATCAGTGTATTTTGTCTTAATGTCAGGCGATTGTAGGCATTAAACAGGATGCCACATATACAAACTTAGTGTCAGGTGATTGTAGGCACTAAGTTTACATGAGAAGTCTAAATAGTTGGAATTAATTACAAGTTGTGAAAACGCAAATATGACCTCTTAAACTTACGAAATCTGTGACATGTCTTTCTTTACGGTGCTATGTTGTTTTATGCTTGAGTATTGATTGACCATGTTTTGTAAATAAGTGTCTTTATTTTTTGCATTATTTTCGAACCACAATATAAATTCCCCATAATTTTTGTATATATGTTTATACTTGTATTTTTTCGAAAGTACTAATATGTTTATACCGATCCTAGAATTATTTTTACGGTTGGTTACTGTGCTCTTTTACCATTTGTCGTAATCGTTTTACCGTAAGGGGTGTAAAGTTGATTTTTTTTCTTCTAAAAACAAAATTTGAGAAAACACTCTCCATGAAAGTCGTAGAGGACGTCAGTACGAGTTCGAAACACATAGCACGCTCAAATTGGAGTTTGTATGTGGAAGTTATGGTATAAAAACGAGAAGTTATTGTTTCGGGAAAGTTTATAAAAATGGAAACTTACTGGATGTGGAAAGTTAAAAATCAGAATTTACCTAACTCTCTGTCTCTCTCTTCCCACTCAACCAACACCGTTGCAGCACCTATCGAGCGCTCGAGCACCGCAGTCGAGCCTCCTCAAGCTTCCGCACTGGTCCCAAAAGGATCGTCGCTGTCTATACTTCATTTCTAGGTAAGCTTTCTGACTTACAATAGGATGTTTTGATCGAATTTCTCCCTCCTCAGGCCACCAATTGATGAGTTCTATATATGAATCGAATGAGTTTTAGGAGTATTACTCACCACTAAAATTTGATGGATCGATTTGGAGTGTGATGGGAGAATTGAAGATTTGAAGTTTTTAAGTTTAAAATTTGGGAATATTTGTGTTTGATTTTGATTGACCTAGTTAGAGTTATAATTGGCATTAGAGCTGAACTATAAAGTTGTTTAAAATGATGAGGCGAAACTATTGTTAAAATTTGGTGCCGATTGCAGGTAACCGGAATTTTTGCCTGGGGCGCCGCCACTTTTTGGGCAGATTTTTCTATTGACAAATAGTATAAAATAAGAGTACATGGTTTAAATTTTGTAATTTTTGGACGAGTTTTGGTTAGGTTTTAGAATTTTTCAAGTTTAATATTATTGGCGGATAATGAAATATTATTCCGGCCATCGATTATTGCTGATTAAGGTTTAAGGAATATGTCAAGGACTCCTAAGCTATTGATGAAAGTCGGAGATTTTTGTTAACTAAGTTTGAGAGTTTTGGCCGAGGGTATCATTTATGCCAATTTTAAATAATTATTCGTTTGACGATTGAGTTTTAATATTATTCGTTGAACATGAAATGAAGAGTTCTCACTTGAGAAGCGATCTAGATTTCGTCAAGCTAAGGCCTAAGTCTATGAGTGGACTTTCGATTTTTATGACATGCATGCACTAATATTTTTATTTAATTATAATCAACATAAATTTTATTCATTTTTATTGAGCCAATGGGGCCGGAAAGGCAGGTTGCTTCCCTCTCGTAAGCTTATTATTTAAATCGGCTAAAAATGAGACTTTATTGAGAAATTCTTTGATTATGGTCATTATTATGAAAACTGTCGAGAAACCGTATTGTTGCATGAGATGCATGTTTTAATTAACGGGAAAAGAGTCATATATGAGTTTTTGGATTTTATGTTTTGTTTTCTTCATTATGAAAGGTCATTAATTATGTATTTAATCTAATTTTGTTTATTTGTAGGAAATTGGCGAAAATGAGAATTTCAAAAGAAATGGTGCAACATTGAAGCAAAATGGAACTTTCGAGAAAATGACAAGTTTGTTGATGCGGTCAATTACGGCAGCACCAAGGAAATTGAAGATGGAGATAATTAGTTAATTAAGTGCTTGATTAACCAATAAGTTGGTTTAATTAAAGAATGATTTGGTTGATTAATGAAGCAAAGAAGCATCATCTCATGAGCATCTCATTCTTCTCCTCTCTGACCAATCAGGAACTGCCATGTGGTAGTTTTGACTTTTCAGCACCAAATGACCACACACATGACCAGCAGGGGTTTTTCTCTTTTCAAAAGTGAGACCGAGACACCAGAGAAAGAGGCTTCCCTCCTCTTCACCAAGCCGCACAGACCACCATTCTCTCTTTTTCCATATCTTATCTCTTCAACACCATTCACCCCAAGATTAATATTCTCACCATCAATTTCTCTTTAAGGCTATTATTCTCAAGGAGCTCTCACTAACATCATCAAGACTTCTCCAACCCTAGAATTTTGATTTTGGTAAAGAGAGGAAACTTAATTTCAAGTGGGTTTATAGTTGCTTATAGCAATTTATGAATTTAGCTTGTGTTTTCTCTCTTTTCTATCCCTTATCTTATTTTCTTATGTATTGGATAATGTTTTTATTCATGGGTAGTGAGTAGTTTGATTTTGAAAGTTAGAGTTGTGAAACCCTAACTCATTATGTAATGACATTGATGCTTTAATTATAATAGATATAATTTCAATTGTATATGCTTTAAATCCGAATTTATTAGTCCTTACAAGCATGTTTCTAGGCTTAGTCGCATTTTGAAATTATGTTGTGGGCAATTTTGATAGTTAGATTAATAAGTTGACTACTTCTTAGTCTTGTGACATCTAGGATTTGAGTTGGTAACCATTAGCTAGCTTAATTGTAGCTAAGTTTGATTTGGTCTCTATTATCTTGCACTCTAGGCATCTAATTTAGATATTAAGGTCTCAACCGGCGTAGGGCCTAATTTAGAGAGTTTGTTGTGGCGCCTTAACCAGCATAGTCGATATACCGTAAAGATAATTGGTCTAGTAGCCTTAACCGGTATTAGATACGAGACTTGACACATTAAGGAATGCATATTTGTGAGATTGATGTCAATGTTTATTAGAGGGTTAGTGTGGATCACACGACACTCTCATGTCCCTATTAATTTGAAAAATCAAATTTACTTTCTAGCTTGTTAGCTAGTTGGCTACTTTAATTGTAGTTTGTATTAATTTAGTTAATTCTAAATTCAACTTCCTTTCAACTATTGACTTATTTGTACATATCCAATTTAGGACATACAAGTTAGTGGTTTTGAATAGAGTTGGTGTGAGTTGAGCCGAACATTACGAAGGCATGATGTCTTGATTGTTTATAGTTTTGGATTTTTATTTTTGTTTTCTTGTATGCCTCTTTTAGTAGTCCTAGAGCTGATTACCTCGGTTAGGTCCAACCTAATCCTCTTGGTAACTAAGGTCTTAATATTTTCATTACTTGACACGATTCGTACGCTTGCGAGTTTATGATTCAAGTCATTAATATATATATATATATATATATATATATATATATATATATTGACTTGAATAGGTCCTTCTAATGAGGGATCTCTTTTTTTATTCATTTCTAGGGATAAGTTATTAGACCAACTTCTTGATCAAATTTCGGCATCTCCACCGTTCAGTTTGTTGGGCTATATGAGTAGATCACCTCTATAAAATTTCATGTGATTTGGTGATCGTTAAGACATCCAAAGTTTTGATTTATTTTTAATGATCTTGAACGGTGTAGATTTGACATAAGTGTTAAGCTTTTTGTTTTAATCTCAAAAGGGTTTACTTCAGGTTAAAAGGGTTTAACCCATGATGGGTCCTAATACTTCTAGTCCACTTCAACAACCTAGAATATGAGGTATGTAGCATCATCTTTGTGTTTACTTGTATCCTATTTGACAAAATTAGTTCACCAATACTTTTTTAATATATATTTATCCAATAAGGCCATTAGTGGAATAAACGCGGCAAACCGAGGGAACAGTAGGAGTAATCATCATGCCGAGTCTAGACCGTTTACAGGTTGGATGGAGGCGACACAACAAAATGAAGTAAACTCGTACTTGTATATTTACGAGAAAGTGTATCCTTAGTCCACCGAAGATATTGTAAAGTTTTATGCCCTTATACCTTAAGATATTTGCTTATATATGTATTCTCTAACTTTATATGTAAGTTTTGACAATGCCTTAACAATAATAAAATGTTAATAAATTAATCAAATTTATTTTTTTCGTTCCGTAAAGCCAAAACGTACCAAATTAATGTCTTACAAAAACTACAAACCAAACTTTTTATAAAAAAACAAAAACCAAATACTAACGAATTCGGTCCAATTGGCTAATCAAGTCCCTAGTCACTAGTACTTGCTCGTTTAACATCTCGCACACACGACTTATCGTAAACAAAAAATGGCACAAACAACAAAAACAAGAAAAAGGGGAAATAACATATCTAAACCCTATTTTTCAAGACTTTTCAAGTTCCCGTCACAAGAACGCGATGATTATTCATCGCAATTCCAGATTCCAACCTCTGAAAATAGTGAGAAACAGCCCCAAATTGAAGGAAAGCAGGGAAATTTATACAACATCAGCCTCAACATAGGAAGAACTATGCCTATCTTATATAAAGAGTATGCATAGTGCTGATTCACGCAAATCAGTAGCATAGCACTGAGAAAAGCACAGAGAGTTCACTTGATTAAATCGACGCTTAAAGTCTTTACGACGTTGATCGCTGACGCAGCGTTCTTCACTTTCTGATCCTCTTGAACTTCCTTGGCTTCAAATATATTGAGTAGGCAATAGTGACAGAGGAAGCCACCAGATAGATCCTTTTATATTTATCACCAGATGAATCCTAACCATCCGATCAATCGCTGACACAAGTAAATTGACGATCACTCTTCTCTAAAATAAATGAACCGTTCGCCTGACGTCATAAATACAACACCAAGTCATTATGGTGACCTCAGAGGTTTGCACAGACAAGGCCCTCATTGGTCTCTCCCAACGAGATCCCCAAGGGTGTGACATTCCTTGGGGAGTTGGAGGACTCCGTATGGGTTCATATGCTCAAAACTTGTTCAAACATGTTTGGAATACTGAGAATGTGAGCTCTTTAGGCATTCATTTTGTTTGAAACTTCCTAACCAAGTCATTCTCTTTACTTTGGGATTTGGTGAACTTGTTGTGGAAACCATTGCCAAGCGCTCAAATCAGCCTTGCGCACACGTTCTCTTAACCGTAAAACTTTCCTGAGTGTATCTGGCCCACACACGTGGACGCACATGTGTGGCTCGATCTGAGGCGCTCTTCTGAAAACTTTTGCCCACGTCACGACGACGTTAGCCACACAGACAACTCGCCTCGCTCAGAAACTATAAATAGTCGCCTAGCCTCAGAATCTCAGTTAGCAAACTCATTCCCATACTTTTAGTTATGCCTCATCATGGCGGGCCTGACCCTAAATTTTAGGGCTTAGGGTAGGGTAGGGCTCGATCAAAGTCAACAAAATTTAGGACCGAGTAGGGTAGAGATGAGTCTTGAATATGTTAGGGCTAATACGGTCGGATAGGGTCGGCCCTTTAAATAGGTCTAAACAGGGCCGAGATGGGCTTGTTATTTTTTTCCTCATAATTTAACTTTTGAATTATATGCATGCATGCATACATATTATACTTAATTTAAGACATCTATCTATAAATTAAGTGGTTATACTCATATATCTTACGAACTAATGCTCTAAATCATCAAAATACAATCGTTAATCAACAAAACAAAAGGAAATCAAAGGAACAAAGCTAGCAAATCAACTATAAAAGTGAATATTAGTTGTATTGTATCTAAAAAATAAGAAACATATTAAAACAAAACAAAAAATAAGAAATTATTTGGGCCTAAAGGGCGGGCTTTTAGGGTCGGGTCGAGTTCGGCCTTAAAGGGCTCATTAGGGTAGGGTCGTAGGGTAGGGCCAGATTTCATTTGCTCAAACCCTTACCCTACCCTACTCGAGAAGGGCTAGGGCCGGCCCGCCTTAATGGAAGGCTGGGTAGGGCTTCGGCCCTAGAGGGTAGGGCGGGTTTTAGGGCAAGCTAGGGTCGAAGGGCCAAATGATGAGGCCTACTTTCAGTTTCAAACTATCCGCCTAAATATCTTACTTGAGCTTCAAAGGACGATTGTCTAGAGAAATCCAGTCATTCCCCTAAGACCTTTTGTTCATCTTGCAGGAATTAGGCGAACAATTATACGTTTGAACTATCCGTCTGCGGATAGTGGGCCAGCGAATTACCCTTATCCCGTACCCACATTTCTAAACATTAATAGGGAGAAGTTAACAAAAGGAAAATCCTTCGAGGAAGATCTTAATATTGTGAAACCTTTTTCAGTTCCTATCCTGAGCGTTACCCCACTCTGAAATTAAAGTGTGGGGCACCTTGTGTGACACAGTTTTAGGTCATATTTTCACATCTCCACAGCTCGCTCATTGCCTAGATCATATATAAGAGTGTAGATTATTGCTGCCAAGTTTTGTCCAATTTGGAGATTATTTGGGTACCGAATTAGATTAAATGAATCAGTAAAATAAAATATATTCAAATATAACCGTTCGTGTAAATCACAATTATAGAAAAATAAAAACTTTCGAGAAGGTGAAAAAGTATGAAGAAATATGAAACTTTTGAGAAAAAAGTCACTAATGTGAACTTTTTTTTTTGAATAAATTGAATAGCAGAGCTAAAAGTAAGTGTATTTAGTGAATGAGTGTATCGAATGATGTTTGAGTTTGTGTATCTAGTAAATGTTAAAACAATACAGTTAATAGGGTGGTGTTAATAAAATTTCTCTAAAAAAATATATCTAACAACTATAAATATAATAGAATGTAGTGCACCTAGTAAATGAAAGAGAGAGATTTGGGGAAATCCGTAGAAACAGCACTTTTATTCAAACACAAAACCGAAAACAGACTGAACTTTTTTGCTAATTTTGGATGCTTTCATGAGTTCCTCACTATTTATAAAAGAAAACGAATTTTCAAGTGACTGCTAATACAATTCTCTCCTTCTCCTTTTCTCCTCTTCAACTGCCCCACCTCATCCATCGATACAAGTATATATGTTTTTTTTTTCTGAGAATATACATTTCTTAATTTTGTTACGTATTGAAACCTTTGGAGATAGATTAACAAAATATTTGGCTTCTAATCCAAATCATAGTTGATGAATTTGTTTAATTTTCTGAAGTAGAAAAATATTTGTGTTGGTTGGTAATTGTGATTGCAGGACTTGTACATACGGGGAGGTAATTATTGTGGAGCCAAAGAAGAAGATCGAAGAGGCTAGGCTAGGGGAGAGAATCTGTATGTAGATTATTAGTAAATGTGTTGTTTAATGTGGAATTGATGCATGCATGAGATGAAAAATGGCGTGTGAGGTTCGTGACGACGGGAGTTTGGGATCGCTGAAGAAGAATAGGGGGGATAGCAGCAGGATCAAGTTGTTATGCAGCTATGGCGGCAAAATCCTACCCAGACCTTCCGATGGCATTCTCAAGTACGTCGGTGGCGAGACTCGTGTCATTGCCTTGTCCCACGACGCTAATTTTTCTGGTAAAATTAAAGCTTGCTAGCCTTGTTCATGGATGCATGTTTTGCATTCTTAATTTGTTTGTTAAACTATATAATTTATGAAGATATATGAATCAGAGGATGATGATGAAATTGCATACATGCATATATATATGCAGAGTTGATGAAGAAAGTAAATGCAGTTGTTGAAGGGGGCATGGTGTTGAAGTACCAGTTAATCCCTGAAGATCTGGATGCCTTGGTCTCTGTTCGAAGCGACGAGGACGTAAAGCACATGTTGGACGAATATAACAGACAAGAAGAGCAAGGCACGAGTCCAAGGCTAAGAACCTTCTTGTTTTCGTCCAAGCCGATCATGATAGAGAGCAACAACAACCAAACGTTGGAGCTAGAGCAGCGGTACATTGACGCCATCAATGGCATAGTCCGTTCATCACCGAAACAACAGCCAGTGATCAGCAGCCCTCGCTTTGGGAATAATTGCAGCAGCTCCATGGCCAGCAGCTACAGCCCCCTCGCTAGCTTTTCCTCTGTTTGTTCTTCCCCCAAGTCAGAATCGCCTGAACATCATTATATGGTGGTACAAGAAGCTAACCAGATATTACAAGCTAGTCGATTCTCGCTCCCTCCAGTTATGCATAAAGTGAAGAGCTCTCCCAGCATTTGTGGTAGTCTTAACCTACAACAACAGTACCAGCAGCAAAACCTAAACTTGGCTCACCGTCACCACCACCAAAGTGGCCCCCATCAAATGACTAGGAGCCTATCAAGAAACTCGCACCCCCACAATAACCTTAGTAGAGGCACTCCCACCCCACTACATATGTCCCCCGGGGGAAGATCAGCTGAGTCAGGGAGCGTGAGGAGCCTGATGGGTCAAAACCAGTCTCAACATAATTCGACTTGCACTAGTCCAAGACACCAACACCAAAGAATAAATATTGCAGCAGCAGGAGGAAGCTATGGTTATTCTGATGATTCTTGTAGCTGGGTTGATAGGCCTGGAGTCTTCCAACTAGTCCATGATATCTGAAGTTAGCTACATAGGGACTCGATTTCCGATTTCTTCATCAAGCACCTCTAGTTTCTCAACTCATCATCAATTTTGAAGCAGCCACATGTACGTGTTGATACCATTTATCCATTTCTGATCTTTGATCGGTACTCAAAGGAAATAGACCATAATGTATCCCAAAAAAAGAGGAAATAGACCATAAGAAAATAATCATATATTGCTTTCCAAGTCTCTATAGAAAGGGAAACATACTCCTCCATCCATCAAGTTCATAATATATTGATTGTCACCAAACTTTTATCTTCAGCATCTAGTGGTGTTAGCCTTGAGTTACACTAATGGCATCAGGCTATAGTACTTGAAAGGGCTGTTCGAGTTGCACGACTTCCTAGTTGAGGAGAGAATATTCGGTGCACCGAATAATTTTTGAGCAACTATAGCTTCTTTGAGTTCCCATACTTTTGCCTCAACCTTCTCTCTGACTTACAAGGATAATGGTAGTCCATCTACGCATGGGGACTGACTAGATGCTATGTTATAATTCTCATTGTTTATCTTAGATTTCAATGTTCGTCTCAAGGGAAACTTCATAGTACCAAGTACATCAAATCGGCAAAGTTTGCACGTATTGCGACACTCATTTTATTCAGTCCTATGGTACTCGCGTTTTCGACTGAGGAAAATGCTACCTATCCGGCGCAGCACAAGAACCAAGTTTTTAACTTTTAACAAGACTGACATTTATGGCATAGAAGAGGAATGTGGAAGTAATAACGCCCTAAGACAAATGATGTAAAATACTTGTAGCAGTACCGAAAAGGAGAAGGGACTATTGTTGGGTAGAAGGCATTTTAAGCAGACACTGCTAGAACTAATAAATTCACCGTCTTGCTATCACTCTAATTTAACTTCAATTCCTCTAATCTTCTATCAACCGAAATCAACTCCATAATTCAAACAAAAATGACCCCACTCAACCCCAATCACCTCAACGGGTCCTGCTTCATGTCAATTCTATATCTTATGCACATTTAGTGAACAAAAAAAATTAATAAGTGACTATCTACCCAACATATTTGCTCACATGCTGTCAGTAAAATCTGCACCGATAACATCTCCTTCACTTTCCCTTCCTGAAGATAATGATGAATCTGAAGGCCCAGCTTCTGCACCGGGTGGTGTTGGCCCTGCACCTGCACCACAGGCTCCAGGCTGGTTATAAAGGGACTATCCGAGCTGCATAACTTCCTGGTTGAGGGCAGCCATCGAATCTTTTATTGCTTGGGTTGAACCCCCCAAAATAGCTTCCTTGAGTTCTCCAAGTTTTGCTTTAACTGGGGTTGGAACCTTGTCTCCCAGTTCCTTCAGCTGCTTCTCAGTCTGGTAGACAACAGAATCTGCCTGGTTCTCGTGTCAATGGCATCCCTCTTCTCCTTGTCCTTCACAAACTTCTCCGCTTCGTTGACCATTCTTTGTACCTGTAAGTGCCAAACACATTTTCATTTAGCATCATCCAACAATAAAAACAACAAAAACAAACCAGAAAGTCCAACATGCCTAGATTCTAGATCAAATTGAATAAGGCAGAGCCATCCATTTTTAAACAATCTATACGCACCTCATCATTAGGCAATGTGCCTGCATCAGTAATGGTAATATCCTGCTTTTTGCCAGTGCCCTTGTCAACAGCAGCAACGGAGAGAATGCCATTGGCATCGATGTAAAACTTCACTTCAATTTGAGGAACCCCACGTGGCGCAGGCGGGATAGTTACAACACAAGTCTCACCAGTTCTTACCTGTCAAGGAGATCAGAGCACAACTCCTCAAACTTGGCCCTTGTAAGTGTTGTCACAATGTGGTTGGGGCCATCTGCAGTTGCAGTAATGAAAGGCAAGCTGCAAGAAAACAATTATAAACAATGAGAAAATGCTGGAAATAAAACACACCAAAGTAGGGAATAATGACGATTCCAGAGAGAGATAATCATCCAACTCTTGCATAGCCACACCATACCTTATGTTTGCCTGAGTTAAAGATGACAACTCCATTTTGGCTTTCTCAGCTCTCTCTGTCAGTCGCTGAAGGGCTTGTTTATCCTTTAACAGATCAATTCCTTCGTCTCTATTAAAGTCCGCAGCAAGCCAATCCACAATCCTCTGGATAATAAAATCCGAATTAGATCCGATGTAGCACTTCACCCAAAGGCAAAACGATGAACATATTATAATGCAGAGTTTATTGTAAATCGTAGTAACTAAAATGGACATAACATTACAATTTCTTTTGATAAAAAATGAGTTTTATTTGCACTTGAAGTTGCTTTGGTAAGCCAATTGCATCACAATGCTAAAACTGTATTTTGTTGGTACAACTTTGAAAGTATAAGCATGGTATGTTCTGCATAAGCAAATTTGTTGACTGTAGAAATTGTAAACATTCTAAGCCACTCGACATGCTTCATTTTGTCTAATACCTTGCAATCCCCAAACCAATCATGAGACAAGGATTCATAAAGATACAAGTTTTAGGACTTCCCAATTACCACAAACCATCCAGCCAACCAAATAACGGTTACTTAATTTGTCTAATCATCAGATATTGACCCACTAAAATTTGGCATATGATAACAGGAATTTCCAAATAACATGACAGACACGACGATACCACATCAGATAGCACCGTTTCCATAGTCCAAGAAACTGGTTCCTTTTTTTTTGGACTGGCAAGAAACTGGTTCCTTAACATGCAGTCTTATAACTTTTTTTTATTATATATATTTTTTAGACCTTTGGTTTCAGCCACAATTGTCTACCACTAAAGGTTTAGATTTCTTTCAAACTCAAACAATCCAAAATGATGAAACATTGCAAGCAATGGCAATGAAGTAGAATGCAATGGCACGGATACTATGCAACACAGGTCCCTTGTGTACTAAACACAGCACAGAGAAAGAAAAAGAAAGCAGATACTTACCTTATCAAAATCATCACCACCCAAATGTGTATCCCCACAGGTGTATAGAACTTCAAAAACTCCATCACGACCTACAGAACCGTAGCAGAACGGCACATTTCCGTAAGTACAAATTATCTAGCACTCATGGTGACAAAATTGACGACTAAGCAACGAATACCATACCCGAGACGTCAAAAGTACCACCTCCAACGTCAAAGACTAAGATAGTTTCATTGTTATTCTTTTCAAATCCGTAAGCTAAGGAAGCCGCAGTCCGCTCATTTATGATCCTCAGAACTTCCAAGACGGCAATGCGGCCGGCGTCTTTTGTAGCAGTCCATTGAGAGTCGTTAAAGTAAGCAGGTACAGTGATCACACCTTTCGTGACCTTATCATTCAGAAACTTGGAAGCGTCGTCTACAAGCTTTCTCAAAACCTATTAACAACAACAAATGTTTGTCAATAAACCAATTTGCATCCACAATTAGATATATACAAAATGAATAAAAAAACTTAGCCGACGACATATTTTCTAATTATTTGTCGGCTAAAGTAAGAGTTTGGCCGACAAAATACACTGTCGTCTGTTTAAACATAAGACTTTGGCCGACGAAATATTAATATTTCGTCGGCCAATGTAAAACACTTTAGCCGACGAAATGTAGTATAAATCGTCGGCTAAATATTTTAAAAAATTAAAAATTAGAAGGAGAAAAGCCGACGAAATATAGTACATTTCGTCGGTTTAACTACAACTATAGCCGACGAAATTTACCATATTTCGTCGGCTAAATGTTGGAAAAAAAAATAAAAAATACTATAGCCGACGAATTATGGTAAATTTCATCGGCTATTTATACTAAAAACTACAAAATTTCTAAATTACTATCCAAGTAAGCTGCAAATTACACAAACAATTTGATATAACCAACAACAAACACCATCAAAAGTAGTCTAAACATTTGGCATTAAATTTTTAATTTATAAATTGTTCATAACCCTAAAAAACTAAATAAAATCCAGGAGGAGGTTGCTGGAGAGGTTGCAGCGGTTGAGGTAAGGGAATAGGCGTAGACATGGGCAGAGGCGGAAGTCCCTGAAGCTGTGCAGCTGAAAAATCTTACAAGTACTGAAACATCTGCTGCTGCTGTGCCTGCTGGGTGGCATATACTGCCACATTATACTCATGTAAAGCGGCAGTATATGCTGTTTGGGCCGCTTGCTGTTCCCGTAACATCTGAACTTCTGCCTCTAGCTGAGTCGTTCTGCTGCTGGTCGAGGCTGCCTTTTTCTGAAATTCGGGAGTAGTCTTCAGTACCCCTTCTCCCTTCTTTCCTAGACCCCAACAGTAGAAGTTATTTCCTCACGGTGGGAATGATGTGCCCATGATCCTCTCCCCAACCCTGAGATCCGAAGTGTCGATCCGGGAAATGGCTTCAGACATGTCTTCCTCTTACGTGTCAGGCCATGTCTCCCTGACTATAGCAGTCATCACTTCGTCACTAGCCTGCCTCACCCTCGCCTAATTGGATAGGAAAAAATAATTAATTAACATTTTGAAAGAATCTTGATAACGCTACTAACGGCTCCACCACCTGACAGGAAGAGACATTGTAGCAGAATATGACAGTCATGACTCTTTAACCCGTACAGTTTATTGCCCCGAATGTTTACAGACCGGGCTATATTTCCTGCGTAGCCTGAAGGATACTTCACAGATTTCATCCACCTGAAAATTACGTTCTTTTGGTCAGGCTTCACGGTGTAAGGAGCTTGAGGCATTTTTTTCTTCCCTTCTTTCAACCACAAATGTCTTCGTATCTCTATTTTTTTAAGATCAATGCGTGCCTTCGGACCGGCTTTCATCTTTCCCTCCAAGTTCAGCACTGTTCCCACCACACTGTCACACACATTCTTTTCTATGTGCATCACATCTAGGTAGTGTCTGATCAACAACTTACTCCAGTATAGGAGTCCCAGAATATGCTCTTATGTGTCCAAAATTTATACCTGTCGGGTCTGTCAGGTATTGCCGCCATAATATTGGGATGATTGCTGAGCTGCCCAAAATCATACTCATTAAGCACTGCTAAAATTTCTTCCCCCGTCCATCTTCTAGGAGGCACACCGTTTTTTATAGTCCTATCAAATGCCTTGTCATCGAACCGCCATTCATGATCATACGGAAGGAGAGTACGGTGACCCAATCTGCATATCTTGTTGCAATGACTACTGCTCCCCTCATCGCTTAGGCACTCTGGACAAGCCTTGTATCCCCTAACAACATTGCCCGACAACATCCCACGGGCAGGAAAATCACTAATGGTACCAACAACCATAGCATGCATCTGGAACATCTAGTGCATGAACTTATCATAAGTGGGATGACCAACGTCCCAAAAAAACTTAAGCTCTTCAATCAAGGGTTTCAAATACACATCGAGACACTTCCCTGGATAACCGGGTCCCGGAATCAACAAACTCAACATATTGTATTCCTTCTTTATGCACATCCATGGAGGAAGGTTGTATGGTACCAAAATCACCGGCCATACACTGTATTGAAGACTCATGTTGCCAAAAGGATTGAACCCGTCGGATGAGAGCCCGAGCCTCACATTTCAGACCTCTGACGCAAAATGAGGAAACTCCCTATCTATATGCTTCCAAGCCTCCCCGTCAGCAGGGTGTATAAGGGTATCTTCGCCATGCAATTCCCTATCAGCGTGTCATCTCATAGCTTTGGCCGTGTGTGAGGACATGTACAACCGTTCCAGCCTATCCCTCAACGGGAAATACGGAAGTACCTTCATAGGTTTCCTATTGCCTGCATGAGTCAGCTTATACCTGTCACTCTGGCATACTGGACATGTGTCAAGGTCACCAAGGTCATTCCCTTCTAGATCTTTACCCCAGAAGAGAACATAATCATATCTGCATGCATGGATCTTGATGTAGGAAAGCCCAAGATCTTCCAAGATACATCAGACCTTATGATGAGTGGTAGGAAGACGATGACCTTGGGGCAGCATCGAAGCATTGTACTGTAGGTAGTCATCAACAGCCTTCACAGTCGATTTTGTCTCAACTTTAATCTTCATAACGTCCATCACACTTTCAAGAACCGTCTTCTGACAACCGGGGTACACAGGGGTCTGTTGGAAAGCAAGTAGTTTGTTGTACCTGTCAATACCAGCAGTGTTGACAACTCTAGGGAAGGGCTGCACCGGCTTAAAAACATATACGGTCCTTCAGAGCACACACCGCTCTCATAAGGAAACATATCATTGGTGAAGGTCGTTGTTGGATCGTTGGATGTACTGCTCGTCTCAGAAAATTGTCCATGATCATGCGGACCCCCTGATGATGTTTCACCGTGATATATCCAACATGTGTACTTTTCCCAAAATCCATTACTTTTAAGGTGCTGCCAAACCTTGTCAATTGCAAATCGATGCATATCGCTGCGACACTGACATTTAGTGCATGGACAATAGAAAATTGTATTCCCTTTAGCATTATCCATCACATATTCAATAAAACTAATAACTCTTTTACCATATCTTTTGTCCCATTTTGGAAGCGAAATTCAACTCTTATCCATATCTTGAGAAGATAACATAATATATATGTATAAACGCTAATTAATTAATTAATTAAATTTACAAATCATTCAATATTCTATCTACAGTTAACGTATAATTAATTAATATGTATATATATACATGCATATATATAATAATTACTAATTAATATAATCAAATTAATATATATATATATATATATATATATATATAACAACAACTTCATATATATTATCAAACCCAAATCGATCAACTCAATCACACTCAAAATCCAATAATCAACTCTAATTAAAACTCAAAATCAATATATAACGAAAATAAAACTCTTAAATCAACTCAAAAACAAGATATATACACATATACGTACCTATATATAGCGCCACAAACTAATTTCGGACAGATTTCGACAACACCCAACAATTTAGCCAACCTCCAAACTTTTTCTCCTGTTTTTTCTTTCACATGAGCTGTTGTCTAGATCTAGAAATATAAGGACTTTTAGCCGACAAAATTATATATGTAGTCGGCTAAACTTTAAAAATTTCGTCGGCTATAGTTTACAGACTATAGCTGACGAAAAAAAACATTTTAGCCGACGAAATGTTTTTTCGTCGGCTAAAAGTCAACTTTAGCCAACGAAAAGTTAACTTAGCCGACGATATTTTTTTTCGTCGGCTAAAATAGACTTTAGCCGACGAAAAACAAATTCGTCGACCTGTTAATTTTGATTTCGTCCGCTATAACAGTTATTCTGGTAGTGAAACCTAGTAAACACATGCAAGTCTAGCTTTTTACAAGTTAATGGTGTAAGCCCTTTGGAAGCCAACACCACCAAGTGATGATATTAACAATGAAAGAAGTGAGTTGATTTAACTAAAATAAGTCTAAATTGCAAGTAAGATAACTAACTAATAAAGTGTGAGATAATATATCAATGTAAGAAGTAGAGACCTAGGTATCGTACCTAGCCCTTACTCATGCACAAATGTAACCCGTAAATGATGGAACATGCTTTTGACAAATTTCCCTTAGTGCTTTGGTGAAGCTACCAAGAAACCAACTAATCATGCGATCTAACAAAGTCTTTTGGAGGTAAGTTATATCACACAACCTTAGTCTCACTTATGTCACTTTAAAACACAAGTGGTCTATGTACCGTAAATCCAACCATCTTTTGGAGTGGTTAAACTCACCGCACATGTATTAAGTCCAGAGTAAGAAATTCAAGCAACTTAGTATTTCCCGTAAGAAGTACTAAGCCACCACCTTAAGGCTACTCATACTCATGGATACAAGAGTCAATTTCAAGTTTCTAATTCATTAGTCCTTAAACATGCTTTCTAGGTGACAAAACTAGCTAACACATTTAGTAAGCAATTAAGTATAGAAGCCTTAAGATTTAAACATGCATATACATCAAATTAAAAGAAAAAATTACATTGTTGCACAAAAGTTAGACTAGGACATACCTTAGCCTTAAATCCAACAACTCACAACACATCATATTACAAAACAAACCAAATACATCAAAGAGAAAGAGAAAAGGAATACCCATGAGTTTGACCCTTGGTGGAGTCAAACTAAGAACTCAAAATTTCTTCCTAGCTCTCTAGATGTGAGAATTGCTTCAAGGTACAGTATTTTCCGCTTTACAACCCAAAACATCATACAAATTCACAAACTCAAGAAATTAGGCAAAGACTTAGAATAGTGAAGTGTTGTGATTGATTTAGAGTGTGTAGTAACTTTGGTTTTAGTGAAACCCAAGTGCCTACACACCCAAGAGCAAAAAATCATACTAAGTAATAAATACATAAATAAAAGGATATAACAAAAAAATAAGATTAAGTCAATAATTATTAGACAAATATTCACCTATTAATACCAATAATAGCGGTCTCACCCTTCGGGATCTGAGCCATTTGTAGTTTTGGAAGCATCGGGCGCAGTGCGCAGGACTTGATTTGAGCAGCAGGTGGTTCAGTAGAGGAGGAAAGAAATTGCGTCTCTTCTCTGCACAGTAGAATAGAGTGAGAGAGAGAGAGAGATGAGGTGATAAAGGGTTTCAGGAAAAAGAGTGAGGGTTAGGTGGCGCCACGTTGCCAGGCTTCTGGAATTATCTATTAGCCTTCTTCCTTTAATTGAAGACCTACAGACACCAGCTCTACCTAGTGGAACAATCAAGGTGTTTGTTGAACTATCCAGAGGCGGCATATTAG
The DNA here is from genome assembly GCA_951800085.1 of Comarum palustre. NCBI lineage: Eukaryota > Viridiplantae > Streptophyta > Magnoliopsida > Rosales > Rosaceae > Comarum > Comarum palustre. The sequence goes on from OX637580.1 coordinate 8,476,087, forward strand.
GCTTTGCAAACCAGGTCAGGCCCAAACAAACCATATCATAGTAGAGAACTGCATGCAAGGCATATCATAGTTGACAGGACCCACCCCGGGTTAAACCCCTTTAACCCGAAGTAAATCCTGCAGGGACCACCTCAAGGGAACTTCTTACCGAAACCCCCTTGAAATGGCCAACCCTTCCTACACAACTAGCTAAACCGGGTTAGTCAGAGCAGTCTACAGAGATGATTACCCCCAAAGAATTTCAAGCAGCAACGGAATGATCGACTATGCCTCGACTCTCGTACGCGCTCGACCTCCTCTCAAGAACCCTGCATCACTGGGCATTTAAAAACGAAAGGCCCAGGGGAGAAACATTTAAAAACTGTTAGAGTGAGTGGACAAAAAATCAAATATAAAAGCTCCATTTCCTGTAATGCTCTCCCAAAAGTATATCAATTTAAAAATCATTTATGCATGCCCACAATTACTAAATTTCCGCAAATGCATGATAAGATAAACCAGCAAGGAATATGGGAAGAGAAATGTTCACCAAACATAATAAGTCTGACCTCTCAGACTAGGGTCGGAGCTAAGAGCTCTAGTAGCGCCCTCACGCTACGCTATGCTAGCTAGATAAAATAATACGGTCAACCCTTATAATATCAACCTGACCTCTCAGGCTTGTCTGTCCTCTCAGACCAGGGTCGGAGCTAAGAGCTCTAGAATATGTGATAACGGTCAACCCTTATAATATCAACCTGACCTCTCAGGTTTGTCTGTCCACTCAGACCAGGGTCGGAGCTAAGAGCTCTAAATAAAGTGATACGGTCAACCCTCATAGTGCACTACGTAGTTTGCCTGACCTCTCAGGCTAGGGTCGGAGCTAAGAGCTCTAGTAGCGCCCTCACGCTACTCTAGCTAGCATATTTATTGGTCAACCCTTAAAATAAACATTCATAACAATACATTAATCAAATTCTCTTCCCAAAACAAATAAGTAAAACAATTCCTTGTCACATATGCATAAAACCAATTTCCAACGAAGTCTCGGGTTCAATTCCATTCGAAGGACGGCCCTCACCGTCTATAACCATTTTCGGAAGAAATAGAAAATTGAGTAATAATGTAAATACGTTCAAGAACCCGAGAAGGATATAATTTTCGGAAACAATCATAAACACCATGCAATTAACTCAATAATTAAGGCATGCATTTATTTAAAATAATATGTCCACTCACAGTACTAATGTGACCTTCCCGCTCGGAAAGCTCCTCGAGCGAAACCCTCGAACTACCCGCGTAGTCGAGCCCGTCTCACGTCCGACCAGAGACTGTACAACAAATCATCAAATTAGTCAATCACAGTTGACTTGGTCTTTTCCTAGTTTGACCAGGAAATTCCTATTTGACCACAAGTTGACCAAGTTCCTTTTTATGACACTTTAACCTTTTTGACTTCCTTTCCCGGTTATCGACTCTTAACTCAATTTACCGGAAGTCCGACTCAGCTTCCGAACTTCCGTTATCACTTTAACTTTACATTAGGGTGTCACATATTAATCAATATATATAACCTCGAGTCGATATACCGATTTAACATTTTCTCATAAATTCCAGTTATCTATTTCCGATAACAGTTTAACACTTTACCCATTTAACCAAAAGGTGTCACATTCATTGGACTTCAATCCTTTAACCATTTTCCTGAAAATGCAACTTTCCCAAAGTGGAAACTTTCCCTTAATGGAAACTTTCCAAAAGTGGAAAGTTTCCCAAATTAACAGGTTTCCAAACTTGGAAGGTTTCCCAAAATGGAAACTTCCTAATTACGTCCATTTTCTCCGTAAATGTCTCAATTACGAATTAACCGTACTTTTTGACTAATAGCTTAACCAGGATTCGATTTCTACCTCTTCGGCATTCTGCCGGTTTACGGCATCACCGGAATCTTGGCCGGATTCCGGTAACTTGCCGGAATTTCGCCAGAGTTTCCCCGTTTTCTTCGTCACCAAGTTACGACAACATGCAACAAACACACAACAACAACATAATTAACCACCACAACAACACAAAAACCAGAACACCAAAACTCAGAGAACTCCTAACTGCCGAAACACCAGAAATCTCAGAAATCGAGGTAGGAGGAAACTGAGCTTACCCAGCTGCTAAGGGTGACCAACTAAACCTCCTAGAGCTCAGGGAACACGCCTGAACCCGTGAACCGGCCGCCGGCAACTTGCTGCCGAAACCCAGAAAACACAGTGAGAGGAAGATTTTTGCAACCGGGCTCGATTCAATCATCCAAGGACAGGAAAAGGAAGAAGAAGAAGAGAGGAACAAATCAGTACCGGTCACGCGCCTTGGCTCCGCCTGGATCGCCGGATTTCGATCGTTGACCGGCGCGCCTTAACTCGGCGGATCTCCATCCACGGCGGACGCTGACTGAAATTGATTGAGGGGTTGTGAAGAGAAGAGGGAGGGGAGCATTTTGCAGGTGGTGCGCCGGCGTGGGGTGGCCGGACGCAGCTCCGGCGAGAGGGAAGGCGACGCTGTGTCGCGAGAGGAAGGGGAAGAACTCGGGTTTGACCCGATTTTGGTCTTTTGACCAAGTCAACACCACAATTCCCTTTATATACTTGAATGGACGGTCCAGATCAATTCCAAATGATCTGACGGTCCAGATTTGAAGAGAGTGAAAAGTAAAAAGATTAAATGGTAAAACTCCTTTTTACCGAATTGATAATTAAAAATTACCATAAACTTCTGAAATTCACAGAAATTAGCCGGAAGCTCCGAAAAATATTCTGGAAATACCGGGAGACTCGTGTTGACACGTACTACCACATCGAGTCATCAATTCAGGTATTTGGAGTACTTTTAAAAACTCGAAAATTAACTCGAGCGATAACTTATCGAATTACCGATCGCAATTAAAAATCCTCGGTAACTCGCGAATCTCTGTGAAAAGTAACTTTTATTAACTTCAAAAGATTCGGGGCGTGACAATAGTATCTTTGGTACTGTATAAGTACGAGAAACAAATTTCGTGGCTAACAAGTTAGCTCACCTTGTTAGTTTTTCTGACGTTGATGATATTTGGTTCAAGGGGAATTCTGCTATTATGCAAGATATTTTTTATGAGGATATATGTGTTTGAATGTAATGTTGTTCAGTGACAAAGGTAAGAGGTGAGGGTGTTTGGTAGAAGCTTGAATCTGGCCAAATTTTTCACTTTGAATTGGGTCTGGGTTGGGTAGAGGAGAGAGAGAGGCATAGATGAGGGGTTGGCTACAGGTAAATCTTCAAGAGGCATATAATTTTTTTGTTATTACAAAGAGGTACATAACTCTTATTGGGGGTGGACAATTGAACTTGAGACCTTAGGCATTGGAACCATTTTGGTTTTGTATAGATATACATTACTATTCTTGAGAAATTTAGTTAAGAACCCATCACGAATTCATGATAAGAGGTATAATTAAATTGTAATAGTATTCTGGAAATTGATTGCATCAGTGTAACTAATCTCTCATTACTCATAATCGAATTACCATCAAATTCAACAAGCTTATTTTTGACGATCTCCATATTGGTTGAGATTCGTTCCTGATCTTCTGGAATATGGATTGAAAAAGAATGTTTAAGAGAGAAACCGGAAAACACACAAATACAAAAGTCAATGTTTTTTCCTTATGGAGAACATTTCATTCAAACAAATAAATCCTTTTATTTCTTCTACAGATTTTTTAGCTTCCTCATTTTATTAAGGGGTAAAACAAGAAATAAAAATTTATAAAAAGTTTAGGAGGTACAAAAAGCAGATTCAGACGTGTATTCCCTCACCGTCATTTTGGCATAGCATGGTGTTGAGTCGTAAGAATGTGACTCAGGAAGACACCATCATCTACTAAATTAAGGCGATGTCAGGTATAAGTGAGTTTTTAGTGTCTGATTCCCTTGATAAAGGGATTAAGGGTGAGTTTGGGAGAGCTTATAAGCTCCTTTGCTTATAAGCACCAAAGGTTTTGGTGTTTGGTAAGTCTAAAAATAAGCTACTTCTTAAAAAAGTAAAGGGAAAAAGGAGAAGCTGCAAATAAGCTACTTCTGCTTATAAGTAAAAGTCAGCTTATCCTTATAAGCCCAGCTGCACCAAACCCATTGTAAAGCCCTTGTCATGAGATTACGATTTTTCAATCTGATATGGGTTAAATTTTGTTTCTTTTTGGTCATTCACACTGCATGATCGGGGTGTTATATATTATATTACTTTCGCAATTTGCTATGCGGTTGTTTTCAACACTAATTAACTAGTAGAACGTTGAAAATAGCATCTTACTACCATAAACAGTTGTAAAATACAAAAAATACACCTTTTAAAAAACTTATTCAAATAAAGACATGAGTCCAAACCCATAAACCATATGATGCATGTTTGACTTTTAAATTAATTGTAAAATGACCAAAACTTCCAAATTATTGAACATAATTACGTTGATTGCCACCAGCCTGCGCATATCTCTTTCTTCATCCTCCTGATGATCTCTCTCTCTCTAAGCCCACTTTTATTAACTATAGTAACATAAGTTACCTTCAGTAAATATAGTATCAGTTGAGTTTTCAGTAATTATTGTATCAACTAACTTTCCAACAAGTACAGTACCAACAACTATCTTCAGCAAATACAGAAACGACTAACTCCAACAAATGTAGAAGTAGCAAACACTAGCAAATACAGTAGCAGCTAAAACAATAGCTGAAGAGAGAAGTAGTAGCAGCAGGATAGTGGTAGCAGTCAACGTATTAAAGCTACTAATACACTAGTTGAACCACTAAAACCATGCTACTGCATTTACTGGATGTAGTGCACGTATTGAAAATATGTGTTACTACATTAGCTAAACCACTGAAAACCAGTTATTGCACATATTGAAGCTCCTATTACCTTAGATGAACCACTAAAAACATGCTACTGCAATTACGGAAAGTGTAGTAACAGTTAACTTTTCAGTAAGTGCAGTAGCAGCTAAAGCAAGACATAACAAAGGTCAGATTTTTTTTAATTTTATTTATATTAGGTTAGTTTGGTAAATTAAACCATGATACATGACAAACAGAAAAGAATCTGTCTTTATTTGTCAAAAACTGTCCATATGTGTTTGACAACAACACAATTGGATTTATTTGTGTTTCAATTTTTTTGGAGGATGTATATGTGATTTGCTATTAATATTAGTTAATATAAAGGATGCATTAGTCAAAATTATGAAATGTTTTGTGCACAATGTATTTATTATATGTCCTTCTGGGACTAAAATGTATTTATGAATAAACGAAGAACCAGGTCGTTGATCATGTATTGTTTAATCAGACCTGTTGTATTAGATAAGTTGAGGTCTTGATCAATCTAGATGGGGGAGGTTATAACTGTAATAATTAAGAAATTCGAATGTTAATTTCTAATATTGTTTGAAAATTAATTAGTGGAATTGGTGCTTATTCGTAACATCGAGAAGAGTGATGTGAGACCCCGTACTCAGGAGGAAGAAGAAAGAGAAGAAGTTACAATTTTCCATTTTGGTGTGAATCGGATATCGTGTGAAGAAATTATTATCATTTGAAGTTGGGTTTCCGATTTTGGAAATTATATAAAAGGAAACTTGGGTTTCCAAAATGGGAAACTCCCATTTTCCTTTCCTTTTCCACTTGTTCTCTCTCTCTTCGGTATCGAAGATTTCCAGCCGACCTGACCCGAACTTGGCTGACCCTACCTAGTTTTTGAGGTGAGCTCCGGCCACCACCGGCGACAAAACTTGACTGATTTCTTCCACTCCTCCGTCTGAGCTTTCCTGTGGTGGTGTGATCTAATTCGGCCTGGATCGCGACAACTAAGCTCGCACAGTACGATGGCGAAACCTGATTTCTGACCAGACTCGTTCACCGTTGGAGGGGTGACGAGGGCTAAAACCAGCCCATATTTGAAGGCCTTGGTGTTCTAGGCTGATCATTGGTGGCATTGAAGTTCGACGCGGCTGCAGGAGCGGCTAAGCTTGGAGGCAGCCTTTCGAGGCAGTTTTGGGCTGCTTCCGGTCTGAATTTATCAAAATTCTAGGTATTATAATTGTTTCCTTTGCTTTGATCTTCAAGTTTCATGTGGGGAGTTTATGAAAAATTCAGTGTAGGCTCGTCCGGCAGTTCTGGGGTTTTAGTTTCTCCTATAGGCTTCCTAGGGTTGTTGTGGTTGCATGTAGGTGAGTTTTTGGTGAAGTTTGCAAGTTTGAGAGTGGTGGTACGTGGGATCCACATGCAACAGCTTGTGGCGGCTCGTCTGACATCCTCAGGGGCAGTGAGTTATCTTAGGTTCATGTACTCTTCGATATCGTTTTGAGTGCGTGGTGTTTTGTCAAAATTTATTTACCTTCGGTTTCTACCGAGGGTTAATTCGTTAGGTGTTTCGGAGTATTTGAGGGGTGATGAAGTTTATTAATTTGTGGTTGATTGATTTGGAGGATTGGAGTGCGACGTTCGGTTGAATCGAGTCATTATTGCTTTTGTATGACACTAAAGTTGATTATATATATTTTTTAGGGTTTTATTAATCGACCAAGTGTTGGGGACTTACCGTGTCCCCTTGTCTTAGCCGACAAAATGTAGTCGGTTAAGAAGCCGCCGGGAAAAAGCCGTCGGCTATAGTTATTTATTTTATTTATTTATTTAACTTTATTTTATTTATAGTTATTTTATTTTTATATTTATTTAATTTTAGCCGACGAATTTTATTATAATTCGTCAGCTATAGTTCTTTATTTATTTTTTATTTCTTGTGTTTTTGATTAATTATTTTTCTTCTTTTTCTTTTTTCCACTAGTGGTGGAGGAGGAGAGGAGGAGGAAGAGGAACAGAAGGCTAGGAGATCGAGAAGAGAGGAGGAGGAGGAGGAGGAGAAGGAGAGGAGGAGGAGGAGAGGACGAGAAGGAGAGGAGGAGAAAGAGAAGGAGAAGGAGAAGGATAAGGAGAAGGAGAGGGAGAGGAAGAGGAGGAGGAGAGGGAGAGGAAGGACTAGAGGAGGAGTAGTAGGAGGAGAAGGAGAGTAGAGGAGAAAATAGGAAGATGAGGAGTTTCCTTCGGAAGAGGAAGAGAGATGAAGAGGAGGAGGAGAATGAAATATATAGAAAAAATCAAAATTTTCGGTGAGGATTTTGAAAATTTTGAACTTTAGCCGACAAAATACCATAATTTCGTCAGCTAAAGTTCAAAATTTTAGTCAGAAAATTTGAGGGTAATTTAGCTGTCGAAATTATATATTTCGTCGGCTAAAGTGCCTTATATTTTATTTATTTATTTAAATTTAGCCGACGAATTTTAATAAACTTTGTTGGCTAAAACCCTAAACCGTAAACCTTCCCCGACAAATACACTAATATTTCGTCAGCTATGATATAATAAATAAAATAAAAATTTATACCATTGGTTGCGTCTCATCGATTTTCAATTATTTTGAGTTGAAGGTCCGGCCAAAATACGTAATTTAGATGGTCAAATAACCGTTTTCTTGCGTTTAGGGGTTTAACTTACGGGATTGACCATCCGGATGGAGCCCATAACGTTGTCGGATCTAGATGAATTTTTTCTCATACACATGTTTCAACATAATGATGATATTTCAACTAATGTTGTATAACTTGTTTCCCATACACATATTTCAACATAATGATGATATTTCAACTAATGTTGTATAACTTGTTTACTAAATGTTAAGTAAATGTTCCGTTTCAAAAACAAACTATATTTAGAAGCTTCAAACGAAAAAATTCGTGAAATAAAATATGGCCGGAAGGGTGAAATACGTCTACGGTTGAAAAAATACGTAATACCGATAAAGTTTCGGTGCCGAAAGTTACGGTCAATGTAATTTTTCATTCTTACTCCCTAGAGGTAGCACTATCTCTTGTGGTTATTTTTCATAAAATTTTTATACCACTAATTGCGTCTCATCGATTTGAAACTATTTTCAGTTGAAGGTTCGGGCAAAATACGTAATTTAGACAATCAAATGACGGTTTCTATGCATTAAGGGGTTTGACTTACATGATTGACTGTAAGGATCGAGCCCTTTATGTTATCGGATCAAGTTGAATTTTTTGCCATAAACATATTTCGACATAATGATCATATCAGATGGTGGATTTTTGGTTGTGAAATTTGATCATAAGAATCATAACATGTCTACTATTTATCATTATTTATCCCTATGAGGAGCCCTATCATTGAGGTGCAAATGTCTCAAAATTTTTAGATGGGCAATTGCATCTCATCATGATGAGAGTTTGTTGTGTTGAAGGTTCGACCAAATTACCTCATATAGATGCAGATATAGACGTTTTTATGTGTTAAGTAGTTAGAAAAACTGCATTTTGAAGCTGTAAACGAACTCGGATTGCTAAAAAACTCATATGTCATGGCAAAGCGATGAGTTTGACTCGTAGGGTCGTTCTTCTTACAGATTGGTATCACAATAGTCAATCGGACACCAAAATATCCATAGTGCAATTTTGTAAGTAAAAGGTACTTTAGCCGACCAAATACCCTAATTTTTTCGACAAAAGTGCCTTATATTTTTAAACTTATATTTTATTTACTTATTTAAATTTAGCTGATGAAATTTATTAAAATTTGTCGGCTATAGTTATTTGTTTTAATTATTTATTTAACTTTAGCCAACGAATTTTAATAAATTTCGTCGGCTAAAACCCTAAACCATAATCCTTCAACGACGAATACCCTAATATTTCGTCAGCTATGCTATAATAAATAAAATAAAAATTTTATACCACTAGTTACGTGTCATCGATTTGAAATTATTTTCATTTGAACGTCCGGCCAAAATACGTAATTTAGATAGTCAAATGACCGTTTCCGTGAGTTTAGGGGACTTACCTGATTGACTGTTCGGATGGAGCCCGTAACGTTGTCAGATCTAGATGAATTTTTCCCATACACATATTTCAACATAATGATAATATCTGACGGTTGGATTTTTGTTTGTGAATTTTGATGATCAGAATCACAACATGCCTACTAATGTATAACTTGTTTACCAAGTGTTAAGTAAATATTCCGCCTTAAAAAACAAACAATACGTAGAAGCTTCAAACAAAAAAGTCATGAAATAAGATATGACCGGAATGGTGAAATACGTCTACGGTTGAAGCATTACGTAATTCCGGTAAAGTCTCGGTGGCGGTAGTTACGGTCAATGCAATTTTTTATTCTTTCTCCCTAGAGGTAGCACTATCTCTGGTGGGCAATTGCATCTCATCATGGTGAGAGTTTGTTGTGTTGAAGGTTCGACCAAAATACCTCATATAGTTGAAGATATAGGCATTTTTGTGTGTTAAGTGGTTAAAAAACTACATTTGAAGCCATAAACGAACTTGGATTGCCAAAAAATACTCTTATGTCATGGCAAAGCAATGAGTTTGACTAGAAGGGCCGTTCTGCTTACAGATTGGTATCACAATAGTCAATCGGACACCAAAATATTCGTAGTGTAATTTTGTAAGTAAAAGGTTTTAGCCGACGAAATACCCTAATTTTTTCGGCAAAGTGTTACGTAAATATTCCGCTTCAAAAACAAACAATATGTAGAAGCTTCAAACGAAAAAAGTCATGAAATAAGATATGACCGGAATGGTGAAATACGTCTACGGATGAAAAATCAAGTAATTCCGCTAAAGTCTCGGTGCCGATAGTTGCGGTCAATGTAATTTTCCATTTTTTCTCCCTAGAGGTACCCCTATCTCTGGTTGTTATTATTCATAAAATTTTTATACCACTGGTTGCGTCTCATCGATTTGAAATTATTTTCAGTAAGGTCCGGGAAAAGTACGTAATTTAGACGGTCAAATGATTGTTTTCATGCGTTAAGGGGTTTGACTTACGGGATTGGCCGTAAGGATTGAGCCTTTAACGTTGTCAGATTAAGTTGAATTTTTTCCTAGACATATTTTGACATAATGATCGTAGCAGACGGTCGGATTTTTGTTTCTCAAGTTTGATGATCGGAATCACTACATGCCTACTAATGTTGTATAACATGTTTACTATGTTTTGTAAACAGCAAGGGGAGTTAGATATTCCATATATATATATATATAAATATTCACATAAATCCAATTTATAATTAAATAATAATTATAAATAATGAGATGATGAACATAAAACAACATTGGTTACCAAACTTGATTCAAGGAGAAATGGAGCTTGTGAAAGCTGAATCACGTGCCTTGGAACACTTAGTACGTCGAACACTAAAAACATATCATGACTCCAAAATCAAATGAAGAATATGAGGAAAGTGATGAGATCGAGTACTGTGTTTCACACACTTTCCTTAAGACAAATTATGCCTCCTCTACCGGTGCAAAAAGCTTGATGATACTTGTCTCCCAGGATTCAACGACTACTAGTGCTTTGGAGCTGCACTACTGCCAAGAACACCCGACGAGCTTGTAGTACCTTCAATCTATCACTGGAATGCTATAAACTAGAGAGAGTGTTTCGAATGATGATGCTTTCAATTGTATTTAGAACAAAAGAAGTGTTACCTATTTATCCATGAGGAAACCATCCACTACTTGAATTGCCATGAATTCTAGTTGATATGTTACAACCCTTAGCATTCCAACATTTGATATTCTATAGCTATAACCTTTCAAATTTTTGTGTGATTACAACCCTTCACATTAGTGAGATTACAACCTTTCACATTTTGTGATGTTACATCCTTTCACATTCTGTGAGGTTACATCCTTTCACATTATGTGAGGTTACATCCTTTCACATTATGTGAGGTTATAGCGTCTAGAATTCAATCAATCTATAGACTATACAAAGTCTATAATGCATGGTTTCAAGCAATTAGTCATCTTTAGGAGACTATTTCTTATTCATCCTATAACCCATTTAAATTCTCTCATTTATATTGGTTAAATAAAATGGTTAATTTCACCATTTTTCCAACAATTCCCCATATGAATGAATAGACGACCAAAGACTCGATAAACTTGGTGATAGATTTCTACGGTCAAAACCTGCATAGGATAGATAGGTTTTACCCTTTGAACCTTCCCTTGTGAAAGTACGCCAACTTTACTAACAAGACAGTAGACGCGATGCCTTTAAACTATCTGTCATTTGTGTAAATGATAACATACCACACATAACAGTCTTCCTCGTACGTACAATTCTCACTTTTGTGACCATTTTGGCCCTAGACACGAGCCTGGTTTTGTAAGAGTTTGACAGGAATTGTGACCTAAACAATTCCTTTAGAAGCGGCCCCACTTCTATCTTACATAGGTGATTTCTTAATTAAGAGTAACCCGCATTACTCCGCTCGGATTTTCGACGCATAAGAATTAGTAAAAGCTTTTGCTTAACCTCATTCCTTACGGGCATCACTGTTTCATCATAGGAATGGACATGAGAAAAATCTCCACAATGATCTGACATTGTCTCTACAGTTTGGTTGTCCCTTTTGAACAAAGATCTTGGGATCTCCAGTCAGCTAGGTTGGTTGTTATCAACTAACTCTCTATTTAACCCTTTGGTCAGCGGATCCACAATGTTTTTTTCCTAGACTTCACATAGTATATAGAAACAACCCAGTTGAGATTAGTTTTCGAATGGTGTTATGTTGTCGTCGGATATGACGAGACTTACCATTATACATCTTGTTTTGTGCCCTGTCAATAGCTGATTGACTATCACAATGTATGCATATTTCAGGCACAGGTTTCGTCCATCTTGGAATATCCTCAACGAATTGGCGTAGCCATTCGGCCTTAACCCCACATTTGTCTTGGGAGACAAACTCAGATTCTATTGTGGATCTGGTTATGATAGTTTATTTTAAGGATTTCCATGACACTGTTGCACTTCCCAATGTAAACACATATAACCATTAGTGGATTTTGACCCTTTCATGCAAATTCAATTTGCATCACTGTATCCTTTTAGGACAACTAGATAATTGGTATAGTGCAGCTCATAACCCCAAGAGTACATTAAGTTCTTGAGTATTCTTGCAATTGCTTGCCAATGTATAGCTTTAGAATTACTCACGTACTACATAACTTGCTCTCAGTATAGTAAGTTATATCGCGTTATGTACATCTCGTTGAGTACATCGAACTTCCAATGACTATGGATAATTGAAAAATTACTACTCAATCATTTCGGTAATTCCAATCAAACACGACCAGGTAAGATGGTGAGATTTTAGTGGAACGTGCCTCGCTTAAGCACATTGCCTCAATGGTTCTTGCCTAGACATCGTGTCCAATTGTGTAAGCCTAGTTAGAAAGATTCATAACATTCATTTCCATGGTTCATATAAAGTTAATTTTTTTTCCTTTTGGGTACCTTATTGAACAAGCTCACTAGCCATAAAATTGGCGTCTCCCCAAATTTTGGGTATCATAACTCTTTAAGTTTGATTAATGGTTCTTGCCTAGACATCGTGTCCAATTGATTAATCCTCACCTGTACACGTAATCGAACTCTAGGTTAGCTTGAATCATGACAAGTTAGCTATTAGGGGGGAGTTTCATATGCCATAGTGTTCTAAGGGTTGAGATCAGGCGATTGTAGGTCTTGATTCTTAGTCGCAACCAAGGGTTGCTAGGGTGAGAGATTTGCATGATGAATAGGATGAGTGACGTCATACCTAGGACCATGTTTCCAATGACAATCGTTCGATCAGTGTATTCTGTCTTAATGTCAGGCGATTGTAGGCATTGAGCAGGATGACACATATACAAACTTAGTGTCAGGCGATTGTAGGCACTAAGTTTACATGAGAAGTCTAAATAGTTGGAATTAATTACAAGTTGTGAAAACGTAAATACGACCTCTTAAACTTGCGAAATTTGTGACATGTCTTTCTTCACAGTGCTATGTTGTTTTATGCTTGAGTATTGATTGACCATGTTTTGTAAATAAGTGTCTTTATTTTCTGTATATGTTTCGAACTACACCACATAAATCCCCCATAATATTTTGTGTATATGTTTATACTTGTATTCTTTTGAAAGTACTGACGATTTGTTTTGCAGAATATAAATCCTTCCCTAGTGTCCCCGGTTAGAACGATCCATACTTACTAAAGCTACAATGATAGGGTTTTAATTGCACAAGTCAAAAATTGACACGTCAATTTTTGGCGCCGTTGCCGGGGATGCTGAAAAGGATTTTTGTTTTGTATATGTATATGTTTGTGAATTAACCTTATTTTTGTGACTAACGATTCTTTTTCTTTTATATATATGCCGATTTTGTGTATAATATGTTTGTATCAAAATATTTTGTTATATGTGTATTCTTGCCGACACTTTAGTAAATATTTTGGAAAAATTGAAGTTATGGTTTTTATATGTTATGATGTTTTGTGATTTCTAAAGTAAAACATGTCAGGTGGAGCCACTTTTGTTAATCTTAGCCTAAACCCTTCATGTTATTTGCGGATTTCATGAGGTTGAGGGCGGCTTTGATTAACATAAGGTGACTGATCTAGGGATCCGAGTTTGTTCCTAGCTGAGTAAGGGGCCGTTCTGTCATAGATATGGAATTCAGGTTTGTTTAATTGGATCTCAAGATCATGACTGACCACTCTTCTCGGTGAAGGGGTCGATAGGGGTCCGCCTCCTTGATCACAAACGAGTCCTGCCTGGTTCTTGTAGGGGGTTCGCCCCCCGTGACATTGACACTTGCCTTCTGAAACCACGGAATCCGCTCGACCTAGTCAAAAGCTCGGGCCGTAGCATCACCTTGCCTTAGATTTTAGAAAGCAACTTGGCATATAGACATTATAACTTCAATGTCCAAATTGGTCTTGATTTTCATGGTATATCAGACGAAGCAAAACACTACCTTGAGCTGCACAAGCTCATTACACAGTGGTCTTCCCTGCTCCACGTACTATGAAAGTTAAGAGTAATAAAATCAACTAGTAACTTTACTAGGTTGCCGACACTGTTGTGCTTACATGTCATTGAATTCGAAACTTATGTCATGGCATGATGTTGCTGAAATTTTTATGCTAAGTTTTTCGAATTCTATCTAAGTTTTTGACAATGCTCACTTGATCTTTATTCAATTGTGCCAGATTGGTTTTGCTGGTTCCCATAAATGACCAGTTCTGACGAGAAATTGTTTGGTAACGTTGGACGCAAGGAAGCCAAACCTGGTCATGATATCGTGCACAATGCCAAACAAAGTGAAGCAGAGCACGTTTCAAGAAAAAAATGAGCTCAGCCAAGCAAGGCAGACTTGGAAGCAATGAAAAAGAGGGATCTTGAAAAAGATCCAGCAACTTCAAAGAAGGAAGGTATGATTTCGAACCATAATGATTTAGTTAAGACTAATCAATCTTCTTGTCTACCTTTTCCTTCTAGGTTCACTAAGAGCAAAAAGGATAAATCCGACGAAGAAGTGTTGGATGTCTTTCGAAAAGTGAATGTCAATCTACCCTTGTTGGAATGTATCAAGCAGATTCCAAAATATGCTAAGTTTTTGAAGGAGCTTTGCACTACTAGACGCCATACAAGGGAGAAGGAAGTTATGAGCATGAGCGAGACCGTGTCCGCCGTGCTACAAGGGAAGATGCCGCCAAAGCTAAAGGATCCGGGAAGTTTTTCGATCCCATGTGTCATTGACTCTACAAGGTTCGAAAATGTGATGCTTGATCTAGGGGCTTCAATCAATGTCATGCCTTACACAGTTTATGAGACTCTAGATCTTGGCCCGTTGAAGCATGACAATGTTGTGATCCAATTGGCGGATCGTTCAAACAAGTACCCTAAGGGGTATGTGAAAGACGTTCTTGTACAAGTCAACCAGCTTATATTCCCTGCTGACTTTTATGTGCTGGAAATGGAAGAGAGACAATTTCTGAGTCGACACAGTGATTGTTGGGAAGACCCTTCATGAGAAAGGCAAGAACGAATATCGACGTTGCTGGAGGTAATCTGACAAAGGAGTTCGATGGTGAGATCATCAAATTCAACATTTTCGATGCAATGAAGCACCCTAGTGCCGAACTCAACAATGGAGAAAGCAACAATGCCGAAGCCTATGGGGAAGGATTCGGCAGTGAATGGAGATATGGTGGTGTTGCACCGTGTGCAATGACCACCCATCAAGCATAGCAATTAACCATAGAGCGAGGGGTCAGTTTTGACAAGTTTGGAGAATGGAATGAGGAGGCATTGAATGATTTGGAGCCGTCCATACTTGAAGTTGTGAAGGAGCTTGAGTCACAACCAATCTATGAAAGGTATTCTCCTTTGTCAATTCCAATTTCTACTAATAAGTTGTTACCATCTGTGAAACAGGCCCCAAAGGTAGAACTAAAAGCTCTCCCCAAACATTTGAAGTACGTATTTCTTGGAGAAGATGACACTCTACCAGTTATTGTGTAATTAACGTTGACAAAGCAACAAAGACGAGAAAAGGATGAGCAACTTGTGAATGAACCACCGTCATCACAAGAGAAAAGGTGACGCCATCAAAGAAAAAAGGAGAAGAGTCTAGGCTGATAGACTATAAACATTAAGCGCTGCATGAGAGGCAACTCATTTCAACCGTAGCTGTGGAGGAGCCATCAACGAGAGTTTGCATTTTTCTAATCCCTTCACTTTTATGGTTGATATTTTGATTAATTTATATGTTTATTATGTGACTTAGACACATGCTTAGCAAGTTATGACATGATTTTGGGTTTACATTGAGGACAATGTAATTTTCTAAGTGTGGGTAGAGGTTACATAGTAACATATTTTTTTGTGTGTTTTTTTTCAATTTGTGTCGAAATTTTCTTCCAATTTTTAAAATTTTCCGTAATTTTTTTTTTAAAAAACTTTTGTTTATTTTTGTTTCGAAATTTGTTTTTTAAATTTTGTTTTAAATGTTTTATTTGTCTTAGGATATACCCTTAAAAGTCTATGATGAACTATATCTTTGAATGCATGATTGACGGTTTAACATTTATCTTAAGAAATTGCAAGTTTCATGGATATTGTGAATTAGTATGAATATTTGAGACTTGATTGATAATGAAGTATGCATGTTTGATTAGATTGTTTCAACATAACCTATGTGAGCTTTTGAGCCTAAAAACTTTCTTTCATGAGTGATGTGCTGATTTTGTCTAAATTTTTTTGAAATTTTCACTACTTTTTCACTATCTTTCGAAACCTCATCATTCTTTGCATATTCAATAACTATGTGCTATAGTTTTTTAATGGACTGTAGAATTTACTAGAACTTGCTTATGTGATTTTCAAAGCTTTATAATCATAAATTGTCTTGATTTTGAATATGATTGAATTAAATCTCATAAGGATGACCACCATAGCCAAATAAAGCATATGCCTATTTTGTACCCGTCGTAGGACTCCTTAGTTAACCCCTTTGAGCTTACATTGAGCCTTTTATTTCATCACCTTTAAACAGAATTCCTTTGCTTAGAATAGCTAAACCTTTACCTTGTTATCAAGACTTGGCAAAGTACTTTTAATGGAGTTGTATTGCGTGATGCTGTGAAGCAAGTGTGGGGTGAACAATGTAATAAAGAGCAAGTGTGGGGTAAAACACCATATGATTATAAATGTATGTGCCATGTATGAACAAAAGGAAAGAAATATGTCCGAAAAAAAATCTGATAGAATTAAAGTTCAAGGCACAAATTCTTTCATGGTGTGTTGTAATGTTTTGTGAATTTGGAGTTAGTGATTATTTGAATGTCTAAAAGTGTGTATATGACCTTTGTCCTGTTCACAATATGGGAAGAAGTCAAGAATGATGTATGGGTCCAACATGAAGACATGAGGAGGAGCGAGATTTGCTAAGTCTTGGTGACGTCTTAAAATCACCATTTATCCCAAAAAATTCCTACCTTATGAAACCAAGCCCCATCACAACCATGTTTTTGAGATTAATTCATGATTCTTAAGAGCGCTAACTTTGATTTGTGGAGATTTTCTCATAAGTTAAGCATATGGTTTTGGTCCATTATTGCACATAGTTGTTATATGAGGTTTTTTCATGAATTTCTATTCACAAAGAGCTTTTATTTGTTGAAATATGCAAGTTATTTGTTATCTTATCATCTTTTCCCTTGCATATATGATTGAGTGAATACCATGGATGAGTGATTAGAAGAGAGTATGCCATTGTAAGGAGGAACGATTATCATACATGTTTGTGCTATATGATCTCATATCTTACTTGTTCATGCTATGATACATGCTTATGAAGCTTTGCAATTATGTTTTTCATTCGAATGTTCTAACTTGAAGGTTATGCATGATAAAGAATCTGAGACAAATCATTTATGGGTATTAGTTGTTTAAGTATTAGAAGTTTTTAAGTCATTTGGTTTTGTTTTTGTTTTAGAGTCAGTTTGCTAAGGGACTAGCAAAGGGTAAGTGTGGGGTAGTTTGATAAGTGCGTTTTACGCTATGTTTTTAATATGTTTTTACCCTCATTTGTACCTTGTTTATTCCTTAGTAATGTTGTTTTTACTTATTTTGAGTCAAAAGGGTTTTTCTGTAGAGCAATGGCTAAAACGTGTATTTATACAGAAAATTGTGCTTAAGTGTTGAAAATTCGATTTGAAACAGAGACTTGGGTTATTTTCACTAATGATTCATTATAACTTTACATTGTTAATTTTGATAAATTTGGTTTAATGTGTAGATGACATTTAAATGAGCATATGATAACAAGAATCATGAAGATTGGATTCACGGAGGACAACAAAAGAAGCCATGGAAAAGAAGAAACTCTGAAACATAAGATTTTGATCCGAGCAGAAATTTTCAGAAACCATAACTCAACTTCAAAGATTTCCTTAGGACGATCCAGGAGGAACCAGGGAACGTGCCATATATGGATGGAAAGCTGTGGATGTCTAGTTTCTAAATCTTTTGGAATCGCAGAAATCCAAGTTCTGAGGGAGGAGTTATGCCGGAAACAATGGCCGGAGGTCAGTCTCACTCGCGAGTGAAATCTCTCCCGCGAGCAGAAATTTACAGAAACCCTACATCAACTTCGGAAAATCATATCTAAAGATCCATGAGGAATCTGAGGACGAGCCATATATCATTGGAAATCTACGGAAGTCTAGTTTTCAGATCTTCTTGAATCGCAGCATTTGGAGTTCCGATGAAGGAGTTATGATCAAAATAATGGACGGAGGTCTAGCTGCAAAACTGGGCAGTTTCTGCCAGTCTGTCCTTGCCGAGTTCTTGCATAGATTTTCGCTGCCTATGAACCCAAGAACTTGTGTATAAGGCCTACATGGATCCAATAACATGTAGAGGAGTCCAAGAAATCAGAAATCCAAGTTCCAAGTCGAAATCTTTGTCCAAAGATAAAAGGAGGAAACCAAGCCCAACAAAGATGGTGTCTCCTTGAAGCTGCCGAGTTTCTCTAGGGTTTTCCCTTAAATTTTCTGTATAAATAGGAACTATGTACATCAAATTTCGTGTCTCTCAATTTCTCTAAGCCTTAGAATAGCCTAGCTCTACTTAAAAACCCTCTCTACACAAGAACACCATAGCTTTGCCGCCGCCAAAACCCTGCTGCCGATTGCATCTTTTGCTGCCGACTGCATAGCCTTGCCGCCACCAATCCATTCTTCAATCCTTGCCGACTCTTAGGGTAGGTTTAGGTATGAATTCATTAAGGTTTATGTGTGTATCTACTGTATGGATGATGGTTATTTATATATATGTTTGTTTTGGTTTTCGGTTTTACGTTATAAACATGTTTACTTGTTCTTCTTTGTGATTTTCATGTGATTGTGTTTATAATTGTAACGTGTAGAATTGCGTGTTAGGATGACGATTTAGATTAAGTTGTTTGTGTTCATGTAAGTAATAACTTGAATTGATTAATCCTCACCTGTACACGTAATCGAACTCTACGTTAGCTTGAATCATGACAAGTTAGCTATTAGGGGGGAGTTTCATATGCCGTAGTGTTCTAAGGGTTGAGATCAGGCGATTGTAGGTCTTGATTCTTAGTCGCTATCAAGGGTTGCTAGGGTGAGAGATTTGCATGATGAATAGGATGAGTGACGTCATACCTAGGACCATGTTTCCAATGACAATCGTTCGATCAGTGTATTCTGTCTTAATGTCAGGCGATTGTAGGCATTGAGCAGGATGACACATATACAAACTTAGTGTCAGGCGATTGTAGGCACTAAGTTTACATGAGAAGTCTAAATAGTTGGAATTAAATACAAGTTGTGAATACGTAAATACGACCTCTTAAACTTGCGAAATTTGTGACCATGTTGTTTACATGTCTTTCTTCACAGTGCTATGTTGTTTTATGCTTGAGTATTGATTGACCATGTTTTGTAAATAAGTGTCTTTATTTTCTGTATATGTTTCGAACTACACCACATAAATCCCCCATAATATTTTGTGTATATGTTTATACTTGTATTCTTTTGAAAGTACTGACGATTTGTTTTGCAGAATATAAATCCTTCCCTAGTGTCCCCGGTTAGAACGATCCCTACTTACTAAAGCTACAATGATAGGGTTTTAATTGCACAGGTCAAAAATTGACACGTCAATTTTTGGCGCCGTTGCCGGGGATGCTAAAAAGGATTTTTGTTTTGTATATGTATATGTTTGTGAATTAACCTTATTTTTGTGACTAACGATTCTTTTTCTCTTATATATATGCCGATTTTGTGTATAATATGTTTGTATCAAAATATTTTGTTATATGTGTATTCTTGCCGACACTTTAGTAAATATTTTGGAAAAATTGAAGTTATGGTTTTTATATGTTATGATGTTTTGTGATTTCTAAAGTAAAACATGTCAGGTGGAGCCACTTTTGTTAATCTTAGCCTAAACCCTTCATGTTATTTGCGGATTTCATGAGGTTGAGGGCGGCTTTGATTAACATAAGGTGACTGATCTAGGGATCCAAGTTTGTTCCTAGCTGAGTAAGGGGCCGTTCTGTCATAGATATGGAATTCAGGTTTGTTTAATTGGATCTCAAGATCATGACTGACCACTCTTCTCGGTGAAGGGGTCGATAGGGGTCCGCCTCCTTGATCACAAACGAGTCCTGCCTGGTTCTTGTAGGGGGTTCGCCCCCCGTGACATTGACACTTGCCTTCTGAAACCACGGAATCCGCTCGACCTAGTCAAAAGCTCGGGCCTTAGCATCACCGTAGCATCAATACTTACTAAAGCTACAATGATAGGGTTTTAATTGCACAGGTCAATTCTTGACAGGTCACTCGACCAACCCAATATTCAAACAGTGACACAGTAGAATGAGGAAACTCCGATTAGGCTTCAATCCAACAAACAAAACACACAGGAAGGAAGCAAAAGAGACGAGAAGGAGATCCTTACTGTCCACGCGCCCTAACTCCATCTGGTTTGTGGGAAACCGGCAAAACACAGTCGCTCTCCTCCTCCCTCGATCTCCAGTCATAGCGATTGTTTGGAAGTTTGGAGGGCTGGGTTAGGTAGAGTAGGAAGAGGGGAAGAAGATGGGAGTGGTCCGCCGGCCTGGGGCGGCCGGAGTCGCCAGTGCCGTGCGGAACACAGTGAAGCAGCGAGAGAGAGAGAGAGCGAAAGGAACTCGGGTCAACCCGAGGGGGGGAGGTTTGACTCGGGTTAAGCCTCTCTCTTCTTTTATAAAGAAACCAACGGCCCAGATCAAATCTTAAATCGATCTAATGGCCCAAATTAGTTTAGTAAAAGTTACCCTGAGTGGTAAATGGTTATTTAACTTTTACCGCATGGTAACAACATATTAACCTGAATAACTTTCGCCTACGAACTCCGATTAAATCATAGGAGATACCCACGGGTTCGTATTAACGTCCTCTACAACTTTCCCGAAGGAAGTTTCTCCAAATTCCTGACTTACCACAAAGTCATCTTTTTACGGTAAAGTAATTAACATTTGTTACTTCCGTAAATTGGATAAATTCGTAACTAACAACTCGTAGCTCCGGAAAAACTTCCGGACATACCAGAGAACTCGTATTAATATAATCTACCCCTTAGGACATTAATTCTATTTTCCCCCAGAACCGAGAATATCTCGATATTAATTCGGGGAAAAGTAACAGTGCGGTTACAATACTCAGTAACTCGCCTTATCCCGGTAAAAATGTCAATTTGGGACGGGGTGTTACAGCACAAGTATTAACTCTCGAAAAATCCCAAAACTCTTCCAAAAAATATAAACTTCACTCCAAAAGTCCCCTCTTAATTTATAAGATTTTTTAGGAAAAAAAATTGCCCAAAAGGTGGCGGCTCTTCCGGTAGAAATTCGAAATTTCACAGTTTGTTCCTCTCATCAATTCGAACAACTTCCTAGTTCAACTCGAAGGCCAATTCCTAGCCTAACTAGGTCAATCAAACAAAAAGTTGAAAAATCTAAAATTTTAAACTTCCAAACTTCAATCCTTCAATTCTCCCTCCACACTCTAAATCAATTCACTAAACTTTAGGGGTAAGTAGTACTCCTAAAACACATCATATCCATATAAAGAACTCACAAATTGGTGATCTAGGGAGGAAGAAATTCGATCTAGAAAAACCTACTGTTCACTTGATGAACAAATCGGAATTTCTCCCAATTTATGGCAAGTTTGGTCGGAAAGTTTACCTAGAAATGAAATAGACTCGAAGGCCGATCTTTTGGAACCGGTGTGGCTGCCTGTGGTGATGTGGCGGCGGCGCTGTGGCGTGCGCAAAATCCAATAGAGGTTCGGCGTCGGGAAGAGGAGAGAGAAAGTGTTTGGTAAGTTTTTGATTTTTAACTTTCTACCTTCAGTAAAATTCCCTTTTTATAGAGTTTTCTGAAATAGTAACTTCTAGTTTTTAAACTATAACTCCCGCATACGCACTTTGATTAAGATACATAACATGTCTACGGATTCGTATTAACGCCCTCTACAACTTTCATGAAGGAAATTCCTTAAAATAACTATATTAGGAAAAAGTCAACTCTATGGCCTTCTACGGTAAAACGGTACTACAAACGGTTGAAGATTAAAGTAACCAAAAAGTAACCGACCATAAATAAAGTTTAGAACCGGGATGTGACAAAATCTACAGAATCGGATATTTTAGATGCAGTAATTGCAACTCTGATTATATGCGTCGTATCTTTAGGATATTGTTTGGTGTTTACAAGTAAGATAAATTTTAGCGGTCATGTGCAGAAAGAAAATTATTCTTCATCAGACTCATAGCTCGATTATATGGAATTGATCCTCTTGAGGAGTATAACAATCCTCTAGGAGCTTGTAGCTCGATTTTTGATGTGTGTGATGAATTTTATATTCGAAATATCTAGGGTTTTAGCCCCAATTTGATTTTTACTGTTTTTGAACTATTGACTAGTTTAGAGCTGGAATTAGGCTTCGAGTTGTTCATGAAAGATTATTAGAATGATGTGACGATCGTTATGTAAAATTTTGGGTACTTTTTTTGGTGGGCCGGACTCCGGTGGCCGGCCGCCGTCGGCGGCGGCACTTCCACTTTTTGAGAAGATTTTTCTACGGATAAATTGTACTAAATAAGAGGAATTTAATGGTGTGAAGATTATAATTTTCGAAAGAGTTTTGGTTAGGTTGTAGAATTTTCAAAGTTTAATAATATTGGCTAATAATAAAATATTATTTCGTCCATCAATTATTGCTAATGAAAGTTTAAGAAAAATTTTAAATACTCCTAAGTTATTGATGAAGGTCAGGGATTTTTGGTTGATAATTTGAGGAGTGTCGAGAGAATGAGCAAGTTGTACGCTCATCTGAAAAATTAATCTAGCGTTTGAAAAATTAATATAAATTGTGAAATAAGACGAGAAGAGGCTCGTGTGTGGAGACCTCGCTTGAACGGAATCGGGTTTCGTCAGTCTAAGGCCTAAGTCTGTGAGTGGACTTTTATTTCTAAATATATATTGCATGCAACGGATTTTGCTTGAGTTTCTCTGTTATTTATGATAATTTCCTTCCTATTTACATTTTATGGTGATTATAGAAAAATTGGGGATTTATTATTTTTTAAATTAAGTGAGCCAGAAAAGAGGTTCCTACCATTCTCGTGAGCTTTATATAATTTTCTCAGAGTCTATTTTAAATTGTTATCACCATTTTGGTTTATAGAGGGGGATTATATTTTAAAATGGGAGAAACTTGGCTTTGGAATTTAATTCAATATATTTGGGAAAAAGTCATGGTTGATTTTGACTTAGATTTTGATTTAATTAACCATGGAGATCTGCAAGTGTATATATATATACCGGAGTTTGATTTTAAATTGTTATCACCATTTTGGTTTATGGAGGGGGATTATATTTTAAAATGGAAGAAACTTGACTTTTGGAATTTTATGATTTAAAGTAAAGTTAGGAAAGCAGTTTCGGATACCTGAGTTATTTAATTCAATATATTTGGGGGAAAGTAATGGTTGATTTTGACTTGAATTTTGATTTAATTCACCATGAGGATTTTCATGTATATAACTTATCCCTAGAAATAGTTAAAAATGGACCCCTCATTGGAAGGGAGCTGTATATACTGTATATATATATACAGCTCCCTTCCAATGAGGGGTCCATTTTTAACTATTTCTAGGGATAAGTTATTACACCAACTTTCTGATCAAATTTCGGCATCTCAACCGTTCAGTTTGTTGTAGATCAACTCTATAAATTTCATATGATTTGGTGATCGTTAAGGTGTCCAAAGTTTCGATTTATTTTTAACGATCTTGAACGGTGTAGGTTTGACATAAGTGTTGGTGAAAATGTGTTTTGAGCCAAGGGGTTGGTGAAAATGTGTTTTAACCATTTTTTGTCAATTCTTGCGTGCATATGAATTTATGAAGAAATAAGAGGGAGAACATATAAATTGATTAATTTTTCTCACGCTTGAAAATGTGTTTTAACCATTTTTTTGTCAATTCTTGCGTGCATATGAATTTATGAAGAAATAAGAGGGAGAACATATAAATTGATTAATTTTTCTCACGCTTAGATATTATTTTTGTCGACTCATTCTAACGTTATGTTTTAAATTTTTCCTCTGGGCCCTTCGTTTTCAAATACACGTGTTGCAAGGTTGTTGAGAGGAGGTCATGCGTATAGAAGTCGAGCCATAGTCAATTAATCCGTTGTCGCTCGCACGTTTATTTAGCTATTACTTCCATATAGTTTGCTCTCATTACCTCAACTTAGTTAAGTGATTAGTTAGTGTAGCATAGATGTCATTTGAGGAGCAGGATGGATCCAGGTGTTGGGGGTTGATTTAAATTATTCATGTAAGTGCTTAATTGATTTGCATGAAGGGTTATCCATTTCAAGAGGGTTTTGGTAAGAATTTCCCTTTAGATGGACCCCGTAGAATTTACTTTGGGTTAAAGGGATTAACCCGGAGTGGGTCCTGACAATCCCATTCTAAACAATAACGCCAACGAAATATCTAAAAACAGGCCGAAGAAAGACTTTAGCCGACGAAAAAAATTTCGTCAGCTAAACTAATTTTTTTGTCGGCTATAGTTAAATTTTAGCGGACAAAATTTTTTTTTCGTCGGCTATATTATGTGAATTTTAGCCAACGAAATTTGAAAAGTATAGCCGACGAAATTAGGGTATTTCGTCGGCTAAAGTAACTTTTAGTTACAAAATTACACAACAGATATTTCGGTGTCCGATTGACTATTGTGATATCAATCTGGAAGAAGAACGGCCCTACAAGTCAAATTCATGGCTCATGCCATGACATATAGGCTTTTTTGGCCATCCGAGTTCGTTTGAGGCTTCAAAATGAAGTTTTTCTTAACACTTAACACACGAAAATACCCATATCTACACCTATACGAGGTATGTTGGTCGAACCTTCAACACAACAAACACTCACCATAATGAGACGCAACTGTCCATCTATAAATTTTGAGATATTTAACCCTCGATGATAGGGCTCCCCATATAAATAAATAAATAATGGTAAATAGTAGGCATGTTGTGATTCCGGTCATCAAAATTCACAAACAAAAATACGACCGTCAGATATCATCAATATGTTGAAATATATCTCTGGTAAAAAATTCAACTTTATCCGATAAATTTAAGGACTTCATCTAGACGGTCAATCTCGTAATTCAAACCCCTAAATTGTATTGACCGCAACTATCGGCACCGAGACTTTACTGGAATTACGTGATTTTTCAACCGTAGACGTATTTCACCATTCCGGTCATATCTTATTTCACGACTTTTTTGCGTTTGAAGTTTCTACGTAGAGTTTGTTTTAGAAACGGAACATTTACTTAAAGCTTAGTAAACAAGTTATACAACATTAGTACGCATATTGTGATTCCGATGATCAAAGTTGAGAAACAAAATTCCGACCGTCTGATATGATCATTATGTTGAAATATGTCTATAGGAAAAAATTCAACTTAATCTGACAACGTTAAGGGCTCGATCCTTACGGTCAATCCTGTAAGTCAAACCCTTAACGCACGAAAACGGTCATTTGACCGTCTAAATTACGTATTTTGCCCGGACCTTCAACTGAAAATAGTTTCAAATCGATGAGACGCAACCATTGGTATAAAAATTTTATGAAAAATAACCACCGGAGATAGGGCTACCGCTAGGGAGAAAAAATGGAAAATTGCGTTACCCGCAACTATCAGCATCGAGACTTTACCGGAATTACGTGATTTTTCAATAGTAGACGTATTTCACCATTCCGGTCATATCTTATTTCATGACTTTTTTTCGTTTGAAGCTTCTACGTATAGGGTTTAGGGTTTTAGCCGATTAAATTAGGGTAATTCGTAGGCTAAGTTTAAATAAATAAATATAAATAAATAACATTTGCCGACGAATTACCCTAATTTTGTCGGCTAAAGTTAAATAAATAAATAACTATAGCCGACGAAATTCGTCGGCTAAAGTTAATTAAAAATTCAAATTTTTGGTGAGGATTTTTAAAATTTTGAAATTTTTTCTACTAAAGTTCAAAATTTTCTATATCTTTCATTCTTCTTCTCCTCCTCCTTCTACTCCGGCGACAACAACGTACTCTTCATCCTACCTCCTTCTCCTCCTCTAAATCTTTCTCCTCCTCCTTCCTCCTCTAAATCCTTCTCCTCCTCCCTCCTCCTCCTCTCCCTCTCCTAGCTTTCTCCTCCTCCCCTAGCTTCTCTCTCCTCCTCCTAGCCTTGCTCCTATCCTCTTCTTCTCCTCCTCTTGTCCTTCTCCACCACCGGTGTAAAAACGAAAAAGAAGTAAAAAGTTTTAATCAAAAATACAAGAAATAAAAAAGAAAAAATATGAAAAAATAAAATTCGTCGGCTAAAGTTTAAAAAAGAAAAAAAATAAAAAAAAATAACTTTAGCTGACGAATTTTAGGATAATTCGTCGGCTATAGTTAAATAAATAAATAAAAATAATATCTATAGACGACGAAATTTTATTTCGTCGGCTAAGGTCCAAAAATTCATCGGCTAAAGTCCAGAAATTAAGCGACGAAAAATTTCTTCGTCGGCTAAATAACTGACTTTAGCCAACGATGAACAGCAATTTCGTCTGCTCTTGGCCGACGGCTTTTTCCCGACGACTTCTTAGCCGTCGACGTTTCGTCGGCTAAGACTTTAGCCGACGAAAAAATTTCGTCGGCTTAAGTGGTTGTTTTGGTAGTGATATACATGTCACGATCAAATGTGAAGGGTGTGGTTGTTTGTGTCAACCATGTTGCACTCTTTTTTCCTTAGTCTATGCTTTTTGTTCCATTGGGTTTTTGCTTGACAAGGTTTTTAACGAGGTAACATTGCATGCACCGCTAAGACCATTGATCCCTATTTGTGGTTGATCATGACAGACTTGTTTAAGTCTTGGCTCACATCTACTCTTGAGAAGCATGTTGGAATGCACAATTCATCAGGAAAATCCGATTGAAGTACACATCAGGAGGAGCATCACATGACGAGTTCTCAATGGAGTAGTTGGTGCGTTGTACTCTTTTTCCTTCGACCAAGGTTTAGTTTTCCCACAGGGTTTTTGTTAATTGGCAAGGTTTTGATGAGACAACACCGTAAGCACCATACCGGCATGAAAACACACGACACAAGAGGGAGTATTCTAGGATATTTGATATATATGTGTCTTGTTTCATGCCTTGTATACGGGCTGTATGTAGTAAACCATGTTGTAATAGGGTTTTACACATATTCATATAATAGGCTCATTGGCTCATGTAATAGCCTAAGAGACCCATGTATTTCTCTATATAAAGGGGCTTCATTCTATCAATAAGATAAGGAGAATTCATTCCCTCAATATGATTCTACAACAACCAGATGCAACATATTAGTCGAAGGCAACTCGAATCCAAGGCAACATAGTAATTCTAGATCGTAGGACAATCGAAGCCAACATATTAATTGAAAACTGGTACTTCAACCCCTACATTAGAGGGAGCACCGATCTTCAAAACTGGTTTCAAACTTGCAAAACTAGGGACAGGGCAAAAAATTTGGAAATATGGGCATCAAGGCAATGATTCTATCAAATAAATATCATACCAATCTTCAAAACTGGTTTCAAACTTGCAAAACTAGGGACAGGGCAATAAATTTGGAAATATGGGCATCAAGGCCATGATTCTATCAAATAAATACCATTATTTTTTATCGCAACAATTTATGGTCTGTTTGAATGGAACCAACAGCAAAACCAGCCATCTGTTTACCTTTAGTCCACAAACCCTGACCTAGTTCAATCTCTCCAACTTCAACAACAGAACCATCGCTTAGAATGCACATTTTCCCTGGAGTTGGTCTCATTGAAACTTGATGTATTATAGGTACTCAAGAAATTTCTCTTTTCCACCATTTATTGCATTTATTAAATTCTTCTACAAACGCAGTCCTTTGGTTAAGGCTTGAAGACATGGCCACCTTATTGAAGGTAAAGTATACTCTAAAGGTTCACCAGCAGTGTTCTCATAAAATAAATCAAGGCTGCAATGTGTGTGAGCAAAGGTATTGTGAACCATGTAGAAATGATATTGTGAACCAAGTTTGATGTGAGCAGAGTAACCTTGTGATCAGGTATAGTCATTCCTTTTGATTTAGGATAGGTGGCTCTATATCTTCCTTTCATAATCAACATCCGCAGAGTTTGCAGCCAAATCTACATGTTTCTGTGTATCTGTGACCACAAAGGCAAGACGCTGAAATACTTTAATTGAAGGCAACTCATGAATTGAAGGCAACTCATAAATCAAGGGCAACATATTGATCCAAGGCAACTCAAATAGAATAGAAGGTAACATTGAAAGGCAACAGAATACACTCTTTGTGAGCTCAGCCCATTAGATTCACCAATTAGAAACATTCAAAGGTAACAATCTTAGAGGCAACAACAATCTCTCTTTCCAACAATCTCTCTCAATAGTTTTTAAGGGATCAATTGTCAGTTTCTAATAGTAGGAGGATAAACTTCAAGGTAACAATAATCTCTCAGGCAGCAGAATTGTGAACCGGGCATCACCAATTAATCGAAGGCCAGTCATAAATCAAAGGCAACATATTAATTGAAGGCCAGTCATAAATCAAAGGCAACATATTAATCGAAGGCAACTCATGAATTGAAGGCAACATATTAATCGGAGGCAACTCATAAATCGAAGGCAGCAAATTAATCGGAGGCAACTCATAAATCGAAGGCAACATATTGATCAAAGGCAACTCAAATAGAATAGATGGTAACATAATAACCGAAGGCAACAAAATTACGAACCGGGCAAAAAAATGTATCAGGCAACAATATGATGTAATTCTTGGGTCAAAAGATCCCAAAAATCAAGGCAGAGGGAACCTAATCTTGAAAACTGATACTTCAACCCCTATAAAAGAGGGAGCACCAATCTTCAAAACTAGGGACCGTCTTGCTAGGGCAACAAATCTGGAAATATGGGCATCTAAGGCATCACCATTCTATCAAATATATACCAATCTTTTTTATGACAACAGTCTATATATGGTGTGATTGCACCTTTTAATTTAAGGGGCAAGGCAAATTGATACGGGCAAATCTACGGCAACAACATTAAACCCTATCAAATCTCTCTACTTTCAAGGCAACACAGGGCAACCAAATCAATTAATACAGAGAATCGAACAGAAAGATCGATCGAGAGAGCCCAATTGTTGATCGTAATTTTATGCTAAGATTCAAGCAGACCCAAATTTAGATGCAACAGAGAGAGAGAGAGAGCCACTACTTACACGGAATTGAGCGACGAGAGACGATCCCAGCGACTATCGAACTACCCAAAGGAGCTTTACCGGAAATCGGAAATCGGAAATTTACCCAACATTGAAATCAGCTGGTTTCTCTCTTTTGAAACGGCTCTTTCTCTCTTTTTCTCTATTTACAAAAGTTGGTTTGAAATAAAAAGCATTAGAAAATGAGATGTTTCAGTTGTTCTGCCTCGTTTTTTTTAAAAGTTAATCTTTGAACTTTTAAAAGATATTTTATAACTATTAAGTTTAAACTTTTAAAGTAAGATTTTAATTTTATAAAAATCGGTTCTATAAAAAGTGGAATGAAATATTCACGTTCTTTTTTTATGTATAATTTTCGTGGTGTTTTACGGTAAAGCCCATAATAAGTATTAGTTATAGAGCCTCTTTCATTAGGAGAGGAGATCCATGAAGGACATTTTTATTGAGGACTAATTAAGGATTTTCTCTTTAAATCTTAGCTATAAAACCCCTTACATCTGCACAGAGCATTAGAAAATGAGATATTTCATTTATTCGGTCTCGCTTAAAGTGAGACTTTATTTTTGTAGAAATCTACTCCATAAAAGGTGGAATGAAATATTCTGGAATGAAATATTCACGTTCTTTTTTTTCATGTATAATTCTAGTGGTGTTTTACCCCTCAATAGGGGAGGGGATCCCTCAATAGGTAAAGCCCATAATAAATATTAGTTATAGAACCCCTTGCATTAGGGGTGGGGATCCATTTAGGACATTTTGGTTGAGGACTGGTTGAGGACTTTCTCCTTCATGGTTTATTACACAAACTTTTCAATCACATTTCATCTCAACCGTTCGGTTTATAGGTCTATATAAGTAGATCACTTCTATAAATTTTTGGTCAAATTGGTGATTGTTAAGGTATCAAAATAGATCAAATCAATGGATTATCCAAATATGTCAAGCATGAACCTTTTAAGTTTATAATCGGTGAATCACATTTATGAATTCCTTAATGATTTTCAATTTATATGAAAATTTATAGAGATGATCTACTCATATATATCTACAAACAAGACGGTCGAGATGTGAATATATAATCGAAAATAAAGTGAAACAAAAAAGTCCTCAATAAGAAGGTCCTTAAGAGCAACTGCACCCGAGAGGGGCAGTCACTCAATTTGGCAAAAATATTGCAAATTGCCGGAGAATAGTTAATGCAGCGGGGAAGGAGAGGGGAGAAAATCGACATGTGACCCGCCAAAAAGGTAGGCCGATAGGCACCAGGTCACTACCTGAGTGAC
This sequence comes from Comarum palustre, assembly GCA_951800085.1. Taxonomy (NCBI): domain Eukaryota; kingdom Viridiplantae; phylum Streptophyta; class Magnoliopsida; order Rosales; family Rosaceae; genus Comarum; species Comarum palustre. Next base: position 8,506,709 of record OX637580.1, read on the forward strand.
ATAGTTGGTGGCAGTGTGGGCCCGAAGCACGTGGCGCCTGCCTGAGTTTTTTTTTTTAAAAAAAAGTGGCAGACAGGCCGTTTTCCGTTGGCCAACCAAAGGCTGCCATGTGGCAGCCGCAGGTCCAACGTTTTAGAGGCCAAACGGTCGATTTTTCAAACTGTCGAATTCTTCCTATATATACCCTAACTCTATTCTTCACAATTTACATCACTTCTCATTTCTTCTCCTCCATCTTCCTTCATATATTAATTTCCCAATTTCTTTTCTAATTTCTATGTCTAATTGGCTTTCCTCTGAAGACTTGCAACTATGTGTTTCTTAGGGACGACAATCCACCAACAACATCACCGGCCGATATCAAGCCAAAGGTAATTTGTGGCAGAAAGTCCATGACGATTACGCTAAGAATTTGTGTGGCAATCCCGATGATTCTTCCCAAGGACCCCGTTCTAAAATGGCGCTCGAATCACTGTTTTTATGTGGAACCTAATATTTCTCCTTTACCGGGTTACAATTCAAGAAATAACACCAAGTGTGGTCAATTATTAAATATGCATCGTTTATTATGCTTGAAGTACTGTTTACAGGGCCAAAGGCTAGTCAGACTTGAGAAGCCACTCTGGGTCCTTTGTCAGGGCCCAGTTCATTGTAGGTTTGTGGCAAAGCAAGGGAGTTCATTCCCACATTGGAAAAAGACAAAGTGCAGCCTTTAATGCTACTATAAATACCGGTGAGGACCTCCCGGTAAGGGGACGGACAATTCCTTAACTACTCTTGAGTTTTCTGCTTATCTGACAGTGTCTGACTTAAGCATCGGAGTGGCTTCCCTCGGTAAACCCGGGGACGCCCTTTGACGTGTTTGTTCTTTACACAGGAAAACTCGGGAGTACAAGGAAGTTTGCTATTTCTGGAACCGTGCAACCCGCTAAAGGGGCCACGAGTTTACACGGAAACAATTGGTGCTCTCGTTGAGAGTTGAACTCAGGGCCTCCCGCTACGTATTTCGAAGGACGATGGAAATGGCAGGAGAACAAGATCCAACTAGAAGGCTTAATTTCTCAGGGGATGATAACCCAGGGACCTCCGGGACCCAGTTTGGCCAAACAGATTTGGCAGCAGCATTCGAGCTCCTGAAAAAGGACTTTCTCGCTCAAAAGGAGCAATCTACTCGAGAACATGCCGAGTTAATAACGGTAAGGGAGCAGTTAGCGACTATCCAGGCCGAGCATGGGCTTCTTCAAGCAACCTTAACTCAAAGAGCGAATGCCATGGGGACGTCAGCCAGACTTGCTGATATCATCACCCCAGAAGGGAATCCTCCGGGTTGTGGGAACCCGCGAACTTTTGACAGTGCATACATACCACCCGCTATTCTCCCAACCACTGCCCACCCTAACCCAAATCCACAAATGATCCATCTCTCCAATCCTTTGTTTAATCACAATCTTACAGGACCTCCTCCACCCCCAGAGCCGTTGTTAAATCAACCACTTCCCCCAGCAGATGCCCAGACCCAGCTGCTGTTACAGTTGACACAAACTGTGACCCAACTTGAGCAGCGGCTAAACTCGGGAACGGGACCACAACAATATCAACCCTTTATTACCCGTGCAAGCCCATTCTCCGCACGGGTTCAAACAGACAAAAAGCCACCAGAAGCAAAGCCGTTTAAGATTAAGAGATATGCCGGAATGGGGTGCCCGTATGCACACCTTGAGTTGTTCCAGTCTCAGTTGGATTCAACCCGGTTCACAGACGCCCAAGCATGCCATGCTTTCCAGGAAACACTCAGTGAGGAGGCATTGAGTTGGTTCCTCAAGTTACCTGCTCTGTCAATAGAGACCTATGGTCAGTTGACACAGAGGTTCCTGTCCCGGTTTATCCTGCTGTCAAGTGCCAACCGAAGCACCACTTCGTTGTTCAAAGTCCAGCAAAGGGATGATGAAAGCCTGAAAATTTTTGTAACCCGTTGGCTGTCCACGACTTCCAAGTGTGGGCACTTGGACGAGTCAGTAGCATCAGAGGCATTCTTACAGGCGCTCAAACCAACCCGCTTTGTGGTGGAGCTCAGGAAGCAGCGGTTCAGGTGCTACGACGATCTAATTAATGAAGTAACTCGGCAAGGGGAACGCCGGACGAACACCGGGTTTACAAGCCAGCGAGCTGATGGATGGAAAAAGGAAGGGCAGCATAAGAGTGGCCAGGGATACTACGGCAAAAGTTCAAACAGACCAAGGGAGAAACCAAGAGAGGCTCCATACCTTCGTCATCCAACCCGGGAGGAAAAGAACACTTACATCCCTCGATATGAAGTGTTGACCAACTTGACTGCCTCCTATGAAGAAATTTGGAACCGCCATAGGAATGAAGTTCCCCCGGCTCCAAAAAGAAAGTTTCCCAAAAGGGCAGGGCCGGACAACGGGCAACATTGTGCCTATCACAACGAGTCTGGCCACACAACCGACCGGTGCTTTTCTCTTCGGAACACCATTGAGTACATGATCCAGAACGGCAAGTTACAGCAGTATAAGTCACCCGCCACAGGTGTCAACCTGATTGAAGTATATGGGGAGATAATGACGATTCACGGGGGTGGCACCCAAGGGGTGTCCGGTCACCGGGCCAAAAGACTCTGCCCAAGAGGCCCGGAGTTTGAGATAATGCAGCTTCGTCAGGAATGCCGCAAGGAGCTGGTTCCTTGGGATACCGTGTCATTTTCTCAGTCTGAAGACACGCTGAAAGTGCATCACAATGATCCTTTCATTATCACTCTTCAGATTGACCACTGGAGAACTCGGAGGGTTCTAATAGACACGGGAGCCGCTGTCAGCGTCATGTTCAGCAGTTGCTATAAGGGGTTTAAAAGAGGACGAGATAAGCTCTATAGGAACCACGAGCCATTGATCAGTTTTTCAGGTGAGACGACTCAACCGTTGGGGTCTGATCAACTAACGATTACAGTTGGAACCGGGCACCAGTCCACAAGAATTGTAGTCCCCTTCATAATTGTGGACTGCCCATCCTCCTACAATGCCATACTCGGGAGAGATGCACTCTGGGGCCTACAAAGTTTTATAGCGGGTCACATGCTTCTTATGAAGGTGCCTACGCCCGGGGGTTGGGTTACAATTCGCGGAGACCAAGAAGACGCTGTCAGATGCAACGCGATAGCAACTCAGTCCCAACACGAGATGTTTTCGGCCGGTTTTTCCTTGTCTCCATTTGACAAACCTGATGACCCCAGGGATGACCCGGATTCTTTGCCCATCAGCAAGACGGCACAAAAGAAGAGCCAGAAGTATCCTGCCAAGTTCCCCCGGCCAGCCCCAATTGAAGCAACAGAATGGATTCAGATTTCAGAAGAATACCCGGAGAGGAAGATTTGCATTGGCACAGGCCTTGACCCCGAGGTCAGAACCCGAATGGTTGAGCTGCTAACCCGGAAACAGAAGGTGTTCGCATGGTCATATGCAGACATGCCCGGGATTTCTCCAGACGTTATGACACATTCCCTCAATATTATCCCGGGTGTTAAACCGGTAAGACAGAAGCGTCGTGCATTTTGCGCAGAGAAGTACAAGGCCATTCAAGCAGAAGTTAAACGTCTTAAAGACATCGGGTTCATTGGAGATGCAACATACCCGGATTGGTTGGCCAATGTGGTGATGGTCAAGAAGGCAAACGGAAAGTGGAGGATGTGCGTCGACTACACGGATCTGAATAAGGCTTGCCCGAAGGATAGTTTTCCCCTTCCAAAGATTGATCAACTGGTGGATTCAACCGCGGGCCACCCCCAGTTGAGCTTTATAGACGCATACTCGGGATTTAACCAAGTTCCGATGAATCCCGCGGATCAACAGCACACATCTTTCACAACAGACAAGGGGATGTATTATTACAGAGTGATGCCTTTTGGACTCCGGAATGCAGGAGCCACGTTCCAGCGCCTCGTAGTGGGAATGTTTGCAAACCAACTCGGGGATACTATGGAGGTTTATATAGATGATATGCTGGTCAAAAGCCGGGAAACAAGCAAACACCCGGATGATTTGGAGACCGTCATCGACATTGCCTTGAGCAAGGGGATGAGGTTAAACCCGGAGAAGTGTGTGTTCGGTGTTTCAGGAGGAAAGTTTCTCGGGTTTATGGTCAGCGCTCGGGGAATTGAGGCAAACCCCGACAAAATTCAAGCCGTCTTGGCCATGCAACCGCCAAAAACCAGGAATGAAGTTCAGCAACTTACTGGCAGGCTGGTAGCCTTATCCCGGTTTATATCCAGGTTAACAGATAAATGTGCCCCCTTCTTCAAAATTCTCAAGAGTCAACACCGCGAGCGGATTACATGGCAGGAAGAGCACAATCACGCTTTTGAAAAGTTGAAGGAATACTTGGCGTCAGTCCCTTCTTTATCCAGACCAAACCCTGGGGAAATACTCTATCTGTACCTGGCAGTGTCTCAAACGGCTGTCAGTTGTGCCTTGATAAGAAAGCCAGACTCTGAAGAACTGCCGGTCTACTATACTGGGAAAGGATTCAATGATCCTGAAACTCGTTATCCAGACATTGAAAAACTGGCCCTGGCCTTGGTTGTAGCAGCAAGGAAGTTAAGACCCTATTTTCAAGCACATTCCATCCATGTACTCACCAACCAACCGCTACGGCAGGTTCTGCAAAACCCGGCGACTTCGGGAAGACTGGTCAAATGGGCAATTGAGTTGGGGGAGCATGATTTGCATTTTAAACCGCGAACGGCAATCAAAGGGCAGGCAGCCGCAGACTTCATTGCCGAGTTAATCCCAGCAGATTCAACAGTTGCTGAAACTCTTCCTACACAAGCCGAACCGGAGAGTTGGCAGATATTTGTAGATGGATCAGTCAATCAGAGGCAATGTGGAGCAGGCATTACATTGGTAGACCCGGAGGGTAATATGTTTGACATGCCTTACGCTTTAACTTCAAAGCATCAAACAACACGGCTGAGTACGAAGCCCTAATCAAAGGGCTCCAACTCGCTAAAGATATGGGCGCCCGGCATCTCCGCATACTAAGTGATTCACAGCTGGTAGTGCAGCAGGTTAACGGTGGATTTCAGGCAAAGGAAGCACATCTTTCGTCCTATCAAAAGTTAGCGGCTTTCTTGCTAGAGAAATTTGACACCTTTGAGGTTACTCAGATACCGAGACAGCAGAACGTCAGAGCAGATACCCTGGCTAGGATTGCAACAGGGGACGATTCCAATACCGAGTTTAAAAGCTTACTGGTCGAGACATTGGAGAAACCAAGCATCTCACTCTCCTTTTCTGAGATTTTCGCGGTAGAGGCAAACCCGCCACCGTCTTGGATGGATGAGTTCATCAACTTCATCCAACATGGAACCCTACCTGAGGACCCGGTAGCGACCAAACGACTACGGGTTCGAGCGGTGCGGTATAGTATCCGTGATGGGAAATTGTACAGACGAGGACAAACTTTTCCTGATTTGAAGTGTATTACACCCGAGGAAGGAGACCGGGTTTTGCAGTCGCTTCATAGCGGGGTATGTGGAAATCACTTTGGAGCCCGTAACCTGGCTTTCAAAACCCTAAGAATGGGATATTACTGGCCTTCTTTGGAACACGATGCCAGAATCGTCGTAGATTCCTGCCTTCAATGTCACCGATTTGCAAGCTTTCCCCGTGCCCCATCAGTCCCACTATCAGTAATAATTTCTCCATATCCATTTTGCATGTGGGGGATTGATTTCATCGGGCCTCTACCCACAGCTCCGGGACAGCTCAAACATGCCATTGTCTCAGTGGACTATAATTCCAAGTGGATAGAAGCTCAACCCTTGGCACGGATCACGACCGCAAATGTTAAGAAATTCCTTTGGAACAATGTCTTTTGCCGGTTTGGAATCCCGGAGACGTTTATCACAGATAACGGGACGCAGTTTGACAACGATGAGTTCCGGGAATTCTTACACTCCAATGGGACAAAGGTCCTATATGCCTCCCCTGCACACCCGCAGACTAATGGACAAACTGAAGCCGTTAACAAGCTCATCAAGCAAGTTCTAAAGAAAAAGCTGGAGGACGCAAAGGGTTTATGGGCTGAGAAACTTCCAGAGGTTTTATGGGCACTAAGGACAACTCCAACAGAGGCAAATGGGGAAAGCCCATTTCTTATGACCTTTGGCTCCGAAGCAGTGATCCCGGTAGAGATGGAAGTCCCGAGTGACCGGGTACAACTGTTCGACAGGGAAACCAACAATGAAGGCATCCGCCTTAACCTGGACCTCCTGGAGGAACGCCGGGAGCGTGCACATCTCCGAAATATCAACAAGAAGCAAAAGGTGGCTAAACACTACAATTCCCGGGTTATCAAGCGCCCACTCAAACTCGGGGATTGGGTAATGAAGGAGGTTATCCCTAAGCCAACGGGGTTTAAAGCTCCATGGGAGGGTCCATATGAAATTGTTGAAGTCGTGGGCCCGGCAACGTTTTACATCCGGGGTACAGATGGAGTTACGCTTCCACGACCATGGAACGCCCAACATCTGCATCTCTTCCCCAAATAGGTACCGAGTTATCTATGAATGTCCAATTTTATTGTTTATAAATGTTGTATACAAAGCCTTTCAGGCCCTCAATGCATGAATCCCCCTACCGGGTTATGTTTTATTACAAAGTTTGTTGAAGTGAATGCAGCCTTTAGCGGCCCTACTTGTATGCCTTAATCGCCAAGCTCCGATAATCTCCGATAATCTCCATGACATGAAATATTGCAAGCCTTTCACGGCCTTATTTCATGGTCAAAACTCGCCAAGCTCCGATAATCTCCATGACATGAAATATTGCAAGCCTTTCACGGCCTTATTTCATGGTCAAAACTCGCCAAGCTCCGATAATCTCCATGACATGAAATATTGCAAGCCTTTCACGGCCTTATTTCATGATCAAAACTCGCCAAGCTCCGATAATCTCCGATAATCTCCATGACATGAAATATTGCAAGCCTTTCACGGCCTTATTTCATGATCAAAACTCGCCAAGCTCCGATAATCTCCGATAATCTCCATGACATGAAATATTGCAAGCCTTTCACGGCCTTATTTCATGATCAAAACTCGCCAAGCTCCGATAATCTCCGATAATCTCCATGACATGAAATATTGCAAGCCTTTCACGGCCTTATTTCTTGGTCAAAACTCGCCAAGCTCCGATAAATCTCTAATAAACTCTGGTAATCTCCATAACTTGAAATATTGCAAGCCTATCACGGCCTTGTTTCAGTTTTGAAAGTCTTAACGGACCCATACAGCCCTAGCGGCACTATTTTTTACTTACATGCTAAACCGGCATTATATGTGTAAATTATCACATTTGCATATTTTGCATCAGATTACCGTGTTATTTGGCAAAGACGCCCTTGGAAGTCCTAACGGACCCGTAAAGCCTTACTGGCCCTATTTTCACTTTATAATGTTAACATGCCAACCCGGCACTATGTGTGAATTTTCTCAACACTTGCAGGTTATGCATCGAGTTGGAATTCCTAACGGATCCTTAAAGCCCTAGCGGCCTTTAAAGCCTTAGCGGCACTATCTTTATTCACATGGAAAACCGGCGTTATATGTACATTTTTGTACTTATCAGGTTACCGTGTTTTGGCACAGGAAGGATTGCGAGAAGGAAAAATTTTATTACTTCAAAAATATCAATTACAAAAAAGTAGCAAACCGCTACAGGTAGACTAATCTTACAGAAATGAAAAACATCCTAAGGCTCCGTTGACGACCCCCTACCCCCGCCAGTGCTAGAACCGCCACGACCTCCCCGGGGCTGTATGATGAACTGACCCCTACGCAGAGGTGGCCGGTTCCTAGGACCACCCACAATCCCACCACGGGAAGCACCTCTCCCGGCTGCTGAAGAACGAACTGGGGGACTCCGAGCCGGGTTCGCAGGAGCCCTAGGGTTCGCAGCCACGGCAGGAGTCGACCGGGAGGTGCCTGCAGCCTCGTTGGGTCTAACATGACCTTGATGACCGTCATAACCCGCCTTGTCCAGCCAGCCTTGGCGAATCCCAGCGCTCACTATTTCGGCACGAGCCTCTGCCCTGGCCGACCGCAGCTTCAGGTCAAACTCTGCGCTCGCCAGAAACTCGGAGACCGCTAAGTCCTTGGCCCGGGAAACTGCCTGGAGCAAATCTCCTTTTTGTTGCTCCAGGGAGGTAACCTGTTGCTGCAGCCCCTGGTTTTGCTCGGTCAGCTGGGCTATCGTGGCGTCTTGAGCACACCGGTCCTCCCGGTGACCTTCGATAACATTCTCCAGTTCAGAGTTCTTGGCCACCAGGTCCGCTATGTGTCCTTCCGCCTCGGCCAACTTCGCACTCGACGCGATCGCTGATGCGCTTGCGAATTCCCGGACCCGAGCCAGGTTTTCTTCACTTGCCGTCACCTGGTCCCGGGCGGCCCGGAGATCATCCCTGAGGACTCTCTCTCGCTCGGGGATGCCTTCGGTTATGAGCCGGTCAGTCGCCAAGTACGACAACCTGACAGCCTACACAAATAAAACAACGGGTTAGTACAAGGAACCAAAAACAAAAAGATAACGAGTTACAGCAGAAGACTAACTTACCCGCATCAGCTTCTCCTGCGCCCTCCGGGCTACAGTCAACGTGTCCTCGTGCTCCAGGACATAGGAGTCAGCGGCGCAATTCTTCAAATCCGCTACCATCCTTTGGATGGCCGCGTCCGCCATTCCTGCGCTCGCCAACTCCTCCATTATTTCAGTAGTGTCCCGCTGCTGCTTTCTCTCCCTCCTCTCCTTCCTCTCCTTCCTTCTCTTCCTCCTCTCGGACCTCCCCGAGCTCGATGCCTCCCGGGTACGCTTGCGAGAAGGCACGGGCTCCACTTCAAGAACCTCGTCACTTCCCTCACTCCCCTCCGGGTTCTCACTACCTATTTCCCTTTCCAACCCTCCAACCTCTTCACCCCCTTCGTCATCCTCCTCGGTAAATTCCTCCTCGCCCGGGAACACAGACGAGGGAACCGCGCTCACCACCGGTTCTTCAGTCTCATCGGCAAACGGTTCTTCAAATACCGGGTTATCGTCCGCCTCCGAGGGATTCCCCTCAACCTCCTCTCCTTCCGGGTAGACTTCTGGCCCGAGAATCTCAGCCAAGTACGCGGGAACCTCGTTGTAGTAAGAGACGTCAACGTGGAACTGCCGAGTTTCCCCTTGCTCGGCGTCTGGGCGCCGAAAAGCCGCCTTCGATGTCAGGTCGATATCGTACGCCAGCCCCTCCGTGCCTTGCGCCCGGATCCCGGCCCATACAGCCTTGTCCTCGAACCCGTCGTATATTCCCGGGTTCTTTCGCTTCGTGAACTCCATCGGGAGAAGAGCTGCAACAAAAGATATAACCTGTTAGACCGGAGCATGTAAACAACAAAAATTGTAAAGGAAACGAGACAAACCTGGAAGCTCCATCAATCGGCAACGGCTGTACACATACAGCCTGCAAAGCCGGTACGAGCTCCGGTCATCTTGACCTCTGAAGGCCCATAGCATCCTCCGGATCCTCTTCTCCATCACCGGCTCCAGAGGAATGTCGGGAACATCTGCAAAACGTACAATATAATTATAACCCGGGAAAGAGAAAAGAAAGAAGAATCCGGAGAGAAAGGACTTACTCATCAGTGACTGGAAGTCACCCGGCACTTGAAACGCGTGTCCCGGGTCTTGAAAGTTTCTTATCAAGAAACTTTTTTCCCTCCAGGTCCGGCTCACGGAGGTAGGCAGGTCCTCGACGATCTTCTTGAAGACCCCTTTGGACTTCAGTTGGATGGTCCCACTGAAACCCGCCTTCCGGGAGTACTCGGCCCGGTACATGGCGTGTAACTCGTGGTAGCTCGGCATCTGCTGCTTCAACACCTTGTACATCACGCACAATCCTAGCAGCTGCCTCCACATATTCGGGCCAACTTGCCCGATGGCGAAGTTGCTCGCAGCCAGGAGATACTGCACCTCCACCTTTAGCGGGAGTGACAGACCGCAACGTAGCTGGTACTCGTGGCATAGCGTCCACCCATCCCCGGGAGCGAAGAACTGATCCTCGGGTTCTAAAGTCCGAATTTCAACAGACTCGGGAATCTTCCAATTGCTCCTTAGCTCCACAATCTCCTCCGCGGTCAGCGAGTACCCGGGAGGGTCAAGAGCGGTTCCATCAGTGAAGGTAACTGAGGCAAACTCGGGGACATGAGCATCCATTGCGGGGTTTGTCATCTGCAAAACAAGAAACACGGGAACATCGTCAAAAACCCAGATAACCCCGGCGACCACAACGATAAACGCACACACTAACGCAGCAACCCAGTTTGGATCCCAGAAAACAGTACACAATATCGATCCAAAACACTCAAAAACATCGGAACAGAGAACAGTACCTTACTTGTGAGAGTTTGAAAGGATTTTGAGGTCGATTTACATTTGGAAATCCAACAAGCACAGCGACAACAGAGGACGAGAGCAAAAGCACGAAAAAGTTTTCGATTTCGAAGGTACGACAAAACTGTCACCCTCAACCCCTATTTATACAGTTAAGAGACGTACACTGAAGGGACGTTTGAGAGACGTACACTGAAAGGACGTTTCGGTTTTTCGAGAAAATCGACACGTGTCGCGCATGCCGCGTCCCAAAACCGAAAAACTTTTCAGTTTCCCCCACTTTAAAACTGAAAACTTTTCAGTTTCCCCCACTTTAAAACTGAAAACTTTTCGTTTTCCTCCACTTCAAACCGAAAACTTTTCAGATTCCCCCACTACAACACGGAGACGTCATTTTCAGTTCCCATAGTCAACGTGTCTGCGGGGCACCCTTGTGTACGGACTTGGGGGACTGGGTACACCGGGTCTGGATGATACCCTTGTAACCCGGTAAAGAAATGGTTTCAAGTCCCCACCCAAGCGTACCCCTTGACTGAGGACTTGGGGGACTTGTTTATATGTGGAACCTAATATTTCTCCTTTACCGGGTTACAATTCAAGAAATAACACCAAGTGTGGTCAATTATTAAATATGCATCGTTTATTATGCTTGAAGTACTGTTTACAGGGCCAAAGGCCAGTCAGACTTGAGAAGCCACTCTGGGTCCTTTGTCAGGGCCCAGTTCATTGTAGGTTTGTGGCAAAGCAAGGGAGTTCATTCCCACATTGGAAAAAGACAAAGTGCAGCCTTTAATGCTACTATAAATACCGGTGAGGACCTCCCGGTAAGGGGACGGACAATTCCTTAACTACTCTTGAGTTTTCTGCTTATCTGACAGTGTCTGACTTAAGCATCGGAGTGGCTTCCCTCGGTAAACCCGGGGACGCCCTTTGACGTGTTTGTTCTTTACACAGGAAAACTCGGGAGTACAAGGAAGTTTGCTATTTCTGGAACCGTGCAACCCGCTAAAGGGGCCACGAGTTTACACGGAAACACATAATAAAAGAAAAGTAGAGTTCTTGCTTCTTCTTGAACACTTTTGCCAAGTCCGTCATGTTAACATGGTGGTTGATGCTCTTGCAAATTTAGAAATTCAAAGTGTACGCGTGCATCATTCATTAGAACTTGTAGCATCTAAAGATTGTGTATGATGTTTAAAGGATAACAAGACCCCCTTCAACTTTGATTCCTCTCAGAAAAGAACATAAAGACAAACTTATATCTAAACTAAACTATATTATAACTCTTGTCTCCTTTGAAACTTAACTGTGCACATATGATACAGTTCTAGCTTGAGCCAGAATTCAAAATTTCATATTACATATCTTTCCACACACATACAACTGTAAACAAGTTGCACAAATTGACAAGTTCATATAAACTATCAAACATTTAGGCTCTTGGATATATTCAAAAGTTTCAAATACATGAAACATAAGAGAAGTCATACTATTATATTGAGGTTTAGCTCTATACATTTTAGATTATTGATCGCTGTCAACGAAGTAATTTGGTCATCGACTATATAGAGTTGAATCTAAAGTCGATGATGATATTGAACTTCGAGAAGTACAACATAGTTTGGCATTTGAACCCGTTAGAACATGAATTACTTGAATTGGATCTGATAATTGGTTGGCCAAGACTAGAAAGATTCATCATCAATATATATATTTATCTCTATATAGAGAGTGGAGGAGTCAATCTGATAATTGTATCATTAGTTGGCGTGGCAAGAACTCCTCTCTCCTTCATAAGCAAAAACCGATTAAATAAGAAAGTGACTTACTTCTCAAAACAAGTTTGTTGGACACAAATAATGAACACTGCACCTTTTGACCCAACCACGTTCATAGCAAAACAATATACAAATCCGTAAGGAATTTGACTTTGACTTCTTCTAAAGCAATAAAGTAGACAAATAATAGAAAATTTGAGACTTGAAATCACCTTAAAATGATTTTTCTTGAATTAGTTATGAATTTTCAAAGTTCAGTAATAGTTTGAGGTTTTTCAGGAAATTTTATGCTATTTCTAGTTTAAGTGTTTGAAAATAACTGATCATAATTCTATAGTATCTAAAACTTATATTTACTGAATCTAAACACTTCAATATATATATATATATATATATATATCACAATGAGAAAACCACAAAAACATAGCAACTTAAAGACCAATTAACATTACCACAAAGATAACTAACATAAGTAATATGCAAGTCTTAACTTCTATTTTTTTCAGTAACTTTATGCAAATCTAAAATCATGGTTTCTACTTTCAAGTTTAAGAACCAATAGCATATATAAGAACCTCATAATCTAATCATTACATATGTACAATTTAATAACAAACAACAATTTAAAAGCAACTAAAACAGAAATCTGAAAATCACAAAACAATTTCTTGACTTTCTAACCAGCAGATCATTTTGGCTAAAAATAGTATAGTTCGGTTATAAGAATTCGAGGTTGGTGTCTTCATAATGTTTGTACTACACATCCTAAAGATCAATTGGGAATTGGAATCACAGAAAAAGAATATTTCTAAAATTACTTATGATTTTTCAAAGTTCATGTATAATAGGGAAAAACCTGCTGAAAGTGCCCAGGGACGGAGCTACGTCTATGACCGACGGGGTCCGGACCCCTCCAAGTTTTCTGTCAAATCTTGTATTTGATGTGTTACAGCAGTTAAAGTTACTTCATATGAGCTGATTTCAGTATGTGAACCCCGGTGGCTTCTTAGCTTTATTGTTATTCGCTTCGTCGATGGGAGATGTCTGAGAGATTAGGCGCAGTACATGAACGAGATGAACAAATTCAAAACCCCTATATTAGAAATCGAGAAGGAGAGACAAATACCCTTCCGCATCCTGAATTCACAAAACCCAACAAACCTAAATCGAATTTGTCAATTGAATTTCAGATAAAACCCTAAAACCCAAAACAAACCCTATAGAAACCCCAAATCGAATAATACTGAATCGAAAGACTTACAATCAGTTCGCTCGAGGGAAGATCCTGGTTGAGGGTGATGGGTTCTCTTGTTCTAGAAAGAGAGAGTTGAGAGAATGAGAGAGAGTTGTTGGGGAGAGAGAATGAGAGTGGAGGGAAAAAAGTTTATATAAATAAAAACAACGCTGCACACAATTATTTTTTTTCTAAGAGACGATACTCTTCTATCATCTAAAAAAACAAGGCATTAATGCCAAATTTTCTTATTCTTAAGATGACAGATGATGGTCATCTAATAAACACGCAAATTTTAAGTGTCACATCCCGATCCTAGAATTATTTTACGGTTAGTTATTTTGGTCTTTAACCATTTAAAGTAACTGTTTGACCGTATAATGACCGTAAAGTTGACTTTTCGTAAAGTCAAGAATTTGGGAATACTTTCTTCATGAAAGTTGTAGAGGACGTCAATACAAGTTCGTGGAAATGTGTGGCACGCTTAAATCGGAGTTCGTATGAAGAAGTTATAAGGGTCCGAAGTCAGAGGGCATATAGGTAATTTCGTAAAAATGCTATAAATAGCCTAAAAATCAGAAAATAGAGCAGATTTTCTGCCGGATCTTCTCAGGGTATTGCCGCCTATCCAGGCCACCTCAGGTGGTGAGGCCAGTCTCAAAAGGAGCGCCTCTGAGTATACTTCAATTCTAGGTAAGTTTTTCGACCTATCTCCTCATGGTTTAGGAGAAATTTCAAGTTGATTACAATAGGAGATCTAGATCGGATTTATCCCTCCTCATGCCACCAATTTGTGAGTTCTATATATGGTTAGAATGAGTTTTAGGAGTACTACTCATCCCTAAAGTTTTATGAATTGATTTGGAGTATGGAGGAAGAATCGAATATTTGAAGTTTAAAAACATATTTCAGGTTTTTACATTTTTGTTGGATTAACCTAGTTAGAGGCTGAATTGGCCTTCGAGTTGAACTAGAAAGTTGTTCAAAATGATGAGATGAAGATACTGTTAAAATTTGGTGGCGATCAGAAGTCACTGGAATTTTAGCCGGAATTTCTGTCGGCGACGCAGCTGGCGGCGGTGCTGCCACTTTTTGGGCAATTTTTTCATGCCCATTAAATAGTATAAAATAAGAGGAGCCTATGGTTTAAATTTGGTAATTTTTGGAGGAGTTTTGGTTAGGTTTTGGAATTTTTTAAGTCTAATATTATCGACGGATAACAAAATATTATTCTGGCCATCGGTTATTGCCGGTTAAAGTTGAAGAAATATTTTAAGGACTACTAGGCTTTTGTTGAAGGTCAGAGATTTGTGTTGATTAAGATTGAGAGTTTTGGCCGAGGGTAACGTTATTGCCAATTTTAAATAATTATCCGTTTGGCAATTAAGATTTACTATTATTCGTTGAACAGGAGATGAAGAATTATCGCTTGAGAAGCGATCCAGATTTCGTTAGGCTAAGGCCTAAGCCTGTGAGTGGACTTTTGTTTTGAATTAATGCATGTCATGTTTTTTTATGTTAAACATGATTTTTTATTAATTTAATGAGCCGATGGGGCTAGGATGGTGGGTTGCTCCCCTTTTGTAAGCCCCTATGTTATGTCGGCTGAAAGTTGTGTTATATTGATTAAATTTGGAACGTTTGTTTTATGACCATAGTTTTGAAGAAGGTCGGGGAGCCGTGCCTTATGCATGAGATGCATGTTTTAATTTACGGGGGATGAGTCATATAATAATGACTTTTCGTATTTGCTTGTTTTCTTCACCATGAAGGGTCGTCATATATATAAAGATGCTAGCTAGCCATACGGCCCCCCTCACTTTGGAAATAGAGCTGGGTAATAGTAGCCCTAGAGGGTTCCGACTCTAGCCTGAGAGGCTCATTGTCATGGTGGAATCTCTCCACCATGAAGGGTCGTCATATTACTTAGTAGCCTTAAAGGTTCCGACCCTAGTCTAGGAGACTCTTTGTCATGGTGAAACCTCAACCCTTATTTTTAATACTGAGTTTTAAGCCAATGAGATTGTAGGGTTGCTTCTCGGGTTGCTGCCCAATGTTGTAGGGTTGCTGAGAGGAGGTCGTGCGTACAGAAGACGAGGCATAGCCACTTAATCCGCTGAAGTTAATGTACCATTTAGGTAGCACTTTCTTGTAGATTTACTCTGATTACCCAAGCTTAGCTTAGTTTAAATTGTTAGAGAAGCGTAGATGTGATTTGAGGAGCGGGGTGGCTCCAGATATTGGGTTTGATATATTTATTACTTGGAAATGCTTAGTGGTTTTGCGGATAGGGTTGTCCATTTCAAGGGGATTTCAGTAAGAAGTTCCCTTGAGGCGGACCCCACAGGGTTTACTTCGGGTTAAAGGGGTTAACTCGGGGTGGGTCCTGATAGTTGGTATCAGAGCATTAGGTTATCGTTTCATGTTACTACTGTTAGATCCAAAAGTAAAAAGCCCATTTATGGAAAAGCAAGTGGACCGATGTCTGCGGTCAAGAAGGTCAGAGGACGCTTAGAGAGTCAAAAGCGCTCGCGAGGAGCATAGTAATGAAGCGCGCTCGCGAAGGGAGATAGTTTGTTCGCTGAGGGAAACGCGCTCGCGAAACGGGGTGTGTGTTAGCAAAATACGTTCGCAGATGGAAAAGCGTTCGCGAGAGTATTATGAGAAACGAAGCACGTGGTTACAAGATGTTAAGTTACCAACAAAATAGTGTTGGGCTTATAGGATTGGGCTTTAAGAGTTTGTCTTGCACTACAAGAAGGATTATTCGGTGCCATGCCTTGATTCGCAAGTAAATATCTACCCTAGTGTTCATTATATAAAGGGGTTGAGATACAAGAGAAGACACAACTACATCTATCAACAAACAGACAACAACTTCGCCACGCGAAAGTCTTCAAGCCTCTCCGGAGCAACCAAGCCTGATCCGTCAGCAACCGTAGTCTGATCCGTCAGCTGCACAAGGGACTTAATTCCTTAAGTCTGACAGGTTTCAATCCGTTGAAATCTCTCTACTCCCCTGTTCAACCCGTTGAGCAGTTTTTACTCCCGCCACCAGTTCTGGAGAATCCGTTCACCAGTTCATATCCTGCATATCTTGATACCCGCTGCTTAGTTTCTTTGCATACTAAGTAAGATTCGGCCATCCGCAAAGGTTGGAGAAAAATCCTAGAGGGACTTTTCCCTTGTAGGTCTATAAAGAGAACCCAGTACAGAGGAAGAAGATCGGCGTCTGTCACGGTCGCTGTGAGAAGAAGTCAGAAGAGGGACGCGAGCAGCATCCAACTTCAAGGTTGTACCTGACCCAAAGGTACTGGCACGCCTAGCACAAATTTACAAGCCGGTTGTTTGAAGGACTGCAAATTCTAAACCAAACATCTGGCACGCCCAGTGGGACAGTGTCAAGATTACAGGCGTCGGCGAGTATCAAAAGGAATATCCTTCGTGTTCCAAACCGGAACACATAATCGCAAAGCCACACAACTCGGCTTATTGTAGGAAGCTATCTACAGAACAAGCCATTAGCAAGTTTGGTGCCATGGCTAACGAAGGTCAGTCACAAAACCTTGCTGAGCACGTAGGAGCATTGAGCTCATCATTGGATAACCTGACTAAAGGTTTCCAGGAGGTCCGCGATCGAGCCCGGCAGCAGGACAAAAAGGCTGAGATTCAGGACCTAAGGTATGCAGACCTAGCAACTAAGATGAACGAGAATCAGCAAGCGCTGAATAAGAGGATGGATATGTTCATGGAGACTTTAAATGCCATGAGAACTGAACAGCTTATCCGCCAACAGCCTCCAGAAGAAGAGTTGCTAGAAGAGGTAGATCACCAGGTGGATAGAAGAACCGTGCACCGAGAGGGATTTGGCCCACTTCGTGTGGGTGATGACCAATTAGCGGTGCACAATAATCAGAACCCTGGAAGAGCTAGAGGACGGCAGAGAGTTCCAAGGCAACAACCACGTCGTTCGCCTACGCCTATTCAGAGGAGACCTCAGCTGGACTGGGATGCAGTCCAAAATATGATACAGGAAGCAATAAGGGCAACTCCCATTGTTGCTGCTGTGAACACTGCATACGCCCATCCGTATCCGGAATGGGTGGCTGAGAGCCCATGGCCAGAACATTATCGACAGATAAGATTCACTTCATTCTCAGGAGAAGGATCTGAAGATGCAGCCACCCACATTGCAAGGTTCACAGGCGAGTGTGGACCATATGGCACGGATACTGTGTTTAAGCTGCGCACGTTTGGAGCTTCTTTGTCGGGGTCAGCACTGACATGGTACACCAAGTTGATACCAAGATCAGTCCCTGACTGGAACGTGATGGAGACTATGTTTAGAACCACATTTGGAACTGTGGAACCAGAGGTTGACTTGTCTTCTTTGACAGCTATGTATCAGCAACCTATGGAGTCATCAGTAGAGTTCCTTAAAAGGTTCAAGGTGCAGCAGGCCAAGTGCAAGACTCCAATCCCAGAACCTGACTTAATCAAAATTGCAATCCGGGGGTTGGAGAAGAGACAGAGAGCAAAACACCACGACGGAGTGTTCTCTAGCATGGCTGACCTAATGAACAGGGTTGGCAGTTACCAGTACTTCCTGAATGAGCTAGATGAGGAAGCCAACAATTCCAGGAACAATTTGGCTCTTATCCCGGGAACGCTGAGACCCAGAATGCCTCCAGCAAGGCATAAGACAGTAGGGGCAATATATTCCCACATGGATCCCTACTATTCGCCTCCACAAGCTATGCCCTATGCAGACCCATACATGATGGGTTATGAGGAAGAAGTCGCAGCGGTGGAATTAGCAGGCAGACAGCCTATCAAGTCCTAGGTGTTAAAAATGTCTAAGGAGCCAGTAAAGATTTCGTTCGCCGCGTTTGCAAAACCGGAGTACGAATCTTATACGTATAATGCACACAAGGCCCCGGAAATTCTGGAGGATTTGACAGTGTTGGGGAAAGTGAGGAATGACTTTGGACCTCCCCCTACCCAGGAGCAGCTCAAGGGAAAGAAGTACTACAGGTTCCATAATCTTTGGAACCATAACACATCAGAGTGCATTCGCTTGAAGGATACTATCCAGACATGGATTAACGAAGGAAAACTGGGAGCGAATGAAGAAAAGACTGCAGCTTGGGTGGACATCGATCCTTTTCCCACAATCAATATGGTTGACTTAGTGCCGTGTGAGGGAAAGAAGGAGAAGCCATTACCAGCAAGGCCAAAGTTCAAAGAGTATACCTACGATGCTAGTAGGGCTCATGTTATCCTGAACAAGCTGATCATGGCCAACGAGGTGGTCATCCCATGGGGAGTCTACCCCCCAGAAGAAGCAATAGCTGGTAAGACCTATTGTAAATTTCATAACCTGTGGACTCACAAGACTTCTTAGTGCATGCAGCTCAAAGATCAGATACAACAGTGGGTCAATGAGGGGTCAATCACCTTTTGTGATCCAGCGGTAGCAGACGTGGCTGTAGTTGATTTGGTTCGGGATAACAGAAAACTGACGCTTGACCTGAGTACTATGGATGGAGAAACAGAAGTTGTCAAGCGGAAAGAATCAAGAGCAGGCGCATCCACAGTCATGTTGTGTGCCAGGTGCAAAACTGAATGTGGCATTGCTAAAGAGCCACAACAGGAACAGAGGAGCGCTGTTACTACACCTCCTGAAGTGTATCAGCCGTACAGTCCAAAGCAGGTGAGAAGATCAGCAAGTCCTAGTCAGAGGGATTCTAACCTCTACCTGCGATTACGCCAGGCGAGAATGGAGGGGAATAAACCAATGGTCAGCCTACAGGACGCAGTGACTAAACCTTACATACCACCAGCTTCCCGGAATATACTCAAGGACAACGTCTGGATGGTCAGAGAAAGAGGAAAGGTGATAGAAGCTACGCCTACTCAGACTAGGAACGTGCAGCGAAGATACGACAAGACCAAGAGGCTTTTGGAAGCGTTGGATAAAGGTCTAGTCAGCCCAGACCAAATCAGAGAGACTCCAGAACAGCTAAGGCGAAAGCTGGATTTATTGTCAGCTAGACCTTTTTGTCCTGTCAGAAGCGTTCGCGATATCCCCGAGACTCCTACCACAAAACATAGCGGACAGAAGAGAGTCTCACGAGAAGAAAGTAGCGGCGAACGAAAGTCTGTATGGTCACGGGTTGGCGCCAGCAAAAGTCAACATGCGCGGGAATCAGTCTGGTCGCGTGTAGGTCAGAAGGTGGTGGGTAAAATATCTATTTCCACCTTTAATAAGACACCTGAGACGTCTCTGGCAAAAAGGGTTAGGATCTCAGAAGGTCCTAAGAACGAAGACAGGAGGGAGACGTCGAAAACAAAGTTCGAATGGAGACCAAAAGCAGTTCAGCGTCAAGAGCAGGGGTCTCGAGAAACAGATGAGGCTGAACCTATAACTGACGTTGAGCAGCAGAAACCTGTTCCAGAGGTTTCTTTAGTAAAGCAGATGGCTGAAGCGTTTGCCCGTGCAGAAGAAGAATCAGAAGTTGGTATACCTCGCGTTGTAGAAGACGATATGGAGGAAGACGAAGAAGAAACCGGGGGCATGGATGAAAGTTTGTCATGCAGTGTGCTTTACGTAGAAGACGAGCAGGGTGAGATGATCACAGACCAGCCTGAATCTGCTCAGGTTTACGTAACAGCCGAAGCCGCAACTGCAGCCCCAGAGACAAACACATATTGCAATATGGTGTATGTCTTACCTTCCATGTACGCATTGGATGAGCCAATTTCGTCTGAAGTTTTCCTCAACATGTCAGAAGGTGAAGCTGGAGCGGAGTCATCTGTTCGCAGAGAGGAACTTGCTGTGAAGGAAGAGAAAGAGGACATGGACCTTGAGTTGAGAAAGAAATATGTTTTGTTCTCCAAGCCCACATTCGCCATGAGGCAGCATTTGTGACCATTGTACGTGTCTGCTGACATATTGGACAAAAGGGTCAGTAAGATATTGGTGGATACAGGGGCTGCTGTAAGTGTCCTAACCGTACAGACCATGAATTACCTTCAGATTCCGAAGGAGAAAATTCTAGAAAGCAAGATGAAGGTAAAGAGTTTTGCCGGAAACATAGCTCAGACACTCGGAGTGGTGATACTGAAAATCAGGGTTGGCCCATCAGAGATGTATCAGACCTTCTTTGTGGCTGAGTGCACAGCTCCTTATACTATGATCCTGGGTAGAGATTGGCTTCACCAAGCCGGCTGTGTTCCATCTTCTCTCCATCAAGAGCTTGCCATCTGGAACCCAGAGACCGACGAGTCCGAAGTAATCAAGGCTGACCCTAGGCCATTTTCAGTAGCAGCTTGCTTTGTGGAGGCAAGTTATTATAGTGAGGATACGAGGCCTTTGAAAATCAGTGGTGTTACAAAGGAAGGACATCCATATGGGGTGACCTCCACTGAACTTACACAATGGGGATTGGCGCAGCTTCAAGCAGACGCCAGTAGACCAATCTCCATGATTTTACCCCAAAGCAATCAATGAAGCCACAACTCAGCAAGGATGAGTTGGAAGCCTACGCTTCCCTGCACCAGAGATTATCTATTTTTAGGCAGGAGCAAGAGGCTTACCAACAGGTGGCAGCAGTAGAATGCGTTAACGACGATATTTTGGAATATGACGAAGAGGAGGAGGAGATTATCCAGGCAGGTCCGGCAGCCTTGGATGATACTCCACCTAAGGTCAAGGATCCAGTAGAGAAAGTCAACCTAGGGACCCTAGAGGAACCAATGGAGGTTGGAATAAGTATGTATTTGGAACCTGAACAAAAACAGAAGCTCATTGAGCTACTTCACGAGTACAAGGATTGCTTCGCAGAGAAATACGAAGACATGCCTGGATTAGCACCAGAGTTAGTTTGTCACAAACTACCGATCATGGACGGTTACAGACCAGTCAGGCAAGAACCTAGGCGAATGCATGCCGATACAGCGGCTTCAGTAAAGGAAGAGGTGGAAAAGATGCTTAAGTCTGGAATTATTCGACCTGCAAAATATGCCAAATGGTTATCTAACATAGTGCCAGTCAGAAAGAAGAATGGTAAGATGAGGGTGTGCGTGGATTATAGAAACTTAAACACAGCCACACCTAAGGACGTGTATCCTATGCCAATGGCAGACATGTTAGTTGATGCAGTGGCAGGGCATGAGCTGTTGTCATTCATGGATGGAACCGCAGGATATCACCAGATTCCTGTGGAGGAAGAAGATAAGCACAAGACGGCCTTTAGATGTCCAGGCTTTACAGGAGCATTCGAGTATCAAGTCATGCCTTTTGGGCTTAAGAATGCTGGTGCCACATATCAAAGGGCGATGAACCTTATCTTCCATGACATATTGGGGAAGATATTGGAGGTTTATATTGATGATGTGGTAGTGAAATCCAGGATTAAGACAGACCACATAGAGGATCTACGAAAGGTCTTCATAAGGATGCGAAAACATAAACTCAGGATGAACCCAGCTAAATGTGTCTTTGGGGTTCAGTCAGGCGATTTCCTAGGGTTTGTGGTTCATCAGCGTGGCATCGAGATTCCAGCGGACAAAGTCAAGTTGGTAATAGAAGCTCCAGCTCCAACTAACAAAAAGGAATTACAGCAGTTATTGGGTAAGATTAACTTCTTGCGCAGATTCATCTCGAACTCGGCAGGAAAAATTCAACCCTTTACATCACTGTTAAAGTTGAGGGTAGATACTGAATTTCGTTGGGAAGCGAGTTATCAGGAAGCGTTTGACAGAATAAAGCAGTACCTAGTCTCACCACCAGTTCTGATGCCTCCACGGCCTGGTCACCCTTTGAAGCTCTACATTTCAGCATGTGAAACATCCATTGCTGCGCTTTTAGCGCAAGATGAGCGCCAAGGTAATGATAAAGTGGTTGAGCATGCTGCGTATTACCTTAGCAGGACGTTGATAGATGCAGAAACCAGATATAGTGACATGGAACGGTTGTGCCTCGCGTTGTATTTTGCCGGTTACAAGTTACGTCATTATATGTTATCTTTCACAACGGTAGTGGTGGCACAGACAGACTTGGTGAAGTACATGTTAACCAGACCTATTCTCAGGGGTCGTATTGGCAAATGGGTGTTAGCTTTGTCTGAGTTCTCACTACAATATACACCTTTGAAGGCACAAACCGGACAGGCGGTTTCGGATTTTTTGCTTCATCATCCGGTGGAACAAGATTTACAATACAGAGAGTTAGACGTGGTGGCCATTCTAATGCAGCCCTGGGAGCTGTACTTTGATGGAAGCAGCACTGAGAGTCTATCCGGCGCTGGGATATCTCTGGTAAGTCCTCTGGGGGTTCGTCATGCTTATTCTTTTCAACTAGAGTGGAAATGCACCAACAATCAGGCTGAATATGAGGCACTCATAATTGGATTGGAAATGTTGCTCGCAATGGGGGCAACAGTGGTAAGTGTGTTCGGCGACTCTTTGTTGGTGATCAATCAGCTTAAGGGACTATATAAGTGTACAACCTTCACTTTGGTTCCATTTTGGGAAAGGGCTACAGAGCTGCTGGAGCAATTCAGTGATGTCACTCTAGATTACATCCCAAGGGCACACAACTTTGCGGCGAATGAGTTGGCACAAATTGCCACTGGCATAACTTTGACTGATGGAGTCTGCGAGCGGATTTTGAAAGTTGAAAGGAGGACGTTACCTTCTTTCATGGCTCGGAGGGTAGACGCGGATGAATGGTATGTTGCTACAGTCGAAGCTATCGATACAGATTGGCGTCAGCCACTCATTGACTACTTGGATAATCCATCTACTCCAGTGGGTAGACAAGTCAGATACTTTGCCACTAACTATGTGTTACGAGGTGGCGAACTCCTACGCAGAGGGGAGGATGGAGTTGATCTTAGGTGTATTTTTGGAAAAGAAGCCAAGCGAGTGATGAGAGAAGTGCATTTAGGAGTTTGTGGTTCACACCAGGCTGGACCAAAGATGAGGTGGCTTATCCGTCGTTATGGTTACTTTTGGCCTTCGATCTTAAAAGATTGCATTGCCTTTGCTCAGGGATGTCAGGAGTGTCAAGCGCATGGACCAGTGCGGCATGTTCCAGATGTGCCCATGCAACCCATTATTAAGCCATGGCCAGCAAGAGGATGGGCGTTGGATTTCATAGGAATTATTCATCCAGCTTCGTCTCAACAGCATAAGTTCATCTTGTTGGCAACAGATTATTTCACGAAGTGGGTGGAGGCTGTACCCTTAAAGGATGCATCTGCTCGTACAGTTTGCAGCTTCATCTTCAGCAACATCATTAGCAGGTATGGTATTCCAGAGTGTTTGGTTGCAGACAGGGGGGCAGCATTTCTAGCAAAGGAAACTGAAGACTTCATCACGGACTATGGGATTAAGTTTCTACATTCCACACCATATTATGCTCAGGCGAATGGCCAGGCTGAGGCTAGTAACAAAGTTATAATCAATATCTTGCGAAAGATGTTGATTGATAATCCTAGAGATTGTCATAATGAGCTTGATCATACTCTGTGGGCGTATCGAACGTCTAAGCGGTCACCTACAGGAACCACGCCCTATGCCTTGATGTTTGGACATGATGCAGTTTTACCTATGGAGATAAGTGTCAATTCATTAAGGGTTCGCGAGCAACATCAGTTAGTAGGGGAGGATTATGTTCAAGCCATGTTTCAAGAGCATGAACAGCTGGATACGACTCGTTTGGAAGCCTTAGATCATATAATGGTTGAGAAGCAACGAGTTGCTCGCGCATATGATGCCAGGACACGTGGCAGAAGTTTCGGAGTTGGCGACTTAGTTTGGAAAGCAGTACTTCCCTTTGGCGAACATGTTCGCGGCAGGGGTAAGTGGTCTCCTACGTGGCAGGGGCCTTTTGTGATTGACCAGATCGTGGGTAAAGGTGCTTACTATTTGCGAGATTTGGATGGAGAAGTCCATAATAACCCTATTAATGGCAGGCATCTGAAACAGTATTTTCCAAGTGTTTGGGCTTCTGACGATCCTTTGCCGCCACAGACCACAGAACAGCCTGTTTCCCAGCAGGGGGGGCAGAGTTTAGAACCTTAGGGTTTCGTTCGCAGAACCGGGGTTTTGTCAGTTTCATTCAGGTTGCTCAACGCTTAACCTGTTTGAGGTTTTGGCTTTTTTGCACCTGATAAAACTGGGGGGCACCATAGTTATACAGAAACCAATTAATGTGGTTTTTTCTTTTTTTCGAATTTTTTGATATTTCTGGAAAACAAGTTGTGTTTTTTAAGCCTTGATTTATTTTGAACCAACACCTGTGGTTTACACATTGAATATAAACAATTTGTGTTTATTGATTCATACATACATTTGTTTTCAACAAATACAGTGTTGAACAAGAACTGATTGCAACCAATACAGTGTTGAACAAGAACAGAGCTGCTTGAAGAAAGATCTATTACAACTCCTTTTATGTCTCTCCTCAAACTTTCAAAGTTTCGGTTTCATCCTCCACCTTGCGCGGCCAGCATGTTGAAAGTGAGCCGACGGTGGTGTAGTTGGAGTGACTTGAGCAGACCTAACACGAAAAAGGCTCGACGGAGGAATCCTGTCGGCACAGGAGCCTTCTTCGGTCCAATACCAGAAGTCAATCCCCTCACCAAGTGGAATTTGGTTCCAGTGGTGCACTTTGAGGCGACTTCAGGGCTAGGCGCATCAGATCTTATGCCTGAGGTTAGGTTGTGAAGCCTACCCAGGATTTGAGGTTTGGTTGTGAAGCCTAAGGGTTGGGATTGAAGAAAGAGGTCTGGAGGAACTGCTTTGAGACTGAAAGGAGAATACATGTTCTTGGTTGCTGAAGGTGATGAAAAGAGTTGATCACTATTTATAGGCAAAACGCTAGGTTTTCACCAAAGGGAACTGAAGGGTTTGCTATTCATTCATTGGCCAAGCATTTATCACGCGTGCTGAGTTAGTTGAATACGGTAAATGCACGATTTAATGGGCATAACGTTGCAGTTAAAGTATGAGACAGTTTCCGAGAGGTCAGAGATATGGAATTAATTTGAAAAGATCTTCTGCATTCAGAATAATATTCGCAAACAAAGGTAGTACAGATGATCAACTAAATAAATTTACTGATATGTCTAATATTCGCTAAAGCAGTATCAAGGGCGTTTTGGATATTCTCTTCGTTGATCAGGGAATCTTCGATTCTGTTGTCCATCTGGTTAATCATTTGCTGAAGAGTCTGGTAGGAATTTTTCTCTTGCTCCAAGACTTCTAAGTTGTTTTGGGCTTCCTCTTCGGCAATTGCTAGCTGGGCCTCAATTTCAGTTTTTTGACGTTTGAGCTCAGCAATTCGGTTAGGGAGCAAATGGGTCACGTTGTGAACAAGTCTAGTAAGACTGGTGGTTTTGGCAACCCGTTCAGCTTGGAATTTCTCTTTTTGCTGATGATACTGAGGGGCCTCCAATCGAGTGGCTTTGGCACGCTCAGATAGGGTTGCAGCACTGGTTACGAATTCCCATAGACGCCGCAATTTCTTCAAGAGCCTTTCGTCAGCTTGAACTCGAAGGATACGAATGGCATCTTCGACTTGGATCCTAGTATGTGGGTGGAGAAGATCCTCGTGCTCCAAGTTGCGAAGAAATAATGTCGCATCAGCAATTAAGCGGTTTGCTTGAAGAGGATCCAGCATGTGCTGAACTTGCTCTATAATGGAAGGCGTAGCATGATCAGAAGAGGAGGTCATTGGAAGGTTCTCCGGAATCTGGCAAGTGAAGAAACAGTTAGTGTTTGTAAGAATACAAACAAAGGCTGTAGAATAAAAATTGTTACCTTTGGGTTAGTTTCAGTTGGGATCACCGGTTGAAGCATTGATTGAGCAATATCATTCGCACGACCGTCATTCACGGCAGCAGTTTCGCTCGTGAAAGAGACTTCGTTCGCGGGAGGAAGGACCTGTGCGTGACTTTCGGTCGCGAGAGAACTTTCGAGAGGAATTTTCTTCGCGCGAGTATCAGGCACTATCCTCTTCGGCGAACAGGAAATTGTCTCGCGGAGGTTTGGCTCGTTCGCAGCAACAGTTTGGAGAGGAACGAGCTTAGTACTTTCACTAAAGATTTCTCCCATCATAGTGTCCAGGACCGGAGAAGCAACTGACTCGGAGGAGGAGCTAACTTCACATACAGGAATTGGTCCCTGAAACGTCAGAAGCATAATTGAGCTCAAGTTTTCAAGAAATTTCCAATTAAGTGGATTATCGAAACAATACCTCTTGATTTGCTTCAGCAGGAGTCTCAGTGTCCAAATTGATTAAAGGAGGAGCTACCTCTTGGGCCACGGCAGAGGTTACTTCAGCCAGTACAGTTAAGTTAGGAGCACCAGAAACAGCAGGATGTTGACTGCATTCTTCGGGGGATCGTGCGGCTTCTGGGCTAGACTGCATAGGCTGATCCACCTATAAGGCAATTATATGATTAGTTGACTTGACTACATAAGCATACGAGTTTTCGAATTAAATGAACCCATACCTGGGGTTGAGAAACGGTCTCTTCTGTAGGAAGACTTGGTTTGAGCCTCTTAAGTGGGCGACCTCCATTCTTGTTCGCGCATTTCTTGGTTCTTTGAAGACGCTGCAAGGAAAGAAGATGGTCAGAATAAGGGAGACAGATCAGAAAGTTGATTATTGCAGTTAAGGAGTTTTAAATACCTGGGAGGCAGGGAGCACTTCTGTTCGCACCTCAGGAACCAAGGAAGGTTCAACGTTTTGGTGAGGGTCGTCGATGGCGAACACAGCCAAATCTTCAGCATGGCGGAAGTGTTTCTGATATGGCTGGAAAATCTTTCTAAACACAGATAGGTGATCTGGGTTCCATCTACCCTCGTTGATTGAAGTCCACCACCTAGTGAACTCATTATTAGCTGCGAAGCTCAGGCGTACTCCACCAAGGGGATAGGTGTTAACAGGCTGAATGATGTCCTTGAAGCAGGAGGGAATGGATTCAGGATCGGTTCCAGCGTTATAGGTTTCTCGCCACGAAGTGAAATGGTTGCGGCTAGCCAATGGGGGATATGGAATGCTTTGGCACATTCCAAATTGCCTGGCGAAGAAGTTGGGAGCATAGATTTCTACTCCGGCTCTACCTGGCAGTTTGAGGTCGCGATTGGAGAGGAGGCGCAAGAAGAAAAAGAGCTGCAGAACGTTGTGGCGATTACTAAAAATAAAACCTTCATTTACAAGTGAAGGGTATGTCCGCCTACAAACAAGTGCAATAGAATCTGAAGGCAGGTGTTCCATACTATACAGGTGGTGGAAACAGCGCGAATAACTAATGGCTGGAGGATGGGAGGCAGACACGATGGTTTGGCCTAAGACCTTATCTTCTAGAAAGCTGGTGATAGAAGAGGAACGGAAAATAGGAAAGTAGGTTTGAAGCCACAAGTCTAAAATCCAAAGAGGACCGCTAACAGATCTGTGTTTGAAGGGTTCTAAGGATAGGAAGTGTAACACCCTGTATAGTAATCCAGTGGCTAGCTCTAAGAGGTTAAGAGGGATACCATTGTAAAGCAGCTCAGCGGTTCTGACCCAGGCGAAGGTGGGTTTGTTGGTGGCGCTGCATTCGACATATTTGAGTAGCCAGAATTCCAGGAATGCTAGGCCACTTAGATCATCATCAGTACTCCCATAGTGACTAACCCACGCGGTGTATGAGTTGGGGCGAGGCTGATCAGAGGGGATTTGATGTTCCAAAGCAAGGTCGTTGAGAGGGCTTGGTGCGTTGGAAAATGGAAACCCGGTAATTGTATACACATCCAGCAAAGTAATACCCATTGGGCCTGCGGGAAGATGGAAGGTGTTTGAAGAAGTGTCCCAGAAACAGACTGCTGCTGCCAGAGGAGCTCTGTTGCGGCCAGACTTCAGAGAGAAGCAGAGGTCAATGGGATCGGCGATTCCAACGGCTTGCCATCGTTCAAGGTCTTTACTGCGGCGTTGTTGGTACCATTGAATCTCGGCATCATTGGTGTTCGGCCATTGCCCAAATCTGGTCTGGGCGTCTGACTTCTGCCAGTCGACGAAGGAAGCATCTTCCTTGCGGAAAATTAAAGGGGGAATTCGGGATGCATGTTGACGATAAGGTGTTTGAAATTGGCTTGGGAAGAGATCGACCCAAGGACCCAGGTCGCAGGAATTGTTAGGCTTAACTTTCAGCCAAGAGCCTTTTTGTTTTGGAGCAGGTCGGAAATCAGCCATGGCTTGGACGAAGTCTAGAGCTTCATGCTCAGAAGGGGTTCTGGGTGAGGTTTTCACAGCAGAGAAAGTATGTTTGGGTGCCATTGATTTGGAAGTAGGAGTGGCGGCGGTTTGTCTCAGGAAGGTTTGAAAAGAGTTGCAGAGGGAAATGATGGTTGAGTGTTCTGAGGAGTTTGATAATGAAAGGACGTTTGCTTTTGTTTAAATCAATGCCAAGGTATAACTCTTTTCGATTTTCGCAAACGGGCTTAATCTCAAGAGCTGGGGGGCAATGTTAGATCCAAAAGTAAAAAGCCCATTTATGGAAAAGCAAGTGGACCGATGTCTGCGGTCAAGAAGGTCAGAGGACGCTTAGAGAGTCAAAAGCGCTCGCGAGGAGCACAGTAATGAAGCGCGCTCGCGAAGGGAGATAGTTTGTTCGCTGAGGGAAACGTGCTCGCGAAACGGGGTGTGTGTTAGCAAAATACGTTCGCAGATGGAAAAGCATTCGCGAGAGTATTATGAGAAACGAAGCACGTGGTTACAAGATGTTAAGTTACCAACAAAATAGTGTTGGGCTTATAGGATTAGGCTTTAAGAGTTTGTTTTGCACTACAAGAAGGATTATTCGGTGCCATGCCTTGATTCGCAAGTAAATATCTACCCTAGTGTTCACTATATAAAGGGGTTGAGATACAAGAGAAGACACAACTACATCTATCAACAAACAGACAACAACTTCGCCACGCGAAAGTCTTCAAGCCTCTCTGGAGCAACCAAGCCTGATCCGTCAGCAACCGTAGTCTGATCCGTCAGCTGCACAAGGGACTTAATCCGTTAAGTCTGACAGGTTTCAATCCGTTGAAATCTCTCTACTCCCCTGTTCAACCCGTTGAGCAGTTTTTACTCCCGCCACCAGTTCTGGAGAATCCGTTCACCAGTTCATATCCTGCATATCTTGATACCCGCTGCTTAGTTTTTTTGCATACTAAGTAAGATTCGGCCATCCGCAAAGGTTGGAGAAAAATCCTAGAGGGACTTTTCCCTTGTAGGTCTATAAAGAGAACCCAGTACAGAGGAAGAAGATCGGCGTCTGTCACGGTCGCTGTGAGAAGAAGTCAGAAGAGGGACGCGAGCAGCATCCAACTTCAAGGTTGTACCTGACCCAAAGGTACTGGCACGCCTAGCACAAATTTACAAGCCGGTTGTTTGAAGGACTGCAAATTCTAAACCAAACAACTACCTCATATACTTAGTAGCACTTAGTGTCTATAGAGTGATGGTCCGACCACGGCAGATCCATCGACATTTTATGCGTGTCACACTCAGTGTTATTAGTGGTAGGAGTTAGTAGGTCCTATTGTATTTATGGACCGGGTGGTTCCATAAAAGTCTGTAACTACAAGACTATGTCTCGGTACGCCGACCTATTAGAGAGTTCCCGAAAGGAAAAAGTAAGTGATTGTTGATTTCATTTTGTGCATTTGCTGGATTATTTGGGATTTGAAATAGAGTTATGAGTTGGGAACTAGAATTGGGAACTCATATTATTTCATGTTGGGAATCTTTTGCAAATACCCAGAGAGCGAAGCATTTGATTTATGCCTGGGAGGCTGTTGTGAAAGTGGCAAGTATGTAGTTGTTGAAGCCTAAGGCGATGCCTTGGTGTTTGAGTTACGAGACTCTTAGAAATGAAGAGTCGTAAGAGATATTAAAAGTGTTTGTGTTCTATGCTGGGAAAGGTAATAAAAGTTGCATAGTATGATTATTCAGAGAATATGATTGTTGACGATTGACGCTTGTCAAGATTTTGTTGTCATTCGCCTTAAGTGTGGTTTCGGAAAACCAGCCCACATATAAAAGTAGAATGACTCAAGAATTTGAGTGTTGACAGTTTATGGTCATTTGACTTAGTTTGAGGACGAGTCTTTGATGTGACGCAATTAAAGAACTTAAGGAATTGATAGTGTTGACTGGTCACTTAAATGTTTTGTGGGACAGTCACTGGGAATACTTGCTTGGGTCACCCCTTAGTGCTAGCATTGTTGCCATCAGCTACGATTGGATCTTTATAACCCCAGCCACCCATGATTGGAGTCCTAGAAAGATTTGAATTGTTGGTGAGTCCAAGCACGATTTGAAATGTTTGTAACAGCTGGTCGTTGGGTCGTAAATTGTAAAGTTAAAAATTAAATCGTGTCTCCATATGACTTGGAGCTCAGGTCAACATTAAAGTGTGTTGTGCATCGGTTGGTCGAAGTATATTAATTAGTACGTCTGTCGAGGGGCCTCCAAGTTGGCGGTGTTGGAGTTCAGTTTTCGGATTGAGCGAGCGTTTCGAGTTGTAATTAAAGGTAATTGGTTTTCCTACCGTTGACTTGATCTTTTCCTAGTTTGACTACAAAATCCTAATTTGACTAGAAGTTGACCAAACTCATTTCCTTTAACGACTTTTCAGCTAATAGAATTATTAACGATTATCGACTCGATATTTAGTTTTCGATTATACCACCTTAACACACCGACTTTTCTTACTATTTTATTTGATGTTAGGTTAACACATAGTAATTTATGGAATTACTATCAACACCCAATCAACAGCTTAACCAATTTACTAATTATGAGTCGATAATTCGATAATGAAATTTATTCAATTATTTTCCACGATCAACTCGGCATTTCCATTATTAGAAGTCATCATCTAGCACAATGACTAAAGTGATCAACATCCTTATAATTTCATGATTCACTATTTATCCCAAATTCCTTTAACTTTAAATCCAAATAACCAAACCATATCTCTTAGTCCACTTCGATTAATCACACACTTTCCGGCATTACACACAAGCATAACCATTAGCATAAGAAATTCACCTTTTTACCATACGGTAATTAACTACACCCGAATTGCTCTTTACACCCGAGCAATTTCTTAGCGCACCCACACAACCTTGGCAGCCCTAAACCTCCACCTCAGCTACTCTTTTCTCCTTATGTCCTTTCCTCTATCAAATACCAAAACCATTTTCATTCTCAAACCACAAACAACACAGAACCAACAACAATATTCATCAATCTGTCGAAATCCACAAAACCCCAGAAAATACAAACTATAGCAATTTCTAGATAGGAGGGAGAGTAGCTTACCCAGTTGCCAAGAGATGATGTATATATATCCTCCATGAGCTCAAGAAGAAACCCAGAAAAGCTAACACGCCGTCGCTGGAGCTCCTAGCTTCACCGAGATCTAACTGTCTAAAACCCAATTTCAGAAACCTAACTAATCGAAGAAACTAATTACATAGGCTTATAGAACTCCTCGAGAGGCTCAAGATTCTTATCCCAAACAGAAGATTTGGTGACCGGAGGCTGGTGAAACCTCTCCTGAAAGTGGAGAGGCCAAATCGGATTTCTCGTGTACCTCACTAAATGCATGTTTTACAAGCATAGGAAGGACAGGCTTGAGGAGAGGAGTGCAATGGTGCTGGTCACGGGCGCAGCAGTGGCCTAATGGCGAAAGGCTCGGCCTGAGAAGCCGTCGCGGCGGAGAGAGAGCGAGAGGAAAGAGAAATGCTTGGGTCAACACGCTCCTCCCTTTTTATATAGAAACCAACGGTCCAGATCAAATCTCCAATTAATCCAACGACCCATATTTAAATGGGGTAAATATTATTTACTGAAATATAATTTAAAAATACCAAAACAATAATTAAGAGTTACCTTGAACTTTGAAAATTCGTAGTAAATAGCTCGATGCTCTGACAAATTATCCGGGCATACCGGTGAGCACGTCTTAATGCATACTATGACTTTGAGGATTTAAATCTATTTTTCTAATTTTGAGAAAAAAACTCGAAAATAAACTCGAACGATAACTTATTAACTCACCGGTTGCAGTTAAAAGCTCCTGTAACCCATAAACCCCTGTAAAAAGGTAACTTTTAGGTACAGGGTGTTACAAAATCAACTACTCCAATTAAGAAAATCTTAGACAATGATCAGATATGCAAAGTTATATTCAACTGATACATATAGAGCAGTATTGGTCACCAGCAAGTCAATCAAAAGCATAAGAAAGGGGGATGCAGATATATCAAGCGGGTATAGTCAATGTAAGTTTTCCATAACATTTTGCATTCCACCGTACATGGACAAAAAAGGGGAAACACTAAGAAATAGATTACATCAAATACAGTAATACGCTTTAAGAGGAAAACATTTTGACAACGGTTATTATTAGACCAGAAAACAATATTTTTTCCTTGAAATGCTTGTATCTTCAGTATTTACCAATCATGTATCTTTAAGCTTTCCATAACATTTTATTAAAATTGACTGTTAATAAAAAAAGGAATAAAATTGGTACATTGTGAATCTAGCCATTGTACTGTTACTTATATTTATTGTCTACTCACACGGATTGAAACCCCTTATGTAAATTCTACATCGTCAAGACCCGGAAAAAAAAAGGCTGCACGTACCTACAAATGTAAAAATAAAACTTTAATTATGTAATGTGCACAACTGCATAATATGCATGTAATCGAAAAAAAACTATATAATGCATGTCTTACCTTTGCATTTCCCCTTATGTAAATTCTACATCGTCAAGACCCGTAAAAAAGGTTGCACATAATTACAAATGCAACAATAAAACTTTAATCATGTAATGTGCACAACGGCATAATATGCATGTAATCGAAAAAAAAACTGTATAATGCATGTCTTACCTTAGCATTTCTCATGTCTTATTCCCTTCAACACAGGCCATGAAAATCAATTCAACCATCATTGGCTAAAATTCATAGCAAATCAAATGCCAAATAGTAACTAAAGATGATTTGATGGATTTAAATATCTGGGTATGAACTTGCAAGCGTGAATTGTAATCAAAGTTTCGAAAGGATGAAGCTTTTTTGAACCCATTAATCAGAAGATAGAATTCAATTCATAAGCAATAAATGCTTGGCTACCCACTAAAACCTGTACGTGTATTTTGTAGGATTGACAAAGATGAAACCGAAATTCGTTACCTTGATAGCTTTAATCAGGCTTCGTATTAGGGAACAATCTCATCTAGTGTAGAAAAACCCACCTTCCTACTTCTGAAAAAAAAAAAAAAAACATATCAGAAATCAATTACCCAACCATTATACCCCACTTGTTTCAAACAACCCAAGTGAAGTTCATACCTCAGCTGATGTGTTAGAAATTTTCTCCTTCCATTGACTATATTTTGGTACGACCTGTAGATATGAAGAGGGATAGTTAATGTATCCATTTGTACTCTGATCCTAACAGTTCTAAAGTGAGATTGTGAGTGGTGGACGATTGCAGTCTTCTTTTTCTTTTTCTTTCCTTCATCTCCTCTCTTCATTCTGTATCTAGTTGTTTCCGGTTCTATTTAGCAAGATGACAATATTAACCTTTAATGAAAATGAACACATCTCTATAAATAAAGCTAGAAGAGATTTGAGAATCACGAAAATTGTTAAATTTTTGAAGTCCCAAAAAATACCATGGTTTTTTATTATTCAGCTATGTGTTAATTATTGAATGAATGACACAATCGTATTGCCATGGAAATCGAAAACGAATAAAGGGGATTCAACGAAAGGGAGGAAAGAGAAACCGGAAGATGAAGGGACAATTGTTGGGCACAACTGTGAGAGTCAAAAAATGGATTCACTACTACTAATCCCTCTTCCAGATTACAGAAAAGAAGAGCAGAGCGGTCCCGAGGAGAAAATTGCAATCAATTTGACTGAGGTTGGAACTTATAATCGACTGAGGTTACAACTGCTAATTGTATGTGTATATTTTTTCAATTTTCACTTTTCCTTATATTTGGATCTGGGTTATGAGTTTAAAGTTCTTCCTACATTTTTTCTTTGTGTTGCAGAGCTAGGACGGCGTGGGAGTTAAAGAAACCAGAGTGAGGACTTACTCACATAGTGGTATGTCGATCACTCCAAGACTCACTCATTCGGTTGAAACTATTTGTTCATTACTCCTTGACTGAATATGTATATGCCCCCATCTTAGTAAATTGATGAAGATTGGATTTAATTGAGAACCGTTCTTGAAAGGGTGTAATGTGGTTATATGGGTTTTGTTGTTCTGTTTCTTCGGTACATAGGAGTGGTGGAATGGCAACATGTATGCATCAATGGAAGCAGGTTGATACATTTATACTATAAAGACATGACAACAAACAAAACTGAAAGTAGGTTGATGAGGATGTATCGATCTATATTCAAGGTATCTATACTATAATAATATGCCATATGTATTCAAAACCTGATAGTTCTAAGATCTTTTGCTCCAGTTTTGTCAGGTATCCATTTTTTATTTGATTAAGCATTTACAGTAAATGTATTTTCATGTAGCAGAAAACCTATTCTACATTGTTTTGATAATATTCACTACTACAAATATCTCAATAGATAACACTAATCATACAACAGAACGACAGTTGCCCCTTGTCTGATAACTCATACTCTTTTAGACAATTGTAGTTTAGAACATTCGTTGTGTTAAACTGTTAATGGCATGAAATTGAAAAAAAATTAAAATTTATGCACGCAACACATGTAATGTCATTCTATTGTATTATAGATCATCGTTTGCTTTCCCTAGAATTAGTGCAAGATTTCTGAGTCAAGGTACAATAGTTTTAAATATATTTGTTATGTGACCACATTTCAATTTCTGCTAGGTAGCACCTAGTGCAAATTATGTGTACACCACAAATTATGTGTTTTGTCGTATGATGAGGATGTCATTTTTTCCAATTATGTCGAATTCATTTTTGTTCCAATCAGATCCTCCAAACTCGTGCAAATGCAGAAAATTTGCCTCTAATATTTTGGTTCTCAAAATTGATTTTCTCAAAAACACACAACAGTGCTAATGTAAATCGTTGTATGACGATGTTTTTATTTTTACAAGGTGCTACCAAGAGCGAAAATGTAAAACTTGCATAACAGTTTATACATCATCCGTTGTGTAAAATCTAACTGAAAAATTAATTATGTCAATTCCCCCAAACATTGAACAAGCTCACTATGTGGGAATATTGCCTCCATCATTTTATTTTGAAATTTCATAGTATTTACACTTGCACAATAGTGTAACATCGCAACATTGTATGAGAATGTTTCAATTTTTACAAAATGCTTCTAAGAGATAAAAACTGAAATATTTGTACAACAGTTTATACATTTCTCTTGTGTGAATGAAAAATTAACTAAAAATTTGGTTATGTGAATCCCTCTCTAAGCAAATTGAACAGAGACATTTGGAGGGAATTTTCCATCTTCTTAACGAATTGAAACTTTCTTAAAACTCTTATTACAGATATATTAAAAATCTGATATCTCATTCAAACTTTCTTAAAAGAATTTTTCCTTCTCCTTGAAACTTTTTTAATAGGCATGTTGTGATTCTGATGATCACATTTGGCAAATGAAAATCCGACCATCTGATATGACTATCAAGAAAAAATACATGTTTGGAAAAAAAAAATTCAACTCCGACAAAATGAAGGGCTCGATTCGGACGGTCATTCCTGTAAGTCAAACCCCTAAACGCACGAAAACGGTCATTTGACCGTCTAAATTACGTATTTTGACCGGACCTTCAACCGAAAATAGTTTCAAATCGATGAGACGCAACCAGTGGTATAGAAATTTTCTGAAAAATAACAACTAAAGATAGGACAACCCAAATGGATAAAGAATGAAAAATTTCATTGACCGCAACTATAGGCACTGAGACTTTATCAGAATTACGTGATTTTTCAACCGTAGTTAATTTTACCATTCCGGTCATATCTTATTTCACGAATTTATTGCGTTTGAAGGTTCTATATAGAGTTTGTTTTTGAAACAGAATATTTACTTAAATCTTGGTAAACAAGTAATACAACTTTAGTAGGCATGTTGTGATTCTGATAATCATACTTGACAAATGAAAAAATCCAACCTTGTGATATGACCATCATAATAAAATAAATGTATGGGAAAAATTCAACTTGATCTGACAATGTGAAGGTCTCGATCCAGATGGTCAATCCCGTAAGTCAAATCCCTAAACGCATGTCTAAATTACGTATTGACGAAGCTGTTAAACAAACTACAATTTAAAACCCTATCATTGTAGTAACTGTAAGTAGGGATCGTTCTAGCCAGGGACACTAGGGAAGGATTATATCTACATTAAAACAAGTCAGTAATATTCCTAAGTACAAAATACACATATACATAGCATATACACTTATCTGTCACGTAATATACAAGTATACATAAATGCATAAGAACAGACACGAAATATATTTAAAAATATTAACATATATATGAAACAGCTACATAACAGCTACACAATAGTTACCTAACAGTTACCTAACAGTTACGTGATAGTTACCTAACAGCTACTTAACAGCTATGCACAAGTATGAAATCGACATACACAAATATTCACAAGTATATATTTACAATAATCATATATTTACCAAATTATGATGGGGGATTTTAGTGATTTCTAAAATGTCCTAGAGTCCTAAGTCTAATATTTACAAGATTGTTCAATCAGTTATTAAGCACATAATCATAACAAGCACAGAATAGACAAACATGCAAAACCTAAGCAAGATTAAGATGCAACATTTATGTTATCATAGACTCTAATTAATTCTAACTATTAGACTCCTCATGTAAACTTATTAAGACCTACAATCGCATGATCTTAAGCCTATATATGTGTCATCTTACTCAGTACCTACAATCGCATGACACTAAGACAAAATACACTGACCGAATAAGAGTCATTGGAGACATGATCCTAGGTATGGCGTCACTCATCCTAATAGCATGTAAACTGCTTACCCTAACAACCCTTGACAGTTCCTAACAATCAAGACCTACAATCGCATGACATTAACCTTAGAACACCACGACATGTTAAACTCTCCTCTTATAAACATCTGGTACCTAGACTACCCCTCAGGATCGATTATATGATCAGGTAAACAATAAATCAATTAGACACCTATTACACACATAAACACAACAACTTAATCTAAATCACAAGCCTAAACATGTACTCTATACGTCATACATCACATACGGAACCAAGTAAATCACCAAGAAGAAATTGATAACGCATCCAATATATAAAACAAAAAATTCATAAACAAAATATATATATATATATATATATATAGTACTGTTCACATAAGAAATACACAAGCATATTAAGGTTTTCCATACCTAAAACCTACCTAAAGGGTTCGGCTAAGGTGTGGAGGTGATCGACGGTGATAAGGCAGCGAACAGCGGTGAATGGTTGGCGGACTGCTTGAAATTTCCCTGTGCTTGGGAGGGTTTTTAGGTAAAGCTTGGCCATATTATGGCTTAAACAAAGATTGACTCCTAAAATTGAACTATTTCATGTGTATTTATTGGAGAAAATCCTAGAAAATTCGGTTACAATTCCTTGTCCATATCGGATTGGGCTTCTTACTTTTCCTTGTTGCACTAGACTTTGACTTCTTCAATGGCTGACTTGGATAATACTCCATAGACTTATTTCTGAATTTTGGACTCCCCTACATGTTAAAAGATAAATGAAGGACTTTCATACATGTTTTGGTACCCTTAGGATAGCCGAATCCCATCCATAGGCTCGGTATAACAAGTTATCCTGGTTTGACCCGGTGAACTTTCCTAGCTTCTATTTCGGCTACTCCTTGGTGATTTCTTCGATTCTTCTTCTTCTAAAAAACTTCCCATATCATCATTAAGCCCCTCATTAATCATTTGGCATGCTTGGGAAGGATTTTGGTGAAGAAACAGACTCATGAACTCAGTAGCCACTTTCAGCAGACTGACCTCTGGCCATTGTTTCCAGCAGACTGACCTTCGGCCATTGTTTCCATTATAACCCCTTCATCCGACATTGGATTGCTACGATCACAAAAGATTCAGAAACTAGACATCCATAGCTTTCCATCCATATATGGCACGTTTTCTAGTTCCTTCTGGATCGTCCTGGAGAAATTTTGAAGTTGAGTTATGGTTTCTGGAAATCCTCTGGCCTTCTGCTTCTTTTGCTTCCTTTCCTGAGTCCGATTCACATGATTCTTGTTCCGTTAAGTCCATATACATGTTATCTAAACATTAGATAAAATTAATTAAGTAATGACAATGTATAAATTTATAGAATCATAAAAAATATCATGATCACTTCATATTTAAGCTTTTAACAATTTAGTGCACATTTTCTCTACTTTACGCACATTTTAGCCATTGCTCTACAGAAAAAACCCTTATCATATATACATACAAATTCTATACTAATAATGGATAACCAAAGCATAAATTAGGGTAAAAACATATTAAGAACGTAGCATAAAATACTCCTATCACGTATTTTGGTCTGACCTTCAATGAAAATAGTTTCAAATCGATGAGACACAACCAGTGGTATAGAAATTTTGTGAAAAATAACAACCGAAAATAGGACTACCCAAATGGAGAAAGAATGGAAAATTTTATTAACCGCAACTACCGGCACCACGACTTTACCGGAATTACAAGATTTTTCAACCGTCGTTGTATTTCACCATTTCGGTCATATCTTATTTCACTACTTTTTACGTTTGAAGGTTCTACATAGTTTGTTTTTGAAATGGAACATTTACTTGAAACTTAGTAAACAAGTAATACAACTTTAGTAGAAATGTTGTGATTCTGATGATCAAACTTGACAAATGAAAATCTGACTGTCTAATATGACAATCATAATAAAATACAAGAATGGGAAAAAATTCAACTTGATCCAATATTGTTAAGGGTTTGATCCGAACGGTTAATCTCATAAGTCAAACCCTTAAACACACGGAAACGGTCATTTGACCGTCTAAATTAAGTATTTTGGCCGAATTTTTTTACTGAAAATAGTTTCAAATCGAAGAGACGCAAACAGTGGTATAAAATTTATTGAAAAATTACCACCGAAGATAGGGCTACCCATAAGGAGAATGAATGAAAAATTGCAGTGACAACAACTATCGACACCAAGAATTTACCGGAATTACGTTATTTTTCAACCGTAGACGTATTTCACCATTCCGGTCATATATTATTTCACGAATTTTTTTGCGTTTGAAGGTTTTACGTAGAGTTTGTTTTTGAAACAGAACATTTACTTAAAAATTAGTAAACAAATAATACGACTTTAGTAGGTTTTTGAAACAGAACATTTTTTTGCGTTTGAAGGTTTTACGTAGAGTTTGTTTTTGAAACAGAACATTTACTTAAAACTTAGTAAACAAATAATACGACTTTAGTAAGCATGTTGTGATTCTGATGATCAAACATGACAAATGAAAATCTGAGCTTCTGATATGACCATCATGATAAAATAAATGTATGGGAAAAAATTCAACTTAATTCGACAATGTGAAGGTCTCGATCCGGATAGTCAATCTCGTAAGTCAAACCCCTAAACGCAGGAAAAACGGTCATTTGACCGTCTAAATTACTTAATTTGGCCGGATCTTCAACTGAAAATAGTTTCAAATAGATGAGACACAACCATTGGTAAAGAAATTTACTGAGAAATAATGAAAAATTTTATTGACCGCAACTATCGACACCGAGAGTTTACCGGAATTACGTGATTTTTTAACCGTCGTCGTATTTAACCATTCCGGACATATCTTATTTCACGACTTTTTTGTGTTTGAAGGTTCTACATAGAGTTTGTTTTTGAAATGGAATATTTACTTGAAGCTTGGTAAACAAGTAATACAACTTTAGTAGACATGTTGTGATTCTGATCATCAAACATGACAAATGAAAATATGACCGTCTGATATGATAATAATAATAAAATACATGTATGGGAAAAAATTCAACTTGATCCGACAATGTGAAGTTCTTGATCCGGACAGTCAATCCCGTAAGTCAAACCCTTAAACGCACATAAATAGTCATTTGACCGTTTAAATTAAGTATTTTGGACGGACCTTCAACTGAAAATAGTTTTAAATCGATGAGACTCAACTAGTGGTATAGAAATTTACTGAAAAATAACAATCAAAGATAGGACTACCCAAAGGGAGAAAGAATGAAAAATTTCATTGACCTTAACTATCGGCATCGAGACTTTACCGGAATTAAGTGATTTTTCAACCGACCTCGTATTTCACTATTCCGGTAATATCTTATTTCATGACTTTTTTGCGTTTGAAATATCTACGTAGAGTTTGTTTTTGAAACAGAACATTTACTTGAAACTTGGTAAACAAGTAATACATCTTTAGTAGGCATATTGTGATTCTGATGATCAAAATTGACAAATGAAAATCCGATTGTCTGATATGACCATCATAATAAAATACATGTATGGGAAAAAATTCAACTTGATCCGACAATGTGAAGAGCTCCATCCGGACGGTCAATCCCGTAAGTCAAACCCCTAAAAGCACTGAAACGGTCATATAAACATTTAAATTACGTATTATGGCCGGACTTTCAACTGAAACTAGTTTCAAATCAATGAGACGCAACTAGTGGTATAAAAATTTACTAAAAAATAATCACTGAAGATAGGGATACCCATAGGGAGAAAGAATGAAAAATTGCATTGACCGCAACTATAGACACCAAGATTTTACTGAATTACGTGATTTTTCAACCGTAAGCATCGACACGAGTTCACCGCTGTGTTCAGAATATTTTTCGGAGCATCGTGCTATTTTCTACGGATTTTTAAATTTCATGGAAATTTTTAATTTCTAAATCAGATTTTACCATTTCAGTAATTAATTTTCTACCTTTTAAATTTTGGGCCGTCAGATCAATTTGGGATTTTATCTTTGCCGTTGATTCTAGTATAAAAAGGGAAGAGATGTTGACTCGGTTGACCGAGTCTTCACTCTCTCTCTCTCCCGATTATATCTTCCTTGATGGAGCGATAGCGACGCCGCTCTCCTCGCCGCGCCACCACCAAAAAAACGACTCCTCTCTCTTTTCTCTTTCTATTCCTACAATCGAATTTGATATACACCCATCTCTCCCCAAAAATTGAAACCTAACAGAAAACCCTAAATTCTTAATTCGGCAATTTCTGATAAATTCTTCTCATCGTGGTAATCACAAGCGTCTCCAAGGTAAACCCGACTCTTTTTCGTCGATTTTAATCTCTCTTTTAAGCTTACTTTCAGTTTTGGACTCAAACTTTGACAAAACACCAGATAAAAGGAGGGAAGGGTGTGGAGGCGTAGTTACTTGTCAAAAGCCACATCTGTGTTCATTGAACTTCCAGCCACTTATTCTCAGTACATGGTGATTATTTACAAGATGACTGCCATCTAGTCATCATAAATATGATTAAACTTCAGATTTACATATTATCACTATAAGACTTCGAATTTTATGGTGTGGAATATATGGAAGTGTTGAATTAGTTCTAAATATTTCCAACTAGCGAATGTCCACAAATTATGTCAAGACCCACTCTGGATTAACCCTTTTAACCCTTTTCAAACAATGCTTTACACATTTTTTCACTTCAGGCATTTCATGCATAGAGTTCTAACAGAAAACATCATGTCCAATTACACCCATGGACAATTGATAAAGTTGCAAACTCTAAATACAAATAATCAAAATGATGCACAAACGTGAGTTCGTCATTCCAATCTTCGACCATTCGGTCGTACAACATTTCTGACACCTCATTCGGTCAGAACCGATTCTTAACGCTCCACATGGCTCCAATAACATTAAGTTTCCACAGCCATGGAAAATCATTTACAGATTGGTGTCTTGACGAACCAAAAAATCACAAGAGTACGTGAACAAGTGTAAAACCAAGTCGTGAAGTACTCCCAAGAAAACGGGAATAAGTTACAGGTCTTAAACTGCCTGCTTCCAACGCTTGCAACATTTTGAGACCACTCTTACCTCATTCAATATACAAAGTGGAGGGTAAGGCCTCACATATACTGATACGAATCACGGCTAAGTTGTGAACTGCGGAAACGAAAACAACACCAACACGGGTATTGGTCAAAGAAATTGTTCTTCTCTTATTATTGTGCTTAAAGGCTACAATCTCTGATGTCTACTCCTTTGCTACAATAACACTATGATTCGATGCTAGAACTAATGCTAGGCATCTCTATTTATAGAGTCACAAACCCTATAAATCCTTATCTAACTAGAAAACTATACATTGTCCTAGTTAGACAACTATTCCTCTCCCATAAAGGAGAAGGAATCCTAATTCCTAAAAGCTAAAGGATACACCCGTATCATATACACTATCATGTTCATATCACATATTCTTAATTCAGGACCTCAAAAGGTCAATACACATTTGCCAATGTCAAAGCTTCACCACGCGTCGGAGTAACCACAAACGTCGACGCTAAGCTTTTATAACACACTGGGAAGGATACGATACTCATCGCTCAATCCACTTCCTCGATTGTCTCTTTCACATTACGGAGGATGAAACCAATCACCTCAACACTACATAACAACTTCCCACACTAGGGGAGAGACACCACTGATTCGTCGTAAATCATGCTAATACTCAACCAAGTACGTACGAAAAATGGTAAACTCTGTCTCAATAGCTATGAGCAAACAAGGGAGACACCTAATCCCAATAAAATCTGTGAAACCACCTTGGGTTCCACCAATAGTAAAATCACATTTCAATCATAACTTTCTTTACAGGATCTACCACTACGGGATCCGCAATCTCTTTTCAAACTCCAGGATCTACCACTATGAGATCCTCAATCTCAATCTCAAGGATCTACCTCTACGGGATCCTCAATCTCAGTTTCAAACTCAAGGATCTACCACTACGGGATCCTCTATCTGAATCTCAAACTCAAGGACCTCATCTCCATCTCACTATCTCAGCAAGGAAGGTCCATAAACATAATCCAGATACCATGCTCATGCATAACAAATCTCATACCCTGCGGCTCAAATAACATGCTCTAGCCCTACATGCAATCTCATAGCATGAACAATATCCAACATCCATTACACATGCACAAGTTTTTCCTCTATATCATCATCAATCCAAAACAAGACGTTTTCACATCCATAATCCTCAAGTATGCCAAGTTTTCAGAGCTGAAAATCTATAGTCTCAATCTACTGCCACTCTTATCATATGTCGCGGCCCGTGTACTGTGAGAGAGCTAAGTGGGAAAATACTCGATAAACAATGACCTCATTATCAAATAAGTTTGGACATAACAGAAGCACAAAAATTCTTCTGTAGTCACCTAGGTACTCAAGACAAAACAATGGTCAAGATACTCAGACAGGACATAACACAAGAATAGAATCAAGGTGACAAAAAGGCTTTTTAGCTCAAGGCATAACAATCACTGCCATAACACAAACTAGAGTCACAAAGGGATTTCAAATAATACAAGAGGGTAACGAGTCGGATTTAAGAAATGACACCAAGGATAGGAACATGACTCGTGAA
The DNA here is from genome assembly GCA_951800085.1 of Comarum palustre. Lineage (NCBI taxonomy): Eukaryota > Viridiplantae > Streptophyta > Magnoliopsida > Rosales > Rosaceae > Comarum > Comarum palustre. The sequence goes on from OX637580.1 coordinate 8,550,908, forward strand.
TGAATTTAAAGTTGTCGCTAAAATTTAAAATCGTAACTGAAAATTCTCAAGTGAGAATTTTCAAAACCATTTTTATGCCAACTCACGAAACTCTACTAGCTCCGAAATTTCTTAAAGACCACTTTCAGAAAAATATTGACGCGCTAGCACAGACTTCAAGACATCAGAGGTTTTAAAACATTTAAAAAATAATAAAAGTCCAAGAAACGATTGCTATGATACCACTGCTGTAGCACCTCGGGAGAGGAAACTATAGTGGCCACGATTTTAAGCCAATAAGAAGCCAACACGTCCGAAGGACGTGCCAACAACTTATTAACCTAAAGTCGTAGGCTTTTTAGTAAGTAAAATAAAATTTAAACTTTAGACTTTGAGTGGCAGCAAATAATTTCTTAAATCATCTATCAGAGGTTTTCCAATTTCGCGGAAGGTGGTCAAATTAAAGGGTCAATTAAAAACTTTAGCGACAACAATAAAAATATAAAACATAGTTAACAATTCAGGGTGACACCTTTACTGTATATGTCAAATGCTCTAGTAAATGACTCGAAGGGTAAAACAGAAAAAGCGAGTACAACTTGTACCAAACATCGAGGAAGGATATATATATATATATATTTGAGCTCGTAATAAAACCATTTCGAAAATCCTTGGCACACAAAAACATCATTTTATGTCTTTCGGGGAAAACTGTGCAGTATGGTAAAACAGGGGCTAGAACGCTCAATGAACAATACAGCCTGCAGGGCTTCACGAATCTCTGTGACCGAAACCCGGGTTTGTCTATACAGCAAACCGGGGCCCACTGCCTATGCGTCCGAAGATGAATAGTAGCAAGAGTGTCCAATTACTGTTAATGCCCAACAAATCTCTTGTAACAGCACACCGCACTTACGTCTCGCTTATCTCTGTACGAGACGAGCGTAAGTGGGATAATTAAAATAAATAGGGCATTGCTCTCCGGAGGTTCACGGTCATCGACACCATGGGAATGCTATATACTAGGTCCCGTCACTCTCAGGTCACGCACCGAAAATCAGGACAACGGTGCTCAACATATCACATCATCATATAAAAATCATTTACGTCTAGCCTCGGGTTTTCTTGGCCCAATCATAAATCATTTATCATTTAATATAAAGAAAACTTTCCGGATGCATCGACCATGAGCATACAAAATCATGCACTTTCACATATATACAAAACCACTACCAAAGGGGGTTTAGCTTCCCTACATGGAATTGATGTTCCTTTCGTAAGCTCCAAGCATCCAGGAACCGTCTCGGATGAACCGAGGTTACCGTGTAAGCTACCTCGTCTAAAGATTCACTGCAGAATTAAAGTAGCTTAGCAACCAAGAAACAATAACAGTCAACAAACCTCAGCATTCCTAGTTTGACCAGGAATGTCCACATTGACTAAGTTGACCAACCAATTTTCTTTTTAACTCTTTAACCTTTTTGACTTGCTTTTCCGATTATCGACTCTTTACTTATTTACCGGAAGTCCGACTTAACTTCCGAACTTTCCTTAACCATTTTAATCTGACGTTAGGGTATCACATAATAATTCGTTGAATTACTATGGACACCCAACGTGTCACATTAACCAATTTATTTATTAAGAGTCGATTTACCGATTTACGTGAATCACTAACTTTACTTAAAACAATCAACTTGACTTTTCCCAGAATTTCAGTTATCATTTTTCCGATAACAATTTAACACTTTACCAAATTGTGTCGAACCTCAATTCATTACTAAACCGTTTTTCTGAAAATTAAACTGTCCCAAGATGTAAACTTTCCCAAAATAGAAAGTTTCACAAATTAGTAGGTTTCCAAAAATAGAAAGTTTTCCAAAATGGAAGGTTCCCAAATTACGGTTAGTTTCTGTTTTTAGTAAGTTTCCTTACGTAAATTCTGATTACGACACTTTAGCCTGACTAAAAGAAAACAACACATTCTAAAGGGATTCGAAGACTACCTCCTCGGCATTTTTGCCGGATTCACTGCGTTATCGGAATAGTCACCGGATTCCGGTCAATTTGCCGGAAATTCACCAGAGTTTCCCCGTTTCTTCGATCACCAAGTTCTCGACAAACATGTAGGAATCCAAACAACAACAATTAATTTCCAACAACACAGTGCAACAACAGAAATTCAACAACACAATAGCAAGCATGCATTAATGCTTCATCCCCGGAGCATTTGCACAAAATGTGCAAACAACGATAAATAAAATGAGTATCCAACTCGAGTTCTCAACTCATAACTCTATTCCAAATCTCCCTTAATCACTTGGAAACACATAAGAAAATATGAATAAAGCTTACCTTGTTTCTTAAAGAACACTCTAAGAGGTCAGCGTAATGAGGCATAGTCTTAAAGATTCAAATATTTATAGAACCACCCGGTCTATTTACCAAACAAGAAGTACTAACTCATATCCTTAATAAATACTAAGCGTATCAAGCATAATATGTCGATGGATCCGCTGCGGTCACACTATCACTCTATAGACAAAAAGTGCTACCAAGTACATGAGGTTTTAATCGAAAAAGAGAACCTAATGCTCTGATACCAACTCTCAAGACCCACCTCGGATTAACCCCTTTAACCCGAGGTAAATCTTGAAGGGTCCAACTCAAGGAAACTTATTACCGAAACCCCCTTGAAATGGACAACCCTTCCTGCAAACCAACTAAGCACTTCCATGAATATTAATAATTCAACCCCAACACCTGGAGCCATTCTGCTCCCCAAATATCATCTAGGCTTTACAATCAAATTCAAACTAACTAAATTGGGGTAATTAGAGCAATCTAAACAGATAAATACCTAATCAAATTCTAGCGTCAACAGACTAAATCGACTATGTCTTGTCTCTTGTACGCACGACCTCCTCTCAGTTACCTTGCAAAACTTGGCATTTGAAAATGAAGGGCCCAGGGGAAAGCATTTAAAAATAAATGTTAGAGTGAGTGGATATAATCAACGGTTACTCAAAAGAAAACTTATTTTTATGCCTTCCGAGAATTTCTTTCATTTAAAACCACATATGCATGCAATATTAGAAAAAATCCCGATTAATCATTGAAAACAAAATAAGTCAGGACAACTTAATAAATTAAAATTCAATATTAAATAATGGGGAAAGAGGTTTCACCATAACAATGAGCCTTCAAAGCTAGGGTCGGAGCCACTTCCTTAAGTGGTGGCCCACCCCGCTAAATAAGGTGGGGAGTCATCAATCTAATCGCACCCTGCGTCATTTCCTTAAGTGAGGGATCAATTCCGCTCCACCCTAATTAGGTAGGGTCATCACTTCACACGCATCCCGTGTCACTTCCTTAAGTGGGGGGTCCACCCGTGTTACCCTATAACGTGGGGGGTCGTCAACCTATCCAACCAGTGCCACTTTGTCAAGTGGGAGGCATTCCGCTCCACCCTAAATAGGTGGGGGTCATCACTCCCAATGCACCCCACGCCACTTTCTTATGTGGGGGGTCCATCTCACGCCACCTAATAAGGTGAGGGTTATATATATATATTAACGACCATTCATGGTGAAGAAAAACAAATCAACCAATCTGAAAAGTCGTAAAAGACGCTTCCCCCGTTAATTAAAATATACATCAAGCATGGTTTTTCGACCGTCTTCATAATAATGGAAATAATCAAAGAATTTCTTAATATAGTAAACATATCTTGGTTTCTAACCGATTTAAACAAGGAGCTTACGCGAGGGGAGCAACCCGCCTTCCCAACCCCACCAACTCAATAAAAATGGTTAAAATTCATGTTGCTTATATTTAATAAAAAAGGTTGCATGCATGACAATAAAATCAAATGTCCACTCACAGTACTTAATGCGATCTCAATGCTCAGAAAACTCCTCGAGCGCTACCTCGAATTATCCACATGATCGAGTTCATCTCATGTTCGACCATAGGCTGTACAATTAATCAAACATATCAATCTTTAATACAGTTGACTTGATATTTTTCTAGTTTGACTAGGAAATCCTAATTTGACCAGGAGTTGACCAAACTCATTTCCTTTAAAGACTTTTAAACTAATAGAATTAATTCTGATTATCGACTCGATATTTAGTTTCTGATTACGCCTCTTTAACACATCGACTTTCCTTACTATTTTATTTGATGTTAGGTTAACGCATAGTAATTTGTAGAATTACTATGGACACCTAATCCATAGCTTAAACTGATTTACTAACTATGAGTCGATAAATCGTAAAGTTCTTTATCCAAATTCTTTACAACGATCAACTTGACATTTCCGTTATTAGATGTCATCATCTACCACAACCACTAAAGTGGTTAACATCCTTATAATTTCATAATTCACTAATTATCTCCAATTCCTTTAACATTGAAATTCACCTTTTCTTTAACCTTTTCAACTTAAATTATTAACTTTCCATAAATAGGAAGTTTCTTAAAATGAGAAGTTTTCCAAAACAAAACTTCCTACTTACGTCCAATTTTTCTGTAATTAACCCAAATCGTTATTTTTCGGAAACTTTATGACTATTATTTTATCGAGAGAATCGATTTCTACCTCTTCGGGTTCTGCCAGAAATTCTGCTGCTTCACTGGATTCCGAAAGTCACCGGAATATTCTACTGGATTTCGACAATCTTGCTGGAAAATGGCCTGGCCCTACCGGCTCAATAAAACGAATAAAATCATATTGTCTATAAATTTTAATAAAATATTAGAGCATGCATGTTTTAAAAACAAAGTCCACTCTTAGTACTTAAGCCGAACTCCTCATTGCTCGGAATACTCCTCGAGTGCTACCTTGAAATACCCACATGGTCGAGTCCGTCAGATGTTCAACCATAGGCTGTAAAATTAATCCAACATATTAGTCTTGATTATCGTTGACTTGATCTTTTCCTAGGTTGATTGGGAAATCCTAATTTGACCATGAGTTGACCAAACTCACTCTCTTTAATGAGTTTTCAACAAATAGATTTTATTTCCGAAAAACGACCACTACAAAGAGAAGGAGTTTAGCCGACGAAATAAAAAAACAGCCTGACAATTTTTTTTCTTACGTCGGCTAAGTTTAATTTTCGTCGGTTAAAGTCAACTTTAGCTGACAAAATTTAATTTTCGTCGGCTATAGTTTGTGAACTTTAGCCGACGAAATTTGAAAAATTTAGCCGACAAAATTAGGGTATTTCGTCGGCTAAAGTATCTTTTACTTATAAAATTGCACTACAAATATTTTGGTGTCTGATTGACTGTTGTAATACCAATCTGGAAGCGGAATGGCTGTATGAGCCAAATTCACAAACAAAATCCGACCGTCAGATATCATCATTATGTTGAAATATGTGCATGGGAAAAAATTCATCTAGATTCGACAATGTTATGGGCTCCATCCGAACGGTCAATCTCGTAAGTCAAACCCCTAAACGCACGGAAACTGTCATTTGACCATCTAAATTATGTATTTTAGCCGGACCTTCAACTAAAAATAATTTCAAATTGATGTGACGCAACTAGTGGTATAAATTTTTATTTATTATAGCATAGCCGATGAAATATTAGGGTATTCGTCAGTGAAGGTTTATGGTTTAGGCTTTTAGCCGACAATAATATAAGTTTAAATTATAAGGCACTTTAGCTGACAAAAGCAGAGGCAGAAAGTCTGTCTGTAAAGTCTGTCTGTAAAGGAATCCGGCGACAGATCACCGAATTCAAAAATATGTGCGGTCAGTGTTGTAGCATTTCTGCATTGTAGGTTATGGAGATTAGTATGCTAAATTTTGTGTGTTTTGGTTGCTGTTGTCGAGAACTTGGTAAAATGGAGCTACGACGAAGTTCTGCCCATTTTTCGACAAGATTGCCGGAATCCTGCAGAATATTCTGGCAACTTGCTGGAATCCGGTGAAGTAGCAGAATTTACGGCAGAGAGCTGAAGAGGTAGGAATCGATTCCCTCGTTAATTTTGGAGTCGTAAAGTTATCATTAAGTAATAAATTGGAACTTCAAAAAAATCGGAAATATGACGTTTCCATTTTGGGAAGTTTCCATTTTTGGAAAGTTGTTTGGTAAAAAAAGGAAAGGCAATCTTGGTTAACCGGTTAAAATAAGTTAATCGGATATTTAATTTGTAATTGGTCAAAGTGGTAACTTCCTGGTTTACTCGAGAATCTTGGTCAAACTAAGGAAAAGATCGTCTCGAGAAGTATTAATTGATACTATTGGAAAAGTAATATTTGAGTTTGGTAAATTTCAATTTATTGAAGGGTTTCATAGTTATGCCAATGCAAGTTAGAATATGAGTTTGATGTTTATAGTAATTTTTCGATTGATATTACGTTCACTCGAGAATTGATAAGCTGTTTAAATGAAGTTTAAGTATCAAGTGTGGTTGTCGATAACTAAACGTTGGATCAATAGTCAGGAAGAAGATTAATTAAGGAAAGTCGATGTGTTAAGGTTGTGGTTTCAGAAACTAAACTTTAAGTCCACTACGAGGACAACTACTTTAGCCGAAGAAATTTTTTCGTTGGCTAAAGTTTTTTTCCTAAAATTTAAAAGTTATCAAGACTATAAATAATATTAATCTAATAATATGTAACTGATTGAGTTGATGTTAAGAACTTATGGTTGTCAGAGAATAATCCCTTCTATTTACATACAAAAAGAAGCTTACTTCAACATTGATGTGCTTTTAGATTTTAGTTATTGATGTCATGTTTTCGTTAGTACTTACAAACTTAAGCCACCCACATAAACCTTATTATCTTATTCTAAAGTAAATGAAATAGTTGGACCAATTTGAATACAAAGTTTACATTTCTACATGGGTTACTACTATTGCTGGTGGAAAATGGGGGCGAGGAGGTGGTTATGTTGATGGTCCAAGAGAAGCATATTCAGTAAAAGACCAGAGAAGCCAAAAACAGATGGCACTGAAAGTCAGAAAGAGAAACATATTGGAAGTTCTATTTGAAGAATAGGGCTAAGCAACAGTTGGGTGGTAGTTCTGTATAAAGTTGGTCAAATTGAATACTTTCCTGCCAATGATTTTGGTGTGGACATAACACATAATTATATTATTTTGGTGTTGGATTTTTGCTACATGAATGATGCAACTACACACAATATGAAATTGAAAATGGTTTGTTGTCTCAGTTCCCTTTATACAACAACATGAATCCATTTGTTGTCTGCTTGTCAACCATAATCTTATAACCACTTAACACACGAAAACGCTCATATCGACATCAATATAAGGTATTTTGATCGAACCTTCAACACAATAAACTCTCACCATGATGAAACACAACTGGTCTAGGTTTTTACAAAAAACTGATCACTTTAGCAGACGAATACCCTAAGTCGTCGACTATAGTGTGAAAAATACAGAAAATTACTTTAGGTGACAGAAAATATCAAATTCGTTGGATAAAGTGTGAAAATACATAAAATAATTTAAGGACTTTAGCCGACGAAATAAAAATTTCGTCGGCTAAAGTTAAAAATTTCGTCGCCTATGTCTATATTTTAGGTGAAGAAATTTTGAACTTTAGCCAACAAGGGGATTTGTGTCGTCGGCAAAAGTATTTTAGGGGACAAAAAAATGTCGTCACCTATGGTTTCTACTTCAGTCCACGAAATTTGAAAACTTTAGGCGACGATTTTTTTTGTTTCGTTGCCTAAAATGTTATAGCCGTCGAGGAGAAATTTTCGTTGCTAAAGTAAAATTTTGCCTCATCGGCCTGTTTTTTTTGTCGGCTAAAGTTGGTTTTTTTGGTAGTGTGCTATGTTGCAATTGCTGATTATCTGAACAAAACAATATCGATGCGGACTTTTGATTTACAGTCAGAGTATGTTTTGTATCCAGTTGGGACGACATTGATTTTAGTTGATTAATTCTTTTTTTTTTTTCATTCTATAGTGTGCTCTAAGGAATTGCTCCAACCAGTGTTGCTCCGACTCATAAAGGTGAATCCTTCATCACTTGCACAATGCTTCATTTTGGTTCTATATTCATATTCTTTTTTATTTTTATAGAACACACATTTGGGAGGGTTTAGGAATTTTTGATTGCCAGTAAGTTCTGCATGCCTTGTTTATCACTTTGTACGTCGACGATATCTCAGTCGCAATTGCCTTTTCTTTGCTCTTAATTTGTATTTGGTTATGATTGATGGTGACCAAGGGTGATTCTTTTGATTCATATTTCTCATTCATGTGTTTTGAATGATCCAAGATAGGCATCAACAAAACAAAATGAAGAATTGAAGAAACCATAATATGCCTCAAATCTAGGTAACTAGCTTATAATTTCAACCCTAGACGTTCTTATCTCTTCAATTCCTTTGGAACCAATCAAATCATAAGAGCGACATGCAAAACTGTTGGCTTGATTTTGATTTGCAAATACATCTGATAATTGTTCTTTTTTTATGCACGCTTCGTTTTGACCTTACATTCTTTATGTTTATCAAGTGTTCGTTCCAGGTATTAGATACACAAGTTTTGTTGCTTATTTTCATTTGATGTTCTGAGATTTTAAAATTATTGAGTTGAGATGGTATGTTAATAAACCAAAATGTGGCCGGTGAGAAACAAAGATTTAATTGAATAGAAATGGAAGCTTGCTTATAGTTGAGTCATGATTTCTTTTTATCTGTCTTCACGTTTCTCCTATATTTTGTTGTAATATGTATCTACTATGTTATTTATACTATGGGTCAGATTACTATTCATATTGACTATGTATCTACCCTCTTATTTTCCTCAGTACATCAAAATGCCAAGAATTCAGAAACTTTTTAGCTGACGCTTGATTGTACAGGTTTAATCACTACTCCCATTGAAAGTATGGCTGGTGATGGACGTTACTTGAAAAGGGTTTATTGGATAAAATAGCAGACTTCGACTGTGTGACACTAATTATCAGTTTCAAGAGGCAAGAATGAAACTAAAGTGTGAGAGAAACTAATGGATGATCATTTTTCGAGTCTTGCGCGTAGTTTCATTTTTACTTATGCTTTCTCATATTTGTTCATGATTTTGTATACAAATATTCAGTGTGGAAGAAATATTTGATCAATTTAGAACGAAAGACGTGTGAATTGGTAAAATGTTAGAGAGAGACGTGCGACCAAGATTAAAAAAAATTGATCTTCAAATCAAACAATACTTTACCTACACATGTCACTCCAAAGACAAATATTCACACGCGCGTATGCGAGTGGTGGTAGGCTAGTAGCAAAAGAATAATAAATCATGGATTTTCTAAGAATTCCAAAAATTAACATTTTCGGATGATTCCCAAATCTGATCCGTCTTTATTAATCAAGATATTTTTGTTTGATACACGGTTCGGTGCGGTTTTGACCAAACGGTTACTCGCCCAAAAAAAATGTTAAATTTTCAGAAAACCTTACAAAAAAGCAAATTAAGACGACGAAAGTCCAGCGGAAACGAAGAAGATTACAGTTGATAGTCTCCTTAAAAAAGATGAGAACTGTTTGACCGAGCAATGGAGAAATCGAACGCGCAATCATTCAGCTTCTTATTTTCAGTTCATCTCAGTTTCTGAGCAAATCGTCACCCCTTCGGTTTTTCCGTTTCCAACACAATTAGGTATTCGAATTTAGGTTGAAGAAGATCACTGGTTATTTGATTTAAATATCTCTTTTACTTTGATTTCGCATATATTATTCTGGGTTCTTATATCTCTGTCATTGTAATTGTAACAGCTGCAGGACAATCAAATTCGTAGCTTCAAATTCCTTGTTTCAAAGGTATGCTGTTTTGTGTGAATTGTAATTTTGGATCCGGAGTTATGAATTTGTATTTACGATTGGAAGAAACAAAGTAAATAACATATGCATGTGCTAAGAAGAAGAACATATTCTCATCATTTATAGTGCTCTTTGAAACTACAGATTTGATGATACTCTCATGTACTTTGTATTATTTCTCTTTCTCAAAGAGCAATTCAATTTTTTAGTTTCGATTCATATCACAATTATGATGTATGCTGGAAGACAGTTTCAGTTTCCTTCCAAAACTGATTTTGCAGTTATTTTCTCCCACGTTTTGTGGATTGTGTGGATTTTCTAGCTTGACCATTGTGTGTTTCATCGACAACAGTGGATGCCTTCAACAATTCAACTATTTGATTATGTATTTGGCAATTAATTTGGTCATTAAGAACAGAACAGCAAAAGGGAACTTTCAGTATTCTATATATCTGGCTTTTTGCCATTTTTGCACACTTTGGTAGTTATTTTTGTCATCTTAAATGGTAGTCATTATGGCCTTGTGGCTCAAATGTTTTTTCTGTACTACTAGCTACTTCCAGATTATTTCCACACAAAAGAAAGAAAGCTAGTTACCAGATCTACTCATAGGTATGCTGGTATCATATGCATCCAATTTACTTATAGCTGGTATCTCAATCTACTCTTTTTTTCCTGGTGCAGGACTGTTGATATCCGAATCTAATCTTCAGAAAAGTGTGAGGAAGACTTGCTTTCAGGTAAGTTTTGGTTCAGTTCCAGAAACAATGGAGGATATATATCCTAATACTTGGAAGTGACAGTGAACTTGCTTTGAGATTAGTTTCGGTTCAATCCCTATTCATGCCTGCACTCAATAGGTTTAATATGTGTGTTTAGTCTGTGGGTTGCAATTACTGATCCATGAATTTAAGAACTGTTTTATAATCTTACCTCCCCTCAATCTTTTTTTTGTATTTTTTACATTTTCAATTAAGATATTCTCTGCACTTTTAGTAGACCCATCTCTCTCGGGGTTGTGATACTTAGATACTTAGCTAGCTTAGGACTGCGCTATGTGTTGTGTTTTTGGCTTGTTGATATGATTTGGAAGTTAGGATTTAGTAGGTGAATCTGAGTCCAGAAAGGAAAGAGGATTTTCTATAAGTTTTAGGAAAGTAATCTTTCTAGAATTTGTTAGGATTTGCCTACTAGGTTTAGGAGTCTTAAATCTAATTTTATCAGCAGCCCCTATTCAATATAATAGGATCTGCATGGAGTTTTCTAGGGTGAAGACAAATAACACAGAAAACCGGGAGCCAAGTGATAGAGAGATCTAGCAGGGAGTTGGGGATTAGCATAGGGATTTCGTAAGTACTTGGAATCAAGTTGTTATTCTTCATAGTGCTAGTGATCTCTCTTGAGAGATCACGTAAGTGGACGTAAGCCAAGATTTTGGTTGAACCGCTATAAAAATTGGTGTGCTGTATTTCTGTTCTTCAAGTTCATCTATCCTGTAACTTTGATTAAATCGTATAAAGTATCTGTAAAGACCAGAAGAGATCCTAGGGCCTAAACCACAATAAGTGGTATCATTGCTTCGGCTCCGGTACTTTGCAATGGAAGGCAGCAAAGACATAGTCAAAGCAAAAGATGTGAGATCGTTTATTGAGCCTTTAAGAGGCAAAGAAGACTTCATGCTTTGGCGAAGGAGGATGAAGAGCGTCTTGATTCTACAAGATATGTACAAGGCTGTTCTCGGGATAGAGAATAAGACAGTTGATATGACAGATAAGGTTTGGCAGAAGATGGACAAGAAGGCAAGAAGTACAATAGAGTTGCATCTTGCAGATCATGTATCGGTTCGTGTAGTGGCTGATGGAGGTGACAACATGAGCAGCAAAGAGACCTGGGATTATCTTGAGAAGTTTTATACGGTGTCATATTGGTGAGAATATGTACAACAACAAGACATTGGACAAAGGTCAAGGAGGTGGACACAATCAATGTCAAGGAGGCTGGCGTGGATAAACTCTTCTTAAAGGAGGAACTCTTTAGTCTTCAGATGGAAGAAGGCGGGGATCTACAAGAACATCTGAATAAGTTTCAAAGTTGTGTTGTTAGTTTATCAGAGGTAGATGTGCGAGTTGAAGATGTCAAAACAGTTATGTTACTAACATCTTTACCAGCTTCACACGAGCAGTTCATCACCACACTCGTTTCAGGTAAGGTTTCTCTCATACTTGTTTCTTTCAAGTATGATGAGATTATCGAAGCTATTCAATCTTACATTAATACGAGTAGCAGAACCAAGAGTACTAAAGGATGCCTTTATGACAAGGGCAAGGAGGCAGGTATTAAGGATAAATCTGGCAGCAAGGGTACAACAAAATCCAGGAAGAACAAAGAAGGTTGCTTCAGATATGGTACTGCAGACCACTTGAAAAGAAATTGCAACAAAGGGAGGAAGCAAAGGTGACGGCAGGGAGTTCAAGCACAACCAACAGTCATCAACAAAGATGAGGATGATTGTGAACTTGTGGTAACGTCCAGCTCCAACACTTCCAGAGACTGGATTTTGGATACCGGTTGTACATTCCAAATGTGTTCAATCTGAGAATTGTTTGACATGGAGGAGAGTAGCAGTGGAGAAGTTTTCAGGGGAGATGACTCACCGTGTAGGATCCAAGGTATTGGATCAGTGAAAATCAAAATGCATGACGGAGACCGGTTGTACATTCCACATGTGCAGTCTGAGAATGATTTGACACATTGGAGGAGAGTAGCAGCGGAGAAGTTCTCAGGGGAGATGACTCACTGTGTATGATCCTAGGTATTAGATTAGTGAAAATCAAAATGCATGACGTAGTGTTGTTAGAAAGTTGGAGAATGTCAGATATATTCCTAAGTTGGAAGAACTTGATATCTTTGGGTACTTTGGACAAGACCAGGTATAGGTATAGCTTAAAGTTCTCAAGGGATCACATGTGTTGAAGGGCGACATTCAATCTAACATGTACAAGCTTCAAGAGACTACCATAATAGGTGGAGTTGCAAAATATGCTGAAGTAAATGACAAGACTGAGCACTGGTAGCAAGGCCAAAGGCGCATGAGTCAAATAGAGATAAACAAGGAAGGTGTCGGTGTTTTCTGCAAGGATGGTAGTCATGGGAAAGCAGAAGGTGGCATTCAAGTCAGTAAATTGTAAGAACAATAGCAATAGATTGTTGGATTATATTCACTCCAAAGTATGAAGCGCATTACCAGTAAGGTGTACAGGAGGCTTCCAATACTTAATTGCTTTTTAGGTGATTTTTTGAGAAAGATTTGGGCTTGCTTTATGAAGGAGAAATCCGAGGTTCTCTTCAACGTCAAGGGAAAAACAAAGTAGGAAATCTGAGAGGTATAAAAATCAATTATTTGATAAGTGGCAGTGGCAGTGAATATAGAAGGAAGAGGTTCTTGCAGATTTACAAGGTTGGAATCACAAGATGCATTATAGTGAAGGATAGTCTTTAGGAAGACGGGGCTGCTAGAAGGATGATGAACTCTCTTTGAGAGAGAAAAAGGCATGTGGTTTCATGCAGGAATACCAAACGTATTTTGTGTAGTTAACCATGTGCGTTGTTTGGTTAATCGGTCACTATCAAAGGTCTTAAACTTCAACTGTGCAGAGGAAGTATGGTCTGGAGAATCAGCGGGCTATTTTAACGTAAAGATATTTGGTAGCAGTGCGTGTGTTCATATTTTGAGCAAAGAGCCGACCAAATTCAAGCCAAATTTTCTGGTTATTGAGAAAGGAGTTAAGGGCTGCAAGTTATGGGATATTGTCAACAAGGAAAAGGTTCTAAGTAGATATGTCATCAATGATGAGAAGACCATGCGGTTTAAAGAAGTAAAGACAAGTGAGGTGAAGAAGACTGATGTTGATGTTGTAGATGAAGCTAGATAAGTTCCGTTAACCAAAGTGATCATGGAAGAGACTTCAGCTCAGGTGGAGCATGATAATGGATTTACTTGTGGTGAAGGTTCAGGAAGTTGTAGAACAACTATAGTATCAGCTGAGATATTGTTTACCACTAAAGAAGATTGCATGACACTAACAAAAGCTTTTGTAGAGGTGTTATGGCTTAATGGGTTAATGACTGAGTTGAGAATTCAACAAGCTGTGGTGAAGAATGGTGTCATCATTTTGCCAAGGAATCAAGTGTTTTAAAGAATGAAGCATGTTAATGTTTGTGGTCATCACAACACAGGTTGGGTCAGCTCAGAGAAGATAACAACTGAAGAAGAAGCACATTCGAGGGGGAGAATGTTTCAGATTGTTTGACCAGGACCATTGCCATGAAGAAGTTCAAGCACTGCTTGGACTTGCTTAGTGTCACAGCTTTCTGAGTTGTGGTGGAGCACCTCCTCCCTTGAGGTGCTTTAAGGCAAGAGGAGTCTTGCCAATGTAAAGGTTCTTGGAGGTTTGTTTGGGATTACTTAAAGAGAATCAAAATATCCTGAAGGGTGCAACAATCATTTAGTATCAACTCACCAGGGTGGAGATTGTTGTGTTTTTGGCTCGTTGATAGGATTTGGAAGTTAGGATTCAGTAGGTGAATCTAAGTCCAGAAAGGAAAGGATTTTCTGTAAGTTCTAGGAAAGTAATCTTTCTAGAATCTGTTAGGATTTGCCTACTAGGTTTAGGAGTCTTAAATCTAATTTTATCAGCAACCCCTATTCAATATAAGATAACACAGAAAATCGGGAGCCAAGGGTGAGAGAGATCTAGCAGGGAGTTGGATAGAGAGATCTATTCAATAAGTACTTGTAATCAAGTTGTTATTGTCCAGAGTGCTAGTGATCTCTCAAGAGAGATCACGTAAGTGGATGTAAGCCAAGATTTTGGCTGAACCACTATAAAAATTGGTGTGTGCTGTGTTCCTTTTCATCAATTTCATCTTTCTTATAGCTTTGCTTAAATCGTATAAAGTACCAGTAAGATCAGAAGAGATCCTAGAACCCTAAACCACAATACTATAATGCCCCAAGAGTACTTATGTATATGCTTAATTTCTTTTTAAAAAGTAAATAAATGCACTCGCGAGCGCTGCCTTTTCGCCATGCGCGTGCAGAAACGATAGTATTGTTTTTTTTCAAAAACTTTTTATTAATAACTCACACACCCGACATATGTCAATGAGATTTGAACGCATAACCTCAAAGTTGTTAGTTAACACCTTAACCAACCAGACCACTGCAGAAAGGATAGTATAGAACTGAAAAGAATTTGATAGTGGGTAGTTATGTGTTTGTGTTAAATGTCAGTTTTACTCTTTGATTAAATGAGTGTTGCTTTGAATTTTTGAAATATACAGGTCAAGGGTATAATCGTACTTTTAGGAATCTAACCATTGGAAAAACTTATTTTTCTTTTCAATTGAGCCCATTGGAAAAACGTTGTGGCTTTATTAATAAAAGATTTTGGTCCTGTGGGGATGATGATTCTTCAGAATATGGTTAAGTGAAAGTAAATTATGATTGTATTGATCTTTTTCTTATGATTCATGGGCTCCTGGTACAGGTAGAATCAACTTTGCTAGAAGATCCCATCACTTCAACACTAGCTTTCTCCTAACCTAAATTCCTAATCATAATAGTGAGAGATTGAGAATGGGGAAGGGTCCCTTCTCGTTGAAGCGCAGCAGCAGCCGACGTCGGGTGAAGAAGTTCATAGGCCCTCCACCTTCTCCTTTTCCTTCTCCACCTCAGCCTCAGCCAATGGGACCTGCAATCTCACTATCGCCCTCGCCCTCACCTTTGAACAACAGTGTGGCTGTCAAGGGCAAGAAGAAGGCTGGGGGAGCCAGGCTATGGATGCGATTTGATCGCTGCGGTGGTTCCGAGCTAGTTGAGTTTGACAAGAATGCTATTATCCGACGTGCTGCCCTTCCTCCTCGTGACTTGAGAATTCTTGGCCCTGTTTTCTCTCATTCCTCCAGCATCCTTGGTACCTATCCCTCCTTCCCTTTTCCTTATTTGAGTTCTTCAAGCTTTGTTCTTCTAGGTTAATTTCTCATTTCACTTGCAGCCAGGGAGAAGGCCATGGTGGTCAATTTAGAGTTTATAAAGGCTATAGTTACTGCTGAAGAGGTTCTATTGCTTGATCCTCTGCGGCAGGAGGTTCTTCCATTTGCGGATCAGCTAAGACAACAGCTTCCTTATAAAATTCAATCTAGGGTTGATGGGCAAGATAATGAACTGGATGCTTCAACAAGACAATGGTTACCTGTTCCTGAGGCAGTTGAAGGTTTGCAATGTGATCTCCCATTTGAGTTTCAGGTTCTCGAGATTGGTCTTGAAGTTGTCTGTACATACTTGGATTCCAGCGTGGCTGACCTTGAGATGGAAGCTTACCCTGTACTTGATGAACTGGCCAGAAATGTTAGCACCAAGAATCTTGAACTTGTTCGCAGTTTGAAAAGCAATCTCACCCGTTTGCTTGCACGAGTACAAAAGGTATAATCTCAATCTTACTCCATGATCATTGGGCATTGCCCTCTGTATTATATTTGTCCAACCTACTGCTGTTAACATGTCTTCTGTTCTAAATTTCTAATTCTCTTTTGCCTCAATAACCTCACCCAATCTGGCAAAGTTAAAGTAGAGTGGATAGGGAGATTTATACAATGGAGTCTTCACCAATGCTTACAGTTCAAACGAGCCATGCTTAATGTTACAATCACAAAATACAATAGTCAAATCGACATGTCAAAATTTATTGGTAGTACTGTAATAGGCAGTGTTACTCTTGTGAAAGCTCTTCACTGGTTTTGAATACTTTGCATGTGTTCCTCTATGTGCCACCTTATATAAACTTTCTATTATTTGTCTTTCAAGTGAATCAGGATTATCTAATTTCAGGTCAGGGATGAAATTGAACATTTGTTGGATGACAATGAAGACATGGCACATTTGTATTTGACAAGAAAGTGGATTCAAAATCAACAATCTGAGGCTTTGTTGGCTCGTTCTGGCTCAAATAGCATCAGTCCTATTGCGTCCAATCTCCGTCGGCTAAGTTCTAATAGAAGCGGTAGTTTGGTATCTAGCAACATGGATGAAGATGATGTAGAGGATCTAGAAATGTTGCTTGAGGCTTACTTTATGCAACTTGATGGAACTCGTAACAAGATATTGTCGGTAAGTGCAAGTCTTCGCTTAGCAACCTTTTGAGTCGAGTATTCAATTTGTGAATTCTGGATATGTTTTTTTCAATGAGTAATTCTGGATAAGTTGATCCCTTTTTAAAATACCTAAATGTAATTTTGTCACTGTAACCTTCAACCTCGTACATCCTTGGAAGGATTTGAAGTTTGAACTGATGTAATTATTATTTATATAGGATATTTGTTTTAATTTACGAGTCAGTTGGTCTCTAAAACGAGGAAGAGTAAGGGTCTGTTAGAAGATTGATCAGTCAGTTGATATTAATCTTACAATTAACCAACTCACCACTGATAATAGCCATGTTAGTGATTTTCTTGACTTTGAACACAATCTTTAGAAATCAGTCATATTGAAAGATGTGGTAGTTCAGCTAATTGCTGACTTCCAAGGTGAAAGATTTGATAAGTCTAATATCTTGTTTAAAATGTCAGGGTAAATGCCAGTGAATAATTTTATACTCTCTCTCTCACTGGTTAATTTTATAAACGCCATGGTTGATATGCTTCCATGGATTTCAATCCCAGTTTATGATAACCCTCCCTCTCTTGTGTTTTTTTTCATTTGTATGTACAGTTAACTAAATGGTAGGGGATGTAACTGTATTGCTTGGGTGACTGTTATATTGTTTCGCCATTGTATGTAGGTGCGGGAGTATATAGATGACACAGAGGACTATGTCAACATTCAACTTGACAACCAGCGAAACGAACTCATTCAGCTCCAATTAACATTGACCATTGCATCATTTGCTATAGCCGTTGAGACCTTGATTGCTGGAATATTTGGTATGAACATTCCCTGTTTACTATACAAAAAGGATGGGATATTTGAGTTCTTTGTTGGAGGTGTTACTTCATTTTCAGTATTGCTTTTCTTCCTTATTTTTGGGTATGCAAAGTGGAAGAAGCTGCTTGGTTCCTGAGTCCCCTCCATGATCTTTCGTAGATATACTAGATACACAAACTTGTTCATAAACCTGACTAATCAAACCTCCCACCAGAAAGAGAAAAACAAAAAAAAGCCGACTTTCTAGGGTCAGGCTAGTAATTGAATGTCTTGCTAGACATCTTGTGAGCGCACAAAAGATAACGGGGTGTGCTGCATTTTGGTAGAGTGCAACAGTTCAGGTATATCATGTCTTCATAAGACAAGAACTACTATAGCAAGTTGGATGTATCGACTAGACATTTATAACTGCTGTAACATCATTTGGTCTTTTCCTATTGTAGGATATTTGTTGGTGTAAAACACAAACTATTGTGTATTAGAAAACGGAGAAATTTCTCCATTTTATATTGAATAAAAATTGATGATATTAATTCCCTATACTATGATTACATCAACTGGATTTTGTCTTAGTATGTGATGTCTGTAGATTACTGAGTGTAGTTTTGGTCTTTTGACTCTTTTTTAAAGTTGTAAGCTAACATATGGTGTTACAACCATTTCGTTGGGAATTTTTTCTGTTTATACTGGATGATTTAAGTTGGTGATATTTGATTTATGTCATACCTTTGATTTAAAGGGTGCAGATCACTATGCGATGTTGACAGAAGTCTGGAAATGTCAGGACCCACCCCGAGTTAAACCCCTTTAACCCGAAGTAAATCATGCGGGAATCACCTCAAGAGAACTTCTTACCGAAACCCCTTTGAAATGGACAACCCTTCCTACAAGCCAACTCAGCACTTCCATGAGTATTTAAAAATAACCCCTAACTCATGGAAGCTATCATGCTTCCTAAATCACCTCTACGCTTCACCAACCTATTCAACTAGCTAAGTTGGGTTAGTCAGAGCAGTCTACATGGAAGTTTTACCTAAAACAATGTGTAAGCAGCAACGAATTAATCGACTATGTCCCGACTCTTGTACGCGTGACCTCCGCTCAAGAACCCTGCAAAACTGGACATTTGAAAACGAAGGGCCCAGGAAAGAGACATTTAAAAAACACATTAGCGTGAGTGGACAAAAATAAAAGAATAAAAGATAAATATCTGTTACTGCTCTTCCGTTAGTTTTTCAAAATCCACATGCACGCAATTTATATAACATGAATAGATAAATCATAAAGCAAATCTTTTGGCTCAAATCCATAATTAAATGTGGGGTATTAACCTCAATCACGAGAAAACAACCGACCCGCTCTACCACGAGAGGGTCTATTGACCAGCTCATCAGAGAGGGTCCCATGACCCGCTCTGTTCGGGAGGGTCTAACCGACTAGCTACCACCGAAGAGGGTCCTGACCTGTTCTATCCGGGAGGGTTCTACTGACCAGCTACCATCGAAGAGGGTCAGACCAGCTACTATCCAGAGAGGGTACCATCTCCATTTGGAGAGGGTCCATGCTAGCATGCAATACATATAACCATATCCTTGAAAATCCTTTAAAAACCTCGTGGTAAAATAAATCGAAAACCAAGTCAAAATTCTCATGACTTTACCCCAAATAAAGTGGATTTAAAACATTTTCAGGAACCCGAAACCGGTTCTCTGACTTTACTTTAAAATCGTTAAATCCAAGAGCCAAGTTTCCCCTTTTTAAAATAATCCCCCTCCATAACCCAAAATGGTGATAACAATTAAAAACCATATTCCGGGAAAATCATTTAAAATCACGGGAAAGGTAGGAACCTCTTTCCCGGCTCACTTATCTTTAAAAAGTATTAAATTCCCATTTTCCCAAAATCACCATAAAACTTATAATGGAGGAAATTCATAAATAAAGGAGAAACTTAATAAAATCTTTTGCATGCATTAAATTTAAAATAAAAGTCCACTCACTGTACTTAATGCAGCTTCCTCAATGCTCGGAACACTCCTCGAGCGCCATCTCGAAATATCCACATGATAGAGTTCGTCGTACGTTCAACCATAAGCTGTAAAATTAATCCAACAAATCAGTCTTTATTACCGTTGACTTGATCTTTTCCTAAATTGACTAGGAAGTCCTAATATGACCAGGAGTTGACCAAACTCCTTCCCTTAAAGACTTATCAACAAGTAGAATTATTTCCGACTATCGACTCGAAGTATAGTTTACGACTACTTAACCTTAAAGCATCGACTGTTCTATTTCATTTGACGTTAGGTTATCTCATATCCTAACTTGAGTTGGCATAACTATAAAACCCTTCGATAAATTGCAAATTACCGAACTCAAATATTACTTTTCCAATAGTGTCAATTAATACTTCTCAAGCTGATCTTTTTCTTTTGTATGACCACGATTCTCGAGTAGACCAAAAAGATACCACTCTGACCAATTTCTATTTAAATATCTGATTAACTTAATTTTTAACCGGTTAACCAAGATTGACTTTTCTTTATACCGGTCAAGTTTTCAAATATGGAAACTTTCCAAAAAGGGAAAGTTTCCCAAAATAAAAACTTCCTATTTACCGTAAGTTTTTCGTAATTAACCCGACTCATTATTTTACGAAAACTTTACAACTGTAAGGTTATCGGGGAAATCGATTTCTACCTCTTCGGCTCACGGCTAGAAAATCTGTTGCTACATTGGATTCTGGCAAGTCTTGCTGGAAAATGACCATAGCTTCCTCGCTTTCGCCATTCACCAAGTTATCGACACCAACACAAAAACAACCACAAATTAGAATCTAAAACACATCAATAACAACAACACAGTGGAACACAAAACCTATAACTTGAACCTCACCATAATTCAATAATCCAATGGCTCATTCGTCGGATTTCCATCATAAGCAAAGCCTTTAGCCTCGGCCTACCCACCACCAGGTGTTTCCCACACCTATTCCCGGTCTATCAGCGCCATACCCAACTCTGCCTCAGCTCAAACCCACAACAACAACCTCTAACACTCCTCCAAAGCTTCAAAATAACTTCGCCTCGGCTTCACCGGAGTTCCAGAAAGCCGCCAAAGACAAAAACTCGAAACCCAGAATACATTGAATTAGGGCTTTTCAATTTAGAACTTGATTTAAGCACAAAAGAACGTAGAAAAGAAGAGGAGAGGAGGGGAAACAAAACCCTACCTGCAGCCAGTCGCCACACCGTCTGAGTTGCCAAAAAATCAACGAGCACAATCGCGTCTGTATTCGGCCGATCACCCCTAGCATGTGTCCGAACCTGGGGTACAATAGCGAAAACACAAGAAAACCAATTTAGAACCCTTTTTATCATTTATAGCATTGGTAAATAGAGTTCGGTCAATCCGGGGACTTAAGGGCATTCATGTAATAAGAGTTAGTACCGTTTTACACAACAAATATAATTACACATTCACAATTTACACGAATTTAAGGGGGTTTAAAAGATATTTCTAAAAATCCTAAATTAAATATATACATGTGATCATCATCCACACACATAACCAAGCATGAAAAACCATCAAGAACAAATAACAAAATTGTAAATAGCAAGGGGCAGTAACAAAGACTCGACATATACTCATATACTTATCTCAATTCCAATTCAAATAAGAGACCACCAGCTATTCATCTAATCGTTAAGACTTCTAATATATTTAAAATCAACTCCAGCGAATAATCCTAAATTATGTTAATTGGTTTAAAGACACACCAGTGTAGAAATTAAACACAAAGAAGCACATAAACATAGTAAGCCGAATTGGAAACATGCAAACATGTAATGGCGTCACTCATCATATTTGAATCATGTATATTTTCATAACTATGACAACCCTATTCAGACAATCTAGAATGAAACAACTTAGTGTATAATGCAATCTAAATTCTCTTGGCAAGTGAAACGAATACACAAGAAGAAGCCATGGCCTTAGGTAGCCCTCATGCATTGATTTGTTATGTGCAAGTTCATGAAAATAAATCAAGAAAAACATATAAAAATATTCGAACCTACTGCCCTAAATCATTCAACAAATTGAAACATGTACAAGATCATACAACATAACATAAACATCATTATTGAATTTGAAACATGATGATGATTGTATTAAACAAAAATAAAACCAATAATTCATTACAAAATCTTAAACCAAATGAAAAGTACAAAGCTATGATAGAGTCACACTTTAAAAATCTTGGAAGAGGTTCGGCAAAGGTGTTGAAATCGGATGAAAGATGGAGAAAGATTTTTAGGGTTTCGGTGGTGGTGCGGCTATGTATTTCTTGGAAATATTTTGGTAGGGTTTCGGCAAGGCTTTTATGGTGGTGAGATGATGATTTCTGCCCTTTTAGTCGTGCTTTATATAGGGGAAAACCCTATAGAGGCCGGCCATAAATCCTAAACCAGAAAGGTTTAGGTTTTCTTAGTTTTTCTCAATTCGGCAGAATGACCTCCGTCTGATGATTACATTATAACTTTCTCTAGAAAATAGCTATTTAGGTGATTCTAATTGATTTGGAAACTACACTCTCGTAGCTCTCTATCCATATATGGAACATTTTCGGATTCTTTGTGAACTGTCCTGGAGAGTCCGTTGAAGTTGAGAGACGTGCACAGGAATTTTTTTGAAAATAATCTGGGTTTTCAAGACTTATATATTCCTTGGATATTCTGCTGAATTTTGATCTTCTTCTCCCTATTAGACTTGGTTTGGATCTCTCCTTTATGAATATGGTGACTTGGATCAGTTAAATTGCTTCCCTAGGTCCATTGGGAATCCTTTTCTCTTGGCGGTAACAGGTTGCTTTGTTTCGGCAGTCTAACCTTCCGTCACTAATTCAAGCATAACTCCCTCCAAAAAATAGATATCGATGTGATTCAAAATGTTCTGGAAACGAGACTCACACAGCTTTACGTGCATATATGGTGCATCATCTAATTCCTTGTAAGTCGTTCTGGAGAAATTCTAGAAGTCAGGTGTTGTGCCCAAGAAATTTCTGCTTTCTGCTGAAATTTCATGCTTCGGCCTCTCCATGTTGCTGCATGTTTTGCCACCTTCCATAGCTCCAATTCTCTCGATTCTTTATCCCATGAACTCTTCTACATGTCACCTAAGTATCAGAGAAGTTAAATTAATTTATGACATTGCAAAAACTTTACAGAATCATCAAAACATGTCAAGACCCCAAACGAATCGGTTTCTTGTTATTTCATGTAGCCCTTAGTAAAATTCTGTATAAATCCTCTATATTTAGTACATTTTTATCCTTACACAACCAAAGACTCTTGAGTCTATAATATGACTCTATTCTACAATAATAAGAGATAAACAAAGTACAAATGGAGACATAAACATGTTAAGAACGTAGCACTTTGTGCTCCTATCAAACTACCCCACACTTAGACTTTCCTAGTCCGTTAGCAAAACTAAATACAAGACTCTACTACTGCTACCCCTAAAACATTTTGTCTCAGAATCTTTATCATGCATAGCTTTCAAGTTTAAGCATTCGAATGTAAGCACTAAAATTCCAAGCGTCATGAACATGCTTTAAGTTATGAATAAGTAAGACGTGAGAATAATAAACATGAAACACATCAAGTAGCAGATTTGATTCTCCTTACTAGGCACACTCTAGTCTTTTCACTCGATCATGGTATTCACTCAATAGTATATGCAAGAGAAAGATAGTATATGCAAGACGACAAATAGCTTGCATATTTTATCAAACAAAAGTACTTTGTGAATATGCTTTTAAGAAAAACCTCATGTAACAACTATATGCACCAATGGACCAAAAACATATGCTCAACTCTTGAGAAAATATCCACAAATCCAAGTTTGTCATCTTAAGAATCATGAATCGATCTCAAAGGTTATAATGGGACTTGGTTGTATAAGGTAGGATTTTTAGAATAAGTGGTGCTTTAAGGCATCACCAAGACTTAGCAAATATCGATCCACCTTATGTCTTCTCTCCAAGTACCGAATTTCATCTTGTTAGACCCAAACGTCATTCTTAACTCCTCTAAGTATCATGAACATGAACAAAGGTCACATAAACATTTTTAAACCTTCCAATAATCACAAAACTCCAAATTCACAAACATTTTTCTTTTGTAGTGTGCCGTCCCTTTCTTTTTTTCTTTCTTCGATTTTCTTTCTCTTTTTTTTTCTTTTTTTTTTTTATGTAGGTTTCGGCACACACAATTTTTACATAAGTTCACCCCACACTTGTTTCTTAACATCACACAAACATAACTCCACAATGAATGTAATCTTTGACAAGTCTTAATAACAAGGTAAAGGAGATAACTATTCCAAGCAAGGGAATTTTATGAAGTTGATGAAAGAATAGGCTCAATATAGGCTTAAATGGGTTAGCTAAAGAGTCCCACGATGGGCACAAATAGGGCACATGCTTTATTTGGCAATGGTGGTAATCCTAAAGAGATCTTTTCAATCCCTTTCAAAATCAAGGCAAGTTATAATATAAAAGTTTCGAAAATCATACAAGAGCAAGTTCTAGTAAATTCTTGAGTCTATTAAAAAGCTATGACACATATTCATTGAATATGCAAAGAATGATGAGGTTTTAAAGTAAAAAATCGATAAATTTTCAATAAATCACTCATGAAGAAAGCATTAAGGCGCAAAAGCTCACATAGGTTGTTATGAACACAAATCAAATAAGACATGCATGCTTCACAATCAATCAAATCTTAAATGTTCATACCAATCCGCATTATTCATGAAACTCATAATTTCTTTAATTAAATGTCAAACCATCATCTATGCATTAAAGACATAATCATCCTAGACTTTTTAGGGGCATCCTAAGACAAACAAAGACAAAAACACACAAAACAAAAATAGAAAAATAACAATATTTTTGTGGAATCGATTTTCTGTTTTCTTTTCTTTTTTGTTTTCTTTTATGAAATTTAAATATGACACTTTAAATATAGCGCAAAACATGTTAACATATAACCCTATCCCACACTTAGAAAATTATATTGACCTCAATGTAAAATCCGAAAATAATTTTGTAATTCCCTAAGCATGCTTCAAAGTTAAATAACTATAGCCGATGAATATTATTAAAATTCGTCGGCTAAAGTTAAATAAATAAATAAAATACAAATAATAGATATAGCCGACGAAAATTTATTAAAATTCATCGGCTAAAATCCAAAAATTAGTCAGCTAAAGTCCAGAATTTGAGCGACGAAAAATTTGTTATCGACTAAATAAATGACTTTAGCCGACGATGAATAGTAATTTCATCGTCTAAAGTCTTGGCCGACTGCTTTTTCCCGACAACTTCTTAGCCGATGAAATTTTGTACTTAGCCGACGAAAATTTTTCGTCGGCTAAAGTACTGATCCTGGTAGTGTGGTAGAAAGGTAAAAGTAACCAACCATAAAATAATTTAAGGACCGGGATGTGACAATTCTCCCCACCTTATAAAAATTTGTCCTTGAAATTTCTATACTCGAAATCTAACACAGTGGAAAATATTACCACTTACAATAATCTTATGAGAAATTTATCCAAACAGTACACTAACTTGCTCCTTATAAACTTTGGTATACCATGTTTTGAAAACATCAGAACGGTACATCATGTTTTAACCCCGACCTAAGATCGGTATATATTGTCGCAGCCCGGGACTATTTTCGCCCAGAAATAAGGCAGTAACCGCCGTAATCCTGAACTAACGAGTAACCAATACGTCATTTGACGTATTAACTACCCTTCAGACCGAAACTACAAGGCCAGGAATAAAATAATCATCACACAATAATATGAATGTCAAACATTAAATGACAAATGTGTAGATAAATATTTAATTATTATACAAGCGGAAGGTTGCGAATGAAAATACATGAGACAAATATAATATAAGGAATGTCTCGAAATAAATAAGTGATAGAAGAATTTTATGCTACGTTCTTAATATGTTTTTACCCTCATTTATGCTTTGTTTATCCATTATTAGGTTAGTATTGTTAGTTATTTATCATAAGGGTTTTTCTGTAGAGCAATGGCTAAAATGCGAGTAAAGTATAGAAAATTTACACTAATTTGTTAAAAGCTGACGTATGAAGTTATCGTATTATTTCTTATGATTCTGTGAATTTATACATTGTCATTACTTAATTAATTTTCTTTATTGTTTAGGTGACATGTATATGGACTTAACGAAACAAGAATCATGAGGATCGGACTTATGGAAGGTAGCAAAAGAAGAATGGAAAGACAAGAGGCCGAGAGCATGAATTCAGAACAAAAACAGAGGATTTCCAGAAACCATAACTCAACTTCAAAAATTTCCCTAGGACGATCCAGGAGGAACCAGGAAACGTGCCATATATGGATGGAAAGCTGTGGATGTCTAGTTTCTAAATCTTTTTGAATCGCAGCAATCCAAGTTCAAGGAAAGAGTTATGATGGAAACAATGGCCGGAGGTCAGTCTGCTGGAAGCAGGACAGATTTTGCTGAAGTTGTCTACCGAGTTTGTGAGTGTGTTTCTTCACCAAAATCCTTCCCAAGCATGCCAAATGATTGATGAAGAGCTTAATGATGATATGGGAAGTTGTTTAGAAGAAGAAGAATCGAAGAAATCACCAAGGAGAAGCCGAAAACAACAACTAGGAAAGTTATTCCGGTCAAAACAGGATAACTTGTTCTACCGAGACTATGGAGGGGATTCGGCTGTCCTATGGAGCCCAAAACATGTAAGGGAGTCATTCACTGATCCCTTAACATGTAGGGGAGTCCAAAATGCAGAAATAAATCCATGGGGTACTACCCAAGTCAGCTATTGAAGAAGTCAAAGTCTAGTGCAACAAGGAAAAGCAAAAAGCCTAATCCAATGAGGACAAGGGGCTGCCGAATTCTATAGGGTTTCTCCCTATAAATACACATGTGTTAGTTCAGTTTTGGGGGTGAATTGATCAAAGCCATAGTATAGCGAAGCTCTACCCAAAAATCTCGTACAGAAAACAACAAACCAGCCGCATCATCTCCACCGAACCGCCGCCGCTTGCCGCCGATCACCACCTCTTCCCTAGCCAATTGATTTAGGTTTAGGTATGAGTTTTCTATTGGTTTTGTTGTATAATTTTCTGTATGAACAGTTTAATTTTTATTTATATTTTCTGGATTTTCAGTTTTATGCATGTCATGTGTTGTTAAGTTTTCTTTATGATCTCCTTAATACCGTATGTTATGTGTAACGATTGAAGCATGTTTTAGTTTCATGATTTAGATTAAGTTGTTGCATGTTCTTATGTGTTAGTTGATTAATCATCACCTGATCATGTAGTCGAACCTAAGGATAGTCTAGGCCTGGATGTTTCCAAAGGAGAAGTTTAATAAGCCATAGTAATCTAGGATCAAGTTAGGCATATTTGATAGTTTGTTTCTAGTTGCTGCAAATGGTTGCTAGGGTGAGTGATTTACATGCTAATAGGATGAGTGACGCCATACCTAGGATCATGTCTTCAACCGACTGCAGTTCGTAAGTGTATCTTGTTTAGATTAGGCATATTTGATAGTTTAAACACGGTGACACATATATGTTTTAGGTTCAGGCATATTCGAAGTTCCTAAAAACACATGAGAAGTCATAAGAGGTTGAAATTAATTAAAACAAAGGATAGTAAAAGCATCACTATTTAATCTTGCATGAAATTGTTGTATGCTTATTTCGGTGTTTGTTATGTCATGTGCTTGAGTATCGATTGACCAACCTTGTAAATATTAGCTTAGGTTGTATTATTTTTATAATTAATGTTGATATCCTTACAAGCCCTTTTCATTTGTAAATATATATATATATATATATGAATAATTGTTTATATATATTTTTTGTTTATACTTGTATAGTTGTGACAAAATTATATTTGTTTGTTGATAGTCGCATATTTATGCGTATTTATCGTGTTTAATTGGACTATTACACTTGGATTATTGCTATTAATTGAGTGATTTAATAAATGTCTATTGTTTTATTAGGTTTTGTGGAGAAATAAAGAAAAGAAATAAATAAAAACGATTCCTAGTGCCATAAGGAAGGAGAGACCAAGAGGGACTAGGGGAAAACAAAAGGCGGAGTATAAAAGGACTCTAGGGTTTTATTTGTGAGGGGGAGTTCGACAGAAAACAAGGAGAGTCAGGCGAGAAAACTAAGGGAGATCGAGAGAGAAAAGGGCAGCGCACACCAAGGCAGCAGTCGCGCGCACCAGCAGTGCACCTCGCGCGCGCGCCAGCAGCACCAGCAGTGCACGCCAGGCACCAGCGGCAGACGCGCACCTGCAGTGCACCTCGCGCGCACCAGCAGGGCACCAGCGTGCACCTCGCGTGCACCCAGACGTGCACCTCGCGCGCACCCAGACGTGCACCTCACGCGCACCCAGATGTGCACCACCTCGCGCGCACGCCAGGCACCCAGCACAGCAGCTGCGCACAGCAGTGCACACAGCAAGGCAGCAGTGCACGTCCTTCGACATCGAACCGAGAGCAGTCCCTCTTCTTCATCCAATCTCTAAACTCTATGATTTGTTTTGTTAATTTCATTATGAATTTCAGTAGCTAAACGTCTTGTTAAGGGGTTGTTTGAAGCCCTGTACATGAAGTCTTTTTGATGCATATACTTTAATCTAGTTTGCATATTCATCTTGAATGAGGTTTCTTTCTCTATGTGGTTCAGTGATGATTTCTTGTATGTCTACTTTGGTGCGCAACTTAGTATGCATGCTAGGACTCTATTGTCATGAGATACGGGCGACTGAAGATAATTTCTTCCACTGGATTCTCTACAGTGATACACCGATAGATTAGTTCGTCGGGTGATTGAAACCCTAGGTCTAGCAGGACACGCCTATAGTGTACCTGTGAACCCTTGTAGCTGCTCAAACCTTCTCTAGATCGTAATGGTTTCTTCTTTGTAAACCTTGGGTCCATGACTATAGGTTCATAGAGGGATAGATGCAGGGGAGGTCCATGACAAACTTGCATAGGCATAAGGATTAGGTAATAGGATGTGGTTGTAACGATCAACTCTTCCTGGGAACTTTCATTCATGGGATATGTGCATTAAGTTAAGTATGCATTAGAGAGATGGAATGGCGGTGGTGGATTGCATTCCTCTTAACTCATTCATCACATAGTTTAAACAATTTGCATTCATAAGCATAGTTACTTTCGGTATTTATTTTCTGCATATAGCAGTAGCTTGTCCGATTTATTTCAGTAACCAAATCAACTCCGATTACCCTCAAATTTTGTGTGCTAGTCCGTCACTGTGTCTAGTTAATTGTATCAAAATTTCATAATTTTTTGTTTAGTCTAGGTTAGGTTCGTGGTGTGATTACTGTTCAGTGGTCGAGTCTGTCAGATTTGTGTCATTTGTGTTCATTTAGTGTTTTAAGACTTAGTTTCACCAGTTCCTTGTGGACGATAACCCCTATTTATCTGTACTACATTGATATATCTGAGTGAGGAATAGGGTATATTTGTTAGGCGGTCATCCGCTCATCATTTGTATGTTAACTAACGATCTTTTCTTCTTATTTACCCTGGACATCCCCGGTTTAGAACGATCGCTACTTATCTTTACTACTAACGAATTACAGGGAATTAAATTGCAGGTTGCTTATCCTTAACCCGGTAATCGACTCTCGTCAATTTTTGGCGCCGTTGCCGGGGTCCTCGTCAACAAGCCCGAAGACAGTTCAAAGTGCGCAACAGAAGAGAACACAGAAGAGAACACAGTCATATCTACATGCATGGATCTTGATGTAGGAAAGCCCAAGATCTTTCAGGATACATTGAACCTTATGATGAGTGGTAGGAAGACAATGACCGTGGGGCAGTATCGAAGCAGTGTATTGTAGATAGTCATCAACAGCCTTCACGATCGATTTTATCTCAACTTTAATCTTTATAACGTCCATCACACTTTCAAGAACCGTCTTTTGACAGCCAGGGTACACATGGATCTGTTGGAAAGCAAGTAGTTTGTTTTATTTGTCAATACCAGCAGTGTTGACAACTCTAGGGAAGGGCTGCACCGGCTCAAGCATATACGGTCCTTGATATGAATCACGGCTAAGTTGTTAACTGCGGAAACGAAAACAACACGAACACGGGTATTGGTCGAAGAAATTGTTCTTCTCTTATTATTGTGCTTAAAGGCTACAATCTCTGATGTCTAATCCTTTGCTACAATAACACTATGATTCGATCCTAGAACTAATGCTAGGCATTTCTATCTATAGAGTCACAAACCCTATAAATCCTTATCTAACTAGAAAACTATACATTGTCCTAGTTAGACAACTATTCCTCTCCCATAAAGGAGAAGGAATCCTCATTCCTAAAAGCTAAAGGATACACCTGTATCATGGCTCCCCCTCTTCTAGGAACTTAAACTCCCGTTTAAGTTAAAACTGGAGATTAGGAAACTCGAGAGTTCCCTTTTCCTTGCTGAACCATTTCGCCTTGCTTGGAACTTGACCCGCACGTCCAATCAGAAACGTCGTCCGCTGTCCTTTACGTGTTGTAGTCACCTTCCGCTCCAAAATGCAATCTTCGGCTAATGGATCCTCTTGGTCAAACCATAAGTCTTCAACTGATGGTAGAACCGTCTTGTCGTCACTGTTGTCACCGTTATCATTAAGCAGTGGCGGCTCAAACAGCTTCAGATATTCGACGTTGATAACCGAGTACATGCCCAAGTAAGGTGGCAAGTCGAGCTTGAAGGCGTTGTCTCCAATCTGCTCCAGTACACGAAAAGGTCCGTACCGCAGTGGCTTGATCTTCTTACCTTCTCCCTTAAGACGCTCCTTACTCATCTTTAACCACACTAAGTCACCAACTCCGAAATTACAAGGCACTCGATGCTTGTCATGCTTAGCCTTGTACTTTGCTTGTGACTTCTGTAGTTGTGCTTCAACAGTTGCATGAATCTGACTAATCTTCTCCAGGAAACGCTGTGCTCGTAGCCTATCACTCTCTCCCTTTCCCTGGTGACCGTCTCCAACCGTGAACACCATGTCAAAAGGACTTGGAGGTAGATACCCATAGCACGCTTCAAAAGGTGACGTTCCTGAAGAGCTATGTACTGCCCTGTTGAACGCAAACTGCAGATATGGAAGACTCTTATCCCAAGTCTTCGGATGTCTAGCATTGTAACCCCTTAGCATATGCACCATAGTCCTGTTAACTACTTCTGTTTGTCCATCGGTCTGAGGATGAAAAGCGGTGCTCTTCTTCAATCTGGTATCCATCATTCGCCACAAAGAATCCCAAAAGTGACCCAGGAATCTGCTATCTCGATCCGAGATGATCGATCTCGGCAACCCAAAATGCTTCCATACATTTTCGAAAAACAATTTAGCAGCCCCTGCTTCCGTCACCGTCTTCTTGCAAGGAATCAATATCACCATCTTGCTAAACCGATCGACCACAATGTACAAGTAATCACAACCTGACTTGGCGCGCGACAACCCTCCCAAAAAGTCCATGGAAATACTCTCCCAAGGCCGTGAAGGTACCGGCAACGGTAGGTACAACCCTTTCTTCCTATTCGCGGGCTTGGAAGTGCAACACAACTTGCAGTCGCGAATGAATCTAGACACATCTTCCTGCATCTTTGGCCAGAAGACGTAACGACGCAAATTCAACAAAGTCTTCCCAGCTCCAAAGTGACCTGCCACCTTGGATGTATGCGCTTCGCGAAGCCATTGTAATTGATCGCCATCTGCTGGAATGCATAATAATGAGCCCTTATAAAGCAAACCATCACGTATCTCAAACTCCCCCTTGAGACCCTTCTGCGCCTTCTCGTACACATCCTTCTTAGGAACTAACAAGACTGCTGATCCGCAAGGTGAACTACTTGGCTTAATAATCCCCTTCACGAGTAACTCCTGCACCTGGGCCTTGATTTCCTCAGATTCCTGCACAGTTGTGCGGTATAACCCTGAATTTGGTAAAGGAATCTCCCCTATCAGCATGATCTCGTGCTCCACACTTCTTCTCGGCGGCAGACCTGGATTCTCCTTAAACAGATCAGCAAACTTAAGCTTCAGCTTCTCCACGTCTTGGATTTGCTTTCCGGACAAAGAAGTTAAGCATACTTGACTCGAATATTCCTCCTTGGGCCGAATCATTATCAGAACAAACTTCCCGCATGCATTAACCAGTCGTTTCGCTTGTGTTGCCGTCACCAAGCTTGCTTCAGGTGGGGAGGCCGCCGCCCGGATGACAAAACGTCGTCCATCCTTAATGAAGGTGTACTTCTGAGCCTTCCTTTCATAGATAGCATCTCTATCCCATAAGTAAGGATTCCCCAGAATTACCTGACAAACATCCAATGGTACCACATCACATGTTACTTCATCAATGTATGTTTCATGAAGAGCAAACTTGAACGTGCATTGAGTAGTAATGCTTAGTC
The DNA here is from genome assembly GCA_951800085.1 of Comarum palustre. Taxonomy (NCBI): domain Eukaryota; kingdom Viridiplantae; phylum Streptophyta; class Magnoliopsida; order Rosales; family Rosaceae; genus Comarum; species Comarum palustre. Next base: position 8,583,226 of record OX637580.1, read on the forward strand.
CTGCATCTTTCTGAATTCATCCTAATGGATATGGCTTTAGATGTTTGACTGTTTGAAGACCTAACTTCTGAACCAAGGCCTCCGAGATAAGATTCTTTTGACTTCCCGGATCTACTATGGCATCAACTAGGCTGGCCTTCAATTGCAGCTTTACAACAAAAAGCTGTTCTCTTAGGTTCTCGTCGTCCTTCCTCATCTGAGTTCCTACCATGAGGTTGAGCTTCGCATTCGGCTCCGTCATTCCTGGTACTTCGGTGGTTTCGTTAGCAAGCAAAGTTGTTTTCTTCTTTTCCTCCTTGCGCTGTAAAACTCTCGGTTTCAAGTGTGGAAATTTTACCCAGCATTTATCTAACGAATGACCTCCCTTGCAATGCACACAGGTTTAACTCCCCGCTTCACCTTTCTTCTGTTCCTCTTTCTTGGCATAGACTGACTTTCCCCCAAGCTGCTTTCCATCTCCTTTGGTGTCCCCCTTCTTGAGCTTCCATTCAATGGCGATGGCCTTCACACTAGCTTCAGTAACTGTTTGTACTGTAAATAGTTTTAACTCTTTATGAAGGTATTCATGTAGTCCGGCTACATACTTCATAAATGCCGCATACTCCACTAAGGAGATATCCAGAACCAGAGCTTGATTCTGGAATTCGGTCGTGTATTCTTGCACGGACTGGTTGGTCTTCTGGCGCAGGTTGTACCACTTGAGCCATCGTTCTTCCAGAAATCCGACTGGATAGAACTGTTTTCTAAGCAATTCCTTGAACTGCTTCCACGACACTACCTCCTCACCATGATTCCTTCGGTAGGACTTCCACCAAGTCAATGCGTGAGAGGATAGTTTCAAAGTCGCACAGGTGATCTTTTCCTTCGATGTAAACCGATGAAACGTGAAATATGTGTCAAGCCGCTCAAGCCAGTCATTGAGCTTGTCCACATTGACGCTACCATCGTACATCGGAACTTCAATCTTGAAGTCAATCTTCAAGCTACGAAAAGAACTCCCTTCTTCTTGCGCCGGCTTGCGAGAATGCTGCGAATCCTTCCTCTCAGTATCATTATCATTATCATCCTCGTCGGATTTTTCTTTCTCTTCGTCCGAATCTGAACTGCTTTCTTGCTTCTTCGTCGGCTCTCTTGAAAGCAACTCCTTGACGAGGTTGGTGAGATCCGCTATGGCTGAATTCGATGCAGACACTTGCTTCTCCAATGCTGCAAATCTCTCTTCAGGATCAGTTTTACCGTCTGATTCACATCTTTTCAAGTACTTAATTTAAACACTCAATCAAACACGAAAACAATTAAAACCCTTCTTTGTAGATGTAGCATTGATAAGTAGGGATCATTCTTAACCGGGGATTGAGGGTGCATGCATAACTATGCTAGGTTTAAATGGGGGTGCAAAGTTGGTTTGTTTAACTAATTTTCTATGAAATATAAGAACAAAACGTGGCAACCATACACAAATAGGAACCTTAGAATTCTAACATGCTTCACTCATAGACAAGCAAACAATCAAGAACCCTAAAAACCCTAAGCATGCATAGTTGTCAAAAATCAATCTATATCTAATATTTACAAGATCAACTCATCAGGTTACCTATCCTTTAATAACCTAACCAATTTCATGCAACCTATTTGGTCTCTAAGTCATTAGCTACGTTTACATGCATATCTCATAATTAAGTGTCAAACTCGGGAATTGCCCGATATTCAACACATCATAATCTAAACCGGGAATTGCCCTGCATTCAAATTAAGCATTAGGAACAAATAAGCATGAGTAACCAATTTCGAAGAACACCAAACAAGTCATACAAAACTAATTAAAATTATTTAACCAAAAGACTTCAAGAAACCAATCCATAGTAATCGTAAATTTACACAAGGAAGAAGAATAAAGAGAAAAGACATGGTTACACTTTTAGAGTAAGGGAATTGCCCTATACTAATCCGTGCTTGATGCTCCTTCAATGGATGGAGGATGAAGACACCTTGGGATTGCCAAGCTATGTATTCGGTCCTTGAAGGATGGTGGAGGCGGTTTGTGAAGATGTGTGGCTTCCTTGGAGACTATGACGTTTTGGAGAGGCTTGAGAGGACTCTAGGACAGGGGTTCGGCTCTTTGATTTGTGATCATCTCTTCTTCCTCCAAAGCCCTCTTTATATAGATGATTGCCATGAATGCAATTAATTTCAGCCATAAGTATGAAATTAAAGGTCCATTTGTAACCGTCCAGCCATTCACTCCATCCATTCATGCTATGCAATTATTCAAAAACCGTTTCAGCCATAAGTATGTAATTTAAGGGCTGTTTGTCAGCCATTACATCACCATCCGTTCTTCTTCGGAATTTAGGAACGTCTCCCTTAGCACGCACTTTGCTCCAAATCGCCTCCTTTATTGTTTCCTCCTTTATTTCTACCTAAAAACATAAAATAAGTTAAAACATATTTACTAAGCATAAAACAAAGCTAAATGTAGAGAGAAAGACATTAATAATCAAGCGTAAAATACGTAGATCAAATTCCCCCACACTAGACTTTGCTAGTCCCTAGCAAATACAAAACAAAACAAGGACTCAAAAACAAAGAAAAACAAATAAAGGAAAAATAACAATGGGAAAAACGTCACACTTTTTATGTACAAAACACTTAGAGGTCTCAACGTTTCAAAGCCGCAAATTTTCATGTTATCATGTTTGAAAACGTAAGAGATACTAAGTAAAACAACACTAACCCCTTAGTCAAAATTTGTCTCAGAAATTTCTTTATGTATATGGCGATGGAATCACAATGTGTCTAGTATGAATGGTATTTGAATTCACTAGATAATAGAGACATGATCATGTTATGAACAAGTAAGACATAGAGAAAACAATGGTGAGTTTAAGTCTGTGCATGCTTCGAATGAAGTTCAAATAAACTCACATGGATGCTCTCATCGTATTTCCACTCATGCAAAGGTTTCACTCAAAGTGTTTAAATCAATGAATGGTATGAATTACTTGCTCAAATGAACCAAAACCATATGCTTACTCATGCAACTTACTCCACAGATTGAAGGCTACTCATCTTAAGGATCAAAAAGGACTTTTAAAGGGTTGTAATAGGGCTCAGGTTAAGGCATTCGAAGTTTAGATATGTGGTGTTTAAGAACATTCTAAAGACTTAGCCAAAGCACCACAACTTGATCAATTTTAAACTCTCATACCACCAAAACGTCACCATGTATGTCTTTGAAGTACAAGGGCCGGATTTCATCATGTTGGGCCCTACGTTCATTCTAAACTTTTCCTTGAGCTTTGTGAACATGACAAAGGCTAAATTCCTTGACTTTTGGGCCTTCAATTCAAAACAAACTCCAAATCCACAAGTATGGGGGACATTAATTCAAACAATGTACATTTAAAACCTATTGCCGGAGAGTTTTTGATCTTTCTTTTCTTTTCTTTCTTTTCGGCAATTTCTATTTTAACAAGCTGTTTGAACAAGTCTATCCCCATACATACATTCCCTTACATGATTCTCACGCCATCTTGTTTTAGCTTCAAAAATCTCACCAAGTCTTTAGAACAAGGGTATGGATAATCTACACTAAGTTTAAGTGTTTAGATTCATATGGCAATGAAAGAAAGGCTAAATGTAGGCTCAAATGGGTTCATCTAGGGATGTCGCAACTCGTGCTCACAAAATGGGATACAAGGTTGTTTGGCAAAGTGGTGGAAAATCCTAAATGCCTTTAATCATATCCAAAATCAGAGTATGTATCAACTATAAGCTTTGCAAATTGACATGAGTAAGTTCTAGTATTCTCTAGTTCATTAAGATCTATGGCAAGTGAGTGTATGAATGATTTTGAGACCCAATATTTATAATGCACAAATTTTTACTCTCAAAGGAAGTGTTTAGGCTCAAAATCTCACTTTAAGGCTCATATGATTCAAAACTTATTCTAACATGCGAATTTCTGTACCAAGTTTTACAAACCATATCTACTACATGTCATAACACTCAAAGATGTCTCAATTAGCAGTTGAATTCCTTCTTAATGATTTCCAATGCCATAGGTATGTTCTTTCGGTCCATTTTCATCATCGACTAACTAAGGGCATCCTAAGACTCTTTAAAAACACTAAGTTACACAAAAAGACTCGAAATACACTGAAAAAAAAAAAATTAGGGCATCATCCGTCGGAAAGTTCCATTGTCCGCCCGATGTTTTTTTTAATTTTATGACTCAACAAAGTTGTAAACCCCTAATTCCCCCACACTTAAACTCTACATTGTCCTCAATGTGCCAAAGTAAAGTCATAGAATTTAAGCATAGAAGAGAGACTCACGAAAATTTCTAATTAATGAAAGAAAATTTACGAAAATTTAAAAGAGAAAGGGAAGAGAATGCAAATCTGTTGAAGACTCCTCCATTGGGTTGTCTCCCAATAAGCGCTTGTTGTTTAACGTCTTCCAGCCTAGACGTGATGCATCCTTCATGTGGTTGAAGTTGGCGGCTCCTTAAGCTTCACATCTTCAACGAGTTCCTCCTTGAAATTTGCATAATATGGTTTCAAACGATGGCCATTGACTTTGAACTCATTGCCGGTTATTGGACTTTTGATCAAAACAGCTCCATGTGAGAATACTTCAATAACAATGAAAGGTCCGATCCATCTTGAGCGTAGCTTGCCCGGAAAAAACTTGAGTCGAGAGTTGAATAAGAGAACTTGTTGACCAATCTCAAACTCCTTCCTTCGGATCATCTTGTCATGAAACACCTTTGTCTTCTCCTTGTAGATCCAAGCATTGTCAAACGCATCATTCCGGATTTCTTCTAACTCACATAGCTGCAACTTTTGATGTAATCCAGCATCATCCTTGTCCATGTTGAACTTCTTCACCGCCCACCAAGCTTTGTGTTCTAGCTCCACCGGAAGATGACAAGACTTCCCATAAACAAGTCTATAGGGTGACATGCCTATAGGGGTCTTGTACGCTGTTCTATATGCCCACAAAGCATCATCCAAACACTGGCTCCAGTCTTTGCGGTTTGGTTTGATAGTTCGCTCCAAGATCTTCTTGATTTCTCGATTTGATACCTCCGCCATGCCATTTGTTTGTGGATGATAAGGTGTAGAAACTTTGTGCTTGACCCCATACTTTCTCATCAATGCTTCCACTGTCTTGTTGCAAAAGTGACTTCCTCCTTCGCTGATTAGAACGCGTGGCATTCCAAACCTAGAAAATATGTTCGTCTTGAGGAAATCTGCAACAACTCGCGAATCATTAGTACGGGTGGCTTTTGCTTCCACCCATTTCGAAACATAATCAACAGCGAGTAAGATGTAAGTAAAACCGTTAGATGGAGGAAAAGGTCCCATAAAATCAATGCCCCAAACATCAAAAATTTCGACATTTAGTATGAACACTTGTGGCATCTGATCTCGAGATCCAAGATTGCCGGATCGTTGGCACCTATCACACTTAGCACAAAAATCATTAGAATCACGAAATAAGTTAGGCCAAAAGAAACCACAATCTAACACTTTTAGGGCAGTCTTTTTCGAACCAAAGTGACCTCCACAGGCACCACTATGACAAAACTCAAGAATAGATGCAAACTCACTATCCGTAACACACCTTCTAATCACTAAATCAGCACATTGTTTCCATAAGTAAGGTTCATCCCAAATATAAGTCCTAGCATTACTCCTAAGCTTGTCACGTTGGGTCTTATGCATTGATGGTGGAAACTCTCCAGTAACTAAGTAGTTAACAATATCTGCGTACCATGGAGTTTCAGAGGCACTTACCTGAAGTCCGAAGAGTTGTTCATCCGGAAAATGCTCCTCAATTGCAATGTTGGATCTCTCTCTCTCAATCCTAGAGAGGTGGTCGGCTACCACATTCTCTACTCCTTTCTTGTCCTTGATTTCCACATCAAACTCTTGTAGAAGTAGTATCTAACGTATGAGCCTTGGCTTTGCATCCTTTTTCTGCATCAAATACTTCAAAGCAGCATGATCAGTGTAAATTATAACCTTACTCTGAAGTAAATAGGACCGGAACTTGTCCAATGCAAACACTACTGCCAACATCTCCTTCTCGGTTGTAGTGTAGTTGGCTTGAGCCTCATCAAGTGTCTTAGAAGCATAGTAGATGGCATAAGGCTTCTTGTCCCTCCTTTGTCCCAAAACAGCTCCAACGGCATAGTCTGAAGCATCACACATAAGCTCAAAAGGTAAGGACCAATCTGGTGCTTGAAGAATAGGAGCACATGTGAGCAACGCCTTGAGCTTCTTGAATGCAACATCACACTCATCATCAAACACAAAGGGAGTGTCTTTCTGAAGCAACTTGCACAAGGGACGTGAGATGTGGGAAAAATCCTTGATGAACCTCCTGTAGAATCCTGCATGTCCAAGAAAAGAACGAATCTCTCTAACCGAAGTTGGAGAGGGTAAGTGTTTCACAAGATCTACTTTTGATTTATCAACCTCTAACCCTTTTTTCGACACAATATGTCCAAGAACAATCCCTTGAGTTACCATGAAATGGCATTTCTCCCAATTGAGTACTAAGTTCGTTTCAACGCATCTCTGCAAGATTAGTTCTAAATTTCCCAAGCATGTATCGAAATCTTTCCCAAAAACACTAAAGTCATCCATGAATACTTCAATTTTTTTCTCAATGTAATCAGAAAAGATAGAAAGCATGCAACGTTGAAACGTACCTGGGGCATTACAAAGTCCAAATGGCATGCGTCGATAAGCAAATGTTCCAAAAGGGCATGTGAACGTTGTTTTCTCTTGATCCTCCTCAGCAATGCTAATTTGGTTGTAACCTGAATATCCATCAAGGAAGCAGTAGTATGAATGACCAGCCAATCTCTCAAGCATCTGATCAATGAATGGCAAAGGAAAGTGATCCTTTCGAGTGCTGGCGTTGAGCTTCCTATAGTCAATGCAAACTCTGTGTCCAGTGATAGTGCGTTGAGGCACTAACTCATTCTCCGCATTCTTCACAACAGTGATTCCAGACTTCTTAGGAACAACTTGCACAGGTGAGACCCATCGGCTGTCTGGAATCGGATAAATGACCCCACAATCCAAGAGTTTGATGACTTCCTTCTTCACAACCTCCATCATTGGTGGATGGAGTCTCCTTTGAGCTTCACGTGTTGGCTTGGCGCCATCTTCAAGCAGAATTCGATGAACACAAGTGGCCGGATTGATACCTTTGATATCCGCGAGTGTCCAACCAATGGCGGGCTTGTACTGTTGAAGCATTCGAACTAGCTTGTCCTCTTGTTCTTCCTCCAATGTTGATGAGATGATAACCGGTAATGTCTCATTGTCACCCAAGTAAGCATACTTCAAATGATCCGGTAATACCTTGAGGTCTAATTCTGGTGCTCGAATGATGGAAGGAACAAGCTTGTTTTCGCCATAGACCAAGGGAATTGGTGGAGGTCTAGACGTCAAAAAGGCTGCTTCATTAAGTGCCAATGTCATTTCTCTAAGTCTGGGCTCCAAGACGTCAATCAAAACGTCAACTAGGGCATCATCTCTAGTGTAGGTCAGCCCAATTCCATTTTGAAGGACAGTGTCAAGCTCATCCTCTCTAAGTACATCCAAATGTTGCTGTGCCATATCTTCGACTAAATCCAACGAAATGCATGAGTTGACAGTAGCAATGGGAACCTTCATAGCATCAAGGATGTTGAACTCGATATTCTCCCCATCAATCTCCATGGAAAACTTGTCTTCAAACACATCTATCTTTGTTCTTGCGGTTCTCATGAAGGGACGTCCAAGCAAAAGTGGCGTAGTATTCAACGGACTCTCCTCCATGTCAACAATGTAAAAGTCCGCAGGGAATATCAAATTGTTGACTTGCACAAGAACATCTTCAACGTACCCTCTTGGATACTTGTGAGAACGATCGGCTAGTTGAATGATGACATTGTCTTGCTTAAGCTCGCCAAGCTCCATGGAGGCATAAAGATTGTAGGGCATCACGTTGATGGATGCACCCAAGTCGAGCATGACATCTTCAAATCTCTTGTCACCAATCACGCAGGGAACAGAAAAACTCCCAGGGTCCTTCAATTTAGGGGGTAGCCATCGTTGCAACACTGCAGAAACTGTTGCATTCACCTTCACAACCTCCTTCGCTCTCGTTTGCCTCCTTTGGGTGCATAACTCTTTCAAAAACTTGGCATAGATAGGTACTTGCTTTATGCACTCGATCAAGGGCAGATTCACTTGCACCTTCCGAAAGATGTCCAGAATTTCCTCGTATTGATCATCTTTCTTTGATTTGGATAACCTGTGTGGAAATGGTGCACGAGCAAACGATGCATTAATATTAACTAAACTTGAAGGGGTAGAATCAATACCTTTCATTGGGGTAGGGTGCGTCGGTGTTGGTGTTGGTAGTGGCAAAAGTGGCGCCACTTTCTTCTTCCTTTTGAGCTCTTCAGTAGCTGGATCTTCTTCAAAAATTTCTTCCACAACGACTTCATCTGGTGATGACGTTGCCTTCTGCTTTGGCAGCTCCAAAACCTTCCCACTCCTTGTAGTAACCGCACTCACATTCCTGGTAGGTGGCGTTGGTTGAGATGGAAGCTGTCCAGTTGTTCGAATATGTCCCATAAAGTCCACAAGTTGGCCCATTTGCTTCTTGATTTCATTGATGTCTTGACCATGTGCATCCAACGTTGCCTTTGTTTCTTTTTGTCCATCCAAAAGTACTTGAGTTGAGGCAGACAGTTGAGCAATCATCTTATCATAATCCGGATTTGTAAAAGTCTGAACCGGAGGGGGTAAGGGCACTTGTGACGTTGGGGCCATTGGTGGCCTTGCTTGATATTGTTGGGGACGTTGGTATTGTTGCTGATGAGGTGCTGGAGGGTTAAGACATCCCTCATTGTTGCTCCACCTGAAACCAGGATGATCACGGTTTCCAAAGTTGTTGTAATTGTTGTAGCGTTGGCCTCCTTGATATCCACCTATGGCATTGACTTGTTCTTCATGTGGTTGCTCGGCCAAGGTAGGACATTGATCACCTAAGTGCCCTTGAGAATGGCAGACACCACATAATTGTCCAAGAGAGACTTTCTGACGTTTCACTTCAAGCTTCATCATCTGCTCCATCAAGTCAGAAAGTTTGTCATACTTGTCATCTGCAGCGACTTTTGCTGAGCTCACTTCGGCAACAGTCTTCCTTGGAGCCATCCCATATTGAGCATCATTGTTAGCTCGGTTCTCCAAGAGTACACGGGCACGTTCTTCATCTAAATCCATGAAGGCTCCATTTGCAGCAGCATCTAGAAGCTCTCGATCAATCGGTTTGAGTCCATCATAGAAGTAGTTCATAAGATTCGTCTCAGAGAAACCATGGGAAGGGCATGTGGCGCAGAGAACTTTGAAGCGATCATAGTACTGCCCAAATGACTCATCTGTTGCTTGTGTGATTCCAGTGATCTTTTTCCTCAAAACAGTGATCTTTGAGGCCGGAAAGTACTTGCTCAAGAAAGCATCTGCAAGTTGCTTCCATGTAGTAATGTGATTCGGTGGGAGCTCCATGAGCCAAGTCTGAGCTCTCTCCTTCAGAGTGAATGGAAACGCTTTCAATTTCAAAAGCTCATCATCCGCATCAGTGGGCTTCATACTCGAATGCATGAGGGGCCATCACTCCAATCCGTTGAGCAGGTTTGTTGGCAAAGAGTTCTCCTCACAACGTTGTTGCCTCCACCATTGTTAAGAAGCACATTGTTGTTGTTATTCATCCTAGATTCCTCTTCTTGATCTTGCTCGGAATGATGGGATCTTGGTGAGTCAACTTCGTCCTCAACAATAGGTCGGTCCAAGTCTTCCACTGTGCTAGGAGGAATGATCACTGTGCGGTTACGGAGTTGAATTTCACGTGGAGCCGGTTTGGTCATTCACAACCTGAAATTCAACCAAGATCAAGTGTTAGTATAAAAAGAATACACAAGGAATGCATGATACTTTGATCAAAACGTTGGAAACTTTACAAAAATACTCAAAAACAAGTCACGCGAATTAAAAGTGAGCAAAAACACACCAAAATCATACAAAGACACTAGGCTACGTTTAAGACACATTGTACACACACTAGCTACGGCTAAGACACTAATATGAAATGCAAGAGCTCTAAGTTTATCCTAAAATGAATGCAAGTTACTAAGAACAAGTTATGTACATTTGTACATGTATCCTGCAGGGGTTAGTTAAATATACAATGTTAAAGTTATGTAAAATGTCATATATACAAAATTGTCACTCAAAAGATGCAAGCACTCATAATCCACGAAATTCATGCAAGAATTCATTCAAACTTTCATTCAAAGTGCATCAAGCAAGAACCTAAGTGAAAGATGGAGTGAATGCATAAGAGAAAACGTTAGAAAACCTGCAGAAAACACAAGAGTTACGTGCTAATTACATGATGCAACGTGACCACTCGTTTGGCCTTATGCCCCTAACTTCACTTAGGTTAGGGTGTGTGGTGACGAAATCCACACATCACAAAGCCGCCAGAGGGTTATGCAAGCTACAAATGCAAGTGTTTAAGTCCTTTACACATTTGACACAACAACACAATTCCGTTGGTTTAGGTACATGTATGGTTTGTTGAGTTGCGCTTTAGATTTGAAGAGAGTACATTCGCTTGATCTTTAGGTCGTTCAAAGGACGTGCGACCCGCGTGATAAAGTGTACACTTTCAATCGAATGGTCTTGGTTCAATCGATAAACATGGCCAGTTGGGGATAGATGTAATGCGAGAGGCAGGACTAATTTCAATAATGCAACCCGAGGCTAACCGACTATGGAAAGTAGATTTTAGTCCTTATCTTCTTTGGGCAAACTCAACGGAATGGCCAGTTAGCGAGAGAGACCACGAGAGGTAGGACCGATTTGAGATCTCGGATCCAAAACCTGTCATAGAAACCGTCACCTTCTAGACACCATTGCATTGAGAATTTCTTACTCAAAGATAAGAATTCATCCACCAACCGAGTCTTTGGTATATACTCCAATGTTGCAAGTCTTTCTTAGATCCAAATCCTGTCACCAGTCATAACCCGTTTCTAGACACCATGTCCGACATTCAACCAATCTTTCGAAAATGTACAACTCCCTCATAGTCCAATGTAGACTCCGCCCTCAACCTCATGTCCATAACTTCACTTAGGTTATGGTGTATGGTGATGAAATCCATACATCACGAGGGGTTAAGGAGATAAACATGGAAAAGAAACGCCATCTATTCAACAATGAGTGCGACTTAATCAACCAAGCTCATGTACTCAATGCAAATCCAAGCTTCCTTTAACGTTACATGGCTGTAAAAACAACAATATGAACAATGTTAGTTATCTCGAAGATTTACAAGTATTTATGCACAAAAATTTCACAACTTTACAAAGAACACATGCAATTCCAGATTCTGCCAAACATGAACACAGCAGCTTGTCGAATTTTTTTAAGAATTATTGGCTCGGTCGACTGGGCTGAAATTTTTCAGGCACAAACTAGACACATAACCAAACATTCCTGCAAAATTTCAGATTTTTGTGAGTCCTCTAGCTATGTCAAATAATTTGCACAAAACCGGACAGTGCATAGTTCCGAAAAACAGAAACTATAAACATATTTACGAGCATAATCACACAAAATTTATTCACAATCCCCGGCAACGGCACCAAAATTGATTCACATTCTTTTCAAGTACTTAATTTAAACACTCAATCAAACACGAAAACAATTAAAACCCTTCTTTGTAGATGTAGCATTGATAAGTAGGGATCGTTCTTAACCGGGGATTGAGGGTGCATGCATAACTATGCTAGGTTTAAATGGGGGTGCAAAGTTGGTTTGTTTAACTAATTTTCTATGAAATATAAGAACAAAACGTGGCAACCATACACAAATAGGAACCTTAGAATTCTAACATGCTTCACTCATAGACAAGCAAACAATCAAGAACCCTAAAAACCCTAAGCATGCATAGTTGTCAAAAATCAATCTATATCTAATATTTACAAGATCAACTCATCAGGTTACCTATCCTTTAATAACCTAACCAATTTCATGCAACCTATTTGGTCTCTAAGTCATTAGCTACGTTTACATGCATATCTCATAATTAAGTGTCAAACTCGGGAATTGCCCGATATTCAACACATCATAATCTAAACCGGGAATTGCCCTGCATTCAAATTAAGCATTAGGAACAAATAAGCATGAGTAACCAATTTCAAAGAACACCAAACAAGTCATACAAAACTAATTAAAATTATTTAACCAAAAGACTTCAAGAAACCAATCCATAGTAATCGTAAATTTACACAAGGAAGAAGAATAAAGAGAAGAAGACATGGTTACACTTTTAGAGTAAGGGAATTGCCCTATACTAATCCGTGCTTGATGCTCCTTCAATGGATGGAGGATGAAGACACCTTGGGATTGCCAAGCTATGTATTCGGTCCTTGAAGGATGGTGGAGGCGGTTTGTGAAGATGTGTGGCTTCCTTGGAGACTATGACGTTTTGGAGAGGCTTGAGAGGACTCTAGGACAGGGGTTCGGCTCTTTGATTTGTGATCATCTCTTCTTCCTCCAAAGCCCTCTTTATATAGATGATTGCCATGAATGCAATTAATTTCAGCCATAAGTATGAAATTAAAGGTCCATTTGTAACCGTCCAGCCATTCACTCCATCCATTCATGCTATGCAATTATTCAAAAACCGTTTCAGCCATAAGTATGTAATTTAAGGGCTGTTTGTCAGCCATTACATCACCATCCGTTCTTCTTCGGAATTTAGGAACGTCTCCCTTAGCACGCACTTTGCTCCAAATCGCCTCCTTTATTGTTTCCTCCTTTATTTCTACCTAAAAACATAAAATAAGTTAAAACATATTTACTAAGCATAAAACAAAGCTAAATGTAGAGAGAAAGACATTAATAATCAAGCGTAAAATACGTAGATCACCGTCCACCGTCTTTACCCTCGGCCTTGTAGTATTTTCTAAAGACACAAGAGCTTTCCCTAGCTTTTTGTACAGTGAGCGAGTCAGGACCATGCACCACAGACTCCCACAGATACGGCTAGGCTCTGATGCCAACTTGATACGAATCACGGCTAAGTTCTTAACTGCGGAAATGAAAACAACACGAACACGGGTATTGGTCGAAGAAATTGTTCTTCTCTTATTATTGTGCTTAAAGGCTACAATCTCTGATGTCTACTCCTTTGCTACAATAACACTATGATTCGATCCTAGAACTAATGCTAGGCATTTCTATTTATAGAGTCACAAACCCTATAAATCCTTATCTAACTAGAAAACTATACATTGTCCTAGTTAGACAACTATTCCTCTCCCATAAAGGAGAAGGAATCCTCATTTCTAAAAGCTAAAGGATACACCTGTATCAGTCCTTCATGGCATACACCGCTCTCATAATGTATGTATATGTGTGTATTTATGTGATAGTATTTACTTGTGTATTATGTGACAGATAATTGTTTATACTATCTATATTTATTTTGTATTTTTATGAAAATTACTAACTTGTTTATAATACAGTAATAATCCTTCCCTAGTGTCCCCGGCTTGAACGATCCCTACTTACAGTTACTACAATGATAGGGTTTAAATTTTAGGTGCTTTATCAATGAATCGGTAACAGCACTCGTCAGAAGGGTTGTCCATTTCAAGGGGGTTTCGGTAAGAAGTTCCCTTAAGGTGGTCCCCGCAGGATTTACTTCGGGTTAAAGGGGTTTTAACCCGGGGTGGGTCCTGACATTGAGACTTAGTGGTGACCAACCACGACATTCACGTCGTTCCCACTTGAACACTGGTGTTCGTATCTCCCCCTAACGGCGGGAATACAGTCTCAAAGTGACAATCCGCAGTGTAGCGGTTAAGGAGATCGTCTGTCAAGAAGCTTAAGGTGGAGAGCAATAAAATGACTTCTATCCAACCTTAGAACATATTCATCTCATGCGACACATCATCATTAGGAACTGTGGCAGTCCAATTTGGCACACTGTGGAACTTAAGGCTTGAAGATCCGTTACTATCCTGCCGAGTTCAAGGATTGCAACTACGTGTCAATCCTAGCACACAGTTACGAGCTGTCATGCATCAATGCAATGATGGTAAGTCGTAGACGAATTAATACATGCCTGCATGTCCCTCTTTAGGGATGGGTAGTAAGCCCATAGATACATAAGCAGCATGTGGTAGACGATGGTGCAACACATGACCAATGTGTTAGCCCTTTAACCAACACCATAAAAGCGTATACGGCATCCATACGTTGGTTGCATCGGTCTACAAAATCGCTCTTTGGATTTTCAATAAGAATGACATCTTCTGTGGCATAGCATAAGAGGATCTTTCACCTTACTTAATTAGCTAAAGAACAAGCTTTACACAACGAAAACATGAGTACCGTGCGGCTGCCGAGGACATCATGTCGGCGCACAAACACAACATACTATTATGGCGTATTTCGTTGTTATCGGGGGAATGGACGCCCAAGAATATCAAACAATTCTGGCTCGCATATCTCACCCGGTATGACCAAAATGTCATAGCTTGTCTGAGTCAATTGTCCTAAAAATATTTATTGGTGACACCTTAGGACTCATGCTCTTCTCCATGATGCTCTCAATCGGCACTCATGAGAATTATACACAAAAGTCTCAGTCATTCTCATCACGGTAATCGTTGGTGTGTATGTTCATAACACACTTTAATGTTCGATTGCCTCTCTCACAATAAGGAGCGCATTTCTGACTTGGATCATCGAGCCAAAGGCATCAAGAATTGATTCAACCATGTCATAAATGATGGTGAAGATCCAATCAAACTTAGTCACAAAAAGAATTCACAATCTGCGAAGAGTATACAGTTTTCGTGCAGTATGACCTATACTCACTAAAATGCCCATAAATCTCTCGGCTGGACAGATATGAATGAACCGCTTGAACCATTAGAAACTAGATTCACATAGCTTGAACCATTAAAGTGCGCATTCCAGTTCATTAGGAGTTGGTCTGGGGGCTCTGACGAAGTTAAGGGACAGTAGGATACAGTCTGCCATCTGGCAGCATGACCTGTACGCACTTAAACTGTCATCACTCTTTCGTCGGGATAGGTATGAATTAGCTGCTTAAACCACTAGAAACTAGGCTCACGCAGCTTTCTAATGATATAAATCTCGGCTTCTAGTTCATCTGGAACCATTCAGAAAAACTCTGACGAAGTTACGATACAGTAGCTTCAACTTACTGTGGTCGCAGATTTTGACATGATGAAGCTTTCAACTTTAAAGTGGCAACACAGGATTTCTCCTCTATCTAAAAGCAAAGTGTACATATGGCATCACCAGTCTTAAACATCCATGAAGGATGACATTTGGTAACAGCAACATGGGGGGATCCAAAATCAAGGAAGTAGATAGCTTTTGCGAGGTTAACCACGTCATTCGATGATAGAAAATATGCTGTTAGGTGAAGACTAAATCACGAACATCGGCACACCTTTATAAGGCTGTGCATGATCATGTCATAGTATGAATACACTTATCGAACCAACGATTTCATCGAGGTCTCATTTAGCTTGGAAAAAATCAAAGAGCCCTTCATGACGTCAAATGTCAGAGGAATCCATTTGATGTTCCGTACTCTCTTCGTACGTTTATTGTATGCATTCATTCATTTGCTCAGGATTGTGTGGGTAGTCCCACCGTCTGCAAGGCACTCAATTTTTTTACATAACCTACCTATCGAATAAGGTAGATACATGAGAAAAAGACATAAAAACCGAAGGCAACAATCGAAGGCAACCGTGTGCATTGTAGAATTCCTTGCAGCATGACCTTTGGTCACTCAAACAGTCATAACTCCTTCGTTAGAATGGATATCAATGAACTGTGAAAATCGTTGGAAACTAGATAGACGTAGCTTTCCAGTGATATATGGTTTGCATTCTAGTTCATCCGGAGCTGTTCACAAAGTTTCTGTTCAGAAAGTGGTAGATTCACTATTTTTGTTTTTGGTTGTCCGCCTTTGCAGCTTGCACATATGCCAATGCACTAGGCACTCGGCAACATTCGACAGCGCATTGCACTTACACATATGCCATTGAATTAAGCACTTGACAACATTTGGTAGTACATAAGGAGCCACACATATGTCGGTGCACCGAGCACTCGGCAACATTCGTTGACTGCACAACCGCTAGCGCCCATGGCGCACGGTATGGGGCAGTAAGGGGCTCGGCAGCTTGTCTCAAGTGCACAGCATGAGGTGGACATAACTTCGGCAGCTGCTGCACATAGCTCGGCCCTGGTGCCCAGTGCTCGACAGTCGGTGTTCTGTGCACATCCTTGAGTGTTCTGTGTTATGTAGCTCACTTAGTGCTTGTCCTTGATGTAAGTGCACATGAATTGGTGATCAGTGCACGGTACCTTGTGTGTAGTGCTAACATCTGGTGCTTATTGCTCAACACCTAATGCACAGTGCACGATAGTTCATGTGTAGAGCACAAAGCAACCAACACATAACTATCGACATCTGACCAATAAGTGGTGGCATTCCTCACACAACATGAAGCAACTGACACACAGGGGTGACAACTGACACACAATATTGGCAAAAATAATCAAAAGGGGTAGCAGCTTGCATACATGGTTAGCAACAGACACGTTGGGCGGCAACAGGAGTGTGACTATCGACAACTGGTAGCTAGGTGCACATGGGCTCGGCAGTGTGGACGGCAGCTCGGCAACTATGTCGGCAGCTTGTGTAGCGCTTAGTAGCTCCTAGGCAGCGCTCAATAGCTGCATGCCTTTAGCATAAAACAGTGTTGCTCAGCTTCTAATCTCCATTCGAGACTTAGAGCGGCATTCAAGGGTCAATATGTAAGTGAGCGGCAAATTTCCTTGCTCATGCATATAATACCAAACTGTGGAGACTTGAGAGTAGTCATCTCGCTTTATAGGTTGGAGGTTCAGCGTAGGAAGCAGTGGCTAAATCTTCGAGCAAAATCTAGTTCATGCTCGGCAGCTGGGTGCTCAGTGGTTGGAAACTAGCACACGACAGCTATGCAGCACTGGTCCTTTGTAGCTAAGCACTAGGCGCTTGACAGCTGGGCGCTGGGCGCTCGGTAGCTAGGGAGCCTTTGCTCTGCAGCTTGGTGGTGGTGCTCTGCAGCTAGACGCTAGGCATCCTACACTAGTAGCTGATTCTCCTACCATATTCTCAACGCGACTTCTATCCGGAGAAATGTGCTAACGTTGATCAAACACAACGCAGGTTCAAGAAATGAGATGATTCTCCAATTTCGAACTCTCTTTAATAGCATAACACAAACCAACGTTGGATACCTCACAACGTGGACCTAAAAACATCTTCGGTGCATGGTGCACGACAACTAGTGCTTGTCACTCGGCAGCTAGTGCTAGGCAGCTGCCCTAGGCAGCGCTCGGTAGCAATCGGCAGTCAGCGCTCGACAGTGCATAGCAATTAGTGAGCAAGGCTTCGGCAGTTGGTAGCCATATGCACATATAGTGCCTGGCAGCAGCGCACGTGTGCACATGCGGTGCTCGGAAGTAGCTCACGACAACACCTAGGCAGGTGCACATACAGTGTCTGGCAGCAGTGCACACGTACACAGGGGCAAGCCTTGGCAGCAGCGTGCACGTGCATAGGGGCAGGTGCACATATAGTGCCCGGCAGCAGCGTGCACGTGCATAGAGGCAGGTGCACATACGGTGCCCGACAGCAGCACACGCGTGCACAGGGGCAAGCCCTGGCAGCAACGTGCACGCGCACATAGGCATGCCCTTGCAACAGTGCTCAGCAGGTGCACGCGGCAGCACAACAGTCAATAGGTGCATGCGGCAGCACTGCGGTCAGTAGGTGCGCGCGTCAGGGCACATCACTCGGCAGTAGCGTATGTGTGTCAGGGCACAACGCTTAGAAGTTGTGCACGCACCAGAGCACAGTGCTCGGCAGCAGCGCACATCGAGCAACATGTGGGCTAGTGGTGCCGGTAGCCAAATGCACATGTTTTAGGATTTTCATAATAACCTGCAAAGACAAACATCCTAAGCATAGAATGGGGATGGAGAAGGGAGAAACAGATTTTATCCTCCCCGAGGTTATTGAACTTTGAAATTACTCAAAAAGTAAAGCTTACTTGCTAGTCTGTCAAATAGACTGCATTTATATAAGCTGTTCCATGCTTCCATGCGCTTTCGGCGATCGTTCGCATAATTCCATCGTGAATTATCGCATGTGGAGGCCATGAAACACATGAAAAACATATGGTTAGTTAAACTTGCCATAAAACAGTAGCAAATCATTGAAAAACATAAACCATATGAAGGATTCAAAGAGATATTAGGAATACAACCCGTTTTTCTCAAGGAAAAGTGATTCCTATGCACGTTGCAGTCATTGAGGGAACCGGTTCACCCAATTTAACTCTGGTTCTAGAGGTGCCCTTTTAACTGAACGATCTAGACATTCTTATGCAAAACCTCTCCAAATTTCAAGGAAATCGGAGTTCAGAAAGTGCCCGAACCGGTTGCTTGAACATTCGGCCGGTCTGGGGATTCCAGCGGACGGTTCGGTACCTTTCCGGCCGGTTCTTGGGGTGAGGCCGGCGGCGTTGGAAACGTATGTGCAATATCTTCAACTTCTCTGTTGATGACGAAAGCCAATTTGGAAATTATTCTGTCGATATTGGCGTTTGAAACATGAGGCAGATTTTATGGTTTATTGGTGCGCAGGTGCACAGGCGGTACCCAGGGGGTGCGCAGCGGTGCACAGGAGGTGCGCAGCGGTGCCCAGAAGGTGTGCAGCAGTGGTGCGCGGTGGTGCCCGTTGGTGCCCAGCGGTGCGCGCGGTAGTGCACAGGCGTGCGCGTGACAGAATTTTCCCTTTTTTTTCGGTGGCATACTTGCTTTTTTTAGGGTTTAGAGCTAAGTGCATGATAACGTGTTGTAGAATAATATTGAGGAAATGAATTCTCCTTATCTTATTGATAGAATGAAACGCCTTTATATCGGGAAATACATGAGTCTCTTGGGCTATTACATGGGTCAATGGGCCTATTACATGGATATATGTAAAACCCTATTACAACATAGTTTACTACATAAATCTCGTATACAAGATATAGACCAAGGCACACATATATATAAAATATCCTAAAATAAGTAAATTGACATTTTCTCTATAAATTACTAGCCTCTTGGCCTATGTGAAGTCAATTTGCTCGTTTTTAGTTTTTTTTTAAGAAATAAAGTAACAATAACAAAAAAAATTATATTAAACTGAGACGTTTTTAATTAAATTCGTTGAAACATTTGTTTCACTATTGCAGTTATAAAAGCAGTTCTACATATTTACTGTCTGTACCCTAAATTTAATTGAATAAATACACATCTACTTATCTAATACCATCTTAATTTCAACAGAACTCAATAAGCAAACTCAAACAATAAAATCAATCGATCATTGGATCCAACGTGAACTCAAGAACGTGATCACCCAATAACCCAACAATACAATAATCAAAGATCACAATCACAGTTCAAGATTGGAAATTTATAACAGAAGACCATCATAACAAGATCACTTGTGTCAGCAAGAAGTTCGAATGACTATGAATTTCTTGATTAGTAATCAGATGAATACTACTCAGAATACACAATTCCAATTTTCCAATTTTACTTTCATACGTACATTATTAGCAACGTTGCTATAGCCTTGAGTTAAAATTCAAGAAAAGAAAAGAACAAATAAAACCCTTTTTTCTTTCATGCCCCATGAACCCTTAACCCAGAAGTCTCCAAAATCGGTCAGAATCCTGATATATAAAAGGGATTTATTTGATGAATGAATAAACAATTCTAATTTTTCTGTTTTATTTTTACATGTTATCAGACACATTGCTCTAGCCTTAAGTTCAACCAAGAAATCAAGAACAATAAAAAACAAAACCCATGATATTTTTTTTCTGTCATGAGCTTTGATGTCACATCTTGGTTCTTAATTTATTTTATCGTGGGTTACTTTTACATTGCTTTGACCATTTACCATTTGTAGTTATCGTTTCACCATTTAAACATTTGAGAGTTGACTTTTACTAGGATCACTATTTCGAGAAATTTTCTTGAGGAAAGTTGTATGGGACATTAAGACGAACCTATAGACATGCTATGTGTTTTAATCGGAGTTAGTATGTGAAAGTTATATTTAAAAAAGGTAAAAAGACTGTATAGGGGTTTTATTAGATGTGGATGGTAAAAAGTCAGAAAATCATAAAAAGTTATTGTTCCCCCTCTCCAGAGCCCGTCGCCTGAGCCAATCTTTGTCGCCGTCTAGCCGCGTCGTTTGGCTGAGTTAGGCCGAGTTCTTAGTCTTATTTTGAAGCTCATACATTAACCTACACATCAGGGTTGGTAATTGAAGCCATCTTGTCATCCTTTGAGAGAAATATCGACAGAAGTGGCATCCTTGGCACTGTTCATCCTTGTCGGAATCTTCCTCTCTCAGGCAACCAATCAGTGAGTTCTTTATATGATTTTGTAGGTCTTCATTAATACAACAATCCTTTCAAAGATGGTAAACCAATTCTAGTTATGAAGGGAGAAATCTCGATTTGAAATTTTAGGGTTTTAAATTTGAGGATTTTGAGTTTCGGTTCAATTAACTCGTTTAGGCTTGGAATTTGTCTTTGATCCCTTCTTGAAAGTTGTTCAAAATATTGAGAGAAAGATTCTGTCAAATTTTTCTGAGGATTGGAGATGACCGAAATTTGTCCACAGGCCGGTCGCCGGTGGCGGCAGAGGTGCCACTTTTTTGGACAGTTTTTTCATACAAATAAATAGTATAAAATGAGTTTATGGGTATAAAGTTGATAATTTTTTAAGGAGTTTTGTTATGGATTTTTCAAAGATTAATATTTTCGCAGATAAGAAAATTTTACTTCGGTAATCGTTAGTGAGAAGAGTTGGGCAAGGTTAAGAGAGTTATATGCCCGAATATTGTTTTTTCCTGTTTTAATTATTTGTTATTTTAGTGTTGGGAGTTCATAATATTCCTTGAATAACAAGTGAGGAGTTTTGAGCTGAGAAGTATCCCGACAGACGGCAGACATAGCCGTGTACAATGAGTAGACCTTTATTTTTAAACTAAATGCACACTGTGAATTTATATTGAAATTCATGATTTATTTTCATGAAATTTTAAATGATGGAAGCGATTTTTCTTTTTAAGAATTATTTCCCACAAAGTTATTTTATAGAAGAATATGGCCATATATTTTATTGGGAAAACATATTATTTGGAAGGTTTTCGAAAATGAGATTTTCGATGGAAATTCGTATTTATAATTGTTTATGGCCATATAACGTTATAATTTTTATTGAGTATTAAGGGATCATTGTTTTGAGATTGGATTTGCCGATATGAGTTTTGGAATTTTATTGAGTTTGAAATTTTGCTTTGAACTCCTTGAAAATTATGTTTTGGGATGATCCCGGAATTTATGATTTTCTTTGGACAAGTTGGCCGGGAGAGTGGGTTCATACTTTTTCTATGAATTTTATTTGATTTCCTTGGTTTATTTATTATCAATAATATACGACATGTGGGACATGGGAAGGAATTTATATTTTTATTAGGAAATCCTTTGTTTATGGTATTTCTATTATGAGTATAGTTGAGGAACTGTACATGATGCAAGGGATGCACTATTTTATTTATAGGAAATAGTTTTTTTTGTAAAATTTCGGATTTTTTTTTTATTTTACCGTAAGAGGGTTGTCATATATATTATTGCTAGCTAGCCATTACAGCAGCTTTCATCATCAGATGAGGGTTTGTTGTGGTTTGCTTCCATGTGCTTCAGTTCTAGTAAAGACACATGTAAGTGATAATTAGTGTTGTGGAGGTTGTGGTTATAATAATGAATCTGTGTTACATACTCTTTGGGAGTGTCCAAATGCTAGGAAAGTCTAGAAGTTGACCTTTTTAGATGAGGTTTATAAAGTGTGGAAGAAGTTGGATTTTTTCAGCCTTTTTATTCATGTTGCATCAGTTGCAAAAGAGGGTGAATTAGAGAGGTTTAGTGTGTTGGCATGGAAAATCTGGTCAACAAGGAATAAGAGGCTTCATAAGACGGAGATTGGTGGAGCAAAGGAGTTGGTGAAAAAGACAGCCTGTTGGTTGGAATCTTATTTGAGGGTGCTCAAGCCAGATGATCGGGATTATGTTGCAAATCTAGTATTGACGCAATGAGGTCAAGTTGTGGTTCAGCAGTAGTGGGCAAAGCTGACAAGTCGCGTAACCTGGGTTAAACTAAGTGCATAATTTATTACCCTACAAAGATGTTAGTAGTATAGCTCAAGTAGGGATCGTTCAAGCCGGAGAAATCAAAGGGTGATCAAAACAAAGATTATTAACATATATATTCACATATACATTTATTCACATCGAATTATGGGGGTTTGAAAGATACTTCTAAAAAAAATCTATGGACTGAAATGTAAATCCTAAATTAAATATATACATGTGATCATCATCCACACACATAACCAAGCATGAAAAACCATCAAGAACACGTAACAAAATTGCAAAACAATTAGGGACAACAAGCAAGACTCGACATACTTATATACTTGTCTCAATTCCAATTCTAATTAGAGCCCTTAGTGGTTCATCTAATCATTAAGACTTCTCAAATATTTAGAATCAACTCCAGCGTATAACCCACAATTATGCTAATCGGTTTAAAGACACACCAGCGTAAAAATTAAACACGAAAACACATAAATCACAATAAGCCGAATTGGAGACATGTAACATGTAATAGCTTCACCTATCATATTAACATGATGTTAATATGAATGCTTAGCCCTAATAGATAATCTAGAATGACACAACTTAGTGTATGAATCAATCCAAATTTACCTTAGCACGTGAAATCGCAACCAAGAAAACTATCAAGGCCGAGGTAGCCTCTGAGCATTGATCTTGATGCACAAATTCATGAAAAAAAACAAAACAAATACATAAGAATATTGAAACCTATTGCCCTAAATCATTAAACAAATTCGAAACATGTACAAGATCATACAACAACATAAACATCATCATTGAATCTGAAACATGTTTATTGTATAAAACCAAAATAAAACCAATAATTCATTACAAAATCATAAACTATATGAGAAATACAAAGTCATGGTAGAGTCACACTTTAAAAACCTTGGAAGAGGTTCGACAAAAGTGGTGAAATCAGATGGAAGAAGAATTTAAGGTTTTGGTGGTGGTACGGCTATGTATTTCTTAGAAGTACTTAGGTAGGATTTTAGCAAAGCTTTTATGTATGGTCAGATGATGATGTACTGCCCTTGAAGTCGTGCTTGATATAGAGGAAAAACCTTAAGAGGCCGGCCACAAAGTTGAAACCACTCCTTAATTTTTCTCAATTCGGCAAAATGACCTCCATATGTTGATTACTTTATAACTTCCGCTAGAAAATATATATTTAGGTGATTCTAATTGATTTTAAAACTAGACTCCCATAGCTCTCTATCCATATATGGCATAGCTTATTATTCGTTGTGAACTGTCCTAGAGAGTCCGTTGAAGTTGAGAGACATACACAAGAATTTTCCCGAAAATAATCAGGGTTTTCAAGACTTGGATATTCCTTGGATATTCTGCCGAATTTTGATATTATTCTCATTATTAGACTTAGTTTGGACCTCTCCTTTATGTATATGGTGACTTGGATCAGTTAAATTGCTTCCCTAGGTCCATTGGGAATTCTTTTCTCTCGGCAGCAGTAAGTACTATGTTCTGGCAGTCTGACCTTTCGACATTAATTCAGGCATATCTCCCTCCAGAAAATAGATATGGATACGATTCAAAATGTTTTGGAAACGACACTCACACAGTTTTCCGTGCGTGTATAGTACATCTTCTAATTCCTTGTTAGTCGTCCTAGAGAAATTCTAGAAGTTGGGTGATGTGCCTAGGAAATTCTGTATGCTTTCGGCCTCTTGATGTTGCTGCATGTTTTATTGTCTTCCATAGCTCTGATTCTCTTAATTCTTTCTCCCATAAACTCTTTTATATGTCACCTAAGTATCAGAGAATTTAAATCAATTTATAACAATGTAAAAGCTTTACATAATCATCAATACATCTCTAGACCCCAAACTGAACCGGTTTCTTGTTATTTCATGTAGCACTTGGTCAAATTCTATATAAATTCTTTATGTTTAGCACGTTTTCATCCTTACACAACCAAAGACTCTTGACTCAACAATATGACCCGATTCTACACAAATAAGGGTTAAATAAAGTACAAATAGAGACATAAACATATTAAGAACGCAGCACTTTGCTCTCCTATCAAAATTCAGGTCCAGGACTAGTAAAGAAGAATTTCGATGGTGCATTGGATCTGCATAATAGAAGACATGGCATTGAAGCCGTAATCAGGGATGACGTTAGGCAATGCTTGGGACTTCTTGCTGTTCCTGGAATGGGGGCTGTAAATCCTCAAACTTGTGAATTCATTGCTTTATATAATGGTCTCCATTTCTGTGATCAAGCAGGTTTCTCTCATATTGTTGTGGAGGGTGATGTAAAGAATGTTTTTACAGCTCTAAGTATGACAGAAGAGGATTTTAGTATTGATGGTGCCATAGTTGATGTAATAAAGGTTTTGTTAAGTTCTTTTGTCTCTTGTAGTTGGGGTTATGCAATAAGTTGTAATAACGCAACACACAGAGTGTTAGGGAGGCTTTAAATATGTCTTTCCCTACCTATTGGTGAAAGGTGATGCTTTTTGCAAAGACAAGAATTTGAATTTGTAAGTTAGAGTGTGGTACTCTTCTTTCCGTTTTGTAGGAGTTTATTGAGGTCATTATATGACGTAAGTTTGATTATGAATGCCTATTTCGATCAAAAAAAACTTACCTCTCACCACCACAATAATTTACTGATAGCTTTGTTAGTTTTTCCATACATCCGAGTGGAAAGTTTTCAGAAAATCTCATTTCCGCCGTTTATGAGGTGTAAAGGGAAAATAAGGAAATTATAAAAGGGAAAAAATAAAAAGAAGAAGAAAGCGTGAAATTATAAAAAGGAAATTAAACAAATGTTAATAGACCTGAACGACAAGAGAGAGAACAGAGAAGAGGAGAGGAACCATAGAAAACTCAGAAACCCTAGCAGAGAAGAGAAGCGAAGATACTCTGATTGGATTCTAAGATCTCGATTGATTAATCGTTTCGCTAATTCGAAGGTATATTCATCTACCCATTCTGTACTGTTTTCGTTTGTGCAAATCTCAGCTGCTAATTGCCCACATTATTCTATAGCATTTCGTCAAATCTATCAAGAATTGTGTGATTGATTCTATGCTCAGAAATTGTACTAATTGAATCAACTGACTCAATCCAAATTGGATTAGTTTGGGTAATCTGTATTTAGATTTTGCAATGTTTTCGTCACCGATGATTGTTAGATTGTATGCATTGCTATGTCTCATGGACTAGGATCAGTGCATGTCCTGGTTTACAAATCATCTGCCTTATGAACTATTCAGTAGGCATGTTCATCTATGTACATGTGTGTGGTATCATTGTCAAGAATGGTATGGAAATGTTTCATATATACATATTTTGGATTCATTAAAGGTTGTTTTGGTAAACAAGTTGTGGGAAGTTGGTTGTTTTTAACTTGCATTTTGATTTTCCTCTTGATTGCTGAACTATAACGCATTGGGCTTTCTCATGTCCCTTCTTGTAAGTAATTTATGTTTCCACTTTCCCTGTGATCTTACGCTATGTTGTTTACAGGAATCTGGCACCGAAGCATGGAAAACTCCAAGAGTTCATCAAATATGAGAAATCTGATGTATTCCGGAAAGCATCCCTTGCTTCCTCCCAAAAGTCCATTTCCTAGTGTTTCCCCTTCATATGCAGATTATGTCTTTAGTCCTGCGATAGGATCAAAAACTATTCAGAAGCCTAGAGAGGGAAATGCACACCACCAACGGACTTCCTCAGAGAGTCTTCTTATAGAGGAGCAACCGTCTTGGCTTGATGATCTCCTTAACGAGCCAGAAACACCTATACGCAGAGGAGGCCATCGTCGTTCTTCAAGTGACTCCTTTGCATATGTAGATGCAATTAATGTTTCCAACATCGATTATGCTGCTCAAGATGAGTACAAATTTAATAATATGTTTTCTGCACCCTCTTGGGGTACTCAAGACTTTGACCCTCAGACAGATTTAAGACATGCTTCATTATACACCGAACTGAACTTGGTGAAGCAGAAGAATAAGGCATGGGAGTCTTCTGTAGGTGCCATTAGTAACCCAAGAAGTCTTTCTTCTGTCAAGGATAACACTGTTCTTCATAGTTCAGGATCTTTATCTGCTCCACAAGAAGCAGATGGGGTTGTCTCTACAGCCAGTGAAAAGCAAGATCAGATTGAATCTGGACCACATGATGCTAAAGCTTCCTCTGAGAAAAAGGACAATTCCAATGCTAAACCATATGCAACCGAGACAGATGCAAAACGCGCAAAGCAGTATGTTGTTAACTTGATTATTCTTTATCCAGACTCATTTGACTTGATAGCTGATGCATAACAACATTAATCTTACATAATTGTTGGTTTCTCTTCTACATACCTGTAAATGATTGTTTGATGATGCTTCATGAATATCTTGGATGTAGCTAGAGTGCAACTAATGCTATTTTACTTTGTTTTCTAGAGTTAAGGTTTATCACGATTTCCGTAACCAAATGCACAGAAAATGGGTGAAAAGGGGGCAGAGTAGAAGGACTAGGGTACTTTTAGGTTTGTGTTATACGCGCTGGAACAGTAAGCTCATAAGACCATTACAAGCTATGATGGTTTTAGGTTTGTATTTTTACATATAGGTTGCTTTTGTGCAACCTCTTGTCGGTGATACGAGCAGAAATATTTATGAATACTTAAATCAAGCACATCAAGTTTATAATTTATGCATGTTGAAATTGTTGTGTCTACACATTTTCCCTTGGTTTATAAAGGAACCTCTTTCTTTGTTATCTTCTTTATTTGATATTCCACATTCTCTTCCGCCTTATGTTCGGTCTTCCATTTCTTGTCAATTTGATGGAGAGCAAGTGTGATATCTCTGGTATATGCATAATAGGTTTCTTATATCTTCTAGGCATAACAATTCCTACTTTATTATTAGACAATCAAGAAGGGACAGTTCATAATCTATGTTCATAATGCCTTTTGAAGATGTTAAGCATTCTGCCCTAGTGCTGTGATGCCAAAAATTTGGCAGAGTAAATGACAAAATAGCCGTGCAAGAGAAGTACATGCTGTCTTTCTATTATTACCTTGGTGCAGATATTCTACCATGAGGGCTCATGGCAGTGTAAAAATTATTGTTGGGGAATATTGTATACTCTTAAGTTCTAAAGGGTGTTAAGTATTATTATCCTTTGTATAGCTAATATGGTATTATTTGCACTCTGTTACATTTCTAAAATACATAGCTTAGATTTATTGAAAACATGGCAAGGACAGGTGAAATGTATACTTAGCAAAAATACTGAGAATTGTTAATTTTCTTTTTTATGTTGATGCAAGAATAAGCTCGAGGAAATAAAAGGTGATTTGGAAAATATAACAATGGTTGTTTCAGTTTCCTTGTAACCTCGTTGGTGGGCATGATAGTGGAAACTTGATTTGTGTGTCCCATAATGGGACTAGAGATTATATGTATGGAAACTGATATACTATTTACTACAGGCAATTCGCTCAACGTTCACGGGTTCGGAAACTTCAATACATAGCTGAGCTGGAGAGAAATGTGCAAGCATTACAGGCAAGTGAAAGAACAAGCTGAAGCACCATATTCAACGTTGAATTGGGTAACAGAACTTGATCCTATGATGCTTAAAGATTTACTGATTGTGCTTGTACTTGTTGCTCTGCAGGCGGAAGGGACTGAAGTTTCGGCTGAGCTTGAATTTTTAAACCAGCAGAATCTAATTCTGAGCATGGAGAACAAAGCTCTCAAGCAGCGATTAGAAAACATAGCACAGGAGCAACTTATTAAATACTGTGAGTTTTCTGCCTGTACAATTCATGCTCCGGTAGTCTCTGCATTTCTGCTTCATCTTTTACTCAATTTAGTAACATGTCTTGAATCAAATTCGTATTAGGTATTTGTTTTCAAACTTTTTTATTTTTTTAAATTTGAAGTCTAGAAGCACAGGGAAGTAGGGAAGGGTGAAGCTCTTCTTAGAGTACGTGATGTATCTGGTACCTATTGCAGTGTCAGGTTGACTGGAAACTCAAATATTGGATAAACATGAATACAATGTTGGATATCTTAGTACTGAAAGCAATGTTTCACTAGGGGATGCTATGAAAAGCCGAAGGGTTTCAGACACAGCCTTAAATTAATGTTGTTTACCATGCAAGCATTGTATACCAGTCTTCATGTGCTTCCTATCATCATTGATTCTTGGACTCAATAGTAACTTTTTTTCAACTAGTTAGAACCTTACACAGTTATATTTGTCAATTTAGTTAGAGAACCTCACAAACCATGAATCCATTGTTCAGGTGAATATTTAGTAATGCTAACAATTGTCAATTAGTAAATATTCCTTGTCAACTGAGCCCTTTTTATTCTATTAGGACCAGTAACTCTTTAGGAGTTTCTCTTCCTAGTATCTAATCCAATTTAAACATAGTTAAATAGATTCACTTACGACAATAACTCTTACTGTGGCGTAAAATAATTATTCTAGACATTCAAATATTCTCCTGTCTTGCAGAAGTGAAATAATAATAGTACTCTACGATTTCATGACCAATTTATCATTAATTACAATGTAGAAGATAAAGCAACGTAACAGTTGGTTGCTAGCAGCAGTCTCAAAAGTAGAACTAGGGTAAATCAATTGTCGATTTGTAAATATTATGTATCAAATGAGCCCTTTTTATTCTATTAGGACCAGTAACTCTTTTAGGAGTTCCTCTTCCTAAAGTATCTAATCCATTTTAACATAGTTAAATAGATTCACTTAAGACGATAACTCTTACTGTGGCGTAAAATAATTATTCTAGACATTCAAATATTCTCTCCCGTCTTGCAGAAGTGAAATAAGAATAGTACTCTACGATTTCATGACCAACGTATCATTAATTACAATGTAGAAGATAAAGCTACATAACGGTTGGTTTCTAGCAGCAGTCTCAAAAGTAGAACTAGGGTAAATCAATTGTGCAGTCTCAAAAGTGGAACTAGGGTAAATCAATTGTTCTTTTTCATCATGTATACTATTTATGGAATGTTAATGTTTCATGTGGAAAACATGTTTAAGTTGCTGGATGACTTTGCTCTTTCTAAATGTCCACATAAACAATAAATGTCTTTTTAATCAATGGTGAGAGATGATTGCATATCAGTAGAGCTGTTATTATTTCTTTCCCATTCTTTTGTTATTCAAAATTTTGTAAGATGACTAAAATTTGAGTTCTTCATGTTTAGTGGAGCAAGAATTGTTGGAGAGGGAGATTGGGAGGCTAAGAGCATTGTATCAGCAGCAGCAACAACAGCACCAACAGCAGCGACCTTCTTCTAGTCATAGACGTAATAACAGCAGAGACCTTGATTCTCAATTTGCTAACCTCTCTTTGAAACACAAGGATGCAAATGCAGGCCGTGACCCTGTCACAGGTGCACTTAACATTTAGATCTGTTGTCAAGCAGGAGCTGTTGTGTTTTATCTCTACTTTTCTATTGATGTTGCCATCACCTGCCTGACCATGTTTGTTGCTTCCCTTTGTGTGGTATCCCATTCTTGGCGCCCTCCCTTTCTGCTCACTTTGTGTAATTTGATTTTCACTGTTTATTGTCCTTCTCTGTTAAGTTGATGTCCATGCACCTGGTAGTCAACACCCAAAATAGTTCTACTTGGGAGTAGGTGACTTACCGGAGGTGGTAACTCAGAAAAGGTTCAGTACTTCAATCTTTATTTTATGTCTTAATTAGTGATATGCTTCGTAAGTGTTGCATGGTTCTTTTCTTGCCCATCGAAGATTTCGACATAGTACAGTGATTGGGCTGAATGGATTTGCAAGGCATTATGATAGGATGTGTACTTAAGTAAAATGTTATAAATGAAATCAGTGGTTTCTTTGATTCAGCAGTTCTTTGATTGAATGATGTTACTTTCGTTATGCAGTCAGAGACTGATCATGTGATAGAACAATGACTCCTCGAGAGTTATAGAACTGATTAACTAGACATTACCATGTCCTGAAGCTTACCAATGATCGCTATATATATATAACATATATAGGGATTGGGATTGGGGTGCGCGCGTATGTGTCAACCCCTTTCCAATGAGAGATAGGGATTGGGGTTTACACTAAACTAAATGGAATGTTGCTTTGGTTCTCTTGTTCAAGTAATAGCTAGGTGCACAAAAGTAGACCACCATTTAATCTATTGCGATCAGGATCAGAAAAGAGTCGGGGTTGTTACTACAAGGAACAGGAAGGAGACTAATAGCAGGTAAGGGTCGAGGGTTGCTGCAATATTGGGAATTGTGGGGTATTCATCTGGAGGGGGCATGACAGTCATCCTGTTGAAGGAAATTCTTCTTAGGAAAGCCTGTTCTGTTGGAGATGAGAGATCTTACATCAGAAAATTGACAGATAAAAATATAACATTTATGTGGGTGGATTATTCTTAATTGTATCGAGGTATTTTGTGGTTAAAACTCAACACTTTAAAGGTGGTTAAGCTGAGACAATATCGGTAAGCTCGCATTTTGAAAAGGTATAAAAGCGGGTCTCTCTCCAGTTGCTTTACCATGAGTCCGGATGTGTTATTTCAGAGGTCATGACTTTAATTTGGTTGTTTCGGAGTTTGGACTTTGAAGTTGTTTCGGAATTTGGTTTGGAGTTCTTTTAGAGTGGTTTCGGAGTTCCGAGTTTGGGGTTCTGTTGGAGTTTGGGGTTCTGTTGGAGTTTAGAGTTTGGGGTTTTGTTGGAGTTTGAAGTTCTTTCGGTTCAGAGGCGAGTCCAGTATAGTCCTCTGACGACAAGTCTCCGAGCCCAGATTGCTGCCCAGCAACACCGACACCCTTCGCTGCATTTCCCGATCCCAAGCAGTCTGACACGATCTTTGACCAAGTCGACCCAGTCACAGACCTGAAAGTCAACAGGTCAACATGCCTGACCAGGTCCACGACCCGACCTGATTCACTATCTAGATTCGATCCGCTAACCCAACTTAGTCCACTACCCGACCCGTTGCTCCGGTCCAGCTCATTTATCCAGTCCATCATCACTGTCTTCACCGAAGGGTGCCCAAATAAAATTTTGCAACCTCAAGTGTAGTTCCACCCACGCTGGCAGTAAAAATGATCATGCTGCCTCTGGCAGTTTTGGTTAATTACAAGAATGCCATTTAGGATTAGATTTACCTTTATATCCCTTGAGAATCTTTTATTTACGTGGTTGCCACTGTATTATATTTATGTGTAAATGTAGTTTATATTTATGCGGTTGTCGTTTTATCCTGTTGTGATGTATGGTGGAAATGTTAGGATTAGTCCCGACAGTTAGATGGTCGGTGGATACCTCGGCGGAGAGGTTAAACTGCGGATACACAATAGTTGTTTGCTATTCATATTAATAAATCGATCGATAAATAGAAAAGCGAGATTCGCCCGGTTAGGGCGTTATTTAGTATAATAGCTACGTGTGGCTTGATCCCTGAGGATAGGGTACGTAGGCAGCCTGACTAGGATTCGAGTGTTGTCACGAATATTATTAGAACCCCTAGGTTCTCTAAATGTTTGGTTTGAGATCCAAATGCGGAAATCTGAATACCCTCCGGTTGTGAGGTCTATTCCGGTTTCGTTTGGACCGGTTGAAATTGGTTTGGGAATAAGGGTTATCCTTTCTTAAGGGGGATTTCGAGTAAATCTCTCTTGAGATAGATCCCGCACGTCTTAACCCAGGTTTAGGATGGTAAACTTGGGTCAGGGTGTGACAACCAGTATCAGAGCTTAGGTTCAAATCTCGGACCTAAGGTTTGGGTGATTAGAATCCTTGGAAATATTTAAATGTATTAGTTACTTTCCAAGTGGAACAAGTCATTATACTTGTTAGTGTGTGACGTGGCCAGGGGTGGCACCTGTGGTTGAAGTTAGAAAGGTTAAATGTAATATCAGAGTTTACGACATCAATTGTATTTAGATGTCGATATAGACATTTCGTGGGATCGAAAAGTCGAAAGGTTCGTAAGTTTAGTAACGAGCCAGATTTGGAAACGTAAATTCGAATTTCAGTATTTTACGTAAATAGGCTTAGAAGTACGCCTAATATTGTTCAAATTTATAAATTGACAATTTTCAAGCTTTTGAGGGTTTGAACTTTGTCGATTAGTTGGAAAGTTTTGGTCAATTTCTTGGTCAACACAGGAGAGGCTTGGTCAACCCTAAAGTCCATCATTGACTTTTACTGGTCAAACCAGGAAAATAGGGGCGGTTAGACTATTTGATAGTCGTCTCACATCCCAAATTTGATTGATGGGTTAAAAGAGAATGTATGACCACTTATGTCAACACGTTGGTGTTGCGTAATTATATTCGAGGAGGATCAGGGATGATCCGGCGATTGAGGTGTTGGATGTGGTCAAGCGAACCAGATTACGTAAAGTATCAAGTGGCGCAGCGGACGCGTGCGGGTCCATAAAGCTTGAGGAGGAATATTATATGACGGTTAGAGAACCGCTTTCGGGCAAGAGAGACGTCACTAAATATGAGGACAGTTAGAGTATCGTACCTGGAGCAAGAGATGCGTGGTCAGTATGATGAGTGGACCTTTGATTTGTTTTAAAGAAAAACATGCCATGGTTTAATAATTAAATGGTTTTAAAATGTTCCCAGAACGATTGATTTTCGGGTTTCTGTACATTTTCGATTTCCTTTGGTTTTGTGAGCACCCCAGTGGAGGGTTTTTATTCGTTTATTTCCATTTGATTTATGGATTTCAGCTCGCTTGTTTTCACTTGGATTTTGAATAGTTTTTGACGGGAGAGTCCCGTCGTATAGATGGGAATTGGACCCGATGTTTTACTGGGATTAGATTGTTTGGCGTATTACCGGGATTTAAAGTATTTTTGGCAATTGCCTGGATTTTAAATAGACTTCGGGCTTGGATTTTAAATACGCTTCGGGCCTGGATTTTAAATGGGCTTCGGGCATGGATTTATGAAAATATCTGGAATTTGTTTTAAATTTAACCATAAAGGGTCGTTGTATGTTTATAGCTAGCGGGCGGCGCTCCTCGTTTGGTGGAGTAGAACGCGCCTACCCGGCGCTCCTAGGTCGGCGGAGTGGAAGCCCGGGATATGTGTGTTCTTATGGGGTGTGGATGTTATGCGAGGTTTGCGTTCTCACTAGACAGTGGATGAGACGCCAGAGCTCTTAGCTCCGACCCTAGCCTGCGAGGATCACTGTCATGATGGGTCGTCAGATGTATTGTTTGTTATTAGCTAGCAGGTAGCGCTCCTCGTTCGGCGGAGTGGAAGCGCGCCACTCGTTGCGCTCCTCTTCCATTGGAGGAAATGGTGGTGTTAGCGCGGGATTGTGTCCTCACTATGAGGTACGCTAGAGCTCTTAGCTCTGGCCCTGTTTTGTGTGATTGATCATTTGCGAAATATTTTTCCCGATTTGATTTTATACGGCTGCATGCCAGGATTTGTTTTATACAGCTGCATGCCATGATTTGTTGTATACGGTTGCAGGCCATGATTTGTTTTATACGGCTGCAGGCCACGAGTTGATTTATATTTGGCTATAGGCCACGATTTGTTTTATATTGGCTACATGCCGGGATTGGATTTATGTTTGGCCGTGGGCCGGGAAATTATTTGTTTGGGCGTAAGGCCTGGATTGTTTTCGGAAAATTAAAACGAAATTTGATATATATGATTTTGAACCATTATTAATGACATTGATTTTTGGTCCACTCACTCTAAAGCTTTCCGCTTCGAAGAAGTTTCAGCCCTAGCTTGGGAGGCTGACATGTCCACGCTGGTTATGGATGGTTTAAACGATTTAAGAGTGAGGTACTCCGGGTTTCCATGGGTATAGTTGGAGCCGGTTCGGGTTGCTCGTGATCGTTTGCATGAGTGGTGGTTGAATTTTGGTAAAAGATATCGGGATATCTCTTTGAGGGAAACCCACTCATGAGGTATGAAAGATGTCGAGCTGATTGGTGTAATATTGAAACTGATTACAGAAGCACCATGAGATGCATGTAGGATTTTGAGCTTAACTTTTGTCCTTAGGGCAGGACGTGAGCACACAGGAGTTAGTGTACTAGCTGGTTAGCTCTAATTGATGTGAAATGCCCTACTAAAGACTCTCTTTTGAAAGAAAGGGGTAGGATGAGGAAATTCACTATGACTGAGTATGGGAAGATGGCATCCTTGTTGGCGCGAAGTCGCATAGATTCTCAGCTCGAGTGAGCAGTTTGAGATCGCATTGTGGCATGCGAGTTCGTTCGATCCCCGTGGTTGAAAGATGGGGGATTAGGAAGGTGGGATGAGGATTTTTGATTTATGGACGTAGGAGATATTACGTCCATGGCTTCAAGGCCTAGTGTAGAAAATTCACGTCGCTTTAGTCTCGAAAGGTCCAAGAGACGCATGAGTTTCCTCCACGGTGATGGACAGTAGCATTTTCATGCTTCCATGCACAAGACATGGGTGTTAAATGCCAAGTATGGCAGTTGTAAAAGTAGAGCATACGTGTCAACTACAAGTTAGTCTATGTAACCGCGCTGTTAATTTCCCAGAATTAATATTCGAGTTCAATATCGAGATATTCTCGGTTCTGAGGGGATAAAATTAATGTCTCAAGGGGTTGATTATGTTAATACGAGTCATCTAGTATGTCCGGATGTTTTTCGGAGCTACGAGCTGTTAGTTATGAATTTATCCAATTTAAGGAAGTAATAAATGTTAATTACTTTACCGTAAAAGATGACTTTATGATAAGTCAAGAATTTGGGGAAAGTTCCTTCGGGAAAGTTGTAGAGGACGTTAATACGAGCCCGTGGGTATGTCATACGCTTTAATCAGAGTTCGTATGCAAAAGTTATTCGGGTTAATGTATAGTTACTGCTCCGTAAAAGTAAATGGTAAATTATATATTTACCATTCACGGTAACTTGTTAATATTTGATCTGGACCGTTGGATCTTTTCCAGATCAGATCTCAGCCGTCCATATTTCTATAAATATAGGTGAGAGGTTTGACTGAGCCAAACCTCCCGTTCTCGGTCAACTCTCTCCCTCTCGACACTCGTCTCTCGTCTGCTCCGCCATGCTTGACAGTTTCTGGCCGCCTCCGGCCACCGCTCGATGGCGCACCTCTCTCTTTCTCTTCCCCTCTTTCTCCTCTATTTAGCCCAGTCCATGGATTAACTTGTCATCCACTGTCGAGGGAGATCGGACGAGGAGGAGGAGTGACTGTGTTTGCTAGATTCCGGCGTTCCAGGCGACGTGGCGGCGCGTGGATAGTATGTTTCTTCTTCCCTCTTCTTTCTCTTCATTTTCCTACCCTTGGAGGTTCGATTCGAGCCCTAACTAAAATCCTTTTTTTTGTATTTCTGGGTTTTCTGCATCTCCTCCGGTGACGGAGTGTTGGAGCTTCTCGGCGACTTCCCAAGGACTTCTGTAGTCGACAATGGAGTCCAGAGGAGTTCTGGTGGTGTTGGGAGTGATTGGGGAAGAGGGAGGGGTGCGTCGTGGGTGCACAGTGAGGATCTCCGATTGGAACTCGAGGGGTAATGCCTCTGTCTCTTCTTTTGTCTATGTGTCCTGTTGTTGTGGTTGTTAGGTTAGGGTATAGGAATGGTCGGATTTTAGGGTAGAAATCCGGCTGTTTTACTGACCGGTGAGAGGTTAGTTAAATAGGGGTAAATCCCTGGATTTTTACCGCGGTAGATCCAAAATTTTACCGTTTTACCGTGGATGTAGAAAGTCAGAATTACCCCTGGCAGTTTGTTTAATTACAGGGCTGCCCTTGGGCTGTGAAATCTCAAAAATTCCCCTGGTAGTTTTAGTTAATTAGAAGACTGTCAATAAGTTGGAAATGACTAAAATACCCTTACAGATTGTATATTTTACAGGGGCTGCCACTAAGGTTTTAATTCCTATAATGCCCCTGGTACTCAGATTAATTATAAACTGCCTTTAAGGCTAAAATGACCATGCTGTCTCTGGCAGTTTTGGCTAATTACAAGAATGTCATTTAGGATTAGATTTACCTTTATATCCCTTGAGAATCTTTTATTTACGTGGTTGTCACTCTATTATATTTATGTGTAAATGTGGTTTATATTTATGCGGTTGCCGTTTTATCCTGTTGTGATATATGGTGGAAATGTTAGGATTAGTCCCGATAGTTAGATGGTCGGTGGATACCTCGACGGAGAGGTTAAACTCCGGATACACAATAGTTTTTTGCTATCCATATTATTAAATCGATCGGTAAATAGAAAAGAGGGATTCGCCTGGTTAGGGCGTTATTTAGAATAAGAGCTACGTGTGGCTTGATCCCTAAGGACGGGGTACGTAGGTAGCCTGACTGGGATTCGGGTGCAGTCACGAATATTATTAGAAGCCGTAGGTCCTCTTAATGTTTGGTTTGAGATCAAAATGCGGAAATCAGGATAACCTCCGGCTGTGAGGTCTATTCCAGTTTCGTTTCGACCGGATGAAATTGGTTTGGGAATAAGAGTTATCCTTTCCCAAGGGGGATTTCGAGTAAATCTCTCTTGAGATGGATCCCGCACGTCCTAACTCAGGTTTAGGAAGGTAAACTTGGGTCGGGACGTGACACATACCCCTGAAGGGTGAACATTGTTCAACCCGTCTATTTCTCTCATGGATATTCCTCTGCCCAAGTTGGCTGGTTTTTAACTCTATGCGCCCAACCATTTATGCCGCCAACTTGGTATGTACCAGTGTGTACCTTTCCCTCTCACCAACAGTATAAATTGCTATAGCTCCTAGCAAATAGAGAAAACATCGAAGCAGAGAGTAGGGGATCCTCGCTTCCGGTCTAACCTGTCTCCTTCCACACCCAATGTGCACAGCTTTGAACTACTATTCTCTACCAATGGTGCTTCTCAAGATTATGCAGGATGGTGGAATTCTCTCTATGACCACCTCTAGTCTGCAGACATTGGGACCTTCTTCAGAACTACCTTTATAAAAGCCAGATCCATCCTTTCTGATGAAGACAAACTAGTAATTAATGGAGCTGCCATCTCTGGGAAGCTTGCACAAGTTGGAGCTCTAGAGCTAGATTTCCAACTGGTTCCATGCTTATACTGTCACACCCCGAATCTTTCGAAGTTAATAAAAGTTACCTTTCACAGAGATTCACGAGTTACCGAGGATTTTTAATTGTGATCGGTAATTCGATAAGTTATCGCTCGAGTTAATTTTCGAGTTTTTCAAAGTTCTCCAAATACTTGATTTAATGACTCGATGTCATAGTACGTGTCGACACGAGTCTCCCGGTAGTTTCGGATTATTTTTCGGAGTTTCGGTTTATTTTCTACGAATTTTGGAAGTTTCGGTAATAAGGAAATTACCTTTGGTAATTCAGTAAACAGTAAATGGTAAAAGATTGGAGTTTGATCTGAGCCGTCAGATCTTCAGAGGGAAGATCTGGGCCGTCCGTCCTCTTATAAATAGAGGCACGGGTCAGACTTGGTCAAAGTCTTCCCCGGCTCTCTCTCTCGACGCAAAACGCGTTTTCTTCTTCCTCCGCCTTCGCCGTCGCGATCCCCGTCGTCAGGCCATGGCTGCGCGCGTGGCTGGTGTCATTCAACTCCTCTCCTCAAGCCCATCCTTCCTGTGCTCGAAAATCACTCAAGCATTGAGGTTCCTGTAAAATCCCGACTTTTGTCTCGAGGTTTCCCGGCAACATTTCTCTGGCCTCCGGCCACCGAATCTCCAGTTTGAGGTAGGTTTTTTGATCTCCTTGATGTGTTCTACAAGCTCATGTGTTCAGTTTCTTCGATTGGTGACATCTTGAAATCTCTGGTTTAAGGCAGTGAGTTTTTCCGCCGAGATTGGTTGCTCCGGCGGCGGTTTTCTGAAGATTCTGGGCTGCCTTTCGAGCTCCAGAAGGCCTAGGCAGCTGGTTCTGGAGTTAAAGAGGAAGGGAGAAGAATGGTTGAAGGGCTGTGAAAGTCACTTTGACACTGCCGGGTGCAGAGGTCACCCTAGGCAGAGAGATAGAGGTGAGACGAGGTAAAGAACTCATTCCTGGTTTTGATTTTGGTATTGGAGTTGTTAATGTTGTTGGGATGATAATTTGATGTTGTTTTGTTGTCTTGTTGTCGATAACTTGGTGACGAAGAAAACGGGGAAACTCTGGCGAAATTCCGGCAAGATACCGGAATCCGACGAAGATTCTGGGGATGCAGTTGAACCGGCAGAGTGCCGAAGAGGTAGAAACCGAATCCCCATTAAGCTTTGAATCGAAAAGTGTTAGTTGAATCGTAATCGGAATATTTACGGAAAATTGGACGTAAGTAGGAAGTTTCCATTTTTGGAAACTTCCCATTTTAAGGAAGACTTACCAATTTAGGAAACTTTCCATTTATGAAAAGATGTTAAATCGGGTTGAAAAGGTTAAAGAAAATGTAGAATTCAAGTTAAAGGTTGTGAAGTTAATTAGTGAAATATGGGAATTATAATATGTTGACCACTCTAGTGGTTGAGGGAGATGTTGACTCCTATTAACGGAATTGTCAAGTTAATCATGGAAAAACAATCGGATAATTTAATTATCGACGTATCGACTCACAATAAGTAAAGAGAAAAATACTTATGCTAAAGTGGCGTAAACGGAAACCAAACTTCGAGTCGATAATCGGAAATAAGTGTGATGTTGAAAAGCTGTTAAAAAGAGAGGAATTTGGTCAAACGTGGTCAAATAGGATTTCCTGGTCAAACTAGGAAAAGACCAAGTCAACGATGAAATGACTAATGTAGTGGGTTGTTTGTACAGTCTCTGGTTGAACGTGAGACGGGCTCGACTACGCGGTTAGTTCGAGGGTTTCGCTCGAGGAGCTTTCCGAGCGGGAAGGTCGCAATAGTACTGTGAGTGGATATATTATTTTAAATAAATGCATGCTTTAATTATTGAGTTAATTGCATGGTTTTATGATGGTTTTCGAGAATTATATCTTTCTCGGGTTCTTGAACGATTTTATTTGGTTAAAGTTTAGTGGGAGCCTCGGTTAAAGATTTTTACTATGGTTTGAGATATTGACACTTATGCGTGAACTATTTACATTATTACTCAATTTTCTATTTCTCTCGAAAATGGTTATAGACGGTGATGGCCGTCCTTCGAATGGATTTGAACCCGAGACTTCGTTGGAAATTGGTTTTATGCATATATGACAAGGAATTGTTTTACTTAATTGTTTTGGGAAGAGAATTTGATTATGGTCTTGTTATGAATTTTTATTTTAAGGGTTGACCAATAAATATGCTAGTTAGAGTAGCGTGAGGGCGCTACTAGAGCTCTTAGCTCCGACCCTAGCCTGAGAGGTCAGGCAAACTACGTAGTGCACTATGAGGGTTGACCATTTCCACTTTATCTAGAGCTCTTAGCTCCGACCCTGGTCTGAGAGGTCAGACAAGCCTGAGAGGTCAGGTTGATATTATAAGGGTTAACCGTTATCACATATTCTAGAGCTCTTAGCTCCGACCCTGGTCTGAGAGGTCAGACAAGCCTGAGAGGTCAGGTTGATAGTATAAGGGTTGACCGTATTATTTTATCTAGCTAGCATAGCGTAGCGTGAGGGCGCTACTAGAGCTCTTAGCTCCGACCCTAGTCTGAGAGGTCAGACTTATTATGTTTGGTGAACATTTCTCTTCCCATATTCTTTATTTGTGTACCTTGTCATGCGTTTGTGGAAATTTGGTAATTGTGGGCATGCATAAATGATTTTTAAATTGATATAGTTTTGGGAGAGCATTAAAGGAAATAGAGTTTTTATATTTCATTTTCGTCCACTCACTCTAACAGTTTTTAAATGTTTCTCCCCTGGGCCTTTCGTTTTTAAATGCCCAGTGATGCAGGGTTCTTGAGAGGAGGTCGAGCGCGTACGAGAGTCGAGGCATAGTCGATCATTTCCGTTGCTGCTTGAAATTCTTTGGGTAATCATCTCTATAGACTGCTCTGACTAACCCGGTTTAGTTAGTTGTGTAGGAAGGGTTGGCCATTTCAAGGGAGTTGCGGTAAGAAGTTCCCTTGAGGTGGTCCCCGCAGGATTTACTTCGGGTTAAAGGGGTTTAACCCGGGGTGGGTCCTGTCAATGGTATCAGAGCATTAGGTTATCGTTTCCTGTTACTACCTCATGTACTTAGTATCACTTAGTGTCTATAGAGTGATGGTCCGACCGCGGCGGATCCATCGGCATTTTATGCTTGGACGCTTAGTGTTTATTGAGGATATGAGTTAGTACTTCCTGATTGAGATATGGACCGAGTGGTCCTATAAACGATCGAATCTTCAAGACTATGCCTCAGTACGCCGACCTCACAGTGAACTCCTGTAAGGAACAAGGTAAGCTCGTTACATATTTATTTGATGAGTTCCCCAAGGATTGTGTTTTCAAGGGGATTTATTGAGATTTGAGTTGGGGATCGAGCTGTAAACTCACGTTGTTTAACGTTTGAGCATTAGGTGTAAGTACTCGGTGGTGAAACAGTTAATTCACACCGGGGAGGCTGTCATGGTTGCTGACAGGGATGCTGTAGAAGCCTAAGACAAGGCTTGGGTGTTCGTGTTATGAGGCTCTTAGCCGTGAAGAGTCGTACGAGTTACTGGAAGATGTTGCATCCTGTGATGGAAAAAGGAGCTGAAGTCGCCTAGCGCGATTATTCTGAGAGGATGAATATTAAGATTTGACGATTGCCACGATTTTGTTGAGGTTCGCCATTAGTGTGGTTTCAGAGAAACCAACGGACATATGAAAGTGGAATGACTCAAGGAAAGTTGAGGGGGGTTATTTTGTGATCAATGGACTTGTTTCGGGTGACGAGTCCATGATGTGACATTGCTGGAAATGTTAAGGAAGTACAGGCTAGTTTGGTCCCTCGATGCTTTATGGGACATCCACTAGAACTAATGGCGTGGGTCAGCTTTGGTGCTGACATTGTTGTCGTCAGCTACGACTAGATCTTCTTAGCTCCAGCCACCCATGTTTGGGGTACTAGAAATATTAGAATCGTTAGTGAGTCCAAGCGTGATTTGAATTATAGGTGACAATGGTCATTAGGTCATTTATCGTGGAGGCAAGAATTTAATCGTGTCACCAGATCTTGGGACTCATGTCAACCATAAGGTGAGTTATCCACCTATGGTCATGGTATTCTAATTAGTACACCTGTGGAGGAGTCTCCAGGTTGGCTGTGTTAGAGTTCGATTTTCTGATCGAGAAAGCGTTACTAGTGGTAATTAAAGTTAAGTGGTTCCGGAATT
This sequence comes from Comarum palustre, assembly GCA_951800085.1. Taxonomy (NCBI): domain Eukaryota; kingdom Viridiplantae; phylum Streptophyta; class Magnoliopsida; order Rosales; family Rosaceae; genus Comarum; species Comarum palustre. Next base: position 8,624,924 of record OX637580.1, read on the forward strand.
TTAAGGAACATGTTGGAAGTGGCAACAAGCCACCGGGTCTCGGACCAAGGGTGCTTGGGGTACCGGAGATAGTGATACGAGCCTTGATGGACTTGGTATTATTGTGGTGTAGGAACCGGTAGTTGTGCAAACGGCACTGTTTGACGGCTGAAGATGTACATGGGTATACACCACATGAGCACGTGTACCCTCCTGTGTAGGGAAGTGGTAAAATTGAAATTTGGGTAGCACATGCGGGTAAGGCATAATTATTGTGTGCAGTTGTGTGTGGTCAAAATGACACCAGGTAGGTGACTAAGACTAGTGATGACATCATCTTAAGAATTTCTCATGAGAGTTCCGTTTATTGAGAACGGAGATTAAGGATGCTTGATTAGAGGTTTTGGTGCAAAACGTCCAGTAGTTGGCCTAACCATTTAAGTACAGGTCGGAAGTGGGTCATTGATAGTCGCTCCGACTCTTATGATGGTTAGCGAGATTATTATATGTTGTCAGTAAGTGGTTGATTGCCTGCTGAGTTAAATGCACAGAAAAGGTGAAGGTACAACAGTGGGGCAAGGTTTACTGAATCTTTGAATTTGAGTGAGAATATTTGTAGATGGTTAAGCTTCAACCTACAACCAGAGTCGTCTGTTATGACACTTGGTTTCTTCGAGGGTGATTAACTGAGCTTGATGGCATGGAAATTTGTGCACCCACTGGCTGTGGTCTAATCAATTTTTGTAACCGAAGGTGTACTTAGTCGTGTTGGGGTTATAGTTACATCCACTGCAGTGACAGGCGATATTCTTAATATTGGAATGAGGATTAAGATCTGGGAGATCAATTATTGAGGTTAATTTAATAAAATCCTGAAAGGATTAAAGTATGGTTGGCATTGTTAAGGTCATTGGAGGTGACTCTCGAAATTGTCAACATTTCGGGGAGTATGAAATGCAGTGGAACTAGGAAAAGTTTCCCTTGATGACTCAAGGAGTGTTACGAGCCTAAGTTTGGTAGTAATTGTTACTGAGATTGGTAAGGTATGTCATTAAGTTATGATCTGAGGAAATGTTAACGTGTGGCATTGAATCTTGTAATTTAGGATCTGAAGTGGTATTGCGATATCCTGTGCACGCAGTTATATTCCCCTCCAATTAGAACGGTAAGTGATTGGGAATCCTGAATCCTACCAAATAGAGGATACGGTGGATGGTAAACTGGCAGAGCATGGGGGACAGTTTTGTTAGAACTGTCCAGTTGTACGAGTTGACTCTGTGGTGTGTACTCGCCCCGTGCGGTGATGGCATTTGTTGAATTGTGCCTTAAAGATTTGATGCTTGGTGATTAGCGTGGCTAAGTTCGGCGTGAAATTAATTTCCAGTCCTTTGATCAGGGGTTACCTTAGGTGTGCACCTGTGACACTAAATGTTATGTAGATGTCTGATCCGGTTAAATGTCCAAAGTTGTCGGTTATTGCCAGACGGTTTGGTAATGGAGACATCTGTGAATGAACCATCCTTGTTGAGCGGGTAAGGCTCTGAATCTCTTTTAATGGTAAGTCTATTTCAGTACTGATGCGAATAATGTTTAATAGACGCACAGTTATGGTTGGAGTGCGAGTTCTGCATTATGCGTCATTCCAGGTTAAGGTAAGAGATCGGGAGGTCAGTGGTACCTCACCTATGAGTAGTACGTTGATGTATTACCAGTTGTAAAGTACGCGGTGACCTCACTAGTGATATTTGAGCTAGCGACTCTAAGGTTTGGATTGTGAGTAAAAGTCAGGAGTTGTGGGTCAGAATAGTTACGTGAGTGGTACGTAGTTTGACAAGTTGTCCTCATGCGAGGAGTAAGTATTGTTGAACCTCGATGTCAGGAGCTTTTGGACCTCCCTGCTGTAAAGGTTATGATTTTGGGAATACGCTAAAAGTCATGGCAACTCATGTCCTGTGTGTGCAAGTGGTTTGAGGAATGATAGAGTAAGGGAAGACAATTACTCTACAACAGGACAACTTGACAGCATGGTTTCTAGGAAGCGTAAACCAGAACAGGGGGCCTTGGTTTAAATGAGGTGATAGTTTGTGTGACACAAGTCGTCATAGTTTTCTCGTGGGCATGTTGTCATGGGTGTTGACCCCACGTCGTATAATGATATCGGAGGATTTAAATCCATTAATGACATCGGACCCTACTCCTCGGGCGTGGTAGTCATTTCCTGCAGAGGGAATGTGTTGAGATGATATCTAAAGTTTAAAGAAAGAATACGAGTATCCTTGAAGGAATTTTACTCGCGATAAGCGAGGTTGGTTGAATCAGAATGAGGATTAGCAGTATTGTGACGACGTCACTTGTGGTTGGTAAGGACAGTTGTTTGTGCTTAGTTGGCTAAACCAGGAGGGATAGGAGGTTGGTTACTGGTCGAAGTTGTTATGTTGATCGTAAAGGGCATGTGTTTAGAGTTTTGACAATGCTATTTGTGAGGCGTCTCGGATGAGTTCTCAGAAGGAAGTGTTATTGGAGAGCAATATTATTATTTTAAGTGGTACTATCCCCCACTGTATTGGACTTTGAGTATTGAAATTTCGAGGACGAAATTTTTATAAGGTGGGGAGAATTGTCACACCCCGAATCTTTCGAAGTTAATAAAAGTTACCTTTCACAGAGATTCACGAGTTACCGAGGATTTTTAATTGTGATCGGTAATTCGATAAGTTATCGCTCGAGTTAATTTTCGAGTTTTTCAAAGTTCTCCAAATACTTGATTTAATGACTCGATGTCATAGTACGTGTCGACACGAGTCTCCCGGTAGTTTCGGATTATTTTTCGGAGTTTCGGTTTATTTTCTACGAATTTTGGAAGTTTCGGTAATAAGGAAATTACCTTTGGTAATTCAGTAAACAGTAAATGGTAAAAGATTGGAGTTTGATCTGAGCCGTCAGATCTTCAGAGGGAAGATCTGGGCCGTCCGTCCTCTTATAAATAGAGGCACGGGTCAGACTTGGTCAAAGTCTTCCCCGGCTCTCTCTCTCGACGCAAAACGCGTTTTCTTCTTCCTCCGCCTTCGCCGTCGCGATCCCCGTCGTCAGGCCATGGCTGCGCGCGTGGCTGGTGTCATTCAACTCCTCTCCTCAAGCCCATCCTTCCTGTGCTCGAAAATCACTCAAGCATTGAGGTTCCTGTAAAATCCCGACTTTTGTCTCGAGGTTTCCCGGCAACATTTCTCTGGCCTCCGGCCACCGAATCTCCAGTTTGAGGTAGGTTTTTTGATCTCCTTGATGTGTTCTACAAGCTCATGTGTTCAGTTTCTTCGATTGGTGACATCTTGAAATCTCTGGTTTAAGGCAGTGAGTTTTTCCGCCGAGATTGGTTGCTCCGGCGGCGGTTTTCTGAAGATTCTGGGCTGCCTTTCGAGCTCCAGAAGGCCTAGGCAGCTGGTTCTGGAGTTAAAGAGGAAGGGAGAAGAATGGTTGAAGGGCTGTGAAAGTCACTTTGACACTGCCGGGTGCAGAGGTCACCCTAGGCAGAGAGATAGAGGTGAGACGAGGTAAAGAACTCATTCCTGGTTTTGATTTTGGTATTGGAGTTGTTAATGTTGTTGGGATGATAATTTGATGTTGTTTTGTTGTCTTGTTGTCGATAACTTGGTGACGAAGAAAACGGGGAAACTCTGGCGAAATTCCGGCAAGATACCGGAATCCGACGAAGATTCTGGGGATGCAGTTGAACCGGCAGAGTGCCGAAGAGGTAGAAACCGAATCCCCATTAAGCTTTGAATCGAAAAGTGTTAGTTGAATCGTAATCGGAATATTTACGGAAAATTGGACGTAAGTAGGAAGTTTCCATTTTTGGAAACTTCCCATTTTAAGGAAGACTTACCAATTTAGGAAACTTTCCATTTATGAAAAGATGTTAAATCGGGTTGAAAAGGTTAAAGAAAATGTAGAATTCAAGTTAAAGGTTGTGAAGTTAATTAGTGAAATATGGGAATTATAATATGTTGACCACTCTAGTGGTTGAGGGAGATGTTGACTCCTATTAACGGAATTGTCAAGTTAATCATGGAAAAACAATCGGATAATTTAATTATCGACGTATCGACTCACAATAAGTAAAGAGAAAAATACTTATGCTAAAGTGGCGTAAACGGAAACCAAACTTCGAGTCGATAATCGGAAATAAGTGTGATGTTGAAAAGCTGTTAAAAAGAGAGGAATTTGGTCAAACGTGGTCAAATAGGATTTCCTGGTCAAACTAGGAAAAGACCAAGTCAACGATGAAATGACTAATGTAGTGGGTTGTTTGTACAGTCTCTGGTTGAACGTGAGACGGGCTCGACTACGCGGTTAGTTCGAGGGTTTCGCTCGAGGAGCTTTCCGAGCGGGAAGGTCGCAATAGTACTGTGAGTGGACATATTATTTTAAATAAATGCATGCTTTAATTATTGAGTTAATTGCATGGTTTTATGATGGTTTTCGAGAATTATATCTTACTCGGGTTCTTGAACGATTTTATTTGGTTAAAGTTTAGCGGGAGCCTCGGTTAAAGATTTTTACTATGGTTTGAGATATTGACACTTATGCGTGAAGTATTTACATTATTACTCAATTTTCTATTTCTCTCGAAAATGGTTATAGACGGTGATGGCCGTCCTTCGAATGGATTTGAACCCGAGACTTCGTTGGAAATTGGTTTTATGCATATATGACAAGGAATTGTTTTACTTAATTGTTTTGGGAAGAGAATTTGATTATGGTCTTGTTATGAATTTTTATTTTAAGGGTTGACCAATAAATATGCTAGTTAGAGTAGCGTGAGGGCGCTACTAGAGCTCTTAGCTCCGACCCTAGCCTGAGAGGTCAGGCAAACTACGTAGTGCACTATGAGGGTTGACCATTTCCACTTTATCTAGAGCTCTTAGCTCCGACCCTGGTCTGAGAGGTCAGACAAGCCTGAGAGGTCAGGTTGATATTATAAGGGTTGACCGTTATCACATATTCTAGAGCTCTTAGCTCCGACCCTGGTCTGAGAGGTCAGACAAGCCTGAGAGGTCAGGTTGATAGTATAAGGGTTGACCGTATTATTTTATCTAGCTAGCATAGCGTAGCGTGAGGGCGCTACTAGAGCTCTTAGCTCCGACCCTAGTCTGAGAGGTCAGACTTATTATGTTTGGTGAACATTTCTCTTCCCATATTCTTTATTTGTGTACCTTGTCATGCGTTTGTGGAAATTTGGTAATTGTGGGCATGCATAAATGATTTTTAAATTGATATAGTTTTGGGAGAGCATTAAAGGAAATAGAGTTTTTATATTTCATTTTCGTCCACTCACTCTAACAGTTTTTAAATGTTTCTCCCCTGGGCCTTTCGTTTTTAAATGCCCAGTGATGCAGGGTTCTTGAGAGGAGGTCGAGCGCGTACGAGAGTCGAGGCATAGTCGATCATTTCCGTTGCTGCTTGAAATTCTTTGGGTAATCATCTCTATAGACTGCTCTGACTAACCCGGTTTAGTTAGTTGTGTAGGAAGGGTTGGCCATTTCAAGGGAGTTGCGGTAAGAAGTTCCCTTGAGGTGGTCCCCGCAGGATTTACTTCGGGTTAAAGGGGTTTAACCCGGGGTGGGTCCTGTCATATACTGACTGAAAACCACTAACTGGTTTATAACTGTAGAATCAAGCCCTAGATGCATCATCATCACAACCCAAGAAGAGAGGCTGGAAAGTGATCATTCAAGACTAACAAAGAAGATATTGACCCTCATCCACTATGTTTTCAAAGACTCCTATCACTTTTATCATTTTCTTCTCACTCATTAAACACCACTAGTTGATATTTTGACATATTGCAGGTGGCTTATAAAAGAAGAAATATAACGATGGATGCATCGTCCTCTCACCAAATTCTAAACCCAGCACCAGCTCCAGCACCATGAGATTAGGAAGCTGAAAAACAAGCAGATGTATATAATGTTTGGTCTCGGATCATCAACCCATCTGATGTTGTTCAAATTAGTATGACGCACCTATTGGATGTAGAAGCTTCTTCAAACCCGACCTCTACGACTGGAACTGAAGATGAGCCTGTCAACACAGAGTATTCGAACGAGATTAATGAACACAATGGTATGATTATCCTAGCTGGAGTTGTGTATGACATGGTGAACAGTCCAAATCCATTAGCTTTCGAGGTTCCAAACACACATCCTGATGTAGAAGCAACTAATACTCATGTTTTCACAGTAAGACTATCATCCTGCTATTTTAATTATTAGTTTCACAAAGAAACTCATTAAGTCACCTCATGTGTTCCACAACAAAATACAGTTCTGGCAGAGACAATGAACGCTTATTTGGCCATTATCCATGTCGATTTAGGAGCACAGCTTGTTCCTGAAGTAGCCATTTGTGTCCCAAGAGACAGTGTGGAACCTAACAAGACATCAATTATCCAAGTATGATAATTCCCACTTATTTAAATAACATGTAAAAAATATCATACAACTCATCTCTAGTTTTATTTCCAGGAATCAATCCCTTCCTCAACCAATCTCTAGTTTTATGTCTGAAACTAATCTTCCCTCAACTTCTAGAGTGCCAAAAGATGCTTCTTTTGCTGATAAAGTGAGACATTCATCGGATATCTAACTCTGTTGATAGTATACTTGTATTATACACTTATGTCTTTATATATGTTTTAACTCTAGGCACCAGTGATTAGGGAAAAAATCACTCCCACAATAGAGAATGCATCAGGTTCCAGTGACCCCAATGCTAAGGCATCAGTTGGGAAAAGCCTTCAGGCCCTCTTCAAACCAACTACCATTAATCCTAAAGTAACTGCAGCTGAAGAGTTCTTAGCAAACTTGGACATGGTTGATATTACTTCAGCTTATCATGAAGATAGGATTCTTAAAGCCATTTGAACCCTGAGAGGCCATGGAGCTGAAGAAAAACTAGAGCTTCTTGAGACAGTATGCACCACATGCCTTCACAGATCGAGCATTGGGAGTCTGACAGAAACACAGCTAACACTGTCACGCCTCGGCTTGAGTTTACCTCCCTAAACCCGGGTTAGGACGTGCGGGACCTATCCCAAAAGATATTTACTCGTAATCCCCCTTGAGAAGGGATAACCCTTTTTCCCAAACAATTTTCAACAATCCAAACGATACCGGAATAGACCTCACAACCGAAGGTTATCCCGATTTCCGCATTTAGATCTCAAACCAACTACTTTAGAGGACCTAGGGTCTAAAGATTATTTGTGACCGCACCCGAACCCCGGTTAGACTGCCTACGTACCCTGTACTCAGGGATCAAGCCACACGTAGCTCTTATTTTAATTAACGTTCTAACCAAGCGAATCTCGCTTTTATATTTATCGGTCGATGACCTTTTATGGATGGCGTACGACTAAGGCCATTACAGAGTTTAACCTCTCCACTGAGGTACCTAAAAACTGCCTATCTATCGGAATTAACCCTAACATTTGACCATTCTGATAAACAACATCAAAACACATAAATATAATATAAAGACAACCACGTAAATATATAAATCCCCCCAAGGGCATATAAGTAAAACCACCCAATGGGCACCCTTGTAGTTAACTTGAACTGTCAGGGGCATTTTAAGAATTTCAACTTTAGTGGCAGCCTTATAAATAAACAAAACTGTCAGGGGTATTTCTGAGATTTCAGCCTTAGTGGAATTTACTCACCACGAAATCCCGCTGCGTCATCTACCGCCACACGGTAAATTCTCAACACTTGGTCAATCAATATACACCTACAATTATGTAATCGACCTTAGTTGCCACACGAAGGTAATAATGACTCGATTCGACTGAACGTCACACTAAACGATAACTGAACCCGACAAATTACATATCTACGCGCTCGTATCGACGAGTATAGGAACTTGGGAGAACTCACTGACTCTGAGGATGTCAGACGCGCTGCCACGCGTCACCACCCTCAAACCTGTCAACTTCACCCAAAAACCGCCTACATGTAACCACAATAACCCTAGGAAGCTTATAGGAGCAATCAGAACTCCTAGAACTGTCGGACGCGCCTACACGCGCAGCCATAGCCGGCGGCGCGTGGGAGTCACGTGCCTCCACCAAAACACCGAATTTCAACAAACTAAAAAAATGAAAGTTGAAGATCAAAGCAAGGGCAACAACTTTAATACCTGAGGTTTTGATCAATTCAGACCGGAAGTGGCCCAAAACTGCCCCGAAAGGCTGTCTCCAAACTCATCCGCTCGTGTGACGAGGCCGTTAATTAACAACCTGCAATTTAAACCCTATCATTGTAGTAATTGTAAGTAGGGATCGTTCAAGCCGGGGACACTAGGGAAGGATTATATCTACATCAAAACAAGTTAGTAACATTCACAACTATAATATAAACATACAAGTACAATTCTGTCACAACTATACAAGTATAAACATATACACAAACTATTATGGGGGATTTATATGGTGTAGTTCGAAACATATACAGAAAATAAAGACACTTATTTACAAAACATGGTCAATCAATACTCAAGCATAAAACAACATAGCACCGTGAAGAAAGACATGTCACAGATTTCGCAAGTTTAAGAGGTCATATTCGCGTTTTTACAACTTGTAATTAATTCCAGCTATTTAGACTTCTCATGTAAACTTAGTGCCTACAATCGCCTGACACTAAGTTTGTATATGTGTCATCCTGTTCAATGCCTACAATCGCCTGACATTGAGACAAAATACACTGATCGAACGAGAGTCATTGGAAACATGGTTCTAGGTATGGCGTCACTCATCCTATTCAACATGCAAATCTCTCACCCTACCACCCTTGGTAGTGACTAAGAATCAAGACCTACAATCGCCTGATCTTAACCCTTAGACACTACGGCATATGAAACTCCCCCCTAATAGCTAACTTGTCTAGATTCAAGCTAACCTAGAGTTCGATTACGTGCTCAGGTGAGGATTAATCAATTCAAGTTATTAATTACGTAAGTACAAACAACTTAATCTAAATCGTCATCCTAACATGCAGTTCTACACGTTACAATTATAAACACAATCACATGAAAATCACAAAGAAGAACATGAAAACATGCTTATAACGTAAAACCGAAAACCAAAACAAACATATATATAAAGAACCATCATCCATACAGTAGATACACACATAAACCTTGATTGTATTCATACCTAAACCTACCCTAAGAGTCGGCAAGGATTGAAGAAGGGATTGGTGGCGGCAAGGCTATGCAGTCGGTGATAGATCGTATTTGCACACGCATCAATTAACCCTGTACACAGTCATTGTCATCGTATAAAGCAAGTAAGGGTATCGTTCTAAACCGGGGATCCAACCACAGGGTAGATCCATCTAATCTAATCAAAGTTGTCGAAATAAACATAGAGTTTTAAAGATTTGGATTTTATATTTCGGAAAGATGCAATAAAATAAAGTCCTATATTACTTTTATACATATATACATGTGATCGATCAACAATTACACAAACCAACACCAAACAACAATGCAAGAATATAGAAAACAATTTCTAATCTCATATCAATCTATGCCGAAATACCTAAATCATGCTAGAATCGAAACATGCACATTAGGTTCCTACGTGGTTCCTAAGCCATTAGATGCATTCGAAATCGACTACTTGTTTCATTCGAAACCTTTCACACATCCATGCTCAACGTATCAAACACGAAATCTAACATACTAATTCACTTATGCAATTACGTATCACACAAGTAAACTAACATGTTCATTAGCACCATCTAAATCCAATTCTAGCATGTAATTTTCGAACACAACAAAGAACTCATCAACCTATCCACTACGTGTATCAAAGTCATGTAATTCTTTGAAGGATTAACTAATGCAACATCAACTACTTGTCTTAATCACACGTTAATATAATATGAAGCAAATCGAAAATTAATAAAACCAAACACTTAGAATTATCGGCATAAACTTCAAATCATTGATTAAAAACTAAAAACCATAATTCTTACATCATTCAAAAGTACTTAATATCTCATAGACAAGAATTTAATCGTACTTAAACAAAAACCTAAAACAAACATCAACCATAACAAAGACATACCAATTCGAAAATAGCAGATGAATACACTTTAAAATATTCCTACGTGGTCTATTCTTCAAGTGCACGGAGATCCTCGGCTACGTGCTTCGGATCAAAGGATGGAGTATGAAAATCGGAATTGGGGTCTTTGAATGGTGATGGAATTTTCGGCAGCTGCTTTGGCTTGAGTTTTGCAATGTTGATGATGCCCTAATACGAGCTATACAGACCCTATTTATACAGAAATAATGAAGAGAAACCCTAGCTGATTCGGTTAGGGAAAGGCAACCCTTTTCCAACTCGGTTTCCTTATTGCTCAATGATTCCTCCTTCAATGCAGCTTCTTATCCGAATTTGGACTCCTTCTTCTGATTCCTTGGACCTTCCTACATGTTTATGGATTCATGTAGGCCTCATGTACGCAATCTTGGGCTTTGATGGCAGCCAAAACCAGTGATAGGTCCAGCAAGGTCAGCTTTCCCGGTTTGACCGGGAAACCTTACACTTAACCAAAATATGGCTGCCTTGATGCTTCTTCGTATTTTCTTCTTTTGTCCAGCTTCCTAACACTTCATTAAGGTCTTGATACATCTCTTGACAAATTTGGAAAGCCTTTTGGTGAAGAATCATCTCCCAAAACTCGTTAGACAACTTAGGCAGTTTCTGCCCAGTTTTGCAGTCTGACCTCTGTCCACTATTTTGCTCATAACTCCTTCGTCTCAACTCCGATTGCTGCGATCCAAATGGGGTTGAAAAGTAGACACACACAGCTTTAATTCCATATGTGGCATGCCTTCTAACTCCTCCTGGATCTTGAGATATGATTTTCCAAAGTTGACGTACGTTTTCTGGCAGATTCTGTCCGAGAGCAAAACAATGTCCAAAAGTGTTTCTTCTTTTCCGTGGCCTCACTTGTTGTCATTCATGAGTCCGTTCATCATGATTCCTGATACGTTAAGCGTATTTACCTGTCTCCTGCACATTTAAACAAGATAAATCAAAACTGACAGGGTAACAAAATAACGAATCATAATAAAACGTCCAAGTGCTAGTCCAAAAACGGTTTTCATCATTTAAGTGCAATTTTCTGTATAAAAGTGGTTAGTAGCCACAACTCTACGGAAAAAACCCTCTTGACTCTAAAACAAGTAAAAATAAACATACTAAGGCAAAAACAAAGTATAAATAGAGGTGAAAATCTATTAAGAACATGGCGTAAAACGCACTTATCAGTCGGCAGCAAAGATGCAGTCGGCAGCAAGGGGTTGGCGGCGGCGGCAAGGCTAAGGTGTTTCTGTGTAGGGAGGGTTTTTAAGTAGAGCTAGGCTATTCTAAGGCTTAGAGCAATTGAGAGACACGAAATTTGATGTACATAGGTCCTATTTATACAGAAAGTTTAAGGGAAAACCCTAGAGAAATCAGGAGCTTCAAGGAGACACAACCTTTGTTGGGCTTGGTTTCCTCCTTTTATCTTTGGACAAAGATTTCGACTTGGATCTTGGATTTCTGATTTCTTGGACTCCTCTACATGTTATTGAATCCATGTAGGCCTTATACACAAGTTCTTGGGCTCATAGGCAGCCGAAATCATGGACAAACTCGGCAAGGACAGACTTTCCCGGTTTGACCGGAAAAGCTCCATACTTGGTTGTTTCGGCTGCCATGATGCATTCTTCGAATCTTCTTCTTCAATGCAGATTCTCATGACTTCATTAAGCTTCTCTTAAGTCCTTTGACATGCTTGGGAAGAATTTTGGTGAAGAAACATCCTCCCAAACTCGTGTGACAACTTAGGCAGAAACTGCCCAGTTTTGCAGCTTGACCTCTGTCCATTGTTTTGATCATAACTCCTTCATCTGAACTCCAAATGCTGCGATTCAAGAAGATCTGAAAACTAGACTTCCACAGCTTTCTACCCATATATGGCACGTTCCCTGGTTCCTCCTAGATCGTCCTCAGGAAATCTTTGAAGTTGAGTTATGGTTTCTGGAAATTTCTGCTCGGATCAAAATCTCATGTTTCGGAGTTTCTCCTTTTCCATGGCCTCTCTTGTTGTCTTCCATGAGTCCAATCTTCATGATTCTTGTTCTCATATGTCCATATACATGTCATCTACACATTAAACCAAATTCCTCAAAAATGACAATGTAAAGGTACGGTGAATCATAAGAGAAATAACCAAGTCTTATCCAAAATCGGTTTTTACAACACTTAAGCACAAATTTCTGTATAAAGATATGTTTTAGCCATTGCTCTACATAAAAACCCTTTTGACTCAAAATAAGTAAAAATGACCTTACTAAGGAATAAACAAGGTACAAATGAGGGTAAAAACACATTAAAAACATAGCGTAAAACGCACTTATCAAACTACCCCACACTTACCCTTTTGCTAGTCCCTTAGCAAACTGACTTTAAAATAAAAACAAAACCAAATGACTTAAAAACTTCTAATACTTAAACAACTAATACCCTTAAAAAGATTGTCTCAGGATCTGTATCATGCATAACCTTCAAGTTAGAACATTCAAGTGAAAGCACAATTGCAAAGGTTCATAAGCATGTATCATAGCATGAACAAGTAAGATACGAGATCATATAGCACGAACATGTATGATAACCGTTCCTCCTTACAATGGCATACTCTCTTCTAATCACTCATCCATGGTATTCACTCAATCGTATATGCAAGGGAAAAGATGATAAGATAACAACTATCTTGCATATTTCAACAAATAAAAGCTTTTTGTGAATAGAAATTCATGGAAAAACCTCATATAACAACTATGTACAATAATGGACCAAAACCATATGCTTAACTTATGAGAAAATCTCCACAAATCAAATTTAGCTATCTTAAGAATCATGAATTAATCTCAATAATATGGTTGTAATGGGGCTTGGTTTCATAAGGTAGGAATTTTTAGATAAGTGGTGCTATAAGAAATCACCAAGACTTTAGCAAATCTCGCTCCTCCTCATGTCTTCACTTCACGGGTCGAATTTCTTCATGTTGGACCCATACGTCAATCTTGACTTCTCCCCATATTGTGAACAGGACAAAGGTCATATAAACACTTTTAGACCTTCAAATAATCACTAACTCCAAATTCACAAAACATTACAAAAACACCAAAACTTTGTGCCTTTTACTTTTGATCCGAAACACTTTTATTTTCCGATTTCTTTTTTTTTTCTTTTTTCGGAAATTTTTTTTTTCATAATTTTTTTTTTTCGGATATACACATTTCGACACATATACAACACATTGGTGTTTAACCCCACACTTGCCCTTTATTACCTTGTCCACCCCACACTTGCTTCACAACATCACGCAATACAGCTCCATCAGAAGTACTTTGCCAAGTCTTGATAACAAAGTAAAGGTTAAGCTATTCTAAGCAAAGGAATTCTGTTTAAAGGTGATGAAATAAAAGGCTCAATGTAGGCTCAAAGGGGTTAACTAAGGAGTCTCACGACGGGCACAAAATAGGCATATGCTTTATTTGGCTATGGTGGTCATCCTTATGAGATTTAATTCAATCATATTCAAAATCAAGACAATTTATGATTATAAAGCTTTGAAAATCACATAAGCAAGTTCTAGTAAATTCTAGAGTCCATTAAAAAGTTATAGCACATAGTCATTGAATATGCAAAGAAAATAATGAGGTCTTCGAAAGATAGTGAAAAAGTAGTGAAATTTTTGAAAAAAATTTAGACAAAATCGGCACATCACTCATGAAAGAAAGTTTTTAGGCTCAAAAGCTCACATAGGTTATGTTGGAACAATCTAATCAAACATGCATACTTCATTATCAATCAAGTCTCAAATATTCATACTAAGTCACAATATCCATGAAACTTGCAATTTCTTAAGATAAATGTTAAACCGTCAATCATGCATTCAAAGATATAGTTCATCATAGACTTTTAAGGGTATATCCTAAGACACAAAACAAAACAAAACATGTTACTATGTAACTTCTACCCCACACTTAGAAAATTACATTGTCCTCAATGTAAACACAAAATAATGTCATAATTTCCTAAACATGCGTCTAAGTCACATAATAAACACATAAAAATAAAAACACAATTAATCCTAAAAATTAAATTCGGCACAAAAGATTTAATTAAAAACGAAACCGAAACAAGTGAAGAAGAAAGATTGAATATGCAAACTCTCGTTGATGGCTCCTTCACTGCGACGGTTGAAATGAGTTGCCTCTCATGCAGCGCTTAATGTTTATAGTCTATCAGCCTAGACTTCTTCTTCCTTTCTGATGGCGTCATTGATGCTCTTGTGACGGTGGCTCGTTCACAAGCTGCTCCTCCACATCATGTGATTCGAATACGTCAAAGTAAGGTTTAAGGCGATGCCCATTTACCTTAAACCTGTTTCCAGCTAAGCTCTGAATCTCAACTGCACCATACGAAAACACATTAGTGACAACGAACGGACATTCCCAACGAGAACGAAGTTTACCAGGAAAAAGTTTAAGCCTAGAATTGAACAAGAGAACTCGTTGGCCAATGTCAAAGCTTTTTCCTTTGATCATCTTATCATGATAAGTCTTCGTCTTAGCTTTATAGATCATGGCGGATTCATAAGCATCATTTCGAATTTCTTCAAGCTCACAAATTTGTAATTTTCTATGTAATCCAGCCGCATCTCGGTCCATGTTAAACTTCTTGACTGCCCACCATGCTCTATGCTCTAACTCCACCGGAAGATGGCATGCTTTGCCATACACTAGCCGAAATGGTGAAGTTCCTATCGGCGTCTTGAACGCAGTCCTGTAGGCCCATAGTGCATCATCTAATCGATAACTCCAATCTTTCCTTGTTGGTCCTACAGTCTTCTCCAAAATTTGCTTAATTTCTCTATTGGATGTTTCGGCCATGCCACTTGTTTGAGGATGATATGGCGTTGATACTTTGTGGGTGACTTCATATTTATTGAGCAAAGCCTCAATAGTTCGATTGCAGAAATGTGACCCACCATCGCTTATCAAAACTCTTGGCGTTCCAAACCTAGCAAAGATGTTAGTTTTGATAAACTCTGCAACAACTTTCGAATCATTAGTCCTGGTGGCTTTTGCTTCCACCCATTTCGACACATAATCAACAGCCAATAAAATATAAAGAAAACCTTTAGATGAAGGAAAATGACCCATGAAATCAATGCCCCAAACATCAAATATTTCGACAACTATGATAGGGGTTAAGGGCATTTGATCTCTCTTACCTAAATTACCTGTTCTTTGGCAACGATCACATGAAGCACATGTTGTATAAGCGTCTTTGAATAACGTTGGCCAATAGAAACCGGCTTCCAACACCTTTCTAGCTGTTCTTTTCGGTCCAAAGTGTCCTCCACATGCCTCCTTATGGCAAAAATTCAAGATGGATTGATGCTCTTCTTTTGGCACAACTTGAACTGGTGATATCCACTGACTATCCGAGATTGGGTATATGACACCACAATCTAATAACTTGATCACCTCGTCCTTTACAACCTTCATCATTGGTGGATGCAAACGTCTTTGAGCCTCCCTTGTAGGCTTGACGCCATCCTCAAGCAGAATTCGATGAACACATTTTGTCGGGCTAATTCCCTTGATGTCTGCCAATGGCAGCTGTGTTCCTTTGCAAAACCGCAACTAGCTTGTCTTCTTGTTGCTTTTTCAACGTTGATGACACAATAACCGGTAGAGTGTCATCTTTTCCAAGAAAAACGTACTTCAAATGTGGGGGTAGAGCTTTGAGCTCTAACTTAGGGGCCTATTTCACAGATGGTAACAACTTATTAGTAGAAATTGGAATTGACAAAGGAGAATACTTATCGTAAAGTGGTTGTGAATCAAGCTCCTTCACAACTTCAAGTATGGACGGCTCCAAATCTTTCAAAGCCTCCTCATCCCGTTCTCCAAACTTGTCAAATCCGACCCCTCGCTCGATGGCTAATTGCTATGCTTGATGGGTGGTCATTGCACATGGTGCAACACCACCATACCTCCATTCACTGCCGAATCCTTCCCCATATGCTTCGGCATTGTTGCTTTCTTCATAGTTGAGTTCGGCACTAGGGTGCTTCATGGCATCGAAAATGTTGAATTTGATGATCTCACCATCGAACTCCATTGTCAAATTTCCTCCAGCAACATCGATGTGTGTTCTTGCTGTTCGCATGAAGGGTCTTCCCAACAATAACTGTGTCGAATTTGTAGATGACTCCTCCATTTCTAGCACATAAAAGTCAGCAGGGAATATAATTTGATTAACCTGCACAAGAACATCTTCAACATACCCCTCGGGGTACTTGTTAGAATGATCCGCCAATTGGATCACAACATTATCAGTTTTGAGAGGTCCTAGGTCTAAGGACTTATAAAGATTAAGTGACATAACATTAATTGAAGCTCCTAGATCTAGCATGACATTCTCAAAACGAGTAGAACCAATAACACAAGGGATAGAAAAACTCCCTGGATCCTTCATCTTGGGCGGCATTTTCCTTTGGAGAACGGCAGAAACCGTCTCACTCATTTTGACAACTTGTTTCTCCCTTGTGTGCCTTCTTGTTGTGAAAAGCTCCTTCAAGAACTTAGCATACTTTGGGATTTGTCGAATGCACTCCAACAAGGGTAGATTGACGTTCACTTTTCGAAAAACATCCAACACTTCTTCGTCGGATTTATCCTTTTTGCTCTTAGTGAACCTAGAAGGAAAAGGTAGAGAAGAAGATTGATTAGTATTAACTAAATCACTAGGGTTCGAAATCATACCTTCCTTTGTTGAAGTTGCCGGATCTTTTTCAAGATCCCTCTTTTTCATTGTTTCCAAGTCTGCCTTGCTTGGCTCAGCTTCTTTGTTTCGCACGGTGTTTCCTTGATCTTGTCCATGTGTCTCGGCATCGGCATTATGCTCGGCATTCATCCCATGATCGGCATTCATAGGCTCGGCATCATTCATGTGTAGCTCGGCATCTCCTTCTTCATCACTTATGTCCAACACTCCAAGTCCTTTTGTGGTTTTAGGCTTTGAAGGTGGCGCCAACAAGGTTTTCCCACTTCTTGTGACAACAACTTGTGCTTGCTCGTTCTTGGGATTCTTGATGACACCTCCTGGCAACCTCCCTTGTTCATTGAATTTCCCCATAAAGTCCACAACTTGCCCCATTTGATTCTTTAATTCCATAATATCTTTCGACATCAAGGCAATGTCCTTGGTGTTGGTTTGAGTTGTGGCCAACAAAGATTGTGTCGAAGTGGCAATATTCTTGAAGATCTCATCATAATTTTGCTGCCCACTCGGCTGTCCTCCTTGTTGGTAGGGTTGGTATGGCCTTGGCACAAAATTGCCTTGAGGCCGTGCCATGTAAGTACTTGGTTGCTGCCCTTGTGCGTTTGGTTGTGGATTCAGCACGTTACTATTGTTGTTCCAACGAAAATTCGGATCGTTGGCCCTTAGATTGAAATTCTGAAAGTGTGTTTGAGCCCCTTGACCTTGGAAGTTTCCGAATTGTCCTTGAAAACCGACGGCATTGACATCCTCAAAGTTCGGATTTACTTGAGTGCACTGATTGGATGTATGTCCTTCCATGCTACACACTCCACAGACTTGTATCCCTCTATTCTTGGCCAGGTTTGAAACCATGAGAGTCAACTTACTCAAGTCATCTTTTAGCTCGGCAATGGTACTAGACTCCCCATGAATGTTTGTCTCATTCACACGCCTTGATGAAAACGAACCAAATTGCTGATTGTTTGTAGCTCGCATTTCCAACAAGGTACTGGCCTCTTCTCTACTTTTCTCCATCAAAGACCCTCCAGCTGCTGAATCTAGAAACTGTCTTTCCATAGGGCGAAGTCCCTCATAAAAGTACTGTAGCAAAAGTCCCTCACGTATCCCATGGTTTGGACACGAAGCAACCAATGCCTTATATCTCTCATAATACACTTCGAAAGACTCATCAATGTCTTGCTTGATAGAAGTTATCTCCTTTCTAATTTGCTCACCCTCAACGAAGAAAAATACTTGAGGAGAAACTCTTTCATCATAGTGGCCCATGACACAATTCGTCCAGCTGGCACTGCAAAGAACCATTCCCTAGCTTTATCCTCTAATGAAAACGGAAATGCTTTCATTTTGACAAGTTGCATATCAGCTCCTCTAGGGCACATAATGTCACAACAATATTCAAACTGTTGCAAGTGTCAGTTCGGATCTTCTCCACTTAGTCCATGAAATTTCGGCAGTTGGTGGAAGAAACCACCTCTGAGTTTGAAATCAGCCGTGTTCCCTGTTTCCACAGCAGGATAAGTGACATTTGCTGGCCTGACCCCTGTTCCATTAACTTGGCCGTTTTCTTCTCTGAGTGAAGTCATTCTCAATTCAAATGGCGAGTGTGGTGGTGATGAGTTCGGTGTTGAGTGATGAGATGTTGATGGTATGTTGATGGCAAGCTCCTCTCGGACACGTATAAGTCGGTTGTTGATGTCTCGTGTCCAAGTGTCAGAACCGCTCATTCACCTACAAAACAGGATGGCACAATTGGCCAAGACCAAGTTAGTAAGTCATAAGCAATTTCGAAAAACAAAACGACACTAACTAAGAAATATGAATAGGTTTCGGCAACTAAGATGAAATTAACATAACTTAAATAACACACACACAAACATGACATATCAGAAACACACATAACATATAACTAACCATGGCATCACACAAAACTGTAACGAACATGAAAATTGGACAAAAACACAAACACACACACGACAAACAATATCTCGAGCTCGGCATTCACACATACACACGGCAAACACTGACATTTATCAACAAGGCATAAGTATAAGTTAGAAACACACACGGCATTCATAGTTACATATAGACAAAAATCATGACAAAAACATAATGTGATGACTTCTCACCCTAAAATGTTTTCTACTTGATTTTATTAAACTTTAATTTTCGAGGTACGTGGAGCAGGGAAGACCACTGTGCAATGGACTGATACAGCCCAAGGTAGTGTTATGCTTCGTCCGATATACCTCAAACATTAAAGTCAAATTAATTTGAAGTTCATGGCGTCATACATGTCTAAGTAAATTCTAGCGTTTAAAGTGTGGTGATGCTTCGGCCCAAGCATTTGGCTAGTTCGAGCGGATTCCGTGGTTTCAGAAGGCAAGTGTCAATGTCACGGGGGGCGAACCCCCTACAAGAACCAGGCAGGACTCGTTTGTGATCAAGGAGGCGGACCCCTATCGACCCCTTCACCGAGAAGAGTGGTCAGTCATGATCTTGAGATCCAATTGAACAAACCTGAATTCCATATCTATGACAGAACGACCCCTTACTCAGCTAGGAACAAACTCGGGTCACTAGACCACTCGACAAGTGTTAATCAAAGCCGCCCTCAACCTCATGAAATCCGCAAATAACATGAAGGGTTTAGGCTAAGATTAACAAATGCGGCTTCTCCCTACATGTTACACTTTAAAAACCATAATAAACTTCAAACACATATGAAACAATAAACCTCCTAAATATTTACTAAGTTACAATAATTACAACACATATGGCATGAAAATATGATACATACAAATTCGGCACATACACAAATATACAATGTACAAATTGGCAATACACAATAGACATTCGAAACATATGTGTTTTGGAACACACACATGCTTCGGCACCTACAAAAGAAAACAAAGTTAATTCACAAACATATACATATACAAAACAAAAATCCTTTTTAGCATCCCCGGCAACGGCGCCAAAAACTGACGAGGCCGTTAATTAACAACCTGCAATTTAAACCCTATCATTGTAGTAACTGTAAGTAGAGATCGTTCAAGCCGGGGACACTAGGGAAGGATTATATCTACATCAAAACAAGTTAGTAACATTCACAACTATAATATAAACATACAAGTACAATTCTGTCACAACTATACAAGTATAAACATATACACAAACTATTATGGGGGATTTATATGGTGTAGTTCGAAACATATACAGAAAATAAAGACACTTATTTACAAAACATGGTCAATCAATACTCAAGCATAAAACAACATAGCACCGTGAAGAAAGACATGTCACAGATTTCGCAAGTTTAAGAGGTCATATTCGCGTTTTCACAACTTGTAATTAATTCCAACTATTTAGACTTCTCATGTAAACTTAGTGCCTACAATCGCCTGACACTAAGTTTGTATATGTGTCATCCTGTTCAATGCCTACAATCGCCTGACATTGAGACAAAATACACTGATCGAACGAGAGTCATTGGAAACATGGTCCTAGGTATGGCGTCACTCATCCTATTCAACATGCAAATCTCTCACCCTACCACCCTTGGTAGTGACTAAGAATCAAGACCTACAATCGCCTGATCTTAACCCTTAGACACTACGGCATATGAAACTCCCCCCTAATAGCTAACTTGTCTAGATTCAAGCTAACCTAGAGTTCGATTACGTGCTCAGGTGAGGATTAATCAATTCAAGTTATTAATTACGTAAGTACAAACAACTTAATCTAAATCGTCATCCTAACATGCAGTTCTACACGTTACAATTATAAACACAATCACATGAAAATCACAAAGAAGAACATGAAAACATGCTTATAACGTAAAACCGAAAACCAAAACAAACATATATATAAAGAACCATCATCCATACAGTAGATACACACATAAACCTTGATTGTATTCATACCTAAACCTACCCTAAGAGTCGGCAAGGATTGAAGAAGGGATTGGTGGCGGCAAGGCTATGCAGTCGGCAGCAAAGATGCAGTCGGCAGCAAGGGGTTGGCGGCGGCGGCAAGGCTAAGGTGTTTCTGTGTAGGGAGGGTTTTTAAGTAGAGCTAGGCTATTCTAAGGCTTAGAGCAATTGAGAGACACGAAATTTGATGTACATAGGTCCTATTTATACAGAAAGTTTAAGGGAAAACCCTAGAGAAATCAGGAGCTTCAAGGAGACACAACCTTTGTTGGGCTTGGTTTCCTCCTTTTATCTTTGGACAAAGATTTCGACTTGGATCTTGGATTTCTGATTTCTTGGACTCCTCTACATGTTATTGAATCTATGTAGGCCTTATACACAAGTTCTTGGGCTCATAGGCAGCCGAAATCATGGACAAACTCGGCAAGGACAGACTTTCCCGGTTTGACCGGAAAAGCTCCATACTTGGTTGTTTCGGCTGCCATGATGCATTCTTCGAATCTTCTTCTTCAATGCAGATTCTCATGACTTCATTAAGCTTCTCTTAAGTCCTTTGACATGCTTGGGAAGAATTTTGGTGAAGAAACATCCTCCCAAACTCGTGTGACAACTTAGGCAGAAACTGCCCAGTTTTGCAGCTTGACCTCTGTCCATTGTTTTGATCATAACTCCTTCATCTGAACTCCAAATGCTGCGATTCAAGAAGATCTGAAAACTAGACTTCCACAGCTTTCTACCCATATATGGCACGTTCCCTGGTTCCTCCTAGATCGTCCTCAGGAAATCTTTGAAGTTGAGTTATGGTTTCTGGAAATTTCTGCTCGGATCAAAATCTCATGTTTCGGAGTTTCTCCTTTTCCATGGCCTCTCTTGTTGTCTTCCATGAGTCCAATCTTCATGATTCTTGTTCTCATATGTCCATATACATGTCATCTACACATTAAACCAAATTCCTCAAAAATGACAATGTAAAGGTACGGTGAATCATAAGAGAAATAACCAAGTCTTATCCAAAATCGGTTTTTACAACACTTAAGCACAAATTTCTGTATAAAGATATGTTTTAGCCATTGCTCTACATAAAAACCCTTTTGACTCAAAATAAGTAAAAATGACCTTACTAAGGAATAAACAAGGTACAAATGAGGGTAAAAACACATTAAAAACATAGCGTAAAACGCACTTATCAAACTACCCCACACTTACCCTTTTGCTAGTCCCTTAGCAAACTGACTTTAAAATAAAAACAAAACCAAATGACTTAAAAACTTCTAATACTTAAACAACTAATACCCTTAAAAAGATTGTCTCAGGATCTGTATCATGCATAACCTTCAAGTTAGAACATTCAAGTGAAAGCACAATTGCAAAGGTTCATAAGCATGTATCATAGCATGAACAAGTAAGATACGAGATCATATAGCACGAACATGTATGATAACCGTTCCTCCTTACAATGGCATACTCTCTTCTAATCACTCATCCATGGTATTCACTCAATCGTATATGCAAGGGAAAAGATGATAAGATAACAACTATCTTGCATATTTCAACAAATAAAAGCTTTTTGTGAATAGAAATTCATGGAAAAACCTCATATAACAACTATGTACAATAATGGACCAAAACCATATGCTTAACTTATGAGAAAATCTCCACAAATCAAATTTAGCTATCTTAAGAATCATGAATTAATCTCAATAATATGGTTGTAATGGGGCTTGGTTTCATAAGGTAGGAATTTTTAGATAAGTGGTGCTATAAGAAATCACCAAGACTTTAGCAAATCTCGCTCCTCCTCATGTCTTCACTTCACGGGTCGAATTTCTTCATGTTGGACCCATACGTCAATCTTGACTTCTCCCCATATTGTGAACAGGACAAAGGTCATATAAACACTTTTAGACCTTCAAATAATCACTAACTCCAAATTCACAAAACATTACAAAAACACCAAAACTTTGTGCCTTTTACTTTTGATCCGAAACACTTTTATTTTCCGATTTCTTTTTTTTTTCTTTTTTCGGAAATTTTTTTTTTCATAATTTTTTTTTTTCGGATATACACATTTCGGCACATATACAACACATTGGTGTTTAACCCCACACTTGCCCTTTATTACCTTGTCCACCCCACACTTGCTTCACAACATCACGCAATACAGCTCCATCAGAAGTACTTTGCCAAGTCTTGATAACAAGGTAAAGGTTAAGCTATTCTAAGCAAAGGAATTCTGTTTAAAGGTGATGAAATAAAAGGCTCAATGTAGGCTCAAAGGGGTTAACTAAGGAGTCTCACGACGGGCACAAAATAGGCATATGCTTTATTTGGCTATGGTGGTCATCCTTATGAGATTTAATTCAATCATATTCAAAATCAAGACAATTTATGATTATAAAGCTTTGAAAATCACATAAGCAAGTTCTAGTAAATTCTAGAGTCCATTAAAAAGTTATAGCACATAGTCATTGAATATGCAAAGAAAATAATGAGGTCTTCGAAAGATAGTGAAAAAGTAGTGAAATTTTTGAAAAAAATTTAGACAAAATCGGCACATCACTCATGAAAGAAAGTTTTTAGGCTCAAAAGCTCACATAGGTTATGTTGGAACAATCTAATCAAACATGCATACTTCATTATCAATCAAGTCTCAAATATTCATACTAAGTCACAATATCCATGAAACTTGCAATTTCTTAAGATAAATGTTAAACCGTCAATCATGCATTCAAAGATATAGTTCATCATAGACTTTTAAGGGTATATCCTAAGACACAAAACAAAACAAAACATGTTACTATGTAACTTCTACCCCACACTTAGAAAATTACATTGTCCTCAATGTAAACACAAAATAATGTCATAATTTCCTAAACATGCGTCTAAGTCACATAATAAACACATAAAAATAAAAACACAATTAATCCTAAAAATTAAATTCGGCACAAAAGATTTAATTAAAAACGAAACCGAAACAAGTGAAGAAGAAAGATTGAATATGCAAACTCTCGTTGATGGCTCCTTCACTGCGACGGTTGAAATGAGTTGCCTCTCATGCAGCGCTTAATGTTTATAGTCTATCAGCCTAGACTTCTTCTTCCTTTCTGATGGCGTCATTGATGCTCTTGTGACGGTGGCTCGTTCACAAGCTGCTCCTCCACATCATGTGATTCGAATACGTCAAAGTAAGGTTTAAGGCGATGCCCATTTACCTTAAACCTGTTTCCAGCTAAGCTCTGAATCTCAACTGCACCATACGAAAACACATTAGTGACAACGAACGGACATTCCCAACGAGAACGAAGTTTACCTGGAAAAAGTTTAAGCCTAGAATTGAACAAGAGAACTCGTTGGCCAATGTCAAAGCTTTTTCCTTTGATCATCTTATCATGATAAGTCTTCGTCTTAGCTTTATAGATCATGGCGGATTCATAAGCATCATTTCGAATTTCTTCAAGCTCACAAATTTGTAATTTTCTATGTAATCCAGCCGCATCTCGGTCCATGTTAAACTTCTTGACTGCCCACCATGCTCTATGCTCTAACTCCACCGGAAGATGGCATGCTTTGCCATACACTAGCCGAAATGGTGAAGTTCCTATCGGCGTCTTGAACGCAGTCCTGTAGGCCCATAGTGCATCATCTAATCGATAACTCCAATCTTTCCTTGTTGGTCCTACAGTCTTCTCCAAAATTTGCTTAATTTCTCTATTGGATGTTTCGGCCATGCCACTTGTTTGAGGATGATATGGCGTTGATACTTTGTGGGTGACTTCATATTTATTGAGCAAAGCCTCAATAGTTCGATTGCAGAAATGTGACCCACCATCGCTTATCAAAACTCTTGGCGTTCCAAACCTAGCAAAGATGTTAGTTTTGATAAACTCTGCAACAACTTTCGAATCATTAGTCCTGGTGGCTTTTGCTTCCACCCATTTCGACACATAATCAACAGCCAATAAAATATAAAGAAAACCTTTAGATGAAGGAAAATGACCCATGAAATCAATGCCCCAAACATCAAATATTTCGACAACTATGATAGGGGTTAAGGGCATTTGATCTCTCTTACCTAAATTACCTGTTCTTTGGCAACGATCACATGAAGCACATGTTGTATAAGCGTCTTTGAATAACGTTGGCCAATAGAAACCGGCTTCCAACACCTTTCTAGCTGTTCTTTTCGGTCCAAAGTGTCCTCCACATGCCTCCTTATGGCAAAAATTCAAGATGGATTGATGCTCTTCTTTTGGCAAAAATCCATGTAGGCCTTATACACAAGTTCTTGGGCTCATAGGCAGCCGAAATCATGGACAAACTCGGCAAGGACAGACTTTCCCGGTTTGACCGGAAAAGCTCCATACTTGGTTGTTTCGGCTGCCATGATGCATTCTTCGAATCTTCTTCTTCAATGCAGATTCCCATGACTTCATTAAGCTTCTCTTAAGTCCTTTGACATGCTTGGGAAG
Source organism: Comarum palustre (assembly GCA_951800085.1). NCBI lineage: Eukaryota > Viridiplantae > Streptophyta > Magnoliopsida > Rosales > Rosaceae > Comarum > Comarum palustre. The sequence continues at coordinate 8,650,222 of OX637580.1, forward strand.
AATTTTGGTGAAGAAACATCCTCCCAAACTCGTGTGACAACTTAGGCAGAAACTGCCCAGTTTTGCAGCTTGACCTCCATCCATTGTTTTGATCATAACTCCTTCATCTGAACTCCAAATGCTGCGATTCAAGAAGATCTGAAAACTAGACTTCCACAGCTTTCTACCCATATATGGCACGTTCCCTGGTTCCTCCTGGATCGTCCTCAGGAAATCTTTGAAGTTGAGTTATGGTTTCTGGAAATTTCTGCTCGGATCAAAATCTTATGTTTCGGAGTTTCTCCTTTTCCATGGCCTCTCTTGTTGTCTTCCATGAGTCCAATCTTCATGATTCTTGTTCTCATATGTCCATATACATGTCATCTACATATTAAACCAAATTCCTCAAAAATGACAATATAAAGGTACGGTGAATCATAAGAGAAATAACCAAGTCTTATCCAAAATCGGTTTTTACAACACTTAAGTACAAATTTCTGTATAAAGACATGTTTTAGCCATTGCTCTACAGAAAAACCCTTTTGACTCAAAATAAGTAAAAATGACCACTAAGGAATAAACAAGGTACAAATGAGGGTAAAAACACATTAAAAACATAGCGTAAAACGCACTTATCATCGTGCCACCACGTTGAGCTTCAAGCCTCGCCGCCGCCCCACACCGGAGAACAAGTCAGGTCGGGAACCGGGTTTTGATGTCGTACTGTTCAGGCCTAGATATGCCGTTCCAAGCCGAACTAGACCATGCCACAACCACAGGGAGGCTCTCACGGAGGAGAGAAGAGATCCCGACCGGCCTTGACGTCTCCGGTAGCCGGAGCTCGCCGTAAAAGTCAGGTCGGGTCGGTCGGGTTCGGGTCGAGTCAGTTCAAATTCTCGAATAGTGAAGGAACGCGTGTGCGCGCGTGGAAGGGGAAAAGAAAATGGGTTATTTCTATTTTTGTAAACTCATCCATTATATTTATATACTTCTTAAAGATAGAAACCCAACTTTGGTTGACCATAACTTCTCCACAAGGTATCTGATTCACCCCTGCCACATGTCCACGGACTCGTATCGTCGAGTACTACAACTTTCGTGAAGGAAGTTTTTGGAGAAACTCGACGTAGCAAAAAGTCAACCTTTGACCCTTTTCGAGAGTCACTTGACTCTGAACACTTTGGCACTCTTCTCGAAGGTACGAATACGCGCTAATACCACTAATTAATTTCAAGGTTATTTCACTCGTTATTAATTTGGAGAAACTAACAGCGCTGTTACAACCCTCTGTAACACACCTGTTCCTGGTAAAAGGTAAATTTTTAGGACGGGGTCTTACAAACTGGCCCCTTACAAAAATTTCGTCCTCAAAATTTTCACTGCGAGACATAACAACTAACCGCCATTCCAAATAACACCATTCTTTACTTTACCAATAAATTTGCTGCAGAAGTCATTCCTTCAATTACAATCATTTAAAGATGATCAACATTCCAAGACTTTATTTGTCCAACTATTAACGAATATCTTCCAGTTCCACGGAACAGAACTTCAAGCAATCAAGAGTCATAAGCCCTACGTACCAGTTCCTTTAGAAACTAAAGTCTCCTCGTAGTTGCAATACAACATACACAACTACGCCCGCTTTGATACACTTTCTCGGGCACGACACCCTCGTCTCATCACTTTCGTCGTAAATCGACTCCACAAGGCTTGCCTCTTAACTCTTCTCGAGTTAATTCCTGAAATGGCCATTAAGACAAGTTGGTAGCTTTCTGAGACATAAACGTACACTAACTCGTAGTCAATACATATGCTCCACTTTTACAACTGCCACACTTGACACTTAACGCCAATGTCTTCCTCGTGAAAGGATGGAATTGCTACAGTCCATCACCGTAGGGGAAACTCATATGTCTCTCACACCTTTTTGAGACAAAAGAGACATGAACTTTCTACACTAGGCTCTGAAGCCATGGACGTATTATCTCCTGCGTCCTTAAATCAAAAAATCTCATTTCTCGTTCCTTGTACCTTAACTTTCTATCACGGGCTCGAACGAACTCGCATACCATAATGCGATCTCTAAACTGCTCACTCGGCTGATGAATCCTCTAAACGCCTTCACGCCAATATGAATGACATCTTCGCATATTCAGCCACAAACGAATTTCCCCGTCCTACTCCACTCTCTAGGGAAAACGTCTACAATAGGGCATTTCACAACGATATAAGCTAACAAGCTCGCATACTAACTCATGTGTGCTCATGTCCTGCCCAAAGGACAAGAGTTCAACTCAAAATCTCCTTCCTCATTAGTGAGTTTTCCTCTAAGAGATACCCCGATCTCTTTTACCAAAATTCAACCACCACTCATGCCCGTGATCACAAGCAAACCAAACCATCTCCAACAATACCCTTAGAAACCCGGAGTACCTCACTCCTAAATCTTATATATCATCCATAACTAGCGTGGACAGGTCAGTCTCTCAGGTTAGGGCTGGAACTTCTCAGACACGAAAAGATTTAGAGTGAGTGGACCAAAAATCAATGCCAATAGTAATGGTTCAAAATCATAAATTCAAATTTCATTTTCCCGAAAACAATCTCGGCCTTAAGCCAAAAAAATAATTTCCTGGCCCATGGCTAAACATAAATCCAATCCCGGCATGCAGCCAATATAAAACAAATCATGGCCCGTAGCCAAATATAAATCAAATTGTGGCCTGCATCCATATAAAAGTCAAATCATGGTCTGTAGTCGTATAAAAGTGAAATCATGGCCTGCAGCCGTAAAAAAGTCAAATCATGGCATGCAGTCGTATAAAAGTCAATCATGGCATGCAGCCGTATAAAAGTCAATCATGGCATGCAGCCGTATAAAAGTCAAATCGGAAAAAATATTTCACAAATGATCGATCACACACACCAGGGTCAGAGCTAAGAGCTCTAGCGTACCTCTCAGTGAGGACGCAATCTCGCGCTAACACTACCATATCCCCCAATGGAAGAGGAGCGCAACGAGTGGCGCAATTAAAACAAATTCACCATAGTTTCATAAATCCAAGCCTGAAGCCCATTTATAAAATCCAGGCCTGAAACCTATTTATAAAATCCAAGCAATTGCCAAAAATTTAACCCAATCCCAGCAATATGCCAAAAACAATTCAAACTCGACAATGTGAAACATAGAAATCCCAGTAAAACATCGGGTCAGATTCTCATCTGTACGACGAGACTCTCCCATCAAAAACCATTCAAAACCCAAGTGAAAATAAACGAGCTGAAATCCATAAATCAAATGGAAATAAACAAATAAAAATCCACCACTAAGGTGCTCGCTAAAGCAAATGAATCTAAAATGTACAGAAACCTGAAAAATCATTCATTCTGGGAACATTTTAAAATCATTTAATTAATAAACCATGGCATGTATTTCTTTAAAACTAATCAAAGGTCCACTCATCATACTGGGCACGCATCTCCTGCTCCAGGTACGGTACTCTAATCGTCCTTATATTCAGTGACATCTCTCTTACCTGAAAGCGGTTCCCTGACCGTCGTAAAATATTCCTCTCCGAGCTTTATGGACCCACCACGCGTCTGCTGCGCCACTATAATACTTTACATAATCTGTTTTTCTTGACCTCATCCAGCACCTCAATCACCAGATCATCCCTGATCTTCCTCGAATATAATTACGCAACACTAATGTGTTGACATAAGTGGTCATACCTACTCTCTTAACCCATCAATCAAATGTAGGACGTGAAACGACTATCGAATAGTCTAACAGCCTAATTTTTCCTCGTTTGTCCAGGAAAAATAAATGATTGACAATAGGGTTGACCAGGACATTGACCAAAACTTTCCGACTAATCGACAAGGATCAAACCCTAAAAGCTCGAAAATTCTCGATTTATAAATTCGAATAATATTAGGCGCACTCTTAAGCCAATTCGCGTCCAAAACTGAAATTCGAATTTACTTTTCTCAAATCTGGCTCGTTACTAAATTTACGAACCTCTCGACGTTTCGATCCAACGAAAAGTTTATATCGACATCTAAAAGCAATTGATGTCGCAAACTTTATAGTTACATGTAACTTTACTAATTTCAACCGTAGATGGTAACCCTTGCCACCACACACACTAACAAGTATAACGACTTGTTCCACTTGGAAAGTAAATAACACATTTACACATTTCCAAGGATTCTAATTACCCAAACCTTTGGTTCGAGATTTGAACCTAAGCTCTGATACCATTTGTCACGCCTCGGCCCGAGTTTACCTCCCTAAACCCAGGTTAGGACGTGCGGGACCCATCTCAAGAGAGATTTACTTGTAATCCCCCTTGAGAAGGGATAACTCTTTTTCCCAAACAATTTTCAACAGTCCAAACGATACCGTAATAGACCTCACAACCGGAGGTTATCCCGATTTCCGCATTTGGATCTCAAACCAACTACTTTAGTGGACTAAAGGTCTAAAGATTATTTGTCACTGCACCCGAACCCCGATCAGGCTGCGTACGTACCCTGTACTCAGGGATCAAGCCACACGTAGCTCTTATTTTAATTAACGTTTTAACCGGCGAATCCTGCTTTTCTATTAATCGGTCGATAACCTTTCATGGATAGCGTACGACTAACGTCATTCTGAAGTTTAACCTCTCCACTGAGGTACACAAAACTGGCTATCTATTGAGATTAACATTAACATTCAACCATTCTGATAAACAATATCAAAACACATAAATATAATATAAAAACAACTACGTAAATATATAAATCCCCCCAAGGGCATATAAGTTAAACCACCCAATGGGCACCCTTGTAGTTAACTTGAACTATCAGGGGCATTTTAGGAATTTCGACTTTAGTGGCAACCTTGCAAATAAACAAAACCGCCAGAGGTATTTTTGAGATTTTAGCCTCAATGGAATTTACTCACCTCGAAATCCTGATGCGTCATCTACCGCCACACGGTAAATCCTCAACACTTGGTCGATCAATATACACCTACAATTATATAATCGACCTTAGTTATCACACGAAGGTGATAATGACTCGATTTGACTGAACGTCACTCTAAACGATAACCGAACCTGGTAAATTACATATCCACGCGTTGATATCGACGAGTACATAAACCTGAGACAACTCATTGCCCCTGAGGATATCAGACGTGCCGCCACGCGCCATCACCCTCAAACCTGTCAACTTCACCCAAAACCACCTACATGTAACTACAAAAACCCTAGGAAGCCTATAGGAGCAACCAGAACTTCCAAAATTGTCAGACGCGCCTACACGCACAGCCACAGCCGGCGGCGCGTGGACGTCATGCGCCTCCACCAAAACACTAAATTTCAACAAACTAAAAACATGAAAGTTGAAGATCAAAGCAAGGGGAACAACTTTAATGCCTGGGGTTTTGATCAATTCAGACCGGAAGTGGCACAAAACTGCCCTGAGAGGCTACCTCCAAGCTCTGCCGCTCCTGCCGCATCGTTGAGCTTCAACACCACCGTGGTCCGCCCAGAATGCCTTTCCTTCCTTTCTAGGCTAGTTTCAAGCCTCGCCGCCGCCCCACGTCAGAGAACAAGTCAGGTCGGGAATCGGGTTTTGACGTCATACTGTTCAAGCCCAGATGCGTCGTTCTAGGCCAAACTGGACCACGCAACCACCACAGGGAGGAGAGGAAAAGATCCCGACCAGCCTCGACGTCTCTGGTGGCCGGAGCTCGCCGCAATAGTCAGGGGGTTAGTCAGGTTCATGTCGGGTCAGTTCAAATTCTCAGATAGTAAAGGGAACGCGCGCGCTTGGATGGTGAGAAGAAAATGGGTTTTTTCCATTTTCGGAAACTCATCCCTTCTATTTATATATTTTCTAAAAATAGAAACTCAACTTCGGTTCACCATAACTTCTCCACACGGTATCCGATTCACACCTGTCGTGTGTCCACGGACTCGTATCGTCGAGCACTACAACTTTCGTGAAGTAGGTTTTTCAAGAAACTCGTCATAGCAAAAATTCAACCTTTGACCCTTTAAAAATTCAACCCTGTCCCTTGACTCCGAACACTTTGACACTTTTCTCGAAGGTACGAATACGCACCAATACCACTAATTAATTTCCAGGTTATTTCACTCGTTATTAATTTAGGGAAACTAACAGCGCAGTTACAACCCTCCCACGCCTGGTCTCGGTAAAAGGTAAATTTTGGGACAGGGTCTTACAAACACCCTTCGTGAACAAAGGTGCCAACTGTTGTCATCCTTTACTGAAGCTTCAAAACAAATCCAATCTGACTATCAAGAAACCACTACAATAGCGGACAAAAGGATAGCTGAACTGGAAGCCTAACTGAAAGCGATTCGCGAGGAACAACAAGATTAACTTGTGAGACCCCGAAATTTTAATTTAATTTTCCGACACATTTAGGGTTTAATTCCGATTACTTTTCAGTACGTCGTCATTTCGTCTAACGTTTTTACGTTAAGACACGCGTCGCCACATGCGTGAAAGTATTTACGGAATATTTTCCGGCACTTCACGTATTTTTCGTACGACTTTTACGTTTAAATTTGACGTTTGGTTATTTGAAATGAATTTTCGAAAATGGTTTTGGTTTTGAAATTATTTTGGGATCGGGAACGAATCGTGGCCGTTGATTCGATGGACGAATCGTGGCCACTCCTTTTTCTTTTTATACCCTATCCTTCACCCATCTTTTTCTCCACCTTTCCCTTTCTCCTTATCCTTTCCGCTTCGGTCTCCTTCCATTTCTTTCACTTTCCTCTTTCTTCTGCTTTCCATTTCGAGCAGAAAGCTCTCTTCTCTCCCCTCTCTCCTCGACAGCAACCACCAGCCACCAAGACCGGCAGCGCGTCAGTCCTCACCGCCACCACCATTGAGCTCGCACAGCCCCGGCGACCCTAGCCAGACCACCGGTGAAGCCAGCGCCGCCGCCAGCGCCGCCCAGCCGAGGCCAAAAACCCAGAAGTTACTGTGCAGAGCAGATCGAGGTGTTTCAAGCTCTTTGGAGAGCTAGGACACTCCCAGGCGCCACCAGGAGCCGCCCAGGAGCAAGGAGGAGGAAGGAGAAGGCCGGCGGAGCTCCGCCGGAGAGGTTTTGCCGGAAAACACAGTGGAAGCTTCAAGGGTATGAAAACTCGATCTTTCTTGATGTTTGTGATGTTGTTGGTTAGCTTAGGATGTTTAGAAGGTGATAGGAGGAGACAGGAGGCTCGATTTGGCCGGAAAACCAGCCAAATCCGGCGGAGGAATCGATCGGGAACCGGCACGGTAAAAACTCTGGTTTTTACCGTGTCAGTTTTACTTTTTACTTTAACCCAGGGGCAGAGTTACCATTTTGCCCCTAACTGTTTAAGTTAATTACGGTTACTGTTTTTACTATTCACTTTTACTGTTTACTGTTTACTTTTACTGTTTTACTGTTACAGTTTTACTTTTACTGTTTACTTTTTACTGTTGACTTTGACCGGTTGACTGTTTGACTTTGACTTTTTGACTTTGACCGTTGACTTTTTTTGACCGTTGACCGTTGACTTTACTGTTGACCGTTGACTTTTACTATTCCAAAGTTGACTTTTCTTTTATGCCGTAGAACACCTATTTTACGTTTTCGAACACTACGGTTAAACGTTTTAGAGACTTTTAGCTTGTAAACGTGGCAAAAACGACGTAAGTACTGAATAAGAAACAATTCCGACTTCTCACCGGTTCGAGAATCGGAGTGTCAAACAAGTCAAACCCTAATGTCAGAAAGATAAACAAAGAGTGTTTATCGAGTCTTAGTCGTAGATGATAGACCTCGAATTATTTATACCTGACTATCACTGTTGTCTCACCCACAGACTCAGGAGCTCGTCTACGCAGACTTCAGGTGGACCAGGGATTGGAGCGCAGCCAGCTGTACCATCATACCAGGTAGGGGGAGCACGCCCATTGGGTGAGCCGAAACCCTCTTGGGTCGGCGGCTCTTTTACTTTTACGTACTAAATAAAGATGCATTGTTTTAAGCTTGACCACATGCTTCTTATAGCACTTGGTGTGTGTGTGTGAGTTATGGATCGAAAAGTAGTACCGTCGTCCTGATTTCCGGTGCTTGGCCTGAGAGCGACGGGACCTAGTATTCTAGCACTCCTACGGTGTCGATGACCGTTAACCTCCGGAGGGGCTATGCCCTGTTTATTTTATTCATTATCCCGCTTACGCTCGTCTCGAACAGAGTAAAACGTGACGTAAGTGTGGCCTGCTATTTGTTGGGCGTTAGCTGGAAATGGACGCTCTCGCTATTCTGCGCACTCGGGCGCTTAGATAGTTGGCCCCGGTTTGCAGTAAAGACAAACCCGGGATTCGGCCGCTCAGATCCAGAGAGTTCTTTCATATGTGGTCACATGATTTACCGAGCTTTGTGTGCGTGCCGTGCATTTACATTTCCACATGCTCTTTCGTACTTACGAGTACATATACATATATAAGAAATGTTTTCTCATGGGTTTTAAACCCCGACTTGGATGGCTTTGGCCCCATTTGGGTTAGCGAGGACGAGTTGCTCACCTCTACATCTTTTCAGGTCTACAGCACCCGACACTAGAGGAGCTGGACTAGGCCGCGAAGCGTCGGTTATCGTGCACTTCACCTTTCGAGGACTCCCATTCTGGTGTGGTTTTCATGTTTCTTGATTTCCGTATTTTCATGTCTTGTAATCTGTTGGATACTCTGAGACTTTATTCGGGCCCAGTGTACCGAGACTTTTTCATGTACTATTTTAGTCTCGGGTATTTTCTATTATCTTCCGCTTGTAAAACATTTGTGTGCTACTCTGATCATTTGTAATTCAGTATTTGACATTCATATTATTATTCATTTGTTGTATGTTTCATTCATAGCCTTGTGGTTTCGGTCCGGTGAGTCATCAATACGTCGAAAGACGTATTGATTACTTGCTAGATCGGGGTCACGGCGGTTACCGTCGTGTTCCGGGACCGAGAATAGTCCCCGGGATGCGACAGTAATTACTTGGTATCAGAGCATCGTTTTGGTACCTTCCATGTCATTAGTGTACGACCAGTTTGTTTTCTTCGAGTCGTATGCTTCGAGTTATTTGTGTGCGATGCTGACGTCATTGCATGATCTCATGATGTATTCATTCATACGGAAGTCAAAAGTTCATTCATGTTCCAGTAGTTGCCATTCTCATTATCTTTAATCACTGGACATTGTTTCGATGACTAATCCTTGTTTCTTTTCTGTCAGTCACGATGCCGCCGCGCCGTGAGGTGGATGAGGTCACTCGTGCGTTCCGAGCCATGAGGAACGTACCACCTCCGACTCCACAGGACTTGGAGAGGGAGAGGAGGTCCAACTGTTTGGCGACCTTCCTGAAAGTTAGGCCACCTAACTTTACCGGTCTTACAGAGGCCGTAGATGCTGAGATCTGGCTCAAGCATATCAAGAAGCTGCAGGGGACGGTCAATACCCCCATTGAGTACCGAGTAGCTTTTGCAGTTCACTGCCTCACAGGAGAGGCTGATAGTTGGTGGGATACCGTTGCAGACCGCCATGATCCCGATCAGATGACTTGGGATCAGTTTGAGGACTTGTTCTACGAGCAGTATTTTCCCCCGGTCTTGAGAGACCAGAAGATTGGCGAGTTCTTCGGCCTTACACAGGGGAGCATGACAGTCCACGAGTATGTGGTGCGGTTTACTTCTCTGCAGAAGTATGTCCCAGGCCTCACCGAGAAGGTGAAGTCCCAGAGGTTTGAGTTTGGTCTACGGGACTCAGTTCGCCGCGAGTTGCTCTCTAATACCACTCGCACCTACAGGGAGATTGTGAGCGCAGCTTACAAGATTGAGGCTGATCAGGCGACCTTTCCTCAGGGCAGAGTTGACTATGGTGGTAGTGGCAGTAGGTCCCACTCTCGGAGCAGAGACAGGAAGATGACCAAGAGAAACAACAGGAGACCTTTCGGCGGAAACGTCAGTGCTGGCAGTAGTGGCAGTGGGTCCTCAGGAGGCCGGTCAGGGCCATATACTTGCTATGAGTGCGGTCAGGTGGGACACACCCGTTGGCGTTGTCCCAACAGAGACATGGGTACGGCCTCAGCTTCAGGTTCTTCCGGCCGTATCCAGCCTCAGGGTCAGCAGCAGTATCAGCAGGGATCGCAGCAGCAGTCTTACTCCCAGGTCCCACAGCAGCAGCAGTATCAGCAGGGCTATGCACAGCCATCTTACCCTCAGGCACCTCAGCAGCAGCCTGCCCCGAGTCAGGGCAGTCAGGCTAGTCAGAGTTCACGCACTAGAGGCCGGAGTGGACGCAGTGCTAGGGGACGTGGACAGGTCTATGCTTTTGCAGGAGGTCAGCTAGCTCTCGATGCCTCGACAGCTCTAGATGGTACGATCATTGTTTCTAATTCAGAGGCTAGAGTATTGTTTGACACAGGGGCTTCTCATTCTTTTATTGCCACGTGGTTTGCGGATTCTTTGGGATTAGAGTCTGAGTCCACGGGTAGCACGTATTGTTTCAGTTCTGCCCTTGGAATGGGGGCATCTACAGACAGGATCTTTCGCAAGTGTCAGCTGCTGGTCAACGAAGGAAGGTTACTAGCAGATCTTTACCCGTTAGACATTGATGGGTATGATTTGATACTTGGGATGGATTGGTTGGAAAAATACCGAGCCCTCATAGACTGTGAGAAGAGGACAGTCACAGTGAGGACTCCAGGCAAGGACAAGGTGATGGTGATCAGGATGGATGAGCGACTCACACAGCCGAGTCCACTCTTGCGACCATGTTTTCGTGGGAGGAGGACTTTGACTTGCTACAGTATTGTGAGATCGTCAAAGGAGAAGGATGAGTCTAGTGGGGACAGATATATTCCGGTTGTTGATGAGTATCCCGGAGTATTTCCTGAAGATTTACCAGGATTACCGCCACATCGGGAGGTAGAGTTTCAGATTGAGTTGGTTCCAGGAGCCACACCGATTTCGATTCCACCTTACCGTATGGCACCAGCTGAGTTGCAAGAGTTGAAGCTTCAGTTGGAAGATCTCATGAGCAAGGGTTTTATCAGGTATAGCTCATCACCGTGGGGAGCACCGGTGTTGTTTGCCAGAAAACATGATGGAACCCTTCGTCTCTGTATAGATTATCGGAAGTTGAACAGTGTCACTGTGAAGAACAAGTACCCACTTCCGAGGATTGATGATTTGTTTGATCAGCTTACAGGAGCTCAGTTCTTTTCCAAGATTGATCTGAGGTCCGGTTATCATCAGCTTCGGGTACGGGATAGTGACATAGAGAAGACAGCTTTCCGTACACGCTACGGGCATTTCGAGTTCCTCGTCATGTCGTTCGGGTTGACGAATGCACCCGCAGCTTTCATGGATCTCATGAACAGAGTCTTCCGACCATACTTGGATCAGTTTGTGATCGTGTTCATTGACGACATCTTGGTCTACTCCAAGACCCAAGCAGAGCATGAGTATCACCTTCGCACCATTCTCCAGACTTTGTGGAATCATCAGCTTTTCGCCAAGAAGTCAAAGTGCGAGTTCTGGCTTTCAGAGGTGCAGTTTCTTGGGCATGTAGTCTCAGGTGCAGGCTTGTCAGTGGATCCTTCCAAGATCGAAGCAGTTTTGGATTGGGAACATCCTCGGAATGTCACAGAAGTGAGGAGTTTCCTTGGTTTAGCTGGATACTACCGTCGGTTTGTGCAGGACTTCTCAAAGATTGCCACGCCACTGACCAACTTGACAAAGAAAGGAGTCAAGTTTGAGTGGAGTGACGCATGTGAAGAGGCATTTGCAGAATTGAAGAACCGGTTGACCACAGCCCCAGTCCTCGTTCTCCCCAATGGTGTAGATCCGTACCAAGTGTATACGGACGCTTCAGGGACTGGTCTAGGTTGTGTACTGATGCAAAATGGTGGGGTAGTGTGTTATGGCTCTAGACAGTTGAAGCCACATGAGAAGAACTATCCTACACATGATTTAGAGTTGGCAGCTGTTGTACATGCTCTAAAGGTCTGGAGGTGTTATCTCTACGGAGCCACCTTTGAGATCTACACGGATCACAAGAGCCTACAGTACATCTTCACCCAGCGTGATCTTAATCTACGGCAACGGAGATGGATGGAGTATCTTACGGATTATGAGTTCACCCTACGATACCATCCAGGGAAAGCCAATGTTGTTGCCGATGCCTTGAGCAGGAAGCCGAGGTATGAGCTTGCGAGTATTTTCCTCTCTCGCATGGAGGCTTTGGAGACACTGGAGGATTATGATTTGGACGTACGGTTTGGGGATTCTCACGGATTCCTGGCCAGTGTGTCACTCAGGCCCCACATCCTACAGCAGGTGGGGGAGTATCAGTGGAATGATCCAGAGAGCCACTTGGTTCGAGCACAGGTCTACTCAGGTGAAGCTGACAACAAGTGGAGTGTCAGTGATGATGGGCTTATCAGGTACAAGGGACGTGCCTTTGTCCCCAGTGATGATTATATCCGGAAACTAGTGTTGGAGGAGTCACACCGGACTAGTTTCACCATGCATCCAGGAGCCACCAAGATGTATCAGGATATGAAGCGTCAGTTTTGGTGGAAGGGCATGAAGCAGAGTATCGGAGAGTATGTATCCAGATGTGACGTGTGCAGGCAGGTAAAGGCTGAGAACAGACATCCAGCAGGACTACTTGAGCCTTTGGCAGTTCCACAGTGGAAGTGGGACCACATCACCATGGATTTCGTCACCGGCCTACCCCGTTCACGGGAGGGTCATGATGGGATTTGGGTGATAGTTGACAGGTTGACGAAATCTGCACACTTTCTACCTGTCAAGATGAGCTCTCGTACTCAGTACTTTGCAGATCTGTACATTAGTGAGGTGATCAGACTTCATGGGATACCCAAGAGCATCATCTCAGACCGTGACCCACGTTTTACTTCCAAGCTCTGGAGGTCGTTGCAGAAAGAGTTGGGTACCGAGTTGCATTTGAGTTCAGCTTATCATCCACAGACAGATGGACAGTCCGAGCGTACGATCCGTACCTTAGAGGACATGCTTCGTTCCTGCATAGTTGATTTTGGTGAAAAGTGGCATGAGTGCCTATCTCTTGCAGAGTTTGCCTACAACAATAGCTACCACCGTAGCATTGGTATGGCTCCATTCGAGGCACTGTATGGACGACCATGTAGATCACCTACATGTTGGGTGGACAGAGAGGACAGAGTTCTACTTGGTCCAGATGTGATACAGGAGACTTCAGAGAAACTCCAGATTGTCCAGGAGAGGCTTAGAGCAGCCCAGAGCAGGAGCAAGTCGTATGCAGATACACGTCGGACACCCCTTGAGTTTGCAGTGGGAGACTTTGTGTACTTGAAAGTCAGTCCCCGCAAGGGAGTTAGACGATTTGGGGTTAAGGGGAAGTTGGCCCCAAGGTTTGTAGGGCCCTTCCAGATAGCCCAGAGAGTTGGATCAGTTGCATACCGGATTCACCTGCCACCACGACTGCAGCATATACATGACGTGTTCCACGTCTCACAGTTACGGAAGAGCCCACCGGGTGCCCCACAGAATGTTATTTGGACTGATGTACAGCTGCGCAGCGATGCTTCGTACGAGGAGAGACCGTACCGCATCTTGGATCGTGATGTAAGGAAGCTCAGGAACCGAGAGGTTCCAGTGGTGAAAGTTCAGTGGGATCACCATAGTGAGGAAGAGGCTACTTGGGAGCTTGAGTCAGTCATGCAGCAGGCTCACCCACACCTCTTCTGATGTCAGGTAAATTTCGAGGACGAAATTCAATTTAAGGGGGGTAGAGTGTGAGACCCCGAAATTTTAATTTAATTTTCCAACACATTTAGGGTTTAATTCCGATTACTTTTCAGTACGTCGTCATTTCGTCTAACGTTTTTACGTTAAGACACGCGTCGCCACATGCGTGAAAGTATTTACGGAATATTTTCCGGCACTTCACGTATTTTTCGTACGACTTTTACGTTTAAATTTGACGTTTGGTTATTTGAAATGAATTTTCGAAAATGGTTTTGGTTTTGAAATTATTTTGGGATCGGGAACGAATCGTGGCCGTTGATTCGATGGACGAATCGTGGCCACTCCTTTTTCTTTTTATACCCTATCCTTCACCCATCTTTTTCTCCACCTTTCCCTTTCTCCTTATCCTTTCCGCTTCGGTCTCCTTCCATTTCTTTCACTTTCCTCTTTCTTCTGCTTTCCATTTCGAGCAGAAAGCTCTCTTCTCTCCCCTCTCTCCTCGACAGCAACCACCAGCCACCAAGACCGGCAGCGCGTCAGTCCTCACCGCCACCACCATTGAGCTCGCACAGCCCCGGCGACCCTAGCCAGACCACCGGTGAAGCCAGCGCCGCCGCCAGCGCCGCCCAGCCGAGGCCAAAAACCCAGAAGTTACTGTGCAGAGCAGATCGAGGTGTTTCAAGCTCTTTGGAGAGCTAGGACACTCCCAGGCGCCACCAGGAGCCGCCCAGGAGCAAGGAGGAGGAAGGAGAAGGCCGGCGGAGCTCCGCCGGAGAGGTTTTGCCGGAAAACACAGTGGAAGCTTCAAGGGTATGAAAACTCGATCTTTCTTGATGTTTGTGATGTTGTTGGTTAGCTTAGGATGTTTAGAAGGTGATAGGAGGAGACATGAGGCTCGATTTGGCCGGAAAACCAGCCAAATCCGGCGGAGGAATCGATCGGGAACCGGCACGGTAAAAACTCTGGTTTTTACCGTGTCAGTTTTACTTTTTACTTTAACCCAGGGGCAGAGTTACCATTTTGCCCCTAACTGTTTAAGTTAATTACGGTTACTGTTTTTACTATTCACTTTTACTGTTTACTGTTTACTTTTACTGTTTACTTTTACTGTTTTACTGTTACAGTTTTACTTTTACTGTTTACTTTTTACTGTTGACTTTGACCGGTTGACTTTGACCGGTTGACTGTTTGACTTTGACTTTTTGACTTTGACCGTTGACTTTTTTTGACCGTTGACCGTTGACTTTACTGTTGACCGTTGACTTTTACTATTCCAAAGTTGACTTTTCTTTTATGCCGTAGAACACCTATTTTACGTTTTCGAACACTACGGTTAAACGTTTTAGAGACTTTTAGCTTGTAAACGTGGCAAAAACGACGTAAGTACTGAATAAGAAACAATTCCGACTTCTCACCGGTTCGAGAATCGGAGTGTCAAACAAGTCAAACCCTAATGTCAGAAAGATAAACAAAGAGTGTTTATCGAGTCTTAGTCGTAGATGATAGACCTCGAATTACTTATACCTGACTATCACTGTTGTCTCACCCACAGACTCAGGAGCTCGTCTACGCAGACTTCAGGTGGACCAGGGATTGGAGCGCAGCCAGCTGTACCATCATACCAGGTAGGGGGAGCACGCCCATTGGGTGAGCCGAAACCCTCTTGGGTCGGCGGCTCTTTTACTTTTACGTACTAAATAAAGATGCATTGTTTTAAGCTTGACCACATGCTTCTTATAGCACTTGGTGTGTGTGTGTGAGTTATGGATCGAAAAGTAGTACCGTCGTCCTGATTTCCGGTGCTTGGCCTGAGAGCGACGGGACCTAGTATTCTAGCACTCCTACGGTGTCGATGACCGTTAACCTCCGGAGGGGCTATGCCCTGTTTATTTTATTCATTATCCCGCTTACGCTCGTCTCGAACAGAGTAAAACGTGACGTAAGTGTGGCCTGCTATTTGTTGGGCGTTAGCTGGAAATGGACGCTCTCGCTATTCTGCGCACTCGGGCGCTTAGATAGTTGGCCCCGGTTTGCAGTAAAGACAAACCCGGGATTCGGCCGCTCAGATCCAGAGAGTTCTTTCATATGTGGTCACATGATTTACCGAGCTTTGTGTGCGTGCCGTGCATTTACATTTCCACATGCTCTTTCGTACTTACGAGTACATATACATATATAAGAAATGTTTTCTCATGGGTTTTAAACCCCGACTTGGATGGCTTTGGCCCCATTTGGGTTAGCGAGGACGAGTTGCTCACCTCTACATCTTTTCAGGTCTACAGCACCCGACACTAGAGGAGCTGGACTAGGCCGCGGAGCGTCGGTTATCGTGCACTTCACCTTTCGAGGACTCCCATTCTGGTGTGGTTTTCATGTTTCTTGATTTCCGTATTTTCATGTCTTGTAATCTGTTGGATACTCTGAGACTTTATTCGGGCCCAGTGTACCGAGACTTTTTCATGTACTATTTTAGTCTCGGGTATTTTCTATTATCTTCCGCTTGTAAAACATTTGTGTGCTACTCTGATCATTTGTAATTCAGTATTTGACATTCATATTATTATTCATTTGTTGTATGTTTCATTCATAGCCTTGTGGTTTCGGTCCGGTGAGTCATCAATACGTCGAAAGACGTATTGATTACTTGCTAGATCGGGGTCACGGCGGTTACCGTCGTGTTCCGGGACCGAGAATAGTCCCCGGGATGCGACATAACTGTTTGCCCTTCAAGCTCATATTCCAGAAATACAGAATCTGAATGACCAACTCCAACAAGCAGAAGACTTAGAGACAAAGGCTAATGAGAAAGCCATGACATCCAAATCATATTTAGAAAGGATCCTCATTGATATCAAGTTTGCAGGCAAGCTTCATAAATCAGTCCACTGCGCTTAACTTATTTGTAACCAACACTGGCCCAAACAACATTGATTATATGTAACCACCAGCTTCAATTCTCTTTTTATCTATTATCTTTAAAAATATCAGCGCCTAATTCTTGACCAATAAATGTGATCATCAAAAGATGCAAAACGTAATTACTTTTAACCCTTTACCATTTTAGAGTTATTTTCCAACCTTTAACCCTACTCACCATCTCTATAAATTAAAGAACCCGTAACAGTTCTTTTCAATCTCATTTCATCTTCTTCAATGGATTTCATCTCTTGCATTTTCTTTAAAAAGATCTTTCCACCAGATGATAGCATCGTAGAAAACATGTCTAAGTTTAGTGGTCTGTCCTCATATGATATATAAGTTTAATGACATATCCGCATGTCCTTCCACAGTATGTGTATCTTGTTGTCAAATTTGTCTGAACGTGCAGCATCCTCACAACATGGTCCATAAGAAGATAATGGAGACATTCAACTTGTACCTCACCCATTCTGGCTTGTGTTCATTTCTTGACCAGCATATGGCCTTTTAGATGGTATATATAATTCTTCCTTCGCTGGCAGCATCATCCTATCTTGTACTTTTTATGATAGATAGCGAATAGCAGTAGGGTTATATACTATGGTATCAGAGCAACTTTCTAGCTTGTTGTAATGTTTCCAGCCACAAAGCTGTATTTGAATAAAAACACTTGATTGTTTTTTATAGCATTTGTATTAAAAAAAATGGTTTTCTAATTGTAAAACCACAGGTGTTGGTTTAATATATATAAAACTGAAACTCAAATAGTTACCTATAATATGAAACTCTTCAAAGTTTCATGAAGTCAAAAATTTTGAAAAATTAGGGTATTAAAATCTTATGCTTGGTGTAGTGTTGCCCCCTAGTTTGAACTGGTTGTCGTGAATGACGCCAAACCAACCAAACTCTACGTATGAACCATGCCCCCTACAGTACGAACTCAGAGGAAGATTAACGTTGGATATGTAGACTGAACAGTTGGTTGATGATCTTCATATTCCCACATGCTAGGCATGTACTTCTTCAGATGGCGGTTGTTGATAGAATTATCATGTATCTCTCCATCTAGATCACTAAAATAATAAGCACCTTTACCAACAAGTCGATCAATAACGAATGGTCCGTCTCAAGTTGGTGACCACTTTCCAAGTCCGCTAACGTCTTCGCTGAAAGGCAAAATAGTTTTCCAGACCAAGTCCCCAACTCCGAAGCTGCATCCCCGAGTTCGCTTATCATATGGTCTGGCAAATTTTTTCTTTTCCATGATCAAATTGCCCAAGGCTTTCATGCGTTTATCATCCAAATCTTCATGCTCTTGATACAGCTTGGATATAATCTTTCCCAACTAACTGATGTTGTTCGCGAGCACGTAAGGAATGAGCATTGATCTTCATAGGAAGCACTGCATCATGACCAAACATCAAGGCATGTGGAGTAGTACCAGTAAGAGTTTGCTTAGAACTCTGTATGCCTACAAAGTATGATCCAATTTATTATACCGGGGTTTCATACTTAAGCCGACGATACACAAAGATTTTAGTCGACGATATATAAAAACTTTTGTCAGCAAAAGACTAAAAAGTCATCGGCAAAAGTCCAAACTTTAAGCTGACGACGAGTATTATCGTCGGCTAAAGTGTAGACTTTGGCCGACGACTGTGACTATTTTCGTCGACAAATTTTTTTCATCAGCTAAAGTGTTTTGTTGGTAGTGTTTTGGTCTTAAATTGACGAAGTAAACAAACTCAGATCAAATAATAGTCGAAAACAAACTCATAATCTTTGGCCTCCAAATTGGATCGATTCATGTCATTGAAATCTTTATGAAGCCAATAAAGGATACATAACTGACACAGGAATTTTTGGAACAGGTGATCTGCTTCCCAATTATGTAGATATTTAATGAAAGAGTGCGGTATTAGGACCTTCGAATTTGCTCAATATACCTCTCATTCTTTTTACACCTCCAATTTACTTTTAAATACTAGCATTTGCTCATTAGACCTCCATTCATATTTCTAAAATAATCTTGTTTATATATTACTCATTATACCTCTTATTCACTCATTAGACCTCCCATTCTTTTTTTTTTGTTTATTGACCATCAAAACTCATTATGTGTATAATAAATAAATAAATATTCATCTAATTACGTTTTACTTTACATATTTTGATTATAATTTCATTTATGAATTTAGGAACATAAATACGTTAAAAATCAAATAACACGAGGTATAGAGTTCAAAAACTTAATTTTTAATAGATAAGAAAATTTCTTACATTAATTAGATATTTTTTACTTGTGCTGAATTATAATAGTTATTTAATTTTCATAATTGATTTTTTTCTTCATATTTATTTCTTCTCCTTGTATATGTTTTCACCATGTATAATAATATAAAATTTTATGTCACGTGATTGATATTGATCATAATTTTAGCTGTTATCAAATATATAAATGCTTTAATAATAATATGTAATAGAATTAGAAAAATAAAAATATATATGAAAAATAGTAAAAAATATGATATACTAGAGAATACATATATATTTTTTATATGTAATTATTATGTAATAAAATATATGTATTATTTAATTAAAGTGAGCAAATCTAAAGCTCCAAATAGATGAAATCGATGATGAAGGAGAAATGAATACAAATTTACAAAGTTACAAACCAAATAATAATTATAAAATAATAAATCAAATCAGACTTTGCAGGAAGCTATACTATATCAATAATATAAGAGAAAAACGCACCAACAATGTCCGAAGACTTGGTGGACTATCAATATGATACCCAGATTTTCAAATGTATCAAAATGGTACCCGAACTTGCATTTTTGTATTGACGTCGTACCTATGGATGTTTTCCGTCACATCTCCGTCAGTTCATAGCACAAACAGAGGTATCTTCGTGATCTGCTAGCTCGAACAGAATCTACTGGCCCAAAACTTGATGACTACCTGCAGGCTGTTGCATGTAGGGAACAAGATATTAGAGATTGCTATTCGGAGAACCTCATGTTTAGCAGGAGTGATCTAGTTGAAATGATGGTGCTGGACGGTCTCTTCATTATCGAACTCTTCTGCAGAGAATACGACGAACTAGTGTCACTACCACCGAGCCATGGCGACGATCCCATCTGTTAGTTCGCGGGTTGAAATGTGGCTGTGGCGGCAGGAGATGGAGATGTTGAGGAGAGTAGCGGCGGCGTCGTCTTGGAAGTCAGTGGAGGAGCCGAAGAGAGTCTCGGCCAGATAAGGAATAGCGCCGGCGTCAGCGACGATGGGGCGGCTGTAAGTTCGCGCGTTGAAATGAGGCTGTGGCGGCAGGAGATGGAGATGTTGAGGAGAGTAGCGGCGGCGTCGTCTTGGAAGTCAGTGGAGGAGCCGAAGAGAGTCTCGGCCAGATAAGGAATAGCGCCGGCGTCGGCGACGATGGGGCGGCTGTCGGCGTCATGCTTGGTGATGAGGCGGAGCTCTTTCAGGGCTTCGGATCGGGTCTGTTCGGAGACGGAGCTGAGCTTGGAGACTAAGGAACGAGCCGTACGGAACTTCACATCCATTAGTGAGATCGTGTCTCTGATTGTTATTGGATTTGTGGGTATTGGGTTTGGGAGAATTGGTGTTGCTTTGAAATGGGTGTAATGTGGATTTTTGTACGACTTAGTGCGATTGAGTTTTGTACCTCTTGATGATCCACCTCAAGCTACCTCAGTTCACTTGTGACATGAACTGACGGAGAGGTGACGGAAAACATCCATAGGTACGACGTCAATACAAAAATGTAAGTTCGGGTACCGTTTTGATACATTTGAAAATCTGGGTATCATATTGATAGTCCACCAAGTCTTCAGACATTGTTGGTGCATTTTTCTCATAATATAATGGTACGCGTAAATCCCTAAACATATCCTTTTAATTGTTAAAACCCTAAACTGGAATAGAGACGACTATGGATACCCAATTCCATGACAACTATTTCGAGCGGCGCTGCATCTTCAGATCGAGAGCTCCCGCTGTTAGATGGGTTAAAGAATGGTAACCTGTCTCTGGGTCTCTCATCATTTGTTGGTTTGCTCAAATATTGAATCTCTCTGATGAAATCAATCTTTTGTAGGGTTTCGCAGGATGTGGTAGCAACTGGTGGAAAGTGCTCTCTTTTCAAATGGGTCACAGGTACACTGCTCATTATTGGTTCTCATATTCATTCCACTTTCATTCGTTTCCTATTGAATAACTTGGTTCCTGAGACATGCTCATATACTATTTTTTGCATTACATCAAGTAGCTCAGACACTATATCTGTAGGGCAAGCTTGGTTTATCAATCCTTGATGCTTCTCTCAATTTCTCATGTATTAGGTTTTTGCTTTTTTCTTTTCCGAAGATATTCCAATTACGGGGAAACACTGCACTGTATGCAAAGCTTGCACTGTTCTCATTACTGATTCAGCCAAGTGTCTTCGTTCTGTAGTCCAACAATGTGTCAACTTTAGTTTAAGCCTGTGACTCCAAGGATTAAAGATGAGTTGTAGTAGCCCTCTTGAATTCATTTTTCTTATAGGGCATGCCTGCATTTTTTGTTCTTATGACGGTAATGGGGTCTCCCGAATTTTCTCACTTTTTTCTCTGTTTTTCTTTGAGGGCACAGTAAGGGCTTTGAATGAGAAATCAAAAGAGCTATTAGTACCAGATCCAGAACCTGAACCTACAACTGAAGTCCTTTTTCTTTGCAGCTATGAAGGCTGTGGGAAGACCTTTATTGATGCTGGTGCTTTGAGGAAGCATTCTCACATTCATGGGGAGAGACAGTATGTTTGTCACTATGAGGGTTGTGGGAAGGTATTATTTAGAATGTGTATGTTGTTTTTCCCCAACGTATGTTTTACTATTGTGCTGATGGTTTTGATATAGCATCTAGTAAGTTACTAGCTTGTCAAAACAATGTGAAACAAGCTGTCTGGTTTTGAGATAACGATAATAACGGAAATGGTTACCGTATTATCTGTCATTAGTAACATACTAGTTGCTGGAATGAAAGTATATCTTGAGCAGCCTAAAACCAGCCCTGAGTGTTTTTAAAAGTTTTAAATTTTTCCGATTTTGAGGGAGGGGGTTATTATATAAATATCAAAGTTACGTGTATCTTAGTAAATTGAGAAATATATTGTTAATGTCGCAGAAATTTTTGGATAGTTCAAAGTTGAAACGACACTTTCTGATTCATACTGGCGAAAGAGATTTTGTATGCCCTCATGAAGGCTGTGGTAAGGTGATCAGTTTATCCTCTAATGTTGAATTTGTGCTTACTGTTGCCCTTTCTGTCTCCCTGATTTCTTGGGATCCAATGTTGAGTTTGTTCTGGTTTGTTGTGTGTTCTTTACAAGACATTACTATAATGTTTTCGTCTGAAAGATGCAAATATATTTGATCCATTTCATTGTTTTGTTTAGTTTATTCCCAGGCATTTGACAGTGGTTGTTTGTTTCGTTTATGTTGAAAAGGAACACACTTTCAATAAAAGGAGTAAGAAAACCATTTAAATATAGGTGACTGGACCGTCTCCCCAATGGAAAACTGTATACTTTCATGTTACCTAAAACAAAGATAACTAGCACGAATCAAAATCACAACTGTTGTCCAAACATAAGAGATTACTTGGAAAGAATATTCCTTGAACTTAGGAAGATACCAGTGTTCCAAGGGATATGCCCAAAAAATGAACCTTTCCCGCATGATTTTCTGCTAAAGAACTTGTATTCTTTGTTTTAATAATGTAACTTATGAAGCTGGTTTGTCCCAGATCACTCTGTTATTTTGATCGGGTGATCTGAACTTCAGCATTGCTTGTAAGCTTCACACACCAAAATGGGGTCAAAAGCCCCAAGAAGGCCGTCTCGTTTGATGCCTGAACCATGTCAAAAAAAAATCATCCTTTCATGAGCTATAATCCAAGCACATACTTAGGAGGTCATTATTGCAATCCAGTTTGAAAGAGATGGACCAGGAATAGTTTATCAATTGTTTTACACTAAGATTGCCACCTAGAAGGATCCTACTCCCACAATCATTTGTGGGTGTTCATGTGATGCATAAAATATCTACATTGTAATGAAGTTTTATTTTTGTTCCTCCTTTTTTGTCCTACTGGTGTAATGAAATCTCAAATCTTACATGCAGGCATTCTCCCTGGATTTTAACCTACGGTCTCACATGAAAACACATTCACAAGAGAACTATCATATATGCCCATACCCAGATTGTGGAAAGAGATATGCACATGAGTACAAGCTAAAAAACCACATCTCATCTCACCATGAAAAGGTTGTTATTTCCTCTTCCCCTTCGCCATTTGTTTATATTTACGTATATTTGTATTCAATTATTCGGCTGGTAAATGACCCCTATTTTTCTATAATTCATAATCTTGTGCTGTCCCTGGATGGATACAGTGAATCTTTTTATTTTTTTGGTTACAGGATACAGTAAATCTTGTGATTGCATATGAATGTGAAGATAGTGTTTTTAGAATATTCAGAAATTAGGGCCAATTATGTGGTGAATCTTTTCTACAATTCAGAAATTATTTTCTTTAATTCATAATCTTATGTTGTCCCTGGATGGATACAGTAAATCTTTTTTTTGTTACAGGATACAGTAAATATAGTAAATCTTTTGATTGCATATGAATGGTAGAGTGTTTTTTAAAGTCGAAGATAGTGTTATTTTAATATTCAGTAAGTGGGGCCAATGATATGTCAGGACAATGCCAACTTATTACTGATATTGACAATGCAACTTGTTAACTTTCTTACCAATATAAAGTTTAATTTGGTTTCCTAGGTTAACATTAATTTACTTGCAGAATGTGCCTGTAGATTTGCCTAAGTATGCTGTTCCACCTCCAGAGAAGCAAACAAGAACTCCCAAAACTCCTGCAGGAGTTTATGGTTCTGCATCATCCGATCGCCCGTATGCCTGCCCTTATGAAGGGTGTGAAAAAGCCTACATCCATGAATACAAGCTTAAACTACATCTGAGGAGAGAGCATCCTGGTCACATGTCTGATGAAAATGCTGAGCATGCCCCTAATACTGTTGATAATGAAATGGATGAAGCCAGTGATCAAGATGTTTATGCTGTAAAACGTGTGAATGGAAAAAGCCAGAAAACAAATAGGGCCAAACCGAATTTGAAATTCCCGCTTGCCAAAGTGCACAAGGGCTTAACTCCATCTCAGGTTACTAAAAACACAATGAAAAAGCCTTGGCCAGTCAAAGTAATAGTTTCCGAAGATAGTGAAGAAACAGAGGAGGACCGTGACAATGAAGAGGATGGTTGGAGGTATGTTGGAAACAACGACGATGATGAAGAGACAGAATATGAAGACTAGATATTTTGAGGGAGCTTTTATTTGATGATGGGCATAGAGGCCCTTTATTTGTAACCTTACCTCTGATTTTACATTTTTGTCGTCTATTGGTAATATTTTTTTTTATCTTTTTTTATCTTTGTTAATGTTTTTTTATATTACCTTTGGAGGTGGTAATTTAGCATAGGCAGTCCTACAATACCCACATACACACACAGGAAACATAAGAAACAGGAAACATAAGAAACAGAAAACAAAAGGGTGGCTATTGTCATCCTAACAAATGCTTTGGTTTTTCCACATTTTAATTTTAAACTAAATATTTCAATACTAACTGCACAAGAAAGTTTTTTGTGAATTGAATTGAATTCTATAAAAATCCAAATAACTTTCTACTTTGCATTGAAAAAAAAATTATGTACATCTTTCAAATCAGATTTGAGAATCACTTCAATTTTTAATGAGGTGGTTATCCAATGTGTGAGATTGTTCGTTTTTAGTTTTATTTTATTTATGGCTTCAAATGTTGTCTTTAACACACACACACACATATATATATATATACTTCCTATCCAGAGAGATATCCCTCTCTAAAATTAAAGTGTGAGACTTCCTATTTGGCTCACTTGGAGGTCACATTTTCACATCTCTCCTGCTTAGTGTCTAGACCATAGAGTGTAGATCGCTCTTGTCAAGTTTCATTTAATTTAAAAAACATTTGAGCTTCTGTAATCTCGATTTACACGAATGGTTTATTTTTGACAGATTTTGTTATATTAATTCATTTAATCTAATTCGGTACCTAAATGATCTTCAAATTGGATAAAACTTTGCAGGAATGATTTACATACTATGAAGGAGAGCATATGATGTGGTTTGAGATGAATGGAGGTAAGCGTTAAATATATTAATGAAATAATTATATATATATATTTACATTTTATCACTTTTATAATTGTAAATTAAAAGAAAGAAAATAAAAACCAGATTTTCTCAAAATTTATGTAACACCTCATAATTAAAACTTACCATTTTACCAAGTTCATTACGGTTATTGGGGGTCATAACTGTGCTCGATAACTTAACAAATCAACGTTCGAGTTAATTTTTCTAGTTTTTCTTAAATTCCTCGTTTGATGAGCTTACCAGTGTGTTTGAAATATTTTTCGAAGCATCGAGCTATATTCTGCTGATTTTCAAGATTCATGGTATTTTTTTTATTGAAAAAGTACTTTTATTAACTCAACTGAAAATACCCCCATGCTGGACAATTCTTAAAGAAATGCCCTACACAACTAGCTACGGTAACTATCATCAATAACACTATAGAGCCAAGGAGGTAGGTTCATGGTAGTTTTTAATTACCAAATCCCAGATTTTACTTTTATAATTTCAATAAATAGTTTCACCCTTTTTTATTTTGGACTGTTAGATCTCATCTCATAAAATCTGGGCCGTTCATTTCTCTATATAAAGAAGGAGACCGATCAACCCGGTCAAGGTAGGGGTGGGCATATTCGGATCGGATCGGTTTTTGGTCCAAACCGTATCCAATCCGAATTATTCGGATTTGTAAAACTTCTTTCCGGAACCAAATTTTAAAATCGGATCAACCGTTATTCGGATCAACCGGAAACCGAATCGGGTTGGATCGGTTTCGGATTTAACCCGAATTTAAAACAATAAGATGAGACATTTTTAAAAAAATTATTATTTTGTCTTTTTTCCATATAAAAATTAAAACATATATAGTTCTAGGTTTTTCTCTCAATTATTATTTTTTCACGAATTTACAGTCATGCTTAAATTATATGTCAAGAATGTGAGTTATATATATATTTAATAGTATACTTGTTCAAGAATGTGAGTTATATAGTGTGTGTATATAAATACGTATAATTTGATAAATAAATTTTGTCTTCTTTAGGTGACACATAATAAGAAATATATTGACTAATAATAAAGTAACACGTATTAAAAAAAATATAACACCAAATATAAAATATTCGGTTAATTTAGACTGGTTTTTAGGCTAAACCGGAACCAATCCGATTCAAACCGGTTCGGACCGGTTTACGTTATTTTTTGACCCGTTTTAATCGGTTTGGTTATCCGGCCCGATTTTTCGGATGGTTTTTTCGGTTTTCGGTTGAAAACCGGATATTTGCCCACCCCTAGGTCAAGGGACAAACTCTGGTCAACCAAGTTGTTCCCCTCCCTCTCGACTCTGTCTCGATGCATCGGCGACACCATGGCGGTGCTCAGCCATCCCGTCACCACTCGCCACCAAACCACCACCATCCTCCTCCTCTCCTTCTCCTCTATCTATCCCAATCCTTGTATCACTCTTGTAGCCTGAAACGAAAGAGATCGCTCGAGGTGGGCGTGTCTGACCTAGACGAAAATCCGACTATCCAAGCGGCAATTTGACAAATTAAGGTCATAATCTTCTTTTTCATCTTCAGTCTTTAGTACCTGCACGTTAGATTTGAAGTCCTAATCAAAAAGCCCTAAATCTACTGTTTTTCTGTGTTTCGGATTATCGACTCCGACTATGTGGTTTTGGGACTCTTGGAGAACTTCTCGAGCTTGGTGAGACGAGCAATTGAAGATTAGAGCTGAGGCAAGCTTGCACAAAGGCTGGGAGTGTTGTTGCAGTTACTGGAACTCTGCATCGCGCAGAGTGGGGTGTGTCGAACCGAGGCTAGGCGTTGGATGAGGAGGAGCTGCTGGATTCTTGGATGGAGTTTTGGAGTTGTTGTCATGGTTTTCGGTGGAGGCAGAAGGCTGCCTACCGACCGCTGCCATGGAGAAGCTTCTAGGTTTGTGTGGAACAAACCAAGGGTAACTGTTGGCCTCCCTTGATGATTTGATGCCTCGTTCATGCTACTGTACGTTGTTGTTTTGTTTTGTGATGTTGAACTGTCTGTTTTCATGCCTACATGTTTAAATCCGGCGATGGGATGCTCCTGCTTATCGGTTGAGCATGTTGGGTTAGCAACAAAAGGTAATCTCGATCTTTATTGATGTTGTGGTGCTATTGTGTTGTTGTTTAAGATGAAATCATGTTATTGTGGTTGTGTATGTCGATAACTTGAAGATTGGAGTTTAAGGGGAGGCTATGGTGAAATTTCGGCTAGGGTTCCAATGAAGCAACAGATCCGTCAGAGAGCCGAGAAGGTAGTCCTCGACTCCTTCCTTTTATTTGAGTCATAGTTTCAGAATAGGAAATTCTGGGTTTGTTTAGGAAAACTTGCTAAGTTTGGAAAAATGCTATTTTTGGAAACTTTCAATTTCTCAATAATGGAAACATGTTCTGGTGTCCTTAGTAACTCGTGCTTTGTTAAAATCATTAAGACGGGTGATTTTGGAAAATGTCAAACGTCGTTGGTTGGTCAACTAGGTCATTCTTGGTCAACCTAGGAATCTTAGTCAAACTTGGAAAAGGGTTGAAGTATTAGTTGTTCAGAGTTGAGCCTGACTGATTTACCTTACGCACAACTTTTCGTCAGGTATGGAGTTGACTTGAGGATTTGGATATTTTTTTGGTCACGCTCGAGGAGCGTTCCGAGCAACATGAAGCTTGAGTCTAATACTGTGAGTAGACATTTTGTTTTTTTTTTAAATATGCATGCATGGTTTCTTTGGAAAATTATCGTTTCGTTCCCAAGGCTCATATTATAATTCCGGCTTATGAAATAATCTTGACATTTATTTGAGTTTGTTGCATCGATTTAATTCTGGTCAAGTTTTTGTGGATTCGAGCTTAGGTATTTAATTCAGTAATTTAATTTTAATAATCTTCATGATTTCTGGATTTGAGACTACACTATAGATTTGCGAATTGTTGCTAGTTTTCGAAACATGATAATTATTTGATTTATATATTTTCTTGAGCATTCTAACATGTGGGATACATCGTTAAACTTAATTAATGTTATTGCTCTTGGAATTTTCAGAGTACGGTTGCAAATCTTCCTTGTGCTTGATTTATGAGTTTAGAGGCAACTCTTATGGTTGTTTATTTCTTTTCTTATGTCATACATGTTTGTTCATTTTTAATATTCATGCTAGCATGTTTCACCTTTCGAGGTGATGTGGTTTCCACGTTGTTAGTGAGGTCACTCAAGCCTTTTCCGCCTTCTGATGATGTGATGTTGTCGGTGACATCACTCAAGCCAGGTACCTCTCCGTTGACATAACGTGAAGGTATCAAGAGTATGAGTACTTTTATACTGGCACCCGAGTCTGAGAGGCTCAC
Source organism: Comarum palustre (assembly GCA_951800085.1). NCBI lineage: Eukaryota > Viridiplantae > Streptophyta > Magnoliopsida > Rosales > Rosaceae > Comarum > Comarum palustre. The sequence continues at coordinate 8,678,566 of OX637580.1, forward strand.
GTTGTTAGTGAGGTCACTCAAGCCTTTTCCGCCTTCTGGTGATGTGATGTTGTCGGTGACATCACTCAAGTCAGGTACCTCTCCGTTAACATAACGTGAAGGTATCGAGAGTATGAGTACTTTTATACTGGCAGCCGAGTCTGAGAGGCTCATTTGTATGGCTATTTCTGCTCATGTTTTATTGTTATTTTCATTGACTAGCAAGGCTAGTCCATCAGTCTTAATACTTTCATTTTGGATTGTTTTTATGATAATATGACTAGCGTGGCCAGTCCTTTCTCTTAAGTATTGTTATAAGAATGTTTTATCAAAACTTGCATTCAACGGTTTTGTTATTTATCAAAAAGTGGGAAAGTGTAGTTGTGATTTCAATTCTACATTCATTTATTTATTTTTATTTAATTATTTTTGTCCACTCTAACGTGTTCCAAATACTGTTCTCTGGGTCCTTTGTTTTTAAATGCTCAGTTTGCAGGAATGCTTAAGAGAGGTCAGGCGTACAAGAAGATGAGGCATAGTCAAAGCCATCGTTTCCGCTTGCTTTCTCTCTTTTTAACCCATACTCTAGTATTTTCAATAGATTTGCTCTGACTACCTTTGCTAGATATTTAATTTGGTGAGGATGAGATAATTGAGATCCATTTGTGTTGGAGATGTGAAATTTGGAAGTGTTGATTTGATAATGGGAGAGCAAGGTGGCTCTATGTCACGGACCTAGCCATTCGGGCACCACATTTGGTCCATACGGCGCTCCCCCACCTAGGAGCCAGCCTTATCCATCGGGGCAGCATACTGGTTTCACCCTGCCTTGGGCTTATCAGGGGATCGGCTCCAGACCCCGACCAGTTTGTGTAGGGATGGCCTAGTCCCCTCTTCAGCGTCAAGTCCTCGACTAGCGACAAGCTCCCCAAACTTAACCGGGTCGGCCTGCCTGAACTCCGAAGGGACAGCACATATGCTCCTACACTCTATGGCCTGGGAGCGTAATCCCACTAGCATCGCCCACAGTAGACACTCCCGAAAACGGGACGTGACATCCTCCCCCACCCAACATGGTGTACGTCCTCATACACGGCACCTGCAGCACGCACTTCTACTCGCACTACGATGCCCGAGCGACGAAAGGAGTTTCCCAAAGATCGCCCAACATACTTCCGCGCCAGACTGTCCAATCTCTCCTTCGAGGCACCCTGCTCACTCGACCCCTCTCCCACGGGATCCCCCATCCACTCAGGGACACGACGATACGTGCGAGCGCTCGGCAGCAACGGACATCCATCAAGTCCTCACCCTCTCGAGGAACCCTGCCTACTCGACCCCTCTACCACGGGATCCCCCATCTACTCGGGGACACGACGGCACGTGTGAGCGCTCGGCGACAACTGACTTTGATGTCGGGGCGGCTCTGATACCACTTGTCACGGACCTAGCCATTCGGCTACCACATTTGGTCCATGCGGCGCTCCCCCACCTAGGAGCCAGCCTTATCCATCGGGGTAGCATACTGGTTTCGCCCTGCCTTGGGCTCATCAGGGGATCGGCTCCAGACCCCGACCAGTTTGTGTAGGGATGGCCTAGTCCCCTCTTCAGCGTCAAGCTCCCCAAACTTAACCGGGTCGGCCTGCCTGAACTCCGAAGGGACAGCACATATGCTCCTACACTCTGTGGCCTGGGAGCGCAATCTCACCAGCATCGCCCACAGTAGACACTCCCGAAAACGGGATGTGACATCTAGGTGTTAAGGGTGAATTATTTATTTTGGAGTGTGTCGGTTTACAGGTAGGGTTGTCCATTTGCAAAGGAGGTTATATCAATTTTTTTGGTAAAATTTGCTTTGGCGGTGGACCCCGCAAGACTTACCTCAGTAATTAGGGTAAATATCGGGATGGGTCCTGATAATTTCAAGGCAAAAATTGAAATTTCAAATGTAAAAAATAAGATGTGATGAACTGAGCATTTAGTGGGGTGGAAATAGCAAAATGGTTGTCATGAGCCTCATTGTCATTATTGTTGCAGTTGATTATGAGTCGAGCCCTATTCCACCAGGTTTTAGCTACAAATAATCTGAAGGGAATGAAATAAGGATACAGCTATTTCTATCTCATTAAATCTATTCCACCAGGTTTTAGGAGGAATTTTTTAGTGCTACCGTAGCCTCATATGACAATGTATAGTGGTGTTACATTCCAATCAAAATAAGACATGTGGTTTTATTACAATTAAACTTAAATATATGGATTTTAGCTATATTGTTAAAGACTATTTTAGGTTTCTTATTGTTTTTTTAAATATTAAACCATAAACCCTATACCCTAAATACTATACCCTATATCATATACCTAATACCCTAAACCATATACCCTATACCCGATACCCTAAACTTAAATTCTAGACCCTAGTATGAACTCATTAAATACCCTTGAATGTCATTTCACAAAATATAAAAATCAATAGTTTATATTTTAATTGTAATAAATCCACATGTCATGTTTTGATTGGAATGTAGCACCACTAGACATTGCCGCATGGTGTTACAGTAACATTGAAAAATTTCTCCAAGTTTTAGCTACGAATAATATGAAGGGAATGAAATAAGGATACGGCTATTTCTATCTCATTAAATGCTCAGTTCATTTCACGCCTTATTTTTTTTATCTTTAAAGTTTCAATTTTGCGTTTTACATTCAAAGTTACAATTATAAGAGTGATAAAATCGAAAGATATATACAAATATTTCATCGATATATTTGACGCAAATCTCCGTTCTTCTCAAATCACATCCTAAGTTATCCTCGATCTTTATCTTGAGTTATAATTATGAATATATATATATATATATAGAGAGAGAGAGAGAGAGAGCCTCTTTCAAATGAGGGATCTCTTTTCTTGACATATATGAGGGATCAAGGATTATACTAACTTTTTAATCACTAAATCACATCTTAACTGTCTAATATATAGATTTATATATGTAGATCATCTCTACACACTTTCATCCAATTTGGTGTTTGATAAGATGCTTAAAAATGCGAATTAAAATTATAATCATGAACGGTTTATGTTTGGAAGATTTGATCTGTCAATGTGTTTCAGTTAGTTCAAACCCTTAACGGTCATCAAATTGGATGAATTTTTGCATAAAAGATCTAAATATATGAATCTAAGTATTGAACGGTAGAGATGTTGATATGTGATCAAAAAATTTGTCTAATGCTTGATCCCTCATATATGTCAAAATGCGGATGCGGAGGTCCGCATTTTTTTTAAAAAAAAATACGGATTTTTGCAAATTTGATCCATTTTTCGATCATGATTTCTCATCTTAACAGTTCACAATGTAGATATATGTGAGTAGATCATCTGTACAAATTTTCAGCAAATTTAGAGATCATTAAGACATCCAAAATGAATCAAAACTATGAACGTAATAAAACTGTTCAACCAGAACCGTTTTTTCGTTCTATATCACATATTTGAATACCTTAACGATCTCCAAATTAGATGAAACTTTATAGAAATGATCTAGTCATATATACCTATATTTTGAACGGTTATGATGAGAAAATATGATCCAAAAGTGAATCAACATGAGAAAATCCAACATGAGAAAATCCGCATTTTTTTTTAAAAAATGTGGATATTCGCACCTAAAATATATATATATATATATATACACATGCATTCTTGGTTAAAGACGTCCTTAGCAAGAGTGGTGTATATATATATATATACACATGCATTCTTGGTTAAAGACGTCCTTAGCAAGAGTGGTGCAGATTTCCTTAATTTGATTTAGTTTTCGATCAAATTTTCTCATCTTAACTATTTATAATCTAGATATATATAGATCATCTCTACAAAATTTCAGCTGATTTAGTAATCGTTAAGGTCTCGAAAACATATAAATACAATGAACGAACTGAATTTGTTCAACCTGAATCGTTCGTGTTATTCTCTATAAATCACAGTTTTAAATGTCTTAACAATAACCAAATTATTTGAAATTTTGCAGAGATGATCTACTCATATATATCTTGAAACTGAACGGTTAAGATGAGAAAATATGATCGAAAGGTTGGCCAATTCAAGAAATCCTTACCGAAGCTTTAATAAGGACGCTCTTAGATGAGAATCCCTATATATACATATAGCCCTTCCATTGAGGGATCCATTTTTTCATATGAATCTCATTAAGATGCTCAAAACTATGATTTTCATGAATGACTCAGGTTCGACAGATTTGATACGTTCGTTGATTTAAGCTACACCTGAATGATCACCAATATGGCTGAAATTTTACAGAAATATATTTAGAGATTGAATGGTGGAGATGAAAAAATATGATCGAAATGTTATCGAATGTCTATCCCTAAGGAACAAAAAAATGATCCCTCAATAGAAGGACCCTATATATATTAGTTTATATCCAGAGCGGAGCCCCACTCTAATATTAAAATATGCTGCTCCTTATTTGACACACTTTCAAGTTATATTTTCACATCTCCACTGCTCAGTGTCTAAAGTATAATGTGTAAATCATTTCTGCCAAGTTTTATGCAATTTAGAGATCATTTTGTTCCGAATTCGATCAAATGAATCAATAGAACAAATATGTCTAAACAGAACCATTTATGTAAATTATTATTACGAAAACTAAAATGATGTCCAAATTGATTGAAACTGGGCCGAAGTGATCTACATACTATGCTTTAGACACTGAGCGATGTAGATGTGGAAATATAACTTGAAAGTGTGTCAAATAAGGAGCCTCATAAATTTCAGAATGGGGCTTTGCTCTAAATATGGACTATATATATATGTGAAATTTTAAATTTGAATCTATAAATAAAATAAAAATAAGAATGAACAATCCCACCACACTGTATAACCACCTCTTTAAAATTGACATGATTCTCAAATCTAATTTGAAAGATACAGAGAATTGTTTTTTTCGATGTAAAGATGTCGAGAATTGTTGTTTAGATTTCATAAATTTTAATTTAATATTATATTTCACCAAAAAAAATTGAATGTGGGGTTAGTATTGGAATATTTAGTTTAAAATTAAAATACAGGATGAACTAAAGCATTTGATTAGGTGACAATAACCGCACCAATTAATCTGTCCTTCAGGGAACTAGCCAACAACATGAACATTACAACTCGTCAGCTATAGTTTTATTTATTTATTTACCTATAGCAGGTGAATTTTTAATAAATTCATCGGCTATAGTAATTTTATATTTATTTATTTAATTTATTTTGCATTTTATTTGTTTTATTATCATTTTATTTAATTTATAGTTATTTATTAACTATAGCCGACGAATTATTGAGAAATTCGTCAGCTATAATACTTTTTATATTTATTTATTTAATTAATTAATTTTCATTTATTTGTTTAATTATCATTTTATTTTATTTATTTAACTATAGTCGACAAATTTTCATTAAAAAAATTTAGATGAAATATCATCTCAAATTTACACATGATATAAATGATGTACTCTTGCATTTCTAGAGGTCATATTTGTTTTCACTTTCCGTGTGCATAAATTCTGAAAGAATCTTAATAACTCTACTAACGGCTCCACCACTTGATGGGAAATGAACGGTTGAATGAAAACAAGAAAGAGACATTGTAGCAGTATACTTTTGTGTATACTTCTCATGAGTGCTGATGGAAATCATCATGGAGAAGAGCATGAGTCATAAGTTGTCACCAATAAGTATATTTGGAACAATTGACTCATACAAGCTATGACATTTTGGTTATATTGGAAGAGATATGTGAGCCAGAATTGTTTGATATTCTTGGGCATCCATTCCTTCGATCAAAATGAAACCTCACCATGATTTTATGCTGTGCTTGTGCGTCGACATGATGTCCTCGGCAGCCGCATGCTGTACTCAGCCGTTGCATGCTTGTACTCGAAAGCTACACGCAAGCCACTCGGTAGCAGCATCCGCTGTGCATACAACTGAGTGTTGTCACATCCCGGACCATCTCCGCTGTAGCACAATATTGTCCGCTTTGGGCCCGTCGGCCCTCACGGTTTTGTTTCCAAGAGCTCTCAAAGCAACTTCCCAGGGGGTCACCCATCATGAGATTGCTCTAAGCTTAGCAAGCTTAACTTCGGAGTTCTCATCCCCTCCAAAGTCACTGAGCTCCCAAAAGGCCTCGTGCTAGATGGGTGTCACCGATGTACATATATGGTACATCACCCTCTCCGTTGGTCGATGTGGGATGTTACATCCACCCCCCTTAGGGGCCCGACGTCCTCGTCGGCACATTCGCACCCTTCGGCAGAGTGGCTCTGATACCAAGCTGTCACATCTCGGACCATCTCCGCCGTAGCACGATATTGTCCGCTTTGGGCCCGTCGGCCCTCACGGTTTTGTTTCCAGGAGCTCTCAGAGCAACTTCCCAGGGGGTCACCCATCATGAGATTGCTCTAAGCACCATCTCCGCCGTAGCACAATATTGTCCGCTTTGGGCCCGTCGGCCCTCACGGTTTTGTTTCCAGGAGCTCTCAGAGCAACTTCCCAGGGGTCACCCATCATGAGATTGCTCTAAGCTTAACTTCGGAGTTCTCATCCCCTCCAAAGCCACTGAGCTCCCAAAAGGCCTTGTGCTAGATGGGTGTCACCGGTGTACATATATGGTACATCACCCTCTCCGTTGGTCGATGTGGGATGTTACATGCACCCCCATTAGGGGCCCGACGTCCTCGTCGGCACATTCGCACCCTTCGGCAGAGTGGCTCTGATACCAAGCTGTCACATCCCGGACCATCTCCGCCGTAGCACGATATTGTCCGCTTTGGGCCCGTCGGCCCTCACGGTTTTGTTTCCAGGAGCTCTCAGAGCAACTTCCCAGGGGGTCACCCATCATGAGATTGCTCTAAGCTTAGCAAGCTTAAGCTCGGAGTTCTCATCCCCTCCAAAGCCACTGAGCTCCCAAAAGGCCTCGTGCTAGATGGGTGTCACCGATGTACATATATGGTACATCACCCTCTCTGTTGGTCGATGTGGGATGTTACAAGCATGCTCTACTCGGTCGTTGACGTTGTCCGACACTCAGTATTTGGTTTTATAAGGCTTGTTCTTTAGCTATGTAAGGTGAAAGATCCTCTTTTGCTATGCCACAAAATATATAATTCTTATTACAAATCCAAATAAGGATGTAGACAGATACAACCAACGTACGGACACCGTATAAGCTTTTATGGTGTTGGCTGAATGGCTAACACACTGGTCATGTGTTGCATCATCGTCTACCACATGCTACTTATGTATCTATGAGCTCACTACTCATCTCCAAAGAGGGACATACAGGTATGTATCAATTTGTCCATGACTTACCATCATTGCATTAATGCATGACAACTCGTAACTGTGTGTCAGGATTGACACGAAGTTGTAATCCTCGAACTTAGTGAGATAGTAACGAGTCTCCAAGCCTTGAGTTCCACAATGTGTCAAATTGCACTACCACAATGTCCAATGATGATGTGTCGCGTGAGATAAACATGTCCTAAGGTTGTATATGAGTCACTTTGGTACTCTCCACCTAAAGTCCGTTTATATGTGCTTCTTGACAGATGATCACCTTAACCGCTACAGTGCGGATTGCCACTTTGTGTCACACCCCGGTCCTAGCGTCAGTGGGATTTAACCACTAGGCGCCAGTCCCGAGGCGTGAACGAGTGTTACAAAGTGGAATGTAAATAGAATACTATCTTCTAGCCTCGTTAGCTACCCTTTTCCCGGCTCTGCACAATCTAAGTACTTATCTACAAAAATATCATATATAGGTAGATGAGCATAATCACACGCTCAGCGAGTGAACCAATGTAATATGCACGCACAGCCATGTCATTTTACACACACTATAAAATACGTATATCGTATACACATCACACCAAGCAATTCATCATATCGCATAGTCCGTTCCTATTGGCTATCCTTCAATTTTGTGATCCCCCACGGGAACCTAATAACCTTTAAGTTCTATACCACCATGTGTCACATCCTTACTTTGGAATAATCAATCAAGAATTTCACATGTTTCATGACTAGTCAAACAATGGATCCAACACATTATAATAATATAAATCACCGCACATTTTCGTAAATAGACATGGTTCACTATAAAATAGGGAGATATTTCGTACAAGATTAAAAACATGCTTTTCGACTAATTTAAAAGAATATAAGAATATTTTAAACATACAACAAGAATCCACTCACTTTGATAGCATCGAAACTCCACCGAAGATACCGATGGTAAATAGTGCCTCCTAAAGCGGGACATCTAAAAAATATTCTGAATACTTTCCAAACCTCAATGGTTGGAAAGAGGGCATCGATACGAACTCTTAGCCATTTGCGGAATAAAATCAGAGTTACAGATCAAAAGTTATTATTCTCTAAAGTTTAACCGTAAAATTCTAGAGAGATAAAATTTAGATTGAGAAACTAGAGAGATAAAACTCTCTCCGAATTCTGATGCGAAGGAGTGAAGGCTGCTCCCTATTTTATAAAGTTTTAAGTGCCACGTGTTAGCATCCTATTGGTGGAAACAACCTGTCACATATCAGCCTCACAATAGCCACCATAACACCTTATGCCACCATGCGACACATGTCATGATGACTAAGCAACATGGATGAGTCAGCGGGTCAGTTGTCACCTCTCCATCTTGCCACGTGTGAGTTAACCAACCAATCCAATGTCGCCATGTCAGCACCCGAGCCAATTTTGATGAAAGTTCGACGAAACTTTGAAAAATCGTTAAAAATAGCTTGAAAGTCCAAAAAAACCACCGACAAATATGGCGAACTTGTGGCGACCTCTACTTTCTATTTCTAAGAACAAAAATCAATTTTGAGAATTTTAAAAATTTTAGGATGTTACACTTTGAGATTGTATTCCCGCCGTTAATGAGAGATATGAACATCAGTGTTTAAGTGGAAACGACATGAATGTCATGGTTGGTCACCATTAAGTCTTAACATGATCGCAAAAGAACTATAGTGACAAGATCAATGCTGCTGATGTCTGTAAGGAATGATGTCCTACCAAGAGGACATAGCTCGACCAGATTAAGGTGGTCTTGATGTCATCACCTTGAGTGGTGATATGAGGGCATCATATTGTGGCAACATGGTGTCCTAGGCTTTGTGGCTTCCCAAAGTTTAGGGTTGAGGCCCTTGGGTTCGATACATACTCGCACTGAGAAAGAAAACGAGTTTGGTACTACCTGGTCCATTGATTAGTGATACTCATTCCGTCTCATGGAAGTCTGAATTGTGATTATCATTGGGGACACCTCAATGTCAAATCCAATTCATAAAGAGAGATCTCTACAATGACTACACTAGTGTACATGAGGACGTGGGATAATGATTTTATCGAACCACACTTTGTTGATAAATAGACAAAGTTGATTGACCTAAATGGGAAGATGCGACCCAGATAAAGGGATAGGTCTTTGGGCAGGTGTTGTCGACACCGCAAGCATAAGCCCTATCAAGTAAACCTTTGTGAATTAACGTAGTAAGAACAAGAGTCTTAGACTCCCTTATGGCGCAAGGTTTCTCACAAACACGCATTGAGATCAACTACGCTGAGAAATACTCTCGTAATGGATGTTGTTGCCTATACCATCGCTAGCCATGCATGAATCAAGATGCATCGAGAACAGAATCAAAATATAGGCACCAGTAAGTTTAGAGGCCGAGTTGCAAGGTTTATAGCACATTGCTGTCGAGCGCCGTGCATGCCAACTGCCGAGCGTTGTGCATGCCAGCTGCCGAGCACTGTGCACGCAATTGCCAAACGCTGCACGCCAGCTGCCAGGCGTTGTACACATAGCTGCTGAGCACTGAATAATGACACATTTGAGACATTAAAAGAGCATACATATGTCAGGTTGTCAAAACAGCTCCGTGGTCACTAAGGATCTGGAAGCGCCCTATGATTGATCTTAAAATCAGGGGAGATGCAGATTTGAAAGAAAGTCTAGCATATACATGTCCTCATCAAATGTGAAGGGTGTGGTTGTTTGTGTCAACCATATTGCAATTTTTTCCCTTAGTCTAAGTTTTTTGTCTCACTAGTTTTTTCTTGACAAAGTTTTTAACGAGGTAACATTGCATGCATCGCTAAAACCATTAATCCTCATTTATGGTTCATCATGACAGACTTGTTCAAGTTTTGGCCCACATCTACTCTTAAGAAACACGTTGGAATGCACCATGCATCAAGAAAATCTGATTGAAGTACACATTAGGGGGAGCATCACATGGTGAGCTCTCAATGAAGTAGTTTGTGCAGTGTACTCTTTTATTTTTTGACCAAGGTTAGTTATCTCACTGGGTTTTGTTACATTGCAAGGTTTTGATGAGACAACACTATAAGCACAATTACGCATGAAGACACGCGATATAAGAGGGAATGCTTTCAGATATTTGATATGTATGCGTGTCTTGGTCCATGCATTGTATACGAGTTTTATGTAGTAATCTATGTTGTAATAAAGTTTTACACATATCTATATAATAGTTTAAGTGTCATTTATTTTTCTATATAATGTGATTAATTCTAACAGTTTTTTTGTATTTTTAAAGTCGGTCAATCATCTAATTTTTCCGATTAATAATAAGGATGACAATGGAGAGAAGAAAAGGTGGTGTAGCACATTGGGTCGGAGTGAGGTCGTTATAATGGTAAAACCCAGGTGGAAAAAGAGAAAATCCAAATCCCCACATTTAGCAGTTATCATCTCCTCCGATCTACACAGCAGCTAGCTGTAAGCGCCGACATTCTGTCTCTTGTTCCGTGTAAAGGCATCAGTAATGTTAGGGTCGGCCTAGGGATTCCATGGCGACTCTGGGTCAGAGCCCTCCGATGAGCTGGAGAGACTCGTACAGAGGCATGTCCTCTGATAACGTCAAGGGTTTGGTTCTTGCTTTGTCTTCAAGCTTGTTTATCGGCGCCAGTTTCATAGTCAAGAAAAAGGGCTTGAAGAAGGCCGGCGCTTCTGGCATCCGAGCGGGTTCGTAGTTCCTTCTTCTCCTCCGATTTGAAACAAATGATTGCTGCTAACTAAGATTGGGTTTGGGTTCTTGTCTCAGGAGTTGGAGGATATTCATACCTTTACGAGCCCCTTTGGTGGGTGGGCATGATCACAAGTGAGTTATCTATCGTTTCTCTCTGTAACAGCGTAATCACATTTTAAAGATTTATTCTGACAAATCAACTCTGCCACTTTGACAGTGATTGTAGGAGAAGTTGCTAATTTTGCCGCTTATGCATTTGCACCGGCTATACTAGTAACTCCTCTTGGCGCCCTCAGCATAATTATCAGGCATGATATAATTTTACACCTATATATGCTTGCTTCTTAGGGTTGGGTGCCTGATTATAATAACATTTTGCAGTGCTGTGCTTGCACATATTATTTTACGGGAAAGGCTGCATATCTTTGGGATTCTTGGCTGTGCTTTATGTGTTGTGGGTTCTACAACAATTGTTTTACATGCGCCTCAAGAACGTGGGATTGAATCTGTAGCAGAAGTTTGGGCTCTTGCCATGGAACCAGGTAGATACTTTATCTGCAACTATTTATCTCTTCATTTACTATTTTATTTGCTTACACTATATATATGAAAACAAAAAAGGAATTCATAATCATTATTGGTTTCTTGTCAGGTTTTCTATTCTATGCTGCTCTTGTCATAACTGCAGTGTTTATACTTATATTCCATGTTATCCCGCAATATGGCCAGACACACTTAATGGTTTACATTGGAGTTTGTTCCCTCGTAGGTTCCTTGTCGGTATGTGTTGCTAATAGACTGTGTATCTTTACAGTTATGCTTGCTTTCTTCCTCTCATCCCTTCTTAGTTTGTGTTTGATTTTTTGTTTGTTTTGTTTTTGGGTTTAACTGAGTATGTTATTTGACAGGTAATGAGTGTTAAAGCACTTGGAATTGCTCTGAAGTTGACGTTATCGGGAATGAATCAACTAGTCTATCCACAAACTTGGGTCTTCACTTTAGTTGTAATTATATGTGTGCTCACACAAATGAATTACTTGAACAAGGTACTAAAAAGTTCTTTTCTGTTCATTTATTTAAGGTCTTTGTATTTTTTGTATGGATTAATTTCACTGTACCCCCTGAGGTTTAGGGTTGATATCATTTAACTTCTCATACTTTTAATTTTGAAAATTTACCCTCCTAAGCTTTCCAATTTTCATAAATCATGCTTAATTGCTTAAATTCTGTCCAATTTGGAGGTTAAATGCTAGCATAAAATCTTGGAAAAAAGATCCTAAAGACGATTTATGTTATATGACTATTTTAGCGCTTTTAGTGAGTCATGAAGTCAAAATTAACATCTGAATTAGACGGAATTTCAACAATTGGGCAAGATTTATGAAAATTGAAAACTTTAGGGGGTAAATTTTCAAAATTATGAGTATGGGGAGTGAAATGATGTTAATCTCAAACCTCAGGGGGGGGTAAACTAAATATAATCCTTTTTGTATTTAGTCATCCCCTGTTTGTAGCCAAAACCTAATGTCATCAGTTTGAAGAAAAAGCTTAGGTCATTTCATGTCATTTTAAACTTTTCCTCAAGTACACTATGAAAGTATGAAATATTTCATGTTCCCATTCAATCATCTGCAAGGCAGTGAACAAGGTATTTCATAACATATAACTCTATGGTCCTCTTTATTGGTGAAAGTTGTGTTCATATATTAATATTCCTTTTATGTTGGTCTTAACTAATATCAGTCTTCATTTATCCTTTTTTAGTCAATGAAGCTATTTTGCTTGTGTGCGTGAGTGTTTAAATTGAGCTACTTGTAGAAGTTGGCTCTTAAGAGAGAAAAATACACCAAAAGTAAATAAATAAATAAAATTGTTGATGATATTGGTACCAATCAGAAAAATGGCAGGGTCGACGAAGGGATGCCTGAAAATAGAAAAAAGTTAAGTAATGAAAAATGGCACTTTGTGGAGCTTCTTCATTTGCATTATCTGATGTTAAAGCCAGCCTATAAACATGGCATGTTGTGGATTCTCATACGTGATTTGCAGACAGTTACACAGGTGAGAAGGTTGCAATAGATTTCGGATTGTTGGTGATGCTTTCTTTGGAAGCAAGCGTAACCACGACTGCCCTTTCCACTTTCATTGTTAAAAACAAGACTGAATGATATTAGAAATGAGAAAGGAAACACTATATACATTAAACTTAACTGTACTGAAGGTTCACTCAAACATTGCAATACCGTTAATTGGTACACAATAAACAAACGACATAACTATTACAGTATCGAGATAGGCCAGGCCCTAGGAAGATGGCAAGCTGCCTTCCAGGCCACATTTAGTAGCCAAAGACTGAAACAAAGTCTTAATGCTTTACTGTAGGGAATCCACTGTGGCAAAGTTAAATTCTGGGTCTCATATTCATGCTGTATTCCTTTGTCTTTAGCAGGTTTAATTTACCTTACATTTTGAAGTTAAAACATTCTGGTCCTGTTATATTTTCTTAGTGCATGGGTTTCCACATCAGATGGAGCCATGGAGGTGTTGGGTGGAATGAGATTCCGGCTGATATTGTAAAGGATATCCTGTCCACTGGAAAGGCAGAAAAATGAGTAACTGTCATGACTTTTCCCAAAGACCAATTCGTTTTATTATTTCCCTGATTGAAGGGTTTTTATTTCTATATTAAATTTGTTTTTTCTAAACTATGTTTCTGTTAAAGAAACTAAGATGTGGCTGGTTGCTAAATAAAACCAACAACAGCTTCAAATCAATGGTTTGCACCTCATTTCTGTTTGCATCATGCACTACAGAAACGCCATATATATCTATTTATGAATGTAGTTGCCTTTTTTTCTTATATATCCTTTAGAGTAGATATTGTATACTAGACAAGGAATTGGATGGAGTCAAGGAACTATTTATTTCCTCCATGGTACACCAGAAATCCTAGTGAGGTTAATGGGAAAGAAATTATATACTAGGGTTTGATTCCTATTCATAAATTATGTAGTCAGGACTGGTAGCTTGTTAATTTTATGGAAGTACTAGACAGTTCTTGGGCAGGCCTTTTCATTTATGTTTTTCATCTTTAAATATCATTTATGCATAATGCGGTAATTTTTTTCTTAACCTTTTGTCATCTTGTCGAGCCATCATGTGGACTTTGCGTTAAACCTCATGATTTGGAGTTCTTAGATATTTGCTTGTCTCAGATTATTATTGTTAGTTCCTTGAGTTCAGCCAGATAAATTAAAGATTGTGGTCTCTTTATGGTTTTGATATTTTTATATATTTTATTTTTATGGTGAAATCAGTAGGTGTAAGTTACTCCAGAAAAGGAGAATATTATCTTTTTCTTCTCACCAGAAGAGAAGGCCCTCTGTTTATTTGTATCCTCTTTAGTGTATAGTCTCGAAGGCAGCGACAAAGATCAATATATACATATTTGTATATATATAAATATATACCCTTCCACTAAGGGATCCCTTTTGACATATACGAGGGATCAAGCATTAGACCAACTTTTCGATCACATATTAACATCTCCACCGTTCAATATTTAGATTCATATATGTAGATTATTTTTACAAAATTTCATCCAATTTGGTGATCGATAAGGTACTCAAAACTACAATGTTAGCTGGAAAACTCGTCGCCGACGAGTTCTGGATGGAGGGAAGCGGTCCTGGGAGGCTATGTTGTCGTCCAGGAAGGAGAGAAGCTGTCGCCGGTGTGATACGGTGGAGAAACGGCCGTCGTCCACATTTTAGCCGAAGTGCGGACGTCTGCTCTCGATCCGGCTTGTGTCTATATATATAGACATACAAAGCCCTTCCATTGAGGGGTCCCTTTTTTTGTTTTTTTCATAGGGATAGGCATTCAACAACTTTTCGATCACAAAATGTCAACTTCACCGTTCAGTTTTTAAATCCTAATATGTAAATCACTTCTGTAAAATTGCATTCAAATTGGTGAACTGTGATTTTCATGAACGGTTCAGGTTCGGCAGATTTGATTCTTTCATTAATTTAAGCTAGTTCGAGACCTGAATGATCACCAATATAACTGAAATTTTACACAAATGGTCAACTTATATATATTTAGAGATTGAATGGTGGAGATGAGAAAATGTGATCGAAAAGTTATCGAATGCCTATCCCTATGAAAAAAAGGGATCCCTCTCCTTATTTGGCTCACTTTCGGGTCATATCCACATCTCTACTGCTGACTGTCTATCGGAGATCATTGCTAAGTTTCATCCAAATCGGAGATCATTTGGGTACCGAATTAGATTAAATGAATCAGTAGAACAAAATATGTCTAAACAGAACCGTTTGTGTAAATCACTATTACAGAGGCTTAAATGATCTCCAAATTGGATGAAACTTGGCAGCAATGATCTACACTTTCAACTGCTGCTTTTTTCTTGTTTTTGGCTTTAGATCCATGTGTGTAGTGCTTGTACCCAATTTACCTGCTTCGTTTCAGAACTTACATGTTGAGGGTCTATTATGTTTGCATATATAGCAGATTTGGAACCGTCTGGTTTGTTTTTGTATGGATTGGTGAATTTTTTTTGTTTGAACTAGTTGAAAGTGGTCTGTATGAGTCTATTATAATGCCTATATGGTGTTCCACCACTTCCAGGTTTAGAGTGATCACCACCTACAGAATTCCGTTGTAGAAATAAGAGCGAGAGAAAAGGAAAAGAAGAGAGAGGGTCCTATTTTGTATTCTTTTTAGTCTTCAACACGCCTGTTAAGGCTTGGTGAGAGTTTACCTGTTATTCTTATAGAAAAGATTGCTTCCCCCGAGGACGTAAACAAAACCTTCTTATTTATGCCGTCTCTGTTATAATTGTTTGAGACTTGTATTGCTGTGCTATATTTTCTTTTTTGATTTCCCATTCTAACCACGTTTGGCGGTACATCTGAAAGCTTGCTGGGTGATGTGGCCCTGTAAAGGTTCAAAACTTGAGTCTGTTTTTATTTTCAATTACACAACACCCTCCGACTACTTGTTGACAACAAGTAGCAGTGAACATCATCCTAGCACCACAACCCTCTGACCATCACACATTACACAGCGGCATTTTCCCTCCTTGTCCGATGTGTCGTCAGCCGACACTCCCTCATCTTATATCTATTTCCTTCTCTCTTCTGTCATCCGAATTTGGTGTAGAATTCTGGTTGACTCTACATGTGGCAAGGTCACTCATTTCAGATCTGGCAAACAGAGAGATGGTAGTCACCAGTAGGTGGTAACCCACTGGGTTGCCTGTGCTAGTTGAAGGGGGTGGTGCTGGTGGCTTTCTTTTCCAAGAGGATATGTTGAACTTCTATTGGCTCACATGAACAGTAAGAAGCAATAGTTGCTTACGGGTGAGCTGTCTTCTTGGCCAATTAGATTAGTTGGGAGTGGGCATCAAAGCATCCAATGTTTTCTATTTGCTAATTTGTAGGTCTTTCAATTATGATGGGGTTGTATTGGAGGAGTTTCTGAACAGTCAAATTTTGGGCACGAGTCTGCAGCCAATATCGTTTTGTGATGCTCTTAAAGTCCCAAGATATGTCAGTTTGTTTCTTGGCTTCTTTCCACAGTTGAAGCTTGCCACTGTAGTATTTTTCTTGTATTTATACGGTGGGGTTAATCTCCACAGCTCTGTACTATTTTCAGTTGAATTAAAAATATTTGATTGTTTATTTTATTTCTCTTTATAAGTAAGCCTCCAAATGCATTGAACTATGAATCATAAAGAATTGTATTAGTTTATTTGTTTGTGTATATGAAAATGGTTGGTCCCATAGGATATTAATCTATATCCCATTCTAATACCAAAATGCTGTCGGACTACTCCGCATGTAGCCCCTTGCTATGGTGTGAGATGATAAGGGAACTTAGAACAAGGCAAAAGTTGACATCTAACTTCAATTTAATGTTGTCTCTACAATTGCTCTTACATCTTGTTTAAAAGGGTGTGGACTATTCCTATCAAAAACAAGTCACCTGACAGGATTCTTGGTTATCATCTGTTTACTCGTTTCTTCATGTACTGTTTTAAATACTAGATTCCATGTTTAGATGACTTGATGGTTATGTTATCTAATGATAAGGGGATGCTTGGTGGTTATCTGTGTACTCTTTTCTGCATATACCTTTTTTTAAAAAAAAACTTAGAACCCATGTTGAACATTTGACTTGTTGGTTTTTATTTTTAATGGGTTATAATTCATAATTTTTCTTTGGATCCTCTTTCTTTTCCATGTGCAGGCACTTGATACATTCAACACAGCCGTGGTATCTCCTATATACTATGTTATGTTCACATCACTAACTATTCTAGCTAGTGTGATCATGTTTAAGGTATAGTTTTCCCACTCTTTTTTTTTTTCTGTTTATGAAGAAAAAGGTTGCCACATCATTTTGCTCTCTCTCTCTCTCTCTCAACATGATATGCAGAAGTCCTTTTCCCTCAACATGATTATTATTAGTTTTTTTTGAAGAGATTATTATTATTTTCTATAGTTTATAATTGTTAAAATTATTTTTTCAGGGTTTATTATTAAATTATTATTAGTTTATAATTTTTATTTCTGTTATTGGCTCCTCTTAAACCCTGATTTACAACCACTAGTGTCCATGCAAGTTGATTGTTGTTTTGGATGCGGCTAAAGATAAAATGTAACTTGATTTGTATTATTTCTTTTACACTAACTGATAAAGTACCAAAGTAACTTACAAAGCTAGATCATAAGACAATGCTTAATCCATATTCTCCTGATCTTACTGTACTTTCAGGATTGGGACAGACAGAGTCCAACACAAGTTATCACAGAAATGTGTGGCTTTGTGACTATACTTGGAGGAACTTTTCTTCTTCACAGAACAAAGGATATGACTGACGGTATTATATCTTTATTATTACTATCATGAATATTTTATCCCATATTTTAGCATACTGCTTGGTTTTGATTGTGATTTAAGAACACTTCAAAAAAACTTTTTCGTATTCTAAAGTTGTGAGTTCAATATGTTATCAATCTGGCACAGGTCTGACAACATCAATGTCCTCTTTGCGACTGTCTAAGCATGCAGAGGAGGATGGAATTGATGGTGCTGAAGGCATCCCTCTCAGGCGGCAGGATAATGCGCGATCATGATGATGTAACAATTCCAACAAAGTTGCATGCTTCTTTTGGGGGACCTTACTAATGCTGGCCTTTCAAATTTATGGAGCACCGAATCTATACAACTGCCCAATCATTTCTTTTTGGATAGCTTAGATTGGTAAGAGTATCCTCCCTTTTTGGCTGGTTGGCTTTTACAGTTGCTACTTGTATACTCCTCTCACTAGGAAAGAAAGACAGTCGGCAATTGAACTTTGAGCAAATTGATTATGCAGTGTATCTTGGCTAACATTTGCCAATCGCCATTCAACGAATCTCTCAAGATCATTTCTTATGACCCCTGCTCTTCTATTATTGTGTTCCAACCATTTTAACTTGTTATTTGTCTCGATATATTTCTTGAGCCAGCAGATGCTACATATGGGTGTTTGGGAAGCAAGAGTTGTAGCCCTAGTTTTGGAGTAAATCGTGCTAATTCTGCATTCTTCTCATTATGAAATGGTCTTTGATTTGGCAATCCTGGAAAAAGTTAGTAAAACCTAGACGCCCATAATAGTGAGATATTCCCAATAGTTAATAACTAGAGTTATATGTTATGTCAAATTAGTGAAAGATGTTAATTCTGCTAATCTGGGCTCGAGCCAAATGTATGACATATTTGCAGATCAATAGTAGCTGGCGCTTGTAGCCCTTGTTTTCTGCTTTTTTAGACGACCCTTTTGTAAAAATATCAATTTTGGTCATCTTCAAACGAAAAAATTGGTCATATATAGACCGTGAGGATAACGGCACTACCATGGGCATGCAAGGCGCCTAGAAGAAAGTGTTTTATCCATTTTATGACAAGGCAGTAGGTTCATTAAAATAGGGGAAGAGAAAAAACCATCTATAAACACCTAGAGAGCAAAGGCCGCAATACAAATGGGAATAAATACATATTGATGGGCTTTGCGGTAAGGACAAAAATATAAAAAATCATATAAATTTCGGTGGTTTGAAAAAAAAATCTTGATGGATCAATGACTAAAATCTCTACCATAACCTCAAAATTTTCATTTTTTTCAAGTATCCATATTAATTTTTATTTTTTTTGATATTTTATATTTAGTTGCATATACAAATTTTATATAAAAGTAAAATTTTCATCAAAATTCGATATATTCTCGATATATCTATCAAGATTTTCTTTTTCCAACTAACAAAATTTCTTTATAATCATCGATATTTTGGTCCTTGAGATGAATATATCAAGAAAATATCGAATATTGATGAAAATTTTATCAAAATTTATATTAAAATTGTATATTCGACTAAAAATAGACTAAATACAAAATATCAAAAATATATGAAAATTAATATCGTTACTTGTAAAAAAAAAAATTTCGAGGAAATATCATGGATATTAAGAATATTATTCAACCTCCTTAACGCTGGTCTAAGAGTATCTATCCAAAATTTGCAGAGAAACATTCTATGAGATTTGCCCTTGGTTAACATCATCAATACTATCAAAAATAAATAAAATAAAAAATAAAAAATGAGACGTTGGTTGTTCAAGATGATGCATTTGATGGCTTATCAAGTTTTGTTTCTACGAAGGAGCTGCATTCAAGAGAAACTCGAGGTTGAGTTCTTTTTAAATGGAGGAAATTGATGTAGGGCAAGATTCAAAGCCAGAAGATATAGTCCTAATTATTTGATTTGTGTTTTAGTATTTTTAGGCTAGTATTATTTTCTTGTTTAGGATTATTTGTTTCCTTTTTAATTTTGATTCTTATGAGTTATTGTTAGATTATGATTATGATTGTATTAGGTTTGGATGCCTCTATATAAACATTATCATTCTATGAATTTGAGACAGCTTTCATATCAATAAAAACTCTAATATTAGAGAAGTCTCTATTTTTTGCCGCTCTACATTAATGGCTAGTGGATTATTGTTTATCCCTATAAGGCTTTCAACGCTTGACGGAGCTGCTTTCTACTGTGACTATGCTTCAACATCATTTGGTAACCAGAGCCTAGGATTTGCCCACTCCATGGCAAACAACAATCAAAGGGACGAAATCACCATCACCAACCTTGGCGACGCTAGTGGTGCGATTTAAACCATTCATAAGGATTTACGGGATCATTCAAAACTTATAGCTGACTAATTCGAAACTTTCCGACAGCAGACACAAAATTTTGTGAAAGAAGCTGTGAAAGATGCAACATTGGAGATTCGACACTTAATTATGTAGATGAACGTAAATCGAAGATGAGATGCTCATCGCACCGAGGGGTTAGCTCAAGTACTCAAGGTTCTAGATATCGTCGAGATCAACGCTACATGGAGTTTGATGATCAATGCGCTATGAGATTTGCCCAAAGACATGGCCATCAACAAGAGAGTCAACATATCAGAAGATTTGCTAATGATTGTGACCAAAAATTTGAAGAAACTGCCTAACGAGAACTCATGAAATTTTTCAATTTCAATCAAAGGGAAGCTTCTTACCAAATACGCCAAGGACGTGAGAATTATAGGATAAAAGCTGATCTTTGGAGAACTTTTATAAAGAAGAGATTGACATGGACGACTCATGTGTTTTCTGGAAGACCGTGAGATGATAGTGTCAACGGTGATTACTGAAAAGATGACACATATTTGCTCAAGAGGGAGTTGTACAAAGCTGAAATCAAGTCTACAAGGAAGAACATCAGGAGTGATCATCCCAAGTTGTGTGAATAAAAACATGAAGAAGTCACTTTGAAGGTTGAAGACAAGAATGTTGATTCGTTCTCCATATCGTTACCCATGTCGATCATGCAAGTCTAATCTCATTGAAGATAAGGAGGTTTATTCATTCACCGTATTATTACCCATGTCATGCAAGCCTAATGGTGTACAAGATCAATCCAAAGATGAGATCGACATTGTCAATTCCTTTTCAAGTGGAGAAGTTCAAGTTTCATAAAGGTTATTCTAAACTTGTCTACGATATTGGATTCATAGTCATACCTTATAGGTTCAAAAATACTAGAATTGATGTTTTATCGTGCTTCAGTCTTACTAATGATCAAGCTGCATTCAAGATGAATTAGAGGTCAAGTTCTTTTCAAGTGGAGGAGACTGATATATGGTTTAGGGTTTAGGTCATACCTTATAGCTTCAAAAATACAAGAATTGATTTTTTATCATGCTTAAGTCTTTCTAATGATCGAGTTGCATTTAAGATGAACTCGAGGTCAAGTTCTTCTCAAGTGGAGGAGATTTATACATGAAAGGAATGTAGCTAATTTCAAGAAAGAATTCAGCAAAGGAAGAAATCTCTTCACATTGAGAAGAATGATTGAAATATAGCTATTTGGTATTAAATAGGCTACTTAATGATAGAATTAATCGTAAATTACTCTTTTAGATATATCGGGATTTTCAAGCTAAATCTTGGTCTGGATTGTTGAGCTAAATCTTGGTTGAGATTCTAAATACATATCTAGAACAATATTCTTTAGTATCTAGGATTTCATATCTTATTTTTATTAGGTTTTCTAGTTGTAGCCTATGCTATATTATGTATTCTGATTGTATCAGGTTTATCGTTCTATATAAAACACCTCCTAGATTGTAATAATAGAGGAATTGATATTAATAAACTTTGAGTTTTCTTAAACTTTTTGGTGGATTCTAGTTAATCTCGTGAAATTGAGAAACTATGGTTTTGTGGATTTAAGGTTGCGCGTTGGTGGATTCCAGCATAATTTTCTTGTGGATTCTAGTGTACCCATATGGGTTTCAACGCTTGTCGGAGCCTCCTACTATCATGATTACTCTTCCACAACATGGTGGTAGCAATATCATCGCTACCTAGATCTATAGACCGGGCCGGGCTGGGCCAGAACCCAAGATAGAGCGCTAGCCTAAACGTTGAGTACCGACCCATGACTCGTATAGGGTCAGGTCGGGCCGGGCCGGGCGGTAGCTATGTGAATACAACGACCCAAACCAGCAAAGCCAATGGGAAAGGCTAGCTTGTCCCATATCGATCATAGGGCCTAAAAAGTCAAATATGAGTAAACGAAAGTCCAAGCACTAACTCCAGTACCTTATTCAATACATTTTAACTATCCCAACATTGACGTAATCTTCAGAGAGGGTAAGTGGTAAACCCCAGTCGTCCCGTTCCTTGCAGGACATCGAGTAACGGCAGGAGACTCACCCGAACACGTGTCAAGTTGAGTTGCCATATGAACCCTACGGGATCACACAAACATTTACATATAACACAACCGTTTTATAACCGAAATGCTGTATTTTTTTCTTTTTAGAGCAATATCAAGATGTTGTATACTAAATAATAATGTAATAATGATATTGGCAGTCAGTCTCTTGCCAATATAATTAAACAACTTATAAAATCACTTCAATACTCTTTATTTGTTTCGGACAAAGCTTGTATCTGCTTCCTTGATCTTCTGGCAACTTAATTTAAAAGCTAAGCAACTTTCACAATCCAGCTTTATGCCCGAGCAAAGACACTTGATCTACTTCTGATTTCATCTCCTACCTAAAAGTAATTTCAAATGAGGATAATGATAGACACATTTTATATATGTTATAATTTTTAATGTATTTCCGATCTTATTTAGCTGCGTTATTTCCTTCATAATTTCAATTCTAACATGTTTTTTGTTCTATAGTCATAAAAGACAGATTTACACAAAAAGAACTAAAACCGGCAATTTAAGAGAAATCTTGGTGAAACTAGGAAACAAGTCATACTCAAGCAAGCAAACTTACTAAGTCGCAGAAATGAGGATAAGTCGTTTAGGAAAATTTCATGATTCAAAATAAACCGTCTTATTTTGATGTAGGAAACTTTTTACTTATGAAACTTTCTTGTTCTGACTTTCCTTATTCATTTTTAGAAACTTGCTTTCCTCAGGAGACAGGGAATCCATATGGAGTTAGAAATCCTATTCCTACTTGGAATAGGGAGATCTTTGCCGATGTCCTTGACTCTGCGTTTTCCACGATGAATAGCTTCTCTCTTTTTGAATCCTTCTGCATTTAAAGTCGTGGGATCATTAGAGCAATCAATAACATTTTGGTCTTCATCCCTCAAAACAGTAAAGATAAAATTTTCACCAATGGACCTTTTCACCAATGGACCCATACTTCGTTATGGAAGACTTTAAAGAATGTTCAAACTGAGCTTGAAATACTTTAAATATCGCTTTGTTATAAATTTCTCGTGCATGTAGCAATATACTTACCTCCATTTTTTGCAGTGAACTATGTGGAAAACTAGATCGTACTCGGCTTCCAATTCCTTATACCGCTTATCAGTTACCATTCTTTCAAAGTGAGTAAAAAACTCAAGCAATTAGAGGTCTGATTTCAAATACCCCTTCAAAGCAGCATTAAGGCTTTTCACTAAGTTGTGTAGTTTGCATTCCTGCTGACCAGGTCCACTTCACATATGCATGCACCCATTTTTTTCTTATTGCAAATGTTGTAGCCAACCAAGGATCACGTACTTCGTACTCATCAAGCATAGACTGCCAAGCACTTAAGAACTCATCCTCTTCCTCAATTTGAAAAAGAAATTTGTTAAACACATTTCCTTCATCTTCTTCACCATGGTCTCAGAATAAATAGTCTGCTTTGTTTAGCGCATTTTGCATCAAATGTCATACACAAAGTCGGTGGTATACATCAGGCATTACATGTAATACATCCTTGGCTATCGCTGCATCTTGATCAGTAAAAATTGTTTGTGGAGGTTTCCCGCTCATTGACTTCAAAAAGGTTTCAAACAACCATATAATAGATGCATCAGTCTCGTCGTACATTAGGGCAGCTCCAAATATAACCACCTGTCTGTGATGATTTAGTCCAACAAACACCGTAATTTTGTATGTAGTATCAAAACTTACCACATCTCCAAATAAACTATAACCCATTATCATTTTTGCATCAGCCCAAAAAATGTTGGTGATTTGTTCCACGGTGTCCAGCTGCATCTCATAGAAGAAAGATGAGTTTTCCAACATTTGTTTTGAAAAATATTCCATTAGATAACCAACTTCTCCGAATTTCTTTTTTTTGTCGAACAGTTCGAAGATAATTCTTATGGTCTTGCTTTGTAAATCCCAATGATTCCCTTCCACCCGCTTGCTGACCCATTAACTCAAATGCAGATTTTGGCGACAGTCTAGAATTTGCAGTCAAGTCTACAAAGGCATTATCTGTAGTTGTCATACTTCTTTGAGATGACATCATATACACAACATTTTCATTAATAAGACGATGATTATGTTCTTCAGAGAAACGGTAAACATAATACTTCCCTCTATGCCTAACCAACTTAATCCCCATATGTGCTCCACATCCTGTCATTGTCTGTGCTCTTGGATTTTTAGTTAAATCGTCTCTCTTATCCTGCCCCTGAAAACCTTCCTTACAACATACAAAAGTCCTTGAAGTGAGTACACCTTTTTTATTCTTGGTGCATGCTTCTCTTCTAATACTGAATTTCTCACTCTATCCATAAGCATTGTAGAAATTATATGCAGCAATCTCAGAATCAAATGCCATATCAAATTTAGCATTGTCTTCTTCCATTCTCAAAACCTACATTGAACCACCATGAAATTAAAAT
The DNA here is from genome assembly GCA_951800085.1 of Comarum palustre. NCBI lineage: Eukaryota > Viridiplantae > Streptophyta > Magnoliopsida > Rosales > Rosaceae > Comarum > Comarum palustre. The sequence continues at coordinate 8,703,409 of OX637580.1, forward strand.
CACAACAAATTTAGCATTGTCTTCTTCCATTCTCAAAACCTACATTGAACCACCATGAAATTAAAATCACAACAATTAATGGTAAACTAATGAACGTATGAAATTTGAGATTATAGTTTAAAGCATTTGAGCTTATACCTGAGGGATAAGAGATGGCGGGCGCGGGGGCAGAGAGCGCGTTGCAGGGGGGTGGAGAGCGAAGGGCGAGCTGTTCACAAATCACGGGGGGTGGAGAGCGATGGCAGGCGGGTCGCGGGGGGAGGAGAGCGACGACACTGGGCGCGGGAGGAGGGCCGGGCGTGGGAGAGTGAGGCGGGATGAGTCTGTCGAGAGAGAGTGAGTCAAGAGTGAGAGTGAGGCAAGAGACGGGGCTGCCAAGAGAGTGAGACGAGAGAGAAAGAGGGAGTGTGTGGGAGAGTGATTAGGTCTTAGGTTAGAGGATTAGATTTGAGTCTTTCATTTAATCGAACGGTCAAGATTGACTTGTTAGGAAGATATTAGGAAGTAGATATTAGGAGAGGATCCCATTCCTGTTAAAGACTCATGATGACTCCTGGATAGAGGACTAATGTATTTAAGGACACGGTTTCAATGTCCTCAAGTGATGTTATTGTAGTAGTATTGGTGCTGCTAGCTTTAATTTTCAGAAACTTTTTACATTCAATTCTATTGCTGATATTTTACTTCTGTTGTTGCAGCACTGTTGGCATATACATCATGTTTGTTGGGCACATTTTTTGTCACTGAGCTAATTGGCAAGGAAGCTTTCCATGACAGTATCAATTTGATGCAGAGGCATATTTATAGTTAGATGATAGATTGTGGGAAAGAATTGAATGAAATTTATACTTGGATGTTGTATAGCAATGACAGTTTGTGTGGAGGCATATTCATAATTGAACCTTCTATCTTCAGTTGTGAAATAGATCAGAAATAGCCATGCGACCACATGGACCAAATGATAATATAATCGATCATCATTGTTTCTTCTCATGAGGTCTCTCGTACGATAATGTAACAGAACCATTGTTTCTCTCAGATATGAATAAAGCTAACAAAATTTCATTGTTTCTCAGTGAGAACAAACATATGAATGAGGCTAATAAAAATTCATTGTTTCTGAGATCTATACAGGGAAAGTCTACAACTTTGTACAGAACGAGGTTCATTAATAGGGAACATTGTTAACCGCTCTCTTATTCTACAAAACAAAGCAAGCAATAGGATAATTAGTCAGGACTTATCAAGAAAAAAACCATAAATTCACTTCTTCAAATAAGGTCCAATCACATGAAAATAAATGAATCATGGTGTAACAAATGCATTACAGAATGACCAAAGTTATAGATACATTACAAAAATAGATGTACTGCATTCCAAAAATCAGTTTATTGATAACTATCTCATGGAATGATATGCATCATGGAGCAGATATTTTACAGAAGCTTGCAAAAGAACCCATATCTGCCTTTATCATTCATACAACCATACCTAAATAAATATGCTACTTAAAAATATTGAAATAGACAGCAAGTGACCAGTACCCATTTTGAGGTCCATTAAGTAGAATGATCTAGTTCTAATTCTCCCAAATGACATTGCAACTTCTGTATTACCCAAAAATAAATTCTGCTATACTGAAATCCCTTAACCTGTACAAAACCTGACACAATATCACATACATTAAAAGGACAGAATTCTGAAATTCATGTTTATCCTATGACCTATGTAACAAAGGTTTTGAGACTAAAAACCATAGGATACAGAATGCAACAGATTACTCACCACAAATTTAAGTGAGATAAAATTGCATAACAGCCAATCCTTCCCCTCATGGTAAAACGATGTAGATCTTGGTAGTCGATACTGCTTTTAAAGCTTTAATCGGTACTTTTAACATTGAAAAACTAGCAGCAATTTGATCTCTTTTCAGGTCTCCAATTACTGTGTTTCATATTTCTTACTCTTTTTTCTTATTCAAATACATGCTAGCAGCAGATACATTGAATATAAAGATATCTGGATGCAGTTTGACTTCATTCCCCTTGCTTCATATAGAGAACAGAGTTTATACCTGAAACACTTGATTGAGTAAATCCTCATAATCCCATCTCTTCATGTGCAATTGGAGCAAAATCAAACCCAAACAATGCCTTCTCACTACCTATACACCATAATTGAAAATTAAAAAGTAAACAAATCAGAAACCTACCTGAAATTGAAAGAAGCTTTGACACCTAGTAGTTAAGAATTTCATTTCAGTAGTTGTCATTCATTATTTTTTTCAACAAGTAGTTAAGCACACATATCATACTCCAATGAACAACCGATTTGAGGAAACCAAAATCGGTGATAGAAAGAAGCTTTGACGAAAAAATTCTCAAAATGTCTAGGGTTTGTATACAGATCAACATTTCTTCTTGTTACAGATCAACAAGTTTGACACTCAGAGATTGATAACGAACGCAATTCATATGAATCCAAAGCTTCGATGAAGAACAACGACCTTCAATTTCAACAATTTGAACTTGAAATTCACTTATCTGAACTCAATTGGCGACGAAGAAGAATTCTGATGCGCTAAACGAGGAAACTCTGTAATTCTTGATAGAAAACTAGATCTTGGCTTGATTCCGATTCCGATTCCGATTCCGATTCCGATTAAACCTAGTTCGTGATTCCATGATAGAATTGTAGAAGAAGAAGAGAGATCGAGAGAGAGGGAGACTGAGCGTGCTTAGTCGGGTTGAGTGTGTTTGCCCGATATGGATCTCGTCAGCCAATCTCGTCTGTTGCTTTTCATTAAACCCATCCAACCGTCACAACCGATTCGTGCGTGAAATAACAAAAATGCGGATGTCCACTCCGATCTCTCCTCTATATATATTAAGATGAAAAAAAACAACGCAACAAATTTAAAAAGTCATAAAAGATTTTATCCTTATAAATTAAAATATATATATTAAGTACGGTTTTCCGACCGTCTTTAAGATAATAGATATAAATCAAAGAATTTCTTAATAAAGTAAACATATCTAGATTTTTAGCCGATTTAAATAAGGAGCTTACAAGAGAGAGCAACCCGCTTTCCCGGTCGCACCGATTTAATAAAAATGAATAAAATTCATGTTGCTTATATTTAATAAAAAGGTAATTGCATGCATGACAATAAAATCAAGGGTCCACTCACAATACTTAATGTGATCTTTTCATTGCTCTGAATACTCCATGAGTGCCACCTCGAAATATCCACATGGTCGAGTTCATCACACGTTCGACCATAAGCTGTAAAATTAATCCAATATATCAGTCCTTATTACTGTTGACTTGACCTTTTCCTAGTTTGACTAGGAAATCCTAATTTGACCAAGAGTTAACCAAATTCATACATTTTTAACAACTTTTCAACCCTTAGTTTTGATTATCGACTTGAAGCTTAGTTTTCGATTACGCCCCCTTAACACATCGACTTTCCTTAATATTTCGTTTGACGTTAGGTTAACGCATAGTAATTTCTGGAATTACTATGGACACCCAATCAACAGTTTAACCAATTTACTAATTGTGAGTCGATAATTTGATAATGAAATTTACCCAATTATTTTCCACGATAAACACGACATTTTCGTTATTAGAAGTCATCATCTTCCACAACCACTAAAGTGGTCAATATCCTTATAATTTCATGATTCACTGAAAATCTCAAATTCCGTTAACTTTAACTTTCACCATTTTCATTAACTTTGCTTCCAAATTATTTTATCCAAATTATTCATTTTCCATAAATAGGAAGTTTCTTAAAATGAAAATTTTTCCAAAATAGAAACTTCCTAATTACGTCCAATTTTTCCGTAATTAACCCAAGTTTTTATTTCTACGGAAACTTTACGACTACTAGGTTATCGAGAGTATCGATTTCTACCTCTTCGACTTCTGCCAGAAATTCTGCTGATTCACAGATTGAGGCAAGTCGTCGGAATATTCTACCGGATTCCAGCAATCACTACCAGAACAGAGTGTTTGGACGACGAAGCAATTTCGTCGCCCTGTTAAAAAATTTCGTCGCCCAAGATCTTAGGGGACGAAGCGTCGTCGCCTAAGGTGTCGTCGCAAGAAGTCCGTCGCCCAAAATCTTAGGCGATGAAAGAAATCCCTATCGTCGCCTAAGAGTTAAGTTAAGGCGACGACACACATTTCGTTGCCTAAACAGTCGTCGTCGCTTAAGAGTCTAAATCTTAGGTGACGACTCTAGTTTCGTCGCCTAAAAGTTCTACCTTGGGCGACGATACGTGTATATTCGTCGCAGAAAAATTAAAAATTCTCTTAAGCGACGAAAGTGGTATATTTCGTCACCTAAGTGATCTTATGACGACGAAATGGTGCAAAATCGTTGCCTAAACCTCTCTTAGGCGACGAAAAATACCATATTTCGTCGCCTGAAATATTTTCTGTATTTTTTTATTTAGTTTTGTAAATTTTTTATAAAATATAAATAATAACACAAAAAATTTCAAGAACAAAACAACAAATTTTTCATTTCAAATTATCTAAATTGTTCATAAACATACAAATATATAAATTTAGTCTAAAGTAAATTCAATATCATCTAAATTGATCATGAAATCTGATTCTTGTGGTTTCCGAAGCTGAGGACGTTCTGGCGGTGGAGGCAGAATAGGACGCATCGGCATGGGAGGAGGAATTTGTCCTGTTGACTGAGTATATAGACAGTCCTGAAACCATTGCCCCAACTGCATCTGATGGTTTTCCTGGCCTACATTTCTTCATAGGCACTCTTGACGTCTTCATAGGCATTTAGGGCTGATGTTAACGTTCTCCTGGTAGCCTCCTGTCGCTCCTGGCGTTGTAGTCTCTGCTGCAGCCTCTCAACTTCTGACTGTAGTTGCACGTTGCTGCTTGAGGCTCTATTCTTTCCTCCTTTGATTTGCTTCAGCTTTTGGTTTCCAACGCTGCCCATACCCGGCAGTAGAAGTTGTTTGTACGGTGTGGGAAAACCGTGTCCATGATCCTCGCCCTGATGAGTGGATCTGATCAGTCGATCTGGGACATAGCTTCAGACATATCCACCTTTTGCGTTTTCGGCCATGTCTCCGACACGTAATCACGCATCACATCAGACTCTGCCGACCTCATCCTCTCCTAATTGGAAATATTAGAAACAAAATATTAATTCACATTAAATAATACATATAAGTAAAATTAAAAGCGTGAGATAACTTATAAAATCCTCCTCGGAATTAGGATACGCCTAATGGAACGTTCCCACGAATGGGTTAATCTCCGGATTGTCCCTCATCACCTCCTCCATGATGCAAGCAAACGGTTTTGAACTGGCATGATGGTTGGTCGTGTTGCGTTGCCGGTTTGCAGCGTTCTTCTAATAGACGACCTTGAAATAAACAAAAAATAACCGTTAGTAAAATATTTATTTAATACATAATTTTTTTAATAATTAAGTACGGCCTTGATAACTAATTAAGTAATTTATTTTTTATCTACGTTTTTATGAGGGTTGTTGAATTCGACTGTCCGAAGCCAACGCGACTCGTGCTCCCTGTATTGGAACTCAAAAGGGGTACCCAACCGGCCGTTCCCGTGCGCTTTCTAGTGGTCCCTCAGCTTATGCTTTCACTCCCTAAACCTATATATACGACATCAAATATTAGATATATATTTAATATAACATATAATGCACGACAATATTTTTCCCTACATACGTACCTTTGGGAATGTTTTTTTTCCAGCCATGGCCTCATCAACTCTTTAGATCCCTCGGGAAACTCAAAATATACTACATTTAACCGTTTGTTAGTCTATTTTCTCAAAAAGTCAACAACTTCATCACATAATATTATTATTGAGACTTTTTTAAAACTCATCGACATATCGTTATCGAGCTGGGTCTTCACGGAATCCGGGACGTCTTTCCATTCTCCCCACAACATAGGGCATTTAGCCATAATCATGGGTCTCACGGCGCGGACGTACATGTTACCCACGCTTGCTGATTCCGGTTCGCCATTTGGACCAACCCGGATTAAGACCTTCCTTGATTTTTTGACTAGCTTCTCCAGGGCCTTGCTGATGACGATGCCTCTCTTATTCTTCGTCTGTTTGTCCCCGACGGCACCTATGACATAATAAACCAAATTTAATATTAAAATCGGTCATTAAATATAATATTTCAAAAAGCCTTGTAAATTTTTTTACCTGAGGGTGATGCGGCGGAGTCGACGGATTCTACCTATGTCGACACCGATTTCTTACACCTGACGCGATGAAGAGGTCTATCAAAAGGCGTGTAAAAGTACGCCTCTTGAATAGTTAGGTCCGGGAGGAACGATAATATATTCCACTTTGCATCAACGATGGGTATGGCCGGTACCGTCAACGGAAGCCATATAGTGGCCGGTACTTGTGGCGCCGATGACCCATCACCTGAATCAGAAGAAAGAGTGGGCACCTCTGCAGCGGATGAAGTGGACCTCCGTGAAATCGAAGGCCTAAGGAGTGCAGTCGGGAAATCGTCCGGCTTCCTTGAAGAGGTGGAAACGCTCGGCCGCCTCTGCCCCTCTAGAAGAGTCGCACGTCTGGCAGACATAGTGCACTGAAACATCTCTTCTGGAGGGTTGCTTGCGGTTCTCTCAGACGAACCAGACGCTTGGTCCCTCGAACCCTTCTTGCTTGACCGAAACCTCCTCAACATCCAGTTTAAAATAAAAATTTCAATCAATATTCCACAAATATAATTTTAATTTACCACACAATTATCATTATTTACCAAATATTAACCACAAAATTACCACAAAAATTCCACAACGTTATTACAATTTTTCCACAAAATTACCACAATTTTTCCACAACATTACCACAAAATTTCCACAACATTATCACAATTTTCACAAATTCACAATTATCACAATTTTTCCCACTACCAGGATAAGCACTTTAGCCGACAAAATTTTTTCGTCGGTCTGTTCACAATTTTCGTCGGCTATAACCTTAGCCGACGACACGTCGTCGGCTATAATTCGTCGGCTATGCTTATAGCCGACGAAATAAAGTCCGTCGTCGGCTATACTCCAAACCTTAGCCGACGACATAATATAAAAAATTCGTCGGCTATACTCCAAACCTTAGCCGACGAAATAATATTAATATTTCGTCGGCTAAAGTTTTTGAAAATTAAAAATTAAATAGAGAATAGCCGACGAAATTAGCACACTTTCGTCGGCTATGACACTTTTAGCCGACGAAATTAGCACACTTTCGTCGGCTAAAGGTTGTTGGGAAAAAAAAACAAACATAGCCGACGAAATATGGTAATTTCGTCGGCTATAATACTTTTTATACTAGAAACCCAAACAAAATTTATACATTACCATCCAAGCAAGCTGCAAATTACAGAAACAATTTCATAACCAACAACAACACACCATCTAAAGTAACATAAACATTTTGCATTAAATTTTCAATTCATAAATTGTTTCATAAACCTAAAAAGTAAATTAATATTTGTTCATAAACCTAAAAAACTAAATAAATAATTGTTCATAAACTTAAAAAACTAAATGAAATCGATATCGTCTAAATCAATATCTGCTCCAGGATGAGGTTGTTGGGGAGGTTGCGGCGGCTGAGGTAAGACAATAGGCGGGGGCATGGGCGGAAGCGGAAGTCCCTGCTGCTGTGCAGCTAAAAAATCTTGTATGTACTGGTACATCTGCTGCTGCTGTGTCTGCTGGGCGGCATGGACTGCTATAGTGTACTCCTGTAGAGCGGCAGTATATGCTGCTTGGGCGGCCTCTCTCGCGGCAGTATATGCTGCTTGGGCGGCCTCTCTCTCGGCAGTATATGCTGCTTGGGCGGCTTGTTGTTCCCGTAACATCTGAACTTCCGCCTCAAGCTGAGTCGTTCTGCTGCTGGTCGAGGCTCCTTTTTTCTGAAACCCATGAGTGGTTTTCAGTACCCCCTCGCCCTTCTTTCCCAGGCCCCGACAGTAGAAGTTATTTCCTCGCGGTGGGAAGGCTGTGCCTATGATCCTGGCCCCAACGCTGAGATCCGAACTGTATATCCGGGACATGGCTTCGGACATGTCTTCCTCTTGCGTGTCAGACCATGTCTCCCTGACTATAGCAGCCATCACCTCGTCACTAGCCTGCCTCACCCTCGCCTAATTTGATAGGAAAAAAAATTAATTAACATTTTAAAAAATATATATATATATATATACATATAATTTACTAAATTTTAAAACGTAAAACGACTTACAATATCCTCCTGGGAGTCAGGATATGCCTTCTCGTACGTATAGACGTACTGGTTGACCTCTGGATGTTCCCTGGCCGCCTCCTCCATCAACGATGCGAACGGTCTAGAACCGGCATGATGGTTCCTCATGTTGCGTTGCCGGTTTTGAGCGTTCACCCGGGAAACGGCCTACAAAGGAATCGAATTAGTAACATATTTTAAAACGTATTAAATATAATTCAATATAATAAATAATTATTTTTAATTACCTGTTTATGTGGGTTGTTGAATTCCGATATCAGAAGCCAACGCCACTCGTACTCCCTGAACTGGAACTCAAGGGGGGTGCCGGAACGTTCGTTCCCATGTGTAGTCCAGTGTGTCCGTAACTCGTTCTTCCACTCCTTATACCTGTAATACGCCAAAAAAATATAAATATTATAAATTAAACATAGTTTTTTTTTGTCCTTAACTTTGCAACGTACCTTCCCCAGTGCACAACGTCCGCCCAGGTGTTCCTCAGGTACTCGGGAACGTCAAACCACACCTGCATTTAAACATTTATTAGTTTAGACGTTCATAAATCTACAATGTAATAAATAATGTTAAATATGAATTTTGTTATACTTACCGACATGGCGTTGTGGACCATGTCCTTAACCTCCTGTGGGACCTCGCCCCAGTCTGACCACAACATAGGGACTCTATCCCTAATAAGCGCTCCCACGCGGCCAGAGTACATCCTCGTCTTGCCGCCCGATACTACGTTCCCAGTGTTCACCGATAAAATCCCGTACTGATCAATCTTCATGCTCTGCGAGCTTCTAGTATCAAACCATCTACACTTGAACAGGTGCACGGTCATGCCTTGCCCATAAACGAGTTCCACCACTGAATCAAGAACACCATAATAATCAACTCCATTCCGGCCACCATGCGCCATAACCCCAGAATTCTGTGTTCTTCGTCTGTTGTCTCTCATTTCACATATAAATTGCACGCCATTGACCTTGCACATCGGGTAAACTCTTGACATTATCGGCTTCATAGCTAGAAGTCTTAGTTCGTGAGACCAATTTGAGTGACCATCAAATTGAATATGGTTCATCTGCAACCAAAGATTCAATGTATTATAAATATGAATAATTATGCAATCAAGGAGACTTGCAACATACAAAATTGGAGAATTACATACCCAATCGCCAAAATAGTTCGCGAACTCCTTGTTGTGGTAGTCGAGATCACCTTGAATGTCTGGACAGTGTAGATGGATGTCTTTCCAGTATTCAACTTCTTGACAGTTAATCAATACCCACCAATGGGCTATGACGAGCTCATGGGGTTGCAACTTGTAGGACTCTGGTAAAATTCCATAAACTTCAACATCATTTGAGACTATGGAAAGGTTAAACTTCGGTTCATCAACCGGCATGGTTTGTGGAGTTTCCTTCAATGCTCCTAGATACAACTTCATGTAGGTGACGCACTCGTGCGCAATATATGCTTCTGCTATACATCCTTCAGGCGCGGATTTGTTAGCCACATAAGCTTTGTAGTCTCCAAGTTGTCTGTAAATAAATAAATTTGTTGTCATATGTTACGATTATACAATGAACATGTACAATAAAAACATTAGGTGTAAAAAACATACCTTTCCATAGGATACATCCAAGTATAGTGTACTGGACCGGTAAGCAACAATTGCTCGGGAAGATGGATCATCAGGTGCGGCATGATGTCAAAAAAATTTGGAGAAAATATTCTCTCAAATTTACACATGATATAAATAATGTCCTGTTGCATTTCCCGGAGATCAGATTTTGTCACTTCCCTTGTGCATAACTTCTAGAAGAATCTTGACAACGCTACTAACGGCTCCACCACCTGACGGGGAAGGAAGGGTCGAATGAAAATAGGGAAGAGACGTTGTAGCAGAATATGACAGTCATGACTCTTTAACCCGTACATTTTATTGTCCCGAATGTTTACACACCGGGCTATATTTCCTGCGTAGCCTGAAGGATACTTCACAGAACTCAACCACCTGAAAATTACGTTCTTCTATTCAGGCTTCACGGTGTACGGAGCTTGAGGCATTTTTTTCTTCCCTTCTTTCAACCACAAATGTCATCGTATCTCCATTTTTTTAAGATCAATGCGTGCCTTCGGACCATCTTTCGTCTTCAGCACGGTTCCCACCACACTGTCACACACATTCTTTTCTATGTGCATCACATCTAGGTAGTGCCTGATCAACAACTTACTCCAGTATGGGAGTTCCCAGAATATGCTCTTATGTGTCCAAAATTTATACCTGTCGGGTCTGTCAGGTATTGCCGCCACTATATTGGGATGATTGCTGAGCTGCCCAAAATCATACTCATTAAGCACTGCTAAAATGTCTTCCCCTGTCCATCTTCTAGGAGGCACACCAAGTTCTACAGTCTCATCAAATGCCTTGTCATCGAACCGCCATTCGTGATCATACGGAAGGAGAGTACGGTGACCCAATCTACATATCTTGTTGCAATGACTACTGCTCCCCTCATCGCTTAGGCACTCTGGACAAGCCTTGTATCCCCTAACAACGTTGCCCGACAACATCCCACGAGCAGGAAAATCACTAATGGTACCAACAACCATAGCATGCATCTGGAACATCTCGTGCATGAACTTATCATAAGTGGGATGACCAACGTCCCAAAAAAACTTAAGCTCTTCAATCAAGGGTCTCAAATACACATCGAGACACTTCCCTGGATAACCGGGTCCCGGAATCAACAAACTCAACATATTGTATTCCTTCTTCATGCACATCCATGGAGGAAGATTGTATGGTACTAAAATCACCGGCCATACACTGTATTGAAGACTCATGTTGCCAAAAGGATTGAACCCGTCGGATGAGAGCCCGAGCCTCACATTTCGGACCTCAGACGCAAAATGAGGAAACTCCCTGTCTATATGCTTCCAGGCCTCCCCGTCAGCAGGGTGTATAAGGGTATCTTCGCCTTGCAATTCCCTATCAGCGTGCCATCTCATAGATTTGGCCGTGTGCTCCGACATGTACAACCGTTCCAGCCTATCCCTCAACGGGAAATACCGAAGTACCTTCATAGGTTTCCTATTGCCTGCAGGAGTCAACTTATACCTGTCACTCTGACATACTGGACATGTGTCAAGGTCACCAAGGTCATTCCCTTCTGGATCTTTACCCCAGAAGAGAACACAATCATATCTGCATGCATGGATCTTGATGTAGGAAAGCCCAAGATCTTTCAGTATACATCGGACCTTATGATGAGTGGTAGGAAGACGATGACCGTGGGGCAGCATCGAAGCAGTGTACTGTAGATACTCATCAACAGCCTTCACAGTCGATTTTGTCTCAACTTTAATCTTCATAACGTCCATCACACTTTCAAGAACCGTTTTCTGACAACCGGGGTACACAGGGGTCTGTTGGAAAGCAAGTAGTTTGTTGTACCTGTCAATACCAGCAGTGTTGACAACTCTAGGGAAGGGCTGCACCGGGTCAGACATATACGGTCCTTCAGAGCATACACCCCTCTCATAAGGAAACATATCGTTGATGAAGGCCGTTGTTGGATCGTTGGATGTACTGCCCGTCTCAGAAAATTGCCCATGATCATGCGGACCCCTTGATGATGTTTCACCGTGATATATCCAATATGTGTACTTCTCCCAAAACCCATTACTTTGAAGGTGCTGCCAAACCTTGTCAATTGGAAATTGATACATATCGCTGCGACACTGACATTTAGTGCACGGACAATAGAAAATTGTATTCCCTTTAGCATTATTGATCACATATTCAATAAAACTAACAACTCCTTTAGCATATCTTTTGTCCCATTTTGGAAGCGAAATCCAACTCTTATCCATATCCTGAGAAAATAACATAATATATATGTATAAACGCTAATTAATTAAATTTACGAATCATTCAATTTATATTATATTTGAGTTAACGTACAATTAATATATATAATAATTACTAATTAATATATATAATCAAATTAATATATATATATATATATATATATATCAACAACTTCATATATATTATCAAACCCAAATCGATCAACTCAATCACACTCAAAACACAATATAATCAACTCTAATTAAAACACAATATAATCAACTCTAATTAAAACTCAAAATCAATGAGCATAACGAAAATAAAACTCTTAAATCAACTCAAAAACAAGATATATACATATACGTACCTATATATAGCGCCACAAACTAATTTCGGACAGATTTCGACAACACCCAACAATTTCGCCAACCCCAAAATTTTTTCTCCCGTTTTTTCTTTCAAATCAGCTACTGTCTAGATCTGGAAATTTAAAGAATTTTAGCCGACGAAATTATATATATCGTCGGCCAAAGTTTTAAAATTTCGTCGGCTATAGTTCACAGACTATAGCCGACGAAAAAAACTATTTTAGCCGACGACACAACATTTCGTCGGCTAAAGTAGACTTTTAGCTGACGAAAATTTCACTTAGGCGACGAAATTTTTTTTCGTCGGCTAAAAGTCCACTTTAGCCGACGAAAATTTCACTTAGGCGACGAAATTATTTTTCGTCGGCTAAAATGGACTTTAGCCGACGAAAAAAGATTTCGTCGGCCTGCTAATTTTTTTTTCGTCGGCTATGATACTTATTCTGGTAGTGTCCACTAATTTTCCACAATTATCACATTTTTTTCCACAACATTATCACAATTATTCCACAACATTATCATAATTTACAAAAAATAATTCACAATTTTCACAAATTTTCCACAACATTATCACAATTTTCACAAATTCACAATTATCACAATTTTCCACTAATTTTCCACAATTATCACATTTTTTCCACAACATTATCACAATTTACAAAAAATAATTCAAAATTTTCACCAATTTTCCACAACATTATCACAAATTCACAATTATCACAATTTTTCACTAATTTTCCACAAATTTTCAACAAAATTATCACAAAAAAATGCACAAACCTTCGAATTCGAAGTTAGGAGGAGGGAGGCTGATGGGGGCGCGGCGGTACTGCGGCACGGCGGAGGAGAGGGGGAGGGAGGCGGAGGAGAGGGATCAAAGAGAGTTAGAGATTTTGATTATACCCGATCTCTTAGGCGACGACAGTAGTATTTCGTCGTCTAAGAATGTATCTCTTAGGCGACGAAATACTGATGTCGTCACCTAAGAGAGATGTCGAGACCTTCTTAGGCGACGACATAAGTATTTTATCGCTTTAGAGATATACCCTACCTCTTAGGCGACGACATAAGTATTTCGTCGCCTAAGAGAGACCTTTGGCGACGACATAAGTATTTCGAGTAGTCTCCAAGTTGCCTATAAATATAAGAATGCAAAGTGTTAAGATTATTGAACATGTATATATATTGAGGAATATAGGTGATTAAAACGTACCTTTCCATGGGATACATCCAAATAAAGTGTACTGGACCGGTAAGCCACAGTTGCTCGGGAAGATGGATCATCAGGTGAGGCATGATATCAAAAAAAATTGGAGGAAATATCCTCTCAAATTTACACATGATATAAATGATGTCCTCTTTCATTTCCCGGAGGTCTGATTTTTTCACTTCCTGTGTGCATAACTTCTGTAGGAATCTTGTCAACGTTACTAACGGCTCCACCACCTGACGAGAGCCACAAACCACACATTACCATCAAATCCAACACAAATTTTTTAACTAACCAATTGACCGTTAAATTTTAACAAATTTAGCTTTAAAAATTAAAAAATTACCTGACTATTGAGGAACGGCCGAATGAAAACAGGGAGGAGACGTTGTAGCAGGATATGACAGTCATGACTCTTCAAACCGTACATCTTATTGTCCAGGAATTTCACACAGTTAGCTATATTTCCTGCATAGCCTGAAGGATACCTCACACAAGTCAACCACCTGAAGATTTGGTTCTTCTGATCAGGCTTCACAGTGTAAGGAGCCTGAGGCATTTTTTTCTGCCCCTGTTTCAACCACAGATGTTTTCTTATCTTCATATTCTCAAGATCAATGCGTGTCTTAGGACCGTCTTTCGTCTTCCCTTCCAAGTTGAGCACTGTACCCACCACACTGTCGCAGACATTCTTCTCTATGTGCATCACATCTAGGTAGTGTCTGATCAATAACTTACTCTAATATGAGAGTTTCCAAAATATGCTCTTATGTGTCAAGAATTTGTACTTGTCGGGTCTTTCAGGTATTGAGGCCACAATGTCGGGATGATTGCTGAGCCGCCTAAAATCATACTCAATAAGCACTGCTAAAATCTGGACAAGCCTTGTATCCTTTAACAACGCTGCCCGACAACATCCCACGTGCAGGAAAATCACTGATGGTACCAACAACCATGACATGCATCTGGAACATCTCCTGCTTGTAGGAGTCATAAGTGGGATAACCAACCTCCCAAATGAACTTACACTCTTCAATCACCTGTCTCATATACACATCGAGACACTTCCCTAGATAACCGGGCACCGGAATCAACAAGGTCAACATGTATTCCTTCTTCATGCACATCCATAGAGGAAGGTTGTAAGGTACCAAAATTATCGGCCATATACTGTATTGAAGACTCATGTTGCCAAAGGGTTGAACACGTCGGATGACAGCCCGAGCCTCACATTTCGGACCTCATACGTAAAATGAGAAAACTCCCTGTCTATATGCTTCCAAGCCTCTCCGTCAGCAGGGTGTACCATGGTGTCTTCGTCATGCAACTCCCTTTCAGCGTGTCATCTCATAGCTTTGGTTGTGTGTGAAGACATGTACAACCGCTCCAGCCTATCCCTCAACGGGAAATACCGAAGTACTTTCACAGGTTTCCTGTTGCCTGTAGGAGTCCGCTTATACCTGTCAGTCCCACATACCAGATAACGATGAAGGCCTTCAAGGTTATTCCCGTCTGCATCTTTACCCCAGAACAGAATGTAGTCATATCTGCATGCATGGATCTTGATGTAGGAAAACCCGAGATCTTTCAGGATACGATGGACCTTATGATGATTGGTGGGATGACAATGACCGTTGGGCAGCAACGAAGCAGCATACTGTAGTTACCTATCAACAGCCTTCACGGTCGATTTTTCTTCAACTTTGATCTGCACCACCTCCATCACACACTCAAGAACGGTCTTCTTAGAACCGGGGTACAGAGGGGTCTGTTGGAAAGCAAGCAGTTTGTTGTACTTGTCAATACCGACAGTGTTGACAGCTCTATGGACGACCTGCACCGATGCCTCAAGAATATACTGTCCTTGAGCGCATACACCGCTCTCATGAGGAAACATGTCGTTGACGAAGGCCGTTGTTGGATCGTTTGATGAACCGCCCCTCTCATAAAACTGCCCATGATCATGCAGACCCCCTGATGATGTTTCACCGTGATATATCCAACATGTGTAACTGTCCCAGAATCCGTTATTCTTCAGGTGCTCCCATACTGTCTCCATCGGAAATCGATGCATCTCGCTGCGACACTGACATCTCTTGCACGGGCAATAAAAAAGTGTACTCCCGCCAGCATTGTCCAACACATATTGCACAAAACTTAAAACTCCTTTAGCATATATTCTGTCTCATCTTGAAAGCGAAATCCAACTCTTATCCATATCCTGAAAATACCACAAAATATAAATATCTATATATATAACAATTAATTAATTAAATTTCATATATACATAAAATCTCAATCAAATTCATTTATATATATATAATAATATACTACATGCAACAAATTATTAGTAACAAATTAATTAATTAACACATGCATATATATACTTAATTATTAATTAATTACATAACAATATTCTAAAATATATAAACTAATTAATTAACATATATATATATATATACATAGTAAATATATAATTACATAATAACAATATTATATATCAACAACATATATATATATATACATCCATCATATCACAAAATTATCATCAACAACTTCATAACATCAACACAATATTATAAATTAATTAATAGCAACATCATATATATATTCAATATAACATTAATTAATCAAAATGTAAAAATATATCAACCAATTAATGCAACTACATCAAACACTAATTCATAATCAATCAACATACTCAAAATATTAATCGATCAACTAAATCATACACTCAAAATCTATCAATTCATCAACTCAAATAAAATCCAAAATCTATCAATTCAAATCAAATAAAACTCAAAAACAACATATATATATATATATATATATATATATATATATATATATATATATGCGTACCTATATATAGCTTCACAAACTGAGTATGGACAGATTTCGACAACATCCAATAATTTCGACAACACCCGAAATTTTTTTCCCGAGTGAGCTGCTGTCCAAATCTGGGAATATAAAGACTCTTAGGCGACGAAACGCAAAAATTCGTCACCTAAAGTTCAAAATAATCGTCGCCTAAGAGGGTCACTCTTAGGCGACGAAGAACGTCGTCGCCCAAAGTTTTCGTACCTTAGGCGACGACAGTTAGGCTTTAGGCGATGAAACTTCCTGTCGTCGCCCAAAACTGGACCTTAGGCGACGAAGGAATGACCTTGGGCGATGATTTCAGTTTTCGTCGCTTTAAAGTTTACCTTAGGCGACAATTTTTGGATCTTAGGCGACGACACATATTTTCGTCGCCTAAAGCTCTTCTTAGGCGACGGAATTTTCTTTCGTCGCCCTGTTTCGGCTCTCTTCGTTGCCCAATTGCTTTTTTTTTGTAATGAATTTTGCCCGAAATCGGCCATGGCTTTCCCATTTTCTTCATTCACCAAGTTATAGACAAACATGCACCAAAACACCATAATTAAGCATTCAATCTAAAATACAACAACACATAAACTTCACCGAGATAACGAATTATCCAAGGGGACCGAGACTTACCCCTGATCGGTTCCACATAAACCCAGGTGCTTCTTATGGCTGCAGCCTCCCCCTGAGCTCCTCCTCACTCGACCAAAAACCCAACCCAAAAAACCATCAAGAACATAGATCCTCTCCTCACCAGCAACCCCTCTGCCTCGTTGGGAAACACGTGCTGCTACCACCAAAAATCTCCAACACACCTCAAAAGCTCCACCAGAACTCAGAGAGGCCACCTATAGCCCCAAAACGTAGTCGCCGGAGCTAGGGCTCAAACCCAGAAAACACAAGAAAGACAAGAAAGAGGGATTCTCGATTATGACCTCGAATAAGAGATTTAAGGGCAAGGAAATGAAGAAGAAGAAGAGAGGAACAATAAAATAATCTCCATTTGTCAAATCGTTGCCTGGTTCACCGGATTTCCGCCGATGACAGCTGCGCCCAACTCGATCGATCCCTGCTCCTTGGTTCTGAGTGATTCATGATGGGGGTAGTGAAGAGGACAAGGAGAGGAATGTTTTGGTGGTGGTGCGCCAAAGTGGGATGGTTGGACGGTGGAGTCTTGCCAGAGAGGCGACTGAGCTCGGGAGAGCTCAGGAGGAGAGAGTTGACCCGAATTGGGGTCTTTGACTTCTGTCAAAGGTCTCAACCCTTTTTATAGGCAAATGGATGGTCAGGATTAAATGCAGAGATGATCCAACAGTCCAGATTAAAAGAAGGTAAAAAAATAAATGGTTGAATGATAGAAATCATTTACTGAAATGGTAATTTATAATTACCAAAAACTTCAGAAATTCGTAGTAAATAGCTCGTTGCTCTGGAAAAATTCCAGACATACCGGTGAGCTCGTATTGACGTGCACTACGACATCGAGGCATCAAAATAAAAATTTTGATGCTCTATCAAAACTCGATATTTACCCTGAACGACCATTTACTGAGTTACTAGGTTCTGTTAAAATCCATTAAAATCGTGGTAACTCGGTAAACGGGTAACTTTTCTTGGTCCAAGATGTTACATATAGTCTCTATCTCTTTGAATTGACATGATTTTCAGATTCTTATGATTGAAACGTGATTTTAATGTGTGGTGAAGATTTGAGTTTATCTTTAATTTATGTGTTGAATCAATTAATCACTTGTACATACTAGTTTAGATTTTATTTTCTGTTTTTGTAAGAATGTTAGAACCAAACTCTTTAACCCCCCTCTTTATACCTTGTACCATGTTTATATTTGTAAATAAATACATGTGAATATTTGTATTTATATTTTGTAAATAATTGGTTTGTAAATAAATACTTGTATATATTTTTTTATTATTTACCAATTATTTCGAGTTTTGACCATTGTAACAAGAGCACTCTTAGTCTCCGGTTTGATACGAACCATATTTTCTATACTATGATTGTCAAAAACTGTTCTTAATTTTCGTGCCCAGATTCAGAAACCCGCCAAATAAGCGAGGAATATTTCCTTGCATCTGTGTCCTCAAAACGCAGGAAATTTTAGTCTTTTTTTTGGTTACAGGAAATTTTAGTCTTTACAACACTCACTTTTTTGGGAAGCATTAAGCATTCTTTCTTGTATTGCCCATATGAACGATCAAACGGCGCAGACAAACACTACTGGTTTGAATTGTGTAGCAGGTTTCCAATACTTCACGAGTCCGAAGAGTATCTGTTGATGATTTCTAACGAGACAACCAGGTCCAAAGTTAGTGTATCAGATGACAAGCAAGTACAGAAGTCTTCTTAGCTTAAATTTGACCACATGCATTGCAAAACATGAGATCATTTGACAAAATAATTACGACAGTAACGGAAAATAGAAATACATTGAACACGTCCGAACCCAAACATCAAACTCATACGATAGTAAAAACAAACTAGATAACTCGACATAATTTAATAGAAAGAACCGTCATCAGGCATATATAAAATAAAACAGGTTAAACTCGCACAATTCATAAATTTTATCAAAAAAAAATGTAAATCAGAAAGGGCTTGAATTCATTTCAGAAAGAGTAACAAACCTGTGAGCAGAGTAAAAATTGGCTATAAAATACAGTTCAGGACAGGGAGATCGAAAGATCAGATCACAAATTTCAGTAAGCAAGAAACCGACCATTATCTAAAACTAGAAAAAGCAAACAAAGAATTAAAGCCCTTATTCAAAAATCTAAACCCTTTACAATCAGTTTTCCTTTACCACAAAATTGATATTGAACATGAATAGTTGTTGCATGCTTCTCATCTATCTAGGTGGTTCTTTGCACAACTCCCTACTGGTGAGGTGAAGGAGAGGGACGCATAGGCCAGCCAAGGAGCGGAGGTGATTCTGGGGGTGTTGCATCTTCACTAGGAGAGAAAAGGCTCAATTCCACAAACGGTCCCCTAGAAGAACTGTCTTCCTTATCAAAAGCACGAAAAGAAACTGATCCCTGCTGCTTGGTTGACACATCAGAGTTTCTACTGGGACCAATTCCAGCACTATCTTCCATATGACTCTGGTTAGCAATAAGAGAAATGGTGTCATTTTGACCATCATCAAGTCTCCTCCTACCCTCCAAGTCCTGTAAACTCCCCAGCGCTAAAGAATCCGCAACTGGGCAGTAAACAAGCATGCATATACACACACCCGCACAACATAGAAGGGCAAGAAAAGCCAAGAAAGCAAGAGTTTCAAACTGAACATGCTCTGGTTTAGATAAAACAGAGAAACCAAGCAAAGTAACCCTCAATGGAAGGAAACTTGAAACTGAGAATATCAATGTATAAACTCTTTTCTGCAGACCCTTATTGATGACCAACTTTAAAATCTGCCTTCCAAGCCAAAAC
Organism: Comarum palustre; assembly: GCA_951800085.1. Lineage (NCBI taxonomy): Eukaryota > Viridiplantae > Streptophyta > Magnoliopsida > Rosales > Rosaceae > Comarum > Comarum palustre. The sequence goes on from OX637580.1 coordinate 8,723,460, forward strand.
ACGTAGGCAGTTAGAATGATGGCAAAAATCCCAAGAAGTATCGTACTCAGTAACGGATAAGTGCAGAAAACAATCTGATCAGTCTTGTTCATTGTACTGGTGAAGTAGGAAGGCAACTTAATATTGTGCAGTTTGGGTCCATCTAGTATGACAACGAGCTGAAGAAGAAGTATTGGGAGACAGTAGAAAAGAATGTAACCAACTGTTTTCCCATTCCATTGTCGGCTTAGACTACCTGAGTCCATTGTATGCAAAGGAGCACGAAGTAGGAACACAAGTGTCAGGAATAGGCAAGGTTCGGAAAACCCCAGATTTGAGACAATATAGCATTTGCAGACAGTCTCCTGCCATTTCAAGTTAAGGGTATTCAAGAATCTTCCTTCCCGTCTCAACAAACTTAATCGGACAACTTCACCAATTCCCCACCAAATGGCAAACAAGATGAAAGTTATACGGATTATCCAAGGGCCACTGAAATAACTAAGTTGAGTAAAATCCTGACTACGAACACGAGAGCGAAAGTAAAACAAGTAGATGATGCAGAGGGAACCCAGAAGGATCAAGAGTGCAACTAGACATATGGTCAACACACCGAGTGTATCGGCAGCAATTCTCGTCAGGGGCATTACCCGATGCACAGATTCCACGCATGCTCTCTGCCAGCATGGATACAAAAGAACCTCTGGTAGCCTAAACGATTCCTTTCCAGAATCAACAGGAACTATAAAAGCAGTCTGAAAAGCTGTACCAGAAGGTGCTCATAGAACACAGATAAACAATATCTGCCATTGGTGTTTACGCTTATGATACATCCCAGAAAACCATAACAGCCAATACCTGTTAAATTATTGGACTCTTTATTATGCTACCCAGCCACCTGCACGGAACAAAGCATAAGCACACAAGGAAGACTAGTAGAGGCTGACAAAGTAAATGGTGTATTAACATTTATTCTTTCAAAGAAGGAACAAAACTAGTAGATCACAGGTACGCAATCACAGGACCTGAACAATGCATCTACATAGTCAATCAGCAAGAAATTCATTTTCCGAAACATTAAAACCCAAACCAATAGCCAGAACTACAATATCACCTTCAATCAGTATGAAAATACAGATGGAAAAAACAAATTAAAAATAGAAAGGCATACAACCCCAAATACAAAATCGAGCAAAAGGAGACCAATTATCAACAACGAAGATCAAGAAGTCATCCGTAAACCCTAGACGAACATTATGCAAATCAGACCCTTACCGCAAGAAACACAAAGCTATGGAAAACAGTCGCAAAAATCATCACAATTACAGAGAAAAGAAGAATTCGAATGCAAGAACAACGACATGGAAAATCGCAGTAAAATGAAGCAAAAGGGAGATCAATCGAGAGCTTACAGAGCCGGTAATCGTGATCTGGTAAAGCCGGAGCATAAAATCGAACAATCGCCAAGCAAACCCTAAGTTCGTCGACACAGAGACGGAGAGAAGAGAGGAACAAGAAAGGGAAGGAGAGAGCGAGCGTAGTTAGGGGAATAGGTGAGTGGGACTTTGTTGGTGACAGGCTGTATCCAGCTGTGTCATCCGAGCCTTGTGCTTCGGGCTTATAACCGAGCCTACGTGGCAATGTCGTGGCGGCGTTTTCGATGTGGCCCTGTTAGGGAGGGGATGGGCCAGCTTGCTTCATCATGGCCAGCTTATCACTTCCACTTTCATTTCTCTTTCTTTTTGTTGACCTTCCTTTTATTGTTTTTTCCCTTTTAATTTCACAGAAATTGTATTTAATAATGCCTCCTCTTATTTTAGATCCACCCACCTTGCACTTCTCTTCGGTTCTTTTTGTTTTTTTTGACTGAGAAAAGAAAAGATTACAAGGAGAAACCTGGAGTACAACCTGAACCTACCAAATCAAATAATCGAACTGGAAGGCAGGTTGCGCTTGAGGAGGTAACTGATACAACCAAGAACTAGTTTCTAAGGCATTGTGACCTAGATTAGCTAAGCATATGTTTGAAAGAAACCGCATCAAACTTCGCGGTAAGCTGCAGCATGCCATATGGGCATTCAACATGGACAGAAAGAACATCAATCAACACTTTGGAATCCCCTTCTATTATGAGAGCTTGGGTGGTCAGATGTTGGAGCTGGGATAGGTCTTAACGAAGAGGATGTGCCTCTACCATAAGCACGTTCTTTTTGGGAATTGGCTCAGGATTGGCTGCACAGTCATGTATGTATTGGTAGCTGTTTTATGAGCAAAATGGTAAGGACTAAAGGAAGTCTGGCGAAAGATAAGGTAATTTCTGGCTTGCCAAATATAATAGTAAAGGTTTAAACTTCTTTCTAAAGTATTTAGGTTGGAGGAAAGAAGGGAGTTTAGCCAAGGTTGGATTATTGTATGATTGGTTTCGCTGCTGAACGTATAGCCATGGCAAACAACAATCAGTCCTCTGCAATAACAAGGTTAGAAACCCGAAAACCCCAAGGGGACATTACAATACCAACTTGAATCCTGGAAGTAGAAGCTAAATTATTAAGATGTTGAATACACGACTCCATAAACAGAATAGAGATATTGGGTGACCTTATCTAATGCCTCTGGAAGACTGACCATTTAAAAGAAGAGAGAAAGAAACTGAAGAGATACAATCAATTTCGGAAAGAACATAGTAAGATGGAAGCAATTTCGGAATTATCCTCATGCCAAAACCTTGAACCATCTTTCAGTTTCACAATAAGTTGTATGGAGTTTCTAATTTGTGTTGTAAGCTTATGCAAAACAACAAAACTGGTTGCACTGTACTCACACACTTTATTTGAATGTAAACTCGGCTGATATAGCCTTCCAATGCAGGGAATTTAAAAACAAAACCACCCTCTAGAAACGTGGTAGAGATAACAGGAATAATCAAATCTTATCTAATGACTCCTAATGACTAAGAACTTATCCAATAGATTCTGACAAAGTAGAACTCTAACAAACTCAACACCCAATCCCAACAATTCCTCCTCTAAATTGAAACAGTATGCATTCAGTTTAAGTTGGAACTTCACACATTTCATGTCACATCCCGATCTTAAAATTTTTTTACGGTTGGTTACATTTATCTTTTACCATTCAAAGTAACCGTTTGACCGTAAAATTGACTTTTCATTAAGTCAAGAATTTAGAAAAACTTTCTTCATGAAAGTCGTAGAGGACGTCGATACGAGTTCGTGGACACGTAGCACGCTCAAATCAGAGATCATATGAAGAAATTATGGTCTAAAAACAGAAGTTACTATTTTCGGAAAGGGTTATAAAAGGAAACTTATCCGGAGTAGAAAGTTAAAAATCAGAAAATTTACTCTCTCTCGACGAAAAAGGCTGCCGGATCTTCTCTCCACCACCGCGCGCGCCGTCGAGCCGCCATTGGTCGCCGCACAGGTCTCAAAATGACTGTCTCAATGTATACTTCAATTCTAGGTAAGCCTTTCGACTTATCTAGCCTTGGTTCGAAAGAAATTCCATATTGAATGTCGAGTGTACAGTAGGAGTTCTAGATCGAAATTCTCCCTCCTCAGGTCACCAATTGGAGAGTTCTTTATATGATTAGAATGAGTTTTAGGAGTACTACTCACCCTAAAGTTTGGTGGATTGATTTGGAGTGTGGAGGGAGAATCGAAGATTGAAGTTTAAAAATTTTGGGTTTTTACATTTTCCTTTGACTGACCTAGTTAGAAGCCGAATTGGCATTCGAGTTGAACTAGGAAGTTGTTCTAAATGATGAGACGAAGCTACTGTTAAAATTTGGTGGGGATTGGAGGTCGTCGGAATTTTAGCCGGAAAATATGCCGGCGGCAGAGCTGGCGGCAGTGCTGCCACTTTTTAGACAGTTTTTCATGTCCATTAAATAGTATAAAATGAGGAGTCTATGGTTTAAATTTGGTAATTTTTGGAAGAGTTTTGGTTAGGTTTTGGATTTTTTTCAAGTTTAGTATTATTGACGGATAATAAAATATTATTTCGGCCATCGATTATTGTCGGTTAAGGTTTAAGAAATATTTTAATGAGTTCTAAGTTATTGGTGAAGGTCGGGGATTTTTTTGTTGACAATTTGAGAAGTGTGGAGACGATAAGCGAGTTGTACGATTACAAATGTGAATGTCTATGTTATTTAATTATTATTCTAGTGTCTGAAAAATTAATATTAATTGTGGAACAGGTCTCGAAGAGGCTCGTGTTGTGGAGACTTCGCTTGAACGAAATTCAGGTTTTCATCAGGCTCAGGCTTAAGTCTGTGAGTGGACTTTTATTTTAAATATATTGCATGCAACAGATTTTTGTTAAGTTTCTCTTTTAATTAAGAAAATTTGCTCCATGTTGAGTTTTTATGGTGATTTTGGGACAATTGAGGATATATTATTTTTCAAGATAAGTGAGCTAGAAAAGAGGTTCCTTGTAACACCCCGTCCCGAAATTTACCTTTTTACCGGGATTAGGCGGGTTACAGAGGGTTGTAACCGCGCTGTAAAGTTTCCTTAATTAATATTCTAGTTTATTATCGGGATATTCTCGGTTCTAGGGGAAAACAGAATTAATGTCTTGAGGGGTAGATTATGTTAATACGAGTCCTCTGGTATGTCCGGAATATTTTTCGGAGCCACGAGCTGTTTATTATGAATTTATCTAATTTACGGAAGTAATAAATGTTAATTACTTTACCGTAAAAAGATGACTTTGCGATAAGTCAGGAATTTGGGGAAACTTACTTCAGGAAAGTTGTAGAGGACGTTAATACGCACTCGTGGGTATGTCCTATGACTTAATCGGAGTTCGTATGCGAAAGTTATTCGAGAAAATGTATAGTTTCTGTACGGTAAATAGTAATGGTAAAATACCTATTTACCGCTCAGGGTAACTTTTGATATTTAAATTTGGACGGTCAGATCTATGGGGGATTAGATCCGAGCCGTCCACTCACCTATTTAAGGGGGAGGAGAGTTGACCGAGGTCAGACTCGTCCTCGACCCCGAGTTTGAGCTTTCCTCGAGCTCGCTGTAACTCCAAGTTGACCGAGGTCAGACTTGTTATATTTATGCGATTGTCGTTTTATCCTGTTGTATATATGTTTGGTGGAATGTTAGGGATAGTCCCGATAGTTAGATGGTCGGTGAATACCTCAGCGTAGGGGTTAAACTCCGGATATGCTGTGGGTGTTTACAATCCATTGTTAAATCGACCGACAAGTAGTGACGCGGGATTTTCCCGGTTAGGACGATAAATAAAACAAGAGCTACGTGTGGCTTGATTCCTGAAGACAAGATACATATGCAGCCTAACCGGGATTCGTGTGCAGTCACAAATATTATTAGAACCCCTAGGTTCTCTAAATGGTTGGTTTGAGATTCAAATGGGGGAATCGGGATAACCTCCGGTTATGAGGTCTATTCCGGTACCGTTTGGACTGTTTGAATTTGGTTTGGAGGGTTATCCTTTCTCAAGGGGGATTTCAAGTAAATCTCTCTTGAGATAGGTCCCGCACGTCCTAACCCAGATTTAGGAAGGTAAACTTGGGTCGGGGAGTGACATCCCTACCTTTCCCGTAAGTTTTAAATGATTTTCCCGGAATATGGTTTTTAAATTGTTTTCACCATTTTGGGTTATGGAGGGGGATGATATTTTAAAATGGAGAAACTTGGCTCTTGGATTTTAATGATTTTAAGTAAAGTCAGTGAACCTGTTTCGGATGTTTGAGAAAATTTTAAATCCAATGTATTTGGGAAAAAGTCATGGGTGTTTTGACTTGAATTTTGATTAATTCACCATGAGGTTTTTAAGGATTTTCAAGTATATGTATATATGTATTGCTAGCTAGCATGGACCCTCTCCAGATTATAGCTGGTCAGACCCTCTTCGGTGGTAGCTGGTCGGAAGGACCCTCCCAGATAGAGCCGGTCAGCACCCTTTTCGGTAGTAGCTGGTCAGAAAGACCCTCCCGAATAGAGCAGGTCGAGGGACCATCTCCGATAGAGCTGATTAACAGACCCTCTTGTGGATTAGAGCTGGTCAGTTATTTTCTTGTGGTCATGGTGATATTATACCCCAATTTTTTTAATTACGGATTTGAGCCAAGAGAATTGTTATATATTTAATTTAATCATTTTCTTTGGGTTGCGTACATGTGGATTTAGGAAAGTCAAAGGGAGAGCATCAAAAGATATTTACCTTTTCATATTTGATTTTTGTCCACTCACGCTAATGTTTTTAACTGTTTTCCCTTGGACCATTCGTTTTCAAATGTCCAGTGTTGCAGGGTTCCTGAGAGGAGGTCACGCATACCGAAGTCGAGGCATAGTCAATTAATCTGTTGCCACAACAAGATTATTTAGGTATCATTTCTGTGTAGATTGCTCTGATTACCCCTACTTAGATAGTTGAATAGGTTGTTGAAGCTTAGTTGAGATTTGAGGAGCACGATGACTCTAGGAGTTGGGGATGTTTTAAATTATTCATGGAAGTGCTGAGTTGGTTTGTCCATTTCAAGGGGGTTTCGGTAAGAAGTTCCCTTCAGGTGGTCCTGCAGGATTTACTTCGAGTTAAAGAGGTTTAACTCGGGGTGGGTCCTGACAGTTGGTATCAGAGCATTAGGTTATCGTTTTCTGTTACTACCTTGTGTACTTGGTAGCACTTAGTGTCTATGGAGTGATGGTCTGACCGGGCAGATCCATCGACATTTTATGGTTTGGACGCTTAATGTTTATTAGGGATATGAGTTAGTACTTCTTAGTTGATTTATGGACCGGATGGTTCCATAAATATTTGAATCTTCAAGAATATGTCTCAGTATGCCGACAAGGTTGGGCATTTGATGTGTATTTTAGTAATTGAAATATTAGATCATGCCCAGGAGATGTCAGATAGATTGATCAAAGGCAGAAATTTTGGAAATATGATATTACGTCTCGGTATCAATCTATGTTGCTCTTTGGGGTGAAGAACCGAATGTTTTTTGATGTAGTTGTGGTCATTGATGCAAAAAGAGAGTGGAAATTTGCATAGTGAAAGTATTCTAGAAAATGAGTATTGTGACGAGCTGATTGCTTAGTCACTATCAAGGAATTTCAGAAATTGCAAGGTGTCACTTATGTGTTGATTTTCGGTCAATCTTTGATTGACGAGAGTGACATTTTTCGGATAAGCATTTTAATTTTGAGGCCATGGTAAGATCTCCATGGTAGTTGGAATCGGAGGTCAGACTTATTTATGTGGTGGGTCGGATGTTGGACGGTAGTGGTCATTCCGACCTGTAATAAAGTTATGAGAATGTAAGAAAGTCGATAGCGACTGATCTAGTGCGTGTTGAGTCAGATGCACAGAATTTGAGGTAGAAGCAGCGGGGGAGCAAAGCCCACTGTATCATGGACTAGTAGTAGACCATATTTATTTCAGGCGGTATTGCCAAGGGATTATTTCCATAAGCCCTGAATTTGTGATGGGAGTGGATTATGAATATCATTTCTTTCGAAATGGGTGACTAGCTGTGAGGTGTTAAGATTAGGATTTATTCGCCCACTTTATTGCTGTTTAGGCAAGTTGGACTAAGTCCTTGTGGTGACGTGTTTTGGAGAATGCGAAATTTGTTATTGCTTCAGTTTTGGGAAGCCTTCGCAGTTATTGAAGTTATAGAGTGTATACTCTATAATTTGGAAGTGAAAATTTCAGGTTGGTTTGCCAGGTTTGTGAAATGAATAATCGATTATATTCTTTGATCGAAGTACTGCAATGTGGTGTGTTTAAGGATACATAAGTTATCCCACTGTATTAAAAGGTAGTTTCGTCGAATTTCGAGTCTGTGGAGTACATACATTAGTGTTTAGAGGATAAGATTTTGGTATAATTTTATTGAAATCTAAAGAGGAATGAAGAATCGATAGTAATGTTGTAGTCAGGAGTCAATTTAGTAGTGACCCTACTTGATCTGAGTTTTGATTTGGCGACACATCTTTGAGCCTCATGTTTTGTGTGGTGGCAAGAGAGTCGCAAGAAGTGGTTTATTAATCGGTTGCTTACGGTGGGAATGTCTTAAGATGATTTCGGGAAAGGAATTTCCTGGTTGATTCAGAGAGTATTTCTTCGTTATGGTTTGTATTTGGTGAGCAGATTGTCAAAAGCGGCGACGGTCCCAATATATATCATGGTGTGATGAGACCACATCCAATCTTAGTATGACCATAACGGTCATCACATGTTGAGTATGTGTCCATCATCCAGTATAAGGTAATTGGCTGAAACTATTCTATGGACATATGGTATTGGCCACAGGTTGGATTGAGTTTCTGGATGGTTATTGGTGTCCGGGGAGAGTGCTGACTTGACTGCAGAGTGCAAGTCAGAGGCTGTGGTTCATTAAGTGGTAACCTTATATGAATTGAGGTTTGATTAAGTAACAAATCTTGGAGCCACAAGTGTTTTAATGCATCAAGGAAATGCGAGGTTCGGTTTTTTTAGTTGCCTGTTTTACAGTGAGTATTTACTGTGGGAGCAGGGGAAATGATTTCTTTATTGACTCAAGAAGTAACATGAGTCAAGGGTTATAAAGAGATTCATTAGCGAAGATGACAAATTTATTGTTAAGTAGATCATAGATCTTTCTAGGGATCATATTGTGGTGGAATCCCATACTCATCTAGGATTGACTTGTGAGGTCATTGTTGTTTGAAGTTGTAGTCATCAATTTGTGTTACGACAATTAGCACTACCAGAACAACCACTTTAGCCGACGAAATTTTTTCGTCGGCTAAGAAGTCGTCGGGCAAAATCCGTCGACCAACATTATAGCCGACGAAATTACTGTTCATCGTCGGCTAAAGTCATTTATTTAGCCGACGAATAAATTTTTCGTCGCTTAATTTCTAAACTTTAGCCGACGAAATTTTATTAAAATTCGTCAGCTATAGCTATTATTTTTATTTATTTATTTAACTTTAGCCGACGAATTTTAGGGTAATTCGTCGGCTATAGTTATTATTATTTTTTTTATTTTAGCCGACAAATTTTATTAAATTTCGTCGGCTATAGCTATTATTTTTATTTATTTATTTAACTTTAGCCGACGAATTTTAGGGTAATTCGTCGGCTATAGTTATTATTATTATTATTTTTTTAATTTTAGCCGACGAATTTTATTAAATTTCGTCGGCTATAGCTATTATTTTTATTTATTTATTTAACTTTAGCCGATGAATTTTAAGGTAATTCGTCGACTATAGTTTTTTTTTAATTTTAGCCGACGAATTTTATTAAAATTTCGTCGGCTATAGCTATTTTAATTTTTCATAATTTTTTTCTTTTTTAATTTATTGTATTTTTGATTACATTTTTTTACATCTTTTTCATTTTTACACCGAAAGATGAGGAGAAGAGGAGAGGAGGACGAGAAGGTTAGGAGAGGGAGAGGAGGAGGAGAGGGAGGAAGGAGGAGGAGGAGGAGGAGAAGAATTTAGAGAAGGAGGAGGAGAGGAAGGAGAAGGATTTAGAGGAGGAAGGAGAAGGATTTGAAGGAGGAGGAGGAGGAGGAGGAGGAGAAGGTTAGGAGAGAGAGAGGAGGAGGAAGGAAGGAAGATGAAGAGGAGGAGGAGGAAAGATGAAGAGGAGGAAGAGAAAAGTGAAAGATATAGAAAATTTTGAACTTTAACCGACGAAAGGAGGAAGAGAAAAGTGAAAGATATAGAAAATTTTGAACTTTAGCCGACGAAATTTCGTCAGCTAAAGTTCAAAATTTCAGTCGAAAAATTTCAAAATTTTAAAAATCCCCGCCAAAAAATTTGAATTTTTAATTAACTTTAGCCGACGAATTTTAATAAATTTCGTCGGCTATAGTTATTTATTTATTTAACCTTAGCCGACGAAATACCCTAATTTCGTCGGTTATAGTTATTTATTTTATTTATTTAACTTTAGCCGATGAATTACCCTAATTTCGTCGGCTATATTTATTTATTTTATTTATTTATTTAACTTTAGCCGACGAATTACTCTAATTTCGTCGGCTAAAACCCTAAACCCTAAACCCTATACGTAGAAGCTTCAAACGAAAAAAAGTCGTGAAATAAGATATGACTGGAATGGTGAAATACGTCTATGGTTGAAAAATCACGTAATTTCGGTAAAGTCTCGGTACCGATAATTGCGGTTAACTCAATTTTCCATTCTTTCTCCCTAGAGGTAGCCCTATCTCCGGTAGTTATTTTTCATAAAATTTTCATACCACTGGTTGCGTCTCATCGATTTGAAACTATTTTCAGTTGAAGATCCGGGCAAAATAGGTAATTTAGATGGTCAAATGACCATTTTTGTGCGTTAAGGGGTTTGACTTACGTGATTGACCGTAAGGATCGAGCCCTTAACGTTGTCAGATTAAGTTAAATTTTTTCCTATATACATATTTCAACATAATGATCATATCAGACGGTCAAAATTTTGTTTCTCAACTTTGATCATCGGAATCACAACATGCGTACTAATGTTGTATAACTTGTTTACTAAGCTTTAAGTAAATGTTTCGTTTCTAAAACAAACTGTACGTAGAAACTTCAAACGCAAAAAAGTCGTGAAATAAGATATGACCGGAATGGTGAAATACGCCTACGGTTGAAAAATCACGTAATTCCGGTAAAGTCTCGGTGCCGATAGTTGTAGTCAATACAATATAGAGGTTTGACTTACGAGATGAAGTCCTTAAATTTATCGGATAAAGTTGAATTTTTTACCAGAGATATATTTCAACATATTGATGATATCTGACGGTCGTATTTATGTTTGTGAATTTTGATGAACGGAATCACAACATGCCTACTATTTACCATTATTTATCTATATGGGGGAGGCCTATCATGGAGGGGTAAATGTCTCAAAATTTTTAGATGGACAGTTGCGTCTCATTATGGTGAGTGTTTGTTGTGTTGAAGGTTCGGCCAAAATACCTCATATAGGTGTAGATATGGACATTTTCGTGTGTTAAGCGTTTAGAAAAACTTCATTTTGAAGCCTTAAACGAACTCGGATGGCCAAATAAGCCTGTATGTTAGCCATGAGTTTTACTCTTACGGCCGTTCTGCTTCCAGATTGGTATCACAATAGTCAATCGGACACCGAAATATCTGTAGTGCAATTTTGTAACTAAAAGTTACTTTAGCCGACGAAATACCCTAATTTCGTCGGCTAAACTTTTCAAATTTCGTCGGCTAAAGTTCACATACAATACCCGACGAAAAAAGCACTTTAGCCGACGAAAATTGTTTTTGTCGGCTAAAATTTAACTATAGCCGACGAAAAAATTAGTTTAGCCGACGAAATTTTTTTTCGTCGGCTAAAATAATTCGTCGGCTAAAGTCCACTTTAGCTGACGAAAAAAATTTTGTCGGCCTATTTTTAGATATTTCGTCGGCTATAGTCTTTTTCTGGTAGTGTAGACGAATCATGATGTTGAAGTATGATCCTGGTTACTGTCCCAATTACACTATTAATAAACATTGGCGAGTTACAAGACTTTTGAGTGGAAGTTGAAATTTGATTCCCTCTCTAGCTAGAGCCGAGAGTGGATGTAGAATTTGACATTTTCCCGAAGTATTAGACTTGGAAGATGGCAAAGCCTAGTTGGTAATGATAGTTCCCAAGTGGAAACTATTTTCTCTAATGAAAAGTGATTTGGTGTTCGTCTCACGTGCAGTGCGGTAGAATTCTGAGGTAGAATTTTATTGCGAGAAGTTAAGACACCTGGGCGGTGTAGATGATTTGAGTATATGTCATCGAATCTTAGTCAGTGGTCTAACTTATTAATAGTAACAGAGATATAATGAGAAATGTGACTTTCAGTCAGTGATACGACGTTGGAGATTATAGAAAGTGTCACATGAAGTAAAAGAACGACGGTGGTTGGCCAGGCTCAGTGATACTGGTAAAGTTGATGACTCTGTTGGTTTTATGACCCTAATGACGTTTTCTCTGATTCAAAATTTCAGATTGAGTTGGGTTTCGCAGTTGTGCGTCACCCTAAGCTCAGTGTAGAGAACGATGAGACTCATGGCGTCTCATCGAGTGGATTGATGTCTCGATATTGCCTTATTTTAGTTTAATATAACTCATTTATGTGATGGGCAAGAGTAGCGTAGTGACAAGGAGTATTATCAACTTCTCGAGACTTTATAAGTTGAATGTCCTTATATTTAAGATGTCAACTGAGTCTTACGAGTTATGTTTGTTTGAAAAGTGAGGGATCCGAACTTATTTTATTAGAGTGGACGTTTAAAAAGGGTTTAACGTAGTTTTGCGTTAAACGTTTTTGGAGGAGTAAATCTTTTGGGTTCTTATGTTTATAGAATTGGATATTCTAGATGTATAAATTGCAGATTTGATGTTATTCTTCGTGTCTTTAGGATACTGTTTGGTGTATACAAGTGAGATCATTTTAGCGGTCATTTGGAGAAAGAAAATTATTCCTTATCAGACTCGCAAGATAAAAAGGCGTGAATCAGATCTTGTCACCTATTTAAAAGGAGAAAGTTCACGTGATTCGATTTAGCTATAGTTTTCTTCACGAATTAGCATGAGCCTTGATTCTGCATGCGAAGTATTTTACCATTTAGAGTTTTGGGCTTCTAGTAGTTTTGCGGGGCACTAAATCCTTAATCGGTTTGATTGGAGGGTTAGTTGATCGCTATAAGCATGTGTGAATACATGAGCTATAACGTGTTAACAATTGGCTTTGATGCCGAGTTATTGAGTAGTTTGATGACTAGTTGTTGCTTGACGTCATGTGGTTCGAACCAGGTGATGGTAACGAACTTTGCCCTCATTCGGGTTAGCTGTTTCCAATGAGTTGAAAAAATGTGGAAAAGCCTATGGATGATTATAATCCGGCTTAGGCAACTGGGAATTGTTGCCAAAGGATGTTTTCAGTACATGACAGAGTTTGTAATCTTTCCTTGGAAAACAGTAGTGATTTTCACGAGGATTACAGTTGGTGGATAATTGGTAGGCAGTGTCGTATTCCACCCTGTAAATGGGTTGGAGTATAGTAACAAATTAGTGATTCAATATGATCAATGAATTAAGAGAAGATTATTGTGATCAGAGGTGACGAGGTCCGTTAAACAACCTGTAATTTAAAACCCTATCATTGTAGTAACTGTAAGTAAGGATCGTTCTAGCCGGGGACACTAGGGAAGGATTATATCTGCATTTAAAAACATTAGTGATATTCACAAATAAAAATATACAAGTATAAATCTGTCACATAATATACAAGTATACAACACATAAGTACAATCATATGCAATCGGCAAAATATAGACATGACACCGATACATATATATATATATATATATAAACAAAAAGAAGTTAAGTTATAGTTTCTGGAAATTCTCTGTTGTTGTTCCGATTTCATGCTTTTGGCCTCTTATCTTTCCATGCTTCTTTTGCTGCCTTCCATAAGTCTGATCCTCATGATTCTTGTTTCGTTAAGTCCATATACATGTCATCTAAACATTAAAGAAAATTAATCAAGTAATGACAATGTACATATTCACAGAATCATAAGAAATAACATCACGATCACTTCATAAGTCAGCTTTTAACAATTTAGTTAATAATTTCTCAACTTTACGCACATTTTAGCCATTGCTCTACAGAAAAACCCTTATGGTAAATAACTAACAATACTAAACTAATAATGGATAAACAAAGCATAAATGGGGATAAAAACATATTAAGAACGTAGCATAAAATGCTCTTATCAAAAGGTAAGATTTGAGACGCTTTAGTGTTGACCGAAAAAGAGTGGTCGGACATCAGAAAATGATGAAGTATTAGAAGTTATCCATGTAGGAAGAAGTGCTACGTTGGATAAATGTGACATGTGTCTAGGTTACATGAGTTGTAGAATATGTTGGGTATCCTTGGGGTTATAATAGATGTCTAGTGTCACACATGCTCATATTACGTAAATAAGTCTATTTCCTTACATCTTATGTCAATAGCCTTCTGGCTAGTACTGGAAATTGGCTTATATGGAGGATCGGTAAGGATGTTGATTGTAAAGAGCAGGTGTACAAGGTTATTACAATTTTATTTGTGAGGAGATTCAGAAGAGTTCTCAGAAAGAAGTTGATATTTAAGAACAATAATATTGTCTTAAGTGGTACTATCCGCCACTGTGTTGGACTTCGAGTATAGAAATTTCGAGGTCAAAATTTTTATAAGATGGGGAGAATTGTCACATCCCAATCCTAGAAATATTTTTACGGTTGGTTACTTTTATCTTTTACCATTCAAAGTAACCGTTTGACCGTAAAGTTGACTTTTGTTAAGTCAATAATTTGGGAAACTTTCTTCATGAAAGTCGTAGAGAATGTCGATACGAGTTCGTGGAAACATAGCACGCTTAAATCTGAGATCGTATGAAGAAGTTATGGTCTAAAAACAGAAGTTACTATTTCCGGAAAGGGTTATAAAAGGAAACTTACCCGAGTAGAAAGTTAAAAATCAGAAAATTTACTCTCTCGACGAAAAAGGCTGCCAGATCTTCTCTCCACCACCACACATCCGTCGAGCTGCCATAGGTCGCCACACCGCTCTCAAAATGACCGTCTCAGTGTCTGCTTCAATTCTAGGTAAGCCTTTCGACCTATCTCACCTTGGTTTGAGAGAAATTTCATGTTAAATGCCGAGTGTACAGTAGAAGTTGTAGATCGAAATTCTCCCTCTTTAGGCCATAAATTGGGGAGTTCTTTATATGATTAGAATGAGTTTTAGGAGTACTACTCACCCTTAAAGTTTGGTGGATTGATTTGGAGTGTGGAGGGAGAATAGAAGATTTGAAGTTTAAAAATTTTGGGTTTTTACATTTTCCTTTGACTGACCTAGTTAGAGGCCGAATTGGCATTCGAGTTGAACTAGAAAGTTGTTCCAATTGATGAGACGAAGCTACTGTTAAAATTTGGTGGGGATTAGAGGTCGCCAGAATTTTAGCCGGAATTTCTGCCGGCGGCTGGGGGCAGTGCTGTCACTTTTTGGGCAGTTTTTCATGCCCATTAAATAGTATAAAATAAGAGGAGTCTACTGTTTAAATTTGGTAATTTTTGGAGGAGTTTTTGGTTAGGTTTTGGAATTTTATCAAGTTTAGTATTATTGACGGATAATAAAATATTATTTCAGCCATCGATTATTGTCGGTTAAGGTTTAAGAAATATTTTAATGAGTTCTAAGTTATTGGTGAAAGTCGGGGATTTTTAGTTGACAATTTGAGAAGTGTGGAGACGATAAGCGAGTTGTACAATCACAAATGTGAATGCCTATGTTATTTAATTTTTATTCTAGCATCCGGAAAATTAATATTAATTATGGAATAGGACGTGAAGAGGCTCGTGTTGTGGAGACTTCGCTTGGATGAAATTCAGGTTTTCGTCAGGCTAAGGTTTAAGTCTGTGAGTGGTCTTTTATTTTAAATATATTGCATGCAATAGATTTTTGTTATGTTTCTCTTTTAATTATGAAAATTTCCTCTATGTTGAGTTTTTATGGTGTTTTTGGGAAAATTAGGGATTTATTATTTTTCAAGATAAGTGAGCCGGAAAAGAGGTTTCTACCTTTCCAGTAAGTTCTAAATGATTTTCCCGGAATATGGTTTTTAAGTTGTTTTCAACATTTTGGGTTATGGAGGGGGATGATATTTTAAAATAGAGAAACTTGGTTCTTGGATTTTAATGATTTTAAGTATAGTCAGGGAACCTGTTTCAGATGTTTGAGAAAATTTTAAATCCAATGTATTTGGAAAAAAGTCATGGGTGTTTTGACTTGAATTTTGATTTATTCACCATGAGGTTTTTAAGAATTTTCAAGTATATGTATATATGTATTGCTAGCTAACATGGACCCTCTCCGGATTGTAGCTGGTCAGACCCTCTTCGGTGGTAGCTGGTCCGAAGGACCCTTCTGGATAGAGCCGATCAGGACCCTATTCGGTGGTAGCTGGTCAAAAAGACCATCCCGAATAGAGCAGGTCAAGAGACCCTCTCCAATAGAGCTGGTCAATAAACCCTCTCGTGGATTAGAGCAGATCAGTTATTTTCTCGTGGTCATGGTGATATTATACCTCATTTTTTTTAATTATGGATTTAAGCCAAGAGAATTGTTATGTATTTAATTTAATCGTTTTCTTTGGGTTGCGTGCATGTGGATTTAGGAAAGTCAAAGGGAGAGCATCAAAAGATATTTACCTTTTCATATTTGATTTTTGTCCACTCACACTAATGTTTTTAACTGTTTTCCCTTGGACCATTCGTTTTCAAATGTCCAGTGTTGCAGGGTTCCTGAGAGGAGGTCACGCATACCGAAGTCGAGGCATAGTCAATTAATATGTTGCCACAACAAGATTATTAAGGTATCATTTCTGTGTAGATTGCTCTGATTACCCCTACTTAGATAGTTGAATAGGTTGTTGAAGATTAGTTGAGATTTGAGGAGCACGATGACTCTAGGAGTTGGGGATGTTTTAAATTATTCATGGAAGTGCTGAGTTGGTTTGTCCATTTCAAGGGGGTTTCGGTAAGAAGTTCCCTTCAGGTGGTCCCGCAGGATTTACTTCGAGTTAAAGAGGTTTAACTCGGGGTGGGTCCTGACAGTTGGTATCAGAGCATTAGGTTATCGTTTTCTGTTACTACCTTGTGTACTTGGTAGCACTTAGTGTCTATAGAGTGATGGTCTGACCGGGCAGATCCATCGACATTTTATGGTTTGGACGCTTAATGTTTATTAGGGATATGAGTTAGTACTTCTTAGTTGATTTATGGACCGGATGGTTCCATAAATATTTGAATCTTCAAGAATATGTCTCAGTATGCCGACCTCTAGAGTACCCGTAAGGGAAGGGTAAATCATCTACTCTATCTTTTCTTATGAGATGTTGAACTCTGATCGAGATTTTGAGTCTGGATGAAGGGTATGAGTTGAGGACTCATGAATCCTTAGTTTGATTGGATTTTGATGTAAGTGCAAGGTTGGGCATTTGATGTGTATTTTAGTAATTGAAATATTAGATCATGCCCAGGAGATGTCAGATAGATTGATCAAAGGCAGAAATTTTGGAAATATGATATTACGTCTCGGTATCAATCTATGTTGCTCTTTGGGGTGAAGAACCGAATGTTTTTTGATGTAGTTGTGGTCATTGATGCAAAAAGAGAGTGGAAATTTGCATAGTGAAAGTATTCTAGAAAATGAGTATTGTGACGAGCTGATTGCTTAGTCACTATCAAGGAATTTCAGAAATTGCAAGGTGTCACTTATGTGTTGATTTTCGGTCAATCTTTGATTGACGAGAGTGACATTTTTCGGATAAGCATTTTAATTTTGAGGCCATGGTAAGATCTCCATGGTAGTTGGAATCGGAGGTCAGACTTATTTATGTGGTGGGTCGGATGTTGGACGGTAGTGGTCATTCCGACCTGTAATAAAGTTATGAGAATGTAAGAAAGTCGATAGCGACTGATCTAGTGCGTGTTGAGTCAGATGCACAGAATTTGAGGTAGAAGCAGCGGGGGAGCAAAGCCCACTGTATCATGGACTAGTAGTAGACCATATTTATTTCAGGCGGTATTGCCAAGGGATTATTTCCATAAGCCCTGAATTTGTGATGGGAGTGGATTATGAATATCATTTCTTTCGAAATGGGTGACTAGCTGTGAGGTGTTAAGATTAGGATTTATTCGCCCACTTTATTGCTGTTTAGGCAAGTTGGACTAAGTCCTTGTGGTGACGTGTTTTGGAGAATGCGAAATTTGTTATTGCTTCAGTTTTGGGAAGCCTTCGCAGTTATTGAAGTTATAGAGTGTATACTCTATAATTTGGAAGTGAAAATTTCAGGTTGGTTTGCCAGGTTTGTGAAATGAATAATCGATTATATTCTTTGATCGAAGTACTGCAATGTGGTGTGTTTAAGGATACATAAGTTATCCCACTGTATTAATTGGTAGTTTCGTCGAATTTCGAGTCTGTGGAGTACATACAATAGTGTTTAGAGGATAAGGTTTTGGTATAATTTTATCGAAATCTAAAGAGGAATGAAGAATCGATAGTAATTTTGTAGTTAGGGGTCAACTTAGTGTTTTGAGTTTCGTTTTCAAATGCCCAGTGTTGTAGGGTTCCTAAGAGGAGGCCGCGCGTACCAAAGTCGAGGCATAGTCAATTAATCTGCTGTCGCAGCAAGATTATTTAGGTATCACTTCCGTGTGGATTGCTCTGATTACCCCGACTTAGATAGTTGAATAGGTTGTTGAAGCGTAGTTGAGATTTGAGGTGCAGGATGGCTCTAGGAGTTTAGGGACGTTTTAAATTATTCCTGGAAGTGTTGAGTTGGTTTGTAGGAAGGGTTGTCCATTTTAAGGGGGGCTCGGTAAGAAGTTCCCTTAAGGTGGTCCTTGAAGGATTTACTTTGAGTTAAAGGGGTTTAACTTGGGGTGGGTCCTGACACTCCAAGCTCAGAACGCAACTTTAGAAAAACATCAAGCTTCAACGCTTTGGTCATGATATCAGCCACCTGATCCTTTGAGCCACAATGAACCAGCTTTACGACTTCCTTCTTAGTAAGATCCCTTAAGAAATGGAACCTCACATCTATATGCTTGCTTCTACCATGCAGAATTGGATTCCTGGACAGCTTGATCGTTGAACTATTATCACACATAATTGTAGAACTCTTGCCTTGTACATGACCAATCTTTTCAAGCACTACGCATCCATATATACTGACAAGCACAAGCAGCTGCTGCTACATATTCAGCCTCTGTAGTAGACAATGTTACAACTGGTTTTTTTCTTGAAGCCCAAGAGACTACTCCTCCGCTCAACATAAACACATATCTT
Source organism: Comarum palustre (assembly GCA_951800085.1). Lineage (NCBI taxonomy): Eukaryota > Viridiplantae > Streptophyta > Magnoliopsida > Rosales > Rosaceae > Comarum > Comarum palustre. The sequence continues at coordinate 8,742,354 of OX637580.1, forward strand.
GAAGTGCTTCTCCTACTATTAATATCTCCAGCATAAAATTGTTATCACCGTTTTGGGATTATGGAGGGGGATGAGTTTTAAAAGGGGAAACTTGGCTCTTGGATTTAAAGGGTTTTAAAGTAAAGGCAGAGAACCGGTTTTGGGTTCCTGGAAAGGTTTTTAAATCCAATGTATTTGGGGTAAATTCAGGGAGATTTGACTTGGTTTTCGATTTATTTTTCCCACGAGGTTTTAAAGGTTTTTAAAGGATTTTAAAGGATAAGGATATATATATTGCATGCTAGCATGGACCCTCTCCAGATGGAGTTGGTACCATCTCTAGATAGTAGCTGGTCTGACCCTCTTCGGTGGTAGCTGGTCGGTTGGACCCTCTCGAATAGAGCGGGTCATGGGACCCTCTCTGATGAGCTGGTCAATAGACCCTCTCGTGGTAGAGCAGGTCGGTTTACTCGTGGATGAGGTTAATACCCCACACAATTATTTATGTTTGAGCCAAGGGAATTATTTATGATTTAATTATTCTTTGTCTATGATTTGCTTGCATGCGGATTTTCTTGGAAAAGCTCTAAGGGAGAACATTAAAGGAAATAGAGTTTTATATTTGATTTTTGTCCACTCACTCTAACAGTTTTCAATGTTTCTCCCCTGGGCCCTTCGTTTTCAAATGCCCAGTGGTGCCGGGTTCTAGAGCGGAGGTCGCGCGCGTACAAGAGTCGAGGCATAGTCGATCAATCCGTTGCTGCTTGCAAATTCATTAGGGTAATCTCCCATATAGACTGCTCTGACTAACCCGGCTTAGCTAGTTAAGTAGGTTAGGGAGCAGGATGCCTTCATGAGTTAGGGATTGTTTTTAAAATACTCATGGAAGTGCTGAGTTGGTGTATAGGAAGGGTTGTCCATTTCAAGGGGGTTTCGGTAAGAAGTTCCCTTAGGGTGGTCCCCGCAGGATTTACTTCGGGTTAAAGGGGTTTAACTCGGGGTGGGTCATGACAATTTTGGTCGGACCTTCAACTGAAAATAGTTTCAAATCGATGAGACACAACCAATGGTATAAAAATTTACTAAAAAATAACCACCGAAAATAGGGCTACCCATAGGGAAAAAGAATAAAAAATTGCATTGACTGTAACTATCGACACTTAGACTTTATCAGAATTATGTGATTTTTCAACCGTAGACGTATTATATCATTCCGGTCATATCTTATTTCACGACTTTTTTGCGTTTGAAGGTTCTACATAGAGTTTGATTTTGAAACAGAACATTTGCTTAAAACTTAGTAAACAAGTTATACAACTTTAGTAGCATGTTGTGATTCTGATAATCAAACTTGACAAATAAGAATCCGGTCGTCTGATATGACTATCATGATAAAATACATGTAAGAAAAAAATTCAACTTGATCCGACAACATTAAGGGCTCGATCCGGATGGCCAATCTAGTAAGTCAATTCCCTAAACGCACGGAAACGGTCATTTGACCGTCTAAATTAAGTATTTTGGTCGGACCTTCAACTGAAAATAATTTCAAATCGATGAGACACAACCAATGGTATAAAAATTTACTAAAAATAACCACCGAAGATAGGGCAACCATAGGGAGAAAGAATAAAAAATTGCATTGACTGTAACTATCGGCACTTAGACTTTATCAGAATTATATGATTTTTCAATCGTAGACGTATTATACCATTCCGGTCATATCCTATTTCACGACTTTTTTGCGTTTGAAGGTTCTACATAGAGTTTGATTTTGAAACAGAACATTTGCTTAAAACTTAGTAAACAAGTTATACAACATTAGTAGGCATGTTGTGATTCTGATGATCAAACTTGACAAATGATAATCCGGTCGTTTGATATGACTATCATGATAAAATTCATGTAAGAAAAAAATTCAACTTGATCCGACAACGTTAAGGGCTCGATCCGGACGGTCAATCCCGTAAGTCAAACCCCTAAACACACAGAAACGGTCATTTGACCGTCTAAATTTTGTATTTTAGCTGGACCTTCAACTGAAAAACTTAGCAACCAATGGTATAAAAATTTACTAAAAAATAACCACCGAAGATAGAGCTACCCATAGGGAGAAAGAATAAAAAATTGGATTGACTGTAACTATCGGCACTTAGACTTTAACAGAATTACGTGATTTTTCAACCGTAGACGTATTATAGCATTCCAGTTATACTTTATTTCATGACTTTTTAGCGTTTGAAGGTTCTACGTAGAGTTTGTTTTTGAAACGGAACATTTACTTAAATCTTAGTAAACAAATATACAACCTTTGAAGGCACGTTGTGATTCTGATGATCAAACATGACAAATGAAAATCCGACCGTCTGATATGACCATCATGATAAAATACATGTATGGTAAAAAATTTAACTTGATCTGACAACGTTAGGGGCTCATTACAGACGGTTAATCTCTTAATTCAAACCCCTAAACACATAGAAACGATTATTTGACAGTTTAAATTACGTATTTTAGACGGACCTTCAACTGTCAGGACCCACCCCGAATTAAACCCCTTTAACTCGAAGTAAATCCTGCTGGGACCACCTCAAGGGAACTTCTTACCGAACCCCCTTGAAATGGACAACCCTTTCTATAAACTAACTAAGCTCTTCCAAGAACAAATTAAGATAACCCCTAACTCATGGGGCCAACCTGCTCCCCAAGTCACATATACCATTCACTAACCTATTCAACTATCTAAGTTGGGTTTGTCAGAGCAGTCTACAAGGAAGATTACCCTAATGAATTTGCAAGCAGCAACGGATTGATCGACTATGCCTCGACTCTTGTACGCGCGCGACCTCCGCTCAAGAACTTTGCACCACTGGGCATTTGAAAACGAAAGGCCTAGGGAAGAGACATTTAAAAACACAATATTAGCGTGAGTGGACAAAAATAAAGGTATGAAAGATAAACATCTTTTAATGCCCTTCCGTTGGTTTTCCATAAATTCACATGCACACAAATCATAAACAATGATTAAATACATCATTAAAAACTTCATTGGCTCAAACATAAATAAATGTGTGGGGTATTAACCTCATCCACGAGAAAACTGACCCGCTCTACCATGAAAGGGTCTATTGACCAGCTCATCGGAGAGAGTCCCATGACCCGCTCTATTCGGGAGGGTCCAACCAACCAGCTACCACCGAAGAGTCCTGACCTGCTCTATCCAGGAGGGTCATACTGGCCAGCTACCACCGAAGAGGGTCAGACCAGCTACTATCCAGAGAGGGTACCAGCTCCACCTGGAGAGGGTACCAGCTCCACCTGGAGAGGGTCCATGCTAGCATGCAATACATATATATATCCATATCCTTTAAAAATCCTTTTAAAACCTCGTGGGAAAATAAACCGAAAACCAAGTCAAAACTCCCTGACTTTACCCCAAATACATTGGATTTAAAACATTTCCAGGAACCCAAAACCGGTCTCTGCCTTAACTTTAAAACCCTTAAATCCAAGAGCTAAGTTTCCCCTTTTTAAAACTCATCCCCATCCATAATCCCAAAACGGTGATAACCATTAAAAACCATAATCCGAGAAAATTCTTTAAAACCACGGGAAAGGTAAGAACCTCTTTCCCGGCTCATTTATCTTTAAAAGTATTAAATCCCCATTTTTCCAAAATCATCGTAAAACATATGTTGATAGCAGCTACATGTGTTGATTTATTAAAGTTTACTACCCCTAGTAAAGTTCATCCATAAAGATTACCCCTTTAAGAAAACTTCCAACCAAGGTATGATATGGTTTCTGCAAGGTCTGGTGATATTTCGGTGATGTTTTAAAGTAAGATGAGATTTTGGCGACTAGAATCCCGCTACCGGCGATATTTCGGCGACCTGTGATCGGAGTCAGTTAAGTTCTTGTCAAACCTTCTTTCTATTTCATTTTCTCTCTCTAATCATGTGTTAAGGGATGAGGGTATATATAATAGTACTAAAATAATATATGTTCTTAAGAGTGTGTTAAGAGTTTACATCTAATGGACACAAATTCTTTTTTAAAAGTTCAAATGGTCAATATTTAAAAAAAAATTGGAATGGGAAATAATGGGTCAAATTTTGTAGCGAATAGACATTTTTTCTAAATTTAATTAAATGAGCAGCTTTTCATCTTTTGGAATCCTAACCTTCATTAGTAGACACATACGAAGAAAGAAACATGAAATCTCAAAATTCGATATGAAAATGAACAAACAAATGTACAGAGCTGCACAATCGAACTAAATTGTTTAGTGAAAACCTACCAAACCTTATGTTTCTTGCTTCACCAACAATCATGTAAAGCAGCTCTTATGTCTTCCTCAACCATCCAACGTTTCACTTGCCTTCATGTTTAAGCATTAACCCAACAGAACATGACCAACTCGATCAATACTATAAAATCTTACATCATTCTTGCAAGAACTTCAACCTCGATCATCTCAGTATTCGTAAGCATGAGTCGATCACCAAAAACCCATCCAAGTTTCAACTATAAGCTTCTTCTCCTCGGAGTTTTCCTGGCTTTCGTTGTCCTCTTTTTCTTGAGATCAAGCTTATCCTCATCATCTGATTCCAATGAAAACACATCTACCATCTCACCAGAGGAGGTACCTTTATTAGCTAAAGACTCAAGTGGTATTTCTACAAACTGCTCACCAAGTAGTACTACTGGTACTGGTTGTAACAAGATCCCAACCTCTCTAGCTCAAACCATAATCCACTACACAACCTCAACCATCACCCCACAACAATCCTTCAAGGAAATCTCAGTGACAGCAAAGATACTAGACAAGAAATCACCATGCAACTTCCTTGTGTTTGGCCTCGGCCACGACAGCCTTATGTGGAGTGCACTCAACCATGGGGGCAGGACAATTTTCCTGGAAGAAGATGAGTCCTGGATCGAACAAATCCGACGTCGCTTCCCCACATTGGAAGCATACCATGTCACATATAACAGCAAGGTGAATGAGGCTGATAATCTCATGGATGTCGGCAAGGGGCCTGAGTGCACTGCAGTTGGTAGTGACATCAAGTACAACATGTGTCAATTGGCTTTGAAGGGTCTGCCGAGTCAAGTGTATGACATCAAATGGGATTTGATAATGGTGGATGCACCCACCGGGTACCACGACGAAGCACCGGGAAGAATGAGTGCCATATACACAGCCGGAATGATAGCCAGAAATAAAGAGGAAGGAGGGACTACTCATGTGTTTGTTCATGATGTGAATAGAGTTGTGGAAGACAAGTTCTCTATGTCATTCCTTTGTAAAGGTTACATGCAGAAACAGGAAGGGAGGTTGAGGCACTTCACTATTCCTAGTCACATGGATGGTTCCACCAGGCCATTTTGCCCTGAATGATCTTTGTTATCTTTTTTGAAATATTTCATCAATTTGTTTTTGACATGAATTGTTATTTCAATGGTGTGTGAGAAGATGGAGCTACCTACGTACAAGGCTACAATGCGCGCAACAAGAATTTTGATGAAATTGGCATACGAGAGACAGCTTTTCGATATGAATTAATCCATCTTACTAGTCATTGCCTAGTAAGAATAGATATGTAAGCACATATATATCAGTTTGATGTTCATTCCTTACACAAGTATTCTAGTTCTCTGTCTTCCTTCATGTACTTCTTCCTTCCATATTTTTTCTGTTGATCTTGTGTTCGAGGCAAAGTCTCAAAATCGAAACTATGCTTGTTTAGGAGGAATTGTAAATCATCATTGATGTACGTGGTTTCACCAACTTGACGTGGACAATGTGGAACTATCTTTCCTCCCTTCAACTTCACTACTATATACGAGAAAAAAAAAATCACTCATGGAGAAGTAAAAAAAATTGGAATTTATGAGTTCTTGCTAAACTTGTGGAATTTATGAGTTCTTGCTAAACTTGTTTGGTGCCTTAACCTAACAGCTTAACACAACAAGTTCTTCTTACTAGAAGAGTTGATCTTTCTCGTGCTTACAAAACTCTGAGATTCATTGTTTTGTCGATAGTTGTGTTTCAAATCTTCATATCTTAATAAATTAATACTCAATTAATTAATAATCTTGTTAAAATAATAAATTTTACCGATCCTGAGTTAGCTAAATTATATACAGTAGAACCTCGTTAAATTAATAATTTACTAAATTTATAAAATAATAACAATACGAGAATATACATATATCACAATGAATATGTAAATTAATAATTCCTTAACACATAAAATGAATTATTCATTTATGAGGATTTCATAAAGAATGAGTCAAGTGACTTATTTCTTCTTGAAAATTCAGGTTGCCTTGATCACTTGATCGATTGCGTATCGTCTCTTAACTCACTTACAAGTCGAACTTTTCTAAAATCCACTGTTGCAAATGTTTCTGAGTGCTACTTGGATTTTCTTTGTTGTATTCGCACAATAGTTTAAGCATTTCATCCGTCATCGTCGATTTTTTTACTCTTTAAAGATGAGAGAAACCATTTTCGGGTTTCTGATGTGATATGCGACTATTAATTATATATATAATAGAGTTTTGTGTACTTTATTTTCATCCAATGAACTGATATAGTATTTGAAAGTTCGTACTAATATAATATAATACGTTGAAAAATGTTACAGATTGAAGAAAGTACAACAGATTTGAAAAATGTTACAAATCAACATGATTGAAAAATTTGAAGGGATACTTTTTAGTCTTCGCGGGCAACCTTGACTGAACTACACCCGAAGAGTGATTAGATACGTCAGGAGGTAAGAACTGAACATTGCTTCAGGAAAAACAGACATCCAACTAGCATTCACCATAGCACGATCCAATTTCCTAGAAATGCGATCCCTTCCTTCTTGTTTATTACACCAAGTAAAAAACAAGCCAGTGCTTCTTAAATCTTCCAAATCAATAGAATACAGGCAGTCAATGAAATCATTCATAGCCAAAATACTAGAGGGGTAACCATCAACATCTTCAGACGGGGCTCTAATGACATTGAAATCTCCTAAAATCATCCAGGGAATATCACCGATAGAGCTTGAGAGACAAGATCATCCCAAAGCCTTCTCCTACATATGTCATCATTGGAAGCATATATGAAAGTAACAAAGAAGTCTATTTTATGCTCAAGAGAAGAAATTCTATAATGACAAAATTGGTCTGATTCTACCAGAAGAGTGACTCTGAGAGTTTCAGAATTCCAACCAATCCAAATTCTTCCTAAATCCGCAGAGGAGTAATTATTCAAAGTATCCCAAATATTAAAGATAAATCTAGAAATTTCAACAATGTTACCCAGCTTCACTCTGGTTTCCAAAATACACAACAAATCAAGACTTGCTTTAGAAATAAAGTTTCTAACAGCTAACTGCTTGCTCCCCGTGTTGAGACCGCAGGAAGCTAGGTAAACATGACTAATGGATAGAAGAGATTGTACCTGGGCCTGATTAGAGATGCCCTTTCCAGAAATCTTTTTTTCTTTTTCTTCTTTGTGATAAAGTAGTCTGGGGTTCAACTCTAAAACCAATTGGCAATAGAGAGAGTAGCCCAAACCCTTATAAACCAAGGTCCCATATTCCCGATGTGGGATATATATCTCAACACGCCCCCGCACGTGTGGCGAATCTTTAAGCCTAACACGTGGACAACAACTTGGGTGGTCGTGGAGTTCGTGTGGCCTTTAGGCTTCACACGTGTACGTGGGCAACCCGCTCTGATACCATGATAAAGTAGTCTGGGGTTCAACTCTAAAACCAATTGGCAATAGAGAGAGTAGCCCAAACCCTTATAAACCAAGGTCTCATATTCCCGATGTGGGATATATATATCTCAACAACCACTAGTGAGATCCTTCCCAACAGACTTACCAGTAACATTTTTATTTTTGAGGTGCTCAGGCCACTTTGAACAATCCGGGGAGGCTGTATCCGGGACCCAGTGACAACATCAGGATCCAGACAAGAGAGAGTTTCAAAAGAATTACTGATGTTAATAGAATCACCACTAAGAAGAGACTTCTTTTTAGGAGGAGTAGAGAATCTTCAATCAAAGTGTCAGAATATTCCCCAGTCTCCTTATCAATACGCATCAAAAAATTTTGAGGAATAGATTTTCCTGCAACAAGAAGAGAACCATCAAGAATTGAGGAATTTTTCCCTAGAGGTAGATGAGTCCTTCAATAGAGCATTGGGAATAGGAGGCAAAGATTCATCATCCATTGATTGCTCACTCATAACGTTATTATTCACCGGGACACTGCTCAGCGTTGTTTGAGCAACTCCATTTTGACCTTGCTGGTTACGTCTAAGAGACAGAGGACTCCAAAAACATTGCTTAGGTTTCCGTTGATAACTTCACACGGAATCACCCATCAGGCATAGATAAAACGAATCTACAAGAAACCCTTTTTGGAGATTCGGTTAAAGAATCTGCGTATAAGGGTCTCCCAACATTCCAATACTCATGTGGGACATTGAAGAATTTGAGAAAAATGCCATGCTTAAACGAAAATTGAGAATGAGAGAGGTTGGTCTAACGAAACAATATTGCCACTCTTTGGCACCCTCTTGAACAGGAGGAGTACCCACAATACGAGGTTCATGGTAATGTAATTGAAAAGGCCCAAGATAGCCTTGTTCCGGGCCGCTCTTGTATCCATGTACGGCCACATTAGTTCCGAGTCCTACACAAAATTCCTATGTGGTGGTGCCTAAACCTAAAATAAAGGAAAGGAAAAAGCCACCGAAAGTTTGTCTGCAGAAAACGATGAGCAACGAATAGTAAGCCCCTCTGGTTTCCTTGTTCGTTCCCAAGGGAAGCTACAGTTGATGATTTCGTTTTGTGTTTCAGCGACTATCTGTTCAAGCTCTTGCTCATTGGGGACTCCTCCGTCGGAAAGTCCTGTTTGCTCGTCCGATTCGCTGTCAGTGACTTGATTCTGTGTATTTTTTCGGGAGAGATTGGAACTCCCAATGTTGAAACGTATTTGGCATTTCTTTTCGTTTCAGGACGATTCCTATGTGGACAGCTACGTTAGCACCATTGGAGTTGATTTTGTAAGTATATCTATCTCATGTATGCATAGTGTACCTTTGTTGTTTACGATTCGTATTTTGGTTTTCATTTTCAGAAAATCAGGACGGTGGAGCTGGATGGGAAGACAGTCAAGCTCCAGATTGTGAGCAGGAATTTCCGTTTGTTTTTGCAACATTACATTTAGTGTCAAACATATGTGGGCGGGCACATTTTAGAAGAGAGCATTTTCTTTATTACGTAACTGTAAATTTGTCTTTGTCATGACAAAATTGTGGCAACCCGAGTTTATATTATGAACTTTTGAAAACTCTGACATATTTGAGGTGTAATTTGTCAGAATTTATTTGGGAAGTTTATCAAGGAAAGTATGTGCAATGCCTAACTATATAACGAATGTTCAATCTCACTTGCTCAGCACCTACATGATAATTAACGGATTTTTGCTTTTCTTTCATTCTAGTGGGACACTGCTGGACAAGAGCGATTCAGGACCATAACAAGCAGTTACTACCGAGGAGCGCATGGAATAATTGTAAGATTTTTTTGCCTTCTTTTATTCACTTCAATTTTTTATATTTCACTGGTCAGATTGGGTAAGAATAAATCTTGAGCTTCTTGTAGTATTTTTATATCGATTATATTGGTTGCTGGCTTCTTGCTTTCATGTCACTGTTTCTTATGCAATCCATCAAGATGTTTCCCATACATATGTAGCTGCAGCTTTTTTATCTATCAAGAACGTTAGTCGACATAATATGGCGAAGCTTAAGGCTTTCCCCCCTACCATCATGAAGCACTAGAACTTGGCTTGTAAATTGAAAAATTTGCTCACTAAGATTCTTCAAATTAAGCCATAAAATGACTAGAAACAGTACCCACTTAGAAAATTATTAGCAAGTGAATAGGACATGTCCATTTTGTCTTGCTGTAACTTGCATGCATCCTCACTATGCCACTGAAGTTGATGAATCGACATGCATGATCAGGTTACCTGTAAGTGCTATAACTTTAGAGCTATTTTGCAACGTTATCTATGGGTTCAGTTTGACATACTAGTATTTCATACTGATAAGGGAAGATGGAGTGTTAGTTTCTCATAATAATATATGTGGGTTCATTCTGTTTTGTGATGAAAGAGTCTTACTTGTACTTGGGTTGTAACAGATTGTCTATGATGTTACTGAGATGGAGAGCTTCAATAATCTCAGGCAGTGGCTGAACGAGATTGACAGATACGCAAACGAAAGCGTGTGCAAGCTTTTAGTGGGAAATAAATGCGATTTAGTTGAGAACAAGGTTGTTGACACGGAAACTGGAAAGGTAATTGTAAATTTTATTCCATGGACAATTATCAGTTCTGTATTTCTTGTTTTGGAAAAAGGTTTAAATTCCTTATAAATGCTGATTCTGTTCTCCACATTTTTTTGGCAAATTATATGATCAGTCTCCTAAATGGAACAAAAAAGCTGCAGTTGATGTTCTTAAACATGGTAGAGGAATCTATGTTACCTTTATGTGTATCAATTTGTATACACCCACCCCTAAGCACATGATGTTTTGATTATCTAGTTTTGTTCAATTTTCTACTGGTCTTTTAAAACAAATTATTTATTTAGTCTCTTGGTCTTAGATTATGAATATAGCTAATGCTTATATTAGTCTCAACAGTAGTTCTGCATAATAACATGTTCCGGTATCCGATTTGATTTTTGCAATTGTAGCCAAGGATCGCTGATAGTCTAAAGGATGTGTGAAATAAAATGAATGCAGGAATTTAGCTAAGCATGCAGTGCCAGTTCACTATTAGCAATTCAAAAAGGTTGCTACGCTTTAATCTAAGCAGGACCTTCACTACTGTTAGCTTCCTGCATATTCATATGATTATGCCGTACACCCTTTTGGTTCCCATATTCATATGATTATGCCGTACACCCTTTTGGTTCCCAGACCTCGGTGGCGTAGACTTTCTCCATTTTCCCCATTATTCTTGCTTAGCCAAGCAATTAATATTCTCACTCCTAGACCTGTTCAGCCACTTGACAATCTACTCTTTCTAGCTAAACCTCTGGAAAAGCATCAGTGGACCTTCTATCCAATTTTGGTAATTACCACGTTGTTCCAATCCCCCCCCTTCCCCTCTATTTTTTTCGTGAATCAGTTTTGCAATACGCTCATGAGAGGAAGGGGGAGGGTTCCCACACTCCTGCCATCTGTGTCTATAATGGTGTCTAATATAGTATATAGTTTTGTGTCTTGCATATCTCTAAGTTATCCGTGTTAAACTCATGTTTCTTATGTCTAAATGAGCTGTAGGCTTTAGCTGATGAGTTTGGCATCCCTTTCCTCGAGACAAGTGCTAAAGACGCTATCAATGTTGAGCAGGCTTTCTTAACCATGGCTGCCGAGATCAAGAAAAAGTAAGATCACTAGTAAAATCTTTCATGCATGCATCTTGTTTGAACACCAAATTCCCCAAAACAAGACGAGGCTGATATTTCATTAATATCTGTTTTGACCCATTTTTGACTTCAGATGATAGGGAGTTGAGTTTTAGAAAGATTATCCTTATGCTCGTCATCTCAATCATTATTTCTAGATTGTAGCGTTTTTGAATTATACTTTCTTGTAGTTTTATACCTATAATTTTCTCGCAGAATGGGCAACCAACCAACTGCAAACAAGTCAAGTGAAACTGTTCAAATGAAGGGGAATCCCATTCAGAATAGCAATTGCTGTGGTTAGCCATTCCTGGTGTCAACTGTGTGTAAAAGCGTGTACGACGGTGAAACTGTGCTGAACGTATTGTATGTGGATCTTTCAGAAACTATAAGATATTGACTGGTATCCTTCTCATTAGGAAGATGTAATTACATGGTTGTTTGCCAACATCATTTCCACGTCATATTCACATTTTTGGAATGTAGATGAACTAAGCTGCTGTTTTGGAACTAGGTATGTGACACAATTGATAGAGGGGCATGGCAACCCCATCTGTTCTTTTCAACCTTATTTTGCTTCTTGGTTAAATAAATGCATACGCTAGCAAGGGCTTCCAATCGTGGTTCGGAAACTGATGGTTAGACAGTTCGTCTTGAAATCAAGCCAGGCTCACATGTTTGTAATGGTCTGGAGTAGATTGGTCATCTTGACAGCCCTTTACCAACGAGACAGTTGATTGTGTTGCCTTGGACTCGGATTGCTCTTGCTTTGGAAGTTTGAAAAAGCTTTCTACAAGCTATTTACCAACTCTAATGCAATGCATGATTCCAACTGGGAAATAAGGAGTGTTGATCTAACAGTTCTTATGAAACAAATAATGTAATATTGTAATCTCTTATTGGCTTTAATATACAACAGGCAAAACTGATTTTGCCCCCAAGGCTGATAGTGGATGCTCATTTAGGCAATGTAAGAGTCCTAAAGCAAACATGCCATAAAAATCTTGGGAGGATGAAGCAGTTGACTGCAACAGATGAAGTTATAGCTCTTCAAAGGGCTAATGCTCTCAAATCTGATAAACCATCCTGGATTGAATATAAGTAAATTCTTTCAAAATAAAAAATTCCGTCTTCCTAATCTTTTAATAAATTTCATTTCAGTTTTCTTCACATTTCTGGGGAACTTCCACAAGGTTTCCGCTCAGGCTTGCAAGATATTTCAAGCCAATACAGTCCAAGCCAATGGAGGCTCTATCTAATGATCACTGGTATATACCTCATGAAATATATGACAAATCCAGACGACAAACAAGTATGGTTCAAAGGAATATGCAACAAAAGGGACATCACACAATATAACCCGCATCAGAAGAATAAAGGGAAAAAACAAAACAAACAAAAAATAACAATAATAGTAATATAAAAATTTCTTAAAAAATAATCAACCTCAGGTTGAAGAACAGCAAGGCTTCTTTGTATTGACCTCTGGGCCTCCCGTTACAGCAATAGTCTTCCCTTCTTTGATGTTTGCAGGAGTTGGCTCATCTGATGAAAGAGTCTTTTTACTGATAATCCGGTAAATCTCGGCAAGAATTGTCTGGAAAGCCTTCTCAACATTAATTGCTTCAAGAGCAGATGTTTCGATGAATGAAAGGCCTTCTCTTTCAGCATAACCCTGTGCATCCTCTGTGGCCACCGCACGTAGATGCTTCAGATCTGTCTTGTTCCCAATCATCATGATCACAATGTTTGAGTCAGCATGGTCTCTCAACTCCTTCAGCCACCGGCTTACATTTTGAAATGTTGTTGGTTTTGTTACGTCATAAACAAGTAGCGCTCCAAGGGCTCCTCTATAGTAGGCACTAGTGATTGCTCTGTATCTCTCCTGCCCTGCTGTGTCCCATATCTGAGCTTTCACAGTTCTTCCCTCAACCTAACATAACGACAACAATTTTCCGTCACTTATAAATAAAATAAACCAGAAATCCGATTTTGTTACCTATGGACAAGATTCATGAGCTGGAAATGCAGGATAGATGATGAAAAAACAAAACAAAAAAATTGGACAGGGAAAATTCTTCGATATTATAAGAACAAATCAATTAAGGAGTGCCTGATGCAATAAAGAGAAAGGTTAAAGCAGTGATCATTGAGCGGAGGAAAGGCAAACTGGCTTCAGAAAGAACCTTTCAGAAGGCCGAGTGACAACAGCCATTTCAGATAGTAAGAATGCATGTTGGCGATGAGAGCTCTCAGGACTGGATTTCAAGTGTAGCACAAGTTATAACAAGGGGCAAGTTGATAACCCAATAAGCAATGTATATACGTCTGTCTGCTTCCAAAGAACATGATAAGGAGGTTCTAAGTAACATGTTAGCTAAAATGGTGTGTTGGATTGTGCCAGTTCTATAGGGACAACATTTCATCAACCCAAGAGGTTCTTATAAGGAACTCTAGTTGCTTATGAGCTGGTGGAGGATGACAGTGGGCCTTACAAGATGAACACTGCTAAAAGCAAACTATCATCAAGTAATTGAACAAGACACAAAATCAAACTCAACAGATCCATCACTAGAACCAAAGGACACAGCAGATCTACATCCTAAACAAATGGAATTTTAGTTGAACTTCTCAATCAAATTAAGAGTAGCAAAGAGTCGAGTGAGACCTGGAGAGTACGAGTGGCGAATTCGACGCCAATGGTAGACTTGGACTCCAAACAAAACTCGTTGCGGGTGAATCGGGAGAGGAGGTTGGATTTGCCAACGCCCGAGTCGCCGATTAATACCACTTTGAACAAATAGTCGTACTCCTCCTCCGCTCTCCTCGCCATATCTCTCTCCTCAACTTCGAATTCGAATTCCTCGGAAATCGCTCGCAACAAGGAACAAGAAGAATCGAGAAAAAGAAAACAATCGATCAAAAGAAAATGGTTGGTTTTATTTGCGGAGACCCTTCTTCTCTTATGCCCAAAATGCCCCCGGATGTGAGATCTTATTTTTGATTGAGTTTTTATACGGTCAAACTAAAAACTAAATTTACAAAACTATTAATATGTTACCCAAACTTCATTTTTGCTATCAATGAAAGGTCTGAGGTCACTTTTCATCACAATGTCGTTTGTTTGATGACGTGTCTCGTATGAGACCTATCAAAAATATTTCTTGTCAGTAGATAACCACATCAGTAGTCCCTGAACTTTTCTAGAATGATTAATTTGATACTCATAATGAAAACCCAGGTTTTTTATGTTCAAATAAGGAGGAAAAATGATTCTGCATGATTTAATTTCGAAGTTTGAAAGGAAATGAGATCTAGAAAATGCATAATGTTATATTCATCGAGGGTTTAGATGACATTCAAGGATTTAGGATTTAGACTTTTCCTATATCTCATTTCCTTCCAAAATCTCCTAATTTATATGTTATGGATCTATTTTCTCTCTTAGTTTCAACATGAAATACTAGAGTTTTCATTCTGGGTATCATATTGATATTTCCAAAAGAGTTCTGTAACTGTTGATGTGGTTATCTGTTGACAACATATATTTTTGGTGGGTGTTATACAAGACACGTCATTAAACAAATGGCGCCGTGACGGAAAATGACCTCAAGCCTTTCGTAAGTAGCGAAAATGAAGTTTTAGTATCACATTTGTAGTTTTGTAAGTTTAAACATCACTTTAACCATGCCATAAGAGTTTAGGTATCATATTGATCTTTCCAAAAGAGTTTGGTAACTGCTGATGTGGTTATCTGTTGACAACATATATTTTTGGTGGGTGTCATATGAGACACATCATCAAACAAACAGCGTCATGACGGAAAATAACTTCAGGTCTTTCGTAAGTAGCGAAAATGAAGTTTTAGTATTACATTTGTAGTTTTGTAAGTTTAAGTACCACTTTAACCATGCCATAAGAGTTTGGTATCAGTGCTGAAATTTTGTCTTCTTGATTTTATATGTTCTTTACATTAAATTTTTTATCACTAATCAAAGTGAAAACTTCTTCTGAAACTAAAAAAATCTATTAAGATCATCTTTTAAAAACATTGGAAACTCCTTGATCTAATCCATAGTGAAATATGTGATTTCAGATCAACGCAAATAAGAGGTGGTACTAAACTCTTTTTCATCTTTATTGATAACATTACATAATATTAATTGTGGTGACATTTGCTAGAAAGTAAAAACAAGGGAATAGAGAAATTGGTTCCCCATGAACGAAATCAACTCAACAAATTATGACACCTGAAATGTGAGAATAAGACATTTTAATGGTCAATGATCTTTTAAATATGGTTTCCAAAAAGAAAGAAGAGAAAACTTCATATGCACTATGAAAATGAAAGTTATGAATGTTTCCAATAAAGCTTACTCATTGGACATGATATCTAGGGTAAAACCATCAAAGCAATGTACTTAAGCGAGCCACACTCTACTAAAACCTCACCGTCTTACCTGATCGTGTTTGATTGAAATTACATAAAATATTAAGTAGTAATCTTTAAACATATTGTCCAGAGTCATCAGTTAAATACTTGCGAGCAATGACAGATCTACATTGGGGCTAGAGAGGACCCTTGCCCCAACAAGAATTTTGGAAAATGCTTCTATTTTATTGGTTGGCTTGTATTTTTACAATAATTATAAGTTATTTACACTAAAATGTATGATTATGGGCGTTCCGAATTCAAGTTTTGACATTAGTTATTGATTGTAAATGAAAGATTTTAAAAATCACATTGATTAACGGCCTTATATATCTTAACATACTATTTAAATTAATGAGTACATTTAAAGGAGAATTGATTTGGCTTCGTAATGAAGAAAATCCAAACATTTTCTCTTTTATGTGACACATTCAATAGTTTTTTTTTTTAAAAAATTGTAGTAAATTTTTATTATAAAAGAAAGGATTATCATTTTTCTTTAGCCCCCTTAAATACAAGTTTCTAGCGATCTGTTACTGCTTGGAAGTATGAGAATGTTTGGTTAAGGTGATGATCCGTTATATGTATTCAATGTGTAAAGGATCATTTTCCAAACATATATGGAGAGTTTGCTTACTTCATTTGGGCAAGGAAAAAAAACCCTTTGAATCAAGTTAACCACGTATCGTTAAACAGGTTGTGCATGAACTCTACTGATAGTCTTTTGTGGAAATGAGCTATTAAGAGTGAAATTACCACCATTTGGCAAAGCCAAACTTTGGATCTGGTGGATTTTTCACATGGTTGCTAAATTTCAGATTTAACTTGAAAGATATAGGCTATGTTGATGTCATATTGCTGATAAAATCACAAAGATATCAAATGGACTTCTATTAATCCAATCATATTATGTGGACAATATCCTTGGAAAATACAACAAGGATAATTATGAAATTGTGAGAATTCCAGTGGATATGACTCTTCTACTCTTAAAAATTAAATGGGAGTGTCTCTTAGTAAGAGTACTCTAGAGTCATTAGAAATCAGATGTACTTAACAAGTTGTACAAAACCAGACATAGCTTATGTCTGGTGGATTTTTCACATGGTTGCTAAATTTCATATTTAACTTGAATGATATAGGCTATGTTGATGTCATATTGCTGATAAAATCACAAACATATCAAATGGACTTCTATTAATCCAATCACATTATGTGGACAATATCCTTGGAAAATACAACAAGGATAATTATGAAATTGTGAGAATTCCAGTGGATATGACTCTTCTACTCTTAAAAATTAAATGGGAGTGTCTATTAGTAAGAGTACTCTAGAGTCATTAGAAATCAGATGTACTTAACAAGTTGTACAAAACCAGACATAGTTTATGTCGTGAAATAACTACATAGATACACGAGTATTCTTGAAATTCCACATTAGTAAGAAATTGCAAGAGTACTCAAATACTTCAGGTATACTCAAAGCTATAGGTTGCACTATACCGATTATCCAAGCTGTCCTAGAAGGATATAGAGATGCAAACTAAATATTTGACCTGAAAGATTCAAAGTTCATTAGTGGTTATGTGTTTACATTGGTTGGTGCAACAGTGTCTTAGAAATCCTCTAAATACACAATTATAACCAGATCCACAATGAAGTATAAGTTTGTCGCATTAGACAAATGCGGGGAAGATGCAGAATGATTACGCTAGTTCATAAAGGAACTTTCAAGATGGACAAAACTTATGCCTCCAATTTGCATATATTATGATAGCCAGTCTACAATTGGCAGGGCATAGAGTAAGATATATAATGGTAAGTCAATACACATTCGTTAAAGACATAATACCATCAAACAACTACTCTATTCAGGAATTATTTGTATTAACTATGTGAAGTCAAAAGATAATATTGTGGATGCGCTAACCAAAAGGTTAAACAAAGAGTTAATTGATAAATCATCGAGAGGAATGTGACTAAAGCTTATGAATAAAAAATCTTTACAGTAGAAATCTCAACCTAGCTGACTAGAGATCCCAAGATCTAGGTTCAAAAGAAACAACCAAACTATAGAGACCATATCAGATCACTGTAGAAATTTACCCCATGTCTATTCCTATGATAAAAAAAGTAATGACTATAAGGAGTGAGGTTGAACAGAAGTTTTTGATAATTCTTATGCGCCAAAAATCCAAGCGGTGTAAGGCGGGTTACTCTTAATTATGAAATCATCTATGTTAGAGAGAAGTATGGCAGCTTATAAGGAAATTGTTTAGAGCACAATTCTTATCAAACTCTTACAAAACCACACACGTGTCTAAGGTAAAAATGGACACAAAGTTACAACTGTAAAGTACCAGGGAGACTCATGCGCCATCTAAGTTATCATTTATACAAATGACGAATAGTTTAAAGACATCACGTCTACTGTCTAGTTAGTAAAGTTGGCAAACTTTCACAAGCGAAGATTCATAGGATAAAACATACATATGCTAAACAGGTTTGAACCGTAGAAATCTATCACAAAATCTATTGAGTCTTTGGTCGTTAATTTCATTCTTGTATGGAATTGTTGGAAAATTTGTGAAAATCATCATTTTCTTTAATCAATTTAGATTGCATAATTTAAATGGGTTATGGGGTGAATAAAAATAATCACCCAAAGATGACTACATAAACTGTTTTTTGACTTTTCACCTTTCACTGACCTTTAGAAGTCTGGAATTTGTAACAACGACGTAAACCTTTAGATTCTGTAATAAGTTTAATGATGGCTGAATTTGTAACTAAATGAATGTTAAAGGTTGACATGTTAAAGGTTGTAACGTATCAAAGAATGTTAAAGGCTTGCATGTGAAGGGTTGTAACACGTGAATATGGATTCATGACATTCAAGTGGTGATCTCATTCCTCCAAGTATAAAAAATAGGTGACACTTCCTTTGTTCTAAAATACATTTCGAGACACCAAGTCAAATCATCTCATCCTCTCTTGAATTATCTCTCTCCCTATCTAATTTTAGCTTTCTAGTGATAGAAATAATGCACTATAAGTTTGTCGGGTGTTATTAGAAGCAGTGCAGCTCCAAAGCACAACCAATCGTTGTATCTTAGGAGACAACTGTCATCAAGTCTTTTGCTGTAGTAGAGGAGATATAATTTGTCTTAAGAAAAGTAATTCAGACACACGACTCTACTTCTCCTACTTTCGGATTCGGGGTTGTCTATGGCGCGAGGATGTATAACATACACTCATTTTACCCCTCTTTAAACCAAAATTTACAATTATGTTGACCCAAATTTACAACATTTACAACAAAGTTACTTAACTTTAACTTGTTTTACACATTTACATATAATTGAGAAAATTTACCACATTGACAACAATTTGTTTATAAACATGTAAAATGTTGTTGGTGAGGTAATTACCTCTTATAGAATTAAAACTTCCCAACCAATACCTCATTTTACTACAAGGACAACAAATTGTTGTCATATCTGTAAATATAGGCATCACATATGGGTAGGTACCATAGAAATTCCTTTATTTGAGTACCATGTGGTCGTAATATATGTCAATATTAAAGTTACTATGGCTTTTATGAGCATCAACTTCAAGCATGTAATTGGTTGTACGTCTACCCCACATAAAAATGGTTAAACACAGACAAACATGACCTATTGATAATCATTGTACTGATATTGTCATAATTTAACCACTTATAAAGTGTTAGGTCTTAAATATAAAAAACCTCGGTATAATTATGTATGACAACCTATTATAGGTGCAGACAACAAATTTAAACTTGAAGCAATGACTTTTAACCGTCGCCATTAATGAGAGGACCTCAAATGGTGATATTCAACCACCGCCATCAATACAAGGTTAAAGAAAACATTAATACGACATTGATGCATACATGTAACAATAAAAACAAAATTAACAACGGGTATTAACGATGTTCTAAAAGGCGTTAGGCATTAACCAGCAGCAAGCAGACGATATGTGTGCCAATATTATGGCTAATATGCTTACACCACCAAGTATAATTGACACATTCTTTGTGGGCCCACAAGCCATGATGGGACCCGATCACGACGTGCATCCCAAAGCCCGACATGCAAGCTACGCGTCGTTACAAATAAGTCACCAAGAGCTTACCGGCAAGTCACTTTTCTAGCCTCACCAACATATGCTCATGCAACACTTTGAAGACTAAAATAGGGCTCTTAGTCTCATATTGAAGAATATGTAAAGGGAGGAGTCTCCTTCCCCTATAAAAGGGACTCCTCCCCACTCACTCATATGCATCATAACAAGTAGACAACACATCACTTGTAATATTTGTGGGGGACCCATTCAAGGCTCTCACCACCTAGTACATATTAAAGTGGACGTAGCCTTACCCATCGATGACAAGGTAAACCACTATAAACTTTGTGTCTCGATACTACTAGTTACTAACTATCAACAACATCTAGTTTGTACATGAGATTATTTTAACAACAATCTTATGCACAAACATTTGGCGTCATCTGTGGAAAGCCGATACAAATGGCTTCGTCAACTACTACAATCTAAGTCCACTCAACATTTTCTAAAACAATTCGTTCAATTACATAAACAGCAACGAGTCCATTTGCAAAAGAATTTTGATCATTGATTATTTGATCCGCTAGTAATGACAAAAAATTTTGTGATCAAAGCCATATCTTATATGGTCCAAGTTTGGTGTAAATTGTTCAACTAGCGGCGGAAGACATTTGGTCGGTTGATGAGAAAACAAGGAACAGGAAGAACAAAAAGAAGTCAACGGGTTGCCTAATTGATCTGGACACCCAAGATACAATGAATCGTTAAAAAAATCAGCGTACAGAAACTTTTTTCTCTTCACAGCCAAAAGTCTGCAGCAAGTGGAGTTAAACCACTAGAAAAAGGGGAGAGTTGTCTGTCTACTCTTGACACCTAAAGAAGTTCTCCAACAATTGTAGCAAAATCCACTTTGCTGCCAAAATTCAAAAAAGAAAGGAAAAAAACCCCAAGAAGGAAAAAAATTCATTAACCATAAAATTCGGCACATTTCCACAGCTGAAAAGGGGATAACAAATAGACTCATACGGCTTGGGCTCAATTCCTAGCTACCCACATAAGTTTGTTCATCATGTTTAGGAGCCGCCCAAGGGGGATTGCCTCTAGATTTCTGTTTGCTTCATTTGGGCTTAGCCGCTGCGATCATCACCCGTTGTTTCCTTCGGTTACTTGTCCGCCAGCCCTTCATGCCGAGTTTGCCACTTATCAAATTTGTCCATGTCCAAGCAGCCGGTGGAGAAGTTCTCCCAGCACGATGTCGAAGCCCACAGCTTCTCCTCCGCATCTCGTAATTTGTTCTCCGCGTCCCAAACTTTTTCATCCGCTTCCAGGACTTTTTCCTCCGCATTCAGTAATTTCCTCTCCGCTTCAGCAACAACAGTTTTCACGGCCTCATCATCTTGTGCGGCAATCAGACCCTTCACTTCTTATTCCTTCTCATCCAGGGCCTTCCACAGGGACTCCACCTTGTTGTCCTGAAACTCTTCAAGTTTTTCAAGGCATTATCAGCTTAGTGCTTCCGAGAGAAAGTGTTCCTGATGGACCTAGGGAAGCAAAGCAATCGATCCATGAAGGGAAGTCCAATGACAAGTCCAATGAAGAATTGGAAGTCCAAAATTCGACCAAAGAAGCCTCTAGAATCTCCAAGTCTTGTTGACCAAGCAAACCAAGTTCAAGAAGGAAAACCTAAACCTATTTGGTTTAGAACATGTGGCTGCCGACCCAATGTGTATTCCTCTATAAATAGGCTTGTATGTAGATAGAAAATCATCATCACTACCTTGCCATTACATAGCCAAATTCTACCAAACCCTATACAGAAAAATATTTAGCCGATTCATCCACCGCAAGTCATACGAATCATTCCATCTTTCCACCAAATTCTCCATACTCGTCGAACCCATTCAAGGTTGTAAGAGTGTGATTTTCTCATAGCTATTTATATTATTTTCTGTATATTTCGAATTATATTGTAATATACTTTTGGTTTTGGTTTTATTTATCAAACATGGTTTTCGGAATGCAGAAATCGGAATAACCTCCGGTTGTCTATTCCGGTATCGTCTGGACTGTTGAAAATGGTTTGGGTAATGGTTATCCCTTCTCAAGGGGGATTACGAGGGTAATCTCTCTTGGGAGGTAAATTCGGGCCGAGACATGACAAATGGTATCAGAGTCTGGTTCAAATCTCGGACCAAAGGATTGGGTAATTAAAGTCCTTGGAAATGTTTAAATGTGTTATTGATTTTCCAAATGGAACAAGTCGTTATATTTATTAGTATGTGTTATGGCAAGGGTTGTCACCTAGGGTCAAAGTTAGTAAAGTTAAATGTAATTATTAAGTTTGCGACATCTGTTGCAATTAGATGTTGATATTGACTTTTCGTTGAATCGAAAAGTCAAGAGGTTCGTAAGTTGACTATCGAGTCAGATTAAGAAAAGTAAATTTGAATTTCAGTTTTGGACGCAAATAGGCTTAAAGTGCGCCTAATATTATTCGAATTTATAAATCGACAATTTTCGAGCTTTTTAGGGTTTTGTCTTTGTAGATTAGTCGAAAAGTTTTGGTCAATTTCATGTTCAACCCCGGAAAGACTTGGTCAACCCTAAAGTCAATCATTTATTTTTTTCTGGTCAACCCAGGAAAGATTGGGCTGTTAGACTATTCGATAGTCGTTTCGCGTCCTACATTTGATTGATGGGTTAAAAGAGTATGTATGGCAACTTTTGCCAACACATTAGTGTTGTGTAATTATTTTTTAGGAAGGATTAGTGATGATCCGGTGATTGAGATGCTGGATGAGGTCAAAAGAAAGGGATTACGTAAAGTACCCTATAATATAGCGGACGAATACCCTAATGTTTTGTCGGCTATAGTTAAATAAATAAAATAATAATTTTATACCACTGGTTGCATCTCATCGATTTAAAACTATTTTCAGTTGAAGGTCCGGGCAAAATATGTAAATTAGACAGTTAAATGACTGTTTTCATGCGTTTAAGGGTTTGACTTACGAGATTGACCGTTCTGATCGAGTCCTTAACATTGTCGGATCTTGACGAAAATTTACCCATACACATAGTTCAATATAATAATGATATATGACGGTCGGATTTTTGTTTCACAAGTTTGATCATCACAATCACAACATGCCTACTAATGTTGTATAACTTGTTTACCAAGTGTCAAGTAAATGTTTCGTTTCAAAAACAAACTATGTGTAGAAGTTTCAAACGAAAAAAAAATTATGAAATAATATATGACCGGAATGGTGAAATATGTCTATAGTTGAAAAATCACTTAATTCCAGTAAAGTCTCGGTGCCTATAGTTGCGGTCAATGAAATTTTTCTTTCTTTCTCTCTTGAGGTAGCCCTATTTTCGAAGGTTATTTTTCATAAATTTTTATACCACTGGTTGCGTCTTATCTATTTGAATCTATTTTCAGTTGAAAATCTGGTCAAAATACGTAATTTAAACGGTTAAATTACCAAAATCAGTATAAAAAGTACTATAGCCAACGAATTTATTGAAAATTCGTCGGCTATAGGTAAATAAATTAAATAAAATGATAATAAAACAAAAAATGAAAATAAATGGCTATAAAAATTACTATAGCCGACGAATTTATTAAAAATTCGTCGGCTATAGTTAAATAAATAAATAAAAATTATAATTACACATATAAATTGAAAATAAATTACATAAATAAATTATAAAGGGACTATAGCCGACGAATTTTTTAATTCATCGGCTAAAGTTGTTTTATAGCCGACGAAAATCATAATTATAGCCGAGGATTTTTTTTTATTTCGTCGGCTATACTTCTGCCTATATAGGTAGAACCCAGCGAGCCCGAGAATAGAAACCCTATTTTCTTTTTTTCTCCCCTCCACCTCCACTCTTCTCCTCTGCCTCCACTGCCCTCCTCGGCTCCTCTACCACCTCCTCCGCTCCTCCTCGGCTCCTCCACCGCCTCCTCCACTCCTCTCCTCCACCTCCACATCCTCTCTCTCTCTCTCTTTCGAATTCTCAAGCAATTAAGATAAGAAATTAGAATTTTTAGGATTTTGAATTGGTTTCAAGTGTTAGAGTTTATTTATGTATATATACATTACTAATTATAAATTGCTGCATATTTATATATATTGTATATATTTTGAATTATTGATGCATATATTGTTTGCATATAGTAGTTTAATTAATATATTGATAAAAAAATTTTAATATATTGATAACATATGTTAATTAAAATATTTAAAATTACAATTAAAATTAAAAAATTCAAATAATTTAATAAATTAATATTTTAAACATGAAAGACTTGTTTAGATCGACAAAGGGTTCAAAGGGCCAAAGGTCTGAATCGTCTGAGGGAACGTCTAGCAACTCTCAAACGTCGTTTCAGAACCCCATGACAGCTAGACGTGTGTCCCTTCTGGAGCCGACACAGAGTCAGCCGGGCACCACCTATTCATCGAGACAGCCGGGCGCTGCCAATTCCTCGAAGCAGTCGGGCGTCGCCCATTCCTCGAGGCAGCCGGGCATCGCCCATTCCTCAAGGCAGCTGGGCGCCGCCCATTTATTGAGACAGTCTGGCGCCCCTTAGTCCTCGAGGCAGCTATGGCCTCCGATCCAAGCAAAGGTGTCTGCAACACGTATGCCTGAGATCCACCGGACACCGACTCTAGGACCTACTGCTTCGGAAGGTGGGTCATCTGGGGTACACATGCCTTCGCCTCTTCTTTACCTTCCATGATTGATACCGGCATTACCTGCAGTCGATGACTCAAGGGCGCCGATTTATCCACTGCCCCCCGCAGGTGACCCTATCAGCGGCGTACCAGTTCGTGCCTTTTGGTATGGATCTTATTTTTACCATGGTATTCATTGGCGACAAAGTCAGATTCCATCGTGTCCGCCTAACACCCTCAGGTATGTAATATAAATTATTTGATTTCTCTTATAATGTCTTAATAAGAATATAAGATTTTAATAATCAATTTGTGATAGGCACTGTCGGAGCCAAGCCGACAAGAAAGAAGAGAGGCCCCGTCATAGGGAATGTTCTCGAGAAGACTGTGAGCACCTCAGGAAGGATCGTCATCGATATTGATAGGGATGACAACGTAGTATTAGGCGGGAAGACGAGGATGTACTATGGTCGTGTGGGAGTGCTCATTAGGGATAGAGTCCCTATGTTGTGGTCAGACTAGGACGAGGTCCCATAAGAGGTTAAGGATATGGTCCACAACGCGATGTCAGTGAGTTTACAAAATTCCTAATTAATATTATATATTACATTGTTGATTTATGAAAAAACTAAACGGTTAAATGCAGATGTGGTTTGACGTTCCCCAGCACCTGAGGAACACCTGGGCGATCGTGTGCATGGGGGAAGATACGTTGGAAAGTTAATGAAAAAACAAGATTGTATGTGTAATTAATAATATTTTTAATATTTTTGTGGTATCTGTAGGTACAAGGAGTGGAAGAACGAGTTGCGGACCCACTGGACTACGCATGGGAACACACGTTCTGGTATCCTTGTTGAGTTCCAGTTCATGGAGTACGAATGACGTTGGCTTCTGATATCAGAATTCAACAGCCCTCATAAACAGGTAATTAAAAAAATTAATTGGTAATATTGTTATTAATTAGTACGTTTTTAAATATTTTACTAATATTTTATTTTTTTTCTTTGTAGGCTGTTTCCCGGGCGAACGCTCAGAACCGGCAACGCAACATAAGGAACCATCATGCCGGTTCTAAACCGTTCACATCGTTGATGGACGAGGCGGTTAAGGAACATCCAGAAGTCAACTTGTACGTCTATACGTACGAGAAGACATATCCTGACGCCTAGAAGGATATTGTAAGTCGTTTTACGTTTTCAAATTTTAAAATTATATATAATTTTTAAAATTATATATATATATATATTTCAAAATGTTAATTAATTATTTTTTTTCCTATCATATTAGGCGAATGTGAGGCAGATTAGTGACAAGGTGATGACTGCTATAGTGAGGGAGACATGGCCGTACACACAGGAGGAAGACATGTCCGAAGCCATGTCCCGGATCGACACTTCAAATCTGACAGTTAGAGCGAGGATTATCGGCACAACCTTCCCACCACGAGGAAGCAACTTCTACTGCTGGGGTCTAGGAAAAAAGGGCAAGGGGTCTTGAAGACCACTCAAGGATTTCAAAAACAAGGCAGCCTCAACCAGCAGCAGGACGACTCAGCTAGAGGCGGAAGTTCAGATGCTATGGGAACAGCAAGCCACCCAGACAGTCTACATTGCCGCTTTACAGGAGTATAATGCCGCAATATATGCCACCTAGTAGGCACAGCAGCAGCAGATGTTCCAGTACTTGTAAGAGTTTTCATCTACCTAGCTTCAGGGACTTCCGGCTCCGCCCATACCTACGCCTATACCCCTATCTTAGCTGCCGCAACCTCCTTAACAGCAACCTCCTCCTGACGATATAAATTTAGACGATATAGATTATATATTATAGTTAAATAATTATATAGTTTTATGTGTTTATAAACAATTTATAAATATTTTAATAAAAAACCTGTTGTCACTTTTGATGGTGTTGTTGGTTATATGAAATTGTTTTGGTGTAATTTGCAAGTTGCTTGGAATGGTAATTTAGAAATTTCAGGTTTTTTTTGCTGGAATAGACTTATAGCCGACGAAATTTGCCATAATTTGTCAGCTATAGTATTATTTTTATTTATTTTTCAAGGTTTGCCCGACAAATATAGTCTATTTCGTCGGCTATAATACTAGTTAGCTGACGAAATTTACTATAATTTGTCGGTTATATTATTTTGTTGATACGTAAAAAAATATATATATATAAATATATGTATACATATATATATATATGAGGAAAAATAGGGGAGGCAGCCGAATTAAAGAAAAAAGGAATAAAGGAGTCCTTATCAAGGTACTATACTCCTACACAAAGGTTATTTGAGTTTACCTATAACTCATATAAGTGACCTAGCCTATTGGGACTCATCTATCACAACCCTACACCATATAAAATGAGGGGACACGCCAAGAAAGAGAACACACAGGAAAAAGAGAGAAGACGCAGAAAAAGCAGAAGGAGACGCAGAAAAGACAAAACCCTAGAGGTACAGCTGACTCTCTCATCCTCTCATGTTCTTGGTGACTATGTTCTCTGGCCCTTGTTACTATGGTTACTCAAATCCCTTGTGGATTCCTGGTTCTAGTTCTATGGTTCCCTGGTTACTCAAATCCCTTGTGGATAACTTGGTTCTGGTTACTGTTCTCTTGGTTACTGTGGTTACTCAAATCCCTTGTGGATTCTTGGTTCTGGTCCTATGATCTTTGGTTACTCAAATCCCTTGTGGATACTTGGTTCTGGTTACTATGGCACTAGTTACTATGGTTCTGGTTCTTGGTTACTTGGTTCTGGTTCTTGGTTACTATGGTTCTGGTTACTTGGCTCTGGTCCTATGATCTTTTGGTTACTCAAATCCCTTCCAGTTACTTTGGTTCTCATGTTGCTGTGTTTTGGAGGTGACTATGTTCTTTGGTCCTGATATACGGGTTACTATGGCTTGGATCATGTGATTCTACTATGGCACTGACCACTAATGACTCTCTGTTACTGTGTTTGCCTTAACTCACTGCCTCAACCATTCCTAAACCTAAATAACGGAACCTATGGCACAGAAGATTAAAAAAGGAAGACCTGAAGAACCCTGTTTCATGACCATCACAACAAAAGCACAGAAGGAACAAACCCTTGGTCACACATTTAAAACCTAAGCAGTGGCTACATGCTAACAAAGTTCAATTGCTTACCAAACTAAAGATGCAGTCTCAATTGGCAAAAAGAACAGAAGATTGTCAGAAAGAAAATTTTCAAATTGCGAGGAATTCCTGTGTAAATATGCAGAGCTAGGCTACCTCCAAACCGGGTCTGCAAATCCTTCTCCAACTCGAATCAATCTCCAAATCCATCCTGCACAGTGATAAAACAAAAAAAACTGGATCAGTTTGGAACAAAAAAAAAGGGAGATCAACGATTCGACTCGAGTTCAATTTCAGCAGGAAATTCCCCAAAATAAAAAAAAAAGAATTGGAGAAGAAGAAGGGCCATCCTCACCCGATCTGTGCAGACATCCCGAATCGCTGGCTTCAATCTGTCTCGAACGTAACCCCCCATCTCCGATCTGATCGACACACCAAATCTGTGTCCCTCGACCTTCAAACACCTCCCCTGGCCTTCAAGAAGAAGATTGAACAGAAGAGCAAGGAAAGAGAGAAATGGCGAAGAGAGGAAGACGGAGAAGCGAAGAGATGAAGGGGAGAAAGACTCGAAGGCTGCCTCTGCCTCCGATCTGCTTAAAATGCAACAGATCTGAGAGAGAGGAGCGAATAGAAGGCTGGAACGAAAGAAAGGAAGAAATGATGTACAGACGAAGAGGAAAGAAAGAAAAGGCCGAAGCAAAATGGATCGGGCCTCTGGGCCGGGCCTCCGAAATCTCTTGGCCTGGCAATTAAAGGCTTCAACAACAAAAAAAAGACAATTGGGCCTCCGAAAAATTAGGCCCTGCCAAGAAAAAAACAGGCCTAGCAACTAAAGGCCTTCAAAAAAAGAGACTCATAGGCCTAACAGCTAAAACCATCTCACTTGAAGGCATTATGGGTTTCGGTCATCTTCCTCATGGGCCTTCAACAAAAAAAAGACATTGGGCTCCGGTCATCTTCATTATGGGCCTTCAACAAAAAAGGAAGAGAGACTTATGGGCCTTCAAAAAGAAAACAAGCCCACTTCACAGGCTCATCATCAATACAAGACCAACTCCACCAATTTTTCAGTATGAAGCCCGATCCAAGACCCAAGGCCCAAATCAAAGATCTTCGGGCCTCTTGCAAACAAAATGGAAATAGGCCCACTTTGCTAAAGACAGCAGTGCAAAAGCCCGGTTTAAATTCCAAGGCCCAACAACAAAATACGATGGGTGCCCAAATCGAACAAAATGTCTCCAAGGAAAATCTATGGGCCTCTCACAAATGAAAGGGAAAAAGCCCACAAAAGTCATTATCAATGCAAGTTCGGTCTCACTAAATTACAGGCCGAGCACAAGCCCAAATACAGCAGTGAAAAAGCCCACTTCAAGTCTCAAGGCCCAACTGCAAAAGTCATTATCAAATTACATGTCGAGTACAAATCCAAATGCAGCAGTGTAAAAAGCCCACTTCAAGTCTCAAGGCCCAACTGCAAAGCCCAGGATGATGGGTGTCCAAATCAAATCAGCTGGCACCCCACCAAATGAAGTATCGACAAAAATGCAATTGATGGATTCAAATACATCTGTCAAAACCAAATCCAGGCATGAACTACAACGGTTTGATTCCCATAAGGGATATGTAGGCAGTCTGGATTCAAATCTGGATACAACCATGGCTAAAACCAAATCCTGGTTCTTTTCAAGCCAATTTCCTAAACACAAAAATCAAATCCGGGCATGAACTACAATGGTTTGATTCCCTCAAAGGGATATGTAGGCAGTCCGGATTTAAATCTGGATACAACCATGGCTAAAACCAAATCCTGGTTCTTTTCAAGCCAATTTCCTAAACACATGATCGAATCCCTGACCACCAGTCAAAAAAAACTGACCAGTCCAAATGACTTCAGTCAAATTCTCAAATCACCATTCCAAACAGAATCCCTGACCACCAGTCAAAAATCGACCAGTCCAAATAACTTCAGTCAAATTCTCAAACCCACTCCAAATTTTGAACTACATCGGTTTGATCTCTTCACAGGGTATGTAGGCAGTCTAGATTTAAATCTGGATGCAACCACAACTTCAAATAAATTCTCGGATCTTCTGAAGCCTCGCTCCATAGCTCATACGCCTTCAGATACAAATCCCAAACACTACTCTCATTTCAAAAATCACAGCCCTCCAACGAGTCATTCACTTGTTGGGGATCCTGAACTACGAATGACTTGATCCCTCCCGGGGTACGTAGGCAACTCATTCGGGTGCAGTCGCAAAAGCAAACAAACACACATCGGTTTCTTCATAAATCGAATCAAGGGGTGTTCCCTTGTAATGAGGGATTGTAATTAAGAGACACGTTCTGTCTTGAATGAGTTGAACCAGACATAATTAAAACTCTATTTTAACCAATAAAATAGAGTGAAATTACGTTGGGTGACATTCTACATTTTTGGCACATTTTTACCCAACATATTTTTATTTATTTATTTTTTCAATGTTTAGCCGACGAATTATAGTAAATTTCGTCGGATTTAGTTATTTTTTAATTTTTTTATTAAATACTTTAGCCGACGATATATTAAACATTTTCGTCGGCCAAAGTCTCAGGTTATGGTCGACGAAAAATTATTTCGTCAGCTTTAATCTTACTTTAGCCGACGAAAAGTACAAAAACAAATCGTCTGCTAAGTGTGAAACTATAGCTGACGACCACTTTTATTTTTTCGACTAAAGTCATAGCTGACGAGCCTAGCTTTACCGACTACATCTTGTCGTCGGCTAAGATCTTATCCGACAAATTTATTTAACAGGCCGACGAAAATTTTTCGTCGGTCAAATTACTGATCCTGGTAGTGTTAGTTAAAGTCAGCTTAAAAACTAAAACTGTCTTAGACCCACAAACAGTCAGCTAGTCAAAACTATTAAAGCAATGAACAAATAAAATGAAGAAGAAACCATAGCCAAGCCCAAGGAGGAATCTTAGCCCGATCATCTGCCCATTAGGACCAAGCCGATGGTTGGGAAATCCCGAGAGGCCCAACACCTGATCCAAGCATAAATCCGCCAGCCAGACCAGCACCACCGTCGCTTAGGGAACCAGAACTCCGCCCAAGCTCCGTTGCCGACCGAACCACGACCCAACAAAGACACCAGCACCGCCTTGACTCTAAAAACCCCTCAAAACCACCACCACCATCTGCGACACACTCTGTTTCAACCCCTGATCCAACAATTGTAGGTTGCCGGCGAGATCCAAAGGGATCTGACCACCACCCAGATCTGGTCTCACCTATGAGGCCGACAACCTAACGGATAGAAGCTTTGTGAGATCGCTGCCTTCACCGACGTCTGTAACGACAAAGACCAAAGAACTAGAATCCTAACAGAACCATCCAACCACAGAATCAAGACTCCTTTATTGTACTCCTGTCTGGCCGCTCTAGCAAACACCAGAGAGGCCATAGGCCTGCGCTAGCGGTGCCGCGCAGCCGGACGACCGTAAGAAAGGTTGCTGAAGGTTTTCTCTAGCGTTTTGTTAGGGTTGTGTTTGTTTTGACAAAACTAATCAGTATTAATTAAGTAAATTTTGCTTATCTAACTGCCGGTTGTTTAATTATTTTTTCTACCCTTCTTTAAAATTAAACCAAACAAATCAGACAACATGAAAAAAAAAGATAAAAAAAAGTAAATAGCAAATCAAGAAATCTCTATTAATAAAGACAGATTAGATTTTCAAAGAAATTTCCGAACTTCAAAAAACCGCTGAACTTTAGAATTGCAAGGATCGGAGCACACATGGATACATTAAACATCCCACTACATAGAAATGACAAAGAGGAGAACAAAATTGCAAACGCATCGGCTTCGGTATGAATTGAACTTGGGTGGGCTATCATCGTTTCTGATATGTTTCTCTTATTCTTTTCTCTTTCAGAAGTAGGAAGCTGCCTCTGATTTGGGTGATTGATCTTAATCGGGATTGCAAA
Organism: Comarum palustre; assembly: GCA_951800085.1. NCBI lineage: Eukaryota > Viridiplantae > Streptophyta > Magnoliopsida > Rosales > Rosaceae > Comarum > Comarum palustre. The sequence continues at coordinate 8,774,135 of OX637580.1, forward strand.
CGCATCGGCCGAGTATGAACTTCACTTGGGATTGATCGTTGGATAATTGATTTTTGATATGTTTCTTTTCTTCTTTTCTTGTTCAGAAGTATGAAGGTGGCTCTGATGTGATTGATCATTCAATCTTTTTAGTTGTCTTGAGGAGATAACTAATTTCTTCAAGTATTAGTAATTAAATCAACTACCAGGGTTGTACGTTTGTGTTTGATCACTTTAGTGACGCCTATATTATCCTCTCTTAGTGGCTACCCTCTCCTCTCTTAGTATGTCTCGATCTCCAAGCTAGGTAAGCAACGCATTTTGAATTTGGATCTCCAATCGTGGGTTTATGAGTCGATGAATCATGGATTTAATGCAAAACATGTTCCATGTCATCAATATAATCTCTCCTCATATATATATATATATATATATATATATACACAGTCCGAATCAGGAGCGGAGGTCCGTTCCTAAGCTTAAGAACGGATTTCATCATTTGACCCACTTCCCGATCGAATTTCCTCAAACTTCCTTCTAGACATATCTATATCATCTTGTGTAGATCATCTCTACAAAATTTCAGCCAATTTGGTGATCATAAAGGCCTTCAAACTTGCGTTACAAAACTGACGGATAGAATTCTGTCCAGTTTGTCCATCTTTTTTGTAACATCATTTTGAAGGTCTTCCTGATCACCAAATTGACTGAAATTTTGCAGAGATGATCTACATAGATTGAAATTTTGCCAATTTCTGTCTGGGTTCTATATAGATTGGTATTTGTCATAACTGTCATCATATGAGACATCCAAGCATGCATGTCAAAAGTGTTTATTCCAGTTGGTCTGATTTCTCTTTTAGTTGATTCCTCTTTTACCTAAAATTCCATGTTTTAATGGTTCTCAATTGTAGTCTATTCAATTGATAAAAGGGAAAAAATAGAAACTTAGGATTAATATGATAAAAACTCCGTGTCTGTATATTAATATATGATCCTGCTACTCACCACAATCATTGTTTTACAATCCTATGGAGATTCAAGGTCACATGATAGAGCTCTACAGGAATGTGGACATTCAGTAGCATATTAAAAATGTGCAGTAAAAATTAAGGTACGATATCAATTAAACTTGCATTATAGCTACATATACTCCATAGTTGGACGAGAAGAAAATGATGATCAAAATGGATACGTATACTTTATGAATGGCCCAGAGAAGTGAATCCACACATAAACGAAAACTATTTCCTCCTCTTGAGCCTGTTATATTCACCACTCAAATGGATTCTATCTTCAATATATCATCAATATTTTTCAAAAATTTGCAGTTGCTGATTTTTATGTATTTAATTATTTTTATTAAAGTTCAGTTGCTGCTTTTGTTTATCTTACCTAATAATATTTACTGAAAGCATTCCTTTATGTATTGTAACTAAATGACAACAAACACAATTCAAATTCAAGATATCACGGGCTTACAAAATGACGTTGAAATCAGAGTATGCATTCGAGTATGGCGGCAAAACATCTTAGACATTGCCTATTGCAAAAAATGACAGCCTTGAGTTTATATTAGTTGATCAAATTGTAAGGGTCATCTGTTATGTGTTTGATAACAATATTTCATGTCATATGATAATTTGCAAACATTATTCAGCAAAACGTAACTCCTCTAGGTATAAAAGTACGCTATCTATTCTATTTGTTTTTCAGTGTTTTATAAATAAAGAAAGTAGTTCAAATCTTCTCTTATGTATCTTAGAGAGTTTATACCTGCGCATTTTGCATTTGATATGAGAACACTTTTCTATATTCAAAACTAAAACCGTCTTTCATGTGTACCATATTGTTAGACTGATGTGAAACACAAAGCATGTGTTTTATGTATACAGTATACCATATTGGCAATTGATTTCAGTTTAGAATCATTAGCAGTCATTAGAAAGGAGATCCAATATATTGAGTCTAAGTAGAAACAATTGTAGAAGCTTAGAAAAGGGATGATCAATGGGTTTCCAGCGGATCCTACTCAGTTTTGAGAGAAATTTGTGAGCTTTTTTTTCCTTCTATTGTTCTTTGTTTTATCTTTTTTTTTCTCTCTTTTATTTAAATTTGGTTATTTGACGTTTGTATGATAATCTAAAATATAATCATATCCATTTCTAAACATACTTTGGTATAGCTATCAGTGGTCAGTGAATATATAAATACATTATATATAAAATGTAATATTTGGTATTAGTTAAGTCAATTTGGCTTATGAAACTATCAAAGCAAAATTGCTACCATTGCCCTTAGTTAATAAATCATCGTTATATAGGAAAATTCAAGCAAATAGGGTAAAACGGTAAAACAATAAAACAATGACCTTAGAAACTGCCCTCCATAGCAGTTTCCTCCACTCGCATAATCTTCCGCGTGCAGTCTTATGACACCTATAAAATAAAATAAGTTGTATCTAAAATTAAGATTTGTTCTAGGAGAAACTCTATAATGATTAGGAATAGAGAATCAGCTTCTTGTTGTTATTCATTCATATGATAGGAGCCTTTTATATAGGGACTTTACATAGTCATACTAGGAAACTAGTACATGGATCATATCTCTACTAGGGCCCATAAAGCCCACATACATAGCATGGACCAAGGCACACATACATGTCCAATTATCCTTGAACACTCCCCCTTGTGCCGCACGTCTTCATGCTAAATGGTGCATCCGGTGTTGCCTCATCAAAACCTTGCCAAGTAACAAAAACCCTGTGGGAAAAACTAAACCTTGGTCGAAGGACAAAAGAGTACAACGCACCAACTGCTTCTTTGAGAATTCCACCATGTGAGGCTCCCCCTGACGAATGACTTAGTCGGTGAGACTTGACAATTTCCGCATTCCAATTCTCTTCACATGCTTCTTGAGAACGTCTTGGAGTTTCAGCATAGGAGATAGCGGTGGTGCCGTGAGCAGAGATGGAGATCGGCTCAGATGCGGTGTCGACGATGGTGGTGATAGAAGCCTGGTTCATTGACCATCTAGTGCCGAGATCCTCAGGGACATCGCACTCATTTGCGGCCCTTCTTGAACCTCAAGCGGTGTATGCAATGCTGCCTCGTTAAAAACCTTGCCAAGCAAAAACCCAGTGGGACAAAAAAAAAACTTTGACTAAGGGAAAAAGAGTGCAACATGGTTGACACAAACAACCACACCCTTCACATTTGATTATGACATGTATATGTTAGACTCTCTCTCAAGTCTGCATCTCCCCCTGATTCTAACACCAATCATAGGGAACTTCCTGATTCTTAGTAACCACGGAAGTATCGATAACTTGACATATCAATGCTCTTTAACATGTCTCTAAATGTGGCATTAGGCAATGACTATATCATGCCGTATTGTCCTCAACATGATCTCTCACTTAGACCTGGAGGAGAAGGATGCTCAAGAACTTAAAACACAAGTTCACGCAGAGATTCAGATTCTCGCGCAGCATGACCTTTGAGTACAAAATCAGCTCTAACTTCATGTAGAAAATAGATACGGACAATCCACAAACGGCTCTGGAAAGTAGACAATCATAGCTTTCCAACTTTGGGTCACTCACCCTCTGGTTCGTCCGGAGCTATCCAGAAAGCTCTATCGAAGTTAGCTGACTGTTTGACAAAAATCAGATTCTCAGACAGATCCGTCATCCTTCACGAGAATAGCCATAACTCACTCAATATGATAGATATGATCACATGGTTGGTGTCTCTGGAAACTAGACACATAGACCTTTCCAATGGTACCAATTTCACCATTTTCCAAGGAGTGAGCATTCATGTAGGTCCTGTCGAAGTCGACCTAAGAAACTTGGCAGATTCTGATTTCGCTCTCAATGCATCTTTTACTCATGCATGGCAAGCAAACGCATCGATAGAATCATTCTATCATGCCGTATGCTACTCAGGGACTGAATAAGCCAAATACATTTAAGTATTCAAGGGATGTCCTTAAGCCATTCCATTGGCACTGTGTGGGCGCAAAGTGACACTTAGCTTTTCAATGAATGAGAGGTCAAGTATTTCTTTATCATCTATCTTTAGATGACATGGATCACTCTCTCTTTAGAGTAAAAATCTTGACTAATCATGGGAGTATATGTAGGCCTCATAGAGAACCTATGCCGATTGATGGAAAAACATCATCAATACATAATCATCGACTCATTACGATATTGTGTCTTTCCTAAAATAATTTTCATTCTAACATCGGATGTTCAATACATGTCGGCATCTCATTTGCATCAAGACCATGTAAATCCGGAGTCCACACACAAGGGCATTATTCATCATATCCCTTCCAAATCAAGGAGTTATATAGTAAGCGTCACAATCTCTTGCAAACGCATGCTCCACTTGATTTGGGTGAATGAAGTCTCTTCAAGACCTTCATACATATCTCTAATCCCATAGAGATGTTACTATGACCACATTCATAGGCTGCATGCTCAGTTTTTCAGAAACTACTAAACTGACAAAGTAGTGGAGTGCAATGACATCCATTACGAGAGCGTATCGCATCGTAGTCGATCTCAGTGCGTGACAGGGTTTACATATGCGGTGTAGGCATCACCTGCCCAAGGACCTATCTCATTGTTCTGGATCGAATATTTCCATTAGGCCAATCAACTATGTTCATCAACAAAGTGCGGTTCGATAGACTCATCATTCCACGTCCTCATGTACTCTATGTACACTAGTGTAATACTTTGTAGAGTTCAGACTCCATGAGATGGATTTTAGTATCATTGATCAATGGATCAAGTCGTGCCAATCTCGCTTTCTCTCTAGTGCGAGTAGTTATCGAACCTAAGGACCTCACCCTAACCACTAGGGAGCCACAAGGCCTGTAACACCATGTTTACATATTATGGCGTCACATCACCCCACCACAGTGCTCGAAAAACTGATACTCGGCAGCCGAAGCAGTACTCGGAATCAGTCCCAACACTTGGCATGGTGATGGCGTCAAGACCACCTCATTTGGTCACTCCATGTCCTCTTGATAGGACATCATTCTTTACAGACATATATGCAGCATTGATCTCGTCACTTTCCTCTAAGCAATCAAGATGAGACTTAGTGGTGACAAACCACGACAATTCACGTCGTTCCACTTGAACACTGGTGTTCATATCTCCCCCTAACGGCGGGAAGACAGTCTCAAAGTGACAAAGAGATCGTATGTCAAGGAGTAAACATAACCGAACTTTAGGTGGAGACTCATATCCAACCTAAGAATTTATTCATCCCACACAACTCATCATTAGGCACTATGGCGGTGCAATTTGGCATATTGTGAAGCTTAAGGCTTGGAGATCAGTTTCAATCCTTCCGAGCTCAAGGATTACAACTCCATGTCAATCCTTGAACACAGTTACAAGTTGTCGTGCAATAACTCAATGATGATAAGTCGTGGACGAATGAGTAATGCTGCATACGGTATAACCTTTATGAATGTATTGGTTCACATCTACCGACCTCAAAACTATTACCGTAGTCGAGTTCTGTTGGACCAAATAGGTTATAAAACTTCTCAATGGGTAGTGAGCCCAGAAAAGTATAAGCAGCATTTAGTAGACGACGGTGTAACACGTGACCTGTGTGTTAACACTTCAACCAACACCATAAAAGCATAAGCGGTGTCCGTACGTTGGTTGTGTCTGTCTACACAATCCCTCTTTGGATTGGTTGTAAGGATGAAATGTCATCTTTTGTGTCATAGCCTAGCTTGTTTGAGTCAATGTTCCAAAATCCATCATAGGATTCGATCATTGAATCATAGTGACATATAGTCCACTAGATTGACTCATGCTTCTCTTCATGATGCCCTCTCATTAGCACTCATGAGAAGTATACACAAAAGTTCACACCATTCTTACCACGTTGGCGTGTATGTTCTTAAACATATCAAGGTTCGTTTGCCTCTCAACACATGGAGGGCATATGTGACTTGGATCATGGTGCCATAAGGCATCAACAATTAAGTTCACCCGTGTCAACGGTGATGATCCAATCATCTTATTCACAAGAGATCCCAAGACACAAAATTCGAATTAGGGCCGGCCGAATAAGGTGTTGGTTCCTAATCTCATGAATAAGTCCACTATCTGCGTTGCACTCAGTGTCTCTATGAGATGTATCCACCTTAACAAAGTAGATACACAATCAAAGAGTCACCAATAATCTATTTGGGAAGATGCAAAACTAGATGCAATCCAGAGTGCAATTCAATTTCCGTGCAGCATGACCTTTGCGCACTGGAACAGTCATAACTCTCACGTCAGGATGGATATGAACGAACCGCGAAAACCGTTGGAAACTAGACTCAGAGAGCTTTCCAGTGATATATGGTTTGCGTTCTAGTTCATCCGAATCTGTGCACAATGCTCAGACGAAGTTACTGCCCAGAAAGTGACAGATTTGCTGTGTTCGCAGATTTTGACATGACGAAGCTTCAAACTTCAATATGACACTGTAGTACTACTCTCAGGCCAAAGGCAACGTATGGAGGCAGCAGTGAGAGGGCATCATAAGTCTAAACGTCCATAGGAAGACGACATAGGGGAGGAATATGAGCCACAAACGCGCGCACTCCTACGTGAGGATGCCATGCCGACGTCTCATGTCTTTGTGAAAGACATAGAGCGGCGTAGTCATGTCAAGTTTTTAAGCGTGGTGTCGAACCATAGTAGACAATGGAAGAATACTTTCAATCCAACATGAAAAATCCTTCGACATTGTGCCAACGATTTCATCGATGTCTCAAATTACATATTGCTTGGAAAGAAGATCAAACGTAGTTCCTCAATGACGTCAATGTCAGAGGCTTCCAGAGTTAGATCCGAAAATGGTGAAGTTCACGATCATTAGGATGACATTCATGTTTGATTTCCCGTACACTCTTTGTACATTCTTTGTATGCATTCACGATTTACGAATTAGCTCGACAATCCTTGAAACCGGTGAACTTGAGATCCACAACCGTTTTATTGTTCTAAGCTGGCGTGATTTGTTTTGACAAGTTTGGTGTCTAGGGTTCTAGGCCGGGAACACCACCACTATGGTTGGCTGTGCCTCCCCCTCTCTTCTAGACAATGCCACAAAGTGTATCATTGACAACGTAGTCAAACCAGTGGTAGTGGTAATCAAGCCACTGGACTAATTGCACAACAAGACTTTATACCCGTTGGCACATGTCAATGGCGTCTCAAACCTCAAATGGGAGCGCGTGAGATGTGAAATCTCGGCATTAAGTATGTCAAAATTCAAATTAGCAGAATGTTACCTTACTCTTGCATACAAAACCAAGCTGTGATGAGACTCGATAGAGGTCACAAAACAATGCTTTATTGGTTTGTCCTTCGGATTGATACTAACAACCCGTTTGAACGTTGTCCAACAACGCGGGTGCTAACAAGCGACCATTTTAATCAAAATAAACCCGGCGTTGGATATCAGACAACGCGGACCCAGGAACACTCTTAGTTCCGGGATTTTCAAAACCTGCACTCACCAAATACCAAACATAGACGGAGATGGGAGAAAGGGAGGAATCGATTTTATCCTCCCCGAGATTATTGAACTTGAAATTACAGAAAACATAAAGCTTACTTGCTAGTCTGTCAAATAGACTGCATTTATATAAGCTGCTCCAAGCTTCCATGCTCAAGTCCATACGCGTTCGGCGATCGTTCGCGTAATTCCATCATGAATTGTCGCAGGTGGAGGCCATGAAACAAATGAAAATCATATGGTTAGTTAATCTTGCCATAAAACAGTAGCAAATCATTGAAAATCATCAACCATATGAAGGATTCAAAGAGAATTTAGGAATACAACCCGTTTTCCTCAAGGAAAAGTGATTCCTATACGCGTTGAAGCCATTGCGAGGACCGGTTTACCCACTTTTACTCCGGTTCTGGGGATTTCCTTTTGTCTGAAGGATCCTGACATCCTTGTGCATAACCTCTCCAAATTTCGCTGAAATCGGAGTTCCGAAAGTTCCCGAACCGGTTGCTTGAATATTTCGGCCGGTCTGTGGATTCCGGCGGCCGGTTCGGTTCCTTTCCGGCCGGTTCTTGGGGTGAGACCGGCGGCGTTGGAAGCGTATGATCAATATCTTCAACTTCTCTGTTGGTGACGAAAGCCAATTCGGAAATTTTTCTGTTGATATTGGCGTTTGAAACCTGAGGCAGATTTTAGGGTTTATTGGTGCGCATGTGCACAGGGGGTGCACAGGGGGGTGCGCGCAGCGGTGCCCAGAAGGTGCCCAGGTGGTGCACGGTGGTGTGCGCAGTGGTGGTGCGCGCGCAGTGCACAGGCGGGCGCACGACAAAATTTTTTCGGTGGCCTACTTGCTCTTTTTGGGGTTTAGAGCTACGTGCATGATAACGTGTTCTAGAAGAAACTCTATAATGATTAGGAATAGAGAATCAGCTCCTTGTTGTTATTCATTCATATGATAGGAGCCCTTTATATAGGGACTTTACATAGTCATATTAGGAAACTAGTACATGGATCATATCTCTACTAGGACCCATAAAGCCCACATACATAGCATGGACCAATGCACACATACATGTCAAATTATCTTTTTATAAAAATAAAAGTGAACAACAATAAAGATATATAATTCTAGCCGGTTGTCTATAGTATAAAAATGTATGACACACACTCATATTATCATATTTTAAGATCAAAATTTATAATATTAACAACAAAATTATTATCCTATTTATAAATATAGATATCACATACCAACACTTACTATCAAAACTCCCCTCAAATAAACCATATTTCGAACTGCTATTGTATGATGCAACTCATTGACTTGGAATATTTTACCATATTTCGTGTATCAAGACACTTGAGGACGTGATGGACTAGTTTTTGTTTTTGGGTAAATGAATAATACATATAAAACACAAAGGCAAGAGCCCAGGAAACAAAGAACAAAGCAGAAAAAGCAGCACCTGGCACGGACTAATTCTATATATATAACACTATTATGCATCAATTATTGATCAATCTTATTGTCAACCTGGTGAAACCATCATTCATTTGCGTAGAGTTCTTGTTTTTCTCATTAGTTGGTTTATATGATGATTGCTGAGGTAGCTTGCGTATTGCTTAAATAATTCAATTGATGAATGAGAACTTGAGGTCGGTATTAGTAATCAACTGCCAAATAACTATCATCTTTTGCTTAGCTATGTATGCTTCTGTCTATCTCTGAATGTGACTCTTCAAATTTGATTGGCTGGAAATTAAGTTTGATTCATCGATCAACTATGAATCAGTCTAACGGTCTTGTATTCAAACCCGGCGGCCTGATCCGAAACGACATTTGTTCTTCTCAGAAATTTAATAAAATTCGTGCAAGTTTTTCTTCTAGAATATGTTCATGACTTGATGAGAATATAAAATTTTGGGAAACAATATTACAATAAGTATGCATGAATATGCCTATACCGTCAAATATAAGTGACACTCTTTATGTGGACCCACGAGCCATATCATTGATGCATTATACGCATAGATACCAACGTATCAACATTTACATTAACATTGGCGCTGTCTGGGGGAAGCCACTACAAAAGGCTTCTTCAGACCTTCAATGAGCTAAGTCCTCAAACAATTCCTTAAATGTCATTCAAATTTATAAAAACGACTTGTGTCAAAAGCAAACCGCTACCAAAAAAATTGCTTAGTCACTAGAGGAAGTTTAATCACAATCAAACTTATATCGCTATTAAAGATTATCAAATTATACATCGCTTTTTCTTGTTATCATCCTTTAACTGGCGGTTTGACATACACCGCTCAAAGTGCAAATATATGCAGGATACTTGAGCGCTATCTAAACAACACAATTCAACAGAAGTTATATATGCAACAACAAGCTTCATCTCCACAAAAGAGAGAAACTTGCCATTTAACTCTCTCTTCAAACAACGGACCAAAAGAAAAGGAGAGAGAAGGAAGAACAGACGACGACATCTGACGGCGGAGTCCAACAACACGAAACAATCAATAACCTGTTCGTTTATGATGTACAACAGATGACGTTGGAAATCGAAGAGCAGATTAACCGTCGTAAGTCCAAACCCGGTATGCTGTAGATTTGGTGTTCGGTGTCCGATTGACTATTATGATACATTTTCAAAAGCGAAACGGCCAACTCGAAACAGCCCTATGGGCCTTTTTGGCCATCTGAGTCTGTTTAGTGCTTAAAAATGCAGTTTTTCTATTTACGGATAATTATTTTTAATAATTTGTTTTGGATTTGGATTTTGTTTAATCCTTGGGCTTTTAGGCTTTAGTGTTTGACGTTTTAGGGTTTGTTTACTCCTATATAAGGAGTTTTTTTTCAGTTATATTTGGCTATCCTTTTTTTTTAATAAACCTTGAGTTTTCTCAACACCTCGTGGATTTGAGTTCGACTTGTGGATTCAGATCACAATCGATTGGTGGATTCCAATCAACCTATCCTTATATATATTTCTGCTGCATCAATTGGTAATCAGAGCAAGAAATTTTTCCTAGTGATTATCATACCTACCTATCAAACCCTAGCCATGTGCGATAAGACTCCTGTTACCCTGCAAGATTTGAACGCTCAGATGGCTGCACATAGGTTTGGGCTCGGGCCAAGACCGACCCATCTTTTTCAAGGCCCGGGCGCGGACCGGTGGTAATTGTCCAGGTCGGATTTTATTATTAAAAATTGAGGGCCCAGTAAAAATTCAAACCGGATGCAAGAAACCTTGGGCCTGGTAAAACCCGGTCAGGATGCAAAAAACCTTGGGCCCGGTAAAAGCCCGTACCAGATGTAAAAATTGCTGGGATCGATAAAAGCCCGGACCAGTAAAAAATGGTGGAACCTGATGTAAAAACTAGAAAAGGTTGCTCCTCTACCAAAATTCTAAATAGTGTTCATCATTTATCCATTACAAGAACATAACCAACCAAATTAACAAAAGCTTAAGATATAAATGAAACTGAAAGCTCAAATCAAAACATGCAGAATCTCCCCTTACAGGCTTGCACACCTTGAGTCCTTACCCTTCAACTTTAATCTCCAAATTACTCTAATTCACAGCACTGACCCACTGACTGCAGTACTTCATCTTGTACTTGTAAGACAGTTTGTTTCAGTTTGACACTTTGACAAGTTTCTAGAAAAACAATGCTGCACTTCACTCCACAGTGGTGAAAAGTGGATTAATGATACAACCATGGTAGCACCACAAATTACTTCAAATCTTTCAACATAAATGCTCAATGAATTCATCACCAGGGAGTAGCCTAGAGTTCTAGATGCATGTAAAATCTTGTGAAGGCTGACACACCTCATAGCAAGAATTAAAACCAAATCTCGTGTCTTTATGATGATGACAATCATAGTAGTATGAGTCTAGATAGAGTGTAAGTAAAACCGCACTCACCAGACTCACCATACTACTTATATGTTCATCGACTTTGTACTTATTTCATATAGTTGTATCTCTTAGAATTGAAATTCAGAAATTTGTACTTTACATTCGTCTCAAATATTAACTCTGTCATATTGCCAGTTTAATAGTGACTACTTCCATCATGAAACTTATATCCTAAATCCTGAAATATTAGTGGCATCTTGTATCTGAGACCCTAAATTAAACATACCAAAATGAGACCCTAAATTAAACATACCTTATTAAGTATTAACTAATTATAAGTATTAACTAATTATAGAACATTCTCATTATATCTCAGAGAACACATAACCATTGATAGCCAATATATAGGGTAATCAGCTTGTATTTTGTAGTACTACCTATTTCAACAAATATATACATATACACACACAAAGTGAGTGTTTTACTATAATTAATCTATGAATGCATCTAGATATGACCAGATACCATTGTGTTCTAGATAGTAGCTCAAATTTAACCAACAAATCATACTGAGAATGCAACTTTATTCTAACTCAGAAAAGATGAACGAGACATAACTCCTAAACAATGAACTGGATGTAGAGAGGAAAATCCTATGCAAGTACAAAAATCACAAGGCAATGAGTAGGAAACGAAATGTTTTCAAACACATTCTGGTTCTGGTTCCTTGTTCTCAGCCTCTGCTGCAATCAGATCATTCCAAGTGTCAGCCTCTACTTCAATTTCTTTCCCTGAGTCACACCCAGTATTAGAACTAGAACTAAATGAATGGCAGTCACATGTTGAAGAGGATGTCGACATTAATCTCTACAACAACACAAGCACAAGAACTATTTACAATTCAGAATCAGAAACTGAATTTGAAAAATCAATTGGAATTAAAACAAAAGTGAATTGGAATTGAAACATAAACCACTTCGAATCAAAACAGAAACCAATTGGAAATTTGGAATCGAAACAGAAACCAACAGAAAGTGAGAAACTGAAACTCAAATCATACCAGAGGTGGAGACGACTTCTGGTGTCTTGGTTAATGGTCAGGACACCGATGTTCTGAGGCGGACGAGTTACCGACGACGTGGTCACCGATGACAATTGGGGAACTTAGGTTTGATTGTTTGAGGATGATGTGGTTGACTGACTGATGAGGAACTGACTGAGGTCTGAGGAAGAGGAAGTGAGGAACTCAGGCCTGACTGTCTGAGGATGATGAGGAACTTACTGAGGTTTGAGGAAGAGGAAGTGAGGAACTAACTTAGAGAGAAGAGAGTTAGTGGTGACTGAGGTGAAGGTTATTGTGAATCGAGTCCACACTCTTCACATTTAGGACTTTAGGTTTGTTAGCTGTTAAGGACTTTAGGGTCTTTTTCCTTTGTATTCGAGTGTGGTTGAATGCATGGTATTAGTTTAGGATCACTATAAATACCCAATGATATAATGACACATAGAACACAGGGCTTCCAAGCTTTTTTTGTTTATAAATTTTAGGGGCCCGGGACCGGCCCGTACATGACATAAAAAAGTGAGGGCTCGGATAAAAGCCCGGAAGGGCCCGGACGGGCCTGCCTATCCGATTCATTTTTTTACTTTTCAGGTTTTATGCCCAGCCCTACAAAATATGAGTATTGACCAGATGGATACACAAATTAGAGAGATTCAAGAGCTGTTGCAGGGTCTCAACCTCAACCTTCGAAATCGTGCAAAACCACAACACCTCATTATGGAGGAGGATGGAACAAATTCTGAAGAAGAGATGTCTGTTGGCAGTGACGAACATGTTACCCAAACTGATTATAGGGTGAAGGCTAAAATCCCGACATACTCAGGGCATCTGAAGATGGAAGATTTTCTTGATTGGCTAAGTAAAGTCGACAGGTTCTTCGAGATGATGGAAGTACAAGAGTCGAAGAGAGTGAAGATGGTTGCTTTCAAGCTGAAGAGTAGTGCTGCTGTTTGGTAGGTTCAGTTGCAACAAACCCGAAGGAAGCAAGGTAAGAAACTGGTCCAGACATGGAGAAGAATGCAGGAGCTATTGAGAGAAAGGTTTCTCCTGAATGATTATGAATAACTGCTCTATCGGATGTACATAGCTTTTGTACAAGGCAATATGACGGTGGATAAGTATACAGAAGAGTTCCTGAGGTTGACCGAACGTAATCAGATAAGAGAAACAGAGACACAGAAGGTAGTAAGGTATTTGAGTGGATTGAAATCTTCAATCCAGGAGAAGATCAGGTTGCAAACAGTGTGGACCATATTTGAAGCTCATAACTTAGCTTTGAAGACCGAACTGATGGAGAAAACAAAAAGGACCTACTCTTTTGGAAGACAGAACCCTTTGTTCGAGAGGGAGGTTGCCCTATTCAAAGGAGGATTTGGCAGCAGCAAGGCTGTTGACAGTCCAGGAAACCCTGGACCTAACCCTAAACAAACCCCTTCCTAATCCTTATGCAATACCAACTGGAGATATTTGTTATCAATGTAAGGAACCAAGACATCGTTCCAATGTTTGTCCTAAGAGGAAGAGTGCCAACTTGGTGGAGAATGAGGGACAAGTGGGGAACGAGGCGGAACCAAGTGTAGAAGAGGAATACAGGGAAGAGGGTGGTTATGAAGGGGAAGAATTTGCTTTTGAATAAGGTTTGGAGTGAGCGAATTTGGTATTAAATAGGGTCATGTTAGCTCCTAAGGAAGAAGGGTAACGTCATAACATATTCTGTTCATCTTGCTCTATGAATGACAAGGTATGCCAGGTCATTGTAGATAATAAAAGTTGTGAGAATTTTGTATCTCAGAAGCTGGTGGAACTCCTAAAACTGCCAACAGAACATCACCCTAGTCCGTATAAGCTGCAATGGGTACAGAATTGTCCGCAACCTGACGTTGCAATGACAAGCAGGTTTCCTATTTCAATTGGGAGACATTATCGTGGTAAGGTTAGTTATGATGTTATTGATATGGATGCCTGTCACATATTATTAGGTAGACCTTGACAGTATGATCTCAATGTTACACATAAGGGCAAAGATAATGTGATGATGTTTACCTAGAATGGACACAAAATTGCAATGACACCATTAAATAGTGTTGCAGTACCCAAAAAGGAGAGCTCAAGCTTTTTAACAATTAGCAGCAGTGAACATGAGCTGAATGCAGCCATTAGAGAGTCTAAAACCATCTGTCATGTAGTGATTAAGGGCCTAATGAAAACAGATAAACAAGAGCAAGACGTACCAAAGGAGATGAGAGATTTGTTGCTGGAATTCCAAGAGCTAATTGCTGACGATATACCCAATGAACTTCCACCCATGAGGGACATTCAACACCATATTGACTTGATCCTAGGAGCTAGCCTTCCTAACCTGCCACATTATAGGATGAGTCCCAAAGAGGCCGAGAATTTAAGAGAGATTATTGAAGACCTCATGAAGAAGGGGTTTATTCATGAGAGCATGAGCCCCTGTGTTGTTTCTATGTTATTAGTGCTGAAAAAGGGAGGATCGTGGAGGATGTGTGTGGACAGCCGAGCAATCAATAAGATAACAGTCAAATACAGGTTTCACATTCCATGCCTGGAGGACATGTTGGACGATTTGAATGGTTCCAAGTGCTTTTTGAAGATAGGTTTGAGGAGTGGATACCACCAGATTCATATCAGATCTGAAGATTAGTGGAAGACTGCATTTAAGGCCAAGGATGGGCTGTTTGAGTGGATGGTAATGTCTTTTGGATCATCTAATGCCCCTAGCACTTTCATGAGACTTATGAACCAGGTTCTTCATCCTCTTTTTAGAGTCTTTGTTGTTGTATATTTTGATGATATCCTTATCTACAGTAGAGGTTGGAGCGAGCATCTAAAGTATGTGAGACAGGTTCTTGACATTCTGCATGCTAACAAATTGTACATCAACCTTAAAAAGTGCACATTTTGCACTAATAAGCTGATGTTTTTAGGTTTTTTGGTTGAAGAAGATGGAATACATGTTGATGGAGAAAAGGTGTATGCAATTAGAGAGTGGCCTACTCCTAAAACATTTTCATAGATGAAGAGTTTTCATGGCCTCGCTACTTTCTATACACGTTTTGTGAGGGATTTTAACACCATTACTGCACCTATTACTGAATGCAAGAAAAAGGGCAAGTTTCATTGGGGTGAGGAGCAAGAAAAGAGTTTTGCCGTGATTAAAGAGAAGTTTTGTACCACACCAGTTTTGGCCCTTCCAGACTTGAGGTCGAGTATGATGCTAGTGGCATGGGAATTGGAGCTGTGTTGTCCCAAAAGAAGAGGGTTGTGACTTTCTTCAGTGAAAAATTGAGTAAATCTCGCCAAAAATGGAGTACCTATGACCAAGAGTTCTATGCTATAGTGAGGGCATTACAACAGTGGAAACATTACTTAATTCAAAAGGAGGTCATTCTGTTCACTGACCATCAAGCTCTGAAGTTTCAACACATCCAAAAGCATGTGAACAAGATACATATAAGAGTGGTGACATTCTTACAGAAATTTCATTTTGTAATCAAACACAAGTCTGGTGCTCTTAACAAGGTGACAGATGCTTTAAGCAGGCGAGCCAATCTGCTGATTACTTTGTCCCATGAGGTAACTGGTTTTGATTTTATGAAAGAATTTGTGTGGAAGATGATGATTTCAAGCATGAATGGCGGCAGTGTGTTAGTAAGAAGCAACCAGTTGCTGGTTTTCTTATTCAAGAAGCAATTAGCTTTGCATTCCTAAATCCTCTCATAGAGAAAAGTTGATTCGAGATTTACATGGGAGGGGTTTAGGTGATCATTTTGGTAAAGAAAAGACAACTGCCAGTTTGGAAGAACATTATTACTAGCCTCAGCTGAAGTAAAACATCAACAACATTGTCCGAACGTGTTTTATTTGCCAGGTTTCCAATGGACAGTCCCAAAACACTAGACTCTACATGCCCTACCAGTTCCTAATGATATTTGGCAGGATGTATCCATGGACTTTCTGTTGGGTTTACCTCAAACCCAAAGAGGAGTGGATTATGTAATTGTGGTGGTGGACAGGTTTTCCAAGATGTCACATTTTGTTCCTTGCAAGAAAGCATCAGATGCTGCAAATATTGCCAAACTATTCTTCAAAGAGATTGTTCGTTTGCATGGGGTGCCTCAATCTATTACCTCAGATTGTGACACAAAGTTCTTAAGTCACTTCTGGTTAACCCACAGACAGATGGACAGACTGAGGTTACTAATAGGAGTTTAGGGAATCTAATCAGAAATGCTTGTGGTGACAAACCGAAACAATGGTACCTTGCTTTGCCTCAGATTGAGTTTGCTTATAACAGCTCCATGCATAGTTCCCTTGGGAAATACCCTTTTGATGTGGTTTATACTTCTGTTCCGCGACATGTGGTTGATTTGGTTAAGCTGCCAAGGGCTCATGGTGTTAGTTAAGCTGAAGTCAAACTAGTTGAGGGTGTATAGACGGTTCAAGAGGAGGTTAAGGCCAGATTAGAACAGGTTAGTTCCAAGTACAAAGCAGCGGCAGACAAACACAAGCATGTGAAGGTGTTCAAGGAAGGGGATTCACTTATGGTTTTCCTGAGGAATGAGAGGTATCTAGTTGGGACTTACAACAAACTGAAGCCTAGGAAGTATGGTCCATTTAAGGTGTTGAAGAAGATCAACGATAATGCCTATGTTATTGATCTACCTACCTCTATAGGAATTTTGAATGCTTTTAATGTTGCTGATTTGTATGAGTTCCATAAGGATGAGTTCTCTTCTAGTGATAACAACCCGGGGTTGAGTTCTTCTAGAAGTGGAGGAGACTGATGTAGAACAGATAACGTTAGAAATCAAAGAGCAGATTGACCGTCGCAAGTCCAAACCCGGTGTGCTGCAGATTTGGCGTCTGGTGTCTGATTAACTATTGTGATACCTTTCCAAAAGAGGAACGACCCTACGAGTATGGGCCTTTTTGGCTATCCGAGTCCATTTAGGGCTTCAAAATGCAGTTTTTCTATTTACAGATAATTATTTTTAATAGTTTGTTTTAGATTTGGATTTTGTTTAATCTTTAGGATTTTAGACTTTGGTGTTAGACGTCTTAGGGTTTGTTTACTCCTATATAAGAAGCTTTTTCAGTTGTATTCGGCTATTTTTTTTCAATAAACCTTGAATTTTCTCAAAACCTCATGGATTCGAGTTCTACTTGTGGATTCAGGTCACAACTGATTGGTGGATTCCAATCAACCTATTCTATATCTTTGCTGCATCAATTTAGAAAAAATGAAGGAACCCGCTGCTCAATAAACTACAAGTCTCTGTGCCCCACTCTCAAAGTAAACTGCGCTCCAGAGCGCCACTCGACCAAACCCGTTCATAAAAAGAGTTCAAGCACAAAGCGGTTTAACAAGAAAAATACTGAGAAACCGTAGCTTGGCTATGGCTGCCGCTTCCTCCTTTGTCAACATTGACATTGAACATCAATAGCGGCATTCTTAACAACGACATCACCTTCAACTCCAGTGGTAAGAGAGGAGAGAGGCTCGCCCCCATTAACAGCGCAAGCAGTAGCGCCATCAATAACAGCACTATTCTCCTCCTTCTAGGGCCAAGCCCTATGGCACCATTCGAATAGTGCAGCTCCATTTAATCACGACATCACTATTCAATTCACATTAGCGCTATCAGTACGCCATTCAGTGGCACAACACTCACATCAACAGCAGCAGCGCCATCATCCATCGCCACCACTCTTGAACACCAGCTCAGTCTCACCCTTTAGGTTCCGCCATAAAACAAAATCTCAAAAAAGGGAAGGAGACAAAACGATGATCACAGCTAAATGTCACGGACCTAGCCATTCGGCCACCACATTTGGTCCATGCGGCGCTCCCCCACCTAGGAGCCAGCCTTATCCATCGGGGAAGCATACTGGTTTCGCCCTGCCTTGGGCTCATCAGGGGATCGGCTCCAGACCCCGACCAGTTTGTGTAGGGATGGCCTAGTCCCCTCTTCAGCGTCAAGTCCTCGACTAGCGACAAGCTCCCCAAACTTAACCGGGTCGGCCTGCCTGAACTCCGAAGGGACAGCACATATGCTCCTACACTCCGTGGCCTGGAGTGTAATCCCACCAGCATCGCCCACATGAGACACTCCCGAAAATGGGACGTGACATCCTCCCCCACCCAACGTGGTGTACGTCCTCGTACACGGCACCCGTAGCACACACTTCTTCTACTCGCACCACGATGCCCGAGCGACGTGTCGCGGCATCCCACCACGATGCCCAAACGACGAAGGGAGTTTCCCAAAGATCGCCCAACATACTTCCTCGCCAGACTGTCCAATCCTCTCCTTCGAGGCACCCTGCCCACTCGACCCCTCTCCCACGAGATCCCCCATCCACTCGGGGACACGACGGCACGTGCGAGTGCTCGGCAGCAACGGACATCAATTTGGTCCTCACCCTCTCGAGGAACCCTGCCTACTCGACCCCTCTACCACGGGATCACCCATCCACTCGGAGACACGACGGCACGTGTGAGCGCTCGGCGATAACGGACTTCGATGTCGGGACGGCTCTGATACCACTTGTCACGGACCTAGCCATTCGGCCACCACATTTGGTCCATGCGGCGCTCCCCCACCTAGGAGCCAGCCTTATCCATCGGGGCAGCATACTGGTTTCGCCCTGCCTTGGGCTCATCAGGGGATCGGCTGCAGACCCCGACCAGTTTGTGTAGGGATGGCCTAGTCCCCTCTTCAGCGTCAAGTCCTCGACTAGCGACAAGCTCCCCAAACTTAACCGGGTCGGCCTGCCTGAACTCTGAAGGGACAGCACATATGCTCCTACACTCCGTGGCCTGGAGTGTAATCCCACCAGCATCGCCCACATGAGACACTCCCGAAAACGGGACGTGACATAAAGCTCTCAAACGGTTTTGCCTCAACCTGCTGCTGCTGCATATATATGCCCTAAAATTTTAACACCAAACCAATCTTTTGTCCACAGTAACATTATTATTTATTATGAATAATAGTGTTAATGTTATGATATATGTCGATAATACTTTTCTACCTTATACTATATCTGACTTACAAGGAGATATATATCACATTTCCCATCCTCGTTTAATATGTTCACATTTAAGGCATAATCCAAATTCCATTAAAATCAGAATCTCTTTGTACACATATATATGCTATATTTTTAGGACTTTCCATACTGTAATGATAGAGAATAAAACAGACCGCCATGATAGCATATACATTTACACACATTATTCTTCTTCTCTCCAAAATCCAAACGAAATCCTCCAAATATCTAATCCTACGTTAAGAATTAAGGACTCCTTGATTCTTTACCATCTTGTGTTTTTCTTCCATTAGGAATCATGAAGGTTCATATATATCTCAACCCTCTGGAAATTTCATAGTACGTTTGCTTCAGAAGGAATTACAAGATTTCATACAGCACGTAGTTTTCCTTCCTTTGCTTCTTTCCTTCATGACACCTTGAACCTTCTGTTACTACCTTTCTTCTCTCAACTCATTCATAATTTCTGCCAAGTTTGTAACTGAGCTTTCCTTTTCTCTTCTTTCATGCATCTTTCTCAGCTTTTAATATTTGTATTGTGATATTTGATCGACTGGTCTGGAGATTATTCTTTGTTTTTGTATGGTCGAGACGATCAACAAGCAAGGCAGCTAGCTGCAGACTTCTCTTAGGATATGGAGAAAACTCAATGGATTGCAGGAGGAAATAAGTGCCATAATCAACTCTGGTTTGTCCTGACAGCTTCCTTTCTTATATTCATTGTATTGACTTGTACAGACTATTCTTCTCTCAGCTCCGGAAGAAACTTCAATAGGGTCACCTATCATATCACCAACTTTGCAAACGTAATTGTTACCCAACACCAAAACCAACACCATCCAAACTCAATTCCTCCTCTGGCTAGTTCTGATTCTCTAATATCCAATCAAACCAAGAGGATCAGTTATTATACTACTACTTATACATCTACAAGCACTCCTGCTCCATATTCTATTGGCCATGGAAATCAACCAAGTAATGTTTCCAGTTCTAATGAAACTCAAACCTCAACTGTCACTAATATTCCACCACCACAGGTTATGCCTGATACCAAGCACCAAATTTCTGATTCTGACAAGTGTTCGGGTCGATACATTTATATGTATGATCTTCCAAAGAGGTTCAACCAGGACTTGCTCAAGAATTGCCATTCCCTTCAGAGGTGGACTGATATGTGCCCCTACATGTCAAACATGGGTCTTGGTCCTAAACTGACTGACAAATCATCTAAGAGACGTGATCGGTTACTTGGGGGAAAAGGTTGGTTTGCTACAAATCAGTTTTCATTAGAAGTTATTTTTCATAACAGGATGAAGAAGTACAAGTGCTTAACCAATGAATCATCATTGGCATCGGCAATATTTGTCCCCTTTTATGCTGGCCTTGATGTTGGTCAGTACCTTTGGGGCTACAACGCATCGATCCGGGATGCTTCTCCTCTAGCATTGGTGAAATGGCTTTCAAACAGACCCGAATGGAAGACAATGTGGGGTAAAGACCATTTCTTAGTTGGAGGCAGAATTGCATGGGATTTCAGGAGACAAAGCGGCAGTGATTCTGACTGGGGATCAAAGCTCATGTTTCTGCCAGAATCCAAGAACATGAC
The DNA here is from genome assembly GCA_951800085.1 of Comarum palustre. Classification (NCBI taxonomy): domain Eukaryota; kingdom Viridiplantae; phylum Streptophyta; class Magnoliopsida; order Rosales; family Rosaceae; genus Comarum; species Comarum palustre. Next base: position 8,795,288 of record OX637580.1, read on the forward strand.
AATGTTGACAATTGAATCGAGCTCTTGGAGCAACGAGCAGGCAATACCGTACCCTACGTACTTCCACCCCTCCAAGGAGAGTCAGGTGTCCGAGTGGCAGAGAAGACTGAGAAAGCTCAAAAGGCCGTACCTCTTCACTTTTGCTGGTGCTCCAAGACCAGAGTTCAAGGAAAACATCAGGAATATGGTTATAAGCCAATGCCAATCTTCAACAAAACATTGCAAACTTGTAGGGTGTTATCATGGTGCAATCAAGTGTGATGACGCTTTAAACGTGATGAAGGTGTTTCAATCGTCCGTTTTCTGCCTGCAGCCTTCCGGGGACTCGTTCACTCGCCGATCAATATTCGACTCCATCTTGGCAGGCTGCATTCCCGTTTTCTTCCACCCGGGATCAGCTTATGTGCAGTACACATGGCACTTCCCCAGCAACCCATCCAAGTATTCAGTGTTCATATCAGAAAATGATATCAAGGAGAAGAAGGTGATGATCAACGCGACATTGCTCAGAATTCCCAAAGACAAAGTAGCGGCAATGAGGGAGCAAGTTATAAGGTTGATTCCGAGAATAATATACTCAGATCCAAGGGAATCTGGACTGGAGGCACTTGAAGATGCATTTGACATAGCAGTGAATGGGGTAATTGACAAAGTAGACAAAACTAGGAGGGACATGGAAGAGGGTCGAGATCCTGGTAATGCTTTCTCACAACCAAATTTGATGTAAGGGAATGAGAAAATTGTTGTATTTTTTTATTTCAAACAAGATTGAATACGAATCAAGGCAAGCACCGAAATCGTGAATTGACCTAGACTTCACAGGAAAGTCTAATTGCCTAACATGAACAAAACAGAGTCGACATGGACGATGCTCAACTATCATTGAGATGGTGCAGTATGCAGGGGCAATAACATAGAATTCTATTTCTTTGACAGCTCTGGCAGAAGACGCAACTAAATCAAGGCATCAACAACACATGCTTCAACAAGGCATACATCCCCAGAACAAACATACCAAGACTTGGACGTGTCTAACAAACATAACCAGGTTAACTAACTGACAAGTAAATATAACACAGGTCAATACTGATAATAAACATACATTTTGGGATGTTTCTAATATGTAGAAACATCCCAAATCAAATGGTAAAAACAAGAATTATAAGATTAAACTAGCTGTCACTCGAAGGCTAGACTCCTGTCTAGAGAAAAAGAAAAAGAAAGAGACCATGGAAACAAGCTAACACAAAACTGAGACAACAACACAACTGAAAATTAGATATTTCACTTAAAGCACTTGGCATCCAATAGAGGCTCTCCGTCAAAAGGCTCCTGGTCACACGCTCCTTTTGGTTTTCATCTGAGAAGTCAACCTTGGTCCACTCATTGAGCTCCATTTCATAGCACTCTTACATCAAAAATTCAGTGATTTCTGGCCCACGGAATAGCCACAAGCCCTTCACCTTGTATGGTGGGTTTGCACCAATAATTAACATCTTCCCGAAAGCATACTTGTCCAGTGTCACAAAGGAAACTGTATTCTCATCATTGTACTTGAAATCACAGAACAAGAGAGAGTATCCTTCAGGATCATACATGTCCCAGAATCCTGCAATGATTAACAAGGAATCACATGTAAGAATCTAATTATGTTAAACAAACATTCGCATCTAATTATGTTAAACAAACATTCGCAAAAGAATGAAGTGTCCTACTTTAACACCATATAACCCAAAGATAGTATACCAGAGTTTATGCATGAACCAATAAAAATTAGTGAAAATTGATGCATGTTATATTAAAATGTCAAACCTTGTTGGTAATGCATTGCCACCTCACGGAAGTTGGTCTTCGTGTTAGAGTATAGCCTTTTCCAGTCATCCAATATCATCTTACTTGGGGGAAGCAGATCAAGATCATTTTTGGGTTTGGCTTTGGAGCCTCTTCCTCCTTAGCTTCCGTTTTGGGCTTGGACGAAAATAGTATATGAGAAAATTGGACGAAAATAGTATATGAGAAAACTAAGTAGTACGTACCAAACTGTCCTCTTTTATACATGAGATATCAAATTGTCTAAGTAGTCATACCTCATTGTTGGGTAAAAATGTGCACAAAAATGTAAAATGTCACCCAACGTAATTTTACTCTATTTTATTGGTTAAAATAGAGTTTTAATTATGTCTGGTTCAACTCATTCAAGACAGAACGTGTCTCTTAATTACAATCCTTCATTACAAGGGAACACCCCTTGATTCAATTTATCAAGAAACCGATGTGTGTTTGTTTGCTTTTGCGACTGCACCCGAATGGGTTGCCTACGTACCCTGGGAGGGATCAAGTCATTCGTAGTTCAGGATCCCCAACAAGTGAATGACTCATTGTAGGGCTTTGATTTTTGAAATGGGAGTAGTGTTTGGGTTTGTATTTGAAAGTGAATAAGCCATGAAGCGAGGCTTCAGAAGATCCGAGAATTTATTGAGAATTGTGGTTGCATCCAGGTGTAGTTTGAAAGGGAGTGATTTTTGAGGATTTGACTGAAGTCATTTGGACTGGATGATTTTGACTGGTGGTCTCAAAGATTCTGTTTGCAGTGGTGAGTTTGACTGATGGAGTCAGAGATTTGATTTTGTGTTTAGAAAATTGGCTTGAAAAGAACCAGGATTTGGTTTTAGCCACGGTTGTATCCAGATTTAAATCCGGACTGCCTACATATCCCTTAAGGGAATCAAACCATTGTAGTTCATGACTGGATTTGGTTTTGACAGATGTATTTTGAATCCATCAATTGTATTTTTGTCGATACTTCATTTGGTGGGGTGCCAGCTGATTTGATTTGGACACCCATCATCCTGGGCTTTGCAGTTGGGCCTTGAGACTTGAAGTGGGCTTTTTACACTGCTGCATCTGGATTTGAACTCGACATGTAATTTGATAATGACTTGTGTGGGCTTATTTCCCTTTCATTTTTGAGAGGCCCATTGATTTTTCTAGGAGTCATTTTATTTGATTTGGGCACCCATCGTGTTGAGCTTTGTTGTTGGGCCTTGGAATTTAAACCGGGCTTTTGTACTGCTGTTTTTAGCAAAGTGGGTCTGTTTCCATTTTATTTGCAAGAGGCCCTAAGATCTTTGATTTGGGCCTTGGGACTTGGATCGGGCTTCATACTGAAAAATTGGTGGAGTTGGTCTTGTATTGATGATGGGCCTGTGAAGTGGGCTTGTTTCCCTTTTCCTTTTGTTGAAGGCCCATCAGGAAGATGACCGAAGCTCATATCTTTTTTTTGTCGAAGGCCCATTAGGAAGATGATCGAAGCCCATATGTCCTTTTTTTTGTTGAAGGCCCATGACTTCAAGAGGCAAGCTTTTTTAATTGGGCACCCGGTATAGGCCCAATTTGGGGGTCCATTCCAGAGGCCCATAAGTCTCTCCTTTTTTTTGTTGAAGCTTTGTTACCAGACCTGTTTTTTTCTTGGCAGGGCCCATTTGAAGGCCCAACCCGGAGACCCGGTTTGGTGGCCCAATTTGGAGGCCCGATATCAACCCAATTCGGATACCCGGCCCAATTCCTTCGACCTTTTCTTCTTCCTCTTCGTCTGTTCCTCGTCATTTCTTCCTCCTTCTTCTTCCTTTCGTTCTTCTCCTCGAAAACCAGAAGAGAGAGACAGATGAGTGGTGTGACAAACAGATCGGAGACAGAGTTAGCATTAGGGTCTTCCTCCTCCACTTTTCCCTCCTTCGTCTTCCTCCTCCGCTTCGTTCTTCTGTTGCCAGTGAGAGACTCAGTGAGAGAAGAATCATGGGTGTTCGATTGGGAGAAGAGGTGCAGTTCTTCGAAATCGAGGGGCGCTAACCCGAAGGGCCTTGTTCCGGTTCCTCACAGTTCAATCGATCCACAAGGTTCAGCAGGTAATAATTGTTAAACCCTCATGATGATCTCTCTTTCGAACTCGTTGCTTTTCTTTGGCGTCAGTATCAACACCTGTGAAGAAATTTGGGTGTGTTGGCTGCAATCTACTTGCTGCGTTTCAATCCTTTTTTTTTTTGAATTTGCACCTCGAGTTCGATTAGGTAGCTGCTGTACTCGTAACCAAATTCAATACCCAATTTGATTATGAAATGGCCGAGAGTTTTTTTTCTTCAAAACTGATCCAGTTTCCTTCTTTGACCCGATTTTGCATTGTTACTGTCGAGGGCCGATTTGGAGATGGATTCGAGTTGGAGATGGGAATTACACCCCTACAAGGTCTTCAAGATTTTTTTGATTTGGATCCGAGCACATAAAACAGGTGAGGGCTCAATTGTTTTCTTCTGTTCTTTGTGAGTTGTTAGGTGAGGGCTCAATTTTCTTCTGTTCTTTTTAATTTGTGAGAACGAAGACTGAGAGTTTGTCCCTTTTCTGCAGGTGAACATTTGGCTGGTAATTGGAGTGCCATTGTAGGAGCATACCGAGAAGGTGAGTTTCTGTATTTTTTTTGAATACATGCTTCTCTGTTTTGTTGTTCCTGTATGTTAATGGTGCTGTAGAATAGGGAGTTTGGGGACACCATTTGGTGTTTTGGTTATTTGGGCAGTGATTTTGGAGAGGTGTTAGTGTTCTAGGAATAGGGACTTGGAACAGGATATGGCCTTAACGGGAATAGGGACAGTATCAATGGTCTTGAGTATTGAATCTGGTTTTGTTGTTCTCTTTTTTTGTAGGATCACAGAATCTCTTTTTTTTAGGAACAAGTAACCAAATTGTATCAGTAACAGGTATCAAAGCACCCAGGGAACCATATGGTGATTGTAGTGCCGTAGTAGAACCATAGTAGAGCCATAGAACCATAACCACAGTAACCAGTGCCAAGTATCATTCAAAGTAACCATAGAACCAGAGCCAAGTATCCACAAAGTAACCATAGAACCAGAGCCAAGTATCCCCAAAGTAACCAGTAACAAGGGCCAGAGAACATAGTCACCACCAGAGAGCAAGAACCTAGGAATAATATTCACCAGGAGCATGAGAGGATGAGAGAATCAGCTGTACCTCTAGGGTTCTTCTTGTTTTCTTTGCTTTTCCTGCGTCTTCTTCAGCTTTCTTGCGTCTTCTTCTGCCTTTCTGCGTGTGTGTGTTTTTTCAGCGTCCCCTAGTCCTTATATATTGTGTGGAGTTGAGAAAAATGAGTCACAATAGGCTATGCAACTTGTATGAGTTTTAGGTGAACTCAAATAGCTTTTTTTTTTCTTTTTTTTGATAAAGAGTGAAACACCTTGACAAGGAGTCAAAGACTCCTCCATTTACTGCCTTTTTTTATTAACTCCCTCCTTTATATATATATATTTATATATTTTTTTTGCGTATCAACAGTGCCCCTCAAGCTTTACGCGTGTAATTTGCTTTCCACGTGTGAAGCTTGATTGCTTATTGTTGGCTTCTAATATTTTTTGCTTGTGAAAATCTCAGGGCATAGATGCATATGGTCGACTTTCTTCTGAAGCTGCTCTTAACAAGAAGGGGCGAGTTGTTGGGAAAAACATAGAGTATGCGAGGTCTCGACCTTTAAGCTCTGTTCACGTTGATCTTCCGCCTCAAGATAAAGTTACCTTGGTTGCCAGAGTAGAAATGAATTCAGGGTATCTCACATTCCATCAAGATTCTGAGGATCAAGTAATAAAGATGACCCGTAATTTTTCCAATGTATTTAAAGGACATACATTAGAGAAAGTCAATAATGACCCTGAGGGAGCTCTTTTTTCTTTTGATGAGAACTTCTACCCGATTCTTTATAAGATGCTCAACACCAAGCAGGATTTGACCCCAAATCTATGCTTCCGAGGTCGTGCTACATTTGAAGTAGGTGTAATGGAATGGACAAAATTCATATTAGCCAACTTTAAAGATGTATTGAATCAAAGTGGAATATATGGTGTTGTTAGGGTCTCCCGATATCCCTATCAGCATTGTATGAGCACATGGAAAGCATTTTTAGAATTGTGGAGTCCTTTAACGAACACCTTGCATCATGGGAATGGAGAAATGAGCATATCATTGTATGATTTAAAGGCGATTGGTGGGCTACCGATCTCAGGGGTTCCTTATGAAGAATTTATTCCTGAGAACAAAGCGTTACAGCGTGCCGGGTGATAAGTGCGTTTTATGCTATGATTTTAATGTGTTTTTATCCTCATTTGTACTTTGTTTATTCCTTAGTAATGTTGTTTTTACTTATTTTGAGTCAAAAGGGTTTTTCTGTAGAGTAATGGTTAATATGTGTCTTTATACAGAAATTTGTGCTTAAGTGTTGCAAATTCGATTTGGAACAAACACTTGGTTATTTCTCTTATGATTCACCGTACCTTTACATTGTCATTTTTGATGAATTTACTTTAGTGTGTAGATGACATGTAAATGAGCATATGAGAACAAGAATCATGAAGATTGGACTCATGGAAGACAACAAAAGAAGCCATGGAAAAGAAGAAACTCCGAAACATAAGTTTTTGATCCGAGCAGGAATTTCCAGAAACCATAACTCAACTTCAAAGATTTCCCTAGGACGATCCATGAGGAACCAGGGAACGTGCCATATATGGATAGAAAGCTGTGGATGTCTAGTTTCTAAATCTTTTAGAATTGCAGCAATCCGAGTTCTGAGGAAGAAGTTATGCCGGAAGCAATGACCGGAGGTCAGTCTCGCGAATGAAACTCTCCCGCGAATGAAATCTTACTCGCGAGCAGAAATCTCTCCCGCGAACAGAAATCCTACATCAACTTCGGAAAATCATATCTAAATATCCAGGAGGAATCTGAGGACGAGACATATATCATTGGAAAGCTACGGAAGTCTAGTTTTCAGATCTTCTTGAATCACAGCATTTGGAGTTCAGATGAAGGAGTTATGATCAAAACAATGGACGGAGATCAAGCTGCAAAACTGGGCAGTTTCTGCCTAAGTTGTCACACGAGTTTGGGAGGATGTTTCTTCACCAAAATTCTTCCCAAGCATGTCAAGGGACTTAAGAGAAGCTTAATGAAGTCATGGGAAGCTGCATTGAAGAAGGAGATTCGAAGAAGTCATCATGGCAGCCGAAACAACCAAGTATGGAGCTTTTCCGGTCAAACCGGGAAAGTCTGTCCTTGCCGAGTTTGTCCATGATTTCGGCTGCCTATGAGCCCAAGAACTTGTGTATAAGGCCTACATGGATCCAATAACATGTAGAGGAGTCCAAGAAATCAGAAATCCAAGGTCCAAGTCGAAATCTTTGTCCAAAGATAAAAGGGGGAAACCAAGCTCAACAAGGAAGGTGTCTCCTTGAAGCTCCTGAATTCTCTAGGGTTTCTCTTCGAAATTTTCTGTATAAATAGGACCTATGTACATCAAATTTCGTGTCTTTCAATTGCTCTAAGCCTTAGTATAGCCAAACTCTACTTAAAAACCCTCCCTACACAGAAACACCATAGCCTTGCCGCCGCCAACCCCTTGCTGCCGACTGCATCCTTGCTGCCGATTGCATAGCTTTGCCGCCACCAATCCATTCTTCAATCCTTGCCAACTCTTAGGGTAGGCTTAGGTATGAATACAATCAAGGTTTATGTGTGTATCTACTGTATGGATGATGGTTATTTATATATATGTTTGTATTGGTTTTTGGTTTTACGTTATAAACATGTTTACTTGTTCTTCTTTGTGATTTTCATATGATTGTGTTTATAATTGTAACGATTTAGATTGCATGTTAGGATTTTGATTTAGTTTAAGTTGTTTATGTTTGTGTTTAGTAGTTGTCGAATTGATTTATTGCTTACCTGAGCACGTAATCGAACCTGAGGGTAGTCTGTGCACGGATGTTCCTAAGGGGGGAGTTTAATCTGCCGTAGTATTCTAGGTTGAGTTCACCGGGTCGGGCTCTCAATTTTAGTTGCTGCATAGGGTGGTAGGGTAAGTGATTTACATGCTAATAGGATGAGTGACGACATACCTAGGATCATGTCTCCAACGATTCATGAACGGTAAGTGTATTTTGTGTTAATGTGATGCGGGTCGTAAGCATTAAACAGGATGACACATAAACTTAGGATGATGCGTGTCGTAAGTTCTAAGTTACATGAGAAGTCTAAATAGTTGGAATTAATTTGCATCTATGATAACATAAACGTAATAACTTGATCTTTCATAAAACTTATGTGTTTTCTAATCGGTGTTTGCTATATCTTGTGCTTGAGTATTGATTGACCAATGTATGTAAATATTTTGCTTCTTTTCTTTATATGTTTCGAACCACCCTTTAAATCCCCCATAATATTTTGTATATATGTTTATACTTGTATAGTTGTGACAGAATTGTACTTGTATGTTTTATTAGTGGATGTTACTAACTTGTTTTGCAGAATATAAATCCTTCCCTAGTGTCCCCGGCTTGAACAATCCCTACTTACAGTTACTACACGATAGGGTTTTTTAAATTGCACAGGTCAAACTTTTGGCAGGTCACCGGGCTATATTCCTCCATTCTTTCTGAACTTCTGTGTATTCATTCCCAACTATGTGTTTCAAGTAAGCAGAAATTTGTTCGTTGGGAGGACTGGGTTAAGCATTTTTATAGAGGGGAGCTGTTGTACACGGCTTATGGAGAAGATACACAGTGTATAAACCCCTTGCAGCGTGAAAAATTTATGGAGTCCCGATCCTTTTTGACTGTTTCAAAGGAAGGACAATTAGCTGCATTCTTGGCCTATTGGCTCAGCAGATTTGTTTTACCCTCTTATTGCTTCAAAATCCGGCCGGAAACTTTCCATATGGCGTGTCTAATGGCTCAGGAAATTAAAGTGTCTCTTGCACCAGTCGCGTTAGGCCACAACTATCATGGTCTTGGGGAAATCGTGACTGACCCACGGGGGACCTGGTGAGTCACGAGGTTGCTTTCCGGTTCATTACGTGATTGGTTGGTTAGGAGAGCACTTCAATTGTCTATATAGGCGACATGCAGACAGCGAGTTTCCTGAGAACTATCCTCATTTGTCAAGATATGCTGGTATCAAAGCTCAACAATTAGATATTACTACAGTCAGGCTTGTTTTTAGGACTGGAGTTTCAGTAGAATATCGTCCTACCCCATTTGTTGAATTGGAGGGTTTTCTGATTGACAATGGAAAGTTGTCTGAGGAGAGGCTTGATTGGCTAATTTCTCTCCGTTCTGCACTACTTCCGGTACGTATTGGTGATGAGCTTTGGTTAGAGCCATATTATCCAAACAGATTTGCTCGTCAATTAGGCTTTGACCAGGGGGTTCCAGCCAACAGACTTCAATTGAAGGTTGAGAAGAGGAAGAAATGTGGTGTTGAAGCTTTGGCTAGGGCTCAACGCATACTTTACAGAGTTGGTACTGGTATCCGTTTTTACATCCCTCGTTCCTCTTATGAAGGGCTGTGCACTTGGACATATTGTAGGTGGTGGATGGCAGCATGTGCTCCCTATTTGGGCCGGTCTGTATCTTTTGTTTACACGACTTTGAAGAAGCGTCCTCTCGAAAGACAGAGCAATATTTTTGTGATAAGGTCCCTTAGGGATATATCTACTGCCATGCCGAAAGAAGTATTTTTCTCAGATTTCAATGAGGGGGATCCGACTGCGTCTATGAACACTTCCCCCATAACTTGTAGGGGTGGTGGCATGAATAGAAAAACCATAGGGCAGATTCTGATGACGAAGACAGGAGTAACAAACGGGCTAGGCATACAAGACATGATGGTCTTAGAGATGATGTGGCCGAAAAGCCTGTGTCTCCTCCAAAAGGTCATGCATCGAAGACTGGTCGGGTTTCTTCTAACGACGGTATTGTTACGCCGAAGCTAAAGTCGGTAATGGTACGTGACCAAACACTTAAACCACAAAATCCGAGGCCAACTTTGCAGGGACGAAGGTCCGAGTTGAAACAAGTGGAGCCGAAATGCAAGGATTCGAGAAGCAAGTCGCATGATTCTGAAAGAAAGAGCGAGATGAGGAAGCGAATGTCAAAGGACCATAGTGCCGAACCTCATTTAGTGAAAATAGTAGGAAGCTTGAGTGACCCGGATCTGCATAACTGTGGCTTAGAATTACCCTTGAACACATTAGAGCGGGTCGAGAAGGGTCCAGAGCCCGAATTGCCAGTGTTAGAGCCCGAAGGCGTGGGGTTAGCATGTGAGCCGATCCCGAGTGAATGTGATGAAGAGGTGCCCTTGATTGAAGCTGAACCCAGGGTAGAACCACCACTACTCCTGTTAGAGTGGCACAAAACGTCTGAGTTGAAGGGGTCAGACTCACAAATGGAGGATTTTATCTTGACCGAAGAGCATTCTGATTCTAATAGTAGGGACACGGAACCCATAGATCCTGACTCATGTGAGAATGTTGATGAAGATTTATGTCATCAAAATAACACTTCAGGCGTCTTGCGCGAGGTGTTCAACTCATCATTGAATGCACGTTGGGGCGCTTTTATCATCACGGAGATTGAGGATATTTTAAGCAAGATCAGCTTATCTCAACCGATATGGTACATTACTGAACTGTGCAGTGAGGTCCAAAGATCAATAGAGATGTTAAGACCGGTTGGTTATTAAGACGTATGGGTCTGGAGAAGATAGATTTGAGAGGTTTGCTGAAAGTGTCAACAAAATCTTCGAACTGGCAGACAAGCTTTCTGAAGGTCATCGTGTCATTGAGGAGCACCACAAAATAGATGTTCTACGTATTCATGATTTAATACGGAGCCATGAAGAATGTCAAGATGCCAAGAAGGTTCTAGATTTACAATTGACGGGACTTAATCTGGAACTTGAAGTTTTGATGTCGACTGAAGAGCAGATTATAGAGGCGGAACAAAAAGCTCGACAACTGCAACAAGAATATGAGCTTGCGAAAAGTCATCTTGAAGAGAAGATCACCTGCTTGAGGAACTCTACTGAGCAGCAAAATAAGTTAAATGAAGAGCTTCGACGAGCAAGGATTGAAGCCGAGGGTGAGATCGTAGGATTTGAGCGTCTCAAAAGCTCATATAAGGCTCAGGAGGCGGAGTTTCAATGGCTGGTCAACTCCTTGAAGTCATTTGGTGAAACGCCGAAACAACAATAAACTAAACATTTGCTGATAGGATTTTGATTTTTTTTGTCTACTTCCTCAACTGTTGGAGGTTGTGCAGATATTCCCTTCGATTTGTTATTTGTCTTGCGTTGTTATGACTTGATATCGCCATTTTTGTTTCCCCCATGGATGAATGGATTTATTTTGAACCGATTTGCCCCCAGCATATTTTATTGTCTCGGGATGCATTTGAGTAAGCCTTTTGTTTAATGTGTCTGTATGTGCAGCGAGGAGTACAGCAGGGCTAGACATTTTGACTTTCACCTATTTTGCTGCTGACATATTTGCTGCGAAAAGACATGGCGCTTGATGTGCACTCTTGCTTTAATATTTCAAGCCGAAACAAGGTATCTTCAGCTTTTTCAACATGTTCCCTAATTTAATTAGAGTTTGATGTCTGCTGACTTTGTCCTTTGCTTGTGTTTGTAGGAGCTTTAGGAGATCCACATGGCGGGGCAATTTACTCCTCGCGCTTCCTGCTGGAATTCCTTTTTTTTTGAAATACAGGATTGTGTCGATTTCTTGCAGTTGACTTTGTTATTTGGGATAAACCGATCTCCTATGTTGTCATTTGACTTTAAATGTCTTTGAGAAATTTCGTTATTGTTGCTGCTGATGATACGAAACGACTTATCAACAGAGATGCCATTGTCCAATGGCAAAATCAACCTCCTTCACCTGCTTAGTCACATGAAAATGTGTTAGGGAAAAAATGGATTGATTTGAAAATATGGCTGGATCTAGTTTGATACTAGACTGCCTATGTATCCCGTGAAGGAATCAAGCCAAACGTAGTTCACCCATTTGATTTTGGGTATGGATTTTTTTGAAAACTTTTTTTTGTTTGCAGCTGAGTCTAGTTTTAATACCATATTGCCTACGTACCCTTTGAAGGGATCAAGCTACACGTAGTTCGGGAAGATTTGAGCTCTAACTTTTTCCTGGGCCGCCTTCCCGGCTTTTCAACCCAGCGAGCTTTTTTTTAGCTCTAACTTTTGCCTAGATCGTCCATTTTTTTTGATCTAGCGAGCTTTAAAGGGTATGAAACTTTTTTACAAATTTCCCATTGACGCAGGGGTAGATACGATTTTCGTCTGCGTTTGAAAGCTCATATGCGCCTTTGGTGAAGACTTTGGTGACAACATATGGCCCTTCCCACTTTGGTTCAAACTTCCCCTTTGACTTTCTAGTGACAATGATGGGTCTTCGAACTGTTAAGACCAAGTCTCCTATTTTGAATGTTCGACACTTAACCCTCTTGTTGAAGGCGCCTGCTACTTGAGCTTGGTAAATTTCAAGTTTTTGTTGGACTGCAAGCCTCTTCTCATCAAGTGCTTCAATCTCCACCAATCTGATTTGTGTATTTTCATCAGGATATGTCAGCATTGTAGCTATCCTTAAGGAAGGCAATTGAATTTCCAATGACAACACTGCTTCAGACCCATAAACCAAGTTGAATGGTGTACACCCAGTCGCAGTGCGGACAGTGGTCCTGTAGGCCCATAATGCCTCGGGAAGACGATCATGCCAGTCTCTTTTGTTTGCTGAGACCATTTTCTTTATGATGTTGCAAAGTACTTTATTGAAAGCCTCTGCCTGACCATTAGCCGTTGGGTTATAGCTGGATGAAAATGCATGTTGGATGTTGTATTTTTTACACAACGTAACCATGGCTCTGCACTTAAAGTATGTCGCATTGTCAGATATTAACTTTGAGGGGACTCCAAAGCGGTAAATGATGTGAGTTTTGACAAACTTTGCAACATCTTCTGCTTTCACTGCTTTAAGAGCAACTGCCTCACTCCATTTTGAGAAGTAATCCGTTGCGGCCAATATGTACTGGTGCAGACGTGAGGACTTAGGAGATATAACACCCACAACATCTAATCCCCATGCTTCAAAGGGATATGATAGAGACGTGGGATGAAGAGGTACTGGGGGTTGGTGTATGAAATCTCTATGTACTTGACATAGTTTACATGCTCGTGCATAATCTATCGAGTCTTGTATTATGGATGGCTAATAGTAGCCTATTCTTTTCAATAGGGCGGCTAACTTTGGACCTGCTTGATGGGCTCCGCAAATGCCACCGTGGGCATCTTTAAGAGCTTGAATTCCCTCTTCTTTTGATAAACACCTCAACAGTATGCCGTCAAAAGATCTCCTATATAGAGTGTCATTAAGGTATACATATCGAGGAGCCGTTCGTCTCACATAGACCCTTTTCTTTGGATCTGTGGGTAAGGTTCTGGCCTGACAGTACTCAACCATATCCTTGCGCCAATCAGACTCTTCCTTAATGTCGAACGTAAAGACTACATGTGTTTCATTGGTAGTTTCCATTCGTTCAAAAGACATAGGCAGCAATTGACGTTCCCCAACCGTTATCTGAATGTCCCTTTCGTTAGGGAGCGCTAATGAAGCTGCCAAGTTAGCCAATGCATCTGCTTTGTCATTCTCTGATCTAGGAATGTGGCAAATATTAAAGTCTCGGAATTGCCCCATAAGATATTTGACTTTTTGATGATATGGGACAAGGTTCGCATTTTTGACTGCATACTCATCATTTACTTGTCTGACAACTAATTGAGAGTCACCGAATGCTTGCAAAGAGTCGATCCCCATTTCCAAAGCTATCTCTAAGCCTATGATGAGTGCTTCATATTCTGCAACATTGTTTGAACACAGAGCCAATAGAGAGAACGAGTAAGGGATTATACCGCAAGAGGGTGTTATGAACACTATGCCAGCCCCGGCTCCTTGTCTTCTAGCGGCCCCATCAAAGTATAGTTGCCATGAGGAAGTTTCTGCTGAGAACACGTCTTCATCCGGCAAATTTTCGTGCAATTCGTGGGTATCTAAAATTGGGTGTGCTGCCAAGAAGTCTGCCAATATCTGTCCTTTTACTGCTTTTTGTGGGACATATTTTATTTCGAACTCGGAGAGAATTAAGAACAATTTAGCAAGCCGTCCTGAAGGCACAGGTTTTGTCATTAGATACTTCAATGGATCCTCTAGATATCTGACGTGTCATAATATGACCTGCAATTAAAAACCCTATCATTGTAGCTTTAGTAAGTAGGGATCGTTCTAACCGGGGACACTAGGGAAGGATTCATATTCTGCAAAACAAATTGTTAGTACTTTCAAAAGAATACAAGTATAAACATATATACAAAATATTATGGGGGATTTAAAGGTGGTTCGAAACATATACAAAAAATAAAGACACTTATTTACAAAACATGGTCAATCAATACTCAAGCATAAAACAACATAGCACCGTGAAGAAAGACATGTCACAGATTTCGCAAGTTTAAGAGGTTGTATTTACGCTTTCACAACTTGTAATTAATTCCAACTATTTAGACTTCTCATGTAAACTTAGTGCCTACAATCGCCTGACACTAAGTTTGTATATGTGTCATCCTGTTCAATGCCTACAATCGCCTGACATTAAGACAGAATACACTGATCGAACGAGAGCCATTGGAAACATGGTCCTAGGTATGGCGTCACTCATCCTATTCATCATGCAAATCTCTCACCCTAGCAACCCTTGGTAGTGACTAAGAATCAAGACCTACAATCGCCTGATCTCAACCCTTAGAATACTACGGCATATGAAACTCCCCCCTAATAGCTAACTTGTCCGGATTCAAGCTAACCTGCAGCAAGGATGCAGTCGGCAGCAAGGGGTTGGCGGCGGCGGCAAGGCTATGGTATTCTTGTGTAGGGAGGGTTTTTAAGTAGAGCTAGGCTATTCTAAGGCTTAGAGAAATTGAGAGACACTTTTTCAGTTGTATTACATGTGTATTTATAGAGGAAAACTCTCAAGAAACCCTAGGGTTCGGCAGCCACTAGTCCATTCCGAATTGGGCTTCCTTCTTCTTGATGGATTCGGCCTCTCCCTTTTAGTTGCTGACTTGGATTGTGATATTTCTGAGTCATGGACTGCCCTACATGTTAAGGGATCAATAAAAGACTCCCTTACACGTTTTGGGCTCCATAGGACAGCCGAATCCCCTCCATAGTCTCGGTAGAACAAGTTCTCCTGTTTTGACCGGGATAACTTTCGTAGTTGTTGTTTTCGGCTTCTCCTTGGTGATTTCTTCGATTCTTCTTCTTCTAAACAACTTCCCATATCATCATTAAGCTCTTCATCAATCATTTGGCATGCTTGGGAAGGATTTTGGTGAAGAAACACACTCACGAACTCGGTAGACAACTTCAGCAAAATCTGTCCTGTTTCCAGCAGACTGACCTCCGGCCATTGTTTCCGGCATAACTCCTTCCTCAGAACTTGGATTGCTGAGAATCCAAAAGATTTAGAAACAAGACATCCACAGCTTTCCATCCATATATGGCACGCTCCCTGGTTCCTCCTGGATCGTCCTAGGGAAATCTTTGAAGTTGATATAGGGTTTCTGGAAATTTCTGCTCGGGTCAAAATCTTATGTTTCGGAGTTTCTTCTTTTCCATGGCCTCTCTTGTTGTCTTCCATGAGTTCAATCTTCATGATTCTTGTTCTCATATGCTCATTTACATGTCATCTACACATTAAACCAAATTCATCAAAATTGACAATGTAAAGGTATAACGAATCATAAGAGAAAATAACCAAGTCTTTGTTCCAAATCGATTTTTCAACACTTAAGCACAATTTTCTGTATAAATACACGTTTTAGCCATTGCTCTACAGAAAAACCCTTTTGACTCAAAATAAGTAAAAACGACATTAGTAAGGAATAAAGCAAGTATAAATGAGGGTAAAAACACATTACAAACATGGCGTAAAACGCACTTATCAATATCAGGGTGACATTATGAGCAAGTAAATAATGCCGTAGTTTCTGAAATGCGAAGACTAGTGCAAGGCAAATCTTTTCTATTGGCGTATAATTGTGTTCAGCTCCCAGCAACGTCCGACTTAAATAGTAGAGAGCGTTTTCTTTGCCCTCATCATTGTTTTGTGCGAGCATTGCCCCCAGAGAACGTTCAAGAGCTGCGATATAGAGGATTAGAGGTTTGCCTTTGATAGGTGCCATTAGGACTGGTGGGTTGAGCAAGTACTTTTTGATACTATCTAAAGCGTTTTGACATGCTTGGTCTCACACGAAAGGTACATCTTTCTTCATCAGTCTTGAAAATGGTTGGCACCTCCCAGAAAGATTTGAAATGAACCTTCTTATATAAGCAAGCCTTCCTTGCAACCCTCGCAATTCTCGAAGGTTCCTTGGTGGCGGCATTTCCCAGATTGCTTTGATTTTGATTGGGTCGATCTCAATTCCTCGATACCTGACGATGAAACCGAGGAATTTACCGGATGTAACTCCAAATGCACATTTAAGAGGGTTCATTTTCAACGTATGTTTATGGAGCCTTTCAAACACCTTTCTTAAGTCACTTAAGTGATGTTCCCGTTTTTTGCTTTTGACTACCAAATTTTCTACATAGCACTCGACTGTATTATGCATCATGTCACCAAAAATGGTTGTCATTGCTCGTTGGTAGGTAGCACCTGCATTTTTCAAACCGAAAGGCATAACCGTGTAACAATATACTCCTTTAGGAGTGCGAAATTCTGTTAGTTCCTCGTCTTCTTGTGCCATTTTTATTTGATTGTAGCCAGAGAAACCATCCATGAAGGACATAGCACCGAAACCTGTCGTGGCATCGACCAAAAGCTCAGTTATTGGTAATGGAAATTCATCCTTTGGACAAGCTTCATTAAGGTCTCTGTAATCTATACAGATGCGGATTTGCCCATTCTTTTTCTCAATAAGTACGATACTAGCCAACCATGTGGGGTATTTGACTTCACGAATGAATCCCACATCAATAAGTTTATCCACTTCAGCTTTGACTTGAGTAGCTAGTTCTGTGCGAAAACGTCTTGGTGCTTGCTTAACCCATCTTTTCTCCTTTGAAACCGCTAGATTGTGAACGGCAACCTTTGGGTCTAAACCAGGCATGTCTTGATATCCCCATGCAAACACATCTTTAAATTCTTCAAGAATATTTTTGTAGTCTTGAAATTCTTTCGGAGTTAAAAGGGCGCTTACAAATACGGGTTTTGGATCTTCTATTGTGCCCAGGTTTATTTCTTGGAGTTCATCCACCGTTGCTTGACCTCCGTCTTCTATTTGTGGTGGGGCAGGTTCAGCATCATTGATGAATTCATATTCTTCCGCATCTTCTGTTTAATCCTCCTCAACGGAGACACAATTTGTGGATGCTGATTCCTTCGTGATCTCAGCAATTACATCCTTGTGTTGTTTATTCTTGAGCTTCCATTTCTTGTTCCGTTGTAGTTTGTAAGGGGTTTCGCCCAATCTTAGGAACGCTGAAACTCGAGGTTGGGATTCAATTGCTAGACGTTGAAAAACAGAGACGCGAGGCGGATCAATCCGTTGAAGAGATGGGGTTGGCGGTGTGTCATCCTCACAAAACATAGCTTTGTCAAGACTTGTAAAGACATTAGACTCTGAGGGATCAATCTCAGGAACTTTCACTTTGAGCATGCCGTTTGTTTGCTTGATCATTACTTTTAGCGGGGTAGTTTTTGAAGTTGTTTTGCCACCGCTAAGTTTAATCTTTAAAGGAGCAGAAGATACTGGCTTCACATTCCTGTTTTTGTGGAAGATAACTCGTTTGTGTCTATTGTGCCCATGATCGAGCGTTGTAGAGATTACGATACCGTCCTTTGGAATGGATTGATCAATTTTTCGAAGAGGTCTGGTGCAGCTTGTCATGAGAGTCTCCATTGTGTTTTTGACTGGAGCTATGACCTTTTGTCCGGGTTTGCGTAGGTCTTTCCGTATATACCTGAAAGTCATCTTTGGTTTCGATACCTCGGAGTTTGGAGCCTTTTCTTCTTTCAAGGGCAATGACAGAGTTGCTTTGGCCTGAAATTTAGGTGTGTTAGACGCCTCCAATTTCTCAGTCTCTAGCACATGTTTGGGTGCTTCTTCTATGACTAAGTTAGAAAGCTCTGCTGACTTATAAAACTTAGCATCTGAATAATTTACCTCTTCGCCTCTAAAAGGATCGGTGTCCGCCATGACTTTTTTAACTTCTTCATTTTGCAGCCATTTAAAGCATTGATGTAACGTGGAAGGGATAAAGCCATAAGTATGGAGCCATGGGCGCCCTAACAGTACATTATAGGATGTGGGAGCATCTATCACGTGAAACAAAGCGCTTGAGAAGACTTCCCCAATTTCCATTTGTAGGACAATTGTTCCCATTGCTTTCTGGCTAGCTTGGTTGAAGCCCTGGATGGCGAGCATAGACGGGGTGAGTTGTTTAGCATTCATCCCCATGATATGAAGTGTCTTAAGAGGCAACAAATTTACAGCCGACCCACAGTCAAGTAAAATCCTGTTGATCGTCATATTACCCACAAGTCCGGTGACGTAGAGGGGCCTATTATGTTGTTCGCCTCCCAATAACAGGTCTTCATGTAGGAACGAAATGCAATTCCTGCAATTAGGGCAATCTCTTGAGGTTGTCGTATCAAATTCAACATCATCTTTATACAAGTCCGGACTTAGCAGTGCCTCAATCAATGCTTCTAGTAACTCTCTTGACATGCGCAGAGCGTCATAAACACTGAAGAGTGAAGGAATACATTGCAGATGTGCCAGTATGTCATATTTGGACTTTTGTTGAGATTCTTTTGTCCTTCGAGGAACCATTTTTGGTACAGCATTAATTTTGTCAGCCGCATTGTTCGCATCACCCTTTGCTCTTAGTTTCGTAGGCAATGTTTTTCCATCGTCTTGAATAACTGATGGCATAACCAGGACAGAGCGTGGTTGAATTTGATCGACTTCATGCAGCATTTCATTGTCTGCGTCTGAGCTAGATGGGGAGGCTGTCTTAACAGAGGCCATACAACATTGGAGCACCTCTTCATGATCTTCTTTCTTCTGGTCGTTCTTGAATAGTTCACTTTGGTAGGAATTCCATAAGGGTAATTGGAGTTCGCGGTGATTGTCTATACTCATCTTTGTTTTGAGCTTGGACGTTCTTTGTCGCATTTCTTCCTTTCTTCTTACCTTTTGAGAACCTACCACGATGTTTGTTTTTCGAAGAAAGAGAAGGTGAAGAGGATTGAGCCGAGGAAGGATGATGTTGCCTCGCGTTATTCCTTACAGTTGTCCATTCCCCATCCGAATCTTCCAACCCATCTGAATCTTCCCATATCTCAAAGCTTGTCGTCATGAGTTCATATAGGGATGGAATATTAGGGTTTCCAGGACGTGGCATGTTGGGATGTGCTTCGACAATCGTGACTTCATTGTCAACTTCGAAAATGACAGATATGGCGTTGTCAGGTCTAGACACATCAGTTGTAATTACATTGGCTGCTGTTGTCACGATTTCATTTTTGTCAATCATTTCCTGTATTATGTCCTTGAGGATGTAACAATCTTTCAATGTATGACTGACTATGCGGTGATACCGATAATATTTTGGGTCATTGGTTTTGTTCATCTCTGAGGGCCGTTTTGATTCAGGAAGTGTAATCATGTCACCCAACGTAAAATGTCTGGGTAAAAATGTGCACAAAAATGTAAAATGTCACCCAACGTAATTTTACTATATTTTATTGGTTAAAATAGAGTTTTAATTATGTCTGGTTCAACTCATTCAAGACAGAACGTGTCTCTTAATTAAAATCCCTCATTACAAGGGAACACCCCTTGATTCAATTTATCAAGAAACCGATGTGTGTTTGTTTGCTTTTACGACTGCACCCGAATGGGTTGCCTACGTACCCTGGAAGGGATCAAGTCATTCGTAGTTCGGGATCCCCAACAAGTGAATGGCTCATTGGAGGGCTTTGATTTTTGAAATAGGAGTAGTGTTTGGGTTTGTATTTGAAAGTGAATAAACCATGAAGCGAGGCTTCAGAAGATCCGAGAATTTATTGAGAATTGTGGTTGCATCCAGGTGTAGTTTGAAAGGGAGTGATTTTTGAGGATTTGGCTGAAGTCATTTGGACTGGATGATTTTTGACTTGTGGTCTCAATGATTCTGTTTGGAGTGGTGAGTTTGATTGATAGAGTCAGAGATTTGATTTTGTGTTTAGAAAATTGGCTTGAAAAGAACCAGGATTTGGTTTTAGCCACAGTTGTATCCAGATTTAAATCCGGACTGCCTACATATCCATTGAGGGAATCAAACCATTGTAGTTCATGACTGGATTTGGTTTTGACAGATGTATTTTGAATCCATCAATTGTATTTTTGTCGATACTTCATTTGGTGGGGTGCCAGCTGATTTGATTTGGACACCCATCATCCTGGGCTTTGCAGTTGGGCCTTGAGACTTGAAGTGGGCTTTTTACTTGCTGCATCTGGATTTGAACTCGACATGTAATTTGATAATGACTTGTGTGGGCTTATTTCCCTTTCATTTGTGAGAGGCCCATTGATTTTTCTTGGAGTCATTTTATTTGATTTGGGCACCCATCATGTTGAGCTTTGTTGTTGGGCCTTGGAATTTAAACCGGGCTTTTGTACTGCTGTTTTTAGCAAAGTGGGTCTGTTTCCATTTTATTTGCAAGAGGCCCTAAGATCTTTGATTTGGGCCTTGGGACTTGGATCGGGCTTCATACTGAAAAATTGGTGGAGTTGATCTTGTATAGATGATGGGCCTGTGAAGTGGGCTTGTTTCCCTTTTCCTTTTGTTGAAGGCCCATCAGGAAGATGACCGAAGCTCATATCTTTTTTTTTGTCGAAGACCCATTAGGAAGATGACCGAAGCCCATATGTCCTTTTTTTTGTTGAAGGCCCATGACTTCAAGAGGCAAGCTTTTTTAATTGGGCACCCGGTATAGGCCCAATTTGGGGGTCCATTTTGGAGGCCCATAAGTCTCTCCTTTTTTGTTGAAGCTTTGTTACCAGGCCTGTTTTTTTCTTGGCAGGGCCCATTTGAAGGCCCAACCCGGAGGCCCGGTTTGGTGGCCCAATTTGGAGGCCCGATATCAACCCAATTCGGATACCCAGCCCAATTCCTTCGACCTTTTCTTCTTCCTTTTCGTCTGTTCCTCGTCATTTCTTCCTCCTTCTTCCTTTCGTTCTTCTCCTCGAAAACCAGAAGAGAGAGACAGATGAATGGTGTGACAAACAGATCGGAGACAGAGTTAGCATTAGGGTCTTCCTCCTCCACTTTTCCCTCCTTCGTCTTCCTCCTCCGCTTCGTTCTTCTGCTGCCAGTGAGAGACTCAGTGAGAGAAGAATCACGGGTGTTCGATTGGGAGAAGAGGTGCAGTTCTTCGAAATCGAGGGGCGCGAACCCGAAGGGCCTCGTTCCGGTTCCTCACAGTTCAATCTATCCACAAGGTTCAGCAGGTAATAATTGTTAAACCCTCCTGATGATCTCTCTTTCGAACTCGTTGCTTTTCTTTGGCGTCAGTATCAACACCCGTGAAGAAATTTGGGTGTGTTAGCTGCAATCTACTTGCTGCGTTTCAATCCTTTTTTTTTGAATTTGCACCTCGAGTTCGATTAGGTAACTACTGTACTCGTAACCAGATTCAATACCCAATTTGATTATGAAATGGCCGAGAGTTTTTTTTTCTTCAAAACTGATCCAGTTTCCTTCTTTGACCCGATTTTGTATTGTTACTGTCGAGGGCCGATTTGGAGATGGATTCGAGTTGGAGATGGGAATTACACCCCCACAAGGTCTTCAAGTTTTTTTTGATTTGGATCCGAGCACATAAAACAGGTGAGGGCTCAATTTTTTTCTTCTGTTCTTTGTGAGTTGTTAGGTGAGGGCTCAATTTTCTTCTGTTCTTTTTAATTTGTGAGAATGAAGAGTGAGAGCTTGTCCCTTTTCTGCAGGTGAACATTTGGCTGGTAATTGGAGTGCCATTGTAGAAGCATACCGAGAAGGTGAGTTTCTGTATTTTTTTTGAATACATGCTTCTCTGTTTTGTTGTTCCTGTATGTTAATGGTGTTGTAGAATAGGGAGTTTGGGGACACCATTTGGTGTTTTGGTTATTTGGGCAGTGATTTTGGAGAGGTGTTGGTGTTCTAGGAATAGGGACTTGGAACAAGATATGGCCTTAACGGGAATAGGGACAGTATCAATGGTCTTGAGTATTGAATCTGGTTTTGTTGTTCTCTTTTTTTGTAGAATCACAGAATCTCTTTTTTTAGGAACAAGTAACCAAATTGTAAGTAACAGGTATCAAAGCACCCAGGGAACCATATGGTGATTGTAGTGCCGTAGTAGAACCATAGTAGAGCCATAGAACCATAACCACAGTAACCAGTGCCAAGTATCATTCAAAGTAACCATAGAACCAGAGCCAAGTATCCACAAAGTAACCATAGAACCAGAGCCAAGTATCCCCAAAGTAACCAGTAACAAGGGCCAGAGAACATAGTCACCACCAGAGAGCAAGAACCTAGGAATAATATTCACCAGGAGCATGAGAGGATGAGAGAATCAGCTATACCTCTAGGGTTCTTCTTGTTTTCTTTGCTTTTCCTGCGTCTTCTTCTGCTTTCTTGCGTCTTCTTCTGCCTTTCTGCGTGTGTGTGTTTTTTCAACGTCCCCTAGTCCTTATATATTGTGTGGAGTTGAGGAAAATGAGTCCCAATAGGCTATGCAACTTGTATGAGTTTTAGGTGAACTCAAATAGCTTTTTTTTCTTTTTTTTGATAAAGAGTGAAACACCTTGACAAGGAGTCAAAGACTCCTCCATTTACTGCCTTTTTTTTATTAACTCCCTCCTTTATATATATATATATATATATTTTTTTTTTTTTTTTTTTTTGCGTATCAACACTCATATACCATAGAAGGAATTTACCCGAAAGAATATCATACTGAATGTAGAAGCCCAGACCTTATGAACCAGATGACCCGTCTGAGACTTTAACCGAGTCCATAAGCGCTTCAACCATCAGCTTCTCAATACAGTCAACATTATCAAGATGCTGTAAGATTTTCAATAAGTCATATGCTATGTTTCAGTGATTAAACACATTCATCATCAGCATATTCACAAGTTATTTTCCTGTCTTAGCACGTTTCATTCCTGTTTTGTTAAAGGGTGACATGCTTGGGCTTAGACTCAGGCTCAGGCTCAGGCTCAGGCTCAGACTTGGGCTCTCTTCCCTCAATGAACAGTAAGCATAGCTAATTCTCTCAGCTGTTGCTTCTTATAGTGATCAAAAGACTCATCCAGCAAGAGACAAGTAACAGGTCACTCAGAGAAAATGAATGCGAGAAATAACTACATGATTAATCCTATCATACCACTGGCTTAGCATAGCAACTGCATAGTCCAAACGAGCATTGATAATTTCTTCAGGAAATTCAGCCTCCACCAACACATGTAATGGCTCATTAAGATGTTTGTATCCAGGCTTTTCTTTTAATTTCTCTTCCTATAAACAGTCAGAGGCAGATCATGCAGATCATCAGAATTTGAGAAGGCATCAATGTGCAAGCAGCGTCCAAAATCCAAGAAATTTAAATTTAAATCCAGGCTTTTCTTTTATATTTTTCTTTTAAATATAAAAAAAGATGGCAAAACAGGACTCCAATCTCAAGTTGTAGCACACATAGTGCCAATCTAAAATTGTTTTACTTCATCATTATTCAAATGTTGCCACAAAAGGATGTTAATTTATGTGGTGAAGAATATATGACCCTATGGCTTAGCCATGCAGTTAAATACAACATAAGATTCATGAGAATAGTCAAGGTAAGAATCAGGTCATGAAATTTAAAGAGACCCAAAGAACTATAGTTGTTCAAAATTCAAAACTATTTTGGAGCATAAAAGATGTGGCAACTCTTAACACATAACTAAGAAAACAGAAATCTTGAGTGTCAAGCTCCCTAAACATATAAGAACAAGACAGAAATCTTGTTTGGCTGGCGAATGTATACTTGTGCCTTCTATATGCGTGGTGAATAGACTTTAGGTTTTACTTCTTGGAAGTGTAAAACCTCTTGGTTAGTATTACAAACATCATGGTTTGCTTCATCTTTTAGCTTTGTTGTTTTCTCATTGGCTGCTTTAATTTCTTGGTTAGGCTGATCTACGGAAGCATTTATCTGATTCGTGGTTGCATTGATTTTATCAACATGCTCAATGATAGCCTTCAATTTCTGCTTTAACTCGTCGTCCATGATCAACCCACTACAGCCAGTTGACTAGTAATCATCCAAAACGCGAAATCGTTTCTTCTACCATCCTTACATATTATGTCCCACTAGGTGTGCCAAATGTTCGGCGTGAAAATGGATTTTCTCGAACAACCAAGCTTGAGGGCGTGCCAGTACCTATGGGTCAGGTACAACCTTGATCTTCGATGCTTGTTCGCCTTCTGACTTCTCTTCAAACGACTATACAGGCGTTGGTCAAGCCTGCATATAGGTTCTATAGACCTAGCTGAAGAGCAACTAGGATTTTTCTCCTCTCCTTACGAAGCAGACGTATCTTACTCGGACCGAAGAGGTTGAGCATAATTCAGGATTGTAGGTCGTTCGCCAAAGGGTTCTTTGACAAACCGGGGATATTTGCTAGAGCTCTCACTCCAACAATGGTTTTACGGGTATTCGCTTACGGATAGGGCTTTATGAGGTGGTGGTGGACTGTTTGCTCACGGATGAGGCTTGGTAAGTAGAAGCGGATAGTGCTCACGGGTGAGGCTTTGGTGAGGTAGCAGCGGATAATGCCGACTGATCGGGTTTTGATGAGTAGCAGCGGGGAATGCCTACGGATAGGGCTTTGGTGGACAAAAGACTCGAGAAATCTTATTGGTAGAAGTGCTCCGGAGAGGCTTGTTTTGCAGTGTGCAAAAGTTGTATTGAATCGTTGAGATGTGTTTTCGTCTCTGTATCTTGACCCCTTTATATAGTGAACACTAGGGTTTGTTCTTTCTTACGTATCAAGGCATGTCAAATCTTCTTCGGATCTTCGAAGGATTCCTTAAGCAACCACAAATCCTTGCCAATCACAACTTCCAGTCGAAAGGAAACACATTAATAATAACGTAGACCGCAAGAATCGGTCCACTGGGCTCTCTTCTTAAGCATTCGCCGAAAGATAATATTTTATCCCAAACAGAAACCAACGCAAGAGATGTGTTGACGACGCCGAGAATGTCCTATTTCTGGTGGTTCTCCATCGAAAAATCCCTGAAGACGGAATACATCGGAGGTTCGTCCGTCTCAATCACGAGCTCAGGCCGGGGCCAAGTTTCACATAAGACCAAATGAAGGAATATATGTGGCTGAAACTAGAGAGAGAGAGAAACCGGATCAATTTTAAAAGTGTCAATTTGATCAAAATAATAATAAATAAATGCATGAATGGCTGGGAACAAGATTCCTTGGGGTAGGCAGGTGGAAGCATGCCCACCCACTTTCCTTTCACCTTGGAACCATTTTCCCTTCCTACCTAGCCTTGCTCCTCCTCTTCTCCTTCTCAACCACCGGTGTAAAAACGAAAAAGAAACAAAAAAAATTTAATCAAAAATACAAGAAAAAAAATATGAAAAAAAAATAACTACAGCCGAAGAATTTTAATAAAATTTGTCAGCAAAAGTTAAAAAAAATAATAATAACTATAGCCGACGAATTTTTAAAATTCGTCGGCTAAAGTTTAAAAAATAAAAAAAATAATAACTATAGCCAACGAATTATCCTAAAATTCGTCGGTTAAAGTTTAAAAAAGAAAAAAAATAATAATAACTTTAGCTGACAAATTTGATTAAATTCGTCGACTAAAGTTAAATAAATAAATAAAAATAATAGCTATAGCCGATGAAATTTAATAAAATTTCGTCGGCTAAGGTCTAAAAATTCGTCGGCTAAAGTCCAGAAATTAAGCGACGAAAAATTTCTTCGTCGGCTAAATAAATTACTTTAGCCGACGATGAACAGTAATTTCGTCGACTAAAGTCTTGGCCGACAGCTTTTTCTCGACAATTTGTTAGCCGACGACGTTTCGTCGGCTAAGACTTTAGCCGACGAAAAAATTTTGTTGGCTAAAGTAGTTGTTCCGGATGTGGTCGGCTGTAATTTGTGTTATATTGATTAAATTTGGAATGTTTGTTTTATGACCATAGTTTTGAGAACGGTTAGGGAACCGTGTCTTATGCATGACATGAATGATTTAATTTACGAGCTCGGGTGAAGTCATATATTATTGACTTTTCGTATTTGTTTGTTTTCTTCGCCATGAAGGGTTGTTATATATATTATCATTGCTAGCTAGCCATATAGGCCCCCCACTTTAGAAGTGAAGCGGGGCAACAGTAGCCTTATTTGGCTCATACCCTAGCCTGAGAGGCTCATTGTTATGGTGAAATCTCTCTACCATGAAGGGTCATTCATTACTTAGTAGTCTCTGAAAGGCTCCGACCCTAGTCTGGGAGACTCTCTGTCATGATGAAACCTCTTCCCCTAATTTTAATACTGATTTTTATGCCAATGAGATTGACAAGTGATGTTTTGTTTTTCAAGAGGATTATTTGGGATTCTTTCCCAAAGAGGCATGCATAAATGATTTTTCGAAACAATAAGAGGGAGAATGTTAAATTAAGATATTTTCTCATGCCTAGATATTATTTTTGTCCACTTACTCTAACGTCTTGTTTTTTAAATGTTCTTTCGTGGGCCTTTCGTTTTCAAATGCCTAGTGTTGCAGGATTACTAAAATGAGGTCGTGCGTACAAAAGACAAGGCATAGCTAAATAATTTGCTGCCTTGTCGATTTGTTCTGATTACCCCAACTTAGCTTAGTTTATTTTATTGGTGAAGTGTAGATGTGATTTTGGGAGCAGGGTGGCTCCAGATGCTGGGATTGAATTTTATACTATTGTGGAAGTGCTTAGTTGGGTTGCAGGAAGGGTTGTCAATTTCAAGGAGGTTTCTGTAAAAAGTTCCCTTGAAATGGTTCCCACAAAATTTACTTCGGGTTAAAGGGGTTGATCCGAGGTGGGTCCTGACATTATATGACTTTATTGTCGTTGTGATGAGGGTGTTAGATATCACAAGATAAAATTTGATTGTTTTCATTCCTATTCATTTTATTGGTAAAATCATATCTGTTGGTATTTTTTGAGTTATTATTTGAGATTACTCATACAAGCTTTTTAGCTTACTAGGTTTGTTGTTTACAACCCGGTGCACCAATTCATGGTGTAGAGGGTGGTTCTGCAGGTGTTGATCTGCAGTTTTGACTTGGAGACAGCTGGGTATTAATTGTGGTTAGGGCTTAAACAATTTATTTTAGTGAATTGTACTTAGCTTTTATGAGTGTTTACATGTTACTTTAGACATGAAGTTATTTTTGTAAAATATGAAGATTGTGTTTGTGTTATATAGTTCATGTTGAGGTTATTAGATTTTTAGAAGTTATCATGCTTAATTTTTTTAAAAATTCCTATCAAAATTTGGGGTGTGATAGAAACCGTACCACACTACTCAGATTTTGCGGTTTCCAAAATTGATTGCCTCAATTTTTTCGGTTTCAGTTACTCAATGTCGGTTTGGTACGGCTTTGACTGATTTTGGTTTTTGGTGCCTAAAAGTTCACCCCATAGTGGAAGTATTCTTGTTATGCACTTGTGTATCTACTGGGACTAAAACCGTCTTTTTACAAATACTAAAACTAATTATATATGAAGGTTTCTGAAAACATCAAAATTATAGTAACTGATATTTATTAAACGACAACATACTGAAGAGATGAAGTCAAGGACTAAAATATCGACGATCATTGAAATTTCGGTGGTTTGAAACAAAGAAATTTTGATGGATATATCGAGAAAATATCGAATATCGATGGAAATTTTACCAACATTTATATTAAAATTGTATATTCATCCAAAAATAGACTAAATACAAAAATATCAAAAATATATAAAAATTAATAACGGTACCAGTACTTGTAAACATAAATTTCGAGAAAATATCACGGATATTATGGATAGTTTAGTCATTGGATGGAGTTCGCCAATATTCTCAAACAATTGCAATAAGCCCCAGATCAAATTAAGGATTAATTTCAGTTTACCCACCTGAGGTTTGTGGCTAACATCATTTCACTCTCCGTACTCTTAATTTTAAAAGTTTACTCCATACAGTTTTCAATTTTCATCAATTATGCTTAATTGTTGAAATTTTGTGTAATTTAGACGTTCTTTATAACTTTATAACTCATTTTAAGGGTAAAATAGTTATCTAATAGCAAAAATCATTTTTTAGAAACCTTTTTTAATACTACATGTTAGCATTTAACGTCTAAATTGGTTAAAATTTTAGCAATCAGACATGATTAATGAAAATTGAAAACCTTAAAGGGTAAACTTTCAAAATTAAGAGTATGATGGGCGAAATGATTGGAGCCTCAAACCTCAGGTAGCTAAACTGAAACTAATCCTCAAATTAATGTAGAGTGAGATTTCTAAAAACAAATCGCCACACAAATCAACGTCATAACCCATAAGATGTAGTCATCTTCATTGGTGAGTGGAAGCTCTACAACACCATCTTCAATACCCGCCCCCACTTGTTCTACATGGTGTCGAAGAGGTTGGCGATCAATATTGTGATTGATGTCTGAATCTTGGATTGAGCCCACATATATCCTAACCCTTAGTCTTATTAAACTCGATCTATTTGCTTTCGTTACGGATCATAATTTGAGTGTCCAGAAGTCCTTTTGACTGTTCGCTATCTCTTGTAAATCATCATTTTGAATCGTGGTGAAGCATTCTCATTCTTCGCATAATATTCTCTTACGACATTCACCCTTCATGCTTCGCAGAATATTGTCAAAGTTGGGTAATTTAGTAATGAATGGAAATGTAGAGTGAAGTCAATAAAATGTTTGTTTTGGTTTACATAATATTTGATGTATACGAATTTACATAAGGTTAGATTCGAAATGAATTTGTATACAGTTATCGGATTACAAAACCCTAGCTCAATACCATTTATTTTTTTTGGCAAATGACCATTCACTGCAAATGCAAAAAAAAATAAGGCTAGGATCTGTACGGGACGGGTTAAGATTCGACCTATCACTATCCTGAAGTTAAAATAGTGATCCCGATCCTGAAATTTGGTACGGGACGGGTCAGGACCAATCTCTATCCTGATCCCAAAGACATGTAATTTTTAGTTCTAAATGCTACATTTCTATTAGAAATCAAACTTTTTGAATTCGAGATAGGTCGAGATTCAGGATGGGTCAGGGCGACATTTAGTTTGGCTCA
Organism: Comarum palustre; assembly: GCA_951800085.1. Classification (NCBI taxonomy): domain Eukaryota; kingdom Viridiplantae; phylum Streptophyta; class Magnoliopsida; order Rosales; family Rosaceae; genus Comarum; species Comarum palustre. Next base: position 8,824,656 of record OX637580.1, read on the forward strand.
TCCTGATTTGACCTGTTTACTCTGATTCAGGATTCAAGACGGGTCGGGACAACAAAATTTTAGGGTTATATCCCTACCCGAACCCGTCCTAATAAGGATCTCTCTCTTTTAGGGTTATATCCCGACCCAAACCCGTCCCAACAAAATTTTAGGGATTTCCTCTCTCTCTCTCTTTTAACGTAGCCTCGATGACTACAAAGTCGACATCTCCATGAAGACGACAAAGCCTTCATCGGATCCGGGGGAGGCAAGGATAAGCGACTCTAGATGAGCAAGGGATAAATAGAGGGCAACGCTCAAGATGGTCAGCATCAAGCGACGAATAACACAAAGGCAGTATTGCGTCGGCTTTGGGTGCCGCCGTGCCGGATCGGGGATGGGCTACAGAGACGCGCCGATTTAGAGTTGTCCGGAGCAGCGGGGCATGCTTGACCAGGTTTGAGCTAGGGCAGACGCTAGCGAGGCTAGTCGGAGCAGCGAAGCAAGTGGTAACTAGCGTCGGGTTGGGTTATTGTTGGTGAGGCGGACAAAAAGTGGAGAGAGCGCTTGGGTTTAGAGGTTACCAGATCGAAGGTGAACCTGAGATCGGAGATGAAACCAATCTGGTTTTGCAGTTTTGGTACCTGATTTATCTTTGATTAGCAATTGCTCGTATATAATAATGAAAATGTGTACTCAACAGTTCTAATATCAAGCTCGAATGCTCTCACTCTCATCCTCTCATCTATCTCCAGAAATAGATCTTACTCGAGCCCCAACAGACCAAGCTCTCCTATTGTCTTCTTTGTATTTGCTTGATTTGATTTTAGAGGGGTGAGTCATCTCTAGGTGCCCAGATATATTATGTTGGGTGTCTAGATAAATTATGTTGGTTAAAATAAAAGCTACATGTGTTGATTTATTCAAGTTTACTAACCCCAATTTTCTATAAAGTTTATTGCCCACAGTAAAGTTTTTGTGCCCCCAATAAGCCATTTTCAACATTACTACACTATAAAACTGAAAAAAGCAGCTACATGTGTTGATTTATGCAACTTTACTACCCCCAGTAAAGTTTTCTAATAAAGGTTACTACTCCAAAGAAATTCCCTTATAAAGTATACTGCCCCAGTATACCTTTCAACGAACGTTTGATTTGGTTCTAGTAAGGTCGGTTGATATTTCAGTGACGTTTTAACAAGTCCGACGAGATTTCGGTGACCAGAATCTGACGACGAGAGTCCGGCTACCAGCTGCTAGTGATCGGAGTCGGTAAGGTTCCGGTCAAACCTTCTTTCTATTTTATTTTCTCTCTTTAACCATGTTTAAGGGGTGAGAGTATAATTGTACTAAAATAATATAGGTTCTTAAGAGTGGCTTAAGAGTTTAGACCTAATGAGCATAAATTCTCTTTTAAAAGTTCAAATGGTCAATGTTTTAAAAAAAATGCTAGAATGGGAAATACCGAAATAAGGTGCCAAATTTTGTAGTAATTGAATATTTTCTGTATTTTTTATACTGTTTTTTTATTTGACAGTACATATATATATATATATATATATATATATTTCGATGAGTCATGACTTGGTTGGTTGGTTAAGGTGTTTTAAAAAAAATTACCCGCACATATGAAATCCCCGGAATCTGGAAACAAGAACTACTGTGACCGCGTCCTCTTTTATGGCGGTCGCTTTCGAAGTCCGCCACCAACGGGATCCTTTTTTCAATTTGGGCTGCATCGCCGGTACTTTTCGATTCTCATTTTTGTGAATCTTGAAATTGAATTGTAGCTGAAATAAGAGAAGGATTCTTTTGGAAAGGAATAAAAACAAAATTGAGAGGCTGTGGCTAGACAAGTGCACACGGGGGCTGCTTTCTCATGGTTGCCAATCAAAGAGTAAGATAGATAGATAATGAGGACGATGCATGCCTTCAAAACTACAAGAATAGAAAGAGTGAATCAACCATAATAGAAAGAGTGAAAGACAATGTCCGCATTCCCAAATTCACTCCACTTTTTCCAACCTCCACACTCTAGAACCAAATCCAGAACTTCAGTTTTGGTGCAAAACTCTTCCACTTCTCCAAATGGCTCTTGTTCGCTCACCGCATTCTCAGGTCTCCTTCTCTCTATGTTTGAAATCAGCTATAGGAATCAAATTGTGTGTGTGGCTAACACTCTCTGGTGTAGGGAAAGCAGAGGCTGATGTTGTAGTGATTGGGAGTGGTATAGGTGGATTGTGTTGTGCCGGGCTATTAGCTAGGTACCAGCAAGATGTTCTTGTCTTAGAGAGTCATGATGTACCTGGCGGTGCTGCTCATTCTTTTCAGATTGAAGGCTTTCACTTTGACTCCGGCCCATCTTTGTTCTCTGGTTTTGAATCAAAAGGCCCTCAGGCTAACCCTCTTGGACAAGTAACTTGTTCTTTCTTTCTTTTTTTCTTTTCATACTTATCGACTTCCTTTCATTGTGAGTCAAGCATTACCTTAGATTATGTTTCAGATTCCTGCTATCGATTCCATCCACAAGCATGCAGCATGACTAAAATGGATAAAACTAGTATAAAGTGCTACGTTAAGCTCAAAATTATTGTGGAACATGTTTGACATGTTTAAAGTGTACCTGATATAATCCATTCCCTTGACATATCCCCATTGATTAAACCATGGTGGTACTTGGAGAATTACTAGGTTTTTTCTTGTCTACTTAAGATCACCTAAAGTAATACGTAAACTTAGTTATTGCATCTTTGAATATGAACTCTTTTGATACAAACTGTTTGCTTTAGCTATTTGGTGTCAAAAGTGGTAAATGAGTATAATTGCTTATCCTAATCTTAAGAGGGTGGTTATTTAGATTCTCATGCATGGGTTCTCCAAGGAGACTGCAAATAATTGTGCAATCATTCCCAGGTTCTGGATGCATTGGGTGAGACGATTCCTTGTGCTAGTTACGATTCATGGATGGTCTACCTACCTGAAGGTGAATTTCTGTCGCGCATTGGTCCCACAGAGTTTTTCAAGGTGGAATCTGGTTATGAGTTTATTGATGTTTCATGTGTTAAGCGTTGCTTTGTCCAGATTAAATATTTGCTTGGTTGTTACTCATTTTATTTTTAATCCTTTATCAGTAGTAAGTACAAATAAACTTACATAGATGGGACCCTTTATTTTGGAAACTATGAGATTAATACGATTCTCAGCAGATAATGATGAAGACATTCATGAGATTTGTTGTATTGTAACCGTTCTAAATCATAAAAGCATTAACTACCTGGCTTTCCTGATGATGAATTGATGATAGTTCCATAAATTTAGGATTTCATTAATAGCTACTTTGTTATACAAACTGAAGTAACAAACTGAAATGCACAGCTGTTGTATGAATTGAAGTAACAAACCGAAATTCACATTTACTCTTTAATCAGTGAGTGCATTTTGATGGATCTTATCTCATCCCCTTTACTACTGCACCATCTAAGCTCTCTTCCCCTGGGCCATTTGTAGTCAATGGATTCTTCTACTCACTATGTTTGGTTTTCCTCCTTCCAGGACCTTGAGAAGTATGCAAGTGCAAATGCTGTTCAAGAATGGAAAAAGCTTTTAGTGAGTATCATCAATAATGTTAGGAATGGATATTACTAATAATGTTAATTGTTAAGAATGGAAAAAGCTTCTAAGTAATAATAAAAAAGAATGATGGCTGATTTTATCTTGAGTGGAAATCATATTTCTACAAAAAAAAGCCATACACATATGTTATATATCTTATTGCATCTACAGTTCTTCTCTGTCACTTTGTTAGCTCCGGTATGAAATTTGCAACTCTTCTAAACTCTACAGTCTACAGGATGCCATTCTTCCGATGTCTGCAGCTGCAATGGCTTTGCCTCCACTTTCTATCCGAGGGGATTTAGGTGTTCTATCTACTGCCGGAGCTAGATATGCTCCATCTCTCTTGAAATCTTTTGCCCAAATGGGACCTAAGGGAGCGCTTGGTGCCACAAAGCTACTCAGACCATTTTCAGAAATCATGGACTCATTAGAACTGAAAGATCCCTTTATACGTAATTGGGTAGACCTACTGGCTTTCTTGCTTGCTGGGGTGAAATCTAATGGTATACTTTCAGCAGAGATGGTAACTAACTATATTTGCATCACGATTTACCGAAGTTCTTTGAGGCTGTTATTTTGGCTTCTGCGCTTGTTCAATATAAAAAATAAAAATAAAAGGGGGTGGTACTTTTTCTTCACATTTGTAATCCATTTTCGAGCACATATAATTCATTAATAAATGAAAAGGCAAATGTAAGTGTGAAAAATAACTATGAAATTCACCCTCTTCATTCCTGCATATTCTGAACGTCTAATGTTCAGTCACTTGAAAGCACCAAACCTTTTAACTTAGAATCCAAGGAAGAGTTGGAGCTTTAAATATAGTATGAACACTGTTCCATTTGCATTATAGTCTTTCTGCTTATCGTACAATTAGATGGTTAGAAATTGATTTTGAAGTTATTGTTTTTGTATGCTCAAATATTATCTTGAAGTGCATGTGCTTTAGTCCTAACTGAGTGGTAGTCGTCTTTTAATGGTTTACATTAATTTGGTGTTACATGTGTCCAATTCTCACTTCTCATTTCCGTTCTAAAAGAAATATTTCTGTATAAGATATACTCATATGACTACAACATAACATTACTCTTCTATTCTCCAATTTTTCAGGTTTATATGTTTGCAGAGTGGTATAAGCCAGGTTGCTGTCTTGAATACCCTCTTCATGGAAGTGGTGCAGTTGTTGAAGCTCTTGTGCGGGGATTACAAAAGTTTGGGGGAAGGATTTCCTTAGGAAGTCATGTGGATAAAGTTATTGTTGAAAATGGCCGAGCCACTGGGGTCAAGCTACGCAGTGGACAAGTGAGTAAAGTCAAAATGACTGTAAAGCTAAATTTGAACTCTCTCCTATGGATCAAGATTTTATTTTTGTCATCTGAAGAATATGTTTGCCGCAGTTTGTACGTGCTAAGAAGGCTGTTGTTAGTAATGCATCTATGTGGGACACTCTAAATCTATTACCTAAAGAAGTTGTCCCAAAGTCATACGAGGATAGGATTAAGATGACCCCTCAGTGTGAATCCTTCATGCATCTTCATTTGGGATTTGATGCAGAGGTTAGTGATATTACAAAACCCTTTCTTAATTTCATTTATCTTCTGTTTCCATTTATTTTCTTATTTTTGTTACAAATTGTGCTGCAAAATCTCCTTATCAACCAGTGTACGCGTAAAGACTTGGGAATTCATCATATAGTTGTCAATGATTGGGATAGAGGAGTTGATGCCGACCAGAATGTTGTTTTGATATCTGTACCAAGTGTACTAAGTCCAGATCTAGCACCACCTGGGAAACATGTCTTGCATGCATATCTTCCAGGAACTGAACCATTTGATTTGTGGAAAGGATTGGACCGCAGAAGTGCTGCATACAAAGATCTCAAAGCTGAAAGATCCGAGGTATTTGCACATACTTGCCTACATGTTTTCTGACTCGATTATATATGCTGCCAAGTGGTGACCTATGAATTTATATCTCAAGAGTACAAGACTAAAGATAATATCTATTTTTATCATCTCGTTCGTTTCGTATAAATGTAGTTAACTTGTATCTCAGGTTATGTGGAGAGCCGTGGAGCGGGCACTTGGTCCTGGGTTTAGCCGTGAAAAATGCGAGGTTAAGTTAGTTGGTTCTCCATTGACACATCAAAGGTTTCTTCGAAGGAACAGAGGAACATATGGACCAGCAGTAGAGGCCGGTAAAGACTCGATTCCTGGGCACTCTACTCCGATTCCGCAACTATATTGCTGTGGAGATTCTACTTTTCCTGGTATTGGAGTCCCTGCAGTTGCGGCCAGTGGTGCCATTGTTGCCAATTCACTAGTTTCTGTTGGTCAACACTCGCAACTTCTTGATGCTATTGGAATTTGAATGCTCGGAATCTTGGGGTATTTATCCAGCTTATAATGTCAAATAATGTATTTGTCCTTCCACATAGAATTTCGGAAAACGTGTAGGTACTACTACACTGAATTGATACGACAAATGTTCTTCAGATTCACGGCGACTACAGTGCCATCAAATTGATCATCACATAACGTTTTGGAGGAAGCTTTCATCTTATGATATGTGGCGTGAACAGCAACCAGGGTGTAATACCAATTTAAAACCCTTTTTGTCAATTATAGTACAATGATAAATATTGAGTCGAGGGACCGGAGACTAAGGGTATTCATGTAATAAGTCGGCAAAATAAACTAAAACAAAAGTATAGACACACCAATACATTTTACACGATTTACAGGGGAGGGTTAGGGTTTTCGTTTTATGTTCCTACAAAAACAGAAAAGATAGGTTATGTACAATTTTCACGTTGAAAACTGAATATCAGAAACATACCAACACTCAAATAACGTGCTTCAAATCGACATCCAAAACCATGCCAAGTCAATTTGTAATCAGACTCAAGATATAAGTCAAAAGAGAACAGATATCTCATGAACTCTTCCCAGTGATCAACCATGCCGGAAAAGTCTCAAACTGCTTGCGTATATTTCGAATTATGACTGCATTCGATACAAAGATACTTGTCCACACATAATACGAATCGTTAAGTGAGAGTTATAAGTTCGAATATGATTTTAGATTTCATGCAAAGACACTAAACCAAAATAACATGCATTACTAAATCTTGACCATTATAATCATGGCCTTTACTACTCGGATTAACAAAACCGAAACATGAATCGATTTTGTAATTTAGCGACATCCAACATGCAGATTAGAGATCAAATACGCACATGACTTAGCAAATAGCAAATAACAAATTGAACAACGCACTAGAAGGGGCTGCAAATCGTCATCAACATATCAATTCATGTTTGTAAATTTCTGAAATTATCAAACTTCTCCAACATCCAAGCAATTTACAAATTAAAGAAATAACAAAGTACACAAAGTAAACTAGACATAGTACACACTTTTTTATGATCTTCAAATGACCGAATTGAGATTGAGAGAGGTAGCAATGTGACTCGAAGACTTTGAAACAACGAATTGGTGAAGACCTAAGGGCTGCCGAACTACTTTGTGAAGACGCAAGTTACTGATTTTTCTTTGTGTTTTATTTGCGTAAATACTTGAATTGAGGAAGAGAGCACGTGGGATTCCCCTCACGATTGGATTGGCAAGAAACCCTAAAAGGGTTGTCATCCCTAGGGCTGTAAGTAAGCTCGAGCCGCTCGTGTTCGACTCGTGTTCGGCTTGATTTTTAGCTCGTTCGACTCGTGCTCTTAAGATAAATGGGCCGAGCATGAGCTCAATATTAAGCCCGACAAAAAAACGAGCCGAGCTTGAATAAGATTGTATTCGGCTCGTTTAGCTCGTAAACAGCTCGTTTTTAAAACTTAGCTTTTAAAAAAATGTTATACGTAAAATATATTGTTTAAAATCTAAATTTTCTATTCTTTTTATTACTTTCATTTTAGAATCAAATGATTTAATTAAAATACATATATTAAAGCAATCAATTTATGAAAAAATGAAATCAAACACTAACAATCACCATAAAAAGAAAGTAATTAAGATGAGATAGCCTTAAATTTAATATTTTGTAATTTAAACTAAATGACTCAAGACGACCCGAGCCTAGCTCGAGCTTAAACAAGCCAGACCGAGCTTGAACATGAAAAAAAATTCAAGCTTAAGCCCGGCTCGAGCTCGATAAAAATACAATGAGTCAAACATAAACAATATAGTATTCGGCGCGGTCCGGCCCTTTGACACCCCTAGTCGTCCCTCTCTATGTGGTCCATGAACTCATTGAGTTCATGTTTTGGTGGATTTGGCCTTCTCTCTCCCTTGTGGCGCCATATATGAGTACTAGTCCGCTCCGGATTTGATTTCCTATTTGTCCAAGGAAAAGAAGTTTCTTAAAACATTTAAGGAAAGTCAGAATCAGAAGGATTCATTTCTAATAAGTTTCATAATTCATAACAAAAAAGATTCTTAAAACGAAAACAAAGTTTTTCATTTCAAAACAGGAAAGTTTCTCGAACGACTTATCCTCTAATTTACTCATTTCTACGACTTATGAGGACTCTTTGTTCAAGTAAGATTCCTAGTTCAACCAAAAGTCCTTATATGATGAGTTCTCTAGGTTAGAGTAGACTTCTGAACACTATCAGAATAACTATAATAGCCGACGAAAAAAAAATAACAGGCTGACAATTTTTTTTCGTCGGCTAAAGTGGATTTTTAGCCGACAAAATGTTTTTTGGTAGGCTAAAATAATTTTTTCGTCAGCTATAGTCTGTAAACTATAGCCGACGAAATTTTTAAATTTTAGCCGACGACATATATAATTTTGTCGGCTAAAAGTCCTTATATTTCCAGATCTAGACAGCAGCTCATGTGAAAAAAACGGGAGAAAAAGTTTGGGGGTTGGCGAAATTGTTGGGTGTCGTTGAAATCTGTCCAAAATTAGTTTGTGGCGTTATATATAGGTACGTATATGTGTATATATCTTGTTTTGGGTTGATTTAAGAGTTTTATTTGAGTTATATATATTGATTTTGAGTTGAATTATTGGATTTTGAGTGTGATTGATGAGTTGATCGATTTTAATTTGATAATATATATGAAGTTGTTATATATATATATATTAGGTAGTATTATACTATGATATATATATATATATATATATATATTAATTTGATTGTAATATTGTGTTCATGCATATATATAGTATGAATTAAGTAATATTTTGATTATGATTGATGTTAATTGATATATATATATATATATATATATATATATATTGTTATATAATTAGTAATTGGTATATATAAGCATGTATATATATATATATATATATATGTGTGTGTGTTAATTATTAATTTCTTATATATTTATTAATTGTACGTTAACTGTAGATAGAATACTAAATGATTTGTAAATTTAATTAATTAATTAGAGTTTATACATATATATTATGTTATCTTCTCATGATATGGATAAGAGTTGGATTTCACTTCCAAAATGGGACAAAAGATATGGTAAAGGAGTTATTAGTTTTATTGAATATGTGATGGATAATGCTAAAGGGAATACAATTTTTTATTGCTCGTGTACTAAATGTCAGTGTCACAGCGATATGCATCGATTTGCAATTGACAAGGTTTGGCAGCACCTTAAGAGTAAATGGGTTTTGAGAGAAGTACACATGTTGGATATATCACGGTGAAACATCATCAGGGGTCCGCATGATCATGGGCAATTTTTTGAGACGGGCAGTACATCCAACGATCCAACAATGACCTTCATCAACGATATGTTTCCTTATGAGAGCGGTGTATGCTCTGAAGGACCGTATATGCCTGAGCCAGTGCAGCCCTTCCCTAGAGTTGTCAACACTGCTAGTATTGACAGGTACAACAAACTACTTGCTTTCCAACAGACCTCTGTGTACCCCGGTTGTCAGAAGACGGTTCTTGAAAGTGTGATGGACGGTATGAAGATTAAAGTTGAGACAAAATCGATTGTGAAGGTTGTTGATGACTACCTACAGTACACTGTTTCGATGCTGCCCCACGGTTATCGTCTTCCTACCACTCATCATAAGATCCGATGTATCCTGAAAGAACTTGGGCTTTCCTACATCAAGATTTATGCATGCAGATATGATTGTGTTCTCTTCTAGAGTAAAGATCCATAAGGGAATGACCTTGGTTACCTTAACGCATGTCCAGTATGTTAGAGTGACAGGTATAAGCTGACTCCTGCAGGCAATAGGAAACCTGTGAAGGTACTTCGGTATTTCCCGTTGAGGGATAGGCTGGAATGGTTGTACATGTCATCACACACTGCCAAAGCTATGAGATGACACTTTGAAAGGGAATTGCATGGCGAAGATACCCTTATACACCCTGCTGACGGGGTGGCTTGGAAGCATATAGACCGTGAGTTTCCTCATTTTGCGTCAGAGGTCCGAAATGTGAGGCTCGGGCTCTCATCCGACGGGTTCAATCCTTTTGGCAACATGAGTCTTCAATACAGTGTATGACTGGTGATTTTGGTACCATACAACCTTTCTCCATGGATGTGCATGAAGAAGGAATACAATATGTTGAGTTTGTTGATTCTGGGACCCGGTTATCCACGGAAGTGTCTCGATGTGTATTTGAGACCCTTGATTGAAGAGCTTAAGTTTTTTTGGGACGTTGGTCATCCCACTTATGATAAGTTCATGCACGAGATGTTCCAGATGCATGCCATGGTTCTTGGTACCATTAGTGATTTTCCTGCCCGTGGGATGTTGTCGGGCAACGTTGTTAGGGGACACAAGGCTTGTCTAGAGTGTCTTAGCGATGAGGGGAGCAGTAGTCATTGCAACAAGATATGCAGATTGGGTCACCGTACTCTCCTTCCGTATGATCACGAATGGCGGTTCGATGACAAGGCATTTGATGGGACTGTAGAAAACGGTGTGCCTCCTAGAAGATGGACGGGGGAAGAAATTTTAGCAGTGCTTAATGAGTATGATTTTGGGCAGCTCAACAATCATCCCAATATTGTGGTGGCAATACCTGACAGACCCGACAGGTATAAATTTTTGACACATAAGAACATATTCTGGGGAACTCCCATACTGGAGTAAGTTGTTGATCAGACACTACCTAGATGTGATGCACATAGAAAAGAATGTGTGTGACACTGTGGTGGGAACAATGCTGAACTTGGAGGGAAAGACGAAAGACGGTCCGAAGGCACACATTGATCTTAAAAAATGGAGATACGAAGACATTTGTGGATGAAAGAAGGAAGAAAAAATGGCTCAAGCTCCTTACACCGTGAAGCTTGACCAGAAGAACGTAATTTTCATGACTCATTCATTGCATAATTATTCATATTTTGGCGGCTGGGTATGTATGATAAGGATTTTTAAACGCATTAGGTTTCCTAGTGAGACCTCGAATCCTACTTTGAGTAGAATTCTTCATAATTCCGGCATTTATGCTTCCACTACTAGAAGAAAGTCTTTAGCTGACGAAAAAAGGCCGACAAAATTAATTTTTTGGCGGCTAAATTCTTTTTTTCGTCAGCTTTAGTCTGTATATTTTTACCGACGAAATTTTAATGTTTACACGATGAAATATATAATTTCTTAAGCTAAAGTTTCTTATATTTGTAGATTTGGACATTAGCTTATTCGGGGGAAAAACAAGAGAAAAAGTTTGGGTGTTGTCGAAATCTGTCTCGAATTAGTTTGTCGAGCTATATATAGGTACGTATATATGTTGATTTTGAGTTTTATTTGAGTTGATTTTGAGTTTGATCGAGTTGATTTTATATATATGAGTTGATGATTTTGTGTATATATATGTGTGTGTTAATTAGTTTGTTATTAATTAGTTGTAGTAGAATATTAAATAAATTGAGATTTTATAAATGGAATTTAATTAATTAGAGTTATACATATATATTTTTTATATTTTCAGGATATGGATAAGAGTTGAATTTCGCTTCTAAAATTGGACAAAAGATATGACAAATAAGTAATTAGTTTTCTGGAATATGTTCTGGCTAATGCTAAAGGGAATACAATTTTCTATTGCCTGTACACAAAATGTCAGTGTCGTAGTGATATGCATCAATTTGCGATTGACAAAGTATGACAGCACCTGAAGAGTAACGGGTTTTAGGAGAAGCACGCATGCTGGATTTATCACCGTGAAACATCATCAAGGGTCCACATGATCATGGGCAATTTTCTGAGACAAGCAGTACATCAAATGATCCAACAACGATCTTCATCAACGATATGTTTCCTTACGAGAGCAGTGTATGCGCTCAAGGACAGTATATGCCTGCAGCCGTTGTAGGGTTCCTGTTTGTTGAGCCGGTGTAGCCATTCCCTAGAGTTGTCAACACTGCTGGTATTGACATGTACAATAAACTGCTTGCTTTCCAATAGACCCCTGTGTAACCCGGTTGTCAGAAGATTGTTCTTGAAAGTGTGATGGACGTAATGAAGATTAAAGTTAAGACAAAATCGACTATGAAGACTGTTGATGATTATCTACAGTACACTACTTCGATGCTGCCCCCCGATCATCATCTTCCTACCACTCATCATAAAGTCCAATGTATCCTAAAAGGTCTTGGGTTTTCCTACATCAAGATCCATGCATGCAAATATGACTGTGTTCTCTTCTAGGGTAAAGATCCAGAAGGGAATGGCCTTGGTGGCCTTGATGCATGTCTGGTATGTCACACTGACATGTATAAGCTGACTCCTGCAGGCAATGAGAAACTCGTGAAGGTACTTCGGTATTTTCCGTTGAGGGATAAGCTGACTCCTCTACCGTTCGCCTTAATAATTTTAAAGCGGGTCATTCAGTTTGAATTCGTGATGAAGAGCAAAGACTTATTGATGTTGATCCAAATCAAGAAACATACGAAAACTCTGGTGATGAAGAAAGGCATAGATTACCAGAAATTAATTCTGACACGGAAGAAGACTAATCTGATGATTTCGATTATGAGCCTTAGTTTTAATTTAGAGGACATAATCCATAAATTTGTAATAAAAAAGAATTTATGTGATTTATAGTTTACATATGTTGAATTCATATTTCTGTTATTTTATATGAATTTTGGTGATATATGAACATGAAATTGGTATGGTTTACATTAAACAGCCTGTTTTTTGTTCTATATTTTTTAGACTTTAGCCGATGAAATTAGCCAAGTTTCGTCAGCTAAAACAATCACATCTGACAAAAGTAGCCATATTTCGCAGGCTAAAACCATCTTAGCCGAAGAAACAGGTCAAGTATCGTCGGCTATGATATAATAAATAAAATAAAAATAGCCTAGATATGAATACCCTAACCCTAAATCCTAAACCTCAAAACCTTAGCCGACGAATACCCTAAACAATTTTCGTCTGCTATGCTATAATAAATAAAATAAAAACCACGGGTTGCGTCTCATCGATTTGAAACTATTTTCAGTTGAAGGTCTGACCAAAATACGTAATTTAGACGATCAAATGACCGTTTCCGTGCGTTTAGGGGTTTGACTAACGGGATTGACTGTCTGGATCGAGCCCTTAACGTTGTCGAATCAAGTTGAATTTTTCTCATACATGTATTTTATCATGATGGTTAGATCAGACTGTCGGATTTTCATTTCTCAAGTTTGATCATCAGAATCACAACACACCTATTAATGTTGTATAACTTGTTTACTAAGTTTTAAGTAAATGTTTCGTTTCAAAAACAAACTATACGTAGAAATTCATGAACGAAGATATGACCGGAATGGTGAAATACGTCTACGGTTAAAAAATCACGTAATTCCAGTAAAGTCTCGGTGATGATAGTTGTGATCAATGCATTTTTCCATTCTTTCTCCCTATGGATATCCCTATCTTCAGTGGTTATTTTTCAGTAAAATTTTATACAAATAACACGTCTCATAGATTTGAAACTATTTGCAGTTGAAGGTCCGGCCAAAATACATAATTTAGATGGTTAAATGACTGTTTCTGTGCGTTTAGAAGTTTGACTTATGAAATTGACTGTCCGGATCGAGCCCTTAACGTTGTCGGATCAAGTTGATTTTTTTTCTCATACATGTATTTTATCATGATGGTCATATCGGATGGTGGAATTTTTGTTTCTTAAGTTTAATCATTAGGATCACAATGTGCCGAGTGTATAAAAAGGTCTACAGCCGACGATAATATTTAAAATTTGTCGGCTATATTTAAATAAATAAAATTAAAATAAAAAATGACTATAACCGACGATAATCACTAGTGGATTTAGACTCTTAGCCGACAGAACTGTTACTATTCCATCGGCTAGGAGTCTCTCAGCAGATGAAATTATATTTGTTGGAAAGGTGAAATTTTTCGTTGACTAAGATTATTTTAGCCGACAAAAACATTTCGTCGACTAAAAGACTCCTAACCGATGGATAAATCCCATTGGAATATTTCCGTCGGCTAGAAATCTCTTAGTCGACGGATCGTATTTCGTCAGTTAGGATAATCTTAGTAGACGAAAATATCTTCTTAGATTATTCTCTGACACCGCGCATAAAGAATATTTTCTTAGTCGACAGATTTTTTCCTTAGGCGACGGAATATTCTGTCGGCTAAGAAGCTAAAGTTCAATTATTCTCTGACACCCCGCATAAAGAATATTTTCTTAGTCGACAGATTTTTTCCTTAGGCTACGGAATATTCCGTCGGCTAAGGTGAATCAATAATTGATAAGTACAGAATACTTCCATCCTTCTGCTGTAAACTAGCTTAAGTTATTCATTCCTTGTAGCTTCTCTCATAAAAAGTCCTTCTAGCTCCATCAAAAAATCTTCATACGTACAAGTGATCGAGTTCGACATCTCTAGTCCATACTTCGATCTATAGCTAGCATTTTTATCATCGGTACATATTGTTTAACTTTTCGTATTTATTTTTGACGGAATTCGTTTAATTTTCGGCTAGATCAATTTGTTTAATTCATATTTTTTTTATATGTGTGTGTATATATAACCATGCATATATAGAATTAATTAATATTACGAGTTGATTAATTGGATGTACGCATAGGTGTATATATATTATTATTTTTGTGTGGATTATTAGTAATATATGTATATATAGATGTATATGAATTATTGTGTGTGAATTATTAATTATGTATATATATATATATACATTATATTATATTATGTATGTGAATTGATCGAATATATTTTATATATGTTGCATGTTAAAAATGGGTAGTTGATGTTTAGATTTTCAATGTTTATATATATATATATATATATATATGTGTGTGTTAAATGTGTTTTTTAATGTAAATCATGATGAGTATTAAATGTGTTGCCATGTTAATTTGTATATATATAACACTGGTTGCATGTATATATGGATGTGTGTGTGTATATATATATATATGTAAATTATTAATTATGTATGTATATATATAGCTTACTAATATATATTATGTATGCATATATATTATATTTGTTGCTGAAAATATTAGTCTATGTAAATCATTATTTGTATTAAATGTTATTTATTTTCATGATGACGTTTTCTTGGTGATATATTAAATCAAGAATTATTTTCGTGATAATTTTATAGTTTATGGTCGATTATATAAATTTGTGTTTCTAATAATAAGTTGTAACCTCTTTTATTACAGGTTACAACATGGACATGAGGTGGATACAGTTAGATAGAGGGTATGTGACATACATAAGAGAAATTTTTGAGTTTATTGAGTTCATCCGTCGACACACTCTTCCTGGACAAGTTTTGCTAGGGCTGGGAATTCAAAATCGATATCCTGATACCAAACCCGATCGACTCGTCCCGATAGGAACGGGTTCGGGTCGGGATATAACCCTAAAATTTAGTGACACTATTTTCGATTACCCTAGGATTGAGGTTAGACCTTCAATCCTCGTGGTACGATACTTGGGCATAAATACTTACCACTTCTTTAATGGCTATGCTATTGTTAATTGCGCGTTAGTTGCTTATTATAAATTAGCATCAAATTAAATGAAACATTCAGGAATTTTTGTTACTTTATAGACAAATGTTAATGATCTCCATTTGTAGAGTATATAATCTATAAGCAATTATTTTCGGCTTTAGATGAGTTGGGTAGTGATTTTTCAAAGAGTTTGATAACTATACCTTGCTGATAGTTATGTTTTGCATAAACACCATTGCTGATAGTTATGTCTTGCATATGGTTAAATAGGATTGACATATGGTTAAAAGGATTGACATATGATTATTAGTATTTGAAGTACTTAAGGTGTACAAAATTGTATATGGTTAATAGGATTGACATATGCCTTGAACATCTTGTCTCTGTCACTGATTGAGTCATGTTTTGGAATTTTCTAATTTTGTAAATTGTTATGTGTACTACTTCATGTACAATGTAAATGTTAAAGTGCTAATTCTAAAGCTGTTTTTTCTTGTTACTCAACAAAGTGTTAATTTTTCTGTTTTTTTTTTCAGGATGTCAATCATTGGGAAGAGGAAGGAACGGTCGGATAAGGCCTCATAGTTTATGGAGACCATACGTAGGCAGACTATTGTCGGGCAACCCACATCTTTGCCGGGGGAACAGTACCACTAGGGGCTCCTCCTTTGAACATCAGGCTACCGATCACCCCATCCGGTACGACTTCCACTGCTGAGCCGACGATCGAAACCTCAGCACCATCCATAGAGTCTTCTGGCATTAGCAGATCCGTTCCTAGTGCTCGCTGCAAAGTGAAGGCCATAAGCACAGGTAAAAATTTACTTTTATAATTCTTAATCGATTATGAAAATTAATTACTTTATTTTGATAAATAAAATAACAACAATAAAATAGAAAATAATAATAAATAATTATTTTATTTTGTTAAATAAAATAACAACAATAAAAATTAATTATTTTATTTTTAAATACAATATAAAATGTAATAATTAACTAAAAATATAATTTTTATTATTTTTTTAAATATTTTATTTTTGACGTCTTATTTTTTTAAAATATTTTATTTAATAAAAAATCAAATATAATTACATAGGCAGACTATTGTCGGGCAACCCACACCTTTGCCTGGGGAACAGTACCACTGGGGGCTCCTCCTTTGATCATCAGGCTACCGATCACCCCATCTGGTACGATGATAAGAGCATAAAATACTACGTTTTTAATGTGTTTCTATCCCTATTTATACTTTGTTTAACTCTTAATTTTGCAGATTTGAGTCATTGGATTGAACCATGATTGTTTGGTGGAGAACAAGTGAAAACGTGCTTAAATAGAAGAAAATATGGTGTTTTAGCAGAATCCTAAGTGAACTAGGAATCCTAATTGAACTAGGAATCCTAATCACACTAGGAATGTAAAGTCAATTTCAAAATTTTCAGAAGTTCATTGAAATGGGAATCCTTATTTAACAAGGAAACTAAGTTGAACTAGGAAACCTTATTGAATTAGGATTGCTAAGCTCTATATATATATATATACCATTGTTGTGGACTAACAATTATTTCTCTCTCATTTACAGAAATATTCCAACATGTCAAAGAGAGAGATTGTGTTCGAATTTAAACAAGGAAGTGGCAGCCGAATTAACTTCAAGAGGAGGAGGTTGCAGCTGAGTTGAATTCCAAGAAAAGAGAGTTTGCAACCGAATTGAAGTTAAAAGGAGCTGAAATTCGAATGCAGCTGAATTAGAGGCCTAAACTAACAAGGAAAGAAGCAATCCTTAACCTAAAAGGAAAATGAATGCAGCCAAAAGCCCAGCCCACAAAGGGAGAAGAAGCAAACCCTACTTCCTCCCTATAAATACATGCGGCAGCTGCAGCAAAAAGAGGTCGACCCCTTTACACAAAACACAGCAGCCTCTCTCTCTCTCTCACCACAAAATCTCGCCCTTTCCTTCCTCCACAACATACAGCCGCCTCCCTCCTTCATCCTCCACAAGCAGCCGCACACATCCTCCTCATCTCTTCCACAACACAGCAGCTGCTCCGCCCTCCTTCCACAGCCCCTCACAAGCATCTCGTCCTCCTCTCCATCACCAACACAGCCGCACCTCCACAGCCGCACACAGCCGCCCTCTCCTCTACCAATTCAGCCGTTGCTCGCATCCAAGCACCGATCTCCACACCCTAAGTCAGTCCAAGATTCATGGTTTTCTTTATTTATGTTTCGAATTCAGTATTTATATTCAATGTTCTTTCTGAATTTTGTAACAAATTATTGATGTTCTTATGTTATATGATGAATTTCTTGGATTTCCTTATGTGTTTTGATTGTTGTTTGGTTTAATTCTTTATATATGCATGTGATGATTTGAATTGAAGACTAAGGGCAGTAGATATTAATTGAATTTATGATCTTGTTTGGTTTATTTGCAGAATTTGTGCACACAACAAATCATATGCACAAGGGCAGCCTTGGCCATGGCTGTTCCTTGTGTATAGATTTCATATGCTTATCGAATATAAGTTGAATCATACGCGAAGTTGGTTCAATTTGTGTTCATTCTAAGAGCTAGAATAATTCTATAAATTTACATGTCGATGTAAGATGAGGTGACGCCATACTTGCTAACATGTTTCCAATTCGACTTACTGCGTTTATGTGCTTTTTGTGTTTAATTTCTACGCGAAGTGTCTTTAAACCGATTAGTACCATGTTTAGGATTATACGCGAAGTTAATTCTGAATAATTGTGAAGTCTTGAATGATTAGAATAACCGCGAAGGATCTAATTAAATTGGAACTAAATTGGATTATGAAATCGGTTTTTAAACCTGCTGCCCTATTCCTTTATTTGATTTGTTACATGTTTAGAGAGTTATGTGTTTTGTGTGGAGTGGTTGATCAACTGTAAATAATTAGTTTTAAGTTAAGTTTTAGTTTCTTTAGATGATAAACACTTATATCCCCCATATGTTTAATTAATTATGTTAACATTTTCTGTTTTCGATTACCCTTCAATATCCCCGGACTGAACGATCCCTACTTATTCGTACTAACGATGACATTTTGCAGGGTTATAAAGTTGTGAGGTTTGATTTGATCACGTGTTTACACATATGTGAGGTGAAAAACTCTCACCATACGACTTCCACTGCTGAGCCGACGATCGAAACCTCGGCACCATCCATAGAGTCTTCTGGCACTAGCAGATCCGTTCCTAGTGCTCGCTACAAAGTGAAGGCCATAAGCACAGGTAAAAATTTACTTTTATAATTCTTAATCGATTATGAAAATTAATTACTTTATTTTGATAAATAAAATAACCAATAAATAGAAAATAATAAAAAAATAATTATTTTATTTTGTTAAATAAAATAACAACAATAAAAATTAATTATTTTATTTTTTAAATACAATATAAAATGTAATAATTAATTAAAAATATAATTTTTATTATTTTTTTAAATATTTTATTTTTCAAGTCTTATTTTTTAAAAATATTTTATTTAATAAAAAATCAAATATAATTTCTTCATTTACTTATATTAACTTGCTACCTTTTTATTTTACAAATATAAGTTCAATGACGAGTATTTTGTTTAATTTCTTACAAGTCCCTCACCGAAAAATAAACGAGGTTTTGTGTGTGGAAAGGCAACAACGGCTTTATGCAAGAGACTAGGGGGAAGATACCGGTACAGTATTGCCCTCGTATGAAGGGACCAAAGCTGAAGGGGGTGAACAGTCTTTTGGTCAAAGACATAGGGTCGGAAGTACGGACCCTAGTTGAAATCAGGACTAAGACTTTCCACGACCTTGAGCAATCGGAGTAGTGGAAGGTGTGGAACGCATTTTCGGTAAGTAAATTGTCACGTAATTTACTTAGTTTGATTTATTCGGACAATTTCATATACATTTTTTGAAGTATTAATATTTGAATTTTTTTCTTAGCCATGGTACTCTTGAGATGAAAATGACGAGGTGACGTTCAAGTGGATTATGTACAATGCCCAATCACGGTACACGGAGTGAAAATGGCAGTGTCACAATGTCTACAAGGAGCATGGAGCACAAGGGATGCTGGGGGAGTTCTATGGGAGGGAGGATGAGTGGACATTTCTTTACACACATTTTGAGACTCCCGGGTTCAAGGTATGTGTTTAAAATATTATAATACAATTTTGTAAATTAAGTTTACCTTTACATTATTTATTTAGAATAAAATATTAGTAAATATATGTTTATAAAAAATAAATTAATGATATTTTAATTAAATTGTGTATCAGAAACTCTCGGATGTTAACAAGAAGAACTGTGGTTTGAAGACGATGCACCACCATATCGGGTCTTCTCCTATCATCTACATTATGGAGGATCTAAGGAACAAAGGTGAACCCTTGCCGATCATCAAGGGATTCGAGCAGAGCTATGTGAGACCCAGGGACAAAGTCACCACCCAGAAATACGTAAGTGTATTTCTTTTAATTATTAATTTAATTATTTCTCATTATTTGGATATTTAGTATTAATTAAGAATGTTGTTTTTATTTTTGTTCAATTATGTGGTTGGTATATATATATGATTGTTTAAGTAATAACAATTGTATTATTTTGTTTATGTAGGACGAGATGCTTCAAGAGGTAGAAATACAAAAGACAAGCTTCAAGGAGTCAAATTATGAAGCTAGGGGGTAGCAAATCATGGAAAACATAGCATCACAACAAATTGATGTGTTGGATACTGTATTGATCAAGTGTAAAGGCAAGTAGATTAAATGGATGGGACGAGGAGGTGAGCGAGACTTGAGCCAGTCCTCATCCAACTCGACCATGCGTAGTCGTGCGCCTCCAAATGAAGAGACAAAAAGGCTTTGAAAGGTCACAAACCGACGTGAACAGGAGGTCCAGCATTGGAAGGAGCGGACTGAGAACGTGGAGGCAAGGACTACGTGGTACTGTGGTAAGATGACTGAAGTAAACGGACAGATGAATTTCATCTTCACTCGCTTAGTTATAGAAACTCCTCCCGACTTGTTTACAACTCCTCCTCCTTGTCCTCCTCAGCCTTCTATGGCTCCTCCACTGTCATCTTCGGCTCCTCCTCCACAGTCTTCTCCAGTTCCTCCACATTCTTCTCCGGCATTTGACGCCGATGAATATTTAAATGTATGAACATTTTTCTTATGTCTGAACAATTTTAATTATAAATGTATAATTTTTATATTATTAATGATTTACTATTAATTTTAAATATTAGAATTATTTCTATAACAACAAAAACCAATATGAATTTTATCGGTAAATAAATTAAAAACTAAAACAAATAAATAAAAATTCTGAAAAAAAATTAAAAATAAATAAATGAAAAACAAAAAAAATAAACAAATATTTTTATAATCCTAGTTGACGGAAGAATAGCTTTTCCGTTGGCAAAAATAGAACTTTTACCGACAGAAAAATGAAATTTCAGTCGGCTAAGAGTGGAATTTTGTTGTCCGTTATATCTTAGCCGACGAAAACATTACATCGGCTAAGAAGCAGCTATTTTAGCCGACGGAATATTTCGTCTGTAAAGAAGAATTTTTTTTGTCGTCTAAGAAAGACTATAGTCGACGATTTTATAGCCGACAAAAAGATTTTGTCGGTAATAGTCTTTGCCAACAAATATGTGCGTCGGCTAGGTGGAAGATATTCCGTCGTTTAACAAGATCTAACTTAGCCGACGGAATATTTGTTTCTGTCAGCTAGGATCTTCACCGAAGCGTCTTAACCGACGGATCTTAGTCGACGGAAGTTTCGTCGGCTATGAACTTTGTAGACGAAATAATTGTCTTAGCAGACGGAAAATATTTTTTTGGCTATGGGCCATAATCCACTAATGAATATTGAAAATTCGTTGGCTATAGTTAAATACATAAAATCAATAAAATAAAAATAAAAAGAACTATAGCTGACGATAATATTGAAAATTCGTCTGCTATAGTTAAATAAATAAAATAAAATGAAAAGGACTATAGGCGATGATAATATTGAAAATTTGTCTGCTATAGTTAAATAAATAAAATGAAAATAAAAAGGACTATAGCCGATGAGTTTCGTAACTATAGCCGACGAGTTTAATGACTATAGTCGACAAGTTTCATAGGTATAGCCGACGAGTTTTTTACGTCGTCGGCTATACTTCAAGGTTATATAAAAACCCAGCTTCGACCTCGCCCAAAAACGCAAAACCCTAATTCCTCCTCGCCACCACCTCCTCACCTCATTCTCTACCTCCATCTCAAATTCCTTTTTCTTCAGCTTAAGGTTAGTCCAAATTAGTTTGAAACTAAGTTTTTGGATTTGATATTGGATTGTTTTGTATAAGTTGGGTGTTTGTCATTGATATTGGATTGCTTTGTATAAATAAAAAGGATTTGATTCTAATGGTATAATTGATATTTCTATTCAACACAAGTTTTTCTGATTCAACTAGGAGAATGCAAACAAGGGGTTGTGCAGAATAAGGAAAGAAGAACAATTGCTCAATCAAAGGTAATCTGAGGATCAAAGCGTTTGGTAATAAGTCTCTATTCATTTATTTTTGGTAAGTAAACTTTCTTCCTTAAATTGTTCGAATTTGCTTATCTGAATTTTATACTGATTATCTTTCTCTAATAAAGATATTTAGGAGTTAGAGCAATTGATGGCTCTAAAGTTACATATTATATGATGACTATTTACTTTGGAACTTGAATCTTGGAATATGATTTATGTGAGTTATGAATGCAGATTTCATGGAAGGATTAATTTGCTTGTTTCTAGAAAATCATAAGTCGATGGTTGTCTGATTGCTTGATTTCCTAAAGCACAAATTAAACCTTTCATGAAGTGCATTAGTTGATGGGGAGAGTAGTTACTCTCTATAAAAGCTTTTGCTGCGTTATTTTTGATTCAAGCTTTTTGCATCTGTTTTAGTGACTTTGTTATCTTAGTCCATGTGTTGATACAGTTGATGTGAATTGATATAGTTTCCAGATTGATCTAAATTGTTCTTCTGCTTATTTGCATTTCATATTGCATCTAAGAGTTGAGAAACTGATTTATTCTGAGCAGATTAGGACAAACACTCGTGAAAGCTGCTTGTGTTGTAGAATCTGTAAAAGTAGTATTGTGAGGACTAGTTCAAGTTCTTGTTTTCTCAAATCAATTGCTAACTGTGATGCAGAGTTAGTTGATAAATCTCATTCTCATTTATCATAGAGAGATATTGTAACACCCCGTCCCGAAATTAACATTTTTACCGGGATTAGGCGAGTTACAGAGAATGGTAATCGCACTGTTGTTTTTCCCCGAATTAATATCGAGATATTCTCGGTTCTGAGGGGAAATTAGAATTTATGTCTCGAAGGATAGATATGTTATTACGAGTTTCCCGGTATGTCCGGAAGTTTTTCCGGAGCTACGAGTTGTTAGTTACGAATTATCCAATTTACGGATGTAACAAATGTTAAGTTACTTTACCGTAGAAAAAGGGGACTTTGCGTTAAGTCGAGAATTTGAGGAAGTTTCCTTCGGGAAAGATGTAGAGGACGTTGATACGAACTCGTGGGTATGCCCTAGGAATTAATCGGAGTTCGTAGGTGAAAGTTACGCAGGATAAAGTGTTGTTACCGTGCAGTAAAAGTAAATAGAAAAATATCTTTTTACTATTCACAGTAACTATTTATTGGTAGATCTGGACCATTGGATTTGTGAAATCAAATCTGGGCCGTCGGTTTATTTATATATATGTGTCGACCGGTGGGAGGGGGATTTTCTCTCGGTTTTCTCTCTCTCTCCTCCTGTTTCTTTTCTCTTCTCTCTCTCTGTCTCAGCTCGCCCAGGCGACTCTGCGTCGTCTCCTACCACCAGACGTCGAGCCACCACCCTCACCACACCTCCCCTCCTCTACCCACGAACCCTTGTAGCCTCTGCAGGGGAGTTTGGTTTCGGGGCGATTGTGTGGGCACAGTGAGTAGCGACGGAGCTCGACTCGTTCCTCCGTCGACCAGTCGAGTTGGCGTTCCACCATAACAGGAGTTTCCTCTCGATCTCAGAATCCTCCTCATCGCCTCAAGTTAGTCAGAGGAGCGTTGAGGAAGAAGGTTTGATCGAATGAGGGCTCAGGCTTCCAAGCGAGTATTCAATTCCCCAGTGAGTTTCTAGCCTCGATTAATGTTTGGAAATTGTTCAATTTGTTGTTGGTTTGTTGTTGATTGGAGAGGAGAGGGAAGAAGGGGTAGATTGAAGCCTGAAATCGGCCGGTAGACAGATCGGACAGGTTGGGGTGTTTAAAGGGTAAATTCTTGGGTTTTAACCGTGGTAGATCTGGTATTTTTACCAGTTACCGTGAGTGTAAAAGGACGGAGCTGCCCCTGGCAGTTTAGGGTAATTATAGGGGTGCCATCGTGGTTAAATCCCAGTAATACCCCTGGTAGGTTAAGGTTATTACCGGACTGCCACTAGAGCTGGAATTCCAATACTACCCCTAGCTGTTTTGTATATTTACAGGGGCTGCCACTAAGGCTGAATTTCCTAAAAGACCCCTAGTAGTTCAGATTAATTACGAAACTGCCAATAAGGCTAGAATGTCCAAGTTGCCCCTGATAGTGTTAGGCTAATTACAGGAATGCCATTGAGGTGGTAATTCCGTATATACCCCTGGTAATTATAGTTATTTTCAGGGATGCCAAGGAGGAAATATCTTAAATGCCCATGGTTTGGTTTATTTACATGGATGCCACTATGTTTTATGGTTATGCGTGATGGTTGTTTATAATCGTGTGATTGCCGTTTTTATCTGTCTTGTCATGTATGGTTGTTATTGTTATGAATGGTAGAATGTTCGGTTTAATCCCGAGGATTAGTTGGTCGGTGGATGCCTCATTTGAGAGGTTAACTCAGGATATGCGTTAGGTGTATGCTATCCTCATTTAGAAAGCAACCGATAAATAGAATAGCGGGATTCGCCCGGTTAGGGTGTTAGTTAATATAAGAGCTACGTGTGGCTTGATCCCTGAAGACAGGGTACGTAGGCAGCCTGACCGGGATTCGGGTGCAGTCACAAATACTATTAGAACCCCTAGGTTCTTTAGATGGCACATTTGAGATTCAAATGTGGGATTCGGGATAACCTCCGGTTTGAGGTCTATTCCGGCACCGCTGGGACTGTTTGAATAGGATTATCCTGGCTCAAGGGGGATTTAGAGTAAATCTCTCTTGTGTTAGGTCCCGCACGTCTTAACCCAGGGTTAGGGAGGTAATCTTGGGTCGGGGCGTGACAGATATGAAATACGTCAAATTGTTAAGAGTTGTAGATAGAGAACTAGTGTGAGAATAAACCAGATACTTGTGTTGCAAAAGTATCTAGAATAGGTGTTTATGATTCAAAAACACTTGTACATCTCAATTTCTCAGATTATTTGAAATAATCAAGCTTTGTGCTTTTTCCTCAAAGAGGTTTTGCACTAAGTATTTGTTTATTTAAACTTCTGTGTTGTTCATCTTATGCATTTATGTACCTATTTGGTACCAGAGCAGGTTCTAGAACGTGTCTAGCAGATCCACTTTGATCATAGACATAAATGCAGTCAATCAACCATCAAAGTTTGATGGAAACGATTTTCCACAGTGGAAAATAATGATGACTACTTTCATATACACTTTAGATGTAAAAGCATGAAAGATTCTAAAGACTGGGTATAAAGCTCCAATCATAAAATTTGAGAGGACATCTACTGTTGAGCTCAAACCCCTTGACAAGTGGTCAGAAGAAGAACTTGCCCTATGCAATGTAGACCATTTAGCTAAGAATGCTCTATTCCATTGACTAAATATACTAAATATACCAAATTCACTAAATATACCTAAATATATTAAAAATTACCAATTTACTTAATATACCCAAATATATTAAAGTATACCAATTAATGAAAATAATTCAATATAATTCAAAATTATTACCAACAATATTATTATCACAAACCCTAAAAACCATATAATTCAATATATTGAAAAAAAATTGAAAATAGTTCTATAATACAATATAAACATGAAATTGCATACCTTATTTGTTTGGGAGATGGGGGAGGCGGAGTGAAGGCCGGAAATCGTCGAAAAAAGTGAAAGAAAATCAAGAAGAGAGGGAGAAAGCGTGCGACCGAGAAGAGAAAAGGAGAAGAAATAGGGTTCTGTCGCTGGGTCCGAATATATAGGAAGAAGTATAGCCGACGAAATTACTAAAAAATTCGTCGGCTATAGTCCCACTTTTAGCGGACGAAATTACTACGAATGTTTAGTAATTTCGTTGGCTAAAGTACATTTTATAATTATTTAGTAAGTTCATGTACAATTTATATGTTTTATCTTGTGAAACGAAAAACCGACCGTCAGATATCATCATTATGTTGAAACATGTGTGGGGGCAAATTTTCAGCATCATCGGACAAACTTAAGGACTTGATCTTCACGGTCAATCCCGTTAGTCAAACCTCTAAACACAAACAAACGGTGATTTGACCGCCTAAATTACGTATTTTGTCCGGACCTTCAACTACAAATAGTTTCAAATCGTGGAGACGCAACTAGTGGTTTAAAAGTTATAAGAAAAATAACCATCGGAGATAGGGCGTCCTCTATGGAGAATGAATGAAAAAAATGCAATGACGACAAGTATTGGCACCAAAACTTATCAGAATTACGTGATTTTTCAACCATAGACATATTTCATCGTTCCGGTCATATCTTATCTCACGACTTTTTTTCGTTTGAAGCTTCTTCGTATAGTTTGTTTTTAAAACGGAACATTTACTTCACACTTGGTAAATTAGTTATACAACATTAGTAGACATATTTTGATGGTGACGATCAATCTTGTGAAACGAAAAACCGACCGTCCGATATTATCATAATGTTGAAACATGTGTGAGGGTAAATTTTCAGCATCATCGGACAAACTTAAGGACTTGATCCGCACGGTCAATCCCGTTAGTCAAACCCCTAAACACAAACAAACGATGATTTGACCGTCTAAATTACGTATTCTGTCCGGACCTTCAACTACAAATAGTTTCATATCGAGGAGACACAACTAGTGGGATAAATTATTATTTAATTCATGTAACTTTAGCCGACGAATAATTAGGGTATTCGTCGGCTATATTATAGGGTTTAGGGTTTACAGTGTAGTCGACGGACAATTAGGGTATTCGTCGGCTAAGATGGTTTTAGCCGACGAAATACAACATATTTCGTCTGCTAAAACTTTCAAATAGATAAAAAAAACAGGTGGTTTAACCGTATGCATACCAATTTCTTGCATATATAACCAACATTAAGATACATTATGAATTCAACGTCTTGTAGCATATAAAACACACATAAATTTGTATTACAAATTGAAACTAAGAAGGCTCATAATCGGAATCATCCGATGAGTCTTCTTCGGTGTCAGAATTATTTTCTGGCAATCTATGCAGTTCTTCATCACAAAAGTCGTCGTCTGTTTCTTGATTTGGATCCACATCAATAAGCCGAGCGTCTAAATCACGAATTCGAACCGGGGATTTTGAGAAACATAGTTTATTGAAGTGTTAACTTTGTAGATTTGTGAAAACTTACGTTTTTGTTTTGTATAAATTGTAAAGTTTCATTTTTTGTTTTGTTTCTGTTTTGTTTATGTAAGTAAGTAGAATTGTCGATTCTGGTTTCTTTGTGTTTCTAATGCATGTTGTAACTTAGTTTAAATTGTTAGGAAGTTAAAGATTTATTTGTGTAGCTTTTATTTGTGTTTTCTGAAGCAAACGGAATAGGTAAAGTCTCATTTGTTAATATCAGCCTAAACCCTTCATGTAATCGCATGAAGTTGAGGGCAGCTCTTATTAACACTTGAAGAACTGTCTAACACGTAAGCTTATTCTCAACTGAGTAAGGTGCACATTGGTGCGTGTATAACCAACCCTGGTCTAAAGGTTTGTGAAATTAGATCTCAGAGGTCCACAGACTGATAACCTTCTTGGTGAAGGGATCGATAGGGAGTTCGCTCTCCGTGGTAACCCACAAATGAGTCTTGCTTTAGATTAATCTAAGCCTTCAGAAACACGGAATAAGTTTATGTCTAGACGACCATACTTAGGCCGCACGTCCGCCATGCTTTAGAATATACAAGATAAACTCTGTATAAATAGATTTACATAACTTCAAAAGAAAAATTTATTTTTAACTTTTGAGGTATATCATATAAAGCAAGACCGAACCGTGGGCTGTACAAGTCCATTGCACAGTTTGCTCCACTGCTCCACGTACCTTGAATGTTAAAACTGTGTGAATAAAAACAATTAGAACTTCAGGAGAAATCAGATTTCGTGATTACATGTTTGTATTTCGTGTTTTTGTGTACATTTTTGTGTTTACTCTTATGTAAATTCGTCACATATTGCTAACAAAAATTTCATGTGTGTTTCATAAGTGTTAGTCAGGAGATTTATGTGTTTTCTGAAGCGATTATGTAAAATTTGTGTAAAGTTATGAAAATGTTAAATAATTTAATTGCTAACGTAACTTGTTTTTAACGTTCTAACTTAACAATAATTTCTGTGTTTTCGTCATTGTTCGTTTACTAACATTTTGAAGCAAGATCGAAAATTGACGTTGCTGAATGAAACCTCACCATGGAGTTTGATGGTGAAGTTATCAGCTTCAATGTGTTTGAAGCAATGAGGTATCCGGTTTCTGATTTAAAACCTTGCTATGATATTGATGTGCTTAATTCTTGTGCACAGGTTCTATTGGAAACTAGGGATCAATAGCAATTAGCTATTGAGCAAGGGGCCGGATTTGACAAGAAAGAAGACAGAATTTCAGCAGAAGAGGAGGCTGAACTCGAACCAAAAATATTGGAAGTCATTGCCAAACTCGAGGCAGCCCCTTACCATAGGCCCCAAATTTAGAGTTAAAACCTCTACCAGATCATTTGAAGTATGCATATCTTAGAAACGATGATACTTTACCAGTTATTGTATCATCAAAGCTGAGTAAGCAGCAAGAAGAAGGATTGATCGCTATGCTGAAAAAAAATAAGACCGCCATCGGTTGGACTTTGGCGGACATCAAGGGAATAAGCCCTGCAAAATGTGTTCACAGGATTTTACTTGAAGAAGGTGCAAAACCGACAAGAGAAGGGCAGCGACTTTTGCACCCACCGATGATGAAAGTTATGAAGGATGAGGTGATTAAATTGCTTGATTGTGGGGTGATTTACCCAATCTCAGATAGTCAATGGATTTCACCCGTCCAAGTTGTGCCGAAAAAGAGTGGAGTCACAGTTGTCAAGAATGACAAGAATGAACTTGTGCCGCAACGTTTGGTGATCGATTACAGGATGTGCATCAATTATAGGAAGCTCAATGCTACTACGCGTAAAGATCACATGCCTCTACCGTTCATGGATCAAATGCTTGAGAGATTAGCTGGACACGAGTTTTACTGCTTCTTAGCTGGATACAGCGGTTACAATCAGATTTGCATTCACCCGGATGACCAAGAGAAGACGACGTTCACATGTCCCTTTGGTACGTTTGCCTATCGACGCATGCCTTTGGGTTATGCAACGCACCAGGTACATTCCAACGTTGTATGTATTCTATATTCTCAGATTTTATTGAAAATATTATTGAAGTCTTTATGGATGATTTTAGCGTTTATGGAAAAGACTTTGATACATGTTTAGAGAATTTAGAGTTAATCTTGGAAAAATGTGTAGAAACTAACCTTGTGTTAAATTGGAAAAAATGTCATTTTATGGTTAATCAAGGTATAGTTTTAGGACACATAATTTTGAAAAAGGGAATAGAAGTTGATAAGGCTAAGATTGATATTGTGCAACACTTACCCTCTCCCACAACTGTGAGAGAGGTCCGTTCGTTTCTTGGCCATACAGAATTTTACAGGCGATTCATCGAAGACTTTTCTTTGGTAGCAAAACCATTATGTTCCCTATTGTAGAAGAATGTTCCGTTCGTTTGGGACAAGGCGTGTGAGGCAGCGTTCGTAAAGCTCAAGGAATTGTTAACAACAGCTCCCATTATGACACCTCCGGATTGGAATTTACCCTTCGAATTTGATAAGTGCGTTTTACGCCATGTTTTTAATGTGTTTTTACCCTCATTTATACTTGGTTTATTCCTCAGTAATGTCGTTTTTACTTATTTTGAGTCAAAAGGGTTTTTCTGTAGAGCAATGGCTAAAACGTGCATTTATACAGAAAATTGTGCTTAAGTGTTGAAAATTCGATTTGGAACAAAGACTTGGTTATTTTCTTATGGTTCGTTATATTGTTACATTGTCATTTTTGATGAATTTGGTTTAATGTGTAGATGACATGTATATGGACATATTATATCAAGAATCATGAAGATTAGACTCATGGAAGACAACAAGAGAGGCCATGGAAAAGAAGAAACTCCGAAACATAAGATTTTGATCCGAGCAGAAATTTCCAGAAACCCTACATCAACTTCGGAAAATCATATCTAACGATCCATGAGGAATCTGAGGGCGAGCCATATATCATTGGAAAGCTGTATGTGTCTAGTTTTCAGATCTTCTTGAATCGCAGCATTTGGATTTCAGTTGAAGGAGTTATGATCAAAACAATGGACGGAGGTCAAGCTGCAAAACTGGGCAGTTTCTGCCTAAGTTGTCACACGAGTTTGGGAGGATGTCTCTTCACCAAAATACTTCCCAAATGTGTCAAAGGACTTAAAAGGGAGCTTAATGAAGTCATGAGAAGCTGCATTGAAGAAGAAAAAGATTCAAAGAAGTCATCAAGGACAGCCGAAATAACTAAGTAGACAGCTTTCCCGGTCCAACTTGGAAAGACTGCCTCTACCGAGTTCTTGCAATGGATTCGGCTGCCAAGACTTGTGTAATGAGGCCTACATTGATCCATTAACATGTGGGAGAGTCCAAGAACAGAAAATCCAAGTCCAAAGTCGAAATCCTTGTCAAAGAAGAAAGAAGAAACCATGTTCAACAAGGAAGAGTAAACCGAGTTCAACAAGGAATGGGAGATCTTGGCTGCCGACTTTGATGCAGATTCTCTCAAGTTTTTCTCTATAAATACACTTGTAATAGCTTAGTTTTAGTGTCTTCAACCTTTGTAATTTTTAGAGAGCCAAGCTCTACCTACAAAACCCCTAAACACTTTAAACACAAAGCTGCCGCATCCATTGTTCACCGGAGAGTTCAGCGTTCCTTCACCTTAGTCACCATACCTTGCCGACTTTGTTAGGAGGTTTAGGTATGGATCTTTGTAAGTTTTTGTGTTTATTATTGTTTTTGTCGAACTCATTGACTATATATTATGGTTTTGTGGTTTTATGTCTCATACATGTTCATATATTCTTCTTTGTGATTTATATATGTGATTGTGTAAATATAACGATTAGAATGCATGTTTAGGTTGTGAATAAAAGACTTAACTTGCTGTGTTTATATGATTAGAGAACTTTAATTGATTAATCATCACATGAGTACGTAATCGAACTCTAGGTTAGCTTGAATCTAGACAAGTTAGCTATTAGGGGGGAGTTTCATATGCCGTAGTGTTCTAAGGATTAAGATCAGACGATTGTAGGTCTTGATTCTTAGTCACTACCAAGGGTGGTACGGTGAGAGATTTGCATGATGAATAGGATGAGTGACGCCATACCTAGGACCATGTTTCCAATGGCTCTTGTTCGATAAGTGTATCTTGTCTTAGTGTCAGGCGATTGTAGGCACTGAGCAAGGTGGCATATATACAAATTTAGTGTCAGGCGATTGTAGGCACTAAGTTTACATGAGAAGCCTACATAGTTGGAATTAATCAAAGTATTTGAAAATATAATTGCTGCATTTTTAATCTGTTTCATGAACTTGCATGCTATTTAATCGGTGTTATGTGCTGTTCTAAATGTTGCATTGTTGGATGACCATGTTTTGTAAATACTTGTGTTTATTTTCTTTTAAATTCGAACCAAACTCAAAAATCTCATTATAATTTGTACTTGTATTCTTTTGAAATTACAAACATTCTTTTTTTTTGCAGTATATAAAATCATTCCCTAGTGTCCCCGGTTAGAACGATCCCTACTTGCACATATTACACTGATAGGGTTTTTTAATTGCACAGGTCAACTTTTGACAGGTCAGAATTGGTAAATTTATGTACCATCGTTTTTGACTCCCATTATTATCCTTTATTTTCAGAATTTATGTACCCAAAAATCAGATGCACAAGGGCAGCCTTGGCCATGGTTGTTCCTTGTGTATTGATTTTTGTGTACACAAATTCTGAAAATAAACCAAATTACATCATAAATTCGATTAATAAACTACAGCCCTAAGACTTAAATTCGAACCATTACATGCATATATTGAGAATTAAACCAAGAAACAATCGAAACACATACAGAAATCCAAGGAAAACTTCATAAAACATATGAACATCCATAATTCATTACAAAATTCATAGAGAAAATCGAGTATGTAAACAGAAATTGAAACAACCATGAATGAAGATATTTGATGGAGGATTCTTGGACTGACTTTTTCTCTTGAAACTTGGTGAATTGCAGCTGCCTTTGTGTGGTGAGAGGCGGATCTGTTTTTGTGAGAGAGGTCGAATTGTGTTTGTGGGAGAGGTGGCGAGCTGATGTGGTGCGGCTGTGTTCAATCTCGTGTGAGAGGAGATGTGTGTTTGTGTAGGGGCGGATCCCTTTTTCTATTCAGCTGTCGCCCTATATATAGGGGAAAGAAGTAGAGTTTGCTTCAAATCCCTTTATGGGTTGGACTCTTGGCTGCAATCCTTCTCCATTTAGGTTTAGGATTGCTTCTTTCCTTGTTGATTTAGGACTTCAATTCGGTTGAATTCTCCCTTTTGAGTTTAACTCGACTGCAATCTCTCCTTTTGGAATTTGATTCGGCTGCAATCTCTCCC
Organism: Comarum palustre; assembly: GCA_951800085.1. NCBI lineage: Eukaryota > Viridiplantae > Streptophyta > Magnoliopsida > Rosales > Rosaceae > Comarum > Comarum palustre. The sequence continues at coordinate 8,857,214 of OX637580.1, forward strand.
TTTCTCATGTTTGGAATATTTCTGCAAATGAGAGAGAATTAATAATTGTTAGTCAGCAACAAGAGTATATATAGAGCTTAGCAATCCTAATTCAATAAGGATTCCTAGTTCAAATTAGTTTTCTTGTTAAATAAGGATTCCTAATTCAATGAGGATTCCTAACTCAACTTGGTTTCCTAGTTAAATAAGGATTCCTAATTCGATTAGGATTCTGCTAAAACTCCATATTTTCTTCTATTTAAGCACGTTTTCACTTATTCTCCACCAAACAATCATGCCTCAATCTAAAGACTCGAATCTACAAAATTAAGAGTTAAACAAAGTATAAATAGGGATAAAAACACATTAAAAACGTAGCATTTTATGCTCTTATCACCGACCCACTTTAAAATTATTAAGGCCAATTGTAGAGGAGTCCGGAATACCTATTGCACTGGATTCTTGATACGCAACATCTTATTCCTCGTCTTCGGCCTGTCCAAGTGTAGCCGCCCGGTAAATGTTTCGAGGGTGCACAAGATTGACGACTTTCCACGCGTCACCCTTAACAAGGTCATCAAGATAAAACACTTGTTTCACCGATGTCAGAAAAACAAACGGGTTATCTTCGTAACAGCTTGTAGCAGTGTTCACCGATAAAATCCCGTACTGATCAATCTTCATTCTCTGCGAGCTTCTAGTATCAAACCATCTACACTTGAAGAGGTGCACGGTCATGCCTTGCCCATAAACGAGTTCTACCACTGAATCAAGAACACCGTAATAATCAACTCCATTCCGCCCACCATGCGCCATCACCCTAGAATTCTGTGTTCTCCGTCTGTTGTCTCTCTATTCACATATAAATTACACGCCATTCACCTTGCACATCGGGTAAACTCTTGACATTATCGGCTTCATAGCTAGAAGTCTTAGTTCGTGCGACCAATTTGGGTGACCATCAAATTGAATATGGTTCATCTGCAACCAAATATTCAATGTATTGTAAATATGAATAATTATGCAATGAATGAGTCATGAACAAAAATAAAGAATTACATACCCAGCCGCCAAAATAGTTCGCGAACTCCTTGTTGTGGTAGTCGAGATCACCTTGAATGTCTGGACAGTATAGATGGATGTCTTTCCAGTATTCAACTTCTGGACAGTTAATCAATACCCACCAATGGGCTATGACTAGCTCATGTGGTTGCAACTTGTGGGACTCTGGTAAAATTCCATAAACTTCAACATCATTAGAGACTATGGAAAGGTTAAACTTCGGTTCATCTACCGATATGGTTTGTGGAGTTTCCTTCAACGCTCCTAGATACAACTTCATATGGGTGACGCACTCGTGCGCAATATATGCTTCAGCTATACATCCTTCAGGCGCGGATTTGTTAGCCATATAAGCTTTGTAGTCTCTAAGTTGTCTACATACAAATAAATTTGTTGTAATATGTTACGATTATACATTGAACATTTACAATATAACATGAGGTGTAAAAAACATACATTTCTATAGGATACATCCAAGTATAGTGTACTGGATCGGTAAGCAACAATTGCTCGGGAAGATGGATCATCAGGTGCGGCATGATGTCAAAAAAATTTGGAGGAAATATCCTCTCAAATTTACACATGATATAAATAATGTCCTGTTGCATTTTCCGGAGACCAGATTTTGTCACTTCCCTTGTGCATAACTTCTGGAAGAATCTTGACAATGCTACTAACGGCTCCACCACCTGACGGGGAAGGAACGATCGAATGAAAATAGGGAAGAGATGTTGTAGCAGAATATGACAGTCATGACTCTTTAACCCGTACATTTTATTGTCCCGAATGTTTACACACCGGGCTATATTTCCTGCGTAGCCTGAAGGATACTTCACATAACTCAACCACCTGAAAATTACGTTCTTCTGGTCAGGCTTCACGGTGTACGGAGTTTGAGGCATTTTTTTCTTCTCTTCTTTCAACCACAAATGTCTTCGTATCTCCATTTTTTTAAGATCAATGCGTGCCTTCGGACCGTCTTTCGTCTTTCCCTCCAAGTTCAGCACGGTTCTCACAACACTGTCACACACATTCTTTTCTATGTGCATCACATCTAGGTAGTGTCTGATCTACAACTTACTCTAGTATGGGAGTTCCCAGAATATTCTCTTATGTGTCCAAAATTTATACCTGTCGGGTCTGTCAGGTATTGCCGCCACTATATTAGGATGATTGTTGAGCTGCCCAAAATCATACTCATTAAGCACTGCTAAAACTTCTTCCCCCGTCCATCTTCTAGGAGGCACACCAAGTTCTACAGTCCCATCAAATGCCTTGTCATCGAACCGCCATTCGTGATCATACGGAAGGAGAGTACGGTGACCCAATCTGCATATCTTGTTGCAATGACTACTGCTCCCCTCATCACTTAGGCACTCTGGACAAGCCTTGTATCCCCTAACAACGTTGCCCAACAACATCCCACGGGCAGGAAAATCACTAATGGTACCAAGAACCATAGCATGCATCTGGAACATCTTGTGCATGAACTTATCATAAGTGGGATGACCAACGTCCCAAAAAAACTTAAGCTCTTCAATCAAGGGTCTCAAATACACATCGAGACACTTCCCTGGATAACCGGGTCCCGGAATCAACAAACTCAACATATTGTATTCCTTCTTCATGCACATCCATGGAGGAAGGTTGTATGGTACCAAAATCACCAGCCATGCACTATATTGAAGACTCATGTTGCCAAAAGGATTGAACCCGTCGGATGAGAGCCCGAGCCTCACATTTTAGACCTCTGACTCAAAATGAGGAAACTCCCTATCTATATGCTTCCAGGCCTCCCCGTCAGCAGGATGTATAAGGGTATCTTCACCGTGCAATTCCCTATCAGCGTGCCATCTCATAGCTTTGGCCGTGTGTGATGACATGTACAACCGTTCCAGCCTATCCCTCAACGGGAAATACCGAAGTACCTTCACAGGTTTCCTATTGCCTGCAGGAGTCAGCTTATACCTGTCACTCTAACATACTGGACATGCGTTAAGGTAACCAAGGTCATTCCCTTATGGATCTTTACTCTAGAAGAGAACACAATCATATCTGCATGCATAAATCTTGATGTAGGAAAGCCCAAGTTCTTTCAGGATACATCGGATCTTATGATGAGTGGTAGGAAGACGATGACCGTGGGGCAGCATCGAAGCAGTGTACTGTAGATAGTCATCAACAGCCTTCACAGTCGATTTTGTCTCAACTTTAATCTTCATAACGTCCATCACACTTTCAAGAACCGTCTTCTGACAACCGGGGTACACAGGGGTCTGTTGGAAAGCAAGTAGTTTGTTGTACCTGTCAATACCAGCAGTGTTGACAACTCTAGGGAAGGGCTGCACCGGCTCAGACATATACGGTCCTTCAGAGCATACACCACTCTCATAAGGAAACATATCGTTGATGAAGGCCGTTGTTGGATCGTTAGATGTACTGCCCGTCTCATAAAATTGCCCATGATCATGCGAACCCCCTGATGATGCTTCACCGTGATATATCCAACATGTGTACTTCTCCCAAAACCCATTACTTTTAAGGTGCTGCCAAACCTTGTCAATTGCAAATCGATGCATATCGCTGCGACACTGACATTTAGTGCACGGACAATAGAAAATTGTATTCCCTTTAGCATTATCCATCACATATTCAATAAAACTAACAACTCCTTTAGCATATCTTTTGTCCCATTTTGGAAGCGAAATCTAACTCTTATCCATATCCTGAGAAGATAAAATAATATATATGTATAAACGCTAATTAATTAATTAATTAAATTTACAAATCATTCAATATTCTATCTACAGTTAACGTACAATTAATTAATATATATACATGCATATATATAATAATTACTAATTAATATAATCAAATTAATATATATATATACATATATATATAACAACAACTTCATATATATTATCAAACTCAAATCGATCAACTCAATCACACTCAAAATCTAATATAATCAACTCTAATTAAAACTCAAAATCAATGCATAATGAAAATAACTCTTAAATCAACTCAAAAACAAGATATCTACACATATACGTACCTATATATAGCGCCACAAACTAATTTCGGACAGATTTCGACAACACCCAACAATTTCGCCAACCCCCAAACTTTTTCTCCAGTTTTTTCTTTCACATCAGCTGCTGTCTAGATCTGGAAATATAAGGACTTTTAGACGACGAAATTATATATCGTCGGTTAAACTTTAAAAATTTCGTCGGCTATAGTTCACAGACTATAGCCGACAAAAAACCATTTTAGCCGACAAAAAATTAACTTACCCGACGATAATTTGTTTCGTCGGCTAAAATAGACTTTAGCCGACGAAAAAAAAATTCTTCGGCCTGTCAATTTTTTATTCGTCGGCTATAACAGTTATTCTGGTAGTGTTCACAGCTCTTGGAGAAAAAGATAGAAGGTGGATTCAATATTATGATTGTTACCACTAGTCTTTTGCAGGCAGGCTGGCGAGATTCGTTTTATCCGGGTAGTAGACCTAAAAGTAATAGTGGACAGATATCAGGAGTAACGACCACGACAAGCGACGTATTACTCTCTGATGCCTAAGTCAGCAAACAAGTAAATCTGGCAGAGTAATAGTGAAAGTATATTAACCGTACCTTAATCATTTGGAATGACGTTATTTGGGGGCTTGTCCCAAGGAGTTACTGAGTCCACATTTTGATATGAGAGTAAATACTCTCCTCGGGCAAGGCAGATAGTGCCTGACAAAGCCAGCATAGTGTGAAGTAGCGGTTTATACGTCGTGCGTGCGGGCATATCGCTAGGTTGTTTGGCAGGCGGGTTGCACCATTGCATGGACCTCGTTGTAGGCTTGCTATTTGTGCCATTAGCGCAGGCTGGCGGGACATTTATGATTGATTCACAGTTCGTCAAAGTGCGCTGCTTACCACGTATGTCAACAAGTCCTCAATCACGTAGGGCTGCTTGGCTGGGAAGTTTATAAGTAGACCGCTAGAATTAATCCTAACTGCCATGCTTAGCTAGCGGGTGCCTCGGATTCCCCCCATTCCCCAGTTAAGGCATGCCTTAAACTTGAGGGTGGGCTTTTTAATTAGCTTCAACTTACTGATGTGTCTTACACTGGTGGTGAGTTTTCACATTTTAGCGGTTGATCATTGCTCATGTTGGCGGTTGATCATCGCTTTGCACATTTTAGGGCTGCCTAGTTTTTCTCCCAGTCAACGAGGGTCTCCCGAAGAGTGAAGCAAATTCTTGGCGTTAATATATCACCAGTGTGAAGGTAACAATGAGTCTTTTTTAACCTTCTAGGAGCGGTTATTCTGGTCTCCTTGTATTCTCTAGCTGGTGATTATCACTACTATTCTATTGAGGGAAACTTTAGTCATACGTATGAAATTTATGGCACCTTCCGCCGCGAGTGGACGGGTTGCTAGCTGTGCGTTGGCGTTTTGATGTGTCTTGACGAATAAGCATTTTAGCGAGCTTTTCATCATGCCTTAGAGGACAAACATTTCTAGCATGGCGGTTCACCACGTCTTGGCGAATAAACGTCGCTAGTCTCTCCAAGAGGAGGCATCTCGTATTTAAGAGGGATTGACAAGCGGTTTGCCATGTATTAATGGATAAACATCGCTAGTGCGTGTGAAGTTAGCTGAAGTGGGTTCTTTGTTTTACCATTAACTGCCAGTTGTGTATGTAACACCGTAAGTGTCTGAGCCGCTAATATAGGGTAGCGGGAGTGACGGTTTGTTTTGCAAGTGAACCGCTAGGAAAATGGATCGTCCACTCTCGCGTGCTATGTCATTAAGTTTCTGTCATGTGTCATTCTTGTATTGGTGGAACGAGCGGCGTCAGCTTTAATAACGCGGCCATGCAGGCGTCACTTCAGTTGTCGCGTCTCATAATTGTGACGGTTCATGAAACGACGTGGGCACCTGAGGGTATCTAACGGTGCTAGGGTTTTGATCTAACGGTTTTGCGCCTCTCCCTTGTCTCTATATAAGGGTGGGTTTACGCAAAACAAACGATGTCGAGATCTTTGAGGGGCAATTACATCTTCCCCAAATCGATAACTAGTAAGTTCTCAGTCCTTGATTTGAAAGTTTTCATTGTTCTGATCTTATTTTGGTCATTTCTTGGGATTTCTGCATTGTGCTAGATGGACTAGGGTCTGTGTTTATGTTTTCTGGGCTGTGAGGGTAGTTTTAATTGAAAATGACTCTAAAAATTTGTGTTTTTGTTGTTAGTGGCAGGTCATGGAAGTGGTAAGCTCTAACAATGAGCATGATAGTGGTTCTAAGTCTAGGGAAATAATTTCAAGTCCCCCCAATCCGCTAGCTAGCTTCATTTCTTCTTTTCGTCCCACGCCAGTGGCTAGGACTTTTAATGACGCTATTGCCCTCTTATATGATCAGGCAATGGCAGATCGAGGGCAAAGAGTGGAGAGCCCAGAGCTGATCTCTATCGCGCCGCCCTTATCTAACTTAGTCGAAGTGGCCGCTATTGACACTTACGCCCAAGCCCGTTCTGAGGGAAGTGGGCGTGTTGGCACCTCTGGTCGAGATTTAGCTAGCGTCCCCTTTCAGACTAGGAGCTGGAAGAAGGTGTTATGGTCATGGAGCTTGCCATTAGATTGTCCGTGAGCAGCATAAAAGACAACCAGCGGTTATATCAAATTCTCGGAGTCGTGAAAATGCGCGAGCTGTCGAAATGGGAGCAGGGTTCCAAGCTTCCTAGTGGCGAGGCCTTCTTTGTGACATCATGATGTCTTATGGACTGCGACTGCCTCTAGACCCATGGCTTCAATATATCTTGGTGGAGTATGGGATTGTGTTAGGCCAGATGAGACTCAACATGCTCAAGATTCTCCAAAGCCTGTGGGTCATCTAGAACTGTTGTGGCTGCTCTGCTTCAACCGTGGTGGAAGTGTCTCACTTATATGGCCTTCATTATCGCAGCCGTCAGGACCGTAGCAGGACGATGGCTCTCCGCCTGCGTGATTGGTGGAAGAAGTCCGCAGTTGAGAATGTCGTTACCAACTTAAGCGACTTTGAAACCAACTGGTACAAGAATGCTTGTGTTCTGACAGCTATCGCCTTCCCTCTGTTTTTCAGCCCATAGAAAGTGCTGGCGCATTGTCAAGAGTCCTTCCCTTTTTTTGGCGCTCACTAACTTCTGTTCTTGTTTTTGTTTATAGAAGCTCTTCGATTCCCACTGACTGAGTTGGAGTGGCAGCAGATAGAACGCGTCAAAAAGTTGTGGGTGGGGAATGAGTGTTGCTGTCAGTGGCTACTAATGGCCTGGCCAACACTAGTTGTTTTCAAGCTGACACAAGCCCTTCGTAAGTACAAATCGTCCGCTTAGCTGTTTTGATTTTTGACTCATGGAGCTTTGTGCCAACAACACTTCGTTATATTTTTTTTGCAGATCAATCTTTTAGAATCCATTCCAGTACTCAGAAGCAGATTGCCAAAGAAGCTGCTAAGTTTCTGGATGAGCCTGAGATGGAATCAAATCCACTAGAGGGCATGAATAAAGCGTTGGCGAGGATTATGGATCAGAAGGCGACTATTGCCAGCCAGGTGGTAACATCAGAAGGGGCGATCATTGAAGGGACCAAAGAGGTCGCGCTATCTATCTCCCATCATATGCATAAGAAAGATGAGGTGGATCATCATCCCTTCACGATGATTGAAGAGTCTAATTCCTCTGGCGGGTCTTCCGCCAACCGCCCGGCTGCTAACGCCATCCCCAAGAAGTGCAATGACAAAGATCATGTCCAAGGAGGTGCTGAGAAGAAGAATGCGAGGGTGGCCATTAGCGGTGACAAGTTGATAGCTGATGCACAGAAGGGAGAGACTAGGCGCCCGTCTGTTGATCACTCTATCACTGTCCAAAAGGTTAAGAAGCAGATCGTCACCCTTCCACTACGGCCTGGCGGAGTCTTGTCCTGCCCCTACCTCACGTGTGGAATTTCTGGCACGTGCTACTGCCAAAGAGTGGGAGTTGCTCAAGGCCTTCTGCGCCACATGTGGATTGGCCAGCTACACCGCCAACGAGCAGGTGCCTTTTGCTGTGGTGGGCACCGAGCGGGAGTTGTGCATGGCTATGGTGCCTCACATGTTTCGTGCGTTGTTCACTGCCGGCAACCATGAGGCCACATTACTAGCGGAGAATAAGCGACTAAAAAGGATGTAGCCGTCTTTCATGGCAAACTGGTGGAGTTGGCTGGGAAGTTGGTGAAACACAAAGCCGAAGTGGAGGATAAGCGCCACAAATTGGGGATCGCCGCCACTCGAACTTTAGAAGACTCCCAGCGGATTGCGTCTCTAGAGAGTGAGCTGAATCGCCTACAGCTCCTCCAATCCTCCCATTTGAACGAGGTGGAGTCCATCCGTCGTGCTCTGGAGGAAAAGGAACAAACGCTTGGGGCTGCATAATCCGCTCGTGCTAGTGTTGCGGCGGCGTTAGCTAAAGTGAGGGCTGTTCAAGAGACATGGCCAGACACGCAGGAGGAAGACATGGACACAACCTTCCCACCGTGAGGAAACAACTTCTACCTTCGGGGTCTAGGAGAGAAGGGCAAGGCGGTCCTGAAGACCATTCCAGGATTTCAACGAAAGGCAGCCTCGACCAGCAGCAGGACGACTTAGTTAGAGTCGGAAGTTCAGAGACTACGGGAACAGCAAGCCGCTCAGGCTGCCGTTGATGCCGCTTAGGCTGTCTATAATGTCGCCCAGATAGCCGCCTATACTGCTGCCGTACAGGACTATAATGTCGCAGTATACACTACCCAGCAGGCCCAGCAACAGTAGATGTTCCAGTACATGCAGGACTTTACAGCTGTCCAGCTTCAAGGACTTCCGCCTCCGCCCATGCTTACTCCTATACCGCTACCTCAGTCATCGTAACCTCCTCAGCAGCAGCAACCTCCTCCGTATTAGCCCCCAGACTCGGATATAAATTTAGACGATATAGATTTGTGTAGTTGAATGATTATATAGTTTTATGTGTTTATGAACAATTTTTTAAATTTTTAATGAAAAACGTGTTTTGTCACCATTTTTGGTGTTGTTGGTTATATGCAATTGTTTTGGTGTATTTTACAGATTGCTTGGAAAGATAATTTAGAGATTTTGGGTTTTTTACTGGAATGAAATTATAGCCTACGAAACTTACCATAATTCTTCAGCTATAGTATTTTCTTTTAATTTTTTAGGGTTTAGCCGTCGAATTGTGGCAAGTTTCTTCGGCTATAGCATTATTTTTTATTTTTTTACTTTAGCCGACGAATTTTGACAAGTTTTGTCGGCTAAAGTATTTCAAATTATTTTAATTTTTAATTTTTAAATTATAGTTGATTTTATTATTTATTTAAATTATTCTTTAGCCGACGATAACTCGTAGGCTATACATACTTTAGTCGACGATATCTTGTATATTTCGTCGGCTAAAGTCTCAGACTATAGTCGACTACATGTTGTATCGTCAGCTATAGTCTGACACTTTAGCGGACGAAATATACAATATATCATCGTCGGCTAAAGTCTGGGACAATAGCCGACGACAGCTTCTAGTTTCGTCGGCTAAAGTCATAGTCAGCGGCTTTTTCATGACGAATCCATAACCGACGAAGACTCATCGGCTATGACTTTTGCCGACGAAATGTTTTAACAGGCCGATGAAACTTTTTTGTCGGCTAAAGTGCTTGCCCTTGTAGTGTTCTTTCTCTCTCTTTCGTCTTCTATGACTCTATAATAGCAAAACATGTTAGAATTAGAGTTATTGAGAAAATAACGAAGTTAAATATGATCAAAAATACGTTAACAATGTAACATGTATATTATGCGTTTATCAATCTTCTGAGGATGTGATGAGAACTAATTAGGAAAGGTAAGTCTGAGTTGTGTTGGTAAAATCACTGCCGAGTGCGTGTGACGTGATGTAGAGTGTGAACATAATTTGACCATTTCATCTTTAAAATGACCCGATGAACAAGACAGAAACTTCAGATAATAGATTTTCATAAACTAATTTGAACAGGTAATAGTGTAATACAATTGATATATTGTGAACATTAACATTATGACCACATTACTAGATCTACTGTCATCAGATATAACCAAGTCAGAGAGCTAACCTTAATCAAGGCGTTGTAGCACAGCAAGTTATATTGTAATCCACACATTTTTAATAATCATTCTCATATGAAGAAAAAATGTCACTAGGACAAAATTGAAGTTACTAAAAATGAAAAGTATGGTATGTGAATTACAATTTATGGTGTGTTGGTTTCATTTCTCAATTAAAACCTCTATACAAAAACTGCAATATAATTTGTGAAAGAATATATATATTTGAAATAAGAAAAATTTGAGATTAACCTCTGTTATTTTGTCTGCGTTGGGCGTGGCTTTGGTGTCTTTGGTGAACCTTTTAAAGTACCCAAAAAAATCAAGGTAGTAGAATTTTTTAAAGCAACTATAACTAATGGGAGGAGGTTCTATTAAGGACCTTCTTATTGAGGACTTTTTCGTTTCACTCTATTTTCGATTGCATATTCACATATCGACCGTCTAGTTTGTAGATATATATGAGTAGATCATCTCTACAAATTTTCATATAAATTGAAAATCGTTAAGGAATTCATAAATGTGATTCACCGATTATAAACTTAAATGGTTCCTACTTGACATATTTGGATCATCCATTGATTTGATCTATTTTGATGCCTTAACAATCACCAATTTGACTGAAAATTTGTAGAAGTGATCTAATTATATAGACCTACAAACCGAACGGTTGAGATGAAAAAATGTGATTGAAAAGTTGGTGTAATAAATCATGAAAGAGAAAGTCCTAAACTAGTTCTCAATAAAAATGTTCTCAATGGATCCCCTCCCCTAATGGAAGGGGTTCTATGACTAATATTTATTATGGGCTTTATAGCAAAACACCACGAGAATTTTACATGAAAAAAAAAGAACGTGAATATTTCATTCCACTTTTATGGAGCAAATTTCTACAAAAATAAAGTCTCACTTTAAGTGAAGCCGAACAAATGAAACATCTCATTTTCTAATGCTCTGTGCAGATGTAAAGGGTTCTATAACTAAGATTTAAGGAGAAAATGCTCAACTATTCCTCAATAAATATGTCCTCAATAGATCCTCTCCCCTAATGAAAGGAGTTCTATAACTAATATTTATTATGAGATTTACCATAAAACACCACGAGAATTTTACATGAAAAAAAAAGAACGTGAATATTGCATTCCACTTTTTATGGAGTAGATTTCTACAAAAATAAAGTCTCACTTTAAGTGAGGCCGAACAAATGAAACATCTCATTTTCTAATGCTTTGTGCAGATGTAAGGGTTCTATAACTAAGATTTAAGGAGAAAATTCTCAACTAGCCCTCAATAAAAATGTTCTTAATAGATCCCATCTCCTCTAATGAAAAAGGTTCTATAACTAATATTTTTTATGGGCTTTATCGTAAAACACCACGAGAATTATACATGAAAAAAAATGTGAATATTGCATTAGGGCCGTTTAAATTTAAGAGTTTAAGAGTTTATAAAAATAAAGTCTCACTTTAAGAGTTTAAATTTAATATCTATTAAAGATTCAAATGATCAATTTAAAAAAAAACGATGCAAACAAATGAAACATCTCATTTCTCATTTTCTAATGCTTTTTATTTCAAACCGACTTTTGTAAACAGAGAAAAAGAGAGAAAGAGCCGTTTCAAAAGAGAGAAACTAGCTGATTTCAATGTTGGGTAAATTTCCGATTTCCGGTAAAGCTCGTTTGGGTAGTTCGATAGTCGCTGGGATCGTCTCTCGTCGCTCAATTTCGTGTAAGTTGCGGCTCTCTCTCTCTGTTGCATCTAAATTTGGGTCTGCTTGAATCTTTGCATAAAATTACGATCAACAATTGGGCTCTCTCGACCGATCTCTCTGTTCGATTCTCTGTATTAATTGATTTGGTTGCCTTGTGTTGCCTTGAAAGTAGAGAGATTTGATAGGGTTTAATGTTGTTGCCGTAGATTTGCCCGTATCAATTTGCCTTGCCCCTTAAATTAAAAGGTGCAATCACACCATATATAGACTGTTGTCATAAAAAAGATTGGTATATATTTGATAGAATGGTGATGCCTTAGATGCCCATATTTCCAGATTTGTTGCCCTAGCTAGACGGTCCCTAGTTTTGAAGATTGGTGCTCCCTCTTTTATAGGGGTTGAAGTATCAGTTTTCAAGATTAGGTTCCCTCTGCCTTGATTTTTGGGATCTTTTGACCCAAGAATTACATCATATTGTTGCCTGATACATTATTTTTGCCCGGTTCGTAATTTTGTTGCCTTCGGTTATTATGTTACCATCTATTCTATTTGAGTTGCCTTTGATCAATATGTTGCCTTCGATTTATGAGTTGCCTCCGATTAATATGTTGCCTTCGATTTATGAGTTGCCTCCGATTAATATGTTGCCTTCAATTCATGAGTTGCCTTCGATTAATATGTTGCCTTTGATTTATGACTGGCCTTCAATTAATATGTTGCCTTTGATTTATGACTGGCCTTCGATTAATTGGTGATGCCCGGTTCACAATTCTGCTGCCTGAGAGATTATTGTTACCTTGAAGTTTATCCTCCTACTATTAGAAACTGACAATTGATCCCTTAAAAAGGGTATTGAGAGAGATTGTTGGAAAGAGAGATTGTTGTTGCCTCTAAGATTGTTACCTTTGAATGTTTCTAATTGGTGAATCTAATGGGCTGAGCTCACAAAGAGTGTATTCTGTTGCCTTTCAATGTTACCTTCTATTCTATTTGAGTTGCCTTGGATCAATATGTTGCCTTTGATTTATGAGTTGCCTTCAATTCATGAGTTGCCTTCAATTAAAGTATTTCAGCGTCTTGCCTTTGTGGTCACAGATACACAGAAACATGTAGATTTGGCTGCAAACTCTGAGGATGTTGATTATGAAAGGAAGATATAGAGCCACCTATCCTAAATCAAAGGGAATGACTATACCTGATCACAAGGTTACTCTGCTCACATCAAACTTGGTTCACAATATCATTTCTACATGGTTCACAATACCTTTGCTCACACACATTGCAGCCTTGATTTATTTTATGAGAACACTGCTGGTGAACCTTTAGAGTATACTTTACCTTCAATAAGGTGGCCATGTCTTCAAGCCTTAACCAAAGGACTGCGTTTGTAGAAGAATTTAATAAATGCAATAAATGGTGGAAAAGAGAAATTTCTTGAGTACCTATAATACATCAAGTTTCAATGAGACCAACTCCAGGGAAAATGTGCATTCTAAGCGATGGTTCTGTTGTTGAAGTTGGAGAGATTGAACTAGGTCAGGGTTTGTGGACTAAAGGTAAACAGATGGCTGGTTTTGCTCTTGGTTCCATTCAAACAGACCATAAATTGTTGCGATAAAAAATAATGGTATTTATTTGATAGAATCATGGCCTTGATGCCCATATTTCCAAATTTATTGCCCTGTCCCTAGTTTTGCAAGTTTGAAACCAGTTTTGAAGATTGGTATGATATTTATTTGATAGAATCATGGCCTTGATGCCCATATTTCCAAATTTGTTGCCCTGTCCCTAGTTTTGCAAGTTTGAAACCAGTTTTGAAGATTGGTGCTCCCTCTATTGTTGGGGTTGAAGTACCAGTTTTCTCCATTATTAACAAATGGAGAAAGAGGAGCACAAGTGGTTGACGGATGGCCTTCTTGGCTCACTGTAGTGGCAGGAGAAGCAGTCAGTGGGTGGGTGCCTTGCAAGGCCGATTTATTTGTCTAACTCAACAAGGACAATGATAATGTAATCGACTTCTGAGTTTGTTAGTTAATGCTTTGTGTTCTTGATTCCATGGAATCTACCAGCTTCAGTGATGGAATTATATTGATATCTTGGTTGATCTAGTTCATGTTTATGTTTACAGGTGGAGCAACTGCATAAGATATATAAGCTCTGTGGGTCACCTTCTGAAGAATACTGGAAGAGATCAAAATTGCCACATGCCAACCATTTTTAAACCAACAGAACCATACAAGCATTGTGTTGCGAAGACCTTCAAAGATTTTCTACGCTCAGCTATGGCCCTGTTGGAGGTCCTTCTAGCAATAGAACCAGACAGTCATGGAACAACTTCTTCTGCACTTCAGAGTGAGGTAATTATGCGCTTTGTTTGCTCCTTGAAATTTTGAGATCTGTTTTTCTTTATTTTTATTGTTTATTTTTATAGTGTCATATCAAAAGAATGTAGGGTTAAGAAATTGCGGAGAACAATATACTAGTTATCTTTTCTGTAGCTTGATGGGTATATTAGTTATCAATTATTGGAAGATAGTACTGATGTTAATGATAGTGGTACATATATGGAAATCTGATCCTCTGTATTTTGACCATGTTTTGCTCGGAATTGCTAAATAATTGTTAAAAAACTGTAAATGCCACGGGTATGTCAAAACTGAGAATATATTGTCAAGTAGACATCTTGGCCTTCCATCTAGAAGTAGAGCTAATGATCTGCAAATATTTATTCTGCTCTTCAGGCTTCTTTTGATATTTAATGGCTGTTGGGATGTATGGGCAACCTTGTCTTTTTTTCCTGCAAGTTTGTTCTTCTCTTATTTATCTATCTATTTATTTATTTATTTTTGCAGTTCTTCACATCAGTGCCTCATCCTTATGATTCTTCCACTTTGCCCAAGTATTCACTGAGCAAGGAGTTTGATGTCAATCTTCAAGATGAGGAAGCTAGAAGGTATCTACGCATTTTCAATCCTTTTTTTTATTTTCCGGGCAAGTTCTAATTTTGACTCGGATAGATAATAAAAAAGAAAGGTCTAACTGTGACGGTTTTTACTGTTGTGCTATGTACTGTTCCTGGCTAAAGCTCTTTTCTTTATAATATAAGTGTAGCTTCATCACAATTTTCTAGAAATCAGTACTATCAGGCTATATTTTTGATAACATACAGAGGCTGTCATCTGGAGCGCTGATGCCTTGGAGCATTAAGCTCACTCCAAACAAATACAAAGACAAAGATTGGTGTTTTATTTCACATAGTAGAGTGTTGTTCTTTTTTTGGTAGAAAGGTGACATTCTAGTTTCTCTAATTTAAGAGAAGGGATATGTTTGTATTCTGTGGATAGGTATATTACCTTTATAAATACAGATATTAGCCCGGTAATTATTATTCTTGGCTTGAGTTTATTTACTCGTTCTTGTTTAGACAATTGAAAACTGATTTGTCCATCTGTAACCCTGGCGAAGAGCACCTGGTGGTAAAGGACATGGAGGAAATTCCAAAGAACCATAGGCTGTGCCAGCACCAGTTGGTAATGCTGGGCAGAAATCAAGAGAGTTATTGTTATATTAATTTTGTAAATATATCATAATGTGAAACTGTCCTAACTTGGATTACTGTGATTGGTTCACTGATTAGGGTACAATTTATTTTATCTTTTTTGTTTCATTTTCTGATTAGAAGCAACAAGTGCATAACCCAAAAAGCATCAGCCTGAAGTGCATTCCTGAGGAGGATAGTGGCTTTGGCTTTCCTCTTGAACCTCCCAAAGGAGAAGCATCAAATGGTTTCTCACATTCTGGCCAGTCAATTCAACCAACTGCATTAGTACACGGAATATTGAGATGCGATCTACGCAGTCTAAGAATGGTGCAGTGGTAGGAGAAGCATTCAGTGGGTGGGTGCCTTGTGAGGACGATTCATCTGAGAAACTGGACAAGGTTTGTTCTATTGCTTCTTCATCGTGCTTGTTCTTCATCATTTTGATCTTTGTCTTGATGTTTAGTAGTTTAGATGTTGATTTAATTTATTTGTAGAAATAAAAATCTTGCAAATATATCTATGGAGAAGGCATTGTGTGTCTTTACGAGTCACATGCTTCAGAAAACAGTGAAACAGTCTCACTGGTTTTATTTAAATGAAATGCATTTCTGTTTCTGTCATAAGATTATTCAACTGATCAGTATATGTGCATCTACATCCTGTGAGCAAACATATATATAGTTAGGTTTGACGGTTTAAGATGTGCTCCTACTGAATAAGCTAATGAACTCTTGAATGAGGTAGCAAGTTTTGACTACTAATAGATTTACTAATTCTCACTTGTGTATCTACCGACACTGAGAACTCCATGGAACTAATATGTAGAAAACTATTCACCTTTGTCCTTGTTTTACATCCAGAGAGAACGAATCAATACTCTGAAGTGTATCGATTCTATTAATCTCTATGCACTTAGTTGGAGAAAGTTAGTGTGTATATGTGATTTGTTAATGTACTAGTTATTTGCATAAACTCTGATTTCATATTTGATCCCAGCTTTTGTACGCATACTTCTCTCCTGATTTTGAGAGACAGTAAGTCACATATCAATCAGCAAATGATGGCTATTTATTATAGATGAGCGACAGCTCTAATAAAAGGCTTCATCTACTACTGAGAAAAAAATTGTTAAACAAAGAAATGAAATGAGTTCAAAAAGATAAGCACTCATACTAGATTTCATTCTTCCTCTTTGTATTAATTTGTACATTCATCTGGACTCTGACTTTTAGCATTGCTAATATTTAATCTGTTACCTGCTAGGTCCCAGCTTTTAGCTTAGCAAACTTTATATTTGAGAGTGGCGGTGTCTCTGCTTCTCAAATCAGTAGCCTCCAACAATGCTTGTTTTCGTTCTCACCACCTCAGATTCTGTCTTTTCCTCCAATCACAAACTTTGTCTTGATCTTCTCCAATTTTGAGTGATGGGTTCCTCATTCAGGTGACTGTAGCCTCCAACAATGCGAGTTTTCGTTCTCACCACCTCAGATTCTGCCTTTTCCTCTAATCACAAACCTTTTCCTGGTCTTGGTCGATTTTGACTGGTGGGCCACTCATTCAGGTGACAATGGGCACCTTGATCAGGCTTTTGTCTTTTCCATAATGCACATTTCATACTCAACATCTCAAAACATAGCTGAAATTTTGTTCTGTCTGTGTCATCAATCCTGTTTCTTTGGTTTTTATTTCGAACAAATGAACTAAAATAATAATAATAATAATAATAATAACACAGAATGCCTTCAATTTCTATAGCCATGATTGCATGATCACCTCTTTTATAAGCCATTTTATTGTTCTTTAGTGAATACTAATGCCTCAGGCTCCATAAGCTACCCTTGCTGCCTAGAATTGGTATAGATGGAGTTTCCTGATAACCTTCTAGACAATTAGTACAAGAAAATAGTAATATAACTAGTGCCGTCACTTGAAATTTTGAATAAATTCTTGCCAAGGAGCTCCAGCTAGCTATGTATTTCTGTCCTGGCCTAAGATGCCATTAATTATCTGTGGTATTATAGGAAGTAAATTTAATATTATGCCAGTGTTTCTGCTATCTTTACAACATTGTTGTTTTTGTTAAAAGGAATCACATGAAGGAAAAAAGATATTAGAATTCAGGAAATCACTACCATCTTTCAAGGAGAATCAGAGGTTGCTGCAAGCAATTGCACAAAATCAGGTTTCACATCAGACCATCATTATCATCTAACCATGTGTTTGCACATTCCTATACTCTTTTGACTTGGTTTAAGGCACAGACTTGGTGTTGGTATAGCGAATAAATGGATTTAAATGATAAATTAGCTTTTTTTATTTACTAGTGGAGCATAGCAACTTAATTCTTGCTTAAAATTTACCAGCAACTTTATATGATATTGCGGTTTATATGTATGAAATCTACTACATATCACCCCATGAGCGTACATAGGAGTTACAGTACTAAAATTAGCAAAGTTTTGTATTTTCTATATTATTCTATAGGGTAAATCTTTTTTTAAGAACATAGAGAAATCACATTGGACAACAGCTATAAGGTGGCGTAGAAGATCATGATTGTGTTCCATTATAATTACACAAGATTACCTGGATGTATATTTGACGTTAAAACATCAGTTTCAAGAAACATTGCAATGAAATCAGAACTCCCACCCTATCCTGGTAATTTAAATTTAAATGGATGTATCCTAAAGTGCGTATACAATGAAGCCCACATAGACAGCAAGTTTCTACTGTCCCAAAGAGAGTTCATTTCCATACTCTTATTCTTGTTTCTTATGTACCATTTTATGTGTTTTGTATGTCTCCATTATCATTCCTCAATTCTTTTTTATGTTGATAGGTTGTAGTGATATCTGGGGAGACTGTATGTGGTAAGACCACTCAGCTTCCTCAATTATACTAGAGTCAGAGATAGAATCTGACCTTGGAGCATTTGGTAACATTATGTGTACTCAACCTCAGTAAGTCTTGCTACCCTATATGTAGATGCGATCTCGCACAAGCACTATGATTCTGTATACGAAAAAAGTAGAAGTGGACTAACTGCAAGTAACAAATTTGGTTGGTTATGCTGCAAGTAAATTGAAATAGTGAATTCCTTGCCCCCTCTCAAAAAACGACAGTGAGTGATAACTATTTGTCAGAAAGTAGGACAAGTGTGCTGCATTTCAATAACTAAGGCAACCTCGGAGTTGATGTGAAAGTAATTTATTGATAGATGTTTTCTAGTTTCATTTTGAAAAGTGATTTGGGTTTTATGTTGTACAATTCATTATGGTTATATTCTGTAACTGTATCAAATACTGAAGAATTTTTCATGGAAGCTTTTCACTCGTGAAAATTTTATTGTTTGCTATTCTGCCTATTCAGGTTTCACATATCCAGTGAGAGCACAATTTTTGGAAGATGTAACTGGTAATGACGGGGTATAAGCTGACTTCTTTCAATCACATTGATGACTATGGCCAAGACAAACTTTGGAAAACGCAGAAGCAGTTAGCGCCTCGGAAAAGGAGAATCCAGATTACTGCTCTAGTTGGGGTATGATAGTATACTGAAAGTGTTGTGTGTTTGATAATGAATATACTGGTTTGAACACTTGCAAATGAAGGTCCGCTTTACCAATATAGTTACAGTATTTTGGAAAGTCTATACTAAGCCGAACTTAGACTTGAACATAAATTTATGAACAAGTTGTTAAAGGACAACAAACAAAAGAAGAAAAAATATTTGATGAGGGAAAGAAAAAAGGAAAAAGGAACTAGAAAAGGAGAAGTTTTTCTGCCGACCTGTACTCATTAAATTAGCATTGTAACCTTGATGCTTGTGTTAATATGTTACCTTGTCCCATAAATTAAAAGGTGAAATCAAACTACACACTGTTGCCATCAGTGCTATTTATTTGATAGTATGGTGGCCTCGATGCCCATATTTTGGGATGTGTCCCTGTCCCAAGCTCTGCAAGTTTGAAACCAGTTTTGAAGATTGGTGCTCCCTCTTTTATTGGGGTTGAAGTACCAGTTTCATGATTGGATTCCCTCTGCCTTAATTATTGGATCTTTTGACCCAAGAATTACATCAGATTGTTGCCTGAGATTGGGGGGTACCCAGTTCATGATTCTGTTGACTGAGATATCATTGTTGCCTAAGTTCATGATTCTGCTTTGATTCTCTGTTGTTGCCCCGATATTTTGACCAATAATTGTTGCATGAGAAATGGTGGTGCCCGGTTCATGATTTTGTTCGCCTCGATTGCTAATGTTACCATCTATTTTATATGAATTGCCAATATGTTGCCTTCAATTAATATGCTGCCTTCGATTCATGAGTTTCCTTCGATTAATATGTTGCCTTTGATTTATGACTTGCCTTCGATCAATTGGTGATGCCTTGTTTATGATTCTGCTGCCTGAGAGATTATTGTTGCCTTGAACAATCCCTAAACAAGGGTATAAAGAGCGATTGTTGGAAAGAGAGATTTTTGTTGCCTTTAAGATTGTTGCCTTTCAGAGTTCCTGATTGGTGAGTCTGACCTGAGTATTGGTCATTTGAACTCGCAAAGGTTTTGTTGCCTTTTAAGGTTCAGTATTCTGCACTTGATTAATATATGTTGCCATGGATTAATTGATTTTGTTGTCTCGAAGAGAGAACATTGTTGCCTTGAAAAGAGACCAAGAGCTTGCTGCCTCGAAGAGAGAACATTGTTGCCTTGAAAAGAGGGCGAGAGCTTGATGCCTCGCTTGTTTAAGGTATCTCACATAAGTGAATTACCATTTTGATATAGTCCAATCTGTTTTTGCCATTTATTTCACGTTCTGCAAACCAGTCGGACCATGGTTGCCTATATTGCCCCTATTTCCGGATATGTTGCCCGGTCCCAATTATTGAATTGTTGCCATTCTGCAAGTTTGAAACATCATTTGGTATTAAACCATTCAAAACTACTGTATTGTAACTTTATCTATTGATCCCTAAAAATAAAGTTATCTGAAGTAGTGAGCTCAAAAAGATTAGTTGGGATTGTAGCTTCAAAATGTTTCCACTGAGATTTGAAGTGATATGCAAATATGTTGCAGCACAGAGGTCAATGACGCAATGTTGAGATTGTTCCTTTCTAAGTTCTTGTTAAATGTTGCAGGGCTTTAAAATGTGAAATGATGTGTGTTCTTATTAATATGCATTTGTCTACTCTGGGCAGTTCATGAATTTGCAATCTGTCTTTGCTTGAAATTACAATCAAAATATTGGTGCTCCCTCTTTTTCTGGGGTTGTGGTTTTGATGATTGGTGGTCCCTCTTTTATAGGGGTGAAGTACCAGTTTTAAAGATTGGTGCTCCCTTTTTATTGGGGCCGAAGTACCAGTTTCAAGATTGATATTCCATCTGTCTTGATTTTCTTACATCAGATTGCTTGAGCCTTTTTTGCTCCTTTTTGTAATAATAAAAAAAAATTCATCAGATTGCTGCTTGAGAATTAGAGTACTCAGTTCATGATTTTGTTGTCAAGAGACTATTGTTGCCTTTCAAAGTTCATGATTCTGCACATGAAAACTTGAGTTGGTACAAATAAAGAGAACTTATGGAGGCTGCACTTTCAATTTTTTATTTGCATGATGTCTACCTTGATTCTCTGTTGCCTCCATATTTTGACCCAATAATTGTTGCTGAGAATTGGTGCACGGTTTATGATTTTGTTGCCTTCGATTAATTGTTGCTTTCTATTCTATTTGAGTAGTGTTGGATCAATATGTTTATGTTGCATTCGATTTTATGAGTTGTAACACCCCGTATCTAAAAGTTATATTTTTACAGGGTTTATGACTTACCGAGAGCTTTTTACTGCGATCGGTAATTAAATAAGTTATTGCTCGAGTTTCTTTTTGAGTTTTTCTAAACTCTTCAAATTCTTCATTTAAAAACATGAAGTCGTAGTACGTGTCGACACGAGTCTCCTAGTATTTTCGGAATATTTTTCGGAGCTTCCGCCTATTTACTACGAATTTTCAAAGGTTAAGGTAACTCTAAATTACTGTTTGGTAAATTTTAATTACCATGTTGGTAAATTATATTTACCCCATTTAAATCTGGACCGTTAGATCTATTAGGGTTTCGATCTGGGCCGTCTAGTTTTGTATAAATAAATGAGAGAGGGTTGACTCGGATCAGACACTTACTAGAGGTGGCCACGGCTTCGTCTCGTTTTCCTCAACCTCTCTAAGGTTTTTGTTTTGTCAAAGGAGCTTCATGGAGCGAGAATCGAAGAGGAGAAGAGTTTTTTGGGTTCGCTTACTAGAGGTGGCCACGGCTTCGTCTCGTTTTCCTCAACCTCTCTAAGGTTTTTGTTTTGTCAAAGGAGCTTCATGGAGCGAGAATCGAAGAGGAGAAGAGTTTTTTGGGTTCGCCAGCCAACTTCGTACTGGTATGGATAGCTTTGTCTCGGTCTCTGGATCCTTCTTATGGTCTCAGTTTTGTCAAAGGAGCTTTAAGGAAGAAGAATCGATCAGAGGAAGGTTCGGTGTTTTCCAGGCGAGTTTATGGTGTTTCCGGTCACCAACCAAGATAAGTGAGGTATGAAAGATGATCTACTCTTCGTTTTCTACCTCTGTTTAATTGGATTTGAGTTTGGTTGAGTTTAAAAGAATTTGGGCTTGAGCAAGGGAGGACCACCGTGCGTGTCACTATGCACGGATATGTGTTTTGATTCATTTCGGGTTTTGGATTTCATGTTGTTGAATATGTGTGCTCTTTGTATAATTGAAAGTGAGATTTTTTAGGTCTGGATGAAATGAAATTTCAGGCAGAGGTCGACCACTATGTACGATGGCAGTGCTGGCTTCCTTAGCTCATCCTTGATTTAGTTCTTGTTCAGGAGGATAGGTTGATGATTATAATGGTTTTGGAATTGATGAAATTGTAGAGTGGGCAAGCATAGTTCGAATGCTGTGTTTTCAGATTTTCTAGGCAGGGTAGTTATTATGTGGTGTTCTGTTGTTGTTGATGTGGCTGTTGTGGTTGATGTTGCTGTTATTGTTGTTGTTGTTCTCCATTGCTGAATTTGTGTTGTTGTGATGTAACATGTCGAGAACTCGAGATTTGAAACAAGCAGGGAGACTCTAGCCATTTTTCTCGTGAATTGCCGGAGTTCGGCAAAGCAGCAAGTTTCCGACAAAGAGCCGAAGAGGTAGATATCAATTCTTCCGTTAAGATTTAGGTCGTAAAGTTTCCGTTAAATCATAAATCGAATAATTACGGAAAACTTACCGTAAATAGGAAGTTTTCAATTTGGAAAACTTTTCCTTTTAGAAAAGTTTCCATTTTTGAAAAGTTGACCGGTAAAAAGAAAAGTCAATCTTGGTAACTGGTTAAAATAAGCCAATTGGATCTTTAAATGAGAATCTAGTCAACTCATGAATCTTGATCGAAAATCAAGTTGATCGTTGTAGCTAATTTGGATAATTTCATAATCGGTATATCGACTCAAGGTTAAAGAATTGGTCTCAGAGACACGTTGGGTGTCTATAGTAATTCCACAAATTACTATACGATACCTAACGTCAAATGAATTATTAAAAAAAGTCTATATGTTAAGGTTGTATAATCGGAAATAATTCTATTAGTTAAAGGAAATGAGTTTGGTCAACTCCTGATCAAATTAAGATTTTCTAGTCAACCTAGGAAAAGATTAAGTCAACGGTATTAAAGACTGATATGTTGGATTAATTGTACAGTCTATGGTCGAACGTGAGATAGACTCGACCATGTGGATATTTCAAGGTTGCACTGAGGGGCATTCCAGTAGTGAGGGAGGTCACATTAAGTACTGTGAGTGGATTTTTGTTTTGAATTAATCACGTCGTGTTTTTTATGCTAAACAACATGATTTTTATTGTTTTAATGAGTCGGAGGGGCCAGGAAGGCGGGTTGCTCCCCTTCCGTAAGCTCTTTTGTTATGTCGGCTAGAATTTATGTTATATTGATTGCACTTGGAATTAAATAATTTATGGCCATTATTTTGATGACGGTCGGGGAACCGAGGATGCATGGGATGCATACATTATCTACTGGGGATGAGTCATTATTGACTTTTCTATATTGTTTTGTTTTCTTCACCATGAAGGGTCGTCATATATATAAATATGCTAGCTAGCCATCATAGTAGCCGTAGAGGGTTCTGACTCTAGCCTGAGAGACTCATCGTCATGGTGGAATCTCTGCGTCATGAAGGGTCGTCATATTACTTAGTAGCCTTAAAGGTTCCGACCCTAGTCTGGGAGACTCCGTCATGGTGAAACCTCTTCCCCTATTTTAAATGTTGATTTTTACAAGCCAATGAGATTGACATATTACGTTTTGGTTTTCGAAATGATTAATTGAGATTCTTTCCCAACGAGGCATGTATATGGATTTTCTAGAAAAAAAAATCAAAGGGAGAGCATAAATCAATTATTTTCACACGCTTGGATATTCTTTTTGTCCACTCACTCAAACATTTTTTTTAAATGTTCTTCCATGAGTCATTTGTTTTCAAATGCCTAGTGCTGCAGGGTTGCTGAGAGGAGGTCATGTGTACAGAAGGCGAGGCATAACCACTTAATCCGCTGACGTTAATGTGCTTATTTAGGTAGCACTTTCTTGTAGATTTGCTCTGATTACCTAAGCTTAGCTTAGTTTTAATTGTTGGAGAAGCGTAGATGTGATTTGAGGAGCGGGGTGGCTCCAGGTGTTGGTTTGATAAATTTTTTTACGTGGAAATGCTTAGTGGTTTGCGGATAGGGTTGTCCATTTCAAGAGAATTTTGATAAGAAGTTCTCTTGAAGTGGATCCTGCAGGATTCACCTCGGGTTAAAAGAGTTAATCCGAGGTGGGTTTTGACATGAGTTTCCTTGTCACCTTTGATTAATTAGTAATGCCCAGTTCAAGTTTCTGTTGCCTTGTCTACGCTCTTACTATTAGAAAGTAATGATTGATACCTAAAAAAAGTATATAGAGAGAGAATGTGGAAAGAGAGATTGTTGTTGCCTCTAAGATTGTTGCATTTCAAAGTTTTTGATTGGTGAATCTGATCCGAGTATTGGTTATTTGAGCTCACAAATTCCAATGCAGTGAGCTCAGAAAGTGTGATGCGTTTCAAACTTCATTTTGTTGTCCTTGATTAATTGATCATGTTGCCTCAAAAGAATGTTGTTGCCTTAAAAGAGAGCGAGAGCTTGTGCCTCTGGTTTAAGTTATTCTATATACTAGTTTGCCCAAAAAAATGTTATTCTACATACTATAGCAATATGGCAGTAGCACTGTTCATTTCGGAGCTCAAAAATATTAATTGGGATTGGACCTTCAAAAATGTTTCCACTGAGATTTGGAGTGATATGCAAATATGTTCCAGCAAAGTGGTCAGTGACGCAATGTTGAGATTGTTCTTTTCTAAGTTCTTGTTAAATGTTGCAGGGCTTTAAAATGTGAAATGATGTGTGTTCTTTTTAATTAATATGCATTATGTAAATTCATTATTTTGTCCACTCACTCTAACGTCTGTTTTAAATACCTTTTTCTGGCCTCTTCATTTTAAATGCCCAGTTTGCAGGTCAACTTAGGTTAGATCGGGCGTACAAGAGAAGAGGCATAGTCATCATTGTATTTCTGTTTCCGTTGTTGCATTTATTTTTTCCTTACTCCCCCAGATATGCTCTAAATATTGTGGGAGATGTTGAGAATATTTTTTTTGGGAGCAGGATGGCTCCAGGTGTTAAGGGTGGTTTAATGAAGTTATAAAGAAGTGTGGTTTTGCTTGTAGGTAGGGTTGGCCATTTTATAGGGAAGTTCTGCTAAAATTTTTGGTAAAATTTCCCTTGAGGTGGTCCCCGCAAGATTTACTTCGGGTTTAATAAGTTAACCGGGGTGGGTTCTGATACATCGTTCACGGCCTCGACGACTTCATCTAAACTGCATCAGGATTGCCTTCGGAGAGAGAGAGAGAGAGAGAGAGAGAGTTTGATAACCAGATCGATGGATGGTGGAGTTGTCAGTGAGTATTTTTGTCATTTATAATGAAAGTGTGGATCAGATATGGTATCATTGGTTTTTAAACCCCAATATCTGGCTTTTCTATCATGAGGCTCTCCAAGTACACATCAGTGTCCTCCTAGCAGATCACTATGTCTTGCAACTTCAAATGAGTTCACAATGTACAGGGCCGATCCTGAGATTTTAATAGTCTGAAGTGAAAAATAAAAATGTGGTCTCGTAAACATATATATAATTTTTTTTTACAATAAATAGCAATATAAAAAGATGTGTTGCAGTAAATAGATGAACGTAGTTTATTTTTTATTAACACAAAAAAAAAATTGAACTTTTATTCATACTATATTGTAGGACATATAACATGTGTGTGTGTGTGTGCACACTTGGTCTTATGCCGTATGTATGGGCTTAGCCCAATGGGCCTTATGCGTGTGCCCTAGTTGTAATAGGTTTACATTATGGACTTAACCCAATCCATGCAGGATTGGCCCATTGTACTTAGAGTGAGTCTCTATATAAAGAGCTCCTCCCTATTCATAATAAGAAGATTGATTCCATTCATTCTCTACACACATATTCTACAAGACGTTATCAGTACGTTTTGCTTTAGAAAACCCTAGCTCATATCGGCCGCCCACCAACGAAAAAAAAACCCAAAACCCAAAGTTTTTTTTCGGTAGCACCTGCCTGCGCATTGCTGCGATAATCGATGTGCACCCTCCTATGCACTGTCGCGCACCGCTGCGCACAGACGTGCACTATTGCGCACACCGAGCTGCCGCTGCCTTTTTGATGCGCACAACCGCTGCTCAAGCATCAAAAACACAAATTTAAAGCTTCTTTGGAGAATCTATCGAAAAAAAGGTATGTACTTTGAAACCCTAAACTCGTTCAAAGTTCAATAAACTCGGGGGGATAATGTCTTTTCCTCCCTTCTCCATCTCCCTTCTATGCTAAGGACGTTTGTCTTTGCAGGTACAATTTGTTGAATAAAACCCTAGAGGAGTGATTGCATATGTCTGCCATGCTGCCGCTGTGCACTGCCGAGCACCGCTGCCGGGGTCTGCCCCTGTACGCGGGTGCACGCTGCTACCGGCGCGCATGCGCACCTTCTGTGCAATGGCGTGCGCTGCTACCGGGGTTTGGTCATGTGCACGTGCACCGGTTAGGCTGATGCTGAGCGTTGCTACCGAGGATTGGCCCTGTGAACGCTGCCGCCAGGCACCACACGTGCACCTACCGAGCACTGCTGCCAAGGCTGGGCCTTGGCACGTGCACGCGGCTGCAAACATGTACATATGCACCGTATATCCTCTCTAGGTCAGCATGGTATGGTATCCATGGCTGTTTTGATTTAAGAATTAAGGATCGAATCCAATTGGTCTCGAACTAACTGCTTGAATTCTTATATGCAGAGTCAATGGACAAACACTTACAGTTGATCCCCTGGACGCCCAAGGCCGTGAGTATCACAGCTGGGTCCTCGACATGAGGCAGACTTTTATTGGCAAGGACTGTATCTCCACCATCGATCCTCCCACAGAACCCCTTGCAAAAGGGTGTAGAGCAGCCGGACGAAAGAACAAAGTCCAAGGCGCTTATGTTTATCCGTCGGCACCTGGATTCCACATTGAGATGGCAATACCAGCAAGTAGCCGATCCGCTGGAGTTGTGAAACAAGCTCGCGACAAGATTTGGTAATATTCATGTTACGCTTCTACCGGAGCTACAGGCTGAATGAGCTTCCATCAGGCTAATTGATTACAAATCTGTAGAGGAGTATCAGACAGACATGCTTGCACTACGTGCTCATCTGCATTTTTGTGGAGTTGAGAAGTCCGAGGATGATCTCATAGAGAAAACATTGCTCATTTTCCCCAGATCATCATCTATTTTGATGAAACAGTATAGGCATGACTATAAGAGTGGTCTTACTCCAACGTTTAACTCTCTTATGATGTTATTGCTAACTAAGGAAAAGGATTGTAAGATCGTGACTAAGAACACTACTCGGCTTGTTAGGACCCTCGTTGTTCCAGAGACTAATTACAACAGTGTCAGAGGCGGAAAAGTCATGAAACAGAGAGCACGAGATCATTATGAACCATATCACCGTGAGCAAGGCTCTAGTCAAGGCACCCGGACTAGGAGAGGTAGTAGAGGTTTTAAATGCTCTAACGGCCGACCTAATACCCAGAAGAAGGATGATGCACCCGCCCATAGGGGTCGAGCTGCCAAGCCGGTTCAGAAATTCGCCAAGAAAAATGCTAAGGCAAATATATGCTATCGCTGTGGGTCACAGGAGAAGTATAAGGAAACTGTGGAGAGTCATGTCACTATGGAAGTAGACAAAGAGCCGAATACCAACCCTACGGTTGAGGATTTTCAGGAACAAACCGACTTAGATGCACTCGACTTTTGAGTTGTTGAGCTCTTGTTTGTTTTTACCTTCATGAGTTGTTGTTTTTCCTTTCAAGCAGATGTAATAAGGCGTGTTTGTGCCATGAGTTCGATTATTCTTGAGACCTTTGGTTGTAAACCATTATGCGTGCAATAAAATTTCGATGTTCTTAACTATTGTGTTCAATATGTTTAAACAAACACTTGACAATATCTGATGCACTTGACCATTGTATGTCGCTCTAAGACTCTCCAATGGAGTTTAGAAGCTAGGCAACACTGTTTTGAGCCTAAGGCAAGCAACTATTGAGCGCTGCCTAGGAGCTGCGTGCACACGCTGCCGGCATGGTTGCTGAGCTGCTGTGCACTACTGCCGAGCCCACGTGCACCTGGCTGCCGGCTGCCGCCAGTCACACGCTTGTTGCCGCCCAACGTGCCTGTTGCTATTTTGTACGCTACCTACTGCCCCTAGAATGTTTTTTGCCCCAATTATGTGTCAATTGCCACCTATGTATGTCAATTGCTTCATTTTGTGTGAGGAATGCCACCACTTTTGTGCCAGATGTTGACAAGTTTTGTGTACCCTACACATGAACTGTCGTGCACTGTGCATTAGGTGTTAAGCACTAAGCACTAGATGTTAGCATTGAACACAAGGGCATGTGCACTGGTCACCAATTGATGTGCACTTACATCAAGGACAAGCATTAAGTGAGCTACATAGCACAGAACACTCGAGGACGTGCATAGGACACCGACTGCCGAGCACCAGGTACTAGGGCCGAGCTTTGGGTAGCATTTGCTCAAGTTCTGTGCACCTCATACCGTGCAATAGTGAAGGGCTGCTGAGCCCCCTCCTAACTGCCCCATACCGTGCACCATGGGCACCAAAGAGTGTGCAGTCAACGATTGTTGCCGAGTGCTCTGTGTACCGGCATGTGTGTGGCTCCTCTTGCACTACCAAGTTGCCAAATGCTTAGTGAAATGGCATATATGTATATGCAATGCGCTGCCAAATGTTGCCAAGGGCCTAGGGCATTGGCATATGAGCAAGCTGCAATTCAGGGCATTCAAAAACTAAAACAGTGAATCTGCCACTTTCGGTACAGTAAATTCCGAAGAGTTTTGTGAACATCTCCGGATGAACTAGAATGCAAACCACATATCACTGGAAAGCTACGTCTGTCTAGTTTCCAAAGGTGTTTGCGGTTTGTTCATATCCGACCTAACGAAGGAGTTATGACTGTTTTAGTGAGAAAATGTCAGGCTGCCAGGAATTCTGCTAAGCAGACCGTTGCCTTCGATTGCTGCCTTCGGTTGTTACCTTCGATTTAATATATCTTTTTCTCACGTATCTACCTTGTTTGATAGGTATGTCACGAGGAGAAATTGAGTGTCTTGCAGACAGTGGGACGACCACACGATCATGAGGAATCAGTTGCTCTTTACAGAGTTGACGCCGTGTTAAACTTCCATGAAGACTTTGATCGGTTCATTTCCTGTCATTCAAGGGCGCGGACCTGCTAGGTTCTTGCTGCCGAATGGAACCTTGATCATTTTTTCTGATGCCTTGTATGCACCTAAAGGCCTTCAAACACTACTGAGTTTCAAGGACATCCGCACAAATGGTTTCCACTTGGAGACGCATTGTGAGAATGGATGCGAGTTCCTCTATGTAACCTCCAATAAGTGCAGTTCTAAGCGCATCTTGGAAAAGCTAATGAGTCAATCTTGTGGTTTGTACCTCACCACCATAAGGGTTATTGAATCCTATGCGGTCGTCGAACATGATAATTGGGACCATGACTCTTACAAGCTATGGCATGACTGCCTCGGTCACCCCGGAAGAGATATGATGATAAGGATTCTACGAAACTCGTATGGACATCTTTTCTTTTGTACAAAGCGAAAAGGTTTGGGACACGTGCTCCCCAAAGAGGGTAGAGATGCAGTGGTCGCCAAAGTGAGCTCCTGGCCGACACTTGGGTCGCCAGAGGACAACTCCGTTGATCCTCACTCAGTCATGAGGATTCAGGCCCTTCCTGACGCGTCATTGACACTGTCTAATGCTCATAAGTCGTTTTGTAAAGCTTGTGCAATGACTAAGTTGGTGGCCAGACCTTCTTATGCTAAAGCAAACACAGAGAACATCTCATTTCTCCAACGTATCCAAGGTGATATCTGTGGACCCATCCATCTAGAATGTGGACCGTTTAGATGCTTCATGGTTCTAGTGGATGCATCGACATGCTGGTCACATGTCGCCTTGTTGTCCACAAGGAATGTTGCCTTCCCCAAACTCTTGGCACAAATTATTAAGCTGAGGGCTAACCACCCTGATCATCCAATCAAGTCGATTCAGATGGATAATGCCGGTGAGTTCACGTCAAAGACTTTTGACGAGTATTGCATGTCGGTTGGAATATAGATTGAGTTTTCTGTTCCACACGTGCATATGCAAAATGGTTTGGCTGGAGCTATGATAAAGAGACTTTAGTTGATAGCTAGAGCACTGGTCATGGGCTCAAAGCTCCCTATTACGTCTTTGGGTTATGCTATATTACGTGCAACCGTGTTAGTTCGTTTCCGACCCGTCTCCAACCAAGCGTTTAGTGCGTACCAGTTGGTTACTGGATATGAGTTTAACATTTCGCACTTACGCATATTCGGTTGTGGAGTGTATGTGCCTATTACGCCACCACTGCATAAGAAAATGGGTCCGCGAAGACATTTGGGTATTTATGTTAGCTATGATTCCCCAACTATCATTAGATACCTAGAGCCTTTGATAGGTGATCTCTTTAAGACCCGATTCGCTGATTGTCACTTTGATGAGGCCGTCTTCCCGTCATTAGGAGGAGATGAGAGCATGCTTGCTCGGCGTGAACGACAGGAATTGGCCTGGTCGGTTCCAACGCTTGGTCATTATGATCCCCGCACTTCTCATGCTGAGAAGGAAGTGAAGCGAATCCTTGAGCTCCAGCAAGTGGCGGATTCGATGCCCAACTCATTTGCTGAGATGCTAAGGTCACGAGATCGGACATACCAACTGCTAATGTCCCTACAAGGCTAGAAGTCTCAAAGATGGGCATGACCACCCCGGGTCCGAGCACCGCTGCCCCTAGTATGGGCGCTGCCGACCCAAGTGGAGGCCGTGGCTGCTCAAAAGAAGAGGGGGAGGCCATTTGGTTCGAAAGATGTGCAGCCCAGGAAGAAAAGGGCTCCTATGGCACAATTCAATCCCTTACTCATCAATACTGAGAATCCTTCTCACGAGATTGTCTCTGATTACACCTATGTCCTAGAAACGATGTCGGTGTGCTTGGGGGACGCCCCGAGATCCGAATCGGTAATCGAGAACATGGAAATCTCGATGTGTTATGAGAACACAGTTTCATTGCTGGACCGATCATCCATGCGTATCGATGATATATTTGCTTATGCCGTGACTCTTGAGATAATTGAGCACGATGATATCGAACCACGCTCCGTCAATGAATGTGAACGTAGAGCGGATTAGCCTAAATGGAAAGTTGCTATCCAGGAGGAATTGAATTCCCTAACAAAGCGACAGGTGTTTGGACCGGTTATGCTAACGCCGCCAAGTGTAAAGCCTGTGGGACATAAATGGGTCTTTGTTAGAAAGCGTAATGAGAAGAACAAGATACTAAGGTATAAAGCTCGTCTTATGGCGCAAGGTTTCTCACAACGCCCTGGAATAGACTACGAGGACACATATTCTCCCGTAATGGACATAATCACTTTCCGCTACCTTGTCAGTTTGGTAGTATCTGAAAAACTGGACATGTAGCTCATGGACGTGGTTACAACATATCTTTATGGGGATCTTGATTCAGAGATATATATGAAACTACCTGATGGTTTCCAGGTACCTAAGTCAAGTGACTCTAAACCACGGAGTGCGTACCGCGTTAAGTTACAACGCTCACTATACGGATTGAAGCAATCCGGGCGGATGTGGTATACTCGCCTTAGTGACTACTTGATTAGGAAAGGTTATAAGAACAATGAGTTGTGCCCTTGCGTGTTCATAAGGAAAACGAGTTTCAGATTTGCGATAGTCGCCGTTTATGTGGATGACATGAATATCATAGGGACTCTTGATGAAATCAATGAGACCGTGGCATACCTGAAGTCTGAGTTTGAGATAAAGGACATGGGGAAGACTCGGTTTTGCCTAGGCATTGAGCTAGAGCACCGAGCATCTGAAATCTTGATACACCAGAGTGCATATGTTCACAAGATGCTCAGGCGCTTCAATGTGGATAAAATGCATCCAGTTAGCACCCCCATGGTAGTCCAGAGTTTAGATGCTAAGAGAGATCCATTCCGTCCTGGCGAGGATGTACTTGGAGCCGAGGTACCATATCTTAGTGCAATTGGTGCGCTACTATATTTGGCTCAGTGCACTCGGACAGACATTTTGCTTTCTCAATGAACTTGTTAGCTAAACATAGCTCTGCGCCAACACAACATCATTGGACCGGTGTCAAGAACATATTTTGATACCTTAAAGGGTCAATGGACATGGGCCTGTTCTTTCCATATAAGGATTCAAGATGGATTGTAAAAGAGTGCAGAGTTCCTAAGAATCTAGGTGTTGGCACTTAAGGAACCAAGCTGCTGGGTATGGTGCACCTTGTTGTCGTGCGCTGTGCACAGTGCTGCCCCTGTCGAGCACTAGAAGTTGCCGGCTGTGCACTGGGTGCACACTACCGAGCACTGCATGCTGAATGCCAAGTTGTGCACGCTGTCTACTGGACACGGCCGACAGCATACCTAGCGGTGCACGCTGCCAGCTGGGCACTGCCTGCTGCCTGCCGAGCGGTGCACGCTGGCTACCGAGCGATGCGCTGCAGCTACCGGGCACTACGTTCATGGTGCACATGTTGCCGAGCATGATGCAGCAGCCGAGAGGGGTTGTGCACATGACTGCCGAGCGCTGTGCATGCATGCATACTTAGATGCCGAAAAGCATTACTCTCCCAATGTACTTGGTACCGCTTGCTGTTCTTATAACGAAACACCTAATGATATATTGGTTGGTTTCACGGATGCTGGATACTTATCAGATCCACCTAAGGGGCACTTCCAAACTAGTTATGTCTTCACCATTGGGAATACATCGATATCTTAGAGGTCCACGAAACAGACCTTAGTGGCGACATCC
Organism: Comarum palustre; assembly: GCA_951800085.1. NCBI lineage: Eukaryota > Viridiplantae > Streptophyta > Magnoliopsida > Rosales > Rosaceae > Comarum > Comarum palustre. The sequence continues at coordinate 8,890,256 of OX637580.1, forward strand.
TCCAACCATGCAGAGATTATAGCACTACATGAAGCTGTTCGTGAATGTGTTTGGCTCAGATCAGTTATAGAACACATTAGAGGGACTAGTGGATTGAGCTCCACCACATACAAGCCAACTTGTATCTATGAAGACAATGTCGCATGTATTGAACAAATGAACAAATGAGGCAAGGCTACATCAAGGGTGATCATACGAAGCACATCTCACCAAAGTTCTTTTAAAATCAGCAACAGCAAGTCCCTCCTCAACATTCAAGTTAATCAAGTGAGTTTAGAGGCAAACGTAGCGGATCTGTTTACTAAATCTCTGCCTAAGTCTACTCTCGAGAAACATGTGAAGAGCATTGGAATGCGACGACTATCGAGCCTCCCCAAGTGAGCTACTTATCAGAGAGAGCCACGCTCTCGATCGAGAAGCATGGTGTGTTGTACTCTTTTTCCTTCGACCAAGGTTGTTTTTTCCCACAAGGTTTTTATTAATTGACAAGGTTTTAAAGAGGCAACATTGTAAGCACCATCAGGCATTTCGACGCGCGGCACAAGGGGGAGTGTTGTAGGACATATAACATGTGCGTGTGTGCACTTGGTCTTATGCCGTGTATATGGGTTTAGCCCAATGGGCCTTATGCGTGTGGCCTAGTTGTAATAGGTTTACATTATGGACTTAATCCAATCCATGTAGGATTGACTCATTGTACTTAGAGTGAGTCTCTATATAAAGAGCTCCTCCATATTCATAATAAGAAGATTGATTTCATTCATTCTCTACACACATATTCTACAAGATACTAAGATAATTTGAAATACATAAATAATTGAACAAAATATTTTTTTCTTTTGATGGTTGTATCCTATTGGGAGGCTAGGCCATCACGCTTATTAGTTACAATTGTATCACGTAAACCTTGCTCGTCTAGCATTTTTAGCTGTAAAAGTACAAATCATGTTATCATAATCAAGTTTATCTCCAATAGTTTTCTCTATGGACAACATAGATAAACCATTCAATCTTTCTTGTGACATAGTTGACCAGAGATAAGATTTGATCAACCTTCACTTTGAGAAACTTCTCTCTACAGATGCAACTGTGACTGGTGTCGTCAATAAAATTCTATATGCAATCCAGACATTAGGGAAACAACCATCCATCTCTTTAAAATAATTTAGCACCTCAATCGCCCTTTTTGCCTCATTCGGTAAAGTCCCTTTTAGATGTGTCAACTCTGAATATAATTGTTCCCCATTAATTTCAGAAATCCTGCCATGTTCCAAAGAGTTTTCAAGATTGACACAATACTTCTTCAATCCTTCATTATCTGAGCACTTCAACTTCTCTACATTGAATAGGAATCCAAATAATTCTTCATATTTTTGAAATTGTTCAAACTAATTTCTGAGTGAAGAAAGAGCTTGATCAACTATGTTGTAGGTAAAGCAATTAATCTGGAATGATTCTTCAGCTAATTGTATTACATCTTCACTAGCACTTACATCAAATTGTCTCTTTCTTTTGATGACACGCTTTTCACGTAATACAGCTTCAATCTCCATTTCATCTGCAAAATATTCTGTTTAGAGATTCTGAGTACACTAGCCAATTTCGATCTTGCTTCTCGCCATTTGGTAAATTTTGATAAAAATGCTCAGAAGAAAAATGTCTTCCTTGACAATTTTTTAGGTACTGGTCACCATGGTCCCTTTGAGGTCCTCTTTCAACTAAAAAATCTCTAATGTTGTGATTAATCTTCACTACCAGAATAAGTGTCATAGCCGACGAAAAAAAAATTAACAGGCCGACGAAAAAAAATTCGTCGCCTAAGTGAAATTTTCGTCGGCTAAAGTGGATTTTTAGCCGACGAAATGTTGTGTCGTCGGCTAAAATAGTTTTTTCGTCGGCTATAGTCTGTGAACTATAGCCGACGAAATTTTAAAACTTTAGCCGACGATATATATAATTTCGTCGGCTAAAAGTCTTTATATTTCCAGATCTAGACAGTAGCTGATGTGAAAGAAAAAACGGGAGAAAAAGTTTTGGGGTTGGCGAAATTGTTGGGTGTTGTCGAAATCTGTCCGAAATTAGTTTGTGGCGCTATATATAGGTACGTATATGTGTATATATCTTGTTTTTGAGTTGATTTAAGAGTTTTATTTTCGTTATGCATTGATTTTCAGTTTTAATTAGAGTTGATTATATTGTGTTTTGAGTGTGATTGAGTTGATCGATTTGGGTTTGATAATATATATAAAGTTGTTGTTATATATATATATATATATATATATTAATTTGATTATATTAATTAGTAATTATTATATATATGCATGTATATATATATTAATTAATTGTACGTTAACTGCAGATATAATATAAATTGAATGATTCGTAAATTGAATTAATTAGCGTTTATACATTTATATTATGTTATCTTCTCAGGATATGGATAAGAGTTGAATTTCGCTTCCAAAATGGGACAAAAGATATGCTAAAGGAGTTGTTAGTTTTATTGAATATGTGATGAATAATGCTAAAGGGAATACAATTTTCTATTGTCTGTGCACTAAATGTCAGTGTCGCAGCGATATGTATCGATTTCCAATTGACAAGGTTTGGCAGCACCTTAAAAGTAATGGGTTTTGGGAGAAGTACACATGTTGGATATATCACGGTGAAACATCATCAAGGGGTCCTCATGATCATGGGCAATTTTCTGAGACGGGCAGTACATCCAACGATCCAACAACAGCCTTCATCAACAATATGTTTCCTTATGAGAGGGGTGTATGCTTTGAAGGACCATATATGTCTGAGCCGGTGCAGCCCTTCCCTAGAGTTGTCAACACTGCTGGTATTGACAGGTACAACAAACTACTTGCTTTCCAACAGACCCCTGTGTATCCCGGTTGTCAGAAAACGGTTCTTGAAAGTGTGATGGACGTTATGAAGATTAAAGTTGAGACAAAATCGACTGTGAAGGCTGTTGATGAGTATCTACAGTACACTGCTTCGTTGCTGCCCCACGGTCATCGTCTTCCTACCACTCATCATAAGGTCCGATGTATACTGAAAGATCTTGGGCTTTCCTACATCAAGATCCATGTATGCAGATATGATTGTGTTCTGTTCTAGGGTAAAGATCCAGAAGGGAATGACCTTGGTGACCTTGACACATGTCCAGTATGTCAGAGTGACAGGTATAAGTTGACTCTTGCAGGCAATAGGAAACCTATGAATGTACTTCGGTATTTCCCGTTGAGGGATAGGCTGGAACGGTTGTACATGTCATCACACACGACCAAATCTATGAGATGGCACGCTGATAGGGAATTGCACGGCGAAGATACCCTTATACACCCTGCTGACGGGGAGGCCTGGAAGCATATAGACAGGGAGTTTCCTCATTTTGCGTCAGAGGTCCGAAATGTGAGGCTCGGGCTCTCATCCGACGGGTTCAATCCTTTTGGCAACATGAGTCTTCAATACAGTGTATGGCCGGTGATTTTGGTACCATACAATCTTCCTCCATGGATGTGCATGAAGAAGGAATACAATATGTTGAGTTTGTTGATTCCGGGACCCGGTTATCCAGGGAAGTGTCTCGATGTGTATTTGAGACCCTTGATTGAAGAGCTTAAGTTTTTTTGGGACGTTAGTCATCCCACTTATGATAAGTTCATGCACGAGATGTTCCAGATGCATGCTATGGTTGTTGGTACCATTAGTGATTTTCCTGCTTGTGGGATGTTGTCGGGCAACGTTGTTAGGGGATACAAGGCTTGTCCAGAGTGCCTAAGCGATGAGGGGAGCAGTAGTCATTGCAACAAGATATGTAGATTGGGTCACCGTACTCTCCTTCCGTATGATCACGAATGGCAGTTCAATGACAAGGCATTTGATGGGACTGTAGAACTTGGTGTGCCTCCTAGAAGATGGACAGGGAAAGAAATTTTAGCAGTGCTTAATGAGTATGATTTTGGGCAGCTCAGCAATCATCCCAATATAGTGGCGGCAATACCTGACAGACCCGACAGGTATAAATTTTGGACACATAAGAGCATATTCTGGGAACTCCCATACTGGAGTAAGTTGTTGATCAGGCACTACCTAGATGTGATGCACATAGGGGACAATAAAATGTACGGGTTAAAGAGTCATGACTGTCATATTCTGCTACAACGTCTCTTCCCTATTTTCATTCGACCGTTCCTTCCCCGTCAGGTGGTGGAGCCGTTAGTAGCGTTGTCAAGATTCTTCCAGAAGTTATGCACAAGGGAAGTGACAACATCTGATCTCCGGGAAATGCAACAGGACATTATTTATATCATGTGTAAATTTGAGAGAATATTTCCTCCAAATTTTTTTGACATCATGCCGCACCTGATGATCCATCTTCCCGAGCAATTGTTGCTTACCGGTCCAGTACACTATACTTGGATGTATCCTATGGAAATGTATGTTTTTTACACCTAATGTTTTTATTGTACATGTTCATTGTATAATCGTAACATATGACAACAAATTTATTTATTTACTGACAACTTGGAGACTACAAAGCTTATGTGGCTAACAAATCCGCGCCTGAAGGATGTATAGCTTAAGCATATATTGCGCACGAGTGCGTCACCTACATGAAGTTGTATCTAGGAGCATTGAAGGAAACTCTACAAACCATACCGGTAGATGAACCGAAGTTTAACCTTTCCATAGTCTCAAATGATGTTGAAGTTTATGGAATTTTACCAGAGTCCTACAAGTTGCAACCCCATGAGCTCGTCATAGCCCATTGGTGGGTATTGATTAACTGTCAAGAAGTTGAATACTGGAAAGACATCCATCTATACTGTCCAGACATTCAAGGTGATCTCGACTACCACAACAAGGAGTTCGCGAACTATTTTGGCGGTTGGGTATGTAATTCTTTATTTCTGTTCATGACTCATTGATTGCATAATTATTCATATTTACAATACATTGAATATTTGGTTGCAGATGAACCATATTCAATTTGATGGCCACCCAAATTGGTCTCACGAACTAAGACTTCTAGCTATGAAGCCGATAATGTCAAGAGTTTACCCGATGTGCAAGGTCAATGGCGTGCAATTTATATGTGAACAGAGAGACAACAGATGAAGAACACAGAATTCTGGGGTTATGGCGCATGGTGGCCGGAATGGAGTTGATTATTACGGTGTTCTTGATTCAGTGGTGGAACTCGTTTATGGGCAAGGCATGACCGTGCACCTGTTCAAGTGTAGATGGTTTGATACTAGAAGCTCGCAGAGCATGAAGATTGATCAGTACGGGATTTTATCGGTGATCACTGGTACAAGCTGTTACGAAGATGACCCGTTTGTTTTTGCGACATCGGTGAAACAAGTGTTTTATCTTGATGACCTTGTTAAGGGTGACGCGTGGAAAGTCGTCAATCTTGTGCACCCTCGAAACATTTACAGGGCGGCTACACTTGGAGAGGCCGAAGACGAGGAAGAAGATGTTGCGTATCAAGAACACAGTGCAATAGGTATTCCTGACTCCTCTACAATTCGCCTTAATAATTTTAAAGCGGGTCGTTCGGTTCGAATTCGTGATTTAGACGCTCGCCTTATTGATGTGGATCCAAATCAAGAAACAGACGACGACTCTTGTGATGTAGAAATGCATAGATTGCCAGAAATTAATTTTGACACCAAAGAAGACTCATCGGATGAATCTGATTACGAGCCTTCTTAGTTATTTGAATTTGTAATACAATTTGATGTGTTTTATATGGTACAAGCTCTACAATTCATAATGTATCTTAATGTTGGTTATATATGCAGGAAATTGTTATGGCTACGGTTAAACCAACTGTTTTTTTATCTATTTGACAGTTTTAGCCGACGAAATACAACATATTTCGTCGGCTAAGAAGGTTTTAGCCGACGAAATATGTTGTATTTTGTCAGCTAAGAATGTTTTAGCCGACGAAACCAACATATTTCGTCGGCTAAGACCTTCTTAGCCGACGAATACCCTAATTTTCCGTCGGCTAAACCCTAACCCCTAAACCCTATAATATAGCCGACGAATACCCTAATTATTCGTCGGCTAAAGTTAAATGAATAAAATAATAATTTATATCGCTAGTTGCGTCTCCTCGATATGAAACTATTTGTAGTTGAAGGTCCGGACAGAATACGTAATTTAGGTGGCCAAATCACCGTTTGTTTGTTTTTAGGGGTTTGACTAACGGGATTGACCGTGCGGATCGAGCCCTTAAGTTTGTCCGATGATGCTGAAAATTTACCCTCACACATGTTTCAACATAATGATGATATCTGACGGTCGTTTTTTCGTTTCACAAGATGGATTGTCACAATCAAAATATGCCTACTAATGTTGTATAACTAATTTACCAAGTGTTAAGTAAATGTTCTGTTTTAAAAACAAACTATACGTAGATGCTTCAAACGAAAAAAAGTCGTGAGATAAGATATGACCGGAACGATGAAATATGTCTATGGTTGAAATTTCACGTAATTCCGATAAGTTTCGGTGCCAATACTTGCGGTCATTGCATTTTTTTCTATTCGTTCACCCCAGAGGACGCCCTATCTCCGACGGTTATTTTTCTTATAACTTTTATACCATTAGTTGCGTCTCCTCGATATGAAACTATTTGTAGTTGAAGGTCCGGACAGAATACGTAATTTAGGTGGCCAAATCACCGTTTGTTTGTGTTTAGGGGTTTGACTAAAGGGATTGACCGTGCGCATCGAGCCCTTAAGTTTGTCCGATGATGCTGAAAATTTACCCTCACACATGTTTCAACATAATGATGATATCTGACGGTCGCTTTTTCGTTTCACAAGATAAAACATATAAATTGTATATGAAATTACTAAATAATTACAAAATGTACTTTAGCCGACGAAATTACTAAACATTCGTAGTAATTTCGTCGGCTAAAAGTGGGACTATAGCCGACGAAATTTTTTAGTAATTTCGTCGGCTATAGTACCACTTTAGCCGACGAATTTAGGGTTTTGTCGTCAGCTAAAGTGGGACTATAGCCGACGAAATTTTTTATTTCGTCGGCTATACTTCTTCGTATATATTCGCACCCAGTCGACAGAACCCATATTTCTCCTCATTTTTCAGTTTGGCCCCACGGTTTCTCCCTCTCCTCTCGATTTTCTTTCACTTTTTTTTGACGAATTTCAACCTCCACTCCGCCTCCCTCATGTCCCAAATAAATAAGGTATGCAATTTCATGTTTATATTGTATTATTGAACTAATTTCATTTGTTTTTCAATATATTGAATTATATGATAATTAGGGTTTGTGATAATGTTGTGGTTGTGATAATGTTGAATTATATTGGGTGTATTTACTGAATTTGGATGTATTTAGTGATTTGGGTGAATTTGGGTGTATTTGGGTGAATTTGGGTGTATTTTGGGTGTATTTAGTGATTTTGGGTGTATTTAGTGATTTGGGTGTATTTGGGTGTATTTAGTGATTTTGGGTGAATTTGGGTGTATTTAGTGATTTTGGGTGAATTTGGGTGTATTTGGAAATTTTTAATATATTTGGGTATATTACAATATTAATTGGTATATTAAATTAATTTGTGATAATGTTGTTCATTTTTTATAATTTTGTATATTTAACAAAATTTTAATTATATTATTTAGGATGAAAGGACTATTTAGTAAATCAAAGAGTTCGAAGGGCCAAAGGGGTGAATCGTCTGAGGGAACGTCTAGCAACCCTCGGGGTTCGTTTCAGGGCCCAATGACGGCCCGACGGGCGTCTCTTCTAGAGCCGACACAGCGACAGGCCACACATTCCTCCAGGCAGCCGGATGCCCCTCCCGCCTCCAGGCAGCCTAGCGTCCCTCACTCCTCGAGGCAGCTGTGGCCTCCGACTCAGGCGGAGGTGTCTGCACCACGTATGCCTGAGATACACAGGGCACCGGCACCGGGCCCTACTGCATCGGAGGGTGGGTCTTCCGGGGTACAGATGCGGTCGCCTCTTCTCTACCTTCCGTGCTTGATACCGGCAATACCTGCAGTCGATGACTCAGGGGCACCGATTTATCCACTACCCCCGCAGGTGACCCCATCAGCGGTGTACCTGTTCGTGCCGTTTGATACAGATTTAATTTCTGCGAGGGTATCATCGTCGGCGACAGAGTCGGAGTCCGTCGCATCTGCCCCAACGCCCTCAGGTAATGATTATATAAGTAATTTGTTATGTTATAATAAAATTAATTTACTAATAATCAATTTATGATAGGCACCGTTGGAGCCAAGCCGACAAGGAAGAAGAGAGGTCCCGTCACAGGAAAAGCTCTCGAGAAGACAGTGAGTACCTCGGGAAGGATCGTCATTGATACTGACGAGGATAGGAACATAGTTTCGGGCGGCAAGACGAGGATGTACTCTGGCCGCGTGGGAGCGCTTATTAGGGATAGAGTCCCTATGTTGTGGTCAGATTGGGGCGAGGTCCCACAGGAGGTTAAGGACATGGTCCACAACGCCATGTCGGTAAGTATAACTAAATTCACATTTAACATTATTTATTACATTGTAGATTTATGAACTCCTAAACTAATAAATGTTTTAATGCAGGTGTGGTTTGACGTTCCCCAGTACCTGAGGAACACCTGGGCGGACGTTGTGCATGGGGGAAGGTACGTTGCAAAGTTAAGGACAAAAGAAAATTATGTATAATTAATAATATTTATATTTTTTTTGGCGTATTACAGGTACAAGGAGTGGAAGAACGAGTTACGGACCCACTGGACTACGCATGGGAACGAACGTTCTGGCACCCCCCTTGAGTTTCAGTTCAGGGAATACGAGTGGCGTTGGCTTCTGATATCGGAATTCAACAACCCACATAAACAGGTAATTAAAAATAATTATTTATTATATTGAATTATATTTAATACGTTTTAAAATATTTTACTAATTTGATTCCTTTGTAGGCCGTTCCCCGGGTGAAAGCTCAAAACCGGCAACGCAACATAAGGAACCATCATGCCGGTTCTAGACCGTTCGCATCGTTGATGGAGGAGGCGGCCAGGGAACATCCAGAGGTCAACCGGTACGTCTATACGTACGAGAAGGCATATCCTGACGCCTAGGAGGATATTGTAAGTCGTTTTACGTTTTAAAATTTAGGAAATTATATTTATATATATTTTTTAAAATGTTAATTAATTTTTTTTCCTATCAAATTAGGCGAGGGTGAGGCAGGCTAGTGAGGAGGTGATGGCTGCTATAGTCAGGGAGACATGGTCTGACACGCAAGAGGAAGACATGTCCGAAGCCATGTCCCGGATCGACACTTCGGATCTCAGCGTTGGGGCCAGGATCATGGGCACAGCATTCCCACCGCGAGGAAATAACTTCTACTGTTGGGGTCTGGGAAAAAAGGGTGAGGGGGTACTGAAGACCACTCCCGGATTTCAGAAAAAAAGGAGCCTCGACCAGCAGCAGAACGACTCAGCTTGAGGCGGAAGTTCAGATGTTACGGGAACAGCAAGCCGCCCAGACAGCATATACTGCCGCGATACAGGCCGCCCGGACAGCATATACTGCCGCTTTACAGGAGTATAATGCATCAGTATATGCCACCCAGCAGGCACAACAGCAGCAGATGTTCCAGTACATGCAAGATTTTTCAGCTGCACAGCTTCAGGGACTTCCGCTTCCGCTTCCGCCCATGCCCACGCCTATTCCCTTACCTCAACCGCCGCAACCTCCCCAACCTCTCCAGCAACCTCATCCTGGCGCAGATATTGATTTAGACGATATCGACTTCATTTAGTTTTTTAGGTTTATAAACAATTCTTTATTTAGTTTTTTAGGTTTATGAACAATTATTTATTTACTTTTTAGGTTTATTAACAATTCATAAATTTAAAATTTATTGCAAAATGTTTATGTTACTTTTGATGGTGTGTTGTTGTTGGTTATGAATTTGTTTATGTAATTTGCAACTTGCTTGGATGGTAATTTATAAATTCTGTTTGGGTTTGTAGTATAAAAAGTACTATAGCCGACGAAATTTACCATATTTCGTCGGCTATACTAGTTTTTTTTTCAACAACCTTTAGCTGACGAAATATGGTATATTTCGTCGGCTATAAGTGTCATAGCCGACGAAATTTACCATATTTCGTCGGCTTTTCTCTATTTAATTTTTAATTTTTAAAATACTTTAGCCGACGAATGAACTATATTTCGTCGGCTTTTCTCTATTTCATTTTTAATTTTTAAAAATACTTTAGCCGACGAAATATCAATATTTCGTCGGCTAAAGTCTGACTATAGCCGACGAATTTTTTATATTATGTCGTCGGTTAAGTGTTGGATTATAGCTGACGACAGATTTTATTTCGCCGGCTATAACTTTAACCGACGAATTATGGCCGACGAATCTGATGAACAGGCCGACGAAATTTTTTCGTCGGCTAAGATACTTATCCTGGTAGTGGTTATCCCAATTACCTGGGTCATCAACATTCAATGGAAGGCAATTTGGCTCATTGACATCCTCATTTTGCAAATCTTAATCTATACCATTATTCGCTTCCTCATCCATAAGTTGATTTTCATTATCAATGTCAATCCCCTGCTCTCTTTCTTCTTCACCACAGTTCTCATAAGCATTCATGGTCTCATCATGATGTTCCACTCTTTCTTCTTTAACATAACCCTCATGAGTGTTCATGGTCTGATCATGATGTTCCACTCTTTCTTCTTCAACATAACCCTCATGAGTGTTCATGGTCTCATCATGATTTTTCTCTCTTTCTTCTTCTTCACCAAAATCCTCATGAGCATTCATGGTCTCATCATGATTTTCATCTCTGTCTTCTTCATCATAATCCTCATGAGTATTCATGGTCTCATCATGATGTTCATTAGTATGCTCATTGATGAAGGAATATACATTGTCAGGGCCGGCCCTAGGGCCATTGTGTCTTAGGAGCTCATGAGAAAAGAGGTGGCAATTCGCCTAGTGCTCGTTCATGTATGTATCATGTCTTGCAGCTTGATAGATATTCCAAAAAGAGGGCTTGCCTTTACATGGTCCAACATGCATACTGAGGTGAGGTTTTGGTTATCAAGAATGGTTTGGTTCATGGGAAGCCATGGAGTGATCCACGCTAACAAAGCTACTTCTGATCGTCGTCCTATTCTTTTGACCTACTCAAAGCTGAATCAAGTTCTTGTAACCAAAAAAAAGTTGAATCAAGTTCTGAAAAGGTCGTTCAGGTTCCAAAATTTCTGGTTGCAAGCCCCAAAGTTTCGTGTTGTCCACAATTTGTTTTTTTTCGTCAAAGCTTAGAGCGCTAAAATCCATGCTAACATCGTGGAGTAAGGCTTCCATCGGTGATGTTCATTTGCAAGTTGCAGCTTCCAACTTCCAAGGATCAGTTGGATTTAATTCAAGCTGAAATTTCCAGCCTTGGTCCCTCTGCCGATCTATTCCTTGGAGAAGATGATGAAGCTCACTCACAGTTCCTTGCCGACGTATCTGCACAAGCAACATTACTTAGGGATCAGTCGATGCTTCGTTGGTTACACAGTGTGGTGAAGATAAGACGACTCAACAAGTGTATCATTTGTCTCCAGGTGAGCCAGGGTGTGTTAACAGATAGGGAGGCCATTGAACGAGCAAATTGTTATCACTCACAATTCAAATATGATTATTGTCATCCGCAATATTCTTCATTCGGCTTTTTTCTCCATTAGTATTAATGGTCAATGCTATGGATTTTTCTCTGCTGAAAAGTCTTGAGCAGAGGTCTGGTTGATCAAAATAAATTAACAACGAATCGACGATGCCATGGTTTTTCTTCAAGGCAAACCTAATGGCATTCATGGATGAGTATGCATTCAACTCGGGGCAAATTGTTGACAAACTAAAATCCAGCCTTTTCCTAAGTTAGCTTTACGGAAGCGGCGTCGGATTAAGCACATATTGGGAGTAAGAATAGGCAGTTTTCCCTTCACCTATCTTGGGGTTCCAATATTTTATTTCCATTGCAGACAAAATCATATGTAACCTCAACACATGGAAAACAAGGCAGCTATCTCAAGAAGGTAGACCAACTAATTGAATCGGTCATCCAAAGTACTCTCCTTCCAAATTTATCACTGGCCCAAGTATCTGTTGTTCAAAGTACGAAGATGCACCACAAACTTCTTTTGGAGACCCACTCAAGAGAGGCTTAAAGGTTTTGTTGCACCCCAAAGCACAATGTGGTTTGAGCCTCAAAAACCTTCTTCTATTTGACTGTGATGTTTATTTGCAAGTTGCAGCTAAAATGAAAAGCTCAAGGAGGCCTCGGATGCATAGAGCTTTGATTGCAGAAAAGTAACGTCTGTTTCATCTAGATGGTTATAATTTAGCTGGAAAAGTTGTTGATACTCGGTAAAAGTTTGTTAAACAATCAATATAAATAAACAGTTATACACGGAATAGTAGTCTCTCTCGGGTTACGAATTGATTTCGATGAAATAAGCTGATTGCCTGGTTTTAATAAAATCCATTATGCTTGCTGCATCGCCATGCATCACTACTCTCCCATTTTCCATATAAATGGCACCATCTGCATACTCAAGTTCTTCCAGGCGATGAGTGACCCATAATGCTGTAACTTCCCCAGAACTATCCAAGGAATTCCTCACAGCTTTGATCACCCCAACCTTGTCATAAAAGCTAAAACTCAGTAACAATTATAGAGCAGAAAGCATAGAGAATATCTATTGTCTAGAAAAAATGCTGAACTTGTCAAGAAAGTGCATCTATTTAAAAATAGGAACAGGATCAAGTGAAATGTTTATTAAACAAGAAAGCCATATTCTTCACTAAAAGAATAGAAAGACATAGAAGGTGCCCAAGTGGCTCCAGCACCATCATATGGAATTTGCCTATCAAGTCATATCAAATTTATGGAATTTACCTATTATAAATTCACTTTCTCTCTATATGTAGTTCAATATATTGCAATTGCATCAATCAAGACAATATGATAAAAAAATGTAATCCACATTTCATGTCAATCGTAAATGAGAAAAGAAGGTACCTGATCACTTTCATCCAAAAATGTTGTCAGCTCATCCAACAACAGAACTTTGCATGCTTCAGCTAAAGCACCGGCAATGGCAACCCTTTGCTTCTGGCCTCCACTAAGAGTCTGCACTGACCTCTTCAGAGATGCAACAAAAGGAAAACCTGTAAAGTTTCTTGCAAATATTGTTGTGTATAGTGAGTATCTTTGAGTCATAATAGTTGTCCTTAATTTACCTGCAAGTACTTTGACATGCCAACAGCATTTGCAGCTCTTGACACTCTAGATTTGACTTCATCACGTGCCAAGTTGAACTTACCAAGCCCAAATGCCACATCTGCTTCAACTGTAGGCATTACTACCTGTTACATGAAAGATGTGACAATATAGACTCGAACAAGAATTCCTCCAGTAGCTCTACCGCAGTGGCGATGGTATTTAATTTCACTATTGAGCCATGAAAATTTAAGAATCCACCAGGTAAATATTATGAAAGATGACTTAAAAAATCTGCTATATTCTATACAAGTTCTTTTTTCTTTTAAAAGACAATAAAACTTTTATTTCTACAATGAATCGAAGTACATCATAATGACCATATGCATTCATGAAAACTGGGAAAATAAATAATTCCATCAAAACAGCTTGGCCATCAACCTACAACAGCTTAACTACAGAAACTGATGCTTGAGGGGTTGACCACAACCAAACCTCATCTAATGATCTCTCCACCCCTATCCACTAAACCTTCAAATACCCTTCCTTTTCTCTCCATCCAGACCATCCAAGTACAGGGAAAACCATGCATCCCCACCCACATTAGATTAGTCTGCTCCCTTCTACCTGATATCCTATATGCTTATGGAGAAGAGACAAAAAAACTCCCAGTCATTAAGGGGAGTTGGAAAATTCCAAAGGGGTGGGAAAAGTCGAGTCATTAGGTTTTGTTGGCTTTATATCCATTCCCAAATCTTTGAAATTGAAAGGATGGCTTTTCTGACCAACTTTTAGTCATTCAATGTCCAGATGACTGCTAGCACTGTACAAACCCATAACATTTATGCTTCTTTCTCTGGGATTGTCACAAGTGTATTTATGATACCATGAACAAAGAAGGAACATTCTGTCATAGATCTGAACAAAGTACTGAGAAGAAATATAAGCGCTACTCAAAAATTTCTAGAGGATTCACTGTCATAAACCCCGAAGCCTTCTTGCATCTTCCACAGAAAAAAGCGAACACTGATCTCCAATATATACGCAAGTGCAGAGAGCTCTTCCACCTCTTGCTTGTTGAATAACTTTCAAAAACCAAATCCTAATAATGAGGTAGAGCGAACCACTCACAAAACTAGAGATATTAAATATCTGCATTGTGTTGTTTAGAACCTTAGATAGCAAATAGAAGCTAGGGAACGGGACTGGCGATAACCTCCAGAAAGGACATTTTACGGAAGCTAATGTCTGACTGGGATAACATATAAGGATGGTGTTATCTTTTATACTGCATGAAGACTAGAATGACAGTACAATTTAATAGATTTCAATAAGTTATATTCTCCAGACTTGTAGAAGCAGACCACTGGAGGCATGACAAACAGCATCTGATACACAAAACCATTTACAGGGAGAATAGGGCATACATGTCAAGGCATTAGGGTAAATAAGATCTGTACATATAAGCTTTGCCATGTCAGTGGGCAACAGAACCTCAAGTTGCTTCCTATAGAAAGGGGGTGCCCCTACCATTTCAGGTCATTATCTGTTTCTGGTGACAAAACTCAGCCAAAATAATACCAAGCCTTTTGACTTGATCGTCGCAGCTTTCTTTGGGCGGTAACATACTGCTAGCCCTTTAACAGCTTGGTATTTTGGTTGACAGGTATATCAGGTCAAGACAATAGAAGACAACAAGATTATAATTATTCACTGGGCCATAACCGTTCGAGTGATTGCTCCATTGTCAGTTCCCTTTTGTCCAGAAACGAGCAGAAGCGAGTTACACTCTATGTTGCAAGACAACTCGGTTGTATTAAATGATACCATGTACTGAACATAAACATTGGCTGCCATAATCACCATATTCATATATCCACAGAAATATAGTGAAAATAAGAATCACTAGGCCACAAAAAACCTGAGTCCCTATCCAGCACTCATTCTTTGAACCCCCACAACTCCATAACATATTTTTTTAACATCATGAAGGCAGTGACTGAAACTGAAAGCCTGGAAACAAAAAGTTATAGAAGCAAACCTGATGGTCTGGGTTTTGAAAAACGAAACTCCTAGGCCTCTTCACATTCACAGTTCCATTTGTTGGATTCAAAAGTCCAGCCAAAATCTGCAAAAGTTCAAGCCAAATGTAGATAAACGCTATTAGTTTTGCTTATTCCTTTTTTTTTCTGACCATTTATTTATCTAACTCGCCACAACTAAGTTTTAGCATACAAGTCAGGAAAGGTCCTTTTCATTTTCGTTACTATTCTGTTATTTTCTTTTTGGTTCATCACGATAAGAATCTAATCAATAAAACCATGACAAAATCAACTACTGATAACATTAACCCTTTAAACAAGAAACAGCTTTGACGTACCTTTAGGAGGGTAGATTTCCCACAACCATTGGGGCCAAGAAGCATCCAAAACTGCCCTGAAGGAATGCGAAGCGAGCAATCTTTAAGAATTGGTATGGTTTTACCTTGCTTTGTTGTGACTGAAAAGTTCAAGCTGCAACCTTCTATGGAAATTTCCTCGGAAACATTAGTCCTGAATTCATACAGACCCAAATAAAATAGAATTAACACTGCAATACGAAATCAATTACTGAAATAAGCGTAAAGAAATTAAAGGAGAAAGATATGTGATGGTGTGAACCTGGTGAGAGGAACAGAGTGCACAGGAGGGACAAAAATCTGACAGGGCTTTATGAGTTTTGATGGATACATCATCTTATGGCATTCTAGTGGCCACATGAGTATTGGCGAGTCAAAATCACTCAAAAAGGGTCTGTATGAATAAGAATAATCAGAGAAAGAAATAAGACATTAACCGTTAGCAAAGAGAGGCGAGCTAGCAGCAGCAGAGAGAGGGGGGGTTTGTTTTTGTAGGGTATGGAAGGTAGGGATAGAGATGGAAATTCCAGTAAGGGTAGTTTAGGTATTTACTATGGACACGGATTCTTCATAAGAATTGTTGTGAATTAGGGATCGATAGACAGTATTTGAGATGAGGGTGAGCAATGAGGCGGAGGGGCTGTTCCGGACGAAGGGAATCAGCGAGATCCGGAATGTGGAATCGGCGACGCTTTTGCAGATCGAAGCCAAGAAGGAGGAGCTCCGTCAGCTGGTCGGCACTCGCTACCGTGAACTGATCGACTCGGCCGACTCCATCGTCCTGATGAAGCGGTCCTCCCTCTCCATCTCCCAAAACCTCTCCTCCGTCCACCACTCCATCCTCTCTCTTCCGTCCCATTCGTTGAAGCAGCCTTCATCCTCGAATGATGGAATCTACGCGGTGTCCTGCCGCGTCAAGTACCTGGTGGACACCCCCGAGAGCATCTGGGGCTGCCTCGACGAGAACATGTTCCTCGAGTCCGCCGCCCGCTACCTCCGTGCCCGCCTCGTCCACTCCACTCTCACCACCTTCCACAGGCCCCTCCTCTCTCCCTTCCCTCTCCTTCACCACCAATGGCAGATCGTCGACACCTTCAAGTCCCAGATCTCCCAGCGCTCCCGCGACCTCCTCTCCGATCACCGCCTCTCCCACCTCCCCGCCTCCTCCTCCGCCGACGCCCTCGCCGCCCTCGCTCTCATCGACGACCTCTCCCCCTTCCAAGTCCTCTCCCTCTTCCTCCACGCCCGCAAGGCCTGGCTCTCCCACATTCTCAACGCCTCCGCTGACGTCGACGTCGTCTCTGTGCTCTGCCAGGCCCTCAGGGTTATTCAGCTCACTGTGGGCCAGGTCGGGGAACTCTTTCTCCGTGTCTTCAACGACATGCCTCTCTTTTACAAGGTCGTCTTGGGCTGCCCTCATGCGTCTCAACTCTTCGGCGGCATTCCCAACCCGGACGTGGAGGTCAAGCTTTGGAACTCCTTCAGAGACAAGTTGGAGTCTGCCATGGGAATACTCGACAAAGACTACATTGCCGCTGCCTCTTCCTCATGGCTCAGCCAATGCGGAGCTCAGATGGTGGACCGGATTAACGGCAGGTATCTCATTGATGCTATTGGCAGCGGCAAAGAGCTTGCCAGTGCTGAGAGGCTCATAAGGGAGACCATGAACAGCAAAGAGGTCCTGGAAGGAAGCTTGGAGTGGCTCAAGAAAGTTTTCGGCTCCCAAATTGACCTGCCCTGGAGTCGAATGAGTGAACTTGTTCTGAGAGATGATTCCGACCTCTGGGACAGTATCTTTGAAAGTGGATTTGTTGGGAGGATGAAGGTGATTGTGGACTCCCGGTTTGAGAAGCTCAAGACGGCTGTCCATATTAATGATGGTGAGGCCGTTGATTTCCTAGGTGCAGGTGGTGGAGTTTGGTTTTTCGAATCCAAATCAAATAGTAAGAAGGCTACTTCTCTCCCATGTGAAGAGAATTGTCTCAATTTCTACTTTGGTCCTCAAGTGAGGGATATTAGGGATGCCGTGGATACCAGCTGTCAGGATGTGCTTGATGACCTCCTCTCTTTTCTGGAGTCTCCAAAGGCCGCTGTTAGATTAAAGAATCTGGCACCCTATCTACAAGACAAGTGTTTCCAAACTCTATCCCTCATATTGGAGCAACTGAGTGGTGAGCTTGATAATTTGGAAAAGGGCAGCAACAAGCAAAAGCTGCTAACCATCGAAAGGGCTCTATTCATCGGGAGACTCCTGTTTGCGTTGCAGAATCACTCCAAACACATTCCCTTATTACTTGGCCCTCCAAGGTCTTGGGTGAATGAAGCTGAGTCTGCCGTTTTCGACAAGTTATCATCCTTATTGAGACAGTCAAGAGCCCCCAGCGATTCTCATGTGCATGATAGCCCACTCAGCGCTAAAAGACACACTTCATCTGCTACTGCCGCACTGCTTGGAGCCAGCCAAAGTGCAAGCCCTAAACTTGAAGAGCTTAATGTAACTATGCGAAATCTCCGAATCAGAGCACACTCTTTCTGGATGACTTGGCTATCCAATGAGCTATCCGTTATACTTTCCTGTGATCTAGAAAAGGACGATGCTTTGTCATCCTCAACTCCCCTGAGGGTAAGTCACATTGAACATACTGCTTTATGTTTTCTTTTCTTTCTTTACTATTTATTATTACTAACAGAGCTAATATCATCACTAATCAACATGTTAAAGATTCATCATTTTCTCTTTTTCTTTCATTTGAGAAATTGAAATTAAAAGGTTGTAGATACTTGTGAAGTTAAACTTGATACCACAAGCTGGTACTGATTTTTGAAATTGGACATTTGGTCTGCAGTTCTTAAACGTAACATTGTATTAATTATCAACTGCTTTTAATTAACCCACAGACTTAACTTAATAACTGACTGGAATGTGTCTCAACATTGTATTAGTATTTCTGAACTGTCCTTGGTGCTCATTGATCTGCTAATCAAGACATTGGGGTGGTATACCAAATTAATGGTTTATGATGCTACCGTAAATGTGGTTTGCAAGTACATTGTTGGCTAGAATATAGAGAGCCATTTCTCATATATTCTGTTAATTGTGCAGGGTTGGGAAGAGACAGTAGTTAGACAAGAACAGTCTGATGATAACCAATCGGAGATGAAAATGTGGCTCCCGTCCATGCCTTCTCTCTACATTGTTTCGTTTCTGTTTCGTGTATGTGAAGAAGTTCACCGGATAGGAGGTCATGTTCTTGACAAAATAATTTTGCAAAAATTTGCCTCAAGACTGTTGGAAAAGGTATGGCTGCTTGATATCTTACTTCACTTCTTTTCTGTATCCGAATACGTTTTCTATATAGGCTACACAAGTATGATAACAAAACTAGTCTCCCCCACTGAATCGTAGTACAATATCTCGTTTTACCATCCCTATCCCACGCATATGTGATACCACTAAAGATTGAATAGATTTGTAAATTTACAAGCCACTTGCCCACCAGGTCCTTGACCAATGACAAGCAATATATCTTTGATTTTATCCCTGATTGTAGTGTCTGGGATTGCATAACCTTGCATTGCCTGAAAACCTTTCTTCTTTTTTTGTACGATTGATAGTGTTTACTTTGCGATATGTTTGTAACCTATTCCAGTTGTGCGCGCGCGTTTAATTTAAATTGTAGTAGTTTATATTTAATGGTCCCATCTGTCGTCATTTAAAATGACAAAAAGGTTCTAATTTAACTTTTATATTTCCATTTCTTGCTTTTTAGCTCTGTTTGGTTATTGCTGAGGTAATTCAATATATGTTTAACCTATTCCAATCTCTGATTGGAGTGATTCAGTATATTTATTTTTTTATTGATCAGAATATTTGCATGTAGATTCTTGGCATTTATGGTGACTTCCTTTCAAATCTAGATGCTGGTGGGTCTCAAGTGTCAGAAAAAGGAGTCTTGCAGATTTTGTTAGACTTGAGATTTGTTTTTGATGTCCTCTCTGGGGGTGATTCTAATTTGAATGACGAGCGGAAGACAAAGAGTACTTTCAGAAGGAAGCAGGACCAAAGCCGTATGAAGTCAGCTACTGGAGTGCGATTTGATGGGTTGATACATAGTTTTTCACAAAGATTGGATCCCATAGACTGGCTCACGTAAGCTTAATTATTCTCTTGTGAATTCTTTTTCGTTTTGAGATTAAACAATTATCCTGACAGTCGATTTACACTTGTTTTCCCAAGTTCTTTAGCTTGAACGGGTGTGACTAGTAGGTACCCTCATAGCAAAATACATATTCTTACGGTTATGATCTTGGCTAGTTGGTCATTGTTGATAGTGGATCACATGACATGGTGTTTAGTGCTAATGGAAGTCGGTGGTATCAATTTATAACGTGGAATGCAAAATCATCTAGAAGATATTTTTTGGGGGAACTTTGTACTTTTTAAATCTTTCATGCAACAAGGAAGACAGGTGTATGGGTTAATAGTTTTTGAATATTAGTACTAATGACATGCGTGTCTTCACTCTTCAGTATTATTAGCTTATTTATACTTTAGTTATGTAATGTTTTCCGTCCTCAAATTTTCTTGTGTTTTGTAATTATGATGATTATGAGGCTTTTGTACACAAAGAAGCACCTTTTTACTGAATGTAACTGATTTCTGTGAAGTGGCATAGTTGATATAATATCTTACTGTTACTTAAGCAAAAACATGGTGTCTATGAAGGAGACTAAATGGTGATAACATGTAAGCACCGACATGAAACCTTGAGTGGACCTCACTTAAAAGTAAATATATTATTATTCTGTTATCTTCCTCTCTAGTTCATGACCTCACTGTCTGTACATTAGCAATTGTACATTAGCAATCTAAGTTTTAGCTAGATACAACTGAATGTCGGGTAATGCTTTACCTTTTCTTCGTTTGTTAGTTGGTAACTTGGTAGGGCATCTCTATTAGCATCCTGGGAACCAGTTTAATGTTGAACGTATTCTTTTGTTAGTTGGTGACTTGGAATATCTAGTTTTGCAGTTTTCTAATTTCTCCATTTTAGGTATGAGCCATATCTCTGGGAAATTGAGAAGCAGTCCTACCTCCGGCATGCCGTCCTTTTTGGATTCTTTGTGCAACTTAATCGTATGTACACGGACACTGTTCAAAAACTTCCTACTAATTCAGAATCCAATATCATGAGATGCTCTTCAGTTCCTCGCTTCAAGTACCTTCCAATCAGGTTGCTATTTTCTATACACAATAAAAATAATACTTTGTCTCCTCTACCTATATTGCATAAGCTTGCATAGGCACACTGCTGTTAATTGATTGTTTTTGTATACTTGAACTGCATAGATTGGGTTGCACGTGTTGATCCATTTCATAAGACAGATTAGTGCTTTCTCATATCTCACCTTCTCAAAAGGTGATAACACTGAATAGAGGACTCAATTTTTGACTTCATCTTGGATTATAGTGCCCCAGCATTGTCTTCAAGAGGAACAGCTGCTAAGACATCCATCACAACATCGTCTGATGATATTTCTTCAAGAAGTACCTGGAAAGCTTATACAAATGGAGAGCTGTCCAGAAGTATGGATTTGGATGATAGCTCAAGTTTTGGGGTTGCAGTACCAATCTTAAAATCTTTCATGCAGGCAAGACTTCCTATCTCTTTTTGTATTTCTTGCAACAAGGTTTTCTTTTTGACAGTTGCATTCTGGGCTTTTTGTCATGCTTGAAAAACAAGCACGGTTTTGAATTTAATTTGCAAGTGACACGATAATATTGCTAATCATGTTCAGTGGACATGATATGGTGATTCAGATAGAAAAGTTTGACTTGATACCTGAAATTTCTTTATATAAATGATGTATGGTTACACATTTTTTCTTCTATTGTTTTGTTTGTTGCATTCCTAGATTGTTCTCAAATGCTATATGAAGTTAGTTTATGATGACATGGTAACAATGCAAACATGGAATATGGACAAACTGTTTTTGTTACCATTTGTTTGGCAAATGATAGCTAGATTCTTAAATTGGTATTCATTTTAATTGGCAGGCTGGAAGTAGATTTGGAGAGAGCACATTGAAACTGGGATCCATGCTAACAGATGGGCAAGTGGGAATATTCAAGGATAGATCCATGTCGACATTTGGTGACATTCTACCTGCCCACGCTGCGGGTCTCCTTTCATCATTCACGG
This sequence comes from Comarum palustre, assembly GCA_951800085.1. Lineage (NCBI taxonomy): Eukaryota > Viridiplantae > Streptophyta > Magnoliopsida > Rosales > Rosaceae > Comarum > Comarum palustre. The sequence continues at coordinate 8,912,149 of OX637580.1, forward strand.
CTTCCAGATCAGAGTCTTGATTCCGTTTGGAACCCTTCTGTCCATGTTCTTTTCATCATATATTTGTAATCTTTGAATTGTCAAGAGAAGAGTGGAATCTCACCAAGCATGTGATTATGGTGCAGTATCTGCAGACCCATATCATGCTTTACTTAACACAACGGTCGTACAGCATGATATATTATCATAAGAGCAATATTTTCTTTGGTAAGGTTTTGGTCGAAGGAACTAAAATCCATTCATACGTAAGATGGTTAAGGAACTAAAATTCATTCATATGTAAGATGGTTTAGATTTGCGGAAAGTGAACTAATATCCCTTCCCATTCAAAACTGATCGAAGGTTTTGGTTGAAGGAATTATATGTAAATCATCCTTATAAAATTTTATTTAATTTGATAATCGTTAAGGCTTCAAACTAATTAAAATCAATTTACAGATCAAATTTATAAAAATATTTTATAATCAACCAGTTCAAGCTAAAAAAATATTCTGAGCTTCTATTGCTGCATAAGTTGCGAGTTAGCATCAGTCAGTAAGCCAGCATGATTTTCCCATTTCATCCAACTGTAAGTCTGTAATCATGTGCACAAATTCAGGAGGCATTGGACAAAGCATGGAAATGCTTCAGTGAGAATGAGGAGATATAAAGATTTCACCTTGGTCCTACGTTGTATCAGCTGATACGGGGAAGCGAAGAGTTCAGAAGCGTGGAAGCGTTTTTTTTTCAAAATTCAAAAGAAACGAAACGTTTGGAAGCGTTAAAATAAAAAACAAATTCAAAGTCATTGTTAAATTCATAGCAAATTCAAGTTATTGTTGTATAATCACATAACTCAAATAAAAATAAACTTAATTACCAAAAAAACTTACATTTAACTTTTCGAGAACCTCCCCTGACAATGTTTGCAATCCTTTCTATATAGATCCAAAAAAGAGATCTATCATCCACATGATCGGGTTCAACAGGAATTGACTCGTCATTAACACTTGCACCAGAACCAATACTACTTGGTGGCTGACTCATATTCCTTAAGAAAAAAAACATCAATTAGTTTATATGGAAGGAAGCATACGATACTCTACTCTTACACATTATGAGCAATGCAATCTTCCTCAATCTTTGTGATCATCTTTATACATACTTTCTTAATCTTTGATTTGGATCCTAGTTAAATCTAGGAGAAACAGAGGGAGCAGTTAGTCCAGTAATAAATGCAACAATGGGCTTTTCACTTCCACTTGCCTGTAACATTGAAATTGTAAAATTGGCCCATTCTTATTTCCAGACAAACAGATTTAAAGAAATTAATTATAAGTTTATACTATCTGAGTTTGAAAAACACTCAAGGATCTAACACTTCAGTGTATACTCAAATTAGAACAAAAAACTCATATAACCAAGAAAACAGAGGGGCAGCCATTCCCATGTTGAAAAATACCTTTATCAATGCAGTGACATCCTCTTCTACAGTCCCACCAATCTCTCCTATCAGAACGATACCTAAAACATATACATTGTTTAACAAAACGCTTGAAGCTGATACGCAAATGGAAGGTTGTTGACAATGAGGGATTATGATGACATTATAGTCAAGAACCACAAAACGTTTGCATCATCATACTCAAATTAGATGCAGAGCTATGAACATAGTGATAAGAAAAGGGAGAAGGAGAACGAAAGAATGTAAAGAGTAGGACATCAACATGTATGAATCCATTACAGAATTGATCATGGTTCGATCATGGTCCGATCTGATTTATAGATTATTCAACATCATAGATGCAGTCGTACATTCACTATGGAGAGGTTGAGATGGAGTCGTGGAGAGGTTGAGAACTTGAGATGGACTGATGGAGTCGCTATGGAAGAGACCGAGAGGGGGAGCGACTGACCGAGAGAGAGAGAGAGTCGAGTTAAAAAGTTGAAAGAGGCTGAGAGGAGAGTAGCCGAGTGAATAAGGGATTCCTTTTAGGTTAGTTGAAAAAGACGAATTTGCCCGTGTTTCCTTTCTGTTATCGGCGCTTCAAAAGTGGAATCGCGCGCTTCCATAGCATTTCCATTACGCTTCCAAAGCACCCTTCTTCGAAAACGCCCTTCCGCACGCTTCCGCTTCGCTTTCGTTTCGGAAGCGCGAAGCGCTCCTAGCAAGGTTCCGTGCAACACAGGCTCATAGCCAAACCAACCGCCACACAACTATACAAGACAAGAAGCGGTGCAGCTGCTCCAGTCCATATGAAACAAATGGTTCACGTCCATGCAATCAACCCTTACAACTTGCAAGGTAAAAACATGCATTTGAACTTTTAGAATCAACACTTGCAAAGCATTTGACCTCACCACATTGATGAAAAGAAAGATTAATCAATACTGCTGGAATATCAGTCTCATTTGGAGAGAAAAAGAAGTCTCAAGCACGTCCTTCCTCCGAACAGATAAAATTGGCTGGTGAAAAGAGAAGAGTTTACACATATCTCAGAAACCCACCTAGCGGATTGCGCCAGCAACAAAGATATAAGGCCATGTAGCATGAGCTCTGCCAGGAACACCAAAATATCAGGCCAATTACATAACACAAAAGCCTAGTCAGGTTTTACTCCTTAGCTAAGATCACCTTCCTTAATCTTCTCCAGTGAAGCAAACAGCGCTTTCCTCCTGGACTTCTGTAACCACTGTAAACAAAGATTTAAAGTTGAAAATCATATACGTAAGAAGGCATAGCCTACAACAACTGGTATTCACGTTCCCTTTCTAACATTCTCTTAGCAATCAACCAGAGACCAGGTAGGCATAGCTTACTCCTTACTGGGTTTCTCACTTTTGCTCGGCTACATTTATATATGAACCAATTATTTGCTAAGAAGAAGCCAAAGCGCAGCACTCTTGGGTTACCTTTCCAAACCTGTAGATGGACCTTTGTACGAGAAGGCAGACGAAGACCATAACTGTAACAACTGAAGCAACTGAATAAGTTGGTGTCTCGACCAATAACCTTTGTTGCTGTATCGCCCCCTCCATGTCTCTCACCCAACACCAACACCAAAACTGAAAGTACCCAATATATTAGTCCAAGAAGAAAACCAGGAAATGGGGAAGTGGGATACATACTACATTAACTGTAATATATAACTATTTAAGTGCAGGAGTATCAGAAAAATGATCCACACAGAAAACTTTAAAATAGTATCTTTTCTTAATTAAAATTTATCTAAAACCGTTAACTTCATCAAAATAACTGATGATTTTCATGAAATGACTTATTTACCCTTGAATTTTTATAAGAAAAGTTTCTCAAAAACAAAAAAAAATGAAAAGAAAATGCCTCTCTTTGAAACTCTCTACATGTGGAATTACATAATGAAATTGATGCAGCAGCAAGCCAAAACCCATCTCAGATTCTCAGGCTCATTTAAAATTCTTCCCTATCCTCTGCTTTGGTTTCAAGAAAACTCAAAGATGGCAAGGCTAGTTATTTAATTCTTTTGAATGTGTTGCAGCCTTTCCCATCATAGACACACCAATAACAAGCAATTTGATTGCTTCATTCACCAGATAACTATGTTGCACGGACACGCCAAAACTCGTGTCGGAGTGTCTGACACGTCGGGACACGCCGACATACCACGTGGCGTGTCCGAAAATTTTGACTTTCTAGACACGTTGACGACACGCCACGTCATCCCCGACACGTCTCCAACACGCCTCTGACACGCCACATCACCAGAAGACGAAAAAGATCGTCGGAGTCTTGCAGTGAAAATCCAGAAAAGGCGGAGAAAGGGGTTTTCAAATTAGGGCACTATTCAAGAGATTTAAATGTATGAATTGAAGAACAAGGAAGGAGGAACAAAGCCATACCCGTTGGAGGTCTAGTCGCCGTCCATTTTGCCAGAATCCATCAAGGACAGTCGTCCTCCGATCTCCATCGATTGGAGATGCATGCAAGAATGAATGACTGGGCTTGGTAGAAGAGTAGGAGGTGAGTGTTTTGATGGTGATTCTTTTGGTGATCGGTGGCCGGAGCTGGCCTGATGGCGGAGCAGAAGACAGAGACGACGAGAAACGTCCGTCTCTGTCCAACAGTCGAGAAACAGAGAGGAGAAGAGATTGACCCGGTCTGGGTCCATTTGACCTGGGCCTGGTTTTTAAAGCATGGACCAACGTCTCAGATTTTAAAACAAATAGATTTGATAACTAGAAATAAATCTGAATTATCTAATTTCTGAAAAAAAAAAAAAAAAAAAAAAGAATTTTTAATTTACCGAAACTTCGATAAATCTTAGAAAACACACAGAGGCTCTGAAAATTAATCTGAAGACACCGGTGAACTTGTGTCGAAACGCACTACGACACTGGGGCCTCAAAAGAAGAATTTGAGAATTCGAGAAAAACTCAAAAATGAACGCGAACGCTTAACTCGTTAAGTTACTGAGTACGTTAAAACCCTCAGTAACTCCATGAAAAGCCATCTAAAATTGTACGGAGTCTTACATTTTGTATGGGATGGGGGCTTTGAAGGTTTGAGGAAGGAGAGAAAGTTGTAGAGAGGGGATGGGACATCCCTAGGATCGGGTTTAGTGAAGATGACGTACCTTCTGATTATTATGTTGAGCTTTTAAGTGCTAGTCACAAAATAATATGTTAAAAGAGTCTAAAATGTATATATATATATAGCTTTTTAATTATTTTTATGACTTTTTATATGTTTTTATTATTTTGTGTTAATGTGATGCGCGTCGTAAGCATTAAACAAGATGACACATAAACTTAGGATGATGCGCGTCGTAAGTTCTAAGTTACATGAGAAGTCATAAAAAGTTGGAATTAATTTGCATCTATGATAACATAAACATAATAACTTGATCTTTCATAAAACTTATGTGTTTTCTAATCGGTGTTTGTTATATCTGTAACATCCCACATCGACCAACGGAGAGGGTGATGTACCATATATGTACATCGGTGACACCCATCTAGTACGAGGCCTTTTGGGAGCTCAGTGGCTTTGGAGAGGATGAGAACTCTGAAGTTAAGCTTGCTAAGCTTAGAGCAATCCCATGATGGGTGACCCCCTGGGAAGTTGCTCTGAGAGCTTCTGGAAACAAAACCGTGAGGGCCGGCAGGCCCAAAGCGGATAATATCGTGCTACGGTGGAGATGGTCCGGGATGTGACAATATCTTGTGCTTGAGTATTGATTGACCGACCTTGTAGATATTTCTGTTTTGTTTGCTTTATGTTTCGAACAAATTCTCAACTCTCATATATTTCGATGTAAATATGTTTATATGTGTGAATATTTCTAACGTTTTCATTTTGCAGAATATAAGTCCTTCCCTAGTGTCCCCGGTTAGAACGATCTCTACTTATTAAAGCTACAATGATAGGGTTTTTAATTGCACAGGTCAACTCTTGGCAGGTCAGTTATGGATTAAAACCAACTCAAACATGCATGCTTTTACATATATCAATCAATATCTCACATATTCATACCAATCACATTATCCATGAAACTCACAATTTAATTCTTATGATCATGCAAAACCATCATCTATGCATTCAAAGACATACTCATCATCAACTTTAGGGGCATAGACTCAAAACAAAACAAAACAAAACACACAAAACAAAACATTTTTATTTGGAACGATTTTTCTGATTTTTCTAGACTCGAAACAAAACAAAACAAAGTAAACTAAAAACATGTGAATCATGTAATCCTTACCCCACACTTAGAAAATTACATTGTCCTCAATGTAAACCCGAAAATGGTGTTGTAATTTCTAAGCATATGATAAATTTTATAGTTTCACACATATACAGTCCTCTTCCATGCCTCACTCATACACGCAGGCACCTCAGCGGCCGAGAGAAGAAGAGAAGTCGTCGAAGAACCGAACACAGAAAGAGAAGGGCATATTAGGATCGGGTTTAAAACTAGAGCTTAGTGAACAAAGGACATGAGGATTAGAGAAGAAAGAGATTACCAATCGGGGTTTGGAGCTTCACCGGTGGAGCTGCCAGTGGCAGAACTTGCAGTGAGACCCAGATGAGTATTAAAGTAAGAAGTATGCATCAACCCTAACCCACCCCATTCTTTAGGAATGCACACTTGGTCCCAAGCAACAGGGGGTGAAGAAATGCTTTTACCCCAGAAAAAATCCTCATATTCTTATTTATAGCTTTGACAGTTCTATTAGGACATTTAAAGCATAAAAAACATGATTCGAAATTGCAGGAGTATTTGCTTTCAACAAAGTTAATTTACCTGCTCAAGAAAGAGAGGCACTTTTCCAATTTCTAAGTCTCTTTGAAATTTTAATAAGTTCTTTAGGATTCTGGGGGTCTTTCTAAAAAAATAATGTTATGAATCTCCAAGTATTTACCAATAGAAGACTTGTGGCCAGTGGCGGAATCACCTGAGAGGCTGGTACGGCTACAGACCTACCGAAAATTTGAATCATATACAACTTATGTACAACTTTACACACAAAGCTGTTGTTTGTTCAGTTAGTTAAGTCATTGCTTCATTTACCTGTCGACACAGGTTCAAATCACTTAGAAGCATCTTTTTTCTCTCTTTGCTGTACTCATTTCTTCTTCTGTTATCTTTGATTCTCCTTGCTTTCTTCCATTATCTCTGTTTCTTTTTTTTCTTTTCTTTTTTCTCTTTGTTGTACCTATTTCTTCTTATGTTATCTCTGTTTCTCCTTGCTTTCTTCCATTATCTCTGTTTCTTTTTTCTTTTCTTTTCTTTTTTCTCTTTGTTGTACCTATTTCTTCTTCCGTTATCTCTGTTTCTCCTTGCTTTCTTCCATTATCTCTATTTCTTTTTGTTGTTTACCCATTTCCTCTTCCTTTTCTCTGTTTCCTTCTTCCCTTTCTTTTTTTTCCTGTTTACCCATTTCTTCTTCTTCCTTCCCCTCTGTTTTTCTTTCTTCCTCCAACAAAAAAACAAGCCTCAAATTAGCCCAACCCAAGATTGTGGCTAATTTCTAAGGTATTAGAGATTACAACTTTCAAAGTAGCATTAACTTTACTGGAAAAATAAATAAGACTTATCTCCATTTATTTGTTGTCCTGAAGCCAAAGCAAAATTCTTTAGAATGACATTGATATTTCTAGCAGCAGAAATGAAAATATCTTCCTCTCTTCTTGCTTTTTGGCTTGGGAACTTGGCAAAAGAAGAGAGGAAGATAACGTTGTTTACTGATTTTTGTGTGAAGAAGAGATGAAAATAGTGAACATGTCGCCTCCTATGTCTCCTCCTAGCCCTTTATTTAATTTTGATCCAATGGCCATGACTTAATGCACAATATCTTGCAAAATAATCTCCATAGAATTCTCTAGAATGTCTTGTGCACTAAGTCTTCGAATGTACGTAGCTTGAAAAGTGACTGAATGCATGGCTTAATTTGCTTTTTGCGAGATTTAGGTAACTACAAGGGAAAAGAATCAGATTTAAACTCTTAGAAATATTAGGAATTAAAGCAAAAGAGTTTAAGGTGAGAATCTCCCTTATTTTCAGATTTTGAATCAATTATATATCCTAAGATTTGAGAAAGATATTCTCTATAATTGCTGCCATGAAATTCCCTTGATTCTCTAGGAAATCGGTAGAAAATCCCTAAGGATTTTGCCGATTTTCTTTCTTCTTTTCTGCGCAAAGATCTCCCTATTCCAAGTAGGAATATGTTTCCTAACTCCAGTTGGATTCCCTGTCTAACAAGGATAGTAATTTTCTAAAATGAATAAGGAAAGTCAAAACATGAAAGTTTCATAAGTAGAAAGTTTTCTAAATCAAAATAAGAAAGTTTCTTAAAATGAAATAGGTAAGTTTCTAATTCTCGAAACGGGAAAGTTTCTAATTGTAAAATAGTAAAGTTTCCTAAACGACCTATCTTCATTTCTGCGACTTAGTACGATTCCTTGCTTGAGTAGGACTTGTTTCCTAGTTTGAATAGAATTTCTCTTAATTTGTCGGTTTTAGCTTCATTTTGTGTAAACCTGCCTTTTATAACTCTACAACACAAAACATGTTAGAAATGACATTATTAAGGAAATGACGAAGCTAAATAGGGTGGAAAATTAGTTAAGAATGTAGCATAAAATGCGTCTATCAAATATGTTTTGGCTCATTTGCTTCTGCTAGTAAATGGTAGGATTGATGTAAGACTGTTATATTTCTTTCCCTTGTGTTGCTATTTAAACTTTGCAAAGGGATGCAGTTGTCTATTATAAGGTCGTTTTATTCTTTTATTTTTTTAATCAAGTATTGCAAGGTTGTTAAGTTTCCTCACAGTGGAGCTTTGGAAATTATCAACATTTTGTTTACCTTTGCTCATTAATTGGGAGTAGATTTTTTGTCAGCGTAAGTCATATTAGAAATAATATATTATAATTAAATCATAGTTTTATACTTATCAATTGTATTTCTTGTAATCTTATATATATACCTCCACTACGAGATGAATAATGATATCAAATAATTCATTCTCTCAAAATATCATTATCTTTTACTTGGTATCAGAACATGTTCCTCCTCCAATTACTTCTCTAATTCTCTTGGGTTTTATCTCTCGCCCAGTTATCATGGGCCCAATTTGGATTCCTTCTCTTCTCTGGGTCCAGGCTTATCTTGTCATCGGAAGTTCTGATTGGATTGTCACCAAGTGTCCCTAGGTTTGTTCAGTCTCATTTCATCATGTGCAGACCTCGATTCAAGTGAGGGGCATGTTGAAAGTATTGGAGAATAATAGAGATTCTATATCAGAAAAGTGACAAATACAATATAACTTACAAGTGGGTGAATCATACTCAATTGTACCGATGTCTTTTGTAGTTAAAACTAAACACCTTAAAGATAGTTAAGTTAAGACAATATTAGTATAAAGATGATACACAGTTCATGCTTGATTAGCTCCTTTGTTTTGTGCTTCCTTTTCAGTCTTGCGTTTTGTAAATGCAGTGGGGACTAGGAGAGATCTTGCTTCATGAAAAACTACATAATGATAGTTATTCGGCTGGCTTCTGGGTGGGTATGTTCCTTTCTAATTAATTATCCACTCTGAGACACAATAGCTTACAATCGCATCACTTTGTAAATTTATCAAACTACTCCAATCAATTGACACAATAGTTTTGGCACTTTGGGATCACAGTGTAAGAAAGCCCTGGTTGCTGAGTGTCAGAGAATCACTCCATAGTTGGTGCAAGAGATAGAGTGAAGGAGAGGTCTAAACACTCGCATGCTACAAGATCAGGAGCTCTTCATTGGACTACCTACATCAAGTAACGGTATCATCAATGGAACAGCCTGATGCTGTTCCTGGGACTCAAGATGAGTACTCATTACACAATGGCGGCATTGCTAGAGTAGAAGAAAATGTGGATACTTTATTAAGCATTAATCAGCGGTGAAGGAGATGGTGATAAGGCAATCAAGCGCTGAGACTCCTGTAACAGCTGTTTCCAAAGTACTATGATGTTCCATGTAGGTTGTTCATGTTTACTACAATTAAAGTGGTGACGAGTGATGTTCAAATTAACTCGATGAAAAATATATATATCCTGAGCTGGAAGTAGCTATATATGTGTGAGACAGTGCAAATGCATACAATGATTTGATACTAGAAATTAAGGAGTAGAAAAACAATAATAAGCAAACTCGATATCTAAGCGCGCGACATGCATGAAAACATAATAGGTAATGTAATTAGCCGGTGAGCTCCTCCTCCTTGTGGGTTTCAAGAGTGACGTCGGAGGAAGGATAGGCGACACAAGTGAGGACAAAGCCACCATCAATTTGGTCATCATCAAGAAAGCTCTGGTCGGACTGGTCGACGGTGCCAGTAACAACCTTGCCGGCGCAGGAGGAGCAGGAACCGGCGCGGCAAGAGTAAGGGAGGTCGAGACCGGCCTCCTCGGCGGCGTCGAGGATGTAGACATCATCAGGGCACTCGAACTCGGTGACGCCTTCAGGGGTCTTGAGAGTGACCTTGTATGCAGCCATGGCAACACGCCCACCGCGGTTGCTGGACTTGAAGCCGAAAAGGGCCTGGCCCACATTGGGATTAGCAGACCGGAGGCTGCTCATGGGTTGCCCGCGGATGAAGGAGGTGCTGACCATGGTGCCGGAGAGAGCTGCCATTGCTTCTGCTTTCTTGCCTATACTACTACTAGGAGGAGTAGGAGATCAAATGAAATGATTGGAATGGAGGGAGCTAATAATAAGAGACAGAGATAAGGCCTTGTGGAATTAGTGTGGCTACAAAATGAGAGACATCCACCTCTTATCTGCCACGTGGCAACACATTGTGGCCACCTTTATCCTTTTCATTATCACCTTTACATACAAGGCTACTGGTCTCAGTGGTCTGTGGTGGCCACGATCCTCTCCCTCGTACTACTCACCCTGTATCTTTTGAGTTTCTTACTTAAATTCTTGACACACTTATCTAAATTTATAAAACTATTATTGGTATTCAAATTTAATTTTTGTTATCAATAATAAATCTTCAAAATTAAATCTTATAGATTCATTTTTTCTCTTAGTTTGAATATCAAAAACTTAGGTTTTTATTCTGGGTATTACATTGATTATTTCAGAAGAGTTTAAAAACTACCGATGTGGTTATCTACTGACAATAAATATTTTTTGTGGATCACATGCGAGATACATCAAATAATTTTTTAGTGGGTCACATGCGAGACACGTAGTCAAACAATCAGTGTTGTGACGAAAAATAGTCTCAACCCTTTCGTTAGTAGCAAAAATGAAGTACGCGTACCACATTAGTAGTTATAAATTTAGATATCACTTTAACCGTGTCACAAAAATTTAAATACCGACACTGAAATTTACTATTTTCTTTTTGTCAAAGTTGCTGAAAAACAAACTCTGATTTAGTCAAATCCAGTTCCACAAAGTATAAGATTGAGATCCAATGTGGTTAAGTTGATTTTGCACAGCATGCATTCTGCATCCATTTTCCAGATGCCAGAGTGAAAAGGAACCGATATCACAGTTGTGGTCGAGTCAGACACAAATTCTTATATGCAAGGTATAAAGATAGAATCAAAATTCCCAAGTCGTTACATATCTCAGAAGCACAAAATTCATTTCCCCTCCTTTCATTCATCCCAAAGACGTGGAGATAGAAAGAGTAACAAGGGCAACCTATTTTGTAAAAGGTAGTAAGAAAGAAAATAATAAAAATGACAGGAGTTCAATGACATCTGCTAACTTAACTTTCTTAGATTATAAAACAATCTCTGCGGACCTTCACTTGCAGCTGGGGAAAACAAAATAGGAAAAATCTCACAGCTTTCCCCTAATCCAGAGAAACAATACATCCCCGTCCTCACACCCTGTGATTTCCACCATTGACATTAAGTCCCCATTCCTTACCACATGCCGTTCTACATGAATCTTCTGCATCAACAAACAACCATTCTACACAGGGAAACTCCATCCCTGGTCCCATTAGAGATATTCTAGTCGCATTTGATGTTTCTGTAGATCCTCCTCACAAACAAATTTGATCCCAAATATCCAACAGCTCCTACAGAACATTCAAAAGCGACAAGATATGAATACTGAATACTATTCACTATTTTCATTAGGTAGAGATGTATAAACTCCAATCAGATGTGTTGCATTATAAAAATAAATAAATAAATGAAAACAAGAAAACTTTACCACAGAGGATCCCTAAGCCGAGGCAAAACATCAAAGTGTATCCAAAATAGAAGCTCATCTGGAAAAAACCTGACATCTTGGTCTTTGCATAGTAGTAATATACCGAATACAAGTACACGTAGACAGCTGTTGATGCAGCAGAAAAGAAAGAAGTCCATTGCCAGTGGTAATTCTCAGCATTAAGCAAGAAGTAGGTCCCCACAATCGTCACACATACAGTAACAATGATGAGAATCAGAAACACAAGCAGCATAAAGCCATAGACATAGTACACCTGTTCAGAGCCAAAGGGCAAGAGAAACATAGATTCATAAGAATTTTGAAACCCATTATGCATTCAAAACTTTCAACAATAAAAATTATCACATAAAGCATAAATTTCATAGTTACTAAATCCTGCCAGCTGTCATGTTCCAAGTTTAAGATCTCAGCTCTGGCAGGTAAAGAAGATTACCTTAGTTAAAACATGTCGAGTATCTAAAACAAATGACTCCTAACAAACCCATTATGCATTCAAAACTTTCAACAATAAAAATTATCACATAAAGCATAAATTTCATAGTTACTAAATCCTGCCAGCTGTCATGTTCCAAGTTTAAGATCTCAGCTCTGGCAGGTAAAGAAGATTACCTTAGTTAAAACATGTCGAGTATCTAAAACAAATGACTCCTAACACACAAGAGGCTCTGGAGCCCATCAAAACACATTGATTTAACGACACAAAGTTAAGCCATAGAAGCTCATATTCACATACATCAAGTTCAATGATCGTGAGATGTTGTAGTGACTCCAACTTTGGAAAATTTACTTAAAAGACTGTTCTATATATAATCTTATTCATTATATGTTAATGTACTCCATCAGCAACAAACATACGTGGGTGTTCAAAGTTTACCTTGTAATTCCAGAAGGACGTGAAGACAAAGTACATTTCAATGAATATGCTTCCAAAGGGTAAAAGTCCTCCCATCATCGACACCACAGCTGGTGTCAGGTACCATTTTTTCTCAGGAATTGGACGAGGAATAGTTTTGACACGACATGGATTATTAGGAGCACCACTCCAGTTTCTTCCAACAACCGTACCAAGAAGCGCTAAAGGAAACGAAATGAACCCCCAAATGACGAAGACAACCACCATAGTGCCAAATGGAATAGCTGCTAGAGACCCATAGAATATGGCAATTGTATTCAAGACGAACCCAATTCCAAAGCACATAAATGGAAATAGAGATGCTGTAAGAATCATCGACTTTATCCAGTTTTTACCTGAAAAAAATGACATCACACTTCACAAATACCCAAAAACAAGTTTTCAGAATTTATTGAAGTTCGTAACGCACTGATTGAAAACAGAAATCAAAACAGTTAAGGAAATCATAAATAAATAAAAACAACCAATTAGTAGATACATACCCCCATGCCGTGAATACATCCCACCACTTACATAACCAGAAATGAAAGATGTGAGAGCGTAACACACTATGAAAGTTGTAACGATTGCACCTCTCCTGAGCGGCCAGAAAAACAAAAACAAACAAAAAAAGACGTAAGAAACAACATAATCACAAAAATTTAAGATGAACACTATCAGACGAAATCTAGAGATAAATCTAATTATAATCTGATGGTATACAAACAAAAATATGAATGATCATACTGATTCATCATACGAAAACAAGAACCAAAAATAAGAAAGAAAATATCATTGAGCAAGCTGTCAACATACCCGACATACAACATCCCGACAATTGCCAATAAAATGACAAGGAGAACAAGCAATGCCAACTGAGCGCCTGTACCAACTACAGCTGAAAGAATAACCAAACTCCGAGGAGGACGAAAAACATCCCCATGCACAAGTTTCCAGCCAGATTCTTCACTAACATCTCTTTCCTACATAAGATATTGACAAAAGCATCACCACATGTGGATATTGGAATCGATTACATTTGTGTTAAACAAAGAGAAGTGAAGATACAACTAGAAATCAAAGATCATCACCAGAGTCTCTAGGTCATCGTCTTCCCGAGCATATTTTGCATAGTCATTACGAAGAGTGCGCATCAGTATCATTGACACCAAACCAGTAAGGAATATAACCATCATGAATGAATTGAAAATGGAGAACCAATGGATCTGCATATCATAAGATGGACATAAATCTCACCAACAAAAATTCTAGAAAAAGGTAAACAAGTACTTGCATAATTGTGGAGCAATTCAGATAAACACGATAAAATCTTACTTGGTGCTCGAAAAATGGGTAGTCCAAATAAACATCAAAGCGCCGTGCAAAGGTGATAGCAGTTGGAATCCACTTGACAGAGTACGTCAGATCCAATTTTTTCCCCACTTCCAGTGGCTTTGGACTATCTTGAGTGAGATTCACATGAATTATCTAAAAGAAAAAAGAACCAAGAAAAATAATTACGAAGAGATTCATAAAATGTTAATCAAACTGACATGAATTTGAAGTAAAAGCACAACAAACCTGATCTTTATTGTACTTGATAATAATATTTTTGTGTGTGTAAAGAACATGTTTGCCATTTTCACTGTTCTTATCCTGGTGCACCTCACCAACAAATCCTAAAAAATAATGAGAAGATCAATTTAATCAAAAGATAAATTAAACATAAATTAAATTTGAGAAGACGATTTTACTGCATACCCCATAAAGGCAGATCATCTGAACTTGCGAGGAGAGTCCAGAAAGTCCAAGGGGATAACATGCAAAAGATGCCAAGCTAGGGTAAGTAAATGCCCAAAAATAGAAACAAAATTGAAAGACGCAAAGACAATAAACAATCACAGCACCTAGAGTTAACACACAACAAAGAAATTTTACAAGCACAGTCACCATTAGTTATATTTGACTCCGAACTGCATGATTATTGTCAAAGTCTGGACAAGAAAGAAAAAATGCTAAGCCAGGAAAAAAATCTGAAATTTGTTTGAAACTTGTTATCTTTTTGGTCCCATCAAAGCATTTCCTATGTCTATATTAACATTAAACCAATCATGTGTAAAGACCAACAAAAATTTATTGAAATTGGAATTAATAACTAGGCTCCTCACATTTCCAGTGTGTTACAGAACACATTGTTGAGAACAATAAGGTAATGGAAATGTTAATGGCAATAAATATGGGCAGAGATCACAAATGCTTATGACTATGGAAAGGCGAATTATCAATTATTGTAGCACATATTATCCAGTGACCAAACACAGGTAAATGTCATATTATAATACTGATTTAAAGATCTATTTTCCTTCTGGACACTTCAGCTATTTCCAACCTACGTTCATCTTTCCTAAGCACTACACATTCAGCTTCATCCTTAAATATTTTCAAGACTTCCATACCAATGCATATAAATAAATACAATGTGGTCCTGCCAGTAGAAGAATCAATCCAGTAACTGTAAAATTTTTACATATTGTAATACTTGTGTTTCAGAATGTGGATTCAGGAATTGCAACAGATGTTGCATATGCTACCAGAAGCACCCTACTTTGATTGAATCTAATTTGAATTGGTACTTGTAACAGTATAAGAGAATATGCAGAACATACCCATGAAAAACTCAAACCAGTAACTATTCTCAATTGCATCCTTGAATTGTTTAACCTTATGATCATCAAGTTCAAGCTCACAAATGGTAGCCCTATCCACATTTTCTGCACAGAAGAATCAAATAAATCCAGTTGCAATGACTTGCCCACAACTGAATGCCATATACAGAGAAATGAGCATAATAAGTACATACTTCCAAACTTTATGTCACTCTGGCTATCAATAAGTTCGTTTCCACCCAAGACTTCACCAAGACCACCCCATTTGTGAGCAGCATTATCAGATGGACGACAGAACGGGAGACTGTAGTAATTGTAAGTTTCTTGTGGATTGTTGTAAGGGCCAACTTTGTTTACCCAAAGGGTAACAGCTTCATCGGTTTGATACTGCAGTACAAACAAGGGAATATCGCAAGTCAGACTTTCACCAAAACCACATTATAAACAGAGCTGATCCAATATGAGCTCAGAAATAGCTTGGACACTCGACTACAATGATCTTATGTGTATCACTATAAACAGTACATAAATTAATCCAAGACCAATTGTCAAATAAGCGGAGCGAGCTAAGATCTATTCAAGACAAGGGTGGCGGGTGAAGACAGAAAATGATATTGGCCTAGAACTGATTCAATAAAAGGAACCAGCCGTCTGCACTAAAGCTAGATAGATCAATGGGCAGTTCAGTTTTTTCTGATGATTAACCAGCACCACACCTGCCGTCAACAATGACACAAGTTAAGTCGCCAGCTCTATCAATAATTTCAAATCTCCAGTCGGAATCGGAATCAGATCCAGCTCCTCTGAACAATGAGCAAAATTACGCGACTACAACACAAGAAATAACCTGGCCACCCATATGTGAATAAATCACATGAGCAAATGCGAAAGAAGCCGAAACGCGAGTAATGCACAAAAACGGAGCTAAGATCTAACAATCGCATCATGAACTGACAGATCTGAAAGAGAGATCTAGGAGCTACGGTTTACCTTGTGATCCCGCTCGGAGGCGGAGGAGGGGGAGAGGAGAAGGCAGGCAGCGAAGGCGAAGAGTGAGAGAGATCCGAAGGTGGAGAACATGGCGACTGTGGGGGATCTGGAAGAAGGTGCTACTGTTTCTCTCGCTCTCAATTGCTGAAAACCAAGTCTTCTCTTGTTCTCTTGTTAACAGACTTCCTATTTCGATTTTTTATTTTCCTCTCACCAATAATTTTTCATTTTATTACTTTTTAAATCATTTTCTGCATTCGGGTTTTAAAATCAGGGGTATTAACCGTTTAATATAAATTGGGAAAAAAATTGACAACTCTAACCAAAACAGAATTCTACTACTCGTTCCAATTTTTGATACCGAAATTATTAGGTTACCCTTTGTATCGACTCCCTCTTTAACTCATCATCTCCTCAGATCGACTCCCTCTCTCTTCTCAACGACCACCATGATGAGCGTTTTTCACCTCACACATGTAAACACGTGATCAAATCAAACCTCACAACTTTATAACCTTGCAAAATGTCATCGTTAGTACGAATAAATAGGGATCGTTCAGTCCGGGGATATTGAAGGGTAATCGAAAACAGAAAATGTTAACGCAATCAAATAAACATATGGGGGATGTAAATGTTTAACATCTAAAGAAACTAAAACTTAACCTAAAACTAATTATTTACAGTTGATCAACCACTCTACACATAACACATAACTCTTTAAACATGTAACAACTCAAATAAAAGAATAGGGCAGCATGTTTACAAACCGATTTCATAATCCAATTTAGTTCCAATTTAATTAGAGTCTTCGCGGTTATTCTAATTATTCAAGACTTCACAATTATTCAGAATTAACTTCGCGTATAATCCTGAACATAGTACTAATCGGTTTAAAGACACTTCGCGTAGAAATTAAACACAAAAAGCACATAAGCACAATAAGTCGAATTGGAGACATGTTAGCAAGTATGGCGTCACCTCATCTCACATCGACATGTAAATTTACAGAATTATTCTAACTCTTATAAAGAACACAAATTGAACCAACTTCGCGTATGATTCAACTTATATTCAATAAGCATATGAAATCTATACACAAGGAACAGCCATGGCCAAGGCTGCCCTTGTGCATATGATTTGTTGTGTGCACAAACTCTGCAAATAAACCAAACAAGATCAAAAATTCAATTAATATCTACTGCCCTTAAGTCTTAAATTCGAATTTTCACATGCATATATAAAGATTTACACCAAATAACAATCAAACACATAAGGAAATCCAAAAAATTCATCAAATCACATAAAAACATTGATAGTTTGTTACAAAATTCAGAAATAACATTGAATATAAATACTGAATTTGAAACAAATACAAAGACAACCATGGATCTTGGACTGACTTTAGGTGTGGAGATTGATGCTTGGTGTGAGCAGCGGCTGAATTGGTGGAGGAGAGGCGGCTGTGTTGGAGAGGAGAGGAGGGCGGCGGCTGCTATGTGGAGATGAAGGAGGCGGGGCTGCTGTGCGGAGGAGGAGATGAGGGCGGCTGTATGTGTTGTGGAAGAGGGAGGAGGCGGCTGCTGCTAGGAGGAAGAAGAGGGGCGGAGCTTGTAGAGGGAGAGAGTGATATGGCTGCTCTAGTGTTTGTGTATAGGATGGTCGACCTCTTTTCTTATGTAGAGAGTAGGGGTGGCCATACGAAACTGAAAACCGAAAAAAACCGAACCGAAACTGAAAAAACCGAACCGGAAGACAAACCGAACCGAAAAACAAAAACCGGACCGAAAAACCGGAAAAAAATAAATAAATAAATAAACTCATGAATTAAAATGACTTTAATTATGTAGTAGGAAGGAAAAAGACTTTAATTATGGAAGAAAAATTATCAAAAATCTCGTAATATAAGATGTGTTAGGAATGGTGAAATACGGCTATGGTTTAAAAATCATGTAATTCGGGCAATGTCTCGGTGCCGATAGTAGCGGTCAACCCTATTTACAATTATTATTCCATTTGAGGAGCCCTATCGTCGGAAAGTAAATGTCCCAAAAAATTTATATGGGCGGTTGCGTCTCATCTACGTGAGTGTTTTTCGTGTAGAAGGTTTGACAAAAATACGTAATATGGAGGTAGATATGAGTGTTTTCGTGTGATAACTGACGATGGATCAGGGTTGACCGTTTCGATCGAGCCCTTAACTTTGTCGGATCTAGTTGAATTTTTTTCCACATACATCTTTCGTCATAATTATCATATCTGACGGTCGAATTTTAATTTTTGACTTTTAGTCATCGGAATCACAATATGCGTACTAATGTTGTATAACTTGTTTATTAGGTTTTAAACAAATGCATAACTTTATGAACCAACTCTACATAGAAGCAAAATTATCAAAAAACTCGTGAAATAAGATGTGTTTGGAATGATGAAATACAGCTCTGGTTAAAAAATCACGTAATTCGGGTAACGTCTCGGTGCCGATTGTAGCGGTCAACCCTATTTACCTTTATTATTCCCTAGGGGGAGCCCTATCGTTGGAAGGTAAATGTCCCAAAATTTTTATATGGGCGGTTGCGTCTCATCTACCTGAGTGTTTTTCATGTAGAAGGTTTGACAAAAATATGTAATATAGAGGTAGATATGAGTGTTTCCGTGTGATAAGTGACGATGGATCAGGGTTGACCGTTTCGATCGAGCCCTTAACTTTGTCGGATCCAGTTGAATTTTTTTCCACATACATCTTTCGTCATAATGATCATATCAGACGGTCGAATTTTAATTTTTGACTTTTAGTCATCGGAATCACAATATGCATACTAATGTTGTATAACTTGTTTATTAGGTTTTAAGCAAATGCACAACTTTATGAACCAACTCTACATAGAAGCAAAATTATCAAAAAACTCGTGAAATAAGATGTGTTTGGAATGATGAAATACAGGTCTGGTTAAAAAATCACGTAATTCGAGTAACGTCTCGGTGCCGATTGTAGCGGTCAACTCTATTTACCTTTATTATTCCCTAGGGGGAGCCCTATCGTTGGAAGGTAAATGTCCCAAAATTTTTATATGGACGGTTGCGTCTCATCTACCTGAGTGTTTTTCGTGCAGAAGGTTTGACAAAAATACGTAATATAGAGGTAGATATGAGTGTTTCCGTGTGATAAGTGACGATGGATCAGGGTTGACCGTTTCGATCGAGCCCTTAACTTTGTCGGATCCAGTTGAATTTTTTTCCACGGTCATCTTTTGTCATAATGATCATATCTGACGGTCGAATTTTAATTTTTGACTTTTAGTCATCGGAATCACAATATGCATACTAATGTTGTATAATTTGTTTAGTAGTTTGTAAATAAATGTGCAACTTTGTGAACCATAATCATTTTTCACTATAATCATAATAAGAAAAAAAATTATCAATTTGAAAAAAAAACCGAAAAAAAAAACCGAACCGCACCGAACCGTAGGTGTGGTTTGGTTTGCGGTTTGGCCTCTTAAATAGTAAAAAACCGAACCAAACCGGACCGAAATATAACATTGGTTTGGTTCGCGGTTTGGGGTATAAACCGAACCGAAGTGGACCGGAGCCAGCCCTAGTAGAGAGTCTCCTTATATAGTGGTCATGTCTCCTCCATGAGTCCCTCATTACCATTGATTTAAATCTGATCCAATGGCCACAAATAATAGCACAATTTAATCAAATAATATTCCATATATGTCTTGTGCATTAAGTCTTAGAATTTGGCTTGAAATGTGACCGGATACATTGCTTGTTCCTCAAATGGAATCGGCTGAATATCCTTGATTGTTGCTGATTTTATGATGATAATTCCTTCCTTGTTTCTTGCCAATTTGTTGATGTTAATTCCCACATATATGCTCCAATTAATGTTCCTGAAAAGGAAGAAAGAAATCAGATTTAATCTCTAGAAATATTAGGAATTGATATGGAGAAATAAAAGAAAGGAATTTCCCTAAATTTGCTTGATTACAAATCAGCAATTATCTTTGATTTGAGGAAGATTCCTATCGAAATTTGCTGCCATAATCTCCATATAAATTCGGCCAAATCTCTTGGAAATTTCTGATTTCCATATGTGCATCATCGTCTTCATTTAATGCTCATCCATTCTTTGCCAATTTTCTGAATTTAAGAATAGAGGTTTCTCAAAATGGATTAGGAAAGTTTCACAAGTAGTAAGTTTCCTAAATTAAAATAAGAAAGTTTCTTAAAATGAAATAGGCAACTTTCCCAATTAGAAACATGAAAGTTTCCTAAACAACTTATCCTTCTTAATTTGCAAGTTTTAGCTTCCTTTTAAGCACGTTTTCACTTGTTCTCCACCAAACATTCATGGTTTAGTCTAATGATTCAAATCTGCAAAATTAAGAGTTAAACAAAGTATAAATAGGGATAGAAACACATTAAAAACGTAGCATTTTATGCTCTTATCACACCACACCACACCAACGATCTTCTCTCTCTCCCTTGAAGCCTCGACGGCGACACTCGTTGACCTCAATATCAACAAACCTAGGCCTGGACTTTGGCGAATTTGGTTCTGGACCTCGACGGCTAGGAATCTAAGCCTCGACGATGATGATTCTCAGCTTCGAGTCAAAGATGACAAGTCTCAACCCTGACGACGATGAATCTCAGTCCCGACGACGATGAATCTCAACCTCGACAGAGCTTCACGACCTCGACAACGACGCTTCACGACCTCAACAACGACGCTCCACAACCTCAATGACGACGTTCCACATCCAATTGGTGAGAAATTGGATCCATCTGGAACATCAACTCTTTGCCTCTCTACATCTCGCTGTCTCTCTCTAAGTTCTCATGTTCCCATTGAAACAAAAAAATGGTTGTCCACCGGTTCTAAATCCTCTCTCTCTTTTTTTCTCTCAATGGGAGTTTATTGGGGGCAATAAAGTTGGTTGTGATGATAAGTGTGTAGTTTAGGGGTTCAGTGAGAGTTTATTAGAGGGTAGTAAAGTTGGCTATGGTGATAAGACTATGGTTTAGGGGTTCAGTGAGAGTTTATTAGGGGGTAGTAAAAGTTGGTTGTGCAATATGAATGCAATTTAGGGGTTCAGTGAGAGTTTATTATGTGGTAGTTAAGTTGGCTGTGCAATAGGAATGCGGTTTATGGATTCAGTGCGAGTTTATTAAGGGGTAGTAAAGTTGGCTGTGACAATATAAATGTGGTTTAAGGGTTCAGTGAGAGTTTATTAGGTGATAGTAAAGTTTGATATGCAATAAGAATGTGGTTTAGGAGTTCAATGAAAGTTTATTAGGGGTAGTAAAGTTGGTTGTGCAATAGGAATGTGGTTTAGGGGTTCAGTAGGAGTTTATTAAAGGGTAGTAAAGTTGGTTGTGACAATAGGAATATGGTTTAAGGGTTCAGTGGGAGTTTATTAGGGGGTAGTAAAGTTGGCTGTGACAATAGGAATGTGGTTTCGGGGTTCAATGGGAGTTTATAACACTACGCCATTTTTGCTATCATACGACACAAATGTCGTCTGATATATTTTTACAACCGACATTTAAAATTTTGTCATCTGAATATATCAACCCGCAGATAGTGAAAACTAGCGTGTTCATGGGACGACAAAATTCTGTCGTCTTAAAAACAAGGAAATTTGTGTCTGATACCGTGTTTTTTGAGACGACAGAAATCTGTCGTCTTAAAAACAAGAAAAATTGTATCTAATTCCGTGTTTTTTAGACGACATAAATTTTTCGTCTTTGAAAAACTGTTTCCGTGTAAACTCGTGGCCCCTTTAGCGGGTTGCACGGTTCCAGAAATAGCGAACTTCCTTGTACTCCGAGTTTTCCTGTGTAAAGAACAAACACGTCAAAGGGCGTCCCCGGGTTTACCGAGGGAAGCCACTCCGATGCTTAAGTCAGACACTGTCAGATAAGCAGAAAACTCAAGAGTAGTTAAGGAATTGTCCCCCCCTTACCGGGAGGTCCTCACCGGTATTTATAGTAGCATTAAAGGCAGCACTTTGTCTTTTTCCAATGTGGGAATGAACTCCCTTGCTTTGCCTCAAACTTACAATGAACTGGGCCCTGACAAAGGACCCAGAGTGGCTTCTCAAATCTGACTGGCCTTTGGCCCTGTAAACAGTACTTCAAGCATAATAAACGATACATATTTAATAATTGACCACACTTGGTGTTACTTCTTGAATTGTAACCCGGTAAAGGAGAAATACTAGGTTCCATATATAAACAAGTCCCCCAAGTCCTCAGTCAAGGGGTACGCTTGGGTGGGGACTTGAAATCATTTCTTTACCGGGTTACAAGGGTATCATCCAGACCCGGTGTACCCAGTCCCCCAAGTCCGTACGCAAGGGTGCCCCGCAGACACGTTGACTATGGGAACTGAAAATGACGTCTCCGTGTTGTAGTGGGGGAAAACGAAAAGTGGGGGAAAACGAAAAGTTTTCAGTTTTGAAGTGGGAGAAACTGAAAAGTTTTTCGGTTTTGGGACGCGGCATGCGCGACACGTGTCGATTTTCTCGAAAAACCGAAACGTCCCTTCAGCGTACGTCTCTTAAACGTCCCTTCAGTGTACGTCTCTTAACTGTATAAATAGGGGTTGAGGGTGACAGTTTTGTCGTACCTTCGAAATCGAAAACTTTTTCGTGCTTCTGCTCTCGTCCACTGTTGTCGCTGTGCTTGTTGGATTTCCAAACTTAAATCGACCTCAAAATCCTTTCAAACCCTCACAAGTAAGGTACTGTTTTCTATTCTGATGTTTTTGAGTGTTTTGGATCGATATTGTGTACTGTTTTCTGGGATCCAAACTGGGTTGCTGCGTTAGTGTGTGCGTTTATCGTTGTGGTCGCCGGTGTTATCTGGGTTTTTGACGATGTTCCCGTGTTTCTTGTTTTGCAGATGACAAACCCCGCAATGGATGCTCATGTCCCCGAGTTTGCCTCAGTTACCTTCACTGATGGGACCGCTCTCGACCCTCCCGGGTACTCGCTGACCGCGGAGGAGATTGTGGAGCTAAGGAGCAATTGGAAGATCCCCGAGTCTGTTGAAATTCGTACTTTAGAACCCGAGGATCAGTTCTTCGCTCCCGGGGATGGGTGGACGCTATGCCACGAGTACCAGCTACGTTGCGGTCTGTCACTCCCGCTAAAGGTGGAGGTGCAGTATCTCCTGGCTGCGAGCAACTTCACCATCGGGCAAGTTGGCCCGAATATGTGGAGGCAGCTGCTAGGGTTGTGCGTGATGTACAAGGTGTTGAAGCAGCAGATGCCGAGCTACCACGAGTTACACGCCATGTACCGGGCCGAGTACTCCCGGAAGGCGGGTTTCAGTGGGACCATCCAACTGAAGTCCAAAGGGGTCTTCAAGAAGATCATCGAGGACCTGCCTACCTCCGTGAGCCGGACCTGGAGGGAAAAAAGTTTCTTGATAAGAAACTTTCAAGACCCGGGACACGCGTTTCAAGTACCGGGTGACTTCCAGCCACTGATGAGTAAGTCCTTTCTCTCCGGATTCTTCTTTCTTTTCTCTTTCCCGGGTTATAATTATATTGTACGTTTTGCAGATGTTCCCGACATTCCTCTGGAGCCGGTGATGGAGAAGAGGATCCAGAGGATGCTATGGGCCTTCAGAGGTCAAGATGACCGGAGCTCGTACCGGCTTTGCAGGCTGTATGTGTACAGCCGTTGCCGATTGATGGAGCTGCCAGGTTTGTCTCGTTTCCTTTACAATTTTTGTTGTTTACATGCTCCGGTCTAACAGGTTATATCCTTTGTTGCAGCTCTTCTCCCGATGGAGTTCACGAAGCGAAAGAACCCGGGAATATACGACGGGTTCGAGGACAAGGCTGTATGGGCCGGGATCCGGGCGCAAGGCACGGAGGGGCTGGCGTACGATATCGACCTGACATCGAAGGCGGCCTTTCTGCGCCCAGACGCCGAGCAAGGGGAAACTCGGCAGTTCCACGTTGACGTCTCTTACTACAACGAGGTTCCCGCGTACTTGGCTGAGATTCTCGGGCCAGAAGTCTACCCGGAAGGAGAGGAGGTTGAAGGGAATCCCTCGGAGGCGGACGATAACCCGGTATTTGAAGAACCGTTTGCCGATGAGACTGAAGAACCGGTGGTGAGCGCGGTTCCCTCGTCTGTGTTCCCGGGCGAGGAGGAATTTACCGAGGAGGATGACGAAGGGGGTGAAGAGGTTGGAGGGTTAGAAAGGGAAATAGGTAGTGAGAACCCGGAGGGGAGTGAGGGGAGTGACGAGGTTCTTGAAGTGGAGCCCGTGCCTTCTCGCAAGCGTACCCGGGAGGCATCCAGCTCGGGGAGGTCCGAGAGGAGGAAGAGAAGGAAGGAGAGGAAGGAGAGGAGGGAGAGAAAGCAGCAGCGGGACACTACTGAAATAATGGAGGAGTTGGCGAGCGCAGGAATGGCGGACGCGGCCATCCAAAGGATGGTAGCGGATTTGAAGAATTGCGCCGCTGACTCTTATGTCCTGGAGCATGAGGACCCGTTGACTGTAGCCCGGAGGGCGCAGGAGAAGCTGATGCGGGTAAGTTAGTCTTCTGCTTTAACTCGTTATCTTTTTGTTTTTGGTTCCTTGCACTAACCCGTTGTTTTATTTGTGTAGGCTGTCAGGTTGTCGTACTTGGCGACTGACCGGCTCATAACCGAAGGCATCCCCGAGCGAGAGAGAGTCCTCAGGGATGATCTCCGGGCCGCCCGGGACCAGGTGACGGCGAGTGAAGAAAACCTGGCTCGGGTCCGGGAATTCGCAAGCGCATCAGCGATCGCGTCGAGTGCGAAGTTGGCCAAGGCGGAAGAACACATAGCAGACCTGGTGGCCAAGAACTCGGAACTGGAGAATGTTATCGAAGGTCACCGGGAGGACCGGTGTGCTCAAGACGCCGCGATAGCCCAGCTGACCGAGCAAAACCAGGGGCTGCAGCAACAGGTTACCTCCCTGGAGCAACAAAAAGGAGATTTGCTCCAGGCCGTTTCCCGGGCGAAGGACTTAGCGGTCTCTGAGTTTCTGGCGAGCCCAGAGTTTGACCTGAAGCTGCGGTCGGCCAGGGCCGAGGCTCGTGCCGAAATAGTGAGCGCTGGGATTCGCCAAGGCTGGCTGGACAAGGCGGGTTATGACGGTCATCAAGGTCATGTCAGACCCGACGAGGCTGCAGGCACCTCCCGGTCGACTCCTGCCGTGGCTGCGAACCCTAGGGCTCCTGCGAACCCGGCTCGGAGTCCCTCGGTTCGTTCTTCAGCAGCCGGGAGAGGTGCTTCCCGTGGTGGGATTGTGGGTGGTCCTAGGAACTGGCCACCTCTGCGTAGGGGTGAGTTCATCATACAGCCCCGGGGAGGTCGTGGCGGTTCTAGCACTGGCGGGGGTAGAGGGTCGTCAACGGAGCCTTAGGATGTTTTTCAATTCTGTAACAGATTAGTCTACCTGTAGCGGTTTGCTACTTTTTGTAATTGATATTTTTGAAGTAATAAAATTTTTCCTTCTAGCTATCCTTCCCGTGCCAAAATACGGTAACCTGATAAGTACAAAAATGTACATATAACGCCGGTTTGCCATGTGAATAAAGACAGTGCCGCTAAGGCTTTAAAGGCCGCTAGGGCTTTAAGGACCCGTTAGGAATTTCATCCCGATGCATAACCTGCAAGTGTTGAGAAAATTCACACATAATGCCGGTTTATGGGAAATAAAAATAGTCCCGCTAGGGCTTTATGGGTTCATAAGGACTTTCAACCCGATGCATAACCTGCAAGTGTTGACAATTCACACATAGTGCCGGGTTGACATGTTAACATTATAAAGTGAAGATAGGGCCAGTAAGGCTTTACGGGTCCGTTAGGACTTCCACGGGCTTCTTTGCCAAATAACACGGTAATCTGATGCAAAATATGCAAATGTGATAATTTACACATATAATGCCGGTTTAGCATGTAAGTAAAAATAGTGCCGCTAGGGCTGTATGGGTCCGTTAAGACTTTCAAAGACTGAAACAAGGCCGTGATAGACTTGCAATATTTCAAGTTACGGAGACTACCAGAGATTATTAGAGATCTATCGGAGCTTGGCGAGTTTTGACCATGAAATAAGGCCGTGAAAGGCTTGCAATATTTCATGTCATGGAGATTATCGGAGATTATCGGAGCTTGGCGAGTTTTGACCATGAAATAAGGCCGTGATAGGCTTGCAATATTTCATGTCATGGAGATTATCGGAGATTATCGGAGCTTGGCGATTAAGGCATACAAGTAGGGCCGCTAAAGGCTATTTGGGGAAGAGATGCAGATGTTGGGCGTTCCATGGTCGTGGAAGCGTAACTCCATCTGTACCCCGGATGTAAAACGTTGCCGGTCCCACGACTTCAATGATTTCATATGGACCCTCCCATGGAGCATTAAACCCTGTTGGCTTAGGGATAACTTCCTTCATTACCCAATCCCCGAGTTTGAGTGGGCGGTTTATAACCCGGGAATTGTAGTGTTTAGCCACCTTTTGCTTCTTGTTGATATTTCGGAGATGTGCACGCTCCCGGCGTTCCTCCAGGAGGTCCAGGTTAAGGCGGATGCCTTCATTGTTGGTTTCCCTGTCAAACAGTTGTACCCGGTCACTCGGGACTTCCATCTCTACCGGGATCACTGCTTCAGAGCCAAAAGTCATAAGAAATGGGCTCTCCCCATTGGCTTCTGTTGGAGTTGTCCTCAGTGCCCACAAAACCTCTGGAAGTTTCTCAGCCCATAAACCCTTTGCGTCCTCCAGCTTCTTCTTCAGAACTTGCTTGATGAGCTTGTTAACGGCTTCAGTTTGTCCATTAGTCTGCGGGTGTGCAGGGGAGGCATATAGGACCTTTGTCCCATTGGAGTGTAAGAATTCCCGGAACTCATCGTTGTCAAACTGCGTCCCGTTATCTGTGATAAACGTCTCCGGGATTCCAAACCGGCAAAAGACATTGTTCCAAAGGAATTTCTTAACATTTGCGGTCGTGATCCGTGCCAGGGGTTGAGCTTCTATCCACTTGGAATTATAGTCCACTGAGACAATGGCATGTTTGAGCTGTCCCGGAGCTGTGGGTAGAGGCCCGATGAAATCAATCCCCCACATGCAAAATGGGTATGGAGAAATTATCACTGATAGCGGGACTGATGGTGCACGGGGAAAGCTTGCAAATCGGTGACATTGAAGGCAGGAATCTACGACGATTCTGGCATCGTGTTCCAAAGAAGGCTAGTAATATCCCATTCTTAGGGTTTTGAAAGCCAGGTTACGGGCTCCAAAGTGATTTCCACATACCCCGCTATGAAGCGACTGCAAAACCCGGTCTCCTTCCTCGGGTGTAATACACTTCAAATCAGGAAAAGTTTGTCCTCGTCTGTACAGTTTCCCATCACGGATACTATACCGCGCCGCTCGGACCCGTAGTCGTTTGGCCGCTACCGGGTCCTCAGGTAGGGTTCCATGTTGGATGAAGTTGATGAACTCATCCATCCAAGATGGTGGCGGGTTTGCCTCTACCGCGAAAATCTCAGAAAAGGAGAGTGAGATGCTTGGTTTCTCCAATGTCTCGACCAGTAAGCTTTTAAACTCGGTATTGGAATCGTCACCTGTTGCAATCCTAGCCAGGGTATCTGCTCTCACATTCTGCTGCCTCGGTATCTGAGTAACCTCAAAGCTGTCAAATTTCTCCAGCAAGAAAGCCGCTAACTTTTGATAGGACGAAAGATGTGCTTCCTTTGCCTGAAACCCGCCGTTAACCTGCTGCACTACCAGCTGTGAATCACTTAGTATGCGGAGATGCCGGGCGCCCATATCTTTAGCGAGTTGGAGCCCTTTGATTAGGGCTTCGTACTCAGCCGTGTTGTTTGATGCTTTGAAGTTAAAGCGTAAGGCATAGTCAAACATATTACCCTCCGGGTCTACCAATGTAATGCCTGCTCCACATTGCCTCTGATTGACTGATCCATCTACAAATATCTGCCAACTCTCCGGTTCAGCTTGTGCAGGAAGAGTTTCAGCAACTGTTGAATCTGCTGGGATTAACTCGGCAATGAAGTCTGCTGCTGCTTGCCCTTTGATTGCCGTTCGCGGTTTAAAGTGCAAATCATGCTCCCCCAACTCAATTGCCCATTTGACCAGTCTTCCCGAAGTCGCCGGGTTTTGCAGAACCTGCCGTAGCGGTTGGTTGGTGAGTACATGGATGGAATGTGCTTGAAAATAGGGTCTTAACTTCCTTGCTGCTACAACCAAGGCCAGGGCTAGTTTTTCAATATCTGGATAACGAGTTTCAGGATCATTGAATCCTTTCCCAGTATAGTAGACCGGCAGTTCTTCAGAGTCTGGCTTTCTTATCAAGGCACAACTGACAGCCGTTTGAGACACCGCCAGGTACAGATAGAGTATTTCCCCAGGGTTTGGTCTGGATAAAGAAGGGACTGACGCCAAGTATTCCTTCAACTTTTCAAAAGCTTGATTGTGCTCTTCCTGCCATGTAATCCGCTCGCGGTGTTGACTCTTGAGAATTTTGAAGAAGGGGGCACATTTATCTGTTAACCTGGATATAAACCGGGATAAGGCTACCAGCCTGCCAGTAAGTTGCTGAACTTCATTCCTGGTTTTTGGCGGTTGCATGGCCAAGACGGCTTGAATTTTGTCGGGGTTTGCCTCAATTCCCCGAGCGCTGACCATAAACCCGAGAAACTTTCCTCCCGAAACACCGAACACACACTTCTCCGGGTTTAACCTCATCCCCTTGCTCAAGGCAATGTCGATGACGGTCTCCAAGTCATCCGGGTGTTCGCTTGTCTCCCGGCTTTTGACCAGCATATCATCTATGTAAACCTCCATAGTATCCCCGAGTTGGTTTGCAAACATGCCCACTACGAGGCGCTGGAACGTGGCTCCTGCATTCCGGAGTCCAAAAGGCATCACTCTGTAATAATACATCCCTTTGTCCGTTGTAAAAGATGTGTGCTGTTGATCCGCGGGATTCATGGGAACTTGGTTAAATCCCGAGTATGCATCTATAAAGCTCAACTGGGGGTGGCCCGCGGTTGAATCCACCAGTTGATCAATCTTTGGAAGGGGAAAACTATCCTTCGGGCAAGCCTTATTCAGATCTGTGTAGTCGACGCACATCCTCCACTTTCCGTTTGCCTTCTTGACCATCACCACATTGGCCAACCAATCCGGGTATGTTGCATCTCCAATGAACCCGATGTCTTTAAGACGTTTAACTTCTGCTTGAATGGCCTTGTACTTCTCTGCGCAAAATGCACGACGCTTCTGTCTTACCGGTTTAACACCCGGGATAATATTGAGGGAATGTGTCATAACGTCTGGAGAAATCCCGGGCATGTCTGCATATGACCATGCGAACACCTTCTGTTTCCGGGTTAGCAGCTCAACCATCCGGGTTCTGACCTCGGGGTCAAGGCCTGTGCCAATGCAAATCTTCCTCTCCGGGTATTCTTCTGAAATCTGAATCCATTCTGTTGCTTCAATTGGGGCTGGCCGGGGGAACTTGGCAGGATACTTCTGGCCCTTCTTTTGTGCCGTCTTGCTGATGGGCAAAGAATCCGGGTCATCCCTGGGGTCATCGGGTTTGTCAAATGGAGACAAGGAAAAACCGGCCGAAAACATCTCATGCTGGGACTGAGTTGCTATCGCGTTGCATCTGACAGCGGCTTCTTGGTCTCCGCGAATTGTAACCCAACCCCCGGGTGTAGGCACCTTCATAAGCAGCATGTGACCCGCTATAAAACTTTGTAGGCCCCAGAGTGCATCTCTCCCGAGTATGGCATTGTAGGAGGATGGGCAGTCCACAATTATGAAGGGAACTACAATTCTTGTGGACTGGTGCCCGGTTCCAACTGTAACCGATAGTTGATCAGACCCCAACGGTTGAGTCGTCTCACCTGAAAAACTGATCAATGGCTCGTGGTTCCTATAGAGCTTATCTCGTCCTCGTTTAAACCCCTTATAGCAACTGCTGAACATGACGCTGACAGCGGCTCCCGTGTCTATTAGAACCCTCCGAGTTCTCCAGTGGTCAATCTGAAGAGTGATAATGAAAGGATCATTGTGATGCACTTTCAGCGTGTCTTCAGACTGAGAAAATGACACGGTATCCCAAGGAACCAGCTCCTTGCGGCATTCCTGACGAAGCTGCATTATCTCAAACTCCGGGCCTCTTGGGCAGAGTCTTTTGGCCCGGTGACCGGACACCCCTTGGGTGCCACCCCCGTGAATCGTCATTATCTCCCCATATACTTCAATCAGGTTGACACCTGTGGCGGGTGACTTATACTGCTGTAACTTGCCGTTCTGGATCATGTACTCAATGGTGTTCCGAAGAGAAAAGCACCGGTCGGTTGTGTGGCCAGACTCGTTGTGATAGGCACAATGTTGCCCGTTATCCGGCCCTGCCCTTTTGGGAAACTTTCTTTTTGGAGCCGGGGGAACTTCATTCCTATGGCGGTTCCAAATTTCTTCATAGGAGGCAGTCAAGTTGGTCAACACTTCATATCGGGGGATGTAAGTGTTCTTTTCCTCCCGGGTTGGATGTCTTGGGTATGAAGCCTCTCTTGGTTTCTCCCTTGGTCTGTTTGAACTTTTGCCGTAGTATCCCTGACCACTCTTATGCTGCCCTTCCTTTTTCCATCCATCAGCTCGCTGGCTTGTGAACCCGGTGTTCGTCCGGCGTTCCCCGAAGGTGTCGTACTCGGCTTGAGCTTGCCGAGTTACTTCATTAATTAGATCGTCGTAGCACCTGAACCGCTGCTTCCTGAGCTCCACCACAAAGCGGGTTGGTTTGAGCGCCTGTAAGAACGCCTCTGATGCTACTGACTCGTCCAAGTGCCCACACTTGGAAGTCGTGGACAGCCAACGGGTTACAAAAATTTTCAAGCTTTCATCATCCCTTTGCTGGACTTTGAATAACGAAGTGGTGCTTCGGTTGGCACTTGACA
Organism: Comarum palustre; assembly: GCA_951800085.1. Classification (NCBI taxonomy): domain Eukaryota; kingdom Viridiplantae; phylum Streptophyta; class Magnoliopsida; order Rosales; family Rosaceae; genus Comarum; species Comarum palustre. The sequence continues at coordinate 8,943,404 of OX637580.1, forward strand.
GCAGGATAAACCGGGACAGGAACCTCTGTGTCAACTGACCATAGGTCTCTATTGACAAAGCCGGTAACTTGAGGAACCAACTCAATACCTCCTCACTGAGTGTTTCCTGGAAAGCATGGCATGCTTGGGCGTCTGTGAACCGGGTTGAATCCAACTGAGACTGGAACAACTCAAGGTGTGCATACGGGCACCCCATTCCGGCATATCTCTTAATCTTAAATGGCTTTGCTTCTGGTGGCTTTTTGTCTGCTTGAACCCGTGCGGAGAATGGGCTTGCACGGGTAATAAAGGGTTGGTATTGTTGTGGTCCCGTTCCCGAGTTTAGGCGCTGCTCAAGTTGGGTCACAGTTTGTGTCAACTGTAACAGCAGCTGGGTCTGGGCATCTGCTGGGGGAAGTGGTTGATTTAACAACGGCTCTGGGGGTGGAGGAGGTCCTGTAAGATTGTGATTAAACAAAGGATTGGAGAGATGGATCATTTGTGGATTTGGGTTAGGGTGGAGGGCAGTGGTTGGGAGAATAGCGGGTGGTATGTATGCACTGTCAAAAGTTCGCGGGTTTCCACAACCCGGAGAATTCCCTTCTGGGGTGATGATATCAGCAAGTCTGGCTGACGTCCCCATGGCATTCGCTCTTTGAGTTAAGGTTGCTTGAAGAAGCCCATGCTCGGCCTGGATAGTCGCTAACTGCTCCCTTACCGTTATTAACTCGGCATGTTCTCGAGTAGATTGCTCCTTTTGAGCGAGAAAGTCCTTTTTCAAGAGCTCGAATGCTGCTGCCAAATCTGTTTGGCCAAACTGGGTCCCGGAGGTCCCTGGGTTATCATCCCCTGAGAAATTAAGCCTTCTAGTTGGATCTTGTTCTCCTGCCATTTCCACCGTCCTTCGAAATACGAATTGGGAGGTCTTGAGTTCGACTCTCAACGAGAGCACCAATTGTTTCCGTGTAAACTCGTGGCCCCTTTAGCGGGTTGCACGGTTCCAGAAATAGCGAACTTCCTTGTACTCCGAGTTTTCCTGTGTAAAGAACAAACACGTCAAAGGGCGTCCCCGGGTTTACCGAGGGAAGCCACTCCGATGCTTAAGTCAGACACTGTCAGATAAGCAGAAAACTCAAGAGTAGTTAAGGAATTGTCCCCCCCCTTACCGGGAGGTCCTCACCGGTATTTATAGTAGCATTAAAGGCAGCACTTTGTCTTTTTCCAATGTGGGAATGAACTCCCTTGCTTTGCCTCAAACTTACAATGAACTGGGCCCTGACAAAGGACCCAGAGTGGCTTCTCAAATCTGACTGGCCTTTGGCCCTGTAAACAGTACTTCAAGCATAATAAACGATGCATATTTAATAATTGACCACACTTGGTGTTACTTCTTGAATTGTAACCCGGTAAAGGAGAAATACTAGGTTCCACATATAAACAAAAACAGATTTCTGTCGTCTTAAAAACAAGAAAAATTGTATCTAATTCCGTGTTTTTTAGACGACATAAATTTTTCGTCTTTGAGAAACAGATTTTTTTCTTTTTTGGCGTATATACATCGTCTCGAATGTATCGAAAAAAACTCATGCACTCTCCATCTAACGTATCCCGCTCATTCTCTCCTTAAAGAAAACACACCCCAACCCAACCCTAGCCAAACTTCAAACTGAAAACACCATCCCGCTCACTAATCCCGCTCATTCTCTCACTTTCTTTCTCTCATCAACACCCCAATCGCTTTCGATTTCGATATCAACAGAAAACACATGTCACCTAAACCCCAAACCGGTCGTTCCCGACTTCTTTCGATTTCTGTTCCCTTTTATTTTTGATATAAACAACCACCGCCATCCACCTCATAGATTGATGCCGATTCGGGTACAGCATGGAGCCACTCGTACTTGAACCAAAAGCCATGGCATCTTCTCTCTTACTCCAACCAACACCGCAAGTGGATCGCCGAGCAGATCCAGGCCCAACACCTGCGTCGCTCTGAAGAAGTCTCCCGCGAGGCACCTCCCTTACTCTCCCTCCCATCCAATTTCTTCTTCAATTTTTAATTTTATTGTTTCTAATTTCAATTTTTCTATCATTTTTTGCAGTATGCGCAAGACCAAGAGTTCTTTCGACAGAAGCTCAAATCCATGGCATGTTCTTATGATTGCAGCAACTCTGATCTCTCGTCTTCGTCGGTCTTTGATTTGTAGAGCTTTTTCTGTTTTGACTGATTTTGACATTGTTTTAGTCTCGATTTGATTGAGCTATTTCAACGGCGTTGTTTATGCCACCGTTGATGACTAGCTTTGACTATGATGATCTGCGGGCCTACAGTAGCCTGAGGTAAAGCTTTTACAGTTAACATTAACTCTGCTAATTTGATTAATTTAATTGTGATTAGTGGATGAGTGAGTGTGATTAGAGAGGTGAAAGGTGGATTTTGTGTTAGGGAAAGTGGGAATAGCATTTGTTTGTTGACAAATGACCGTCATATAGGTATGATCGATGAAATGGTTATGATGAGAGGAAATCGACACGAAGCAAGTACCAAAGGAGGAGGAGGAGCCTTATTCTTGGCTATACTTCTTCTGGTTCGGCTACCCCTCGTGCTCAAATTCATCAGCAGGTTTCTAATTTGCTTTCTTTTATAGTTCAACAAGCATTTGTCTGGTTGCGCTAGTCATCTTGCATGCTATAAACCATGTGCTAGCTTTTAGTCTAGAGATTCTATGTTGTTAAGTATTTTTTGATGATGCAGGCTTTGCTTTACATAGCAGCTGAAGATGAGGCATTTATGGCTCTTGATCGAGAGATGGATGCTTTATCAATTCATAAAGAAATAAAAGGTGTTTCTGGCCCACATGCTCTACAAGAGCAAGAGTGGAATACTGTGGAGGACAAGCCATTGACTAGGAAAACTATACATGAGTGGCAGGCTGAACTGGATGCTATTGCCAAAGAAGTTGAAGCACAGCTAATTTCAAAAGACATTGGTTGTCATTTGACTCAAGTTTTGGGGCAGTGAATGTGGTTCTATTTGAGTCAAGAAGCTTTAGAAGGTAGCCCGTTCTTAGAGATGCACTTGCACTTAGTTCTAAGCTCTGGAAGTGGAATTGGTGAAGTTTGACCCTTGCTTCCTTTATACATATTTAATCACTGATTAAAGGCATATTTGCTGATCTTTGTTATTAAGGCTTTACTTCTGTGATAAGATTCTTTGAACATGTTTGATGCAACATGATGGCTAAATATGTGTTTCCCTTTGACAGCAATTATGCTTAGCATTATATACATTGAGGTGTGCCGAAGACTTAGTATGACCATAGTGGGATCTCGAGGTGGGAAAGAATTTTTGATCTGGCCACAAACAGGGAATCTAGAGGTGTGTTATCATTGACACTTTCATATTTCGTGTGCATCAGAAATTCATAATATCTATACTATGCTATTCGTCGATATATCTGTACCTTATTATTGTTCTTGTTTTTGTCTAGGAGGTGTTCAAGGTAACTTCAGGATACAGTTTGTTTGCTATTATCAACGGAAGATGTGGTATATATTTCAGCATACTATAATTTGAACTAGCTATACTTGTCTCTATCTAATATACAATGTAAAAATTTGAATATGCTCTTTTATTGTCATTAGGGGACAATTGAGAAGAGCATATATGGTTGTTGGTTAGAAACCCGATGACAGAAGTATAATACTTTTTGCACTCAAATAATTATGTACGTATATATATCGTTGCTCCTTAAATGATCATAGCTCATTGCTATATGGTACTATGATGTATTTCTTGTTTTTATTATTTGGCCATGATCTTGCAGGTGTTGATTACTTATTTGGCTTTGCAGCTGACTTTAGATGTGTCAATTGCACTATAAAAGGTATTATTTACAGTATTGCAGTTCACCTTGATCTCCATATTTCTTGATTTCCATGTTCCTTTGACAGTTATACATCAACATATTAGTTGTTGGATACAACAAGTATCATTAATACCAGTAAAATAGACTTATTGTTGGATACAATAAGTATCAAACCATGCAATTCATGTCCTTCAAATTCAAATTATATACCAACATTATATAAGAAAGAAAGCCATGCGATATATATATACACACACACACCCGCTATCAAAAAAAAGTTGCACTTGGTGCTATTACAATACACACACAAGTTCTCTGAAGTGACTAAGTAATTTTTGTAGGTTGTGTGCATTGTGGTTCAAGTATCATACTAAGTATTTGAAACTAGTTGTAGTATAAAACAAACTGAATGGTGCAGAAGTAAGCAAGTGTTTGAAATTTGTATTGGTTTTGTATATAAGAATTTGAAATTATTAGTGTATGTTTCTAGTCATTCAACATATTGGTGTCTGTGGCTATGCATTCAACATATTAATTGTATATGGTTTGGTTTATGTGTGTTTTGAGAAAAACTTGTTGAACATCTGTATCATCAATTTGGTTGGAGACTAAGTGGTGGATATTGAGTTTGTATGAAGGAGGTATCAAAGTACACGATTGCAGTTAGAAGAATATATGCACTGTTAAAGTACACATATCCTTGTAGTTGCTAGTATTTGGCATGGTTTGATGTCTCTTTTATGTAGCATATAGGTCTCTCTAGAACAAGTATCTCTTTGTAAATTATGTTGGTTTTGGCAATGAGAATGAAATTAGATTTCTAAATGGTTTGTGCAAATGCTTTTGTTGATGTTACCCAAATCAAAATCATGCAATAGATAGACCCATAAATTATGACATTTCATCTTTCAGACGACATTTATATGTCGACCTAAAGTAAAAGAATACAATAGTGTATGTCGTCTGACATAGATATTAGACGACAGATAAGTGACGTTTGAATTGGTGTGAGACGACATAGAAGATAATGTGTATGTCATCTGGGATTATATCAGACGACAGACAAGTGACGTTAGAATCAGTTCAGATGAGAGATGGGTGAAATCATTTGTAGATTCATTAGTCTTCTAACGACAGTTCGCTATCGTTGTAACTCTTTCTAACGATAGATTTATTTTTTATGTTACGAACTTGGATTTCAAGAGATGACATTCTTTCTGTCTTATGACCTTTTTCAGACGACAGATTTCGTCCGTCGACTGATTGCTTATCAGATGACAAGTTGATAGATGACACGCAAAAAAAGATCAAACGACGGGTAATGCCTGTCGTCTGAAGGCAAAATCGGTGTAGTGTTATTAAGGGTTAGTAAACTTGATTCCAGATTCGGGTGAGATTTCAATGATCAGAGTCTGACAGCCGATGACCATAGCCGATGAGGTGTCAGACATGTATCATCTCTCTTCCATTTTATTTCTCTAAGTATGTTTTAATGGGTGAGGGTAGAATGAGTATTGAAATATTATATAGGTTGTTTAAAATTGTTATGAGTTTTGTTGGAATAGGCACAAATTTTTTTAAAAAATGTGAAATGGTCAATGTTTTAAAAAACTGTTGGAATGAGAAGTGAGGTCCAAAAATTTGTACTGAATGAATATTTTCTCTTAAAATTATCTTAGGCCCAGTTGGTTTAACTCATTCTCAAGGCCCAATCTTCTTTGAGAATTCCTTCTCTGTGGTAATTCTTATACGGCCAAAGATCCATCAAATTTGGCCCCGAGGTTGATTAATTTAAAATCAGCATACTGTAAGTTGTGTTGTGAGACAATCGGATATGTAATTAAGTTGTTGAAAGTTTGGTCAATTATGATTTTACAAGTGTACAGTGAACATAACAAAAAAGGGCATGTGTGAAGTTAATATTGACTTAAAATGTCAAAAATTTCATCAAGGTCATTCAAAAAAGTGAGTATAAATAGTAACAACATACTGCTTCCAACAAAGCTCGCCACCATTTCCTCGTCATCGATGCCTATATGGGGTCAGATTGTTCAGTCGACATGCATCTCTAGGAAGAGAACAGAGGCTCAGAAGCTTGGGTATGAAAAGCATTTTCTCTTTCTTTCTTTTTTAGTTACAAAGGGACCTAAAAGGCCAAACAGAAAGAAAAAACAAAACTAGCAACTACAGTGTCAAGACCCATCCCGGATTTTACCCTAAAAATCTAAAATGAACCCTGCGGGGACCACCTTCAATGAAGATTTTACCAAAATTTCGGCATAACCTCTATTGAAAGTGGACAACCCTTCCCGTAACAAAACATGCACACTTCTATAATTAAATTTCAACCTTATTTCTCCTGGAGCCTACGTGCTCCCCAAACCCACAACAACACCCAAACACTAACTATACAACAAACAAAGGTTCAGAGCAACTTTAATGGTGACAAATGAAAACAGAAATAAATACAAATAACTGAAAGATAGAGTTGACTATGTCTCGCTCACGTACGCCCGAACACAACTAAGCTAGCCTGTAAACTGGGCATTTAAAACCAAAGAGCCCAGGGGAAAACATTTGGAAAACATGTTAGAGTGAGTGGACAAAAATAATAAAGTGATTAATTAAACAAGAGTTCATGTTTTCCCAATTTATTTACAAGGAAATTATGTAATGCATGCCTTAGGGTGAAAATCAACAAACACCGACTCTAGCCTCGCTAGATAAAATATTAAAAATGTGATCATATACGTAACTAGCCCCCTTAGTTAACCATGAAGTAAAGTGAGTCTCGCTTAAACATATGACCACATATGTATATCCAAACCGGGCTACGACGCTCGTGCCTCGCCCTCATGTCACGCCATAATGGCGACAGGAATGGCCACACCATGATGACGGAGTATACTCCAGATAAGAATATAATATATGCTCATGATTTGACTATATATATATATATATATATATACTCATACGGGGCTACGACGCGTGCGCCTCGCACTCACGTCACGCTCATAATGGCGGCAGTTAAATATTTACTATAACATTATGGCGGAGTATACTCCCCGTACGAATATAATATATTTTAATCACAACACGTATATAAAGAAAATATGCATATGCATGTGACCAAATAATCCACCAATGAAAATCCCATAATCCTTAAAATCAAAAGAAATACCGGATAAAAATTGTTGATAAAATAATCCAATAAATTAGAAAATCTCAAAAGACTGACTATGCATATAAATTTAATTTAAAACAAGCGTCCACTTACAGTGATTCAGTTTGACTAGGAATAACGTCGAGACTCCCCACGTTACTGGTTCAATGATTTCCTGGAATGTGAGTTCTAATCCAAACGCTAAAGAAAGTTAATAACTCGATGACCAAAACTAAAGTGTATTATGATAAGATGATCCGTGGCAAATCATTTGTTGTCTGAAAAAGTTTTATTATTTCATTCTAAACTAAAACTCTTTCCTGGTAAATTATGATCCAGGTGGATTGGTCCTTTCACTATTATTACTTATGTTTTTCTGCATGGTGCTATATAGATCAAAAGTGAAAAGACTGGAGAAAAATTCAAGGTGAATGGCCACCATTTGAAGCCGTACTATGAGGCTTTCGCTGAACACACCGTGGAGGAAGTATCTATCCTTGAAGAGCCATCTGCATCATACTAAATAGAGATACAAAGTCTAGGCTGGGAGACTATAAACATTAAGTGTTGCTTGGGAGGAAACCCAATTTCAATCGTAGCTGTTGAGGAGCCATCAACAAAAATTTGTCTTCTTGAACTCTTCCCTCATTAATATTTATGTTTTTATTTGTTTACTTTGTTTTGTTTTCATAAAATCTTTTCAATATTTGGACCTTATATTGCATGATTATATTCTGTGTTACATTGAGGACAATGTAAAGTTCAAGTGTGGGGGAGTGTTTACACCTTTTTAAGTCAAAATATTAAAAACCCCAAAAAAATGTCAAATCAAAAATTTTTTTGTTCTATTGAGTCATAGGAGCTCTTAACTATCTATGATGATTAATATCTTTGAAATTATGGATAAGAAAGATCACAAGATTGAGATGATTTCCAACTAATATTCTGCGGTTAATTGTTTTAAATGGAAATCATGTTATATGTAGTGGATATGGTTGAATATTTGGTACAGAAATGAGCATGTTACGATAAGTTTTGATTCATATTAACCTAATGTGAGCTTTTGAGCCTCTACGTGTGCTATTCATTATGAGTGTTTATTTTATCTATTTTGTTTTCTTGGCTAAAAACTTTGAAAACCTCATTGTTCATTTCTTGTTGATTCAATTATTCACCATAACTTTTAATGGACTACAGAGTTTACTAGAACTCACTCTTTGACCAGTGCCGTTACCTGTTCATTGATAAAGCACCTGTAATTTAAACCCTATCATTGTAGTAACTGTAAGTATGGATCATTTAAGTCGGGGACACTAGGGAAGGATTATTACTGTATTATAAACAAGTTAGTAATTTTCACAAAAATACAAAATAAATATAGATAGTATAAACAATTATCTGTCACATAATACACAAGTAAATACTATCACATAAATATACACATATACATACATTTTCGGCACAAGTATAAAATAAATACAAAATATAACTAAAAACAATTTACAAATTATTTACATGTTTACAAAGTTGTATTATGGGGATTTAGATTTGTTTTCTAAATTATTTCTACTCCTTAACCTTAAATTAATATTTACATTGGTCGATCAATTGTTAAGCTCAAAACATAGCTAACACCAAATAGAATACACAAGAACAAGATGCAATGAAATATGTTTTCGTGAATTCTAATTAATTCCAACTATTTAGACTTCTCATGTAAATATAAGAGAGAAATTGTTAGTCAAAAATATGGCACAAAATATATAACTTTCACACAAAGGAATTCAGCACATACACAAATATACAATGTACAAATCGGCAATACACACAAATATAAGAGAAAAACGTTAGCACAAAATATACATATAAATCATTTTTAGCATCCCGGCAACGGCGCCAAAAATTGACGAGTGCCGTTTCCGGTTCATTGATAAAGCACCTACAATTTAAACCATATCATTGTAGTAACTGTAAGTAGGGATCGTTCAAGCCGGGGACACTAGAGAAGGATTATTACTATATTATAAACAAGTTAGTAATTTTCACAAAAATACAAAATAAATATAGATAGTATAAACAATTATCTGTCACATAATACACAAGTAAATACTATAACATAAATATACACATATACATACATTTTCGGCACAAGTATAAAATAAATACAAAATATAACTAAAAACTATTTACAAATTATTTACATGTTTACAAAGTTTTATTATGGGGATTTAGATTTGTTTTCTAAATTTTTTCTACTCCTAAACCTTAAATTAATATTTACATTGGTCGATCAATTGTTAAGCTCAAAACATAGCTAACACCAAATAGAAAACACATAAGTTTTACACATGAACAAGATGCAATGAAATATGTTTTCGTGAATTCTAATTAATTCCAAATATTTAGACTTCTCATGTAAACTTAGGACCTACAATCGCCTGATCCTAAATTCATATATGTGTCATCTTGTTTAGCGCCTACAATCGCCTGACACTAATACAAAATACACTTACGAGCGAGAGTCATTGGAGACATGATCCTAGGTATGGCGTCACTCATCCTATTAGCATGTAAATCACTTTACCCTATCAACCCTTAGCAATGCCTAAAAATCAAGAACCCAATCGGCGAACTTAACCTTAGAACACTACGGCATATTAAACTCTTCCTTTAGGAACATCCGTGCACAAGACTACCCTTAGGTTCGATTACGTGTTCAGGTATGTGATTAATCAATTAGAAAACAGTAATAACATAAACATACACAACCTATTCTAAATCCAAAACCTAGCATGCATCCTAAATGTTATGCTAACAAACACATTCATAAGTAGATCACAAAGAAAAACAAACAAACATGTTCATAACATAAAACCAGAAATCGAAATACCAATATATATATATAACATTGAATTACACACAGTAGAATTACACAAAGACATGGAGGAATCCATACCAAATCCTACCTAAAAGGTTCGGCTAAGGCAAGGGAAGATTGGCGGTAAGGGAAGGTTGGCGGCAGACTTTGTGTCTCGGCTGTATTTGAGGGCTTTTGGTAGAGTTGGCTAGCTAAGACTTTCACAAAATTGATCACCCCTTTTCAGTTGTATTACATGTGTATTTATAGAGGAAAACTCCTAAAGAAACCCTAAGAGATTCGGCAGCCTACTCCTTGTCCATGTCGGATTGGGCTTCTTGCTTTTCCTTGTTGCACACAACTTTGACTCTTGAATTTGCTGACTTGGATAATGATTCATAGACTTCTTTTCTGAATTCTTGGACTCCCCTACATGTTAAGGGATCAATGAAGGACTCCCTTACACGTTTTGGGCTCCATAGGACAGCCGAATACCCTCCATAGTCTCGGTAGAACAAGTTATCCTGTTTTGACCGGGATAACTTTCCTAGTTGTTGTTTTCGGCTTCTCCTTGGTGATTTCTTCGATTCTTCTTCTAAACAACTTCCCATGTCTTCATTAAGCTCTTCATCAATCATTTGGCATGCTTGGGAAGGATTTTGGTGAAGAAACACACTCACGAACTCGGTAAACAACTTCAGCAAAATCTGTCATGTTTCTAGCAGACTGACCTCCAGCCATTGTTTCCATCATAACTCCTTCCTCAGAACTTAGATTGCTGCGATTCCAAAAAATTTAGAAACTAGACATCCACCGCTTTCCATCCATATATGGCACGTTTCCTGGTTCCTCCTGGATCGTCCTAGGTAAATTTTTGAAGTTGAGTTATGGTTTCTATAAATCCTCTGTTTTTGTTCCGAATTCATGCTCTCGGCCTCTTGTCTTTCCATGCTTCTTTTGCTACCTTCCATAAGTCCGATCCTCATGATTCTTGTTTCGTTAAGTCCATATACATGTCACCTAAACATTAAAGAAAATTAATCAAGTAATGACAATGTATAAATTCACAGAATCATAAGAAATAACACGATAACTTCATAAGTCAGCTTTTAACAAATTAGTGCACATTTTCTCTACTTTACACACATTTTAGCCATTGCTCTACAGAAAAACCCTTATGATAAATAACTACTAAAACTATACTAATAATGGATAAACAAAACATAAATGAGAGTAAAAACGTATTAAGAACGTGGCATAAAATGCTCCTATCACTCTTGCGAATCTTCGAAACTTATAACATGATATACCCTCATTTTGGAAAGGATAAATTGAAGTTTTTAAGATAAACACCATTGCTAAATTGTCTTTATCCCTATTTGTGTGTGCGGCACACCCCTTAGTTAGCCCCCTTGAGCCTACGTTGAGCCTTTCTATCATCACCTGTGAACTGCTTACCAAGCTTAGTATAGTTATATCTCTACCCTTGTCCTTTAGACCTAGTGGAGCATGTTCGAATGACGGTTCGTGGAAGCAAGTGATGAAAAGAATCAAGTGTGGGGGAAGGAGATCTGTTCAAAAAAAAAACAAAAGTTAAGCTGAGCATAAGCAAAACTCAAGAAAAGATTCGGCAAAGTGATGAAGAAAAAGAAGAAAAGTTTTGAATTAAGTCCCTTGTTGTGAAATGGGAATTTTGAAAGTGTGAAAGACCCAAAAACGTTAATATTTGGTCTTTGTTTTGTTTCATGATGTGTAAGGTGGTTAAAATGACGAAGGGCCCAACAAGATGACATATGGCCCCTATTATTGGCGATAATTGATGTACTACTAGAGGCTAAGCCTTTTAGAAACTTAATTTATGATTCCTTACTCTTAAATTCATACCCTTAGTCTTGTCAAACTTTAACCCTTCATACCTTTAGTCTTGTCAAACTTTCACCCTAAAGTTCTTTTTGATTCAAAAGATGGGTAACCTTGTCTGTGGTGATCATTCCAAGAGTTGAGCATATGGATCGGTCTATTTGTATGGATAATTAATGTTCTTTCATGAGGTTTATCTCTATTATAATTGTGCTTATTGTTCTTATATATGCAAGTCTTGTATCTCTTGAATACTTGTTGAGTGTAGCTAGAAATTCGAGTGAAATGAGTGCATACCTTGTGAGGAATGAATCATGCTTATCTAATACATGTTGAGCTTAATATCATCATTGTTCTACCATGTCCTATGTGTTAATATGTGATCTATGCATGACAATTAGCTTCGAAAATTTCATGGATTTATCTTATATTGAGTGTTAATTATGATGCCATGAGATGAAGATTATGAGACAATAGTTGAGGGCATTAGAGTCGTTTATGTTTTAATTTATTTTCTAGTCTTTTTATTAGTTGGATTTGCTAAGGGACTAGCAAAAGTTAAGTATGGAGAAATTTGATAAACGCATAATATGCTACATTCTTAACATATTTCCTATCATATTTAGCCATGTTATTTTCTTAATAACGTCATTTCTAACTTGTTTTGTAATTATAAGGGAAGAAAAGCATAAATGAAGAAAAGAAGGCTAAAACGGTGAAATAGTGAAGAATTCTACTCGAAGTAGGATTCCTGGTCTAACTAGGAAACAAGAGTCATATTCAAAGGAGTCCTAGTCACATAAGAAGTCTCATCGAGACTCAAAGATGTCACCGAGAGAAGAATCACACTAGAACTAGGAGTCCTACTCAAAATAGGAGTCTCACCGGAACATGGAAATGAGTAAAATCAAAGGATAAGTCGTTTAGAAAACTTTCCTGTTTTGAAATAGAAAACTCTCCTTTTTCATTATAAGAAAATTTCTTATTTTGAATTTTAGAAACTTACTATATTTGAATCTTTCCTATTCTGACTTTCCTTAACTATTTATGGAAACTTTCTATTATTGTGAGACAAGATATTGGGCCGAACCTGAAGTACAAAACCAACAAGGACTCGAGGCCCTTAGGCCGCTCATGGACCAAGAGAGGAACGACAGTCCCTAAGGGACTTTGACGTGAGATTTAGAGAGTCTAAAAAGGACTCTATGCCGCCAATTCTTATCCCTTCCTTTAAGGGATAAGAATAGGGGAGTTTTATTGTGTTTAATTTTTTATTAATATTTATCTAATTCCCTATTGCATCATCATAATTTGATTTTTTGTTAAAAATAGGAATTTTGGATGGAAAAGCTACTAGAAGTTGGATTCTCATCAAACTCAGAATCTGCCAAGAACTCTCACTCAACTTTAAAAACAATTTTCAGACAGCTCACAATGAACCAGATAATATGTGAGATATGGATGGAAAGTTACATGTATCTAGTTTGCAGAATAGTTGACAGCTCATGCATATCTATTTCCTACTAAGATATATGACTATTTTACTAGTTGAAGGTCAAGTCTGCCAGAAATCAGAAGTTTACAAGGAGAAGGAAACCTTTTTCCATACAACTACTAGAAGACTAAATGAACATAAGCACTCATAGGGGTCGACCTCTCCACTATATAAAGGCTACCTAGGCTTCAAAATAATGATCATTCATTCACACAAAAATCATAGAAGCACTAGAGCAGCCGAGCCCTTCCTCTTCCTTTGCCGAGTTCCTCTTTCTTTGCTGAAGCCTTGGTGAGCATCTCCCTTGAGTAGCAGCATTGAAGGAATGGAGCCTTGAAGCCGAACACTTCCTAGTCATCATTCAAGCATCTTGAAGATCGAAAAAAGTGTAACCATGCCAATGCTCTTTGTAGTTCTTTACAATTTTCAGAACATGAATTTGGTTTTCTTTATTGGATTTGGATGTTTGATTCGAATGTTCTTATGTTAGTAAATTCAGAATTTTAGTAAAACATGTTAAGATTTCATTTATGATGTTTATATCAATATGATCTTGTCAATTCTTAAGTTAGAAAGTTGCGTATCTATTTAATAACCCATGTTAGAATGCATGCTAACTATTGTCATGATTTCTGCTAAACCTCGAAGGCAAATGTAAATCTTTAAGTGGTGGAAGCGCGTAGCTGCGGACGTAGACTTCATAATGGATGCTATAATGTTCATAGAGGAAGTTGTGTTCAATCTCAATTCTAATAGATCGTAATGATTCATGTTATGAGTAGACAGATACTCGCAGTATTGGCAGCAGCCCTAGCATGAAATATTTTAGTTCTAGACGTTCGGTGCTAAGTGTTTTACGTAGAATTAAATGGAATGCTAAACCTCGTAGGATAGTGTTTCAAGATTGTTTCTAGTTCTTTGAATTGACATGATTTTCAGATTATTATGATTGAAAAACGATCTTAATGTGTGGTCAAAATTCTAATTTCTCTCTGATGGATGTGTTGAATGGATCGATCACTTATATATATTATGTATATTCGTTTTCTATTTAGTAGGCTTATTAGAACCAAACCTTTAAACCTCCCTTATATTCTGTAAATGTAATTGTTTTGTAAATATATACATGTTCATATTTGTTTTTTTGTTTAAACCAAAAATATTTGACTGCCCTAAAAGTCCTCGGCTTGATCGAACTCTATTTACCAATGCTACAATTGACACAAAAAGGGTTTTTAAATTGCACGCCTGGTAACGAGCGCATCAGTAAGGTTCCCCGACAACCTTAAAAATAATGGCCATAAACAAGTCATTATAACACAGGTTCCAGCCGACATAACAAAAGAGTTTACGGAAGGGGATTAACCCACCTTCCTGGCCCCACCGGCCTATTAAATTAATAAAATCATGTTATTTATTATTTTTCATAAATATTGAAGCATGCATGTCTTAAAATCAAAATGTCCACTCACAGACTTAGGCCTTGCCTGACGAAATCTGGATTGCTTCTCAAGCGAGAACTCGTCATCTCTTGTTCAACGAATAATATTAAATCTCAAACACCAAACGAATAATTATTTAAAATTGGCAATAACGATACCCTCGGCCAAACACCTCAAACTTAATCAACAAAAATTCCCGACCTTCATCAATAGCTTAGGAGTCCTTAAAATAATTCTTAAACCTTAATCGGTAATAATCAATAGCTGAAATAATATTTTATTATCCGCTTATAATAATAAACTTGAAAAAATTTCAAAATCTAACCAAAACTCCTCCAAATATTATAATCTTTACACCATTAAAGTCCTTTTATATGATTTTTCAGTTGAAAAATCTGTCTAAAAAGTGGCAACGTCGCCGCCGCCGGCGGCCAGCCGGCAGAAATTTCGGCCAAAACTCCAGTCATCTCCAATCACTACCAAATTTTAACAGTAGCTTCGTCTCATCATTTTGAACAACTTTCTAGTTCATCTTGAAGGCCAATTCTAAATCTAACTAGGTCAATCGAAATCAAACACAAAATTCCTAAATTTTAAACCTAAAACTTTAAATATTCGATTCTCCTTCCACACTCTAAATCAATCCACCAAATATTAGGGGTGAGTAGTACTTCTTAAACCCATTCTATACATATATGAAACTCACCAATTGGTGACTTGAGGAGGGAGAAATCCGATAAAAGCTCATACTGTATACTCGGCAAACAACTCCACATTCTCATCAAAACAAGACGAGATAGGCCAGAAAGTGTAAGACCCCGCCCCAAAATTTCTCTTTTTACCGGGATCAGACGGGTTACAGAGAGTTGTAACCGCGCTGTTAGTTTTTCATGAATTTATATTCAAGTTTAATATCGAGTTATTCTCAATTCGGGAGAAAATAGAATTTATATCACGGGGTGGTAGATTATAATAATACGAGTCTTCCGGTATGTCCAGAATATTTTTTAGAGCTACGAGCTGTTTATTATGAATTTATTCAATTTACGGAAGTAATAAATGTTATTTACTTTACCGTAAAAAGATGACTTTGCAATGAATTGAGAATTTGGGAAAACTTCCCTCAGGAAAGTTGTAGAGGACGTTAATACGAACTCGTGGGTATGTCATATGAATTAATCGGAGTTCGTATGCAAAAGTTATTTGGGATATTGTATAGTTAATGCTCGGTAAAAGTAAATGGTAAAATATCTATTTACCACTCCAGGTAACTTTTAATATTTAAATCTGGACCGTTGGATCGATCTCAGATTGAATCTGGACCGTCCATTTTCTTATAAATATAAGTGAGAGGTTTGACCGAGTCAAACCTCCCACTTTGGGTCAACGCCGAGCTCTCGTCTCCGACGAGCTCCTCAGCGGCGCCTCGCCGTGTCTGGCCGCCACACGCAGGCGCACCACCTCCAAAACGTTCATCTCTTTCTCCTCTACCTAACCCTGCCCTCAGCTCATCGAAACATCCACTGTTTATAGGTGGAACCTAATATTTCACCTTTACCAGGTTACAATTCAAGAAATAACCTCTAAATGTCTAATTAATTATTAAATATGCATTATTAATTATGCTTGAATTATTGTTTATAGGGTGAAATCCCAATTAAATGTGAGAAGCCACTCTAGGCCCTTTGTCTGGGCCCAATTCGCCATAAAGCTAAATAAAAGCAAGGGAAACTGTTCCAACATTGGAAAAGGACAAGGAATGCTGTCTTTAGTGCTACTATAAATACCAGCGCATGCCTCCCCATAAAGGTACGTAACTTCTTGACTATTCTTGAGTTTTCTGCTTAGCTGACAGTGTCTGACTTAAGCATCGGAGTGGCTTCCCTCGGTAAACCCGGGGACGCCTCTTTGACGTGTTTGTTCTTTACACAGGAAAACTCGGAATACCAGAAGGTTCGCTATTTCTGGAGCAGTGTGACCCGCTAAAGGGACCACGAGTTTTACCCGGAAACAATTGGTGCTCTCGTTGAGAGGCGAACTCAAGACCCTCTCGTTTAATATTTTGAAGAACAATGGTGGAAATAGCAGGAGAACAAGATCCAACTAGGAGGCTTAACTTCTCAGGGGATAATAACCCGGGGGCCTCCGAGACCCAGTTTGGCCAAACAGAATTGGCAGCAGCATTTGAGCTCTTAAAAAAGGACTTTCTCGCTTAGAAGGAGCAATCTTCTCGAGAACATGCCGAGTTAGTGACGTTAAGGGAGCAGTTAGCAACTATCCAGGCCAAGCATGGTCTTCTTCAGGCAACCCTAGCTCAGAGGGCGAATGCCAATGAGACGTCAGCCAGACTTGCTGATGTAATAACCCCAGGAGGGAATCCTCCGGGTTATGGAAACCCGCAAACTTTTGAAAGTGCATACATCCCAACCGCTACCCTCCCACCCGCTATTCTCCCACCCATTGCCCACCCTACCCCAAATCCCTAAATTATCCATCTCTCCAATCCTCTGTTTAATCACAATCTTTCAGGACCCCCTCCACCTCCAGAGCCGGTATTAAATCAACCACTTCCCCCAGTTGATGCCCAGACCCGGCTTCTCTTACAGCTGACGCAAACTGTGACTCAACTTGAGCAGCGTCTTAACTCGGGGACAGGGCAACAGCAGTATCAACCCCTTATTACCCGTGCAAGCCCATTCTCTACCCGGATTCAAGCAGATAAAAAGCCCCCGGAAGCTAAGCCATTTAAGATCAAGAAGTATGTCGGAACGGGCTGCCCATATGCACACTTAGAGTTGTTCCAGTCTCAGTTGGATTCAACCCGGTTCACGGATGCCCAAGCATGCCATGCCTTCCAGGAGACACTCAGTGAGGAGGCATTGAGTTGGTTCCTTAAGTTGCCAGCTTTGTCAGTAGAGAGCTATGATCAGCTGACACAGAAGTTTCTTTCCCGGTTTATCTTGCTGTCTAGTGCCAACCGAAACACCACTTCACTGTTCAAAGTGCAGCAAAGGGATGATGAGAGCTTGAAAGTCTTTGTAACCCGTTGGTTATCAACGACTTCCAAATGTGGGCACTTGGATGAATCGGTGATGAGCGTTTTCACCATACATGTAAACATGTGATCAAATCAAACCTCACAACTTTATAACCCTGCAAAATGTCATCGTTAGTACAAATAAGTAGGGATCGTTCAGTCCGGGGATATTGAAGGGTAATCGAAAACAGAAATTGTTAACATAATCAAATAAACATATGGGGGATATAAATGTTTAACATCTAAAGAAACTAAAACTTAACCTAAAACTAATTATTTACAATTGATCAACCACTCTACACTTAACACATAATTCTCTAAACATGTAACAACTCAAACAAAAGAATAGGGCAGCATGTTTAAAAACCGAATTCATAATCCAATTTAGTTCCAATTTAATTAGAGCCTTCGCGGTTATTCTAATCATTCAAGACTTCACAATTATTCAGGATTAACTTCGCGTATAATCCTAAACATAGTACTAATCGGTTTAAAAACACTTCGCGTAGAAATTAAACACAAAGAGCACATAAGCACAATAAGTCGAATTGGAGACATGTTAGCAAGTATGGCGTCACCTCATCTCACATCGACATGTAAATTTACAGAATTATTCTAGCTCTTATAAAGAACACAAATTGAACCAACTTCGCGCATGATTCAACTTATATTCGATAAGCATATGAAATCTATACACAAGGGACAGCCATGGCCGAGGCTGCCCTTGTGCATATGATTTGTTGTGTGCACAAACTCTGCAAATAAACCAAACTAAAGCATAAATTCAATTAATTACTACTGCCCTTAAGTCTTAAATTCGAATTAACACATGCATATATAGAGAATTCAACCAAACAACAATCAAACACATAAAGAAATCCAAAGAATTCATCAAATCATGTAAGAACATTGTTAGTTTGTTACAAAATTCAGAAATAACATGGAATTTAATAACTGAATTTGAAACAAATTTAAAGACAACCATGAATCTTGGACTGACTTAGGAGTGGAGATCGATGCTTGGTTGAGCAGCGGCTGAATTGGTGGTGGAGAGAGGCGGCGGCTGCCTTGGCTTGTGATGTGTGCGGCTGCGTTGAAGAGGAGAGGCGGAGGCGGCTATGGAAGGGCTGTGAAGGTGGCGGCTGTATGCTTGGGAGGATGAATGGAGGGCGGCTGTATTGGCTTGTGGAAGAGGGAGAAGCGGCGGCGGCTGCTTTGTGATGGAGAGGGAGAGAGGGACGAATTCTTGGAGAGAAAGAGGAGGGGCTGCTGTGTTTTAAGTATAGGGGGGTCGACATCTTCTCCTTGCAGCTGCCCCTTGTATTTATAAGGAGCAATTAGGGTTACTCCCTTGTGGGCTGGGCTTTTGGCTGCATTCCTTTTCCTTTTGGGTTAAGGATTGCTTCATTCCTTGTTAATTTGGGCCTCTAATTTCGAATTCCAACTCCTTTTAACTTCAATTCGGCTGCAAACTCTCTATTCTTGGAATTCAACTCGGCTGCAACCTCCTCCTCTTGAAGTTAATTCGGCTTCCACTTCCTTCTTTAATTCGAACAAAATCTCCCTCTTTGAAATGTTGGCAAATTTCTGTAAGTGAGAGAGAAATAATTGTTAGTCCACAACAATGGTATATATAGAGCTTAGCAATCCTAGTTCAATAAGGTTTCCTAGTTCAACTTGGTTTCCTTGTTAAATAAGGATTCCTAATTCAATAAGGATTCCTAACTCAACTTGGTTTCCTAGTTAAATAAGGATTCCCAATTCAATGAACTTCTGAAAATTTCGAATTTGACTTTACATTCCTAATGTGATTAGGATTCCTAGTTTGATTAGGATTCCTAGTTCGATTAGGATTCCTAGTTCAATTAGGATTCTGCTAAAACTCCACATTTTCTTCTATTTAAGCACGTTTTCACTTGTTCTCCACCAAACATTCATGGTTTAGTCTAATGATTCAAATCTGCAAAATTAAGAGTTAAACAAAGTATAAATAAGGGTAGAAACACATTAAAAATGTAGCATTTTATGCTCTTATCAATCGGTGGCATCAGAGGCGTTCTTGCAGGCGCTCAAGCCAACCTGATTTGTGGTTGAGCTCAGGAAGCAGCGGTTCAGGTGTTACGATGATTTGATTAATGAAGTGACTCGGCAAGCTCAAGCCGAGTATGACACCTTCGGGGAACACCGGACGAATACCGGGTTTACAAGCCAGCGAGCTGATGGATGGAGAAAGGAAGGGCAGAATAAGAATAGCCAGGGGCACTACGGCAAAAGTTCAAGCAGAGCAAGAGATAAGCCAAGAGAAGCTCCATACCCCAACCCGGGAAGCACAAACCCCATACATTCCTCGATATGAAGTGTTAACCAATTTAACTGCCTCCTATGAAGAAATTTGGAACCACCATAAGAATGACATTCCCCCAGCTCCCAAAAGGAAGTTTCCCAAAAAGGCAGGGCCGGACAACGGGCAACATTGTGCCTATCACAACGAGTCCGACCACACTACCAACCGGTGTTTTGCCCTTCGAAACACCATTGAATATATGATTCAGAACGGTAAGTTACAGCAGTATAAGTCACCCGCTACAGGTGCCAACTTGATTGAAGTATATGGGGAGATAATGACAATTCACGGGGGTGGCACCCAAGGAGTATCAGGTCACCGGGCCAAAAGACTTTGTCCAAGAGATCCAGAGTTGGAGATAATGCAGCTTCGTCAAGAATGCCGCAAAGAACTGGTTCCTTGGGATACCGTGTCATTTTCTCACTCTGAAGACACGCTGAAAATGCATCATAAT
Organism: Comarum palustre; assembly: GCA_951800085.1. NCBI lineage: Eukaryota > Viridiplantae > Streptophyta > Magnoliopsida > Rosales > Rosaceae > Comarum > Comarum palustre. Next base: position 8,963,904 of record OX637580.1, read on the forward strand.
GATCCTTTCATATTACTCTTCAGATTGACCATTGGCGAACTCGGCGAGTTCTGATAGACACGGGAGCCGCTGTCAGTGTCATGTTCAGCAGCTGCTATAAAGGGTTTAAAAGAGGAAGAGATAAGCTGTATAGAAACCACGAGCCATTGATCAGTTTTTCAGGCGAAACAACTCAACCATTGGGGTCAGATCAGTTAACGGTTACAGTTGGAACCAGGCATCAGTCCACAAGAATTGTGGTTCCCTTCATAATTGTGGACTGCCCATCATCCTATAATGTCATACTTGGGAGAGATGCCCTTTGGGACCTGCAGAGTTTTATAGTGGGTCATATGCTGCTTATGAAGGTGCCTACACCCGGGGGCTGGGTTACAATTCGCGGAGATCAAAAAGCCGCTGTCAGATGCAACGTGATAACAACAGCTCATGCCCAGCATGAAATGTTTTCAGCGGGTTTTTCCCTATCCCCATTCGACAAACCTGATGACCCCAGGGATGACCCGAATTCCTTGCCCATCAGTAAGACAACACAGAAGAAGAGCCAGAAGTATCCCGCCAAGTTTCCCCGGCCAGCCCCAATTGAAGCAACAGAATGGATTCAGATTTCAGAGGAGTACCCGGAAAGGAAGGTTTGCATTGGCACGGGCCTTGACCCAGAGGTCAGAACCCGGATAATCGAGCTTCTAACCCGGAAGCAGAAAGTGTTTGCATGGTCATATGCAGACATGCCCGGGATCTCTCCAGAGGTTATGACACATTCCCTCAATATTATCCCGGGTATTAAACCGGTACGACAGAAGCGTCGTGCATTTTGTGTAGAGAAATATAAGGCCGTCCAAGCAGAAGTTAAACGTCTTAAGGACATCGGGTTCATTGCAGATGCAACATACCCGGATTGGCTGGCCAATGTTGTGATGGTCAAGAAGGCAAATGGAAAGTGGAGGATGTGCGTCGACTACACAGATTTGAATAAGGCTTGCCCAAAAGATAGTTTTCCCCTTCCAAAGATTGATCAACTGGTAGATTCAACCGCGGACCACCCACAGCTGAGTTTTATAGATGCATACTTGGGGTTTAATCAAGTTCCGATGAACCCCGCGGATCAAGAGCATACATCTTTTACAACGGACAAGGGGATGTATTACTACAAGGTGATGCCTTTTGGACTCCGGAATGCAGGAGCCACATTCCAGCGCCTGGTAGTGGGCATGTTTGCAGACCAACTCGGGGATACTATGGAGGTTTATATAGATGATATGTTGGTGAAGAGCTGGGAAACAAGTAAACACCCGGATAACTTGGAGACCGTTATTGACATTGCCTTGAGCAAGGGAATGAGATTAAACCCGGAGAAGTGTGTTTTTGGCGTTTCAGGAGGAAAGTTTCTCGGGTTTATGGTTAGCGCTCGGGGGATTGAGGCAAACCCAGATAAGGTTCAAGCAGTTTTGGCTATGGAACTGCCAAAGACCAGGAATGAAGTCCAGAAGCTTACAGGTAGGCTAGTGGCCTTATCCCGGTTTATATCCAGGTTGACAGATAAGTGTGCCCCCTTCTTCAAAATTCTTAAGAGTCAACACCGGGAGCAGATTACATGGCAGGAAGAGCACAATCAAGCTTTTGAAAAGTTGAAGAAATACTTGGCATCAGTTCCTTCCTTATCCAGACCTAACCCGGGGGAAATCCTCTATCTATACCTAGCGGTGTCTCAAACAGCTGTGAGTTGTGCCTTGGTGAGAAAACCAGAGTCTGAAGAACTGCCGGTCTATTATACTGGAAAAAGATTCAATGATCCTGAAACTCGGTATCCACATATTGAGAAGCTTGCCTTGGCCTTGGTTGTAGCGGCAAGAAAGCTAAGACCCTATTTTCAGGCAAATTCAATCCATGTGCTCACCAACCAACCATTACGGCAGGTTCTGCAAAAGCCGGAGACTTCAGGAAGATTGGTCAAGTGGGCCATTGAGTTGGGGGAGCATGACTGACTTGCACTTTAAACCGCGCACGGCAATTAAAGGGCAGGCAGCAGCAGACTTTATTGCCGAGTTTATTCCAGCAGAATCCACAGTTGCTGAAACTTTTGCCACAGAAGGTGACCCGGCGAGGTGGCAGATATTTGCAGATGGATCAGTTAATCAGAAGTAGTGTGGAGCAGGAGTTGCATTGGTGGACCCGGAAGGGAACATGTTTGACTATGCTTTACGTTTTAACTTCAAAGCATCAAACAACACGGCTGAGTACGAAGCCTTAATCAAGGGGCTTCAACTTGCTAAAGAAATTGGAGCCCGGCATCTTCACATATTGAGTGATTCTCAACTGGTGGTGCAGCAGGTTAACGGCGGGTTTCAGGCAAAGGAAGCACATCTTTCCTCCTATCAAAAGTTAGTGGCTTTCTTGCTTGAGAAATTTGACAACTTTGAGATTACTCAGATACCGAGGCAGCAGAATGTGAGAGCAGATACTCTGGCTAGAATTGCAACAGGGGAGGATCCCACTGCCGAGTTTAAAGGCCTACTGGTCGAGACATTGGAGAAACCAAGTATCTCACTCTCCTTTTCTGAGATTTTTGCAGTGGAAGCAAAGCCGCCACCATCTTGGATGGATGAGTTCATTAATTCATCCAACATGGAACCTTACTTGAGGACCCGGTAACTGCCAAATGACTCCGGGTTCGAGCGGCACAGTATAGTATCCGTGATGGGAAGCTGTATCGACGAGGCCATACTTTCCCTGATTTGAAGTGTATTACACCCGAGGAGGGAGACCGGGTTTTGCAGTCACTTCATAGCGGGGTATGTGGAAATCACTTTGGAGCCCGTAACCTGGCTTTCAAAACCCTCAGAATGGGATATTACTGGCCTTCCCTAGAACAGGATGCCAGAGTGGTGGTAGATTCCTGTCTTCAATGTCACCGGTTTGCAGCCTTTCCCCGGGCCCCCTCAGTCCCGCTATCGGTCATCATTTCTCCATATCCATTTTGCATGTGGGGGATTGATTTCATTGGACCTCTACCCAAAGCACCGGGACAGTTCAAACACGCCATTGTCTCAGTGGATTATAATACCAAGTGGATAGAAGCTCAACCCTTGGCTCGGATCACAACCGCAAATGTTAAGAAATTCTTCTGGAACAATGTCTTTTGTCGGTTTGGAATCCCAGAGACGTTTATCACAGATAACGGGACACAGTTTGATAATGACGAGTTCCGGGAGTTCTTACATTCCAATGGGACAAAGGTGTTGTATGCCTCCCCTGCACACTCGCAGACTAATGTACAAACCGAGGCTGTTAACAAACTGATCAAGCAAGTTTTGAAAAAGAAGCTGGAGGATGCAAAGGGTTTATGGGCTGAAAAACTGCCAGAAGTTTTGTGGGCACTTAGAACAACTCCAACAGAGGCCAATGGGGAGAGCCCATTTTTTATGACTTTTGGCTCTGAGGCAGTAATCCCGGTAGAGATGGAAGTCCCTAGTGACCGGGTACAACTGTTCGACCCGGCAACCAATAATGAAGGCATTCACCTTAACCTGGACCTACTGGAGGAACGCCGGGAACGTGCACATCTCCGGAATATCAACAAGAAGCAAAAAGTGGCCAAACATTACAATTCCTGGGTTATCAAGCGCCCACTTAAACTCGGGGATTGGGTAATGAAGGAGGTTATCCTTAAGCCAACGGGGTTGAAAGCTCCATGGGATGGTCCATATGAAATTGTTGAAGTCATGGGCCCGGCCACATTTTACATCAGGGGTACAGATGGAGTTACGCTTCCACGGCCATGGAACGCACAACATCAACATCTCTTCCCTAAATAGGTACCAAGTTATCTACAAATGTCCAAATTTATTATGTTATATATAAAGCCTTTCAGGCCCACATAATGAATAAAACCCTACCGGGTTATGTTTATCAATCAGTTTGTTGAATGAATGCAGCCTATAGCGGCACTACTTGTATGCCTCACTCGGCAATCTCCATGTGAAATGAAATATTGCAAGCCTTAACGGCCTTATTTCACTATCAAGACTCGGCAATCTATATATGACTTGAAATATTGCAAGCTTTTCACGGCCTTATTTCAAGCCCTTGAAAGTCCTAACGGACCCGTAAAGCCCTCGTGGCCCTTGAAAGTCCTTATGGACCCGTAAAGCCTTAGCGGCCCTATTTTTATTTTATAACATTAACCTGCCAAACCAACACCATATGTGTAAATTTTGTCAACACTTGCATATTATGCATCAGGTTACCATGTTATTTGACAGGAAGAATTATGCAAAGGAAAAACTTGAATACTTTCATTCGAAAAAGTCAAAGTTACAAAGTACCAAACCGTTACAAATAAAAACTAGCCTACAAAAGCAAAAACAAAAAAATCCTCTGAGAGAAGCTCCAGCTCATGGCGCTGCAGACCCGCTACCCCGGCCAGTGCTAGACCCGCCACGTCCTCCCCGGGGTCGTATGATGAACTGTCCTCCACGGGGTAGTGGCCGGTTTTGAGGACCCCCGACAATACCGTCACGGGATGCACCTCTCCTGGCTGCTGAAGCTAGAACCGAGGGACTCCGAACCGGGTTTATGGGAGCTCTAGGCTTTGCAGTCACAGCAGGGTTAGGCCGGGAGGCGCCCGCAACCCGGTCAGGTCTGACATGCCATTGGTGGCAATCATAACCCGCCTTGTCGAGCCAGCCTTGGCGAGTTCCGGCACTAACAATTTCAGCACGAGCCTCAGCCCTTGCCGTCCGCAGCTTTAAATCGAACTCGGGGCTGGCCAGAAACTCGGAGACAGCAGAGTCCTTGGCCCGGGAAACCGCCTGAACCAAATCTTCCTTTTGCTGCTCCAAAGAAGTCACTTGTAGCTGCAGCGCCTGGTTCTGCTCTGTCAGCTGAGCTATAGCGGCATCTTGAGCATACCGGTCCTCCCGGTGACCCTCGATGACCTTCTCTAGCTCAGATTTTTTGGCCACCAACTCTGCCACTTGATTTTCTGCCCTGGCCAACTCCTTCCGAGCCAAAACCGCTGATGTGCTGGCCTCCTCTCGGGCACGAGCCAAGCAGACCTCGCTCGCCACCACCTGGTCCCGGGTCGCCCGGAGGTCCTCCTTGAGCACTCTCTCTCTCTCTCTCGGGGATACCTTCATTGATTAGCCGGTCAGTTGCCAAGTATGACATCCTGACCGCCTACATAAAACAGATACCGGGTTAATATCCAGAAATAAACAAACTAAAACAAGTCAAACAAAGAAACACCTACCCGCATTAGTTTCTCCTGTGTCCTCCGGGCAGCAATTACCGGGTCTTCATGCTCCAGGATGCAGGAGTCAGCGGCACAGTTCTTCATGTCCGCTACCATCCTCTGGATGGGCACGTCCGCCATTCCTCCACTCGCCAATTCTTCCATGATCTCGTGGATGGCCCGGTGCTGTTTCCTCTCCTTCCTCTCCTTCCTCCTCTTTCTCCTCTCGGACCTCTCAGAGCTGGATGCCTCCCGGGTGCGTTTGCGAGAGGGAACGGGTTCCACTTCGTGAACCTCATCACTCCCGTTACCCCCCTCCAGGTTCTCCTCACTCCCTATCACCCTTTCACCCCCTCCAACCTCTTCACCCCCGTCGTCATCCTCATCTTCAGTAAACTCCTCTTCACCCAGGAGCACAGATGAGGGAACTGCGCTCATCACCGGTTCTTCAATCTCCACCTCTTCTTCGTCTCCAAAGGGGGATTGAATCACCGGTTCTTCAATTACCAGGTCTTCCGCCACCTCCTCCGCGGGATGCCCCACACTCTCCTCTTCTCCCTCCTGGTACACCTCCGTATCGAGTACCTCAGCCAGGTACCCGGGGATCTCGTTGAAGTACAAGGTATCAACGAAGAACTTCCTGATATCCCCTTGCTCGGCTTCTGGGCGCAGGAAAGCCGCTTTCGTGGTCAGGTCAATGTCATACAGTTGACCATCTATTGCTTGCGTCCGGATCCCGGCCCATACAACCTTATCTTCAAACCCGTCATATATCCCCGGGTTCTTCTGTTTGGTAAACTCCATCGGTAGAAGAGCTACATACAGAAAATATAACTCGTTAGACAAGAGCATATGACAACAAAAAGTTTAAAGGACACTGGACAAACCTGGGAGCTCCATCAACCGGCATCTGCCGTACACGTACAGCCTACAAAGCCGGTATGAACTCCGGTCATCTTGACCCCGGCCCATAGCATCCTCCGGATCCTCTTCTCCATCACAGGCTCCAGAGGAATGTCGGCGACATCTGCAACACAAACAACATAATTATAACCCGGGACAGAGAAAAGAAAGAAAAACCCAGAGAGAAAGAAGGACTTACTCATCAATTGTTGGAAGTCAACCGGTACTTGGAGCGTGTAGTCCGGGTTTTGAAAGTTTCTTATTAGGAAACTTTTCTCCCTCCAAGTCCTGCTCACTGAGGATGGCAGGTCCTCGATCATCTTCTTAAAAACCGCTTTGGATTTCAACTAGATAGTCCCGCTGAAACCCGCCTTCTAGGAGTACTCGGCCCGGTACATGGCATGAAACTCGTGGTATGTCGGCATCTGCTGCTTCAATACCTTGTACATGACGCACAACCCGAGAAGCTGCCTCCACGTGTTCGGGCCAATCTGCCCGATAGCGAAGTTGCTTGCAGCTAAGAGGTACTGCACCTCTATTTTTAACGGGAGTGACAGGCTGCACCGCAGCTGGTACTCGTGGCACAGCGTCCACCCATCCCCGGGAGCGAAGAATTGGTCCTCGAGTTCTAAAGGCCGTATCTCCACGGACTCGGGGATCTTCTTGTTGCTCCTCAACTCCACAATCTCCTCCGCTGTCAGTGAATACCCGGAGGGTCGAGAGCGGTCCCATCAGTGAAGCTTACAAAGTTGGACTCGGGGAGTTGAGTGTCCATTGCTTCATTGGCCATCTGCAAAACAACCAGAAAACACGGGGACGTCAACAAACCCAGATAACCCGGGGACCGCAAAGTTAAAATCTCACCCAGCATAACGCAGAAACCCAGAAAAACCTTCTTGGAAACCCAGAAACACCACAAATATCATCCCAAAACACACAAAAAGAGGGGAGGAGAAGCCATACCTTTGCTGGGAACGTTTAAAGGGGTTTTGAGGCAGATTCGAGCCATACCTTTACCGGGTTACAATTCAAGAAATAACCTCTAAATGTCTAATTAATTATTAAATATGCATTATTAATTATGCTTGAATTATTGTTTATAGGGTGAAAGCCCAATTAAATGTGAGAAGCCACTCTAGGCCCTTTGTCTGGGCCCAATTCGCCATAAAGCTAAATAAAAGCAAGGGAAACTGTTCCCACATTGGAAAAGGACAATGAATGCTGTCTTTAGTGCTACTATAAATACCAGCGCATGCCTCCCCATAAAGGTACGTAACTTCTTGACTATTCTTGAGTTTTCTGCTTAGCTGACAGTGTCTGACTTAAGCATCGGAGTGGCTTCCCTCGGTAAACCCGGGGACGCCTCTTTGACGTGTTTGTTCTTTACACAGGAAAACTCGGAATACCAGGAGGTTCGCTATTTCTGGAGCCGTGTGACCCGCTAAAAGGACCACGAGTTTTACCCGGAAACAGCCACCGTGGAGGGAGATCGGCCGAGAAGAAGCGCGGTAGTCAACGACCATTTTCCAGCGATCCAGATGGTGGAAAGACGCGTGACCGGTAACATTCTTCTCCCCTCTTCCTCTTCTTCTTTTCCTTGTCAGTTACTTGTTCAATACAAGGCTAATTCGAAAATCCCCATTTTTCTGTTTTTTCTGCAATTTCTAGGTTCTCGGGTCTCGACTCCGGTAATGAGTTTTTGGGTCTTCTGGTGAGCTTCTCGAGCCTAGGCGAGGGTGGCAGCATCTATTGGGAGGGCAGGCATGTCTTGGGGAGACAATGGTGGTAGTTATAGAGGTCCCTCTAGGCAGAGATAGGAGGAGAAGGTGAGAGACTGATTTTTTTGTTTTGGTTCGAATTGTTGCTGCTGTTGTTGTGTAATTATGGTTGTTGATCAGATAGGGTAGAGAATTGGCCAGAATTGGACTTGAAACGGCCGGCAGGCAGATCGGGGCAATTAGGGTAATTAAAGGGTAAATCCCTGGGTTTTACAGCGGTAGATCTGGCATATTTACCATTTACAACTGTTATGAAAGAACGAAACTGCCCCTAGTAGTTGGGTTAATTACAATGATGTCATTGAGACTGAAATCTCAAAAATACCCTTGACGGATTTACATATTTACAAGGCTGTCACTGATGTTAAAAAGACGATACTGCCCTCAATAATTTTAGATAATTACAGGGCTGCTCTTGAGGGTGAAATTCTAGAAATACTCCTGACAGCTTAACATATTTACCAAGCTGCCATTGAGGTTGAATTGATTATACTGCCCTTGACAGTTTAAGATAATTACAAGAGTACCCTCTAGATGATATAACAGTTATACACCTGGAGGATTTATTATTTATGTAGATGCCATTATGTTACATTTTTATGTGTGAATGTTGTTTGTTAGTATGGTTGAATGTTACGGTTAATAGATAACGAGTTTTTGTGCACCTCAGCAGAGAGGTTAAACTCCAGAATGGCCTTAGTCGTACGTCATCCATAATAGGTTATCGATCGATGTATAGAAAAGCGGGATTCACCCAGTTAGAGCGTTAATTAAAAATAAGAGCTACATGTGGCTTGATCCCTAAGTAGAGGGTACGTAGACAGCCTAACCGGGTTTCGGGTGCAGTCACAAATAATATTTAGACCTTAGATCCTCTAAAGTAATCAGTATGAAATCCAAATGCAGAAATCGGGATAACCTCCGGTTGTGAGGTCTATTCCGGTATCGTTTAGATTGTTTAAAATGTTTTTAGAAAAAGGGTTATCCATTCTCAAGGGGATTTCGAATAAATCTCTCTTGAAATAGGTCCCGCACGTCTTATCCCGAGTTTAGGAAGGTAAACTCAAGCTGGGGCGTGACAGCAAGCTTACTTAGAAATGAAGTAGAGACATCGACAGCCGTTTTAGGACCGGTCTCACCACCTAAGCTGGCCTGGATCGGCGTTGATGAGGCCGAGAAGATCCGGCAGATTTTTTGCCATTTTCTGGTTTTTTTCCTAAAATTGGCTACTAATAGTATTTTTGTGAAATTGCCTATATGTCCCTAACTTTAGACCCTTATAACTTCTTCATACGAACTCCGATTTATGCATGCTACATGTCCACGAACTCATATCGACATCCACTATGACTTTTATGAAGAAAGTTTTTCTAAATTCTCGACTTTACAAAAAGTCAACTTTATGCACCCTTACGGTGAAACGGTTACTATAAATGGTAAAAGACCAAAGTAACCAACCGTAAAAATAATTCTAGGATCGGGGTGTAACACCTATGGTTGAACGTGAGACGGACTCGACCATGTGGATATTACGAGATAGCGCTCAAGGAGTATTCCGAGCAATAAGGAGATCACATTAAGTACTGTGACTTTTATTTCTAAATATATTGCATGCAACAAATTTTTCTTGAGTTTCTCCTTTATTCTTGAGAATTTCCTCCATTTTGATTTTTATTGTGATTATGGGAAAAATGTGGGGATTTAATATTTTTCTTAAGTAAGTGAGATGGGAAAAAGGGTCCTACTTTTCTCGTGAGTTTTAAATGATTTTCTCGGAGTATGTTTTTAAAATTGTTATCACCATTTTAGGTTATGGAGGGATATTATATTTTCAAATGGGAGAAATTTTATGATTGTTGGTGACCAAGGGTGATTCTTTTGATTCGTCTCATTCATATGTTCTGAATGATCCAAGATAGGCGCTAACAAAACAAAATGAAGAATTGAAGAAACCAGCATATGCCTCCAATCTAGGTAACTAACTTATAATCTCAACCCCCAGACATTCTTATCTCTTCAATTCCTTTGAAACCAATCAAATTCATAAGAACGACATGCAAAACTATTGGCTTGATTTTGATTTGCAAATGCATCTGATGATAAGAGCATAAAATGCTACGTTTTTAATGTGTTTCTATCCCTATTTATACTTTGTTTAACTCTTAATTTTGCAGATTTGAATCATTAGACTAAACCATGATTGTTTGGTGGAGAACAAGTGAAAATGTGCTTAAATAGAAGAAAATGTGGAGTTTTAGCAAAATCCTTATTTAACTAGGAAACTCAACGAGTCGCAAAAGTCGAGAATAAGTAGTTTAGGAAACTTTCCTATTTTGAAAAGGGAAAAGTTACCTATTTCATTTTGGAAAACTTACCTAATTTGATTAGAGAAACTTTCCTTATTTGATTTGGGAAACTAACTATCTTTGAATCTTTCCTATTCTGACTTTCCTAATTTATTTTGAAAACTTTCTTTCCTTTTGTGATAGGGATTCCACATGAAGCAAGGAAGTCAAATCCTACATGGATTAGGACTAAGTTGTGTCGCCATGAATCAAGGAGAATGATGGGGTTTCTTGCTGAATTTAAAAGGGCTTTTTAAGACAAGTTTTCATTGTCTAAATTAAGGGAGATAATTTGCAATTCAAATCTGAAATTTATGAAATTAATTCCTTAAATTTCTTTTGTCTAAAAGCCAAATTATTCTGATTTTATTCATTTCCTTTTCAGAACATTAAATGGTGCACCAAAATTGGAAGAATGGAGTTAATTTTCGGCAAAACAAGGAAAGGAACTAAAGGGGCTGATTTGTGTGGAAAACAAGCAATGAACCTAGCCTACAAATGCAGCCGAATTCATCACCTTTGTGCATAAGGAAATTCTGGAAATTTCCTAACAAGTTTTTATTAATTTGTTGGGTAATTTCCTTGACCATTGGATCAAGATTAGATCAAGGGTTGAGAGAACTCAAAGGGGGAGACATAACACTATAAATAGAGGCTCTCTACATAAGAAAAAGGTCGACCTTTTTACACACAAACGCAGCAGCAGCTCGGCTCTCTCCTCTCTCCACATCTCGTCCTCCCCTCTTCCCATACAGTAGCTCCGCCCCTCTCCTTCCTCTCACATACAGCCACACCATCTCGTCCTCCTCTCATCACAAGGCAGCCGCCCTCTCTCCTTCACCAACACAGCCGTTGCTCGCATCCAAGCATCGATCTCCACTCCTAAGTCAGTCCAAGATTCATGGTTGTCTTTATATTTGTTTCAAATTCAGTATTTATATTCAATGTTATTTCTGAATTTTGTAACAAACTATCGATAATCTTATGTGATTTGATGAATTCTTTGGATTTCCTTATGTGTTTGATTGTTATTTGGTTTAATTCTTTATATATGCATGTGAAAATTTGAATTTAAGACTTAAGGGCAGTAGTTACTAATTGAATTAATGATTTAGTTTGGTTTATTTGCAGAGTTTGTGCACACAACAAATCATATGTACAAGGGCAGCCTTGGCCATGGCTGTTCCTTGTGTATAGATTTCATATGCTTATTGAATATAAGTTGAATCATACGCGAAGTTGGTTCAATTTGTGTTCTTTATAAGAGCTAGAATAATTCTGTAAATTTACATGTCGATGTGAGATGAGGTGACGCCATACTTGCTAACATGTCTCCAATTCGACTTATTGTGCTTATGTGCTTTTTGTGTTTAATTTCTACGCGAAGTGTCTTTAAACCGATTAGTACTATGTTTAGGATTATACGCGAAGTTAATTCTGAATAATTGTGAAGTCTTGAATAATTAGAATAACCGCGAAGGCTCTAATTAAATTGGAACTAAATTGGATTATGAAATCGGTTTGTAAACCTGCTGCCCTATTCTTTTATTTGAGTTGTTACATGTTTAAAGAGTTATGTGTTATGTGTAGAGTGGTTGATCAACTGTAAATAGTTAGTTTTAGGTTAAGTTTTAGTTTCTTTAGATGTTAAACACTTACATCCCCCATATGTTTATTTGATTGCGTTAACATTTTCTGTTTTTGATTACCCTTCAATATCCCCGGACTGAACGATCCCTACTTACTCGTACTAACGATGACATTTTGCAGGGTTATAAAGTTGTGAGGTTTGATTTGATCACGTGTTTACATGTGTGAGGTGAAAAACGCTCATCAATTTCTGGCGCCGTTGCCGGGGATGTTGAGAAACATCGTTTATTGAAGTGTTAACTTTGTAGATTTGTGAATTGTAAAGTTTCTGTTTTGTATAAGTTGTAAAGTTTCAATTCTGGTTTCTTTGTGTTTATAATGCATGTTGTAACTTAGTTTAAATTGTTAGGAAGTTAAAGATTTATTTGTGTAGCGCTTATTTGTGTTTTCTAAAGCAAACGGAATAGGTAAAGTCTCTTTTGTTAATATCAGCCTAAACCCTTCATGTAATCGCATGAAGTTGAGGGCGGCTCTTATTAACACTTGAAGAACTGTCTAACACATATGCTTGTTCTCAACTGAGTAAGGGGCACATTGGTGCGTGTATAACCAACACTTGTCTAAGGTTTGTGCAATTAGATCTCAGAGGTCCACAGACTGATAACCCTTCTCGGTGAAGGGGTCGATAGGGAGTTCGCTCTCCGTGGTAACCAACAAATGAGTCTTGCCTTAGATTAATTTGGAATGCACAAACTAAGCCTTCTGAAAACACGGAATAAGTTTATGTCTAGACGACCATACTTAGGCCGCACGTCCGCCATGCTTTAGAATATACAAGATAAACTCGGCATAAATAGATTTACATAACTTCAAAAGAAAACTTCATTTTAACTTTTGAGGTATATCGGATAAAGCAAGACCGAACCGTGGGCTGTACAAGTCCATTGCACAGTTTGCTCCACGTACCTTGAATGTTAAAAATGTGTGAATAAAAACAATTAGAACTTCAGGAGAAATCAGATTTCGTGAGTACATGTTTGTATTTCGTGTATTTGTACATCTTTTGTTTACTCTTATGTAAATTCGTCACATATTGCTAACAAAAATTTCATGTGTGTTTCATAAGTGTTAGTTAGGAAATTTCTGTGTTTTCTGAATCGATATTGTGTAAAGTTATGAAAATGTCAACTAATTCAATTGCTAACGTAACTTGTACTTAACATTCTAACTTAACAATATTTTCTGCATTTTTCATCATTATTTGTTTACTAACATTTTGATTTTTGCATTTTCAGGTCAATGAATGTCCGACCATAACATTTGGCACCGAAATATTAAGGAACGCTTGAAACGGATTGTAGAAGCTGGAAATCTTGACGTGCACATCTCAAATCCGCAAATTAACGAAGAACTTGACGTGGAATTTGCAAGTCCACCGTACTCAGCAAGAATTGTTACACCAAGATCATCACCATACATTCCATCATCATCAACTGCACAAGAGTTTGAAGAAACACCTTACGAGATACATCAGCCGTTAGACGAGCCTGAATTTGAGTTAGAAGCAAGTCCATTTCTGCACGGTTGTTTGAATTTCGACATACCAAAGATGCCAACAATTAGAGAAGAAAACGGACATGTGACCGGATATGAAGGTGGAGCCGCACCATCCAACATTACTTTTCCTCCCGCAGCTGAAGGGAAATCAAGTGAATTTGAGCTCAAAAGTGGCTTTCTACATCAATTGCCGAAATTCCATGGACTCTCGGGTGAAGATCCGAATCATCATCTCCAGCAATTTCAATTTACTTGTGATTCAATGTGTCCAAGAGGAGCAGATTTGCAACATGTCAAGATGAAGGCATTTCCGTTTTCTCTTGAAGATCAAGCAAGAAGATGGTTATTTGAGCTGCCAACCAACCGCATCACCTCATGGGAAACAATGGTGCACGAATTTCTGTTGAAATATTTTCCATCATCAAAGGTGACAAACTTGAGGAAGCAAATCACCGGGATTAAACAAGGAGCGGATGAAACTTTCTGCGCATATTATGAGAGGTTTAAATCTCTTGTCGCTTCTTGTCCAGCTCATGGAATCCGTGAGGGATTGTTGTTGCAATATTTCTATGAAGGTTTGCGGATTGCAGAAAGAGAATTACTTGATTCGGCCGCCGGTGGTGCATTTTTGGATAGAGAGCGTGCGGACGCCAAACTACTTCTTAATACTAGAGCTCTCAATAATCAGCAATTTGGAACATCTCAAGGTTCCACAAGACATGTGAATGAGGCTAGTTCGACCTTGGCTCTTGAAGAGAAAATGGAGAAGATGTCGAACATGATGACACAGCTAATGAGATTGCAAGGAGCACAAGTATGTGGTTTATGTGCCGAGGGACATTTCACTGATCAATGTCCACAAATTGCTGCAAATGGAAGTCTTGAACAAGCCAACGCCATTGGATATCAAGGAGGGCAGAGATATAATCAATTCTCCAACACTTATAATTCTGGCTTCCGTAATCATCCTAACTTTCGATGGTCAAACAATGACAATGTGATTAAACCTCCTATGCCGAATGCCACACAAGCTCAGCCGAATTCCATGACATTTCCACCTCAGCCACAAGGACAATTTATGCCAAGGCCACAAGCTCCCTACACTCCACCAATGCCAAGCAACCAAACCGTGCCTAATTCTCCTAATTATGATGAGTTGCTAAAGTCGCTTGCTATGGGACAAAGTCAATTGAACACCGCTACTCAAGCGTTGTTAGTTGGGCAGCAAACAAACTCCAAAGACATAGCCGAGCTCAAGACACAAATGGGGCAAGTTGTGGACTTCATGGGACAATTTAGTGAGCAAGGAAAACTGCCGGGTGGTGTGATCAAAAACCCAAGGAAAGAGCAAGCTCAAGCCGTCACCACAAGGAGTGGAAAGATCCTACAAGAGCAACCAAAAGTTTCAAAGAAAAATCTCGGCAAAGATGAAGGAGATAAAGAAACTGAGCATGAAGATGTTAGAAATGAAGAGATGGAAACAATGAAAAATGATGAGTTAGAGAACGATCCAGCAACTTCAAGGAAGGAAAATGTGCCAATTCCAGAGGCACCAAAGGTATCAAATTCTAACCCTAATGGTTTTGTTAATACTAACCAATCTCCATGTTTACCTTTTCCTACTAGATTTGCAAAGTCCAAGAAGGACAAATCAGATGAGGAAGTGCTGGAAGTTTTCAGAAAAGTTCAAGTGAATATCCCCTTGTTGGAATGCATCAAGCAAATTCCAAAATATGCCAAGTTTTTGAAAGAAATGTGCACAACACGAAGGCTTACAAGGGAAGCACAAGTAGTGAAGATGAGCGAAACGGTATCAGCCGTTATCAAAAGGACACTACCGCCAAAGTTGAAGGATCCAGGAAGTTTCACTGTTTCATGTGTCATTGGAGATTCACTTTTCAAAAATGTCATGCTAGACTTAGGCGCATCGATTAATGTTATGCCTTACAATGTGTATAAATCACTAAGTCTAGGACCGCTTAAGAAAGACAATGTTATTATCCAATTGGCGGATCATTCTACTAAGTATCCTGAGGGGTACGTTGAAGATGTTCTTGTGCAGGTGAATCATCTAATATTTCCTGCAGATTTCTATGTGCTACAAATGGAGGAGTCGCCAATCAATTCAACTCAGTTACTTTTGGGGCGACCATTTATGAGAACAGCAAGAACCAAGATTGATGTTGCTGAAGGCAACCTCACCATGGAGTTTGATGGTGAAGTTATAAGCTTCAATGTGTTTGAAGCAATGAGGTATCCAGTTTCTGATTTAAAACCTTGCTATGATATTGATATGATTAATTCTTGTGCACAGGTTTTATCGGAGACTAGGGATCAATAGCAATTAGCTATTGAGCAAGGGGCCGGATTTGACAAGAAAGGAGACAGAATTTCGGCAGAGGAGGAGGCTAAACTCGAACCACACATATTGGAAGTCATTGCCACACTCGAGGCAGCCCCTTACCATAGGTATAATTCTCACTTGTCAATTCCCTTTGTCACTAACAAGTTGTTACCATCTGTGGAACAGGCCCCAAATTTAGAGTTAAAACCTCTACCAGATCACTTGAAGTATTCATATCTTGGAGATGATGAAACTTTACCAGTTATTGTATCATCAAAGCTGAGTAAGCAGCAAGAAGAAGAATTGATCGCCGTGCTGAAAAGAAACAAGACCGCCATCGGTTGGACTTTGGCGGACATCAAGGGAATCAGCCCTACAAAATGTGTTCACAGGATCTTACTTGAAGAAGGTGCAAAACCGACAAGAGAAGGGCAGCGACGTTTGCACCCACCGATGATGAAAGTTGTGAAGGACGAGGTGATTAAATTACTTGATTGTGGGGTGATTTACCCAATTTCAGATAGTCAATGGATTTCACCCGTCCAAGTTGTGCCGAAAAAGAGTGGAGTCACAGTTGTCAAGAATGACAAGAATGAACTTGTGCCGCAACGTTTGGTGACGGATTACAGGATGTGCATCGATTATAGGAAGCTCAATGCTACTACGCGCAAAGATCATATGCCTCTACCATTCATGGATCAAATGCTTGAAAGATTAGCCGGACACGAGTTTTATTGCTTCTTAGATGGGTACAGCGGTTATAATCAGATTAGCATTCACCCGGATGACCAAGAGAAGACGACGTTCACATGTCCCTTTGGTACGTTTGCCTATCGACGCATGCCTTTTGGGTTATGCAACGCACCAGGTACATTCCAACGTTGTATGTATTCTATATTCTCGGATTTTATTGAAAATATTATTGAAGTCTTTATGGATGATTTTAGCGTTTATGGAAAAGACTTTGATACATGCTTAGAGAATTTAGAGTTAATCTTGGAAAAATGTGTAGAAACTAACCTTGTGTTAAATTGGGAAAAATGTCATTTCATGGTTAATCAAGGTATAGTTTTAGGACACATAATTTCGAAAAAGGGAATAGAAGTTGATAAGGCTAAGATTGATATTGTGCAACGCTTACCCTCTCCCACAACTGTGAAAGAGGTCCGTTCGTTTCTTGGCCATGCAGGATTTTACAGGCGATTCATCAAAGACTTTTCTTTGGTGGCAAAACCACTAAGTTCCCTATTGCAGAAGGATGTTCCGTTCGTTTGGGACAAGGCGTGTGAAGCAGCGTTCGTAAAGCTCAAGGAATTGTTAACAACAGCTCCCATTATGACGCCTCCGGATTGGAATTTACCCTTCGAATTGATGTGTGATGCAAGCGATTATGCCGTTGGAGCCGTGCTTGGACAAAGAAAGGATAAGAAGCCTTGTGCCATTTACTATGCCTCTCGGACTTTGAATGACGCTCAGCTGAATTATTCCACAACTGAAAAAGAACTCTTAGCTGTGATTTTTGCTTTAGAAAAATTTCGTTCATATGTTTTGCAATCTAAAGTAATAATTTATTCTGATCATGCAGCTTTGAGGTATTTGATGACAAAGAAGGATGCTAAGCCGAGATTGATTCGGTGGATTCTCTTACTTCAAGAGTTTGACGTCGAGATCAAAGACAAGAAGGGGAGTGAGAACGTGGTAGCCGATCATTTGAGCAGAATTGTACAAAAAGAAGAGACCGTACCACTTCAAGAAACATTTCCCGATGAGCAGCTCTTTCGTTTGGACGCAGCAGAGCCTTGGTATGCCGACATTGTAAACTACTTGGTTTCTAGGACTTTTCCTAGCACCTTATCATATGCAAACAAGGCAAGGATGAAAAAGATGGCACGACACTACATATGGGATGAACCGTACTTATGGAAGCAATGTAGTGATCAAGTTATTCGACGATGCGTTCCAGAAAATGAGCACAAGTCCATCCTAGCATTTTGTCATAGTGAGGCGTGTGGAGGACATTTCGGACCGAAACGGACAGCCCTCAAGGTATTAGATTGCGGATTCTATTGGCCTACGATCTTCAAAGATGCAAACATGTTTTGCGTTTCATGTGATAGATGCCAAAGAACAGGTAACATCGGTCCAAAAGATCAAATGCCCCTTTCTCCTATTATTGTGGTAGAAATTTTTGATGTTTGGGGTATTGATTTTATGGGGCCATTTCCTTCTTCTAGAGGCTTTCTTTATATCTTGTTAGCTGTTGATTATGTGTCTAAATGGGTGGAGGTGAAAGCCACCAGGACTAATGACTCTAAAGTTGTTGCAGCTTTCTTGAGAACTAACATCTTTTCTAGGTTTGGAGTTCCACGTGTTTTGATAAGCGATGGAGGTTCTCACTTTTGCAACCGTACCATAGAGGCTTTACTCAAGAAGTATGGAGTCACACACAAGGTTTCCACCCCATATCACCCTCAAACAAGTGGGATGGCTGAAGTGTCGAATCGAGAGATCAAGCGCATTCTAGAGAAAACCGTTGGCCCAACAAGGAAGGATTGGAGTGACCGCCTTGATGATGCATTGTGGGCTTACCGAACTGCATACAAGACGCCTATTGGGATGTCTCCCTTTCGGCTCACTTATGGGAAAGCTTGTCACCTTCCGGTCGAATTAGAACACAGAGCATGGTGGGCGGTGAAGAAATTCAACATGGACATAGATGCTGCCGGACTTCATCGGAAATTGCAAATCAACGAACTTGAAGAAATAAGGAACGATGCTTATGATGCTGCATGGATCTACAAGGAGAAAACTCGAGCGTATCATGACAAAATGATCCGAGGGAAATCGTTTCAAAAAGGGCAAAAAGTTCTTCTATTTCATTCAAGACTTAAGCTTTTTCCTGGAAAATTACGTTCTCGTTGGGTTGGTCCATTTATTGTAACTAACGTGTTTGCTCATGGTGCCATTGAAATTCAAAGTGAAACAACAGGTACAACGTTTAAGGTGAATGGACATCGTTTAAAGCCTTATTACGAGCCTTTTAAGGAGCACACGGTTGAGGAAATCCAAGTGGAGGACGCACCAAGATCCGAGTGAACATGGAGAAGAGTCTAGACTAAAGGACTATAAACAGTTAAGCGCTGCATGGGAGGCAACCCATTTCAACCGTAGCTGTGGAGGAGCCATCACCGAGAGTTTGCATTTTCTAAATCCTTACACTCTTATGGTTGAACTGTATATGTGTGAAACGGTAAAATTTATCATATGCTTAGAAATTACAACACCATTTTCGAGTTTACATTGAGGACAATGTAATTTTCTAAGTGTGGGGTAGGGATTACATGATTCACATGTTTTTAGTTTGTTTTGTGAGTTTTTAATTTGCTTTGCTTTGTTTTGTTTCGAAAAATCAGAAAATCGTTCCAAATAAAATTTTTTGTTTTGTTTTGTTTTGAGTCTATGCCCCTAAAGTTGATGATGAGTATGTCTTTGAATGCATAGATGATGGTTTTGCATGATCATAAGAATTAAATTGTGAGTTTCATGGATAATGTGATTGGTATGAATATGTGAGATATTGATTGATATATGCAAAAGCATGCATGTTTGAGTTGGTTTTAATCCATAAGAACCTATGTGAGCTTTTGAGCCTATATACTTTCTTAATGAGAGACTAAATTTTCGGCAAAAACTTGTTCCTAAATCTCATTATTCTTTGCATATTCAATGACTATGTGCTATAGTTTTAATGGACTCTAGAATTCTAGAACTTGCTGATAAGAGCATAAAATGGTACGTTTTTAATATGTTTCTATCCCTATTTATACTTTGTTTAACTCTTAATTTTGCAGATTTGAGTCGTTGGATTGAACCATGATTGTTTGGTGGAGAACAAGTGAAAATGTGCTTAAATAGAAGAAAATGTGGAGTTTTAGCAAAATCCTTATTTAACTAGGAAACTCAATGAGTCGCAAAAGTCGAGGATAAGTAGTTTAGGAGACTTTCCTATTTTGAAAAGGGAAAAGTTACCTATTTCATTTTGGAAAACTTTCCTAATTTGATTAGAGAAACTTTCCTTATTTGATTTGGGAAACTAACTATCTTTGAATCTTTCCTATTCTGACTTTCCTAATTTATTTTGAAAACTTTCTTTCCTTTTGTGATAGGGATTCCACATGAAGCAAGGAAGTCCAATCCTACATGGATTAGGACTAAGTTGTGTTGTCATAAATCAAGGAGAATGATGGGGTTTCTTGCCGAATTTAAAAGAGCTTTTTAAGACAAGTTTTCATTGTCTAAATTAAGGGAGATAATTTGCAATTCAAATCTGAAATTTATGAAATTAATTCCTTAAATTCCTTTTGTCTAAAAGCCAAAAATATTCTGATTTTATTCCTTTCCTTTTCAGAACATTAAATGGAGCACCAAAATTGGAGGAATGGAGTTAATTTTCGGCAAAACAAGGAAAGGAACTAAAGGGGCTGATTTGTGTGGAAAACAAGCAATGAACCTAGCCTACAAATGCAGCCAAATTCATCACCTTTGTGCATAAGGAAATTCTGGAAATTTCCTTACAAGTTTTTATTAATTTGTTGGGTAATTTCCTTAACCGTTGGATCAAGATTAAATCAACGGATGAGAGAACTTCAAGGGGGCTACATAACACTATAAATAGAGGCAGCAACTGAAGAGAAAGGGGTCGACCATCCTATACACAAACACTAGAGCAGCCATATCTTTCTCCCTCTCCACAAGCTCCGCCCCTCCATCTCTCCTCCTATACAGCAGCTCCGCCGCCCTCTCCACCACCAACACACAGCCGCCTTCATCTCCACACAGCAGCTCCGCCTCCTTACACATCATCCACAAGGCAGCCGCCGCTCAACCAAGCATCGATCTCCACTCCTAAGTCAGTCCAAGATTCATGGTTGTCTTTAAATTTGTTTCAAATTCAGTTGTTATATTCCATGTTATTTCTATATGCATGTGAAAATTCGAATTTAAGACTTAAGGGCAGTAGTTACTAATTGAATTTATGATTTAGTTTGGTTTATTTGCAGAGTTTGTGCACACAACAAATCATATGTACAAGGGCAGCCTTGGCCATGGTTGTTCCTTGTGTATAGATTTCATATGCTTATTGAATATAAGTTGAATCATACGCGAAGTTGGTTCAATTTGTGTTCTTTATAAGAGCTAGAATAATTCTGTAAATTTACATGTCGATGTGAGATGAGGTGACGCCATACTTGCTAACATGTCTCCAATTCGACTTATTGTGCTTATGTGCTTTTTGTGTTTAATTTCTACGCGAAGTGTCTTTAAACCGATTAGTACTATGTTTAGGATTATACGCGAAGTTAATTCTGAATAATTGTGAAGTCTTGAATAATTAGAATAACCGCGAAGGCTCTAATTAAATTGGAACTAAATTGGATTATGAAATCGGTTTGTAAACCTGCTGCCCCCTCTTCCTTTATTTGAGTTGTTACATGTTTAAAGAGTTATGTGTTATGTGTAGAATGGTTGATCAATTGTAAATAATTAGTTTTAAGTTAAGTTTTAGTTTCTTTAGATGTTAAACATTTACATCCCCCATATGTTTATTTGATTATGTTAACATTTTCTGTTTTCGATTACCCTTCAATATCCCCGGACTGAACGATCCCTACTTATTCGTACTAACGATGACATTTTGCAGGGTTATAAAGTTGTGAGGTTTGATTTGATCACGTGTTTACATGTGTGACGCGAAAGACGCTCATCAATTTCTGGCGCCGTTGCTGGGGATGTTGAGAAACATCGTTTATTGAAGTGTTAACTTTGTAAATTTGTGAAAACTTATGTTTCTGTTTTGTATAAGTTGTAAAGTTTCAATTCTGGTTTCTTTGTGTTTATAATGCATGTTGTAACTTAGTTTAAATTGTAGGAAGTTAAAGATTTATTTGTGTAGCGCTTATTTGTGTTTTCTAAAGCAAACGGAATAGGTAAAGTCTCTTTTGTTAATATCAGCCTAAACCCTTCATGTAATCGCATGAAGTTGAGGGCGGCTCTTATTAACACTTGAAGAACTGTCTAACACATATGCTTGTTCTCAACTGAGTAAGGGGCACATTGGTGCGTGTATAACCAACACTTGTCTAAGGTTTGTGCAATTAGATCTCAGAGGTCCACAGACTGATAACCCTTCTCGGTGAAGGGGTCGATAGGGAGTTCGCTCTCCGTGGTAACCAACAAATGAGTCTTGCCTTAGATTAATTTGGAATGCACAAACTAAGCCTTCTGAAAACACGGAATAAGTTTATGTCTAGACGACCATACTTAGGCCGCACGTCCGCCATGCTTTAGAATATACAAGATAAACTCTGCATAAATAGATTTACATAACTTCAAAAGAAAACGTTATTTTTAACTTTTGAGGTATATCGGATAAAGCAAGACCGAACCGTGGGCTGTACAAGTCCATTGCACAGTTTGCTCCACTGCTCCACGTACCTTGAATGTTAAAAATTGTGTGAATAAAAACAATTAGAACCTTAGGAGAAATCAGATTTCGTTATTACATGTTTATATTTCGAGTTTTGGTGTACATTTTTGTTTACTCTTATGTAAATTCGTCACTTATTGCTAACATGGATTTCATGTGTGTTTCATAAGTGTTAGTTAGGAAATTTCTGTGTTTTCTGAATTAATATTGTGTAAAGTTATGAAAATGTCAACTAATTCAATTGCTAACGTAACTTGTTCTTAACGTTCTAACTTAACAATATTATCTGTGTGTTAACAATTTAATTTAATTTAATGTAGTTTAACTTGTCTAACTCTTTTTTCTAATGTATTGTTTGGTTTATTTCTTTTCAGGATTTTTTCTCTTACTTTGTGGATCACCAATGGTTTGCAATTTTAGATGTGTACTTGAGGAGGAATAAAACTTATTATCATTAGTTTGTTTTTATTCTAACTTTTTTTTTTGTCGCATTAAGGTATATTGGATTAAACATGACATTGACTTAGGTAGCGATTCAGCCCCATTGCACATCATTGTCCTCTGTTCCCGTACCTAAGTGTGATTTTACACTAATCTAATTATTTGTGACTAACATGTTTAACTTTTGTGTTTAACTTAATTTTAACTTTTATTAGTTTACTAGTTGGATTTTGTAGTTTTATTACTTGATTACTAACAATTTTCCTTTGAATAAACAGATGTCATCCTCACACAAAATTTCGATCAAGGACATCATCAACTCTTTCAAACATCATGAGGATCTGCATAAGGTGCTTAAATTCTTCCCAGATTTCGATGGAACAAGCAAGGTGGATGCAGCAAGTCACCTTACCTATGTGGAAGATATTAGCAAACTTATGGCGCCAATTCATGCTGAAGAAGTAGCAGTTAATGCCTTCATGAGGAGTTTGAAAGGAGAAGCTTATAGATGGTTCCAAGAGGAGCTGAACCATGAGAACACTTGGGAGGATTGTAAGAAAGAATTTGTGCAAGTGTTCAACATTAGAAGATTAAGAAGAGAACATGTGGCGAGAATTGAAAATTCCAACAAGAATAGAAGAAATGTCACGCCACTTTTATGAAGAAAATGCAAGAATGATGGTTCCAAATCCATCAAGTTTTCCTCAACCATTATTGCTCCAACATTTGAGATCACCACCACCACCGCCTCAATCATCTCACTATCTCATCCCTCCCCACAAAATGATTCAGAAAAAGAAGAAAGAAGACAAGTGGGAGAAGCTGTTTGCAAGCATTAAGAAGATTGAGACAGAGCAAGCTAAACTTGGGCAACAATTGAACAAGATAGAGAAGAGGATAGAAGAAATAGCATCTCAAACCATGTACCTCTTAAATAAAGCAAGAGATGCCGAGTTTGAAGAAGCTGCTCAAGAATTTGAACAAGAAGAATAGGAGAAGCTTGCAAGAAATAACAATGCAGAGGAGGAAGACAATGACTCCAACTTTAGCTATGGGAGCCATGGAAACTCGCCAAGATCATATACTTCTCAAGGCTCGCCATGGGAGGATGAGCATCTTCATGCCGACAAATGGGATAACAATTTCGTCACAAGTGAAGCTTTTGCCGATGAAGACTAAAGGAGTCCAAAGTCTAGGCTAAAGGACTATAAACAGTTAAGCGCTGCATGGGAGGCAACCCATTTCAACCGTAGCTGTGGAGGATCCATCACCGAGAGTTTGCATTTTCCAAATCCTTACACTTTTATGGTTGAACTGTATATGTGTGAAACTGTAAAATTTATCATATGCTTAGGAATTACAACATCATTTTCGAGTTTACATTGAGGACAATGTAATTTTCTAAGTGTGGGGTAGGGATTACATGATTCACATGTTTTAGTTTGGTTTGTGTGTTTTTACTTTGTTTTGTTTTGTTTTAAGTCTAGAAAAATCAGAAAGTCTCGTTCCAAATAAAAAATGTTTTGTTTTGTGTGTTTTTGTTTTGTTTTGAGTCTATGCCCCTAAAGTTGATGATGAGTATGTCTTTGAATGCATAGATGATGGTTTTGCATGATCATAAGAATTAAATTGTGAGTTTCATGGATAATATGATTGGTATGAATATGTGAGATATTGATTGATATATGTTAAAGCATGCATGTTTGAGTTGGTTTTAATCCATAACAACCTATGTGAACTTTTGAGCCTACATTTAGCCTTTCTTTCATCACCATCATACACTTTCCTGTTGCTTAGAACAGAAACATCTTGACCCTTGTCGTTGAGACTTGATAAAGCTTGATTTGGCTGCAGAATTGTGTTATGAAGTGATGATGTGAAACAAGTGTGGGGTGAACTTATCCAATTGTGAATGAAAAACGTGTGTGCTAAGTGAAAAAGAAAGAAAAATCGAACAAACATATGTTTCGAACCAAAGAGAAATAAAGCACGAAATGAAGAAGAATTGTGATGATTGGATTTAGTTCTTGCTGTGAATTTGGAGTTTGTACATGATTTGAAGGTCTATCACTGTTATATTTGACCTTTGTTCGTTTTCACAAAGTAAGGGGAAGGAAAGAATGAAGAATTGGTCCAACATGAGGAAATTCGTCCTATGGAGTGAAGTCGTAAGGAGAATTGAGCTTTATTAAGTCTTGGTGACGTTTTAGCCACCACTATCCTAAAAATTCGAATACCTTGTGCCTAGCCCCATTATTATCCTTTCAAAAGATCTTTTCATGATTCTTAAAATGGGTGAACTTTGATCTGTGGAGATTTTCTCAAGAGTTAAGCATATGGTTTTGGTCCATTCTTGCACTTAGTTGTTAAATGAGATTATCCAAGAAAATTTTTCACAAAGTGCTTTTATCTGTTGAAATATGCAAGTTATTTGTTGCCTTACAATCTTTTCTCTTGCATTTACTTGAGTGAATATTGCCATATCTTGTGTGAACAGAAGAGAGTATACCTAGTAAGGAGGATTAAATTAACTCAACATGCTTGCATGCTCATTTTCTCACTTCTTACTTATTCATACCATGAAACATGTTTATGACACTTGGAATTTGTGCGCTTACATCTGAATGCTTAAACTTGAACTCTATGTGTTTAAAGATTCTGAGACAATTATTTAGGGGCAATAGTAGAGTCTTTTAATTAGATTTGCTAAGGGACTAGCAAAGGATAAGTGTGGGGTAGTTGATAAGAGCATAAAATGGTACGTTTTTAATATGTTTCTATCCCTATTTATAACTTGTTTAACTCTTAATTTTGCAGATTTGAGTCGTTGGATTGAACCATGATTGTTTGGTGGAGAACAAGTGAAAATGTGCTTAAATAGAAGAAAATGTGGAGTTTTAGCAAAATCCTTATTTAACTAGGAAACTCAATGAGTCGCAAAAGTCGAGGATAAGTAGTTTAGGAAACTTTCCTATTTTGAAAAGGGAAAAGTTACCTATTTCATTTTGGAAAACTTTCCTAATTTGATTAGAGAAACTTTCCTTATTTGATTTGGGAAACTAACTATCTTTGAATCTTTCCTATTCTGACTTTCCTAATTTATTTTGAAAACTTTCTTTCCTTTTGTGATAGGGATTCCACATGAAGCAAGGAAGTCCAATCCTACATGGATTAGGACTAAGTTGTGTTGTCATAAATCAAGGAGAATGATGGGGTTTCTTACCGAATTTAAAAGGGCTTTTTAAGACAAGTTTTCATTGTCTAAATTAAGGGAGATAATTTGCAATTCAAATCTGAAATTTATGAAATTAATTCCTTAAATTCCTTTTGTCTAAAAGCCAAAAATATTCTGATTTTATTCCTTTCCTTTTCAGAACATTAAATGGAGCACCAAAATTGGAGGAATGGAGTTAATTTTCGGCAAAACAAGGAAAGGAACTAAAGGGGCTGATTTGTGTGGAAAACAAGCAATGAACCTAGCCTACAAATGCAGCCAAATTCATCACCTTTGTGCATAAGGAAATTCTGGAAATTTCCTTACAAGTTTTTATTAATTTGTTGGGTAATTTCCTTAACCGTTGGATCAAGATTAAATCAACGGATGAGAGAACTTCAAGGGGGCTACATAACACTATAAATAGAGGCAGCAACTGAAGAGAAAGGGGTCGACTATCCTATATACAAACACTAGAGCAGCCATATCTCTCTCCCTCTCCACAAGCTCCGCCCCTCCATCTCTCCTCCTATACAGCAGCTCCGCCGCCCTCTCCACCACCAATTCAGCCGCTGCTCACACCAAGCATCAATCTCCACACCTAAAGTCAGTCCAAGATCCATGGTTGTCTTTGTATTTGTTTCAAATTCAGTATTTATATTCAATGTTATTTCTGAATTTTGTAACAAACTATCAATGTTCTTATGTGATTTGATGAATTCTTTGGATTTCCTTATGTGTTTGATTGTTGTTTGGTTGAATTCTTTATATATGCATGTGAAAATTCGAATTTAAGACTTAAGGGCAGTAGTTACTAATTGAATTTATGATTTAGTTTGGTTTATTTGCAGAGTTTGTGCACACAACAAATCATATGTACAAGGGCAGCCTTGGCCATGGCTGTTCCTTGTGTATAGATTTCATATGCTTATTGAATATAAGTTGAATCATACGCGAAGTTGGTTCAATTTGTGTTCTTTATAAGAGCTAGAATAATTCTGTAAATTTACATGTCGATGTGAGATGAGGTGACGCCATACTTGCTAACATGTCTCCAATTCGACTTATTGTGCTTATGTGCTTTTTGTGTTTAATTTCTACGCGAAGTGTCTTTAAACCGATTAGTACTATGTTTAGGATTATACGCGAAGTTAATTCTGAATAATTGTGAAGTCTTGAATAATTAGAATAACCGCGAAGGCTCTAATTAAATTGGAACTAAATTGGATTATGAAATCGGTTTGTAAACCTGCTGCCCTCTTCCTTTATTTGAGTTGTTACATGTTTAAAGAGTTATGTGTTATGTGTAGAATGGTTGATCAATTGTAAATAATTAGTTTTAAGTTAAGTTTTAGTTTCTTTAGATGTTAAACATTTACATCCCCCATATGTTTATTTGATTATGTTAACATTTTCTGTTTTCGATTACCCTTCAATATCCCCGGACTGAACGATCCCTACTTATTCGTACTAACGATGACATTTTGCAGGGTTATAAAGTTGTGAGGTTTGATTTGATCACGTGTTTACATGTGTGACGCGAAAGACGCTCATCACTTGCTCTTGATGAATTTCAAAACTTTTATTCATGACTATGCCTTGATTTTGAAAATGATTGAACAAGATCTTATTAGGACTACCACCAAAGCAAAATAAAGCATTTGCCCAATTTGTGCCCGTCGTGGGACTCCTTAGTGTTAACCCCCTTTGAGCCTACATTTAGCCTTTCTTTCATCACCATCATACACATTCCCTTTGCTTAGAACATAAATATCTTGACCCTTGTCGTTGAGACTTGATAAAGCTTGATTTGGATGCAGAATTGTGTTATGAAGTGATGATGTGAAACAAGTGTGGGGTGAACTTATCCAATTGTGAATACAAAACGTGTGTGCTAAGTGAAAAAGAAAGAAAAAAATCGAACAAACAAGTGTTTCGAACCAAAGAAGAATAAAGCACGAAATGAAGAAAAATTGTGACGATTGGATTTAGTTCTTGCTGTGAATTTGGAGTTTGTACGTGATTTGAAGGTCTATCATTGTTACATTTGACCTTTGTTCGTTTTCACAAAGTAAGGGGAAGGAAAGAATGAAGAATTGGTCCAACATGATGAAATTCGGCCTATGGAGTGAAGTCATAAGGAGAATTGAGCTTTATTAAGTCTTGGTGACGTTTTAGCCACCACTATCCTAAATTCGAATACCTTGTGCCAAGCCCCATTATTATCCTTTCAAAAGATCTTTTCATGATTCTTAAAATGGGTGAATTATGATCTGTGGAGATTTTCTCAAGAGTTAAGCATATGGTTTTGGTCCATTCTTGCACTTAGTTGTTAAAAGAGATTATCCAAGAAAATTTTTTCACAAGTGCTTTTATCTGTTGGAATATGCAAGCTATTTGTTGCCTTACAATCTTTTCTCTTGCATTTACTTGAGTGAATATTGCCATATCATGTGTGAACAAAAGAGAGTATGCCTAGTAAGGAGGATTAAATTAACTTAACATGTTTGCATACTCATTTTCTCACTTCTTACTTATTCATACCGTGAAACATGTTTATGACACTTGGAATTTGTGCGCTTACATCTCTATGCTTAAACTTGAACTCTATGTGTTTAAAGATTCTGAGACAATTATTTAGGGGCAATAGTAGAGTCTTTTAATTAGATTTGCTAAGGGACTAGCAAAGGATAAGTGTGGGGTAGTTGATAAGAGCATAAAATGCTACGTTTTTAATGTGTTTCTATCCCTATTTATACTTTGTTTAACTCTTAATTTTGCAGATTTGAATCATTAGACTAAACCATGATTGTTTGGTGGAGAACAAGTGAAAATGTGCTTAAATAGAAGAAAATGTGGAGTTTTAGCAAAATCCTTATTTAACTAGGAAACTCAACGAGTCGCAAAAGTCGAGAATAAGTAGTTTAGGAAACTTTCCTATTTTGAAAAGGGAAAAGTTACCTATTTCATTTTGGAAAACTTACCTAATTTGATTAGAGAAACTTTCCTTATTTGATTTGG
Organism: Comarum palustre; assembly: GCA_951800085.1. Classification (NCBI taxonomy): domain Eukaryota; kingdom Viridiplantae; phylum Streptophyta; class Magnoliopsida; order Rosales; family Rosaceae; genus Comarum; species Comarum palustre. The sequence goes on from OX637580.1 coordinate 8,992,814, forward strand.
GAAACTAACTATCTTTGAATCTTTCCTATTCTGACTTTCCTAATTTATTTTGAAAACTTTCTTTCCTTTTGTGATAGGGATTCCACATGAAGCAAGGAAGTCAAATCCTACATGGATTAGGACTAAGTTGTGTCGCCATGAATCAAGGAGAATGATGGGGTTTCTTGCTGAATTTAAAAGGGCTTTTTAAGACAAGTTTTCATTGTCTAAATTAAGGGAGATAATTTGCAATTCAAATCTGAAATTTATGAAATTAATTCCTTAAATTTCTTTTGTCTAAAAGCCAAATTATTCTGATTTTATTCATTTCCTTTTCAGAACATTAAATGGTGCACCAAAATTGGAAGAATGGAGTTAATTTTCGGCAAAACAAGGAAAGGAACTAAAGGGGCTGATTTGTGTGGAAAACAAGCAATGAACCTAGCCTACAAATGCAGCCGAATTCATCACCTTTGTGCATAAGGAAATTCTGGAAATTTCCTAACAAGTTTTTATTAATTTGTTGGGTAATTTCCTTGACCATTGGATCAAGATTAGATCAAGGGTTGAGAGAACTCAAAGGGGGAGACATAACACTATAAATAGAGGCTCTCTACATAAGAAAAAGGTCGACCTTTTTACACACAAACGCAGCAGCAGCTCGGCTCTCTCCTCTCTCCACATCTCGTCCTCCCCTCTTCCCATACAGTAGCTCCGCCCCTCTCCTTCCTCTCACATACAGCCACACCATCTCGTCCTCCTCTCATCACAAGGCAGCCGCCCTCTCTCCTTCACCAACACAGCCGTTGCTCGCATCCAAGCATCGATCTCCACTCCTAAGTCAGTCCAAGATTCATGGTTGTCTTTATATTTGTTTCAAATTCAGTATTTATATTCAATGTTATTTCTGAATTTTGTAACAAACTATCGATAATCTTATGTGATTTGATGAATTCTTTGGATTTCCTTATGTGTTTGATTGTTATTTGGTTTAATTCTTTATATATGCATGTGAAAATTCGAATTTAAGACTTAAGGGCAGTAGTTACTAATTGAATTAATGATTTAGTTTGGTTTATTTGCAGAGTTTGTGCACACAACAAATCATATGTACAAGGGCAGCCTTGGCCATGGCTGTTCCTTGTGTATAGATTTCATATGCTTATTGAATATAAGTTGAATCATACGCGAAGTTGGTTCAATTTGTGTTCTTTATAAGAGCTAGAATAATTCTGTAAATTTACATGTCGATGTGAGATGAGGTGACGCCATACTTACTAACATGTCTCCAATTCGACTTATTGTGCTTATGTGCTTTTTGTGTTTAATTTCTACGCGAAGTGTCTTTAAACCGATTAGTACTATGTTTAGGATTATACGCGAAGTTAATTCTGAATAATTGTGAAGTCTTGAATAATTAGAATAACCGCGAAGGCTCTAATTAAATTGGAACTAAATTGGATTATGAAATCGGTTTGTAAACCTGCTGCCCTATTCTTTTATTTGAGTTGTTACATGTTTAAAGAGTTATGTGTTATGTGTAGAGTGGTTGATCAACTGTAAATAGTTAGTTTTAGGTTAAGTTTTAGTTTCTTTAGATGTTAAACACTTACATCCCCCATATGTTTATTTGATTGCGTTAACATTTTCTGTTTTCGATTACCCTTCAATATCCCCGGACTGAACGATCCCTACTTACTCGTACTAACGATGACATTTTGCAGGGTTATAAAGTTGTGAGGTTTGATTTGATCACGTGTTTACATGTGTGAGGTGAAAAACGCTCATCATCTGATAATTGTTTTTTTTTGCACGCTTCATTTCGACTTTACATTCTTTATGACTATCAAGTGTTCGTTTCAGGTATTAGATACACAAGCTTTGTTGCTTATATTCATATGATGTTCTGAGATTTTAAAGTTATAGAGATTGAGATGGTATGTTAATAAACCAAAATGTGGCCAGGTGAGAAACAAAGATTTAATTGAATAGAAATGGAAATTTGCTTATAGTTCAGTCATGATTTATTTTTATTTGTCTTTGAGTTTCTCCTATATTTGGTTGTAATGTGTATCTATTATGTTATTTATATTATAGGTCAGATTACTATTCAGATTGACATTGTATCTACCCTCTTATTTTCATTGGTACACCTAAATGTCAAGAATTTAGAAACTTTCCAGTTGACACTTGATTGTACAAGTTTAATCACTACTTCCATTGAAAGTATGGCTGGTGATGGACGATATTGAAAAGGGTTTATTAGATAAAATAACAGACTTCGACTGTGTAACACTAATTATCAATTTCAACAAAAATGCAACTGAAGTGTGACAAAAGTCAAAGAATGATCATTTTTTGAGTTTTGCTCGTAATTTCAATTTTACTTGTGCTTTCTCATATTTATTCATGATTTTGTATACAAATATTCAATGATAAAATGTTAGAGAGATATTTCACTTATAGTAAATAATAATTTGTCTACACCTGCATTTCGGCAGCCACATAATAGGGCTGTTAATAAAATAAAATATTGCTTTGCATCTTGGATCCCTCTTCTTCTCCATTCTCTCCTCTTTCTCTCTCCTCGAAAGAAAAGAAAAAAAGGAAAAAAAGCGTACTGGTTTGATCTGGATTGTTGATGAATTGAAATCAAAGGTAAAACAGCAGCAGCTTCAGCTCTCGCAATCAGAATTTGAATCAGAGAGAGAAATGGAAAAGTATGAGCTCGTGAAGGACATAGGATCCGGCAATTTCGGCGTGGCCAGGCTGATGCGCAACAAAGAGACCAAAGAGCTCGTCGCCATGAAATACATCGACCGCGGCCTCAAGGTCCTTTGTCTTGTCTTCCTTTCATTTTCTTTTCTTTTGCTTGCTATTATATATGGTATGGATTTGGTTCCTTTTCCCCTTGGCTTTGTAGATTGATGAGAATGTTGCCAGAGAAATCATCAACCACAGATCACTCCGCCACCCCAACATCATCCGATTCCGAGAGGTTTCTATCAACTCTCCCCTATCATATCAAAATCATATCAAAAATTCACACCAAAACCAAATTCGAATTGCAGGTGGTCTTGACTCCCACGCATCTTGCCATTGTTATGGAGTATGCCGCTGGCGGAGAGCTCTTTGAGCGTATTTGCAATGCTGGAAGGTTCAGCGAAGACGAGGTACTTACTCCCTCCCTATCACCATCACACACAGAGAGGGAGTTTTGATTACAAATCCCCTTCATATTTTGTGTTTTGTTCCTTTTCACAGGCTAGATATTTTTTCCAGCAGCTTATCTCAGGTGTTAGCTATTGCCATTCTCTGGTGAGATTATCACCACTCCATTGTTTGTTTCTGCCTTTTACCTGTCTGTCGTTCTCCTTGTTTACTTTTCTTGCTCTCTCTCTGCAGCAAATATGCCATCGTGATTTGAAGCTCGAGAACACCTTGCTCGATGGCAGCCCGGCTCCACGCCTCAAAATCTGTGATTTCGGTTATTCTAAGGTTCATCTCTACGTTCAACATTGATGTTTCATTGTTGATTTCAGAATTGTTACATAAACTCATCAGCTTTGTTTTTACAGTCATCTTTGCTGCATTCAAGACCAAAGTCAACTGTGGGAACTCCAGCCTATATTGCACCTGAGGTTCTTTCTCGAAGAGAGTATGACGGCAAGGTAACTTCAAACAAACATTTTTCTTTCTTGTCACAGATAGCTTAGGTGGAATTGGATGGTGGGCCCTATTCCCATGGTATCCAGAACGCAAATCCTAATTTCTGCATCTTACTAATCACAGATCTGACAATTTGATAAAGAAGTAACATTTCATTATTATGAGAAATAAGTTTCTGGTTGCATCTACTTCTTTTAAGCTATTTAATAGGGTCCCAATGAGGGGTTTAAGACATTTATTAGTAGTTCAGATGATTTGAATCTTGGAGTAGCAAACTAGAGGCTGTGTGGTTGTTTGTGTTGGTGTCTATCTAACTCTGAGTACGTAAAAACACCAAGTAAATGCATGGAGCATAACTTACAAAATATAGCCTTCTAATATAAGGGAAATTAACACTTCCCTCACCAATTTTCTGTCTAAGAGATATCCAAATGTATCCCTATCAATTGTAGTTCAGTACTAACTACTAAGCAATAGGAAAGCGTGATGTATCAGACGTGTTATGAAGGATTTGTAAAAACAAAGCTGTTTCGCCTTTTTGTTTATTCATCTACCCTTTGCAGTTTGCAAGTTGTAAATTTGTTACAAGAATTTGAGACCTTGCTAATGCTTTGCATCAATTCCCCATTGTAAACTTAGCAAACATTTATTTAACTTTTAATATACTGAAATAGTAATTTTCAGCCAATCTTAAATGTAAGGTTCTGTTCCTATTATTTTGTTATTGAATTAGTTTCTAGTGAAAGACCAAAATTGCATCAGTTTCACTTTCTTCTTTTATGTTGCGCAGTCTATGCTAGTGATTTTCAATCAAAACAATGGAAAAATGCTATGCCAATAACTATGACTGGCAGTTATTTCCTTGTCCTTTTTCGGAAGAGCAGAATGTGCAATGATATTTTTACCCTCATCTCAAACATGTTTTCTCCTGTCCTGATATTGGTTTCTGTTTATTCAGCTGGCTGATGTATGGTCTTGTGGGGTGACCCTATATGTTATGCTGGTGGGAGCATATCCATTTGAGGACCAAGAAGATCCAAAGAATTTCAGAAAAACCATTAATGCAAGTTTCCTTTTTATTTGACCTATCCGGACTTGGTTTACCTTTTCTCCTGTACTAAACTATATGTTTTTTTGTCATTATAACAATGCAGCGAATAATGGCTGTTCAGTACAAGATCCCTGACTATGTCCACATATCTCAAGATTGTAGGCATCTCCTCTCTCGCATCTTTGTTGCAAGTCCAACAAGGGTATGTTGCTGCCTTGGAACTTTGAATAAATTTTTGCTAAAAATGCTCATGAATGTGCGAGTGAAAATTGGTGTATTTTTTTTGGTGAAGACTAATAACCTCTCAAATTATTCCGCACGTATAGGCTTTTAACACAGTTACTGCACTAGGTTTGTTGTGGAAACATTGAGGCCTAAAGTTGAATTCTTGGATCACTAATTAATTTTCTTGTTTCATAATTGCTTTTACGTAAATGAAGGGTATATGCTCTACAATCTTGCCTTGCTACGAACTATTCTGTAGACTGCCTGGAAATAATTTTAACTGCCATGTAACTGCATCTCTATTGTAAATGTTGCATCACTTATTTATTATCACTGCCTTTGTCTTGATGATTTTGATATGAGAAAATGCCCATTTAGTACTAATTTAGCCCCCTCTTAGCCCATTTAAATGATTCTAAAAAGAATGTGCCCATTTCAATATAAGGTGTCATTATTTGTGCCCAAATGAACAAATCTTTATTAAATCTCTAAGGAAACTATATTATTGTAATACCATTTTACCCTCACTCATAGTAGACTTTATAGGGAAACTTTGCTAGAGGCAGTAAACTTTATACAAACTTTATTAGGGGTAGTAAACTTTATGGAGAAACTTTATTGAAGGTAGTAAACATTAATTTTACCCAAAACAAACCAAAACAGAATTTCTACCCCTAATAAACTTGTTATTGACCTTAAAACTGAATTTATTAGAGGTAGTAAATTTTAAAAGAATTTACTACATCTAATAAACTCGTTATTCACCTTTAGTATTGAATTTATAGGGTAGTAAATTTTAAAAACGTAAAACGTCGTTGACGACTTTAAGGCAATGGAATGTCTGTGGCGGTGGTGGTGTGACGGTGAGGATAAGCAAAGTAGTATGACTGTACTATTCTATTTGACCAAAGCATCTTCGTCAAAAATTAGCTGAGGCTTTGAAAGATTCGACTCCGCCAGGTAGCCTCCGACTGAAGCTTATCCGTCGTCGTCTCCAGCGTGAGAATGCTGCTGTTTTTGCTTCGAACAGTGCTGCTGGTAAGGATGATGAACTTTCCGGCAAGGAGAGTCAGAAGGCGAGATCTGGTCTTAAAGAAGTGGAGATCGGCGTAGATTCTAGATCCGGCCCGAACTGATTGAATGTGGAGCATCGCCGTCGAGGTGGCGAATGTGAGCGCCTGAGGAGCGTCGCGTTCGAGGCTTTGTCGGTTGTGGCTCCAGGGAGGAGGACGGCGAGGCTGTGGCGCGGACGAGGGATCATCACCTGCTACGGTGGCGGTGGCGGCAGTGAGGCTGTGGACGAGGATGGCGTTGATGAGAGAGAGAGTTGGATCGGATTTGGAAGAGGACTAGAGGAGAGTGAATGAGAGGTGAGTGGTTTAAATGAAATAAGGGCAAACAAGTCTATTTATTAGGAAACATTGGAATGGGCATTTGACTAATATATTCATTTAATTGGGCTTATGACTCAATTTTTGACTAAATGGGCGTTTGCCCTTTTGATATTCTGGTAAGTCTTGTTCCAAATCTTGAAATATTAGTAAACAAGAGGACACTCATATGCATATATAAGTAATAATTTTTAGCCTGCAATCTGAGTGTAAATAAATGAAATTAAAAAACTGTAGACGATGCAGGACACCTACCTGCTAAGACACCAGGATCAACAAGCTCTAAAGCTTGGGGATTTAAACACACACAAAACACTTATATATGGGTATCACTCCCTGGTTTCTCACCAAAATAAGGCTTCTCACCCTAAAACAAGGCTTCACGCCAATCCTTTCACAGGAAACTCAGAAACTCTTTGATAATTTTTATTCATAAGACATAACATACTAGGCATTATGCCCTTACACTTATTTATACTTTAGCTAATAGCTCAAATTGACTGCACTAAAGACTTTAAAACTCTTCTAAAACTGAAGCATTAAAAACTTATAACTCTAAAACTGAAACATTAAACTCATACTGAAACTGGCGCATTTAAGAGACCTTGAGACTTCTAAACTGAAAAATGAAATGGAAATACGATAGACACACAGAGACTAGAACCAAGCTGGGGAATTATATCGAGAGCAATTAATCAAACCATATGGAAAGGGAATGATTAGGTGCTCTCTTCTTCCATTTCTTCCTCATACACCTTGAAAGGTTTAGTCATGATGTTCTCATCAATTCTCCCCGGCTGAGAAGAGTTCGCCTCCGGTGAGATAAAGCTATAGTATCTTTCCAAGATATCCATATCAATGCACTGTAACTCCTATTTAGTCACCTAAGTGTTGTCAGAGTCTGGTCTGTCCTTCCATTTAATTAAAAATACTTCTGGTAGCCACCTTTTCTTGTTGAAACTACTTGTTCGTCCACAATGTTTTCAACCAGATCTTTCTTGGGAGCTTTAGCACGGGTTTGAGGTGGAATGATAAACGAAAACTCAGAGGAAAAAAGCAGTGAAGGCATCACAGGTTCTTGATAGGGAAGTAAGTCTTCCACATTAAAAGTAGAACTGATGCCCATTTCTGGTGGGAGCTCTAACACGTATGCATTGGGTCCAGTCCGTTGCACAATTTTAAAAGGTCCCATACTTCGAGCTTGCAACTTCTTTGCCTTGCCCTTTTTGAAACGTTCAGGCCGAACCCGAACCATTACAAATTCCCCCACTGAAAACGTTCAGGCTCAGTGCACATCAGCTGCTCTCTTATACTGCCTATTGCTTTCATTAATTCGACGATTAATCTCAGCATGCAACTCATGAATATGATTTGCAAACTCACTGGCTGACTGTGACGGCCGCTGTCCCACTGTCATGGGAATGAGATCTAGGGGATTCCTAGGCTTGTGACCGTAGGCAGCCTCAAAAGGGCTCATGCCTATAGTTCGGTTGACCTAATTATTATATGCAAATTCTGCATTTGGTAAAACTGATTCCCAAGAACTGATATGCTCACCAACTATAAGCATCGCAGCAGATTTCCAAAGCTTTCACCATCTCAGTTTGCCCATCTGTTTGCGGATGGTAAGCAGATGAAAACTGAAGTTTGGTTCCCATCATGTTCCATAGAGTCTTCCAAAAATAACTCATGAACGAACATCACGATCAGACAGAATAGTTTTAGGCAAACCATGCAACCGAACAGCCTCATCCAGGAAAAGCTTGGCCACCTCAGATGCATCAAATGTCTTAGAACAAGGAAGAAAGTGAGACATTTTAGAAAACCGGTCCACAACCACAAATACGGAATCATGTTCCTGTACAGTCTTTGGCAGCCCAAGCACAAAATCCATGCTAATATTTTGCCAAGGAGTATGTAGTACAGGTAATGGGGTGTATAACCCTGTGGACTACAGGTAATGGGGTGTATAACCCTGTGTTTTGCCTTCTGTGCTTTGCCAGTTGACATGTACGACAGAGTTTAACAATTTTAGCCACATAGTGCTTACTAGACCAAAAGAATCAATACTCCACAAGACTAATAGTTTTGTCTCTTCCAAAATGCCAGCAACACATCACTGAACTGTTGAAGGACTGATTTCACATCTAGGGGCACCTCAAAACTAGTTGCGGGGTAAGTTTCCTTTGCAAATAGCACAAATATAACAGTCACCTGTTGTCTCCCTAACAAAGTCTGTTGGACTGATAATGTTGAGGGGCTTTGGCTGCTGATCTCCCTTGCTAGGCATGGGCTGCAGCACTGGCCTGGGCTGAATAGGATGCAATTTGACGTGCTTTCCTTCATGAATAAAGGAGCACGAATTGGCACGGCCTGAAATGGTTACATCAAGATCGTATAACCAAGGTTGCCCAGGAGAATGTGTCCCACGTCCATCGGCACCACATCACACCGAACAATATCCTTGTAAGATAAAAACTGAATAGACACCTGACACCGTTGTGTTACAGGAATAGAAGACTTATCGATCCATGCCACACAATAGGGTTGGGGATGATCAGCTAGAGTCAGACCCATCTGAGAGATGGTCCGAGGAGTTGCTACATTAATGCAGCTTCCATTGTCAATAATAACCTTGTAACTTCTGTCTCCATATTTGATGTAAGTGTTAAAAATGCTAGTCCTCCAATCCTCAGTTGGTTTGGGTTGAGTCAAAGTGCACCTGACCATAGCCGTTCTTGGTTGAAATTGGTCTATAAGTTCCCCATCAAAATCATCAACAGCTAGAATCTTAGGAACATAAACTTCGTCCTCCAGTCCTTGAGCATCAGCTTCCTCTTCTGTACAGGTTGCGAACAGACTTCGAGGTTGCTCTTTGGTTGGGCATTGGCCTGCATAGTGGCCATGACCTTGACACTTGTAGCACTTCGTAGACCCCCTCCTCGAATAACAGGCTGTACACTTTCCCCTATCTGCTTACACCCAAGAATTGGCTGTGCCAGAGCTACTGGCAAATGGAGATGGTTTTGATCCAGATGTGGTAGGACGAAATTCAGGATTTCGCTGGTCAAATCGCCTTTGCACAATGCTTGTTGGGATCTTCAAGTAGCGCTCCAATTCCAGGACTATCTGATAAGCTCGCTCCAATGATTGTACTTCATGAGGAATTAGCTCCCTTTGAAGTTCTGGGCGAAGGCCGGTTCTGAAACGAGCGAGTCACAGAATGATCTTCATTTATATTGCATCTCACCATAAATTCTTCGAACTTATCAATATACTCAGCAGCTGTCATGTTCCCTTGATGAAGAGATTGCCACTGATCCAGCAAGCGCTCTTTGTAAGCCAAAGGAACATACTTCTCCCTCAGCCTTTCTTTCATCTCCTCCCATTCAGTGATAGGTTCTTCACCGGCTCTTGCAACTCGCCTTTCCACACCACTCCACCATTCTCTAGCTTTGCCCACCAACTTCATCTTTGCAAATCGCACCCGTCGAGTTTCATACAACTCATACCAGTCAAATTAATGGTCCATGTCTGATATCCAATCCAGACACACCTTCACATTCAGATGGCCATCAAAGCTTGGAGCTTCAACTTTGATAGACTTCAGTGGTCTTTCCTCTGGATCATGTCCATCTTGCCCATAGTTGTTTCGTAAAGCCTGCCTTCGAACATTCCTCCTTGGCTGCATCCTCGGTCCTCCACATGTACTCTCTTCTTCCTTGTTGATAGAAGCTTCGATTGCAGCCAATCTTTGGTCAGAAGCAGCAGCTTGATCTTGAATTCTGGTCTCAAGATGGCCAATTTGAGCAGCCAAGGCTTCTATTGTTTTAGCCAAGGTTTCAAGATCCATTGCTAAATAAGGCTTCTTGACTGGAGCTTGGACTTAGCTGGAGCTTGTCCATCTCTCATACCAAAACTGATGCAGGACACCTACTGCTACGACACCAGGATCAACAAGCTCTTAAGGCAGGACACCTACTGCTACGACACCAGGATCAACAAGCTCTAAAGTTTGGGGATTTAAACACACACAAAACACTTATATATGGGATTCACTCCCTGGTTTGTCACCAAAATAAGGCTTCTCACCCAAAAACAAGGCTTCACACAAATCCTTTCACAGGAAACTCAGAAACTGATAATTTTTATTCATAATACATAGCATACCTAGGCATTATGCCCTTACACTTATTTATACTTAAGCTAATAGCTCGAATTGACTGCACTAAAGACTCTTTAAAACTCTTCTAAAACTGAAGCATTAAAAACTTATAACTCCTTTAATACTGAAACATTAAAGATTCATATTGAAAACAGGTGCACTTAAGACTTCTAAACTGAAAACTGAAATGGAAATACGAAAGACACACAGAGACTACAACCAAGCTGGGCAATTATTTCGAGAGCAATTAACCAAACCATATGGAAGGGGAATGATTAGGCGCTCTCTTCCATTTCTTCCTCATAAACCTTGAAAGGTTTAGTCATGATGCCCTCATCAATATAGATATCAATATTCTGTAGGGAGAATGGGAGAGATCGACCTTACAAGGCCATCAGATCTTTGTGCATGTTTTATACATTAACTAGCTCAATATTCCCAGCCTGGTCTTTGATTCTGTCAGTTAAGCACAATATCTTTTGTTTTCATTTATCGTCATGGTCCGCTCAACTGCTTCAATTCTGTTTTCAGAGGATCACCATTAAAGAAATCAAGAACCACCCATGGTTTTTGAAGAACTTGCCGAGAGAGCTCACAGAAGCAGCTCAAACCATGTACTACAGAAAAGAAAACCCAACCTTTTCACTCCAAAGTGTTGAAGACATCATGAAGATAGTGGAAGAAGCCAAAAATCCTCCCCCAGTTTCCCGGTCGGTTGGAGGCTTTGGCTGGGGAGGAGAAGAAGATGGTGATGCAAATGATGAGGTAGAGGAGGGTGAGGATGAAGATGAGTATGAAAAGAGAGTCAAAGAAGCACATCAAAGTGGGGAAGTACGTGTTGTCTGAGATGACCAATATTTGAGAAGCCAAGAAGGTTGGTTTTTCAGTGTCTATGTAGCTGAGAATGTTGTCAGGCTTGTATAAAGCCGGTTCTGTTCTGGGATGGTGCTTAAATAAACTAATGTTTGTAAACAGTTTGGTGCTAGGGAACATAGATAAGTTTGTCCTGCGACTGTGACTGTGGATGTATCAGTATTAGCATTTGTAGTTATAGGTTGTGAGTGAGTTGTTTGCCTTTGTTTTTCAGATTCAAGGAATTGGGAGGACTGGAGGTGTAAAATTGTATGGTACCCCTTAATGTGGGTATGGTCGTATGGATGGAGGTTTGTTCAGTTAGAACATAAGGTTATAACACATTTGTTACATATTTTATCCTGGTAAACCACAAGTATTTATTATTCCGTGTACCCTGGTTACTTCTTCAATTTGCCATGTTTTGTCTTCTTTTTGTGGCAGCTGTGTATTTAGATTTAATTCGTGTGAGATCTGATGAATTTGTAGATGTTTGTGGTCGTTGGGAGAAAATAAAAGATAACAAGTCTTCCAGAAAGATAATTTGTTGAAGCGAGAAAATGGTGCTGGTTTTGTTGTCAATTTTCCCTCAGACTTGAGCTAGTGACATTGAATCCCTCCCGCAAGGCTGCAATAGTTGAGAGCAGAACAGAATTACAGATAATAAACCTAGCTACCATTTGCATAGGTTGACTTGACTCGGAACCTGCATTCAAAATTTTGTACTATAACATAATGGTATAGTATGATCATGTACTTAGATCTGCACTGGATCCAAGGCTTATTTGGAATCCATCGATTTGATTTGCGTGAGACTTGGACATGATATATAATAATTAATGCATTACAATGGGAAGCAAGATTTGATTTAGGCATTTATAATGGAAAGTGGAATTCACACTTCCAAATTGTAATCCGCACTTCATATTTCATTTTTTGGAAACTTAAATTTTGTTTTTAGGAATGACTAAAAATGGATACTGAGAGGGTGGTTACAATTTGGGGTGTAAATTTCACTTCCATGAACACTCATTGGTAATCTTTCAAGGGAGACTAAGATCCAAATTGTTGATATTTGTTTAAACAAGAAGCGAGCGGGGTTAGAATGAGGTTCAAACTTTGGCAAAGGTCATGATCTCCTCAATCAGGCTTGAAATTGTGGAGGATTTCAAGAGAAGAGGGACACTTATGTGTGCTTCAGCTCTACTCAACAACATGCCCCAAAGGAAATTCAATTAGATAATGTAGAAATAATTGAACTTGTCTCTCCACCCATGGTCACCTATCATCAGAAATTAATTAGCGCAGAAAATCACATTCTATCATTGCAATCCACAATGAAAAATATTACAAAATGCAAACGTCCATGACGAGAAAGAGCCCATTGCGAGTAAAAAAGCATACGTCCATACTTAGCAAGGCCACCATGAGCGCAGGGGTCTTTATTGTGCTGCGATAGCTGTTAATACCCTCATACCTACGAAGCTTATATATATTCTTGGTGTGTCTATGTTTCTGTGAGTGTGTTCTTCTTACATGATCCTACCTAGCTGTTAAGCAATAGAAGATTGTAGTATATACTACAAGCACATACAAGTAAGTTATTCTTTCTTTTATTCTCTCGTTTTCGTAGTAGGCTTCTAGTCCAAAACAGGGAAACACTATGATAATTATGTTATTATTCTGCCAAGCTAACGATCTTATATTATTTTTGAAGATTGTTGTTTTAATTAACATGCATGCCAAGATAACTAATAAAAATTAGTCAGGGAACCTCTGAGTTTAAGAACCTCTGTTTCTGCTATTATTTTAGCTCATAGGTTGGCTATGTTTGCAGTTTTAAGCTCTTGTCCATGTTCAAGATTCAATCTTTACTAGGTATTTCGGTTATGCATTTAACTGGAACAACCCCCTTAAATTTTGGTATCAGAGCCTTTAGTTTGACTCTATAATAATATAATTATTACAGTAAAGTACCTTGAGGATAGAAGCCATTAAAACATCAAAAACAAAAAACAACAAAAAACTATTTTATGATAGATTACCTTAATCTAGAGATCACAGAAGACCAAAAAAGAAAAATTACATTAGATCAAAATACCTTAGTTTGTTATTTTCCACAGAAAAATAATAAGCATATTTTACATAGTGAAGAACATCCATTAATTAATAGTGTCATAGATCTTTTAACAAGCCAAGCAGAAAATATAAAATTAGAACATAATAAGCATAATTAAAATTTACAACAATTAATAGAATATTTTCAGAAAAATTCTCTACAAATAATTAGGTAAAATTTAACTTATATACAATCCCAATTAGAAGATAATAATAAAAATATTCAAAGATTTCCAAGCAAAAAAGAAATAAAAGAGCTTATAGATTTAGTCAATAGATTTAATTGATATTCAAACCCTAAACCCTAGAGCAACAGCCGAAGTAGACTTAAGCACAAGCCTAACAATTATAGGATGCATTCTAAATTATGTAATGAATGTTAAAGAATTTAGTAAATATATTAAGGTGAGCATTAGCACAAAAAATTATAATATGAAAGGAGATTTTAAAAATTTAAGTGTAAGCTTAATGTACGTAGGAAAAGTTTCAGATAAATTCAATTACAAATTTAATGTTGAATTTCAAAATTTAGTACAAACATTTGGAAGTAATCATGTTAATATGATATAAGCAAGACCAGTCGATTGTAGTTTTTTAGAAGAACCTCAATGGTTGTTACCTAACCTACAAGGATAAAAAACAAGCAACCAGATAAAACACAAATTTTTGAAAATCACCTAGGAGAAGCATCAGTTAGATTTAGTCATTACAAACAAATAGAAAATGTAGATGACTTAGAAAGTGAAGCAGAAATTCATATGACATTCGATAACTTAGAAATCAATATGATTGAGCATAATTTTAACAGTATAATAGATAAGTTAATAGAAGATATAGATAACTTAAATGAAGAACAATATTTAGAAAAATACAAACTTATGAACTAGGATTACATAGGTTAAATGATGAAGAAATGAAGCAATTAATATTAAAAATAGGACTAGAAAATATTTTAGGAGAAAAAGAATACAATAATATGTTAACAGAAGTAGAGTGTATGCCTGTAGAAGAAGAAAGTTCAACAACTTCAGGGATACATCCTGAACCAAGATTAGGTAGAACTGATCAGCAAAACTACATCCTGAACAAATTCATTCCCTCAATATTATTATACAACACATTATCAGACACTTAGCTCTAACCCTAAAAAGAGCAAGTAGGCCGAGACAAAAAGAGGATAAATTCTGTCGCGCGCACCTCCTGGGCACCGCTGCGCACCCCTTAGGGCACCACCGCGCACCCCCTGTGCACCTACTGTGCACCAGCGCACCAAGAAACCTAAAAATCTGCATCTGGGTTCAAACACCAATATTGACAGAATAAATTCCGAATTAGTTTTCGTTACCAATAGAGAAGTTGAAGATATTGTTCTCAAGAATCCATTGCTACCAACCTCGTCCCAAGAACCGGCTGGGAATGCACCGAACCGGCCGCCGGAATGCACAGACCAGCCGAGCAATTAAAGCAACCGGTTCGGGCACTTTCGAACTCTGATTTCCGTAAAATTTGAAGAGGTTATGCATAATGATGTTAAGATTCTTCAATCAAAAGGGTACCCCCAGAACCGGAGAAAAAATTGGTGAACCGGTTCGCCCAATGACTGCAATACACATGAGAATCACTTTTCCTTGAGAAAAAACGGGTTGCATTCCTTGTTTCTCTTTGAATCATTCATATGGTTGATGTTTTTCAATGATTTGCTGCTGTTTTATGGCAAGTTTAACTAACCATATGATTTTTATGTGTTTCATGGCCTCCACATGCGATAATTCACTATGGAATTATGCGAACGATCGCCGAAAGCGTATGGATTTGAGCATGGAAGCATGGAGCAGCTTATATAAATGCAGTCTATTTGGCAGACTAGCAAGTAAGCTTTATTTTTGAGTAATTTCAAAGTTCAATAACCTCGGGGAGGATAAAATCCGTTCCTCCCTTCTCCATCCCTATTCTATGCTTGAGACGTTTGTCTTTGCCGGTTATTATGAAAATCCTAAAACATATGTGCATTTGGCTACCGACACCACTAGCCCACATGTTGCTCACTGTGCTCTGACGCGTGCATAGCTGCTGAGCGCTTGTGCTGCCGTGTGTACTTAGTGGCCGTTGTGCTGCCGTGTGCACTTACTGACTGTTGTGCTGCCGCGTGCACCTGCTGAGCACTATTGCAAAGGATTGCCTCATAGCATGCGTGCGCTGCCGTCGGGCACTGTATGTGCACCTACCTAGGCCCTGCCGTGCGCTGCTTCCAGGCACTATATGTGCACGTGGCTACCAACTACCGAAGCCCAACGCACTAATTGCTATGCACTGTCGAGCACTGACTGCCGATTGCTACAGAGCGCTGCCTGGGGTTGCTGCCGAGCACTAGCTGCCGAGTGACAAGCACTTGTTGCCGTGCACCATGCACCAAGATGCTTTTAGGTCCATGTTGTGAGGTATCCAACGTTGGTTTGTGTTATGCTATTAAAAAGAGTTAGGAATTGGAAAATCATCTCATTCCTTGAACCTGCTTTGTGTTTGATCAACGTTAGCACAATTCTCCAGGTAGAAGTCCCGTTGAGAACGAGGTAGGAGAATCAGCAACCGGTGTAGGATACCCAGCGTCTAGCTGCAAAGCACTACCGCCAAGCTGCAGAGCAAAGGCTGCCCAGCTACCGAGCACCCAACACCCAGCTGTAGAGCGCTTAGTGCCTAGCTACAGAGGACTAGTGCTGCATAGCTGCTGTAACACCCCGTCCCAAAAAATCTACCTTTTTACCAGAATTAGGCGGGTTACAGAGGGTTGTAACCGCGCTGTTAATCTTCCTCGAATTAATCTTCGGGTTGTTGAATATAGATTTATTCAACTTACGGAAGTAATAAAGGTTATTTACCTTACCGTAAAAAGATGACTTCGCGACAAGTTGAGAATTTGAGGAAGTTTCCTTCAGGAAAGTTGTAGAGGACATTAATACGAACCCGTGGGTATGTCCTATGAATTAATCAGAGTTCGTATGTGAAAGTTATGCGGGATAAAGTGTTGTTACAGTGCAGTAAAAGTAAATAGTAAAATATCTATTTACTGTTCATCGTAAATAATCTTTGGCAGATCTGGACCGTTGGATTTGTGAGATCGAATCTGGACCGTTGATTTTTCATTTATAAAAAGGAGGGGGGGTTGACCAGGGATCAGTTTTTTTTTCATGCTCTCTCTCCCTCGATCCCTCTTCTCTCTCTCCCTCTTTCTGTTTCCCCTTCGGCGAAACCACACGGTGTTCACCTCGCTCCTCCCTCCTCATCCTAGCTCAGCTTCACGTGCCACTAGACGACCACTTTCGACGGTGGATCGAGGAAGGAGGATGACTGTCCTCAACTGGGAATCACCCATCCAGTCAGTGGCGCTGTTGCAGAAGGCCAGGAGGTTACTGGAGGAGGCTGGAGGCACTACCACAGCTTCGTTTTGGGAGTGACAGCGACCCAATTTCTGGTGAGGATCATTGAGCTCGACTGGGTAATTTCTTCACCCTTCGTTCTTCTATTTTAGATGGTTTAAGGTTGATTGGGTTGATAAGAAGCTGTTAAGGATGTTATAGAACGTAGTATCTCAGATGCTAGGGGCTCGTTTAGCCGGAAAAATCAAGTTTTCCGGTGAACCAGCGATCAGAGTAGTCGAGGGGTAAAAACCCTGGTTTTACCGCGGTAGATCCGGGTTTTTACTGTTTTACCGTGAATGTAAAATGGCAAAACTACCCCTGGCAGTTTAGGTTAATTACAAGGGTGCTATCAGGGTTGAAATCTTAGAAATACCCCTGCTAGTTTGAGATAATTACCGGACTGTCATTAGGGTTGAAATTTCTAAAATACCCCTGATAGATTTGTATACTTACGGGGGCTGCCATTGAGGTTAAATTTACCAGACTGCCCCTGGCTGATTTGTCTATTTACAAGGGCTACCACTAAGGTTTAAATTCTTAAAATGCTCCTGATACTCAGATTAAGTACAAACTGCCATTAAGGCTAAAATGACCATGCTGCCCCTAGCAGTTTTGGTTAATTACAAGAATGCTATTTGAGAGTAGACTTAACTTTATATCCCTAGAGAATCTTTTATTTTCATGATTGCCACCATATTATGTTTATGTATGTATGTGGTTTATATTTATGCGATTGTTGTTGTATCCTGTTGTGATGAATGGTGGAAATGTTAGGGATAGTAGTCCCGGAAAAATAGTTGATCTGAAATTACCGTAGCGGAGAGGTTAAATTTCGGGTATGCTTTAGGCATTTGCTATCTTTTTTATTAGATCAACTTATAATTAGAAAAAAACCGAGATTTGCCCGGTTAGGACGTTAATATAATAAGAGCTACGTGTGACTTGATCCCTGTGGACAGGGTACGAAGGCAGCCTGACCAGGATTCGGGTGCAGTCACAACTATTATTAGAACCCCTAGGTTCTTTGAATGAGCAATTTGAGATTCAAATGCGGGAATCGGGATAACTTCCGGTTATGAGGTCTATTCCGATACCGTTTGGACTGTTTGATTTTGGTTTGGAAAGAGGGTTATCCTGGCTCAAGGGGGATTTCGAGTAAATCTCTCTTGTGTTGGGTCCCGCACGTCCTAACCCAGGGTTAGGAAGGTAAACTTGGGTCGGGGAGTGACAGCTGCCGAGTTCTAGTTTCCAACCACTGAGCACCCAGCTGCCGAGCATGACATAGATTTTGCTCGAAATTTAGCCACTGCTTCCTACGCTGAAACTCCAACCCATAAAGCGAGATGACCACTCTCGAGTCTCCATAGTTTGGTATTGTATGCATGAGCGAGGAAATTTGCCGCTCACTTACATATTGACACTTGAATGCCTTTCTAAGTCTCGAATGAAGATTAGAAGCTGAGCAACACTGTTTTATGCTAAAGGCATGCAACTATTGAGCGCTGCATAGGAGCTACTGAGCGCTACACAAACTGTCGGCATTGTTGCCGAGCTACCGTGCACGCTGCCGAGCCCATGTGCATTTGGCTGTCAGCTGCCGATAGTCACGCGCCTGTTTCCACCCAACGTGCCTGTTGCTAATCCTGTATGCTACTTACTGCCCCTTGCTTGTTTTTGCTCCAATTATGTGTCAGTTGCGGGCCATGTGTGTCAATTCCTTCATGTTGTGTGAGGAATGCCGCCACTTATGTGTCAGATGTCGATTAGTTATGTGTTTGTTGCTTTGTGCTCTACACATGAACTATCGTGCACTGTGCATTAGGTGTTGAGCACTAAGCACCAGATGTTAACATTGAATACAAGGAACTATGCACTGATCACCAATGGTTGTGCACTTACATCAAGGACAAGCACTAAGTGAGCTACATAGCACAGAACACTTGAGGACGTGCAAGATACCGACTACCGAGCACTGGGCACCAGGGCCGAGCTCTATGCAGCCGCTGCCGAAGCTCTGTGCACCTCATGCTGTGCACTTGAGACAAGTTTCCGAGCCAATTACTGCCCCATACCGTGCACCATGGGCGCTAGTGGTTGTGCAGCCACCGAATGTTGCCAAGTGCTCAGTACACCGACATATGTGTGGCTCCTCATGCACTACCAAATGTTTCCAAGTGCTTAATGCAATGGAATATGTGTAGGTGTAATGCGCTGCCAAATGTTGCCGAGTGCCTAGTGCATTGGCATACGTGCAAGCTGCAAATGCGGGCAACGAAAAACAAAAACAGTGAATCTGCCACTCTCTGTACAACAACTTCCTAAGAGTTTTTTGAACAGCTCCGGATGAACTAGAACACAAACCATATATCATTGGAAAATTACGTCTGTGCAGTTTCCAACGGTTTACGCGGTTCGTTCATATCCATTCTAACGAAGGACTTATGACTGTTTGAGTGAGCGAAGGTCATGCTGCTAGGAATTCTGCAATGCACGTGGTTGCCTTCTATTGTTGCCTTCAGTTTTTATGTCTTTTTCTCACGTATCTAGCTACCTTATTTGATAGGTATGTTACGTGGAGAAATTGAATACCTTGCCGACGGTGGGACTACCCGCACAATCCTGAGCAAAGGTCATTCTGCTAGTAAATTTGTTGCACACAGGTTTGCATTTGTGCACCTTGTCATGTGCCTATGATAGCTCTAGACATCCCGGTTGTAGATCCTTAAATCACCGATTCATGAGTGTTGAGCTTACTTGTAAGAATGAATGCATACAAGAAACGTACAAAAAGGTGTACGGAACATCAAATGGATGCTTCTGACATTTGACGTCATGCAGGGCTATTTGATTTTCTCCAAACTAAATGAGACCTTGATGAAATCGTTGGTTCGATAGGTGTATTCACACTATGACATGATCATGCACAGCCTTATGAAGGTGTGCCGATATTCGTGGTTTAGTCTTCACCTAACAGTATATTTTCCATCATCGGATGACGTGGTTAACCTCGGCAAAGGTTACCTACTCTCTTGATTTTGGATCCCCCCATGTTGCTGTTTCCAAATGCCGTCCTTCATGGACGATGAAGACTTGTAACGCCATATGCACACTTTACTTTTGGGCCGAGGAGAACTCCTGCGATGCCACTTTAAAGTTGAAAGCTTCATCATGTCAAAATCTGCGACCACAGTAAGTTGATCCTACTGTATCGTAACTTCGTCAGAGTTTTCTGAACGGCTCCAGATGAACTAGAAGCCGAATTTTATATCCTTGGAAAGCTACGTGAGTCTAGTTTCAGTGGTTTAAGCGGCTCATTCATAGCTGTCCTGACAAAAAAGTTATGGCAGATAGCAGACTGTATCCTACTGTCTCCTAACTTCATCAGAGCCTCCAGATCAACTCTGGATGAACTGGAACGCGCAATTTATATCATTGGAAAGCTATATGAATCTAGTTTCCAATGATTCAAGCGGTTCGTTCATATCCGTCCAGACGAGAGAGTTATGGTCGTTTTAGTTATAGGTCATACTGCACAAAAACTGTATACTCTTCGCAGATTGTGAATCCTTTTTGTGACTAAGTTTGATTGGATCTTCACCATCTCTTATGACATGGTTGAATCAATTCTTGATGCCTTTGGCTCGATGATCCAAGCACAAATGCCCTCCTTATGGTGAGAGAGGCAATCAAACATTGAAGTGTGTTATGAACATACACACCAACGATTACCATGATGAGAATAATTGAGACTTTTGTGTATACTTCTCATGAGTGCCGATTGAAAGCATCATGGAGAGTTATGGCCGTTTTAGTGAGTATAGGTCATACTGCACGAAAACTGCATACTTGACGTGTCATGATATGACCTGTGCAATTTAAACCCTATCATTGTAGCTTTAGTAAGTAGGGATCATTCTAACCGGGGACACTAGGGAAGGATTTATATTCTGTAAAACAAATCGTTAATACTTTTAAAAGAATACAAGTATAAACATATATACAAAATATTATGGGGGATTTATTGGGTGGTTCGAAACATATAAAGAAAATAAAGACACTTATTTACAAAACATGGTTAATCAATACTCAAGCATAAAACAACATAACACCGTGAAGAAAGACATGTCACAAATTTCGCAAGTTTAAGAGGTCGTATTTACGTTTTCACAACTTGTAATTAATTCCAACTATTTAGACTTCTTATGTAAACTTAGTGCCTACAATCGCCTGACACTAAGTTTGTATATGTGTCATCCTGTTCAATGCCTACAATCGCCTGACATTGAGACAGAATACACTGATCGAACGAGAGTCATTGGAAACATGGTCCTAGGTATGGCGTCACTCATCCTATTCATCATTCAAATTTCTCACCCTAGCAACCCTTGGTAGTGACTAAGAATCAAGACCTACAATCGCCTGATCTCAACCCTTAGAACACTACGGCATATGAAACTCCCCCCTAATAGCTAACTTGTCATGATTCAAGCTAACCTAGAGTTCGATTATGTGTACAGGTGAGGTAATATCAACTCAAGTTATTACTTACGTGAACACAAACAACTTAATCTAAATCGTCATCCTAACATGCAATTCTACACGTTACAATCATAAACACAATCACATGAAAATCACAAAGAAGAACATGAAAACATGCTTATAACGTAAAACCGAAAACCAATACAAACATATATATAAATAACCATCATCCATACAGTAGATACACACATAAACCTTGAATGTATTCATACCTAAATCTACCCTAAGAGTCGGCAAGGATTGAAGAAGGGATTGGTGCCGGCAACACTTAAGCACAATTTTCTGTATAAATACACGTTTTAGCCATTGCTCTACAGAAAAACCCTTTTGACTCAAAATAAGTAAAAACGACATTACTAAGGAATAAACCAAGTATAGATGAGGGTAAAAACACATTACAAACATGGCATAAAACACACTTATCAAACTACCCCACACTTACCCTTTGCTAGTCCCTTAGAAAACTGACTCTAAAACTAAAAACAAAAACAAACGACTCAAAAAGTTCTAATACCCTTAAAAAGATTGTCTCAGGATCTTTATCATGCATAACTTTCAAGTTAAAACATTCAAGTGAAAGCACAATTGCATAGGTTCATAAGCATGTATCATAGCATGAACAAGTAAGATATGAGATCATATAGCACAAACATGTATGATAACCGTTCCACCTCACAATAGCATACTCTCTCCTTTTCACTCATCCATGGTATTCCCTCAATCGTATATGCAAGGGAAAAGATGATAAGATAACAAATAACTTGCATATTTCATCAAATAAAAGCACTTTGTGAATAGAAATTCATGGAAAAACCTCATATAACAACTATGTGCAATAATGGACCAAAACCATATGCTTGACTCATGAGAAAATCTCCACAAATCAAATTTAGATATCTTAAGAATCATGAATTAATCTCATTATTGGTTGTAATGGGGCTAAGTTTCATAAGGTAGGAATATTTAGGGTAAGTGGTGCTTTAAGAAATCACCAAGACTTTAGCAAATTTCGCTCCTCCTCATGTCTTCACTTCAAGAGTCGAGTTTCTTCATGTTGGACCCATACGTCATTCTTGACTTCTCCCCATATTGTGAACAGGACAAAGGTCATATACACACTTTTAGACCTTCAAATAATTACTAACTCCAAATTCACAAAACATTACAAAAAACACCAAAACTTTGTGCCTTTTACTTTTGATCCGAAATTCTTTTATTTTCCGATTTCTTCTTTTTTTTCTTTTTCGGAATTTTTTTCTTCATATTTTTTTCGGATATACACATGTCGGCACATATACAATACAAAACATTGGTTTTTAACCCCACACTTGCTCTTTATTACCTTGTCCACCCCACACTTGCTTCACAGCATCACGCAATACAGCTCCATTAAAAGTACTTTGCCAAGTCTTGATAACAAGGTAAAGGTTTAGCTATTCTAAGCAAAGGAATTCTGTTTAAAGGTGATGAAATAAAAGACTCAATGTAGGCTCAAAGGGGTTAACTAAGGAGTCTCACGACGGGCACAAAATAGGCATATGCTTTATTTTGCTATGGTGATGATCCTAATGAGATTAAATTCAATCATATTCAAAATCAAGATATGTTATGATTATAAAGCTTCGAAAATCACATAAGCAAGTTCTAGTAAATTCTAGAGTCCATTAAAAAGCTATAACATATAGTTATTGAATATGCAAAGAATGATGAGGTTTCGAAAGATAGTGAAAAAGTAGTGAAAATTTCGAAAAAATTTAGACAAAATCGGCACATCACTCATGAAAGAAAGTTTTTAGGCTCAAAAGCTTACATAGGTTATGTTGGAACAATCTAATCAAACATGCATACTTCATTATCAATCAAGTCTCAAATATTCATACTAATTCACAATATCCATGAAACTCGCAATTTCTTAAGATAAATGTTAAACCGTCAATCATGCATTCAAAGATGTAGTTCATCATAGACTTTTAAGGGTATATCCTAAGACTTGAAAACAAATAAAACATTTTTAAAAACAAAAAAAAATAAATTTCGAAACAAAAAATGTTTTTTTTTATAAAAAAAAATTACGGAAAATATTAAAAATTGGAAGAAAATTTCGACATAAATTGAAATTTTTTTCGAGAAAGTTAAAAAACACACAAATAAAAATATGTTACTATGTAACCTCTACCCCACACTAAGAAAATTACATTGTCCTCAATGTAAAACCAAAATAATGTCATAATTTCCTAAGCATGTGTCTAAGTCACATAATAAACACATAAATAAGTCAACCATAAAAGTGAAGGGATTAGAAAAATGCAAACTCTTGTTGATGACTCCTCCACTGCTACGATTGAAATGAGTTGTCTCTCATGCAGCGCTTAATGTTTATAGTCTATCAGCCTAGACTTCTTCTTCCTTTCTGATGGCGTCATTGATGCTCTTGTGACGGTGGCTCATTCACAAGCTGCTCCTCCACATCATGTGGTTCGAATACGTCAAAGTAAGGTTTAAGGCGATACCCATTTACCTTAAACCTGTTTCCAGCTAAGCTCTGAATCTCAACTGCACCATACGAAAACACATTAGTGACAACAAACGGACTTTCCCAACGAGAACGAAGTTTACCTGGAAAGAGTTTAAGCCTAGAATTGAACAAGAGAACTCGTTGGCCAATGTCAAAGCTTTTTCTTTTGATCATCTTATCATGATAAGTCTTCGTCTTAGCTTTATAGATCATGGCGGATTCATAAGCATCATTTCGAATTTCTTCAAGCTCACAAATTTGTAATTTCCTATGTAATCCAGCCTCATCTCGGTCCATGTTAAACTTCTTGACTGCCCACCATGCTCTATGCTCCAACTCCACCGGAAGATGACATGCTTTTCCATATACTAGCCGAAATGGTGAAGTTCCTATCGGCGTCTTGAACGCAGTCCTGTAGGCCTATAGTGCATCATCTAATCGATCACTCCAATCTTTCCTTGTTGGTCCTACAATCTTCTCCAAAATCTGCTTAATTTCTCTATTGGATGTTTCGGCCATGCCACTTGTTTGAGGATGATATGGCGTTGATACTTTGTGGGTGACTCCATATTTCTTGAGCAAAGCCTCAATAGTTCGATTGCAGAAATGTGATCCACCATCGCTTATCAAAACTCTTGGCGTTCCAAACCTAGCAAAAATGTTAGTTTTGACAAACTCTGCAACAACTTTCGAATCATTAGTCCTAGTGGCTTTTGCTTCCACCCATTTCGACACATAATCAACCGCCAATAAAATATAAAGAAAACCTTTAGATGAAGGAAAAGGACCCATGAAATCAATGCCCCAAACATCAAAAATTTCGACAACTATGATAGAGGTTAAGGGCATTTGATCTCTCTTACCTAAATTACCTGTTCTTTGGCAACGATCACATGAAGCACATGTTGTATAAGCGTCTTTGAATAACGTTGGCCAATAGAAACCGGCTTTCAACACCTTTCTAGCAGTCTTCTTTGATCCAAAATGTCCTCCACATGCCTCCTTATGGCAAAAATTCAAGATGGATTGATGCTCTTCTTTTGGCACACAGTGACGAATGACTTGGTCTCCACAGTGGCGCCACAAGTATGGCGCATCCCATATGTATTGTCGAGCGTCCTTCTTGATTTTCAACCTTGTATGACTCGGCATAGATGAAGGAAAATTCCTTGTCACAATGTAGTTCACCAAATCGGCATACCAAGGCTCCTTTACTTCTATTCGAAACAATTGTTAATCCGGGAATGATTCGGACATAGGAATGACATCCTCCTCATGCACAATTCGGCTAAGATGGTCTGCTACAACATTCTCGCATCCTTTCTTATCCTTTATCTCAATGTCGAACTCCTGGAGTAGCAAGATCCATCGAATGAGCCTTGGCTTAGCATCCTTCTTTGTCATCAAGTACCTCAAAGCTGCATGATCAGAATAAATAACAACTTTAGAATTCAAAAGATAAGATCGAAATTTTTCTAAAGCAAAAATAACAGCTAAAAGTTCTTTTTCAGTGGTAGTATAATTCAGCTGAGCATCATTGAGTGTCTGTGACGCATAGTAAATGACGCAGGGCCTCTTGTCCTTGCGTTGGCCGAGCACAGCTCCCATGGCATAGTCCGAAGCGTCACACATCAACTCAAATGGCAAATTCCAGTCTGGTGGCGTCATTATTGGTGCAGAAGTCAGCAAATTCTTCAATTGCACAAACGCATCCTCACACTCTTGAGACCATGAAAATTGCACATCTTTCTGCAACAAGGAAATAAGTGGTTTTGCCACTAAAGAAAAGTCATTGATGAACCACCTATAAAAACCTGCATGGCCAAGAAAAGAAAGAACCTCTCTCACCGTTGAAGGTGAAGGTAAGTGATGCATAATATCAATCTTAGCTTTATCAACTTCTATTCCTTTAGCAGAGACAATATGGCCTAAAACTATACCTTGATTTACCATGAAATGACATTTTTCCCAATTGAGTACAAGGTTAGTTTCAACACACCGGTTTAAAATCTTTTCTAAATTCTCAAGACATGCATCGAAATCTTTGCCATAAACACTAAAATCATCCATAAAAACTTCAATGATATTTTCGATGTAATCAGAGAAAATATTATACATACAACGTTGAAACGTACCTGGGGCGTTGCATAATCCAAAAGGCATACGACGGTAAGCAAACGTACCAAAAGGACATGCAAACGTTGTCTTTTCCTTATTGTCCGGGTGTATCATGATCTGGTTGTAACCGCTGTAGCCATCTAAGAAGCAGTAGAACTCATGACCGGCAAGTCTCTCCAACATTTGGTCCATGAAAGGTAATGGCATGTGATCCTTGCGTGTTGTTGCGTTGAGCCTCCTATAATCGATACACATTCTATGCCAAACGTTGTGGCACTAACTCATTTTTCTCATTCTCTACAACTGTCACTCCACTCTTCTTAGGCACTAATTGGACGGGTGAGATCCACTGACTATCCGAAATGGGATAGATCACGCCACAATCTAATAACTTGATCACTTCGTCTTTGACTATTTTCATCATTGGTGGATGCAATCGGCGTTGAGGTTCCCTAGTAGGCTTGGCGCCATCCTCAAGCAGATTCGATGAACACATTTTGTCGGGTTGATTCTCTTGATGTCTGCCAAAGTCCAACCAATGGCAGCTATGTTCTTCTTTAAAACTGCTAGTTAGCTTGTCCTCTTGTTGCTTTGTCAACGTTGATGACACAATAACTAGTTGACGAGGTTGTTAGTTAACAACCTGCAATTTAAACCCTATCATTGTAGTAACTGTAAGTAGGGATCGTTCAAGCCGGGGACACTAGGGAAGGATTATATCTGTATTAAAATAAGTTAGTAATACTCACAAGTATAAAATACACATTTACATAGCATATATAATTATCTGTCACATAATATACAAATATACACAAATGCATAAGTATAAACATATATACATATTTACAATTTTAAATGGGGGGTTCAATTTGGTTATCTAAAATTCTAAATCCTAAGTCTAATTCTTAAATTAATATTTACATTGGTCGATCAATTTGTTAAACACAATACGTAGCTAACACCAAATAGAACACACATAAGTTTTACACAAGAACAAGATGCAATGAAATATATTTTCTTGAATTCTAATTAATTCCAACTATTTAGACTTCTCATGTAAACTTAGTGCCTACAATCGCCTGACACTAAGTTTGTATATGTGTCATCCTGGTTAATGCCTACAATCGCCTGACATTAAGACAAAATACACTGATCGAACGAGAGTCATTGGAAACATGGTCCTAGGTATGGCGTCACTCATCCTATTCATCATGCAAATCACTTAACCCTAAAAACCCTTGGTAGGGACTAAGAATAAAGACCTACAATCGCCTGATCTTAACCCTTAGAACACTACGGCATATGAAACTCCCCCCTTAGGAACATCCGTGCACATACTACCCTTAGGTTCGATTACATGTTCAGGTATGTGATTAATCAATTATAAAACAATAATAACATAAACATACACAACCTACTCTAAATCCAAAACCTAGCATGCATTCTAAATGTTATGCTAACAAACAAGTTTATTAGTAGATTACAAAGAAAGACAAATAACCATGTTCATAACATAAAACCATAAACCAAAATACCAATATATATCAATCTTTGAATAAAATACAGTAGAATTACATAAAAACTTGAAGGAATCCAATACCAAATCCTACCTAAAGGGTCGGATAGGGCAAGGATGGTTGGCGGCAAGCTTTGTGCTTCGGCTATTTTTAGGGGTTTTTGGTAGAGTTGGCTAGCTAAGGTTTTCACAAAATTGAGGACCCTTTTTCAGTTGTATTACATGTGTATTTATAGAGGAAAACTTCTAAAGAAACCCTAAGAAATTCGGCACCCTACTCCTTGTCCATGTCGGATTGGGCTTCTTGCTTTTCCTTGTTGCACACAACTTTGACTCTTGAATTTGCTGACTTTGATAATAATTCATAGACTTATTTTCTGAATTCTTGGACTCCCCTACATGTTAAGGGATCAATGAATGACTCCCTTACACGTTTTAGACTCCATAGGACAGCCGAATCCCCTCCATAGTCTCGGTAGAACAAGTTATCATGTTTTGACCGGGATAACTTTTCTAGTTGTTGTTTTCGGCTTCTCCTTGGTGATTTCTTCGATTATTCTTCTTCTTCTAAACAACTTCCCATATCATCATTAAGCTCTTCATCAATCATTTGACATGCTTGGGAAGGATTTTGGTGAAGAAACACACTCACGAACTCGGTAGACAACTTCAGCAAAATCTGTCATGTTTCCAACAGACTGACCGCCGGCCATTGTTTCCGGCATAACTCCTTCCTCAGAACTTGGATTGCTGTGATTCCAAATGATTTAGAAACTAGACATCCGCAACTTTCCATCCATATATGGAACGTTCCCTGGTTCTTCCTGGATCATCCTAGGAAAATCTTTGAAGTTGAGTTATGGTTTCTGGAAATCCTCTGTTTTTGTTCCGAATTCATGATTTTGGCCTCTTGTCTTTCCATGCTTCTTTTGCTACCTTCCATAAGTCTGATCCTCATGATTCTTGTATCCTTAAGTCCATATACATGTCACCTAAACATTCAAAAGATATAATCAAGTAGTGACAATGTATTGGTTTACAGAAACTTTAGAAAAACATCACGAATACTTCCAATTTCAGCTTTTAACAATATTGCACATACTTTATCTATTTTACACATGTTTTAGCCAATGTTCTACAAATAATCCCTTATGCTAAATAACTACTAATACTAACCTAATAATGGATAAACAAAGCATAAATGAGGGTAAAAACATATTAAGAATGTAGCATAAAATGCTCCTATCACTAGTAGAGTGTCATTTTCTCTAAGAAAAACGTACTTCAAATGTGGGGGAAGAGCTTTTAGCTCTAACTTAGGGGCCTGTTCCACAGATGGTAACAATTTGTTAGTGATAATGGAATTGACAAGGGAGAATACTTATCGTAAAGTGGTTGTGAATCAAGCTCCTTCACAACTTTAAGTACGGACGGTGCCAAATCTTTCAAAGCCTCCTCATCCCGTTCTCCAAACTTGTCAAATCTGACCCCTTGCTCGATGGCTAATTGCTATGCTTGATGGGTGGTCATTGCACACGGTGCAACACCACCATACCTCCATTCACTGCCGAATCCATCCCCATATGCTTCGGCATTGTTGCTTTCTCCATTGTTGAGCTCGGCACTAGAGTGCTTCATGGCATTGAAAATGTTGAATTTGATGATCTCACCATCAAACTCTATTGTCAAATTTCCTCCAGCAACATCGATGTATGTTCTTGCTGTTCGCATGAAGGGTCGTCCCAACAACAACTGTGTCGAGTTTGTAGATGACTCCTCCATTTCTAGCACATAAAAGTCCGCAGGAAATATCAGTTGATTAACCTGCACAAGAACATCTTCAACATACCCCTCGAGGTACTTGTTAGAATGATCCGCCAATTGGATCACAACATTATCAGTTTTGAGATGTCCTAGATCTAGGGACTTATAAAGATTAAGTGACATGACATTAATTGAAGCTCCTAGATCTAGCATGACATTCTCAAAACGAGTAGAACTAATAACACACGGGATAGAAAAACTCCCTGGATCCTTCATTTTTTGCGGCAATTTTCGTTGAATAACGGCAGAGACCGTCTCACTCATCTTGACAACTTGTGTCTCTCTTGTGCGTCTCCTTGTTGTGCAAAGCTCCTTCAAGAACTTAGCATACTTAGGTATTTGTCGAATGCATTCCAACAAGGGTAGATTGACATTCACTTTTCGAAAGACATCCAACACTTCTTCGTCGGATTTATCCTTTTTTCTCTTAGTGAACCTAAAAGGAAAAGGTAGACAAGAAGATTGATTAGTCTTAACTAAATCACTAGGGTTCGAAATCATACCTTCCTTCTTTGAAGTTGCCGGATCTTTTTCAAGATCCCTCTTTTTCATTGCTTCCAAGTCTGCCTTGCTTGGCTCAGCTTCTTTGTTTTGCATGGTTTTCCCTTGATCTCGGCATTGTCATTGGTATGCTCGGCATCCTCTTGCATCATGAGCTCGACATCACCTTCTTCATCACTCATGTCCAACACTCCAAGTCCTTTTGTGGTTTTAGGCTTTGAAGGTGGCGACAACAAGGTTTTCCCACTTCTTGTGACAACAACTTGTGCTTGCTCGTTCTTGGAATTCTTGATGACACCTCTTGGCAACCTCCCTTGTTCATTGAATTTTCCCATGAAGTCCACAACTTGCCCCATTTGATTCTTTAGTTCCACAACGTCTTTCGATATCAAGGCAATGTCCTTGGTGTTGGTTTGAGTTGTGGCCAACAAAGATTGTGTCGAAGTGGCAATGTTCTTGAAGATTTCATCGTAGTTTTTGCCACCACTCGGCTGCCCTCCTTGTTGATAGGGTTGGTATGGCCTTGGCATAAAATTGCCTTGAGGCCGTGCCACATAATTGTTCGGTTGCTGCCCTTGTGTGCTTGGTTGCGGATTCAACACGTTACTATTGTTGTTCCAACGAAAGTTCGGATCGTTGGCCCTTGGATTGAAATTCTGAAAACATGTTTGAGTCCCTTGACCTTGGAAGTTGCCGAATTGTCCTTGAAAACCGACGACATTGACATCCTCAAAGTTCGGATTTACTTGGTTGCACTGATCGGATGTATGTCCTTCCATGCTACACACTCAACAAACCTGAATCTCTCTATTCTTGGCCAGATTCGAAACCATGAGAGCTTACTCAAGTCATCCTTCAACTCGGCAATGGCATTCGATTCTCCATGAGTATTTGTCTCATTCACACGCCTTGATGAAAACGAACCAAATTGCTGATTATTAGTGGCTCGCATTTCCAACAAGTTACTGGCCTCTTCTCTACTTTTCTCCATCAAGAATTGACCTGCAATTTAAAACCCTACATTGTAGCATTAGTAAGTAGGGTATCGTTCTAACCGGGGACACTATGGAAGGATTATTATTCTGCAAAACAAATGTTAGTACACTATACATATATACGAAATCGAATGAGATTTTTGAAATGGTTCGAAACAATAAAAAGAAATAAACAAACATATATACAAGTGATCATTCAATCCTTTCAATATTTAGAACAACACAAAGCACCGATTAGTTAACATGCAAGGTTATGAATCGGATTAACAAGCAACATTTATAATTTCGAACACTTCAATTAATTACAACCTTTAATGACTTCTCATGTGTTTTTAGGAACTTCAAATATGCCTGAACCTAAAACATATATGTGTCACCTTGTTTAAACCATCAAATATGCCTAATCTAAACAAGATACACTTACCGTTCACGAGTCGGTTGAAGACATGGTCATAGGTATGGCGTCTCTCATCCTAATAGCATGCAAATCCCTCACCCTACCACCCTATGCAGCAACTAGAACCAAGCCATCAAATATGCATAACTTGATCCTAGATTACCACGGCAGATTAAACTCTCCCCTAATAGTTAACTTGGGTACCATTCAAATTAACCTAGGGTTTGATTATGTGCTCAGGTGATGATTAATTAATTCAAGTTCTCTAATCATATAAACACAGCAAGTTAAGTATTTTATTCAAACCCTACACATGCAATCTAATCGTTATGTTCAAACAATCACATATAAGAAATCACAAAGAAGAATCACATGATCATGCTTGAAACATAAAACCACAAAAACAATATATATATATATATATATATATATATATATTTATGAAATTCGACAAAAACAATAGAGTATACAAAAGCTTACATAGATCCATACCTAAGACCTCCTAGAGACAATCGGCAAAGGCAGGGTGATCGGTGGAGGATGAAAAACTCAGCAGTGAACAATGGAAGTTGCGGCAGCTTTTTGTATCTCTAGTGTTTAGGGTTTTTGGGTAGAGCTTGGCCCTCTAAAATTTACAAAGGTTGAAGACTCTCAACTAAGAGCTATTACAAGTGTATTTATAGAGAAAACTTCAGAGAATCTAGATTCAAGTCGGCATAGATATTCCTCTCCTTTTCCGAAAAGGATTGTTGATTCCTCTTTGAACACAACTTGAACTTCTTTCTTTTCTGACAAGGAATTTCGACTTGGACCTTGGATCTTCTGCTCTTGGACTCTCCTACATGTTAATGGATCAATGTAGGCATTATTGCACAAGTCTTGGGCTTCTAGGCAGCCGAATCCATTGCAAGAACTCGGTAGAGGCAGCCTTTCCTAGTTGAACCGGGAAAGCTGTCTACTTAGTTATTTCGGCTGTCCTTGATGACTTCTTCGAATCTTCTTCTTCAATGCAGCTTCCCATGACTTCATTAAGCTCTTCATAAGTCCTTTGACACATTTGGAAAGTATTTTGGTGAAGAAACATCCTCCCAAACTCGTGTGACAACTTAGGCAGAAATTGCCCAGTTTTGCAGCTTGACCTCCGTCCATTTTTTTGATCATAACTCCCTCATATGAACTCCAATTGATGCGATTCCAGCTGATCTGAAAACTAGACCTCCGTAGCTTTCCAATGATATATGGCTCGTCCTCCGATTCCTCCTGGATCGTCAGATATGAAATTCCAAAGTTGATGTAGGGTATCTAGAAGTTTATGTGCTTGGATCAAAACTTGCGTTTCGGAGTACTTCTTTTCCGTGACTTCTTTTGTTGTCTTCCATGAGTCAAATCTTCATGATTCTTGATATAATATGTCCATATACATGTCATCTACACATTAAACCAAATTCATCAAAAATGACAATGTAAAGGTAGGTGAATCATAAGAGAAATACCCAAGTGTTTGTCCAAAAACGGTTTTACAACACTTAAGCACAAATTTCTGTATAAATGCACGTAATAGCCATTGCTCTACAGAAAAACCCTTTTGACTCAAAATAAGTAAAAACGACATAACTAAGGAATAAACCAAGTATAAATGAGGGTAAAAACACATTAAAATCATGGCGTAAAACACACTTATCAGGGTCCAAGTTGCTGACTAAAAATCTCAAATGGCGCTCGGGAAATGGTACATCTGTGAAGTTCTGGTATGATCATTGGTTCTAATTATTCGTTGATTAATGTGGCCTTGCCTGATGTTGATGTTAATATCAATGCCCATGTTAGTGGTTTTTGGGATGAAAATAGGTGGAACATGGATCTTCTTTTTTCTGTGATTTCTAGAGAGGTTGTGAATTTGATTATTAATGTTCCTACTGGTTTTGATGATTTTGAAAGTGATATTAGAATTTGGAGTGGCACCTTAAATGGTTGTTTTCAGTTAAATCTGCCTATAGTTCTCTATCTGACATTTCTACACCTCCAAGCGTCCAGTGGAAATTAATTTGGAAAGTTGACATTCTCCCAAAACTCAAAACTTTCCTATGGACTATGATGCATAAAAAGATCATCACTAATGTGCAAGGGGTAATAAGAGGCTTGACTACTGATGCTTCATGTCCAGTCTATCACAATACAAATGAGACGCTTCTGCATCTATTCAGAGATTGCACTAGGTCTGCTATAGTCTGGAAAGCTTTTTGGAAACCTGGTACCATTCCTAACTCCTCTCTAGATTGGTCTGCTTGGATTGATGCTCAGCTTCATTGTTATTCTATTGTTGGTGAGCATATTAGGTGGTGCAATTTTTTTATCTTCATTTGTTGGTTCATCTAGAAATAGAGAAATAAACAGATTTTTTTATCATAATTTCACTTTTCCTGCATGCTTCAAAAAAAGTCATATGGGATTTTGCGGTGGAATGGAGGAAATCTCATCTGAAAGCCAACGAAGACACAATGTTTAGCTACTATATGTTGTCTTGAAAAATGCCACCAGAAAATTACTTTAAATTGAATGTTGATGGTACAAAAATGCTTCTGGTTTGATTGGTGTTGGGGGAGTAATTAGAAACCATAAGGGTGATTGGATTAGTGGCTTCCAAGTAAACCTTGGTATTGGTGAAATTATGGATGCTGAAACTTGGGGCTTGTTTTATGGTTTAAATCTTGCTGCTAGCCGAAATATTATTCTCCTTGAAATTGAATCGGATTCTTCTATGCTTTTATCTGTCTGATCTTCACCCCCTCAGGTCCCTCCTTAATGGTTGTTCCACGTTAATGAAAAGCATGACAGATATGAAGCTCTCTCATGTGTTTAGAGAATGTAATATGATGGCTGACTGTAACACCCCATCATGAAATTTACCTTTTTACCGAGATCAGGTGGGTTACAGCGGGTTGTAACCACGCTGTTGGTCTTCCCCGAACTATTATTCGAGTTTAATATCGAAATATTCTTAATTTTGGGGGAATATAGAATTAATGTCTCGAGGTGGTAGATTATGTTAATACGAGTCCACCGATATGTCCGGAATATTTTTCGGAGCTACAGGCTGTTTAACATGGATTTATTTAGTTTACGGAAGTAATAAAAGTTATTTACTTTACCTTAAAAAGATGACTTTGTGATAAGTCGAGAATTCGAGGAAACCTCCTTCGGGAGAGTTGTAGAGAACGTAAATACGAACTCGTGGGTATGTCCTATGAATTAATCGGAGTTCGTATGCGAAAGTTAGGCGGATATTGTGTTGTTACCGTGCGGTAAAAGTAAATAGCAAAATATATATTTACTGTTCACGGTAACTTTTTATTGGTTGATCTGGGCCGTTGATTTTTTATGGAGATCAAATTTGGGCCGTTGGAGTTTGGTTATATATAGGGGGAAGGGGTTGACCGGAGAGTTTTCTCTCTCTCTCTCGACGAAGATCGACTGAGCAGCGCCTCCTCGGGGCGTGTCTCGCCTCACCGCCACCACCATTCAACTCTTTTCTCTCCTTCCTCGTCCTAGCTCAACTTTAAGCGCCACCAGACGCTCACTTTTGACGGTGGATCGAGGAAGGAGGACAACTGTCCTCGACCGGGAGCAACCCAACCAGTCAGTGACACCGCTTCGGGAGGCCAGGAGGATACTGGAGAGACACAACCACTGCTTCGATCTGGGGGTGACAGCGACCCAATTTCTGCGAGGAGCACTGATCTCGTTTGGGTAACTTCTTCACCCATTTTTTCTTATGTTTTTTATGGTATTAGGTGCTTGGGTTGTGTAGAAGGGGTTATGGTAGATGTAGGAACTCGGTTTGGCTGGAAAAGGCTTGTTTCCGGCGAACCTGAGATCGGAGATGACAAAGGGTAAAAACTCTGGTTTTTATCGCGGCAGAGTTACATTTTACTGTTTTATCACGATGTGAAATGTCAGAACTGCCCCTGGCAGTTTAGAGTAATTACAAGGGTGTCGTCAGGGCTGAAATCCTAAAAATACCCCTAGTGGTTTTGTTTAATTATAAGGCTGCCACTGAGTTGGAAATTCCATAAATACCTCTATCTGTTTTGTATATTTGCAGGGGCTGCCACTAAGGCTGAAATTCCTAAAATGCTCATGGTAGTTCAGATTATTTATCAAACTGCCTTTAAGGTTGAATTGACTATATTGCCCTTGACAGTTTAAGATAATTACAAGAGTATCCTCTAGTTGATATTACTGTTATGCCTTGGATGATTTCTTATTTACGTAGATGTCATTATGTTATAATTATATGCGTGAATGTTGTATTTAATTGTGGTAGAATGTTCAGGATAATCCCGATAGATAGTGGGTCGGTGAATATCTCAGCGGAGAGGCTAAACTCCGGATATGCAATAGGCGTTTGCTATCCATAATAATAAATCAACCGATAAATAGAAAAACGGGATTCGCCCGGTTAGAGCGTTATTTAAAATAAGAGCTACGTGTGGCTTGATCTCTGAGTACAGGGTACGTAGGCAGCCTGACCGAGATTTAGGTGCAGTCACAATTCATATTAGAACCCTAGGTCCTCTAAAGTAGCTGGTATGAAATCCAAAAGCGAGAATCGGGATAACCTCAGGTTGTGAGGTCTATTCCGGTACCATTTGAATTGTTTGAAAACGGCTGGAAATAAGATGGGTCCCGTACGTCCTATCATGAGTTTAGAAAGGTAACCTTAGGTTTGGGTGTGACACTAACTGTCTTGTTAAGTGCAACATCACTCATAAGTTGGGTTTAGTGTGCTTTGACAGCCCTCCTACTCATGCTGCTCAATGCTTCTTGGATGATCTTGTTGCTGTCACTCTTGCTCGTAAGAGTGGCGATTGCTTTAGTATTTAGTTTATTTTGCTTCTGTCTCAAGCCACTTTAGGCTTCCTTTGTAACAAAAAAACAAAAGCTTTGCAAGCTTGGCTTAGTATATTCTATTTCTCAGCCACTACAATCCTCTAGACCTGTAAATGGATCAGATTGATCTAGATTCGAATTCGTAATAGAAACTATAGATCCGGATCTGACCCGTTACCCAT
Organism: Comarum palustre; assembly: GCA_951800085.1. Lineage (NCBI taxonomy): Eukaryota > Viridiplantae > Streptophyta > Magnoliopsida > Rosales > Rosaceae > Comarum > Comarum palustre. The sequence goes on from OX637580.1 coordinate 9,029,157, forward strand.
CAGATCTTTAATAGCTCAATCCAAATCTGGATCCGGTGGGTTAACGGATACCCGACTTGTTAATCCGATTTGTTTATAATAATAAATATTTCAAATTTTAATAATAATTTCATAGTTTTATCATAATATATTGATGAAATTTTATGAGAAAATAAAGCTTTACATCAAAAGTTGAATTATATGCCTAAAATAATATGATTAAAATATTTGACCTGCAATATTTTTTAGTATAGATACATAACCTTCAACTTCATCAAATCATACTTTAGAGGCAGTTTAGATTATCTACATAATTATCATATTATTTAATATTTATTAATAATATTATATTTATAAAAAAATAATTTAATTATTTTTAAACGGATTCGGGTCTTTAACGGATCGGATCAACTAAGATCCGGATCTGATCCATTTAGTAAACGGGTTAATGGATCAACGAGTCAAATTTTTGATTCATATCCGTTTAAAAACCACGGATGCGGAACGAGTCTGGATAAGATCTGATACATTTACACATCTACAATCCATTGTGTGGTTCCTAGTGCTCTTTTTCTTTTCTTTTTGGTCTTGAAGGTCATAAATTTTAGGCATGACACTTAGCATCTTACAGGGAAATGTCTATTCTGGTCAATTGAATTTTTTTCTCAACTTTTTTTCTTTAATTTAATAAAAATGTTTTTGAAAAAAAAACAAATCTTCTAATCATAAAGGGTAGTTGTTTTTGATGGGTTATTAGTCTTACATCTTAATAAGTGTATCTATATTTTAGTTAAAATACGTGACATTGTGCAAAAATTTTTATCTTATCACTTTGGTCAACCAAAAGAAATTTTTTGTTGGAATATTTTGTCCTTGAGGTCGAGACCGCCCCCCTCTTTGTTGGGTGGTAATATGCTTTGCAGAATAAGTTAAGACGGCTCCTCCATCCTAGCCTATCGAACTTTTGTGCTGCACACTTATGGTTTACAATATAGAGTGTAGGTTACTAAATTTTATTAAAGTAGTTTTGTATGGTTCAATTTTTTTTGTAACTCAATGTGTGGGTGGAATATTTTTTTATTTTTTTTTTCATTTTTTATAAACAACTAAATGTTATAATTTCGTTAGTTGAATTCACAATCTCAAATTTACTAAAAAGGGACTTATGCCACCAAACCAACTAATACTGGACATGATTATTTTCATGTTGCACTGGTACTTATACTTTGAGGTTTTAATGTAATGATATCCCTTTATCAAAAAAAGAAAACCAAAAGAAAATTTAAGCCTCACCCTCTGATTTTTTTTGGCAAAACCATCTTTGATTTCTGGATCCGCCGTTGTTGTTGTTGTTGTTGTTGTATGTCCATTTATGGAATCATAAGATTGTTGGTGGTCCTATCCTGGGCTGAAATTCTGGTCCAAACTAAAAACATTAGCCCATTAACGAACACCTCATAAATGACAGACTGCAGAACCCACAGAGTTCCCAAACCCTAGTGTCTCTTTAAACTGAAGAAGACGAAGAAGCACTTCACTTTTCAGTGGAAGAGTGAGTGGAGCACAGCAGCGCATCGATGGCGCTGGCCTTCGATGAGTTTGGCCGGCCGTTCATAATCTTCCGGGAGCAAGAGCAGAAGACCCGATTACGTGGCCTCAATGCTCAGAAGGCCAACATTGCCGCCGGTAAAGCCGTCGGAAAAATCCTCCGCACCTCGCTCGGACCCAAAGGCATGGACAAGATGCTCCTGAGCCCCGACGGCGAGGTCACCGTCAGTAAGTCCCTCACTTTGCTTCGTCATTTCTCGTGGTTCACTTGAGATTTAGGGTTCAGGGGATTGGGATCTGTGTAGCGAAGCTCTTCGTTTTCAGTGTCTTAGCTTTAGGTTTTGCAGTGAACTGCGTTAGCAACAAGAAATTGTAGAGGGTCGTTTTAGCATTTGACTGCTACTTTATGCTGTTAGTAATATTATGTCTCTGATTGCCGGATTTTTCCGATTTTCATGCCCATCCGGACTATGGCCAAGGTTATTTAGGCTGGAGTGACTTTGTTGACTGCTTTTTAGCTTGATTAGAAAGGTTTTCGCTGATTTTTGCTGTACTGTTTTTGATTTGTTTTGATTATGATATAGGCTTTGAGATGTTCTTATACGATTGATATTTCCCGTTTCGGCAAATGATGGCGCCACCATCTTGGAGCAGATGGATGTTGACAATCAAATTGCAAAGCTGATGGTTGTCACAGAGTCAGGACTATGAAATTGGGGATGGGACAACTGGAGTGGTTGTGTTGGCCAGTTCACTTCTGGAGCAGGCGGAGCGGCTCTTGGAGCGTGGTATCCATCCCATTAGGGTTGCTGAGGGATATGAAATGGCATCCAGGATAGCTTTTGATCATTTGCAGCATATATCGAAGAAATTTGAATTTGGAGTGGAAAATATTGAGCCTTTGATTCAGACTTGCATGACTACTTTGTCATCCAAGATGTGAGTACAGTTTCTTAGGTTTTTCTTTCAATATGCCTTTGATGCTGTGATCTGTACTTTGGCACCATGCTACATGATGTTTATCATGATAATAGCATGAACAATCATTCTATATGTCACTGTTAATATGGACTTGAATTTTATATTTTCTCCTTAATTATGTAGAGTCAATCGGTGCAAGCGCTCCCTTGCTGAGATTGTTGTCAAAGCAGTTCATGCTTGTTGCTGATTTAGAGAGGAAGGATGTGAACCTTGATTTGATCAAAGTAGAAGGGAAAGTAGGTGGCAAGTTAGAGGATACTGAGCTGGTTTATGGTATTCTCATTGACAAGGATATGAGCCATCCACAAATGCCTAAGCGAATTGAAGATGCAAAAATTGCTATTTTGACTTGTCCCTTTGAGCCACCGAAACTGAAGACAAAGCATAAGGTTGATATTGATACAGTGGAAAAGTTTCAGACTCTACGTGTGCAAGAGCAGGAGTACCTTTATCAGATGGTTCAAAAATGCAAGGTAATTTGCCTCCTATCCTTGTTGATCTTACATAAACAATTTCCTGATTTCTGTGACTCCAACTTTTTACTATTAACTGTTAAGAGACTTATCTGTTTTATGGGGTGGACTTTCTTTGGGAAGGGAGTTTCTTTGTGTTTTTATCATTCGATTTTGATTCACTTAGGGATACATTTATTTTCAAGATGCTGGTGCTACCTTGGCCGTCTGCCAATGGGGGTTTGATGATGAAGCCAATCACCTATTGATGCACAGGAACTTGCCTGCTGTTAGATGGGTCGGTGGTGTTGAGTTGGAACTAATTGCAATAGCTACAGGTATTTGGACTTCTAGATTTTTTTACAGCACTTGGAGACTGTTTCTTTGTGTTTGGATAGACAATATGATTGTTGTTTCCTTATAATATTGTTACTTGCTTACCAACAAATTGCTGACATTTGTGTATTGTAGGGGGAAGAATTGTGCCCAGGTTCCAAGAGTTGACACCAGAAAAATTGGGGAAGGTATAACTCTTCAGGAATATCTTCCATGTTTTGTTAAACAATCTCACATTTAGGTATTCATTATTTATTGCGTATGTGTCTTGTAAACATAATAAACTCTAAATGGTTCCTTTATCCTTCTTAAAAGGCTGGCTTGGTTCGTGAAAAATCATTTGGTACTACAAAAGATCGAATGTTGTACATTGAACACAGCAAATTCAGGGGCTCTAACCTTATTTATCCATGGAGGTATGATTCTATTGTTCATCCATCTGTTTTGCTTTTACATGTCAATGAATTGGAAATGGTGTCAAATTGAAAACCACTTTCTGGTAGCATTTGATGTATGGAATTGTGTTGTGTATGATATATAATGTTAGCAGATTTTACATCAACTAGTTTTTTCTTGTGTACTTTGTCTGACAAGGGTCATCTTTAAGGTTATAATGTTCTGATGGGAGATTTTGGTGTTTTGATTCATTAGGTAACAAAATGATGATAGAGGAGACCAAGCGTAGTATCCACGATGCTCTGTGTGTTGCCAGGAATCTTATTTGCAATAATTCTATTGTCTATGGCGGTGGGTCGGCAGAGATATCTTGCTCTGTTGCCTTAGAAGCAGCTGCAGATAAACATCCAGAAGTTGAGCAAGTAAGAAAATAATTCGTCACTCTAGGTGAAAGTTTTTCACGTCATGCACATCTAAATTTGTGATCAAATCAAACCTCACAACTTTATAACTCTGCAAAATGTCATCGTTAGTACGAATAAGTAGGGATCGTTCAGTCCCGGGATATTGAAGGGTAATCGAAAACAGAAAATGTTAACATAATTAGTTAAACATAGGGGGGATATAAGAGTTTATCACCTAAAGAAACTAAAACTTAACAAAAATCTTAAAACTAATTATATACAGTTGATCAACCACTCCACACAAAACACATAATTCTCTAAGCATGTAACAAACTCAAATAAAGGAATTTGGCAGCAGGTTAAAAACCGATTTCATAATCATATTTAGTTCCAATTTAATTAGAGCCTTCACGGTTATTCTAATCATTCAAGACTTCATAAGTATTCAGAATTAACTTCGCGTATAATCCTAAACATGATATTAATTGGTTTAAAGACACTTCGCGTAGAAATTAAACACAAAATGCACATAAACGCAGTAAGTCGAATTGGAAACATGTTAGCAAGTATGGCGTCACCTCATCTCACATCGACATGTAAATTTTTAGAATTATTCTAGCTCTTAGAATAAACACAAATTAAACCAACTTCGCGTATGATTCAACTTATATTCAATCAGCATATGAAATCAATACATAAGGAACAACCATGGCCAAGGTTGCCCTTGTGTATATGATTTTTATGTGCACAAATCTTGAAAATAAACCAAATTACATCATAAATTCGATCAATAAACTACTGTCCTAAGACTTAAATTCGAACCATTACATGCATATATTGAGAATTAAACCAAGAAACAATTAAAACACAAGAGAATCCAAGGAACACTTCATAAAACATAAGAACATCCATAATTCATTACAAAATTCATAAAGAACATACTGAATGTAAACATAAATTAAAACAACCATGAATCTTGGACTGACTTATGGTGTAGAAATCGGTTGCTTGGGTGCGAGATGTTGCTGTGTTTGTGAGGGCGAAGGAGCTGCTGTGTTTGTGAGGGGGAGGAGGCGAGATGTTATGTGGTGAGAGGAGGCGAGATGTTGTGTTTGTGTAGGGGGGTCGACACCTTCTCTTCAGCAGCTGTCGAATATATATAGAGGAAGAAGTAAGGTTTGCTTCAACTTCCTTTGTGGGCTGGACTCTTGGTTGCAATCCTTCTCCATTTAGGTTAAGGATTGCTTATTTCCTTGTTGATTTAGGCCTTTAATTAAGCTGCCTTCTCCCTTTTGAATTTAATTCGAATACAATGTCTTCCTTTGGACTTCAACTCGGCTGCAACCTCTTTTCTTTTGGAATTCAATTCGAATACAATCTCTTCCTTTGACATGTTGGAATAATTCTGTAAATGAGAGAAATAATTGTTAGTCAGAAACAAGAGTATATATATATATATATAGAGTTTAGCAATCCTAATTCAATAAGGATTCCTAGTTCAACTTAGTTTCCTTGTTAAATAAGGATTCTCATTTCAATGAACTTTTGAAAATCTTTGTTGTTTTAAAAACGCCGAAATTGACTTTACATTTCTAGTGTGATTAGGATTCTGCTAAAATTTCACATTTTCTTCTATTTAAGCACGTTTTCACTTATTCTCTATCAAACAATCATGACTCAATCTAACGACTCGAATCTACAAAATTAAGAGAAACAAAGTATAAATAGGGATAAAAACACATTAAAAACGTATCATTTTTCCCTTTTCAAAATAGGGGTAAGTTTTCCAAAATGAAATAGGTAACTTTTCCCTTTTCAAAATAGGAAAGTTTCCTAAACTACTTATCCTCGACTTTTGTGACTCATTGAGTTTCCTAGTTGCACCAGGAATCCGTCTTTGATTAGGAATCTGTTTTCCTCGTTTTAGCCTTATTTCATGTGAACCTGCCTTTATTGACTCTAAAACACAAAACATGTTAGAAATGAAGTTATTAAGAAGATAACGAAGCTAAATAGGGTAGAAAATACATTAAAAACATAGCATTTTATGCTCTTATCAACTACCTCCACACTTATCTTTTGCTAGTCCCTTAGTAAATCTAATTAAAAGACTACTATTGCTCCTAAATAATTGTCTCAGAATCTTTAAACACATAGCATTTTATGCTCTTATCAACTACCTCTACACTTATCTTTTGCTAGTCCCTTAGCAAATCTAATTAAAAAACTACTATTGCCCCTAAATGATTGTCTCAGAATCTTTAAACACAGATTTCAAATTTAAGCGCACAAATTTCAAGTGTCATAAACATGTTTCACGGTATTAATAAGTAAGAAGTGAGAAAATGAGAATGCAAGCATGTTAAGTTAATTTAATTCTCCTTACTAGGCGTACTCTCTTCTGTTCACACATGATATGGCTATATTCACTCAAGTAAATGCAAGAGAAAAGATTGTAAGGCAACAAATAGCTTGCATATTTCAACAGATAAATGCACTTTGTGAAAAATTTGTCTTGGATAATCTCATTTAACAACTAAGTGCAAGAATGAACCAGAACTATATGCTTAACTCTTGACATTGCTTCCATAAGTACGGCTCATCCCATATGTAGTGCCGTGTCATCTTTTTCATCCTTGCCTTGTTTGCATATGATAAGGTACTAGGAAAAGTCTTAGAAACCAAGTAGTTTACAATGTCAGCATACCAAGGCTCTGCTGCGTACAAACGAAAGAGCTGCTCATCAAATACCTCAAAGCTGCATGATCAGAATAAATTATTACTTTAGATTGCAAAACATATGAAAGAAATTTTTCTAAAGCAAAAATCACAGCTAAGAGTTCTTTTTCAGTTGTGGAATAATTCAGCTGAGCGTCATTCAGAGTCCGAGAGGCATAGTAAATGGCACAAGGCTTCTTATCCTTTGTCCAAACACGGCTCCAACGGCATAATCGCTTGCATCACACATCAATTCGAAGGGTAAATTCCAGTCTGGAGGCGTCATAATAGGAGCTGTTGTTAACAATTCTTTGAGTTTTACGAACGCTTGCCTCACACGCATTGTCCCAAACGAATGGAACATCCTTCTGCAATAGGGAACTTAGTGGTTTTGCCACCAAAGAAAAGTCTTTGATGAATCGCTTGGCCAAGAAACGAACGGACCTCTCTCATAGTTGTGGGAGAGAGTAAGCGTTGCACAATATCAATCTTAGCATTAAATGATCCTGTAGAGGTTTTAACTCTAAATTTAGGGCATGTTTCACATATGGTAACAACTTGTTTGTGGCAATGGGAATTGACAAATGAGAATTATACCTAAAGTAAGGGGCTGTCCCGAGGTTGGCAATGACTTATAATATTTTTGGTTCGAGTTTAGCCTCCTTTTCTCCCCAAATTATGTCAATTCTTGTCAAAACCGGTCCCTTGCTCAATAGCTAATTGCTATTAATCTCTAGTTTCTAATAAAATCTGTGCACAAAAATTAATCACATCAATATCAAAGCAAGGTTTTAAATCAGAAACCGGATACCTCATTGCTTCAAACACATTGAAGCTGATAATTCACCATCAAACTTCATGGTGAGGTTGCCTTCAGCAACGTCAATTTTTGTTCTTGCTGTTCGCATAAATGGCCGGCCTAAAAGTAACCGAGTTGAATTTACTGGCGAATCTTCCATTTGTAGCACATAGAAATCTGCATGAAATATTAGATGATTCACCTGCACAAGAACATCTTCAACGTATCCCTCAGGATACTTAGTTGAATGATCCGCTAATTGAATAATCACATTGTCTTTCTTAAGTTGTCCTAAACTTAGTGATTTATACACATTATAAGACATAACATTAATTGAAACGGTCTAGCATGACATTTTTGAAAAGTGAATCACCAATGACACATGAAACAGTAAAACTTCCTGGACGAGGTGATTAAATTACTTAATTGTGGAGTGATTTTCCCAATCTCAGATAGTCAATAGATTTCACCCATCCAAGTTGTGCCGAAAAAGAGTGGAGTCACAGTTGTCAAGAATGAACTTGTGCTGTAACGTTTGGTGACGGATTACAGGATGTGCATCGATTATAGAAAGCTCAATGCTACTACGCGCAAAGATCACATGTTTTTACCGTTCATGGATCAAATGCTTGAAAGATTAGCCGGACATGAGTTTTACTGCTTCTTAGATGGGTACATCGGTTACAATCAGATTTGCATTCACCCGGATAACCAAGAGAAGACGACGTTCACATGTCCCTTTGTTACGTTTGCCTATCGACACATGTTTTTTGGGTTATGCACCGCACCAAGTACATTTTAACGTTGTATATATTATATATTCTCAGATTTTATTAAAAATATTATTGACGTCTTTATGGATGATTTTAGCGTTTATGGAAAAGACTTTGATACATGTTTAAAGAATTTAGAGTTAATCTTGGAAACATGTGTAGAAACTAACCTTGTGTTAAATTGAGAAAAATGTCATTTCATGGCTAATCAAGATTTAGTTTTAGGATATATAATTTCGAAAAAGGGAATAGAAGTTGATAAGGTTAAAATTGATATTGTGCAACACTTACCCTCTCCCACAACTGTGAGAGATGTCCGTTCGTTTCTTGGTCATGCAGGATTTTACAGGCGATTAATCGAAGACTTTGGTGGCAAAACCATTATGTTCTCTATTGCAGAAGGATGTTCCGTTCGTTTGGGACAAGGCATGTGAGGCAGCGTTCGTAAAACTCAAAAAATTGTTTACAACAGCTCCCATTATGACGCTTCCGGACTAGAATTTATCTTTCAAATTGATATACGATGCAAGCGATTATGCTACAACCGAAAAAGAACTTTTAGCTGTGATTTTTGCTTTAGAAAAATTTCGTTCATATGTTTTGCAATCTAAAGTAATAATTTATTCTGATCATGCAGCTTTGAGATATTTGATAACAAAGGATGCTAAGCCGAGATTGATTCGATGGATTCTTTTATTTTGACGTCGAGATAAAAGACAAGGAGAACGAGAACGTGGTAGCCGAGTTTGACGTCGAGATAAAAGACAAGGAGAATGAGAACGTGGTAGCCGATCATTTGAGCAGAATTATCTTGACCCTTGTCGTTGAAACTTGATAAAACTTGATTTGGATGCAGAACTGTGTTATGAAGTGATGATATGAAACAAGTGAGAGGTGAACTTATCCAATTGTGAATGTAAAAACGTTTGTGTTAAGTGAAAAAGAAAGAAAAATCGAACAAACGTGTGTTTCGAACCAAAGAAGAATAAAGCACGAAATGAAGAAAAATTGTGATGATTGGATTTAGTTCTTGCTGTGAATTTGGAGTTTTTACGTGATTTGAAGGTCTATCATTGTTATATTTGACCTTTGTTCGTTTTCACAAAATAAGAGGAAGGAAAGAGTGAAGAAACTGTCCAACATGATGAAATTCGGTCTGTGGAGTGAAGTCATAAGGAGAATTGAGTTTTATCAAGTCTTGGTGACGTTTTCGCCACCACTATCTTAAATTCGAATACCTTGTGCCAAGCTCCATTATTGTCCTTTCAAAATATCTTTTCATGATTCTTAAAATGGTGAACTTTGATCTGTGGAGATTTTCTCAAGAGTTAAGTATATGGTTTTGGTTCATTCTTCCACTTAGTTGTTAAATGAGATTATCTAAGAAAAAAAATTTCACAAAGTGCTTTTATCTGTTGAAATATGCAAGCTATTTGTTGCCTTACAATTTTTTCCTTGCATTTACTTGAGTGAATATAGCCATATCATGTGTGAACAGAAGAGAGTATACCTAGTAAGGAGGATTAAATTAAATTAGCATGCTTGCATGCTCATTTTCTCACTTCTTGCTTAATCATACCGTGAAACATGTTTATGACACTTGGAATTTGTGCGCTTACATCTGAATGCTTAAACTTGAAATCTATGTGTTCAAAGATTCTGAGACAATTATTTAAGGGCAATAATAGTCTTTTAATTAGATTTGCTAAGAAAATAGCAAAGAATAAGTGTGGGGTAGTTGATAAGAGCATAAAATGTTACGTTTTTAATGTGTTTATATCTCTATTTATACTTTGTTTAACTCTTAATTTTACAGATTTGAGTCGTTAGATTGAACCATGACTTTTTGATGAACAAGTGAAAACGTGCTTAAATAGAAAAAAATGTGGAGTTTTAGCAGAATCCTAATTGAACTAGGAATCCGAATCACACTAGGAATGTCAAGTCAACTTCGGCGTTTTTAAAACAACGAAGATTTTTAGATGTTTATTAAAACTATGAATCCTTATTTAACTAGGAAACCAAGTTGAGTTAGGAATCCTCATTGAATTAGGAATCCTTATTTAACAAGGAAACTAAGTTGAACTAAAAATCCTTATTGAATTAAGATATCTAAGCTCTATATATACCATTGTTGCTGACTAACAATTATTTCTCTCTCATTTACAGAAATATTCCAAACATGATTTAAAGGGAGAGATTGTATTTGAATTGAAGAAGGAAGTGGCAGCCGAATTAACTTCAATAGGAGGAGGTTGCAGCCGAGTTGAATTCCAAAAAAGAGAGTTTCTAGCTGAATTGGAGTTAAAAGGAGGAGTTGGAATTCAAATCAACTTAAAAAGGAAAAAGACAGCTGAAGAAAAGGTCTAAACCAACAAGGAAAGAAGCAATCCTTAACCTAAAAGGAGAAGGATTGCAGCCAAGAGCCCAGCCCATAAAAGGAGTTGAAGCAAACCCTACTTCCTCCCTATATATAGGTGCAGCTGCTGCAATGAGGGGATCGCCACACACACAAACACAGCAGCCATCTCGTCCTCCCTCCTCCTATACAGCCATCTCGTCCTCCTACACAGCAACATAGCAGCCGCCTCCTCTCCCTCACATATACAGCCACACAGCAGCCGCCTCCTCTTCCACAAATTCCACATCATCTCGTCCTCTCTTCATCTTCCATACAGCAACCGCCTTCATAGCCCTTGTGCAGCCGCACACAGCCGCCCTCCTCCCATCACCAAGACAGCCGCTGCTCACATCTAAGCACCGATCTACACACCCTAAGTCAGTCCAAAATTCATGGTTGTCTTTATTTATGTTTCGAATTCAGTATTAATATTCAATGTTCTTCATGAATTTTGTAACAAATTATTGATGTTCTTATGTTATATGATGTATTTTTTGAATTTTCTTATGTGTTTTGATTATTGCTTGGTGTAATTCTCTATATATGCATGTGATGATTTGCATTGAAGACTTAGGACAGTAGATTATTAATTGAATTCATGATCTTGTTTGGTTTATTTGCAGAATTTGTGTACCATAAAATCATATGCACAAGGGCAGCCTCAGCCAAGGCTGTTCCTTGTGTATAGATTTCATATGCTTATTGAATGTAATTTGAATCATACGCGAAGTTGGTTCAATTTGTGTTCATTCTAAGAGCTAGAATAATTCTAGAAATTTACATGTCGATGTGAGATGAGGTGACGCCATACTTGCTAACATGTTTTCAATTGGAAAGTAACAGCAAAGTTTACTGGCCACACAAGTTGTCCAGATGATACTTAAAATAGATGATGTCATCTCCCCTCCAAGTACTGATAATTTGGCTTGATAGTTTGATGCTTGCTTCATCTGATGAATGGAATTTGTGTAATGCTTCTTGCTTTTTGGTTCATAATTAATTTTGAGACTCGAACCATATTGCTTGACTTGAGGAAAATTGTTTGCTTGTAGATTCGGAGTGACTCGAAATTTCATTGCGTTTTTTTGCAGTTTTAACAAGTTCTTACAAAATCTTGAAATATGGACTTTTACCAAATCCGTCAAAACTCATGTTTTTGTTCCTCGTGTGACCTCTATAATCCAACAACAATGATCTCTTAACTTATTTCATCAGTTTTGTACGAAATTTCATTGTCTTTTTGACAGTTTTAACAAGGTCTTATAAAATCTTGAAAAATCGACTTTTACAAAATTCAGCAAAAGCTCATGTTTTTGTTCTCATCAATTTTGTACGAAATTTCATTGCGTTATTTGTCAGTTTTAACCAGTTCAAACAAAATCTTGAAGAATGGACTTTAACGAAATCCGCAAAACTCATATTTTTGTTCCTCTTGTGACCTCTATAACCCAACAACGATGATCTCTTAACTTATTTCATCAGTTTTGTACGAAATTTCATTTCGTTGTTTTGCAGTTTTAACAAGTTCTTACGAAATCTTGAAAAATGGACTTTGCCGAAATCTGCCAAAACTCATGTTTTTGTTCGTTTAGTGACTTCTATAACACAACAACAATGATCTCTTAACTTATTTCATCAGTTTTGTACGAAATTTCATTTCGTTGTTTGGCAGTTTTATCAAGTTCTTACAAAATCTTGAAAAATGGACTTTTACAAAATCCGCCAAAACTTATGTTTTTGTTCATCTTGTGACTTCTGTAACCCAACAACAATGATCTCTTAACTTATTTCATCAGTTTTGTACGAAATTTCATTTCGTTGTTTAGAAGTTTTAACAAGTTCTTACAAAATCTTGAAAAATTGACTTTGACGAAACGTGCCAAAACTCATGTTTTTGTTCTTCTTGTGACTTCTATTACCCAACAACAAGGATCTCTTAACTTATTTCATCAGTTTTGTACGAAATTTCATTTTGTTGTTTGGCAGTTTTAACAAGTTCTTACAAAATCTTGAAAAACAGACTTTCACGAAATGTGCCAAAACTCATGTTTTTGTTCATCTTGTGACTTCTATTACCTAACAACAATGATCTCTTAACTTATTTCATCAGTTTTGTACGAAATTTCATTGGGTTTTTTAGCTGTTTTGACAAGTTCTTACAAAATCTTGAAAAATGGACTTTGACGAAATCCGCCAAAACTCATGTTTTTGATCATCTTGTGACTTCTATTACCCAACAACAAGGATCTCTTAACTTATTTCATCAGTTTTGTACGAAATTTCATTTCGTTGTTTGGCAGTTTTATCAAGTTCTTACAAAATCTTGAAAAATGGACTTTTACAAAATCTGCCAAAACTTATGTTTTTGTTCATCTTGTGACTTCTGTAACCCAACAACAATGATCTCTTAACTTATTTCATCAGTTTTGTACGAAATTTCATTGGGTTTTTGAGCTGTTTTGACAAGTTCTTACAAAATCTTGAAAAATGGACTTTGACGAAATCCGCCAAAACTCATGTTTTTGTTTATCTTGTGACTTCTATTACCCAACAACAAGGATCTCTTAACTTATTTCATCAGTTTTGTACGAAATTTCATTTTGTTGTTTGGCAGTTTTAACAAGTTCTTAAAAAATCTTGAAAAACAGACTTTGACGAAATGTGCCAAAACTCATGTTTTTGTTCATATTGTGACTTCTATTACCTAACAACAATGATCTCTTAACTTATTTCATCAGTTTTGTATGAAATTTCATTGGGTTTTTTAGCAGTTTTGACAAGAACTTACAAAATCTTGAAAAATGGACTTTGACGAACTCTGCCAAAACTCATGTTTTTGTTCATCTTCTGACTTCTATAACCCAACAGCAACGATCTCTAAACTTATTTCATCAGTTTTGTACGAAATTTCATTGGGTTTTTTAGCAGTTTTGACAAGTTCTTACAAAATCTTGAAAAATGGACTTTGACGAATTCAGTAAAAGCTCATGTTTTTGTTCTCATCAATTTTGTACGAAATTTCATTGCGTTATTTGTCAGTTTTAACCAGTTCAAACAAAATCTTGAAGAATGGACTTTAACGAAATCCGCAAAACTCATATTTTTGTTCCTCTTGTGACCTCTATAACCCAACAACGATGATCTCTTAACTTATTTCATCAGTTTTGTACGAAATTTCATTTCGTTGTTTTGCAGTTTTAACAAGTTCTTACGAAATCTTGAAAAATGGACTTTGCCGAAATCTGCCAAAACTCATGTTTTTGTTCGTTTAGTGACTTCTATAACACAACAACAATGATCTCTTAACTTATTTCATCAGTTTTGTACGAAATTTCATTTCGTTGTTTGGCAGTTTTATCAAGTTCTTACAAAATCTTGAAAAATTGACTTTTACAAAATCCGCCAAAACTTATATTTTTGTTCATCTTGTGACTTCTGTAACCCAACAACATTGATCTCTTAACTTATTTCATCAGTTTTGTACGAAATTTCATTGGGTTTTTTAGCTGTTTTGACAAGTTCTTACAAAATCTTGAAAAATGGACTTTGACGAAATTCGCCAAAACTCAAGTTTTTGTTCATCTTGTGACTTCTATAACCCAACAACAATGATTTCTTAACTTATTCCATCAGTTTTGTACGAAATTTCATTTCGTTGTTTAGCAGTTTTGACAAGTTCTTACAAAATCTTGAAAAATGGACTTTGACGAAATCTGCCAAAACTCATGTTTTTGTTCATCTTGTGACTTCTATTACCTAACAACAATGATCTCTTAACTTATTTCATCAGTTTTGTACGAAATTTCATTTCGTTGTTTGGCAGTTTTATCAAGTTCTTACAAAATCTTGAAAAATGGACTTTTACAAAATCCGCCAAAACTTAAGTTTTTGTTCATCTTGTGACTTCTGTAACCCAACAACAATGATCTCTTAACTTATTTCATCAGTTTTGTACGAAATTTCATTGGGTTTTTTAGCAGTTTTTACAAGTTCTTATAAAATCTTGAAAAATGGACTTTGACGAAATCTGCCAAAACTCATGTTTTTGTTCATCTTGTGACTTCTATTACCCATCAACAATGATCTCATAACTTATTTCATCAGTTTTGTACGAAATTTCATTGGGTTTTTTAGTAGTTTTGACAAGTTCTTACAAAATTTTGAAACATTGGACTTTTACAAAATCCGACAAAACTCATGTTTTTGTTCATCTTGTGATTTCTATATCCCAACAACAATGATCTCTTAACTTATTTCATCAGTTTTGTACGAAATTTCATTTCGTTGTTTGGAAGTTTTAACAAGTTCTTACAAAATCATGAAAAATTGACTTTGACGAAACGTGCCAAAACTCATGTTTTTGTTCATCTTGTGACTTCTATTACCTAACAACAATGATCTCTTAACTTATTTCATCAGTTTTGTACGAAATTTCATTGGGTTTTTTAGCTGTTTTGACAAGTTCTTACAAAATCTTGAAAAATGGACTTTGACGAAATCCGCCAAAACTCATGTTTTTGATCATCTTGTGACTTCTATTACCCAACAACAAGGATCTCTTAACTTATTTCATCAGTTTTGTACGAAATTTCATTGGGTTTTTTAGCAGTTTTGACAAGTTCTTACAAAATCTTGAAAAATGGACTTTGACGAATTCAGTAAAAGCTCATGTTTTTGTTCTCATCAATTTTGTACGAAATTTCATTGCGTTATTTGTCAGTTTTAACCAGTTCAAACAAAATCTTGAAGAATGGACTTTAACGAAATACGCAAAACTCATATTTTTGTTCCTCTTGTGACCTCTATAACCCAACAACGATGATCTCTTAACTTATTTCATCAGTTTTGTACGAAATTTCATTTCGTTGTTTTGCAGTTTTAACAAGTTCTTACGAAATCTTGAAAAATGGACTTTGCCGAAATCTGCCAAAACTCATGTTTTTGTTCGTTTAGTGACTTCTATAACACAACAACAATGATCTCTTAACTTATTTCATCAGTTTTGTACGAAATTTCATTTCGTTGTTTGGCAGTTTTATCAAGTTCTTACAAAATCTTGAAAAATTGACTTTTACAAAATCCGCCAAAACTTATATTTTTGTTCATCTTGTGACTTCTGTAACCCAACAACATTGATCTCTTAACTTATTTCATCAGTTTTGTACGAAATTTCATTGGGTTTTTTAGCTGTTTTGACAAGTTCTTACAAAATCTTGAAAAATGGACTTTGGCGAAATCCACCAAAACTCATGGTTTTGTTCATCTTGTGACTTCTATTACACAACAACAAGGATCTCTTAACTTATTTCATCAGTTTTGTACGAAATTTCATTTCGTTGTTTAGAAGTTTTAACATGTTCTTACAAAATCTTGAAAAATTGACTTTGACGAAACGTGCCAAAACTCATGTTTGTTTTCATCTTGTGACTTCTATTACCCAACAACAAGGATCTCTTAACTTATTTCATCAGTTTTGTACGAAATTTCATTTTGTTGTTTGGCAGTTTTAACAAGTTCTTACAAAATCTTGAAAAACAGACTTTGACGAAATGTGCCAAAACTCATGTTTTTGTTCATCTTCTGATTTCTATAACCCAACAAAAATGATCTCTACACTTATTTCATCAGTTTTGTACGAAATTTCAATTCGTTGTTTGGCAGTTTTAACAAGGTCTTACAAAATTTTGAAAAATGGACTTTTACAAAATCCGCCAAAACTCATGTTTTTGTTCATCTTGTGACTTATATAACATAACAACAATGATCTCTTAACATATTTCATCAGTTTTGTACGAAATTTCATTGGGTTTTTTGGCAGTTTTGACAAGTTTTTACAAAATCTTGAAAAATGGACTTTTACAAAATCCGCCAAAACTTATGTTTTTGTTCATCTTGTGACTTCTATTACCCAACAACAATGATCTCATAACTTATTTCATCAGTTTTGTATGAAATTTCATTGGGTTTTTTAGCTGTTTTGACAAGTTCTTACAAAATCTTGAAAAATGGACTTTGACGAAATCTGCCAAAACTCATGTTTTTGTTCGTTTAGTGACTTCTATAACACAACAACAATGATCTCTTAACTTAATTCATCAGTTTTGTACGAAATTTCATTTCGTTGTTTGGCAGTTTTATTAATTCTTACAAAATCTTGAAAAATTGACTTTTACAAAATCCGCCAAAACTTATATTTTTGTTCATCTTGTGACTTCTGTAACCCAACAACATTGATCTCTTAACTTATTTCATCAGTTTTGTACAAAATTTCATTGGGTTTTTTAGCTGTTTTGACAAGTTCTTACAAAATCTTGAAAAATGGACTTTGACGAAATCCGCCAAAACTCATGGTTTTGTTCTCATCAATTTTGTACGAAATTTCATTGCGTTATTTGTCAGTTTTAACCAGTTCAAACAAAATCTTGAAGAATGGACTTTAACGAAATCCGCAAAACTCATATTTTTGTTCCTCTTGTGACCTCTATAACCCAACAACGATGATCTCTTAACTTATTTCATCAGTTTTGTACGAAATTTCATTTCGTTGTTTTGCAGTTTTAACAAGTTCTTACGAAATCTTGAAAAATGGACTTTGCCGAAATCTGCCAAAACTCATGTTTTTGTTCGTTTAGTGACTTCTATAACACAACAACAATGATCTCTTAACTTATTTCATCAATTTTGTACGAAATTTCATTTCGTTGTTTGGCAGTTTTATCAAGTTCTTACAAAATCTTGAAAAATTGACTTTTACAAAATCCGCCAAAACTTATATTTTTGTTCATCTTGTGACTTCTGTAACCCAACAACATTGATCTCTTAACTTATTTCATCAGTTTTGTACGAAATTTCATTGGGTTTTTTAGCTGTTTTGACAAGTTCTTACAAAATCTTGAAAAATGGACTTTGGCGAAATCCACCAAAACTCATGGTTTTGTTCATCTTGTGACTTCTATTACACAACAACAAGGATCTCTTAACTTATTTCATCAGTTTTGTACGAAATTTCATTTCGTTGTTTAGAAGTTTTAACATGTTCTTACAAAATCTTGAAAAATTGACTTTGACGAAACGTGCCAAAACTCATGTTTGTTTTCATCTTGTGACTTCTATTACCCAACAACAAGGATCTCTTAACTTATTTCATCTGTTTTGTACGAAATTTCATTTTGTTGTTTGGCAGTTTTAACAAGTTCTTACAAAATCTTGAAAAACAGACTTTGACGAAATGTGATAAAACTCATGTTTTTGTTCATCTTCTGACTTCTATAACCCAACAAAAATGATCTCTACACTTATTTCATCAGTTTTGTACGAAATTTCAATTCGTTGTTTGGCAGTTTTAACAAGGTCTTACAAAATTTTGAAAAATGGACTTTTACAAAATCCGCCAAAACTCATGTTTTTGTTCATCTTGTGACTTATATAACATAACAACAATGATCTCTTAACATATTTCATCAGTTTTGTACGAAATTTCATTGGGTTTTTTGGCAGTTTTGACAAGTTTTTATAAAATCTTGAAAAATGGACTTTTACAAAATCCGCCAAAACTTATGTTTTTGTTCATCTTGTGACTTCTATTACCCAACAACAATGATCTCATAACTTATTTCATCAGTTTTGTATGAAATTTCATTGGGTTTTTTAGCTGTTTTGACAAGTTCTTACAAAATCTTGAAAAATGGACTTTGACGAAACGTGCCAAAACTCATGTTTTTGTTCGTTTAGTGACTTCTATAACACAACAACAATGATCTCTTAACTTATTTCATCAGTTTTGTACGAAATTTCATTTCGTTGTTTGGCAGTTTTATCAAGTTCTTACAAAATCTTGAAAAATGGACTTTTACAAAATCCGCCAAAACTTATATTTTTGTTCATCTTGTGACTTCTGTAACCCAACAACATTGATCTCTTAACTTATTTCATCAGTTTTGTACAAAATTTCATTGGCTTTTTTAGCTGTTTTGACAAGTTCTTACAAAATCTTGAAAAATGGACTTTGACGAAATCCGCCAAAACTCATGGTTTTGTTCATCTTGTGACTTCTATTACACAACAACAAGGATCTCTTAACTTATTTCATCAGTTTTGTACGAAATTTCATTTCGTTGTTTAAAAGTTTTAACAAGTTCTTACAAAATCATGAAAAATTGACTTTGACGAAACGTGCCAAAACTCATGTTTTTGTTCATCTTGTGACTTCTATTACCTAACAACAATGATCTCTTAACTTATTTCATCAGTTTTGTACGAAATTTCATTGGGTTTTTTGGCAGTTTTGACAAGTTCTTACAAAATCTTGAAAAATGGACTTTTACAAAATCCGCCAAAACTTATGTTTTTGTTCATTTTGTGACTTCTATTACCCAACAACAATGATCTCATAACTTATTTCATCAGTTTTGTATGAAATTTCTTTGGCTTTTTTAGCAGTTTTGACAAGAACTTACAAAATCTTGAAAAATGGACTTTGACGAAATCTGCCAAAACTTATGGTTTTGTTCATCTTGTGACTTCTATTACACAACAACAAGGATCTCTTAACTTATTTCATCAGTTTTGTACGAAATTTCATTTCGTTGTTTAAAAGTTTTAACATGTTCTTACAAAATCTTGAAAAATTGACTTTGACGAAACGTGCCAAAACTCATGTTTTTTTTCATCTTGTGACTTCTATTACCCAACAACAAGGATCTCTTAACTTATTTCATCAGTTTTGTACGAAATTTCATTTTGTTGTTTGGCAGTTTTAACAAGTTCTTACAAAATCTTGAAAAACAGACTTTGACGAAATGTGCCAAAACTCATGTTTTTGTTCATCTTGTGACTTCTATTACCTAACAACAATGATCTCTTAACTTATTTCATCAGTTTTGTACGAAATTTCATTGGGTTTTTTAGCTGTTTTGACAAGTTCTTACAAAATCTTGAAAAATGGACTTTGACGAAATCCGCCAAACCTCATGTTTTTGTTCATCTTGTGACTTCTATTACCCAACAACAAGGATCTCTTAACTTATTTCACCAGTTTTGTACGAAATTTCATTTCGTTGTTTGGCAGTTTTATCAAGTTCTTACAAAATCTTGAAAAATGGACTTTTACAAAATCCGCCAAAACTTATTTTTTTGTTCATCTTGTGACTTCTGTAACCCAACAACAATGATCTCTTAACTTATTTCATCAGTTTTGTACGAAATTTCATTGGGTTTTTTAGCTGTTTTGACAAGTTCTTATAAAATCTTGAAAAATGGACTTTGACGAAATCCGCCAAAACTTATGTTTTTGTTCATTTTGTGACTTCTATTACCCAACAACAATGATCTCATAACTTATTTCATCAGTTTTGTACGAAATTTCATTGGGTTTTTTAGCTGTTTTGACAAGTTCTTAAAAAATCTTGAAAAACAGACTTTGACGAAACGTGCCAAAACTCATGTTTTTGTTCATCTTGTGACTTCTATTACTCATCAACAATGATCTCATAACTTATTTCATCAGTTTTGTACGAAATTTCATTGGGTTTTTAGTAGTTTTGACAAGTTCTTACAAAATTTTGAAACATTGGACTTTTACAAAATCCGCCAAAACTCATGTTTTTGTTCATCTTGTGATTTCTATATCCCAACAACAATGATATCTTAACTTATTTCATCAGTTTTGTACGAAATTTCATTTCGTTGTTTGGAAGTTTTAACAAGTTCTTACAAAATCATGAAAAATTGACTTTGACGAAACGTGCCAAAACTCATGTTTTTGTTCATCTTGTGACTTCTATTACCTAACAACAATGATCTCTTAACTTATTTCATCAGTTTTGTACGAAATTTCATTGGGTTTTTTGGCAGTTTTGACAAGTTCTTACAAAATCTTGAAAAATAGACTTTTACAAAATCCGCCAAAACTTATGTTTTTGTTCATTTTGTGACTTCTATTACCCAACAACAATGATCTCATAACTTATTTCATCAGTTTTGTATGAAATTTCTTTGGCTTTTTTAGCAGTTTTGACAAGAACTTACAAAATCTTAAAAAAATGGACTTTGACGAAATCTGCCAAAACTTATGTTTTTGTTCATCTTCTGACTTCTATAACCCAACAACAACGATCTCTTAACTTATTTCATCAGTTTTGTACGAAATTTAATTTCGTTGTTTGGCAGTTTTATCAAGTTCTTACAAAATCTTGAAAAATAAACTTTTACAAAATCCGCCAAAACTTATGTTTTTGTTCATCTTGCGACTTCTGTAACCCAACAACAATGATCTCTTAACTTATTTCATCAGTTTTGTAAGAAATTTCATTGGGTTTTTTAGCTGTTTTGACAAGTTCTTACAAAATCTTGAAAAATGGACTTTGACGAAATCCGCCAAAACTTATGTTTTTGTTCATTTTGTGACTTCTATTACCCAACAACAATGATCTCATAACTTATTTCATCAGTTTTGTACGAAATTTCATTGGGTTTTTTAGCTGTTTTGACAAGTTCTTAAAAAATCTTGAAAAACAGACTTTGACGAAACGTGCCAAAACTCATGTTTTTGTTCATCTTGTGACTTCTATTACCCATCAACAATGATCTCATAACTTATTTCATCAGTTTTGTACGAAATTTCATTGGGTTTTTAGTAGTTTTGACAAGTTCTTACAAAATTTTGAAACATTGGACTTTTACAAAATCCGCCAAAACTCATGTTTTTGTTCATCTTGTGATTTCTATATCCCAACAACAATGATATCTTAACTTATTTCATCAGTTTTGTACGAAATTTCATTTCGTTGTTTGGAAGTTTTAACAAGTTCTTACAAAATCATGAAAAATTGACTTTGACGAAACGTGCCAAAACTCATGTTGTTGTTCATCTTGTGACTTCTATTACCTAACAACAATGATCTCTTAACTTATTTCATCAGTTTTGTACGAAATTTCATTGGGTTTTTTGGCAGTTTTGACAAGTTCTTACAAAATCTTGAAAAATGGACTTTTACAAAATCCGCCAAAACTTATGTTTTTGTTCATTTTGTGACTTCTATTACCCAACAACAATGATCTCATAACTTATTTCATCAGTTTTGTATGAAATTTCTTTGGCTTTTTTAGCAGTTTTGACAAGAACTTACAAAATCTTGAAAAATGGACTTTGACGAAATCTGCCAAAACTTATGGTTTTGTTCATCTTGTGACTTCTATTACACAACAACAAGGATCTCTTAACTTATTTCATCAGTTTTGTACGAAATTTCATTTCGTTGTTTAAAAGTTTTAACATGTTCTTACAAAATCTTGAAAAATTGACTTTGACGAAACGTGCCAAAACTCATGTTTTTTTTCATCTTGTGACTTCTATTAGCCAACAACAAGGATCTCTTAACTTATTTCATCAGTTTTGTACGAAATTTCATTTTGTTGTTTGGCAGTTTTAACAAGTTCTTACAAAATCTTGAAAAACAGACTTTGACGAAATGTGCCAAAACTCATGTTTTTGTTCATTTTGTGACTTCTATTACCCAACAACAATGATCTCATAACTTATTTCATCAGTTTTGTATGAAATTTCTTTGGCTTTTTTAGCAGTTTTGACAAGAACTTACAAAATCTTAAAAAAATGGACATTGACGAAATCTGCCAAAACTTATGTTTTTGTTCATCTTCTGACTTCTATAACCCAACAACAACGATCTCTTAACTTATTTCATCAGTTTTGTACGAAATTTAATTTCGTTGTTTGGCAGTTTTATCAAGTTCTTACAAAATCTTGAAAAATAAACTTTTACAAAATCCGCCAAAACTTATGTTTTTGTTCATCTTGTGACTTCTGTAACCCAACAACAATGATCTCTTAACTTATTTCATCAGTTTTGTAAGAAATTTCATTGGGTTTTTTAGCTGTTTTGACAAGTTCTTACAAAATCTTGAAAAATGGACTTTGACGAAATCCGCCAAAACTTATGTTTTTGTTCATTTTGTGACTTCTATTACCCAACAACAATGATCTCATAACTTATTTCATCAGTTTTGTACGAAATTTCATTGGGTTTTTTAGCTGTTTTGACAAGTTCTTAAAAAATCTTGAAAAACAGACTTTGACGAAACGTGCCAAAACTCATGTTTTTGTTCATCTTGTGACTTCTATTACTCATCAACAATGATCTCATAACTTATTTTATCAGTTTTGTACGAAATTTCATTGGGTTTTTAGTAGTTTTGACAAGTTCTTACAAAATTTTTAAACATTGGACTTTTACAAAATCCGCCAAAACTCATGTTTTTGTTCATCTTGTGATTTCTATATCCCAACAACAATGATATCTTAACTTATTTCATCAGTTTTGTACGAAATTTCATTTCGTTGTTTGGAAGTTTTAACAAGTTCTTACAAAATCATGAAAAATTGACTTTGACGAAACGTGCCAAAACTCATGTTTTTGTTCATCTTGTGACTTCTATTACCTAACAACAATGATCTCTTAACTTATTTCATCAGTTTTGTACGAAATTTCATTGGGTTTTTTGGCAGTTTTGACAAGTTCTTACAAAATCTTGAAAAATAGACTTTTACAAAATCCGCCAAAACTTATGTTTTTGTTCATTTTGTGACTTCTATTACCCAACAACAATGATCTCATAACTTATTTCATCAGTTTTGTATGAAATTTCTTTGGCTTTTTTAGCAGTTTTGACAAGAACTTACAAAATCTTAAAAAAATGGACATTGACGAAATCTGCCAAAACTTATGTTTTTGTTCATCTTCTGACTTCTATAACCCAACAACAACGATCTCTTAACTTATTTCATCAGTTTTGTACGAAATTTAATTTCGTTGTTTGGCAGTTTTATCAAGTTCTTACAAAATCTTGAAAAATAAACTTTTACAAAATCCGCCAAAACTTATGTTTTTGTTCATCTTGTGACTTCTGTAACCCAACAACAATGATCTCTTAACTTATTTCATCAGTTTTGTAAGAAATTTCATTGGGTTTTTTAGCTGTTTTGACAAGTTCTTACAAAATCTTGAAAAATGGACTTTGACGAAATCCGCCAAAACTTATGTTTTTGTTCATTTTGTGACTTCTATTACCCAACAACAATGATCTCATAACTTATTTCATCAGTTTTGTACGAAATTTCATTGGGTTTTTTAGCTGTTTTGACAAGTTCTTAAAAAATCTTGAAAAACAGACTTTGACGAAACGTGCCAAAACTCATGTTTTTGTTCATCTTGTGACTTCTATTACCCATCAACAATGATCTCATAACTTATTTCATCAGTTTTGTACGAAATTTCATTGGGTTTTTAGTAGTTTTGACAAGTTCTTACAAAATTTTGAAACATTGGACTTTTACAAAATCCGCCAAAACTCATGTTTTTGTTCATCTTGTGATTTCTATATCCCAACAACAATGATATCTTAACTTATTTCATCAGTTTTGTACGAAATTTCATTTCGTTGTTTGGAAGTTTTAACAAGTTCTTACAAAATCATGAAAAATTGACTTTGACGAAACGTGCCAAAACTCATGTTTTTGTTCATCTTGTGACTTCTATTACCTAACAACAATGATCTCTTAACTTATTTCATCAGTTTTGTACGAAATTTCATTGGGTTTTTTGGCAGTTTTGACAAGTTCTTACAAAATCTTGAAAAATGGACTTTTACAAAATCCGCCAAAACTTATGTTTTTGTTCATTTTGTGACTTCTATTACCCAACAACAATGATCTCATAACTTATTTCATCAGTTTTGTATGAAATTTCTTTGGCTTTTTTAGCAGTTTTGACAAGAACTTACAAAATCTTGAAAAATGGACTTTGACGAAATCTGCCAAAACTTATGTTTTTGTTCATCTTCTGACTTCTATAACCCAACAACAACGATCTCTTAACTTATTTCATCAGTTTTGTACGAAATTTAATTTCGTTGTTTGGCAGTTTTATCAAGTTCTTACAAAATCTTGAAAAATGAACTTTTACAAAATCCGCCAAAACTTATGTTTTTGTTCATCTTGTGACTTCTGTAACCCAACAACAATGATCTCTTAACTTATTTCATCAGTTTTGTACGAAATTTCATTGGGTTTTTTAGCAGTTTTGACAAGTTCTTACAAAATCTTGAAAAATGGACTTTGACGAAATCTGCCAAAACTCATGTTTTTGTTCATCTTGTGACTTCTATTACCTAACAACAATGATCTCTTAACTTATTTCATCAGTTTTGTACGAAATTTCATTTGGTATTTTAGCAGTTTTGACAAGTTCTTACAAAATCTTGAAAAATGGACTTTGACGAAATCTGCCAAAACTCATGTTTTTGTTCATCTTCTGACTTCTATAACACAACAACAATGATCTCTTAACTTATTTCATCAATTTTTGTACGGAATTTCATTGGGTTTTTTAGCAGTTTTGACAAGTTCTTACAAAATCATGAAAAATGGACTTTGACGAAATCTGCCAAAACTCATGTTTTTGTTCATCTTCTGACTTCTATAACACAACAACAATGATCTCTTAACTTATTTCATCAATTTTGTACGAAATTTCATTGGGTTATTTGGCAGTTTTGACAAGTTCTTACAAAATCCTGAAAAATGGACTTTGACGAAATATTCCAAAACTCATGTTTTTGTTCATCTTCTGACTTCTATAACACAACAACAATGATCTCTTAACTTATTTCATCAGTTTTGTACCAAATTTCATTGGGTTTTTTAGCTGTTTTGACAAGTTCTTACAAAATCTTGAAAAATAGACTTTGATGAAATGTGCCAAAACACATGTTTTTGTTCATCTGGTGACTTCTATTACCTAACAACAATGATCTCTTAACTTATTCCATCAGTTTAGTACGAAATTTCATTGGGTTTTTTAGCAGTTTTGACACGTTCTTACAAAATCTTGAAAATGGACTTTGACGAAATCTGCCAAAACTCATGTTTTTGTTCATCTTCTGACTTCTATTACCTAACACCAATGATCTCTTAACTTATTTCATCAGTTTTGTACGAAATTTCAATGGGTTTTTTAGCAGTTTTGACAAGTTCTTACAAAATCATGAAAAATGGACTTTGACGAAATCTGCCAAAACTCATGTTTTTGTTCATCTTGTGACTTCTATAACACAACAACAATGATCTCTTAACTTATTTCATCAGTTTTGTACGAAATTTCATTTGGTTTTTTAGCAGTTTTGACAAGTTCTTACAAAATCTTGAAAAATGGACTTTGACGAAATCTGCCAAAACTCATGTTTTTGTTCATCTTTTGACTTCTATAACACAACAACAATGATCTCTTAACTTATTTCATCAATTTTGTACGAAATTTCATTGGGTTTTTTAGCAGTTTTGACAAGTTCTTACAAAATCTTGAAAATGGACTTTGACGAAATCTGCCAAAACTCATGTTTTTGTTCATCTTCTTACTTCTATAGCACAACAACAATGATCTCTTAACTTATTTCTTCAGTTTTGTACGAAATTTCATTTCGTTGTTTGGCAGTTTTATCAAGTTCTTACAAAATCTTGAAAAATGGACTTTGATGAAATGTGCCAAAACTCATGTTTTTGTTCATCTTGTGACTTCTATTACCTAACAACAATGATCTCTTAACTTATTTCATCAGTTTTGTACGAAATTTTATTTTGTTTTTTAGCAGTTTTGACAAGTTCTTACAAAATCTTGAAAAATGGACTTTGACGAAATCTGCCAAAACTCATGTTTTTGTTCATCTTCTGACTTCTATAACACAACAACAATGATCTCTTAACTTATTTCTTCAGTTTTGTACGAAATTTCATTGGGTTTTTTAGCAGTTTTGACAAGTTCTTACAAAATCATGAAAAATGGACTTTGACGAAACGTGCCAAAACTCATGTTTTTGTTCATCTTGTGACTTCTATTACTCATCAACAATGATCTCATAACTTATTTCATCAGTTTTGTACGAAATTTCATTGGGTTTTTAGTAGTTTTGACAAGTTCTTACAAAATTTTGAAACATTGGACTTTTATAAAATCCGCCAAAACTCATGTTTTTGTTCATCTTGTGATTTCTATTACTCATCAACAATGATCTCATAACTTATTTCATCAGTTTTGTACGAAATTTCATTGGGTTTTTAGTAGTTTTGACAAGTTCTTACAAAATTTTGAAACATTGGACTTTTACAAAATCCGCCAAAACTCATGTTTTTGTTCATCTTGTGATTTCTATATCCCAACAACAATGATATCTTAACTTATTTCATCAGTTTTGTACGAAATTTCATTTCGTTGTTTGGAAGTTTTAACAAGTTCTTACAAAATCATGAAAAATTGACTTTGACGAAACGTGCCAAAACTCATGTTTTTGTTCATCTTGTGACTTCTATTACCGTTAACAATGATCTCTTAACTTATTTCATCAGTTTTGTACGAAATTTCATTGGGTTTTTTGGCAGTTTTGACAAGTTCTTACAAAATCTTGAAAAATGGACTTTTACAAAATCCGCCAAAACTTATGTTTTTGTTCATTTTGTGACTTCTATTACCCAACAACAATGATCTCATAACTTATTTCATCAGTTTTGTATGAAATTTCTTTGGCTTTTTTAGCAGTTTTGACAAGAACTTACAAAATCTTGAAAAATGGACTTTGACGAAATCTGCCAAAACTTATGTTTTTGTTCATCTTCTGACTTCTATAACCCAACAACAACGATCTCTTAACTTATTTCATCAGTTTTGTACGAAATTTAATTTCGTTGTTTGGCAGTTTTATCAAGTTCTTACAAAATCTTGAAAAATGAACTTTTACAAAATCCGCCAAAACTTATGTTTTTGTTCATCTTGTGACTTCTGTAACCCAACAACAATGATCTCTTAACTTATTTCATCAGTTTTGTACGAAATTTCATTGGGTTTTTTAGCAGTTTTGACAAGTTCTTACAAAATCTTGAAAAATGGACTTTGACGAAATCTGCCAAAACTCATGTTTTTGTTCATCTTGTGACTTCTATTACCTAACAACAATGATCTCTTAACTTATTTCATCAGTTTTGTACGAAATTTCATTTGGTTTTTTAGCAGTTTTGACAAGTTCTTACAAAATCTTGAAAAATGGACTTTGACGAAATCTGCCAAAACTCATGTTTTTGTTCATCTTCTGACTTCTATAACACAACAACAATGATCTCTTAACTTATTTCATCAATTTTTGTACGGAATTTCATTGGGTTTTTTAGCAGTTTTGACAAGTTCTTACAAAATCATGAAAAATGGACTTTGACAAAATCTGCCAAAACTCATGTTTTTGTTCATCTTCTGACTTCTATAACACAACAACAATGATCTCTTAACTTATTTCATCAATTTTGTACGAAATTTCATTGGGTTATTTAGCAGTTTTGACAAGTTCTTACAAAATCCTGAAAAATGGACTTTGACGAAATATTCCAAAACTCATGTTTTTGTTCATCTTCTGACTTCTATAACACAACAACAATGATCTCTTAACTTATTTCATCAGTTTTGTACCAAATTTCATTGGGTTTTTTAGCAGTTTTGACGAGTTCTTACAAAATCTTGAAAATTAGACTTTGATGAAATGTGCCAAAACACATGTTTTTGATCATCTGGTGACTTCTATTACCTAACAACAATGATCTCTTAACTTATTCCATCAGTTTAGTACGAAATTTCATTGGGTTTTTTGGCAGTTTTGACAAGTGCTTACAAAATCTTGAAAAATGGACTTTTACAAAATCCGCCAAAACTTATGTTTTTGTTCATTTTGTGACTTCTATTACCCAACAACAATGATCTCATAACTTATTTCATCAGTTTTGTATGAAATTTCTTTGGCTTTTTTAGCAGTTTTGACAAGAACTTACAAAATCTTGAAAAATGGACTTTGACGAAATCTGCCAAAACTTATGTTTTTGTTCATCTTCTGACTTCTATAACCCAACAACAACGATCTCTTAACTTATTTCATCAGTTTTGTACGAAATTTAATTTCGTTGTTTGGCAGTTTTATCAAGTTCTTACAAAATCTTGAAAAATGAACTTTTACAAAATCCGCCAAAACTTATGTTTTTGTTCATCTTGTGACTTCTGTAACCCAACAACAATGATCTCTTAACTTATTTCATCAGTTTTGTACGAAATTTCATTGGGTTTTTTAGCTGTTTTGACAAGTTCTTACAAAATCTTGAAAAATAGACTTTGATGAAATGTGCCAAAACACATGTTTTTGTTCATCTGGTGACTTCTATTACCTAACAACAATGATCTCTTAACTTATTCCATCAGTTTAGTACGAAATTTCATTGGGTTTTTTAGCAGTTTTGACACGTTCTTACAAAATCTTGAAAATGGACTTTGACGAAATCTGCCAAAACTCATGTTTTTGTTCATCTTCTGACTTCTATTACCTAACACCAATGATCTCTTAACTTATTTCATCAGTTTTGTACGAAATTTCAATGGGTTTTTTAGCAGTTTTGACAAGTTCTTACAAAATCATGAAAAATGGACTTTGACGAAATCTGCCAAAACTCATGTTTTTGTTCATCTTGTGACTTCTATAACACAACAACAATGATCTCTTAACTTATTTCATCAGTTTTGTACGAAATTTCATTTGGTTTTTTAGCAGTTTTGACAAGTTCTTACAAAATCTTGAAAAATGGACTTTGACGAAATCTGCCAAAACTCATGTTTTTGTTCATCTTTTGACTTCTATAACACAACAACAATGATCTCTTAACTTATTTCATCAATTTTGTACGAAATTTCATTGGGTTTTTTAGCAGTTTTGACAAGTTCTTACAAAATCTTGAAAATGGACTTTGACGAAATCTGCCAAAACTCATGTTTTTGTTCATCTTCTTACTTCTATAGCACAACAACAATGATCTCTTAACTTATTTCTTCAGTTTTGTACGAAATTTCATTTCGTTGTTTGGCAGTTTTATCAAGTTCTTACAAAATCTTGAAAAATGGACTTTGATGAAATGTGCCAAAACTCATGTTTTTGTTCATCTTGTGACTTCTATTACCTAACAACAATGATCTCTTAACTTATTTCATCAGTTTTGTACGAAATTTTATTTTGTTTTTTAGCAGTTTTGACAAGTTCTTACAAAATCTTGAAAAATGGACTTTGACGAAATCTGCCAAAACTCATGTTTTTGTTCATCTTCTGACTTCTATAACACAACAACAATGATCTCTTAACTTATTTCATCAATTTTGTACGAAATTTCATTGGGTTATTTGGCAGTTTTGACAAGTTCTTACAAAATCCTGAAAAATGGACTTTGACGAAATATTCCAAAACTCATGTTTTTGTTCATCTTCTGACTTCTATAACACAACAACAATGATCTCTTAACTTATTTCATCAGTTTTGTACCAAATTTCATTGGGTTTTTTAGCTGTTTTGACAAGTTCTTACAAAATCTTGAAAAATAGACTTTGATGAAATGTGCCAAAACACATGTTTTTGTTCATCTGGTGACTTCTATTACCTAACAACAATGATCTCTTAACTTATTCCATCAGTTTAGTACGAAATTTCATTGGGTTTTTTAGCAGTTTTGACACGTTCTTACAAAATCTTGAAAATGGACTTTGACGAAATCTGCCAAAACTCATGTTTTTGTTCATCTTCTGACTTCTATTACCTAACACCAATGATCTCTTAACTTATTTCATCAGTTTTGTACGAAATTTCAATGGGTTTTTTAGCAGTTTTGACAAGTTCTTACAAAATCATGAAAAATGGACTTTGACGAAATCTGCCAAAACTCATGTTTTTGTTCATCTTGTGACTTCTATAACACAACAACAATGATCTCTTAACTTATTTCATCAGTTTTGTACGAAATTTCATTTGGTTTTTTAGCAGTTTTGACAAGTTCTTACAAAATCTTGAAAAATGGACTTTGACGAAATCTGCCAAAACTCATGTTTTTGTTCATCTTTTGACTTCTATAACACAACAACAATGATCTCTTAACTTATTTCATCAATTTTGTACGAAATTTCATTGGGTTTTTTAGCAGTTTTGACAAGTTCTTACAAAATCTTGAAAATGGACTTTGACGAAATCTGCCAAAACTCATGTTTTTGTTCATCTTCTTACTTCTATAGCACAACAACAATGATCTCTTAACTTATTTCTTCAGTTTTGTACGAAATTTCATTTCGTTGTTTGGCAGTTTTATCAAGTTCTTACAAAATCTTGAAAAATGGACTTTGATGAAATGTGCCAAAACTCATGTTTTTGTTCATCTTGTGACTTCTATTACCTAACAACAATGATCTCTTAACTTATTTCATCAGTTTTGTACGAAATTTTATTTTGTTTTTTAGCAGTTTTGACAAGTTCTTACAAAATCTTGAAAAATGGACTTTGACGAAATCTGCCAAAACTCATGTTTTTGTTCATCTTCTGACTTCTATAACACAACAACAATGATCTCTTAACTTATTTCTTCAGTTTTGTACGAAATTTCATTGGGTTTTTTAGCAGTTTTGACAAGTTCTTACAAAATCATGAAAAATGGACTTTGACGAAACGTGCCAAAACTCATGTTTTTGTTCATCTTGTGACTTCTATTACTCATCAACAATGATCTCATAACTTATTTCATCAGTTTTGTACGAAATTTCATTGGGTTTTTAGTAGTTTTGACAAGTTCTTACAAAATTTTGAAACATTGGACTTTTATAAAATCCGCCAAAACTCATGTTTTTGTTCATCTTGTGATTTCTATTACTCATCAACAATGATCTCATAACTTATTTCATCAGTTTTGTACGAAATTTCATTGGGTTTTTAGTAGTTTTGACAAGTTCTTACAAAATTTTGAAACATTGGACTTTTACAAAATCCGCCAAAACTCATGTTTTTGTTCATCTTGTGATTTCTATATCCCAACAACAATGATATCTTAACTTATTTCATCAGTTTTGTACGAAATTTCATTTCGTTGTTTGGAAGTTTTAACAAGTTCTTACAAAATCATGAAAAATTGACTTTGACGAAACGTGCCAAAACTCATGTTTTTGTTCATCTTGTGACTTCTATTACCGTTAACAATGATCTCTTAACTTATTTCATCAGTTTTGTACGAAATTTCATTGGGTTTTTTGGCAGTTTTGACAAGTTCTTACAAAATCTTGAAAAATGGACTTTTACAAAATCCGCCAAAACTTATGTTTTTGTTCATTTTGTGACTTCTATTACCCAACAACAATGATCTCATAACTTATTTCATCAGTTTTGTATGAAATTTCTTTGGCTTTTTTAGCAGTTTTGACAAGAACTTACAAAATCTTGAAAAATGGACTTTGACGAAATCTGCCAAAACTTATGTTTTTGTTCATCTTCTGACTTCTATAACCCAACAACAACGATCTCTTAACTTATTTCATCAGTTTTGTACGAAATTTAATTTCGTTGTTTGGCAGTTTTATCAAGTTCTTACAAAATCTTGAAAAATGAACTTTTACAAAATCCGCCAAAACTTATGTTTTTGTTCATCTTGTGACTTCTGTAACCCAACAACAATGATCTCTTAACTTATTTCATCAGTTTTGTACGAAATTTCATTGGGTTTTTTAGCAGTTTTGACAAGTTCTTACAAAATCTTGAAAAATGGACTTTGACGAAATCTGCCAAAACTCATGTTTTTGTTCATCTTGTGACTTCTATTACCTAACAACAATGATCTCTTAACTTATTTCATCAGTTTTGTACGAAATTTCATTTGGTTTTTTAGCAGTTTTGACAAGTTCTTACAAAATCTTGAAAAATGGACTTTGACGAAATCTGCCAAAACTCATGTTTTTGTTCATCTTCTGACTTCTATAACACAACAACAATGATCTCTTAACTTATTTCATCAATTTTTGTACGGAATTTCATTGGGTTTTTTAGCAGTTTTGACAAGTTCTTACAAAATCATGAAAAATGGACTTTGACAAAATCTGCCAAAACTCATGTTTTTGTTCATCTTCTGACTTCTATAACACAACAACAATGATCTCTTAACTTATTTCATCAATTTTGTACGAAATTTCATTGGGTTATTTAGCAGTTTTGACAAGTTCTTACAAAATCCTGAAAAATGGACTTTGACGAAATATTCCAAAACTCATGTTTTTGTTCATCTTCTGACTTCTATAACACAACAACAATGATCTCTTAACTTATTTCATCAGTTTTGTACCAAATTTCATTGGGTTTTTTAGCAGTTTTGACGAGTTCTTACAAAATCTTGAAAATTAGACTTTGATGAAATGTGCCAAAACACATGTTTTTGATCATCTGGTGACTTCTATTACCTAACAACAATGATCTCTTAACTTATTCCATCAGTTTAGTACGAAATTTCATTGGGTTTTTTAGCAGTTTTGACAAGTTCTTACAAAATCTTGAAAATGGACTTTGACGAAATCTGCCAAAACTCATGTTTTTGTTCATCTTCTGACTTCTATTACCTAACACCAATGATCTCTTAACTTATTTCATCAGTTTTGTACGAAATTTCAATGGGTTTTTTAGCAGTTTTGACAAGTTCTTACAAAATCATGAAAAATGGACTTTGACGAAATCTGCCAAAACTCATGTTTTTGTTCATCTTGTGACTTCTATAACACAACAACAATGATCTCTTAACTTATTTCATCAGTTTTGTACGGAATTTCATTGGGTTTTTTAGCAGTTTTGACAAGTTCTTACAAAATCATGAAAAATGGACTTTGACAAAATCTGCCAAAACTCATGTTTTTGTTCATCTTCTGACTTCTATAACACAACAACAATGATCTCTTAACTTATTTCATCAATTTTGTACGAAATTTCATTGGGTTATTTAGCAGTTTTGACAAGTTCTTACAAAATCCTGAAAAATGGACTTTGACGAAATATTCCAAAACTCATGTTTTTGTTCATCTTCTGACTTCTATAACACAACAACAATGATCTCTTAACTTATTTCATCAGTTTTGTACCAAATTTCATTGGGTTTTTTAGCAGTTTTGACGAGTTCTTACAAAATCTTGAAAATTAGACTTTGATGAAATGTGCCAAAACACATGTTTTTGATCATCTGGTGACTTCTATTACCTAACAACAATGATCTCTTAACTTATTCCATCAGTTTAGTACGAAATTTCATTGGGTTTTTTAGCAGTTTTGACAAGTTCTTACAAAATCTTGAAAATGGACTTTGACGAAATCTGCCAAAACTCATGTTTTTGTTCATCTTCTGACTTCTATTACCTAACACCAATGATCTCTTAACTTATTTCATCAGTTTTGTACGAAATTTCAATGGGTTTTTTAGCAGTTTTGACAAGTTCTTACAAAATCATGAAAAATGGACTTTGACGAAATCTGCCAAAACTCATGTTTTTGTTCATCTTGTGACTTCTATAACACAACAACAATGATCTCTTAACTTATTTCATCAGTTTTGTACGAAATTTCATTTGGTTTTTTAGCAGTTTTGACAAGTTCTTACAAAATCTTGAAAAATGGACTTTGACGAAATCTGCCAAAACTCATGTTTTTGTTCATCTTTTGACTTCTATAACACAACAACAATGATCTCTTAACTTATTTCATCAATTTTGTACGAAATTTCATTGGGTTTTTTAGCAGTTTTGACAAGTTCTTACAAAATCTTGAAAAATGGACTTCGACGAAATCTGCCAAAACTCATGTTTTTGTTCATCTTCTTACTTCTATAGCACAACAACAATGATCTCTTAACTTATTTCTTCAGTTTTGTACGAAATTTCATTTCGTTGTTTGACAGTTTTATCAAGTTCTTACAAAATCTTGAAAAATGGACTTTGATGAAATGTGCCAAAACTCATGTTTTTGTTCATCTTGTGACTTCTATTACCTAACAACAATGATCTCTTAACTTATTTCATCACTTTTGTACGAAATTTTATTTGGTTTTTTAGCAGTTTTGACAAGTTCTTACAAAATCTTGAAAAATGGACTTTGATGAAATGTGCCAAAACACATGTTTTTGTTCATCTTGTGACTTCTATTACCTAACAACAATGATCTCTTAACTTATTTCATCACTTTTGTACGAAATTTTATTTGGTTTTTTAGCTGTTTTGACAAGTTATTAAAAAATCTTGAAAAACAGACTTTGACGAAACGTGCCAAAACTCATGTTTTTGTTCATCTTGTGACTTCTATTACCCATCAACAATGATCTCATAACTAATTTCATCAGTTTTGTACGAAATTTCATTGGGTTTTTAGTAGTTTTGACAAGTTCTTACAAAATTTTGAAACATTGGACTTTTACAAAATCCGCCAAAACTCATGTTTTTGTTCATCTTGTGATTTCTATATCCCAACAACAATGATATCTTAACTTATTTCATCAGTTTTGTACGAAATTTCATTTCGTTGTTTGGAAGTTTTAACAAGTTCTTACAATATCATGAAAAATTGACTTTGACGAAACGTGCCAAAACTCATGTTTTTGTTCATCTTGTGACTTCTATTACCTAACAACAATGATCTCTTAACTTATTTCATCAGTTTTGTACGAAATTTCATTGGGTTTTTTGGCAGTTTTGACAAGTGCTTACAAAATCTTGAAAAATGGACTTTTACAAAATCCGCCAAAACTTATGTTTTTGTTCATTTTGTGACTTCTATTACCCAACAACAATGATCTCATAACTTATTTCATCAGTTTTGTATGAAATTTCTTTGGCTTTTTTAGCAGTTTTGACAAGAACTTACAAAATCTTGAAAAATGGACTTTGACGAAATCTGCCAAAACTTATGTTTTTGTTCATCTTCTGACTTCTATAACCCAACAACAACGATCTCTTAACTTATTTCATCAGTTTTGTACGAAATTTAATTTCGTTGTTTGGCAGTTTTATCAAGTTCTTACAAAATCTTGAAAAATGAACTTTTACAAAATCCGCCAAAACTTATGTTTTTGTTCATCTTGTGACTTCTGTAACCCAACAACAATGATCTCTTAACTTATTTCATCAGTTTTGTACGAAATTTCATTGGGTTTTTTAGCAGTTTTGACAAGTTCTTACAAAATCTTGAAAAATGGACTTTGACGAAATCTGCCAAAACTCATGTTTTTGTTCATCTTGTGACTTCTATTACCTAACAACAATGATCTCTTAACTTATTTCATCAGTTTTGTACGAAATTTCATTCGGTTTTTTAGCAGTTTTGACAAGTTCTTACAAAATCTTGAAAAATGGACTTTGACGAAATCTGCCAAAACTCATGTTTTTGTTCATCTTCTGACTTCTATAACACAACAATGATCTCTTAACTTATTTCATCAATTTTTGTACGGAATTTCATTGGGTTTTTTAGCAGTTTTGACAAGTTCTTACAAAATCATGAAAAATGGACTTTGACGAAATCTGCCAAAACTCATGTTTTTGTTCATCTTCTGACTTCTATAACACAACAACAATGATCTCTTAACTTATTTCATCAATTTTGTACGAAATTTCATTGGGTTATTTAGCAGTTTTGACAAGTTCTTACAAAATCCTGAAAAATGGACTTTGACGAAATATTCCAAAACTCATGTTTTTGTTCATCTTCTGACTTCTATAACACAACAACAATGATCTCTTAACTTATTTCATCAGTTTTGTACGAAATTTCATTTGGTTTTTTAGCAGTTTTGACAAGTTCTTACAAAATCTTGAAAAATGGACTTTTACAAAATCCGCCAAAACTCATGTTTTTGTTCCTCTTGTGACTTCTATAACCCAACAACAAAGATCTCTTAACTTATTCCATCAGTTTAGTACGAAATTTCATTGGGTTTTTTAGCAGTTTTGACAAGTTCTTTTAAAATCTTGAAAATGGACTTTGACGAAATCTGCCAAAACTTATGTTTTTGTTCATCTTCTTACTTCTATAGCACAACAACAATGATCTCTTAACTTATTTCTTCAGTTTTGTTCGAAATTTCAATTCGTTGTTTGACAGTTTTATCAAGTTCTTACAAAATCTTGAAAAATGGACTTTGATGAAATGTGCCAAAACTCATGTTTTTGTTCATCTTGTGACTTCTATTACCTAACAACAATGATCTCTTAACTTATTTCATCAGTTTTGTACGAAATTTTATTTGGTTTTTTA
The DNA here is from genome assembly GCA_951800085.1 of Comarum palustre. NCBI lineage: Eukaryota > Viridiplantae > Streptophyta > Magnoliopsida > Rosales > Rosaceae > Comarum > Comarum palustre. The sequence goes on from OX637580.1 coordinate 9,066,113, forward strand.
GCAGTTTTGACAAGTTCTTACAAAATCTTGAAAAATGGACTTTGACGAAATCTGCCAAAACTCATGTTTTTGTTCATCTTCTGACTTCTATAACACAACAACAATGATCTCTTAAATTATTTCTTCAGTTTTGTACGAAATTTCAATGGGTTTTTTAGCAGTTTTGACAAGTTCTTACAAAATCATGAAAAATGGACTTTGACGAAATCTGCTAAAACTCATGTTTTTGTTCATCTTCTGACTTCTATAACACAACAACAATGATCTCTTAACTTATTTCTTCAGTTTTGTATGAAATTTCAATGGGTTTTTTAGCAGTTTTGACAAGTTCTTACAAAATCATGAAAAATGGACTTTGACGAAATCTGCCAAAACTCATGTTTTTGTTCATCTTCTGACTTCTATAACACAACAACAATGATCTCTTAACTTATTTCTTCAGTTTTGTACGAAATTTCATTGGGTTTTTTAGCAGTTTTGACAAGTTCTTACAAAATCATGAAAAATGGACTTTGACGAAATCTGCCAAAACTCATGTTTTTGTTCATCTTCTGACTTCTATAACACAACAACAATGATCTCTTAACTTATTTCTTCAGTTTTGTACGAAATTTCATTGGGTTTTTTAGCAGTTTTGACAAGTTCTTACAAAATCATGAAAAATGGACTTTGACGAAATCTGCCAAAACTCATGTTTTTGTTCATCTTCTGACTTCTATAACACAACAACAATGATCTCTTAACTTATTTCATCAGTTTTGTACGAAATTTCATTTGGTTTTTTAGCAGTTTTGACAAGTTCTTACAAAATCTTGAAAAATGGACTTTGACGAAATCTGCCAAAACTCATGTTTTTGTTCATCTTCTGACTTCTATAACACAACAACAATGATCTCTTAACTTATTTCTTCAGTTTTGTACGAAATTTCATTGGGTTTTTTAGCAGTTTTGACAAGTTCTTACAAAATCATGAAAAATAGACTTTGACGAAATCTGCCAAAACTCATGTTTTTGTTCATCTTCTGACTTCTATAACACAACAACAATGATCTCTTAACTTATTTCATCAATTTTGTACGAAATTTCATTGGGTTTTTTAGGAGTTTTGACAAGTTCTTACAAAATCATGAAAAATGGACTTTGACGAAATCTGCTAAAACTCATGTTTTTGTTCATCTTCTGACTTCTATAACACAACAACAATGATCTCATAACTTATTTCGTCTGTTTTGTACCAAATTTCATTGGGTTTTTTAGCAGTTTTGACAAGTTCTTACAAAATCTTGAAAAATGGACTTTGACGAAATCTGCCAAAACTCATGTTTTTGTTCATCTTCTGACTTCTATAACACAACAACAATGATCTCTTAACTTATTTCTTCAGTTTTGTACGAAATTTCATTGGGTTTTTAGCAGTTTTGACAAGTTCTTACAAAATCATGAAAAATGGACTTTGACGAAATCTGCCAAAACTCATGTTTTTGTTCATCTTCTGACTTCTATAACACAACAACAATGATCTCTTAACTTATTTCATCAATTTTGTACGAAATTTCATTGGGTTTTTTAGGAGTTTTGACAAGTTACAAAATCATGAAAAATGGACTTTTACAAAATCCGCCAAAACTTATTTTTTTGTTCATCTTGTGACTTCTGTAACCCAACAACAATGATCTCTTAACTTATTTCATCAGTTTTGTAAGAAATTTCATTGGGTTTTTTAGCTGTTTTGACAAGTTCTTACAAAATCTTGAAAAATGGACTTTGACGAAATCCGCCAAAACTTATGTTTTTGTTCATTTTGTGACTTCTATTACCCAACAACAATGATCTCATAACTTATTTCATCAGTTTTGTACGAAATTTCATTGGGTTTTTTAGCTGTTTTGACAAGTTCTTACAAAATCTTGAAAAATGGACATTGACGAAATTCAGTAAAAGCTCATGTTTTTGTTCTCATCAATTTTGTACGAAATTTCATTGCGTTATTTGTCAGTTTTAACCAGTTCAAACAAATTCTTGAAGAATGGACTTTAACGAAATCCGCAAAACTCATATTTTTGTTCCTCTTGTGACCTCTATAACCCAACAACGATGATCTCTTAACTTATTTCATCAGTTTGTACGAAATTTCATTGGGTTTTTTGGCAGTTTTATCAAGTTCTTACAAAATCTTGAAAAATGGACATTGAAGAAATGTGCCAAAACTCATGTTTTTGTTCATCTTGTGACTTCTGTAACCCAACAACAATGATCTCATAACTTATTTCATCAGTTTTGTATGAAATTTCTTTGGCTTTTTAGCAGTTTTGACAAGAACTTACAAAATCTTGAAAAATGGACTTTTACAAAATCCGCCAAAACTTATTTTTTTGTTCATCTTGTGACTTCTGTAACCCAACAACAATGATCTCTTAACTTATTTCATCAGTTTTGTAAGAAATTTCATTGGGTTTTTTAGCTGTTTTGACAAGTTCTTACAAAATCTTGAAAAATGGACTTTGACGAAATCCGCCAAAACTTATGTTTTTGTTCATTTTGTGAGTTCTATTACCCAACAACAATGATCTCATAACCTATTTCATCAGTTTTGTAAGAAATTTCATTGGGTTTTTTAGCTGTTTTGACAAGTTCTTAAAAAATCTTGAAAAACAGACTTTGACGAAACGTGCCAAAACTCATGTTTTTGTTCATCTTGTGACTTCTATTACCCATCAACAATGATCTCATAACTAATTTCATCAGTTTTGTACGAAATTTCATTGGGTTTTTAGTAGTTTTGACAAGTTCTTACAAAATTTTGAAACATTGGACTTTTACAAAATCCGCCAAAACTCATGTTTTTGTTCATCTTGTGATTTCTATATCCCAACAACAATGATATCTTAACTTATTTCATCAGTTTTGTACGAAATTTCATTTCGTTGTTTGGAAGTTTTAACAAGTTCTTACAATATCATGAAAAATTGACTTTGACGAAACGTGCCAAAACTCATGTTTTTGTTCATCTTGTGACTTCTATTACCTAACAACAATGATCTCTTAACTTATTTCATCAGTTTTGTACGAAATTTCATTGGGTTTTTTGGCAGTTTTGACAAGTGCTTACAAAATCTTGAAAAATGGACTTTTACAAAATCCGCCAAAACTTATGTTTTTGTTCATTTTGTGACTTCTATTACCCAACAACAATGATCTCATAACTTATTTCATCAGTTTTGTATGAAATTTCTTTGGCTTTTTTAGCAGTTTTGACAAGAACTTACAAAATCTTGAAAAATGGACTTTGACGAAATCTACCAAAACTCATGTTTTTGTTCATCTTCTGACTTCTATAACACAACAACAATGATCTCTTAACTTATTTCATCAATTTTGTACGAAATTTCATTGGGTTATTTAGCAGTTTTGACAAGTTCTTACAAAATCTTGAAAAATGGACTTTGACGAAATCTGCCAAAACTCATGTTTTTGTTCATCTTCTGATTTCTATATCCCAACAACAATGATCTCTTAACTTATTTCTTCAGTTTTGTACGAAATTTCATTGGGTTTTTTAGCAGTTTTGACAAGTTCTTACAAAATCTTGAAAAATGGACTTTGACGAAATCTGCCAAAACTCATGTTTTTGTTCATCTTGTGACTTCTATTACCTAACAACAATGATCTCTTAACTTATTTCATCAGTTTTGTACGAAATTTCATTCGGTTTTTTAGCAGTTTTGACAAGTTCTTACAAAATCTTGAAAAATGGACTTTGACGAAATCTGCCAAAACTCATGTTTTTGTTCATCTTCTGACTTCTATAACACAACAACAATGATCTCTTAACTTATTTCATCAATTTTTGTACGGAATTTCATTGGGTTTTTTAGCAGTTTTGACAAGTTCTTACAAAATCATGAAAAATGGACTTTGACGAAATCTGCCAAAACTCATGTTTTTGTTCATCTTCTGACTTCTATAACACAACAACAATGATCTCTTAACTTATTTCATCAATTTTGTACGAAATTTCATTGGGTTATTTAGCAGTTTTGACAAGTTCTTACAAAATCCTGAAAAATGGACTTTGACGAAATATTCCAAAACTCATGTTTTTGTTCATCTTCTGACTTCTATAACACAACAACAATGATCTCTTAACTTATTTCGTCTGTTTTGTACCAAATTTCATTGGGTTTTTTAGCAGTTTTGACAAGTTCTTACAAAATCTTGAAAAATGGACTTTGACGAAATCTGCCAAAACTCATGTTTTTGTTCATCTTCTGACTTCTATAACACAACAACAATGATCTCTTAACTTATTTCATCAGTTTTGTACGAAATTTCATTTGGTTTTTTAGCAGTTTTGACAAGTTCTTACAAAATCTTGAAAATGGACTTTGACGAAATCTGCCAAAACTCATGTTTTTGTTCATCTTCTGACTTCTATAACACAACAACAATGATCTCTTAACTTATTTCTTCAGTTTTGTACGAAATTTCATTGGGTTTTTTAGCAGTTTTGACAAGTTCTTACAAAATCATGAAAAATGGACTTTGACGAAATCTGCCAAAACTCATGTTTTTGTTCATCTTCTGACTTCTATAACACAACAACAATGATCTCTTAACTTATTTCTTCAGTTTTGTACGAAATTTCAATGGGTTTTTTAGCAGTTTTGACAAGTTCTTACAAAATCATGAAAAATGGACTTTGACGAAATCTGCCAAAACTCATGTTTTTGTTCATCTTCTGACTTCTATAACACAACAACAATGATCTCTTAACTTATTTCATCAGTTTTGTACGAAATTTCAATGGGTTTTTTAGCAGTTTTGACAAGTTCTTACAAAATCATGAAAAATGGACTTTGACGAAATCTGCCAAAACTCATGTTTTTGTTCATCTTCTGACTTCTATAACACAACAACAATGATCTCTTAACTTATTTCGTCTGTTTTGTACGAAATTTCATTTGGTTTTTTAGCAGTTTTGACAAGTTCTTACAAAATCTTGAAAATGGACTTTGACGAAATCTGCCAAAACTCATGTTTTTGTTCATCTTCTGACTTCTATAACACAACAACAATGATCTCTTAACTTATTTCTTCAGTTTTGTACGAAATTTCATTGGGTTTTTTAGCAGTTTTGACAAGTTCTTACAAAATCATGAAAAATGGACTTTGACGAAATCTGCCAAAACTCATGTTTTTGTTCATCTTCTGACTTCTATAACACAACAACAATGATCTCTTAACTTATTTCTTCAGTTTTGTACGAAATTTCATTGGGTTTTTTAGCAGTTTTGACAAGTTCTTACAAAATCATGAAAAATGGACTTTGACGAAATCAGCCAAAACTCATGTTTTTGTTCATCTTCTGACTTCTATAACACAACAACAATGATCTCTTAACTTATTTCATCACTTTTGTACGAAATTTAATTTGGTTTTTTAGCAGTTTTGACAAGTTCTTACAAAATCTTGAAAAATGGACTTTTACAAAATCCGCCAAAACTCATGTTTTTGTTCCTCTTGTGACTTCTATAACCCAACAACAATGATCTCTTAACTTATTCCATCAGTTTAGTACGAAATTTCATTGGGTTTTTTAGCAGTTTTGACAAGTTCTTTTAAAATCTTGAAAATGGACTTTGACGAAATCTGCAAAACTCATGTTTTTGTTCATCTTCTGACTTCTATTACCTAACAACAATGATCTCTTAACATATTTCATCAGTTTTGTACGAAATTTCAATGGGTTTTTTTGCAGTTTTGACAAGTTCTTACAAAATCATGAAAAATGGACTTTGACGAAATCTGCCAAAACTCATGTTTTTGTTCATCTTGTGACTTCTATTACCTAACAACAATGATCTCTTAACTTATTTCATCAGTTTTGTACGAAATTTTATTTGGTTTTTTAGCAGTTTTGACAAGTTCTTACAAAATCTTGAAAAATGGACTTTGACGAAATCTGCCAAAACTCATGTTTTTGTTCATCTTCTGACTTCTATAACACAACAACACTGATCTCTTAACTTATTTCTTCAGTTTTGTACGAAATTTCAATGGGTTTTTTAGCAGTTTTGACAAGTTCTTACAAAATCATGAAAAATGGACTTTGACGAAATCTGCTAAAACTCATGTTTCTGTTCATCTTCTGACTTCTATAACACAACAACAATGATCTCTTAACTTATTTCATCAGTTTTGTATGAAATTTCATTTGGTTTTTTAGCAGTCTTGACAAGTTCTTACAAAATCTTGAAAAATGGACTTTGACGAAATGTGCCAAAACTCATGTTTTTGTTCATCTTTTGACTTCTATAACACAACAACAATGATCTCTTAACTTATTTCATCAGTTTTGTACGAAATTTCATTTGGTTTTTTAGCAGTTTTGACAAGTTCTTACAAAATCTTAAAAATGGACTTTTACAAAATCCGCCAAAACTCATGTTTTTGTTCCTCTTGTGACTTCTATAACCCAACAACAATGATCTCTTAACATATTCCATCAGTTTAGTACGAAATTTCATTGGGTTTTTTAGCAGTTTTGACAAGTTCTTTTAAAATCTTGAAAATGGACTTTGAAGAAATCTGCCAAAACTTATGTTTTTGTTCATCTTCTTACTTCTATAGCACAACAACAATGATCTCTTAACTTATTTCTTCAGTTTTGTACGAAATTTCATTTCGTTGTTTGGCAGTTTTATCAAGTTCTTACAAAATCTTGAAAAATGGACTTTGATGAAATGTGCCAAAACTCATGTTTTTGTTCATCTTGTGACTTCTATTACCTAACAACAATGATCTCTTAACTTATTTCATCAGTTTTGTACGAAATTTTATTTGGTTTTTTAGCAGTTTTGACAAGTTCTTACAAAATCTTGAAAAATGGACTTTGACGAAATCTGCCAAAACTCATGTTTTTGTTCATCTTCTGACTTCTATAACACAACAAGAATGATCTCTTAAATTATTTCTTCAGTTTTGTACGAAATTTCAATGGGTTTTTTAGCAGTTTTGACAAGTTCTTACAAAATCATGAAAAATGGACTTTGACGAAATCTGCCAAAACTCATGTTTTTGTTCATCTTCTGACTTCTATAACACAACAACAATGATCTCTTAACTTATTTCGTCTGTTTTGTACCAAATTTCATTGGGTTTTTTAGCAGTTTTGACAAGTTCTTACAAAATCTTGAAAAATGGACTTTGACGAAATCTGCCAAAACTCATGTTTTTGTTCATCTTCTGACTTCTATAACACAACAACAATGATCTCTTAACTTATTTCATCAGTTTTGTACGAAATTTCATTTGGTTTTTTAGCAGTTTTGACAAGTTCTTACAAAATCTTGAAAATGGACTTTGACGAAATCTGCCAAAACTCATGTTTTTGTTCATCTTCTGACTTCTATAACACAACAACAATGATCTCTTAACTTATTTCTTCAGTTTTGTACGAAATTTCATTGGGTTTTTTAGCAGTTTTGACAAGTTCTTACAAAATCATGAAAAATGGACTTTGACGAAATCTGCCAAAACTCATGTTTTTGTTCATCTTCTGACTTCTATAACACAACAACAATGATCTCTTAACTTATTTCTTCAGTTTTGTACGAAATTTCATTGGGTTTTTTAGCAGTTTTGACAAGTTCTTACAAAATCATGAAAAATGGACTTTGACGAAATCAGCCAAAACTCATGTTTTTGTTCATCTTCTGACTTCTATAACACAACAACAATGATCTCTTAACTTATTTCATCACTTTTGTACGAAATTTAATTTGGTTTTTTAGCAGTTTTGACAAGTTCTTACAAAATCTTGAAAAATGGACTTTTACAAAATCCGCCAAAACTCATGTTTTTGTTCCTCTTGTGACTTCTATAACCCAACAACAATGATCTCTTAACTTATTCCATCAGTTTAGTACGAAATTTCATTGGGTTTTTTAGCAGTTTTGACAAGTTCTTTTAAAATCTTGAAAATGGACTTTGACGAAATCTGCAAAACTCATGTTTTTGTTCATCTTCTGACTTCTATTACCTAACAACAATGATCTCTTAACATATTTCATCAGTTTTGTACGAAATTTCAATGGGTTTTTTTGCAGTTTTGACAAGTTCTTACAAAATCATGAAAAATGGACTTTGACGAAATCTGCCAAAACTCATGTTTTTGTTCATCTTGTGACTTCTATTACCTAACAACAATGATCTCTTAACTTATTTCATCAGTTTTGTACGAAATTTTATTTGGTTTTTTAGCAGTTTTGACAAGTTCTTACAAAATCTTGAAAAATGGACTTTGACGAAATCTGCCAAAACTCATGTTTTTGTTCATCTTCTGACTTCTATAACACAACAACACTGATCTCTTAACTTATTTCTTCAGTTTTGTACGAAATTTCAATGGGTTTTTTAGCAGTTTTGACAAGTTCTTACAAAATCATGAAAAATGGACTTTGACGAAATCTGCTAAAACTCATGTTTCTGTTCATCTTCTGACTTCTATAACACAACAACAATGATCTCTTAACTTATTTCATCAGTTTTGTATGAAATTTCATTTGGTTTTTTAGCAGTCTTGACAAGTTCTTACAAAATCTTGAAAAATGGACTTTGACGAAATGTGCCAAAACTCATGTTTTTGTTCATCTTTTGACTTCTATAACACAACAACAATGATCTCTTAACTTATTTCATCAGTTTTGTACGAAATTTCATTTGGTTTTTTAGCAGTTTTGACAAGTTCTTACAAAATCTTAAAAATGGACTTTTACAAAATCCGCCAAAACTCATGTTTTTGTTCCTCTTGTGACTTCTATAACCCAACAACAATGATCTCTTAACATATTCCATCAGTTTAGTACGAAATTTCATTGGGTTTTTTAGCAGTTTTGACAAGTTCTTTTAAAATCTTGAAAATGGACTTTGAAGAAATCTGCCAAAACTTATGTTTTTGTTCATCTTCTTACTTCTATAGCACAACAACAATGATCTCTTAACTTATTTCTTCAGTTTTGTACGAAATTTCATTTCGTTGTTTGGCAGTTTTATCAAGTTCTTACAAAATCTTGAAAAATGGACTTTGATGAAATGTGCCAAAACTCATGTTTTTGTTCATCTTGTGACTTCTATTACCTAACAACAATGATCTCTTAACTTATTTCATCAGTTTTGTACGAAATTTTATTTGGTTTTTTAGCAGTTTTGACAAGTTCTTACAAAATCTTGAAAAATGGACTTTGACGAAATCTGCCAAAACTCATGTTTTTGTTCATCTTCTGACTTCTATAACACAACAAGAATGATCTCTTAAATTATTTCTTCAGTTTTGTACGAAATTTCAATGGGTTTTTTAGCAGTTTTGACAAGTTCTTACAAAATCATGAAAAATGGACTTTGACGAAATCTGCCAAAACTCATGTTTTTGTTCATCTTCTGACTTCTATAACACAACAACAATGATCTCTTAACTTATTTCGTCTGTTTTGTACCAAATTTCATTGGGTTTTTTAGCAGTTTTGACAAGTTCTTACAAAATCTTGAAAAATGGACTTTGACGAAATCTGCCAAAACTCATGTTTTTGTTCATCTTCTGACTTCTATAACACAACAACAATGATCTCTTAACTTATTTCGTCAGTTTTGTACGAAATTTCATTTGGTTTTTTAGCAGTTTTGACAAGTTCTTACAAAATCTTGAAAATGGACTTTGACGAAATCTGCCAAAACTCATGTTTTTGTTCATCTTCTGACTTCTATAACACAACAACAATGATCTCTTAACTTATTTCTTCAGTTTTGTACGAAATTTCATTGGGTTTTTTAGCAGTTTTGACAAGTTCTTACAAAATCATGAAAAATGGACTTTGACGAAATCTGCCAAAACTCATGTTTTTGTTCATCTTCTGACTTCTATAACACAACAACAATGATCTCTTAACTTATTTCTTCAGTTTTGTACGAAATTTCATTGGGTTTTTTAGCAGTTTTGACAAGTTCTTACAAAATCATGAAAAATGGACTTTGACGAAATCAGCCAAAACTCATGTTTTTGTTCATCTTCTGACTTCTATAACACAACAACAATGATCTCTTAACTTATTTCATCACTTTTGTACGAAATTTAATTTGGTTTTTTAGCAGTTTTGACAAGTTCTTACAAAATCTTGAAAAATGGACTTTTACAAAATCCGCCAAAACTCATGTTTTTGTTCCTCTTGTGACTTCTATAACCCAACAACAATGATCTCTTAACTTATTCCATCAGTTTAGTACGAAATTTCATTGGGTTTTTTAGCAGTTTTGACAAGTTCTTTTAAAATCTTGAAAATGGACTTTGACGAAATCTGCAAAACTCATGTTTTTGTTCATCTTCTGACTTCTATTACCTAACAACAATGATCTCTTAACATATTTCATCAGTTTTGTACGAAATTTCAATGGGTTTTTTTGCAGTTTTGACAAGTTCTTACAAAATCATGAAAAATGGACTTTGACGAAATCTGCCAAAACTCATGTTTTTGTTCATCTTGTGACTTCTATTACCTAACAACAATGATCTCTTAACTTATTTCATCAGTTTTGTACGAAATTTTATTTGGTTTTTTAGCAGTTTTGACAAGTTCTTACAAAATCTTGAAAAATGGACTTTGACTAAATCTGCCAAAACTCATGTTTTTGTTCATCTTCTGACTTCTATAACACAACAACACTGATCTCTTAACTTATTTCTTCAGTTTTGTACGAAATTTCAATGGGTTTTTTAGCAGTTTTGACAAGTTCTTACAAAATCATGAAAAATGGACTTTGACGAAATCTGCTAAAACTCATGTTTCTGTTCATCTTCTGACTTCTATAACACAACAACAATGATCTCTTAACTTATTTCATCAGTTTTGTATGAAATTTCATTTGGTTTTTTAGCAGTCTTGACAAGTTCTTACAAAATCTTGAAAAATGGACTTTGACGAAATGTGCCAAAACTCATGTTTTTGTTCATCTTTTGACTTCTATAACACAACAACAATGATCTCTTAACTTATTTCATCAGTTTTGTACGAAATTTCATTTGGTTTTTTAGCAGTTTTGACAAGTTCTTACAAAATCTTAAAAATGGACTTTTACAAAATCCGCCAAAACTCATGTTTTTGTTCCTCTTGTGACTTCTATAACCCAACAACAATGATCTCTTAACATATTCCATCAGTTTAGTACGAAATTTCATTGGGTTTTTTAGCAGTTTTGACAAGTTCTTTTAAAATCTTGAAAATGGACTTTGAAGAAATCTGCCAAAACTTATGTTTTTGTTCATCTTCTTACTTCTATAGCACAACAACAATGATCTCTTAACTTATTTCTTCAGTTTTGTACGAAATTTCATTTCGTTGTTTGGCAGTTTTATCAAGTTCTTACAAAATCTTGAAAAATGGACTTTGATGAAATGTGCCAAAACTCATGTTTTTGTTCATCTTGTGACTTCTATTACCTAACAACAATGATCTCTTAACTTATTTCATCAGTTTTGTACGAAATTTTATTTGGTTTTTTAGCAGTTTTGACAAGTTCTTACAAAATCTTGAAAAATGGACTTTGACGAAATCTGCCAAAACTCATGTTTTTGTTCATCTTCTGACTTCTATAACACAACAAGAATGATCTCTTAAATTATTTCTTCAGTTTTGTACGAAATTTCAATGGGTTTTTTAGCAGTTTTGACAAGTTCTTACAAAATCATGAAAAATGGACTTTGACGAAATCTGCTAAAACTCATGTTTTTGTTCATCTTCTGACTTCTATAACACAACAACAATGATCTCTTAACTTATTTCGTCTGTTTTGTACCAAATTTCATTGGGTTTTTTAGCAGTTTTGACAAGTTCTTACAAAATCATGAAAAATGGACTTTGACGAAATCTGCCAAAACTCATGTTTTTGTTCATCTTCTGTTTTCTATAACACAACAACAATGATCTCTTAACTTATTTCATCAATTTTGTACGAAATTTCATTGGGTTTTTTAGCAGTTTGACAAGTTCTTACAAAATCTTGAAAAATGGACTTTTACAAAATCCGCCAAAACTCATGTTTTTGTTCATCTTCTGACTTCTATAACACAACAACAATGATCTCTTAACTTATTTCATCAATTTTGTACGAAATTTCATTGGGTTTTTTAGCAGTTTTGACAAGTTCTTACAAAATCTTGAAAAATAGACTTTGAAGAAATGTGCCAAAACACATGTTTTTGTTCATCTGGTGACTTCTATTACCTAACAACAATGATCTCTTAACTTATTCCATCAGTTTAGTACGAAATTTCATTGGGTTTTTAGCAGTTTTGACAAGTTCTTACAAAATCTTGAAAATGGACTTTGACGAAATCTGCCAAAACTCATGTTTTTGTTCATCTTCTGACTTCTATTACCTAACAACAATGATCTCTTAACTTATTTCATCAGTTTTGTACGAAATTTCATTTGGTTTTTTAGCAGTTTTGACAAGTTCTTACAAAATCTTGAAAAATAGACTTTGATGAAATGTGCCAAAACACATGTTTTTGTTCATCTGGTGACTTCTATTACCTAACAACAATGATCTCTCAACTTATTTCATCAGTTTTGTACGAAATATCAATTCGTTGTTTGGCAGTTTTAACAAGTTCTGACAAAATTTTGAAAAATGGACTTTGACGAAATCTGCCAAAACTCCTGTTTTTGTTCGTTTAGTGACTTCTATAACCCAACAAAATTGATCTCTTAACTTATTTCATCTGTTTTGTACGAAATTACATTGGGTTTTTTAGCAGTTTTGACAAGTTCTTACAAAATCTTGAAAATGGACTTTGACGAAATCTGCCAAAACTCATGTTTTTGTTCATCTTCTGACTTCTATTACCTAACAACAATGATCTCTTAACTTATTTCATCAGTTTTGTACGAAATTTCAATGGGTTTTTTAGAAGTTTTGACAAGTTCTTACAAAATCATGAAAAATGGACTTTGACGAAATCTGCCATAACTCATGTTTTTGTTCATCTTCTGACTTCTATAACACAACAACAATGATCTCTTAACTTATTTCATCAGTTTTGTACGAAATTTCATTTGGTTTTTTAGCAGTTTTGACAAGTTCTTACAAAATCTTAAAAAATGGACTTTTACAAAATCCGCCAAAACTCATGTTTTTGTTCCTCTTGTGACTTCTATAACCCAACAACAATGATCTCTTAACTTATTCCATCAGTTTTGTACAAAATTTCAATTCGTTGTTGTGCAGTTTTAACAAGTTCTGACAAAATTTTGAAAAATAGACTTTGACGAAATCTGCCAAAACTCCTGTTTTTGTTCGTTTAGTGACTTCTATAACCCAACAACAATGATCTCTTAACTTATTTCATCTGTTTTGTACGAAATGACATTGGGTTTTTTAACAGTTTTGACAAGTTCTTACAAAATCATGAAAAATGGACTTTGACGAAATCTGCCAAAACTCATGTTTTTGTTCATCTTCTGACTTCTATAACACAACAACAATGATCTCTTAACTTATTTCATCAATTTTGTACGAAATTTCATTGGGTTTTTTAGCAGTTTTGACAAGTTCTAACAAAATTTTGAAAAATGGACTTTGACGAAATCTGCCAAAACTCCTGTTTTTGTTCGTTTAGTGACTTCTATAACCCAACAAAATTGATCTCTTAACTTATTTCATCTGTTTTGTACGAAATTACATTGGGTTTTTTAGCAGTTTTGACAAGTTCTTACAAAATCATGAAAAATGGACTTTGACGAAATCTGCCAAAACTCATGTTTTTGTTCATCTTCTGACTTCTATAACACAACAACAATGATCTCTTAACTTATTTCATCAATTTTGTACGAAATTTCATTGGGTTTTTTAGCAGTTTTGACAAGTTTTAACAAAATTTTGAAAAATGGACTTTGACGAAATCTGCCAAAACTCCTGTTTTTGTTCGTTTAGTGACTTCTATAACCCAACAACAATGATCTCTTAACTTATTTCATCTGTTTTGTACGAAATTACATTGGGTTTTTTAGCAGTTTTGACAAGTTCTTACAAAATCTTGAAAAATGGACTTTTACAAACTCCGCCAAAACTTATGTTTTTGTTCATCTTGTGACTTCTGTAACCCAACAACAATGATCTCTCAACTTATTTCATCAGTTTTGTACGAAATATCAATTCGTTGTTTGGCAGTTTTAACAAGTTCTGACAAAATTTTGAAAAATGGACTTTGACGAAATCTGCCAAAACTCATGTTTTTGTTCATCTTCTAACTTTTATAACCCAACAAAAATGATCTCTTAATTTATTTCTACTGTTTTGTACGAAATTTCAATGGGTTTTTAGCAGTTTTGACAAGTTCTTACAAAATCATGAAAAATGGACTTTGACGAAATCAGCCAAAACTCATGTTTTTGTTCATCTTCTGACTTCTATAACACAACAACAATGATCTCTTAACTTATTTCATCACTTTTTGTACGGAATTTCATTGGGTTTTTAGCAGTATTGACAAGTTCTTACAAAATTTTGAAAAATGGACTTTGAAGAAATCTGCCAAAATTCATGTTTTTGTTCATCTTGTGACTTCTATAACCCAACAACAATGATCTCTTAACTTATTTCATCTGTTTTGTACGAAATTACATTGGGTTTTTTAGCAGTTTTGACAAGTTCTTACAAAATCTTGAAAAATGGACTTTTACAAAATCCGCTAAAACTTATGTTTTTGTTCATCTTGTGACTTCTGTAACCCAACAACAATGATCTCTAAACATATTTCATCAGTTTTGTACGTAATTTCATTGTGTTTTTTAGCAGTTTTGACAAGTTCTTACAAAATCTTAAAAAATGGACTTTTACAAAATCCGCCAAAACTCATGTTTTTGTTCCTCTTGTGACTTCTATAACCCAACAACAATGATCTCTTAACTTATTCCATCAGTTTTGTACAAAATTTCATTTCGTTGTTTGGCAGTTTTAACAAGTTCTTACAAAATTTTGAAAAATGGACTTTGAACAAATCTGCCAAAACTCATGTTTTTGTTCATCTTGTGACTTCTATAACCCAACAACAATGATCTCTTAACTTATTTCATCTGTTTTGTACGAAAATACATTGGGTTTTTTAGCAGTTTTGACAAGTTCTTACAAAATCTTGAAAAATGGATTTTTACAAAATCCGCAAAAACTCATGTTTTTGTTCCTCTTGTGACTTCTATAACACAACAACAATGATCTCTTAACTTATTTCATCAGTTTTGTACGAAATTTCATTTCGTTGTTTGGCAGTTTTAACAAGTTCTTACAAAATTTTGAAAAATGGACTTTGAAGAAATCTGCCAAAACTCCTGTTTTTGTTCGTTTAGTGACTTCTATAACCCAACAACAATGATCTCTTAACTTATTTCATCAGTTTTGTACGAAATATCAATTCGTTGTTTGGCAGTTTTAACAAGTTCTTATAAAATCTTGAAAAATGGACTTTTACAAAATCCGCCAAAACTCATGTTTTTGTTCATCTTGTGACTTCTATAACCCAACAACAATGATCTCTTAACATATTTCATCAGTTTTGTACGTAATTTCATTGTGTTTTTTAGCAGTTTTGACAAGTTCTTACAAAATCTTGAAAAATGGACTTTTACAAAATCCGCAAAAACTCATGTTTTTGTTCCTCTTGTGACTTCTATAACACAACAACAATGAAATCTTAACTTATTTCATCTGTTTTGTACGAAAATACATTGGGTTTTTTAGCAGTTTTGACAAGTTCTTACAAAATCTTGAAAAATGGACTTTTACAAAATCCGCTAAAACTTATGTTTTTGTTCATCTTGTGACTTCTGTAACCCAACAACAATGATCTCTCAACTTATTTCATCAGTTTTGTACGAAATATCAATTCGTTGTTTGGCAGTTTTAACAAGTTCTTATAAAATCTTGAAAAATGGACTTTTACAAAATCCGCCAAAACTCATGTTTTTGTTCATCTTGTGACTTCTATAACCCAACAACAATGATCTCTTAACTTATTTCATCAATTTTGTACGAAAATTCATTGGGTTTTTTAGCAGTTTTGACAAGTTCTTACAAAATCTTGAAAAATGGACTTTGACGAAATCTGCCAAAACTCATGTTTTTGTTCATCTTCTGACTTCTATAACACAACAACAATGATCTCTTAACTTATTTCATCAATTTTTGTACGGAATTACATTGGGTTTTTTAGCAGTTTTGACAAGTTCTTACAAAATCATGAAAATTGGACTTTGACGAAATCTGCCAAAACTCATGTTTTTGTTCATCTTCTTACTTCTATAACACAACAACAATGATCTCTTAACTTATTTCATCAGTTTTGTACGAAATTTCGTTTCGTTGTTTGGCAGTTTTAACAAGTTCTTATAAAATCTTGAAAAATGGACTTTTACAAAATCTGCCAAAACTCATGTTTTTGTTCATCTTGTGACTTCTATAACCCAACAACAATGATCTCTCAACTTATTTCATCAGTTTTGTACGAAATATCAATTCGTTGTTTGGCAGTTTTAACAAGTTCTTATAAAATCTTGAAAAATGGACTTTTACAAAATCCGCTAAAACTTATGTTTTTGTTCATCTTGTGACTTCTGTAACCCAACAACAATGATCTCTCAACTTATTTCATCAGTTTTGTACGAAATATCAATTCGTTGTTTGGCAGTTTTAACAAGTTCTTATAAAATCTTGAAAAATGGACTTTGACGAAATCTGCCAAAACTCATGTTTCATCTTCTGACTTATATAACACAACAACAATGATCTCTTAACTTATTTCATCAGTTTTGTACGAAATTTCATTTCGTTGTTTGGAAGTTTTGACAAGTTCTTACAAAATCTTGAAAAATGGACTTTGACGAAATCTGCCAAAACTCATGTTTTTGTTCATCTTCTGACTTCTATAACACAACAACAATGATCTCTTAACTTATTTCATCAGTTTTGTACGAAATTTCATTGTGTTTTTTAGCAGTTTTGACAAGTTCTTACAAAATCTTGAAAAATGGACTTTGACGAAATCTGCCAAAACTCATGTTTTTGTTCATCTTCTGACTTCTATAACACAACAACAATGATCTCATAACTTATTTCGTCTGTTTTGTACCAAATTTCATTGGGTTTTTTAGCAGTTTTGACAAGTTCTTACAAAATCTTGAAAAATGGACTTTGACGAAATCTGCCAAAACTCATGTTTTTGTTCATCTTCTGACTTCTATAACACAACAACAATGATCTCTTAACTTATTTCATCAATTTTGTACGAAATTTCATTGGGTTTTTTAGCAGTTTTGACAAGTTCTTACAAAATCTTGAAAAATGGACTTTTACAAACTCCGCCAAAACTTATGTTTTTGTTCATCTTGTGACTTCTGTAACCCAACAACAATGATCTCTCAACTTATTTCATCAGTTTTGTACGAAATATCAATTCGTTGTTTGGCAGTTTGAACAAGTTCTGACAAAATTTTGAAAAAAAGACTTTGACGAAATCTGCCAAAACTCATGTTTTTGTTCATCTTCTGACTTCTATAACACAACAACAATGATCTCCTAACTTATTTCATCAATTTTTTACGAAATTTCAATGGGTTTTTTAGCAGTTTTGACAAGTTCTTACAAAATCATGAAAAATGGACTTTGACGAAATCTGCCAAAACTCATGTTTTTGTTCATCTTCTGACTTCTATAACACAACAACAATGATCTCTTAACTTATTTCATCAATTTTGTACGAAATTTCATTGGGTTTTTTAGCAGTTTTGACAAGTTCTAACAAAATTTTGAAAAATGGACTTTGACGAAATCTGCCAAAACTCCTGTTTTTGTTCGTTTAGTGACTTCTATAACCCAACAACAATGATCTCTTAACTTATTTCATCTGTTTTGTACGAAATTACATTGGGTTTTTTAGCAGTTTTGACAAGTTCTTACAAAATCTTGAAAAATGGACTTTTACAAACTCCGCCAAAACTTATGTTTTTGTTCATCTTGTGACTTCTGTAACCCAACAACAATGATCTCTCAACTTATTTCATCAGTTTTGTACGAAATATCAATTCGTTGTTTGGCAGTTTTAACAAGTTCTGACAAAATTTTGAAAAATGGACTTTGACGAAATCTGCCAAAACTCATGTTTTTGTTCATCTTCTGACTTTTATAACCCAACAAAAATGATCTCTTAATTTATTTCTACTGTTTTGTACGAAATTTCAATGGGTTTTTAGCAGTTTTGACAAGTTCTTACAAAATCATGAAAAATGGACTTTGACGAAATCTGCCAAAACTCATGTTTTTGTTCATCTTCTGACTTCTATAACACAACAACAATGATCTCTTAACTTATTTCATCACTTTTTGTACGGAATTTCATTGGTTTTTTAGCAGTATTGACAAGTTCTTACAAAATTTTGAAAAATGGACTTTGAAGAAATCTGCCAAAATTCATGTTTTTGTTCATCTTGTGACTTCTATAACCCAACAACAATGATCTCTTAACTTATTTCATCTGTTTTGTACGAAATTACATTGGGTTTTTAGCAGTTTTGACAAGTTCTAACAAAATCTTGAAAAATGGACTTTTACAAACTCCGCCAAAACTTATGTTTTTGTTCATGTTGTGACTTCTATAACCCAACAACAATGATCTCTTAACTTATTTCATCTGTTTTGTACGAAATTACATTGGGTTTTTAGCAGTTTTGACAAGTTCTAACAAAATCTTGAAAAATGGACTTTTACAAACTCCGCCAAAACTCATGTTTTTGTTCCTCTTGTGACTTCTATAACCCAACAACAATGATCTCTTAACTTATTCCATCAGTTTTGTACAAAATTTCAATTCGTTGTTGTGCAGTTTTAACAAGTTCTGACAAAATTTTGAAAAAAAGACTTTGACGAAATCTGCCAAAACTCCTGTTTTTGTTCGTTTAGTGACTTCTATAACCCAACAACAATGATCTCTTAACTTATTTCATCTGTTTTGTACGAAATGACATTTGGTTTTTTAGTAGTTTTGACATGTTCTTACAAATTCTTGAAAAATGGACTTTTACAAAATCCGCCAAAACTTATGTTTTTGTTCATCTTGTGACTTCTGTAACCCAACAACAATGATCTCTCAACTTATTTCATCAGTTTTGTACGAAATATCAATTCGTTGTTTGGCAGTTTTAACAAGTTCTGACAAAATTTTGAAAAATGGACTTTGACGAAATCTGCCAAAACTCATGTAAGTTCATCTTCTGACTTCTATAGCACAACAACAATGATCTCTTAACTTATTTCATCAGTTTTTTACGAAATTTCATTGGGGTTTTTAGCAGTTTTGACAAGTTCTTACAAAATCATGAAAAATGGACTTTGACGAAATCTGCCAAAACTCATGTTTTTGTTCATCTTCTGACTTCTATAACAAAACAACAATGATCTCCTAACTTATTTCATCAATTTTGTACGAAATTTCATTTCGTTGTTTGGCAGTTTTATCAAGTTCTAACAAAATCTTGAAAAATGGACTTTGATGAAATGTGCCAAAACTCATGTTTTTGTTCATCTTGTGACTTCTATTACCTAACAACAATGATCTCTTAACTTATTTCATCATTTTTGTACGAAATTTCATCTTCTGACTCATGTTTGGCAGTTTTAACAAGTTCTTACAAAATCTTGAAAAATGGACTTTTACAAAATCCGCCAAAACTCATGTTTTTGTTCGTCTTGTGACTTCTATAACCCAACAACAATGATCTCTTAACATATTTCATCAGTTTTGTACGTAATTTCATTGTGTTTTTTAGCAGTTTTGACAAGTTCTTACAAAATCTTGAAAAATGGACTTTGACGAAATCTGCCAAAACTCATGTTTTTGTTCATCTTCTGACTTCTATAACACAACAACAATGATCTCTTAACTTATTTCATCTGTTTTGTACGAAAATACATTGGGTTTTTTAGCAGTTTTGACAAGTTCTTTCAAAATCTTGAAAAATGGACTTTTACAAAATCCGCAAAAACTCATGTTTTTGTTCCTCTTGTGACTTCTATAACACAACAACAATGATCTCTTAACTTATTTCATCAGTTTTGTACGAAATTTCATTGGGGTTTTTAGCAGTTTTTACAAGTTCTTACAAAATCATGAAAAATGGACTTTGACGAAATCTGCCAAAACTCCTGTTTTTGTTCGTTTAGTGACTTCTATAACCCAACAACAATGATCTCTTAACTTATTTCATCTGTTTTGTACGAAATTACATTGGGTTTTTTAGCAGTTTTGACAAGTTCTTACAAAATCTTGAAAAATGGACTTTTACAAACTCCGCCAAAACTTATGTTTTTGTTCATCTTGTGACTTCTGTAACCCAACAACAATGATCTCTCAACTTATTTCATCAGTTTTGTATGAAATATCAATTCGTTGTTTTGCAGTTTTAACAAGTTCTGACAAAATTTTGAAAAATGGACTTTGACGAAATCTGCCAAAACTCATGTTTTTTTTCATCTTCTGACTTTTATAACCCAACAAAAATGATCTCTTAATTTATTTCTACTGTTTTGTACGAAATTTCAATGGGTTTTTAGCAGTTTTGACAAGTTCTTACAAAATCATGAAAAATAGACTTTTACGAAATCTGCCAAAACTCATGTTTTTGTTCATCTTCTGACTTCTATAACACAACAACAATGATCTCTTAACTTATTTCATCACTTTTTGTACGGAATTTCATTGGGTTTTTTAGCAGTTTTGACATGTTCTTACAAAATTTTGAAAAATGGACTTTGAAGAAATCTGCCAAAACTCATGTATTTGTTCATCTTGTGACTTCTATAACCCAACAACAATGATCTCTTAACTTATTTCATCTGTTTTGTACGAAATTACATTGGGTTTTTTAGCAGTTTTGACAAGTTCTAACAAAATCTTGAAAAATGGACTTTTACAAACTCCGCCAAAACTTATGTTTTTGTTCATGTTGTGACTTCTATAACCCAACAACAATGATCTCTAAACATATTTCATCAGTTTTGTACGTAATTTCATTGTGTTTTTTAGCAGTTTTGACAAGTTCTTACAAAATCTTAAAAAATGGACTTTTACAAAATCCGCCAAAACTCATGTTTTTGTTCCTCTTGTGACTTCTATAACCCAACAACAATGATCTCTTAACTTATTCCATCAGTTTTGTACAAAATTTCAATTCGTTGTTGTGCAGTTTTAACAAGTTCTGACAAAATTTTGAAAAATAGACTTTGACGAAATCTGCCAAAACTCCTGTTTTTGTTCGTTTAGTGACTTCTATAACCCAACAACAATGATCTCTTAACTTATTTCATCTGTTTTGTACGAAATGACATTGGGTTTTTTAGCAGTTTTGACAAGTTCTTACAAATTCTTGAAAAATGGACTTTTACAAAATCCGCCAAAACTTATGTTTTTGTTCATCTTGTGACTTCTGTAACCCAACAACAATGATCTCTCAACTTATTTCATCAGTTTTGTACGAAATATCAATTCGTTGTTTGGCAGTTTTAACAAGTTCTGACAAAATTTTGAAAAATGGACTTTGACGAAATCTGCCAAAACTCATGTAAGTTCATCTTCTGACTTCTATAGCACAACAACAATGATCTCTTAACTTATTTCATCAGTTTTGTACGAAATTTCATTGGGGTTTTTAGCAGTTTTGACAAGTTCTTACAAAATCATGAAAAATGGACTTTGACGAAATCTGCCAAAACTCATGTTTTATTTCATCTTCTGACTTCTATAACACAACAACAATGATCTCTTAACTTATTTCAACAATTTTGTACGAAATTTCATTGTGTTTTTTAGCAGTTTTGACAAGTTCTTACAAAATCTTGAAAAATGGACTTTGACGAAATCTGCCAAAACTCATGTTTTTGTTCATCTTCTGACTTCTATAACACAACAACAATGATCTCTTAACTTATTTCATCAATTTTGTACAAAATTTCATTGGGTTTTTTAGCAGTTTTGACAAGTCCTTACAAAATCTTGAAAAATAGACTTTGATGAAATGTGCCAAAACTCATGTTTTTGTTCATCTTCTGACTTCTATAACAAAACAACAATGATCTCTTAACTTATTTCATCAATTTTGTACGAAATTTCATTTCGTTGTTTGGCAGTTTTATCAAGTTCTAACAAAATCTTGAAAAATGGACTTTGATGAAATGTGCCAAAACTCATGTTTTTGTTCATCTTGTGACTTCTATTACCTAACAACAATGATCTCTTAACTTATTTCATCAGTTTTGTACGAAATTTCATCTTCTGACTCATGTTTGGCAGTTTTAACAAGTTCTTATAAAATCTTGAAAAATGGACTTTTACAAAATCCGCCAAAACTCATGTTTTTGTTCATCTTGTGACTTCTATAACCCAACAACAATGATCTCTTAACATATTTCATCAGTTTTGTTCGTAATTTCATTGTGTTTTTTAGTAGTTTTGACAAGTTCTTACAAAATCTTGAAAAATGGACTTTTACAATATCCGCAAAAACTCATGTTTTTGTTCCTCTTGTGACTTATATAACACAACAACAATGATCTCTTAACTTATTTCATCAGTTTTGTACGAAATTTCATTTCGTTGTTTGGCAGTTTTAACAAGTTCTTACAAAATTTTGAAAAATGGACTTTTACAAAATCCGCCAAAAACTCATGTTTTTGTTCATCTTCTGACTTCTATAACACAACAACAATGATCTCTTAACTTATTTCATCAGTTTTGTACGAAATTTCATTTCGTTGTTTGGCAGTTTTAACAAGTTCTTACAAAATTTTGAAAAATGGACTTTGAACAAATCTGCCAAAACTCATGTTTTTGTTCATCTTGTGACTTCTATAACCCAACAACAATGATCTCTTAACTTATTTCATCTGTTTTGTACGAAAATACATTGGGTTTTTTAGCAGTTTTGACAAGTTCTTACAAAATCTTGAAAAATGGATTTTTACAAAATCCGCAAAAACTCATGTTTTTGTTCCTCTTGTGACTTCTATAACACAACAACAATGATCTCTTAACTTATTTCATCAGTTTTGTACGAAATTTCATTTCGTTGTTTGGCAGTTTTAACAAGTTCTTACAAAATTTTGAAAAATGGACTTTGAAGAAATCTGCCAAAACTCCTGTTTTTGTTCGTTTAGTGACTTCTATAACCCAACAACAATGATCTCTTAACTTATTTCATCAGTTTTGTACGAAATATCAATTCGTTGTTTGGCAGTTTTAACAAGTTCTTATAAAATCTTGAAAAATGGACTTTTACAAAATCCGCCAAAACTCATGTTTTTGTTCATCTTGTGACTTCTATAACCCAACAACAATGATCTCTTGACATATTTCATCAGTTTTGTACGTAATTTCATTGTGTTTTTTAGCAGTTTTGACAAGTTCTTACAAAATCTTGAAAAATGGACTTTTACAAAATCCGCAAAAACTCATGTTTTTGTTCCTCTTGTGACTTCTATAACACAACAACAATGAAATCTTAACTTATTTCATCTGTTTTGTACGAAAATACATTGGGTTTTTTAGCAGTTTTGACAAGTTCTTACAAAATCTTGAAAAATGGACTTTTACAAAATCCGCTAAAACTTATGTTTTTGTTCATCTTGTGACTTCTGTAACCCAACAACAATGATCTCTCAACTTATTTCATCAGTTTTGTACGAAATATCAATTCGTTGTTTGGCAGTTTTAACAAGTTCTTATAAAATCTTGAAAAATGGACTTTTACAAAATCCGCCAAAACTCATGTTTTTGTTCATCTTGTGACTTCTATAACCCAACAACAATGATCTCTTAACTTATTTCATCAATTTTGTACGAAAATTCATTGGGTTTTTTAGCAGTTTTGACAAGTTCTTACAAAATCTTGAAAAATGGACTTTGACGAAATCTGCCAAAACTCATGTTTTTGTTCATCTTCTGACTTCTATAACACAACAACAATGATCTCTTAACTTATTTCATCAATTTTTGTACGGAATTACATTGGGTTTTTTAGCAGTTTTGACAAGTTCTTACAAAATCATGAAAATTGGACTTTGACGAAATCTGCCAAAACTCATGTTTTTGTTCATCTTCTTACTTCTATAACACAACAACAATGATCTCTTAACTTATTTCATCAGTTTTGTACGAAATTTCGTTTCGTTGTTTGGCAGTTTTAACAAGTTCTTATAAAATCTTGAAAAATGGACTTTTACAAAATCTGCCAAAACTCATGTTTTTGTTCATCTTGTGACTTCTATAACCCAACAACAATGATCTCTCAACTTATTTCATCAGTTTTGTACGAAATATCAATTCGTTGTTTGGCAGTTTTAACAAGTTCTTATAAAATCTTGAAAAATGGACTTTTACAAAATCCGCTAAAACTTATGTTTTTGTTCATCTTGTGACTTCTGTAACCCAACAACAATGATCTCTCAACTTATTTCATCAGTTTTGTACGAAATATCAATTCGTTGTTTGGCAGTTTTAACAAGTTCTTATAAAATCTTGAAAAATGGACTTTGACGAAATCTGCCAAAACTCATGTTTCATCTTCTGACTTATATAACACAACAACAATGATCTCTTAAATTATTTCATCAGTTTTGTACGAAATTTCGTTTCGTTGTTTGGCAGTTTTAACAAGTTCTTATAAAATCTTGAAAAATGGACTTTTACAAAATCTGCCAAAACTCATGTTTTTGTTCATCTTGTGACTTCTATAACCCAACAACAATGATCTCTCAACTTATTTCATCAGTTTTGTACGAAATATCAATTCGTTGTTTGGCAGTTTTAACAAGTTCTTACAAAATCTTGAAAAATGGACTTCTACAAAATCCGCTAAAACTTATGTTTTTGTTCATCTTGTGACTTCTGTAATCCAACCACAATGATCTCTCAACTTGTTTCATCAGTTTTGTACGAAATATCAATTCGTTGTTTGGCAGTTTTAACAAGTTCTTATAAAATCTTGAAAAATGGACTTTTACAAAATCCGCCAAAACTCATGTTTTTGTTCATCTTGTGACTTCTATAACACAACAACAATGATCTCTTAACTTATTTCATCAATTTTGTACGAAATTTCATTGGGTTTTTAGCAGTTTTGACAAGTTCTTACAAAATCTTGAAAAATAGACTTTTACAAAATCCGCAAAAACTCATGTTTTTGTTCCTCTTGTGACTTCTATAACACAACAACAATGATCTCTTAACTTATTTCATCAGTTTTGTACGAAATTTCATTTCGTTGTTTGGCAGTTTTAACAAGTTCTTACAAAATTTTGAAACATGGACTTTGAACAAATCTGCCAAAACTCTTGTTTTTGTTCATCTTGTGACTTCTATAACCCAACAACAATGATCTCTTAACTTATTTCATCAATTTTGTACGAAATTTCATTGTGTTTTTTAGCAGTTTTGACAAGTTCTTACAAAATCTTGAAAAATGGACTTTGACGAAATCTGCCAAAACTCATGTTTTTGTTCATCTTCTGACTTCTATAACACAACAACAATGATCTCTTAACTTATTTCATCAGTTTTGTACGAAATTTCATTGGGTTTTTTAGCAGTTTTGACAAGTTCTTACAAAATCTTGAAAAATGGACTTTGACGAAATCTGCCAAAACTCATGTTTTTGTTCATCTTCTGACTTCTATAACACAACAACAATGATCTCTTAACTTATTTCATCAATTTTGTACGAAATTTCATTGGGTTTTTTAGCAGTCTTGACAAGCTCTTACAAAATCTTGAAAAATGGACTTTGACGAAATCTGCCAAAACTCATGTTTTTGTTCATCTTCTGACTTCTATAACACAACAACAATGATCTCTTAACTTATTTCATCAATTTTTGTACGGAATTACATTGGGTTTTTTAGCAGTTTTGACAAGTTCTTACAAAATCTTGAAAAATGGATTTTTACAAAATCCGCAAAAACTCATGTTTTTGTTCCTCTTGTGACTTCTATAACACAACAACAATGATCTCTTAACTTATTTCATCAGTTTTGTACGAAATTTCATTTCGTTGTTTGGCAGTTTTAACAAGTTCTTACAAAATTTTGAAAAATGGACTTTGAAGAAATCTGCCAAAACTCCTGTTTTTGTTCGTTTAGTGACTTCTATAACCCAACAACAATGATCTCTTAACTTATTTCATCTGTATTGTACGAAAATACATTGGGTTTTTTAGCAGTTTTGACAAGTTCTTACAAAATCTTGAAAAATGGATTTTTACAAAATCCGCAAAAACTCATGTTTTTGTTCCTCTTGTGACTTCTATAACACAACAACAATGATCTCTTAACTTATTTCATCAGTTTTGTACGAAATTTCATTTCGTTGTTTGGCAGTTTTAACAAGTTCTTACAAAATTTTGAAAAATGGACTTTGAAGAAATCTGCCAAAACTCCTGTTTTTGTTCGTTTAGTGACTTCTATAACCCAACAACAATGATCTCTTAACTTATTTCATCTGTTTTGTACGAAAATACATTGGGTTTTTTAGCAGTTTTGACAAGTTCTTACAAAATCTTGAAAAATGGATTTTTACAAAATCCGCAAAAACTCATGTTTTTGTTCCTCTTGTGACTTCTATAACACAACAACAATGATCTCTTAACTTATTTCATAAGTTTTGTACGAAATTTCATTTCGTTGTTTGGCAGTTTTAACAAGTTCTTACAAAATTTTGAAAAATGGACTTTGAAGAAATCTGCCAAAACTCCTGTTTTTGTTCGTTTAGTGACTTCTATAACCCAACAACAATGATCTCTTAACTTATTTCATCTGTTTTGTACGAAAATACATTGGGTTTTTTAGCAGTTTTGACAAGTTCTTACAAAATCTTGAAAAATGGATTTTTACAAAATCCGCAAAAACTCATGTTTTTGTTCCTCTTCTGACTTCTATAACACAACAACAATGATCTCTTAACTTATTTCATCAGTTTTGTACGAAATTTCATTGTGTTTTTTAGCAGTTTTGACAAGTTCTTACAAAATCTTGAAAAATGGACTTTGACGAAATCTGCCAAAACTCATGTTTTTGTTCATCTTCTGACTTCTATAACACAACAACAATGATCTCTTAACTTATTTCATCAGTTTTGTACGAAATTTCATTGGGTTTTTTAGCAGTTTTGACAAGTTCTTACAAAATCTTGAAAAATGGACTTTGACGAAATCTGCCAAAACTCATGTTTTTGTTCATCTTCTGACTTCTATAACACAACAACAATGATCTCTTAACTTATTTCATCAGTTTTGTACGAAATTTCATTTCGTTGTTTGGCAGTTTTAACAAGTTCTTACAAAATTTTGAAAAATGGACTTTGAAGAAATCTGCCAAAACTCCTGTTTTTGTTCGTTTAGTGACTTCTATAACCCAACAACAATGATCTCTTAACTTATTTCATCAATTTTGTACGAAATTTCATTGGGTTTTTTAGCAGTTTTGACAAGTTCTTACAAAATCTTGAAAAATGGACTTTGACGAAATCTGCCAAAACTCATGTTTTTGTTCATCTTCTGACTTCTATAACACAACAACAATGATCTCTTAACTTATTTCATCTGTTTTGTACGAAAATACATTGGGTTTTTTAGCAGTTTTGACAAGTTCTTATAAAATCTTGAAAAATGGATTTTTACAAAATCCGCAAAAACTCATGTTTTTGTTCCTCTTGTGACTTCTATAACACAACAACAATGATCTCTTAACTTATTTCATCAGTTTTGTACGAAATTTCATTTCGTTGTTTGGCAGTTTTAACAAGTTCTTACAAAATTTTGAAAAATGGACTTTGAACAAATCTGCCAAAACTCATGTTTTTGTTCATCTTGTGACTTCTATAACCCAACAACAATGATCTCTTAACTTATTTCATCTGTTTTGTACGAAAATACATTGGGTTTTTTAGCAGTTTTGACAAGTTCTTACAAAATCTTGAAAAATGGATTTTTACAAAATCCGCAAAAACTCATGTTTTTGTTCCTCTTGTGACTTCTATAACACAACAACAATGATCTCTTAACTTATTTCATAAGTTTTGTACGAAATTTCATTTCGTTGTTTGGCAGTTTTAACAAGTTCTTACAAAATTTTGAAAAATGGACTTTGAAGAAATCTGCCAAAACTCCTGTTTTTGTTCGTTTAGTGACTTCTATAACCCAACAACAATGATCTCTTAACTTATTTCATCTGTTTTGTACGAAAATACATTGGGTTTTTTAGCAGTTTTGACAAGTTCTTACAAAATCTTGAAAAATGGATTTTTACAAAATCCGCAAAAACTCATGTTTTTGTTCCTCTTCTGACTTCTATAACACAACAACAATGATCTCTTAACTTATTTCATCAGTTTTGTACGAAATTTCATTGTGTTTTTTAGCAGTTTTGACAAGTTCTTACAAAATCTTGAAAAATGGACTTTGACGAAATCTGCCAAAACTCATGTTTTTGTTCATCTTCTGACTTCTATAACACAACAACAATGATCTCTTAACTTATTTCATCAATTTTTGTACGGAATTACATTGGGTTTTTTAGCAGTTTTGACAAGTTCTTACAAAATCTTGAAAAATGGATTTTTACAAAATCCGCAAAAACTCATGTTTTTGTTCCTCTTGTGACTTCTATAACACAACAACAATGATCTCTTAACTTATTTCATCAGTTTTGTACGAAATTTCATTTCGTTGTTTGGCAGTTTTAACAAGTTCTTACAAAATTTTGAAAAATGGACTTTGAAGAAATCTGCCAAAACTCCTGTTTTTGTTCATTTAGTGACTTCTATAACCCAACAACAATGATCTCTTAACTTATTTCATCTGTTTTGTACGAAAATACATTGGGTTTTTTAGCAGTTTTGACAAGTTCTTACAAAATCTTGAAAAATGGATTTTTACAAAATCCGCAAAAACTCATGTTTTTGTTCCTCTTGTGACTTCTATAACACAACAACAATGATCTCTTAACTTATTTCATCAGTTTTGTACGAAATTTCATTTCGTTGTTTGGCAGTTTTAACAAGTTCTTACAAAATTTTGAAAAATGGACTTTGAACAAATCTGCCAAAACTCATGTTTTTGTTCATCTTGTGACTTCTATAACCCAACAACAATGATCTCTTAACTTATTTCATCTGTTTTGTACGAAAATACATTGGGTTTTTTAGCAGTTTTGACAAGTTCTTACAAAATCTTGAAAAATGGATTTTTACAAAATCCGCAAAAACTCATGTTTTTATTCCTCTTGTGACTTCTATAACACAACAACAATGATCTCTTAACTTATTTCATAAGTTTTGTACGAAATTTCATTTCGTTGTTTGGCAGTTTTAACAAGTTCTTACAAAATTTTGAAAAATGGACTTTGACGAAATCTGCCAAAACTCCTGTTTTTGTTCGTTTAGTGACTTCTATAACCCAACAACAATGATCTCTTAACTTATTTCATCTGTTTTGTACGAAAATACATTGGGTTTTTTAGCAGTTTTGACAAGTTCTTACAAAATCTTGAAAAATGGATTTTTACAAAATCCGCAAAAACTCATGTTTTTGTTCCTCTTCTGACTTCTATAACACAACAACAATGATCTCTTAACTTATTTCATCAGTTTTGTACGAAATTTCATTGTGTTTTTTAGCAGTTTTGACAAGTTCTTACAAAATCTTGAAAAATGGACTTTGACGAAATCTGCCAAAACTCATGTTTTTGTTCATCTTCTGACTTCTATAACACAACAACAATGATCTCTTAACTTATTTCATCAGTTTTGTACGAAATTTCATTGGGTTTTTTAGCAGTTTTGACAAGTTCTTACAAAATCGTGAAAAATGGACTTTGACGAAATCTGCCAAAACTCATGTTTTTGTTCATCTTCTGACTTCTATAACACAACAACAATGATCTCTTAACTTATTTCATCAGTTTTGTACGAAATTTCATTTCGTTGTTTGGCAGTTTTAACAAGTTCTTACAAAATTTTGAAAAATGGACTTTGAATAAATCTGCCAAAACTCCTGTTTTTGTTCGTTTAGTGACTTCTATAACCCAACAACAATGATCTCTTAACTTATTTCATCAATTTTGTACGAAATTTCATTGGGTTTTTTAGCAGTTTTGACAAGTTCTTACAAAATCTTGAAAATGGACTTTGACGAAATCTGCCAAAACTCATGTTTTTGTTCATCTTCTGACTTCTATAACACAACAACAATGATCTCTTAACTTATTTCATCATTTTTGTACGGAATTACATTGGGTTTTTTAGCAGTTTTGACAAGTTCTTACAAAATCTTGAAAAATGGAATTTTACAAAATCCGCAAAAACTCATGTTTTTGTTCCTCTTGTGACTTCTATAACACAACAACAATGATCTCTTAACTTATTTCATCAGTTTTGTACGAAATTTCATTTCGTTGTTTGGCAGTTTTAACAAGTTCTTACAAAATTTTGAAAAATGGACTTTGAAGAAATCTGCCAAAACTCCTGTTTTTGTTCGTTTAGTGACTTCTATAACCCAACAACAATGATCTCTTAACTTATTTCATCAATTTTGTACGAAATTTCATTGGGTTTTTTAGCAGTTTTGACAAGTTCTTACAAAATCTTGAAAAATGGACTTTGACGAAATCTGCCAAAACTCATGTTTTTGTTCATCTTCTGACTTCTATAACACAACAACAATGATCTCTTAACTTATTTCATCATTTTTGTACGGAATTACATTGGGTTTTTTAGCAGTTTTGACAAGTTCTTACAAAATCTTGAAAAATGGATTTTTACAAAATCCGCAAAAACTCATGTTTTTGTTCCTCTTGTGACTTCTATAACACAACAACAATGATCTCTTAACTTATTTCATCAGTTTTGTACGAAATTTCATTTCGTTGTTTGGCAGTTTTAACAAGTTCTTACAAAATTTTGAAAAATGGACTTTGAAGAAATCTGCCAAAACTCCTGTTTTTGTTCGTTTAGTGACTTCTATAACCCAACAACAATGATCTCTTAACTTATTTCATCAATTTTGTACGAAATTTCATTGGGTTTTTTAGCAGTTTTGACAAGTTCTTACAAAATCTTGAAAAATGGACTTTGACGAAATCTGCCAAAACTCATGTTTTTGTTCATCTTCTAACTTCTATAACACAACAACAATGATCTCTTAACTTATTTCATCAATTTTTGTACGGAATTACATTGGGTTTTTTAGCAGTTTTGACAAGTTCTTACAAAATCTTGAAAAATGGACTTTTACAAAATCCGCTAAAACTTATGTTTTTGTTCCTCTTGTGACTTCTGTAACCCAACAACAATGATCTCTCAACTTATTTCATCAGTTTTGTACGAAATATCAATTCGTTGTTTGGCAGTTTGAACAAGTTCTTATAAAATCTTTAAAATGGACTTTGAAGAAATCAGCCAAAACTCAAGTTTTTGTTCATCTTCTGACTTCTATAACACAACAACAATGATCTCTTAACTTATTTCATCAGTTTTGTACGAAATTTCATTGTGTTTTTTAGCAGTTTTGACAAGTTCTTACTAAATCTTGAAAAATGGACTTTGACGAAATCTGCCAAAACTCATGTTTTTGTTCATCTTCTGACTTCTATAACACAACAACAATGATCTCTTAACTTATTTCATCAGTTTTGTACGAAATATCATTGTGTTTTTTAGCAGTTTTGACAAGTTCTTACAAAATCTTGAAAAATGGACTTTGACGAAATCTGCCAAAACTCATGTTTTTGTTCATCTTCTGACTTCTATAACACAACAACAATGATCTCTTAACTTATTTCATCAGTTTTGTACGAAATTTCATTGGGTTTTTTAGCAGTTTTGACAAGTTCTTACAAAATCTTGAAAAATGGACTTTGACGAAATCTGCCAAAACTCATGTTTTTGTTCATCTTCTGACTTCTATAACACAACAACAATGATCTCTTAACTTATTTCATCAGTTTTGTACGAAATTTCATTTCGTTGTTTGGCAGTTTTAACAAGTTCTTACAAAATTTTGAAAAATGGACTTTGACGAAATCTGTCAAAACTCATGTTTTTGTTCATCTTCTGACTTCTATAACCCAACAACAATGATCTCTTAACTTATTTCATCTGTTTTGTACGAAAATACATTGGGTTTTTTAGCAGTTTTGACAAGTTCTTACAAAATCTTGAAAAATGGATTTTTACAAAATCCGCAAAAACTCATGTTTTTGTTCCTCTTGTGACTTCTATAACACAACAACAATGATCTCTTAACTTATTTCATCAGTTTTGTACGAAATTTCATTTCGTTGTTTGGCAGTTTTAACAAGTTCTTACAAAATTTTGAAAAATGGACTTTGAAGAAATCTGCCAAAACTCCTGTTTTTGTTCGTTTAGTGACTTCTATAACCCAACAACAATGATCTCTTAACTTATTTCATCAATTTTGTACGAAATTTCATTGGGTTTTTTAGCAGTTTTGACAAGTTCTTACAAAATCTTGAAAAATGGACTTTGACGAAATCTGCCAAAACTCATGTTTTTGTTCATCTTCTGACTTCTATAACACAACAACAATGATCTCTTAACTTATTTCATCAATTTTTGTACGGAATTACATTGGGTTTTTTAGCAGTTTTGACAAGTTCTTACAAAATCTTGAAAAATGGATTTTTACAAAATCCGCAAAAACTCATGTTTTTGTTCCTCTTGTGACTTCTATAACACAACAACAATGATCTCTTAACTTATTTCATCAGTTTTGTACGAAATTTCATTTCGTTGTTTGGCAGTTTTAACAAGTTCTTACAAAATTTTGAAAAATGGACTTTGAAGAAATCTGCCAAAACTCCTGTTTTTGTTCGTTTAGTGACTTCTATAACCCAACAACAATGATCTCTTAACTTATTTCATCAATTTTGTACGAAATTTCATTGGGTTTTTTAGCAGTTTTGACAAGTTCTTACAAAATCTTGAAAAATGGACTTTGACGAAATCTGCCAAAACTCATGTTTTTGTTCATCTTCTGACTTCTATAACACAACAACAATGATCTCTTAACTTATTTCATCAATTTTTGTACGGAATTACAT
Source organism: Comarum palustre (assembly GCA_951800085.1). Classification (NCBI taxonomy): domain Eukaryota; kingdom Viridiplantae; phylum Streptophyta; class Magnoliopsida; order Rosales; family Rosaceae; genus Comarum; species Comarum palustre. Next base: position 9,099,314 of record OX637580.1, read on the forward strand.
TGGGTTTTTTAGCAGTTTTGACAAGTTCTTACAAAATCATGAAAATTGGACTTTGACGAAATCTGCCAAAACTCATGTTTTTGTTCATCTTCTTACTTCTATAACACAACAACAATGATCTCTTAACTTATTTCATCAGTTTTGTACGAAATTTCGTTTCGTTGTTTGGCAGTTTTAACAAGTTCTTATAAAATCTTGAAAAATGGACTTTTACAAAATCCGCCAAAACTCATGTTTTTGTTCATCTTGTGACTTCTATAACCCAACAACAATGATCTCTTAACATATTTCATCAGTTTTGTACGTAATTTCATTGTGTTTTTTAGCAGTTTTGACAAGTTCTTACAAAATCTTGAAAAAGGGACTTTTATAAAATCCGCAAAAACTCATGTTTTTGTTCCTCTTGTGACTTCTATAACACAACAACAATGATCTCTTAACTTATTTCATCAGTTTTGTACGAAATTTCATTTCGTTGTTTGGCAGTTTTAACAAGTTCTTACAAAATTTTGAAAAATGGACTTTGAAGAAATCTGCCAAAACTCCTGTTTTTGTTCGTTTAGTGACTTCTATAACCCAACAACAATGATCTCTTAACTTATTTCATCAATTTTGTACGAAATTTCATTGGGTTTTTTAGCAGTTTTGGCAAGTTCTTACAAAATCTTGAAAAATGGACTTTGACGAAATCTGCCAAAACTCATGTTTTTGTTCATCTTCTGACTTCTATAACACAACAACAATGATCTCTTAACTTATTTCATCAATTTTTGTACGGAATTACATTGGGTTTTTTAGCAGTTTTGACAAGTTCTTACAAAATCTTGAAAAATGGATTTTTACAAAATCCGCAAAAACTCATGTTTTTGTTCCTCTTGTGACTTCTATAGCACAACAACAATGATCTCTTAACTTATTTCATCAGTTTTGTACGAAATTTCATTTCGTTGTTTGGCAGTTTTAACAAGTTCTTACAAAATTTTGAAAAATGGACTTTGAAGAAATCTGCCAAAACTCCTGTTTTTGTTCGTTTAGTGACTTCTATAACCCAACAACAATGATCTCTTAACTTATTTCATCAATTTTGTACGAAATTTCATTGGGTTTTTTAGCAGTTTTGACAAGTTCTTACAAAATCTTGAAAAATGGACTTTTACAAAATCCGCAAAAACTCATGTTTTTGTTCCTCTTGTGACTTCTATAACACAACAACAATGATCTCTTAACTTATTTCATCAGTTTTGTACGAAATTTCATTTCGTTGTTTGGCAGTTTTAACAAGTTCTTACAAAATTTTGAAAAATGGACTTTGAACAAATCTGCCAAAACTCATGTTTTTGTTCATCTTGTGACTTCTATAACCCAACAACAATGATCTCTTAACTTATTTCATCTGTTTTGTACGAAAATACATTGGGTTTTTTAGCAGTTTTGACAAGTTCTTACAAAATCTTGAAAAATGGACTTTTACAAAATCCGCTAAAACTTATGTTTTTGTTCCTCTTGTGACTTCTGTAACTCAACAACAATGATCTCTCAACTTATTTCATCAGTTTTGTACGAAATATCAATTCGTTGTTTGGCAGTTTTAACAAGTTCTTATAAAATCTTTAAAATGGACTTTGAAGAAATCTGCCAAAACTCAAGTTTTTGTTCATCTTCTGACTTCTATAACACAACAACAATGATCTCTTAACTTATTTCATCAGTTTTGTACGAAATTTCATTGTGTTTTTTAGCAGTTTTGACAAGTTCTTACAAAATCTTGAAAAATGGACTTTGACGAAATCTGCCAAAACTCATGTTTTTGTTCATCTTCTGACTTCTATAACACAACAACAATGATCTCTTAACTTATTTCATCAGTTTTGTACGAAATATCATTGTGTTTTTTAGCAGTTTTGACAAGTTCTTACAAAATCTTGAAAAATGGACTTTGACGAAATCTGCCAAAACTCATGTTTTTGTTCATCTTCTGACTTCTATAACACAACAACAATGATCTCTTAACTTATTTCATCAGTTTTGTACGAAATTTCATTGGGTTTTTTAGCAGTTTTGACAAGTTCTTACAAAATCTTGAAAAATGGACTTTGACGAAATCTGCCAAAACTCATGTTTTTGTTCATCTTCTGACTTCTATAACACAACAACAATGATCTCTTAACTTATTTCATCAATTTTTGTACGGAATTACAATGGGTTTTTTAGCAGTTTTGACAAGTTCTTACAAAATCTTGAAAAATGGATTTTTACAAAATCCGCAAAAACTCATGTTTTTGTTCCTCTTGTGACTTCTATAACACAACAACAATGATCTCTTAACTTATTTCATCAGTTTTGTACGAAATTTCATTTCGTTGTTTGGCAGTTTTAACAAGTTCTTACAAAATTTTGAAAAATGGACTTTGAAGAAATCTGCCAAAACTCCTGTTTTTGTTCGTTTAGTGACTTCTATAACCCAACAACAATGATCTCTTAACTTATTTCATCTGTTTTGTACGAAAATACATTGGGTTTTTTAGCAGTTTTGACAAGTTCTTACAAAATCTTGAAAAATGGATTTTTACAAAATCCGCAAAAACTCATGTTTTTGTTCCTCTTGTGACTTCTATAACACAACAACAATGATCTCTTAACTTATTTCATCAGTTTTGTACGAAATTTCATTTCGTTGTTTGGCAGTTTTAAAAAGTTCTTACAAAATTTTGAAAAATGGACTTTGAAGAAATCTGCCAAAACTCATGTTTTTGTTCGTTTAGTGACTTCTATAACCCAACAACAATGATCTCTTAACTTATTTCATCAATTTTGTACGAAATTTCATTGGGTTTTTTAGCAGTTTTGACAAGTTCTTACAAAATCTTGAAAAATGGACTTTGACGAAATCTGCCAAAATCATGTTTTTGTTCATCTTCTGACTTCTATAACACAACAACAATGATCTCTTAACTTATTTCATCAATTTTTGTACGGAATTACATTGGGTTTTTTAGCAGTTTTGACAAGTTCTTACAAAATCTTGAAAAATGGATTTTTACAAAATCCGCAAAAACTCATGTTTTTGTTCCTCTTGTGACTTCTATAACACAACAACAATGATCTATTAACTTATTTCATCAGTTTTGTACGAAATTTCATTTCGTTGTTTGGCAGTTTTAACAAGTTCTTACAAAATTTTGAAAAATGGACTTTGAAGAAATCTGCCAAAACTCCTGTTTTTGTTCGTTTAGTGACTTCTATAACCCAACAACAATGATCTCTTAACTTATTTCATCAATTTTGTACGAAATTTCATTGGGTTTTTTAGCAGTTTTGACAAGTTCTTACAAAATCTTGAAAAATGGACTTTGACGAAATCTGCCAAAACTCATGTTTTTGTTCATCTTCTGACTTCTATAACACAACAACAATGATCTCTTAACTTATTTCATCAATTTTTGTACGGAATTACATTGGGTTTTTTAGCAGTTTTGACAAGTTCTTACAAAATCTTGAAAAATGGATTTTTACAAAATCCGCAAAAACTCATGTTTTTGTTCCTCTTGTGACTTCTATAACACAACAACAATGATCTCTTAACTTATTTCATCAGTTTTGTACGAAATTTCATTTCGTTGTTTGGCAGTTTTAACAAGTTCTTACAAAATTTTGAAAAATGGACTTTGAAGAAATCTGCCAAAACTCCTGTTTTTGTTCGTTTAGTGACTTCTATAACCCAACAACAATGATCTCTTAACTTATTTCATCAATTTTGTACGAAATTTCATTGGGTTTTTTAGCAGTTTTGACAAGTTCTTACAAAATCTTGAAAAATGGACTTTGACGAAATCTGCCAAAACTCATGTTTTTGTTCATCTTCTGACTTCTATAACACAACAACAATGATCTCTTAACTTATTTCATCAATTTTTGTACGGAATTACATTGGGTTTTTTAGCAGTTTTGACAAGTACTTACAAAATCATGAAAATTGGACTTTGACGAAATCTGCCAAAACTCATGTTTTTGTTCATCTTCTTACTTCTATAACACAACAACAATGATCTCTTAACTTATTTCATCAGTTTTGTACGAAATTTCGTTTCGTTGTTTGGCAGTTTTAACAAGTTCTTATAAAATCTTGAAAAATGGACTTTTACAAAATCCGCCAAAACTCATGTTTTTGTTCATCTTGTGACTTCTATAACCCAACAACAATGATCTCTTAACATATTTCATCAGTTTTGTACGTAATTTCATTGTGTTTTTTAGCAGTTTTGACAAGTTCTTACAAAATCTTGAAAAAGGGACTTTTATAAAATCCGCAAAAACTCATGTTTTTGTTCCTCTTGTGACTTCTATAACACAACAACAATGATCTCTTAACTTATTTCATCAGTTTTGTACGAAATTTCATTTCGTTGTTTGGCAGTTTTAACAAGTTCTTACAAAATTTTGAAAAATGGACTTTGAAGAAATCTGCCAAAACTCCTGTTTTTGTTCGTTTAGTGACTTCTATAACCCAACAACAATGATCTCTTAACTTATTTCATCAATTTTGTACGAAATTTCATTGGGTTTTTTAGCAGTTTTGGCAAGTTCTTACAAAATCTTGAAAAATGGACATTGACGAAATCTGCCAAAACTCATGTTTTTGTTCATCTTCTGACTTCTATAACACAACAACAATGATCTCTTAACTTATTTCATCAATTTTTGTACGGAATTACATTGGGTTTTTTAGCAGTTTTGACAAGTTCTTACAAAATCTTGAAAAATGGATTTTTACAAAATCCGCAAAAACTCATGTTTTTGTTCCTCTTGTGACTTCTATAACACAACAACAATGATCTCTTAACTTATTTCATCAGTTTTGTACGAAATTTCATTTCGTTGTTTGGCAGTTTTAACAAGTTCTTACAAAATTTTGAAAAATGGACTTTGAAGAAATCTGCCAAAACTCCTGTTTTTGTTCGTTTAGTGACTTCTATAACCCAACAACAATGATCTCTTAACTTATTTCACCAATTTTGTACGAAATTTCATTGGGTTTTTTAGCAGTTTTGACAAGTTCTTACAAAATCTTGAAAAATGGACTTTTACAAAATCCGCAAAAACTCATGTTTTTGTTCCTCTTGTGACTTCTATAACACAACAACAATGATCTCTTAACTTATTTCATCAGTTTTGTACGAAATTTCATTTCGTTGTTTGGCAGTTTTAACAAGTTCTTACAAAATTTTGAAAAATGGACTTTGAACAAATCTGCCAAAACTCATGTTTTTGTTCATCTTGTGACTTCTATAACCCAACAACAATGATCTCTTAACTTATTTCATCTGTTTTGTACGAAAATACATTGGGTTTTTTAGCAGTTTTGACAAGTTCTTACAAAATCTTGAAAAATGGACTTTTACAAAATCCGCTAAAACTTATGTTTTTGTTCCTCTTGTGACTTCTGTAACCCAACAACAATGATCTCTCAACTTATTTCATCAGTTTTGTACGAAATATCAATTCGTTGTTTGGCAGTTTTAACAAGTTCTTATAAAATCTTTAAAATGGACTTTGAAGAAATCTGCCAAAACTCAAGTTTTTGTTCATCTTCTGACTTCTATAACACAACAACAATGATCTCTTAACTTATTTCATCAGTTTTGTACGAAATTTCATTGTGTTTTTTAGCAGTTTTGACAAGTTCTTACAAAATCTTGAAAAATGGACTTTGACGAAATCTGCCAAAACTCATGTTTTTGTTCATCTTCTGACTTCTATAACACAACAACAATGATCTCTTAACTTATTTCATCAGTTTTGTACGAAATTTCATTGGGTTTTTTAGCAGTTTTGACAAGTTCTTACAAAATCTTGAAAAATGGACTTTGACGAAATCTGCCAAAACTCATGTTTTTGTTCATCTTCTGACTTCTATAACACAACAACAATGATCTCTTAACTTATTTCATCAATTTTTGTACGGAATTACATTGGGTTTTTTAGCAGTTTTGACAAGTTCTTACAAAATCTTGAAAAATGGATTTTTACAAAATCCGCAAAAACTCATGTTTTTGTTCCTCTTGTGACTTCTATAACACAACAACAATGATCTCTTAACTTATTTCATCAGTTTTGTACGAAATTTCATTTCGTTGTTTGGCAGTTTTAACAAGTTCTTACAAAATTTTGAAAAATGGACTTTGAAGAAATCTGCCAAAACTCCTGTTTTTGTTCGTTTAGTGACTTCTATAACCCAACAACAATGATCTCTTAACTTATTTCATCTGTTTTGTACGAAAATACATTGGGTTTTTTAGCAGTTTTGACAAGTTCTTACAAAATCTTGAAAAATGGATTTTTACAAAATCCGCAAAAACTCATGTTTTTGTTCCTCTTGTGACTTCTATAACACAACAACAATGATCTCTTAACTTATTTCATCAGTTTTGTACGAAATTTCATTTCGTTGTTTGGCAGTTTTAACAAGTTCTTACAAAATTTTGAAAAATGGACTTTGAAGAAATCTGCCAAAACTCCTGTTTTTGTTCGTTTAGTGACTTCTATAACCCAACAACAATGATCTCTTAACTTATTTCATCAATTTTGTACGAAATTTCATTGGGTTTTTTAGCAGTTTTGACAAGTTCTTACAAAATCTTGAAAAATGGACTTTGACGAAATCTGCCAAAACTCATGTTTTTGTTCATCTTCTGACTTCTATAACACAACAACAATGATCTCTTAACTTATTTCATCAATTTTTGTACGGAATTACATTGGGTTTTTTAGCAGTTTTGACAAGTTCTTACAAAATCATGAAAATTGGACTTTGACGAAATCTGCCAAAACTCATGTTTTTGTTCATCTTCTTACTTCTATAACACAACAACAATGATCTCTTAACTTATTTCATCAGTTTTGTACGAAATTTCGTTTCGTTGTTTGGCAGTTTTAACAAGTTCTTATAAAATCTTGAAAAATGGACTTTTACAAAATCCGCCAAAACTCATGTTTTTGTTCATCTTGTGACTTCTATAACCCAACAACAATGATCTCTTAACATATTTCATCAGTTTTGTACGTAATTTCATTGTGTTTTTTAGCAGTTTTGACAAGTTCTTACAAAATCTTGAAAAAGGGACTTTTATAAAATCCGCAAAAACTCATGTTTTTGTTCCTCTTGTGACTTCTATAACACAACAACAATGATCTCTTAACTTATTTCATCAGTTTTGTACGAAATTTCATTTCGTTGTTTGGCAGTTTTAACAAGTTCTTACAAAATTTTGAAAAATGGACTTTGAAGAAATCTGCCAAAACTCCTGTTTTTGTTCGTTTAGTGACTTCTATAACCCAACAACAATGATCTCTTAACTTATTTCATCAATTTTGTACGAAATTTCATTGGGTTTTTTAGCAGTTTTGGCAAGTTCTTACAAAATCTTGAAAAATGGACATTGACGAAATCTGCCAAAACTCATGTTTTTGTTCATCTTCTGACTTCTATAACACGACAACAATGATCTCTTAACTTATTTCATCAATTTTTGTACGGAATTACATTGGGTTTTTTAGCAGTTTTGACAAGTTCTTACAAAATCTTGAAAAATGGATTTTTACAAAATCCGCAAAAACTCATGTTTTTGTTCCTCTTGTGACTTCTATAACACAACAACAATGATCTCTTAACTTATTTCATCAGTTTTGTACGAAATTTCATTTCGTTGTTTGGCAGTTTTAACAAGTTCTTACAAAATTTTGAAAAATGGACTTTGAAGAAATCTGCCAAAACTCCTGTTTTTGTTCGTTTAGTGACTTCTATAACCCAACAACAATGATCTCTTAACTTATTTCATCAATTTTGTACGAAATTTCATTGGGTTTTTTAGCAGTTTTGACAAGTTCTTACAAAATCTTGAAAAATGGACTTTTACAAAATCCGCAAAAACTCATGTTTTTGTTCCTCTTGTGACTTCTATAACACAACAACAATGATCTCTTAACTTATTTCATCAGTTTTGTACGAAATTTCATTTCGTTGTTTGGCAGTTTTAACAAGTTCTTACAAAATTTTGAAAAATGGACTTTGAACAAATCTGCCAAAACTCATGTTTTTGTTCATCTTGTGACTTCTATAACCCAACAACAATGATCTCTTAACTTATTTCATCTGTTTTGTACGAAAATACATTGGGTTTTTTAGCAGTTTTGACAAGTTCTTACAAAATCTTGAAAAATGGACTTTTACAAAATCCGCTAAAACTTATGTTTTTGTTCCTCTTGTGACTTCTGTAACCCAACAACAATGATCTCTCAACTTATTTCATCAGTTTTGTACGAAATATCAATTCGTTGTTTGGCAGTTTTAACAAGTTCTTATAAAATCTTTAAAATGGACTTTGAAGAAATCTGCCAAAACTCAAGTTTTTGTTCATCTTCTGACTTCTATAACACAACAACAATGATCTCTTAACTTATTTCATCAGTTTTGTACGAAATTTCATTGTGTTTTTTAGCAGTTTTGACAAGTTCTTACAAAATCTTGAAAAATGGACTTTGACGAAATCTGCCAAAACTTATGTTTTTGTTCATCTTCTGACTTCTATAACACAACAACAATGATCTCTTAACTTATTTCATCAGTTTTGTACGAAATTTCATTGGGTTTTTTAGCAGTTTTGACAAGTTCTTACAAAATCTTGAAAAATGGACTTTGACGAAATCTGCCAAAACTCATGTTTTTGTTCATCTTCTGACTTCTATAACACAACAACAATGATCTCTTAACTTATTTCATCAATTTTTGTACGGAATTACATTGGGTTTTTTAGCAGTTTTGACAAGTTCTTACAAAATCTTGAAAAATGGATTTTTACAAAATCCGCAAAAACTCATGTTTTTGTTCCTCTTGTGACTTCTATAACACAACAACAATGATCTCTTAACTTATTTCATCAGTTTTGTACGAAATTTCATTTCGTTGTTTGGCAGTTTTAACAAGTTCTTACAAAATTTTGAAAAATGGACTTTGAAGAAATCTGCCAAAACTCCTGTTTTTGTTCGTTTAGTGACTTCTATAACCCAACAACAATGATCTCTTAACTTATTTCATCTGTTTTGTACGAAAATACATTGGGTTTTTTAGCAGTTTTGACAAGTTCTTACAAAATCTTGAAAAATGGATTTTTACAAAATCCGCAAAAACTCATGTTTTTGTTCCTCTTGTGACTTCTATAACACAACAACAATGATCTCTTAACTTATTTCATCAGTTTTGTACGAAATTTCATTTCGTTGTTTGGCAGTTTTAACAAGTTCTTACAAAATTTTGAAAAATGGACTTTGAAGAAATCTGCCAAAACTCCTGTTTTTGTTCGTTTAGTGACTTCTATAACCCAACAACAATGATCTCTTAACTTATTTCATCAATTTTGTACGAAATTTCATTGGGTTTTTTAGCAGTTTTGACAAGTTCTTACAAAATCTTGAAAAATGGACTTTGACGAAATCTGCCAAAACTCATGTTTTTGTTCATCTTCTGACTTCTATAACACAACAACAATGATCTCTTAACTTATTTCATCAATTTTTGTACGGAATTACATTGGGTTTTTTAGCAGTTTTGACAAGTTCTTACAAAATCTTGAAAAATGGATTTTTACAAAATCCACAAAAACTTATGTTTTTGTTCCTCTTGTGACTTCTATAACACAACAACAATGATCTCTTAACTTATTTCATCAGTTTTGTACGAAATTTCATTTCGTTGTTTGGCAGTTTTAACAAGTTCTTACAAAATTTTGAAAAATGGACTTTGAAGAAATCTGCCAAAACTCCTGTTTTTGTTCGTTTAGTGACTTCTATAACCCAACAACAATGATCTCTTAACTTATTTCATCAATTTTGTACGAAATTTCATTGGGTTTTTTAGCAGTTTTGACAAGTTCTTACAAAATCTTGAAAAATGGACTTTGACGAAATCTGCCAAAACTTATGTTTTTGTTCTTCTTCTGACTTCTATAACACAACAACAATGATCTCTTAACTTATTTCATCAATTTTTGTACGGAATTACATTGGGTTTTTTAGCAGTTTTGACAAGTTCTTACAAAATCTTGAAAAATGGATTTTTACAAAATCCGCAAAAACTCATGTTTTTGTTCCTCTTGTGACTTCTATAACACAACAACAATGATCTCTTAACTTATTTCATCAGTTTTGTACGAAATTTCATTTCGTTGTTTGGCAGTTTTAACAAGTTCTTACAAAATTTTGAAAAATGGACTTTGAAGAAATCTGCCAAAACTCCTGTTTTTGTTCGTTTAGTGACTTCTATAACCCAACAACAATGATCTCTTAACTTATTTCATCAATTTTGTACGAAATTTCATTGGGTTTTTTAGCAGTTTTGACAAGTTCTTACAAAATCTTGAAAAATGGACTTTTACAAAATCCGCAAAAACTCATGTTTTTGTTCCTCTTGTGACTTCTATAACACAACAACAATGATCTCTTAACTTATTTCATCAGTTTTGTACGAAATTTCATTTCGTTGTTTGGCAGTTTTAACAAGTTCTTACAAAATTTTGAAAAATGGACTTTGAAGAAATCTGCCAAAACTCCTGTTTTTGTTCGTTTAGTGACTTCTATAACCCAACAACAATGATCTCTTAACTTATTTCATCTGTTTTGTACGAAAATACATTGGGTTTTTTAGCAGTTTTGACAAGTTCTTACAAAATCTTGAAAAATGGATTTTTACAAAATCCGCAAAAACTCATGTTTTTGTTCCTCTTGTGACTTCTATAACACAACAACAATGATCTCTTAACTTATTTCATCAGTTTTGTACGAAATTTCATTTCGTTGTTTGGCAGTTTTAACAAGTTCTTACAAAATTTTGAAAAATGGACTTTGAAGAAATCTGCCAAAACTCCTGTTTTTGTTCGTTTAGTGACTTCTATAACCCAACAACAATGATCTCTTAACTTATTTCATCAATTTTGTACGAAATTTCATTGGGTTTTTTAGCAGTTTTGACAAGTTCTTACAAAATCTTGAAAAATGGACTTTGACGAAATCTGCCAAAACTCATGTTTTTGTTCATCTTCTGACTTCTATAACACAACAACAATGATCTCTTAACTTATTTCATCAATTTTTGTACGGAATTACATTGGGTTTTTTAGCAGTTTTGACAAGTTCTTACAAAATCTTGAAAAATGGATTTTTACAAAATCCGCAAAAACTCATGTTTTTGTTCCTCTTGTGACTTCTATAACACAACCACAATGATCTCTTAACTTATTTCATCAGTTTTGTACGAAATTTCATTTCGTTGTTTGGCAGTTTTAACAAGTTCTTACAAAATTTTGAAAAATGGACTTTGAAGAAATCTGCCAAAACTCCTGTTTTTGTTCGTTTAGTGACTTCTATAACCCAACAACAATGATCTCTTAACTTATTTCATCAATTTTGTACGAAATTTCATTGGGTTTTTTAGCAGTTTTGACAAGTTCTTACAAAATCTTGAAAAATGGACTTTGACGAAATCTGCCAAAACTCATGTTTTTGTTCATCTTCTGACTTCTATAACACAACAACAATGATCTCTTAACTTATTTCATCAATTTTTGTACGGAATTACATTGGGTTTTTTAGCAGTTTTGACAAGTTCTTACAAAATCATGAAAATTGGACTTTGACGAAATCTGCCAAAACTCATGTTTTTGTTCATCTTCTTACTTCTATAACACAACAACAATGATCTCTTAACTTATTTCATCAGTTTTGTACGAAATTTCGTTTCGTTGTTTGGCAGTTTTAACAAGTTCTTATAAAATCTTGAAAAATGGACTTTTACAAAATCCGCCAAAACTCATGTTTTTGTTCATCTTGTGACTTCTATAACCCAACAACAATGATCTCTTAACATATTTCATCAGTTTTGTACGTAATTTCATTGTGTTTTTTAGCAGTTTTGACAAGTTCTTACAAAATCTTGAAAAAGGGACTTTTATAAAATCCGCAAAAACTCATGTTTTTGTTCCTCTTGTGACTTCTATAACACAACAACAATGATCTCTTAACTTATTTCATCAGTTTTGTACGAAATTTCATTTCGTTGTTTGGCAGTTTTAACAAGTTCTTACAAAATTTTGAAAAATGGACTTTGAAGAAATCTGCCAAAACTCCTGTTTTTGTTCGTTTAGTGACTTCTATAACCCAACAACAATGATCTCTTAACTTATTTCATCAATTTTGTACGAAATTTCATTGGGTTTTTTAGCAGTTTTGGCAAGTTCTTACAAAATCTTGAAAAATGGACATTGACGAAATCTGCCAAAACTCATGTTTTTGTTCATCTTCTGACTTCTATAACACGACAACAATGATCTCTTAACTTATTTCATCAATTTTTGTACGGAATTACATTGGGTTTTTTAGCAGTTTTGACAAGTTCTTACAAAATCTTGAAAAATGGATTTTTACAAAATCCGCAAAAACTCATGTTTTTGTTCCTCTTGTGACTTCTATAACACAACAACAATGATCTCTTAACTTATTTCATCAGTTTTGTACGAAATTTCATTTCGTTGTTTGGCAGTTTTAACAAGTTCTTACAAAATTTTGAAAAATGGACTTTGAAGAAATCTGCCAAAACTCCTGTTTTTGTTCGTTTAGTGACTTCTATAACCCAACAACAATGATCTCTTAACTTATTTCATCAATTTTGTACGAAATTTCATTGGGTTTTTTAGCAGTTTTGACAAGTTCTTACAAAATCTTGAAAAATGGACTTTTACAAAATCCGCAAAAACTCATGTTTTTGTTCCTCTTGTGACTTCTATAACACAACAACAATGATCTCTTAACTTATTTCATCAGTTTTGTACGAAATTTCATTTCGTTGTTTGGCAGTTTTAACAAGTTCTTACAAAATTTTGAAAAATGGACTTTGAACAAATCTGCCAAAACTCATGTTTTTGTTCATCTTGTGACTTCTATAACCCAACAACAATGATCTCTTAACTTATTTCATCTGTTTTGTACGAAAATACATTGGGTTTTTTAGCAGTTTTGACAAGTTCTTACAAAATCTTGAAAAATGGACTTTTACAAAATCCGCTAAAACTTATGTTTTTGTTCCTCTTGTGACTTCTGTAACCCAACAACAATGATCTCTCAACTTATTTCATCAGTTTTGTACGAAATATCAATTCGTTGTTTGGCAGTTTTAACAAGTTCTTATAAAATCTTTAAAATGGACTTTGAAGAAATCTGCCAAAACTCAAGTTTTTGTTCATCTTCTGACTTCTATAACACAACAACAATGATCTCTTAACTTATTTCATCAGTTTTGTACGAAATTTCATTGTGTTTTTTAGCAGTTTTGACAAGTTCTTACAAAATCTTGAAAAATGGACTTTGACGAAATCTGCCAAAACTTATGTTTTTGTTCATCTTCTGACTTCTATAACACAACAACAATGATCTCTTAACTTATTTCATCAGTTTTGTACGAAATTTCATTGGGTTTTTTAGCAGTTTTGACAAGTTCTTACAAAATCTTGAAAAATGGACTTTGACGAAATCTGCCAAAACTCATGTTTTTGTTCATCTTCTGACTTCTATAACACAACAACAATGATCTCTTAACTTATTTCATCAATTTTTGTACGGAATTACATTGGGTTTTTTAGCAGTTTTGACAAGTTCTTACAAAATCTTGAAAAATGGATTTTTACAAAATCCGCAAAAACTCATGTTTTTGTTCCTCTTGTGACTTCTATAACACAACAACAATGATCTCTTAACTTATTTCATCAGTTTTGTACGAAATTTCATTTCGTTGTTTGGCAGTTTTAACAAGTTCTTACAAAATTTTGAAAAATGGACTTTGAAGAAATCTGCCAAAACTCCTGTTTTTGTTCGTTTAGTGACTTCTATAACCCAACAACAATGATCTCTTAACTTATTTCATCTGTTTTGTACGAAAATACATTGGGTTTTTTAGCAGTTTTGACAAGTTCTTACAAAATCTTGAAAAATGGATTTTTACAAAATCCGCAAAAACTCATGTTTTTGTTCCTCTTGTGACTTCTATAACACAACAACAATGATCTCTTAACTTATTTCATCAGTTTTGTACGAAATTTCATTTCGTTGTTTGGCAGTTTTAACAAGTTCTTACAAAATTTTGAAAAATGGACTTTGAAGAAATCTGCCAAAACTCCTGTTTTTGTTCGTTTAGTGACTTCTATAACCCAACAACAATGATCTCTTAACTTATTTCATCAATTTTGTACGAAATTTCATTGGGTTTTTTAGCAGTTTTGACAAGTTCTTACAAAATCTTGAAAAATGGACTTTGACGAAATCTGCCAAAACTCATGTTTTTGTTCATCTTCTGACTTCTATAACACAACAACAATGATCTCTTAACTTATTTCATCAATTTTTGTACGGAATTACATTGGGTTTTTTAGCAGTTTTGACAAGTTCTTACAAAATCTTGAAAAATGGATTTTTACAAAATCCACAAAAACTTATGTTTTTGTTCCTCTTGTGACTTCTATAACACAACAACAATGATCTCTTAACTTATTTCATCAGTTTTGTACGAAATTTCATTTCGTTGTTTGGCAGTTTTAACAAGTTCTTACAAAATTTTGAAAAATGGACTTTGAAGAAATCTGCCAAAACTCCTGTTTTTGTTCGTTTAGTGACTTCTATAACCCAACAACAATGATCTCTTAACTTATTTCATCAATTTTGTACGAAATTTCATTGGGTTTTTTAGCAGTTTTGACAAGTTCTTACAAAATCTTGAAAAATGGACTTTGACGAAATCTGCCAAAACTTATGTTTTTGTTCTTCTTCTGACTTCTATAACACAACAACAATGATCTCTTAACTTATTTCATCAATTTTTGTACGGAATTACATTGGGTTTTTTAGCAGTTTTGACAAGTTCTTACAAAATCTTGAAAAATGGATTTTTACAAAATCCGCAAAAACTCATGTTTTTGTTCCTCTTGTGACTTCTATAACACAACAACAATGATCTCTTAACTTATTTCATCAGTTTTGTACGAAATTTCATTTCGTTGTTTGGCAGTTTTAACAAGTTCTTACAAAATTTTGAAAAATGGACTTTGAAGAAATCTGCCAAAACTCCTGTTTTTGTTCGTTTAGTGACTTCTATAACCCAACAACAATGATCTCTTAACTTATTTCATCAATTTTGTACGAAATTTCATTGGGTTTTTTAGCAGTTTTGACAAGTTCTTACAAAATCTTGAAAAATGGACTTTGACGAAATCTGCCAAAACTCATGTTTTTGTTCATCTTCTGACTTCTATAACACAACAACAATGATCTCTTAACTTATTTCATCAATTTTTGTACGGAATTACATTGGGTTTTTTAGCAGTTTTGACAAGTTCTTACAAAATCATGAAAATTGGACTTTGACGAAATCTGCCAAAACTCATGTTTTTGTTCATCTTCTTACTTCTATAACACAACAACAATGATCTCTTAACTTATTTCATCAGTTTTGTACGAAATTTCGTTTCGTTGTTTGGCAGTTTTAACAAGTTCTTATAAAATCTTGAAAAATGGACTTTTACAAAATCCGCCAAAACTCATGTTTTTGTTCATCTTGTGACTTCTATAACCCAACAACAATGATCTCTTAACATATTTCATCAGTTTTGTACGTAATTTCATTGTGTTTTTTAGCAGTTTTGACAAGTTCTTACAAAATCTTGAAAAAGGGACTTTTATAAAATCCGCAAAAACTCATGTTTTTGTTCCTCTTGTGACTTCTATAACACAACAACAATGATCTCTTAACTTATTTCATCAGTTTTGTACGAAATTTCATTTCGTTGTTTGGCAGTTTTAACAAGTTCTTACAAAATTTTGAAAAATGGACTTTGAAGAAATCTGCCAAAACTCCTGTTTTTGTTCGTTTAGTGACTTCTATAACCCAACAACAATGATCTCTTAACTTATTTCATCAATTTTGTACGAAATTTCATTGGGTTTTTTAGCAGTTTTGGCAAGTTCTTACAAAATCTTGAAAAATGGACTTTGACGAAATCTGCCAAAACTCATGTTTTTGTTCATCTTCTGACTTCTATAACACAACAACAATGATCTCTTAACTTATTTCATCAATTTTTGTACGGAATTACATTGGGTTTTTTAGCAGTTTTGACAAGTTCTTACAAAATCTTGAAAAATGGATTTTTACAAAATCCGCAAAAACTCATGTTTTTGTTCCTCTTGTGACTTCTATAACACAACAACAATGATCTCTTAACTTATTTCATCAGTTTTGTACGAAATTTCATTTCGTTGTTTGGCAGTTTTAACAAGTTCTTACAAAATTTTGAAAAATGGACTTTGAACAAATCTGTCAAAACTCATGTTTTTGTTCATCTTGTGACTTCTATAACCCAACAACAATGATCTCTTAACTTATTTCATCTGTTTTGTACGAAAATACATTGGGTTTTTTAGCAGTTTTGACAAGTTCTTACAAAATCTTGAAAAATGGACTTTTACAAAATCCGCTAAAACTTATGTTTTTGTTCCTCTTGTGACTTCTGTAACCCAACAACAATGATCTCTCAACTTATTTCATCAGTTTTGTACGAAATATCAATTCGTTGTTTGGCAGTTTTAACAAGTTCTTATAAAATCTTTAAAATGGACTTTGAAGAAATCTGCCAAAACTCAAGTTTTTGTTCATCTTCTGACTTCTATAACACAACAACAATGATCTCTTAACTTATTTCATCAGTTTTGTACGAAATTTCATTGTGTTTTTTAGCAGTTTTGACAAGTTCTTACAAAATCTTGAAAAATGGACTTTGACGAAATCTGCCAAAACTCATGTTTTTGTTCATCTTCTGACTTCTATAACACAACAACAATGATCTCTTAACTTATTTCATCAGTTTTGTACGTAATTTCATTGTGTTTTTTAGCAGTTTTGACAAGTTCTTACAAAATCTTGAAAAAGGGACTTTTATAAAATCCGCAAAAACTCATGTTTTTGTTCCTCTTGTGACTTCTATAACACAACAACAATGATCTCTTAACTTATTTCATCAGTTTTGTACGAAATTTCATTTCGTTGTTTGGCAGTTTTAACAAGTTCTTACAAAATTTTGAAAAATGGACTTTGAAGAAATCTGCCAAAACTCCTGTTTTTGTTCGTTTAGTGACTTCTATAACCCAACAACAATGATCTCTTAACTTATTTCATCAATTTTGTACTAAATTTCATTGGGTTTTTTAGCAGTTTTGGCAAGTTCTTACAAAATCTTGAAAAATGGACTTTGACGAAATCTGCCAAAACTCATGTTTTTGTTCATCTTCTGACTTCTATAACACAACAACAATGATCTCTTAACTTATTTCATCAATTTTTGTACGGAATTACATTGGGTTTTTTAGCAGTTTTGATAAGTTCTTACAAAATCTTGAAAAATGGATTTTTACAAAATCCGCAAAAACTCATGTTTTTGTTCCTCTTGTGACTTCTATAACACAACAACAATGATCTCTTAACTTATTTCATCAGTTTTGTACGAAATTTCATTTCGTTGTTTGGCAGTTTTAACAAGTTCTTACAAAATTTTGAAAAATGGACTTTGAACAAATCTGCCAAAACTCATGTTTTTGTTCATCTTGTGACTTCTATAACCCAACAACAATGATCTCTTAACTTATTTCATCTGTTTTGTACGAAAATACATTGGGTTTTTTAGCAGTTTTGACAAGTTCTTACAAAATCTTGAAAAATGGACTTTTACAAAATCCGCTAAAACTTATGTTTTTGTTCCTCTTGTGACTTCTGTAACCCAACAACAATGATCTCTCAACTTATTTCATCAGTTTTGTACGAAATATCAATTCGTTGTTTGGCAGTTTTAACAAGTTCTTATAAAATCTTTAAAATGGACTTTGAAGAAATCTGCCAAAACTCAAGTTTTTGTTCATCTTCTGACTTCTATAACACAACAACAATGATCTCTTAACTTATTTCATCAGTTTTGTACGAAATTTCATTGTGTTTTTTAGCAGTTTTGACAAGTTCTTACAAAATCTTGAAAAATGGACTTTGACGAAATCTGCCAAAACTCATGTTTTTGTTCATCTTCTGACTTCTATAACACAACAACAATGATCTCTTAACTTATTTCATCAGTTTTGTACGAAATTTCATTGGGTTTTTTAGCAGTTTTGACAAGTTCTTACAAAATCTTGAAAAATGGACTTTGACGAAATCTGCCAAAACTCATGTTTTTGTTCATCTTCTGACTTCTATAACACAACAACAATGATCTCTTAACTTATTTCATCAATTTTTGTACGGAATTACATTGGGTTTTTTAGCAGTTTTGACAAGTTCTTACAAAATCATGAAAATTGGACTTTGACGAAATCTGCCAAAACTCATGTTTTTGTTCATCTTCTTACTTCTATAACACAACAACAATGATCTCTTAACTTATTTCATCAGTTTTGTACGAAATTTCGTTTCGTTGTTTGGCAGTTTTAACAAGTTCTTATAAAATCTTGAAAAATGGACTTTTACAAAATCCGCCAAAACTCATGTTTTTGTTCATCTTGTGACTTCTATAACCCAACAACAATGATCTCTTAACATATTTCATCAGTTTTGTACGTAATTTCATTGTGTTTTTTAGCAGTTTTGACAAGTTCTTACAAAATCTTGAAAAAGGGACTTTTATAAAATCCGCAAAAACTCATGTTTTTGTTCCTCTTGTGACTTCTATAACACAACAACAATGATCTCTTAACTTATTTCATCAGTTTTGTACGAAATTTCATTTCGTTGTTTGGCAGTTTTAACAAGTTCTTACAAAATTTTGAAAAATGGACTTTGAAGAAATCTGCCAAAACTCCTGTTTTTGTTCGTTTAGTGACTTCTATAACCCAACAACAATGATCTCTTAACTTATTTCATCAATTTTGTACGAAATTTCATTGGGTTTTTTAGCAGTTTTGGCAAGTTCTTACAAAATCTTGAAAAATGGACTTTGACGAAATCTGCCAAAACTCATGTTTTTGTTCATCTTCTGACTTCTATAACACAACAACAATGATCTCTTAACTTATTTCATCAATTTTTGTACGGAATTACATTGGGTTTTTTAGCAGTTTTGACAAGTTCTTACAAAATCTTGAAAAATGGATTTTTACAAAATCCGCAAAAACTCATGTTTTTGTTCCTCTTGTGACTTCTATAACACAACAACAATGATCTCTTAACTTATTTCATCAGTTTTGTACGAAATTTCATTTCGTTGTTTGGCAGTTTTAACAAGTTCTTACAAAATTTTGAAAAATGGACTTTGAACAAATCTGTCAAAACTCATGTTTTTGTTCATCTTGTGACTTCTATAACCCAACAACAATGATCTCTTAACTTATTTCATCTGTTTTGTACGAAAATACATTGGGTTTTTTAGCAGTTTTGACAAGTTCTTACAAAATCTTGAAAAATGGACTTTTACAAAATCCGCTAAAACTTATGTTTTTGTTCCTCTTGTGACTTCTGTAACCCAACAACAATGATCTCTCAACTTATTTCATCAGTTTTGTACGAAATATCAATTCGTTGTTTGGCAGTTTTAACAAGTTCTTATAAAATCTTTAAAATGGACTTTGAAGAAATCTGCCAAAACTCAAGTTTTTGTTCATCTTCTGACTTCTATAACACAACAACAATGATCTCTTAACTTATTTCATCAGTTTTGTACGAAATTTCATTGTGTTTTTTAGCAGTTTTGACAAGTTCTTACAAAATCTTGAAAAATGGACTTTGACGAAATCTGCCAAAACTCATGTTTTTGTTCATCTTCTGACTTCTATAACACAACAACAATGATCTCTTAACTTATTTCATCAGTTTTGTACGTAATTTCATTGTGTTTTTTAGCAGTTTTGACAAGTTCTTACAAAATCTTGAAAAAGGGACTTTTATAAAATCCGCAAAAACTCATGTTTTTGTTCCTCTTGTGACTTCTATAACACAACAACAATGATCTCTTAACTTATTTCATCAGTTTTGTACGAAATTTCATTTCGTTGTTTGGCAGTTTTAACAAGTTCTTACAAAATTTTGAAAAATGGACTTTGAAGAAATCTGCCAAAACTCCTGTTTTTGTTCGTTTAGTGACTTCTATAACCCAACAACAATGATCTCTTAACTTATTTCATCAATTTTGTACGAAATTTCATTGGGTTTTTTAGCAGTTTTGACAAGTTCTTACAAAATCTTGAAAAATGGACTTTGACGAAATCTGCCAAAACTCATGTTTTTGTTCATCTTCTGACTTCTATAACACAACAACAATGATCTCTTAACTTATTTCATCAGTTTTGTACGAAATATCATTGTGTTTTTTAGCAGTTTTGACAAGTTCTTACAAAATCTTGAAAAATGGACTTTGACGAAATCTGCCAAAACTCATGTTTTTGTTCATCTTCTGACTTCTATAACACAACAACAATGATCTCTTAACTTATTTCATCAGTTTTGTACGAAATTTCATTGGGTTTTTTAGCAGTTTTGACAAGTTCTTACAAAATCTTGAAAAATGGACTTTGACGAAATCTGCCAAAACTCATGTTTTTGTTCATCTTCTGACTTCTATAACACAACAACAATGACCTCTTAACTTATTTCATCAATTTTTGTACGGAATTACATTGGGTTTTTTAGCAGTTTTGACAAGTTCTTACAAAATCTTGAAAAATGGATTTTTACAAAATCCGCAAAAACTCATGTTTTTGTTCCTCTTGTGACTTCTATAACACAACAACAATGATCTCTTAACTTATTTCATCAGTTTTGTACGAAATTTCATTGTGTTTTTTAGCAGTTTTGACAAGTTCTTACAAAATCTTGAAAAATGGACTTTGACGAAATCTGCCAAAACTCATGTTTTTGTTCATCTTCTGACTTCTATAACACAACAACAATGATCTCTTAACTTATTTCATCAGTTTTGTACGAAATTTCATTGGGTTTTTTAGCAGTTTTGACAAGTTCTTACAAAATCGTGAAAAATGGACTTTGACGAAATCTGCCAAAACTCATGTTTTTGTTCATCTTCTGACTTCTATAACACAACAACAATGATCTCTTAACTTATTTCATCAATTTTGTACGAAATTTCATTGGGTTTTTTAGCAGTTTTGACAAGTTCTTACAAAATTTTGAAAAATGGACTTTGACGAAATCTGCCAAAACTCCTGTTTTTGTTCGTTTAGTGACTTCTATAACCCAACAACAATGATCTCTTAACTTATTTCATCTGTTTTGTACGAAAATACATTGGGTTTTTTAGCAGTTTTGACAAGTTCTTACAAAATCTTGAAAAATGGATTTTTACAAAATCCGCAAAAACTCATGTTTTTGTTCCTCTTCTGACTTCTATAACACAACAACAATGATCTCTTAACTTATTTCATCAGTTTTGTACGAAATTTCATTGTGTTTTTTAGCAGTTTTGACAAGTTCTTACAAAATCTTGAAAAATGGACTTTGACGAAATCTGCCAAAACTCATGTTTTTGTTCATCTTCTGACTTCTATAACACAACAACAATGATCTCTTAACTTATTTCATCAGTTTTGTACGAAATTTCATTGGGTTTTTTAGCAGTTTTGACAAGTTCTTACAAAATCGTGAAAAATGGACTTTGACGAAATCTGCCAAAACTCATGTTTTTGTTCATCTTCTGACTTCTATAACACAACAACAATGATCTCTTAACTTATTTCATCAATTTTGTACGAAATTTCATTGGGTTTTTTAGCAGTTTTGACAAGTTCTTACAAAATCTTGAAAAATGGATTTTTACAAAATCCGCAAAAACTCATGTTTTTGTTCCTCTTCTGACTTCTATAACACAACAACAATGATCTCTTAACTTATTTCATCAATTTTGTACGAAATTTCATTGGGTTTTTTAGCAGTTTTGGCAAGTTCTTACAAAATCTTGAAAAATGGACTTTGACGAAATCTGCCAAAACTCATGTTTTTGTTCATCTTCTGACTTCTATAACACAACAACAATGATCTCTTAACTTATTTCATCAATTGTTGTACGGAATTACATTGGGTTTTTTAGCAGTTTTGACAAGTTCTTACAAAATCTTGAAAAATGGATTTTTACAAAATCCGCAAAAACTCATGTTTTTGTTCCTCTTGTGACTTCTATAACACAACAACAATGATCTCTTAACTTATTTCATCAGTTTTGTACGAAATTTCATTTCGTTGTTTGGCAGTTTTAACAAGTTCTTATAAAATCTTGAAAAATGGACTTTTACAAAATCCGCCAAAACTCATGTTTTTGTTCATCTTGTGACTTCTATAACCCAACAACAATGATCTCTTAACATATTTCATCAGTTTTGTACGTAATTTCATTGTGTTTTTTAGCAGTTTTGACAAGTTCTTACAAAATCTTGAAAAAGGGACTTTTATAAAATCCGCAAAAACTCATGTTTTTGTTCCTCTTGTGACTTCTATAACACAACAACAATGATCTCATAACTTATTTCATCAGTTTTGTACGAAATTTCATTTCGTTGTTTGGCAGTTTTAACAAGTTCTTACAAAATTTTGAAAAATGGACTTTGAAGAAATCTGCCAAAACTCCTGTTTTTGTTCGTTTAGTGACTTCTATAACCCAACAACAATGATCTCTTAACTTATTTCATCAATTTTGTACGAAATTTCATTGGGTTTTTTAGCAGTTTTGGCAAGTTCTTACAAAATCTTGAAAAATGGACTTTGACGAAATCTGCCAAAACTCATGTTTTTGTTCATCTTCTGACTTCTATAACACAACAACAATGATCTCTTAACTTATTTCATCAATTGTTGTACGGAATTACATTGGGTTTTTTAGCAGTTTTGACAAGTTCTTACAAAATCTTGAAAAATGGATTTTTACAAAATCCGCAAAAACTCATGTTTTTGTTCCTCTTGTGACTTCTATAACACAACAACAATGATCTCTTAACTTATTTCATCAGTTTTGTACGAAATTTCATTTCGTTGTTTGGCAGTTTTAACAAGTTCTTACAAAATTTTGAAAAATGGACTTTGAACAAATCTGCCAAAACTCATGTTTTTGTTCATCTTGTGACTTCTATAACCCAACAACAATGATCTCTTAACTTATTTCATCTGTTTTGTACGAAAATACATTGGGTTTTTTAGCAGTTTTGATAAGTTCTTACAAAATCTTGAAAAATGGACTTTTACAAAATCCGCAAAAACTCATGTTTTTGTTCCTCTTGTGACTTCTATAACACAACAACAATGATCTCTTAAGTTATTTCATCAGTTTTGTACGAAATTTCATTTCGTTGTTTGGCAGTTTTAACAAGTTCTTACAAAATTTTGAAAAATGGACTTTGAAGAAATCTGCCAAAACTCCTGTTTTTGTTCGTTTAGTGACTTCTATAACCCAACAACAATGATCTCTTAACTTATTTCATCAATTTTGTACGAAATTTCATTGGGTTTTTTAGCAGTTTTGACAAGTTCTTACAAAATCTTGAAAAATGGACTTTGACGAAATCTGCCAAAACTCATGTTTTTGTTCATCTTCTGACTTCTATAACACAACAACAATGATCTCTTAACTTATTTCATCAGTTTTGTACGAAATATCATTGTGTTTTTTAGCAGTTTTGACAAGTTCTTACAAAATCTTGAAAAATGGACTTTGACGAAATCTGCCAAAACTCATGTTTTTGTTCATCTTCTGACTTCTATAACACAACAACAATGATCTCTTAACTTATTTCATCAGTTTTGTACGAAATATCATTGTGTTTTTTAGCAGTTTTGACAAGTTCTTACAAAATCTTGAAAAATGGATTTTTACAAAATCCGCAAAAACTCATGTTTTTGTTCCTCTTGTGACTTCTATAACACAACAACAATGATCTCTTAACTTATTTCATCAGTTTTGTACGAAATTTCATTTCGTTGTTTGGCAGTTTTAACAAGTTCTTACAAAATTTTGAAAAATGGACTTTGAAGAAATCTGCCAAAACTCCTGTTTTTGTTCATTTAGTGACTTCTATAACCCAACAACAATGATCTCTTAACTTATTTCATCTGTTTTGTACGAAAATACATTGGGTTTTTTAGCAGTTTTGACAAGTTCTTACTAAATCTTGAAAAATGGATTTTTACAAAATCCGCAAAAACTCATGTTTTTGTTCCTCTTGTGACTTCTATAACACAACAACAATGATCTCTTAACTTATTTCATCAGTTTTGTACGAAATTTCATTTCGTTGTTTGGCAGTTTTAACAAGTTCTTACAAAATTTTGAAAAATGGACTTTGAACAAATCTGCCAAAACTCATGTTTTTGTTCATCTTGTGACTTCTATAACCCAACAACAATGATCTCTTAACTTATTTCATCTGTTTTGTACGAAAATACATTGGGTTTTTTAGCAGTTTTGACAAGTTCTTACAAAATCTTGAAAAATGGATTTTTACAAAATCCGCAAAAACTCATGTTTTTGTTCCTCTTGTGACTTCTATAACACAACAACAATGATCTCTTAACTTATTTCATAAGTTTTGTACGAAATTTCATTTCGTTGTTTGGCAGTTTTAACAAGTTCTTACAAAATTTTGAAAAATGGACTTTGACGAAATCTGCCAAAACTCCTGTTTTTGTTCGTTTAGTGACTTCTATAACCCAACAACAATGATCTCTTAACTTATTTCATCTGTTTTGTACGAAAATACATTGGGTTTTTTAGCAGTTTTGACAAGTTCTTACAAAATCTTGAAAAATGGATTTTTACAAAATCCGCAAAAACTCATGTTTTTGTTCCTCTTCTGACTTCTATAACACAACAACAATGATCTCTTAACTTATTTCATCAGTTTTGTACGAAATTTCATTGTGTTTTTTAGCAGTTTTGACAAGTTCTTACAAAATCTTGAAAAATGGACTTTGACGAAATCTGCCAAAACTCATGTTTTTGTTCATCTTCTGACTTCTATAACACAACAACAATGATCTCTTAACTTATTTCATCAGTTTTGTACGAAATTTCATTGGGTTTTTTAGCAGTTTTGACAAGTTCTTACAAAATCGTGAAAAATGGACTTTGACGAAATCTGCCAAAACTCATGTTTTTGTTCATCTTCTGACTTCTATAACACAACAACAATGATCTCTTAACTTATTTCATCAGTTTTGTACGAAATTTCATTTCGTTGTTTGGCAGTTTTAACAAGTTCTTACAAAATTTTGAAAAATGGACTTTGAATAAATCTGCCAAAACTCCTGTTTTTGTTCGTTTAGTGACTTCTATAACCCAACAACAATGATCTCTTAACTTATTTCATCAATTTTGTACGAAATTTCATTGGGTTTTTTAGCAGTTTTGACAAGTTCTTACAAAATCTTGAAAAATGGACTTTGACGAAATCTGCCAAAACTCATGTTTTTGTTCATCTTCTGACTTCTATAACACAACAACAATGATCTCTTAACTTATTTCATCATTTTTGTACGGAATTACATTGGGTTTTTTAGCAGTATTGACAAGTTCTTACAAAATCTTGAAAAATGGAATTTTACAAAATCCGCAAAAACTCATGTTTTTGTTCCTCTTGTGACTTCTATAACACAACAACAATGATCTCTTAACTTATTTCATCAGTTTTGTACGAAATTTCATTTCGTTGTTTGGCAGTTTTAACAAGTTCTTACAAAATTTTGAAAAATGGACTTTGAAGAAATCTGCCAAAACTCCTGTTTTTGTTCGTTTAGTGACTTCTATAACCCAACAACAATGATCTCTTAACTTATTTCATCAATTTTGTACGAAATTTCATTGGGTTTTTTAGCAGTTTTGACAAGTTCTTACAAAATCTTGAAAAATGGACTTTGACGAAATCTGCCAAAACTCATGTTTTTGTTCATCTTCTGACTTCTATAACACAACAACAATGATCTCTTAACTTATTTCATCAATTTTTGTACGGAATTACATTGGGTTTTTTAGCAGTTTTGACAAGTTCTTACAAAATCTTGAAAAATGGACTTTTACAAAATCCGCTAAAACTTATGTTTTTGTTCCTCTTGTGACTTCTGTAACCCAACAACAATGATCTCTCAACTTATTTCATCAGTTTTGTACGAAATATCAATTCGTTGTTTGGCAGTTTTAACAAGTTCTTATAAAATCTTTAAAATGGACTTTGAAGAAATCTGCCAAAACTCAAGTTTTTGTTCATCTTCTGACTTCTATAACTCAACAACAATGATCTCTTAACTTATTTCATCAGTTTTGTACGAAATTTCATTGTGTTTTTTAGCAGTTTTGACAAGTTCTTACTAAATCTTGAAAAATGGACTTTGACGAAATCTGCCAAAACTCATGTTTTTGTTCATCTTCTGACTTCTATAACACAACAACAATGATCTCTTAACTTATTTCATCAGTTTTGTACGAAATTTCATTGGGTTTTTTAGCAGTTTTGACAAGTTCTTACAAAATCTTGAAAAATGGACTTTGACGAAATCTGCCAAAACTCATGTTTTTGTTCATCTTCTGACTTCTATAACACAACAACAATGATCTCTTAACTTATTTCATCAGTTTTGTACGAAATTTCATTTCGTTGTTTGGCAGTTTTAACAAGTTCTTACAAAATTTTGAAAAATGGACTTTGAAGAAATCTGCCAAAACTCCTGTTTTTGTTCGTTTAGTGACTTCTATAACCCAACAACAATGATCTCTTAACTTATTTCATCAATTTTGTACGAAATTTCATTGGGTTTTTTAGCAGTTTTGACAAGTTCTTACAAAATCTTGAAAAATGGACTTTGACGAAATCTGCCAAAACTCATGTTTTTGTTCATCTTCTGACTTCTATAACACAACAACAATGATCTCTTAACTTATTTCATCAATTTTTGTACGGAATTACATTGGGTTTTTTAGCAGTTTTGACAAGTTCTTACAAAATCTTGAAAAATGGATTTTTACAAAATCCGCAAAAACTCATGTTTTTGTTCCTCTTGTGACTTCTATAACACAACAACAATGATCTCTTAACTTATTTCATCAGTTTTGTACGAAATTTCATTTCGTTGTTTGGCAGTTTTAACAAGTTCTTACAAAATTTTGAAAAATGGACTTTGAAGAAATCTGCCAAAACTCCTGTTTTTGTTCGTTTAGTGACTTCTATAACCCAACAACAATGATCTCTTAACTTATTTCATCAATTTTGTACGAAATTTCATTGGGTTTTTTAGCAGTTTTGACAAGTTCTTACAAAATCTTGAAAAATGGACTTTGACGAAATCTGCCAAAACTCATGTTTTTGTTCATCTTCTGACTTCTATAACACAACAACAATGATCTCTTAACTTATTTCATCATTTTTGTACGGAATTACATTGGGTTTTTTAGCAGTTTTGACAAGTTCTTACAAAATCTTGAAAAATGGATTTTTACAAAATCCGCAAAAACTCATGTTTTTGTTCCTCTTGTGACTTCTATAACACAACAACAATGATCTCTTAACTTATTTCATCAGTTTTGTACGAAATTTCATTTCGTTGTTTGGCAGTTTTAACAAGTTCTTACAAAATTTTGAAAAATGGACTTTGAAGAAATCTGCCAAAACTCCTGTTTTTGTTCGTTTAGTGACTTCTATAACCCAACAACAATGATCTCTTAACTTATTTCATCAATTTTGTACGAAATTTCATTGGGTTTTTTAGCAGTTTTGACAAGTTCTTACAAAATCTTGAAAAATGGACTTTGACGAAATCTGCCAAAACTCATGTTTTTGTTCATCTTCTGACTTCTATAACACAACAACAATGATCTCTTAACTTATTTCATCAGTTTTGTACGAAATTTCATTTCGTTGTTTGGCAGTTTTAACAAGTTCTTACAAAATTTTGAAAAATGGACTTTGAAGAAATCTGCCAAAACTCCTGTTTTTGTTCGTTTAGTGACTTCTATAACCCAACAACAATGATCTCTTAACTTATTTCATCAATTTTGTACGAAATTTCATTGGGTTTTTTAGCAGTTTTGACAAGTTCTTACAAAATCTTGAAAAATGGACTTTGACGAAATCTGCCAAAACTCATGTTTTTGTTCATCTTCTGACTTCTATAACACAACAACAATGATCTCTTAACTTATTTCATCAATTTTTGTACGGAATTACATTGGGTTTTTTAGCAGTTTTGACAAGTTCTTACAAAATCTTGAAAAATGGATTTTTACAAAATCCGCAAAAACTCATGTTTTTGTTCCTCTTGTGACTTCTATAACACAACAACAATGATCTCTTAACTTATTTCATCAGTTTTGTACGAAATTTCATTTCGTTGTTTGGCAGTTTTAACAAGTTCTTACAAAATTTTGAAAAATGGACTTTGAAGAAATCTGCCAAAACTCCTGTTTTTGTTCGTTTAGTGACTTCTATAACCCAACAACAATGATCTCTTAACTTATTTCATCAATTTTGTACGAAATTTCATTGGGTTTTTTAGCAGTTTTGACAAGTTCTTACAAAATCTTGAAAAATGGACTTTGACGAAATCTGCCAAAACTCATGTTTTTGTTCATCTTCTGACTTCTATAACACAACAACAATGATCTCTTAACTTATTTCATCAATTTTTGTACGGAATTACATTGGGTTTTTTAGCAGTTTTGACAAGTTCTTACAAAATCTTGAAAAATGGACTTTTACAAAATCCGCTAAAACTTATGTTTTTGTTCCTCTTGTGACTTCTGTAACCCAACAACAATGATCTCTCAACTTATTTCATCAGTTTTGTACGAAATATCAATTCGTTGTTTGGCAGTTTTAACAAGTTCTTATAAAATCTTTAAAATGGACTTTGAAGAAATCTGCCAAAACTCAAGTTTTTGTTCATCTTCTGACTTCTATAACACAACAACAATGATCTCTTAACTTATTTCATCAGTTTTGTACGAAATTTCATTGTGTTTTTTAGCAGTTTTGACAAGTTCTTACTAAATCTTGAAAAATGGACTTTGACGAAATCTGCCAAAACTCATGTTTTTGTTCATCTTCTGACTTCTATAACACAACAACAATGATCTCTTAACTTATTTCATCAGTTTTGTACGAAATTTCATTGGGTTTTTTAGCAGTTTTGACAAGTTCTTACAAAATCTTGAAAAATGGACTTTGACGAAATCTGCCAAAACTCATGTTTTTGTTCATCTTCTGACTTCTATAACACAACAACAATGATCTCTTAACTTATTTCATCAGTTTTGTACGAAATTTCGTTTCGTTGTTTGGCAGTTTTAACAAGTTCTTATAAAATCTTGAAAAATGGACTTTTACAAAATCCGCCAAAACTCATGTTTTTGTTCATCTTGTGACTTCTATAACCCAACAACAATGATCTCTTAACATATTTCATCAGTTTTGTACGTAATTTCATTGTGTTTTTTAGCAGTTTTGACAAGTTCTTACAAAATCTTGAAAAAGGGACTTTTATAAAATCCGCAAAAACTCATGTTTTTGTTCCTCTTGTGACTTCTATAACACAACAACAATGATCTCTTAACTTATTTCATCAGTTTTGTACGAAATTTCATTTCGTTGTTTGGCAGTTTTAACAAGTTCTTACAAAATTTTGAAAAATGGACTTTGAAGAAATCTGTCAAAACTCCTGTTTTTGTTCGTTTAGTGACTTCTATAACCCAACAACAATGATCTCTTAACTTATTTCATCAATTTTGTACGAAATTTCATTGGGTTTTTTAGCAGTTTTGGCAAGTTCTTACAAAATCTTGAAAAATGGACTTTGACGAAATCTGCCAAAACTCATGTTTTTGTTCATCTTCTGACTTCTATAACACAACAACAATGATCTCTTAACTTATTTCATCAATTTTTGTACGGAATTACATTGGGTTTTTTAGCAGTTTTGACAAGTTCTTACAAAATCTTGAAAAATGGATTTTTACAAAATCCGCAAAAACTCATGTTTTTGTTCCTCTTGTGACTTCTATAGCACAACAACAATGATCTCTTAACTTATTTCATCAGTTTTGTACGAAATTTCATTTCATTGTTTGGCAGTTTTAACAAGTTCTTACAAAATTTTGAAAAATGGACTTTGAAGAAATCTGCCAAAACTCCTGTTTTTGTTCGTTTAGTGACTTCTATAACCCAACAACAATGATCTCTTAACTTATTTCATCAATTTTGTACGAAATTTCATTGGGTTTTTTAGCAGTTTTGACAAGTTCTTACAAAATCTTGAAAAATGGACTTTTACAAAATCCGCAAAAACTCATGTTTTTGTTCCTCTTGTGACTTCTATAACACAACAACAATGATCTCTTAACTTATTTCATCAGTTTTGTATGAAATTTCATTTCGTTGTTTGGCAGTTTTAACAAGTTCTTACAAAATTTTGAAAAATGGACTTTGAACAAATCTGCCAAAACTCATGTTTTTGTTCATCTTGGACTTCTATAACCCAACAACAATGATCTCTTAACTTATTTCATCTGTTTTGTACGAAAATACATTGGGTTTTTTAGCAGTTTTGACAAGTTCTTACAAAATCTTGAAAAATGGACTTTTACAAAATCCGCTAAAACTTATGTTTTTGTTCCTCTTGTGACTTCTGTAACCCAACAACAATGATCTCTCAACTTATTTCATCAGTTTTGTACGAAATATCAATTCGTTGTTTGGCAGTTTTAACAAGTTCTTATAAAATCTTTAAAATGGACTTTGAAGAAATCTGCCAAAACTCAAGTTTTTGTTCATCTTCTGACTTCTATAACACAACAACAATGATCTCTTAACTTATTTCATCAGTTTTGTACGAAATTTCATTGTGTTTTTTAGCAGTTTTGACAAGTTCTTACAAAATCTTGAAAAATGGACTTTGACGAAATCTGCCAAAACTCATGTTTTTGTTCATCTTCTGACTTCTATAACACAACAACAATGATCTCTTAACTTATTTCATCAGTTTTGTACGAAATATCATTGTGTTTTTTAGCAGTTTTGACAAGTTCTTACAAAATCTTGAAAAATGGACTTTGACGAAATCTGCCAAAACTCATGTTTTTGTTCATCTTCTGACTTCTATAACACAACAACAATGATCTCTTAACTTATTTCATCAGTTTTGTACGAAATTTCATTGGGTTTTTTAGCAGTTTTGACAAGTTCTTACAAAATCTTGAAAAATGGACTTTGACGAAATCTGCCAAAACTCATGTTTTTGTTCATCTTCTGACTTCTATAACACAACAACAATGATCTCTTAACTTATTTCATCAATTTTTGTACGGAATTACATTGGGTTTTTTAGCAGTTTTGACAAGTTCTTACAAAATCTTGAAAAATGGATTTTTACAAAATCCGCAAAAACTCATGTTTTTGTTCCTCTTGTGACTTCTATAACACAACAACAATGATCTCTTAACTTATTTCATCAGTTTTGTACGAAATTTCATTTCGTTGTTTGGCAGTTTTAACAAGTTCTTACAAAATTTTGAAAAATGGACTTTGAAGAAATCTGCCAAAACTCCTGTTTTTGTTCGTTTAGTGACTTCTATAACCCAACAACAATGATCTCTTAACTTATTTCATCTGTTTTGTACGAAAATACATTGGGTTTTTTAGCAGTTTTGACAAGTTCTTACAAAATCTTGAAAAATGGATTTTTACAAAATCCGCAAAAACTCATGTTTTTGTTCCTCTTGTGACTTCTATAACACAACAACAATGATCTCTTAACTTATTTCATCAGTTTTGTACGAAATTTCATTTCGTTGTTTGGCAGTTTTAACAAGTTCTTACAAAATTTTGAAAAATGGACTTTGAAGAAATCTGCCAAAACTCATGTTTTTGTTCGTTTAGTGACTTCTATAACCCAACAACAATGATCTCTTAACTTATTTCATCAATTTTGTACGAAATTTCATTGGGTTTTTTAGCAGTTTTGACAAGTTCTTACAAAATCTTGAAAAATGGACTTTGACGAAATCTGCCAAAACTCATGTTTTTGTTCATCTTCTGACTTCTATAACACAACAACAATGATCTCTTAACTTATTTCATCAATTTTTGTACGGAATTACATTGGGTTTTTTAGCAGTTTTGACAAGTTCTTACAAAATCTTGAAAAATGGATTTTTACAAAATCCGCAAAAACTCATGTTTTTGTTCCTCTTGTGACTTCTATAACACAACAACAATGATCTCTTAACTTATTTCATCAGTTTTGTACGAAATTTCATTTCGTTGTTTGCAGTTTTAACAAGTTCTTACAAAATTTTGAAAAATGGACTTTGAAGAAATCTGCCAAAACTCCTGTTTTTGTTCGTTTAGTGACTTCTATAACCCAACAACAATGATCTCTTAACTTATTTCATCAATTTTGTACGAAATTTCATTGGGTTTTTTAGCAGTTTTGACAAGTTCTTACAAAATCTTGAAAAATGGACTTTGACGAAATCTGCCAAAACTCATGTTTTTGTTCATCTTCTGACTTCTATAACACAACAACAATGATCTCTTAACTTATTTCATCAATTTTTGTACGGAATTACATTGGGTTTTTTAGCAGTTTTGACAAGTTCTTACAAAATCTTGAAAAATGGATTTTTACAAAATCCGCAAAAACTCATGTTTTTGTTCCTCTTGTGACTTCTATAACACAACAACAATGATCTCTTAACTTATTTCATCAGTTTTGTACGAAATTTCATTTCGTTGTTTGGCAGTTTTAACAAGTTCTTACAAAATTTTGAAAAATGGACTTTGAAGAAATCTGCCAAAACTCCTGTTTTTGTTCGTTTAGTGACTTCTATAACCCAACAACAATGATCTCTTAACTTATTTCATCAATTTTGTACGAAATTTCATTGGGTTTTTTAGCAGTTTTGACAAGTTCTTACAAAATCTTGAAAAATGGACTTTGACGAAATCTGCCAAAACTCATTTTTTTTGTTCATCTTCTGACTTCTATAACACAACAACAATGATCTCTTAACTTATTTCATCAATTTTTGTACGGAATTACATTGGGTTTTTTAGCAGTTTTGACAAGTTCTTACAAAATCATGAAAATTGGACTTTGACGAAATCTGCCAAAACTCATGTTTTTGTTCATCTTCTTACTTCTATAACACAACAACAATGATCTCTTAACTTATTTCATCAGTTTTGTACGAAATTTCGTTTCGTTGTTTGGCAGTTTTAACAAGTTCTTATAAAATCTTGAAAAATGGACTTTTACAAAATCCGCCAAAACTCATGTTTTTGTTCATCTTGTGACTTCTATAACCCAACAACAATGATCTCTTAACATATTTCATCAGTTTTGTACGTAATTTCATTGTGTTTTTTAGCAGTTTTGACAAGTTCTTACAAAATCTTGAAAAAGGGACTTTTATAAAATCCGCAAAAACTCATGTTTTTGTTCCTCTTGTGACTTCTATAACACAACAACAATGATCTCTTAACTTATTTCATCAGTTTTGTACGAAATTTCATTTCGTTGTTTGGCAGTTTTAACAAGTTCTTACAAAATTTTGAAAAATGGACTTTGAAGAAATCTGCCAAAACTCCTGTTTTTGTTCGTTTAGTGACTTCTATAACCCAACAACAATGATCTCTTAACTTATTTCATCAATTTTGTACGAAATTTCATTGGGTTTTTTAGCAGTTTTGGCAAGTTCTTACAAAATCTTGAAAAATGGACATTGACGAAATCTGCCAAAACTCATGTTTTTGTTCATCTTCTGACTTCTATAACACAACAACAATGATCTCTTAACTTATTTCATCAATTTTTGTACGGAATTACATTGGGTTTTTTAGCAGTTTTGACAAGTTCTTACAAAATCTTGAAAAATGGATTTTTACAAAATCCGCAAAAACTCATGTTTTTGTTCCTCTTGTGACTTCTATAACACAACAACAATGATCTCTTAACTTATTTCATCAGTTTTGTACGAAATTTCATTTCGTTGTTTGGCAGTTTTAACAAGTTCTTACAAAATTTTGAAAAATGGACTTTGAAGAAATCTGCCAAAACTCCTGTTTTTGTTCGTTTAGTGACTTCTATAACCCAACAACAATGATCTCTTAACTTATTTCATCAATTTTGTACGAAATTTCATTGGGTTTTTTAGCAGTTTTGACAAGTTCTTACAAAATCTTGAAAAATGGACTTTTACAAAATCCGCAAAAACTCATGTTTTTGTTCCTCTTGTGACTTCTATAACACAACAACAATGATCTCTTAACTTATTTCATCAGTTTTGTACGAAATTTCATTTCGTTGTTTGGCAGTTTTAACAAGTTCTTACAAAATTTTGAAAAATGGACTTTGAACAAATCTGCCAAAACTCATGTTTTTGTTCATCTTGTGACTTCTATAACCCAACAACAATGATCTCTTAACTTATTTCATCTGTTTTGTACGAAAATACATTGGGTTTTTTAGCAGTTTTGACAAGTTCTTACAAAATCTTGAAAAATGGATTTTTACAAAATCCGCAAAAACTCATGTTTTTGTTCCTCTTGTGACTTCTATAACACAACAACAATGATCTCTTAACTTATTTCATCAGTTTTGTACGAAATTTCATTTCGTTGTTTGGCAGTTTTAACAAGTTCTTACAAAATTTTGAAAAATGGACTTTGAAGAAATCTGCCAAAACTCATGTTTTTGTTCGTTTAGTGACTTCTATAACCCAACAACAATGATCTCTTAACTTATTTCATCAATTTTGTACGAAATTTCATTGGGTTTTTTAGCAGTTTTGACAAGTTCTTACAAAATCTTGAAAAATGGACTTTGACGAAATCTGCCAAAACTCATGTTTTTGTTCATCTTCTGACTTCTATAACACAACAACAATGATCTCTTAACTTATTTCATCAATTTTTGTACGGAATTACATTGGGTTTTTTAGCAGTTTTGACAAGTTCTTACAAAATCTTGAAAAATGGATTTTTACAAAATCCGCAAAAACTCATGTTTTTGTTCCTCTTGTGACTTCTATAACACAACAACAATGATCTCTTAACTTATTTCATCAGTTTTGTACGAAATTTCATTTCGTTGTTTGGCAGTTTTAACAAGTTCTTACAAAATTTTGAAAAATGGACTTTGAAGAAATCTGCCAAAACTCCTGTTTTTGTTCGTTTAGTGACTTCTATAACCCAACAACAATGATCTCTTAACTTATTTCATCAATTTTGTACGAAATTTCATTGGGTTTTTTAGCAGTTTTGACAAGTTCTTACAAAATCTTGAAAAATGGACTTTGACGAAATCTGCCAAAACTCATTTTTTTGTTCATCTTCTGACTTCTATAACACAACAACAATGATCTCTTAACTTATTTCATCAATTTTTGTACGGAATTACATTGGGTTTTTTAGCAGTTTTGACAAGTTCTTACAAAATCATGAAAATTGGACTTTGACGAAATCTGCCAAAACTCATGTTTTTGTTCATCTTCTTACTTCTATAACACAACAACAATGATCTCTTAACTTATTTCATCAGTTTTGTACGAAATTTCGTTTCGTTGTTTGGCAGTTTTAACAAGTTCTTATAAAATCTTGAAAAATGGACTTTTACAAAATCCGCCAAAACTCATGTTTTTGTTCATCTTGTGACTTCTATAACCCAACAACAATGATCTCTTAACATATTTCATCAGTTTTGTACGTAATTTCATTGTGTTTTTTAGCAGTTTTGACAAGTTCTTACAAAATCTTGAAAAAGGGACTTTTATAAAATCCGCAAAAACTCATGTTTTTGTTCCTCTTGTGACTTCTATAACACAACAACAATGATCTCTTAACTTATTTCATCAGTTTTGTACGAAATTTCATTTCGTTGTTTGGCAGTTTTAACAAGTTCTTACAAAATTTTGAAAAATGGACTTTGAAGAAATCTGCCAAAACTCCTGTTTTTGTTCGTTTAGTGACTTCTATAACCCAACAACAATGATCTCTTAACTTATTTCATCAATTTTGTACGAAATTTCATTGGGTTTTTTAGCAGTTTTGGCAAGTTCTTACAAAATCTTGAAAAATGGACATTGACGAAATCTGCCAAAACTCATGTTTTTGTTCATCTTCTGACTTCTATAACACAACAACAATGATCTCTTAACTTATTTCATCAATTTTTGTACGGAATTACATTGGGTTTTTTAGCAGTTTTGACAAGTTCTTACAAAATCTTGAAAAATGGATTTTTACAAAATCCGCAAAAACTCATGTTTTTGTTCCTCTTGTGACTTCTATAACACAACAACAATGATCTCTTAACTTATTTCATCAGTTTTGTACGAAATTTCATTTCGTTGTTTGGCAGTTTTAACAAGTTCTTACAAAATTTTGAAAAATGGACTTTGAAGAAATCTGCCAAAACTCCTGTTTTTGTTCGTTTAGTGACTTCTATAACCCAACAACAATGATCTCTTAACTTATTTCATCAATTTTGTACGAAATTTCATTGGGTTTTTTAGCAGTTTTGACAAGTTCTTACAAAATCTTGAAAAATGGACTTTTACAAAATCCGCAAAAACTCATGTTTTTGTTCCTCTTGTGACTTCTATAACACAACAACAATGATCTCTTAACTTATTTCATCAGTTTTGTACGAAATTTCATTTCGTTGTTTGGCAGTTTTAACAAGTTCTTACAAAATTTTGAAAAATGGACTTTGAACAAATCTGCCAAAACTCATGTTTTTGTTCATCTTGTGACTTCTATAACCCAACAACAATGATCTCTTAACTTATTTCATCTGTTTTGTACGAAAATACATTGGGTTTTTTAGCAGTTTTGACAAGTTCTTACAAAATCTTGAAAAATGGACTTTTACAAAATCCGCTAAAACTTATGTTTTTGTTCCTCTTGTGACTTCTGTAACCCAACAACAATGATCTCTCAACTTATTTCATCAGTTTTGTACGAAATATCAATTCGTTGTTTGGCAGTTTTAACAAGTTCTTATAAAATCTTTAAAATGGACTTTGAAGAAATCTGCCAAAACTCAAGTTTTTGTTCATCTTCTGACTTCTATAACACAACAACAATGATCTCTTAACTTATTTCATCAGTTTTGTACGAAATTTCATTGTGTTTTTTAGCAGTTTTGACAAGTTCTTACAAAATCTTGAAAAATGGACTTTGACGAAATCTGCCAAAACTCATGTTTTTGTTCATCTTCTGACTTCTATAACACAACAACAATGATCTCTTAACTTATTTCATCAGTTTTGTACGAAATTTCATTGGGTTTTTTAGCAGTTTTGACAAGTTCTTACAAAATCTTGAAAAATGGACTTTGACGAAATCTGCCAAAACTCATGTTTTTGTTCATCTTCTGACTTCTATAACACAACAACAATGATCTCTTAACTTATTTCATCAATTTTTGTACGGAATTACATTGGGTTTTTTAGCAGTTTTGACAAGTTCTTACAAAATCTTGAAAAATGGATTTTTACAAAATCCGCAAAAACTCATGTTTTTGTTCCTCTTGTGACTTCTATAACACAACAACAATGATCTCTTAACTTATTTCATCAGTTTTGTACGAAATTTCATTTCGTTGTTTGGCAGTTTTAACAAGTTCTTACAAAATTTTGAAAAATGGACTTTGAAGAAATCTGCCAAAACTCCTGTTTTTGTTCGTTTAGTGACTTCTATAACCCAACAACAATGATCTCTTAACTTATTTCATCTGTTTTGTACGAAAATACATTGGGTTTTTTAGCAGTTTTGACAAGTTCTTACAAAATCTTGAAAAATGGATTTTTACAAAATCCGCAAAAACTCATGTTTTTGTTCCTCTTGTGACTTCTATAACACAACAACAATGATCTCTTAACTTATTTCATCAGTTTTGTACGAAATTTCATTTCGTTGTTTGGCAGTTTTAACAAGTTCTTACAAAATTTTGAAAAATGGACTTTGAAGAAATCTGCCAAAACTCCTGTTTTTGTTCGTTTAGTGACTTCTATAACCCAACAACAATGATCTCTTAACTTATTTCATCAATTTTGTACGAAATTTCATTGGGTTTTTTAGCAGTTTTGACAAGTTCTTACAAAATCTTGAAAAATGGACTTTGACGAAATCTGCCAAAACTCATGTTTTTGTTCATCTTCTGACTTCTATAACACAACAACAATGATCTCTTAACTTATTTCATCAGTTTTGTACGAAATATCATTGTGTTTTTTAGCAGTTTTGACAAGTTCTTACAAAATCTTGAAAAATGGACTTTGACGAAATCTGCCAAAACTCATGTTTTTGTTCATCTTCTGACTTCTATAACACAACAACAATGATCTCTTAACTTATTTCATCAGTTTTGTACGAAATTTCATTGGGTTTTTTAGCAGTTTTGACAAGTTCTTACAAAATCTTGAAAAATGGACTTTGACGAAATCTGCCAAAACTCATGTTTTTGTTCATCTTCTGACTTCTATAACACAACAACAATGATCTCTTAACTTATTTCATCAATTTTTGTACGGAATTACATTGGGTTTTTTAGCAGTTTTGACAAGTTCTTACAAAATCTTGAAAAATGGATTTTTACAAAATCCGCAAAAACTCATGTTTTTGTTCCTCTTGTGACTTCTATAACACAACAACAATGATCTCTTAACTTATTTCATCAGTTTTGTACGAAATTTCATTTCGTTGTTTGGCAGTTTTAACAAGTTCTTACAAAATTTTGAAAAATGGACTTTGAAGAAATCTGCCAAAACTCCTGTTTTTGTTCGTTTAGTGACTTCTATAACCCAACAACAATGATCTCTTAACTTATTTCATCTGTTTTGTACGAAAATACATTGGGTTTTTTAGCAGTTTTGACAAGTTCTTACAAAATCTTGAAAAATGGATTTTTACAAAATCCGCAAAAACTCATGTTTTTGTTCCTCTTGTGACTTCTATAACACAACAACAATGATCTCTTAACTTATTTCATCAGTTTTGTACGAAATTTCATTTCGTTGTTTGGCAGTTTTAACAAGTTCTTACAAAATTTTGAAAAATGGACTTTGAAGAAATCTGCCAAAACTCATGTTTTTGTTCGTTTAGTGACTTCTATAACCCAACAACAATGATCTCTTAACTTATTTCATCAATTTTGTACGAAATTTCATTGGGTTTTTTAGCAGTTTTGACAAGTTCTTACAAAATCTTGAAAAATGGACTTTGACGAAATCTGCCAAAACTCATGTTTTTGTTCATCTTCTGACTTCTATAACACAACAACAATGATCTCTTAACTTATTTCATCAATTTTTGTACGGAATTACATTGGGTTTTTTAGCAGTTTTGACAAGTTCTTACAAAATCTTGAAAAATGGATTTTTACAAAATCCGCAAAAACTCATGTTTTTGTTCCTCTTGTGACTTCTATAACACAACAACAATGATCTCTTAACTTATTTCATCAGTTTTGTACGAAATTTCATTTCGTTGTTTGGCAGTTTTAACAAGTTCTTACAAAATTTTGAAAAATGGACTTTGAAGAAATCTGCCAAAACTCCTGTTTTTGTTCGTTTAGTGACTTCTATAACCCAACAACAATGATCTCTTAACTTATTTCATCAATTTTGTACGAAATTTCATTGGGTTTTTTAGCAGTTTTGACAAGTTCTTACAAAATCTTGAAAAATGGACTTTGACGAAATCTGCCAAAACTCATTTTTTTGTTCATCTTCTGACTTCTATAACACAACAACAATGATCTCTTAACTTATTTCATCAATTTTTGTACGGAATTACATTGGGTTTTTTAGCAGTTTTGACAAGTTCTTACAAAATCATGAAAATTGGACTTTGACGAAATCTGCCAAAACTCATGTTTTTGTTCATCTTCTTACTTCTATAACACAACAACAATGATCTCTTAACTTATTTCATCAGTTTTGTACGAAATTTCGTTTCGTTGTTTGGCAGTTTTAACAAGTTCTTATAAAATCTTGAAAAATGGACTTTTACAAAATCCGCCAAAACTCATGTTTTTGTTCATCTTGTGACTTCTATAACCCAACAACAATGATCTCTTAACATATTTCATCAGTTTTGTACGTAATTTCATTGTGTTTTTTAGCAGTTTTGACAAGTTCTTACAAAATCTTGAAAAAGGGACTTTTATAAAATCCGCAAAAACTCATGTTTTTGTTCCTCTTGTGACTTCTATAACACAACAACAATGATCTCTTAACTTATTTCATCAGTTTTGTACGAAATTTCATTTCGTTGTTTGGCAGTTTTAACAAGTTCTTACAAAATTTTGAAAAATGGACTTTGAAGAAATCTGCCAAAACTCCTGTTTTTGTTCGTTTAGTGACTTCTATAACCCAACAACAATGATCTCTTAACTTATTTCATCAATTTTGTACGAAATTTCATTGGGTTTTTTAGCAGTTTTGGCAAGTTCTTACAAAATCTTGAAAAATGGACATTGACGAAATCTGCCAAAACTCATGTTTTTGTTCATCTTCTGACTTCTATAACACAACAACAATGATCTCTTAACTTATTTCATCAATTTTTGTACGGAATTACATTGGGTTTTTTAGCAGTTTTGACAAGTTCTTACAAAATCTTGAAAAATGGATTTTTACAAAATCCGCAAAAACTCATGTTTTTGTTCCTCTTGTGACTTCTATAACACAACAACAATGATCTCTTAACTTATTTCATCAGTTTTGTACGAAATTTCATTTCGTTGTTTGGCAGTTTTAACAAGTTCTTACAAAATTTTGAAAAATGGACTTTGAAGAAATCTGCCAAAACTCCTGTTTTTGTTCGTTTAGTGACTTCTATAACCCAACAACAATGATCTCTTAACTTATTTCATCAATTTTGTACGAAATTTCATTGGGTTTTTTAGCAGTTTTGACAAGTTCTTACAAAATCTTGAAAAATGGACTTTTACAAAATCCGCAAAAACTCATGTTTTTGTTCCTCTTGTGACTTCTATAACACAACAACAATGATCTCTTAACTTATTTCATCAGTTTTGTACGAAATTTCATTTCGTTGTTTGGCAGTTTTAACAAGTTCTTACAAAATTTTGAAAAATGGACTTTGAACAAATCTGCCAAAACTCATGTTTTTGTTCATCTTGTGACTTCTATAACCCAACAACAATGATCTCTTAACTTATTTCATCTGTTTTGTACGAAAATACATTGGGTTTTTTAGCAGTTTTGACAAGTTCTTACAAAATCTTGAAAAATGGACTTTTACAAAATCCGCTAAAACTTATGTTTTTGTTCCTCTTGTGACTTCTGTAACCCAACAACAATGATCTCTCAACTTATTTCATCAGTTTTGTACGAAATATCAATTCGTTGTTTGGCAGTTTTAACAAGTTCTTATAAAATCTTTAAAATGGACTTTGAAGAAATCTGCCAAAACTCAAGTTTTTGTTCATCTTCTGACTTCTATAACACAACAACAATGATCTCTTAACTTATTTCATCAGTTTTGTACGAAATTTCATTGTGTTTTTTAGCAGTTTTGACAAGTTCTTACAAAATCTTGAAAAATGGACTTTGACGAAATCTGCCAAAACTCATGTTTTTGTTCATCTTCTGACTTCTATAACACAACAACAATGATCTCTTAACTTATTTCATCAGTTTTGTACGAAATTTCATTGGGTTTTTTAGCAGTTTTGACAAGTTCTTACAAAATCTTGAAAAATGGACTTTGACGAAATCTGCCAAAACTCATGTTTTTGTTCATCTTCTGACTTCTATAACACAACAACAATGATCTCTTAACTTATTTCATCAATTTTTGTACGGAATTACATTGGGTTTTTTAGCAGTTTTGACAAGTTCTTACAAAATCTTGAAAAATGGATTTTTACAAAATCCGCAAAAACTCATGTTTTTGTTCCTCTTGTGACTTCTATAACACAACAACAATGATCTCTTAACTTATTTCATCAGTTTTGTACGAAATTTCATTTCGTTGTTTGGCAGTTTTAACAAGTTCTTACAAAATTTTGAAAAATGGACTTTGAAGAAATCTGCCAAAACTCCTGTTTTTGTTCGTTTAGTGACTTCTATAACCCAACAACAATGATCTCTTAACTTATTTCATCTGTTTTGTACGAAAATACATTGGGTTTTTTAGCAGTTTTGACAAGTTCTTACAAAATCTTGAAAAATGGATTTTTACAAAATCCGCAAAAACTCATGTTTTTGTTCCTCTTGTGACTTCTATAACACAACAACAATGATCTCTTAACTTATTTCATCAGTTTTGTACGAAATTTCATTTCGTTGTTTGGCAGTTTTAACAAGTTCTTACAAAATTTTGAAAAATGGACTTTGAAGAAATCTGCCAAAACTCCTGTTTTTGTTCGTTTAGTGACTTCTATAACCCAACAACAATGATCTCTTAACTTATTTCATCAATTTTGTACGAAATTTCATTGGGTTTTTTAGCAGTTTTGACAAGTTTTTACAAAATCTTGAAAAATGGACTTTGACGAAATCTGCCAAAACTCATGTTTTTGTTCATCTTCTGACATCTATAACACAACAACAATGATCTCTTAACTTATTTCATCAATTTTTGTACGGAATTACATTGGGTTTTTTAGCAGTTTTGACAAGTTCTTACAAAATCTTGAAAAATGGATTTTTACAAAATCCGCAAAAACTTATGTTTTTGTTCCTCTTGTGACTTCTATAACACAACAACAATGATCTCTTAACTTATTTCATCAGTTTTGTACGAAATTTCATTTCGTTGTTTGGCAGTTTTAACAAGTTCTTACAAAATTTTGAAAAATGGACTTTGAAGAAATCTGCCAAAACTCCTGTTTTTGTTCGTTTAGTGACTTCTATAACCCAACAACAATGATCTCTTAACTTATTTCATCAATTTTGTACGAAATTTCATTGGGTTTTTTAGCAGTTTTGACAAGTTCTTACAAAATCTTGAAAAATGGACTTTGACGAAATCTGCCAAAACTTATGTTTTTGTTCTTCTTCTGACTTCTATAACACAACAACAATGATCTCTTAACTTATTTCATCAATTTTTGTACGGAATTACATTGGGTTTTTTAGCAGTTTTGACAAGTTCTTACAAAATCTTGAAAAATGGATTTTTACAAAATCCGCAAAAACTCATGTTTTTGTTCCTCTTGTGACTTCTATAACACAACAACAATGATCTCTTAACTTATTTCATCAGTTTTGTACGAAATTTCATTTCGTTGTTTGGCAGTTTTAACAAGTTCTTACAAAATTTTGAAAAATGGACTTTGAAGAAATCTGCCAAAACTCCTGTTTTTGTTCGTTTAGTGACTTCTATAACCCAACAACAATGATCTCTTAACTTATTTCATCAATTTTGTACGAAATTTCATTGGGTTTTTTAGCAGTTTTGACAAGTTCTTACAAAATCTTGAAAAATGGACTTTGACGAAATCTGCCAAAACTCATGTTTTTGTTCATCTTCTGACTTCTATAACACAACAACAATGATCTCTTAACTTATTTCATCAATTTTTGTACGGAATTACATTGGGTTTTTTAGCAGTTTTGACAAGTTCTTACAAAATCATGAAAATTGGACTTTGACGAAATCTGCCAAAACTCATGTTTTTGTTCATCTTCTTACTTCTATAACACAACAACAATGATCTCTTAACTTATTTCATCAGTTTTGTACGAAATTTCGTTTCGTTGTTTGGCAGTTTTAACAAGTTCTTATAAAATCTTGAAAAATGGACTTTTACAAAATCCGCTAAAACTTATGTTTTTGTTCCTCTTGTGACTTCTGTAACCCAACAACAATGATCTCTCAACTTATTTCATCAGTTTTGTACGAAATATCAATTCGTTGTTTGGCAGTTTTAACAAGTTCTTATAAAATCTTTAAAATGGACTTTGAAGAAATCTGCCAAAACTCAAGTTTTTGTTCATCTTCTGACTTCTATAACACAACAACAATGATCTCTTAACTTATTTCATCAGTTTTGTACGAAATTTCATTGTGTTTTTTAGCAGTTTTGACAAGTTCTTACAAAATCTTGAAAAATGGACTTTGACGAAATCTGCCAAAACTCATGCTTTTGTTCATCTTCTGACTTCTATAACACAACAACAATGATCTCTTAACTTATTTCATCAGTTTTGTACGAAATTTCATTGGGTTTTTTAGCAGTTTTGACAAGTTCTTACAAAATCTTGAAAAATGGACTTTGACGAAATCTGCCAAAACTCATGTTTTTGTTCATCTTCTGACTTCTATAACACAACAACAATGATCTCTTAACTTATTTCATCTATTTTTGTACGGAATTACATTGGGTTTTTTAGCAGTTTTGACA
Source organism: Comarum palustre (assembly GCA_951800085.1). NCBI lineage: Eukaryota > Viridiplantae > Streptophyta > Magnoliopsida > Rosales > Rosaceae > Comarum > Comarum palustre. The sequence goes on from OX637580.1 coordinate 9,143,802, forward strand.
AGTTCTTACAAAATCTTGAAAAATGGATTTTTACAAAATCCGCAAAAACTCATGTTTTTGTTCCTCTTGTGACTTCTATAACACAACAACAATGATCTCTTAACTTATTTCATCAGTTTTGTACGAAATTTCATTTCGTTGTTTGGCAGTTTTAACAAGTTCTTACAAAATTTTGAAAAATGGACTTTGAAGAAATCTGCCAAAACTCCTGTTTTTGTTCGTTTAGTGACTTCTATAACCCAACAACAATGATCTCTTAACTTATTTCATCAATTTTGTACGAAATTTCATTGGGTTTTTTAGCAGTTTTGACAAGTTCTTACAAAATCTTGAAAAATGGACTTTGACGAAATCTGCCAAAACTCATGTTTTTGTTCATCTTGTGACTTCTATAACACAACAACAATGATCTCTTAACTTATTTCATCAATTTTTGTACGGAATTACATTGGGTTTTTTAGCAGTTTTGACAAGTTCTTACAAAATCTTGAAAAATGGATTTTTACAAAATCCGCAAAAACTCATGTTTTTGTTCCTCTTGTGACTTCTATAACACAACAACAATGATCTCTTAACTTATTTCATCAGTTTTGTACGAAATTTCATTTCGTTGTTTGGCAGTTTTAACAAGTTCTTACAAAATTTTGAAAAATGGACTTTGAAGAAATCTGCCAAAACTCCTGTTTTTGTTCGTTTAGTGACTTCTATAACCCAACAACAATGATCTCTTAACTTATTTCATCAATTTTGTACGAAATTTCATTGGGTTTTTTAGCAGTTTTGACAAGTTCTTATAAAATCATTGGGTTATTTCATCAGTTTTGTACGAAATATCAATTCGTTGTTTGGCAGTTTTAACAAGTTCTTATAAAATCTTTAAAATGGACTTTGAAGAAATCTGCCAAAACTCAAGTTTTTGTTCATCTTCTGACTTCTATAACACAACAACAATGATCTCTTAACTTATTTCATCAGTTTTGTACGAAATTTCATTGTGTTTTTTAGCAGTTTTGACAAGTTCTTACAAAATCTTGAAAAATGGACTTTGACGAAATCTGCCAAAACTCATGTTTTTGTTCATCTTCTGACTTCTATAACACAACAACAATGATCTCTTAACTTATTTCATCAGTTTTGTACGTAATTTCATTGTGTTTTTTAGCAGTTTTGACAAGTTCTTACAAAATCTTGAAAAAGGGACTTTTATAAAATCCGCAAAAACTCATGTTTTTGTTCCTCTTGTGACTTCTATAACACAACAACAATGATCTCTTAACTTATTTCATCAGTTTTGTACGAAATTTCATTTCGTTGTTTGGCAGTTTTAACAAGTTCTTACAAAATTTTGAAAAATGGACTTTGAAGAAATCTGCCAAAACTCCTGTTTTTGTTCGTTTAGTGACTTCTATAACCCAACAACAATGATCTCTTAACTTATTTCATCAATTTTGTACGAAATTTCATTGGGTTTTTTAGCAGTTTTGGCAAGTTCTTACAAAATCTTGAAAAATGGACTTTGACGAAATCTGCCAAAACTCATGTTTTTGTTCATCTTCTGACTTCTATAACACAACAACAATGATCTCTTAACTTATTTCATCAATTTTTGTACGGAATTACATTGGGTTTTTTAGCAGTTTTGATAAGTTCTTACAAAATCTTGAAAAATGGATTTTTACAAAATCCGCAAAAACTCATGTTTTTGTTCCTCTTGTGACTTCTATAACACAACAACAATGATCTCTTAACTTATTTCATCAGTTTTGTACGAAATTTCATTTCGTTGTTTGGCAGTTTTAACAAGTTCTTACAAAATTTTGAAAAATGGACTTTGAACAAATCTGCCAAAACTCATGTTTTTGTTCATCTTGTGACTTCTATAACCCAACAACAATGATCTCTTAACTTATTTCATCTGTTTTGTACGAAAATACATTGGGTTTTTTAGCAGTTTTGACAAGTTCTTACAAAATCTTGAAAAATGGACTTTTACAAAATCCGCTAAAACTTATGTTTTTGTTCCTCTTGTGACTTCTGTAACCCAACAACAATGATCTCTCAACTTATTTCATCAGTTTTGTACGAAATATCAATTCGTTGTTTGGCAGTTTTAACAAGTTCTTATAAAATCTTTAAAATGGACTTTGAAGAAATCTGCCAAAACTCAAGTTTTTGTTCATCTTCTGACTTCTATAACACAACAACAATGATCTCTTAACTTATTTCATCAGTTTTGTACGAAATTTCATTGTGTTTTTTAGCAGTTTTGACAAGTTCTTACAAAATCTTGAAAAATGGACTTTGACGAAATCTGCCAAAACTCATGTTTTTGTTCATCTTCTGACTTCTATAACACAACAACAATGATCTCTTAACTTATTTCATCAGTTTTGTACGAAATTTCATTGGGTTTTTAGCAGTTTTGACAAGTTCTTACAAAATCTTGAAAAATGGACTTTGACGAAATCTGCCAAAACTCATGTTTTTGTTCATCTTCTGACTTCTATAACACAACAACAATGATCTCTTAACTTATTTCATCAATTTTTGTACGGAATTACATTGAGTTTTTTAGCAGTTTTGACAAGTTCTTACAAAATCTTGAAAAATGGATTTTTACAAAATCCGCAAAAACTCATGTTTTTGTTCCTCTTGTGACTTCTATAACACAACAACAATGATCTCTTAACTTATTTCATCAGTTTTGTACGAAATTTCATTTCGTTGTTTGGCAGTTTTAACAAGTTCTTACAAAATTTTGAAAAATGGACTTTGAAGAAATCTGCCAAAACTCCTGTTTTTGTTCGTTTAGTGACTTCTATAACCCAACAACAATGATCTCTTAACTTATTTCATCTGTTTTGTACGAAAATACATTGGGTTTTTTAGCAGTTTTGACAAGTTCTTACAAAATCTTGAAAAAGAGTTTTTCAAAATCCGCAAAAACTCATGTTTTTGTTCCTCTTGTGACTTCTATAACACAACAACAATGATCTCTTAACTTATTTCATCAGTTTTGTACGAAATTTCATTTCGTTGTTTGGCAGTTTTAACAAGTTCTTACAAAATTTTGAAAAATGGACTTTGAAGAAATCTGCCAAAACTCCTGTTTTTGTTCGTTTAGTGACTTCTATAACCCAACAACAATGATCTCTTAACTTATTTCATCAATTTTGTACGAAATTTCATTGGGTTTTTTAGCAGTTTTGACAAGTTCTTACAAAATCTTGAAAAATGGACTTTGACGAAATCTGCCAAAACTCATGTTTTTGTTCATCTTCTGACTTCTATAACACAACAACAATGATCTCTTAACTTATTTCATCAATTTTTGTACGGAATTACATTGGGTTTTTTAGCAGTTTTGACAAGTTCTTACAAAATCTTGAAAAATGGATTTTTACAAAATCCGCAAAAACTCATGTTTTTGTTCCTCTTGTGACTTCTATAACACAACAACAATGATCTCTTAACTTATTTCATCAGTTTTGTACGAAATTTCATTTCGTTGTTTGGCAGTTTTAACAAGTTCTTACAAAATTTTGAAAAATGGACTTTGAAGAAATCTGCCAAAACTCCTGTTTTTGTTCGTTTAGTGACTTCTATAACCCAACAACAATGATCTCTTAACTTATTTCATCAATTTTGTACGAAATTTCATTGGGTTTTTTAGCAGTTTTGACAAGTTCTTACAAAATCTTGAAAAATGAACTTTGACGAAATCTGCCAAAACTCATGTTTTTGTTCATCTTCTGACTTCTATAACACAACAACAATGATCTCTTAACTTATTTCATCAATTTTTGTACGGAATTACATTGGGTTTTTTAGCAGTTTTGACAAGTTCTTACAAAATCTTGAAAAATGGATTTTTACAAAATCCGCAAAAACTCATGTTTTTGTTCCTCTTGTGACTTCTATAACACAACAACAATGATCTCTTAACTTATTTCATCAGTTTTGTACGAAATTTCATTTCGTTGTTTGGCAGTTTTAACAAGTTCTTACAAAATTTTGAAAAATGGACTTTGAAGAAATCTGCCAAAACTCCTGTTTTTGTTCGTTTAGTGACTTCTATAACCCAACAACAATGATCTCTTAACTTATTTCATCTGTTTTGTACGAAAATACATTGGGTTTTTTAGCAGTTTTGACAAGTTCTTACAAAAACTTGAAAAATGGATTTTTACAAAATCCGCAAAAACTCATGTTTTTGTTCCTCTTGTGACTTCTATAACACAACAACAATGATCTCTTAACTTATTTCATCAGTTTTGTACGAAATTTCATTTCGTTGTTTGGCAGTTTTAACAAGTTCTTACAAAATTTTGAAAAATGGACTTTGAAGAAATCTGCCAAAACTCCTGTTTTTGTTCGTTTAGTGACTTCTATAACCCAACAACAATGATCTCTTAACTTATTTCATCAATTTTGTACGAAATTTCATTGGGTTTTTTAGCAGTTTTGACAAGTTCTTACAAAATCTTGAAAAATGGACTTTGACGAAATCTGCCAAAACTCATGTTTTTGTTCATCTTCTGACTTCTATAACACAACAACAATGATCTCTTAACTTATTTCATCAATTTTTGTACGGAATTACATTGGGTTTTTTAGCAGTTTTGACAAGTTCTTACAAAATCATGAAAATTGGACTTTGACGAAATCTGCCAAAACTCATGTTTTTGTTCATCTTCTTACTTCTATAACACAACAACAATGATCTCTTAACTTATTTCATCAGTTTTGTACGAAATTTCGTTTCGTTGTTTGGCAGTTTTAACAAGTTCTTATAAAATCTTGAAAAATGGACTTTTACAAAATCCGCCAAAACTCATGTTTTTGTTCATCTTGTGACTTCTATAACCCAACAACAATGATCTCTTAACATATTTCATCAGTTTTGTACGTAATTTCATTGTGTTTTTTAGCAGTTTTGACAAGTTCTTACAAAATCTTGAAAAAGGGACTTTTATAAAATCCGCAAAAACTCATGTTTTTGTTCCTCTTGTGACTTCTATAACACAACAACAATGATCTCTTAACTTATTTCATCAGTTTTGTACGAAATTTCATTTCGTTGTTTGGCAGTTTTAACAAGTTCTTACAAAATTTTGAAAAATGGACTTTGAAGAAATCTGCCAAAACTCCTGTTTTTGTTCGTTTAGTGACTTCTATAACCCAACAACAATGATCTCTTAACTTATTTCATCAATTTTGTACGAAATTTCATTGGGTTTTTTAGCAGTTTTGGCAAGTTCTTACAAAATCTTGAAAAATGGACTTTGACGAAATCTGCCAAAACTCATGTTTTTGTTCATCTTCTGACTTCTATAACACAACAACAATGATCTCTTAACTTATTTCATCAATTTTTGTACGGAATTACATTGGGTTTTTTAGCAGTTTTGACAAGTTCTTACAAAATCTTGAAAAATGGATTTTTACAAAATCCGCAAAAACTCATGTTTTTGTTCCTCTTGTGACTTCTATAACACAACAACAATGATCTCTTAACTTATTTCATCAGTTTTGTACGAAATTTCATTTCGTTGTTTGGCAGTTTTAACAAGTTCTTACAAAATTTTGAAAAATGGACTTTGAAGAAATCTGCCAAAACTCCTGTTTTTGTTCGTTTAGTGACTTCTATAACCCAACAACAATGATCTCTTAACTTATTTCATCAATTTTGTACGAAATTTCATTGGGTTTTTTAGCAGTTTTGACAAGTTCTTACAAAATCTTGAAAAATGGACTTTTACAAAATCCGCAAAAACTCATGTTTTTGTTCCTCTTGTGACTTCTATAACACAACAACAATGATCTCTTAACTTATTTCATCAATTTTTGTACGGAATTACATTGGGTTTTTTAGCAGTTTTGATAAGTTCTTACAAAATCTTGAAAAATGGATTTTTACAAAATCCGCAAAAACTCATGTTTTTGTTCCTCTTGTGACTTCTATAACACAACAACAATGATCTCTTAACTTATTTCATCAGTTTTGTACGAAATTTCATTTCGTTGTTTGGCAGTTTTAACAAGTTCTTACAAAATTTTGAAAAATGGACTTTGAACAAATCTGCCAAAACTCATGTTTTTGTTCATCTTGTGACTTCTATAACCCAACAACAATGATCTCTTAACTTATTTCATCTGTTTTGTACGAAAATACATTGGGTTTTTTAGCAGTTTTGACAAGTTCTTACAAAATCTTGAAAAATGGACTTTTACAAAATCCGCTAAAACTTATGTTTTTGTTCCTCTTGTGACTTCTGTAACCCAACAACAATGATCTCTCAACTTATTTCATCAGTTTTGTACGAAATATCAATTCGTTGTTTGGCAGTTTTAACAAGTTCTTATAAAATCTTTAAAATGGACTTTGAAGAAATCTGCCAAAACTCAAGTTTTTGTTCATCTTCTGACTTCTATAACACAACAACAATGATCTCTTAACTTATTTCATCAGTTTTGTACGAAATTTCATTGTGTTTTTTAGCAGTTTTGACAAGTTCTTACAAAATCTTGAAAAATGGACTTTGACGAAATCTGCCAAAACTCATGTTTTTGTTCATCTTCTGACTTCTATAACACAACAACAATGATCTCTTAACTTATTTCATCAGTTTTGTACGAAATTTCATTGGGTTTTTAGCAGTTTTGACAAGTTCTTACAAAATCTTGAAAAATGGACTTTGACGAAATCTGCCAAAACTCATGTTTTTGTTCATCTTCTGACTTCTATAACACAACAACAATGATCTCTTAACTTATTTCATCAATTTTTGTACGGAATTACATTGAGTTTTTTAGCAGTTTTGACAAGTTCTTACAAAATCTTGAAAAATGGATTTTTACAAAATCCGCAAAAACTCATGTTTTTGTTCCTCTTGTGACTTCTATAACACAACAACAATGATCTCTTAACTTATTTCATCAGTTTTGTACGAAATTTCATTTCGTTGTTTGGCAGTTTTAACAAGTTCTTACAAAATTTTGAAAAATGGACTTTGAAGAAATCTGCCAAAACTCCTGTTTTTGTTCGTTTAGTGACTTCTATAACCCAACAACAATGATCTCTTAACTTATTTCATCTGTTTTGTACGAAAATACATTGGGTTTTTTAGCAGTTTTGACAAGTTCTTACAAAATCTTGAAAAAGAGTTTTTCAAAATCCGCAAAAACTCATGTTTTTGTTCCTCTTGTGACTTCTATAACACAACAACAATGATCTCTTAACTTATTTCATCAGTTTTGTACGAAATTTCATTTCGTTGTTTGGCAGTTTTAACAAGTTCTTACAAAATTTTGAAAAATGGACTTTGAAGAAATCTGCCAAAACTCCTGTTTTTGTTCGTTTAGTGACTTCTATAACCCAACAACAATGATCTCTTAACTTATTTCATCAATTTTGTACGAAATTTCATTGGGTTTTTTAGCAGTTTTGACAAGTTCTTACAAAATCTTGAAAAATGGACTTTGACGAAATCTGCCAAAACTCATGTTTTTGTTCATCTTCTGACTTCTATAACACAACAACAATGATCTCTTAACTTATTTCATCAATTTTTGTACGGAATTACATTGGGTTTTTTAGCAGTTTTGACAAGTTCTTACAAAATCTTGAAAAATGGATTTTTACAAAATCCGCAAAAACTCATGTTTTTGTTCCTCTTGTGACTTCTATAACACAACAACAATGATCTCTTAACTTATTTCATCAGTTTTGTACGAAATTTCATTTCGTTGTTTGGCAGTTTTAACAAGTTCTTACAAAATTTTGAAAAATGGACTTTGAAGAAATCTGCCAAAACTCCTGTTTTTGTTCGTTTAGTGACTTCTATAACCCAACAACAATGATCTCTTAACTTATTTCATCAATTTTGTACGAAATTTCATTGGGTTTTTTAGCAGTTTTGACAAGTTCTTACAAAATCTTGAAAAATGAACTTTGACGAAATCTGCCAAAACTCATGTTTTTGTTCATCTTCTGACTTCTATAACACAACAACAATGATCTCTTAACTTATTTCATCAATTTTTGTACGGAATTACATTGGGTTTTTTAGCAGTTTTGACAAGTTCTTACAAAATCTTGAAAAATGGATTTTTACAAAATCCGCAAAAACTCATGTTTTTGTTCCTCTTGTGACTTCTATAACACAACAACAATGATCTCTTAACTTATTTCATCAGTTTTGTACGAAATTTCATTTCGTTGTTTGGCAGTTTTAACAAGTTCTTACAAAATTTTGAAAAATGGACTTTGAAGAAATCTGCCAAAACTCCTGTTTTTGTTCGTTTAGTGACTTCTATAACCCAACAACAATGATCTCTTAACTTATTTCATCTGTTTTGTACGAAAATACATTGGGTTTTTTAGCAGTTTTGACAAGTTCTTACAAAAACTTGAAAAATGGATTTTTACAAAATCCGCAAAAACTCATGTTTTTGTTCCTCTTGTGACTTCTATAACACAACAACAATGATCTCTTAACTTATTTCATCAGTTTTGTACGAAATTTCATTTCGTTGTTTGGCAGTTTTAACAAGTTCTTACAAAATTTTGAAAAATGGACTTTGAAGAAATCTGCCAAAACTCCTGTTTTTGTTCGTTTAGTGACTTCTATAACCCAACAACAATGATCTCTTAACTTATTTCATCAATTTTGTACGAAATTTCATTGGGTTTTTTAGCAGTTTTGACAAGTTCTTACAAAATCTTGAAAAATGGACTTTGACGAAATCTGCCAAAACTCATGTTTTTGTTCATCTTCTGACTTCTATAACACAACAACAATGATCTCTTAACTTATTTCATCAATTTTTGTACGGAATTACATTGGGTTTTTTAGCAGTTTTGACAAGTTCTTACAAAATCATGAAAATTGGACTTTGACGAAATCTGCCAAAACTCATGTTTTTGTTCATCTTCTTACTTCTATAACACAACAACAATGATCTCTTAACTTATTTCATCAGTTTTGTACGAAATTTCGTTTCGTTGTTTGGCAGTTTTAACAAGTTCTTATAAAATCTTGAAAAATGGACTTTTACAAAATCCGCCAAAACTCATGTTTTTGTTCATCTTGTGACTTCTATAACCCAACAACAATGATCTCTTAACATATTTCATCAGTTTTGTACGTAATTTCATTGTGTTTTTTAGCAGTTTTGACAAGTTCTTACAAAATCTTGAAAAAGGGACTTTTATAAAATCCGCAAAAACTCATGTTTTTGTTCCTCTTGTGACTTCTATAACACAACAACAATGATCTCTTAACTTATTTCATCAGTTTTGTACGAAATTTCATTTCGTTGTTTGGCAGTTTTAACAAGTTCTTACAAAATTTTGAAAAATGGACTTTGAAGAAATCTGCCAAAACTCCTGTTTTTGTTCGTTTAGTGACTTCTATAACCCAACAACAATGATCTCTTAACTTATTTCATCAATTTTGTACGAAATTTCATTGGGTTTTTTAGCAGTTTTGGCAAGTTCTTACAAAATCTTGAAAAATGGACTTTGACGAAATCTGCCAAAACTCATGTTTTTGTTCATCTTCTGACTTCTATAACACAACAACAATGATCTCTTAACTTATTTCATCAATTTTTGTACGGAATTACATTGGGTTTTTTAGCAGTTTTGACAAGTTCTTACAAAATCTTGAAAAATGGATTTTTACAAAATCCGCAAAAACTCATGTTTTTGTTCCTCTTGTGACTTCTATAACACAACAACAATGATCTCTTAACTTATTTCATCAGTTTTGTACGAAATTTCATTTCGTTGTTTGGCAGTTTTAACAAGTTCTTACAAAATTTTGAAAAATGGACTTTGAAGAAATCTGCCAAAACTCCTGTTTTTGTTCGTTTAGTGACTTCTATAACCCAACAACAATGATCTCTTAACTTATTTCATCAATTTTGTACGAAATTTCATTGGGTTTTTTAGCAGTTTTGACAAGTTCTTACAAAATCTTGAAAAATGGACTTTTACAAAATCCGCAAAAACTCATGTTTTTGTTCCTCTTGTGACTTCTATAACACAACAACAATGATCTCTTAACTTATTTCATCAGTTTTGTACGAAATTTCATTTCGTTGTTTGGCAGTTTTAACAAGTTCTTACAAAATTTTGAAAAATGGACTTTGAACAAATCTGCCAAAACTCATGTTTTTGTTCATCTTGTGACTTCTATAACCCAACAACAATGATCTCTTAACTTATTTCATCTGTTTTGTACGAAAATACATTGGGTTTTTTAGCAGTTTTGACAAGTTCTTACAAAATCTTGAAAAATGGACTTTTACAAAATCCGCTAAAACTTATGTTTTTGTTCCTCTTGTGACTTCTGTAACCCAACAACAATGATCTCTCAACTTATTTCATCAGTTTTGTACGAAATATCAATTCGTTGTTTGGCAGTTTTAACAAGTTCTTATAAAATCTTTAAAATGGACTTTGAAGAAATCTGCCAAAACTCAAGTTTTTGTTCATCTTCTGACTTCTATAACACAACAACAATGATCTCTTAACTTATTTCATCAGTTTTGTACGAAATTTCATTGTGTTTTTTAGCAGTTTTGACAAGTTCTTACAAAATCTTGAAAAATGGACTTTGACGAAATCTGCCAAAACTCATGTTTTTGTTCATCTTCTGACTTCTATAACACAACAACAATGATCTCTTAACTTATTTCATCAGTTTTGTACGAAATTTCATTGGGTTTTTTAGCAGTTTTGACAAGTTCTTACAAAATCTTGAAAAATGGACTTTGACGAAATCTGCCAAAACTCATGTTTTTGTTCATCTTCTGACTTCTATAACACAACAACAATGATCTCTTAACTTATTTCATCAATTTTTGTACGGAATTACATTGGGTTTTTTAGCAGTTTTGACAAGTTCTTACAAAATCTTGAAAAATGGATTTTTACAAAATCCGCAAAAACTCATGTTTTTGTTCCTCTTGTGACTTCTATAACACAACAACAATGATCTCTTAACTTATTTCATCAGTTTTGTACGAAATTTCATTTCGTTGTTTGGCAGTTTTAACAAGTTCTTACAAAATTTTGAAAAATGGACTTTGAAGAAATCTGCCAAAACTCCTGTTTTTGTTCGTTTAGTGACTTCTATAACCCAACAACAATGATCTCTTAACTTATTTCATCAATTTTGTACGAAATTTCATTGGGTTTTTTAGCAGTTTTGACAAGTTCTTACAAAATCTTGAAAAATGGACTTTGACGAAATCTGCCAAAACTCATGTTTTTGTTCATCTTCTGACTTCTATAACACAACAACAATGATCTCTTAACTTATTTCATCAATTTTTGTACGGAATTACATTGGGTTTTTTAGCAGTTTTGACAAGTTCTTACAAAATCATGAAAATTGGACTTTGACGAAATCTGCCAAAACTCATGTTTTTGTTCATCTTCTTACTTCTATAACACAACAACAATGATCTCTTAACTTATTTCATCAGTTTTGTACGAAATTTCGTTTCGTTGTTTGGCAGTTTTAACAAGTTCTTATAAAATCTTGAAAAATGGACTTTTACAAAATCCGCCAAAACTCATGTTTTTGTTCATCTTGTGACTTCTATAACCCAACAACAATGATCTCTTAACATATTTCATCAGTTTTGTACGTAATTTCATTGTGTTTTTTAGCAGTTTTGACAAGTTCTTACAAAATCTTGAAAAAGGGACTTTTATAAAATCCGCAAAAACTCATGTTTTTGTTCCTCTTGTGACTTCTATAACACAACAACAATGATCTCTTAACTTATTTCATCAGTTTTGTACGAAATTTCATTTCGTTGTTTGGCAGTTTTAACAAGTTCTTACAAAATTTTGAAAAATGGACTTTGAAGAAATCTGCCAAAACTCCTGTTTTTGTTCGTTTAGTGACTTCTATAACCCAACAACAATGATCTCTTAACTTATTTCATCAATTTTGTACGAAATTTCATTGGGTTTTTTAGCAGTTTTGGCAAGTTCTTACAAAATCTTGAAAAATGGACTTTGACGAAATCTGCCAAAACTCATGTTTTTGTTCATCTTCTGACTTCTATAACACAACAACAATGATCTCTTAACTTATTTCATCAATTTTTGTACGGAATTACATTGGGTTTTTTAGCAGTTTTGACAAGTTCTTACAAAATCTTGAAAAATGGATTTTTACAAAATCCGCAAAAACTCATGTTTTTGTTCCTCTTGTGACTTCTATAACACAACAACAATGATCTCTTAACTTATTTCATCAGTTTTGTACGAAATTTCATTTCGTTGTTTGGCAGTTTTAACAAGTTCTTACAAAATTTTGAAAAATGGACTTTGAAGAAATCTGCCAAAACTCCTGTTTTTGTTCGTTTAGTGACTTCTATAACCCAACAACAATGATCTCTTAACTTATTTCATCAATTTTGTACGAAATTTCATTGGGTTTTTTAGCAGTTTTGACAAGTTCTTACAAAATCTTGAAAAATGGACTTTTACAAAATCCGCAAAAACTCATGTTTTTGTTCCTCTTGTGACTTCTATAACACAACAACAATGATCTCTTAACTTATTTCATCAGTTTTGTACGAAATTTCATTTCGTTGTTTGGCAGTTTTAACAAGTTCTTACAAAATTTTGAAAAATGGACTTTGAACAAATCTGCCAAAACTCATGTTTTTGTTCATCTTGTGACTTCTATAACCCAACAACAATGATCTCTTAACTTATTTCATCTGTTTTGTACGAAAATACATTGGGTTTTTTAGCAGTTTTGACAAGTTCTTACAAAATCTTGAAAAATGGACTTTTACAAAATCCGCTAAAACTTATGTTTTTGTTCCTCTTGTGACTTCTGTAACCCAACAACAATGATCTCTCAACTTATTTCATCAGTTTTGTACGAAATATCAATTCGTTGTTTGGCAGTTTTAACAAGTTCTTATAAAATCTTTAAAATGGACTTTGAAGAAATCTGCCAAAACTCAAGTTTTTGTTCATCTTCTGACTTCTATAACACAATAACAATGATCTCTTAACTTATTTCATCAGTTTTGTACGAAATTTCATTGTGTTTTTTAGCAGTTTTGACAAGTTCTTACAAAATCTTGAAAAATGGACTTTGACGAAATCTGCCAAAACTCATGTTTTTGTTCATCTTCTGACTTCTATAACACAACAACAATGATCTCTTAACTTATTTCATCAGTTTTGTACGAAATTTCATTGGGTTTTTTAGCAGTTTTGACAAGTTCTTACAAAATCTTGAAAAATGGACTTTGACGAAATCTGCCAAAACTCATGTTTTTGTTCATCTTCTGACTTCTATAACACAACAACAATGATCTCTTAACTTATTTCATCAATTTTTGTACGGAATTACATTGGGTTTTTTAGCAGTTTTGACAAGTTCTTACAAAATCTTGAAAAATGGATTTTTACAAAATCCGCAAAAACTCATGTTTTTGTTCCTCTTGTGACTTCTATAACACAACAACAATGATCTCTTAACTTATTTCATCAGTTTTGTACGAAATTTCATTTCGTTGTTTGGCAGTTTTAACAAGTTCTTACAAAATTTTGAAAAATGGACTTTGAAGAAATCTGCCAAAACTCCTGTATTTGTTCGTTTAGTGACTTCTATAACCCAACAACAATGATCTCTTAACTTATTTCATCAATTTTGTACGAAATTTCATTGGGTTTTTTAGCAGTTTTGACAAGTTCTTACAAAATCTTGAAAAATGGACTTTGACGAAATCTGCCAAAACTCATGTTTTTGTTCATCTTGTGACTTCTATAACACAACAACAATGATCTCTTAACTTATTTCATCAATTTTTGTACGGAATTACATTGGGTTTTTTAGCAGTTTTGACAAGTTCTTACAAAATCTTGAAAAATGGATTTTTACAAAATCCGCAAAAACTCATGTTTTTGTTCCTCTTGTGACTTCTATAACACAACAACAATGATCTCTTAACTTATTTCATCAGTTTTGTACGAAATTTCATTTCGTTGTTTGGCAGTTTTAACAAGTTCTTACAAAATTTTGAAAAATGGACTTTGAACAAATCTGCCAAAACTCATGTTTTTGTTCATCTTGTGACTTCTATAACCCAACAACAATGATCTCTTAACTTATTTCATCTGTTTTGTACGAAAATACATTGGGTTTTTTAGCAGTTTTGACAAGTTCTTACAAAATCTTGAAAAATGGACTTTTACAAAATCCGCTAAAACTTATGTTTTTGTTCCTCTTGTGACTTCTGTAACCCAACAACAATGATCTCTCAACTTATTTCATCAGTTTTGTACGAAATATCAATTCGTTGTTTGGCAGTTTTAACAAGTTCTTATAAAATCTTTAAAATGGACTTTGAAGAAATCTGCCAAAACTCAAGTTTTTGTTCATCTTCTGACTTCTATAACACAACAACAATGATCTCTTAACTTATTTCATCAGTTTTGTACGAAATTTCATTGTGTTTTTTAGTAGTTTTGACAAGTTCTTACAAAATCTTGAAAAATGGACTTTGACGAAATCTGCCAAAACTCATGTTTTTGTTCATCTTCTGACTTCTATAACACAACAACAATGATCTCTTAACTTATTTCATCAGTTTTGTACGAAATTTCATTGGGTTTTTTAGCAGTTTTGACAAGTTCTTACAAAATCTTGAAAAATGGACTTTGACGAAATCTGCCAAAACTCATGTTTTTGTTCATCTTCTGACTTCTATAACACAACAACAATGATCTCTTAACTTATTTCATCAATTTTTGTACGGAATTACATTGGGTTTTTTAGCAGTTTTGACAAGTTCTTACAAAATCTTGAAAAATGGATTTTTACAAAATCCGCAAAAACTCATGTTTTTGTTCCTCTTGTGACTTCTATAACACAACAACAATGATCTCTTAACTTATTTCATCAGTTTTGTACGAAATTTCATTTCGTTGTTTGGCAGTTTTAACAAGTTCTTACAAAATTTTGAAAAATGGACTTTGAAGAAATCTGCCAAAACTCCTGTTTTTGTTCGTTTAGTGACTTCTATAACCCAACAACAATGATCTCTTAACTTATTTCATCTGTTTTGTACGAAAATACATTGGGTTTTTTAGCAGTTTTGACAAGTTCTTACAAAATCTTGAAAAATGGATTTTTCCAAAATCCGCAAAAACTCATGTTTTTGTTCCTCTTGTGACTTCTATAACACAACAACAATGATCTCTTAACTTATTTCATCAGTTTTGTACGAAATTTCATTTCGTTGTTTGGCAGTTTTAACAAGTTCTTACAAAATTTTGAAAAATGGACTTTGAAGAAATCTGCCAAAACTCCTGTTTTTGTTCGTTTAGTGACTTCTATAACCCAACAACAATGATCTCTTAACTTATTTCATCAATTTTGTACGAAATTTCATTGGGTTTTTTAGCAGTTTTGACAAGTTCTTACAAAATCTTGAAAAATGGACTTTGACGAAATCTGCCAAAACTCATGTTTTTGTTCATCTTCTGACTTCTATAACACAACAACAATGATCTCTTAACTTATTTCATCAGTTTTGTACGAAATATCATTGTGTTTTTTAGCAGTTTTGACAAGTTCTTACAAAATCTTGAAAAATGGACTTTGACGAAATCTGCCAAAACTCATGTTTTTGTTCATCTTCTGACTTCTATAACACAACAACAATGATCTCTTAACTTATTTCATCAATTTTTGTACGGAATTACATTGGGTTTTTTAGCAGTTTTGACAAGTTCTTACAAAATCTTGAAAAATGGATTTTTACAAAATCCGCAAAAACTCATGTTTTTGTTCCTCTTGTGACTTCTATAACACAACAACAATGATCTCTTAACTTATTTCATCAGTTTTGTACGAAATTTCATTTCGTTGTTTGGCAGTTTTAACAAGTTCTTACAAAATTTTGAAAAATGGACTTTGAAGAAATCTGCCAAAACTCCTGTTTTTGTTCGTTTAGTGACTTCTATAACCCAACAACAATGATCTCTTAACTTATTTCATCAATTTTGTACGAAATTTCATTGGGTTTTTTAGCAGTTTTGGCAAGTTCTTACAAAATCTTGAAAAATGGACTTTGACGAAATCTGCCAAAACTCATGTTTTTGTTCATCTTGTGACTTCTATAACACAACAACAATGATCTCTTAACTTATTTCATCAATTTTTGTACGGAATTACATTGGGTTTTTTAGCAGTTTTGACAAGTTCTTACAAAATCTTGAAAAATGGATTTTTACAAAATCCGCAAAAACTCATGTTTTTGTTCCTCTTGTGACTTCTATAACACAACAACAATGATCTCTTAACTTATTTCATCAGTTTTGTACGAAATTTCATTTCGTTGTTTGGCAGTTTTAACAAGTTCTTACAAAATTTTGAAAAATGGACTTTGAAGAAATCTGCCAAAACTCCTGTTTTTGTTCGTTTAGTGACTTCTATAACCCAACTACAATGATCTCTTAACTTATTTCATCAATTTTGTACGAAATTTCATTGGGTTTTTTAGCAGTTTTGACAAGTTCTTACAAAATCTTGAAAAATGGACTTTTACAAAATCCGCAAAAACTCATGTTTTTGTTCCTCTTGTGACTTCTATAACACAACAACAATGATCTCTTAACTTATTTCATCAGTTTTGTACGAAATTTCATTTCGTTGTTTGGCAGTTTTAACAAGTTCTTACAAAATTTTGAAAAATGGACTTTGAACAAATCTGCCAAAACTCATATTTTTGTTCATCTTGTGACTTCTATAACCCAACAACAATGATCTCTTAACTTATTTCATCTGTTTTGTACGAAAATACATTGGGTTTTTTAGCAGTTTTGACAAGTTCTTACAAAATCTTGAAAAATGGACTTTTACAAAATCCGCTAAAACTTATGTTTTTGTTCCTCTTGTGACTTCTGTAACCCAACAACAATGATCTCTCAACTTATTTCATCAGTTTTGTACGAAATATCAATTCGTTGTTTGGCAGTTTTAACAAGTTCTTATAAAATCTTTAAAATGGACTTTGAAGAAATCTGCCAAAACTCAAGTTTTTGTTCATCTTCTGACTTCTATAACACAACAACAATGATCTCTTAACTTATTTCATCAGTTTTGTACGAAATTTCATTTTGTTTTTTAGCAGTTTTGACAAGTTCTTACAAAATCTTGAAAAATGGACTTTGACGAAATCTGCCAAAACTCATGTTTTTGTTCATCTTCTGACTTCTATAACACAACAACAATGATCTCTTAACTTATTTCATCAGTTTTGTACGAAATTTCATTGGGTTTTTTAGCAGTTTTGACAAGTTCTTACAAAATCTTGAAAAATGGACTTTGAAGAAATCTGCCAAAACTCCTGTTTTTGTTCGTTTAGTGACTTCTATAACCCAACAACAATGATCTCTTAACTTATTTCATCAATTTTGTACGAAATTTCATTGGGTTTTTTAGCAGTTTTGACAAGTTCTTACAAAATCTTGAAAAATGGACTTTGACGAAATCTGCCAAAACTCATGTTTTTGTTCATCTTCTGACTTCTATAACACAACAACAATGATCTCTTAACTTATTTCATCAATTTTTGTACGGAATTACATTGGGTTTTTTAGCAGTTTTGACAAGTTCTTACAAAATCTTGAAAAATGGATTTTTACAAAATCCGCAAAAACTCATGTTTTTGTTCCTCTTGTGACTTCTATAACACAACAACAATGATCTCTTAACTTATTTCATCAGTTTTGTACGAAATTTCATTTCGTTGTTTGGCAGTTTTAACAAGTTCTTACAAAATTTTGAAAAATGGACTTTGAAGAAATCTGCCAAAACTCCTGTTTTTGTTCGTTTAGTGACTTCTATAACCCAACAACAATGATCTCTTAACTTATTTCATCAATTTTGTACGAAATTTCATTGGGTTTTTTAGCAGTTTTGACAAGTTCTTACAAAATCTTGAAAAATGGACTTTGACGAAATCTGCCAAAACTCATGTTTTTGTTCATCTTGTGACTTCTATAACACAACAACAATGATCTCTTAACTTATTTCATCAATTTTTGTACGGAATTACATTGGGTTTTTTAGCAGTTTTGACAAGTTCTTACAAAATCTTGAAAAATGGATTTTTACAAAATCCGCAAAAACTCATGTTTTTGTTCCTCTTGTGACTTCTATAACACAACAACAATGATCTCTTAACTTATTTCATCAGTTTTGTACGAAATTTCATTTCGTTGTTTGGCAGTTTTAACAAGTTCTTACAAAATTTTGAAAAATGGACTTTGAACAAATCTGCCAAAACTCATGTTTTTGTTCATCTTGTGACTTCTATAACCCAACAACAATGATCTCTTAACTTATTTCATCTGTTTTGTACGAAAATACATTGGGTTTTTTAGCAGTTTTGACAAGTTCTTACAAAATCTTGAAAAATGGACTTTTACAAAATCCGCTAAAACTTATGTTTTTGTTCCTCTTGTGACTTCTGTAACCCAACAACAATGATCTCTCAACTTATTTCATCAGTTTTGTACGAAATATCAATTCGTTGTTTGGCAGTTTTAACAAGTTCTTATAAAATCTTTAAAATGGACTTTGAAGAAATCTGCCAAAACTCAAGTTTTTGTTCATCTTCTGACTTCTATAACACAACAACAATGATCTCTTAACTTATTTCATCAGTTTTGTACGAAATTTCATTGTGTTTTTTAGCAGTTTTGACAAGTTCTTACAAAATCTTGAAAAATGGACTTTGACGAAATCTGCCAAAACTCATGTTTTTGTTCATCTTCTGACTTCTATAACACAACAACAATGATCTCTTAACTTATTTCATCAGTTTTGTACGAAATTTCATTGGGTTTTTTAGCAGTTTTGACAAGTTCTTACAAAATCTTGAAAAATGGACTTTGACGAAATCTGCCAAAACTCATGTTTTTGTTCATCTTCTGACTTCTATAACACAACAACAATGATCTCTTAACTTATTTCATCAATTTTTGTACGGAATTACATTGGGTTTTTTAGCAGTTTTGACAAGTTCTTACAAAATCTTGAAAAATGGATTTTTACAAAATCCGCAAAAACTCATGTTTTTGTTCCTCTTGTGACTTCTATAACACAACAACAATGATCTCTTAACTTATTTCATCAGTTTTGTACGAAATTTCATTTCGTTGTTTGGCAGTTTTAACAAGTTCTTACAAAATTTTGAAAAATGGACTTTGAAGAAATCTGCCAAAACTCCTGTTTTTGTTCGTTTAGTGACTTCTATAACCCAACAACAATGATCTCTTAACTTATTTCATCTGTTTTGTACGAAAATACATTGGGTTTTTTAGCAGTTTTGACAAGTTCTTACAAAATCTTGAAAAATGGATTTTTCCAAAATCCGCAAAAACTCATGTTTTTGTTCCTCTTGTGACTTCTATAACACAACAACAATGATCTCTTAACTTATTTCATCAGTTTTATACGAAATTTCATTTCGTTGTTTGGCAGTTTTAACAAGTTCTTACAAAATTTTGAAAAATGGACTTTGAAGAAATCTGCCAAAACTCCTGTTTTTGTTCGTTTAGTGACTTCTATAACCCAACAACAATGATCTCTTAACTTATTTCATCAATTTTGTACGAAATTTCATTGGGTTTTTTAGCAGTTTTGACAAGTTCTTACAAAATCTTGAAAAATGGACTTTTACAAAATCCGCTAAAACTTATGTTTTTGTTCCTCTTGTGACTTCTGTAACCCAACAACAATGATCTCTCAACTTATTTCATCAGTTTTGTACGAAATATCAATTCGTTGTTTGGCAGTTTTAACAAGTTCTTATAAAATCTTTAAAATGGACTTTGAAGAAATCTGCCAAAACTCAAGTTTTTGTTCATCTTCTGACTTCTATAACACAACAACAATGATCTCTTAACTTATTTCATCAGTTTTGTACGAAATTTCATTGTGTTTTTTAGCAGTTTTGACAAGTTCTTACAAAATCTTGAAAAATGGACTTTGACGAAATCTGCCAAAACTCATGCTTTTGTTCATCTTCTGACTTCTATAACACAACAACAATGATCTCTTAACTTATTTCATCAGTTTTGTACGAAATTTCATTGGGTTTTTTAGCAGTTTTGACAAGTTCTTACAAAATCTTGAAAAATGGACTTTGACGAAATCTGCCAAAACTCATGTTTTTGTTCATCTTCTGACTTCTATAACACAACAACAATGATCTCTTAACTTATTTCATCTATTTTTGTACGGAATTACATTGGGTTTTTTAGCAGTTTTGACAAGTTCTTACAAAATCTTGAAAAATGGATTTTTACAAAATCCGCAAAAACTCATGTTTTTGTTCCTCTTGTGACTTCTATAACACAACAACAATGATCTCTTAACTTATTTCATCAGTTTTGTACGAAATTTCATTTCGTTGTTTGGCAGTTTTAACAAGTTCTTACAAAATTTTGAAAAATGGACTTTGAAGAAATCTGCCAAAACTCCTGTTTTTGTTCGTTTAGTGACTTCTATAACCCAACAACAATGATCTCTTAACTTATTTCATCAATTTTGTACGAAATTTCATTGGGTTTTTTAGCAGTTTTGACAAGTTCTTACAAAATCTTGAAAAATGGACTTTGACGAAATCTGCCAAAACTCATGTTTTTGTTCATCTTCTGACTTCTATAACACAACAACAATGATCTCTTAACTTATTTCATCAATTTTTGTACGGAATTACATTGGGTTTTTTAGCAGTTTTGACAAGTTCTTACAAAATCTTGAAAAATGGATTTTTACAAAATCCGCAAAAACTCATGTTTTTGTTCCTCTTGTGACTTCTATAACACAACAACAATGATCTCTTAACTTATTTCATCAGTTTTGTACGAAATTTCATTTCGTTGTTTGGCAGTTTTAACAAGTTCTTACAAAATTTTGATAAATGGACTTTGAAGAAATCTGCCAAAACTCCTGTTTTTGTTCGTTTAGTGACTTCTATAACCCAACAACAATGATCTCTTAACTTATTTCATCAATTTTGTACGAAATTTCATTGGGTTTTTTAGCAGTTTTGACAAGTTCTTACAAAATCTTGAAAAATGGACTTTGACGAAATCTGCCAAAACTCATGTTTTTGTTCTTCTTCTGACTTCTATAACACAACAACAATGATCTCTTAACTTATTTCATCAATTTTTGTACGGAATTACATTGGGTTTTTTAGCAGTTTTGACAAGTTCTTACAAAATCTTGAAAAATGGATTTTTACAAAATCCGCAAAAACTCATGTTTTTGTTCCTCTTGTGACTTCTATAACACAACAACAATGATCTCTTAACTTATTTCATCAGTTTTGTACGAAATTTCATTTCGTTGTTTGGCAGTTTTAACAAGTTCTTACAAAATTTTGAAAAATGGACTTTGAAGAAATCTGCCAAAACTCCTGTTTTTGTTCGTTTAGTGACTTCTATAACCCAACAACAATGATCTCTTAACTTATTTCATCAATTTTGTACGAAATTTCATTGGGTTTTTTAGCAGTTTTGACAAGTTCTTACAAAATCTTGAAAAATGGACTTTGACGAAATCTGCCAAAACTCATGTTTTTGTTCATCTTCTGACTTCTATAACACAACAACAATGATCTCTTAACTTATTTCATCAATTTTTGTACGGAATTACATTGGGTTTTTTAGCAGTTTTGACAAGTTCTTACAAAATCATGAAAATTGGACTTTGACGAAATCTGCCAAAACTCATGTTTTTGTTCATCTTCTTACTTCTATAACACAACAACAATGATCTCTTAACTTATTTCATCAGTTTTGTACGAAATTTCGTTTCGTTGTTTGGCAGTTTTAACAAGTTCTTATAAAATCTTGAAAAATGGACTTTTACAAAATCCGCCAAAACTCATGTTTTTGTTCATCTTGTGACTTCTATAACCCAACAACAATGATCTCTTAACATATTTCATCAGTTTTGTACGTAATTTCATTGTGTTTTTTAGCAGTTTTGACAAGTTCTTACAAAATCTTGAAAAATGGACTTTTATAAAATCCGCAAAAACTCCTGTTTTTGTTCGTTTAGTGACTTCTATAACCCAACAACAATGATCTCTTAACTTATTTCATCTGTTTTGTACGAAAATACATTGGGTTTTTTGGCAGTTTTGACAAGTTCTTACAAAATCTTGAAAAATGGACTTTGAAGAAATCTGCCAAAACTCCTGTTTTTGTTCGTTTAGTGACTTCTATAACCCAACAACAATGATCTCTTAACTTATTTCATCAATTTTGTACGAAATTTCATTGGGTTTTTTAGCAGTTTTGGCAAGTTCTTACAAAATCTTGAAAAATGGACTTTGACGAAATCTGCCAAAACTCATGTTTTTGTTCATCTTCTGACTTCTATAACACAACAACAATGATCTCTTAACTTATTTCATCAATTGTTGTACGGAATTACATTGGGTTTTTTAGCAGTTTTGACAAGTTCTTACAAAATCTTGAAAAATGGATTTTTACAAAATCCGCAAAAACTCATGTTTTTGTTCCTCTTGTGACTTCTATAACACAACAAAAATGATCTCTTAACTTATTTCATCAGTTTTGTACGAAATTTCATTTCGTTGTTTGGCAGTTTTAACAAGTTCTTACAAA
Source organism: Comarum palustre (assembly GCA_951800085.1). Classification (NCBI taxonomy): domain Eukaryota; kingdom Viridiplantae; phylum Streptophyta; class Magnoliopsida; order Rosales; family Rosaceae; genus Comarum; species Comarum palustre. The sequence continues at coordinate 9,166,510 of OX637580.1, forward strand.
ATTTTGAAAAATGGACTTTGAACAAATCTGCCAAAACTCATGTTTTTGTTCATCTTGTGACTTCTATAACCCAACAACAATGATCTCTTAACTTATTTCATCTGTTTTGTACGAAAATACATTGGGTTTTTTAGCAGTTTTGATAAGTTCTTACAAAATCTTGAAAAATGGACTTTTACAAAATCCGCAAAAACTCATGTTTTTGTTCCTCTTGTGACTTCTATAACACAACAACAATGATCTCTTAACTTATTTCATCAGTTTTGTACGAAATTTCATTTCGTTGTTTGGCAGTTTTAACAAGTTCTTACAAAATTTTGAAAAATGGACTTTGAAGAAATCTGCCAAAACTCCTGTTTTTGTTCGTTTAGTGACTTCTATAACCCAACTACAATGATCTCTTAACTTATTTCATCAATTTTGTACGAAATTTCATTGGGTTTTTTAGCAGTTTTGACAAGTTCTTACAAAATCTTGAAAAATGGACTTTTACAAAATCCGCAAAAACTCATGTTTTTGTTCCTCTTGTGACTTCTATAACACAACAACAATGATCTCTTAACTTATTTCATCAGTTTTGTACGAAATTTCATTTCGTTGTTTGGCAGTTTTAACAAGTTCTTACAAAATTTTGAAAAATGGACTTTGAACAAATCTGCCAAAACTCATATTTTTGTTCATCTTGTGACTTCTATAACCCAACAACAATGATCTCTTAACTTATTTCATCTGTTTTGTACGAAAATACATTGGGTTTTTTAGCAGTTTTGACAAGTTCTTACAAAATCTTGAAAAATGGACTTTTACAAAATCCGCTAAAACTTATGTTTTTGTTCCTCTTGTGACTTCTGTAACCCAACAACAATGATCTCTCAACTTATTTCATCAGTTTTGTACGAAATATCAATTCGTTGTTTGGCAGTTTTAACAAGTTCTTATAAAATCTTTAAAATGGACTTTGAAGAAATCTGCCAAAACTCAAGTTTTTGTTCATCTTCTGACTTCTATAACACAACAACAATGATCTCTTAACTTATTTCATCAGTTTTGTACGAAATTTCATTTTGTTTTTTAGCAGTTTTGACAAGTTCTTACAAAATCTTGAAAAATGGACTTTGACGAAATCTGCCAAAACTCATGTTTTTGTTCATCTTCTGACTTCTATAACACAACAACAATGATCTCTTAACTTATTTCATCAGTTTTGTACGAAATTTCATTGGGTTTTTTAGCAGTTTTGACAAGTTCTTACAAAATCTTGAAAAATGGACTTTGAAGAAATCTGCCAAAACTCCTGTTTTTGTTCGTTTAGTGACTTCTATAACCCAACAACAATGATCTCTTAACTTATTTCATCAATTTTGTACGAAATTTCATTGGGTTTTTTAGCAGTTTTGACAAGTTCTTACAAAATCTTGAAAAATGGACTTTGACGAAATCTGCCAAAACTCATGTTTTTGTTCATCTTCTGACTTCTATAACACAACAACAATGATCTCTTAACTTATTTCATCAATTTTTGTACGGAATTACATTGGGTTTTTTAGCAGTTTTGACAAGTTCTTACAAAATCTTGAAAAATGGATTTTTACAAAATCCGCAAAAACTCATGTTTTTGTTCCTCTTGTGACTTCTATAACACAACAACAATGATCTCTTAACTTATTTCATCAGTTTTGTACGAAATTTCATTTCGTTGTTTGGCAGTTTTAACAAGTTCTTACAAAATTTTGAAAAATGGACTTTGAAGAAATCTGCCAAAACTCCTGTTTTTGTTCGTTTAGTGACTTCTATAACCCAACAACAATGATCTCTTAACTTATTTCATCAATTTTGTACGAAATTTCATTGGGTTTTTTAGCAGTTTTGACAAGTTCTTACAAAATCTTGAAAAATGGACTTTGACGAAATCTGCCAAAACTCATGTTTTTGTTCATCTTCTGACTTCTATAACACAACAACAATGATCTCTTAACTTATTTCATCAATTTTTGTACGGAATTACATTGGGTTTTTTAGCAGTTTTGACAAGTTCTTACAAAATCTTGAAAAATGGATTTTTACAAAATCCGCAAAAACTCATGTTTTTGTTCCTCTTGTGACTTCTATAACACAACAACAATGATCTCTTAACTTATTTCATCAGTTTTGTACGAAATTTCATTTCGTTGTTTGGCAGTTTTAACAAGTTCTTACAAAATTTTGATAAATGGACTTTGAAGAAATCTGCCAAAACTCCTGTTTTTGTTCGTTTAGTGACTTCTATAACCCAACAACAATGATCTCTTAACTTATTTCATCAATTTTGTACGAAATTTCATTGGGTTTTTTAGCAGTTTTGACAAGTTCTTACAAAATCTTGAAAAATGGACTTTGACGAAATCTGCCAAAACTCATGTTTTTGTTCTTCTTCTGACTTCTATAACACAACAACAATGATCTCTTAACTTATTTCATCAATTTTTGTACGGAATTACATTGGGTTTTTTAGCAGTTTTGACAAGTTCTTACAAAATCTTGAAAAATGGATTTTTACAAAATCCGCAAAAACTCATGTTTTTGTTCCTCTTGTGACTTCTATAACACAACAACAATGATCTCTTAACTTATTTCATCAGTTTTGTACGAAATTTCATTTCGTTGTTTGGCAGTTTTAACAAGTTCTTACAAAATTTTGAAAAATGGACTTTGAAGAAATCTGCCAAAACTCCTGTTTTTGTTCGTTTAGTGACTTCTATAACCCAACAACAATGATCTCTTAACTTATTTCATCAATTTTGTACGAAATTTCATTGGGTTTTTTAGCAGTTTTGACAAGTTCTTACAAAATCTTGAAAAATGGACTTTGACGAAATCTGCCAAAACTCATGTTTTTGTTCATCTTCTGACTTCTATAACACAACAACAATGATCTCTTAACTTATTTCATCAATTTTTGTACGGAATTACATTGGGTTTTTTAGCAGTTTTGACAAGTTCTTACAAAATCATGAAAATTGGACTTTGACGAAATCTGCCAAAACTCATGTTTTTGTTCATCTTCTTACTTCTATAACACAACAACAATGATCTCTTAACTTATTTCATCAGTTTTGTACGAAATTTCGTTTCGTTGTTTGGCAGTTTTAACAAGTTCTTATAAAATCTTGAAAAATGGACTTTTACAAAATCCGCCAAAACTCATGTTTTTGTTCATCTTGTGACTTCTATAACCCAACAACAATGATCTCTTAACATATTTCATCAGTTTTGTACGTAATTTCATTGTGTTTTTTAGCAGTTTTGACAAGTTCTTACAAAATCTTGAAAAATGGACTTTTATAAAATCCGCAAAAACTCCTGTTTTTGTTCGTTTAGTGACTTCTATAACCCAACAACAATGATCTCTTAACTTATTTCATCTGTTTTGTACGAAAATACATTGGGTTTTTTGGCAGTTTTGACAAGTTCTTACAAAATCTTGAAAAATGGACTTTGAAGAAATCTGCCAAAACTCCTGTTTTTGTTCGTTTAGTGACTTCTATAACCCAACAACAATGATCTCTTAACTTATTTCATCAATTTTGTACGAAATTTCATTGGGTTTTTTAGCAGTTTTGGCAAGTTCTTACAAAATCTTGAAAAATGGACTTTGACGAAATCTGCCAAAACTCATGTTTTTGTTCATCTTCTGACTTCTATAACACAACAACAATGATCTCTTAACTTATTTCATCAATTGTTGTACGGAATTACATTGGGTTTTTTAGCAGTTTTGACAAGTTCTTACAAAATCTTGAAAAATGGATTTTTACAAAATCCGCAAAAACTCATGTTTTTGTTCCTCTTGTGACTTCTATAACACAACAAAAATGATCTCTTAACTTATTTCATCAGTTTTGTACGAAATTTCATTTCGTTGTTTGGCAGTTTTAACAAGTTCTTACAAAATTTTGAAAAATGGACTTTGAACAAATCTGCCAAAACTCATGTTTTTGTTCATCTTGTGACTTCTATAACCCAACAACAATGATCTCTTAACTTATTTCATCTGTTTTGTACGAAAATACATTGGGTTTTTTAGCAGTTTTGATAAGTTCTTACAAAATCTTGAAAAATGGACTTTTACAAAATCCGCAAAAACTCATGTTTTTGTTCCTCTTGTGACTTCTATAACACAACAACAATGATCTCTTAACTTATTTCATCAGTTTTGTACGAAATTTCATTTCGTTGTTTGGCAGTTTTAACAAGTTCTTACAAAATTTTGAAAAATGGACTTTGAAGAAATCTGCCAAAACTCCTGTTTTTGTTCGTTTAGTGACTTCTATAACCCAACTACAATGATCTCTTAACTTATTTCATCAATTTTGTACGAAATTTCATTGGGTTTTTTAGCAGTTTTGACAAGTTCTTACAAAATCTTGAAAAATGGACTTTTACAAAATCCGCAAAAACTCATGTTTTTGTTCCTCTTGTGACTTCTATAACACAACAACAATGATCTCTTAACTTATTTCATCAGTTTTGTACGAAATTTCATTTCGTTGTTTGGCAGTTTTAACAAGTTCTTACAAAATTTTGAAAAATGGACTTTGAACAAATCTGCCAAAACTCATATTTTTGTTCATCTTGTGACTTCTATAACCCAACAACAATGATCTCTTAACTTATTTCATCTGTTTTGTACGAAAATACATTGGGTTTTTTAGCAGTTTTGACAAGTTCTTACAAAATCTTGAAAAATGGACTTTTACAAAATCCGCTAAAACTTATGTTTTTGTTCCTCTTGTGACTTCTGTAACCCAACAACAATGATCTCTCAACTTATTTCATCAGTTTTGTACGAAATATCAATTCGTTGTTTGGCAGTTTTAACAAGTTCTTATAAAATCTTTAAAATGGACTTTGAAGAAATCTGCCAAAACTCAAGTTTTTGTTCATCTTCTGACTTCTATAACACAACAACAATGATCTCTTAACTTATTTCATCAGTTTTGTACGAAATTTCATTTTGTTTTTTAGCAGTTTTGACAAGTTCTTACAAAATCTTGAAAAATGGACTTTGACGAAATCTGCCAAAACTCATGTTTTTGTTCATCTTCTGACTTCTATAACACAACAACAATGATCTCTTAACTTATTTCATCAGTTTTGTACGAAATTTCATTGGGTTTTTTAGCAGTTTTGACAAGTTCTTACAAAATCTTGAAAAATGGACTTTGAAGAAATCTGCCAAAACTCCTGTTTTTGTTCGTTTAGTGACTTCTATAACCCAACAACAATGATCTCTTAACTTATTTCATCAATTTTGTACGAAATTTCATTGGGTTTTTTAGCAGTTTTGACAAGTTCTTACAAAATCTTGAAAAATGGACTTTGACGAAATCTGCCAAAACTCATGTTTTTGTTCATCTTCTGACTTCTATAACACAACAACAATGATCTCTTAACTTATTTCATCAATTTTTGTACGGAATTACATTGGGTTTTTTAGCAGTTTTGACAAGTTCTTACAAAATCTTGAAAAATGGATTTTTACAAAATCCGCAAAAACTCATGTTTTTGTTCCTCTTGTGACTTCTATAACACAACAACAATGATCTCTTAACTTATTTCATCAGTTTTGTACGAAATTTCATTTCGTTGTTTGGCAGTTTTAACAAGTTCTTACAAAATTTTGAAAAATGGACTTTGAAGAAATCTGCCAAAACTCCTGTTTTTGTTCGTTTAGTGACTTCTATAACCCAACAACAATGATCTCTTAACTTATTTCATCAATTTTGTACGAAATTTCATTGGGTTTTTTAGCAGTTTTGACAAGTTCTTACAAAATCTTGAAAAATGGACTTTGACGAAATCTGCCAAAACTCATGTTTTTGTTCATCTTGTGACTTCTATAACACAACAACAATGATCTCTTAACTTATTTCATCAATTTTTGTACGGAATTACATTGGGTTTTTTAGCAGTTTTGACAAGTTCTTACAAAATCTTGAAAAATGGATTTTTACAAAATCCGCAAAAACTCATGTTTTTGTTCCTCTTGTGACTTCTATAACACAACAACAATGATCTCTTAACTTATTTCATCAGTTTTGTACGAAATTTCATTTCGTTGTTTGGCAGTTTTAACAAGTTCTTACAAAATTTTGAAAAATGGACTTTGAACAAATCTGCCAAAACTCATGTTTTTGTTCATCTTGTGACTTCTATAACCCAACAACAATGATCTCTTAACTTATTTCATCTGTTTTGTACGAAAATACATTGGGTTTTTTAGCAGTTTTGACAAGTTCTTACAAAATCTTGAAAAATGGACTTTTACAAAATCCGCTAAAACTTATGTTTTTGTTCCTCTTGTGACTTCTGTAACCCAACAACAATGATCTCTCAACTTATTTCATCAGTTTTGTACGAAATATCAATTCGTTGTTTGGCAGTTTTAACAAGTTCTTATAAAATCTTTAAAATGGACTTTGAAGAAATCTGCCAAAACTCAAGTTTTTGTTCATCTTCTGACTTCTATAACACAACAACAATGATCTCTTAACTTATTTCATCAGTTTTGTACGAAATTTCATTGTGTTTTTTAGCAGTTTTGACAAGTTCTTACAAAATCTTGAAAAATGGACTTTGACGAAATCTGCCAAAACTCATGTTTTTGTTCATCTTCTGACTTCTATAACACAACAACAATGATCTCTTAACTTATTTCATCAGTTTTGTACGAAATTTCATTGGGTTTTTTAGCAGTTTTGACAAGTTCTTACAAAATCTTGAAAAATGGACTTTGACGAAATCTGCCAAAACTCATGTTTTTGTTCATCTTCTGACTTCTATAACACAACAACAATGATCTCTTAACTTATTTCATCAATTTTTGTACGGAATTACATTGGGTTTTTTAGCAGTTTTGACAAGTTCTTACAAAATCTTGAAAAATGGATTTTTACAAAATCCGCAAAAACTCATGTTTTTGTTCCTCTTGTGACTTCTATAACACAACAACAATGATCTCTTAACTTATTTCATCAGTTTTGTACGAAATTTCATTTCGTTGTTTGGCAGTTTTAACAAGTTCTTACAAAATTTTGAAAAATGGACTTTGAAGAAATCTGCCAAAACTCCTGTTTTTGTTCGTTTAGTGACTTCTATAACCCAACAACAATGATCTCTTAACTTATTTCATCTGTTTTGTACGAAAATACATTGGGTTTTTTAGCAGTTTTGACAAGTTCTTACAAAATCTTGAAAAATGGATTTTTCCAAAATCCGCAAAAACTCATGTTTTTGTTCCTCTTGTGACTTCTATAACACAACAACAATGATCTCTTAACTTATTTCATCAGTTTTATACGAAATTTCATTTCGTTGTTTGGCAGTTTTAACAAGTTCTTACAAAATTTTGAAAAATGGACTTTGAAGAAATCTGCCAAAACTCCTGTTTTTGTTCGTTTAGTGACTTCTATAACCCAACAACAATGATCTCTTAACTTATTTCATCAATTTTGTACGAAATTTCATTGGGTTTTTTAGCAGTTTTGACAAGTTCTTACAAAATCTTGAAAAATGGACTTTTACAAAATCCGCTAAAACTTATGTTTTTGTTCCTCTTGTGACTTCTGTAACCCAACAACAATGATCTCTCAACTTATTTCATCAGTTTTGTACGAAATATCAATTCGTTGTTTGGCAGTTTTAACAAGTTCTTATAAAATCTTTAAAATGGACTTTGAAGAAATCTGCCAAAACTCAAGTTTTTGTTCATCTTCTGACTTCTATAACACAACAACAATGATCTCTTAACTTATTTCATCAGTTTTGTACGAAATTTCATTGTGTTTTTTAGCAGTTTTGACAAGTTCTTACAAAATCTTGAAAAATGGACTTTGACGAAATCTGCCAAAACTCATGCTTTTGTTCATCTTCTGACTTCTATAACACAACAACAATGATCTCTTAACTTATTTCATCAGTTTTGTACGAAATTTCATTGGGTTTTTTAGCAGTTTTGACAAGTTCTTACAAAATCTTGAAAAATGGACTTTGACGAAATCTGCCAAAACTCATGTTTTTGTTCATCTTCTGACTTCTATAACACAACAACAATGATCTCTTAACTTATTTCATCTATTTTTGTACGGAATTACATTGGGTTTTTTAGCAGTTTTGACAAGTTCTTACAAAATCTTGAAAAATGGATTTTTACAAAATCCGCAAAAACTCATGTTTTTGTTCCTCTTGTGACTTCTATAACACAACAACAATGATCTCTTAACTTATTTCATCAGTTTTGTACGAAATTTCATTTCGTTGTTTGGCAGTTTTAACAAGTTCTTACAAAATTTTGAAAAATGGACTTTGAAGAAATCTGCCAAAACTCCTGTTTTTGTTCGTTTAGTGACTTCTATAACCCAACAACAATGATCTCTTAACTTATTTCATCAATTTTGTACGAAATTTCATTGGGTTTTTTAGCAGTTTTGACAAGTTCTTACAAAATCTTGAAAAATGGACTTTGACGAAATCTGCCAAAACTCATGTTTTTGTTCATCTTCTGACTTCTATAACACAACAACAATGATCTCTTAACTTATTTCATCAATTTTTGTACGGAATTACATTGGGTTTTTTAGCAGTTTTGACAAGTTCTTACAAAATCTTGAAAAATGGATTTTTACAAAATCCGCAAAAACTCATGTTTTTGTTCCTCTTGTGACTTCTATAACACAACAACAATGATCTCTTAACTTATTTCATCAGTTTTGTACGAAATTTCATTTCGTTGTTTGGCAGTTTTAACAAGTTCTTACAAAATTTTGATAAATGGACTTTGAAGAAATCTGCCAAAACTCCTGTTTTTGTTCGTTTAGTGACTTCTATAACCCAACAACAATGATCTCTTAACTTATTTCATCAATTTTGTACGAAATTTCATTGGGTTTTTTAGCAGTTTTGACAAGTTCTTACAAAATCTTGAAAAATGGACTTTGACGAAATCTGCCAAAACTCATGTTTTTGTTCTTCTTCTGACTTCTATAACACAACAACAATGATCTCTTAACTTATTTCATCAATTTTTGTACGGAATTACATTGGGTTTTTTAGCAGTTTTGACAAGTTCTTACAAAATCTTGAAAAATGGATTTTTACAAAATCCGCAAAAACTCATGTTTTTGTTCCTCTTGTGACTTCTATAACACAACAACAATGATCTCTTAACTTATTTCATCAGTTTTGTACGAAATTTCATTTCGTTGTTTGGCAGTTTTAACAAGTTCTTACAAAATTTTGAAAAATGGACTTTGAAGAAATCTGCCAAAACTCCTGTTTTTGTTCGTTTAGTGACTTCTATAACCCAACAACAATGATCTCTTAACTTATTTCATCAATTTTGTACGAAATTTCATTGGGTTTTTTAGCAGTTTTGACAAGTTCTTACAAAATCTTGAAAAATGGACTTTGACGAAATCTGCCAAAACTCATGTTTTTGTTCATCTTCTGACTTCTATAACACAACAACAATGATCTCTTAACTTATTTCATCAATTTTTGTACGGAATTACATTGGGTTTTTTAGCAGTTTTGACAAGTTCTTACAAAATCATGAAAATTGGACTTTGACGAAATCTGCCAAAACTCATGTTTTTGTTCATCTTCTTACTTCTATAACACAACAACAATGATCTCTTAACTTATTTCATCAGTTTTGTACGAAATTTCGTTTCGTTGTTTGGCAGTTTTAACAAGTTCTTATAAAATCTTGAAAAATGGACTTTTACAAAATCCGCCAAAACTCATGTTTTTGTTCATCTTGTGACTTCTATAACCCAACAACAATGATCTCTTAACATATTTCATCAGTTTTGTACGTAATTTCATTGTGTTTTTTAGCAGTTTTGACAAGTTCTTACAAAATCTTGAAAAATGGACTTTTATAAAATCCGCAAAAACTCCTGTTTTTGTTCGTTTAGTGACTTCTATAACCCAACAACAATGATCTCTTAACTTATTTCATCTGTTTTGTACGAAAATACATTGGGTTTTTTGGCAGTTTTGACAAGTTCTTACAAAATCTTGAAAAATGGACTTTGAAGAAATCTGCCAAAACTCCTGTTTTTGTTCGTTTAGTGACTTCTATAACCCAACAACAATGATCTCTTAACTTATTTCATCAATTTTGTACGAAATTTCATTGGGTTTTTTAGCAGTTTTGGCAAGTTCTTACAAAATCTTGAAAAATGGACTTTGACGAAATCTGCCAAAACTCATGTTTTTGTTCATCTTCTGACTTCTATAACACAACAACAATGATCTCTTAACTTATTTCATCAATTGTTGTACGGAATTACATTGGGTTTTTTAGCAGTTTTGACAAGTTCTTACAAAATCTTGAAAAATGGATTTTTACAAAATCCGCAAAAACTCATGTTTTTGTTCCTCTTGTGACTTCTATAACACAACAAAAATGATCTCTTAACTTATTTCATCAGTTTTGTACGAAATTTCATTTCGTTGTTTGGCAGTTTTAACAAGTTCTTACAAAATTTTGAAAAATGGACTTTGAACAAATCTGCCAAAACTCATGTTTTTGTTCATCTTGTGACTTCTATAACCCAACAACAATGATCTCTTAACTTATTTCATCTGTTTTGTACGAAAATACATTGGGTTTTTTAGCAGTTTTGATAAGTTCTTACAAAATCTTGAAAAATGGACTTTTACAAAATCCGCAAAAACTCATGTTTTTGTTCCTCTTGTGACTTCTATAACACAACAACAATGATCTCTTAACTTATTTCATCAGTTTTGTACGAAATTTCATTTCGTTGTTTGGCAGTTTTAACAAGTTCTTACAAAATTTTGAAAAATGGACTTTGAAGAAATCTGCCAAAACTCCTGTTTTTGTTCGTTTAGTGACTTCTATAACCCAACAACAATGATCTCTTAACTTATTTCATCAATTTTGTACGAAATTTCATTGGGTTTTTTAGCAGTTTTGACAAGTTCTTACAAAATCTTGAAAAATGGACTTTGACGAAATCTGCCAAAACTCATGTTTTTGTTCATCTTCTGACTTCTATAACACAACAACAATGATCTCTTAACTTATTTCATCAGTTTTGTACGAAATATCATTGTGTTTTTTAGCAGTTTTGACAAGTTCTTACAAAATCTTGAAAAATGGACTTTGACGAAATCTGCCAAAACTCATGTTTTTGTTCATCTTCTGACTTCTATAACACAACAACAATGATCTCTTAACTTATTTCATCAGTTTTGTACGAAATTTCATTGGGTTTTTTAGCAGTTTTGACAAGTTCTTACAAAATCTTGAAAAATGGACTTTGACGAAATCTGCCAAAACTCATGTTTTTGTTCATCTTCTGACTTCTATAACACAACAACAATGATCTCTTAACTTATTTCATCAATTTTTGTACGGAATTACATTGGGTTTTTTAGCAGTTTTGACAAGTTCTTACAAAATCTTGAAAAATGGATTTTTACAAAATCCGCAAAAACTCATGTTTTTGTTCCTCTTGTGACTTCTATAACACAACAACAATGATCTCTTAACTTATTTCATCAGTTTTGTACGAAATTTCATTTCGTTGTTTGGCAGTTTTAACAAGTTCTTACAAAATTTTGAAAAATGGACTTTGAAGAAATCTGCCAAAACTCCTGTTTTTGTTCGTTTAGTGACTTCTATAACCCAACAACAATGATCTCTTAACTTATTTCATCAATTTTGTACGAAATTTCATTGGGTTTTTTAGCAGTTTTGACAAGTTCTTACAAAATCTTGAAAAATGGACTTTGACGAAATCTGCCAAAACTCATGTTTTTGTTCATCTTCTGACTTCTATAATACAACAACAATGATCTCTTAACTTATTTCATCAATTTTTGTACGGAATTACATTGGGTTTTTTAGCAGTTTTGACAAGTTCTTACAAAATCTTGAAAAATGGATTTTTACAAAATCCGCAAAAACTCATGTTTTTGTTCCTCTTGTGACTTCTATAACACAACAACAATGATCTCTTAACTTATTTCATCAGTTTTGTACGAAATTTCATTTCGTTGTTTGGCAGTTTTAACAAGTTCTTACAAAATTTTGAAAAATGGACTTTGAAGAAATCTGCCAAAACTCCTGTTTTTGTTCGTTTAGTGACTTCTATAACCCAACAACAATGATCTCTTAACTTATTTCATCAATTTTGTACGAAATTTCATTGGGTTTTTTAGCAGTTTTGACAAGTTCTTACAAAATCTTGAAAAATGGACTTTGACGAAATCTGCCAAAACTCATGTTTTTGTTCATCTTGTGACTTCTATAACACAACAACAATGATCTCTTAACTTATTTCATCAATTTTTGTACGGAATTACATTGGGTTTTTTAGCAGTTTTGACAAGTTCTTACAAAATCTTGAAAAATGGATTTTTACAAAATCCGCAAAAACTCATGTTTTTGTTCCTCTTGTGACTTCTATAACACAACAACAATGATCTCTTAACTTATTTCATCAGTTTTGTACGAAATTTCATTTCGTTGTTTGGCAGTTTTAACAAGTTCTTACAAAATTTTGAAAAATGGACTTTGAACAAATCTGCCAAAACTCATGTTTTTGTTCATCTTGTGACTTCTATAACCCAACAACAATGATCTCTTAACTTATTTCATCTGTTTTGTACGAAAATACATTGGGTTTTTTAGCAGTTTTGACAAGTTCTTACAAAATCTTGAAAAATGGACTTTTACAAAATCCGCTAAAACTTATGTTTTTGTTCCTCTTGTGACTTCTGTAACCCAACAACAATGATCTCTCAACTTATTTCATCAGTTTTGTACGAAATATCAATTCGTTGTTTGGCAGTTTTAACAAGTTCTTATAAAATCTTTAAAATGGACTTTGAAGAAATCTGCCAAAACTCAAGTTTTTGTTCATCTTCTGACTTCTATAACACAACAACAATGATCTCTTAACTTATTTCATCAGTTTTGTACGAAATTTCATTGTGTTTTTTAGCAGTTTTGACAAGTTCTTACAAAATCTTGAAAAATGGACTTTGACGAAATCTGCCAAAACTCATGTTTTTGTTCATCTTCTGACTTCTATAACACAACAACAATGATCTCTTAACTTATTTCATCAGTTTTGTACGAAATTTCATTGGGTTTTTTAGCAGTTTTGACAAGTTCTTACAAAATCTTGAAAAATGGACTTTGACGAAATCTGCCAAAACTCATGTTTTTGTTCATCTTCTGACTTCTATAACACAACAACAATGATCTCTTAACTTATTTCATCAATTTTTGTACGGAATTACATTGGGTTTTTTAGCAGTTTTGACAAGTTCTTACAAAATCTTGAAAAATGGATTTTTACAAAATCCGCAAAAACTCATGTTTTTGTTCCTCTTGTGACTTCTATAACACAACAACAATGATCTCTTAACTTATTTCATCAGTTTTGTACGAAATTTCATTTCGTTGTTTGGCAGTTTTAACAAGTTCTTACAAAATTTTGAAAAATGGACTTTGAAGAAATCTGCCAAAACTCCTGTTTTTGTTCGTTTAGTGACTTCTATAACCCAACAACAATGATCTCTTAACTTATTTCATCTGTTTTGTACGAAAATACATTGGGTTTTTTAGCAGTTTTGACAAGTTCTTACAAAATCTTGAAAAATGGATTTTTCCAAAATCCGCAAAAACTCATGTTTTTGTTCCTCTTGTGACTTCTATAACACAACAACAATGATCTCTTAACTTATTTCATCAGTTTTATACGAAATTTCATTTCGTTGTTTGGCAGTTTTAACAAGTTCTTACAAAATTTTGAAAAATGGACTTTGAAGAAATCTGCCAAAACTCCTGTTTTTGTTCGTTTAGTGACTTCTATAACCCAACAACAATGATCTCTTAACTTATTTCATCAATTTTGTACGAAATTTCATTGGGTTTTTTAGCAGTTTTGACAAGTTCTTACAAAATCTTGAAAAATGGACTTTTACAAAATCCGCTAAAACTTATGTTTTTGTTCCTCTTGTGACTTCTGTAACCCAACAACAATGATCTCTCAACTTATTTCATCAGTTTTGTACGAAATATCAATTCGTTGTTTGGCAGTTTTAACAAGTTCTTATAAAATCTTTAAAATGGACTTTGAAGAAATCTGCCAAAACTCAAGTTTTTGTTCATCTTCTGACTTCTATAACACAACAACAATGATCTCTTAACTTATTTCATCAGTTTTGTACGAAATTTCATTGTGTTTTTTAGCAGTTTTGACAAGTTCTTACAAAATCTTGAAAAATGGACTTTGACGAAATCTGCCAAAACTCATGCTTTTGTTCATCTTCTGACTTCTATAACACAACAACAATGATCTCTTAACTTATTTCATCAGTTTTGTACGAAATTTCATTGGGTTTTTTTAGCAGTTTTGACAAGTTCTTACAAAATCTTGAAAAATGGACTTTGACGAAATCTGCCAAAACTCATGTTTTTGTTCATCTTCTGACTTCTATAACACAACAACAATGATCTCTTAACTTATTTCATCTATTTTTGTACGGAATTACATTGGGTTTTTTAGCAGTTTTGACAAGTTCTTACAAAATCTTGAAAAATGGATTTTTACAAAATCCGCAAAAACTCATGTTTTTGTTCCTCTTGTGACTTCTATAACACAACAACAATGATCTCTTAACTTATTTCATCAGTTTTGTACGAAATTTCATTTCGTTGTTTGGCAGTTTTAACAAGTTCTTACAAAATTTTGAAAAATGGACTTTGAAGAAATCTGCCAAAACTCCTGTTTTTGTTCGTTTAGTGACTTCTATAACCCAACAACAATGATCTCTTAACTTATTTCATCAATTTTGTACGAAATTTCATTGGGTTTTTTAGCAGTTTTGACAAGTTCTTACAAAATCTTGAAAAATGGACTTTGACGAAATCTGCCAAAACTCATGTTTTTGTTCATCTTCTGACTTCTATAACACAACAACAATGATCTCTTAACTTATTTCATCAATTTTTGTACGGAATTACATTGGGTTTTTTAGCAGTTTTGACAAGTTCTTACAAAATCTTGAAAAATGGATTTTTACAAAATCCGCAAAAACTCATGTTTTTGTTCCTCTTGTGACTTCTATAACACAACAACAATGATCTCTTAACTTATTTCATCAGTTTTGTACGAAATTTCATTTCGTTGTTTGGCAGTTTTAACAAGTTCTTACAAAATTTTGATAAATGGACTTTGAAGAAATCTGCCAAAACTCCTGTTTTTGTTCGTTTAGTGACTTCTATAACCCAACAACAATGATCTCTTAACTTATTTCATCAATTTTGTACGAAATTTCATTGGGTTTTTTAGCAGTTTTGACAAGTTCTTACAAAATCTTGAAAAATGGACTTTGACGAAATCTGCCAAAACTCATGTTTTTGTTCTTCTTCTGACTTCTATAACACAACAACAATGATCTCTTAACTTATTTCATCAATTTTTGTACGGAATTACATTGGGTTTTTTAGCAGTTTTGACAAGTTCTTACAAAATCTTGAAAAATGGATTTTTACAAAATCCGCAAAAACTCATGTTTTTGTTCCTCTTGTGACTTCTATAACACAACAACAATGATCTCTTAACTTATTTCATCAGTTTTGTACGAAATTTCATTTCGTTGTTTGGCAGTTTTAACAAGTTCTTACAAAATTTTGAAAAATGGACTTTGAAGAAATCTGCCAAAACTCCTGTTTTTGTTCGTTTAGTGACTTCTATAACCCAACAACAATGATCTCTTAACTTATTTCATCAATTTTGTACGAAATTTCATTGGGTTTTTTAGCAGTTTTGACAAGTTCTTACAAAATCTTGAAAAATGGACTTTGACGAAATCTGCCAAAACTCATGTTTTTGTTCATCTTCTGACTTCTATAACACAACAACAATGATCTCTTAACTTATTTCATCAATTTTTGTACGGAATTACATTGGGTTTTTTAGCAGTTTTGACAAGTTCTTACAAAATCATGAAAATTGGACTTTGACGAAATCTGCCAAAACTCATGTTTTTGTTCATCTTCTTACTTCTATAACACAACAACAATGATCTCTTAACTTATTTCATCAGTTTTGTACGAAATTTCGTTTCGTTGTTTGGCAGTTTTAACAAGTTCTTATAAAATCTTGAAAAATGGACTTTTACAAAATCCGCCAAAACTCATGTTTTTGTTCATCTTGTGACTTCTATAACCCAACAACAATGATCTCTTAACATATTTCATCAGTTTTGTACGTAATTTCATTGTGTTTTTTAGCAGTTTTGACAAGTTCTTACAAAATCTTGAAAAATGGACTTTTATAAAATCCGCAAAAACTCCTGTTTTTGTTCGTTTAGTGACTTCTATAACCCAACAACAATGATCTCTTAACTTATTTCATCTGTTTTGTACGAAAATACATTGGGTTTTTTGGCAGTTTTGACAAGTTCTTACAAAATCTTGAAAAATGGACTTTGAAGAAATCTGCCAAAACTCCTGTTTTTGTTCGTTTAGTGACTTCTATAACCCAACAACAATGATCTCTTAACTTATTTCATCAATTTTGTACGAAATTTCATTGGGTTTTTTAGCAGTTTTGGCAAGTTCTTACAAAATCTTGAAAAATGGACTTTGACGAAATCTGCCAAAACTCATGTTTTTGTTCATCTTCTGACTTCTATAACACAACAACAATGATCTCTTAACTTATTTCATCAATTGTTGTACGGAATTACATTGGGTTTTTTAGCAGTTTTGACAAGTTCTTACAAAATCTTGAAAAATGGATTTTTACAAAATCCGCAAAAACTCATGTTTTTGTTCCTCTTGTGACTTCTATAACACAACAAAAATGATCTCTTAACTTATTTCATCAGTTTTGTACGAAATTTCATTTCGTTGTTTGGCAGTTTTAACAAGTTCTTACAAAATTTTGAAAAATGGACTTTGAACAAATCTGCCAAAACTCATGTTTTTGTTCATCTTGTGACTTCTATAACCCAACAACAATGATCTCTTAACTTATTTCATCTGTTTTGTACGAAAATACATTGGGTTTTTTAGCAGTTTTGATAAGTTCTTACAAAATCTTGAAAAATGGACTTTTACAAAATCCGCAAAAACTCATGTTTTTGTTCCTCTTGTGACTTCTATAACACAACAACAATGATCTCTTAACTTATTTCATCAGTTTTGTACGAAATTTCATTTCGTTGTTTGGCAGTTTTAACAAGTTCTTACAAAATTTTGAAAAATGGACTTTGAAGAAATCTGCCAAAACTCCTGTTTTTGTTCGTTTAGTGACTTCTATAACCCAACAACAATGATCTCTTAACTTATTTCATCAATTTTGTACGAAATTTCATTGGGTTTTTTAGCAGTTTTGACAAGTTCTTACAAAATCTTGAAAAATGGACTTTGACGAAATCTGCCAAAACTCATGTTTTTGTTCATCTTCTGACTTCTATAACACAACAACAATGATCTCTTAACTTATTTCATCAGTTTTGTACGAAATATCATTGTGTTTTTTAGCAGTTTTGACAAGTTCTTACAAAATCTTGAAAAATGGACTTTGACGAAATCTGCCAAAACTCATGTTTTTGTTCATCTTCTGACTTCTATAACACAACAACAATGATCTCTTAACTTATTTCATCAGTTTTGTACGAAATTTCATTGGGTTTTTTAGCAGTTTTGACAAGTTCTTACAAAATCTTGAAAAATGGACTTTGACGAAATCTGCCAAAACTCATGTTTTTGTTCATCTTCTGACTTCTATAACACAACAACAATGATCTCTTAACTTATTTCATCAATTTTTGTACGGAATTACATTGGGTTTTTTAGCAGTTTTGACAAGTTCTTACAAAATCTTGAAAAATGGATTTTTACAAAATCCGCAAAAACTCATGTTTTTGTTCCTCTTGTGACTTCTATAACACAACAACAATGATCTCTTAACTTATTTCATCAGTTTTGTACGAAATTTCATTTCGTTGTTTGGCAGTTTTAACAAGTTCTTACAAAATTTTGAAAAATGGACTTTGAAGAAATCTGCCAAAACTCCTGTTTTTGTTCGTTTAGTGACTTCTATAACCCAACAACAATGATCTCTTAACTTATTTCATCAATTTTGTACGAAATTTCATTGGGTTTTTTAGCAGTTTTGACAAGTTCTTACAAAATCTTGAAAAATGGACTTTGACGAAATCTGCCAAAACTCATGTTTTTGTTCATCTTCTGACTTCTATAACACAACAACAATGATCTCTTAACTTATTTCATCAATTTTTGTACGGAATTACATTGGGTTTTTTAGCAGTTTTGACAAGTTCTTACAAAATCTTGAAAAATGGATTTTTACAAAATCCGCAAAAACTCATGTTTTTGTTCCTCTTGTGACTTCTATAACACAACAACAATGATCTCTTAACTTATTTCATCAGTTTTGTACGAAATTTCATTTCGTTGTTTGGCAGTTTTAACAAGTTCTTACAAAATTTTGAAAAATGGACTTTGAAGAAATCTGCCAAAACTCCTGTTTTTGTTCGTTTAGTGACTTCTATAACCCAACAACAATGATCTCTTAACTTATTTCATCAATTTTGTACGAAATTTCATTGGGTTTTTTAGCAGTTTTGACAAGTTCTTACAAAATCTTGAAAAATGGACTTTGACGAAATCTGCCAAAACTCATGTTTTTGTTCATCTTCTGACTTCTATAACACAACAACAATGATCTCTTAACTTATTTCATCAATTTTTGTACGGAATTACATTGGGTTTTTTAGCAGTTTTGACAAGTTCTTACAAAATCTTGAAAAATGGATTTTTACAAAATCCGCAAAAACTCATGTTTTTGTTCCTCTTGTGACTTCTATAACACAACAACAATGATCTCTTAACTTATTTCATCAGTTTTGTACGAAATTTCATTTCGTTGTTTGGCAGTTTTAACAAGTTCTTACAAAATTTTGAAAAATGGACTTTGAAGAAATCTGCCAAAACTCCTGTTTTTGTTCGTTTAGTGACTTCTATAACCCAACAACAATGATCTCTTAACTTATTTCATCAATTTTGTACGAAATTTCATTGGGTTTTTTAGCAGTTTTGACAAGTTCTTACAAAATCTTGAAAAATGGACTTTGACGAAATCTGCCAAAACTCATGTTTTTGTTCTTCTTCTGACTTCTATAACACAACAACAATGATCTCTTAACTTATTTCATCAATTTTTGTACGGAATTACATTGGGTTTTTTAGCAGTTTTGACAAGTTCTTACAAAATCTTGAAAAATGGATTTTTACAAAATCCGCAAAAACTCATGTTTTTGTTCCTCTTGTGACTTCTATAACACAACAACAATGATCTCTTAACTTATTTCATCAGTTTTGTACGAAATTTCATTTCGTTGTTTGGCAGTTTTAACAAGTTCTTACAAAATTTTGAAAAATGGACTTTGAAGAAATCTGCCAAAACTCCTGTTTTTGTTCGTTTAGTGACTTCTATAACCCAACAACAATGATCTCTTAACTTATTTCATCAATTTTGTACGAAATTTCATTGGGTTTTTTAGCAGTTTTGACAAGTTCTTACAAAATCTTGAAAAATGGACTTTTACAAAATCCGCTAAAACTTATGTTTTTGTTCCTCTTGTGACTTCTGTAACCCAACAACAATGATCTCTCAACTTATTTCATCAGTTTTGTACGAAATATCAATTCGTTGTTTGGCAGTTTTAACAAGTTCTTATAAAATCTTTAAAATGGACTTTGAAGAAATCTGCCAAAACTCAAGTTTTTGTTCATCTTCTGACTTCTATAACACAACAACAATGATCTCTTAACTTATTTCATCAGTTTTGTACGAAATTTCATTGTGTTTTTTAGCAGTTTTGACAAGTTCTTACAAAATCTTGAAAAATGGACTTTGACGAAATCTGCCAAAACTCATGCTTTTGTTCATCTTCTGACTTCTATAACACAACAACAATGATCTCTTAACTTATTTCATCAGTTTTGTACGAAATTTCATTGGGTTTTTTAGCAGTTTTGACAAGTTCTTACAAAATTTTGAAAAATGGACTTTGACGAAATCTGCCAAAACTCATGTTTTTGTTCATCTTCTGACTTCTATAACACAACAACAATGATCTCTTAACTTATTTCATCAATTTTTGTACGGAATTACATTGGGTTTTTTAGCAGTTTTGACAAGTTCTTACAAAATCTTGAAAAATGGATTTTTACAAAATCCGCAAAAACTCATGTTTTTGTTCCTCTTGTGACTTCTATAACACAACAACAATGATCTCTTAACTTATTTCATCAGTTTTGTACGAAATTTCATTTCGTTGTTTGGCAGTTTTAACAAGTTCTTACAAAATTTTGAAAAATGGACTTTGAAGAAATCTGCCAAAACTCCTGTTTTTGTTCGTTTAGTGACTTCTATAACCCAACAACAATGATCTCTTAACTTATTTCATCAATTTTGTACGAAATTTCATTGGGTTTTTTAGCAGTTTTGACAAGTTCTTACAAAATCTTGAAAAATGGACTTTGACGAAATCTGCTAAAACTCATGTTTTTGTTCATCTTCTGACTTCTATAACACAACAACAATGATCTCTTAACTTATTTCATCAATTTTTGTACGGAATTACATTGGGTTTTTTAGCAGTTTTGACAAGTTCTTACAAAATCTTGAAAAATGGATTTTTACAAAATCCGCAAAAACTCATGTTTTTGTTCCTCTTGTGACTTCTATAAAACAACAACAATGATCTCTTAACTTATTTCATCAGTTTTGTACGAAATTTCATTTCGTTGTTTGGCAGTTTTAACAAGTTCTTACAAAATTTTGATAAATGGACTTTGAAGAAATCTGCCAAAACTCCTGTTTTTGTTCGTTTAGTGACTTCTATAACCCAACAACAATGATCTCTTAACTTATTTCATCAATTTTGTACGAAATTTCATTGGGTTTTTTAGCAGTTTTGACAAGTTCTTACAAAATCTTGAAAAATGGACTTTGACGAAATCTGCCAAAACTCATGTTTTTGTTCTTCTTCTGACTTCTATAACACAACAACAATGATCTCTTAACTTATTTCATCAATTTTTGTACGGAATTACATTGGGTTTTTTAGCAGTTTTGACAAGTTCTTACAAAATCTTGAAAAATGGATTTTTACAAAATCCGCAAAAACTCATGTTTTTGTTCCTCTTGTGACTTCTATAACACAACAACAATGATCTCTTAACTTATTTCATCAGTTTTGTACGAAATTTCATTTCGTTGTTTGGCAGTTTTAACAAGTTCTTACAAAATTTTGAAAAATGGACTTTGAAGAAATCTGCCAAAACTCCTGTTTTTGTTCGTTTAGTGACTTCTATAACCCAACAACAATGATCTCTTAACTTATTTCATCAATTTTGTACGAAATTTCATTGGGTTTTTTAGCAGTTTTGACAAGTTCTTACAAAATCTTGAAAAATGGACTTTGACGAAATCTGCCAAAACTCATGTTTTTGTTCATCTTCTGACTTCTATAACACAACAACAATGATCTCTTAACTTATTTCATCAATTTTTGTACGGAATTACATTGGGTTTTTTAGCAGTTTTGACAAGTTCTTACAAAATCATGAAAATTGGACTTTGACGAAATCTGCCAAAACTCATGTTTTTGTTCATCTTCTTACTTCTATAACACAACAACAATGATCTCTTAACTTATTTCATCAGTTTTGTACGAAATTTCGTTTCGTTGTTTGGCAGTTTTAACAAGTTCTTATAAAATCTTGAAAAATGGACTTTTACAAAATCCGCCAAAACTCATGTTTTTGTTCATCTTGTGACTTCTATAACCCAACAACAATGATCTCTTAACATATTTCATCAGTTTTGTACGTAATTTCATTGTGTTTTTTAGCAGTTTTGACAAGTTCTTACAAAATCTTGAAAAAGGGACTTTTATAAAATCCGCAAAAACTCATGTTTTTGTTCCTCTTGTGACTTCTATAACACAACAACAATGATCTCTTAACTTATTTCATCAGTTTTGTACGAAATTTCATTTCGTTGTTTGGCAGTTTTAACAAGTTCTTAAAAAATTTTGAAAAATGGACTTTGAAGAAATCTGCCAAAACTCCTGTTTTTGTTCGTTTAGTGACTTCTATAACCCAACAACAATGATCTCTTAACTTATTTCATCAATTTTGTACGAAATTTCATTGGGTTTTTTAGCAGTTTTGGCAAGTTCTTACAAAATCTTGAAAAATGGACTTTGACGAAATCTGCCAAAACTCATGTTTTTGTTCATCTTCTGACTTCTATAACACAACAACAATGATCTCTTAACTTATTTCATCAATTGTTGTACGGAATTACATTGGGTTTTTTAGCAGTTTTGACAAGTTCTTACAAAATCTTGAAAAATGGATTTTTACAAAATCCGCAAAAACTCATGTTTTTGTTCCTCTTGTGACTTCTATAACACAACAACAATGATCTCTTAACTTATTTCATCAGTTTTGTACGAAATTTCATTTCGTTGTTTGGCAGTTTTAACAAGTTCTTACAAAATTTTGAAAAATGGACTTTGAACAAATCTGCCAAAACTCATGTTTTTGTTCATCTTGTGACTTCTATAACCCAACAACAATGATCTCTTAACTTATTTCATCTGTTTTGTACGAAAATACATTGGGTTTTTTAGCAGTTTTGACAAGTTCTTACAAAATCTTGAAAAATGGACTTTTACAAAATCCGCTAAAACTTATGTTTTTGTTCCTCTTGTGACTTCTGTAACCCAACAACAATGATCTCTCAACTTATTTCATCAGTTTTGTACGAAATATCAATTCGTTGTTTGGCAGTTTTAACAAGTTCTTATAAAATCTTTAAAATGGACTTTGAAGAAATCTGCCAAAACTCAAGTTTTTGTTCATCTTCTGACTTCTATAACACAACAACAATGATCTCTTAACTTATTTCATCAGTTTTGTACGAAATTTCATTGTGTTTTTTAGCAGTTTTGACAAGTTCTTACAAAATCTTGAAAAATGGACTTTGACGAAATCTGCCAAAACTCATGTTTTTGTTCATCTTCTGACTTCTATAACACAACAACAATGATCTCTTAACTTATTTCATCAGTTTTGTACGAAATATCATTGTGTTTTTTAGCAGTTTTGACAAGTTCTTACAAAATCTTGAAAAATGGACTTTGACGAAATCTGCCAAAACTCATGTTTTTGTTCATCTTCTGACTTCTATAACACAACAACAATGATCTCTTAACTTATTTCATCAATTGTTGTACGGAATTACATTGGGTTTTTTAGCAGTTTTGACAAGTTCTTACAAAATCTTGAAAAATGGATTTTTACAAAATCCGCAAAAACTCATGTTTTTGTTCCTCTTGTGACTTCTATAACACAACAACAATGATCTCTTAACTTATTTCATCAGTTTTGTACGAAATTTCATTTCGTTGTTTGGCAGTTTTAACAAGTTCTTACAAAATTTTGAAAAATGGACTTTGAACAAATCTGCCAAAACTCATGTTTTTGTTCATCTTGTGACTTCTATAACCCAACAACAATGATCTCTTAACTTATTTCATCTGTTTTGTACGAAAATACATTGGGTTTTTTAGCAGTTTTGACAAGTTCTTACAAAATCTTGAAAAATGGACTTTTACAAAATCCGCTAAAACTTATGTTTTTGTTCCTCTTGTGACTTCTGTAACCCAACAACAATGATCTCTCAACTTATTTCATCAGTTTTGTACGAAATATCAATTCGTTGTTTGGCAGTTTTAACAAGTTCTTATAAAATCTTTAAAATGGACTTTGAAGAAATCTGCCAAAACTCAAGTTTTTGTTCATCTTCTGACTTCTATAACACAACAACAATGATCTCTTAACTTATTTCATCAGTTTTGTACGAAATTTCATTGTGTTTTTTAGCAGTTTTGACAAGTTCTTACAAAATCTTGAAAAATGGACTTTGACGAAATCTGCCAAAACTCATGTTTTTGTTCATCTTCTGACTTCTATAACACAACAACAATGATCTCTTAACTTATTTCATCAGTTTTGTACGAAATATCATTGTGTTTTTTAGCAGTTTTGACAAGTTCTTACAAAATCTTGAAAAATGGACTTTGACGAAATCTGCCAAAACTCATGTTTTTGTTCATCTTCTGACTTCTATAACACAACAACAATGATCTCTTAACTTATTTCATCAATTGTTGTACGGAATTACATTGGGTTTTTTAGCAGTTTTGACAAGTTCTTACAAAATCTTGAAAAATGGATTTTTACAAAATCCGCAAAAACTCATGTTTTTGTTCCTCTTGTGACTTCTATAACACAACAACAATGATCTCTTAACTTATTTCATCAGTTTTGTACGAAATTTCATTTCGTTGTTTGGCAGTTTTAACAAGTTCTTACAAAATTTTGAAAAATGGACTTTGAACAAATCTGCCAAAACTCATGTTTTTGTTCATCTTGTGACTTCTATAACCCAACAACAATGATCTCTTAACTTATTTCATCTGTTTTGTACGAAAATACATTGGGTTTTTTAGCAGTTTTGACAAGTTCTTACAAAATCTTGAAAAATGGACTTTTACAAAATCCGCTAAAACTTATGTTTTTGTTCCTCTTGTGACTTCTGTAACCCAACAACAATGATCTCTCAACTTATTTCATCAGTTTTGTACGAAATATCAATTCGTTGTTTGGCAGTTTTAACAAGTTCTTATAAAATCTTTAAAATGGACTTTGAAGAAATCTGCCAAAACTCAAGTTTTTGTTCATCTTCTGACTTCTATAACACAACAACAATGATCTCTTAACTTATTTCATCAGTTTTGTACGAAATTTCATTGTGTTTTTTAGCAGTTTTGACAAGTTCTTACAAAATCTTGAAAAATGGACTTTGACGAAATCTGCCAAAACTCATGTTTTTGTTCATCTTCTGACTTCTATAACACAACAACAATGATCTCTTAACTTATTTCATCAGTTTTGTACGAAATATCATTGTGTTTTTTAGCAGTTTTGACAAGTTCTTACAAAATCTTGAAAAATGGACTTTGACGAAATCTGCCAAAACTCATGTTTTTGTTCATCTTCTGACTTCTATAACACAACAACAATGATCTCTTAACTTATTTCATCAGTTTTGTACGAAATTTCATTGGGTTTTTTAGCAGTTTTGACAAGTTCTTACAAAATCTTGAAAAATGGACTTTGACGAAATCTGCCAAAACTCATGTTTTTGTTCATCTTCTGACTTCTATAACACAACAACAATGATCTCTTAACTTATTTCATCAATTTTTGTACGGAATTACATTGGGTTTTTTAGCAGTTTTGACAAGTTCTTACAAAATCTTGAAAAATGGATTTTTACAAAATCCGCAAAAACTCATGTTTTTGTTCCTCTTGTGACTTCTATAACACAACAACAATGATCTCTTAACTTATTTCATCAGTTTTGTACGAAATTTCATTTCGTTGTTTGGCAGTTTTAACAAGTTCTTACAAAATTTTGAAAAATGGACTTTGAAGAAATCTGCCAAAACTCCTGTTTTTGTTCGTTTAGTGACTTCTATAACCCAACAACAATGATCTCTTAACTTATTTCATCAATTTTGTACGAAATTTCATTGGGTTTTTTAGCAGTTTTGACAAGTTCTTACAAAATCTTGAAAAATGGACTTTGACGAAATCTGCCAAAACTCATGTTTTTGTTCATCTTCTGACTTCTATAACACAACAACAATGATCTCTTAACTTATTTCATCAATTTTTGTACGGAATTACATTGGGTTTTTTAGCAGTTTTGACAAGTTCTTACAAAATCTTGAAAAATGGATTTTTACAAAATCCGCAAAAACTCATGTTTTTGTTCCTCTTGTGACTTCTATAACACAACAACAATGATCTCTTAACTTATTTCATCAGTTTTGTACGAAATTTCATTTCGTTGTTTGGCAGTTTTAACAAGTTCTTACAAAATTTTGAAAAATGGACTTTGAAGAAATCTGCCAAAACTCCTGTTTTTGTTCGTTTAGTGACTTCTATAACCCAACAACAATGATCTCTTAACTTATTTCATCAATTTTGTACGAAATTTCATTGGGTTTTTTAGCAGTTTTGACAAGTTCTTACAAAATCTTGAAAAATGGACTTTGACGAAATCTGCCAAAACTCATGTTTTTGTTCTTCTTCTGACTTCTATAACACAACAACAATGATCTCTTAACTTATTTCATCAATTTTTGTACGGAATTACATTGGGTTTTTTAGCAGTTTTGACAAGTTCTTACAAAATCTTGAAAAATGGATTTTTACAAAATCCGCAAAAACTCATGTTTTTGTTCCTCTTGTGACTTCTATAACACAACAACAATGATCTCTTAACTTATTTCATCAGTTTTGTACGAAATTTCATTTCGTTGTTTGGCAGTTTTAACAAGTTCTTACAAAATTTTGAAAAATGGACTTTGAAGAAATCTGCCAAAACTCCTGTTTTTGTTCGTTTAGTGACTTCTATAACCCAACAACAATGATCTCTTAACTTATTTCATCAATTTTGTACGAAATTTCATTGGGTTTTTTAGCAGTTTTGACAAGTTCTTACAAAATCTTGAAAAATGGACTTTGACGAAATCTGCCAAAACTCATGTTTTTGTTCATCTTCTGACTTCTATAACACAACAACAATGATCTCTTAACTTATTTCATCAATTTTTGTACGGAATTACATTGGGTTTTTTAGCAGTTTTGACAAGTTCTTACAAAATCTTGAAAAATGGATTTTTACAAAATCCGCAAAAACTCATGTTTTTGTTCCTCTTGTGACTTCTATAACACAACAACAATGATCTCTTAACTTATTTCATCAGTTTTGTACGAAATTTCATTTCGTTGTTTGGCAGTTTTAACAAGTTCTTACAAAATTTTGAAAAATGGACTTTGAAGAAATCTGCCAAAACTCCTGTTTTTGTTCGTTTAGTGACTTCTATAACCCAACAACAATGATCTCTTAACTTATTTCATCAATTTTGTACGAAATTTCATTGTGTTTTTTAGCAGTTTTGACAAGTTCTTACAAAATCTTGAAAAATGGACTTTGACGAAATCTGCCAAAACTCATGTTTTTGTTCATCTTCTGACTTCTATAACACAACAACAATGATCTCTTAACTTATTTCATCAGTTTTGTACGAAATTTCATTGGGTTTTTTAGCAGTTTTGACAAGTTCTTACAAAATCTTGAAAAATGGACTTTGACGAAATCTGCCAAAACTCATGTTTTTGTTCATCTTCTGACTTCTATAACACAACAACAATGATCTCTTAACTTATTTCATCAGTTTTGTACGAAATTTCATTGGGTTTTTTAGCAGTTTTGACAAGTTCTTACAAAATCTTGAAAAATGGACTTTGAAGAAATCTGCCAAAACTCATGTTTTTGTTCATCTTGTGACTTCTATAACCCATCAACAATGATCTCTTAACATATTTCATCAGTTTTGTACGTAATTTCATTGTGTTTTTTAGCAGTTTTGACAAGTTCTTACAAAATCTTGAAAAATGGACTTTTACAAAATCCGCTAAAACTTATGTTTTTGTTCATCTTGTGACTTCTGTAACCCAACAACAATGATCTCTCAACTTATTTCATCAGTTTTGTACGAAATATCAATTCGTTGTTTGGCAGTTTTAACAAGTTCTTATAAAATCTTGAAAAATGGACTTTGAAGAAATCTGCCAAAACTCATGTTTTTGTTCATCTTCTGACTTCTATAACACAACAACAATGATCTCTTAACTTATTTCATCAATTTTGTACGAAATTTCATTGGGTTTTTTAGCAGTTTTGACAAGTTCTTACAAAATCTTGAAAAATGGACTTTGAAGAAATCTGCCAAAACTCCTGGTTTTGTTCGTTTAGTGACTTCTATAACCCAACAACAATGATCTCTTAACTTATTTCATCTGTTTTGTACGAAAATACATTGGGTTTTTTAGCAGTTTTGACAAGTTCTTACAAAATCTTGAAAAATGGAATTTTACAAAATCCGCAAAAACTCATGTTTTTGTTCCTCTTGTGACTTCTATAACACAACAACAATGATCTCTTAACTTATTTCATCAGTTTTGTACGAAATATCAATTCGTTGTTTGGCAGTTTTAACAAGTTCTTACAAAATCTTGAAAAATGGACTTTGAAGAAATCTGCCAAAACTCATGTTTTTGTTCATCTTCTGACTTCTATAACACAACAACAATGATCTATTAACTTATTTCATCAATTTTGTACGAAATTTCATTGTGTTTTTTAGCAGTTTTGACAAGTTCTTACAAAATCTTGAAAAATGGACTTTGAAGAAATCTGCCAAAACTCATGTTTTTTTTCATCTTGTGACTTCTATAACCCATCAACAATGATCTCTTAACATATTTCATCAGTTTTGTACGTAATTTCATTGTGTTTTTTAGCAGTTTTGACAAGTTCTTACAAAATCTTGAAAAATGGACTTTTACAAAATCCGCTAAAACTTATGTTTTTGTTCATCTTGTGACTTCTGTAACCCAACAACAATGATCTCTCAACTTATTTCATCAGTTTTGTACGAAATATCAATTCGTTGTTTGGCAGTTTTAACAAGTTCTTATAAAATCTGGAAAAATGGACTTTGAAGAAATCTGCCAAAACTCATGTTTTTGTTCATCTTCTGACTTCTATAACACAACAACAATGATCTCTTAACTTATTTCATCAATTTTGTACGAAATTTCATTGGGTTTTTTAGCAGTTTTGACAAGTTCTTACAAAATCTTGAAAAATGGACTTTGAAGAAATCTGCCAAAACTCCTGGTTTTGTTCGTTTAGTGACTTCTATAACCCAACAACAATGATCTCTTAACTTATTTCATCTGTTTTGTACGAAAATACATTGGGTTTTTTAGCAGTTTTGACAAGTTCTTACAAAATCTTGAAAAATGGACTTTTACAAAATCCGCAAAAACTCATGTTTTTGTTCCTCTTGTGACTTCTATAACACAACAACAATGATCTCTTAACTTATTTCATCAGTTTTGTACGAAATATCAATTCGTTGTTTGGCAGTTTTAACAAGTTCTTACAAAATATTGAAAAATGGACTTTGAAGAAATCTGCCAAAACTCATGTTTTTGTTCATCTTCTGACTTCTATAACACAACAACAATGATCTCTTAACTTATTTCATCAATTTTGTACGAAATTTCATTGTGTTTTTTAGCAGTTTTGACAAGTTCTTACAAAATCTTGAAAAATGGACTTTGACGAAATCTGCCAAAACTCATGTTTTTGTTCATCTTCTGACTTCTATAACACAACAACAATGATCTCTTAACTTATTTCATCAGTTTTGTACGAAATTTCATTGGGTTTTTTAGCAGTTTTGACAAGTTCTTACAAAATCTTGAAAAATGGACTTTGACGAAATCTGCCAAAACTCATGTTTTTGTTCATCTTCTGACTTCTATAACACAACAACAATGATCTCTTAACTTATTTCATCAGTTTTGTACGAAATTTCATTGGGTTTTTTAGCAGTTTTGACAAGTTCTTACAAAATCTTGAAAAATGGACTTTGAAGAAATCTGCCAAAACTCATGTTTTTGTTCATCTTGTGACTTCTATAACCCATCAACAATGATCTCTTAACATATTTCATCAGTTTTGTACGTAATTTCATTGTGTTTTTTAGCAGTTTTGACAAGTTCTTACAAAATCTTGAAAAATGGACTTTTACAAAATCCGCTAAAACTTATGTTTTTGTTCATCTTGTGACTTCTGTAACCCAACAACAATGATCTCTCAACTTATTTCATCAGTTTTGTACGAAATATCAATTCGTTGTTTGGCAGTTTTAACAAGTTCTTATAAAATCTTGAAAAATGGACTTTGAAGAAATCTGCCAAAACTCATGTTTTTGTTCATCTTCTGACTTCTATAACACAACAACAATGATCTCTTAACTTATTTCATCAATTTTGTACGAAATTTCATTGGGTTTTTTAGCAGTTTTGACAAGTTCTTACAAAATCTTGAAAAATGGACTTTGAAGAAATCTGCCAAAACTCCTGGTTTTGTTCGTTTAGTGACTTCTATAACCCAACAACAATGATCTCTTAACTTATTTCATCTGTTTTGTACGAAAATACATTGGGTTTTTTAGCAGTTTTGACAAGTTCTTACAAAATCTTGAAAAATGGACTTTTACAAAATCCGCAAAAACTCATGTTTTTGTTCCTCTTGTGACTTCTATAACACAACAACAATGATCTCTTAACTTATTTCATCAGTTTTGTACGAAATATCAATTCGTTGTTTGGCAGTTTTAACAAGTTCTTATAAAATCTTGAAAAATGGACTTTGAAGAAATCTGCCAAAACTCATGTTTTTGTTCATCTTCTGACTTCTATAACACAACAACAATGATCTCTTAACTTATTTCATCAATTTTGTACGAAATTTCATTGTGTTTTTTAGCAGTTTTGACAAGTTCTTACAAAATCTTGAAAAATGGACTTTGACGAAATCTGCCAAAACTCATGTTTTTGTTCATCTTCTGACTTCTATAACACAACAACTATGATCTCTTAACTTATTTCATCAATTTTGTACGAAATTTCATTGTGTTTTTTAGCAGTTTTGACAAGTTCTTACAAAATCTTGAAAAATGGACTTTGACGAAATCTGCCAAAACTCATGTTTTTGTTCATCTTCTGACTTCTATAACACAACAACAATGATCTCTTAACTTATTTCATCAGTTTTGTACGAAATTTCATTGTGTTTTTTAGCAGTTTTGACAAGTTCTTACAAAATCTAGAAAAATGGACTTTGACGAAATATGCCAAAACTCATGTTTTTGTTCATCTTCTGACTTCTATAACACAACAACAATGATCTCTTAACTTATTTCATCAGTTTTGTACGAAATTTCATTGGGTTTTTTAGCAGTTTTGACAAGTTCTTACAAAATCTTGAAAAATGGACTTTGACGAAATCTGCCAAAACTAATGTTTTTGTTCATCTTCTGACTTCTATAACACAACAACAATGATCTCTTAACTTATTTCATCAGTTTTGTACGAAATTTCATTGGGTTTTTTAGCAGTTTTGACAAGTTCTTACAAAATCTTGAAAAATGGACTTTGAAGAAATCTGCCAAAACTCATGTTTTTGTTCATCTTCTGACTTCTATAACCCATCAACAATGATCTCTTAACATATTTCATCAGTTTTGTACGTAATTTCATTGTGTTTTTTAGCAGTTTTGACAACTTCTTACAAAATCTTGAAAAATGGACTTTTACAAAATCCGCTAAAACTTATGTTTTTGTTCATCTTGTGACTTCTGTAACCCAACAACAATGATCTCTCAACTTATTTCATCAGTTTTGTACGAAATATCAATTCGTTGTTTGGCAGTTTTAACAAGTTCTTATAAAATCTGGAAAAATGGACTTTGAAGAAATCTGCCAAAACTCATGTTTTTGTTCATCTTCTGACTTCTATAACACAACAACAATGATCTCTTAACTTATTTCATCAATTTTGTACGAAATTTCATTGGGTTTTTTAGCAGTTTTGACAAGTTCTTACAAAATCTTGAAAAATGGACTTTGAAGAAATCTGCCAAAACTCCTGGTTTTGTTCGTTTAGTGACTTCTATAACCCAACAACAATGATCTCTTAACTTATTTCATCTGTTTTGTACGAAAATACATTGGGTTTTTTAGCAGTTTTGACAAGTTCTTACAAAATCTTGAAAAATGGACTTTTACAAAATCCGCAAAAACTCATGTTTTTGTTCCTCTTGTGACTTCTATAACACAACAACAATGATCTCTTAACTTATTTCATCAGTTTTGTACGAAATATCAATTCGTTGTTTGGCAGTTTTAACAAGTTCTTACAAAATCTTGAAAAATGGACTTTGAAGAAATCTGCCAAAACTCATGTTTTTGTTCATCTTCTGACTTCTATAACACAACAACAATGATCTCTTAACTTATTTCATCAATTTTGTACGAAATTTCATTGTGTTTTTTAGCAGTTTTGACAAGTTCTTACAAAATCTTGAAAAATGGACTTTGACGAAATCTGCCAAAACTCATGTTTTTGTTCATCTTCTGACTTCTATAACACAACAACAATGATCTCTTAACTTATTTCATCAGTTTTGTACGAAATTTCATTGGGTTTTTTAGCAGTTTTGACAAGTTCTTACAAAATCTTGAAAAATGGACTTTGACGAAATCTGCCAAAACTCATGTTTTTGTTCATCTTCTGACTTCTATAACACAACAACAATGATCTCTTAACTTATTTCATCAGTTTTGTACGAAATTTCATTGGGTTTTTTAGCAGTTTTGACAAGTTCTTACAAAATCTTGAAAAATGGACTTTGAAGAAATCTGCCAAAACTCATGTTTTTGTTCATCTTGTGACTTCTATAACCCATCAACAATGATCTCTTAACATATTTCATCAGTTTTGTACGTAATTTCATTGTGTTTTTTAGCAGTTTTGACAAGTTCTTACAAAATCTTGAAAAATGGACTTTTACAAAATCCGCTAAAACTTATGTTTTTGTTCATCTTGTGACTTCTGTAACCCAACAACAATGATCTCTCAACTTATTTCATCAGTTTTGTACGAAATATCAATTCGTTGTTTGGCAGTTTTAACAAGTTCTTATAAAATCTTGAAAAATGGACTTTGAAGAAATCTGCCAAAACTCATGTTTTTGTTCATCTTCTGACTTCTATAACACAACAACAATGATCTCTTAACTTATTTCATCAATTTTGTACGAAATTTCATTGGGTTTTTTAGCAGTTTTGACAAGTTCTTACAAAATCTTGAAAAATGGACTTTGAAGAAATCTGCCAAAACTCCTGGTTTTGTTCGTTTAGTGACTTCTATAACCCAACAACAATGATCTCTTAACTTATTTCATCTGTTTTGTACGAAAATACATTGGGTTTTTTAGCAGTTTTGACAAGTTCTTACAAAATCTTGAAAAATGGACTTTTACAAAATCCGCAAAAACTCATGTTTTTGTTCCTCTTGTGACTTCTATAACACAACAACAATGATCTCTTAACTTATTTCATCAGTTTTGTACGAAATATCAATTCGTTGTTTGGCAGTTTTAACAAGTTCTTATAAAATCTTGAAAAATGGACTTTGAAGAAATCTGCCAAAACTCATGTTTTTGTTCATCTTCTGACTTCTATAACACAACAACAATGATCTCTTAACTTATTTCATCAATTTTGTACGAAATTTCATTGTGTTTTTTAGCAGTTTTGACAAGTTCTTACAAAATCTTGAAAAATGGACTTTGACGAAATCTGCCAAAACTCATGTTTTTGTTCATCTTCTGAATTCTATAACACAACAACAATGATCTCTTAACTTATTTCATCAATTTTGTACGAAATTTCATTGTGTTTTTTAGCAGTTTTGACAAGTTCTTACAAAATCTTGAAAAATGGACTTTGACGAAATCTGCCAAAACTCATGTTTTTGTTCATCTTCTGACTTCTATAACACAACAACAATGATCTCTTAACTTATTTCATCAGTTTTGTACGAAATTTCATTGTGTTTTTTAGCAGTTTTGACAAGTTCTTACAAAATCTAGAAAAATGGACTTTGACGAAATCTGCCAAAACTCATGTTTTTGTTCATCTTCTGACTTCTATAACACAACAACAATGATCTCTTAACTTATTTCATCAGTTTTGTACGAAATTTCATTGTGTTTTTTAGCAGTTTTGACAAGTTCTTACAAAATCTTGAAAAATGGACTTTGACGAAATCTGCCAAAACTCATGTTTTTGTTCATCTTCTGACTTCTATAACACAACAACTATGATCTCTTAACTTATTTCATCAGTTTTGTACGAAATTTCATTGGGTTTTTTAGCAGTTTTGACAAGTTCTTACAAAATCTTGAAAAATGGACTTTTATAAAATCCGCAAAAACTCATGTTTTTGTTCCTCTTGTGACTTCTATAACACAACAACAATCATCTCTTAACTTATTTCATCAGTTTTGTACGAAATTTCATTTCGTTGTTTTGCAGTTTTAACAAGTTCTTACAAAATTTTGAAAAATGGACTTTGAACAAATCTGCCAAAACTCCTGTTTTTGTTCATCTTCTGACTTCTATAACACAACAACAATGATCTCTTAACTTATTTCATCAGTTTTGTACGAAATTTCATTGGGTTTTTTAGCAGTTTTGACAATTTCTTTCAAAATCTTGAAAAATGGACTTTGACGAAATCTGCCAAAACTCATGTTTTTGTTCATCTTGAGACTTCTATTACTTAACAACAATGATCTCTTAACTTATTTCATCAGTTTTGTACGAAATTTCATTGGGTTTTTTAGCAGTTTTGACAAGTTCTTACAAAATCTTGAAAAATGGACTTTGACGAAATCTGCCAAAACTCATGTTTTTTTTCATCTTCTGACTTATATAACACAACAACAATGATCTCTTAACTTATTTCATCAGTTTTGTACGAAATTTCATTTCGTTGTTTGGCAGTTTTAACAAGTTCTTACAAAATTTTGAAAAATGGACTTTGAAGAAATCTGCCAAAACACCTGTTTTTGTTCGTTTAGTGACTTCTATAACCCAACAACAATGATCTCTTAACTTATTTCATCTGTTTTGTACGAAAATACATTGGGTTTTTTAGCAGTTTTGACAAGTTCTTACAAAATCTTGAAAAATGGACTTTTACAAAATCCGCTAAAACTTATGTTTTTTGTTCATCTTGTGACTTCTATAACACAACAACAATGATCTCTTAACTTATTTCATCAATTTTGTACGAAATTTCATTGGGTTTTTTAGCAGTTTTGACAAGTTCTTACAAAATCTTGAAAAATGGACTTTGAAGAAATCTGCCAAAACTCCTGTTTTTGTTCGTTTAGTGACTTCTATAACCCAACAACAATGATCTCTTAACTTATTTCATCAATTTTGTACGAAATTTCATTGGGTTTTTAGCAGTTTTGACAAGTTCTTACAAAATCTTGAAAAATGGACTTTGAAGAAATCTGCCAAAACTCCTGGTTTTGTTCGTTTAGTGACTTCTATAACCCAACAACAATGATCTCTTAACTTATTTCATCTGTTTTGTACGAAAATACATTGGGTTTTTTAGCAGTTTTGACAAGTTCTTACAAAATCTTGAAAAATGGACTTTTACAAAATCCGCTAAAACTTATGTTTTTGTTCATCTTGTGACTTCTGTAACCCAACAACAATGATCTCTCAACTTATTTCATCAGTTTTGTACGAAATATCAATTCGTTGTTTGGCAGTTTTAACAAGTTCTTATAAAATCTTGAAAAATGGACTTTGAAGAAATCTGCCAAAACTCATGTTTTTGTTCATCTTCTGACTTCTATAACACAACAACAATGATCTCTTAACTTATTTCATCAATTTTGTACGAAATTTCATTGGGTTTTTTAGCAGTTTTGACAAGTTCTTACAAAATCTTGAAAAATGGACTTTGAAGAAATCTGCCAAAACTCCTGGTTTTGTTCGTTTAGTGACTTCTATAACCCAACAACAATGATCTCTTAACTTATTTCATCTGTTTTGTACGAAAATACATTGGGTTTTTTAGCAGTTTTGACAAGTTCTTACAAAATCTTGAAAAATGGACTTTTACAAAATCCGCAAAAACTCATGTTTTTGTTCCTCTTGTGACTTCTATAACACAACAACAATGATCTCTTAACTTATTTCATCAGTTTTGTACGAAATATCAATTCGTTGTTTGGCAGTTTTAACAAGTTCTTATAAAATCTTGAAAAATGGACTTTGAAGAAATCTGCCAAAACTCATGTTTTTGTTCATCTTCTGACTTCTATAACACAACAACAATGATCTCTTAACTTATTTCATCAATTTTGTAAGAAATTTCATTGTGTTTTTTAGCAGTTTTGACAAGTTCTTACAAAATCTTGAAAAATGGACTTTGACGAAATCTGCCAAAACTCATGTTTTTGTTCATCTTCTGACTTCTATAACACAACAACAATGATCTCTTAACTTATTTCATCAGTTTTGTACGAAATTTCATTGTGTTTTTTAGCAGTTTTGACAAGTTCTTACAAAATCTAGAAAAATGGACTTTGACGAAATCTGCCAAAACTCATGTTTTTGTTCATCTTCTGACTTCTATAACACAACAACAATGATCTCTTAACTTATTTCATCAGTTTTGTACGAAATTTCATTGGGTTTTTTAGCAGTTTTGACAAGTTCTTACAAAATCTTGAAAAATGGACTTTGACGAAATCTGCCAAAACTCATGTTTTTGTTCATCTTCTGACTTCTATAACACAACAACAATGATCTCTTAACTTATTTCATCAGTTTTGTACGAAATTTCATTTCGTTGTTTGGCAGTTTTAACAAGTTCTTACAAAATTTTGAAAAATGGACTTTGAAGAAATCTGCCAAAACACCTGTTTTTGTTCGTTTAGTGACTTCTATAACCCAACAACAATGATCTCTTAACTTATTTCATCTGTTTTGTACGAAAATACATTGGGTTTTTTAGCAGTTTTGACAAGTTCTTACAAAATCTTGAAAAATGGACTTTTACAAAATCCGCTAAAACTTATGTTTTTTGTTCATCTTGTGACTTCTATAACACAACAACAATGATCTCTTAACTTATTTCATCAATTTTGTACGAAATTTCATTGGGTTTTTTAGCAGTTTTGACAAGTTCTTACAAAAACTTGAAAAATGGACTTTGAAGAAATCTGCCAAAACTCCTGTTTTTGTTCGTTTAGTGACTTCTATAACCCAACAACAATGATCTCTTAACTTATTTCATCAATTTTGTACGAAATTTCATTGGGTTTTTTAGCAGTTTTGACAAGTTCTTACAAAATCTTGAAAAATGGACTTTTACAAAATCCGCAAAAACTCATGTTTTTGTTCCTCTTGTGACTTCTATAACACAACAACAATGATCTCTTAACTTATTTCATCAGTTTTGTACGAAATTTCATTTCGTTGTTTGGCAGTTTTAACAAGTTCTTACAAAATATTGAAAAATGGACTTTGAACAAATCTGCCAAAACTCATGTTTTTGTTCATCTTGTGACTTCTATAACCCAACAACAATGATCTCTTAACTTATTTCATCTGTTTTGTACGAAAATACATTGGGTTTTTTAGCAGTTTTGACAAGTTCTTACAAAATCTTGAAAAATGGACTTTTACAAAATCCGCTAAAACTTATGTTTTTGTTCATCTTGTGACTTCTGTAACCCAACAACAATGATCTCTCAACTTATTTCATCAGTTTTGTACGAAATATCAATTCGTTGTTTGGCAGTTTTAACAAGTTCTTAAAAAATCTTGAAAAATGGACTTTGAAGAAATCTGCCAAAACTCATGTTTTTGTTCATCTTCTGACTTCTATAACACGACAACAATGATCTCTTAACTTATTTCATCAATTTTGTACGAAATTTCATTGGGTTTTTTAGCAGTTTTGACAAGTTCTTACAAAATCTTGAAAAATGGACTTTGAAGAAATCTGGCAAAACTCCTGGTTTTGTTCGTTTAGTGACTTCTATAACCCAACAACAATGATCTCTTAACTTATTTCATCAGTTTTGTACGAAATTTCATTGGGTTTTTTAGCAGTTTTGACAAGTTCTTACAAAATCTTGAAAAATTGACTTTTACAAAATCCGCAAAAACTCATGTTTTTGTTCCTCTTGTGACTTCTATAACACAACAACAATGATCTCTTAACTTATTTCATCAGTTTTGTACGAAATTTCATTTCGTTGTTTGGCAGTTTTAACAAGTTCTTACAAAATTTTGAAAAATGGACTTTGAACAAATCTGCCAAAACTCATGTTTTTGTTCATCTTGTGACTTCTATAACCCAACAACAATGATCTCTTAACTTATTTCATCTGTTTTGTACGAAAATACATTGGGTTTTTTAGCAGTTTTGACAAGTTCTTACAAAATCTTGAAAAATGGACTTTTACAAAATCCGCTAAAACTTATGTTTTTTGTTCATCTTGTGACTTTTATAACACAACAACAATGATCTCTTAACTTATTTCATCAATTTTGTACGAAATTTCATTGGGTTTTTTAGCAGTTTTGACAAGTTCTTACAAAATCTTGAAAAATGGACTTTGAAGAAATCTGCCAAAACTCCTGTTTTTGTTCGTTTAGTGACTTCTATAACCCAACAACAATGATCTCTTAACTTATTTCATCAGTTTTGTACGAAATTTCATTGTGTTTTTTAGCAGTCTTGACAAGTTCTTACAAAATCTAGAAAAATGGACTTTGACGAAATCTGCCAAAACTCATGTTTTTGTTCATCTTCTGACTTCTATAACACAACAACAATGATCTCTTAACTTATTTCATCAGTTTTGTACGAAATTTCATTGGGTTTTTTAGCAGTTTTGACAAGTTCTTACAAAATCTTGAAAAATGGACTTTGACGAAATCTGCCAAAACTCATGTTTTTGTTCATCTTCTGACTTCTATAACACAACAACAATGATCTCTTAACTTATTTCATCAGTTTTGTACGAAATTTCATTGGGTTTTTTAGCAGTTTTGACAAGTTCTTACAAAATCTTGAAAAATGGACTTTGAAGAAATCTGCCAAAACTCATGTTTTTGTTCATCTTGTGACTTCTATAACCCATCAACAATGATCTCTTAACATATTTCATCAGTTTTGTACGTAATTTCATTGTGTTTTTTAGCAGTTTTGACAAGTTCTTACAAAATCTTGAAAAATGGACTTTTACAAAATCCGCTAAAACTTATGTTTTTGTTCATCTTGTGACTTCTGTAACCTAACAACAATGATCTCTCAACTTATTTCATCAGTTTTGTACGAAATATCAATTCGTTGTTTGACAGTTTTAACAAGTTCTTATAAAATCTTGAAAAATGGACTTTGAAGAAATCTGCCAAAACTCATGTTTTTGTTCATCTTCTGACTTCTATAACACAACAACAATGATCTCTTAACTTATTTCATCAATTTTGTACGAAATTTCATTGTGTTTTTTAGCAGTTTTGACAAGTTCTTACAAAATCTTGAAAAATGGACTTTGAAGAAATCTGCCAAAACTCCTGGTTTTGTTCGTTTAGTGACTTCTATAACCCAACAACAATGATCTCTTAACTTATTTCATCTGTTTTGTACGAAAATACATTGGGTTTTTTAGCAGTTTTGACAAGTTCTTACAAAATCTTGAAAAATGGACTTTTACAAAATCCGCAAAAACTCATGTTTTTGTTCCTCTTGTGACTTCTATAACACAACAACAATGATCTCTTAACTTATTTCATCAGTTTTGTACGAAATATCAATTCGTTGTTTGGCAGTTTTAACAAGTTCTTATAAAATCTTGAAAAATGGACTTTGAAGAAATCTGCCAAAACTCATGTTTTTGTTCATCTTCTGACTTCTATAACACAACAACAATGATCTCTTAACTTATTTCATCAATTTTGTACGAAATTTCATTTTGTTTTTTAGCAGTTTTGACAAGTTCTTACAAAATCTTGAAAAATGGACTTTGACGAAATCTGCCAAAACTCATGTTTTTGTTCATCTTCTGACTTCTATAACACAACAACAATGATCTCTTAACTTATTTCATCAGTTTTGTACGAAATTTCATTGTGTTTTTTAGCAGTTTTGACAAGTTCTTACAAAATCTAGAAAAATGGACTTTGACGAAATCTGCCAAAACTCATGTTTTTGTTCATCTTCTGACTTCTATAACACAACAACAATGATCTCTTAACTTATTTCATCAGTTTTGTACGAAATTTCATTGGGTTTTTTAGCAGTTTTGACAAGTTCTTACAAAATCTTGAAAAATGGACTTTGACGAAATCTGCCAAAACTCATGTTTTTGTTCATCTTCTGACTTCTATAACACAACAACAATGATCTCTTAACTTATTTCATCAGTTTTGTACGAAATTTCATTGGGTTTTTTAGCAGTTTTGACAAGTTCTTACAAAATCTTGAAAAATGGACTTTGAAGAAATCTGCCAAAACTCATGTTTTTGTTCATCTTGTGACTTCTATAACCCATCAACAATGATCTCTTAACATATTTCATCAGTTTTGTACGTAATTTCATTGTGTTTTTTAGCAGTTTTGACAAGTTCTTACAAAATCTTGAAAAATGGACTTTTACAAAATCCGCTAAAACTTATGTTTTTGTTCATCTTGTGACTTCTGTAACCTAACAACAATGATCTCTCAACTTATTTCATCAGTTTTGTACGAAATATCAATTCGTTGTTTGACAGTTTTAACAAGTTCTTATAAAATCTTGAAAAATGGACTTTGAAGAAATCTGCCAAAACTCATGTTTTTGTTCATCTTCTGACTTCTATAACACAACAACAATGATCTCTTAACTTATTTCATCAATTTTGTACGAAATTTCATTGTGTTTTTTAGCAGTTTTGACAAGTTCTTACAAAATCTTGAAAAATGGACTTTGAAGAAATCTGCCAAAACTCCTGGTTTTGTTCGTTTAGTGACTTCTATAACCCAACAACAATGATCTCTTAACTTATTTCATCTGTTTTGTACGAAAATACATTGGGTTTTTTAGCAGTTTTGACAAGTTCTTACAAAATCTTGAAAAATGGACTTTTACAAAATCCGCAAAAACTCATGTTTTTGTTCCTCTTGTGACTTCTATAACACAACAACAATGATCTCTTAACTTATTTCATCAGTTTTGTACGAAATATCAATTCGTTGTTTGGCAGTTTTAACAAGTTCTTATAAAATCTTGAAAAATGGACTTTGAAGAAATCTGCCAAAACTCATGTTTTTGTTCATCTTCTGACTTCTATAACACAACAACAATGATCTCTTAACTTATTTCATCAATTTTGTACGAAATTTCATTTTGTTTTTTAGCAGTTTTGACAAGTTCTTACAAAATCTTGAAAAATGGACTTTGACGAAATCTGCCAAAACTCATGTTTTTGTTCATCTTCTGACTTCTATAACACAACAACAATGATCTCTTAACTTATTTCATCAGTTTTGTACGAAATTTCATTGTGTTTTTTAGCAGTTTTGACAAGTTCTTACAAAATCTAGAAAAATGGACTTTGACGAAATCTGCCAAAACTCATGTTTTTGTTCATCTTCTGACTTCTATAACACAACAACAATGATCTCTTAACTTATTTCATCAGTTTTGTACGAAATTTCATTGGGTTTTTTAGCAGTTTTGACAAGTTCTTACAAAATCTTGAAAAATGGACTTTGACGAAATCTGCCAAAACTCATGTTTTTGTTCATCTTCTGACTTCTATAACACAACAACAATGATCTCTTAACTTATTTCATCGGTTTTGTACGAAATTTCATTGGGTTTTTTAGCAGTTTTGACAAGTTCTTACAAAATCTTGAAAAATGGACTTTGAAGAAATCTGCCAAAACTCATGTTTTTGTTCATCTTGTGACTTCTATAACCCATCAACCATCTCTTAACATATTTCATCAGTTTTGTACGTAATTTCATTGTGTTTTTTAGCAGTTTTGACAAGTTCTTACAAAATCTTGAAAAATGGACTTTTACAAAATCCGCTAAAACTTATGTTTTTGTTCATCTTGTGACTTCTGTAACCTAACAACAATGATCTCTCAACTTATTTCATCAGTTTTGTACGAAATATCAATTCGTTGTTTGACAGTTTTAACAAGTTCTTATAAAATCTTGAAAAATGGACTTTGAAGAAATCTGCCAAAACTCATGTTTTTGTTCATCTTCTGACTTCTATAACACAACAACAATGATCTCTTAACTTATTTCATCAATTTTGTACGAAATTTCATTGTGTTTTTTAGCAGTTTTGACAAGTTCTTACAAAATCTTGAAAAATGGACTTTGACGAAATCTGCCAAAACTCATGTTTTTGTTCATCTTCTGACTTCTATAACACAACAACAATGATCTTTTAACTTATTTCATCAGTTTTGTACGAAATTTCATTGTGTTTTTTAGCAGTTTTGACAAGTTCTTACAAAATCTTGAAAAATGGACTTTGACGAAATCTGCCAAAACTCATGTTTTTGTTCATCTTCTGACTTCTATAACACAACAACAATGATCTCTTAACTTATTTCATCAGTTTTGTACGAAATTTCATTGGGTTTTTAGCAGTTTTGACAAGTTCTTACAAAATCTTGAAAAATGGACTTTGACGAAATCTGCCAAAACTCATGTTTTTGTTCATCTTCTGACTTCTATAACACAAAAACAATGATCTCTTAACTTATTTCATCAATTTTGTACGAAATTTCATTTCTTTGTTTGGCAGTTTTATCAAGTTCTTACAAAATCTTGAAAAATGGACTTTGATGAAATGTGCCAAAACTCATGTTTTTGTTCATCTTGAGACTTCTATTACCTAACAACAATGATCTCTTAACTTATTTCATCAGTTTTGTACGAAATTTCATTGGGTTTTTTAGCAGTTTTGACAAGTTCTTACAAAATCTTGAAAAATGGACTTTGACGAAATCTGCCAAAACTCATGTTTTTGTTCATCTTCTGACTTCTATAACACAACAACAATGATCTCTTAACTTATTTCATCAATTTTTGTACGGAATTACATTGGGTTTTTTAGCAGTTTTGACAAGTTCTTACAAAATCATGAAAATTGGACTTTGACGAAATCTGCCAAAACTCCTGTTTTTGTTCGTTTAGTGACTTCTATAACCCAACAACAATGATCTCTTAACTTATTTCATCAATTATGTACAAAAATACATTGAGTTTTTTAGCAGTTTTGACAAGTTCTTACAAAATCTTGAAAAATGGACTTTGTACAAAATCCGCAAAAACTCATGTTTTTGTTCCTCTTGTGACTTCTATAACACAACAACAATGATCTCTTAACTTATTTCATCAGTTTTGTACGAAATTTCATTTCGTTGTTTGGCAGTTTTAACAAGTTCTTACAAAATGTTGAAAAATGGACTTTGAACAAATCTGCCAAAACTCATGTTTTTGTTCATCTTGTGACTTCTATAACCCAACAACAATGATCTCTTAACTTATTTCATCTGTTTTGTACGAAATTTCATTTCGTTGTTTGGCAGTTTTAACAAGTTCTTACAAAATCTAGAAAAATGGACTTTGACGAAATCTGCCAAAACTCATGTTTTTGTTCATCTTCTGACTTCTATAACACAACAACAATGATCTCTTAACTTATTTCATCAGTTTTGTACGAAATTTCATTGGGTTTTTAGCAGTTTTGACAAGTTCTTACAAAATCTTGAAAAATGGACTTTGAACAAATCTGCCAAAACTCATGTTTTTGTTCATCTTCTGACTTCTATAACACAACAACAATGATCTCTTAACTTATTTCATCAGTTTTGTACGAAATTTCATTGGGTTTTTTAGCAGTTTTGACAAGTTCTTACAAAATCTTGAAAAATGGACTTTGAAGAAATCTGCCAAAACTCCTGTTTTTGTTCATCTTGTGACTTCTATAACCCATCAACAATGATCTCTTAACATATTTCATCAGTTTTGTACGTAATTTCATTGTGTTTTTTAGCAGTTTTGACAAGTTCTTACAAAATCTTGAAAAATGGACTTTTACAAAATCCGCTAAAACTTATGTTTTTGTTCATCTTGTGACTTCTGTAACCTAACAACAATGATCTCTCAACTTATTTCATCAGTTTTGTACGAAATATCAATTCGTTGTTTGGCAGTTTTAACAAGTTCTTATAAAATCTTGAAAAATGGACTTTGAAGAAATCTGCCAAAACTAATGTTTTTGTTCATCTTCTGACTTCTATAACACAACAACAATGATCTCTTAACTTATTTCATCAATTTTGTACGAAATTTCATTGTGTTTTTTAGCAGTTTTGACAAGTTCTTACAAAATCTTGAAAAATGGACTTTGACGAAATCTGCCAAAACTCATGTTTTTGTTCATCTTCTGACTTCTATAACACAACAACAATGATCTTTTAACTTATTTCATCAGTTTTGTACGAAATTTCATTGTGTTTTTTAGCAGTTTTGACAAGTTCTTACAAAATCTTGAAAAATGGACTTTGACGAAATCTGCCAAAACTCATGTTTTTGTTCATCTTCTGAC
Source organism: Comarum palustre (assembly GCA_951800085.1). Lineage (NCBI taxonomy): Eukaryota > Viridiplantae > Streptophyta > Magnoliopsida > Rosales > Rosaceae > Comarum > Comarum palustre. The sequence continues at coordinate 9,210,872 of OX637580.1, forward strand.
TTCTATAACACAACAACAATGATCTCTTAACTTATTTCATCAGTTTTGTACGAAATTTCATTGGGTTTTTAGCAGTTTTGACAAGTTCTTACAAAATCTTGAAAAATGGACTTTGACGAAATCTGCCAAAACTCATGTTTTTGTTCATCTTCTGACTTCTATAACACAACAACAATGATCTCTTAACTTATTTCATCAATTTTGTACGAAATTTCATTTCTTTGTTTGGCAGTTTTATCAAGTTCTTACAAAATCTTGAAAAATGGACTTTGATGAAATGTGCCAAAACTCATGTTTTTGTTCATCTTGAGACTTCTATTACCTAACAACAATGATCTCTTAACTTATTTCATCAGTTTTGTACGAAATTTCATTGGGTTTTTTAGCAGTTTTGACAAGTTCTTACAAAATCTTGAAAAATGGACTTTGACGAAATCTGCCAAAACTCATGTTTTTGTTCATCTTCTGACTTCTATAACACAACAACAATGATCTCTTAACTTATTTCATCAATTTTTGTACGGAATTACATTGGGTTTTTTAGCAGTTTTGACAAGTTCTTACAAAATCATGAAAATTGGACTTTGACGAAATCTGCCAAAACTCCTGTTTTTGTTCGTTTAGTGACTTCTATAACCCAACAACAATGATCTCTTAACTTCTTTCATCAATTATGTACAAAAATACATTGGGTTTTTTAGCAGTTTTGACAAGTTCTTACAAAATCTTGAAAAATGGACTTTGTACAAAATCCGCAAAAACTCATGTTTTTGTTCCTCTTGTGACTTCTATAACACAACAACAATGATCTCTTAACTTATTTCATCAGTTTTGTACGAAATTTCATTTCGTTGTTTGGCAGTTTTAACAAGTTCTTACAAAATGTTGAAAAATGGACTTTGAACAAATCTGCCAAAACTCATGTTTTTGTTCATCTTGTGACTTCTATAACCCAACAACAATGATCTCTTAACTTATTTCATCTGTTTTGTACGAAATTTCATTTCGTTGTTTGGCAGTTTTAACAAGTTCTTACAAAATGTTGAAAAATGGACTTTGAACAAATCTGCCAAAACTCATGTTTTTGTTCATCTTGTGACTTCTATAACCCAACAACAATGATCTCTTAACTTATTTCATCTGTTTTGTACGAAATTTCATTTCGTTGTTTGGCAGTTTTAACAAGTTCTTACAAAATCTAGAAAAATGGACTTTGACGAAATCGGCCAAAACTCATGTTTTTGTTCATCTTCTGACTTCTATAACACAACAACAATGATCTCTTAACTTATTTCATCTGTTTTGTACGAAATTTCATTGGGTTTTTTAGCAGTTTTGACAAGTTCTTACAAAATCTTGATAAATGGACTTTGAACAAATCTGCCAAAACTCATGTTTTTGTTCATCTTCTGACTTCTATAACCCATCAACAATGATCTCTTAACTTATTTCATCAGTTTTGTACGAAATTTCATTGTGTTTTTTAGCAGTTTTGACAAGTTCTTACAAAATCTAGAAAAATGGACTTTGACGAAATCTGCCAAAACTCATGTTTTTGTTCATCTTCTGACTTCTATAACACAACAACAATGATCTTTTAACTTATTTCATCAGTTTTGTACGAAATTTCATTGGGTTTTTTAGCAGTTTTGACAAGTTCTTACAAAATCTTGAAAAATGGACTTTGACGAAATCTGCCAAAACTCATGTTTTTGTTCATCTTCTGACTTCTATAACACAACAACAATGATCTCTTAACTTATTTCATCAGTTTTGTACGAAATTTCATTGGGTTTTTTAGCAGTTTTGACAAGTTCTTACAAAATCTTGAAAAATGGACTTTGAAGAAATCTGCCAAAACTCATGTTTTTGTTCATCTTGTGACTTCTATAACCCATCAACAATGATCTCTTAACTTATTTCATCAGTTTTGTACGAAATTTCATTGTGTTTTTTAGCAGTTTTGACAAGTTCTTACAAAATCTAGAAAAATGGACTTTGACGAAATCTGCCAAAACTCATGTTTTTGTTCATCTTCTGACTTCTATAACACAACAACAATGATCTCTTAACTTATTTCATCAGTTTTGTACGAAATTTCATTGGGTTTTTTAGCAGTTTTGACAAGTTCTTACAAAATCTTGAAAAATGGACTTTGACGAAATCTGCCAAAACTCATGTTTTTGTTCATCTTCTGACTTCTATAACACAACAACAATGATCTCTTAACTTATTTCATCAGTTTTGTACGAAATTTCATTGGGTTTTTTAGCAGTTTTGACAAGTTCTTACAAAATCTTGAAAAATGGACTTTGAAGAAATCTGCCAAAACTCATGTTTTTGTTCATCTTGTGACTTCTATAACCCATCAACAATGATCTCTTAACATATTTCATCAGTTTTGTACGTAATTTCATTGTGTTTTTTAGCAGTTTTGACAAGTTCTTACAAAATCTTGAAAAATGGACTTTTACAAAATCCGCTAAAACTTATGTTTTTGTTCATCTTGTGACTTCTGTAACCTAACAACAATGATCTCTCAACTTATTTCATCAGTTTTGTACGAAATATCAATTCGTTGTTTGACAGTTTTAACAAGTTCTTATAAAATCTTGAAAAATGGACTTTGAAGAAATCTGCCAAAACTCATGTTTTTGTTCATCTTCTGACTTCTATAACACAACAACAATGATCTCTTAACTTATTTCATCAATTTTGTACGAAATTTCATTGTGTTTTTTAGCAGTTTTGACAAGTTCTTACAAAATCTTGAAAAATGGACTTTGACGAAATCTGCCAAAACTCATGTTTTTGTTCGTTTAATGACTTCTATAACCCAACAACAATGATCTCTTAACTTATTTCATCAATTATGTACAAAAATACATTGGGTTTTTTAGCAGTTTTGACAAGTTCTTACAAAATCTTGAAAAATGGACTTTGTACAAAATCCGCAAAAACTCATGTTTTTGTTCCTCTTGTGACTTCTATAACACAACAACAATGATCTCTTAACTTATTTCATCAGTTTTGTACGAAATTTCATTTCGTTGTTTGGCAGTTTTAACAAGTTCTTACAAAATTTTGAAAAATGGACTTTGAACAAATCTGCCAAAACTCATGTTTTTGTTCATCTTGTGACTTCTATAACCCAACAACAATGATCTCTTAACTTATTTCATCTGTTTTGTACGAAATTTCATTTCGTTGTTTGGCAGTTTTAACAAGTTCTTACAAAATCTTGAAAAATGGACTTTGACGAAATCTGCCAAAACTCATGTTTTTGTTCATCTTCTGACTTCTATAACACAACAACAATGATCTCTTAACTTATTTCATCAGTTTTGTACGAAATTTCATTGTGTTTTTTAGCAGTTTTGACAAGTTCTTACAAAATCTAGAAAAATGGACTTTGACGAAATCTGCCAAAACTCATGTTTTTGTTCATCTTCTGACTTCTATAACACAACAACAATGATCTCTTAACTTATTTCATCTGTTTTGTACGAAATTTCATTGTGTTATTTAGCAGTTTTGACAAGTTCTTACAAAATCTAGAAAAATGGACTTTGACGAAATCTGCCAAAACTCATGTTTTTGTTCATCTTCTGACTTCTATAACACAACAACAATGATCTCTTAACTTATTTCATCAGTTTTGTACGAAATTTCATTGGGTTTTTTAGCAGTTTTGACAAGTTCTTACAAAATCTTGAAAAATGGACTTTGACGAAATCTGCCAAAACTCATGTTTTTGTTCATCTTCTGACTTCTATAACACAACAACAATGATCTTTTAACTTATTTCATCAGTTTTGTACGAAATTTCATTGTGTTTTTTAGCAGTTTTGACAAGTTCTTACAAAATCTTGAAAAATGGACTTTGACGAAATCTGCCAAAACTCATGTTTTTGTTCATCTTCTGACTTCTATAACACAACAACAATGATCTCTTAACTTATTTCATCAGTTTTGTACGAAATTTCATTGGGTTTTTAGCAGTTTTGACAAGTTCTTACAAAATCTTGAAAAATGGACTTTGACGAAATCTGCCAAAACTCATGTTTTTGTTCATCTTCTGACTTCTATAACACAACAACAATGATCTCTTAACTTATTTCATCAATTTTGTACGAAATTTCATTTCTTTGTTTGGCAGTTTTATCAAGTTCTTACAAAATCTTGAAAAATGGACTTTGATGAAATGTGCCAAAACTCATGTTTTTGTTCATCTTGAGACTTCTATTACCTAACAACAATGATCTCTTAACTTATTTCATCAGTTTTGTACGAAATTTCATTGGGTTTTTTAGCAGTTTTGACAAGTTCTTACAAAATCTTGAAAAATGGACTTTGACGAAATCTGCCAAAACTCATGTTTTTGTTCATCTTCTGACTTCTATAACACAACAACAATGATCTCTTAACTTATTTCATCAATTTTTGTACGGAATTACATTGGGTTTTTTAGCAGTTTTGACAAGTTCTTACAAAATCATGAAAATTGGACTTTGACGAAATCTGCCAAAACTCCTGTTTTTGTTCGTTTAGTGACTTCTATAACCCAACAACAATGATCTCTTAACTTATTTCATCAATTATGTACAAAAATACATTGGGTTTTTTAGCAGTTTTGACAAGTTCTTACAAAATCTTGAAAAATGGACTTTGTACAAAATCCGCAAAAACTCATGTTTTTGTTCCTCTTGTGACTTCTATAACACAACAACAATGATCTCTTAACTTATTTCATCAGTTTTGTACGAAATTTCATTTCGTTGTTTGGCAGTTTTAACAAGTTCTTACAAAATGTTGAAAAATGGACTTTGAACAAATCTGCCAAAACTCATGTTTTTGTTCATCTTGTGACTTCTATAACCCAACAACAATGATCTCTTAACTTATTTCATCTGTTTTGTACGAAATTTCATTGGGTTTTTAGCAGTTTTGACAAGTTCTTACAAAATCTTGAAAAATGGACTTTGACGAAATCTGCCAAAACTCATGTTTTTGTTCATCTTCTGACTTCTATAACACAACAACAATGATCTCTTAACTTATTTCATCAATTTTGTACGAAATTTCATTTCTTTGTTTGGCAGTTTTATCAAGTTCTTACAAAATCTTGAAAAATGGACTTTGATGAAATGTGCCAAAACTCATGTTTTTGTTCATCTTGAGACTTCTATTACCTAACAACAATGATCTCTTAACTTATTTCATCAGTTTTGTACGAAATTTCATTGGGTTTTTTAGCAGTTTTGACAAGTTCTTACAAAATCTTGAAAAATGGACTTTGACGAAATCTGCCAAAACTCATGTTTTTGTTCATCTTCTGACTTCTATAACACAACAACAATGATCTCTTAACTTATTTCATCAATTTTTGTACGGAATTACATTGGGTTTTTTAGCAGTTTTGACAAGTTCTTACAAAATCATGAAAATTGGACTTTGACGAAATCTGCCAAAACTCCTGTTTTTGTTCGTTTAGTGACTTCTATAACCCAACAACAATGATCTCTTAACTTATTTCATCAATTATGTACAAAAATACATTGGGTTTTTTAGCAGTTTTGACAAGTTCTTACAAAATCTAGAAAAATGGACTTTGACGAAATCTGCCAAAACTCATGTTTTTGTTCATCTTCTGACTTCTATAACACAACAACAATGATCTCTTAACTTATTTCATCAGTTTTGTACGAAATTTCATTGGGTTTTTTAGCAGTTTTGACAAGTTCTTACAAAATCTTGAAAAATGGACTTTGACGAAATCTGCCAAAACTCATGTTTTTGTTCATCTTCTGACTTCTATAACACAACAACAATGATCTTTTAACTTATTTCATCAGTTTTGTACGAAATTTCATTGTGTTTTTTAGCAGTTTTGACAAGTTCTTACAAAATCTTGAAAAATGGACTTTGACGAAATCTGCCAAAACTCATGTTTTTGTTCATCTTCTGACTTCTATAACACAACAACAATGATCTCTTAACTTATTTCATCAGTTTTGTACGAAATTTCATTGGGTTTTTTAGCAGTTTTGACAAGTTCTTACAAAATCTTGAAAAATGGACTTTGAAGAAATCTGCCAAAACTCATGTTTTTGTTCATCTTGTGACTTCTATAACCCATCAACAATGATCTCTTAACTTATTTCATCAGTTTTGTACGAAATTTCATTGTGTTTTTTAGCAGTTTTGACAAGTTCTTACAAAATCTAGAAAAATGGACTTTGACGAAATCTGCCAAAACTCATGTTTTTGTTCATCTTCTGACTTCTATAACACAACAACAATGATCTCTTAACTTATTTCATCAGTTTTGTACGAAATTTCATTGGGTTTTTTAGCAGTTTTGACAAGTTCTTACAAAATCTTGAAAAATGGACTTTGACGAAATCTGCCAAAACTCATGTTTTTGTTCATCTTCTGACTTCTATAACACAACAACAATGATCTCTTAACTTATTTCATCAGTTTTGTACGAAATTTCATTGGGTTTTTTAGCAGTTTTGACAAGTTCTTACAAAATCTTGAAAAATGGACTTTGAAGAAATCTGCCAAAACTCATGTTTTTGTTCATCTTGTGACTTCTATAACCCATCAACAATGATCTCTTAACTTATTTCATCAGTTTTGTACGAAATTTCATTGTGTTTTTTAGCAGTTTTGACAAGTTCTTACAAAATCTAGAAAAATGGACTTTGACGAAATCTGCCAAAACTCATGTTTTTGTTCATCTTCTGACTTCTATAACACAACAACAATGATCTCTTAACTTATTTCATCAGTTTTGTACGAAATTTCATTGGGTTTTTTAGCAGTTTTGACTAGTTCTTACAAAATCTTGAAAAATGGACTTTGACGAAATCTGCCAAAACTCATGTTTTTGTTCATCTTCTGACTTCTATAACACAACAACAATGATCTCTTAACTTATTTCATCAGTTTTGTACGAAATTTCATTGGGTTTTTTAGCAGTTTTGACAAGTTCTTACAAAATCTTGAAAAATGGACTTTGAAGAAATCTGCCAAAACTCATGTTTTTGTTCATCTTGTGACTTCTATAACCCATCAACAATGATCTCTTAACATATTTCATCAGTTTTGTACGTAATTTCATTGTGTTTTTTAGCAGTTTTGACAAGTTCTTACAAAATCTTGAAAAATGGACTTTTACAAAATCCGCTAAAACTTATGTTTTTGTTCATCTTGTGACTTCTGTAACCTAACAACAATGATCTCTCAACTTATTTCATCAGTTTTGTACGAAATATCAATTCGTTGTTTGACAGTTTTAACAAGTTCTTATAAAATCTTGAAAAATGGACTTTGAAGAAATCTGCCAAAACTCATGTTTTTGTTCATCTTCTGACTTCTATAACACAACAACAATGATCTCTTAACTTATTTCATCAATTTTGTACGAAATTTCATTGTGTTTTTTAGCAGTTTTGACAAGTTCTTACAAAATCTTGAAAAATGGACTTTGACGAAATCTGCCAAAACTCATGTTTTTGTTCGTTTAATGACTTCTATAACCCAACAACAATGATCTCTTAACTTATTTCATCAATTATGTACAAAAATACATTGGGTTTTTTAGCAGTTTTGACAAGTTCTTACAAAATCTTGAAAAATGGACTTTGTACAAAATCCGCAAAAACTCATGTTTTTGTTCCTCTTGTGACTTCTATAACACAACAACAATGATCTCTTAACTTATTTCATCAGTTTTGTACGAAATTTCATTTCGTTGTTTGGCAGTTTTAACAAGTTCTTACAAAATTTTGAAAAATGGACTTTGAACAAATCTGCCAAAACTCATGTTTTTGTTCATCTTGTGACTTCTATAACCCAACAACAATGATCTCTTAACTTATTTCATCTGTTTTGTACGAAATTTCATTTCGTTGTTTGGCAGTTTTAACAAGTTCTTACAAAATCTTGAAAAATGGACTTTGACGAAATCTGCCAAAACTCATGTTTTTGTTCATCTTCTGACTTCTATAACACAACAACAATGATCTCTTAACTTATTTCATCAGTTTTGTACGAAATTTCATTGTGTTTTTTAGCAGTTTTGACAAGTTCTTACAAAATCTAGAAAAATGGACTTTGACGAAATCTGCCAAAACTCATGTTTTTGTTCATCTTCTGACTTCTATAACACAACAACAATGATCTCTTAACTTATTTCATCTGTTTTGTACGAAATTTCATTGTGTTATTTAGCAGTTTTGACAAGTTCTTACAAAATCTAGAAAAATGGACTTTGACGAAATCTGCCAAAACTCATGTTTTTGTTCATCTTCTGACTTCTATAACACAACAACAATGATCTCTTAACTTATTTCATCAGTTTTGTACGAAATTTCATTGGGTTTTTTAGCAGTTTTGACAAGTTCTTACAAAATCTTGAAAAATGGACTTTGACGAAATCTGCCAAAACTCATGTTTTTGTTCATCTTCTGACTTCTATAACACAACAACAATGATCTTTTAACTTATTTCATCAGTTTTGTACGAAATTTCATTGTGTTTTTTAGCAGTTTTGACAAGTTCTTACAAAATCTTGAAAAATGGACTTTGACGAAATCTGCCAAAACTCATGTTTTTGTTCATCTTCTGACTTCTATAACACAACAACAATGATCTCTTAACTTATTTCATCAGTTTTGTACGAAATTTCATTGGGTTTTTAGCAGTTTTGACAAGTTCTTACAAAATCTTGAAAAATGGACTTTGACGAAATCTGCCAAAACTCATGTTTTTGTTCATCTTCTGACTTCTATAACACAACAACAATGATCTCTTAACTTATTTCATCAATTTTGTACGAAATTTCATTTCTTTGTTTGGCAGTTTTATCAAGTTCTTACAAAATCTTGAAAAATGGACTTTGATGAAATGTGCCAAAACTCATGTTTTTGTTCATCTTGAGACTTCTATTACCTAACAACAATGATCTCTTAACTTATTTCATCAGTTTTGTACGAAATTTCATTGGGTTTTTTAGCAGTTTTGACAAGTTCTTACAAAATCTTGAAAAATGGACTTTGACGAAATCTGCCAAAACTCATGTTTTTGTTCATCTTCTGACTTCTATAACACAACAACAATGATCTCTTAACTTATTTCATCAATTTTTGTACGGAATTACATTGGGTTTTTTAGCAGTTTTGACAAGTTCTTACAAAATCATGAAAATTGGACTTTGACGAAATCTGCCAAAACTCCTGTTTTTGTTCGTTTAGTGACTTCTATAACCCAACAACAATGATCTCTTAACTTATTTCATCAATTATGTACAAAAATACATTGGGTTTTTTAGCAGTTTTGACAAGTTCTTACAAAATCTTGAAAAATGGACTTTGTACAAAATCCGCAAAAACTCATGTTTTTGTTCCTCTTGTGACTTCTATAACACAACAACAATGATCTCTTAACTTATTTCATCAGTTTTGTACGAAATTTCATTTCGTTGTTTGGCAGTTTTAACAAGTTCTTACAAAATGTTGAAAAATGGACTTTGAACAAATCTGCCAAAACTCATGTTTTTGTTCATCTTGTGACTTCTATAACCCAACAACAATGATCTCTTAACTTATTTCATCTGTTTTGTACGAAATTTCATTGGGTTTTTAGCAGTTTTGACAAGTTCTTACAAAATCTTGAAAAATGGACTTTGACGAAATCTGCCAAAACTCATGTTTTTGTTCATCTTCTGACTTCTATAACACAACAACAATGATCTCTTAACTTATTTCATCAATTTTGTACGAAATTTCATTTCTTTGTTTGGCAGTTTTATCAAGTTCTTACAAAATCTTGAAAAATGGACTTTGATGAAATGTGCCAAAACTCATGTTTTTGTTCATCTTGAGACTTCTATTACCTAACAACAATGATCTCTTAACTTATTTCATCAGTTTTGTACGAAATTTCATTGGGTTTTTTAGCAGTTTTGACAAGTTCTTACAAAATCTTGAAAAATGGACTTTGACGAAATCTGCCAAAACTCATGTTTTTGTTCATCTTCTGACTTCTATAACACAACAACAATGATCTCTTAACTTATTTCATCAATTTTTGTACGGAATTACATTGGGTTTTTTAGCAGTTTTGACAAGTTCTTACAAAATCATGAAAATTGGACTTTGACGAAATCTGCCAAAACTCCTGTTTTTGTTCGTTTAGTGACTTCTATAACCCAACAACAATGATCTCTTAACTTATTTCATCAATTATGTACAAAAATACATTGGGTTTTTTAGCAGTTTTGACAAGTTCTTACAAAATCTAGAAAAATGGACTTTGACGAAATCTGCCAAAACTCATGTTTTTGTTCATCTTCTGACTTCTATAACACAACAACAATGATCTCTTAACTTATTTCATCAGTTTTGTACGAAATTTCATTGGGTTTTTTAGCAGTTTTGACAAGTTCTTACAAAATCTTGAAAAATGGACTTTGACGAAATCTGCCAAAACTCATGTTTTTGTTCATCTTCTGACTTCTATAACACAACAACAATGATCTTTTAACTTATTTCATCAGTTTTGTACGAAATTTCATTGTGTTTTTTAGCAGTTTTGACAAGTTCTTACAAAATCTTGAAAAATGGACTTTGACGAAATCTGCCAAAACTCATGTTTTTGTTCATCTTCTGACTTCTATAACACAACAACAATGATCTCTTAACTTATTTCATCAGTTTTGTACGAAATTTCATTGGGTTTTTAGCAGTTTTGACAAGTTCTTACAAAATCTTGAAAAATGGACTTTGACGAAATCTGCCAAAACTCATGTTTTTGTTCATCTTCTGACTTCTATAACACAACAACAATGATCTCTTAACTTATTTCATCAATTTTGTACGAAATTTCATTTCTTTGTTTGGCAGTTTTATCAAGTTCTTACAAAATCTTGAAAAATGGACTTTGATGAAATGTGCCAAAACTCATGTTTTTGTTCATCTTGAGACTTCTATTACCTAACAACAATGATCTCTTAACTTATTTCATCAGTTTTGTACGAAATTTCATTGGGTTTTTTAGCAGTTTTGACAAGTTCTTACAAAATCTTGAAAAATGGACTTTGACGAAATCTGCCAAAACTCATGTTTTTGTTCATCTTCTGACTTCTATAACACAACAACAATGATCTCTTAACTTATTTCATCAATTTTTGTACGGAATTACATTGGGTTTTTTAGCAGTTTTGACAAGTTCTTACAAAATCATGAAAATTGGACTTTGACGAAATCTGCCAAAACTCCTGTTTTTGTTCGTTTAGTGACTTCTATAACCCAACAACAATGATCTCTTAACTTATTTCATCAATTATGTACAAAAATACATTGAGTTTTTTAGCAGTTTTGACAAGTTCTTACAAAATCTTGAAAAATGGACTTTGTACAAAATCCGCAAAAACTCATGTTTTTGTTCCTCTTGTGACTTCTATAACACAACAACAATGATCTCTTAACTTATTTCATCAGTTTTGTACGAAATTTCATTGGGTTTTTTAGCAGTTTTGACAAGTTCTTACAAAATCTTGAAAAATGGACTTTGACGAAATCTGCCAAAACTCATGTTTTTGTTCATCTTCTGACTTCTATAACACAACAACAATGATCTCTTAACTTATTTCATCAATTTTTGTACGGAATTACATTGGGTTTTTTAGCAGTTTTGACAAGTTCTTACAAAATCATGAAAATTGGACTTTGACGAAATCTGCCAAAACTCCTGTTTTTGTTCGTTTAGTGACTTCTATAACCCAACAACAATGATCTCTTAACTTCTTTCATCAATTATGTACAAAAATACATTGGGTTTTTTAGCAGTTTTGACAAGTTCTTACAAAATCTTGAAAAATGGACTTTGTACAAAATCCGCAAAAACTCATGTTTTTGTTCCTCTTGTGACTTCTATAACACAACAACAATGATCTCTTAACTTATTTCATCAGTTTTGTACGAAATTTCATTTCGTTGTTTGGCAGTTTTAACAAGTTCTTACAAAATGTTGAAAAATGGACTTTGAACAAATCTGCCAAAACTCATGTTTTTGTTCATCTTGTGACTTCTATAACCCAACAACAATGATCTCTTAACTTATTTCATCTGTTTTGTACGAAATTTCATTTCGTTGTTTGGCAGTTTTAACAAGTTCTTACAAAATCTAGAAAAATGGACTTTGACGAAATCTGCCAAAACTCATGTTTTTGTTCATCTTCTGACTTCTATAACACAACAACAATGATCTCTTAACTTATTTCATCTGTTTTGTACGAAATTTCATTGGGTTTTTTAGCAGTTTTGACAAGTTCTTACAAAATCTTGATAAATGGACTTTGAACAAATCTGCCAAAACTCATGTTTTTGTTCATCTTCTGACTTCTATAACACAACAACAATGATCTCTTAACTTATTTCATCAGTTTTGTACGAAATTTCATTGGGTTTTTTAGCAGTTTTGACAAGTTCTTACAAAATCTTGAAAAATGGACTTTGACGAAATCTGCCAAAACTCATGTTTTTGTTCATCTTCTGACTTCTATAACACAACAACAATGATCTCTTAACTTATTTCATCAGTTTTGTACGAAATTTCATTGGGTTTTTTAGCAGTTTTGACAAGTTCTTACAAAATCTTGAAAAATGGACTTTGAAGAAATCTGCCAAAACTCATGTTTTTGTTCATCTTGTGACTTCTATAACCCATCAACAATGATCTCTTAACTTATTTCATCAGTTTTGTACGAAATTTCATTGTGTTTTTTAGCAGTTTTGACAAGTTCTTACAAAATCTAGAAAAATGGACTTTGACGAAATCTGCCAAAACTCATGTTTTTGTTCATCTTCTGACTTCTATAACACAACAACAATGATCTCTTAACTTATTTCATCAGTTTTGTACGAAATTTCATTGGGTTTTTTAGCAGTTTTGACAAGTTCTTACAAAATCTTGAAAAATGGACTTTGACGAAATCTGCCAAAACTCATGTTTTTGTTCATCTTCTGACTTCTATAACACAACAACAATGATCTCTTAACTTATTTCATCAGTTTTGTACGAAATTTCATTGGGTTTTTTAGCAGTTTTGACAAGTTCTTACAAAATCTTGAAAAATGGACTTTGAAGAAATCTGCCAAAACTCATGTTTTTGTTCATCTTGTGACTTCTATAACCCATCAACAATGATCTCTTAACATATTTCATCAGTTTTGTACGTAATTTCATTGTGTTTTTTAGCAGTTTTGACAAGTTCTTACAAAATCTTGAAAAATGGACTTTTACAAAATCCGCTAAAACTTATGTTTTTGTTCATCTTGTGACTTCTGTAACCTAACAACAATGATCTCTCAACTTATTTCATCAGTTTTGTACGAAATATCAATTCGTTGTTTGACAGTTTTAACAAGTTCTTATAAAATCTTGAAAAATGGACTTTGAAGAAATCTGCCAAAACTCATGTTTTTGTTCATCTTCTGACTTCTATAACACAACAACAATGATCTCTTAACTTATTTCATCAGTTTTGTACGAAATTTCATTGGGTTTTTTAGCAGTTTTGACAAGTTCTTACAAAATCTTGAAAAATGGACTTTGACGAAATCTGCCAAAACTCATGTTTTTGTTCATCTTCTGACTTCTATAACACAACAACAATGATCTCTTAACTTATTTCATCAATTTTTGTACGGAATTACATTGGGTTTTTTAGCAGTTTTGACAAGTTCTTACAAAATCATGAAAATTGGACTTTGACGAAATCTGCCAAAACTCCTGTTTTTGTTCGTTTAGTGACTTCTATAACCCAACAACAATGATCTCTTAACTTATTTCATCAATTATGTACAAAAATACATTGGGTTTTTTAGCAGTTTTGACAAGTTCTTACAAAATCTTGAAAAATGGACTTTGTACAAAATCCGCAAAAACTCATGTTTTTGTTCCTCTTGTGACTTCTATAACACAACAACAATGATCTCTTAACTTATTTCATCAGTTTTGTACGAAATTTCATTTCGTTGTTTGGCAGTTTTAACAAGTTCTTACAAAATGTTGAAAAATGGACTTTGAACAAATCTGCCAAAACTCATGTTTTTGTTCATCTTGTGACTTCTATAACCCAACAACAATGATCTCTTAACTTATTTCATCTGTTTTGTACGAAATTTCATTGGGTTTTTAGCAGTTTTGACAAGTTCTTACAAAATCTTGAAAAATGGACTTTGACGAAATCTGCCAAAACTCATGTTTTTGTTCATCTTCTGACTTCTATAACACAACAACAATGATCTCTTAACTTATTTCATCAATTTTGTACGAAATTTCATTTCTTTGTTTGGCAGTTTTATCAAGTTCTTACAAAATCTTGAAAAATGGACTTTGATGAAATGTGCCAAAACTCATGTTTTTGTTCATCTTGAGACTTCTATTACCTAACAACAATGATCTCTTAACTTATTTCATCAGTTTTGTACGAAATTTCATTGGGTTTTTTAGCAGTTTTGACAAGTTCTTACAAAATCTTGAAAAATGGACTTTGACGAAATCTGCCAAAACTCATGTTTTTGTTCATCTTCTGACTTCTATAACACAACAACAATGATCTCTTAACTTATTTCATCAATTTTTGTACGGAATTACATTGGGTTTTTTAGCAGTTTTGACAAGTTCTTACAAAATCATGAAAATTGGACTTTGACGAAATCTGCCAAAACTCCTGTTTTTGTTCGTTTAGTGACTTCTATAACCCAACAACAATGATCTCTTAACTTATTTCATCAATTATGTACAAAAATACATTGGGTTTTTTAGCAGTTTTGACAAGTTCTTACAAAATCTAGAAAAATGGACTTTGACGAAATCTGCCAAAACTCATGTTTTTGTTCATCTTCTGACTTCTATAACACAACAACAATGATCTCTTAACTTATTTCATCAGTTTTGTACGAAATTTCATTGGGTTTTTTAGCAGTTTTGACAAGTTCTTACAAAATCTTGAAAAATGGACTTTGACGAAATCTGCCAAAACTCATGTTTTTGTTCATCTTCTGACTTCTATAACACAACAACAATGATCTTTTAACTTATTTCATCAGTTTTGTACGAAATTTCATTGTGTTTTTTAGCAGTTTTGACAAGTTCTTACAAAATCTTGAAAAATGGACTTTGACGAAATCTGCCAAAACTCATGTTTTT
The DNA here is from genome assembly GCA_951800085.1 of Comarum palustre. NCBI lineage: Eukaryota > Viridiplantae > Streptophyta > Magnoliopsida > Rosales > Rosaceae > Comarum > Comarum palustre. The sequence continues at coordinate 9,226,097 of OX637580.1, forward strand.
GTTCATCTTCTGACTTCTATAACACAACAACAATGATCTCTTAACTTATTTCATCAGTTTTGTACGAAATTTCATTGGGTTTTTAGCAGTTTTGACAAGTTCTTACAAAATCTTGAAAAATGGACTTTGACGAAATCTGCCAAAACTCATGTTTTTGTTCATCTTCTGACTTCTATAACACAACAACAATGATCTCTTAACTTATTTCATCAATTTTTGTACGGAATTACATTGGGTTTTTTAGCAGTTTTGACAAGTTCTTACAAAATCATGAAAATTGGACTTTGACGAAATCTGCCAAAACTCCTGTTTTTGTTCGTTTAGTGACTTCTATAACCCAACAACAATGATCTCTTAACTTATTTCATCAATTATGTACAAAAATACATTGGGTTTTTTAGCAGTTTTGACAAGTTCTTACAAAATCTAGAAAAATGGACTTTGACGAAATCTGCCAAAACTCATGTTTTTGTTCATCTTCTGACTTCTATAACACAACAACAATGATCTCTTAACTTATTTCATCAGTTTTGTACGAAATTTCATTGGGTTTTTTAGCAGTTTTGACAAGTTCTTACAAAATCTTGAAAAATGGACTTTGACGAAATCTGCCAAAACTCATGTTTTTGTTCATCTTCTGACTTCTATAACACAACAACAATGATCTTTTAACTTATTTCATCAGTTTTGTACGAAATTTCATTGTGTTTTTTAGCAGTTTTGACAAGTTCTTACAAAATCTTGAAAAATGGACTTTGACGAAATCTGCCAAAACTCATGTTTTTGTTCATCTTCTGACTTCTATAACACAACAACAATGATCTCTTAACTTATTTCATCAGTTTTGTACGAAATTTCATTGGGTTTTTAGCAGTTTTGACAAGTTCTTACAAAATCTTGAAAAATGGACTTTGACGAAATCTGCCAAAACTCATGTTTTTGTTCATCTTCTGACTTCTATAACACAACAACAATGATCTCTTAACTTATTTCATCAATTTTGTACGAAATTTCATTTCTTTGTTTGGCAGTTTTATCAAGTTCTTACAAAATCTTGAAAAATGGACTTTGATGAAATGTGCCAAAACTCATGTTTTTGTTCATCTTGAGACTTCTATTACCTAACAACAATGATCTCTTAACTTATTTCATCAGTTTTGTACGAAATTTCATTGGGTTTTTTAGCAGTTTTGACAAGTTCTTACAAAATCTTGAAAAATGGACTTTGACGAAATCTGCCAAAACTCATGTTTTTGTTCATCTTCTGACTTCAATAACACAACAACAATGATCTCTTAACTTATTTCATCAATTTTTGTACGGAATTACATTGGGTTTTTTAGCAGTTTTGACAAGTTCTTACAAAATCATGAAAATTGGACTTTGACGAAATCTGCCAAAACTCCTGTTTTTGTTCGTTTAGTGACTTCTATAACCCAACAACAATGATCTCTTAACTTATTTCATCAATTATGTACAAAAATACATTGGGTTTTTTAGCAGTTTTGACAAGTTCTTACAAAATCTTGAAAAATGGACTTTGTACAAAATCCGCAAAAACTCATGTTTTTGTTCCTCTTGTGACTTCTATAACACAACAACAATGATCTCTTAACTTATTTCATCAGTTTTGTACGAAATTTCATTTCGTTGTTTGGCAGTTTTAACAAGTTCTTACAAAATGTTGAAAAATGGACTTTGAACAAATCTGCCAAAACTCATGTTTTTGTTCATCTTGTGACTTCTATAACCCAACAACAATGATCTCTTAACTTATTTCATCTGTTTTGTACGAAATTTCATTTCGTTGTTTGGCAGTTTTAACAAGTTCTTACAAAATCTAGAAAAATGGACTTTGACGAAATCTGCCAAAACTCATGTTTTTGTTCATCTTCTGACTTCTATAACACAACAACAATGATCTCTTAACTTATTTCATCAGTTTTGTACGAAATTTCATTGGGTTTTTTAGCAGTTTTGACAAGTTCTTACAAAATCTTGAAAAATGGACTTTGAACAAATCTGCCAAAACTCATGTTTTTGTTCATCTTCTGACTTCTATAACACAACAACAATGATCTCTTAACTTATTTCATCAGTTTTGTACGAAATTTCATTGGGTTTTTTAGCAGTTTTGACAAGTTCTTACAAAATCTTGAAAAATGGACTTTGAAGAAATCTGCCAAAACTCATGTTTTTGTTCATCTTGTGACTTCTATAACCCATCAACAATGATCTCTTAACATATTTCATCAGTTTTGTACGTAATTTCATTGTGTTTTTTAGCAGTTTTGACAAGTTCTTACAAAATCTTGAAAAATGGACTTTTACAAAATCCGCTAAAACTTATGTTTTTGTTCATCTTGTGACTTCTGTAACCTAACAACAATGATCTCTCAACTTATTTCATCAGTTTTGTACGAAATATCAATTCGTTGTTTGGCAGTTTTAACAAGTTCTTATAAAATCTTGAAAAATGGACTTTGAAGAAATCTGCCAAAACTCATGTTTTTGTTCATCTTCTGACTTCTATAACACAACAACAATGATCTCTTAACTTATTTCATCAATTTTGTACGAAATTTCATTGTGTTTTTTAGCAGTTTTGACAAGTTCTTACAAAATCTTGAAAAATGGACTTTGACGAAATCTGCCAAAACTCATGTTTTTGTTCATCTTCTGACTTCTATAACACAACAACAATGATCTTTTAACTTATTTCATCAGTTTTGTACGAAATTTCATTGTGTTTTTTAGCAGTTTTGACAAGTTCTTACAAAATCTTGAAAAATGGACTTTGACGAAATCTGCCAAAACTCATGTTTTTGTTCATCTTCTGACTTCTATAACACAACAACAATGATCTCTTAACTTATTTCATCAGTTTTGTACGAAATTTCATTGGGTTTTTAGCAGTTTTGACAAGTTCTTACAAAATCTTGAAAAATGGACTTTGATGAAATGTGCCAAAACTCATGTTTTTGTTCATCTTGAGACTTCTATTACCTAACAACAATGATCTCTTAACTTATTTCATCAGTTTTGTACGAAATTTCATTGGGTTTTTAGCAGTTTTGACAAGTTCTTACAAAATCTTGAAAAATGGACTTTGATGAAATGTGCCAAAACTCATGTTTTTGTTCATCTTGAGACTTCTATTACCTAACAACAATGATCTCTTAACTTATTTCATCAGTTTTGTACGAAATTTCATTGGGTTTTTTAGCAGTTTTGACAAGTTCTTACAAAATCTTGAAAAATGGACTTTGACGAAATCTGCCAAAACTCATGTTTTTGTTCATCTTCTGACTTCTATAACACAACAACAATGATCTCTTAACTTATTTCATCAATTTTTGTACGGAATTACATTGGGTTTTTTAGCAGTTTTGACAAGTTCTTACAAAATCATGAAAATTGGACTTTGACGAAATCTGCCAAAACTCCTGTTTTTGTTCGTTTAGTGACTTCTATAACCTAACAACAATGATCTCTTAACTTATTTCATCAATTATGTACAAAAATACATTGGGTTTTTTAGCAGTTTTGACAAGTTCTTACAAAATCTTGAAAAATGGACTTTGTACAAAATCCGCAAAAACTCATGTTTTTGTTCCTCTTGTGACTTCTATAACACAACAACAATGATCTCTTAACTTATTTCATCAGTTTTGTACGAAATTTCATTTCGTTGTTTGGCAGTTTTAACAAGTTCTTACAAAATTTTGAAAAATGGACTTTGAACAAATCTGCCAAAACTCATGTTTTTGTTCATCTTGTGACTTCTATAACCCAACAACAATGATCTCTTAACTTATTTCATCTGTTTTGTACGAAATTTCATTTCGTTGTTTGGCAGTTTTAACAAGTTCTTACAAAATCTTGAAAAATGGACTTTGACGAAATCTGCCAAAACTCATGTTTTTGTTCATCTTCTGACTTCTATAACACAACAACAATGATCTCTTAACTTATTTCATCAGTTTTGTACGAAATTTCATTGTGTTTTTTAGCAGTTTTGACAAGTTCTTACAAAATCTTGAAAAATGGACTTTGACGAAATCTGCCAAAACTCATGTTTTTGTTCATCTTCTGACTTCTATAACACAACAACAATGATCTTTTAACTTATTTCATCAGTTTTGTACGAAATTTCATTGTGTTTTTTAGCAGTTTTGACAAGTTCTTACAAAATCTTGAAAAATGGACTTTGACGAAATCTGCCAAAACTCATGTTTTTGTTCATCTTCTGACTTCTATAACACAACAACAATGATCTCTTAACTTATTTCATCAGTTTTGTACGAAATTTCATTGGGTTTTTAGCAGTTTTGACAAGTTCTTACAAAATCTTGAAAAATGGACTTTGATGAAATGTGCCAAAACTCATGTTTTTGTTCATCTTGAGACTTCTATTACCTAACAACAATGATCTCTTAACTTATTTCATCAGTTTTGTACGAAATTTCATTGGGTTTTTAGCAGTTTTGACAAGTTCTTACAAAATCTTGAAAAATGGACTTTGATGAAATGTGCCAAAACTCATGTTTTTGTTCATCTTGAGACTTCTATTACCTAACAACAATGATCTCTTAACTTATTTCATCAGTTTTGTACGAAATTTCATTGGGTTTTTTAGCAGTTTTGACAAGTTCTTACAAAATCTTGAAAAATGGACTTTGACTAAATCTGCCAAAACTCATGTTTTTGTTCATCTTCTGACTTCTATAACACAACAACAATGATCTCTTAACTTATTTCATCAATTTTTGTACGGAATTACATTGGGTTTTTTAGCAGTTTTGACAAGTTCTTACAAAATCATGAAAATTGGACTTTGACGAAATCTGCCAAAACTCCTGTTTTTGTTCGTTTAGTGACTTCTATAACCTAACAACAATGATCTCTTAACTTATTTCATCAATTATGTACAAAAATACATTGGGTTTTTTAGCAGTTTTGACAAGTTCTTACAAAATCTTGAAAAATGGACTTTGTACAAAATCCGCAAAAACTCATGTTTTTGTTCCTCTTGTGACTTCTATAACACAACAACAATGATCTCTTAACTTATTTCATCAGTTTTGTACGAAATTTCATTTCGTTGTTTGGCAGTTTTAACAAGTTCTTACAAAATTTTGAAAAATGGACTTTGAACAAATCTGCCAAAACTCATGTTTTTGTTCATCTTGTGACTTCTATAACCCAACAACAATGATCTCTTAACTTATTTCATCTGTTTTGTACGAAATTTCATTTCGTTGTTTGGCAGTTTTAACAAGTTCTTACAAAATCTTGAAAAATGGACTTTGACGAAATCTGCCAAAACTCATGTTTTTGTTCATCTTCTGACTTCTATAACACAACAACAATGATCTCTTAACTTATTTCATCAGTTTTGTACGAAATTTCATTGTGTTTTTTAGCAGTTTTGACAAGTTCTTACAAAATCTAGAAAAATGGACTTTGACGAAATCTGCCAAAACTCATGTTTTTGTTCATCTTCTGACTTCTATAACACAACAACAATGATCTCTTAACTTATTTCATCAGTTTTGTACGAAATTTCATTGGGTTTTTTAGCAGTTTTGACAAGTTCTTACAAAATCTTGAAAAATGGACTTTGAAGAAATCTGCCAAAACTCATGTTTTTGTTCATCTTGTGACTTCTATAACCCATCAACAATGATCTCTTAACATATTTCATCAGTTTTGTACGTAATTTCATTGTGTTTTTTAGCAGTTTTGACAAGTTCTTACAAAATCTTGAAAAATGGACTTTTACAAAATCCGCTAAAACTTATGTTTTTGTTCATCTTGTGACTTCTGTAACCTAACAACAATGATCTCTCAACTTATTTCATCAGTTTTGTACGAAATATCAATTCGTTGTTTGGCAGTTTTAACAAGTTCTTATAAAATCTTGAAAAATGGACTTTGAAGAAATCTGCCAAAACTCATGTTTTTGTTCATCTTCTGACTTCTATAACACAACAACAATGATCTCTTAACTTATTTCATCAATTTTGTACGAAATTTCATTGTGTTTTTTAGCAGTTTTGACAAGTTCTTACAAAATCTTGAAAAATGGACTTTGACGAAATCTGCCAAAACTCATGTTTTTGTTCATCTTCTGACTTCTATAACACAACAACAATGATCTTTTAACTTATTTCATCAGTTTTGTACGAAATTTCATTGTGTTTTTTAGCAGTTTTGACAAGTTCTTACAAAATCTTGAAAAATGGACTTTGACGAAATCTGCCAAAACTCATGTTTTTGTTCATCTTCTGACTTCTATAACACAACAACAATGATCTCTTAACTTATTTCATCAGTTTTGTACGAAATTTCATTGGGTTTTTAGCAGTTTTGACAAGTTCTTACAAAATCTTGAAAAATGGACTTTGATGAAATGTGCCAAAACTCATGTTTTTGTTCATCTTGAGACTTCTATTACCTAACAACAATGATCTCTTAACTTATTTCATCAGTTTTGTACGAAATTTCATTGGGTTTTTTAGCAGTTTTGACAAGTTCTTACAAAATCTTGAAAAATGGACTTTGAAGAAATCTGCCAAAACTCATGTTTTTGTTCATCTTCTGACTTCTATAACACAACAACAATGATCTCTTAACTTATTTCATCAATTTTTGTACGGAATTACATTGGGTTTTTTAGCAGTTTTGACAAGTTCTTACAAAATCATGAAAATTGGACTTTGACGAAATCTGCCAAAACTCCTGTTTTTGTTCGTTTAGTGACTTCTATAACCCAACAACAATGATCTCTTAACTTATTTCATCAATTATGTACAAAAATACTTTGGGTTTTTTAGCAGTTTTGACAAGTTCTTACAAAATCTTGAAAAATGGACTTTGTACAAAATCCGCAAAAACTCATGTTTTTGTTCCTCTTGTGACTTCTATAACACAACAACAATGATCTCTTAACTTATTTCATCAGTTTTGTACGAAATTTCATTTCGTTGTTTGGCAGTTTTAACAAGTTCTTACAAAATTTTGAAAAATGGACTTTGAACAAATCTGCCAAAACTCATGTTTTTGTTCATCTTGTGACTTCTATAACCCAACAACAATGATCTCTTAACTTATTTCATCTGTTTTGTATGAAATTTCATTTCGTTGTTTGGCAGTTTTAACAAGTTCTTACAAAATCTTGAAAAATGGACTTTGACGAAATCTGCCAAAACTCATGTTTTTGTTCATCTTCTGACTTCTATAACACAACAACAATGATCTCTTAACTTATTTCATCAGTTTTGTACGAAATTTCATTGTGTTTTTTAGCAGTTTTGACAAGTTCTTACAAAATCTAGAAAAATGGACTTTGACGAAATCTGCCAAAACTCATGTTTTTGTTCATCTTCTGACTTCTATAACACAACAACAATGATCTCTTAACTTATTTCATCAGTTTTGTACGAAATTTCATTGGGTTTTTTAGCAGTTTTGACAAGTTCTTACAAAATCTTGAAAAATGGACTTTGAAGAAATCTGCCAAAACTCATGTTTTTGTTCATCTTGTGACTTCTATAACCCATCAACAATGATCTCTTAACATATTTCATCAGTTTTGTACGTAATTTCATTGTGTTTTTTAGCAGTTTTGACAAGTTCTTACAAAATCTTGAAAAATGGACTTTTACAAAATCCGCTAAAACTTATGTTTTTGTTCATCTTGTGACTTCTGTAACCTAACAACAATGATCTCTCAACTTATTTCATCAGTTTTGTACGAAATATCAATTCGTTGTTTGGCAGTTTTAACAAGTTCTTATAAAATCTTGAAAAATGGACTTTGAAGAAATCTGCCAAAACTCATGTTTTTGTTCATCTTCTGACTTCTATAACACAACAACAATGATCTCTTAACTTATTTCATCAATTTTGTACGAAATTTCATTGGGTTTTTTAGCAGTTTTGGCAAGTTCTTACAAAATCTTGAAAAATGGACTTTGACGAAATCTGCCAAAACTCATGTTTTTGTTCATCTTGTGACTTCTATAACCCAACAACAATGATCTCTTAACTTATTTCATCAATTTTTGTACGAAAATACATTGGGTTTTTTAGCAGTTTTGACAAGTTCTTATAAAATCTTGAAAAATGGACTTTTATAAAATCCGCAAAAACTCATGTTTTTGTTCCTCTTGTGACTTCTATAACACAACAACAATCATCTCTTAACTTATTTCATCAGTTTTGTACGAAATTTCATTTCGTTGTTTGGCAGTTTTAACAAGCTCTTACAAAATTTTGAAAAATGGACTTTCAACAAATCTGCCAAAACTCATGTTTTTGTTCATCTTGTGACTTCTATAACCCAACAACAATGATCTCTTAACTTATTTCATCTGTTTTGTACGAAAATACATTGGGTTTTTTAGCAGTTTTGACAAGTTCTTACAAAATCTTGAAAAATGGACTTTTACAAAATCCGCTAAAACTTATGTTTTTGTTCCTCTTGTGACTTCTGTAACCCAACAACAATGATCTCTCAACTTATTTCATCAGTTTTGTACGAAATATCAATTCGTTGTTTGGCAGTTTTAACAAGTTCTTATAAAATCTTAAAAATGGACTTTGAAGAAATCTGCCAAAACTCAAGTTTTTGTTCATCTTCTGACTTCTATAACACAACAACAATGATCTCTTAACTTATTTCATCAATTTTGTACGAAATTTCATTGTGTTTTTTAGCAGTTTTGACAAGTTCTTACAAAATCTTGAAAAATGGACTTTGACGAAATCTGCCAAAACTCATGTTTTGTACGAAATTTCATTGTGTTTTTTAGCAGTTTTGACAAGTTCTTACAAAATCTTGAAAAATGGACTTTGACGAAATCTGCCAAAACTCATGTTTTTGTTCATCTTCTTACTTCTATAACACAACAACAATGATCTCTTAACTTATTTCATCAGTTTTGTACGAAATTTCATTTCGTTGTTTGGCAGTTTTAACAAGTTCTTACAAAATTTTGAAAAATGGACTTTGAAGAAATCTGCCAAAACTCCTGTTTTTGTTCGTTTAGTGACTTCTATAACCCAACAACAATGATCTCTTAACTTATTTCATCTGTTTTGTACGAAAATACATTGGGTTTTTTAGCAGTTTTGACAAGTTCTTACAAAATCTTGAAAAATGAACTTTTACAAAATCCGCTAAAACTTATGTTTTTTGTTCATCTTGTGACTTCTATAACACAACAACAATGATCTCTTAACTTATTTCATCAATTTTGTACGAAATTTCATTGGGTTTTTTAGCAGTTTTGACAAGTTCTTACAAAATCTTGAAAAATGGACTTTGAAGAAATCTGCCAAAACTCCTGTTTTTGTTCGTTTAGTGACTTCTATAACCCAACAACAATGATCTCTTAACTTATTTCATCAATTTTGTACGAAATTTCATTGGGTTTTTTAGCAGTTTTGACAAGTTCTTACAAAATTTTGAAAAATGGACTTTGAACAAATCTGCCAGAACTCATGTTTTTGTTCATCTTGTGAATTCTATAACACAACAACAATGATCTCTTAACTTATTTCATCAGTTTTGTACGAAAATACATTGGGTTTTTTAGCAGTTTTGACAAGTTATTACAAAATCTTGAAAAATGGACTTTTATAAAATCCGCAAAAACTCATGTTTTTGTTCCTCTTGTGACTTCTATAACACAACAACAATGATCTCTTAACTTATTTCATCAGTTTTGTACGAAATTTCATTTCGTTGTTTGGCAGTTTTAACAAGTTCTTACAAAATTTTGAAAAATGGACTTTGAACAAATCTGCCAAAACTCATGTTTTTGTTCATCTTGTGACTTCTATAACCCAACAACAATGATCTCTTAACTTATTTCATCTGTTTTGTACGAAAATACATTGGGTTTTTTAGCAGTTTTGACAAGTTCTTACAAAATCTTGAAAAATGGACTTTTACAAAATCCGCTAAAACTTATGTTTTTGTTCCTCTTGTGACTTCTGTAACCCAACAACAATGATCTCTCAACTTATTTCATCAGTTTTGTACGAAATATCAATTCGTTGTTTGGCAGTTTTAACAAGTTCTTATAAAATCTTAAAAATGGACTTTGAAGAAATCTGCCAAAACTCAAGTTTTTGTTCATCTTCTGACTTCTATAACACAACAACAATGATCTCTTAACTTATTTCATCATTTTGTACGAAATTTCATTGTGTTTTTTAGCAGTTTTGACAAGTTCTTACAAAATCTTGAAAAATGGACTTTGACGAAATCTGCCAAAACTCATGTTTTTGTTCATCTTCTGACTTCTATAACACAACAACAATGATCTCTTAACTTATTTCATCAGTTTTGTACGAAATTTCAAGTTTTTTAGCAGTTTTGACAAGTTCTTACAAAATCTTGAAAAATGGACTTTGACGAAATCTGCCAAAACTCATGTTTTTGTTCATCTTCTGACTTCTATAACACAACAACAATGATCTCTTAACTTATTTCATCAGTTTTGTACGAAATTTCATTGGGTTTTTTAGCAGTTTTGACAAGTTCTTACAACATCTTGAAAAATGGACTTTTATAAAATCCGCAAAAACTCATGTTTTTGTTCCTCTTGTGACTTCTATAACACAACAACAACCATCTCTTAACTTATTTCATCAGTTTTGTACGAAATTTCATTTCGTTGTTTTGCAGTTTTAACAAGTTCTTACAAAATTTTGAAAAATGGACTTAGATGAAATGTGCCAAAACTCATGTTTTTGTTCATCTTGAGACTTCTATTACCTAACAACAATGATCTCTTAACTTATTTCATCAGTTTAATACGAAATTTCATTGGGTTTTTTAGCAGTTTTGACAAGTTCTTACAAAATCTTGAAAAATGGACTTTGACGAAATCTGCCAAAACTCATGTTTTTGTTCATCTTCTGACTTATATAACACAACAACAATGATCTCTTAACTTATTTCATCAGTTTTGTACGAAATTTCATTTCGTTGTTTGGCAGTTTTAACATGTTCTTACAAAATTTTGAAAAATGGACTTTGAAGAAATCTGCCAAAACTCCTGTTTTTGTTCGTTTAGTGACTTCTATAACCCAACAACAATGATCTCTTAACTTATTTCATCAATTTTGTACGAAATTTCATTGGGTTTTTTAGCAGTTTTGACAAGTTCTTACAAAATCTTGAAAAATGGACTTTGACGAAATCTGCCAAAACTCATGTTTTTGTTCATCTTCTGACTTCTATAACCCAACAACAATGATCTCTTAACTTATTTCATCAATTTTTGTACGGAATTTCATTGGGTTTTTTAGCAGTTTTGACAAGTTCTTACAAAATCATGAAAATTGGACTTTGACGAAATCTGCCAAAACTCATGTTTTTGTTCATCTTCTTACTTCTATAACACAACAACAATGATCTCTTAACTTATTTCATCAGTTTTGTACGAAATTTCATTTCGTTGTTTGGCAGTTTTAACAAGTTCTTACAAAATTTTGAAAAATGGACTTTGAAGAAATCTGCCAAAACTCCTATTTTTGTTCGTTTAGTGACTTCTATAACCCAACAACAATGATCTCTTAACTTATTTCATCAATTTTGTACGAAATTTCATTGGGTTTTTTAGCAGTTTTGAAAGGTTCTTACAAAATCTTGAAAAATGGACTTTGACGAAATCTGCCAAAACTCATGTTTTTGTTCATCTTCTGACTTCTATAACACAACAACAATGATCTCTTAACTTATTTCATCAATTTTTGTACGGAATTTCATTGGGTTTTTTAGCAGTTTTGACAAGTTCTTACAAAATCATGAAAATTGGACTTTGACGAAATCTGCCAAAACTCATGTTTTTGTTCATCTTCTTACTTCTATAACACAACAACAATGATCTCTTAACTTATTTCATCAGTTTTGTACGAAATTTCATTTCGTTGTTTGGCAGTTTTAACAAGTTCTTACAAAATTTTGAAAAATGGACTTTGAAGAAATCTGCCAAAACTCCTGTTTTTGTTCGTTTAGTGACTTCTATAACCCAACAACAATGATCTCTTAACTTATTTCATCTGTTTTGTACGAAAATACATTGGGTTTTTTAGCAGTTTTGACAAGTTCTTACAAAATCTTGAAAAATGAACTTTTACAAAATCCGCTAAAACTTATGTTTTTTGTTCATCTTGTGACTTCTATAACACAACAACAATGATCTCTTAACTTATTTCATCAATTTTGTACGAAATTTCATTGGGTTTTTTAGCAGTTTTGACAAGTTCTTACAAAATCTTGAAAAATGGACTTTGAAGAAATCTGCCAAAACTCCTGTTTTTGTTCGTTTAGTGACTTCTATAACCCAACAACAATGATCTCTTAACTTATTTCATCAATTTTGTACGAAATTTCATTGGGTTTTTTTGCAGTTTTGACAAGTTCTTACAAAATTTTGAAAAATGGACTTTGAACAAATCTGCCAGAACTCATGTTTTTGTTCATCTTGTGACTTCTATAACACAACAACAATGATCTCTTAACTTATTTCATCTGTTTTGTACGAAAATACATTGGGTTTTTTAGCAGTTTTGACAAGTTATTACAAAATCTTGAAAAATGGACTTTTATAAAATCCGCAAAAACTCATGTTTTTGTTCCTCTTGTGACTTCTATAACACAACAACAATCATCTCTTAACTTATTTCATCAGTTTTGTACGAAATTTCATTTCGTTGTTTGGCAGTTTTAACAAGTTCTTACAAAATTTTGAAAAATGGACTTTCAACAAATCTGCCAAAACTCATGTTTTTGTTCATCTTGTGACTTCTATAACCCAACAACAATGATCTCTTAACTTATTTCATCTGTTTTGTACGAAAATACATTGGGTTTTTTAGCAGTTTTGACAAGTTCTTACAAAATCTTGAAAAATGGACTTTTACAAAATCCGCTAAAACTTATGTTTTTGTTCCTCTTGTGACTTCTGTAACCCAACAACAATGATCTCTCAACTTATTTCATCAGTTTTGTACGAAATATCAATTCGTTGTTTGGCAGTTTTAACAAGTTCTTATAAAATCTTAAAAATGGACTTTGAAGAAATCTGCCAAAACTCAAGTTTTTGTTCATCTTCTGACTTCTATAACACAACAACAATGATCTCTTAACTTATTTCATCAATTTTGTACGAAATTTCATTGTGTTTTTTAGCAGTTTTGACAAGTTCTTACAAAATCTTGAAAAATGGACTTTGACGAAATCTGCCAAAACTCATGTTTTGTACGAAATTTCATTGTGTTTTTTAGCAGTTTTGACAAGTTCTTACAAAATCTTGAAAAATGGACTTTGACGAAATCTGCCAAAACTCATGTTTTTGTTCATCTTCTTACTTCTATAACACAACAACAATGATCTCTTAACTTATTTCATCAGTTTTGTACGAAATTTCATTTCGTTGTTTGGCAGTTTTAACAAGTTCTTACAAAATTTTGAAAAATGGACTTTGAAGAAATCTGCCAAAACTCCTGTTTTTGTTCGTTTAGTGACTTCTATAACCCAACAACAATGATCTCTTAACTTATTTCATCTGTTTTGTACGAAAATACATTGGGTTTTTTAGCAGTTTTGACAAGTTCTTACAAAATCTTGAAAAATGAACTTTTACAAAATCCGCTAAAACTTATGTTTTTTGTTCATCTTGTGACTTCTATAACACAACAACAATGATCTCTTAACTTATTTCATCAATTTTGTACGAAATTTCATTGGGTTTTTTAGCAGTTTTGACAAGTTCTTACAAAATCTTGAAAAATGGACTTTGAAGAAATCTGCCAAAACTCATGTTTTTGTTCATCTTCTTACTTCTATAACACAACAACAATGATCTCTTAACTTATTTCATCAGTTTTGTACGAAATTTCAAGTTTTTTAGCAGTTTTGACAAGTTCTTACAAAATCTTGAAAAATGGACTTTGACGAAATCTGCCAAAACTCATGTTTTTGTTCATCTTCTGACTTCTATAACACAACAACAATGATCTCTTAACTTATTTCATCAGTTTTGTACGAAATTTCATTGGGTTTTTTAGCAGTTTTGACAAGTTCTTACAAAATCTTGAAAAATGGACTTTTATAAAATCCGCAAAAACTCATGTTTTTGTTCCTCTTGTGACTTCTATAACACAACAACAACCATCTCTTAACTTATTTCATCAGTTTTGTACGAAATTTCATTTCGTTGTTTTGCAGTTTTAACAAGTTCTTACAAAATTTTGAAAAATGGACTTAGATGAAATGTGCCAAAACTCATGTTTTTGTTCATCTTGAGACTTCTATTACCTAACAACAATGATCTCTTAACTTATTTCATCAGTTTAATACGAAATTTCATTGGGTTTTTTAGCAGTTTTGACAAGTTCTTACAAAATCTTGAAAAATGGACTTTGACGAAATCTGCCAAAACTCATGTTTTTGTTCATCTTCTGACTTATATAACACAACAACAATGATCTCTTAACTTATTTCATCAGTTTTGTACGAAATTTCATTTCGTTGTTTGTCAGTTTTAACATGTTCTTACAAAATTTTGAAAAATGGACTTTGAAGAAATCTGCCAAAACTCCTGTTTTTGTTCGTTTAGTGACTTCTATAACCCAACAACAATGATCTCTTAACTTATTTCATCAATTTTGTACGAAATTTCATTGGGTTTTTTAGCAGTTTTGACAAGTTCTTACAAAATCTTGAAAAATGGACTTTGACGAAATCTGCCAAAACTCATGTTTTTGTTCATCTTCTGACTTCTATAACCCAACAACAATGATCTCTTAACTTATTTCATCAATTTTTGTACGGAATTTCATTGGGTTTTTTAGCAGTTTTGACAAGTTCTTACAAAATCATGAAAATTGGACTTTGACGAAATCTGCCAAAACTCATGTTTTTGTTCATCTTCTTACTTCTATAACACAACAACAATGATCTTTTAACTTATTTCATCAGTTTTGTACGAAATTTCATTGTGTTTTTTAGCAGTTTTGACAAGTTCTTACAAAATCTTGAAAAATGGACTTTGACGAAATCTGCCAAAACTCATGTTTTTGTTCATCTTCTGACTTCTATAACACAACAACAATGATCTCTTAACTTATTTCATCAGTTTTGTACGAAATTTCATTGGGTTTTTAGCAGTTTTGACAAGTTCTTACAAAATCTTGAAAAATGGACTTTGATGAAATGTGCCAAAACTCATGTTTTTGTTCATCTTGAGACTTCTATTACCTAACAACAATGATCTCTTAACTTATTTCATCAGTTTTGTACGAAATTTCATTGGGTTTTTTAGCAGTTTTGACAAGTTCTTACAAAATCTTGAAAAATGGACTTTGAAGAAATCTGCCAAAACTCATGTTTTTGTTCATCTTCTGACTTCTATAACACAACAACAATGATCTCTTAACTTATTTCATCAATTTTTGTACGGAATTACATTGGGTTTTTTAGCAGTTTTGACAAGTTCTTACAAAATCATGAAAATTGGACTTTGACGAAATCTGCCAAAACTCCTGTTTTTGTTCGTTTAGTGACTTCTATAACCCAACAACAATGATCTCTTAACTTATTTCATCAATTATGTACAAAAATACTTTGGGTTTTTTAGCAGTTTTGACAAGTTCTTACAAAATCTTGAAAAATGGACTTTGTACAAAATCCGCAAAAACTCATGTTTTTGTTCCTCTTGTGACTTCTATAACACAACAACAATGATCTCTTAACTTATTTCATCAGTTTTGTACGAAATTTCATTTCGTTGTTTGGCAGTTTTAACAAGTTCTTACAAAATTTTGAAAAATGGACTTTGAACAAATCTGCCAAAACTCATGTTTTTGTTCATCTTGTGACTTCTATAACCCAACAACAATGATCTCTTAACTTATTTCATCTGTTTTGTATGAAATTTCATTTCGTTGTTTGGCAGTTTTAACAAGTTCTTACAAAATCTTGAAAAATGGACTTTGACGAAATCTGCCAAAACTCATGTTTTTGTTCATCTTCTGACTTCTATAACACAACAACAATGATCTCTTAACTTATTTCATCAGTTTTGTACGAAATTTCATTGTGTTTTTTAGCAGTTTTGACAAGTTCTTACAAAATCTAGAAAAATGGACTTTGACGAAATCTGCCAAAACTCATGTTTTTGTTCATCTTCTGACTTCTATAACACAACAACAATGATCTCTTAACTTATTTCATCAGTTTTGTACGAAATTTCATTGGGTTTTTTAGCAGTTTTGACAAGTTCTTACAAAATCTTGAAAAATGGACTTTGAAGAAATCTGCCAAAACTCATGTTTTTGTTCATCTTGTGACTTCTATAACCCATCAACAATGATCTCTTAACATATTTCATCAGTTTTGTACGTAATTTCATTGTGTTTTTTAGCAGTTTTGACAAGTTCTTACAAAATCTTGAAAAATGGACTTTTACAAAATCCGCTAAAACTTATGTTTTTGTTCATCTTGTGACTTCTGTAACCTAACAACAATGATCTCTCAACTTATTTCATCAGTTTTGTACGAAATATCAATTCGTTGTTTGGCAGTTTTAACAAGTTCTTATAAAATCTTGAAAAATGGACTTTGAAGAAATCTGCCAAAACTCATGTTTTTGTTCATCTTCTGACTTCTATAACACAACAACAATGATCTCTTAACTTATTTCATCAATTTTGTACGAAATTTCATTGGGTTTTTTAGCAGTTTTGGCAAGTTCTTACAAAATCTTGAAAAATGGACTTTGACGAAATCTGCCAAAACTCATGTTTTTGTTCATCTTGTGACTTCTATAACCCAACAACAATGATCTCTTAACTTATTTCATCAATTTTTGTACGAAAATACATTGGGTTTTTTAGCAGTTTTGACAAGTTCTTATAAAATCTTGAAAAATGGACTTTTATAAAATCCGCAAAAACTCATGTTTTTGTTCCTCTTGTGACTTCTATAACACAACAACAATCATCTCTTAACTTATTTCATCAGTTTTGTACGAAATTTCATTTCGTTGTTTGGCAGTTTTAACAAGCTCTTACAAAATTTTGAAAAATGGACTTTCAACAAATCTGCCAAAACTCATGTTTTTGTTCATCTTGTGACTTCTATAACCCAACAACAATGATCTCTTAACTTATTTCATCTGTTTTGTACGAAAATACATTGGGTTTTTTAGCAGTTTTGACAAGTTCTTACAAAATCTTGAAAAATGGACTTTTACAAAATCCGCTAAAACTTATGTTTTTGTTCCTCTTGTGACTTCTGTAACCCAACAACAATGATCTCTCAACTTATTTCATCAGTTTTGTACGAAATATCAATTCGTTGTTTGGCAGTTTTAACAAGTTCTTATAAAATCTTAAAAATGGACTTTGAAGAAATCTGCCAAAACTCAAGTTTTTGTTCATCTTCTGACTTCTATAACACAACAACAATGATCTCTTAACTTATTTCATCAATTTTGTACGAAATTTCATTGTGTTTTTTAGCAGTTTTGACAAGTTCTTACAAAATCTTGAAAAATGGACTTTGACGAAATCTGCCAAAACTCATGTTTTGTACGAAATTTCATTGTGTTTTTTAGCAGTTTTGACAAGTTCTTACAAAATCTTGAAAAATGGACTTTGACGAAATCTGCCAAAACTCATGTTTTTGTTCATCTTCTTACTTCTATAACACAACAACAATGATCTCTTAACTTATTTCATCAGTTTTGTACGAAATTTCATTTCGTTGTTTGGCAGTTTTAACAAGTTCTTACAAAATTTTGAAAAATGGACTTTGAAGAAATCTGCCAAAACTCTTGTTTTTGTTCGTTTAGTGACTTCTATAACCCAACAACAATGATCTCTTAACTTATTTCATCTGTTTTGTACGAAAATACATTGGGTTTTTTAGCAGTTTTGACAAGTTCTTACAAAATCTTGAAAAATGAACTTTTACAAAATCCGCTAAAACTTATGTTTTTTGTTCATCTTGTGACTTCTATAACACAACAACAATGATCTCTTAACTTATTTCATCAATTTTGTACGAAATTTCATTGGGTTTTTTAGCAGTTTTGACAAGTTCTTACAAAATCTTGAAAAATGGACTTTGAAGAAATCTGCCAAAACTCCTGTTTTTGTTCGTTTAGTGACTTCTATAACCCAACAACAATGATCTCTTAACTTATTTCATCAATTTTGTACGAAATTTCATTGGGTTTTTTAGCAGTTTTGACAAGTTCTTACAAAATTTTGAAAAATGGACTTTGAACAAATCTGCCAGAACTCATGTTTTTGTTCATCTTGTGAATTCTATAACACAACAACAATGATCTCTTAACTTATTTCATCAGTTTTGTACGAAAATACATTGGGTTTTTTAGCAGTTTTGACAAGTTATTACAAAATCTTGAAAAATGGACTTTTATAAAATCCGCAAAAACTCATGTTTTTGTTCCTCTTGTGACTTCTATAACACAACAACAATGATCTCTTAACTTATTTCATCAGTTTTGTACGAAATTTCATTTCGTTGTTTGGCAGTTTTAACAAGTTCTTACAAAATTTTGAAAAATGGACTTTGAACAAATCTGCCAAAACTCATGTTTTTGTTCATCTTGTGACTTCTATAACCCAACAACAATGATCTCTTAACTTATTTCATCTGTTTTGTACGAAAATACATTGGGTTTTTTAGCAGTTTTGACAAGTTCTTACAAAATCTTGAAAAATGGACTTTTACAAAATCCGCTAAAACTTATGTTTTTGTTCCTCTTGTGACTTCTGTAACCCAACAACAATGATCTCTCAACTTATTTCATCAGTTTTGTACGAAATATCAATTCGTTGTTTGGCAGTTTTAACAAGTTCTTATAAAATCTTAAAAATGGACTTTGAAGAAATCTGCCAAAACTCAAGTTTTTGTTCATCTTCTGACTTCTATAACACAACAACAATGATCTCTTAACTTATTTCATCATTTTGTACGAAATTTCATTGTGTTTTTTAGCAGTTTTGACAAGTTCTTACAAAATCTTGAAAAATGGACTTTGACGAAATCTGCCAAAACTCATGTTTTTGTTCATCTTCTGACTTCTATAACACAACAACAATGATCTCTTAACTTATTTCATCAGTTTTGTACGAAATTTCAAGTTTTTTAGCAGTTTTGACAAGTTCTTACAAAATCTTGAAAAATGGACTTTGACGAAATCTGCCAAAACTCATGTTTTTGTTCATCTTCTGACTTCTATAACACAACAACAATGATCTCTCAACTTATTTCATCAGTTTTGTACGAAATTTCATTGGGTTTTTTAGCAGTTTTGACAAGTTCTTACAACATCTTGAAAAATGGACTTTTATAAAATCCGCAAAAACTCATGTTTTTGTTCCTCTTGTGACTTCTATAACACAACAACAACCATCTCTTAACTTATTTCATCAGTTTTGTACGAAATTTCATTTCGTTGTTTTGCAGTTTTAACAAGTTCTTACAAAATTTTGAAAAATGGACTTAGATGAAATGTGCCAAAACTCATGTTTTTGTTCATCTTGAGACTTCTATTACCTAACAACAATGATCTCTTAACTTATTTCATCAGTTTAATACGAAATTTCATTGGGTTTTTTAGCAGTTTTGACAAGTTCTTACAAAATCTTGAAAAATGGACTTTGACGAAATCTGCCAAAACTCATGTTTTTGTTCATCTTCTGACTTATATAACACAACAACAATGATCTCTTAACTTATTTCATCAGTTTTGTACGAAATTTCATTTCGTTGTTTGGCAGTTTTAACATGTTCTTACAAAATTTTGAAAAATGGACTTTGAAGAAATCTGCCAAAACTCCTGTTTTTGTTCGTTTAGTGACTTCTATAACCCAACAACAATGATCTCTTAACTTATTTCATCAATTTTGTACGAAATTTCATTGGGTTTTTTAGCAGTTTTGACAAGTTCTTACAAAATCTTGAAAAATGGACTTTGACGAAATCTGCCAAAACTCATGTTTTTGTTCATCTTCTGACTTCTATAACCCAACAACAATGATCTCTTAACTTATTTCATCAATTTTTGTACGGAATTTCATTGGGTTTTTTAGCAGTTTTGACAAGTTCTTACAAAATCATGAAAATTGGACTTTGACGAAATCTGCCAAAACTCATGTTTTTGTTCATCTTCTTACTTCTATAACACAACAACAATGATCTCTTAACTTATTTCATCAGTTTTGTACGAAATTTCATTTCGTTGTTTGGCAGTTTTAACAAGTTCTTACAAAATTTTGAAAAATGGACTTTGAAGAAATCTGCCAAAACTCCTATTTTTGTTCGTTTAGTGACTTCTATAACCCAACAACAATGATCTCTTAACTTATTTCATCAATTTTGTACGAAATTTCATTGGGTTTTTTAGCAGTTTTGAAAGGTTCTTACAAAATCTTGAAAAATGGACTTTGACGAAATCTGCCAAAACTCATGTTTTTGTTCATCTTCTGACTTCTATAACACAACAACAATGATCTCTTAACTTATTTCATCAATTTTTGTACGGAATTTCATTGGGTTTTTTAGCAGTTTTGACAAGTTCTTACAAAATCATGAAAATTGGACTTTGACGAAATCTGCCAAAACTCATGTTTTTGTTCATCTTCTTACTTCTATAACACAACAACAATGATCTCTTAACTTATTTCATCAGTTTTGTACGAAATTTCATTTCGTTGTTTGGCAGTTTTAACAAGTTCTTACAAAATTTTGAAAAATGGACTTTGAAGAAATCTGCCAAAACTCCTGTTTTTATTCGTTTAGTGACTTCTATAACCCAACAACAATGATCTCTTAACTTATTTCATCTGTTTTGTACGAAAATACATTGGGTTTTTTAGCAGTTTTGACAAGTTCTTACAAAATCTTGAAAAATGAACTTTTACAAAATCCGCTAAAACTTATGTTTTTTGTTCATCTTGTGACTTCTATAACACAACAACAATGATCTCTTAACTTATTTCATCAATTTTGTACGAAATTTCATTGGGTTTTTTAGCAGTTTTGACAAGTTCTTACAAAATCTTGAAAAATGGACTTTGAAGAAATCTGCCAAAACTCCTGTTTTTGTTCGTTTAGTGACTTCTATAACCCAACAACAATGATCTCTTAACTTATTTCATCAATTTTGTACGAAATTTCATTGGGTTTTTTAGCAGTTTTGACAAGTTCTTACAAAATTTTGAAAAATGGACTTTGAACAAATCTGCCAGAACTCATGTTTTTGTTCATCTTGTGACTTCTATAACACAACAACAATGATCTCTTAACTTATTTCATCTGTTTTGTACGAAAATACATTGGGTTTTTTAGCAGTTTTGACAAGTTATTACAAAATCTTGAAAAATGGACTTTTATAAAATCCGCAAAAACTCATGTTTTTGTTCCTCTTGTGACTTCTATAACACAACAACAATCATCTCTTAACTTATTTCATCAGTTTTGTACGAAATTTCATTTCGTTGTTTGGCAGTTTTAACAAGTTCTTACAAAATTTTGAAAAATGGACTTTCAACAAATCTGCCAAAACTCATGTTTTTGTTCATCTTGTGACTTCTATAACCCAACAACAATGATCTCTTAACTTATTTCATCTGTTTTGTACGAAAATACATTGGGTTTTTTAGCAGTTTTGACAAGTTCTTACAAAATCTTGAAAAATGGACTTTTACAAAATCCGCTAAAACTTATGTTTTTGTTCCTCTTGTGACTTCTGTAACCCAACAACAATGATCTCTCAACTTATTTCATCAGTTTTGTACGAAATATCAATTCGTTGTTTGGCAGTTTTAACAAGTTCTTATAAAATCTTAAAAATGGACTTTGAAGAAATCTGCCAAAACTCAAGTTTTTGTTCATCTTCTGACTTCTATAACACAACAACAATGATCTCTTAACTTATTTCATCAATTTTGTACGAAATTTCATTGTGTTTTTTAGCAGTTTTGACAAGTTCTTACAAAATCTTGAAAAATGGACTTTGACGAAATCTGCCAAAACTCATGTTTTGTACGAAATTTCATTGTGTTTTTTAGCAGTTTTGACAAGTTCTTACAAAATCTTGAAAAATGGACTTTGACGAAATCTGCCAAAACTCATGTTTTTGTTCATCTTCTTACTTCTATAACACAACAACAATGATCTCTTAACTTATTTCATCAGTTTTGTACGAAATTTCATTTCGTTGTTTGGCAGTTTTAACAAGTTCTTACAAAATTTTGAAAAATGGACTTTGAAGAAATCTGCCAAAACTCCTGTTTTTGTTCGTTTAGTGACTTCTATAACCCAACAACAATGATCTCTTAACTTATTTCATCTGTTTTGTACGAAAATACATTGGGTTTTTTAGCAGTTTTGACAAGTTCTTACAAAATCTTGAAAAATGAACTTTTACAAAATCCGCTAAAACTTATGTTTTTTGTTCATCTTGTGACTTCTATAACACAACAACAATGATCTCTTAACTTATTTCATCAATTTTGTACGAAATTTCATTGGGTTTTTTAGCAGTTTTGACAAGTTCTTACAAAATCTTGAAAAATGGACTTTGAAGAAATCTGCCAAAACTCATGTTTTTGTTCATCTTCTTACTTCTATAACACAACAACAATGATCTCTTAACTTATTTCATCAGTTTTGTACGAAATTTCAAGTTTTTTAGCAGTTTTGACAAGTTCTTACAAAATCTTGAAAAATGGACTTTGACGAAATCTGCCAAAACTCATGTTTTTGTTCATCTTCTGACTTCTATAACACAACAACAATGATCTCTTAACTTATTTCATCAGTTTTGTACGAAATTTCATTGGGTTTTTTAGCAGTTTTGACAAGTTCTTACAAAATCTTGAAAAATGGACTTTTATAAAATCCGCAAAAACTCATGTTTTTGTTCCTCTTGTGACTTCTATAACACAACAACAACCATCTCTTAACTTATTTCATCAGTTTTGTACGAAATTTCATTTCGTTGTTTTGCAGTTTTAACAAGTTCTTACAAAATCTTGAAAAATGGACTTTGACGAAATCTGCCAAAACTCATGTTTTTGTTCATCTTCTGACTTATATAACACAACAACAATGATCTCTTAACTTATTTCATCAGTTTTGTATGAAATTTCATTTCGTTGTTTGGCAGTTTTAACAAGTTCTTACAAAATTTTGAAAAATGGACTTTGAAGAAATCTGCCAAAACTCCTGTTTTTGTTCGTTTAGTGACTTCTATAACCCAACAACAATGATCTCTTAACTTATTTCATCAATTTTGTACGAAATTTCATTGGGTTTTTTAGCAGTTTTGACAAGTTCTTACAAAATCTTGAAAAATGGACTTTGACGAAATCTGCCAAAACTCATGTTTTTGTTCATCTTCTGACTTCTATAACCCAACAACAATGATCTCTTAACTTATTTCATCAATTTTTGTACGGAATTTCATTGGGTTTTTTAGCAGTTTTGACAAGTTCTTACAAAATCATGAAAATTGGACTTTGACGAAATCTGCCAAAACTCATGTTTTTGTTCATCTTCTTACTTCTATAACACAACAACAATGATCTCTTAACTTATTTCATCAGTTTTGTACGAAATTTCATTTCGTTGTTTGGCAGTTTTAACAAGTTCTTACAAAATTTTGAAAAATGGACTTTGAAGAAATCTGCCAAAACTCCTATTTTTGTTCGTTTAGTGACTTCTATAACCCAACAACAATGATCTCTTAACTTATTTCATCAATTTTGTACGAAATTTCATTGGGTTTTTTAGCAGTTTTGACAAGTTCTTACAAAATCATGAAAATTGGATTTTGACGAAATCTGCCAAAACTCATGTTTTTGTTCATCTTCTTACTTCTATAACACAACAACAATGATCTCTTAACTTATTTCATCAGTTTTGTACGAAATTTCATTTCGTTGTTTTGCAGTTTTAACAAGTTCTTACAAAATTTTGAAAAATGGACTTTGAAGAAATCTGCCAAAACTCCCGTTTTTGTTCGTTTAGTGACTTCTATAACCCAACAACAATGATCTCTTAACTTATTTCATCAATTTTGTACGAAATTTCATTGGGTTTTTTAGCAGTTTTGAAAGGTTCTTACAAAATCTTGAAAAATGGACTTTGACGAAATCTGCCAAAACTCATGTTTTTGTTCATCTTCTGACTTCTATAACACAACAACAATGATCTCTTAACTTATTTCATCAATTTTTGTATGGAATTTCATTGGGTTTTTTAGCAGTTTTGACAAGTTCTTACAAAATCATGAAAATTGGACTTTGACGAAATCTGCCAAAACTCATGTTTTTGTTCATTTTCTTACTTCTATAACACAACAACAATGATCTCTTAACTTATTTCATCAGTTTTGTACGAAATTTCATTTCGTTGTTTGGCAGTTTTAACAAGTTCTTATAAAATCTTGAAAAATGGACTTTGACGAAATCTGCCAAAACTCATGTTTTTGTTCATCTTCTGACTTCTATAACACAACAACAATGATCTCTTAACTTATTTCATCAATTTTTGTATGGAATTTCATTGGGTTTTTTAGCAGTTTTGACAAGTTCTTACAAAATCATGAAAATTGGACTTTGACGAAATCTGCCAAAACTCATGTTTTTGTTCATCTTCTTACTTCTATAACACAACAACAATGATCTCTTAACTTATTTCATCAGTTTTGTACGAAATTTCATTTCGTTGTTTGGCAGTTTTAACAAGTTCTTACAAAATTTGGAAAAATGGACTTTGAACAAATCTGCCAAAACTCATGTTTTTGTTCATCTTGTGACTTCTATAACCCAACAACAATGATCTCTTAACTTATTTCATCTGTTTTGTACGAAAATACATTGGGTTTTTTAGCAGTTTTGACAAGTTCTTACAAAATCTTGAAAAATGGACTTTTACAAAATCCGCTAAAACTTATGTTTTTGTTCATCTTGTGACTTCTGTAACCCAACAACAATGATCTCTCAACTTATTTCATCAGTTTTGTACGAAATATCAATTCGTTGTTTGGCAGTTTTAACAAGTTCTTATAAAATCTTGAAAAATGGACTTTTACAAAATCCGCCAAAACTCATGTTTTTGTTCATCTTGTGACTTCTATAACCCAACAACAATGATCTCTTAACATATTTCATCAGTTTTGTACGTAATTTCATTGTGTTTTTTAGCAGTTTTGACAAGTTCTTACAAAATCTTGAAAAATGGACTTTTACAAAATCCGCAAAAACTCATGTTTTTGTTCATCTTCTGACTTCTATAACACAACAACAATGATCTCTTAACTTATTTCATCAATTTTTGTACGGAATTTCATTGGGTTTTTTAGCAGTTTTGACAAGTTCTTACAAAATCATGAAAATTGGACTTTGACGAAATCTGCCAAAACTCATGTTTTTGTTCATCTTCTTACTTCTATAACACAACAACAATGATCTCTTAACTTATTTCATCAGTTTTGTACGAAATTTCATTTCGTTGTTTGGCAGTTTTAACAAGTTCTTACAAAATTTTGAAAAATGGACTTTGAACAAATCTGCCAAAACTCATGTTTTTGTTCATCTTGTGACTTCTATAACCCAACAACAATGATCTCTTAACTTATTTCATCTGTTTTGTACGAAAATACATTGGGTTTTTTAGCAGTTTTGACAAGTTCTTACAAAATCTTGAAAAATGGACTTTTACAAAATCCGCTAAAACTTATGTTTTTGTTCATCTTGTGACTTCTGTAACCCAACAACAATGATCTCTCAACTTATTTCATCAGTTTTGTACGAAATATCAATTCGTTGTTTGGCAGTTTTAACAAGTTCTTATAAAATCTTGAAAAATGGACTTTGAAGAAATCTGCCAAAACTCATGTTTTTGTTCATCTTCTTACTTCTATAACACAACAACAATGATCTCTTAACTTATTTCATCAGTTTTGTACGAAATTTCATTTCGTTGTTTGGCAGTTTTAACAAGTTCTTATAAAATCTTGAAAAATGGACTTTTACAAAATCCGCCAAAACTCATGTTTTTGTTCATCTTGTGACTTCTATAACCCAACAACAATGATCTCTTAACATATTTCATCAGTTTTGTACGTAATTTCATTGTGTTTTTTAGCAGTTTTGACAAGTTCTTACAAAATCTTGAAAAATGGACTTTTACAAAATCCGCAAAAACTCATGTTTTTGTTCATCTTCTGACTTCTATAACACAACAACAATGATCTCTTAACTTATTTCATCAATTTTTGTACGGAATTTCATTGGGTTTTTTAGCAGTTTTGACAAGTTCTTACAAAATCATGAAAATTGGACTTTGACGAAATCTGCCAAAACTCATGTTTTTGTTCATCTTCTTACTTCTATAACACAACAACAATGATCTCTTAACTTATTTCATCAGTTTTGTACGAAATTTCATTTTGTTGTTTGGCAGTTTTAACAAGTTCTTACAAAATTTTGAAAAATGGACTTTGAACAAATCTGCCAAAACTCATGTTTTTGTTCATCTTGTGACTTCTATAACCCAACAACAATGATCTCTTAACTTATTTCATCTGTTTTGTACGAAAATACATTGGGTTTTTTAGCAGTTTTGACAAGTTCTTACAAAATCTTGAAAAATGGACTTTTACAAAATCCGCTAAAACTTATGTTTTTGTTCATCTTGTGACTTCTGTAACCCAACAACAATGATCTCTCAACTTATTTCATCAGTTTTGTACGAAATATCAATTCGTTGTTTGGCAGTTTTAACAAGTTCTTATAAAATCTTGAAAAATGGACTTTGAAGAAATCTGCCAAAACTCATGTTTTTGTTCATCTTCTTACTTCTATAACACAACAACAATGATCTCTTAACTTATTTCATCAGTTTTGTACGAAATTTCATTTCGTTGTTTGGCAGTTTTAACAAGTTCTTACAAAATTTTGAAAAATGGACTTTGAAGAAATCTGCCAAAACTCCTGTTTTTGTTCGTTTAGTGACTTCTATAACCCAACAACACTGATCTCTTAACTTATTTCATCAATTTTGTACGAAATTTCATTGGGTTTTTTAGCAGTTTTGAAAGGTTCTTACAAAATCTTGAAAAATGGACTTTGACGAAATCTGCCAAAACTCATGTTTTTGTTCATCTTCTGACTTCTATAACACAACAACAATGATCTCTTAACTTATTTCATCAATTTTTGTACGGAATTTCATTGGGTTTTTTAGCAGTTTTGACAAGTTCTTACAAAATCATGAAAATTGGACTTTGACGAAATCTGCCAAAACTCATGTTTTTGTTCATCTTCTTACTTCTATAACACAACAACAATGATCTCTTAACTTATTTCATCAGTTTTGTACGAAATTTCATTTCGTTGTTTGGCAGTTTTAACAAGTTCTTACAAAATTTGGAAAAATGGACTTTGAACAAATCTGCCAAAACTCATGTTTTTGTTCATCTTGTGACTTCTATAACCCAACAACAATGATCTCTTAACTTATTTCATCTGTTTTGTACGAAAATACATTGGGTTTTTTAGCAGTTTTGACAAGTTCTTACAAAATCTTGAAAAATGGACTTTTACAAAATCCGCTAAAACTTATGTTTTTGTTCATCTTGTGACTTCTGTAACCCAACAACAATGATCTCTCAACTTATTTCATCAGTTTTGTACGAAATATCAATTCGTTGTTTGGCAGTTTTAACAAGTTCTTATAAAATCTTGAAAAATGGACTTTTACAAAATCCGCCAAAACTCATGTTTTTGTTCATCTTGTGACTTCTATAACCCAACAACAATGATCTCTTAACATATTTCATCAGTTTTGTACGTAATTTCATTGTGTTTTTTAGCAGTTTTGACAAGTTCTTACAAAATCTTGAAAAATGGACTTTTACAAAATCCGCAAAAACTCATGTTTTTGTTCATCTTCTGACTTCTATAACACAACAACAATGATCTCTTAACTTATTTCATCAATTTTTGTACGGAATTTCATTGGGTTTTTTAGCAGTTTTGACAAGTTCTTACAAAATCATGAAAATTGGACTTTGACGAAATCTGCCAAAACTCATGTTTTTGTTCATCTTCTTACTTCTATAACACAACAACAATGATCTCTTAACTTATTTCATCAGTTTTGTACGAAATTTCATTTCGTTGTTTGGCAGTTTTAACAAGTTCTTACAAAATTTTGAAAAATGGACTTTGAAGAAATCTGCCAAAACTCCTGTTTTTGTTCGTTTAGTGACTTCTATAACCCAACAACACTGATCTCTTAACTTATTTCATCAATTTTGTACGAAATTTCATTGGGTTTTTTAGCAGTTTTGAAAGGTTCTTACAAAATCTTGAAAAATGGACTTTGACGAAATCTGCCAAAACTCATGTTTTTGTTCATCTTCTGACTTCTATAACACAACAACAATGATCTCTTAACTTATTTCATCAATTTTTGTATGGAATTTCATTGGGTTTTTTAGCAGTTTTGACAAGTTCTTACAAAATCATGAAAATTGGACTTTGACGAAATCTGCCAAAACTCATGTTTTTGTTCATCTTCTTACTTCTATAACACAACAACAATGATCTCTTAACTTATTTCATCAGTTTTGTACGAAATTTCATTTCGTTGTTTGGCAGTTTTAACAAGTTCTTACAAAATTTGGAAAAATGGACTTTGAACAAATCTGCCAAAACTCATGTTTTTGTTCATCTTGTGACTTCTATAACCCAACAACAATGATCTCTTAACTTATTTCATCTGTTTTGTACGAAAATACATTGGGTTTTTTAGCAGTTTTGACAAGTTCTTACAAAATCTTGAAAAATGGACTTTTACAAAATCCGCTAAAACTTATGTTTTTGTTCATCTTGTGACTTCTGTAACCCAACAACAATGATCTCTCAACTTATTTCATCAGTTTTGTACGAAATATCAATTCGTTGTTTGGCAGTTTTAACAAGTTCTTATAAAATCTTGAAAAATGGACTTTTACAAAATCCGCCAAAACTCATGTTTTTGTTCATCTTGTGACTTCTATAACCCAACAACAATGATCTCTTAACATATTTCATCAGTTTTGTACGTAATTTCATTGTGTTTTTTAGCAGTTTTGACAAGTTCTTACAAAATCTTGAAAAATGGACTTTTACAAAATCCGCAAAAACTCATGTTTTTGTTCATCTTCTGACTTCTATAACACAACAACAATGATCTCTTAACTTATTTCATCAATTTTTGTACGGAATTTCATTGGGTTTTTTAGCAGTTTTGACAAGTTCTTACAAAATCATGAAAATTGGACTTTGACGAAATCTGCCAAAACTCATGTTTTTGTTCATCTTCTTACTTCTATAACACAACAACAATGATCTCTTAACTTATTTCATCAGTTTTGTACGAAATTTCATTTCGTTGTTTGGCAGTTTTAACAAGTTCTTACAAAATTTTGAAAAATGGACTTTGAAGAAATCTGCCAAAACTCCTGTTTTTGTTCGTTTAGTGACTTCTATAACCCAACAACAATGATCTCTTAACTTATTTCATCAATTTTGTACGAAATTTCATTGGGTTTTTTAGCAGTTTTGAAAGGTTCTTACAAAATCTTGAAAAATGGACTTTGACGAAATCTGCCAAAACTCATGTTTTTGTTCATCTTCTGACTTCTATAACACAACAACAATGATCTCTTAACTTATTTCATCAATTTTTGTATGGAATTTCATTGGGTTTTTAAGCAGTTTTGACAAGTTCTTACAAAATCATGAAAATTGGACTTTGACGAAATCTGCCAAAACTCATGTTTTTGTTCATCTTCTTACTTCTATAACACAACAACAATGATCTCTTAACTTATTTCATCAGTTTTGTACGAAATTTCATTTCGTTGTTTGGCAGTTTTAACAAGTTCTTACAAAATTTTGAAAAATGGACTTTGAAGAAATCTGCCAAAACTCCTGTTTTTGTTCGTTTAGTGACTTCTATAACCCAACAACAATGATCTCTTAACTTATTTCATCAATTTTGTACGAAAATACATTGGGTTTTTTAGCAGTTTTGACAAGTTCTTACAAAATCTTGAAAAATGGACTTTTACAAAATCCGCTAAAACTTATGTTTTTGTTCATCTTGTGACTTCTGTAACCCAACAACAATGATCTCTCAACTTATTTCATCAGTTTTGTACGAAATATCAATTCGTTGTTTGGCAGTTTTAACAAGTTCTTATAAAATCTTGAAAAATGGACTTTTACAAAATCCGCCAAAACTCATGTTTTTGTTCATCTTGTGACTTCTATAACCCAACAAAAATGATCTCTTAACATATTTCATCAGTTTTGTACGTAATTTCATTGTGTTTTTTAGCAGTTTTGACAAGTTCTTACAAAATCTTGAAAAATGGACTTTTACAAAATCCGCAAAAACTCATGTTTTTGTTCCTCTTGTGACTTCTATAACACAACAACAATGATCTCTTAACTTATTTCATCAGTTTTGTACGAAATTTCATTTCGTTGTTTGGCAGTTTTAACAAGTTCTTACAAAATTTTGAAAAATGGACTTTGAACAAATCTGCCAAAACTCATGTTTTTGTTCATCTTGTGACTTCTATAACCCAACAACAATGATCTCTTAACTTATTTCATCTGTTTTGTACGAAAATACATTGGGTTTTTTAGCAGTTTTGACAAGTTCTTACAAAATCTTGAAAAATGGACTTTTACAAAATCCGCTAAAACTTATGTTTTTGTTCATCTTGTGACTTCTGTAACCCAACAACAATGATCTCTCAACTTATTTCATCAGTTTTGTACGAAATATCAATTCGTTGTTTGGCAGTTTTAACAAGTTCTTATAAAATCTTGAAAAATGGACTTTTACAAAATCCGCCAAAACTCATGTTTTTGTTCATCTTGTGACTTCTATAACCCAACAACAATGATCTCTTAACTTATTTCATCAGTTTTGTACGTAATTTCATTGTGTTTTTTAGCAGTTTTGACAAGTTCTTACAAAATCTTGAAAAATGGACTTTTACAAAATCCGCAAAAACTCATGTTTTTGTTCATCTTCTGACTTCTATAACACAACAACAATGATCTCTTAACTTATTTCATCAATTTTTGTACGGAATTTCATTGGGTTTTTTAGCAGTTTTGACAAGTTCTTACAAAATCATGAAAATTGGACTTTGACGAAATCTGCCAAAACTCATGTTTTTGTTCATCTTCTTACTTCTATAACACAACAACAATGATCTCTTAACTTATTTCATCAGTTTTGTACGAAATTTCATTTCGTTGTTTGGCAGTTTTAACAAGTTCTTACAAAATTTTGAAAAATGGACTTTGAAGAAATCTGCCAAAACTCCTGTTTTTGTTCGTTTAGTGACTTCTATAACCCAACAACAATGATCTCTTAACTTATTTCATCAATTTTGTACGAAATTTCATTGGGTTTTTTAGCAGTTTTGAAAGGTTCTTACAAAATCTTGAAAAATGGACTTTTACAAAATCCGCTAAAACTTATGTTTTTGTTCATCTTGTGACTTCTGTAACCCAACAACAATGATCTCTCAACTTATTTCATCAGTTTTGTACGAAATATCAATTCGTTGTTTGGCAGTTTTAACAAGTTCTTATAAAATCTTGAAAAATGGACTTTTACAAAATCCGCCAAAACTCATGTTTTTGTTCATCTTGTGACTTCTATAACCCAACAAAAATGATCTCTTAACATATTTCATCAGTTTTGTACGTAATTTCATTGTGTTTTTTAGCAGTTTTGACAAGTTCTTACAAAATCTTGAAAAATGGACTTTTACAAAATCCGCAAAAACTCATGTTTTTGTTCCTCTTGTGACTTCTATAACACAACAACAATGATCTCTTAACTTATTTCATCAGTTTTGTACGAAATTTCATTTCGTTGTTTGGCAGTTTTAACAAGTTCTTACAAAATTTTGAAAAATGGACTTTGAACAAATCTGCCAAAACTCATGTTTTTGTTCATCTTGTGACTTCTATAACCCAACAACAATGATCTCTTAACTTATTTCATCTGTTTTGTACGAAAATACATTGGGTTTTTTAGCAGTTTTGACAAGTTCTTACAAAATCTTGAAAAATGGACTTTTACAAAATCCGCTAAAACTTATGTTTTTGTTCATCTTGTGACTTCTGTAACCCAACAACAATGATCTCTCAACTTATTTCATCAGTTTTGTACGAAATATCAATTCGTTGTTTGGCAGTTTTAACAAGTTCTTATAAAATCTTGAAAAATGGACTTTTACAAAATCCGCCAAAACTCATGTTTTTGTTCATCTTGTGACTTCTATAACCCAACAACAATGATCTCTTAACATATTTCATCAGTTTTTTACGTAATTTCATTGTGTTTTTTAGCAGTTTTGACAAGTTCTTACAAAATCTTGAAAAATGGACTTTTACAAAATCCGCAAAAACTCATGTTTTTGTTCATCTTCTGACTTCTATAACACAACAACAATGATCTCTTAACTTATTTCATCAATTTTTGTACGGAATTTCATTGGGTTTTTTAGCAGTTTTGACAATTTCTTACAAAATCATGAAAATTGGACTTTGACGAAATCTGCCAAAACTCATGTTTTTGTTCATCTTCTTACTTCTATAACACAACAACAATGATCTCTTAACTTATTTCATCAGTTTTGTACGAAATTTCATTTCGTTGTTTGGCAGTTTTAACAAGTTCTTACAAAATTTTGAAAAATGGACTTTGAAGAAATCTGCCAAAACTCCTGTTTTTGTTCGTTTAGTGACTTCTATAACCCAACAACAATGATCTCTTAACTTATTTCATCAATTTTGTACGAAAATACATTGGGTTTTTTAGCAGTTTTGACAAGTTCTTACAAAATCTTGAAAAATGGACTTTTACAAAATCCGCTAAAACTTATGTTTTTGTTCATCTTGTGACTTCTGTAACCCAACAACAATGATCTCTCAACTTATTTCATCAGTTTTGTACGAAATATCAATTCGTTGTTTGGCAGTTTTAACAAGTTCTTATAAAATCTTGAAAAATGGACTTTTACAAAATCCGCCAAAACTCATGTTTTTGTTCATCTTGTGACTTCTATAACCCAACAACAATGATCTCTTAACATATTTCATCAGTTTTGTACGTAATTTCATTGTGTTTTTTAGCAGTTTTGACAAGTTCTTACAAAATCTTGAAAAATAGACTTTTACAAAATCCGCAAAAACTCATGTTTTTGTTCATCTTCTGACTTCTATAACACAACAACAATGATCTCTTAACTTATTTCATCAATTTTTGTACGGAATTTCATTGGGTTTTTTAGCAGTTTTGAAAAGTTCTTACAAAATCATGAAAATTGGACTTTGACGAAATCTGCCAAAACTCATGTTTTTGTTCATCTTCTTACTTCTATAACACAACAACAATGATCTCTTAACTTATTTCATCAGTTTTGTACGAAATTTCATTTCGTTGTTTGGCAGTTTTAACAAGTTCTTACAAAATTTTGAAAAATGGACTTTGAAGAAATCTGCCAAAACTCCTGTTTTTGTTCGTTTAGAGACTTCTATAACCCAACAACAATGATCTCTTAACTTATTTCATCAATTTTGTACGAAATTTCATTGGGTTTTTTAGCAGTTTTGAAAGGTTCTTACAAAATCTTGAAAAATGGACTTTGACGAAATCTGCCAAAACTCATGTTTTTGTTCATCTTCTGACTTCTATAACACAACAACAATGATCTCTTAACTTATTTCATCAATTTTTGTATGGAATTTCATTGGGTTTTTTAGCAGTTTTGACAAGTTCTTACAAAATCATGAAAATTGGACTTTGACGAAATCTGCCAAAACTCATGTTTTTGTTCATCTTCTTACTTCTATAACACAACAACAATGATCTCTTAACTTATTTCATCAGTTTTGTACGAAATTTCATTTCGTTGTTTGGCAGTTTTAACAAGTTCTTACAAAATTTTGAAAAATGGACTTTGAAGAAATCTGCCAAAACTCCTGTTTTTGTTCGTTTAGTGACTTCTATAACCCAACAACAATGATCTCTTAACTTATTTCATCAATTTTGTACGAAAATACATTGGGTTTTTTAGCAGTTTTGACAAGTTCTTACAAAATCTTGAAAAATGGACTTTTACAAAATCCGCTAAAACTTATGTTTTTGTTCATCTTGTGACTTCTGTAACCCAACAACAATGATCTCTCAACTTATTTCATCAGTTTTGTACGAAATATCAATTCGTTGTTTGGCAGTTTTAACAAGTTCTTATAAAATCTTGAAAAATGGACTTTTACAAAATCCGCCAAAACTCATGTTTTTGTTCATCTTGTGACTTCTATAACCCAACAAAAATGATCTCTTAACATATTTCATCAGTTTTGTACGTAATTTCATTGTGTTTTTTAGCAGTTTTGACAAGTTCTTACAAAATCTTGAAAAATGGACTTTTACAAAATCCGCAAAAACTCATGTTTTTGTTCCTCTTGTGACTTCTATAACACAACAACAATGATCTCTTAACTTATTTCATCAGTTTTGTACGAAATTTCATTTCGTTGTTTGGCAGTTTTAACAAGTTCTTACAAAATTTTGAAAAATGGACTTTGAACAAATCTGCCAAAACTCATGTTTTTGTTCATCTTGTGACTTCTATAACCCAACAACAATGATCTCTTAACTTATTTCATCTGTTTTGTACGAAAATACATTGGGTTTTTTAGCAGTTTTGACAAGTTCTTACAAAATCTTGAAAAATGGACTTTTACAAAATCCGCTAAAACTTATGTTTTTGTTCATCTTGTGACTTCTGTAACCCAACAACAATGATCTCTCAACTTATTTCATCTGTTTTGTACGAAATATCAATTCGTTGTTTGGCAGTTTTAACAAGTTCTTATAAAATCTTGAAAAATGGACTTTTACAAAATCCGCCAAAACTCATGTTTTTGTTCATCTTGTGACTTCTATAACCCAACAACAATGATCTCTTAACTTATTTCATCAGTTTTGTACGTAATTTCATTGTGTTTTTTAGCAGTTTTGACAAGTTCTTACAAAATCTTGAAAAATGGACTTTTACAAAATCCGCAAAAACTCATGTTTTTGTTCATCTTCTGACTTCTATAACACAACAACAATGATCTCTTAACTTATTTCATCAATTTTTGTACGGAATTTCATTGGGTTTTTTAGCAGTTTTGACAAGTTCTTACAAAATCATGAAAATTGGACTTTGACGAAATCTGCCAAAACTCATGTTTTTGTTCATCTTCTTACTTCTATAACACAACAACAATGATCTCTTAACTTATTTCATCAGTTTTGTACGAAATTTCATTTCGTTGTTTGGCAGTTTTAACAAGTTCTTACAAAATTTTGAAAAATGGACTTTGAAGAAATCTGCCAAAACTCCTGTTTTTGTTCGTTTAGTGACTTCTATAACCCAACAACAATGATCTCTTAACTTATTTCATCAATTTTGTACGAAATTTCATTGGGTTTTTTAGCAGTTTTGAAAGGTTCTTACAAAATCTTGAAAAATGGACTTTTACAAAATCCGCTAAAACTTATGTTTTTGTTCATCTTGTGACTTCTGTAACCCAACAACAATGATCTCTCAACTTATTTCATCAGTTTTGTACGAAATATCAATTCGTTGTTTGGCAGTTTTAACAAGTTCTTATAAAATCTTGAAAAATGGACTTTTACAAAATCCGCCAAAACTCATGTTTTTGTTCATCTTGTGACTTCTATAACCCAACAAAAATGATCTCTTAACATATTTCATCAGTTTTGTACGTAATTTCATTGTGTTTTTTAGCAGTTTTGACAAGTTCTTACAAAATCTTGAAAAATGGACTTTTACAAAATCCGCAAAAACTCATGTTTTTGTTCCTCTTGTGACTTCTATAACACAACAACAATGATCTCTTAACTTATTTCATCAGTTTTGTACGAAATTTCATTTCGTTGTTTGGCAGTTTTAACAAGTTCTTACAAAATTTTGAAAAATGGACTTTGAACAAATCTGCCAAAACTCATGTTTTTGTTCATCTTGTGACTTCTATAACCCAACAACAATGATCTCTTAACTTATTTCATCTGTTTTGTACGAAAATACATTGGGTTTTTTAGCAGTTTTGACAAGTTCTTACAAAATCTTGAAAAATGGACTTTTACAAAATCCGCTAAAACTTATGTTTTTGTTCATCTTGTGACTTCTGTAACCCAACAACAATGATCTCTCAACTTATTTCATCAGTTTTGTACGAAATATCAATTCGTTGTTTGGCAGTTTTAACAAGTTCTTATAAAATCTTGAAAAATGGACTTTTACAAAATCCGCCAAAACTCATGTTTTTGTTCATCTTGTGACTTCTATAACCCAACAACAATGATCTCTTAACATATTTCATCAGTTTTGTACGTAATTTCATTGTGTTTTTTAGCAGTTTTGACAAGTTCTTACAAAATCTTGAAAAATGGACTTTTACAAAATCCGCAAAAACTCATGTTTTTGTTCATCTTCTGACTTCTATAACACAACAACAATGATCTCTTAACTTATTTCATCAATTTTTGTACGGAATTTCATTGGGTTTTTTAGCAGTTTTGACAATTTCTTACAAAATCATGAAAATTGGACTTTGACGAAATCTGCCAAAACTCATGTTTTTGTTCATCTTCTTACTTCTATAACACAACAACAATGATCTCTTAACTTATTTCATCAGTTTTGTACGAAATTTCATTTCGTTGTTTGGCA
The DNA here is from genome assembly GCA_951800085.1 of Comarum palustre. Lineage (NCBI taxonomy): Eukaryota > Viridiplantae > Streptophyta > Magnoliopsida > Rosales > Rosaceae > Comarum > Comarum palustre. Next base: position 9,263,002 of record OX637580.1, read on the forward strand.
GTTTTAACAAGTTCTTACAAAATTTTGAAAAATGGACTTTGAAGAAATCTGCCAAAACTCCTGTTTTTGTTCGTTTAGTGACTTCTATAACCCAACAACAATGATCTCTTAACTTATTTCATCAATTTTGTACGAAAATACATTGGGTTTTTTAGCAGTTTTGACAAGTTCTTACAAAATCTTGAAAAATGGACTTTTACAAAATCCGCTAAAACTTATGTTTTTGTTCATCTTGTGACTTCTGTAACCCAACAACAATGATCTCTCAACTTATTTCATCAGTTTTGTACGAAATATCAATTCGTTGTTTGGCAGTTTTAACAAGTTCTTATAAAATCTTGAAAAATGGACTTTTACAAAATCCGCCAAAACTCATGTTTTTGTTCATCTTGTGACTTCTATAACCCAACAACAATGATCTCTTAACATATTTCATCAGTTTTGTACGTAATTTCATTGTGTTTTTTAGCAGTTTTGACAAGTTCTTACAAAATCTTGAAAAATAGACTTTTACAAAATCCGCAAAAACTCATGTTTTTGTTCATCTTCTGACTTCTATAACACAACAACAATGATCTCTTAACTTATTTCATCAATTTTTGTACGGAATTTCATTGGGTTTTTTAGCAGTTTTGAAAAGTTCTTACAAAATCATGAAAATTGGACTTTGACGAAATCTGCCAAAACTCATGTTTTTGTTCATCTTCTTACTTCTATAACACAACAACAATGATCTCTTAACTTATTTCATCAGTTTTGTACGAAATTTCATTTCGTTGTTTGGCAGTTTTAACAAGTTCTTACAAAATTTTGAAAAATGGACTTTGAAGAAATCTGCCAAAACTCCTGTTTTTGTTCGTTTAGTGACTTCTATAACCCAACAACAATGATCTCTTAACTTATTTCATCAGTTTTGTACGAAATTTCATTTCGTTGTTTGGCAGTTTTAACAAGTTCTTACAAAATTTTGAAAAATGGACTTTGAAGAAATCTGCCAAAACTCCTGTTTTTGTTCGTTTAGTGACTTCTATAACCCAACAACAATGATCTCTTAACTTATTTCATCAATTTTGTACGAAATTTCATTGGGTTTTTTAGCAGTTTTGAAAGGTTCTTACAAAATCTTGAAAAATGGACTTTGACGAAATCTGCCAAAACTCATGTTTTTGTTCATCTTCTGACTTCTATAACACAACAACAATGATCTCTTAACTTATTTCATCAATTTTTGTACGGAATTTCATTGGGTTTTTTAGCAGTTTTGACAAGTTCTTACAAAATCATGAAAATTGGACTTTGACGAAATCTGCCAAAACTCATGTTTTTGTTCATCTTCTTACTTCTATAACACAACAACAATGATCTCTTAACTTATTTCATCAGTTTTGTACGAAATTTCATTTCGTTGTTTGGCAGTTTTAACAAGTTCTTACAAAATTTTGAAAAATGGACTTTGAAGAAATCTGCCAAAACTCCTGTTTTTGTTCGTTTAGTGACTTCTATAACCCAACAACAATGATCTCTTAACTTATTTCATCAATTTTGTACGAAAATACATTGGGTTTTTTAGCAGTTTTGACAAGTTCTTACAAAATCTTGAAAAATGGACTTTTACAAAATCCGCTAAAACTTATGTTTTTGTTCATCTTGTGACTTCTGTAACCCAACAACAATGATCTCTCAACTTATTTCATCAGTTTTGTACGAAATATCAATTCGTTGTTTGGCAGTTTTAACAAGTTCTTATAAAATCTTGAAAAATGGACTTTTACAAAATCCGCCAAAACTCATGTTTTTGTTCATCTTGTGACTTCTATAACCCAACAAAAATGATCTCTTAACATATTTCATCAGTTTTGTACGTAATTTCATTGTGTTTTTTAGCAGTTTTGACAAGTTCTTACAAAATCTTGAAAAATGGACTTTTACAAAATCCGCAAAAACTCATGTTTTTGTTCCTCTTGTGACTTCTATAACACAACAACAATGATCTCTTAACTTATTTCATCAGTTTTGTACGAAATTTCATTTCGTTGTTTGGCAGTTTTAACAAGTTCTTACAAAATTTTGAAAAATGGACTTTGAACAAATCTGCCAAAACTCATGTTTTTGTTCATCTTGTGACTTCTATAACCCAACAACAATGATCTCTTAACTTATTTCATCTGTTTTGTACGAAAATACATTGGGTTTTTTAGCAGTTTTGACAAGTTCTTACAAAATCTTGAAAAATGGACTTTTACAAAATCCGCTAAAACTTATGTTTTTGTTCATCTTGTGACTTCTGTAACCCAACAACAATGATCTCTCAACTTATTTCATCAGTTTTGTACGAAATATCAATTCGTTGTTTGGCAGTTTTAACAAGTTCTTATAAAATCTTGAAAAATGGACTTTTACAAAATCCGCCAAAACTCATGTTTTTGTTCATCTTGTGACTTCTATAACCCAACAACAATGATCTCTTAACATATTTCATCAGTTTTGTACGTAATTTCATTGTGTTTTTTAGCAGTTTTGACAAGTTCTTACAAAATCTTGAAAAATGGACTTTTACAAAATCCGCAAAAACTCATGTTTTTGTTCATCTTCTGACTTCTATAACACAACAACAATGATCTCTTAACTTATTTCATCAATTTTTGTACGGAATTTCATTGGGTTTTTTAGCAGTTTTGACAAGTTCTTACAAAATCATGAAAATTGGACTTTGACGAAATCTGCCAAAACTCATGTTTTTGTTCATCTTCTTACTTCTATAACACAACAACAATGATCTCTTAACTTATTTCATCAGTTTTGTACGAAATTTCATTTCGTTGTTTGGCAGTTTTAACAAGTTCTTACAAAATTTTGAAAAATGGACTTTGAAGAAATCTGCCAAAACTCCTGTTTTTGTTCGTTTAGTGACTTCTATAACCCAACAACAATGATCTCTTAACTTATTTCATCAATTTTGTACGAAATTTCATTGGGTTTTTTAGCAGTTTTGAAAGGTTCTTACAAAATCTTGAAAAATGGACTTTGACGAAATCTGCCAAAACTCATGTTTTTGTTCATCTTCTGACTTCTATAACACAACAACAATGATCTCTTAACTTATTTCATCAATTTTTGTACGGAATTTCATTGGGTTTTTTAGCAGTTTTGACAAGTTCTTACAAAATCATGAAAATTGGACTTTGACGAAATCTGCCAAAACTCATGTTTTTGTTCATTTTCTTACTTCTATAACACAACAACAATGATCTCTTAACTTATTTCATCAGTTTTGTACGAAATTTCATTTCGTTGTTTGGCAGTTTTAACAAGTTCTTACAAAATTTTGAAAAATGGACTTTGAAGAAATCTGCCAAAACTCCTGTTTTTGTTCGTTTAGTGACTTCTATAACCCAACAACAATGATCTCTTAACTTATTTCATCAATTTTGTACGAAAATACATTGGGTTTTTTAGCAGTTTTGACAAGTTCTTACAAAATCTTGAAAAATGGACTTTTACAAAATCCGCTAAAACTTATGTTTTTGTTCATCTTGTGACTTCTGTAACCCAACAACAATGATCTCTTAACTTATTTCATCAGTTTTGTACGAAATATCAATTCGTTGTTTGGCAGTTTTAACAAGTTCTTATAAAATTTTGAAAAATGGACTTTGAAGAAATCTGCCAAAACTCCTGTTTTTGTTCGTTTAGTGACTTCTATAACCCAACAAAAATGATCTCTTAACATATTTAATCAGTTTTGTACGTAATTTCATTGTGTTTTTTAGCAGTTTTGACAAGTTTTTACAAAATCTTGAAAAATGGACTTTTACAAAATCCGCAAAAACTCATGTTTTTGTTCCTCTTGTGACTTCTATAACACAACAACAATGATCTCTTAACTTATTTCATCAGTTTTGTACGAAATTTCATTTCGTTGTTTGGCAGTTTTAACAAGTTCTTATAAAATCTTGAAAAATGGACTTTTACAAAATCCGCCAAAACTCATGTTTTTGTTCATCTTGTGACTTCTATAACCCAACAAAAATGATCTCTTAACATATTTCATCAGTTTTGTACGTAATTTCATTGTGTTTTTTAGCAGTTTTGACAAGTTCTTACAAAATCTTTAAAAATGGACTTTGACGAAATCTGCCAAAACTCATGTTTTTGTTCATCTTCTGACTTCTATAACACAACAACAATGATCTCGTAACATATTTCATCAGTTTTGTACGTAATTTCATTGTGTTTTTAGCAGTTTTGACAAGTTCATACAAAATCTTGAAAAATGGATTTTGACGAAATCTGCCAAAACTCATGTTTTTGTTCATCTTCTGACTTCTATAACACAACAACAATGATCTCTTAACTTATTTCATCAGTTTTGTACGAAATTTTATTTCGTTGTTTGGCAGTTTTAACAATTTCTTACAAAATTTTGAAAAATGGACTTTGAACAAATCAGCCAAAACTCATGTTTTTGTTCATCTTGTGACTTCTATAACCCAACAACAATGATCTCTTAACTTATTTCATCTGTTTTGTACGAAAATACATTGGGTTTTTTAGCAGTTTTGACAAGTTCTTACAAAATCTTGAATAATGGACTTTTACAAAATCCGCTAAAACATATGTTTTTGTTCATCTTGTGACTTCTATAACCCAACAACAATGATCTCTTAACTTATTCCATCAGTTTTGTAGAAAAAATTTCAATTCGTTGTTTGGCATTTTTAACAAGTTCTGACAAAATTTTGAAAAATGGACTTTGACGAAATCTGCCAAAACTCCTGTTTTTGTTCGTTTAGTGACTTCTATAACACAACAACAATGATCTCTCAACTTATTTCATCAGTTTTGTACGAAATATCAATTCGTTGTTTGGCAGTTTTAACAAGTTCTTACAAAATCTTGAAAAATGGACTTTTACAAAATCCGCCAAAACTCATGTTTTTGTTCATCTTGTGACTTCTATAACCCAACAACAATGATCTCGTAACATATTTCATCAGTTTTGTACGTAATTTCATTGTGTTTTTAGCAGTTTTGACAAGTCGTACAAAATCTTGAAAAAGGGATTTTGACGAAATCTGCCAAAACTTATGTTTTTGTTCATATTCTGACTTCTATAGCACAACAACAATGATCTCTTAACTTATTTCATCAATTTTGTACTAAATTTCATTGGGTTTTTTAGCAGTTTTGACAAGTTCTTGAAAATCTTGAAAAATAGACTTTGATGAAATGTGCCAAAACACATGTTTTTGTTCATCTTGTGACATCTATTACCTAACAACAATGATCTCTTAACTTATTTCATCAGTTTTGTACGAAATTTCATTGGGTTTTTAAGCAGTTTTGACAAGTTCTTACAAAATCTTGAAAAATGGACTTTTACAAAATCCGCCAAAACTCATGTTTTTGTTCCTCTTGTGACTTCTATAACCCAACAACAATAATCTCTTAACTTATTCCATCAGTTTTGTACAAAATTTCAATTCGTTGTTTGGCAGTTTTAACAAATCTGACAAAATCTTGAAAAATGGACTGTTACAAAATCTGCCAAAACTCATGTTTTTGTTCCTCTTGTGACTTCTATAACCCAACAACAATGATCTCTTAACTTATTCCATCAGTTTTGTACAAAATTTCAATTCGTTGTTTGGCAGTTTTAACAAGTTCTGACAAAATTTTGAAAAATGGACTTTGACTAAATCTTCCAAAACTCCTGTTTTTGTTCGTTTAGTGTCTTCTATAACCCAACAACAATGATCTCTTAACTCATTTCATCAGTTTTGTACGAAATTTCTTTTCGTTGTTTGGCAGTTTTAACAAGTTCTTATAAAATCTTGAAAAATGGACTTTGATGAAATGTGCCAAAACTCATGTTTTTGTTCATCTTGTGACTTCTATTACCTAACAACAATGATCTCTTAACTTATTTCATCAGTTTTGTACGAAATTTCATAGGGTTTTTTAGCAGTTTTGACAAGTTCTTACAAAATCTTTAAAAATGGACTTTGACGAAATCTGCCAAAACTCATGTTTTTGTTCATCTTCTGACTTCTATAACACAACAACAATGATCTCTTAACTTATTTCATCAATTTTGTACTAAATTTCATTGGGTTTTTTAGCAGTTTTGACAAGTTCTTACAAAATCTTAAAAAATGGACTTTTACAAAATCCGCCAAAACTCATGTTTTTGTTCATCTTCTGACTTCTATAACACAACAACAATGATCTCTTAACTTATTTCATCAATTTTGTACGAAATTTCATTGGGTTTTTTAGCAGTTTTGACAAGTTCTTACAAAATCTTGAAAAATGGACTTTTACAAAATCCGCCAAAACTCATGTTTTTGTTCCTCTTGTGACTTCTATAACCCAACAACAATGATCTCTTAACTTATTCCATCAGTTTTGTACAAAATTTCAATTCGTTGTTTGCCAGTTTTAACAAGTTCTGACAAAATTTTGAAAAATGGACTTTGACGAAATCTGCCAAAACTCCTGTTTTTGTTCGTTTAGTGACTTCTATAACCCAACAACAATGATCTCTTAACTCATTTCATCAGTTTTGTACGAAATTTCTTTTCGTTGTTTGGCAGTTTTAACAAGTTCTTATAAAATCTTGAAAAATGGACTTTGATGAAATGTGCCAAAACTCATGTTTTTGTTCATCTTGTGACTTATATTACCTAACAACAATGATCTCTTAACTTATTTTATCAGTTTTGTACGAAATTTCATAGGGTTTTTTAGCTGTTTTGACAAGTTCTTACAAAATCTTGAAAAATGTACTTTGACGAAATCTGCCAAAACTCATGTTTTTGTTCATCTTCTGACTTCTATAACACAACAACAATGATCTCTTAACTTATTTCATCAGTTTTGTACGAAATTTCATTTCGTTGTTTGGCAGTTTTAACAAGTTCTTACAAAATTTTGAAAAATGGACTTTGAACAAATCTGCCAAAACTCATGTTTTTGTTCATCTTGTGACTTCTATAACCCAACAACAATGATCTCTTAACTTATTTCATCTGTTTTGTACGAAAATACATTGGGTTTTTTAGCAGTTTTGACAAGTTCTTACAAAATCTTGAAAAAGGGACTTTTACAAAATCCGCCAAAACTCATGTTTTTGTTCCTCTTGTGACTTCTATAACCCAACAACAATGATCTCTTAACTTATTCCATCAGTTTTGTACAAAATTTCAATTCGTTGTTTGGCATTTTTAACAAGTTCTGACAAAATTTTGAAAAATGGACTTTGAGGAAATCTGCAAAACTCATGTTTTTGTTCAACTTGTGACTTCTATTACCTAACAACAATGATCTCTTCACTTATTTCATCAGTTTTGTACGAAATTTCATTGGGTTTTTTAGCAGTTTTGACAAGTTCTTACAAAATCTTGAAAAATAGACTTTGATGAAATGTGCCAAAACACATGTTTTTGTTCATCTGGTGACTTCTATTACCTAACAACAATGATCTCTTAACTTATTTCATCAGTTTTGTACGAAATTTCATTTCGTTGTTTGGCAGTTTTAACAAGTTCTTACAAAATCTTGAAAAATGGACTTTGAGGAAATGTGCCAAAACTCATGTTTTTGTTCATCTTGTGACTTCTATTACCTAACAACAATGATCTCTTAAATTATTTAATCAGTTTTGTACGAAATTTCATAGTGTTTTTTAGCAGTTTTGACAAGTTCTACAAAATCTTGAAAAATGGACATTGACGAAATCTGCCAAAACTCATGTTTTTGTTCATCTTCTGACTTCTATAACACAACAACAATGATCTCTTAACTTATTTCATCAGTTTTGTACGAAATTTCATTTCGTTGTTCGGCAGTTTTAACAAGTTCTTACAAAATTTTGAAAAATGGACTTTGAACAAATCTGCCAAAACTCATGTTTTTGTTCATCTTGTGACTTCTATAACCTAACAACAATGATCTCTTAACTTATTTCATCTGTTTTGTACGAAAATACATTGGGTTTTTTAGCAGTTTTGACAAGTTCTTACAAAATCTTGAAAAATGGACTTTTACAAAATCCGCCAAAACTCATGTTTATGTTCCTCTTGTGACTTCTATAACCCAACAACAATGATCTCTTAACTTATTTCATCAGTTTTGTACGAAATTTCATTTCGTTGTTTGGCAGTTTTAACAAGTTCTTATAAAATCTTGAAAAATGGACTTTGATGAAATGTGCCAAAACTCATGTTTTTGTTCATCTTGTGACTTCTATAACCCAACAACAATGATCTCGTAACATATTTCATCAGTTTTGTACGTAATTTCATTGTGTTTTTAGCAGTTTTGACAAGTTCATACAAAATCTTGAAAAATGGATTTTGACGAAATCTGCCAAAACTCATGTTTTTGTTCATATTCTGACTTCTATAGCACAACAACAATGATCTCTTAACTTATTTCATCAATTTTGTACGAAATTTCATTGGGTTTTTTAGCAGTTTTGACAAGTTCTTACAAAATCATGAAAATTGGACTTTGACGAAATCTGCCAAAACTCATGTTTTTGTTCATCTTCTTACTTCTATAACACAACAACAATGATCTCTTAACTTATTTCATCAGTTTTGTACGAAATTTCATTTCGTTGTTTGGCAGTTTTAACAAGTTCTTACAAAATTTTGAAAAATGGACTTTGATGAAATGTGCCAAAATTCATGTTTTTGTTCATCTTGTGACTTCTATAACCCAACAACAATGATCTCTTAACTTATTTCATCAGTTTTGTACCAAATTTCATTGGGTTTTTTAGCAGTTTTGACAAGTTCTTACAAAATCTTTAAAAATGGACTTTGACGAAATCTGCCAAAACTCATGTTTTTGTTCATCTTCTGACTTCTATAACACAACAACAATGATCTCTTAACTTATTTCATCAATTTTGTACGAAATTTCATTGGGTTTTTTAGCAGTTTTGACAAGTTCTTACAAAATCTTTAAAAATGGACTTTGAAGAAATCTGCCAAAACTCATGTTTTTGTTCATCTTCTGACTTCTATAACACAACAACAATGATCTCTTAACTTATTTCATCAATTTTGTACGAAATTTCATTGGGTTTTTTAGCAGTTTTGACAAGTTCTTACAAAATCTTGAAAAATGGACTTTTACAAAATTCGCCAAAACTCATGTTTTTGTTCATCTTCTGACTTCTATAACACAACAACAATGATCTCTTAACTTATTTCATCAATTTTGTACGAAATTTCATTGGGTTTTTTAGCAGTTTTGACAAGTTCTTACAAAATCTTGAAAAATAGACTTTGATGAATTGTGCCAAAACACATGTTTTTGTTCATCTGGTGACTTCTATTACCTAACAACAATGATCTCTTCACTTATTTCATCAGTTTTGTACGAAATTTCATTGGGTTTTTTAGCAGTTTTGACAAGTTCTTCAAAATCTTGAAAAATAGACTTTGATGAATTGTGCCAAAACACATGTTTTTGTTCATCTGGTGACTTCTATTACCTAACAACAATGATCTCTTAACTTATTTCATCAGTTTTGTACGAAATTTCATTGGGTTTTTTAGCAGTTTTGACAAGTTCTTGAAAATCTTGAAAAATAGACTTTGATGAATTGTGCCAAAACACATGTTTTTGTTCATCTGGTGACTTCTATTACCTAACAACAATTATCTCTTAACTTATTTCATCAGTTTTGAACGAAATTTCATTGGGTTTTTTAGCAGTTTTGACAAGTTCTTGAAAATCTTGAAAAATAGACTTTGAGGAAATGTGCCAAAACTCATGTTTTTGTTCATCTTGTGACTTCTATTACCTAACAACAATGATCTCTTAAATTATTTAATCAGTTTTGTACGAAATTTCATAGTGTTTTTTAGCAGTTTTGACAAGTTCTTGAAAATCTTGAAAAATAGACTTTGATGAAATGTGCCAAAACACATGTTTTTGTTCATCTTGTGACATCTATTACCTAACAACAATGATCTCTTAACTTATTTCATCAGTTTTGTACGAAATTTCATTGGGTTTTTAAGCAGTTTTGACAAGTTCTTACAAAATCTTGAAAAATGGACTTTTACAAAATCCGCCAAAACTCATGTTTTTGTTCCTCTTGTGACTTCTATAACCCAACAACAATAATCTCTTAACTTATTCCATCAGTTTTGTACAAAATTTCAATTCGTTGTTTGGCAGTTTTAACAAGTTCTGACAAAATCTTGAAAAATGGACTTTTACAAAATCTGCCAAAACTCATGTTTTTGTTCCTCTTGTGACTTCTATAACCCAACAACAATGATCTCTTAACTTATTCCATCAGTTTTGTACAAAATTTCAATTCGTTGTTTGGCAGTTTTAACAAGTTCTGACAAAATTTTGAAAAATGGACTTTGACTAAATCTTCCAAAACTCCTGTTTTTGTTCGTTTAGTGACTTCTATAACCCAACAACAATGATCTCTTAACTCATTTCATCAGTTTTGTACGAAATTTCTTTTCGTTGTTTGGCAGTTTTAACAAGTTCTTATAAAATCTTGAAAAATGGACTTTGATGAAATGTGCCAAAACTCATGTTTTTGTTCATCTTGTGACTTCTATTACCTAACAACAATGATCTCTTAACTTATTTCATCAGTTTTGTACGAAATTTCATAGGGTTTTTTAGCAGTTTTGACAAGTTCTTACAAAATCTTTAAAAATGGACTTTGACGAAATCTGCCAAAACTCATGTTTTTGTTCATCTTCTGACTTCTATAACACAACAACAATGATCTCTTAACTTATTTCATCAGTTTTGTACGAAATTTCATAAGGTTTTTTAGCAGTTTTGACAAGTTCTTACAAAATCTTGAAAAATGGACTTTTACAAAATCCGCCAAAACTCATGTTTTTGTTCCTCTTGTGACTTCTATAACCCAACAACAATGATCTCTTAACTAATTCCATCAGTTTTGTACAAAATTTCAATTCGTTGTTTGGCATTTTTAACAAGTTCTGACAAAATTTTGAAAAATGGACTTTGACGAAATCTGCCAAAACTCCTGTTTTTGTTCGTTTAGTGACCACTTCTATAACCCAACAACAATGATCTCTTAACTTATTTCATCAGTTTTGTACGAAATTTCATTTCGTTGTTTGGCAGTTTTAACAAGTTCTTATAAAATCTTGAAAAATGGACTTTGATGAAATGTGCCAAAACTCATGTTTTTGTTCATCTTGTGACTTCTATTACCTAACAACAATGATCTCTTAACTTATTTCATCAGTTTTGTACGAAATTTCATAGGGTTTTTTAGCAGTTTTGACAAGTTCTTACAAAATCTTTAAAAATGGACTTTGACGAAATCTGCCAAAACTCATGTTTTTGTTCATCTTCTGACTTCTATAACACAACAACAATGATCTCTTAACTTATTTCATCAATTTTGTACTAAATTTCATTGGGTTTTTTAGCAGTTTTGACAAGTTCTTACAAAATCTTAAAAAATGGACTTTTACAAAATCCGCCAAAACTCATGTTTTTGTTCATCTTCTGACTTCTATAACACAACAACAATGATCTCTTAACTTATTTCATCAATTTTGTACGAAATTTCATTGGGTTTTTTAGCAGTTTTGACAAGTTCTTACAAAATCTTGAAAAATGGACATTTACAAAATCCGCCAAAACTCATGTTTTTGTTCCTCTTGTGACTTCTATAACCCAACAACAATGATCTCTTAACTTATTCCATCAGTTTTGTACAAAATTTCAATTCGTTGTTTGGCAGTTTTAACAAGTTCTGACAAAATTTTGAAAAATGGACTTTGACGAAATCTGCCAAAACTCCTGTTTTTGTTCGTTTAGTGACTTCTATAACCCAACAACAATGATCTCTTAACTCATTTCATCAGTTTTGTACGAAATTTCTTTTCGTTGTTTGGCAGTTTTAACAAGTTCTTATAAAATCTTGAAAAATGGACTTTGATGAAATGTGCCAAAACTCATGTTTTTGTTCATCTTGTGACTTATATTACCTAACAACAATGATCTCTTAACTTATTTTATCAGTTTTGTACGAAATTTCATAGGGTTTTTTAGCTGTTTTGACAAGTTCTTACAAAATCTTGAAAAATGTACTTTGACGAAATCTGCCAAAACTCATGTTTTTGTTCATCTTCTGACTTCTATAACACAACAACAATGATCTCTTAACTTATTTCATCAGTTTTGTACGAAATTTCATTTCGTTGTTTGGCAGTTTTAACAAGTTCTTACAAAATTTTGAAAAATGGACTTTGAACAAATCTGCCAAAACTCATGTTTTTGTTCATCTTGTGACTTCTATAACCCAACAACAATGATCTCTTAACTTATTTCATCTGTTTTGTACGAAAATACATTGGGTTTTTTAGCAGTTTTGACAAGTTCTTACAAAATCTTGAAAAAGGGACTTTTACAAAATCCGCCAAAACTCATGTTTTTGTTCCTCTTGTGACTTCTATAACCCAACAACAATGATCTCTTAACTTATTCCATCAGTTTTGTACAAAATTTCAATTCGTTGTTTGGCATTTTTAACAAGTTCTGACAAAATTTTGAAAAATGGACTTTGAGGAAATCTGCAAAACTCATGTTTTTGTTCAACTTGTGACTTCTATTACCTAACAACAATGATCTCTTCACTTATTTCATCAGTTTTGTACGAAATTTCATTGGGTTTTTTAGCAGTTTTGACAAGTTCTTACAAAATCTTGAAAAATAGACTTTGATGAAATGTGCCAAAACACATGTTTTTGTTCATCTGGTGACTTCTATTACCTAACAACAATGATCTCTTAACTTATTTCATCAGTTTTGTACGAAATTTCATTTCGTTGTTTGGCAGTTTTAACAAGTTCTTACAAAATCTTGAAAAATGGACTTTGAGGAAATGTGCCAAAACTCATGTTTTTGTTCATCTTGTGACTTCTATTACCTAACAACAATGATCTCTTAAATTATTTAATCAGTTTTGTACGAAATTTCATAGTGTTTTTTAGCAGTTTTGACAAGTTCTACAAAATCTTGAAAAATGGACATTGACGAAATCTGCCAAAACTCATGTTTTTGTTCATCTTCTGACTTCTATAACACAATAACAATGATCTCTTAACTTATTTCATCAGTTTTGTACGAAATTTCATTTCATTGTTTGGCAGTTTTAACAAGTTCTTACAAAATTTTGAAAAATGGACTTTGAACAAATCTGCCAAAACTCATGTTTTTGTTCATCTTGTGACTTCTATAACCTAACAACAATGATCTCTTAACTTATTTCATCTGTTTTGTACGAAAATACATTGGGTTTTTTAGCAGTTTTGACAAGTTCTTACAAAATCTTGAAAAATGGACTTTTACAAAATCCGCCAAAACTCATGTTTATGTTCCTCTTGTGACTTCTATAACCCAACAACAATGATCTCTTAACTTATTTCATCAGTTTTGTACGAAATTTCATTTCGTTGTTTGGCAGTTTTAACAAGTTCTTATAAAATCTTGAAAAATGGACTTTGATGAAATGTGCCAAAACTCATGTTTTTGTTCATCTTGTGACTTCTATAACCCAACAACAATGATCTCGTAACATATTTCATCAGTTTTGTACGTAATTTCATTGTGTTTTTAGCAGTTTTGACAAGTTCATACAAAATCTTGAAAAATGGATTTTGACGAAATCTGCCAAAACTCATGTTTTTGTTCATATTCTGACTTCTATAGCACAACAACAATGATCTCTTAACTTATTTCATCAATTTTGTACGAAATTTCATTGGGTTTTTTAGCAGTTTTGACAAGTTCTTACAAAATCATGAAAATTGGACTTTGACGAAATCTGCCAAAACTCATGTTTTTGTTCATCTTCTTACTTCTATAACACAACAACAATGATCTCTTAACTTATTTCATCAGTTTTGTACGAAATTTCATTTCGTTGTTTGGCAGTTTTAACAAGTTCTTACAAAATTTTGAAAAATGGACTTTGATGAAATGTGCCAAAATTCATGTTTTTGTTCATCTTGTGACTTCTATAACCCAACAACAATGATCTCTTAACTTATTTCATCAGTTTTGTACCAAATTTCATTGGGTTTTTTAGCAGTTTTGACAAGTTCTTACAAAATCTTTAAAAATGGACTTTGACGAAATCTGCCAAAACTCATGTTTTTGTTCATCTTCTGACTTCTATAACACAACAACAATGATCTCTTAACTTATTTCATCAATTTTGTACGAAATTTCATTGGGTTTTTTAGCAGTTTTGACAAGTTCTTACAAAATCTTTAAAAATGGACTTTGAAGAAATCTGCCAAAACTCATGTTTTTGTTCATCTTCTGACTTCTATAACACAACAACAATGATCTCTTAACTTATTTCATCAATTTTGTACGAAATTTCATTGGGTTTTTTAGCAGTTTTGACAAGTTCTTACAAAATCTTGAAAAATGGACTTTTACAAAATTCGCCAAAACTCATGTTTTTGTTCATCTTCTGACTTCTATAACACAACAACAATGATCTCTTAACTTATTTCATCAATTTTGTACGAAATTTCATTGGGTTTTTTAGCAGTTTTGACAAGTTCTTACAAAATCTTGAAAAATAGACTTTGATGAATTGTGCCAAAACACATGTTTTTGTTCATCTGGTGACTTCTATTACCTAACAACAATGATCTCTTCACTTATTTCATCAGTTTTGTACGAAATTTCATTGGGTTTTTTAGCAGTTTTGACAAGTTCTTGAAAATCTTGAAAAATAGACTTTGATGAATTGTGCCAAAACACATGTTTTTGTTCATCTGGTGACTTCTATTACCTAACAACAATGATCTCTTAACTTATTTCATCAGTTTTGTACGAAATTTCATTGGGTTTTTTAGCAGTTTTGACAAGTTCTTGAAAATCTTGAAAAATAGACTTTGATGAATTGTGCCAAAACACATGTTTTTGTTCATCTGGTGACTTCTATTACCTAACAACAATTATCTCTTAACTTATTTCATCAGTTTTGAACGAAATTTCATTGGGTTTTTTAGCAGTTTTGACAAGTTCTTGAAAATCTTGAAAAATAGACTTCGATGAAATGTGCCAAAACACATGTTTTTGTTCATCTGGTGACTTCTATTACCTAACAAAAATGATCTCTTAACTTATTTCATCAGTTTTGTACGAAATTTCATTGGGTTTTTAGCAGTTTTGAAAAGTTCTTACAAAATCTTGAAAAATGGACTTTGACGAAATCTGCCAAAACTCATGTTTTTTCATCTTCTGACTTCAATAACACAACAACAATGATCTCTTAACTTATTTCATCAATTTTGTACGAAATTTCATTGGGTTTTTTAGCAGTTTTGACAAGTTCTTACAAAATCTTGAAAAATGGACTTTGAAGAAATCTGCCAAAACTCATGTTTTTGTTCATCTTCTGACTTCTATAACACAACAACAATGATCTCTTAACTTATTTCATCAATTTTGTACGAAATTTCATTGGGTTTTTTAGCAGTTTTGATAAGTTCTTACAAAATCTTGAAAAATGGACTTTGACGAAATCTGCCAAAACTCATGTTTTTGTTCATCTTCTGACTTCTATAACACAACAACTATGATCTCTTAACTTATTTCATCAATTTTTGTACGGAATTTCATTGGGTTTTTAGCAGTTTTGACAAGTTCTTACAAAATCTTGAAAAATGGACTTTTACAAAATCCGCCAAAACTCATGTTTTTGTTCCTATTTTGACTTCTATAACCCAACAACAATGATCTCTCAACTTATTTCATCAGTTTTGTACGAAATTTCATTGGGTTTTTTAGCAGTTTTGAAAAGTTCTTACAAAATCTTAAAAAATGGACTTTTTGACGTTTACAGAAATGTTTCAAAACAATGTATTGATCTTCTTGGGACCTCTATATACCAACGATAATGTTTATTAACTTGTTTTATCAAAATCCCTTGAAAATATTTCACGTTTTCTCCGCATTTTAACAAGATTTTAAAAATTGCGAACTTTTTGACGTTTACAGAAATGTTTGCAAACAATGTATTGATCTTCTTGAAATCTCTATATACCAACGACATTGTTTTATTAACATGTTTCGTCAAAATCCCTTGAAAATAATTCATGATTTCTGTGCATTTTAACAAGATTTTAAAAATTGTGAACTTCTTGACGTTTACAGAAATGTCTGCAAACAATGTATTGATCTTCTTAGAATATCTATATACCAACGACATTGTTTTATTAACTTGTTTCGTCAACTTTATCTGAAAATAATTCATGTTTTCTGTGCATTTTAACAAGATTTTAAAGATTGTGATCTTTTTAACGTTTGCAGAAATGTCTGCAAACAATGTATTGATCTTCTTGGAATCTTTATATACCAACGACATTGTTTTATTAATTTTTTTCGTCATAATCCCTTGAAAATAATTCACGTTTTCTGCGCATTTTAAAGATTGTGAAATTTTTGACGTTCACAGAAATGTCTGAAAACAATGTATTGATCTTCTTTGAATCTCTGTATACCAATGACATTGTTTTATTAACTTGTTTCATCAAAATCCCTTGAAAATAATTCACGTTTTCTGTGCATTTTAACAAGATTTTAAAGATTGTGAACTTTTTGGTGTTCACAGAAATGTCTGAAAACAAAGTATTGATCTTCTTGGGACCTCTATATACCAACTACAATGTTTTATTAACTTGTTTTGTCAAAATCCCTTGAAAATATTTCACGTTTTCTTCGCATTTTAACAAGATTTTAAAAATTGCGAACTTTTTGACGTTTACAGAAATGTCTGCAAACATTGTATTGATCGTCTTGAAATCTCTATATACCAACGACATTGTTTTATTAACTTGTTTCGTCAAAATCCCTTGAAAATAATTCATGATTTCTGTGCATTTTAAGAAGATTTTAAAGATTGTGAACTTTTTGGCGTTCACAGAAATGTCTGCAAACAATGTTTTGATCTTCTTAGAATCTCTATATACCAACGACATTGTTTTATTAACTTGTTTCGTCAAAATCCCTTTAAAATAATTCAAGTTTTCTGCGTATTTTAACAAGATTTTAAAGATTGTGAACTTTTGGCGTTCACAGAAATGCCTGCAAACAATGTATTGATCTTCTTTGAATCTCTGTATACCAACGACATTGTTTTATTAACTTGTTTCGTCAAAATCCCTTGAAAATAATTCACGTTTTCTGCGCATTTTAACAAGATTTTAAAGATTGTGAACTGTTTGACATTCACAGAAATGTCTGAAAACAAAGTATTTATCTTCTTGGGGCCTCTATATACCAACGACAATGTTATATTAACTTGTTTTGTCGAATTCCCTTGAAAATATTTCACGTTTTTTACGCATTTTAACAAGATTTTAAAGATTGTAAACTTTTTGACTTTTACAGAAATGTCTGCAAACAATGTATTGATCTTTTTGGAATCTCTATATACCAACGACATTGTTTTATTAACTTGTTTCGTCAATCCCTTGAAAATAATTCATGATTTCTGCGCATTTTAACAAGATTTTAAAAATTGTGAACTTTTTGACTTTTACAAAAATGTCTGCAAACAAGGTATTGATCTTCTTGGAATCTCTATATACCAACGACATTGTTTAATTGACTTTTTTCGTCAACTTTATCTGAAAATAATTCAAGTTTTCTGCGCATTTTAAGAAGATTTTAAAGATTGTGAACTTTTTGGCGTTCACAGAAATGTCTGCAAACAATGTTTTGATCTTCTTAGAATCTCTATATACCAACGACATTGTTTTATTAACTTGTTTCGTCAAAATCCCTTGAAAATAATTCACGTTTTCTGCGCATTTTAACAAGATTTTAACGATTGTGAACTTTTTGGCGTTCCCAGAAATGTCTGCAAACAATGTATCGATCTTCTTGGAATCTCTGTATACCAACAACATTGTTTTATTAACATGTTTCGTCATAATCCCTTGAAAATAATTCACGTTTTCTGCGCATTTTAACAAGATTTTAAAAATTGTGAACTTTTTGACGTTCACAGAAATGTCTGAAAACAAAGTATTTATCTTCTTGGGACCTCTATATACCAACGACAATGTTTTATTAACTTGTTTTGTCGAAATCCCTTGAAAATATTTCACGTTTTTTGCGCATTTTAACAAGATTTTAAAGATTGTGAACTTTTTGACTTTTACAGAAATGTATGCAAACAATGTATTGATCTTTCTGGAATCTCTATATACCAACGACATTGTTTTATTAACTTGTTTCGTCAATCCCTTGAAAATAATTCATGATTTCTGGGCATTTTAACAAGATTTTAAAGATTGTGAACTTTTTGACTTTTACAGAAATGTCTGCAAACAATGTATTGATCTTCTTAGAATCTCTATATACCAACGACATTGTTTTATTGACTTGTTTCGTCAACTTTATCTGAAAATAATTCAAGTTTTCTGCGCATTTTAAGAAGATTTTAAAGATTGTGAACTTTTTGGCGTTCACAGAAATGTCTGCAAACAATGTTTTGATCTTCTTAGAATCTCTATATACCAACGACATTGTTTTATTAACTTGTTTCGTCAAAATCCCTTGAAAATAATTCACGTTTTCTGCGCATTTTAACAAGATTTTAAAGTTTGCGAACTTTTTGACGTTCACAGAAAAGTCTGCAAACAATGTATTGATCTTCTTGAAATATCTATATACCGACATTGTTTTATTAACTTGTTTCGTCAAAATCCCTTGAAAATAATTCAAGTTTTCTGCGCATTTTAACAAGATTTTAAAGTTTGTGAACTTTTTGACGTTCACAGAAAAAGTCTGCAAACAATGTATTGATCTTGGAATCTCTATATACCAGCGACATTGTTTTATTAACTTGTTTCGTCAAAATCCCTTGAAAATAATTCATAATTTCTGCGCATTTTAACAAGATTTTAAAGATTGTGAACTTTTTGACGTTTACAGAAATGTCTACAAACAATGTATTGATCTTGGAATCTCTATATCCCAACGACATTGTTTTATTAACTTGTTTCGTCAAAATCCCTTTAAAATAATTCATAATTTCTGCGCATTTTAACAAGATTTTAAAGATTGTGAACTTTTTAACGTTTGCAGAAATGTGAAAGACAAATTCCTTACATTATCATTAGACCAACAAAAACTCAGACATTATAGTTTTTATCCTCAGACATCCATTAGACCAACAAAAACTCAGAGAAAAAATTCACCCAATACATTGAGGCCAATAGAACAAAACACTAAGCAAAATTACAATAGGGCTGGTAATTATCATCAGACAACAAATCACAATCAAATAATTGAGACCCAAACAGTACCAACCGGAAAAAGAAACAAATACACCAATGGGTGAAATCTGGAAACCTCGAGGTGGAAGATGAAGTGATTCATCATCTGCCAACATGACAATTACACAACTAAACCCAAACACCCAAACAGATACCAAACCAAAAAATACACCAATAGGTGAAATCTGAAAACCGCAAGGCAAAGGATGAAGTGACTCATCATCCGACAACAACTCACAGAGAAATTGACAGAAAACACATATATTACCTTTTAAAGTTCGCACAGAGAAAATAAACAGATACCAAAGTAAAAAAATAGAAACAAGTCCACTACTAGTTGAAATCAGGTAGAAGATGAAGTGATTCAGAACAGACTTGGTTGCTAGTTGTTACGTGGTCATGACTACTGACTCCAATACTCGTTCTCCTTTAGTCAAACTTGTACTCATTCTTCAGTTCATCTCTTTACCTCAGCATAATAAAAAAACAGAAACTTGAATTAATTTTGGTTTAACGAAAGGATTGTTGATCTAAAAGTGAAAACCAAATTCAGTGTGAAAGACGAATTCCTTACATTATCATTAGTTGATTACTCTTCCACCAACACAGTGAAATTTTACATGACAAAATCTCGTCCAGAAAAGTATGTGCAACATTATAGTTTTTATCATTAGACATCATTAGACCAACAAACACTCGAAGCAAATGAATAGAATAATGATTTTGTCTCTATTTTGTTTCTATATTCTATGCACTGTTACGAGCGCACAGTAAACTACAACATATATTATCATGATACTTTTGATAAACAACAAACTTAATTGTTTAGCCTACCTCTGTTGGTCCAGTTTTTCCATATAGCGGGTTCTTCCAACGTCCATCAGCAATGAAACCCAATGTAATGAAGATCAAATCTTTCCCATAAACCAAAGTAAACAGAGAAAGACATACCGGTAAGAAATACTGAAATCAGCAATTCATTGAAATCAGTAGAATCGATGTTAGGGGTCTCGTACTGCAGCAAAGAGAAAAACCTGAATCAAATCGAGGTAAACAAAAAAACCGAATCAAAAATTTGATACATAACTAAGTATTGAATAAACGCAACAAAGTGATGACATAACTTTTCGGTATGAGCTGGTATAGAGATTGGGAAATCAATATCAAAAGAGCATAGGTAGAAAGGTGATGAAGAAGAGTGGTTCAACTATCAGATTGATGATCGGATACAAAACAAATTTTGATCACCGTAGACACAATGTTCACTCTCAAAGCTTCAAGAGAGACGAAGCGGGGAAAAAAGGTCTGCCGACACACCGTGTGGCTTTTATACCAAGGAGTGTCAAAGCTGTTATTAAAACTAAAATAAGAGGGTAGAACCACCTGCACACTATTAAACACTAGCAGTGAATGATAAAATAGTTTGAGGTTCAACTCCAAAACCAATCGGTAATAAAGAGAGTAGCCCAAACCCTTATAAGCCCACATGCAATGTCTCATTTTCTCGATGTGGGATTATCTCTTAACACGCTCCCTATACGTGTGACGAATTTTCAAGCCTAACACGTGGACAACATCTGTGGACAACATCTAGGGATGACGTAGAGTGCATATGATCGGTAACGCTAACACACGTGGACGTGGGTAATCCGCTCTGATACCATGATAACACGCTCCCTGCACGTGTGACGAATCTTCAAGCCTAACACGTGAACATCTATGGACAACATCTGACGTGGAGTGCGTATGATCGGTAACACTATCACACGTGGACGTGGGTAAAACTCCAAAACCAATTGGCAATGGAGAGAGTAACCCAAACCCTTATTAACTCACATGTAAGGTCCTATATTCCCGATGTGGGATATATATCTCAACAAAATGTAATTTTTTCGTGAATATAGAAAAAAAGAAGCAAAAATAAGTAGTGAAACTATATAACAAAAAGAAGCAATACATTACAGGGCTTAAATAAATTCAGCTCTTCCACCTGTATAGAATAACCGATTGTCTCACGCAAATAACCACACACTACTAAAGAATAGGCATCAGTTAAATCCAATTGTCTCATAATAATAATATTTTGGCAACTGATCATAGTATGGAAAGAACACTGCCATTATATGTATATTATTATGATGATTTTAAAAATAATGCATCAGATGGAAAGTTGTATATTGATCAGATCAAGTTTACAGATGGAACGAAACTTCTCAAACTGGGTAAGAGGACATCTATTTTAAAACAGTAAAACAACATACTCTAATAAAGTAAAAGAAAGGGAACACAAACTTTAACAACCAGCAACTTTAATGGAACATACAAAAGCAGAAAAATGTTAATAATATTCCATGCAAAATTAAATCAACAGTTTAATATGATTAGTCCTAGAACTCAGCTATAACCAATTCCAAACACAGCAAATTAATTAGTGGCTTAAGTATAAATATCCTTTGACAATAATAAAAATATAACATGATCAGAAAACCATCTACTGGAATGTATATTCAATCATTCTCTTCATCCCTCTTAGGCAAACACACAGGTTATCAATTAATTAAAAATTTACAAAACACCAAGATGAACAGTAAAGAAGGTGAGGTGTTCCCAAAATCATCTAATTGACAACCCCAGATGATCCTCTTACTCAAATATACCTTCCGATAAAACAATCAAAAACGAAGAAAAAAAACAATTCAATTGAAACATCCATAATAAGAGAGTTCAATACATATAGCATCCAAGACATGACACATCTATATACACAAACTTGAGAATACATAGAACACTAGAGAGAAATAACAACCAAAGTTACTTAAGTTGAAGCAAGGTTAGTTCATAACAGCTGAAGACACTTTCCCACCAAATCCAAGGCATTTGTTCTGGCTTATTGAATCAACTAATTGGCAGCTTCTTGATCAATGATATTACCAACTGCAGTTGCACATATCTCAGATAGTGACTAATCCAAATCAAAATAGTATTGCATGAAAAATGAATTTTAATAGAAAAGAGAGAACTTGCGCGTAAAAACATCGATATGTCAATATCAAAAGGAAACAAAAAAAATCTCAAATAACGATTTAAAATTCAAATACTGTGTTTCTAAACGAACAACTCCAATTTAATATGGGTGCACATTCTTTATCACCAGTATTATTCCAAGCTGAAGCTTGGATCAACTAATTGGCAGCTTCTTGATCAATGATATTACCAACTGCAGTTGCACATATCTCAGATAGTGACTAATCCAAATCAAAATAGTATTGCATGAAAAATGAATTTTAATAGAAAAGAGAGAACTTGCGCGTAAAAACATCGATATGTCAATATCAAAAGGAAACAAAAAAAATCTCAAATAACGATTTAAAATTCAAATACTGTGTTTCTAAACGAACAACTCCAATTTAATATGGGTGCACATTCTTTATCACCAGTATTATTCCAAGCTGAAGCTTGGACTATTTATCTTCTTTATTCTCCTCCGAGGTTTGAGTTGTCTTTGAATATGCATGAAAACTTTATGAAATATGTCTAACATGTTTACAGCTAACCTCATATCTATGCTGCTGTTGTTGGACAACAGATTTTGAGGGTGTGATACCTATCAATTGAGAGCAATAAATATTATTAGACATGTAAAAGAGTGGATCGTAAACGGAGTGCTCTTCAAAACACGCAAATCATTCAAAATCTGTATATGACTTCAAATAGCATATCTCATGTATGCTTCTAGAATGCAAGAGTTAGGAACACATGCATAAACTGAAACTTAAATACCTATGAAACTTCATTTATGTCTATGAAACTTAAATACCTTGCAAATACAGTTTTAGAGTACAGATAACTTTCGGAAAAGCAATGGGTTTTGCTATCAGTTTCTATCACTTCACACCAGTGCAATCGATCAATGAGATCTCAGACTCTAGCATAACCGAAACAAAGTCCCTTCAAAATAAAAACCCCAGACCGACATAAACAGAATAGAAAAACCCAGACCAATTCCTCCTTCCTTCAATCGTTCCAAATTCAAGTCAATAAAACCCAACCATTACTGATCTCTCCATCTTTGCCAAAACTTTTGAGCAGGACAAACGAAAAGAGGATGAAAGGATTCGGAGTAGAAGATTGAGGAAGCCACAACTTTTGTATCCGTTTTCTGGAAGTTCCGAGACAGACGCGAGAAACGACGAGGAAGAAATATCTAGAGAGAAACATGCGAGAGAGATCGAGGGAAAGCGAGAACATGAAAGATCGAGAAGAATGACGCGGCACCGGAAAAAAAGTTTGTAGACTCACAGCCAAGAGCGATGGCAGAACCGTCAGCGCATTGTAGCATATGAACACTGTTTATGTGAACAGGCACCGACCCCGACGAAAAATAATATATTGTTAAATTGGCAACATCAAGTACATAAATGAGCACAAAAAAGTGATGGAAGGCTAGTTATTGACACGTTAACCTATGCAAAATTAAAACTTGGAACAGTTGTAAAGATTGATTACCTTTCTCATGAAAACCAAAGAACGAATGTCTATAATTCATTGACCACTATACAAAAATTTGTGAGGCAGAAGCATAATTCTAAAGGAAAGCTAAACAAAATAATGAAAGAACATAGTTGGGGACTTGGGGCAAGAAAATTCAGCTACCTATATGCCAATTATAGGTGGAGGTGAGAAAGAGGATTGATCTCTGTGTTCATTTGTTTCTCCAATCGAGCTGCCAAGAGGTATGAAATACAAAAAGGGGTTTAAATACCAGTTAGCTGAATTCAATTTCATATATTACATGGCCGGCTCTCACTTGACAACACCAGATGAAGGAAGGAATTGAAGTCGCAGGAGGTCTCTACATCAGTCCTATTAGCCTGAAAATCGAAATTGAGCAAATTCAGGTTGCAGTTGGGTAAACCCTAAAGTTACCGTTAATAAAATAGGGGACTATGAGACAAACCACAAAATTCTGCACCCATTTGATCAAACAATCCTTTAATCATGCTTAAAGTCTTTTCCCATAAGCACAAAAAGGTTTTTGTGGACAGAATTAGAAAATGTTAAACTGTTGCTGCATTTTCGAAAGCTATAGAAAATGGAATCTTCTCGAGTACTTACCTCACCATGAGAATCTAGAAACTTGGAAAATAGAAATACACAAATTAATGAAGTTTCCAAAGATTCACAATTCTTATACCACCACGAAAAAGACAATTAGCACCAAAGCACCTCTAGTGGTATCACTTTTTCTAGAAACTTTGTTCTGGCATCAAATAAAATAGCACCATTTATGTATGTATGTATGTATGTGTGTGTGTGCATACATAGAAGAGGTGAAGGGATAAAAGTTTGGAAACTTATGACAGCTTCAGTTACCATTCTAGTTTTAATGTAAGGTAGAACAGATTGAAGGCATATGCATAAACACCAATATCATTTCACATAAGTAAGAATAACTAACAAACCTGCAGTGAACTCTACCACAACATAAACACCATTTCACTACCGTCCAGAGCCAACCCTAGTCTCCTTCACCATAGTTTCAGTTGACACTGTAACAATAAGAAACCCCATAATCAAAATCCAATTTACACAACCTGAACTAAAAATTGAACAGCAATTTTGTTAAAGGTATACCGCAGGCACAGATAGGATACTGCAATCAACTTGTACAATGCAATCAACCCTAAACCCAATCAGTTGAAAACCAACAGCAAGCAACAGTATACAAAATCAAAACCCACAAAAAGGACGAACCAAGTCATTACCAGTGCAAGCTAAGTTAAAGTATATTATAAAATACCTTTCAACATTCAGTGCACTTAAACAAACCAAGTCATTACCAATGCAAAGCCTACAAATCCCAAACAACCAAGAAATATGAGTAGATCAATGACTGAAAGTTAAGAAAGATGATATGCACAACACAGTAGAATAAGAAGGGAAATGTGCTTTTTGTTTCTCAGAACATTTAGTTTACTGACACACTATTTTGTTCCTACATATTAAATCCCTTGTTCTTTTATAAATCATCATTGTATTAGTAAACTGCAACTTCCACTTGATATTTTATAAGACTTTGGACTCATCGTGCCTTGCCCATCAAATCAACCATCCACCAAAGAGAAAAGGACATTGAAAGGGTTGAACAGATGATCGATGATTACCCATACACACGAACACTTGTACGCATACATGAGATAAAAAGACGGATACTCCAGGCCCCCAAGTGATTAACAGATTCCTCCTCTTGTTTACTTGTACAAAATTAAATCAAGTTACTGATTCTCTAATAAAGAACCAATTTCTCGTATAAATGAGAACCCTACCCTAAATCAACTAACCATAATATCAGTTAGTACCGACAGATAACTCAAATAATTGTTCCTACATATTACTTCCCTTGCTTGATCTTTTATAAATCATCATGGTATTAGTAAACTGTGAAACACTTTACTAATATGTAGGAGATTTCTCTTCCCCTACATATTGATGAACCTGCATATCCAAAAGAACACTTTAGCATTGATAATAGGTAAACTGTGAAACACTTTACTAATATGTAGGGGATTTCTCTTCCCCTACATATTGATGAACCTGCATATCCAAAAGAACACTTTAGCATTGATAGTAGGATCTAAAAGCACAAACTATACTCCACATCAATTGCCCCATGTCTTTGCATGTATATGAAACACAACAGCGTACTAGTTTCTTAAACTTTTTCTACAAACTGGATATTGATTCTCATTGATAATAGGATCTAAAAGCAGAAACTATACTCCACATAAATTGCCCCATATCTTTGCATGTATATGAAACACAACAGCGTATTAGTTTCTTGTTTCTTAAACTTTTTCTAGGAACTGGATATTGATTCTCATTTCTTTACCTTGAATTTGAAAAACAGAATCACATGATTTTCAAATGTTTCCACTTTGGTTAGAATAAACTGCTAAGCATTTTATAACTAAAAGTAAAGTAGATTCCTACGAACACTAGATTTGCAACATACATGCATCAATATTAGAGGTCAAAACAGTTAATAGCTCATAAATGCAATAAAACAAAACAATTTCTGCGCTAAAACAGTCCGTATCTACAGTAGTAAGCTTGTTCAATTTGGAAATACCAAGTAATTTTAATTATAGCAAGCAATATGAATACAACAATCAATATAACAGAATATAGCAGCTTCCTTATATTTACCTTTTCTAAATTAAGCTTTTAAGAAAATGACATCTAACTCAACATGTATAAAAAACAAAACGTTTTATGCTTGAGCAAACCAATATTAAATTGTATTCATTGAAAGCATTAATGCAAAAGCATACAAAAACACAATAGGATGGTAGAAGAAATCTTTTAGATGATATTCATCCATATCTTACTCATACTGCTCTAACCTCCCTAAGCAAGTATTCCAATGTTGAAGCTTCCCTTATGCAACTGAGCTCTTATACTCCATTAATGACTGAAAGCACAAGACTTGTATCAAATTCAAAAAAATTCAGAGGAAACAAAAAAATTCATATCCAAACTATGATTCTCTGGTTAGCAAAGTACAACGTTAAGGAGCTAGGTTTTAGAAATGAGGATTAAGAAATTATGAAAAAAATAGGCATCGAGTATCTACATATACTAAAAAAACTGATAGCGTCCATGATAAAAAGGATGCTTTAAAACTAAAAATGATAAAAAAAGATGGAAGGACCAATCATAAATTAAGTTGAATCAAGCTGAGGCAATAGTAAATAATCTTTATCAGCTCAAGTTATGGGATGCCTTAATATTATTAGTAAATTACATCTTTTCAAATCACCTCGATGGCCCTGCAGCATTTATAAATATGCAGCGGTCAAGAAGCAAATAGTCACTGAAAACATACTTGAAAGAAACAACCCTTGTTCGATCTCATTTGCAGATGCTAACACTCTGCCTCTCCAAACTCTAGTCCTCTTCTTCAAGCAAGAAATTGACATTAACCAACTAAACATAAAAAACAACTAAAGAAGATATCAGGAAAATGCATATGAAGCGACACCATATATTGTATCTAATTTCAATTCTGGTATACAATTTTGTTATTCTTTATCTTCTTCGTTTTCTTTTCCTGTTCCTTTTTTCTTTATCTTTTTATTTTTATACTTATGTACCTGCAGTAGTTTTAATTTATTCATAAACAGCAGCAATCCTACTCCTGCACTCAGGAATAAATCTATACGAAAGATACAGCCTAAACCAAATTCATCACTCTTTAAGATTGGTTGTGCCTTGAAAACCCTTGACTGGGCTTCTTCCATCTCCATCCTGTGCCTTTCTTCCATCTTCCTATGAATTTCCTCCTCATGCCTTACTAAGCTCTCTAGCAGGAAAGGTTCGGGCTTTGTGGTGGTATATTTTCATTTGTTGCAAAGTGAAATTTCTGAGGATGTCACGTGTTTCTTGGCATTACAGAACATCCCCTGACCTCCTTTACATTCAAATATCTACACATTATGTTACAGGAAAATAAACAATTAGACCTTGGCTTGAGCTTCAGTTAAAACATAAAGCTTAAGTTGGAGATATACCTTCTTATTGAAAGGCCTTGCCTCGAATTTTGGGATTTTTTTTCAATTTCTTCCTGCTCTATTTCCAAAGAAATATTCACTCTGGGTGGACGGGCCCTAAATGATCTCGTTTACATTCAAATATCTACACATTATGTTACAGGAAAATAAACAATTAGACCTTGGCTTGAGCTTCAGTTAAAACATAAAGCTTAAGTTGGAGATATACCTTCTTATTCAAAGGCCTTGCCTTGAATTTTGGGATTTTTTTTTTCAATTTCTTCCTGCTCAATTTCCAAAGTTTTCACTCTGGGTGGACAGGCCCTAAATGATGTATGTAGCACATGAGTTTTAGGTTCAGAAAGATGATGGGGCTTTCCTTGTTTATTCTGTCATAAATGTAAGGAGAATATCCTTAGTATGTCATCTGTTGCTAAAAGCACACCTCAGGGTGTTTTGGAAGGATTGTTATGTCTCTCACGGGCAAGATCAATCATCATTGCAACATTTTGCTTAATAATTTGGGTTTAGGGTATAATCATCATTGCAACACTCTGCTCAATAATTTGGGTTTAGGGTAGAATCATACTGCATCCTGCACAACAGGAGAATTAATTAGGTATAATCGTACTGCATCCTGCACCACAGAAATTTGATTTAGACTTGATTTTTGTGAAATATATCATCTTCCCACCATTTGACAAAGAAACCAAGAAAAAAAGGCACTGAAACTATAATACGAACAGTAAGTTACTATAAACACATACAGCAACATACCGATCGTTAAAATCAATTGGTGGAGGATGATTTTTCAAACTTTTACTCATTTTTTCCATCCTCAGTAAGTTCAAGTCCGTTGCAAATGAGATTTTGAAAGCCAGGTTTGCCAATTATGCAGTAGAGAACCTGCATAATTATAAGGAAACAAAGTTAGGATAAAACTGTCACAAAGGAATCTAATCCTACAATAGGCAGCCGACAGTCATTATATTAATTAAAAAGAAAAAGAAACAACCTACGAACAGGTAAAAAGGTTCTTTTTTATTAGTTACCAAAATAAAATCCATATTATGTTTCCAACTGTACTTTGTAGTTTTTGGAGTCTTCATCTAAATTAGAATCCATGTAAAAAGAGTATCATTGCCGCACATGTACATACATAATTGATATATAATCTTCTAAAATGATTATAGAAAAATTAGGAAGTTCTAAACCACTGACATTGACTAACCCAACTCAGCTGTATGACTACAATTAGTGATAGCCAACATGAAAGGAACAATCAAATCCAAAAAACTGGAAATGCCAAATACAATAAACTTACCATCCACGAGTCTGATCCAGCCCTTTAACCACAAAATTTCCACTGAAGTTTTTTCTCAAAAAGTTCAACATTCTCAAAAGGATAGTGGCTATAAGCATAAGGCATGGAACCACTCTGTAACCAACAATCAAACACCTGAAAAGATAATTAAACAAGTCAAACATCTATAACATTAGGCAGACATCAGTGATCGAGAAAATTAGTTCACTGCAGAATACATTGAAAATCCACAGGTACCTATATTCCTTCATTTTTCAAAAAGCACACAAGTATCAATATACTTCAAGGGTACATCTATAACATAAGGCAGACATCAGTGATCGAAAAAATTGGTTCACTGCAGAATACTTTGAAAATCCACAGTATATACAGGTACATTTATTCCTTCATTTTTCAAAAAGCACACAAGTATCAATACACTTCAAGGGTACAATAACATATGACTGTCCCTGGGAAGCTTACAAAAAAGATACTCTAGGTTAAACACCAGAAGACGATCATGCTCACAATTCCTAAATTCAAATTTAAGAAACGGCCTTTAATTTCTACCACCATGGTAAGAAATCCAGAACAAACAAGGTTTCCTTTGAGTTATGAAAATTGAGTAATCAAAAGGCAAAAAGTACCACAGTTTTTTTTTGAGAGCGGGAGAGAGAGAGGAAGGAGCGGGGGTCGAGGTAGCAGAGCCTTAAGCAAGGCTGATTCTGATCAATGGTGTGTTCGTATTGTTTGTGAGAATATGATTTTGGGGATTTGTTAATTTCCAAATCTATCAAGAAGATGAATTGGTTTGGTGATAGATGGTTCTGGTGCTGAACTGATGACAGAATATGACGAGCTTGAATTGGTTATGGTGATGATGTTTATGGCTGACTACAGTGGGTTTTTGATAAATGGTTTTATGGATAGAAGAAGAGATACCTGGTGTGGTGGTTTTGGATGCTAAATCTTTGTTTTAATCTCAGCCATTCATTATCATTAAAGCTAGATCTAACGTTTAGGAAGCTATCCCTCATATTAGCCCAGAAAAGGATCCCTTAGTGGAAGGGCCATGTATATATATGCCAGTGGTTGAGTTTTGCATTCTTTCAATTGTAAAAATAAGCATGTGGTCAGTGATAAGATATAATTGCTCAAACTAAACAAGGCCTTGCGAGGAACATAGACAGAACGATATAAGTAATGCTGGTCACCATATGAGTTTCTTGCTGGACATTTCTTTCATAATTTAACTCGAAGTTCTCTCCTTAGGAACCGGGACTATTTCAGAATCAGGATAGACAGCCATTATCATCACGTCCTCTTTTCCTTAACCACAGTTGTTGTACCGTTAAGGAATCAAGTTACCTTAACGGTACAACTGTACTATCAGTTAACAAGAAAAACATGAAAATAGTTTTCTTATGAAGGCCATGCATCAAAATAAGACTTACCCAAGGAGGTCTTTGCCGAATCCCAAATTTTCTTCTTCCCTCAGCTCGTTCCGACCTTCACCAGCTTCACAAATGACAAACTAAAATCAAATATATAATTATTTACAGGAAATGAAGTATCACGATATGGATTAGTTAGAGTTCAGAAGTGCAGCTGTTATTACTGTTATAATTATCAACCACAAATATAAGCAATTTCCTCAATTTGCAAAACACAAAACATTTAAATTTACAGAGGAACTACGATATATGCACTGGCTTACTTTGAAGCATGATCAAAGAAAAACTGGGGGATTATCTATTCACCTGTTTTACAATCAACCACTTTCTATCAAATTAAAAAAGTACAAACAAATGAACACAAATCAAAAGAGCAAACACAACACTATAATCATCAACAATACTGCCTGGTGAACATAAAAACAAGTACATAAATTATCAATCACAATTAAATGAGTTGAAACACATGCATTTGCTGTGAAGCATGCGAAGAGTGACACTTATGACTTACCTCACTGAATAAGAATGAGAAGGATTGTCATGTAATGGATTCGAATATGTCTGCAATAAATCATCAATAAAACAAAAGTTAAAAACATTTGCGGTCAGATACCTATTGTATAAAAGGTTTTTAGCTATTTCCCATATATATTTATATATATATTCCACAAAATCCAGCTCAATTGCACACCCACATATAACCCAGACAGAAAAACACCATCTCTCCCAGAAAATAAAATTCAATGACAACGTATCAATGAAAACGTTTTATGCTTGAGCAAACCAACAGTTCTTAGGTAAAACTGTTGCACAATTCCTACATGTCACACTTTCCTTGGCATGACTTAATACAAATACTAAAATTTTAAATCAGGTACCCAGTATGTCTGCTTGTTCTTTTCTAACACTTGCCTTCAACTGCTCCACCGGATAAACCTATAAGCACACGTAACACTTAATTTGGATTAGATTTACTTAGGATCAGATTGTATATTGACATTTGAAGTGGAAGTGGAAAATGCCGTTTACCAATATAGGTTTAACCGTTTAAGTGCCAAGTTCCAGCCAAGGGTACAACTACTAAGCTCGATTTAAGATTTTGATTTAACTATGTAAGAGGATCTGCCTGATTATCAATTAACATATGATTGAGTGTTATCAAAATAACAGACCATAAAACTCAACTACAAATAATAATACCAACTTAAATCAGCACTTACCAACTTGGAACAGCTCTTGGAATAAGAGGAGTTTAAGATCTTCGGCAATGAGGATAAGAATGCATAATGGTTCCAAACTGAGGATAAGAATGCATAATGGTTCCAGACTTCACGAGCCTTCCTTTCCACTGAGTAAAGAGAATTGAGCGCATGGTCAATCACATGCAATCAACACCTGAAGGGTTTCAGATTTATGTATTGTAAGAGAAAGACGTCCACTTGTTTCTAAAAGAATAATGGTTCCAGACTGAGGAGTTTAAGATCTTCGGCAATGAGGATAAGAATGCATAATGGTTCCAAAGTGAGGATAAGAATGCATAATGGTTCCAGACTTCACGAGCCTTCCTTTCCGCTGAGTAAAGAGAATTGAGCGCATGGTCAATCACATGCAATCAACACCTGAGGGGTTTCAGATTTATGTTGTAAGAGAAAGACGTCTACTTGTTTCTAAATGAATCTGAAGTCACTTGTACTGACATACCTTCACTGCTTCAATAATATCTTCATCTACATTTCACTTGCTGAAGTCCGTAGATGTTTCAGTAAAGCATCCATCCTCATCAACTGCTACAGTCAAGGTCTCTCCCTACATGTGAATGGAAGGTAACCATGACTATAAATAAAGTGCAACAATATAGATGTTTCTAGATGAACCATTATCATTGTTCAGATATGATATCTAAGAGAGTGCATTGCAAAACAACGTGTCTTGGGGTTAAGAGTCAAAAATTAGATGAATTTTCAAAACCTCGATCCAAATCTATACTACCAAAGGCGTACGTGTCACTATCAGAAACACGTTAAAAAAAACCCTCTTTTGTATAAGAAACCTGCATGTAAAATCTTTTATGCAAGTTCAAGTTGTGGTATATATCTAAAAGCATACTTTGCACAAAATTATCCTGATTTTAAAGCTCAGAGATTCAGATATTATGCATTAATTTGTTATTTGGAGATTCTTTGAGAAACAAAAAAGGAGAGAGGGAATGACCGACTTTTTTCATATAAAACACAGCAGCTGATTTTAAACGATCTTTGATCAAACATTTACTGGTTGCAATGATGAAATCTAGTCTATGTAATTCATTTTAGAGCAAACTCTGCGTAGGAGAAGAGCATCACAACAGATTAGCATGAAATTGAGAGCAAACACATATACCTTGTGAAGTAAACCTTAGTATGAAATTGAGAGCAAACACATATACCTTCTGAATTTTAAACACATTCAGAATAAACCGCTCTGAACCTGCAGCTAACCAAATAAAAAACTTTCAGGAATCTTCAATATACAATCCAGTATAATCTAAAATGTATCCTTAGTATAATGCATCCAAAAGAATGATTAAGATTATGCAAAAATCCGCAATAAAGATAACTAAAGGACAGAGAAATATTACCGATTCCAAATGCAGAAAGAGGGTTAAAATGCTCAATCGCCAGTCTCCCTTAAATCCAACCAAAATATTTTTTATATTAAAATCAAGAAAGCATAGAAGCAATATAGAAACAAAGAAGATTAAAAGACCCAGATTTACAATAATCAGTGATTGATAAAATGATCGAAATGACAGAACTTCCCAAAAAACGGTTTTCAAGCCAACATTCGTGAAGCTTACACTGAGACCAACAAAAATATAGAAAAATATATATTCAAAATCCATAACTAATAAACCCGCATTCATGAGACCAACAAAAACTCAAAGCAAAACACCCATCCAATTCATTGAGGCAAATAGAGCAAAACACTCAGCAAAATAACAACAGGGCAGGTAATTATCATCAGCAACATATCACAATAACATAACTGATACCCAAACAGATACCAAACCAAAAAGAAACAAATCCACCCATAGTTGAAATCTGGAAACTGCAAGGTAGAAGATGAAGTGATTCATCATCTGGCAACAAAACATGATCACACAACTGAGACCCAAACAGATACCAAACCGGAAAAAGAAAAAAATATAAACAAATTCACCAATAGAAATCTGGAAACCACTAGGTAAAAGACGAAGTGATTAAGAATACACCTGGTAATTAGTTGTTACCAGGTCGTGAGTACTGACTCCAGTACTCAAACTCGTACTCCTTCAGTAAAACTTGTACTCATTCTTCAGTTCATCTCTTGACCTCAGCATAATAAAAAAACAGATGCTTGAATTAATTTTGGTTTAACGAAAGGATTGCTGATTTAAAAGTGAAAACCAAATTCAGTGTGAAAGACGAATTCCTTACATTATCATTAGTTGATTACTCTTCCACCAAACAGTGAAATTTACATGACACAATATCGTCCAGAAAAGTATGTGCAACATTATAGCTTTTATCATTAGACATCCATGAGACCAACAAAAACTCAAAGCAAAACATCCATCCAATACATTGAGGCCAATAGAGCAAAACACTCAGCAAAACAACAATAGGGAAGGTAATTATCATTAGACAACAAATCACAATCAAATAACTAAGACCCAACAGATACCAAACCAAAAAGAAACAAATACACCAATGGGTGAAATCTGGAAACCGCGAGGTAGAAGACGAAGTGAATCATCATCTGCCAACAACTCACAATCACACAACTGAGACCCAAACAGATACCAAACCAAAAATACACCAATAGGTGAAATATGGAAACCACAAGGCAGAAGATGAATTGACTCATCATCCGACAAAAATTCACGAGAGAAAACACATATATTACCTTTTAAAGTTAGCACAGAGAAAATAAACAGCTCTGAACCTGCAGCTAGCCAAAAACCAAAGCATTCAGGAATCTTCAATATACAATCATCTGCCAACAAGTCACAATCAGACAGATACCAAAGTAAAAATAATAATAGAAAAATCCACTAATAGTTGAAATCTGGAAACCGTCAGATAGATGAAGTGATTCAGAACAGACCAGGGTGTTGTTACCTGGTCATGAGTACTGACTCCAATACTCAAACTCATACTCCTTTAGTCAAACTTGTACTCATTCTTCAGTTCATCTCTCTACCGTAGCATAATAATAATAAAAAAACAGAAGCTTGAATTAATTTTGGTTTAACGAAAGGATTGCTGAACTAAAAGTAAAAACCAAATTCAGTGTGAAAGAAGAATTCCTTACCAGATTTATAGGATATAAACCCGATTGTCATTCCACTAAGCTTTAGAGCTGCACAATAATCACCAAAAAGGATTTTAAGCACATTTAACCACAAACTAATAGTTTTTAAGCTGTAGTTACTATTGAAGAAGTTTTTCTTATCATTTGTGGCCACACCCATTGATTTTCCTGTCGTTTGTGGCTACACCCATTGATTAGCATATACAAATCCTTATTTTGTTCATGTAGTTAAACGTTGTACAACTGTCCTGTCAAATAAAAAGAAAACCTATAAGCTATATTCAGCTCGAACAGAATAGTTGAAATCACTGATTAAGAATTGTACCCTTAATACCTCTACAAATCCTCCAAAGATTTTCATTCAAAATTGGATCTAAACTGAAAAGCAAAAAATTAAAACTTATGGATAGAACCAAAAGAACAGGATAAGAAATACTGTGACATTAGGGCCCGTTTGGGATCACGTTTTCAGGATTAAGTGTTTGGTTGATTGATGAAAAACCACATTTTAACAAAATTGTGGTTATAAAACCTTGATTTTCGAAAGCAACCACTGGGGTGCTTTTTTAAAACGGTGGTTTTCTACAGCACGCTGAAGTTTCACAGGTTTAATACATTCATGGTAATTTATATATACACACGGCAGAACTCTTAATTAATTAGCTTGAACAAAAGAGAAGAAGTAAATAAAAGGAAAATCAACTTCAAAGAAAAACAAAACCGCACCTCAACTGAAAAGCAAACAAAAAAAGACCGGCCCAAATTAACAAACATTAAAAATGAAAATCAAGAGAAATTAAAATTGAATGTTCAAAAACTCTATTTCTATCACTTTTTATAGAAACTTTTTTCTGGCATCAAATAAACTAGTGCCATTTATGTATGTCTGTGTGTGCACATATGCATTGAAGAGAAGGGATAAAAAGTTGGAAATCTATGACACAGCTTCAGTTGCCATTCTAGTTTTAATGCAAGGCAGCACAGATTGAAGGCATATGAATATATGCCTCTAATAGAAATGATGACCTACACACCTCTAATAGAAATGATGTCTTGCCATTCTTTTGATCACAATAAGGAAAGAGCTCTCTCTCAACATTTGGAATCTGCAAGGTTCATCTCTTCGATGTTGCCAAAATCCAAGAAAGACTTGATTTGAAAGAATAGCATCCAAGAAAGACTCGATTTGAAAGAATAGCATCCAAACTGAAAGAAGGAAGGTGAAGAGTACCCCAAAAAATCAAGAACAAATGTAATAAATCTAAATGCACTGAAAATTTGGAGAAAAAAAGTCATTTTTTCTTTTACGAAAAAACATATGGTTATGGAAACTTGATGGCTGCATGAAGTTATGGATTTGCAAAATTTAAATAGGCCAAGTAGCAGCACATTCGTTATTAAAATTTGGATGTTATAAGATATAAAGGAATCTTTCTAAGGTATGAGTGAAGTTTGCAACAGGAGAATCGGTACCATCAGTAAAAAAAAGAATCAAGGACCATTGAAATCATTCAACACAAATTACCAGAGCCAAAACTGATGAAGCAAGGCAATAATATGGAGGAAAAAAAACACAAACCTATAAATACATTAGCGGATAACGTAAGGGTCAAAGTCCTTGACAACATCTTATCCATGAGAACATTATTGGAGATAGGATTTAGAATGAAGCAATTACTGTTACTACCCAGGGACTTGTTTTTTACTTTAATACATCTATGAGAAACTTTTCTCACGCAACTTTTTTATAGAGAAGGAAAAAAGCAAAAATAAACAACCCCTCTTTCCCTATCCACAACAATCAGACAAAACTCCTATCAGGTGGAAAGCTAGGGAAACAAATGTCCCAATCGAAAAGCGGATTAATATGAGTAAAACAAACCAAATTGAATAGTACAAAAATAAAAAAGTAAAAGCAGAAATCCCAAACCTTACCTCATGTCTTCTTCATGTAGGCAATAGGTGAGCACAAAAGTATCCCAACTAAAGAGTACTAGCATATAAATAGTTCCTTAAAGAAATTTTTGTTGAAACATAACTGTCCCAAACGAATCCCTAAACCCTATATGACACCATGAAAATGAGTGCTACAAAGTATCCTGACTAAAGAGTACTAGCATATAAATAGTTCCTTAAAGAAATTTTTGTTGAAACATAACTGTCCCAAACGAATCCCTAAACCCTATATGACACCATGAAAATGAGTGCTACAACTAAGTGAATTAGGACTTGCAGAGAAGACATTTTTTCTATATCTGTAACCTTATACTACAACTGCCTCCCAGTAAACAGACATTTTTATGAAAATGAGAGATACAAGTAAGTGAATTAGGACCTGCAGATAAGATATTTTTTCTATATCTGTAAACAAACTGAAACCACAACATAATTTGAGTCAGCATAGATATACTAACTACAAATGCATAAACCTTCTGAACTCAACACAGTCAGAATAAACAGCTCTGAACCTGCAGCTAACCAAAAACAAAAGCGTTCAGGAATCTTCAATATACAATCCAGTATAATCTGAAATGTATCCAGAAGAATGATTAAGATTATGCACATTGTACTATGAAATCCAATCAATACCAGCTCTCTATATTCACAACCCTACCAAAGCAAAAACCCAATTTATAACCATTGCACATTGTACTATGAAATCCATATATAACCTGAACCCACAAAAACCTGCCAAAAATTGAAAAGCAACATGCTTAGTACAATAAAGATTGGATCAAATACACCTAATAAACCCCCAACATGATTCAAAATAGACAATGACGATGGGATGAATATTTATACCTGTAACCTAAAAACTCAGAATTGCCTTCCCTATTCATGCTGATGAGACTGCAAATTTCGTCAAGATCAGAGATCAACATAGACCAGAATCAGTATCAAAAAGAGAGCAAAGAAGATCAAAATTCAAATTCACAATACAAAAAATGAAATAACAAACTTAGGTTAAGTAAGCACACCTGGAAAAATATAACCCCCTTACAGCCTCTCACACACAGAGCACCACCTTCAATCTAAAATCTAATTTCAAAACACATGCAGAACAACAAACCAAACTGTAAAAGTAAAAAGCAAGGGAGATACTAGGAAACATTCAAGTGAACCCACGAGTTCTTAAGCAACACAGTTGCGTACTTCCTAAATGTCACTTTCCTTGGCATGACATAATACAGATACTAAAATTTTAAATAATGATTTGTAGAAGCTACTCAGAAGAGATTGATATAGAAGCTTTTCCCTTTTTTTCTTTTTTCTATTTTCCTATTGCTGATTGGTTTGATCCAAAGTCAGATATTGTACGATATCAATGATAATTACTATCAAATCAGGTTTACAGACTTCATATCTAAATTTCATATCTAAAGCAAATGTCACACAAGCTACCAATGAAATTCAATGATTATAATTAATTCTGCCTGAACAAAGATTAAGATTGTGAGATTGCTCAGAACTCCAAATAAACCAATCGTAGCAGAAATCAATTACAATAGAAAAATATATATATTTAAAATCCGTAACTAAGAAACCCGCATCCTTGAGAATAACAAAAACTCAAAGCAAAACACCCATCCAATACATTGAGGCCAATAGAGCAAAACACTCAGCAAAATAACAATAGGGCAGGTAATTATCATCAGCAACAAATCACAACAACACAACTGAGACCCAAACAGATACCAAACCAAAAAAGAAACAAATCCACCCATAGTTGAAATCTGGAAACCGCAAGGTAGAAGATGAATTGATTCATCATCTGCCAACAACTGACAATTACACAACTGAGACCCAAACAGATACCAAACCAAAAAATACACCAATAGGTGAAATCTGGAAACCGAAAGGCAAATATAATTCTAATTAAACAATGAACACAGAATTGCCTTCGCCGGTTCTTCAATCTAAAATCCAATACCAAAACACATGCTGCAGAACCATTATACCAAACCCAAAGGGTAAACCCTAATGGGTTTTCAAGACAACGAAATCATGAACTCCACACCACCAATTAATCAATCCATGGCAAATTAAACCAACGCAGAGAAAGAAAACAGATATTTATACCGTAAATTGGGCCTCCCTTCTCCAAGAGGAAGGGCGGAGAAGCCACCAAGAAAGCCTCAGCGTCACCGGCGGAATCAAGAAGAGAATCGCCGCGCGTGAGGAGGCGCGTACAACGGCACTCTCTCTCTCTCCAACTTCCGTCTTTCTCTCGAGAGAAGGGGTAAAATACTGTCGGCAACGTCTCTTTTTTCTCTGTTTTTTATTTTTATTTTTTGGTACCAATTTTTTTATTACAGAAAAAAGATAGAAAAAATATATTTTTATGTTTTATTTTAATTAAAAATTAAATTTACCTTATTATACAAATAAAGGATATATATGAGATCTAATATCTATTTAATAGGTAATTATTTATTTTTGATTATTAGTTCACAAAGTCAACTAAAAGCATTGACGTGATTCAAAATTACGACATAGAACAATTTAAAAAAATTTTGACAATCGTAATATAAAGAAAATAAGGTTTGATAAATCCGGAAATAAATGTGCGCATGTCATAATGGTCAAATAAGTTAGTAAGTAACAAAATAAGTATGTACACGTATTATTTACAAAACAATTATTTACAAAATACAAACACAAATATTTATAGATATTTATTTACAAATTTACACATGGTACAAGGTTATAAGGGGATGTTTGAAATTGGTTTCTAACATCTTAAAAACAGAAAATAAAAACTAAACTAATATATACAAGTGATCGGTTCATTCAACACATCAATTAGAGAGAAGCTCAAATTCTGACTACACATCAAAGATCATGTTTTAACCTTAACAATCTGATAACATGCAAATTCAAAGAACTAAAAACAATCTCAAGAATCCAAGCCTACGAGGTCATGCATCTTATTGTTTCACTTACTTTATTTCCGCACAAAACGTCTAGAACTAGGACATTTTACATGTCGATACTATCAATACTAAAAGCATATGTCTTCAAATGGAACGAGATTGAATACAACTTTATATCATGAACATTATAACAAAATTTTTATAGTGTACGAATTCAGCCATATCAGGGACACGGCTTCCACCACTGGAGATCCACACTTACCTACGAGGTTTAGCATAAATCATGGCACTAGTTAGCATGCATTCTAACATATGATATATCAAACAACATCACACACTTTCTAATCTTATGAATATGTAGAATCAGATTATTAAAATGTCATGAACAAGTCTTAAACATGTTTTACTAAAATTATGAATTTACTAACAACAAAACCAACGAAACATCCAAATCTAGAATTTAAAAATCGAAAAACATGTCTGAAAATTGCAAAGTGAACTAAACAAAATAGAGACGTGGTTATACTTTGTAGGTCTTCAAGAAGCTTGTAGATGTCTAGAATGTGCTCCGGCTTCAAGGCTTCAAGCTCCAAAGCTGCTGCATAAGAGGAACGTCTGTCAAGGCTTCAGTAATGGAGGTAGAGGCTCGGCATTAGAGAGGGAGAGGCTGCTCGAAAATGGCTATGTGTTTCTCTAATATTTATGTGAATGAATGAATTTTTTTTCTAATGTAAAGTCTCTTTATATAGTGGTCATGTCATCTCCATGAGTCCCTCTCCACCATTGATTTAAATATGATCCAATGGTCACTAATAATAGCACAAAAATCTTCTAATAATATTCCATATAATTCTCCAAAATTTTTGTGCATTAAGTCTTCGAATTAGGCTTGAATTGTGACTGAATACATTACTTGTTCTTTAAATGGAATCGGCTGAATAATTGCTTGATTGTTTCCGAATTGATTTTGATAATTCCTTCCTTGTTTCTTGCCGATTTGGTGATGATAATTCCCATATACATGCTCCAATTAATGTTCCTAAAAAGAAAGAAATCAGGTTTAATCTCTAGAAATATTAAGAATTGATATGGAGAAATAAAAGGAATGAATTTCCCTTAATTTGCTTGATTACAAATCAGCCAACTATCTTTGATTTGAGGAAGATTCCTATCGAAATTTGTTGTCATAATCTCCATATAAATTCGGACAAAATCCTAGGGGATTTCCGATTTCCATGTGTTTCATCATCTCCATTTAATGGTCATTCCTTCTTTGGTAATTTTCTGAATTTAAGAATAGAAGGTTTCTCAAAATGGATTAGGAAAGTCAGAATATGAAAGTTCCACAAGTAGAAAGTTTTCTAAATCAAAATAAGAAAGTTTCTTAAAATGAAATAGGCAACTTTTCCAATTTAAAACAGGAAAGTTTCCTAAACAACTTATCATTCTTAATCTGTCGGTATTAGCTTCCTTTTGTGCTTTTCTGCTCTTTTACCTTTACAATCACAAAACAAGTTAGAAATGACATTGTTAAGGAATAACATAGCTAAATAGGATAGAAAATACATTAATGACATAGCACAAAATGCGTCTATCAAGTAGCACATATATTATTTTTTGGTTTGGAGTTTGTGATGAGTTCGAATCACAACATGGAGGAATTTTTCATAAATAAAAAGAAACTCAACAAAAATTCGTTGCAAGCAATATATTTAAAATACCACTCACAGACTTAGGCCTTAGCTTGACGAAAACCCGAATTTCGTTCAAGCGAAGTCTCCACAACACGAGTCTCTTCGCGTCCTGTTCCACAATTAATATTAATTTTTTGACTCTAGAGTAATAATTAAATAATATAGGCGTACACATTAATGAGTGTACAACTCACTCATCCTCTCCATAATTCTCAAATTGTCAACCGAAATTCTTGACCTTCATCAATAACTTAGAACTCCTTAAGATATTTCTTAAACCTTAATCGGCAATAATCGATAGATGAAATAATATTTTATTATCCGCCAATATTATTAAACTTCAAATATTCCACAACCTAACTAAAGCTTCTCCAAAAATTATTATCTTCATACCAATAAATTCCTCTTATTTAATACTATTTTTCCGTAGAAAAATATGTCCAAAAGTGGCAGCTCCACCTACAGCGGCAGCTGCCAGCAAAAATTTCGGCCAAAATTCCATCCATCTCCAACTACCACCAAATTTTAACAGCAGCTTCGTCTCATCATTTTGAACAACTTTCTAGTACAACTCGAAGACCAATCCATCTTCTAACTAGGTCAATCGAACAAAAATATAAAAATCCTAAATTTTTGAACTTCAAATCTTCGATTCTCCTTCTACACTCGAAATCAATCCACCAAACTTTAGCGGTGAGTAGTACTCCTAAAACCCATCCTATCCATATAAAGAACCCACCCATTGGTGGCCTGAAGAGGTAGAAATCCGATCAAACTCTACTTGTACACTCGGCAAACAAATCAAAATTTCTCTAAAACTATAGCGAGATAGGTCGAAAAGCTTATCTAGAATTGAAGTAGACTCAGAGCAGTCATTTTGAGACCTGTACGACGGCCTGAGATGGACTGATGGAGGCGCTGTGGCGGCTGGAAGTTCCGACAGCGGAGAGAGAGAGCTCGGGGAGAGAGAAAATGGCCGGGTGAAAAATCTGATTTTTCACCCTAGTAACTCTTATTTATAGTCATTTTAGAAAATACAATATATACATGTGATCAACTTCCACAATATCTGATTTCAGAAAATACAAAACGTGCAACAAGAATTTTTAATCACTTATTCGAATCATCACCAAAAGAAAAACAGAGAAGAGTCCTAAATACACCCTACGAGGACATGTATCTAATCGGTTCTTCTTAATTATTATCCAAGCTAGAAAGTCTGAACTTAGAACATTTTACATGTCGATGATATCAATACTAAGGTATCTGTCTTCAAACATGCAAATCATTAAGCTAAAGAACGGACTCTAACATGCAACAAATTTACATAAGACGCTTAATTTATCACATGCAACGCAAGTACTCGAACGGAGTTTAAGCCGCCTCCACTACTTTAGATCTAACTTACATACGAGGCTTAGTTAAAATCATAGCAAGCACCAATCCTACAGAACCGATCTTTTATTAAATCATGTAACAAGCATTCAAAGATCTCAATGGTGACAATATCGAATAAACAACATCATAAAATCATTAAAACATATTTCATATAAACTGAAAATTCACAAAACTCTCAATCATGACATCCGACCAATTTGAAAAATAAAACACATGGTTCTATTTCGAAAACCAAAATAAGAACAAAGAAACCAAATAGAATTAGACATAGAATTACACTTTTTCAATGAGGTTGATAGCCACTCAAAGACTTGAGAACGAGCAACTCCAAGCTAATGCTTCAATACTTCCTGGAACGTCCTAGGTTGCAAGGATTTCCTTCTTCTTCTTCTTCTTCTTCTTCTAGGGTGGCGGCAACAAGACAAGAACAATGAGAACTTTTTCTGATATTTGCTAGCATGAGAAATGATCCCATTTTTGGTTCTCTTGTCCTCCTTTTATAGTGTTATGTCGCCCCGTTAGAGTTCTCTCATCCATTGATTTAATCTTGATCCAACGGTCAAGGAAAATTGCCCAACAAATTAATTAAAACTTGTTAGGAAATTTCCAGAATTTCCTTATACACATAGGTGATGAATTCAGCTGCATTTGTAGGCTAGATTCATTGCTTGTTCTCCACACAAATCAGCCCCTTTAGTTCTTTCCTTGTTTTGCCGAAAATTAGTTCCATTCCTCCAATTTTGGTGCGCCATTTAATGTTTTGAAAATGAAAGAAATTTGTTAACATAAAATCTGAATAATTTTGCTTTTAGACAAAAGGAATTTAAAGAATTAATTTCATAAATTTCAGATTTGAATTGCAAATTATCTCCTTTAATTTAGACAATGAAAACTTTTCTTAAAAAGCCTCTTAATTTCGGCAAGAAAACCCTATCCTTCTCCTTGATTTATGGTGACACAACTTAGTCCTAATCCATGTAGGATTTGACTTCCTTGCTTCATGTGGAATTCCTGTCACAAAAAGAAAGAAAGTTTTCAAAATAAATTAGGAAAGTCAGAATAGGAAAAATTCAAAGATAGTAAGTTTCCCAATTCAAATAAGGAAAGTTTCTCTAATCAAATTAGGAAAGCTTTCAAAAATGGAATAGGTAACTTTCCCCTTTTCAAAATAGGAAAGTTTCCTAAACGACTTATCCTCGACTTTTGCGACTCATTAGTTTCCTAGTTGCACCAGGAATCCTTCTTTGATTAGGAATTCGCTCATTTCCCTCGTTTTAGCCTTCTTTCGTGTAAACCTGCCTTTAAACACAAAACATGTTAGCAATGAAGTTATTAAGGAAATAACGAAGCTAAATATAGTAGGAAATACGTTAAGAATGTAGCATAAAATGCATTTAATACCTCCTATGTGGCGAAAGGATCTATTTCGGTGTTGCAGTCTAGATTCTCTTTAGTGACAAAGAGATCTATTTTGGTTTGGTAGGTTATGTCCTCCTTAGTGGCGTACGGACATATTTTCCTAGTGTGACGTTGATCCCTTAACTTGTTTCTTCAATATCGTATGAAAATAATTCACGTTTTCTCTTCATTTTAACAAGATTTTAAAGATTGTGAATGGTTTGAATTTCACGGAATCGTCTGAAAATCAAATTCTATTCTTCTTGGGACCTCTATATTCCAATAACATTGATTTCTTAACTTGTTTCTTCAATTTTATTTGAAAATAATTCAAGTTTTCTTGGCATTTTAACAAGAATTTAAAGATTGAGAACGATTTGATGTTCACATAATCTTCTAAAAATCAAGTATTGTTCTTCTTGGGACCTCTATATACCAATGACATTGGTCTCTTAATTTTTTTCTTCAATATCGTATTAAAATAATTCATGTTTTCTCTGCATTTTAACAAGAT
This sequence comes from Comarum palustre, assembly GCA_951800085.1. Taxonomy (NCBI): domain Eukaryota; kingdom Viridiplantae; phylum Streptophyta; class Magnoliopsida; order Rosales; family Rosaceae; genus Comarum; species Comarum palustre. The sequence continues at coordinate 9,307,858 of OX637580.1, forward strand.
TTTAAAGATTGTGAACGGTTTGAAGTTCACGGAATCACTTGAAAATCAAGTATTGTTCTTCTTGGGACCTATATATTCCAACGACATTGATTTCTTAACTTGTTTCTTCAATTTCATTTGAAAATAATTCACGTTTTCTTGGCATTATAACAAGATTTTAAAGATTGCTAACTGTTTGATGTTCACGAAATCGCCTAAAAATCAGGTATTGTTCTACTTGGGACCTCTATATACCAACGAAATTGGTCTAATAACTTTTTTTCCTCAATATCGTACGAAAATAATTCATGTTTTTATGCATTTTAACAAGATTTTAAAGATTGTGAACGGTTTGACGTTCACGGATTCACTTGAAAATACAGTATTGTTCTTTTTGGGACCTCCATATACCAACAACATTTATTTCTTAACTTATTTCTTGAATATCGTATGAAAATAATTCACGTTTATTCTGCATTTTAACAAAATTTTAAAGATTGCGAACGGTTTGAATTTCATAGAATCGCTTGAAAATCAAGTATTGTTCTTCTTGGGACCTCTATGTTCCAATGAAATTGATTTTTAACTTGTTTCTTCAATTTCATTTGAAAATAATTCACGTTTTCTTGACATTTTAACAAGATTTTAAAGATTGTGAACGATTTGACGTTAACGGAATCGCCTGATAATCAAGTATTGTTATTCTTGGGACCTCTATATACCAACGACATTGGTCTCTTAACTTTTTTTCTCCAATACCGGACGAAAATAATTCACGTTTTCTATGCATTTTAATAAAAATTTAAAGATTGCGAACGATTTGACATTCACAGAATTGCCTGAAAATCATGTATTGTTCTTCTTGGGACCTCTATATTCCAACATCATTTATTTCTTAATTTGTTTCTTCAATTTCAATTGAAAATAATTCACGTTTTCTTGGCATTTTAACAAGATTTTAAAGATTGCGAACGGTTTGACGTTCACAGAATCGCCTGAAAATCAAGTATTGTTCTTCTTGGGACCTCTATATACTAACATCATTGGTCTCTTTACATGATATCTTTTAATGCTCTTCCGTTGGTTTTCCATAAATCCACATACACGCAACGAATAGACAATGATTAAATAAATCATTAAGAAAATCTCTTGGCTCATATCCATAATTAAATGTGGGGTATTAACCTCATCCACGAGAAAACCGACCCGCTCTACCACGAGAGGGTCTATTGACCAGCTCATCGGAGAGGGTCTGATGACCCGCTCTATTCGGGAGGGTCTAACCGACCAGCTACCACCGAAGAGGGTTCTGACCTGCTACTATCCGGGAGGGTCATACTGACCAGCTACCACCGAAGAGGGTCAGACCAGCTACTATCCAGAGAGGGTACCATTTCCATTTGGAGAGGGTCCATGCTAGCATGCAATACATATATCCTTATCCTTTAAAAACCTCGTGGGAAAATAAATTGAAACCAAGTCAAATCTCCCATGACTTTACCCTAAATACATTGGATTTAAAACATTTCCAGGAACCCAAAACCGGTTCTCTGACTTTACTTAAAAATCCTTAAATCCAATAGCCAAGTTTCCCCTTTTTAAATTTCATCCCCCTCCATAATCCAAAACGGTGATAACAATAAAATCAAATCTTGGGAAAATCCTTTAAAATCACGGGAAAGGTAGGAACCTGTTTCCCGGCTCATTTATCTTTAAAAAGTATAAAATTCTCATTTTTCCAAAATCACCGTAAAACTTAAAATGGAGGAAATCACATATAAGGAGAAACTAATTAAAGTCTATGGCATGCATTATATTTAAAATAAAGTCCACTCACAGTACTTAAAGCAGCCTCCTCAATGCTCGGAACACTCCTCGAGCGCCAACTCGATATATCCACATGGTCGAGTCCAATCCCACGATCGACCATTGGCTATAGAGATAAACCTATAAATTAGTCTTTCTATAGTTGACTTGGTCTTTCCCTAGTTTGACTAGGAAATCCTATTTTACCAAGAGTTGACAAATTTCCTTTCTTTTTAACTTTTTCAACAATACGCTTATTTCCGCTTGTTGACTAGAAGTTTAGTTTCCGACTTCGTAATCTCAGCGTATCGACTTTCCTTACTATTTTATTGACGATAGGTTATCACATAGTAATTTTGTTGAATTACTATGGATACCCAAGCTACAGTTAAAACCGAATTACTAATTATGAGTCGATAAATCGTATTGCTCTTTATCCAAATCATCTACAACGATTAACTTGACAATTTCATTAATTGTAGATATCATCTTCCTCTCAACCACTAGAGTGATCAACATACTTATAATTTCCAAACTTCACTAATTAACTTCAAAACCTTTAACTTGAATTCTACCTTTTCTTTAACCTTTTCAACCCAATTAACAACTTAACAGAAATGGAAACTTTCCAAAAGGGGAAAGTTTCCCAAAGTGGAATTTCCTCTTTACGGTAAGTTTTCTAAAATTACCCAGTTCACGATTTAACAGAGATCTTACGACTAAAAACTTAACGGGAGGATCGATTCCTACCTCTTCGGCTCTGCCGGAAATTTTGCCACTTCGCCGGATTCCGGCAAGTTGCTGGATTCCGGTCGACTTGCCGGAATTTTCGGCAGTTTCCCCGTTTTCTCTGAATCACCAAGTTCTCGACAACATGCACAATAACAACACAAATTTAGCATACAAACTCCAAAACCTACAACTCTGGAATTTCACAGAACCGCCTCACCTTTATTTTGAATTCGGTAGCTCTCTAGCCGGACTCCTTCACAGGCAGGAACTCTACCTCTGCCTCTGTCTGACCTCCTCTAACACCTACACTAGCCGAAACATATACACCCCTGTCTCGACCCAAACTAACGCTGCAACGACCCAACATTTGCCGCCTGGACTCGGATGCCACACCCACAAGCTCACCGGAGATCGAGGAATCCTCCAGAAGTCTAAGAACATGTCGCCTGCGGCTAGGGCTCGAAACCCAGAAAAAATACAAAATAGGGGTTTCGATGTTAGGGTCGATTCTAGTGATTACAAACATGGAATTGAAGAAGGAAGAAGGAGGACCCTACCACTCGCAGTCGCCGTCGCTGTCAAACCTCGCCCTAAAATTGAAGAACACCGCCGCTCCTCCTCGGCGTCGATCTCCCTCTTGGGTTGATACCAGACTGTTTTGAGGGGTGAGTTAGGTAGAGGAGACAGAGGGGGTCACTTTGGAGGTGGTGCGCCAGCGGATGGTGGCCAGATGGCGGAGCGCCGCTGTGGCCGAGCCGGAGAAGACGAGAGAAATCAGGAGCGAGAGGAGAGAGAGAAAGTCAGGGGGGAGGGTCTGACCCGAGTCAACCCTCTCCCAAATATTTATACTCAAATCAAAGGCCTAGATCAACCCCCTAATTGATCTGACGGTCTGAATTAAAATAAGGTAAAAAGTAATTAGTTAAATGGTAAAAACTATTTACCGAAATAGTAATTGGAAATTACCATAAACTTCAGAAATTCACAGAAAATCAACAGAAGCTCCGAAAAATATTCTGAAAATACCGGGAGACTCGTGTCGACACGTACTACAACATCGAGTCATTAAATAAGGAATTTGGAGAGTTTAGAAAAACTCAAAAATTAACTCGAGCGATAACTTATCAAATTACCGATCGCAATTAAAAACCCTCGGTAACTCGTAAACCTCTGTGAAAAGGTAACTTTTAGGTACGGGGTGCTACACTTTTGTATTGTTAACTCTAAAGTTTCTCTATCCAAGTCGAAGCGAGGTTGCAAAGATTCCGCCAGGAACAAGTCCGGATGTCACTAGGTCTGCCGGTGACAGCAACGGTGAACTGCGCGGACAACACCGGCGCGAAGAATCTGTACTTCATTTCGGTGATGGGAATCAAGGGGCGGCTGAACCGGCTGCCGTCGGCGTGTGTGGGGGACATGGTGATTGCCACGGGAAGAAAGGGAAGCCGGACCTGAGGAAGAAGGTGCTGCCAGCTGTGATTGTGAGGTAGCGCAAGCAGTGGCGCCGAAAGGATGGTGTTTTCATGTATTTTGAAGGTATCCAGTTTCGGAAACTCTTTGCTTTTCTTGATGAATTTTGGATTTGTGGAAGTTTGTTTGTTTTGGTTTCAGAGAAATGTGTTGTAGGTTAGTATGAATGAGCATGTTGTTTAATTTTCAGAAGGTGATATAGTTGTTTAATTTTCAGAAGGTGATATAGTTGTTTAATTTTCAGAAGGTGATATAGTTGTTGGTATTGTTAGATAAGGTATGTTCTTTAGGGTTTACTATGCTTTGGGGTTACTATGGAAAATGTGTAGAGGTAAGGAAATGTTTTGGATTGGTAATGAACTGAAATGAGTGTTGATGGTGCACAAGTTGAGTTGGTTTTTTTTGTTTTGAGGATTATGGCATTGCAATCACTTGTGCATTTGTGTGTGGGTTAGTGGTTGTAGGAAATTGGGGATTTGGATAAATGGTTGTTTAGGATCAGGTATTTGTGTTAGGGAATACTTTTAACCGATTTTGCTTTTGCACTATGTTATGCATTGGAAACATACTCAACTTGAAAACTCAACTATTATGGGTTTGATGTAATGGTTTTGTTTTTGATACGATAACACGCTGCAACTGCTGCTAAGATTAGAGTAAAGTGAGCACTCTGCTCTTCCTGTATTTCTTGCTTGTGACCGTGGTCTTTATTTTGATGCAGATAGTGTTGGTGTCATTGTGAATCCAAAGTGTAAAATGAAAGGTGAGGAGCCTGTGCATCAATATTAACTTCTGTAGAAGTATAACAGAGTTATCTTGATAGTGTTATTTGTTTGGATTGTGAATCATGTTTTGCTGTGTTTGTAAGATCTGCTATCTTTGGGCCTATTGGAAAGGAATGCGCTGATCTGTGGCCAAGAATTGTAAGTGCAGCTAATGCCATAGTTTGAGTTCTCAACTCACTCTAGATTGGTTTTTTATGATGTTCTCTTAGTCGGTTGTCCTTTGAACACTAGATGAGTATGCAAATTTCTTGGATTTGTACCCATGTGGTGTTTGAACTTACTATCCTACTATCCTGTAGACTTTGATAGTAAAAGAGTTTTTGTTCTAATTTATGTCTTTTGTTTAGGTCCATTTCACTAATATATATAATGCTTTTGTATTGTTGAATTAACCAATAGTAGGCCTCTAGATAATATAGGCAAGCGCAAAATTGTATTAAAACTGTATCGACTTCTTCTATCCGTACCTGAACTCCCAATTAACTGTTTCACATACTACACACTCTCTTTTGTATCGACTTCTTCTATCGGATTTTTGTTTCTCAAGTTTGATCATCACAATCATAACATGCCTACTAATGTTGTATAACTTGTTTACCAAGGGTTAAGTAAATGTTTTGTTTCAAAAACAAACAATACGTAGAAGCTTCAAACGAAAAAAAATAGTGAAATAAGATACGACCAGAATGATGAAATATGTCTACGGTTGAAAAATCAAGTGATTCCGGTAAAGTCTCGATGCCGATAGTTACGGTCAATGTAATTTTCTATTATTTCTCCCTAGAGGTAGCTATATCTCTAGTGGTTATTTTTCATAAAATGTTTATATCGCAAGCTGCGTTTCATCGATTTGAAACTATTTTCAGTTGAACCTCTGGGCAAAATACGTAATTTAGATGGCCAAATGACCGTTTCCGTGCGTTTAAGGGCTTGATTTACAGGATTGATCGTGCGGATTGAGTCCTTAACGTTGTTGGATCTAGATGAATTTTTTCACACATATTTCAACATAATTATGATATTTGATAGTCAGATTTTTGTTTCTTAAGTTTGATCATCACAATCACAACTTGCCTACTAATGTTGTATAACTTGTTTACCAAGTTTTAAGTAATTGTTCCGTTTCAAAAACAAACAATACGTATAAGCTTCAAACGAAAAAAAGTCGTGAAATAAGATATGACCAGAATGGTGAAATATGTCTACGGTTGAAAAATCACATAATTCCGGTAAAGTCTCGGTGCCGATAGTTGCGGTCAATGCAATTTTCTATTATTTCTCCCTAGAGGTAGCCCAATCTCTGGTGGTTATTTTCATAAAATGATTATATCACAGGCTGCGTTTCATCGATTTGAAACTATTTTCAGTTGAAACTCTGGGCAAAATACGTAATTTAGATGGTCAAATAACCGTTTCCGTGCGTTTAAGGGTTTGATTTACAGGATTGACCGTGCAGATCGAGTATTTAATGTTGTTGGATCTAGATGAATTTTTTCCCATACACATATTTCAACATAATTATGATATCTGACGATCTGATTTTTGTTTCTCAAGTTTGATCATCACAATCACAATTTGCCTACTAATATTGTATAACTTGTTTACCAAATGTTAAGTAAATGTTCCGTTTCGAAAACAAACAATACGTAGAAGCTTCAAACGAAAAAAAGTCGGGAAATAAGATATTACCAGAATGGTGAAATACGTCTATAGTTGAAAAATCAAGTAATTCCAGTAAAATCTCGGTGCCGATAGTTACGGTCAATGCAATTTTCCATTATTTCTCCCTATAGGTAGGCCTATCTCCGGTGGTTATTTTTCAAAAAATGTTTATACCACAAGCTGAGTTTCATCGATTTGAAACTATTTTCAGTTGTTTCTCGAGGCAAAATACTTAATTTAGATGGCAAATGACCGTTTCCATGCGTTTAGGCGTTTGACTTACGGGATTGACCGTGCGGATCGAGTCCTTAACGTTGTCGGATCTAGATGATTTTTTTACCATAACATATTTCAACATAATGATGATATCTAACGGTCAGATTTTTGTTTCTCAATCTTGATCATCACAATCACAACATGCCCACTAATGTTGTGTAACTTGTTTACTAAGTGTTAAGTAAATGTTCTGTTTCAAAAACAAACTATACGTAGAACCCTTCAAACTCAAAAAATTCATGAAATAAGATATGACCGGAATAGTGAAATACGTCTACGGTTAAAAAATCATGTAATTCTGGTAAAGTCTCGATGCCGATGGTTGCGGTCAACTCAATTTACCATTTTTTCTCTCAATGGATAACCCTAACTTTGGTGGTTATTTTTCAGCAATTGTTTTTACTACTGGTTGTGTCTCATCGATTTGAAGCAATTTTGTGATGAAGGTCCGCCAAAAATAAGTAATTTAGACGGTCAAATGACCGTTTCGTGCGTTTAGGGGTTTGACTTACGAGATTGACCGTCCGGATGAAGCCCTTAATATTATCAGATTATGGTGAATTTTTTCCCATACATGTATTTTATCATGATGGTCATATCTCACGGTCGGATTTTTGTTTCTCAAGTTTTATCATCAAAATCACGATGTGGCAACTAATGTTGTATAACTTGGTTACTTACTTTTAAATAAATGTTCAATTACAAAACAAACTCTACGCAGAACATTCAAACTTAAAAAAGTCGTGAAATAAGATATGACTAGAATAGTGAAATATATCTTTTGTGGTTATTTTTAGCAATTTTTTTACTACTGGTTGCGTCCCATCGATTTGAAACTATTTTGTGTTGAAGCTCTGACAAAAATACATAATGTAGACGGTCAAATGACTGTTTCCATGCGTTTTTTGGTTTGACTTGCGTGATTGACCGTTCGGATCGAGCCCTTAACTTTATCAGATCAAGTTGAATGTTTTCCCATACATGTATTTTATCATGATGGTCATACCAGATGGTCGGATTTTCGTTTCTCAAATTTGATTATCGGAATCACGATGTGGTCCATATTTTATCGAGAATACGTGATTTTTTTACCGTAACCTTATTTCAATATACCTGACACATCCTATGGATGGAATCACAAAATTCAATTTGTAAAATATAGTTGCTTCACAATCGTAAGGTTTTGTTTTTAGGATTTAGGGTTTTTCAGGGTTTAGGGTTTGTTATTAGGGTTTACAATTTGTAGATGGGGAGTGTACACATGTTCTGGTTAATGCGGACCATGGGTCCAGATGGGTTAAGAGTGTTGTATGCGACCAATCAATATTTGATTGACACATGTTACTTCCTTATCCACCTAGAAGAAGAAAACAAGCAAATTGGACTGATCAAAAACTGGGTTTTCTCAAACCAAACAAACCCAGATTTTCACAGCCTCCCCCTCCATCGCTCTCCCTCCTCCTTGCCTCCCCTGCGCCATTGATCTCTCCATCAAGGTCATCTCCTCATTCTTCCCGCCATAGAAAACAACCAAATCAAAATCTCTCCATGCAAATTGGGGGAGTTGGCAGTGTTGGGTGAGTATGGTGTCGTCGAGGCTTAATTAGATAATTATGCATGATGAAGTTGGAGGGATTGGTTGTGAGAACAAGGATACAAATGTGCTTACATTGTCATCTGTCGGGTTTTGTGACCCCATCGGAACATGACGAGGGATAGGGATGAGCCGCGAAGGTGGGGGTGTTCAGGCAAGTGCTGGGTCAACCAAAATACGGCGGTAGGAGACACCACAACGAAGTTTTCACTCTGAGCGAAGTTTTCCAAATTGACACAGCTACTCCACTCCCTTTGTTTCAAACTTCTTCACCTTTGCGGGTCTCGAAGAGGTTCGAAGAGTAACCTAAACACAAACCCTCCTGAAGCAACGTGGCCAAATCTCCATCGTCCTGTGATTTAACCCCGATTTACTCACTGCCAATAAGACCATAACACCCTTCGAACATTCGCCGGGGTTAGGGATTGAAACCGAGAAAGAAAACAGAAAAAGGAGGGATTTTGAATTAGGCCTCCAATCAAACGCGCAAGGTGATACAATTGAAGGAGGGAAGAGAAGATGAACCCTACCTCTTCTCTGTCGAATTGTGCCTGAAACGCTAGGAATCGTCGGAGATCTCCACGCACAGTGGTGCTCGATCTCTACCCTGGGTGGATAAATGTGTAATCTTTGGGCTGGGCTTTGTAAAGGAGATGAGAAGGACCAGTTTGGTGGTGGTGCGCCATTAGGAGACGGGCTGACACGCCGGCGATGAAGGTAGCATAGCAAGGGGTCGAGAGCAGAGAGAGAGAGTGACCGGCGAAGAGAGAGACGAAAGGGGGGTCTGACCCGAGTCAACCTTCTCCCCAACTATTTATACCCGAATGGACGGTTCAGATCAAAACCCTACTTGATCTGACGGTCCAGATTTAAAACGGGTAAAAAGTAATTAGTTAAATGGTAAAACTTATTTACCGGAATAGTAATTGAAAATTACCATAAACTTCATAAATTCACAGAAAATAGCCGGAAGTTCTGAAAAATATTCCGAAAATACCGGGAGACTCGTGTCGACACGTACTACAACATCGAGTCATTAAATGAGGAATTTGGAGAGTTTAGAAAAACTCGAAAATTAACTCGAGCGATGACTTATCAAATTACCGATCGCAATTAAAAGCCCTCAGTAACTCGTAAACCTCTGTGAAAAGGTAACTTTTAGGTACGGGGTGTTACACAGTTGTTGTACCGTTAAAGAATCAAGTTACCTTAACGGTACAACTGTACTATCAGTTAACAAGAGAAACATGAAAATAGTTTTCTTATGAAGGCCATGCATCAAAATAAGACTTACCCAAGGAGGTCTTTGCCGAATCCCAAATTTTCTTCTTCCCTCAGCTCGTTCCGACCTTCACCAGCTTCACAAATGACAAACTAAAATCAAATATATAATTATTTACAGGAAAAGAAGTATCATAATATGGATTAGTTAGAGTTCAGAAGTGCAGATGGTATTACAGTTATAATTATCAGCCCCACAAATATAAGCAATTTCCTCAATTTGCAAAACACAAAACATTTAAATTTACATAGGAACTACGATACATGCACTGGCTTAATTTAAAGCATGATCAAAGAAAAACATGGGAATTCTCTATTCGCCTGTTTTCTAATTCTGTTTTACAATCAACCACTTTCTATGAAATTAAAAAAGTACAAACAAATGAACACAAATCAAAAGAGCAAACACAACACTATCATCAACATCAACAATACTGACTGGTGAACATAAAAACAATTCCATAAATTATCAATCACAATTAAATGAGTTGAAGCATGGGAAGAGTGACACTTATGACTTACCTCACTGAATAAGAATAAGAAGGATTGTCAAGTAATGGATTCGAATATGTCTGCAATAAATCATCAATAAAACTAAAGTTAAAAACATGTGCCATCAGATACCTATCGTATAAAAGGTTTTTAGCTATTTCCCATATATATTCCAAAAAACCCATCTCTCCCAGAAATTAAAATTCAATGACAACGTATCAATGAAAACGTTTTATGCTTGAGCAAACCAACAGTTCTTAGGTTTTTACTGTTGCACAATTCCTACATGTCACACTTTCCTTGGCATGACTTAATACAGATACTAAAATTTTAAATCAGGTACCCAGTAATGTCTGCTTGTTCTTTTCAAACAATTTTGCTTTCAACCGCGCCACCCGGATAAACCTATAAGCACACGTAACACTTACTTTGGATTAGATTTACTAAGGATCAGATTGTATATTGACATTTGAAGTGGAAAAGGTGGTTTAACCGTGTACGTGCCTAGTTCCAGCCAAGGGTACAACTACTAAGATCGATTTAAGATTTTGATTTAACTATGTAAGAAGATCTACCTGAAAATCAATTAACATGTGATTGAGTTTGTTATCAAAATAACAGACCATAAAACTCAACTACAAATAATAATAACTACTTAAATCTGCACTTACCAACTTGGAACAGCTCTTGGAATAAGAGGAGTTTAAGATCTTCGGCAATGAGAATAAGAATGCATAATGGTTCCAAACTGAGGATAAGAATACATAATGGTTCCAGACTTTACGAACCTTCCTTTCCGCTGAGCACATATGAAATGGCATCAAAACAAGGGGTCAGCAACAGACATACATTTAATTGACTAAATAGATTACAATAAGACCAGAAAGATATCCCATTATGAACAGTATTCTGATTTCTACCATTTAATTTTTTTGCTAAAAATTACATCTTGAAGAGAACCAATACTAAATAACAGAACGAACCTGCATATATTTGAACATCAAAACCCCAGGCTTAGCACATGAAACTTTTAAAAAATTTCTGATTTACTTTGAATTTTATTTTAGAAGTTAGAATGCCATTCCTAAAAAAAGAAGGTTAGAACCATTGTTTTCCTTTTTTCGGTGCTCGTCCAGAGTTAGCATAGTAGATTGTAGAAACACCAAGGATCATTGCAGAGAATTTAGTGCATGGTCAATCACATGCAATCAACACCTGGGGGTTTCAGATTTATGTATTGTAAGAGAAAGACGTCTACATGTTTCGCTTGTACTGACATACCTTCACTGCTTTAATAATATCTTCATCTGCATTTCACTTGCTGAAGTCCGTAATTGTTTCAGTAAAGCATCCATCCTCATCAACTGCTACAATCAAGGTCTCACTCCCTACATGCGAATGGAAGGTAACCATGACTATAAATAAAGTGCAACAATATAGATGTTTCTTGATGAACCATTATCATTGTTCAGATATGATATCTAAGAGTGTGCATTGCAAAACAATGCGTCTTGGGTTTAAGACTCAAAACTTAGAATGCCATGATTGATACTACCAACACTATCTATACTGTCTGCAGAAAGTGTTGAGAGAAAGACAAAGAACCCGAATGTCATTATATTTAAGTACCATTAAAATGGAGGAACAAGAAATGGAATTAAATATCAAATTTTCAAAAAGGGACCAAAAGATTTAGCAAAAGAAATAAATTAGATTTCATAGAAACCAAACTAAAGCCCATGATGCCCATAAACAAATTTATCACAGTCCATTCCTCGCCCATTTAAACCCCATAAGCAAATTTATCAAACAGTCTCCATAATTGTAATACATAATAAAATCCACCTTTACAATGCTGTTTTGAAAAAGTGAACTTTTTAATTCAAAGGAAAAATAAGACAGAAAACATAAACATGAATTTTCCAAACCTCGATCGAAGGCTATACTAACAAAGGTGTAAACATGTAAAAAACCTCTTTTGTATAAGAAACCTGCATATAAAATCTTTTGTGGTATATCTAAAAGCATACTTTGCACGCAATTATCCATATTTTAAAGCTCATAGATTCAGATATAATGCATTAATATGTTATTTGGAGATTCTTTGAGAAACAAAAAAGGAGAGAAAGAGGGAATGACCGACTTTTTCATATAAAACACAGCTGATTTTAAACGATCCTTGATTAAACATTAACTGGTTGCAATGATGAAGTATAGTGTATGTAATTCATTTTAGATTAAACTTTCAGGAAAAGAGCATCACATCAGATTAGTATGAAATTGAGAGCCGATTTTAAACGATCTTTGATCAAACATTTACTGGTGGCAATGATGAAATCTAGTGCATGTAATTCAGTTTAGAGCAAACTTTCCGAAGGAGAAGAGCATCACATCCGATTAGCATGAAATTGAGAGCAAACACATATACCTTCTGAAGTCAACACAGTCGGAATAAATAGCTCTGAACCTGCAGCTAACCAAAAACAAAAGCATTCAGGAATCTTCAATATACAATCCAGTATAATCTAAAATGTATGCACATCACATCAGATTAGTATGAAATTGAGAGCCGATTTTAAACGATCTTTGATCAAACATTTACTGGTGGCAATGATGAAATCTAGTGTATGTAATTCATTTTAGAGCAAACTTTCAGAAGGAGAAGAGCATCACATCCGATTAGCATGAAATTGAGAGTAAACACATATACCTTCTGAAGTCAACACAGTAGGAATAAATAGCTCTGAACCTGCAGCTAACCAAAAACAAAAGCGTTCAGGAATCTTCAATATACAATCCAGTATAATCTAAAATGTATGCATAGTATAATGCATCCAAAAGAATGATTAAGATTATGCAAAAAAAACTGCAATAAAGATAAATAAAGGACAGAAATATTACCGATTCCAAATGCAGAAAGAGAGTTAACATGCTCAATCACCAGTCGCCTTTAAATTCAACCAAAATCAATTTTTATGTTAAATTCAAGAAAGTGTAGAAGCAATATAGAAACAAGAAGACTAAAAGACCTAGATTTACAATAATCAGTGATTGGTAAATGATCGAAATGACAGAACTTCCCAAAAAACAGTTTACAAGCCAACCTTCTAACCTACAAAATAAATTGAAGCGATTAATTCTAAGAGAATGAAGCAAGTTACAACATTCTACGGAGAATGTTAAGAAGATCTAAGAGAATTTAGTAAGTTACAACATCTCATCATTCTCATTTTCGTCATTATACAAAATTGAAGTCATTTTATACTTAATTTTACCAAACACATTAAACTACTTTTTATGACCGTATTAATTTCAAAAAAAATTACCACAGTTAATTGTGTTTTTTATAGCTGATTATTATAGCTGAGTTTTTTTATAGTTGATTATTCTTACCTCAATACCAAACTGAGCCTATAGCTGCTCAAAATATGGACAATTAAGAACAAACTGGTCTTCAAAGGTGGAATATCTTTTTTGTTTACCAAGATCAAAGGCCAGAGTGGCTCGAACTCTATTTGAATCACATAACACCGTTATGGGAACAGATTAAACCCTAGACAAATAGCAATATTAGAATCTCGAGACAGAACAAAAATAAAAGGCATACAAACATGTACAAACCCAAATACTATTCTATCTTTCACTTTATCAATGCTAGTCTCGCCTTGCATTTTCTACTAGTCTCATTGACTCACATTATTGCTAATTAAGAATCATATTCAGATTACAGAAGAAACCCAATAGAACAAAGTGGATAATTGTAAAGTACTCACCAGTTGTTGCTGGGATATCAATAACTTACCTGGAAAATATGTATATACATGAACTTCAATTGGAACTGTGGCCATATGCGTAAAATACATGAGCAGTGGAAGACCTACTAATTTTTTTTGTCTTCAAATCAAAGAGGATTCCGAAAATTCCGAAAAGCACCATCCTGTTATATATACACATGGCAGAACTCTTCATTAATTAGATGGAACAAAAGAGAAGAAAATAAAAGGAAAATCGACTTCAAAGAAAAAAACGCACCTCGAAAAGCAAAAAAATGACCAGTCCAAATTAACAAACATTAAAAATGAAAATCGAGAGAAAACTGAAAGGATTACCAAGACCTCACAAGGAGACCAAGTCACTATCGTCCAGAGCCAACCAAATCCCTAGTCCTCTCCACCATAGTTTCAGTAGCTGATAGTGTAACAACAATAAGAAAAACCAGTCAGAATCCAATTTAAAACAAACAAAATAAACAGAACTAAAAATTGAACAGTGAATTTGTTGAAGGTGTACTGCAGGCACAGATAGGATACTGCAATCAACATTTATCACTTTAAACCACTGCAATCGATCACTAGATCTCAGACACCATCAATAAAATCCCTTCAAAATCAACACCCAATCAGTTAAAAAACCAATAGCAACCGAAGAAAATCAAATCGCCCTAAAGGACAAACCAAGTCAAGTTAGAAAATACTTTCAACTACTCAATGCACTTAACATAGTTTCAGAGCCAACCATATCCAAAAACTCCCTAGTCCTCTCCACCATAGTTTCAGTAGCTGATACTGTAACAACAATAAAAAACCCAGTCAGAATCCAATTAAAAAACAAAAAAAACAGAACTAAAAATTGAACTGTGAATTTGTTGAAGGTATACTGCAGGCACAGATAGGATACTGCAATCAACATTTATCACTTTAAACCAGTGCAATCGATCACTAGATCTCAGACACCATCATCAATAAAATCCCTTCAAAATCAAGACCCAATCAGTTAAAAAACCAATAGCAACCGAAAACAAAATCAAATCGCCCAAAAAGGACAAACCAAGTCATTACCAGTGCAATCCAAGTTAACCTATGTTAGAAAATACTTTCAACTATTCAATAAACAAAATCAAATCGCCCAAAAAGGACAAACCAAGTCATTACCAGTGCAATCCAAGTTAACCTATGTTAGAAAATACTTTCAACTATTCAATGCACTTAAACAAACCGAGTCATTTGGTAGTGCAAGCCTACAAATCCCAAACTGCCAAGAAATATGAGTAGATCAGTGACGAAGTCAGCAAAACAACATAGCACAGCACATAGTAAAATACGAAAGGAAAGGAGCTTTTTGCTTTTCAGAACATATAACTGACACACCATCTTTTAAAAATCATCATCGTACTAGTAAACTGTGTCTTCCACTTTCCTCTGCTTGTTACCATTACAAAACATACAGACAGAAAGAATTGTAAGCAACGTTTCAAGTATCAGAATTTGAAGAATATGGTAATGCTTTGGAACTAGATTAGTTCTAACATCTGAAGATACCTTTAATAAAATAGGGTGATTATTAGAGATGAAACCACAAAAGCCTGCACCCATTTGATCAATTGCAAAATGAAACTATTTAATCATTGCCTAAACTCTCTTCTTATAAGCAAAGACAATTTTTGTAAAGATAAATTAAAATTGAATGTTCAAAAACTCTATTTCTATCACTTTTTATAGAAACTTTTTTCTGGCATCAAATAAACTAGTGCCATTTATGTATGTCTGTGTGTGCACATATGCATTGAAGAGAAGGGATAAAAAGTTGGAAATCTATGACACAGCTTCAGTTGCCATTCTAGTTTTAATGCAAGGCAGCACAGATTGAAGGCATATGAATATATGCCTCTAATAGAAATGATGACCTACACACCTCTAATAGAAATGATGTCTTGCCATTCTTTTGATCACAATAAGGAAAAGTAGGTTCTTAAAACTAATCCACCTGATCAGCTTACAGTTTCCGCGTTCTTCTCAGATGTGATAGAACAGGAGTGCTAAGAAGAAACCCTGTGGAAATGAAATAGAAAAAGAAATTAGTTCATTCTACCATGATAAGTACCAATTAGTTGATTCTACTGGACAAAAAAAATACATATTCAGCTCGAAAAAAATATAAATATCAATCTCAGTTCACACTTAAGAGAGAAAAAAACAGAAAAAACTAAAGCATATCTGAACAGAAAATTGACTTTTAATATACTGCAGATCTCTCTTACTGCAGATGAGTAGTCAAGCGAACCGAGTTTCAGGAACCTAGTTTCAGGTTCGTAGAAGCACAGCTAAGAACCAAAAAAATAAAAAACTGTTCCCAAAAATATTCATGCCTGGACAACTACAATCACTGTCATTACTACTTTGGTTTCTACAATTACATATAATATCTGTAAATATAGTTAAACCCCTGGATTCTTTGTTTTTTTTAAACTATAGTTAAAAGCTTGTCGTGCCAAATTGAAATGGGTATCAGTGTCCTCTTCCAAGCCTTCAATCGGCGATTAAGAAAAAGAAATCTTGGTTCATTTCTCCACCTTAACGACAGAAACGAAATGAAAAGCACTTACAGACTACCAATCGGTTTTGTCAAAAAAAAGAGCTATCCATATAGATACAACATGTCTATCAAACCTGTCAAAAAAAAGAGCTATCCATATAGATACAACATGTCTATCAAACCTAAAGCTCACCTTCCAAGCTTCACTTTTCATACAGTCAGTCCTAATCCAATCAATACCAGCTCTCTATATTCACAACCCTACCAAAGCAAAAACCCAATTTATAACCATTGCACATTGTACTATGAAATCCATATATAACCTGAACCCACAAAAACCTGCCAAAAATTGAAAAGCAACATGCTTAGTACAATAAAGATTGGATCAAATACACCTAATAAACCCCCAACATGATTCAAAATAGACAATGACGATGGGATGAATATTTATACCTGTAACCTAAAAACTCAGAATTGCCTTCCCTATTCATGCTGATGAGACTGCAAATTTCGTCAAGATCAGAGATCAACATAGACCAGAATCAGTATCAAAAAGAGAGCAAAGAAGATCAAAATTCAAAGATTAAGATTGTGAGATTGCTCAGAACTCCAAATAAACCAATCGTAGCAGAAATCAATTACAATAGAAAAATATATATATTTAAAATCCGTAACTAAGAAACCCGCATCCTTGAGAATAACAAAAACTCAAAGCAAAACACCCATCCAATACATTGAGGCCAATAGAGCAAAACACTCAGCAAAATAACAATAGGGCAGGTAATTATCATCAGCAACAAATCACAACAACACAACTGAGACCCAAACAGATACCAAACCAAAAAAGAAACAAATCCACCCATAGTTGAAATCTGGAAATCGCAAGGTAGAAGATGAATTGATTCATCATCTGCCAACAACTGACAATTACACAACTGAGACCCAAACAGATACCAAACCAAAAAATACACCAATAGGTGAAATCTGGAAACCGCAAGGCAAATATAATTCTAATTAAACAATGAACACAGAATTGCCTTCGCCGGTTCTTCAATCTAAAATCCAATACCAAAACACATGCTGCAGAACCATTATACCAAACCCAAAGGGTAAACCCTAATGGGTTTTCAAGACAACGAAATCATGAACTCCACACCACCAATTAATCAATCCATGGCAAATTAAACCAACGCATAGAAAGAAAACAGATATTTATACCGTAAATTGGGCCTCCCTTCTCCAAGAGGAAGGGCGGAGAAGCCACCAAGAAAGCCTCAGCGTCACCGGCGGAATCAAGAAGAGAATCGCCGCGCGTGAGGAGGCGCGTACAACGGCACTCTCTCTCTCCAACTTCCATCTTTCTCTGGAGAGAAAGGGTTTTAATGGACATAAATAAAATACTGTCGGCAACGTCTCTTTTTTCTCTGTTTTTTATTTTTATTTTTTGGTACCAATTTTTTTATTACAGAAAAAGATAGAAAAAATATATTTTTATGTTTTATTTTAATTAAAAATTAAATTTACCTTATTATACAAATAAAGGATATATATGAGATCTAATATCTATTTAATGGGTAATTATTTATTTTTGATTATTAGTTCACAAAGTCAACTAAATGCAGTGACGTGATTCAAAATTACGACATAGAACAATTTAAAAAAATTTTGACAATCGTAATATAAAGAAAATAAGGTTTGATCAATCCGGAAATAAATGTGCGCATGTCATAATGGTCAAATAAGTTAGTAAGTAACAAAATAAGTATGTACAAGTATTATTTACAAAACAATTATTTACAAAATACAAACACAAATATTTATAGATATTTATTTACAAATTTACACATGGTACAAGGTTATAATGGGATGTTTGAAATTGGTTTCTAACATCTTAAAAACAGAAAATAAAAACTAAACTAATATATACAAGTGATCGGTTCATTCAACACGTCAATTAGAGAGAAGCTCAAATTCTGACTACACATCAAAGATCATGTTTCAACCTTAACAATCTGATAACATGCAAATTCAAAGAACTAAAAACAATCTCAAGAATACAAGCCTATGAGGTCATGCATCTTATTGTTTCACTTACTTTATTCCCGCATAAAACATCTAGAACTAGGGCATTTTACATGTCGATGCTATCAATACTAAAAGCATATGTCTTTAAATGGAACGAGATTGAATACAACTTTATATCATGAACATTATTTTATTATCTGCCAATATTATTAAACTTCAAATATTCCACAACCTAACTAAAGCTTCTCCGAAAATTATTATCTTCATACCAATAAATTCCTCTTATTTAATACTATTTTTCCGTAGAAAAATCTGCCTAAAAGTGGCAGCTCCGCCTACGGCGGCAGCTGCCAGCAGAAATTCCGGCCAAAATTCCAACCACCTCCAACTACCACCAAATTTTAACAGCATCTTTGTCTCATCATTTGAACAACTTTCTAGTACAACTCGAAGACCAATCCAACTTCTAACTAGATCAATCGAACAAAAATATAAAAATCCTAAATTTTTGAACTTCAAATCTTCGATTCTCCTTCTACACTCCAAATCAATCCACCAAACTTTAGGGGTGAGTAGTACTCCTAAAACCCATCATATCCATATAAAGAACCCACCCATTGGTGGCCTGAGGAAGGAGAAATCCGATTAAACTCTACTTGTACACTCGACAAACAAATCAAAATTTCTCTCAAACCATGGCGAGATAGGTCGAAAAGCTTACCTAGAATTGAAGTAGACTCAGAGCAATCATTTTGAGACCGGTATGATGGCCTGAGATACCCTAATGGAGGTGCTATGGCGGCTGGAAGTTCCGGCAGCGGAGAGAGAGAGCTCGGGGAGAGAGAAAATGGCCGGGTGAAAAATCTGATTTTTCACCCCTGTAACTCTTATTTATAGTCATTTTACCGCACAGTAACTTTATATTTTTGCTAATAAATTTTACATACGAACTCCAATTTGAGCGTGTTATGTGTCCACAAACTCGTATCAACATCATCGACAAAATTCATGAAGAAAGTTTTCCTAAATTCTCGTCTTAGCGAAAAGTCAAGTTTATGACCTTCTACAGTAAAAATGTTACTTTAAACGGTTAAAGATGAAAGTAACCAAAAGTAACCGACCGTAACTTGATTCTAAGATCGGGATGTGACACGTGTTCTAGTGGTGCACTACGTGATTTAGCTGCTGGAGAGTGACCAATATCTTTACCTGTGTGGCATCTGATCCTCCTGTATGATGAAGAAATCTATTGTTTCCTGTGTGGTGTCTAGAACCTCCTGTGTGGCGAAGGAATCAATTGTTTCCTGTGTGACAGTTAGATCCTCATGTGTAATAAAGGAATCTATCGTGTTTGTGTGGGGTTTAGATCCTTCTGTCGCGCCCGTTACCGAACACGTAACAATTTAAAACCCTTTTTTGTTACATTGTAGCATTAGTAAATAGGGTTCAATCAATCCGGGGACTTTAAGGTGTTCATGCGGTTAAAAATCAATTAAGTTAGTATCTAAAAACTAAGGTAATACAACATATTAACAACAAACAGACATTTTACATTTTACAAGTTTCATGGGGGGTTCGGTTTGGTTTTTATCATCCTAAAAACAGAAAATAAACCTAACTAATATATACATGTGATCAACTTCCACAATATCTGATTTCAGAAAATACAAAACATGCAACAACAATTTTTAATCACTTATTCGAATCATCACCAAAAGAAAAACAGAGAAGAGTCCTAAATACACCCTACGAGAACATGTATCTAATCGGTTCTTCTTAATTATTATCCAAGCTAGAAAGTCTGAACTTAGAACATTTTACATGTCGATGATATCGATACTAAGGTATCTGTCTTCAAACATGCAAATCATTAAGCTAAAGAACAGACTCTAACATGCAACAAATTTACATAAGACGCTTAATTTATCACATGCAACGCAAGTGCTCGAACGGAGTTTAAGCCGCCTCCACTACTTTAGATCTAACTTACCTACGAGGCTTAGTTAAAACCATAGCAAGCACCAATCCTACAGAACCGGTCTTTTATTAAATCATGTAACAAGCATTCAAAGATCTCAATGGTGACAATATCGAATAAACAACATCATAAAATCATTAAAACATATTTCATATAAACTGAAAATTCACAAAACTCTCAATCATGGCATCCAACCAATTCGAAAAATAAAACACATGGTTCTATTTCGAAAACAATAATAAGAACAAAGAAACCAAAAAGAATTAGACATAGAATTACACTTTTTCAATGAGGTTGATAGCTGAGAAAGAGCAACTCCAAGCTAATGCTTCAATACTTCTTGGAACGTCCTAGACTGCAAGGATTTCTTTCTTCTTCTTCTTCTTCTTCTTCTTCTTCTTCTTCTTCTTTTTCTAGGGTGGCGGCAACAAGACAAGAACAATGAGAACTTTTTATGATATTTGTTAGCATGAGAAATGATCCCATTTTTGGTTCTCTTGTCCTCCTTTTATAGTGTTATGTCGCCCCGTTGGAGTTCTCTCATCCATTGATTTAATCTTGATCCAACGGTCAAGGAAAATTGCCCAACAAATTAATAAAAACTTGTTAGGAAATTTCCAAAATTTCCTTATACACATAGGTGATGAATTCAGCTGCATTTGTAGGCTAGATTCATTGCTTGTTCTCCACACAAATCGGCCCCTTTAGTTCATTTCCTTGTTTTGCCGAAAATTAGCTCTATTCCTCCAATTTTGGTGGGCCATTTAATGTTTTGAAAAGGAAAGAAATTTGTTAACATAAAATCAGAATAATTTGGCTTTTAGACAAAAGAAATTTAAAGAATTAATTTCATAAATTTCAGATTTGAATTGCAAATTATCTCCCTTAATTTAGACAATGAAAACTTGTCTTAAAAAGCCTCTTAATTTAGGCAAGAAAACCCTATCCTTCTCCTTGATTTATGGCGACACAACTTATTCCTAATTTATGTAGGATTTGACTTCCTTGCTTCATGTGGAATTCCTGTCATAAAAGAAAAGAAAGTTTTCAAAATAAATTAGGAAAGTCAGAATAGGAAAGATTCAAAGATAGTAAGTTTCTCAATTCAAATAAGGAAAGTTTCTCTAATCAAATTAGGAAAGCTTTCCAAAATGGAATAGGTAACTTTCCCCTTTTCAAAATAGGAAAGTTTCCTAAACGACTTATCCTCGACTTTTGCGACTCATTAGTTTCCTAGTTGCACCAGGAATCCTTCTTTGATTAGGAATCCGCTCATTTCCCTCGTTTTAGCCTTCTTTCGTGTAAACCTGCCTTTATTGACTCTAAAACACAAAACATGTTAGAAATGAAGTTATTAAGGAAATAACGAAGCCAAATATAATAGGAAATACGTTATTCACGTTTCTTGAATATCGTATGAAAATAATTCACGTTTATTCTGCATTTTAACAAAATTTTAAAGATTGCGAACGGTTTGAATTTCATAGAATCGCTTGAAAATCAAGTATTGTTCTTCTTGGGACCTCTATGTTCCAACGAAATTGATTTTTTAACTTGTTTCTTCAATTTCATTTGAAAATAATTCCCGTTTTCTTGGCATTTTAACAAGATTTTAAAGATTGTGAACGATTTGACGTTAACGGAATCGCTTGATAATGAAGTATTGTTTTTCTTGGGACCTCTATATACCAACGACATTGGTCTCTTAACTTTTTTTCTTCAATACCGGACAAAAATAATTCACGTTTTCTATGCATTTTAATAAAAATTTAAAGATTGCGAACGATTTGACGTTCACAGAATTGCCTAAAAATCATGTATTGTTCTTCTTGGGACCTCTATATTCCAACAACATTGACTTCTTAATTTGTTTCTTCAATTTCAATTGAAAATAATTCACGTTTTCTTGGCATTTTAACAAGATTTTAAAGATTGCGAACGGTTTGACGTTCACAGAATTGCCTGAAAATAAGTATTGTTCTTCTTGGGACCTTTATATACTAACATCATTGGTCTCTTTACATGAAATCTTCTTGAGTACTTACCTCACCATGAGAATCTAGAAACTCAAAAAATAGAAATACACAAATTAATTAAGTTTCCAAAGATTCACAATTCTTATACCATAACGAAAAAGACAAATAGCACCAAAGCACCTCTAGCGGTATCACCTTTTCTAGAAACTTTGTTCTGGCATCAAATAAAATAACACCATTTATGTATGTGTGTGTGCATACATAGAAGAGGAGAAGGGATAAAAGTTTGGAAACTTATGACACAGCTTCAGTTAGCATTCTAGTTTTAATGTAAGGTAGAACAGATTGAAGGCATATGCATAAACACCAATATCATTTCACATAAGAATAACTAACAAACCCATAGTGAACACTACCACAACATAAATGCCATTTCACTACCGTCCAGAGCCAACCCTAGTCTCCTACACCATAGTTTCAGTAGTTGACACTGTAGTAATAAGAAAACCCATAATCAAAATCCAATTTACACAAAACCTGAACTAAAAATTAAACAGTAAATTTGTTAAAGGTATACCGCAGCACGGGAACGTCTTCAGCACACCAGGGTTACCGTACGCCATGTTTTTCCAGAATGATGACGACATCTTCCATCCAAATGACATCATCAATACGGTTAAGTCAACGTTAATGGCAGGAAAAAAAATTAAAACCGGGCTCACGACTGGCCCTCTTTTTGGGTCGTTTCTCTTCTTCTCTTCCTTTCTCGTCCGTTGTTCTGTCTCATCTTAATGGTCCAGCTTCGTCCATGGTCGCTCAAGCTCCGAAACAGCGGCGACGTTTCAGCCAAGTACAATTGTTGCTTTCTAGAGAATCAGGTTCTGATACTAAGTTATGCTTGAGGGTATGACAAAGTTTATCTCTTTTCGTTTTTTCTCTTTCCTATTGTTTTTTGTTTTGTTTCACAGCTCATCTTGATCAAAATTTATTTTTTATCTTGACTTATTCATCAGAATGAAGTTAAAAGATGTACTAGACGCCGAGGATATTACATACATGGGTGCGGCTGGATTGCTCTAAAACCAACTTGGGCCGAAAGCGGACGTTAACGGAGGGGCATCCGGGTAATTTTAAGAGACATAATGCAGCCTCCTCAAAGCTCGGAACACTCCTCGAGGGCCAACTCGAAACATCCTCATAGTCGAGTCTAATCCCACGTTCGACCATTGGCTGTAAAATTAAACCAATATATTAGTTTTTCTATCGTTGACTTGATCTTTTCCTAGTTTGACTAGGAAATCCTATTTGACCAAGAGTTGACCAAAATCCTTTCTTTTAACAACTTTTCAACCATTACGCTTAATTCCGAATATCGACTCGAAATTTGGTTTCCCTTTACGCCACCTTAGCATAAGTATTTTTCTTTACTAAATCATTTGACGGTAGGTAACACAGTAATTTGTGGAATTACTATGGACATCAACTACTTCACCAATTTACGGGTTATGAGTCGATATATCCGGCATGAAATTATCCGAATTATTTACAACGCCCAACTCGGTTTCTGACTAAGATTCCTGAGTTACCTAGAATCTCACTTAAATATCAGGTTGTCTTAATTTAACCGGTTAACTAAGATTGACCTTTCCCTTTTTTCTTTTATCGGTAAATCTTCCATAAATTGAAACCTTCCAAAAAGGGAAAGTTTCCAAAAATGGAAAGTTTCCTAAAATGGTAAGTGTTCTTTAGAATGGGAAGTTTCCCAAAATGGAAACTTCCTACTACGTCCATTTTTTTCATAAATATCCCAATTACGATTTAACTGACACTTTTCGACTCAAAGCTTAACGGGGATTCGATTTCTACCTCATCGGCACTCTGTCGGAAAAAAACTTATGCTTCGCCGTCGGGATTCTGGTCGACTTGCTAGAATTTTCGACAGTGTTTCCCCGTTTTCTCTGAATCACCAAGTTATCGACAACATGCATAATAACAACACAAATTTAGCAAACAAACTCCAAAACCTACAACTCTGGAATTTCACAGAACCGCCTCACCTTTATTTTTGAATTCGGTAGCTCTCTAGTCGGACTCCTTCACAGGCAGGACCTCTACCTCTGTCTCTATCTGACCTCCTCTAACACCTACACTAGCCGAGACATACACACACCCCTGTCTCGACCCAAACTAACGTTGCAACGACCCAAATTTGCCGCCTGGACTCAGATGCCACACCCACAAGCTCACCGGAGATCGAGGAATCCTCCAGAAGTCCGAGAACATGTCGCCTGCAGCTAGGGCTCGAAACCCAGAAAAATACAAAATTGGGGTTTCGACGTTAGGGCCAATTCTAGTGATTATAAACATGGAATTGAAGAAAAAGGAAGGAGGAGGACCCTACCACTCGCAGTCGCCGTCGCTGTCAAACCTCGCTCTAAAATTGAAGAACACCGCCGCTCCTCCTCGGCGTCGATCTCCCTCTTGGGTTGATACCAGACTGTTTTGAGGGGTGCGTTAGGTAGAGGAGACAGAGGGGGTCACTTTGGAGGTGGTGCACCAGCCGATGGTGGCCAGACGGCGGAGCGCCGCTGTGGCCGAGCCGGAGAAGACGAGAGAAATCAAGAGCGAGAGGAGAGAGAAAGTCAGGGGGTAGGGTCTGACTCGAGTCAACCCTCTCCCAAATATTTATACTCGAATCAACGGCCTAGATCAACCCCCTAATTGATCTGACGGTCTGAATTAAAATAAGGTAAAAAGAAATTAGTTAAATGGTAAAAACTATTTACCGGAATAGTAATTGGAAATTACCATGAACTTCAGATATTCACAGAAAATCAATGGAAGCTCCGAAAAATATTCTGAAAATACCGGGAGACTCGTGTCGACACGTACTACAACATCGAGTCATTAAATAAGGAATTTGGAGAGTTTAGAAAAACTCAAAAATTAACTCCAGCGATAACTTATCAAATTACCGATCACAATTAAAAACCCTCGGTAACTCGTAAACCTTTATGAAAAGGTAACTTTTAGGTACGGGGTGTTACACTTTTGTATTGTCGACTCTAAAGTTTCTCTAGCCAAGTCGAAGCGAGGTCGCGAAGATTCCGCCAGGAACAAGTCCGGATGTCACTAGGTCTGCCGGTGGCAGCAACGGTGAACTGCGCGGACAACACCGGCGCGAAGAATCTATACTTCATTTCGGTGATGGGAATCAAGGGGCGGCTGAACCGGCTGCCGTCGGCGTGTGTGGGGGACATGGTGATTGCCACGGGAAGAAAGGGAAGCCGGACCTGAGGAAGGTGCTGCCAGCTGTGATTGGGCGCCGAAAGGATGGTGTTTTCATGTACTTTGAAGGTATCCAGTTTCGGAAACTCTTTGCTTTTCTTGATGAATTTTGGATTTGTGGAAGTTTGCTTGTTTTGGTTTCAGAGCAATGCGTTGTAGGTTAGTATGAACGAGCATGTTGTTTAATTTTCAGAAGGTGATATAGTTGTTGGTATTGTTAGATAAGGTATGTTCTTTAGGGTTTACTATGCTTTGGGGTTACTATGGAAAATGTGTAGAGGTAAGGAAATGTTTTGGATCGGTAATGAACTGAAATGAGTGTTGATGGTGCACAAGTTGAGTTGGTTTTTTTGTTTTGAGGATTATGGCATTGCAATCACTTGTGCATTTGTGTGTGGGTTAGTGGTTGTAGGAAATTGGGGATTTGGATAAATGGTTGTTTAGGATCAGGTATTTGTGTTAGGGAATACTTTTAACCGATTTTGCTTTTGCACTATGTTATGCATTGGAAACATTGTCACATCCCGATCCCGGAATTATTTTACGGTTGGTTACTTTGGTCTTTTACCATTTAAAGTAACCGTTTAACCGTACAATGATCGTGAAGTTGACTTTTCGTTAAGTCAAGAATTTGGGAAAACTTCCTTCTTGAAAGTTGTAGAGGGCGTCGTTACGAGTTCGTGGACACGTAGCACGCTCAAATCGGAGTTCGTATGAGAAAGTTATGAACAAAAGTATAAAGTTACTATGCGGTAAAACGGCTATATATAGGAGTTACCGGGGTGAAAAATCAGATTTTTCACCCGGCTTCTCTCTCCTCTTCCCCGACGGAAAAACTGCCGGAGCTTCCGGCCGCCACAGCGCCGCCGTCCGGCCACCTCAGGCCACCACACCGGTCCCAAAAGTTCGGCCTCCGAGTCTACTTCAATCCTAGGTAAGCTTTCCGACCTAACTCGCCGTAAATCGGGAGAAATTCCGATTTGTTCTTGGTGTGTACAGTAGATTTTCGGGATTGAATTTCTCCCTCCCTAGATCACCAATTGTTGAGTTCTTTATATGTTTAGGATGGGTTTTAGGTGTACTACAATCCCCTAGAATTTGGTAGCTTGATTTGAAGTGTGTAGGGAGAATTGAGGATTTGAAGTTTGGTAGTGTAATTTTCGGGGTCTACTGTTCATCGAGTTTTTGACCTAGTTAGAGGCCGAATTGGCCTTCGAGTTGAACTAGAAAGTTGTTCCAATTGATGAGACGAAGCTACTGGTAAAATTTGGTGGCGATCGGAGGTCGCCTGAATTTTAGCCGGAATTTCTGCCAGAGAAAGTATTATAGTCGATGAAGCTTCACGCTCTCTTGTATTTAGTCATTTAGATGGTCAAATGATTGTTTCCGTGCGTTTAAGAGTTTGACTTACGAGATTGACCGTCTTGATCGAGCTCTTAATTTTATCGGATCAAGTTGAATTTTTTCATACATTTATTTTATCATGATGGTCATATCAGGTAGTCGGATTTTTGTTTCTCAAGTTTGATCATCACAATCACAACATGCCTACTAATGTTGTATAACTTGTTTACCAAGTGTTAAGTAAATGTTTTGTTTCAAAAACAAACAACACGTAGAAGCTTCAAACGAAAAAAAAGTCGTGAAATAAGATATGACCAAAATGGTGAAATATGTCTACGGTTGAAAAATCAAGTGATTCCGGTAA
The DNA here is from genome assembly GCA_951800085.1 of Comarum palustre. NCBI lineage: Eukaryota > Viridiplantae > Streptophyta > Magnoliopsida > Rosales > Rosaceae > Comarum > Comarum palustre. The sequence goes on from OX637580.1 coordinate 9,335,222, forward strand.
AGTGTCGATGCCGATAGTTGCGGTCAATGTAATTTTCTATTATTTCTCCCTAGAGGTAGCTATATCTCTAGTGGTTATTTTTCATAAAATGTTTATATCGCAAGCTGCGTTTCATTGATTTGAAACTATTTTCAGTTGAACCTCTGGGCAAAATACGTAATTTAGATGACCAAATGACCGTTTCCGTGCGTTTAAGCGCTTGATTTACAGGATTGATCGTGCGGATCGAGTTCTTAACGTTGTTGGATCTAGATGAATTTTTTCTCATACACATATTTCAACATAATTATGATATTTGATGGTCGGATTTTTGTTTCTCAAGTTTGATCATCACAATCACAACTTGCCTACTAATGTTGTATAATTTGTTTACCAAGTTTTAAGTAATTGTTCCGTTTCGAAAACAAACAATACGTATAAGCTTCAAACGAAAAAAAGTCGTGAAATAAGATATGAGCAGAATGGTGAAATATGTCTACGGTTGAAAAATCACATAATTCCGGTAAAGTCTCGGTGCCGATAGTTGCGGTCAATGCAATTTTCTATTATTTCTCCCTAGAGGTAGCCCAATCTCTGGTGGTTATTTTCATAAAATGTTTATATCACAGGTTGCGTTTCATCGATTTGAAACTATTTTCAGTTGAAACTCTGGGTAAAATACGTAACTTAGATGGTCAAATAACCGTTTCCGTGCGTTTAAGGGTTTGATTTACAGGATTGACCGTGCGGATCGAGTCCTTAACGTTTTGGATCTAGATGAATTTTTTCTCATACACATATTTCAACATAATTACGATATTTGATGGTCGGATTTTTGTTTCTCAAGTTTGATCATCACAATCACAATTTGCCTACTAATGTTGTATAACTTGTTTATCAAGTTTTAAGTAAATGTTCCGTTTTGAAAACAAACAATACGTAGAAGCTTCAAACGAAAAAAAGTTGTGAAATAAGATATGAACAGAATGATGAAATATGTATACTGTTGAAAAATCACGTAATTCCGGTAAAGTCTCGATGCCGATAGTTACGGTCAATGCAATTTTCCATTATTTCTCCCAAGAGGTAGGCCAATCTCCGGTGGTTATTTTTCATAAAAATTTTATACCACAGGTTGTGTTTCATCGATTTGAAACTATTTTCAGTTGAACCTCTGGGCAAAATACGTAATTTAGATGGCAAATGACCGTTTTCGTGCGTTTAGAGGTTGACTTACGGGATTGACCGTGCGGATCGAGTCCTTAATATTGTTGGATCTAGATAAATTTTTTCCTATACACATATTTCAACATAATGATGATATTTGACGGTCGGATTTTTGTTTCTCAAGTTTGATCATCACAATCACAACATGCCTACTAATGGTGACTTAAGAGATTGACCGTCCGGATGAAGCCTTAACATTATCAGATTATGGTGAATTTTTTCCCATACATGTATTTTATTATGATGGTCATATCACACGGTCGGATTTTCGTTTCTCAAGTTTTATCATCGGAATCACGATGTGCCAACTAATGTTGTATAACTTGGTTACTTACTTTTAAATAAATGTTCAATTACAAAACAAACTCTACGCAGAACATTCAAACTCAAAAAGTCGTGAAATAAGATATGACTAGAATAGTGAAATACATATTTTGTGGTTATTTTTTAGCATTTTTTTACTACTGGTTGCGTCTCATCGATTTGAAACTATTTTGTGTTGAAGGTCTGGCAAAAATACATAATGTAGACGGTCAAATGACCGTTTCCATGAGTTTTTTTGTTTGACTTGCGAGATTGACCATCCGGATCGAGCCCTTAACTTTATCGGATCAAGTTGAATGTTTTCCCATACATGTATTTTATCATGATGGTCATACCAGATGGTCAGATTTTCGTTTCTCAAATTTGATTATCGGAATCACGATGTGGTCCATATTTTATCGAGAATACGAGATTTTTTTACCGTAACCATATTTCAATATACCTGACACATCCTATGGATGGAATCACAAAATTCAATTTGCAAGATATAGTTGCTTCACAATCGTAAGGTTTTGTTTTTAGGATTTAGGGTTTTTTCAGGGTTTAGGGTTTGTTATTAGGGTTTACAATTTGTAGATGGGGAGTGTACACGTGTTCTGGTTAATGCGGACCATGGTTTCCAGATGGGTTAAGAGTGTTGTATGCGACCAATCAATATTTGATTGACACATGTTACTTCCTTATCCACCTAGAAGAAGAAAACAAGCAAATTGGACTGATCAAAAATTGGGTTTTCTCAAACCAAACAAACCCAGATTTTCACAGCCTCCCCCGCCATCGCTCTCCCTCGCCTCCCCCGCGCCATTGATCTCTCCATCAAGGTCATCTCCTCATTCTTCCCGCCATAGAAAACAACCAAATCAAAATCTCTCCATGCAAATTGGGGGAGTTGGCAGTGTTGGGTGAGTATGGTGTCGTCGAGGCTTAATTAGATAATTATGCATGGTGAAGTTGAAGGAGGGATTGTTTGTGAGAACAAGGATACAAATGTGCTTACATTGTTATCTGTCGGGTTTTGTGACCCCATCGGAACATGACGAGGGAGAGGGATGAGCCGCGAAGGTGGGGGTGTTCGGGCAAGTGCTGGGTCAACCAAAATATGGCGGTAGGAGACACCACAACGAAGTTTTCACTCTGAGTGAAGTTTTCCAAATTGACACACAGCTACTCCACTCCCTCTGTTTCAAACTTCTTCACCTTTGCGACTCTCGAAGAGGTTCGAAGAGTAACCTAAACACAAACCCTCCTTAAGCAACGTGGCCAAATCTCCATCGTCCTGTGATTTAACCCCGATTTACTCACTTTGCCAACAAGACCATAACACCCTTCAAACATTCGCCGGGGTTAGGGATTGAAACCCAGAAAGAAAACAGAAAAAGGAGGGATTTTGAATTAGGGCTCCAATCAAACGCGCAAGGCGATACAATTGAAGGAGGGAAGAGAAGATGAACCCTACCTCTTCTCTGTCGAATTGTGCCTGAAACGCTAGGAATCGTCGGAGATCTCCACGCACAGTGGTGCTCGATCTCTACCCTGGGTGGATAAATGTGTAATCTTTGGGCTAGGCTTTGTAAAGGAGAGGAGAAGGACCAGTTTGGTGGTGATGCGCCATCAGGAGACAGCCTGACACGCCGGCGATGAAGGTGGCGGAGCAAGGGGTCGAGAGCAGAGAGATACCGACGAAGAGAGAGAGACGAAAAGGGGGTCTGACCCGAGTCAACCCTCTCCCCAACTATTTATAACCGAATGTACGGTTCAGATCAAAACCCTACTTGATCTGACGGTCCAGATTTAAAATAGATAAAAAGTAATTAGTTAAATGGTAAAACTTATTTACCAGAATAGTAATTGAAAATTACCATAAACTTCATAAATTCACAGAAAATAGCCGGATGCTCCGAAAAATATTCCGAAAATACCGGGAGACTCGTGTCGATACGTACTACAACATCGAGTCATTAATTGAGGAATTTGGAGAGTTTAGAAAAACTCAAAAATTAACTCGAGCGATGACTTATCAAATTACCGATCGCAATTAAAGCCCTCGGTAACTCGTAAACCTCTATGAAAAGGTAACTTTTAGGTACGGGGTGTTACACAGTTGTTGTACCGTTAAAGAATCAAGTTATCTTAACGGTACAACTGTACTATCAATTAACAAGAGAAACATGAAAATAGTTTTCTTATGAAGGCCATGCATCAAAATAAGACTTACCCAAGGAGGTCTTTGCCGAATCCCAAATTTTCTTCTTCCCTCAGCTCGTTCCAACCTTCACCAGCTTCACAAATGACAAACTAAAATTAAATATATAATTATTTACCGGAAAAGAAGTATCACAATATGGATAGAGTTCAGAAATGCAGATGGTAGTACACTTATAATTATCAGCCCCACAAATATAAGCAATTTCCTCAATTTGCAAAACACAAAACATTTAAATTTACATAGGAACTACGATACATGCACTGGCTTAATTTAAAGCATGATCAAAGAAAAACATGGGAATTCTCTATTCGCCTGTTTTCTAGTTCTGTTTTACAATCAACCACTTTCTATGAAATTAAAAAAGTACAAACAAATGAACACAAATCAAAAGAGCAAACACAACACTATCATCAACATCAACAATACTGACTGGTGAACATAAAACAATTCCATAAATTATCAATCACAATTAAATGAGTTGAAGCATGGGAAGAGTGACACTTATGACTTACCTCACTGAATAAGAATAAGAAGGATTGTCATGTAATGGATTCGAATATGTCTGCAATAAATCATCAATAAAACTAAAGTTAAAAACATGTGCCATCAGATACCTATCGTATAAAAGGTTTTTAGCTATTTCCCATATATATTCCAAAAAACCCAGACAGAAAACACCATCTCTCCCAGAAAATAAAATTCAATGACAACGTATCAATGAAAACGTTTAATGCTTGAGCAAACCAACAGTTGTTAGGTTTTTACTATTGCAAAATTCCTACATGTCACACTTTCCTTGGCATGACTTAATACAGATACTAAAATTTTAAATCAGGTACCCTGTAATGTCTGCTTTTTCTTTTCAAACAATTTTGCTTTCAACCGCGCCACCCGTGACAGGACCCACCCCGGGTTAAACCCTTTTAACCCGAAGTAAATCCTGCGGGGACCACCTCAAGGGAACTTTTTACCGAAACCCCCTTGAAATGGCCAACCCTTCCTACTAAACTAACTAAACCGGGTTAGTCAGAGCAGTCTACAGAGATGATTACCCGAACGAATTTTACGCAGCAACGAAAATGATCGACTATGCCTCGACTCTCGTACGCGCTCGACCTCCTCTCAAGAACCCTGCATCACTGGGCATTTAAAAACGAAAGGCCCAGGGGAGAAACATTTAAAAACTGTTAGAGTGAGTGGACGAAAATGAAATATAAAAACTCTATTTCCTTTAATGCTCTCCCAAAACTTTAATGATTCAAATATCATTTATGCATGCCCACAATTACCAAATTTCCACAAACGCAAGACAAGGTAAACAATTAAAGAATATGGGAAGAGAAATGTTCACCAAACATAATAAGTCTGACCTCTCAGACTAGGGTCGGAGCTAAGAGCTCTAGTAGCGCCCTCACGCTACGCTATGCTAGCTAGATAAAATAATACGGTCAACCCTTATAATATCAACCTGACCTCTCAGGCTTGTCTGACCTCTCAGACCAGGGTCGGAGCTAAGAGCTCTAGAATATGTGATAACGGTCAACCCTTATAATATCAACCTGACCTCTCAGGCTTGTCTGACCTCTCAGACCAGGGTCGGAGCTAAGAGCTCTAGTAGCGCCCTCACGCTACGCTATGCTAGCTAGATAAAATAATACGGTCAACCCTTATAATATCAACCTGACCTCTCAGGCTTGTCTGACCTCTCAGACCAGGGTCGGAGCTAAGAGCTCTAGAATATGTGATAACGGTCAACCCTTATAATATCAACCTGACCTCTCAGGCTTGTCTGACCTCTCAGACCAGGGTCGGAGCTAAGAGCTCTAGATAAAGTGGAAATGGTCAACCCTCATAGTGCACTACGTAGTTTGCCTGACCTCTCAGGCTAGGGTCGGAGCTAAGAGCTCTAGTAGCGCCCTCACGCTACTCTAACTAGCATATTTATTGGTCAACCCTTAAAATAAAAATTCATAACAAGACAATAATCAAATTCTCTTCCCAAAACAATTAATTAAAACAATTCCTTGTCATATATGCATAAAACCAATTTCCAACGAAGTCTCGGGTTCAAATCCATTCGAAGGACGGCCATCACCGTCTATAACCATTTTCGGGAGAAATAGAAAATTGAGTAATAATGTAAATACTTCACGCATAAGTGTCAATATCTCAAACCATAGTAAAAATCTTTAACCGAGGCTCCCGCTAAACTTTAACCAAATAAAATCGTTCAAGAACCCGAGAAAGATATAATTCTCGAAAACCATCATAAAACCATGCAATTAACTCAATAATTAAAGCATGCATTTATTTAAAATAATATGTCCACTCACAGTACTATTGCGACCTTCCCGCTCGGAAAGCTCCTCGAGCGACACCCTCGAACTACCCGCGTAGTCGAGCCCGTCTCACGTCCGACCAGAGACTGTACAACAAATCATCAAATTAGTCAATCACGGTTGACTTGGTCTTTTCCTAGTTTGACCAGGAATTTCCTATTTTGACCACATGTTGACCAAGTTCCGTTTTATGGCACTTAACCTTTTTAACTTTCTTTCCCGGTCATCGACTCTTTTTCAATTTACCGAAAGTCCGACTCAGCTTTCGAACTTTCCTTTATTACTTTTAACTTGACGTTAGGGTGTCACGTATTAATCCGTTGAATTACTATGGACACCTAACGTGTCATATTAACCAATAAGTTTAACCTCGAGTCGATTTACCGATTTATCATTTTCTCATAAATGGAAAGTTTCCCAAAATAGAAAGTTTCCTAAATTGGTAAGTCTTCTTTAGAATGGCAAGTTTCCCAAAATGGAAACTTCCTACTTACGTCCAATTAACCGTAATTAATCCAATTCCTTAATTTACGGAAACTTTACGACAATTCGGTTATTAAAAGAATCAACTCCTACCTCTTCGGCATTCAGCCGGTTTTCCCGCATCACCGGAATCTTCGCCGGATTCCGGTGACTTGCCGGAATTTCGCCATAACCTCCCCGTTTCTTCGATTCACCAAGTTACGACAACATGTAACAAACACACAACAACATCAACACAATCTCAAGCATCAACAGAACCAAAACCACAAAAATGAAGAATTCCACAGTTCAAAGAGGAAATAAACCTTACCCTCTTCTTCTGTGCTTCCAACTCGACCCAACACAGCCCTAGCAGCTTCACTACTGTCCACCACCTCCAAGACCACCCCAGCAGCTCCTCCAGCTCCAACCGAGACCCCTACCTTGCTGCTTCCGCTGCCAAGCCCAGCAGAAATCCCACGGTGGTCCTCTGCCTAAAACCCAATTTCATCAAAAACACCACCTTACTCATTTTCAATTATACAGAGAGGTAAAACTCGGCTAACTGACCGATTTTCATACATGAATCGAATCCAAAACTCACCTGGAATCATTGAACCATCACCAGAAAACGCAGCAACTCATCTGCTCTGTTCTCCCTCCTCAAAGCTCCTCCTGGAAAACAAAGTCCACCAAGATGTTCGCCGTGACGAGGCGAAGCATCCAACACCGTTCTGGCTTGCCACCGTGGTCCAAATCGGAAAAACCAGATTGTACCCTCAAACTTCTCTCCTCTGATTCTCTCTCACCGGAGCTTCTCTGCCGAAACCATGACCACAGATAAGTTGGGGACGGTGAGGCGAAGCTCCGGTCACCGGTGCGCCGCCGAGGGATGAATGTTTGACGGAGGTGTGATCGAAGCACCGAGACGGAGTCGAGAGGAAAAACAGCCGGTCAACCCCTCACTTCGGTTTCTGACCGAAGTCAACCCCCTTAAATCCTTTTATACTCGAGTCAACGGTTGAGATCAAATCCCTAACCGATCTAACGGTTCCGATTTAAAGAGGGTAAAAGTGAAAAGGTTAAATGGTAAAAACTATTTACCAGAATAGTAATTGGAAATTACCATAAACTTCAGAAATTCACAGAAATTAGCCGGAAGCTCCGAAAAATAATCCGAAAATACCGGGAGACTCGTGTTGACACGTACTACAACATCGAGTCATCAATTCAAGTATTTGGTATACTTTTAAAAACTCGAAAATTAACTCGAGCGATAACTTATCGAATTACCGATCGTAGTTAAAAATCCTCGGTAACTCGTAAACCTCGGTGAAAAGTAACTTTTGTTAACTTTAAAAGATTCGGGGTGTGACAATTCTCCCCACCTTATAAAAATTTCGTCCTCGAAATTTCTATACTCGAAGTCCAACACTGTGGGGGATAGAACCACTTAAAATAATAATATTGTGCTCCAATATCACTTCCTTTTGAGAACTCATTTGAAGCGCCTCACGAATAGCATTGTCAAAACTCTAAACACATGCCCTTACGATTAACATAACAACTTCGACCAATCACCAACCTCCTATCCCTTCTGGTTTAGCCAACTAAACACAACCGAATATTCTTACCAACCACAAGTGACGTCGTCACAATACTACTAATACTCATTCTGATTCAATCATCCCTCGCTTATCGCGAGTAAAATTTCCTTCAAAGATACTCGTATTCTTTCGTTGAACTTAAATATTAGCTCCCACATTCCCTATACAGGAAGTGATTACCACATCTGAACCAGGCTCCCTGATCTGGTTTACGCTTTCTAGAACTATTCTGTCATGTTGTAGGGTAATTGTCTCCCCTGACTCTAACATTACTCAAACCCCTTGTACACACAAGACATGTACTGCCGTGAATATTAGCGTAAATCCAAAATCATAACCTTTACATCAGAGAGGTCCAAAAGCTCCTGACCTCGAGGTTCAACAATACTTACTCCTCGCATGATGACAAATTGTCAGGCTACACACTGCTCACGTAACTATTCTGACAACAACAAATCCGGACCCTTTTTACTCACAAGCCAAGCATACAATCGCTAACTTAATTATCACCTCGTGGAACTACAGCGTACTTTACCACTGGTAACACATCTCCGTACTACTCATAGGTGAGGTGCCACTGACCTCCCTATCTCTTACCTTAGCCTGGAATGACGCATAGTGCAGAACTTGCACTTCAACCATAACTGTGCGTCCAATAAACTTTATCTGCATCACAAACTGGAATAAATTTACCATTAAAAGAAACTCAGAGTCTTACCCGCTCAACAAGGATATTTCATTCCCAGATGCCTCCATTACCACATCGTCCGGTAATAACCAGCAACTTTGGACATTTAACCAGATCAAACATCTACATGAAATTCAGTGCCCCCCGGTGCACGCCCAAAGAAACCCTAGATCACAGCTTCAGGAATTAATTTCACACCGAACTTAGCCATATTGATCACCGAGCATCCAGTTATCAAGACACAATATAACAAATACCATCACCGCACTGGGCGCGTATACATCGCAGAGTCATCTCGTACTACTAGACAGTCTCTCACAAAACTGTCCCCCATGCTCTGCCAGTTTACCATCCACCGCAACCTTTATTCGGTAAGATTCAAAATTCTCAATCGCTTAACACTCCAGATCCTAAATTACAAGATCCACTGCCACACGTTAACATCCTCTCAGATCATAACTTAATCTGAACGTGGCTTAATCACTCCACGGTTTCCGATGGAGTGTTGCACAACTTAGCAACATACTTTACTACTCTTGTAACAATTTGGTTTCCAAAACCTTGACTCGTAACACCTTTGAGTCATCAAAGAAACTCTTTCCTCAGTTTCACTACATTTCATACTCGCCGAAAATGTTGACAATTTTGAGGGTCACCTCCAATGACCTTTCTTGCTACCACTCTACACTCGTGGCGCCAAGAACTGCCGTTAGGTCAAAAATTCCTAACAAGTAGGGTCACTACTCAAATGACCAATGACCATAGCAACGCCAACTAAACTTTAATCCTCTTAGGATTTCCTTAAATTAACCTCAATAATTGATCTCCCAGATCTTAATCCTTATTCCCCATATCAAGATTGAGAATATTTCCTGTCACTGCAGTGAGTGTAACTTATGAACCCCAAACACGACTAAGTACACATTCGGTTACAATAATTGATTAGACCACAGCCAGTGAGTGCACAAATTCCCATGCCATCAAGCTCAGTTAATCGCCCTCGAAGAAACCAAGTGTCATAACGGACGACTTTGGTTGCAGGTTGAAGCTTGACCATCTACAACATTCTCACTCCTATTCAACGATTCAGTAAACCTTGCCTCACTGCTGTCCCTTCACCTTTTCCGTGCATTTATCTCAGAAAACATCCTTCCACCTACTAACGACATTAAACCATTTAATTGACGTTTTACACAGAATCTTCTAACCAAACGTCTTTAATCTCCGTTTTCAATAAATGGAACTCTCATGACACATTCTTAAGATGATGTCATCATCAGCCTTAGTCACTTACCTGATGTCATTTTTGACCACACACAGCTGTACACCATAATTATGCCTTACCAGCATGTGCTACCCAAATTTCAACTTTACCACTTCCCTAAACAGGAGGTTACACGTGCTCATGTGGGGTATACCCATGTACAACTTCGGCCGTCGAAACAATACTGTTTGCACAATGACCGGTTCCTACACCATAATAATACAAAGTCAATCCAGACTCGTATCACTATCTCCGGTACCTCAAGCACTCTTGGTCTGAGACCCGGTGGCTTGTTGCCACTTCCAACATGTTCCTTAAAATTCCAGAACCACTTAACTTTAATTACCACAAGTAACGCTTTCTCGATCTGAAAATCGATCTCTAATACAGCCAACCTGGAGACTCCTCCACTGGTGTACTAATTACAACACTTTGACCGCAGGTGGATAACTCACCTTATGGTTGACATGAGTCCCAAGATCTGGTGACACGATTTTTTTTTTTTTTTTTTTTACCTTCACGATAAATGGCCCAATGACCATTGTCACCAACAATTCAAATCATGCTTGGACTCACTAACAAATCAAATCTTTCTAGTACCCCAAACATGGGTGGCTGAAGCGGAGTGGATCTGATCGTAGCTGACGACAACAATGTCAGCACCAAAAGTGACCCAAGCCATTAGTTTCAGTGGCTGTCACCTAAAGCATCAAGTGACCAAAACAGCCTTTACTTCCTTAACATTCTTCAATAGTGTCACATCATGGACTCGTCACTAGAAAAAGTCCATTGATCACAAATAACCCCACTCAACTTTCCTTGAGTCATTCCACTTTCACATGTCCGTTGGTTTCTCTGAAACCACACTAATGACGAACCTCAACAAAATCGTGGCAATCGTCAAATCTTATTATTCATCCTCTCAGAATAATCGCGCTAGGCGACTTCAGCTCCTTTTTCCATCACAGGATGCAACATCTTCCAGTAACTCGTACGACTCTTCACTGCTAAGAGCCTCATAACACGAACACCCAAGCCTTGTCTTAGGCTTCTACAGCATCCCTGTCAACAACCATGACAGCCTCCCCGGTGTGAATTAACTGTTTCACCACAGAGTACTTACACATAATGCTCAAACGTTAAACAACGTGAGTTTCCGCTCGATCCCCAACTCAAATCTCAATAAATCAATGGGGAACACATAAACATAAATACGTAACGAGCTTACCTTGTTCCTTACAGGAGTTCATTGTGAGGTCGGCGTACTGAGGCATAGTCTTGAAGATTCGATCGTTTATAGGACCACTCGGTCCATATCTCAATCAGGAAGTACTAACTCATATCCTCAATAAACACTAAGCGTCCAAGCATAAAATGCCGATGGATCCGCCGCGGTCGGACCATCACTCTATAGACACTAAGTGATACCAAGTATATGAGGTAGTAACAGGAACGATAACCTAATGCTCTGATACCATTGACAGGACCCACCCCGGGTTAAACCCTTTTAACCCGAAGTAAATCCTGCGGGGACCACCTCAAGGGAACTTTTTACCGAAACCCCCTTGAAATGGCCAACCCTTCCTACTAAACTAACTAAACCGGGTTAGTCAGAGCAGTCTACAGAGATGATTACCCGAACGAATTTTACGCAGCAACGAAAATGATCGACTATGCCTCGACTCTCGTACGCGCTCGACCTCCTCTCAAGAACCCTGCATCACTGGGCATTTAAAAACGAAAGGCCCAGGGGAGAAACATTTAAAAACTGTTAGAGTGAGTGGACGAAAATGAAATATAAAAACTCTATTTCCTTTAATGCTCTCCCAAAACTTTAATGATTCAAATATCATTTATGCATGCCCACAATTACCAAATTTCCACAAACGCAAGACAAGGTAAACAATTAAAGAATATGGGAAGAGAAATGTTCACCAAACATAATAAGTCTGACCTCTCAGACTAGGGTCGGAGCTAAGAGCTCTAGTAGCGCCCTCACGCTACGCTATGCTAGCTAGATAAAATAATACGGTCAACCCTTATAATATCAACCTGACCTCTCAGGCTTGTCTGACCTCTCAGACCAGGGTCGGAGCTAAGAGCTCTAGAATATGTGATAACGGTCAACCCTTATAATATCAACCTGACCTCTCAGGCTTGTCTGACCTCTCAGACCAGGGTCGGAGCTAAGAGCTCTAGTAGCGCCCTCACGCTACGCTATGCTAGCTAGATAAAATAATACGGTCAACCCTTATAATATCAACCTGACCTCTCAGGCTTGTCTGACCTCTCAGACCAGGGTCGGAGCTAAGAGCTCTAGAATATGTGATAACGGTCAACCCTTATAATATCAACCTGACCTCTCAGGCTTGTCTGACCTCTCAGACCAGGGTCGGAGCTAAGAGCTCTAGATAAAGTGGAAATGGTCAACCCTCATAGTGCACTACGTAGTTTGCCTGACCTCTCAGGCTAGGGTCGGAGCTAAGAGCTCTAGTAGCGCCCTCACGCTACTCTAACTAGCATATTTATTGGTCAACCCTTAAAATAAAAATTCATAACAAGACAATAATCAAATTCTCTTCCCAAAACAATTAATTAAAACAATTCCTTGTCATATATGCATAAAACCAATTTCCAACGAAGTCTCGGGTTCAAATCCATTCGAAGGACGGCCATCACCGTCTATAACCATTTTCGGGAGAAATAGAAAATTGAGTAATAATGTAAATACTTCACGCATAAGTGTCAATATCTCAAACCATAGTAAAAATCTTTAACCGAGGCTCCCGCTAAACTTTAACCAAATAAAATCGTTCAAGAACCCGAGAAAGATATAATTCTCGAAAACCATCATAAAACCATGCAATTAACTCAATAATTAAAGCATGCATTTATTTAAAATAATATGTCCACTCACAGTACTATTGCGACCTTCCCGCTCGGAAAGCTCCTCGAGCGACACCCTCGAACTACCCGCGTAGTCGAGCCCGTCTCACGTCCGACCAGAGACTGTACAACAAATCATCAAATTAGTCAATCACGGTTGACTTGGTCTTTTCCTAGTTTGACCAGGAATTTCCTATTTTGACCACATGTTGACCAAGTTCCGTTTTATGGCACTTAACCTTTTTAACTTTCTTTCCCGGTCATCGACTCTTTTTCAATTTACCGAAAGTCCGACTCAGCTTTCGAACTTTCCTTTATTACTTTTAACTTGACGTTAGGGTGTCACGTATTAATCCGTTGAATTACTATGGACACCTAACGTGTCATATTAACCAATAAGTTTAACCTCGAGTCGATTTACCGATTTATCATTTTCTCATAAATGGAAAGTTTCCCAAAATAGAAAGTTTCCTAAATTGGTAAGTCTTCTTTAGAATGGCAAGTTTCCCAAAATGGAAACTTCCTACTTACGTCCAATTAACCGTAATTAATCCAATTCCTTAATTTACGGAAACTTTACGACAATTCGGTTATTAAAAGAATCAACTCCTACCTCTTCGGCATTCAGCCGGTTTTCCCGCATCACCGGAATCTTCGCCGGATTCCGGTGACTTGCCGGAATTTCGCCATAACCTCCCCGTTTCTTCGATTCACCAAGTTACGACAACATGTAACAAACACACAACAACATCAACACAATCTCAAGCATCAACAGAACCAAAACCACAAAAATGAAGAATTCCACAGTTCAAAGAGGAAATAAACCTTACCCTCTTCTTCTGTGCTTCCAACTCGACCCAACACAGCCCTAGCAGCTTCACTACTGTCCACCACCTCCAAGACCACCCCAGCAGCTCCTCCAGCTCCAACCGAGACCCCTACCTTGCTGCTTCCGCTGCCAAGCCCAGCAGAAATCCCACGGTGGTCCTCTGCCTAAAACCCAATTTCATCAAAAACACCACCTTACTCATTTTCAATTATACAGAGAGGTAAAACTCGGCTAACTGACCGATTTTCATACATGAATCGAATCCAAAACTCACCTGGAATCATTGAACCATCACCAGAAAACGCAGCAACTCATCTGCTCTGTTCTCCCTCCTCAAAGCTCCTCCTGGAAAACAAAGTCCACCAAGATGTTCGCCGTGACGAGGCGAAGCATCCAACACCGTTCTGGCTTGCCACCGTGGTCCAAATCGGAAAAACCAGATTGTACCCTCAAACTTCTCTCCTCTGATTCTCTCTCACCGGAGCTTCTCTGCCGAAACCATGACCACAGATAAGTTGGGGACGGTGAGGCGAAGCTCCGGTCACCGGTGCGCCGCCGAGGGATGAATGTTTGACGGAGGTGTGATCGAAGCACCGAGACGGAGTCGAGAGGAAAAACAGCCGGTCAACCCCTCACTTCGGTTTCTGACCGAAGTCAACCCCCTTAAATCCTTTTATACTCGAGTCAACGGTTGAGATCAAATCCCTAACCGATCTAACGGTTCCGATTTAAAGAGGGTAAAAGTGAAAAGGTTAAATGGTAAAAACTATTTACCAGAATAGTAATTGGAAATTACCATAAACTTCAGAAATTCACAGAAATTAGCCGGAAGCTCCGAAAAATAATCCGAAAATACCGGGAGACTCGTGTTGACACGTACTACAACATCGAGTCATCAATTCAAGTATTTGGTATACTTTTAAAAACTCGAAAATTAACTCGAGCGATAACTTATCGAATTACCGATCGTAGTTAAAAATCCTCGGTAACTCGTAAACCTCGGTGAAAAGTAACTTTTGTTAACTTTAAAAGATTCGGGGTGTGACAATTCTCCCCACCTTATAAAAATTTCGTCCTCGAAATTTCTATACTCGAAGTCCAACACTGTGGGGGATAGTACCACTTAAAATAATAATATTGTGCTCCAATATCACTTCCTTCTGAGAACTCATTTGAAGCGCCTCACGAATAGCATTGTCAAAACTCTAAACACATGCCCTTACGATTAACATAACAACTTCGACCAATCACCAACCTCCTATCCCTTCTGGTTTAGCCAACTAAACACAACCGAATATTCTTACCAACCACAAGTGACGTCGTCACAATACTACTAATACTCATTCTGATTCAATCATCCCTCGCTTATCGCGAGTAAAATTTCCTTCAAAGATACTCGTATTCTTTCGTTGAACTTAAATATTAGCTCCCACATTCCCTATACAGGAAGTGATTACCACATCTGAACCAGGCTCCCTGATCTGGTTTACGCTTTCTAGAACTATTCTGTCATGTTGTAGGGTAATTGTCTCCCCTGACTCTAACATTACTCAAACCCCTTGTACACACAAGACATGTACTGCCGTGAATATTAGCGTAAATCCAAAATCATAACCTTTACATCAGAGAGGTCCAAAAGCTCCTGACCTCGAGGTTCAACAATACTTACTCCTCGCATGATGACAAATTGTCAGGCTACACACTGCTCACGTAACTATTCTGACAACAACAAATCCGGACCCTTTTTACTCACAAGCCAAGCATACAATCGCTAACTTAATTATCACCTCATGGAACTACAGCGTACTTTACCACTGGTAACACATCTCCGTACTACTCATAGGTGAGGTGCCACTGACCTCCCTATCTCTTACCTTAGCCTGGAATGACGCATAGTGCAGAACTTGCACTTCAACCATAACTGTGCGTCCAATAAACTTTATCTGCATCACAAACTGGAATAAATTTACCATTAAAAGAAACTCAGAGTCTTACCCGCTCAACAAGGATATTTCATTCCCAGATGCCTCCATTACCACATCGTCCGGTAATAACCAGCAACTTTGGACATTTAACCAGATCAAACATCTACATGAAATTCAGTGCCCCCCGGTGCACGCCCAAAGAAACCCTAGATCACAGCTTCAGGAATTAATTTCACACCGAACTTAGCCATATTGATCACCGAGCATCCAGTTATCAAGACACAATATAACAAATACCATCACCGCACTGGGCGCGTATACATCGCAGAGTCATCTCGTACTACTAGACAGTCTCTCACAAAACTGTCCCCCATGCTCTGCCAGTTTACCATCCACCGCAACCTTTATTCGGTAAGATTCAAAATTCTCAATCGCTTAACACTCCAGATCCTAAATTACAAGATCCACTGCCACACGTTAACATCCTCTCAGATCATAACTTAATCTGAACGTGGCTTAATCACTCCACGGTTTCCGATGGAGTGTTGCACAACTTAGCAACATACTTTACTACTCTTGTAACAATTTGGTTTCCAAAACCTTGACTCGTAACACCTTTGAGTCATCAAAGAAACTCTTTCCTCAGTTTCACTACATTTCATACTCGCCGAAAATGTTGACAATTTTGAGGGTCACCTCCAATGACCTTTCTTGCTACCACTCTACACTCGTGGCGCCAAGAACTGCCGTTAGGTCAAAAATTCCTAACAAGTAGGGTCACTACTCAAATGACCAATGACCATAGCAACGCCAACTAAACTTTAATCCTCTTAGGATTTCCTTAAATTAACCTCAATAATTGATCTCCCAGATCTTAATCCTTATTCCCCATATCAAGATTGAGAATATTTCCTGTCACTGCAGTGAGTGTAACTTATGAACCCCAAACACGACTAAGTACACATTCGGTTACAATAATTGATTAGACCACAGCCAGTGAGTGCACAAATTCCCATGCCATCAAGCTCAGTTAATCGCCCTCGAAGAAACCAAGTGTCATAACGGACGACTTTGGTTGCAGGTTGAAGCTTGACCATCTACAACATTCTCACTCCTATTCAACGATTCAGTAAACCTTGCCTCACTGCTGTCCCTTCACCTTTTCCGTGCATTTATCTCAGAAAACATCCTTCCACCTACTAACGACATTAAACCATTTAATTGACGTTTTACACAAAATCTTCTAACCAAACGTCTTTAATCTCCGTTTTCAATAAATGGAACTCTCATGACACATTCTTAAGATGATGTCATCATCAGCCTTAGTCACTTACCTGATGTCATTTTTGACCACACACAGCTGTACACCATAATTATGCCTTACCAGCATGTGCTACCCAAATTTCAACTTTACCACTTCCCTAAACAGGAGGTTACACGTGCTCATGTGGGGTATACCCATGTACAACTTCGGCCGTCGAAACAATACTGTTTGCACAATGACCGGTTCCTACACCATAATAATACAAAGTCAATCCAGACTCGTATCACTATCTCCGGTACCTCAAGCACTCTTGGTCTGAGACCCGGTGGCTTGTTGCCACTTCCAACATGTTCCTTAAAATTCCAGAACCACTTAACTTTAATTACCACAAGTAACGCTTTCTCGATCTGAAAATCGATCTCTAATACAGCCAACCTGGAGACTCCTCCACTGGTGTACTAATTACAACACTTTGACCGCAGGTGGATAACTCACCTTATGGTTGACATGAGTCCCAAGATCTGGTGACACGATTTTTTTTTTTTTTTTTTTACCTTAACGATAAATGGCCCAATGACCATTGTCACCAACAATTCAAATCATGCTTGGACTCACTAACAAATCAAATCTTTCTAGTACCCCAAACATGGGTGGCTGAAGCGGAGTGGATCTGATCGTAGCTGACGACAACAATGTCAGCACCAAAAGTGACCCAAGCCATTAGTTTCAGTGGCTGTCACCTAAAGCATCAAGTGACCAAAACAGCCTTTACTTCCTTAACATTCTTCAATAGTGTCACATCATGGACTCGTCACTAGAAAAAGTCCATTGATCACAAATAACCCCACTCAACTTTCCTTGAGTCATTCCACTTTCACATGTCCGTTGGTTTCTCTGAAACCACACTAATGACGAACCTCAACAAAATCGTGGCAATCGTCAAATCTTATTATTCATCCTCTCAGAATAATCGCGCTAGGCGACTTCAGCTCCTTTTTCCATCACAGGATGCAACATCTTC
Source organism: Comarum palustre (assembly GCA_951800085.1). Lineage (NCBI taxonomy): Eukaryota > Viridiplantae > Streptophyta > Magnoliopsida > Rosales > Rosaceae > Comarum > Comarum palustre. The sequence goes on from OX637580.1 coordinate 9,353,243, forward strand.
CAGTAACTCGTACGACTCTTCACTGCTAAGAGCCTCATAACACGAACACCCAAGCCTTGTCTTAGGCTTCTACAGCATCTCTGTCAACAACCATGACAGCCTCCCCGGTGTGAATTAACTGTTTCACCACAGAGTACTTACACATAATGCTCAAACGTTAAACAACGTGAGTTTCCGCTCGATCCCCAACTCAAATCTCAATAAATCAATGGGGAACACATAAACATAAATACGTAACGAGCTTACCTTGTTCCTTACAGGAGTTCATTGTGAGGTCGGCGTACTGAGGCATAGTCTTGAAGATTCGATCGTTTATAGGACCACTCGGTCCATATCTCAATCAGGAAGTACTAACTCATATCCTCAATAAACACTAAGCGTCCAAGCATAAAATGCCGATGGATCCGCCGCGGTCGGACCATCACTCTATAGACACTAAGTGATACCAAGTATATGAGGTAGTAACAGGAACGATAACCTAATGCTCTGATACCATTGACAGGACCCACCCCGGGTTAAACCCTTTTAACCCGAAGTAAATCCTGCGGGGACCACCTCAAGGGAACTTTTTACCGAAACCCCCTTGAAATGGCCAACCCTTCCTACTAAACTAACTAAACCGGGTTAGTCAGAGCAGTCTACAGAGATGATTACCCGAACGAATTTTACGCAGCAACGAAAATGATCGACTATGCCTCGACTCTCGTACGCGCTCGACCTCCTCTCAAGAACCCTGCATCACTGGGCATTTAAAAACGAAAGGCCCAGGGGAGAAACATTTAAAAACTGTTAGAGTGAGTGGACGAAAATGAAATATAAAAACTCTATTTCCTTTAATGCTCTCCCAAAACTTTAATGATTCAAATATCATTTATGCATGCCCACAATTACCAAATTTCCACAAACGCAAGACAAGGTAAACAATTAAAGAATATGGGAAGAGAAATGTTCACCAAACATAATAAGTCTGACCTCTCAGACTAGGGTCGGAGCTAAGAGCTCTAGTAGCGCCCTCACGCTACGCTATGCTAGCTAGATAAAATAATACGGTCAACCCTTATAATATCAACCTGACCTCTCAGGCTTGTCTGACCTCTCAGACCAGGGTCGGAGCTAAGAGCTCTAGAATATGTGATAACGGTCAACCCTTATAATATCAACCTGACCTCTCAGGCTTGTCTGACCTCTCAGACCAGGGTCGGAGCTAAGAGCTCTAGTAGCGCCCTCACGCTACGCTATGCTAGCTAGATAAAATAATACGGTCAACCCTTATAATATCAACCTGACCTCTCAGGCTTGTCTGACCTCTCAGACCAGGGTCGGAGCTAAGAGCTCTAGAATATGTGATAACGGTCAACCCTTATAATATCAACCTGACCTCTCAGGCTTGTCTGACCTCTCAGACCAGGGTCGGAGCTAAGAGCTCTAGATAAAGTGGAAATGGTCAACCCTCATAGTGCACTACGTAGTTTGCCTGACCTCTCAGGCTAGGGTCGGAGCTAAGAGCTCTAGTAGCGCCCTCACGCTACTCTAACTAGCATATTTATTGGTCAACCCTTAAAATAAAAATTCATAACAAGACAATAATCAAATTCTCTTCCCAAAACAATTAATTAAAACAATTCCTTGTCATATATGCATAAAACCAATTTCCAACGAAGTCTCGGGTTCAAATCCATTCGAAGGACGGCCATCACCGTCTATAACCATTTTCGGGAGAAATAGAAAATTGAGTAATAATGTAAATACTTCACGCATAAGTGTCAATATCTCAAACCATAGTAAAAATCTTTAACCGAGGCTCCCGCTAAACTTTAACCAAATAAAATCGTTCAAGAACCCGAGAAAGATATAATTCTCGAAAACCATCATAAAACCATCCTCCTGGAAAACAAAGTCCACCAAGATGTTCGCCGTGACGAGGCGAAGCATCCAACACCGTTCTGGCTTGCCACCGTGGTCCAAATCGGAAAAACCAGATTGTACCCTCAAACTTCTCTCCTCTGATTCTCTCTCACCGGAGCTTCTCTGCCGAAACCATGACCACAGATAAGTTGGGGACGGTGAGGCGAAGCTCCGGTCACCGGTGCGCCGCCGAGGGATGAATGTTTGACGGAGGTGTGATCGAAGCACCGAGACGGAGTCGAGAGGAAAAACAGCCGGTCAACCCCTCACTTCGGTTTCTGACCGAAGTCAACCCCCTTAAATCCTTTTATACTCGAGTCAACGGTTGAGATCAAATCCCTAACCGATCTAACGGTTCCGATTTAAAGAGGGTAAAAGTGAAAAGGTTAAATGGTAAAAACTATTTACCAGAATAGTAATTGGAAATTACCATAAACTTCAGAAATTCACAGAAATTAGCCGGAAGCTCCGAAAAATAATCCGAAAATACCGGGAGACTCGTGTTGACACGTACTACAACATCGAGTCATCAATTCAAGTATTTGGTATACTTTTAAAAACTCGAAAATTAACTCGAGCGATAACTTATCGAATTACCGATCGTAGTTAAAAATCCTCGGTAACTCGTAAACCTCGGTGAAAAGTAACTTTTGTTAACTTTAAAAGATTCGGGGTGTGACAACCCGGATAAACCTATAAGCACACGTAACACTTTGGATTAGATTTACTAAGGATCAGATTGTATATTGACATTTGAAGTGGAAAAGGTGGTTTAACCGTGTACGTGCCTAGTTCCAGCCAAGGGTACAACTACTAAGCTCGATTTAAGATTTTGATTTAACTATGTAAGAGGATCTACCTGAAAATGATTAACATGTGATTGAGTTTGTTATCAAAATAACAGACCATAAAACTCAACTACAAATAATAATAACTACTTAAATCTGCACTTACCAACTTGGAACAGCTCTTGGAATGGTTCCAGCCTTTACGAACCTTCCTTTCCGCTGAGCACATATGAAATGGCATCAAAACAAGGGGTCAGCAACAGACATACATTTAATTGACTAAATAGATTACAATAAGACCAGAAAGATATCCCATTATGAACAGTATTCTGATTTCTACCATTTAATTTTTTTGCTAAAAATTACATCTTGAAGAGAACCAATACTAAATAACAGAACAAACCTGCATATATTTGAACATCAAAACACCAGGCTTAGCACATGAAACTTTTAAAAAATTTCTGATTTACTTTGACATTTTCTTTTAGAAGTTAGAATGCCATTCCTAAAAAAAGAAGGTTAGAACCAGTTTTCCTTTTTTCGGTGCTGGTCCAGAGTTAGCATAGTAGATTGTAGAAACACCAAGGATCATGGCAGAGAATTTAGTGCATGGTCAATCGGATGCAATCAACACCTGGGGGTTTCTGATTTATGTATTGTAAGAGAAAGACGTCTACATGTTTCGCTTGTGCTGACATACCTTCACCGCTTTAATAATATCTTCATCTGCATTTCACTTGCTGAAGTCCGTAATTGTTTCAGTAAAGCATCCATCCTCACCAACTGCTACAATCAAGGTCTCACTCCCTACATGCGAATGGAAGGTAACCATGACTAAATAAAGTGCAACAATATAGACGTTTTTTGATGAACCATTATCATTGTTCAGATATGATATCTAAGAGTGTGCATTGCAAAACAATGCGTCTTGGGTTTAAGAGTCAAAACTTAGAATGCCATGATTGATACTACCAACACTATCTATACTGTCTGCAGAAAGTGTTGAGAGAAAGACAAAGAACCCGAATGTCATTATATTTAAGTACCATTAAAATGGAGGAACAAGAAATGGAATTAAATATCAAATTTTCAAAAAGGGACCAAAAGATTTAGCAAAAGAAATAAATTAGATTTCATAGAAACCAAACTAAAGCCCATGATGCCCATAAACAAATTTATCAAACAGTCCATTCCTCGCCCATTTAAATCCCATAAGCAAATTTATCAAACAGTCTCCATAATTGTAATACATTATAAAATCTACCTTTACAATGCTGTTTTGAAAAAGTGAACTTTTTAATTCAAAGGAAAAATAAGACAGAAAACATAAACATGAATTTTCCAAACCTCGATCGAAGGCTATACTAACAAAGGCGTACGTGTCACTATCAGAAACACGTAAAAAACCTCTTTTGTATAAGAAACCTGCATATAAAATCTTTTGTGGTATATCTAAAAGCATACTTTGCACGAAATTATCCATATTTTAAAGTTCATAGATTCAGATATAATGCATTAATATGTTATTTGGAGATTCTTTGAGAAACAAAGAAGGAGAGAAAGAGGGAATGACCGACTTTTTCATATAAAACACAGCTGATTTTAAACTATCTTTGATTAAACATTAACTGGTTGCAATGATGAAATATAGTGTATGTAATTCATTTTAGATTAAACTTTCAGGAAAAGAGCATCACATCAGATTAGTATGAAATTGAGAGCCGATTTTAAACGATCTTTGATCAAACATTTACTGGTGGCAATGATGAAATCTAGTGTATGTAATTCATTTTAGACCAAACTTTCTAAAGGAGAAGAGCATCACATCCGATTAGCATGAAATTGAGAGCAAACACATATACCTTCTGAAGTCAACACAGTCAGAATAAATAGCTCTGAACCTGCAGCTAACCAAAAACAAAAGCGTTCAGGAATCTTCAATATACAATCCAGTATAATCTAAAATGTATGCACATAACATCAGATTAGTATGAAATTGAGAGCCGATTTTAAACGATCTTTGATCAAACATTTACTGGTGGCAATGATGAAATCTAGTGTATGTAATTCATTTTAGAGCAAACTTTCCAAAGGAGAAGAGCATCACATCCGATTAGCATGAAATTGAGAGCAAACACATATACCTTCTGAAGTCAACACAGTCAGAATAAATAGCTCTGAACCTGCAGCTAACCAAAAACAAAAGCGTTCAGGAATCTTCAATATACAATCCAGTATAATCTAAAATGTATGCACATAACATCAGATTAGTATGAAATTGAGAGCCGATTTTAAACGATCTTTGATCAAACATTTACTGGTGGCAATGATGAAATCTAGTGTATGTAATTCATTTTAGAGCAAACTTTCCAAAGGAGAAGAGCATCACATCCGATTAGCATGAAATTGAGAGCAAACACATATACCTTCTGAAGTCAACACAGTCAGAATAAATAGCTCTGAACCTGCAGCTAACCAAAAACAAAAGCGTTCAGGAATCTTCAATATACAATCCAGTATAATCTAAAATGTATGCACATAACATCAGATTAGTATGAAATTGAGAGCCGATTTTAAACGATCTTTGATCAAACATTTACTGGTGGCAATGATGAAATCTAGTGTATGTAATTCATTTTAGAGCAAACTTTCCGAAGGAGAAGAGAATCACATCCGATTAGCATGAAATTGAGAGCAAACACATATACCTTCTGAAGTCAACACAGTCGGAATAAATAGCAGTGATTGATCAAATGATCGAAATGACAGAACTTCCCAAAAAACAGTTTACAAGCCAACCTTCTAACCTACAAAATAAATTGAAGCGATTCATTCTAAGAGAATGAAGCAAGTTACAACATTCTACGGAGAATGGTAAGAAGATCTAAGAGAATTTAGTAAGTTACAACATCTCATCATTCTCATTTTCGTCATTATACAAAATTGAAGTCATTTTATACTTAATTTTACCAAACACATTAAACTACTTTTTATGACCGTATTAATTTCAAAAAAAATTACCAAACAGTTAATTGTGTTTTTTATAGCTGATTATTCATATAGCTGAGTTTTTTTATAGTTGATTATTCTTACCTCAATACCAAACTGAGCCTATAGCTGCTCAAAATATGGACAATTAAGAACAAACTGGTCTTCAAAGGTGTAATATCTTTTTTGTTTACCAAGGTCAAAGGCCTGAGTGGCTCGAACTCTATTTGAATCACATAACACCGTTATGGGAACAGATTAAACCTAGACAAATAGCAATATTAGAATCTCGAGACAGAACCAAAATAAAAGGCATACAAACATGTACAAACCCAAATACTATTCTATCTTTCACTTTATCAATGCTAGTCTCGCCTTGCATTTTCTACTAGTCTCATTGACTCACATTATTGCTAATTAAGAATCATATTCAGATTACAGAAGAAACCCAATAGAACAAAGTGGATAATTGTAAAGTACTCACCAGTTGTTGCTGGGATATCAATAACTTACCTGGAAAATATGTATATACATGAACTTCAATTGGAACTGTGGCCATATGCATAAAATACATGAGCAGTGGAAGACCTACTAATTATATATACACATGGCATAACTCTTCATTAATTAGATGGAACAAAAGAGAAGAAAATAAAAGGAAAATCGACTTCAAAGAAAAAAACGCACCTCGAAAAGCAAAAAAAATGACCAGCCCAAATTAACAAACATTAAAAATGAAAATCGAGAGAAAACTGAAAGGATTACCAAGACCTCACAAGGAGACCAAGTCACGATCATCCAGAGCCAACCAAATCCAAAAACTCCCTAGTCCTCTCCACCATAGTTTCAGTAGCTGATAGTGTAACAACAATAAGAAAAACCAGTCAGAATCCAATTTAAAACAAACAAAAAAAAACGGAACTAAAAATTGAACAGTGAATTTGTTGAAGGTATACTGCAGGCACATATAGGATACTGCAATCAACATTTATCACTTTAAACCACTGCAATCGATCACTAGATCTCAGACACCATCAATAAAATCCCTTCAAAATCAAGACCCAATCAGTTAAAAAACCAATAGAACCGAAGAAAATCAAATCGCCCAAAAGGACAAACCAAGTCAAGTTAGAAAATACTTTCAACTACTCAATGCACTTAACATAGTTTCAGAGCCAACCATATCCAGAAACTCCTTAGTCCTCTCCACCGTAGTTTCAGTAGCTGATACTGTAACAACAATAAGAAAACCCAATCAGAATCCAATTAAAAAACAAAAAAAAACAGAACTAAAAATTGAACTGTGAATTTGTTGAAGGTATACTGTAGGCACAGATAGGATACTGCAATCAACATTTATCACTTTAAACCAGTGCAATCGATCACTAGATCTCAGACACCATCAATAAAATCCCTTCAAAATCAAGACCCAATCAGTTAAAAACCAATAGCAACCGAAAACAAAATCAAATCTCCCAAAAAGGACAAACCAAGTCATTACCAGTGCAATCCAAGTTAACCTATGTTAGAAAATACTTTCAACTATTCAATGCACTTAAACAAACCGAGTCATTTGGTAGTGCAAGCCTACAAATCCCAAACTGCCAAGAAATATGAGTAGATCAGTGACGAAGTCAGCAAAACAACATAGCACAGCACATAGTAAAATACGAAAGGAAAGGAGCTTTTTGCTTTTCAGAACATATAACTGACACACCATCTTTTAAAAATCATCATCGTACTAGTAAACTGTGTCTTCCACTTTCCTCTGCTTGTTACCATTACAAAACATACAGACAGAAAGAATTGCAAGCAACGTTTCAAGTATCAGAATTTGAAGAATATGGTAATGCTTTGGAACTAGATTAGTTCTAACATCTGAAGATACCTTTAATAAAATAGGGTGATTATTAGATATGAAACCACAAAGCCTGCACCCATTTGATCAATTGCAAAATGAAACTATTTAATCATTGCCTAAACTCTCTTCTTATAAGCAAAGACAATTTTTGTAAAGATAAATTAAAATTGAATGTTCAAAAACTCTATTTCTATCACTTTTTATAGAAACTTTTTTCTGGCATCAAATAAACTAGTGCCATTTATGTATGTCTGTGTGTGCACATATGCATTGAAGAGAAGGGATAAAAAGTTGGAAATCTATGACACAGCTTCAGTTGCCATTCTAGTTTTAATGCAAGGCAGCACAGATTGAAGGCATATGAATATATGCCTCTAATAGAAATGATGACCTACACACCTCTAATAGAAATGATGTCTTGCCATTCTTTTGATCACAATAAGGAAAGAGCCCTCTCTCAACATTTGGAATCTGCAAGGTTCATCTCTTAGATGTTGCCAAAATCCAAGAAAGATTTTATTTGAAAGAATAGCATCCAAGAAAGACTCGATTTGAAAGAATAGCATCCAAACTGAAAGAAGGAAGGTGAAGAGTACCCCAAAAAATCAAGAACAAATGTAACAAATCTAAATGCACTGAAAATTTGGAGAAAAAAGTCATTTTTTCTTTTAGTAAAAAACATATGGTTATGGAAACTTGATGGCTGCATGAAGTTATGGATTTGCAAAATTTAAATAGGCCAAGTAGCAGCACATTCGTTATTAAATTATGGATGTTATAAGATATAAGGGAATCTTTCTAAGGTATGAATGAAGTTTGCAACAGGAGAATCGGTACCATCAGTAAAAAAAGAATCAAGGACCATTGAAATCATTCAACACAAATTACCAGAGCCAAAACTGATGAAGCAAGGCAATAATATGGAGGAAAAAAACACAAACCTATAAATACATTAGCGGATAATGTAAGGGTCAAAGTCCTTGACAACATCTTATCCATGAGAACATTATTGGAGATAGGATTTAGAATGAAGCAATTACTGTTACTACCCAGGGACTTGTTTTTTACTTTAATACCATCTATGAGAAACTTTTCTCACGCAACTTTTTGATAGAGAAGGAAAAAAGCAAAAATAAACAACCTCTCTCTCCCTATCCACAACAATCAGACAAAACTCCTATCTCCCTATCCACAACAATCAAACAAAACTCCTATCAGGTGGAAAGCTAGGGAAACAAACGTCCCAATCGAAAAGCGGATTAATATGAGTAAAACAAACCAAATTGAATAGTACAAAAATAAAAAAGTAAAAGCAGAAATCCCAAACCACTTACCTCAAGTCTTCTTCATGTAGGCAATAGGTGAGCACAAAAGTATCCTAACTAAAGAGTACTAGCATATAAATAGTTCCTTAAAGAAATTTTTGTTGAAACATAACTGTCCCAAACGAATCCCTAAACCCTATATGACACCATGAAAATGAGTGCTACAAAGTATCCTAACTAAAGCGTACTAGCATATAAATAGTTCCTTAAAGAAATTTTTGTTGAAACATAACTGTCCCAAACGAATCCCTAAACCCTATATGACACCATGAAAATGAGTGCTACAACTAAGTGAATTAGGACTTGCAGACAAGACATTTTTTCTATATCTGTAACCTTATACTACAACTGCCTCCCAGTAAACAGACATTTTTATGAAAATGAGAGAAACAAGTGAATTAGGACCTGCAGATAAGATATTTTTTCTATATCTGTAAACAAACTGAAACCACAACATAATTTGAGTCAGCATAGATATACTAACTACAAATGCATAAACCTTCTGAACTCAACACAGTCAGAATAAACAGCTCTGAACCTGCAGCTAACCAAAAACAAAAGCGTTCAGGAATCTTCAATATACAATCCAGCATAATCTGAAATGTATCCAGAAGAATGATTAAGATTATGCAAAAATAAACCGCAATAAGGATAACTAAAGGACAGAACAATATTACCACTTCCAAATGCAGAGTTAAAATGCTCAATCACCAGTCTCCTATAAAATCAACCAAAATGAATTTTTATGTTAAAATCAAAAAAGAGTAGAAGCTATATAGAAACAAAGATTAAAGGACCCAGAATTACAATACTCAATAATTGATCAAATGTTTGAAATGATTGAACTTCCCAAAAAACAGAATCTGTTTTCAAGACAACCCTTGTATCTCAAATTTTAATGGCAGCTGCGTTTGATGCTACAAAATAAAAAACACAAATATAATTCATTTAGAGAAGAATGAAATGTTACAAAAATTTAAGCATTTGAAAATTATAATTCAAATAGAAGTGATTAAGAAAACAATGTCAATGCAAATCTCCAACCTATGTTCTTAACCGAAATACTTATGAACTCCATACTGGTACAGCAACTGTTCCAGTACCTACAACTTTGCACAGTTCAAAGGTTGCTAGGCGGCAGTATGGAGTTATGGTCCTTTCTGATATGCTAGTTTCATGCGTTGTTTGAATTGGTAACAGAATAAGTACTCTTATTTTGGTGTAATGGCCATAGAGATGAAGAGAAAGGCTCCTCATGCTCACACTGTACATAATTGTAAAAGTTTGCATGCCTGGTCCCATTAAAATAAGTAATATAATGCATCACATTTCAAACCTCACAAGATTTCCAAAAAAATAAATCACAATCTAAATTAGCATATAACAACTAATAAAGACTAATATCCAATTTTACATTATCATTAGTTGATTACTGTTCCACTTACAGTGAAACTATTTATCCACTGCGATGTAAACACACAATCAAGGATTATAAATTGTGACCGCATGTTATGGTAAGACATTAACAAAGAAGGTAAAGTAGGTTCTTAAAACTAATCCACCTGATCAGCTTACAGTTTCCGCGTTCTTCTCAGATGTGATAGAACAGGAGTGCTAAGAAGAAACCCTGTGGAAATGAAATAGAAAAAGAAATTAGTTCATTCTACCATGATAAGTACCAATTAGTTGATTCTACTGGACAAAAAAAATACATATTCAGCTCGAAAAAAATATAAATATCAATCTCAGTTCACACTTAAGAGAGAAAAAAACAGAAAAAACTAAAGCATATCTGAACAGAAAATTGACTTTTAATATACTGCAGATCTCTCTTACTGCAGATGAGTAGTCAAGCGAACCGAGTTTCAGGAACCTAGTTTCAGGTTCGTAGAAGCACAGCTAAGAACCAAAAAAATAAAAAACTGTTCCCAAAAATATTCATGCCTGGACAACTACAATCACTGTCATTACTACTTTGGTTTCTACAATTACATATAATATCTGTAAATATAGTTAAACCCCTGGATTCTTTGTTTTTTTTAAACTATAGTTAAAAGCTTGTCGTGCCAAATTGAAATGGGTATCAGTGTCCTCTTCCAAGCCTTCAATCGGCGATAAAGAAAAAGAAATCTTGGTTCATTTCTCCACCTTAACGACAGAAACGAAATGAAAAGCACTTACAGACTACCAATCGGTTTTGTCAAAAAAAAGAGCTATCCATATAGATACAACATGTCTATCAAACCTAAAACTCACCTTCCAAGCTTCACTTTTCATACAGTCAGTCCTAATCCAATCAATACCAGCTCTCTATATTCACAACCCTACCAAAGCAAAAACCCAATTTATAACCATTGCACATTGTACTATGAAATCCATATATAACCTGAACCCACAAAAACCTGCCAAAAATTGAAAAGCAACATGCTTAGTACAATAAAGATTGGATCAAATACACCTAATAAACCCCCAACATGATTCAAAATAGACAATGACGATGGGATGAATATTTATACCTGTAACCTAAAAACTCAGAATTGCCTTCCCTATTCATGCTGATGAGACTGCAAATTTCGTCAAGATCAGAGATCAACATAGACCAGAATCAGTATCAAAAAGAGAGCAAAGAAGATCAAAATTCAAATTCACAATATAAAAAATGAAATAACAAACTTAGGTTAAGTAAGCACACCTGGAAAAATATAACCCCCTTACAGCCTCTCACACACAGAGCACCACCTTCAATCTAAAATCTAATTTCAAAACACATGCAGAACAACAAACCAAACTGTAAGTAAAAAGCAAGGGAGATACTAGGAAACATTCAAGTGAACCCACGAGTTCTTAAGCAACACAGTTGCGTACTTCCTAAATGTCACTTTCCTTGGCATGACATAATACAGATACTAAAATTTTAAATAATGATTTGTAGAAGCTACTCAGAAGAGATTGATATAGAAGCTTTTCCCTTTTTTTCTTTTTTCTATTTTCCTATTGCTGATTGGTTTGATCCAAAGTCAGATATTGTACGATATCAATGATAATTACTATCAAATCAGGTTTACAGACTTCATATCTAAATTTCATATCTAAAGCAAATGTCACACAAGCTACCAATGAAATTCAATGATTATAATTAATTCTGCCTGAACAAAGATTAAGATTGTGAGATTGCTCAGAACTCCAAATAAACCAATCGTAGCAGAAATCAATTACAATAGAAAAATATATATATTTAAAATCCGTAACTAAGAAACCCGCATCCTTGAGAATAACAAAAACTCAAAGCAAAACACCCATCCAATACATTGAGGCCAATAGAGCAAAACACTCAGCAAAATAACAATAGGGCAGGTAATTATCATCAGCAACAAATCACAACAACACAACTGAGACCCAAACAGATACCAAACCAAAAAAGAAACAAATCCACCCATAGTTGAAATCTGGAAACCGCAAGGTAGAAGATGAATTGATTCATCATCTGCCAACAACTGACAATTACACAACTGAGACCCAAACAGATACCAAACCAAAAAATACACCAATAGGTGAAATCTGGAAACCGCAAGGCAAATATAATTCTAATTAAACAATGAACACAGAATTGCCTTCGCCGGTTCTTCAATCTAAAATCCAATACCAAAACACATGCTGCAGAACCATTATACCAAACCCAAAGGGTAAACCCTAATGGGTTTTCAAGACAACGAAATCATGAACTCCACACCACCAATTAATCAATCCATGGCAAATTAAACCAACGCATAGAAAGAAAACAGATATTTATACCGTAAATTGGGCCTCCCTTCTCCAAGAGGAAGGGCGGAGAAGCCACCAAGAAAGCCTCAGCGTCACCGGCGGAATCAAGAAGAGAATCGCCGCGCGTGAGGAGGCGCGTACAACGGCACTCTCTCTCTCCAACTTCCGTCTTTCTCTGGAGAGAAGGGGTTTTAATGGACATAAATAAAATACTGTCGGCAACGTCTCTTTTTTCTCTGTTTTTTATTTTTATTTTTTGGTACCAATTTTTTTATTACAGAAAAAGATAGAAAAAATATATTTTTATGTTTTATTTTAATTAAAAATTAAATTTACCTTATTATACAAATAAAGGATATATATGAGATCTAATATCTATTTAATGGGTAATTATTTATTTTTGATTATTAGTTCACAAAGTTAACTAAAAGCAGTGACGTGATTCAAAATTACGACATAGAACAATTTTAAAAAAAATTTGACAATCGTAATATAAAGAAAATAAGGTTTGATCAATCCGGAAATAAATGTTCGCATGTCATAATGGTCAAATAAGTTAGTAAGTAACAAAATAAGTATGTACAAGTATTATTTACAAAACAATTATTTACAAAATACAAACACAAATATTTATAGATATTTATTTACAAATTTACACATGGTACAAGGTTATAAGGGGATGTTTGAAATTGGTTTCTAACATCTTAAAAACAGAAAACTAAACTAATATATACAAGTGATCGGTTCATTCAACACATCAATTAGAAAGAAGCTCAAATTCTGACTACACATCAAAGATCATGTTTCAACCTTAACAATCTGATAACATGCAAATTCAAAGAACTAAAAACAATCTCAAGAATACAAGCCTATGAGGTCATGCATCTTATTGTTTCACTTACTTTATTCCCGCATAAAACATCTAGAACTAGGGCATTTTACATGTCGATGCTATCAATACTAAAAGCATATGTCTTTAAATGGAACGAGATTGAATACAACTTTATATCATGAACATTATTTTATTATCCGCCAATATTATTAAACTTCAAATATTCCACAACCTAACTAAAGCTTCTCCGAAAATTATTATCTTCATACCAATAAATTCCTCTTATTTAATACTATTTTTCCGTAGAAAAATCTGCCCAAAAGTAGCAGCTCTGCCTACGGCGGCAGCTGCCAGCAGAAATTCCGGCCAAAATTCCAACCACCTCCAACTACCACCAAATTTTAACAGCAGCTTTGTCTTATCATTTGAACAACTTTCTAGTACAACTCGAAGACCAATCCAACTTCTAACTAGGTCAATCGAACAAAAATATAAAAATCCTAAATTTTTGAACTTCAAATCTTCGATTCTCCTTCTACACTCCAAATCAATCCACCAAACTTTAGGGGTGAGTAGTACTCCTAAAACCCATCCTATCCATATAAAGAACCCACCCATTGGTGGCCTGAGGAAGGAGAAATCCGATTAAACTCTACTTGTACACTCGACAAACAAATCAAAATTTCTCTCAAACCATGGCGAGATAGGTTGAAAAGCTTACCTAGAATTGAAGTAGACTCAGAGCAATCATTTTGAGACCGGTATGATGGCCTGAGATACCCTAATGGAGGTGCTATGGCAGCTGGAAGTTCCAGCAGCGAAGAGAGAGAGCTCGGGGAGAGAGAAAATGGCCGGGTGAAAAATCTGATTTTTCACCCCTGTAACTCTTATTTATAGTCATTTTACCGCACAATAACTTTATATTTTTGCTAATAAATTTTACATACGAACTCCAATTTGAGCGTGTTATGTGTCCACAAACTCGTATCAACATCATCGACAAAATTCATGAAGAAAGTTTTCCTAAATTCTCGTCTTAGCGAAAAGTCAAGTTTATGACCTTCTACAGTAAAAATGTTACTTTAAACGGTTAAAGATGAAAGTAACCAAAAGTAACCGACCGTAACTTGATTCTAAGATCGGGATGTGACACGTGTTCTAGTGGTGCACTACGTGATTTAGCTGCTGGAGAGTGACCAATATCTTTACCTGTGTGGCATCTGATCCTCCTGTATGATGAAGAAATCTATTGTTTCCTGTGTGGTGTCTAGAACCTCCTGTGTGGCGAAGGAATCAATTGTTTCCTGTGTGACAGTTAGATCCTCATGTGTAATAAAGGAATCTATCGTGTTTGTGTGGGGTTTAGATCCTTCTGTCGCGCCCGTTACCGAACACGTAACAATTTAAAACCCTTTTTTGTTACATTGTAGCATTGGTAAATAGGGTTCAATCAATCCGGGGACTTTAAGGTGTTCATGCGGTTAAAAATCAATTAAGTTAGTATCTAAAAACTAAGGTAATACAACATATTAACAACAAACAGACATTTTACATTTTACAAGTTTCATGGGGGGTTCGGTTTGGTTTTTATCATCCTAAAAACAGAAAATAAACCTAACTAATATATACATGTGATCAACTTCCACAATATCTGATTTCAGAAAATACAAAACATGCAACAACAATTTTTAATCACTTATTCGAATCATCACCAAAAGAAAAACAGAGAAGAGTCCTAAATACACCCTACGAGAACATGTATCTAATCGGTTCTTCTTAATTATTATCCAAGCTAGAAAGTCTGAACTTAGAACATTTTACATGTCGATGATATCGATACTAAGGTATCTGTCTTCAAACATGCAAATCATTAAGCTAAAGAACAGACTCTAACATGCAACAAATTTACATAAGACGCTTAATTTATCACATGCAACGCAAGTGCTCGAACGGAGTTTAAGCCGCCTCCACTACTTTAGATCTAACTTACCTACGAGGCTTAGTTAAAACCATAGCAAGCACCAATCCTACAGAACCGGTCTTTTATTAAATCATGTAACAAGCATTCAAAGATCTCAATGGTGACAATATCGAATAAACAACATCATAAAATCATTAAAACATATTTCATATAAACTGAAAATTCACAAAACTCTCAATCATGGCATCCAACCAATTCGAAAAATAAAACACATGGTTCTATTTCGAAAACAATAATAAGAACAAAGAAACCAAAAAGAATTAGACATAGAATTACACTTTTTCAATGAGGTTGATAGCCAATCAAAGACTTGAGAACGAGCAACTCCAAGCTAATGCTTCAATACTTCCTGGAACGTCCTAGACTGCAAGGATTTCCTTCTTCTTCTTCTTCTTCTTCTTCTTCTTCTTCTTTTTCTAGGGTGGCGGCAACAAGACAAGAACAATGAGAACTTTTTATGATATTTGTTAGCAGGAGAAATGATCCCATTTTTGGTTCTCTTGTCCTCCTTTTATAGTGTTATGTCGCCCCGTTGGAGTTCTCTCATCCATTGATTTAATCTTGATCCAACGGTCAAGGAAAATTGCCCAACAAATTAATAAAAACTTGTTAGGAAATTTCCAAAATTTCCTTATACACATAGGTGATGAATTCAGCTGCATTTGTAGGCTAGATTCATTGCTTGTTCTCCACACAAATCGGCCCCTTTAGTTCATTTCCTTGTTTTGCCGAAAATTAGCTCTATTCCTCCAATTTTGGTGGGCCATTTAATTTTTTGAAAAGGAAAGAAATTTGTTAACATAAAATCAGAATAATTTGGCTTTTAGACAAAAGAAATTTAAAGAATTAATTTCATAAATTTCAGATTTGAATTGCAAATTATCTCCCTTAATTTAGACAATGAAAACTTGTCTTAAAAAGCCTCTTAATTTCGGCAAGAAAACCCTATCCTTCTCCTTGATTTATGGCGACACAACTTATTCCTAATTTATGTAGGATTTGACTTCCTTGCTTCATGTGGAATTCCTATCATAAAAGAAAAGAAAGTTTTCAAAATAAATTAGGAAAGTCAGAATAGGAAAGATTCAAAGATAGTAAGTTTCCCAATTCAAATAAGGAAAGTTTCTCTAATCAAATTAGGAAAGCTTTCCAAAATGGAATAGGTAACTTTCCCCTTTTCAAAATAGGAAAGTTTCCTAAACGACTTATCCTTGACTTTTGCGACTCATTAGTTTCCTAGTTGCACCAGGAATCCTTCTTTGATTAGGAATCCGCTCATTTCCCTCGTTTTAGCCTTCTTTCGTGTAAACCTGCCTTTATTGACTCTAAAACACAAAACATGTTAGAAATGAAGTTATTAAGGAAATAACGAAGCCAAATATAATAGGAAATACGTTAAGAATGTAGCATAAAATGCATTTATCACCACCTATGTGGCGAAAGGATCTATTTCGGTGTTGCAGTCTAGATTCTCTTTAGTGACAAAGAGATATATTTTGGTTTGGTAGGTTATGTCCTCCTTAGTGGCGTACGGACATATTTTTCTAGTGTGACGTTGATCCCTTAACTTGTTTCTTCAATATCGTATGAAAATAATTCACGTTTTCTCTTCATTTTAACAAGATTTTAAAGATTGTGAATGGTTTGAATTTCACGGAATCGCCTGAAAATCAAGTTCTATTCTTCTTGGGACCTCTATATTCCAATAACATTGATTTCTTAACTTGTTTCTTCAATTTTATTTGAAAATAATTCACGTTTTCTTAGCATTTTAACAAGAATTTAAAGATTGAGAACGATTTGATGTTCATATAATCTTCTAATAATCAAGTATTGTTCTTCTTGGGACCTCTATATACCAATGACATTGGTCTCTTAATTTTTTTCTTCAATATCGTATTAAAATAATTCATGTTTTCTCTGCATTTTAACAAGATTTTAAAGATTGTGAACGGTTTGAAGTTCACGGAATCACTTGAAAATCAAGTATTGTTCTTATTAGGGCTGGCATGGTATGGTAATTTACCACGATTACCGCAAAACCAACCGAGCCAATAATGTTGGTAACTGACATAGTCGGTAACCGACTTCTACGGTACGGTTACCGTACCGACTTAATTCTAGCGGTACGGTATGGTAATAGATTTTAATTACCGTGGTAATTACCGTACCGACCGTAATTTATATATATAATTAAAATTATATTAAGTTCTTTAATCCTAGCCGTTGATTAAGGAACTTTTAATCCTAGCCGTTGATGAATTGAAGGGAAACTTATTTTCATTTACTAGTGCAGCGTTGATGAATTGATGAATATTGAACAATTTGAAGTTTTGAACTGTGTTTGTGACTTTGTGGTTGTATGATTCATTTGTATGAACCTTGTTAAGTTGGTTTATAACTCTTGGTTGATTATTTCATATTACATTTTGAAATTATGCACCAGTTCATAGTAGGAGAACTCCAAAAAATTTGGGCCAAGTCTTATTTTTCATGAAAAAAATTGGCCCAATTTAATGTTGGTACAAGGCCCAACCGTACCGTACCAACATGTACCGTACCGTATCAACATGTCGGTATACCGACTTTGGTGGTTGATAATGGTAATAAGATTTTGTTTACCGATTATAGTTGGTTGGTAATTGGTAATGGTAAAAATAAGTTGGTAACCGTACCATGCCAGCCCTAGTTCTTATTGGGACCTATATATTCCAACGACATTTATTTCTTAACTTGTTTCTTCAATTTCATTTGAAAATAATTCACGTTTTCTTGGCATTATAACAAGATTTTAAAGATTGTTTGTAACACCCCGTCCCGAAATTAACATTTTTACCGGGATTAGGCGAGTTACAGAGAATGGTAATCGCACTGTTGATTTTCCCCGAATTAATATCGAGATATTCTCGGGTCTGGGGGGAAATTAGAATTAATGTCCCGAGGGGTAGATTATGTTAATACGAGTTCCCCGGTATGCCCGGAAGATTTTCCGGAGCTACGAGTTGTTAGTTACGAATTTATCCAATTTACAGAAGTAACAAATGTTAAATTACTATACCGTAGAAAAAGATGACTTTGCGATAAGTCGGGAATTTGAGAAAGTTTCATTCGGGGAAGATGTAGAGGACGTTAATACGAACTCATGGGCATGTCCTATGAATTAATCGGAGTTCGTATGTGAAAGTTATGCGGGATAATGTGTTGTTACCATGCGGTAAAAGTAAATAGGAAATATCTTTTTACTATTCACTGTAACTATTTATTGGAAAATCTGGATCGTTGGATTCGTGAGATTAAATCTGGGTCGTCAGATCAATCAGTGATTGATCTGGGCCGTTGGTGTGGGTATTTATAAGGGGGAGGGGGGAGTTGACCGGGGGAGTCTCTTTCCTTCATCCTTCGTTCTCAGTCTCTCCTCTCTCTCCTCGAGCTCCACTGTTAATACAGTCGCTCGGAGGCAGACACCGGCGAGCCCACCGCAGCGCGTCCTCCCTCACCGCAGTCGCCACCATCTAGTCCTGCCTCCGCCATCAAGCCTTGAGTTTGGAGACGCCGCTCCAGAGGATCGATCGAGGAGGGGGATGCTAGTCAGGTCAGGTTCTCGGCATCACTGGAGGTTATGGGTGGTGCAGGGAGCAGTGTTTGACGCCTACTCGACTTTCTGTCGAGTTTGGGAGCGTTGACCGAGATCGGGGGAGAAACATCAAGGTTGCTCAGTGGGGGTTCTCGAGCGGACCCGAGAGGTATCTGTCTCCCCTCCCTGTTTCTTAATGTTTTAGTGTTTTGGGACTGTTGAGGGGGGTGCTAGGAATTAGTTATGCAGGTGAGGGGCTAAATCCGGCCAAGTAGGCCGAGATTTGGCCGGAGAGGTGATCGGGAAGAGAATGGGTAAATACCCTAGATTTTTACTGCGGTAGATCTGAATTTTTACTGTTTTACTGTGGGTGTGAATTGTCAGAACTGCCCATGGCAGTTTGGGGTATTTACAGGGGCTGCCACTAAGGCTGTTACTCTCAAAGGGCCCCTAGTAGTTCAGATTAATTACGAAACTGCCATTAAGGCTAGAATGTCCATGTTGCCCCTGACAGTTTTGGGCTAATTACAGGAATGCCATTGAGGTGGTAATTCCATAAATACCCCTGATAATTATAGTTATTTTCAGGGATGCCAAGTAGGAGGAAATATCTTAAATGCCCATGGTTTGGTTTATTTACGTGGATGCCACTATGTTTTATATTTATAGTTATGTGTGAAGGTTGTTTATAATCGTGTGATTGCCTTTATTATCTGTCTTGCCGTGTATGGATGTTATTGTTATGAATGGTAGAATGTTCGGTTTAATCCCGAGGGTTAGTTGTTCGGTGGATACCTCATTTGAGAGGTTAACTCAGGATATGCGTTAGGTGTATGCTATCCTCATTTAGAAAGCAACCGATAAATAGAATAGCGGGATTCGCCCGGTTAGGGTGTTAGTTAATATAAGAGCTACGTGTGGCTTGATCCCTGAAGACAGGGTACGTAGGCAGCCTGACCGGGATTCGGGTGCAGTCACAAATATTATTAGAACCCCTAGGTTCTTTAAATGGCACATTTGAGATTCAAATGTGGGAATCGGAATAACCTCCGGTTTGAGGTCTATACCGGCACCGCTTGGACTGTTTGAATAGGGTTATCCTGGCTCAAGGGGGATTTCGAGTAAATCTCTCTTGTGTTAGGTCCCGCACGTCTTAACCCAGGGTTAGGGAGGTAATCTTGGGTCGGGGCGTGACATTGTTAACTGTTTGATGTTCACGAAATCGCCTAAAAATCAAGTATTGTTCTACTTGGGACCTCTATATACCAACGAAATTGGTCTAATAACTTTTTTTCCTCAAAATCGTACGAAAATAATTCATGTTTTTATGCATTTTAACAAGATTTTAAAGATTGTGAACGGTTTGACGTTCACGGATTTACCTGAAAATACAGTATTGTTCTTTTTGGGACCTCCATATACCAACAACATTTATTTCTTAACTTATTTCTTGAATATCGTATGAAAATAATTCACATTTATTCTGCATTTTAACAAAATTTTAAAGATTGCGAACGGTTTGAATATCATAGAATCGTTTGAAAATCAAGTATTGTTCTTCTTGGGACCTCTATGTTCCAACGAAATTGATTTTTTAACTTGTTTCTTCAATTTCATTTGAAAATAATTCACGTTTTCTTGGCATTTTAACAAGATTTTAAAGATTGTGAACGATTTGACGTTAACGGAATCGCTTGATAATCAAGTATTGTTATTCTTGGGACCTCTATATACCAACGACATTGGTCTCTTAACTTTTTTTCTTCAATACCGGACGAAAATAATTCACGTTTTCTATGCATTTTAATAAAAATTTAAAGATTGCGAACGATTTGACGTTCACAGAATTGCCTAAAAATCATGTATTGTTCATCTTGGGACCTCTATATTCCAACAACATTGACTTCTTAATTTGTTTCTTCAATTTCAATTGAAAATAATTCACGTTTTCTTGGCATTTTAACAAGATTTTAAAGATTGCGAACGGTTTGACGTTCACAGAATCGCCTGAAAATCAAGTATTGTTCTTCTTGGGACCTTTATATACTAACATCATTGGTCTCTTTACATGAAATCTTCTTGAGTACTTACCTCACCATGAGAATCTAGAAACTCGAAAAATAGAAATACACAAATTAATTAAGTTTCCAAAGATTCACAATTCTTATACCACAACGAAAAAGACAAATAGCACCAAAGCACCTCTAGCGGTATCACCTTTTCTAGAAACTTTGTTCTGGCATCAAATAAAATAACACCATTTATGTATGTGTGTGTGCATACATAGAAGAGGAGAAGGGATAAAAGTTTGGAAACTTATGACACAGCTTCAGTTAGCATTCTAGTTTTAATGTAAGGTAGAACAGATTGAAGGCATATGCATAAACACCAATATCATTTCACATAAGAATAACTAACAAACCCATAGTGAACACTACCACAACATAAACACCATTTCACTACCGTCCGGAGCCAACCCTAGTCTCCTACACCATAGTTTCAGTAGTTGACACTGTAGTAATAAGAAAACCCATAATCAAAATCCAATTTACACAAAACCTGAACTAAAAATTAAACAGCAAATTTGTTAAAGGTATACCGCAGCACGGGAACGTCTTCAGCACACCAGGGTTACCGTACACCATGTTTTTCCGGAATGATGACGTCATCTTCCATCCAAATGACATCATCAATACGGTTAAGTCAACGTTAATGGCAGGAAAAAAAATTAAAACCGGGCACACGACTGGCCCTCTTTTTGGGTCGTTTCTCTTCTTCTCTTCCTTTCTCGTCCGTTGTTCTGTCTCATCTTAATGGTCCAGCTTCGTCCATGGTCGCTCAAGCTCCGAAACAGCGGCGACGTTTCAGCCAAGTCCAATTGTTGCTTTCTAGAGAATCGGGTTCTGATACTAAGTTATGCTTAAGGGTATGACAAAGTTTATCTCTTTTCGTTTTTTCTCTTTCCTATTGTTTTTTGTTTTGTTTCACAGCTCATCTTGATCAAAATTTATTTTTTATCTTGACTTATTCATCAGAATGAAGTTAAAAGATGTACTAGACGCCGAGGATATTACATACATGGGTGCGGCTGGATTGCTCTAAAACCAACTTGGGCCGAAAGCGGACGTTAACGGAGGGGCATCCGGGTAATTTTAAGAGACATAATGCAGCCTCCTCAAAGCTCGGAACACTCCTCGAGGGCCAACTCGAAACATCCTCATAGTCGAGTCTAATCCCACGTTCGACCATTGGCTGTAAAATTAAACCAATATATTAGTTTTTCTATCGTTGACTTGATCTTTTCCTAGTTTGACTAGGAAATCCTATTTGACCAAGAGTTGACCAAAATCCTTTCTTTTAACAACTTTTCAACCATTACGCTTAATTCCGAATATCGACTCGAAATTTGGTTTCCCTTTACGCCACCTTAGCATAAGTATTTTTCTTTACTAAATCATTTGACGGTAGGTAACACAGTAATTTTTGGAATTACTATGGACACCCAATCAACTACTTCACCAATTTACGGGTTATGAGTCGATATATCCGGTATGAAATTATCCGAATTATTTAAAACGCCCAACTCGGTTTCTGACCAAGATTCCTGAGTTACCTAGAATCTCACTTAAATATCAGGTTGTCTTAATTTAACCGGTTAACTAAGATTGACCTTTCCCTTTTTTCTTTTATCGGTAAATCTTCCATAAATTGAAACCTTCCAAAAAGGGAAAGTTTCCTAAAATGGTAAGTGTTCTTTAGAATGGGAAGTTTCCCAAAATGGAAACTTCCTACTACGTCCATTTTTTTCATAAATATCCCAATTACGATTTAACTGACACTTTTCGACTCAAAGCTTAACGGGGATTCGATTTCTACCTCATCGGCACTCTGTCGGAAAAAAACTTATGCTTCGCCGTCGGGATTCTGGTCGACTTGCTAGAATTTTCGGCAGTGTTTCCCCGTTTTCTCTGAATCACCAAGTTCTCGACAACATGCATAATAACAACACAAATTTAGCAAACAAACTCCAAAACCTACAACTCTGGAATTTCACAGAACCACCTCACCTTTATTTTTGAATTCGGTAGCTCTCTAGCCGGACTCCTTCACAGGCAGGACCTCTACCTCTGTCTCTATCTGACCTCCTCTAACACCTACACTAGCCGAGACATACACACACCCCTGTCTCGACCCAAACTAACGTTGCAACGACCCAAATTTGCCGCCTGGACTCAGATGCCACACCCACAAGCTCACCGGAGAAAGTCAGGGGGGAGGGTCTGACTCGAGTCAACCCTCTCCCAAATATTTATACTCGAATCAACGGCCTAGATCAACCCCCTAATTGATCTGACGGTCTGAATTAAAATAAGGTAAAAAGTAATTAGTCAAATGGTAAAAACTATTTATCGGAATAGTAATTGGAAATTACCATAAACTTCAGAAATTCACAGAAAATCAACGGAAGCTCCGAAAAATATTCTGAAAATACCGGGAGACTCGTGTCGACACGTACTACAACATCGAGTCATTAAATAAGGAATTTGGAGAGTTTAGAAAAACTCAAAAATTAACTCGAGCGATAACTTATCAAATTACCGATCGCAATTAAAAACCCTCGGTAACTCGTAAACCTCTGTGAAAAGGTAACTTTTAGGTACGGGGTGTTACACTTTTGTATTGTCGACTCTAAAGTTTCTCTAGCCAAGTCGAAGCGAGGTCACGAAGATTCCGCCAGGAACAAGTCCGGATGTCACTAGGTCTGCCGGTGGCAGCAACGGTGAACTGCGCGGACAACACCGGCGCGAAGAATCTATACTTCATTTCGGTGATGGGAATCAAGGGGCGGCTGAACCGGCTGTGGTCGGCGTGTGTGGGGGACATGGTGATTGCCACGGGAAGAAAGGGAAGCCAGACCTGAGGAAGAAGGTGCTGCCAGCTGTGATTGTGAGGTAGCACAAGCAGTGGCGCCGAAAGGATGGTGTTTTCATGTACTTTGAAGGTATCCAGTTTCGGAAACTCTTTGCTTTTCTTGATGAATTTTGGATTTGTGGAAGTTTGCTTGTTTTGGTTTCAGAGCAATGTGTTGTAGGTTAGTATGAATGAGCATGTTGTTTAATTTTCAGAAGGTGATATAGTTGTTTAATTTTCAGAAGGTGATATAGTTGTTGGTATTGTTAGATAAGGTATGTTCTTTAGGGTTTACTATGCTTTGGGGTTACTATGGAAAATGTGTAGAGGTAAGGAAATGTTTTGGATTGGTAATGAACTGAAATGAGTGTTGATGGTGCACAAGTTGAGTTGGTTTTTTTTGTTTTGAGGATTATGGCATTGCAATCACTTGTGCATTTGTGTGTGGGTTAGTGGTTGTAGGAAATTGGGGATTTGGATAAATGGTTGTTTAGGATCAGGTATTTGTGTTAGGGAATACTTTTAACCGATTTTGCTTTTGCACTATGTTATGCATTGGAAACATACTCAACTTGAAAACTCAACTATTATGGGTTTGATGTAATGGTTTTGTTTTTGATACGATAACACGCTGCATCTGCTGCTAAGATTAGAGTAAAGTGAGCACTCTGCTCTTCCTGTATTTCTTGCTTGTGACCGTGGTCTTTATTTTGATGTAGATAATGTTGGTGTCATTGTGAATCCAAAGTGTAAAATGAAAGGTGAGGAGCCTGTGCATCAATATTAACTTCTGTAGAAGTATAACAGAGTTATCTTGATAGTGTTATTTGTTTGGATTGTGAATCATGTTTTGCTGTGTTTGTAAGATCTGCTATCTTTGGGCCTATTGGAAAGGAATGCGCTGATCTGTGGCCAAGAATTGTAAGTGCAGCTAATGCCATAGTTTGAGGTCTCAACTCACTCTAGATTGGTTTTTTATGTTCTCTTAGTCGGTTGTCCTTTGAACACTAGATGAGTATGCAAATTTCTTGGATTTGTACCCATGTGGTGTTTGAACTTACTATCCTACTATCATGTAGACTTTGATAGTAAAAGAGTTTTTGTTCTAATTTCTGTCTTTTGTTTAGGTCCATTTCACTAATATATATAATGCTTTTGTATTGTTGAATTAACCAATAGTAGGCCTCTAGCTAATATAGGCAAGCGCAAAATTGTATTAAAACTGTATCGACTTCTTCTATCCATACCCGAACTCCCAATTAAAGCATCTAGCTAGCAGGGTTATACATTAACTGTTTCACATACTACACGCTCTCTTTTGTATTATAGTTCACTACCAGAGAAAGTATTATAGTCGATGAAGCTTCACGCTCTCTTGTATTTAGTCATTTAGATGGTCAAATGATTGTTTCCGTGCGTTTAAGAGTTTGACTTACGGGATTGACCGTCTTGATCGAGCTCTTAATTTTATCATACATTTATTTTATCATGATGGTCATATCAGGTAGTCGGATTTTTGTTTCTCAAGTTTGATCATCACAATCACAACATGCCTACTAATGTTGTATAACTTGTTTACCAAGTGTTAAGTAAATGTTTTGTTTCAAAAACAAACAACACGTAGAAGCTTCAAACAAAAAAAAGCCGTGAAATAAGATATGACCAAAATGGTGAAATATGTCTACGGTTGAAAAATCAAGTGATTTCGGTAAAGTGTCGATGCCGATAGTTGCGGTCAATGTAATTTTCTATTATTTCTCCCTAGAGGTAGCTATATCTCTAGTGGTTATTTTTCATAAAATGTTTATATCGCAAGCTGCGTTTCATTGATTTGAAACTATTTTCAGTTGAACCTCTGGGCAAAATACGTAATTTAGATGGCCAAATGACCGTTTCCGTGCGTTTAAGGGCTTGATTTACAGGATTGATCGTGCGGATCGAGTCCTTAACGTTGTTGGATCTAGATGAATTTTTTCTCATACACATATTTCAACATAATTATGATATTTGATGGTCGGATTTTTGTTTCTCAAGTTTGATCATCACAATCACAACTTGCCTACTAATGTTGTATAATTTGTTTACCAAGTTTTAAGTAATTGTTCCGTTTCGAAAACAAACAATACGTATAAGCTTCAAACGAAAAAAAGTCGTGAAATAAGATATGACCAGAATGGTGAAATATGTCTACGGTTGAAAAATCACATAATTCCGGTAAAGTCTCGGTGCCGGTAGTTGCGGTCAATGCAATTTTATATTATTTCTCCCTAGAGGTAGCCCAATCTCTGGTGGTTATTTTCATAAAATGTTTATATCACAGGTTGCGTTTCATCGATTTGAAACTATTTTCAGTTGAAACTCTGGGTAAAATATGTAATTTAGATGGTCAAATAACCGTTTCCGTGCGTTTAAGGGTTTGATTTACAGGATTGACCGTGCGGATCGAGTCCTTAACGTTGTTGGATCTAGATGAATTTTTTCTCATACACATATTTCAACATAATTATGATATTTGATGGTCGGATTTTTGTTTCTCAAGTTTGATCATCACAATCACAATTTGCCTACTAATGTTGTATAACTTGTTTATCAAGTTTTAAGTAAATGTTCCGTTTTGAAAACAAACAATACGTAGAAGCTTCAAACGAAAAAAAGTCGTGAAATAAGATATGAACAGAATGATGAAATATGTATACTGTTGAAAAATCACGTAATTCTGGTAAAGTCTCGATGCCGATAGTTACGGTCAATGCAATTTTCCATTATTTCTCCCAAGAGGTAGGTCAATCTCCGGTGGTTATTTTTCATAAAAATTTTATACCACAGGTTGCGTTTCATCGATTTGAAACTATTTTCAGTTGAACCTCTGGGCAAAATACGTAATTTAGATGGCAAATGACCGTTTTCGTGCGTTTAGAGGTTGACTTACGGGATTGACCGTGCGGATCGAGTCCTTAATATTGTTGGATCTAGATAAATTTTTTCCTATACACATATTTCAACATAATGATGATATTTGACGGTCGGATTTTTGTTTCTCAAGTTTGATCATCACAATCACAACATGCCTACTAATGGTGACTTAAGAGATTGACCGTCCGGATGAAGCCCTTAACATTATCAGATTATGGTGAATTTTTTTCCATACATGTATTTTATCATGATGGTCATATCACACGGTCGGATTTTCGTTTCTCAAGTTTTATCATCGGAATCACGATGTGCCAACTAATGTTGTATAACTTGGTTACTTACTTTTAAATAAATGTTCAATTACATAACAAACTCTACGCAGAACATTCAAACTCAAAAAGTCGTGAAATAAGATGACTAGAATAGTGAAATACATCTTTTGTGGTTATTTTTTAGCATTTTTTTACTACTGGTTGCGTCTCATCGATTTGAAACTATTTTGTGTTGAAGGTCTGGCAAAAATACATAATGTAGACGGTCAAATGACCGTTTCCATGAGTTTTTTTGTTTGACTTGCGAGATTGACCATCCGGATCGAGCCCTTAACTTTATCGGATCAAGTTGAATGTTTTCCCATACATGTATTTTATCATGATGGTCATACCAGATGGTCAGATTTTCGTTTCTCAAATTTGATTATCGGAATCACGATGTGGTCCATATTTTATCGAGAATACATGATTTTTTTACCGTAACCATATTTCAATATACCTGACACATCCTATGGATGGAATCACAAAATTCAATTTGCAAGATATAGTTGCTTCACAATCGTAAGGTTTTGTTTTTAGGATTTAGGGTTTTTTTGGGTTTATGGTTTGTTATTAGGGTTTACAATTTGTAGATGGGGAGTGTACACGTGTTCTGGTTAATGCGGACCATGGTTTCCAGATGGGTTAAGAGTGTTGTATGCGACCAATCAATATTTGATTGACACATGTTACTTCCTTATCCACCTAGAAGAAGAAAACAAGCAAATTGGACTGATCAAAAATTGGGTTTTCTCAAACCAAACAAACCCAGATTTTCACAGCCTCCCCCGCCATCGCTCTCCCTCGCCTCCCCCGCGCCATTGATCTCTCCATCAAGGTCATCTCCTCATTCTTCCCGCCATAGAAAACAACCAAATCAAAATCTCTCCATGCAAATTGGGGGAGTTGGCAGTGTTGGGTGAGTATGGTGTCGTCGAGGCTTAATTAGATAATTATGCATGGTGAAGTTGAAGGAGGGATTGGTTGTGAGAACAAGGATACAAATGTGCTTACATTGTTATCTGTCGGGTTTTGTGACCCCATCGGAACATGACGAGGGAGAGGGATGAGCTGCGAAGGTGGGGGTGTTCGAGCAAGTGCTGGGTCAACCAAAATACGGCGGTAGGAGACACCACAACGAAGTTTTCACTCTGAGTGAAGTTTTCCAAATTGACACACAGCTACTCCACTCCCTCTGTTTCAAACTTCTTCACCTTTATGGCTCTCGAAGAGGTTCGAAGAGTAACCTAAACACAAACCCTCCTTAAGCAACGTGGCCAAATCTCCATCGTCCTGTGATTTAACCCCGATTTACTCACTTTGCCAACAAGACCATAACACCCTTCGAACATTCGCCGGGGTTAGGGATTGAAACCCAGAAAGAAAACAAAAAAAGGAGGGATTTTGAATTAGGCCTCCAATCAAACGCGCAAGGCGATACAATTGAAGGAGGGAAGAGAAGATGAACCCTACCTCTTCTCTGTCGAATTGTGCCTGAAACGCTAGGAATTGTCGGAGATCTCCACGCACAGTGGTGCTCGATCTCTACCCTGGGTGGATAAATGTGTAATCTTTGGGCTAGGCTTTGTAAAGGAGAGGAGAAGGACCAGTTTGGTGGTGATGCGCCATCAGGAGACAGCCTGACACGCCGGCGATGAAGGTGGCGGAGCAAGGGGTCGAGAGCAGAGAGAGACCGACGAAGAGAGAGAGATGAAGAGGGGGTCTGACCCGAGTCAACCCTCTCCCCAACTATTTATAACCGAATGGACGGTTCAGATCAAAACCCTACTTGATCTGACGGTCCAGATTTAAAATAGGTAAAAAGTAATTAGTTAAATGGTCAAACTTATTTACCGAAATAGTAATTGAAAATTACCATAAACTTCATAAATTCACAGAAAATAGCCGGAAGCTCCGAAAAATATTCCGAAAATACTGGGAGACTCGTGTCGATACGTACTACAACATCGAGTCATTAAATGAGGAATTTGGAGAGTTTAGAAAAACTCGAAAATTAACTCGAGCGATGACTTATCAAATTACCGATCGCAATTAAAGCCCTCGGTAACTCGTAAACCTCTATGAAAAGGTAACTTTTAGGTACGGGGTGTTACACAGTTGTTGTACCGTTAAAGAATCAAGTTATCTTAACGGTACAACTGTACTATCAATTAACAAGAGAAACATGAAAATAGTTTTCTTATGAAGGCCATGCATCAAAATAAGACTTACCCAAGGAGGTCTTTGCCGAATCCCAAATTTTCTTCTTCCCTCAGCTCGTTCCAACCTTCACCAGCTTCACAAATGACAAACTAAAATTAAATATATAATTATTTACAGGAAAAGAAGTATCACAATATGGATAGAGTTCAGAAATGCAGATGGTAGTACACTTATAATTATCAGCCCCACAAATATAAGCAATTTCCTCAATTTGCAAAACACAAAACATTTAAATTTACATAGGAACTAAGATACATGCACTGGCTTAATTTAAAGCATGATCAAAGAAAAACATGGGAATTCTCTATTCGCCTGTTTTCTAGTTCTGTTTTACAATCAACCACTTTCTATGAAATTAAAAAAGTACAAACAAATGAACACAAATCAAAAGAGCAAACACAACACTATCATCAACATCAACAATAGTGACTGGTGAACATAAAACAATTCCATAAATTATCAATCACAATTAAATGAGTTGAAGCATGGGAAGAGTGACACTTATGACTTACCTCACTGAATAAGAATAAGAAGGATTGTCATGTAATGGATTCGAATATGTCTGCAATAAATCATCAATAAAACTAAAGTTAAAAACATGTGCCATCAGATACCTATCGTATAAAAGGTTTTTAGATATTTCTCATATATATTCCAAAAAACCCAGACAGAAAACTCCATCTCTCCCAGAAAATAAAATTCAATGACAACGTATCAATGAAAACGTTTAATGCTTGAGCAAACCAACAGTTGTTAGGTTTTTACTGTTGCAAAATTCCTACATGTCACACTTTCCTTGGCGTGACTTAATGCAGATACTAAAATTTTAAATCAGGTACCCTGTAATGTCTGCTTTTTCTTTTCAAACAATTTTGCTTTCAACCGCGCCACCCGGATAAACCTATAAGCACACGTAACACTTACTTTGGATTAGATTTACTAAGGATCAGATTGTATATTGACATTTGAAGTGGAAAAGGTGGTTTAACCGTGTACGTGCCTAGTTCCAGCCAAGGGTACAACTACTAAGCTCGATTTAAGATTTTGATTTAACTATGTAAGAGGATCTACCTGAAAATCAATTAACATGTGATTGAGTTTGTTATCAAAATAACAGACCATAAAACTCAACTACAAATAATAATAACTACTTAAATCTGCACTTACCAACTTGGAACAGCTCTTGGAATGGTTCCAGCCTTTACGAACCTTCCTTTCCGCTGAGCACATATGAAATGGCATCAAAACAAGGGGTCAGCAACAGACATACATTTAATTGACTAAATAGATTACAATAAGACCAGAAAGATATCCCATTATGAACAGTATTCTGATTTCTACCATTTAATTTTTTTGCTAAAAATTACATCTTGAAGAGAACCAATACTAAATAACAGAACAAACCTGCATATATTTGAACATCAAAACACCAGGCTTAGCACATGAAACTTTTAAAAAAATTCTGATTTACTTTGACATTTTCTTTTAGAAGTTAGAATGCCATTCCTAAAAAAAGAAGGTTAGAACCAGTTTTCCTTTTTTCGGTGCTGGTCCAGAGTTAGCATAGTAGATTGTAGAAACACCAAGGATCATGGCAGAGAATTTAGTGCATGGTCAATCGCATGCAATCAACACCTGGGGGTTTCTGATTTATGTATTGTAAGAGAAAGACGTCTACATGTTTCGCTTGTGCTGACATAGCTTCACCGCTTTAATAATATCTTCATCTGCATTTCACTTGCTGAAGTCCGTAATTGTTTCAGTAAAGCATCCATCCTCACCAACTGCTACAATCAAGGTCTCACTCCCTACATGCGAATGGAAGGTAACCATGACTATAAATAAAGTGCAACAATATAGACGTTTCTTGATGAACCATTATCATTGTTCAAATATGATATCTAAGAGTGTGCATTGCAAAACAATGCGTCTTGGGTTTAAGAGTCAAAACTTAGAATGCCATGATTGATACTACCAACACTATCTATACTGTCTGCAGAAAGTGTTGAGAGAAAGACAAAGAACCTGAATGTCATTATATTTAAGTACCATTAAAATGGAGGAACAAGAAATGGAATTAAATATCAAATTTTCAAAAAGGGACCAAAAGATTTAGCAAAAGAAATAAATTAGATTTCATAGAAACCAAACTAAAGCCCATGATGCCCATAAACAAATTTATCAAACAGTCCATTCCTCGCCCATTTAAATCCCATAAGCAAATTTATCAAACAGTCTCCATAATTGTAATACATTATAAAATCTACCTTTACAATGCTGTTTTGAAAAAGTGAACTTTTTTAATTCAAAGGAAAAATAAGACAGAAAACATAAACATGAATTTTCCAAACCTCGATCGAAGGCTATACTAACAAAGGCGTACGTGTCACTATCAGAAACACGTAAAAAACCTCTTTTGTATAAGAAACCTGCATATAAAATCTTTTGTGGTATATCTAAAAGCATACTTTGCACGAAATTATCCATATTTTAAAGCTCATAGATTCAGATATAATGCATTAATATGTTATTTGGAGATTCTTTGAGAAACAAAAAAGGAGAGAAAGAGGGAATGACCGACTTTTTCATATAAAACACAGCTGATTTTAAACGATCTTTGAATAAAAATTAACTGGTTGCAATGATGAAATATAGTGTATGTAATTCATTTTAGATTAAAATTTCAGGAAAAGAGCATCACATCAGATTAGTATGAAATTGAGAGCCGATTTTAAACGATCTTTGATCAAACATTTACTGGTTGCAATGATGAAATCTAGTGTATGTAATTCATTTTAGAGCAAACTTTCCGAAGGAGAAGAGCATCACATCCGATTAGCATGAAATTGAGAGCAAACACATATACCTTCTGAAGTCAACACAGTCAGAATAAATAGCTCTGAACCTGCAGCTAACCAAAACAAAAGCGTTCAGGAATCTTCAATATACAATCCAGTATAATCTAAAATGTATGCACATCACATCAGATTAGTATGAAATTGAGAGCCGATTTTAAACGATCTTTGATCAAACATTTACTGGTGGCAATGATGAAATCTAGTGTATGTAATTCATTTTAGAGCAAACTTTCCGAAGGAGAAGAGAATCACATCTGATTAGCATGAAATTGAGAGCAAACACATATACCTTCTGAAGTCAACACAGTCGGAATAAATAGCAGTAATTGATCAAATGATCGAAATGACAGAACTTCCCAAAAAACAGTTTACAAGCCAACCTTCTAACCTACAAAATAAATTGAAGCGATTCATTCTAAGAGAATGAAGCAAGTTACAACATTCTACCGAGAATGGTAAGAAGATCTAAGAGAATTTAGTAAGTTACAACATCTCATCATTCTCATTTTCGTCATTATACAAAATTGAAGTCATTTTATACTTAATTTTACCAAACACATTAAACTACTTTTTATGACCGTATTAATTTCAAAAAAAATTACCAAACAGTTAATTGTGTTTTTTATAGCTGATTATTCATATAGCTGAGTTTTTTTATAGTTGATTATTCTTACCTCAATACCAAACTGAGCCTATAGCTGCTCAAAATATGGACAATTAAGAACAAACTGGTCTTCAAAGGTGTAATATCTTTTTTGTTTACCAAGGTCAAAGGCCTGAGTGGCTCGAACTCTATTTGAATCACATAACACCGTTATGGGAACAGATTAAACCTAGAAAAATAGCAATATTAGAATCTCGAGACAGAACCAAAATAAAAGGCATACAAACATGTACAAACCCAAATACTATTCTATCTTTCACTTTATCAATGCTAGTCTCGCCTTGCATTTTCTACTAGTCTCATTGACTCACATTATTGCTAATTAAGAATCATATTCAGATTACAGAAGAAACCCAATAGAACAAAGTGGATAATTGTAAAGTACTCACCACAGTTTGCAACAGTTGTTGCTGGGATATCAATAACTTACCTGGAAAATATGTATATACATGAACTTCAATTGGAACTGTGGCCATATGCATAAAATACATGAGCAGTGGAAGACCTACTAATTATATATACACATGGCAGAACTCTTCATTAATTAGATGGAACAAAAGAGAAGAAAATAAAAGGAAAATCGGCTTCAAAGAAAAAAACGCACCTCGAAAAGCAAAAAAAATGACCAGCCCAAATTAACAAACATTAAAAATGAAAATCGAGAGAAAACTGAAAGGATTACCAAGACCTCACAAGGAGACCAAGTCACGATCATCCAGAGCCAACCAAATCCAAAAACTCCCTAGTCCTCTCCACCATAGTTTCAGTAGCTGATAGTGTAACAACAATAAGAAAAACCAGTCAGAATCCAATTTAAAACAAACAAAAAAAACGGAACTAAAAATTGAACAGTGAATTTGTTGAAGGTATACTGCAGGCACATATAGGATACTGCAATCAACATTTATCACTTTAAACCACTGCAATCGATCACTAGATCTCAGACACCATCAATAAAATCCCTTCAAAATCAAGACCCAATCAGTTAAAAAACCAATAGCAACCGAAAACAAAATCAAATCGCCCAAAAAGGACAAACCAAGTCATTACCAGTGCAATCCAAGTTAACCTATGTTAGAAAATACTTTCAACTATTCAATGCACTTAAACAAACCGAGTCATTTGGTAGTGCAAGCCTACAAATCCCAAACTGCCAAGAAATATGAGTAGATCAGTGACAAAGTCAGCAAAACAACATAGCACAGCACATAGTAAAATACGAAAGGAAAGGAGCTTTTTGCTTTTCAGAACATATAACTGACACACCATCTTTTAAAAATCATCATCGTACTAGTAAACTGTGTCTTCCACTTTCCTCTGCTTGTTACCATTACAAAACATACAGACAGAAAGAATTGTAAGCAACGTTTCAAGTATCAGAATTTGAAGAATATGGTAATGCTTTGGAACTAGATTAGTTCTAACATCTGAAGATACCTTTAATAAAATAGGGTGATTATTAGAGATGAAACCACAAAAGCCTGCACCCATTTGATCAATTGCAAAATGAAACTATTTAATCATTGCCTAAACTCTCTTCTTATAAGCAAAGACAATTTTTGTAAAGATAAATTAAAATTGAATGTTCAAAAACTCTATTTCTATCACTTTTTTTAGAAACTTTTTTCTGGCATCAAATAAACTAGTGCCATTTATGTATGTCTGTGTGTGCACATATGCATTGAAGAGAAGGGATAAAAAGTTGGAAATCTATGACACAGCTTCAGTTGCCATTCTAGTTTTAATGCAAGGCAGCACAGATTGAAGGCATATGAATATATGCCTCTAATAGAAATGATAACCTACACACCTATAATAGAAATGATGTCTTGCCATTCTTTTGATCACAATAAGGAAAGAGCCCTCTCTCAACATTTGGAATCTGCAAGGTTCATCTCTTAGATGTTGCCAAAATCCAAGAAAGATTTTATTTGAAAGAATAGCATCCAAGAAAGACTCGATTTGAAAGAATAGCATCCAAACTGAAAGAAGGAAGGTGAAGAGTACCCCAAAAAATCAAGAACAAATGTAACAAATCTAAATGCACTGAAAATTTGGAGAAAAAAGTCATTTTTTCTTTTAGTAAAAAACATATGGTTATGGAAACTTGATGGCTGCATGAAGTTATGGATTTGCAAAATTTAAATAGGCCAAGTAGCAGCACATTCGTTATTAAATTATGGATGTTATAAGATATAAGGGAATCTTTCTAAGGTATGAATGAAGTTTGCAACAGGAGAATCGGTACCATCAGTAAAAAAAGAATCAAGGACCATTGAAATCATTCAACACAAATTACCAGAGCCAAAACTGATGAAGCAAGGCAATAATATGGAGGAAAAAAAACACAAACCTATAAATACATTAGCGGATAACGTAAGGGTCAAAGTCCTTGACAACATCTTATCCATGAGAACATTATTGGAGATAGGATTTAGAATGAAGCAATTACTGTTACTACCCAGGGACTTGTTTTTTACTTTAATACCATCTATGAGAAACTTTTCTCACGCAACTTTTTGATAGAGAAGGAAAAAAGCAAAAATAAACAACCCCTCTCTCCCTATCCACAACAATCAGACAAAACTCCTATCTCCCTATCCACAACAATCAAACAAAACTCCTATCAGGTGGAAAGCTAGGGAAACAAACGTCCCAATCGAAAAGCGGATTAATATGAGTAAAAAAAACCAACTTGAATAGTACAAAAATAAAAAAGTAAAAGCAGAAATCCCAAACCACTTACCTCAAGTCTTCTTCATGTAGGCAATAGGTGAGCACAAAAGTATCCTAACTAAAGAGTACTAGCATATAAATAGTTCCTTAAAGAAATTTTTGTTGAAACATAACTGTCCCAAAGGAATCCCTAAACCCTATATGACACCATGAAAATGAGTGCTACAAAGTATCCTAACTAAAGCGTACTAGCATATAAATAGTTCCTTAAAGAAATTTTCGTTGAAACATAACTGTCCCAAACGAATCCCTAAACCCTATATGACACCATGAAAATGAGTGCTACAACTAAGTGAATTAGGACTTGCAGACAAGACATTTTTTCTATATCTGTAACCTTATACTACAACTGCCTCCCAGTAAACAGACATTTTTATGAAAATGAGAGAAACAAGTGAATTAGGACCTGCAGATAAGATATTTTTTCTATATCTGTAAACAAACTGAAACCACAACATAATTTGAGTCAGCATAGATATACTAACTACAAATGCATAAACCTTCTGAACTCAACACAGTCAGAATAAACAGCTCTGAACCTGCAGCTAACCAAAAACAAAAGCGTTCAGGAATCTTCAATATACAATCCAGCATAATCTGAAATGTATCCAGAAGAATGATTAAGATTATGCAAAAATAAACCGCAATAAGGATAACTAAAGGACAGAACAATATTACCACTTCCAAATGCAGAGTTAAAATGCTCAATCACCAGTCTCCTATAAAATCAACCAAAATGAATTTTTATGTTAAAATCAAAAAAGAGTAGAAGCTATATAGAAACAAAGATTAAAGGACCCAGAATTACAATACTCAATAATTGATCAAATGTTTGAAATGATTGAACTTCCCAAAAAACAGAATCTGTTTTCAAGACAACCCTTGTATCTCAAATTTTAATGGCAGCTGCGTTTGATGCTACAAAATAAAAAACACAAATATAATTCATTTAGAGAAGAATGAAATGTTACAAAAATTTAAGCATTTGAAAATTATAATTCAAATAGAAGTGATTAAGAAAACAATGTCAATGCAAATCTCCAACCTATGTTCTTAACCGAAATACTTATGAACTCCATACTGGTACAGCAACTGTTCCAGTACCTACAACTTTGCACAGTTCAAAGGTTGCTAGGCGGCAGTATGGAGTTATGGTCCTTTCTGATATGCTAGTTTCATGCGTTGTTTGAATTGGTAACCGAATAAGTACTCTTATTTTGGTGTAATGGCCATAGAGATGAAGAGAAAGGCTCCTCATGCTCACACTGTACATAATTGTAAAAGTTTGCATGCCTGGTCCCATTAAAATAAGTAATATAATGCATCACATTTCAAACCTCACAAGATTTCCAAAAAAATAAATCACAATCTAAATTAGCATATAACAACTAATAAAGACTAATATCCAATTTTACATTATCATTAGTTGATTACTGTTCCACTTACAGTGAAACTATTTATCCACTGCGATGTAAACACACAATCAAGGATTATAAATTGTGACCGCATGTTATGGTAAGACATTAACAAAGAAGGTAAAGTAGGTTCTTAAAACTAATCCACCTGATCAGCTTACAGTTTCCGCGTTCTTCTCAGATGTGATAGAACAGGAGTGCTAAGAAGAAACCCTGTGGAAATGAAATAGAAAAAGAAATTAGTTCATTCTACCATGATAAGTACCAATTAGTTGATTCTACTGGACAAAAAAAATACATATTCAGCTCGAAAAAAATATAAATATCAATCTCAGTTCACACTTAAGAGAGAAAAAAACAGAAAAAACTAAAGCATATCTGAACAGAAAATTGACTTTTAATATACTGCAGATCTCTCTTACTGCAGATGAGTAGTCAAGCGAACCGAGTTTCAGGAACCTAGTTTCAGGTTCGTAGAAGCACAGCTAAGAACCAAAAAAATAAAAAACTGTTCCCAAAAATATTCATGCCTGGACAACTACAATCACTGTCATTACTACTTTGGTTTCTACAATTACATATAATATCTGTAAATATAGTTAAACCCCTGGATTCTTTGTTTTTTTTAAACTATAGTTAAAAGCTTGTCGTGCCAAATTGAAATGGGTATCAGTGTCCTCTTCCAAGCCTTCAATCGGCGATAAAGAAAAAGAAATCTTGGTTCATTTCTCCACCTTAACGACAGAAACGAAATGAAAAGCACTTACAGACTACCAATCGGTTTTGTCAAAAAAAAGAGCTATCCATATAGATACAACATGTCTATCAAACCTAAAACTCACCTTCCAAGCTTCACTTTTCATACAGTCAGTCCTAATCCAATCAATACCAGCTCTCTATATTCACAACCCTACCAAAGCAAAAACCCAATTTATAACCATTGCACATTGTACTATGAAATCCATATATAACCTGAACCCACAAAAACCTGCCAAAAATTGAAAAGCAACAAGCTTAGTACAATAAAGATTGGATCAAATACACCTAATAAACCCCCAACATGATTCAAAATAGACAATGACGATGGGATGAATATTTATACCTGTAACCTAAAAACTCAGAATTGCCTTCCCTATTCATGCTGATGAGACTGCAAATTTCGTCAAGATCAGAGATCAACATAGACCAGAATCAGTATCAAAAAGAGAGCAAAGAAGATCAAAATTCAAATTCACAATATAAAAAATGAAATAACAAACTTAGGTTAAGTAAGCACACCTGGAAAAATATAACCCCCTTACCGCCTCTCACACACAGAGCACCACCTTCAATCTAAAATCTAATTTCAAAACACATGCAGAACAACAAACCAAACTGTAAAAGTAAAAAGCAAGGGAGATACTAGGAAACATTCAAGTGAACCCACGAGTTCTTAAGCAACACAGTTGCGTACTTCCGAAATGTCACTTTCCTTGGCATGACATAATACAGATACTAAAATTTTAAATAATGATTTGTAGAAGCTACTCAGAAGAGATTGATATAGAAGCTTTTCCCTTTTTTTCTTTTTTCTATTTTCCTATTGCTGATTGGTTTGATCCAAAGTCAGATATTGTACGATATCAATGATAATTACTATCAAATCAGGTTTACAGACTTCATATCTAAAGCAAATGTCACACAAGCTACCAATGAAATTCAATGATTATAATTAATTCTGCCTGAACAAAGATTAAGATTGTGAGATTGCTCAGAACTCCAAATAAACCAATCGTAGCAGAAATCAATTACAATAGAAAAATATATATATTTAAAATCCATAACTAAGAAACCCGCATCCTTGAGAATAACAAAAACTCAAAGCAAAACACCCATCCAATACATTGAGGCCAATAGAGCAAAACACTCAGCAAAATAACAATAGGGCAGGTAATTATCATCAGAAACAAATCACAACAACACAACTGAGACCCAAACAGATACCAAACCAAAAAAGAAACAAATCCACCCATAGTTGAAATCTGGAAACCGCAAGGTAGAAGATGAATTGATTCATCATCTGCCAACAACTGACAATTACACAACTGAGACCCAAACAGATACCAAACCAAAAAATACACCAATAGGTGAAATCTGGAAACCGCAAGGCAAATATAATTCTAATTAAACAATGAACACAGAATTGCCTTCGCCGGTTCTTCAATCTAAAATCCAATACCAAAACACATGCTGCAGAACCATTATACCAAACCCAAAGGGTAAACCCTAATGGGTTTTCAAGACAACGAAATCATGAACTCCACACCACCAATTAATCAATCCAT
The DNA here is from genome assembly GCA_951800085.1 of Comarum palustre. Taxonomy (NCBI): domain Eukaryota; kingdom Viridiplantae; phylum Streptophyta; class Magnoliopsida; order Rosales; family Rosaceae; genus Comarum; species Comarum palustre. The sequence goes on from OX637580.1 coordinate 9,392,614, forward strand.
GGCAAATTAAACCAACGCAGAGAAAGAAAACAGATATTTATACCGTAAATTGGGCCTCCCTTCTCCAAGAGGAAGGGCGGAGAAGCCACCAAGAAAGCCTCAGCGTCACCGGCGGAATCAAGAAGAGAATCGCCGCGCGTGAGAGGCGCGTACAACGGCACTCTCTCTCTCTCCAACTTCCGTCTTTCTCTGGAGAGAAGGGGTTTTAATGGACATAAATAAAATACTGTCGGCAACGTCTCTTTTTTCTCTGTTTTTTATTTTTATTTTTTGGTACCAATTTTTTTATTACAGAAAAAGATAGAAAAAATATATTTTTATGTTTTATTTTAATTAAAAATTAAATTTACCTTATTATACAAATAAAGGATATATATGAGATCTAATATCTATTTAATGGGTAATTATTTATTTTTGATTATTAGTTCACAAAGTTAACTAAAAGCAGTGACGTGATTTAAAATTACGACATAGAACAATTTAAAAAAAAATTTGACAATCGTAATATAAAGAAAATAAGGTTTGATCAATCCGGAAATAAATGTGCGCATGTCATAATGGTCAAATAAGTTAGTAAGTAACAAAATAAGTATGTACAAGTATTATTTACAAAACAATTATTTACAAAATACAAACACAAATATTTATAGATATTTATTTACAAATTTACACATGGTACAAGGTTATAAGGGGATATTTGAAATTGGTTTCTAACATCTTAAAAACAGAAAATAAAAACTAAACTAATATATACAAGTGATCGGTTCATTCAACACGTCAATTAGAGAGAAGCTCAAATTCTGACTACACATCAAAGATCATGTTTCAACCTTAACAATCTGATAACATGCAAATTCAAAGAACTAAAAACAATCTCAAGAATACAAGCCTATGAGGTCATGCATCTTATTGTTTCACTTACTTTATTCCCGCATAAAACATCTAGAACTAGGGCATTTTACATGTCGATGCTATCAATACTAAAAGCATATGTCTTTAAATGGAACGAGATTGAATACAACTTTATATCATGAACATTATTTTATTATCCGCCAATATTATTAAACTTCAAATATTCCACAACCTAACTAAAGCTTCTCCGAAAATTATTATCTTCATACCAATAAATTCCTCTTATTTAATACTATTTTTCCGTAGAAAAATCTGTCCAAAAGTGGCAGCTCCGCCTACGGCGGTAGCTGCCAGCAGAAATTCCGGCCAAAATTCCAACCACCTCCAACTACCACCAAATTTTAACAGCAGCTTTGTCTCATCATTTGAACAACTTTCTAGTACAACTCGAAGACCAATCCAACTTCTAACTAGGTCAATCGAACAAAAATATAAAAATCCTAAATTTTTGAACTTCAAATCTTCGATTCTCCTTCTACACTCCAAATCAATCCACCAAACTTTAGGGGTGAGTAGTACTCCTAAAACCCATCATATCCATATAAAGAACTCACTCATTGGTGGCCTGCGGAAGGAGAAATCCGATTAAACTCTACTTGTACACTCGACAAACAAATCAAAATTTCTCTCAAACAATGGCGAGATAGGTCGAAAAGCTTACCTAGAATTGAAGAAGACTCAGAGCAATCATTTTGAGACCGGTACGATGGCCTGAGATACCCTAATGGAGGTGCTGTGGCGGCTGGAAGTTCCGGCAGCGGAGAGAGAGAGCTCGGGGAGAGAGAAAATGGCCGGGTGAAAAATCTGATTTTTCACCCCTGTAACTCTTATTTATAGTCATTTTACCGCACAGTAACTTTATATTTTTGCTAATAAATTTTACATACCAACTCCAATTTGAGCGTGCTATGTGTCCACAAACTCGTATCAACATCATCGACGAAATTCATGAAGAAAGTTTTCTTAAATTCTCGTCTTAGCGAAAAGTCAAGTTTATGACCTTCTACAGTAAAAATGTTACTTTAAACGGTTAAAGATGAAAGTAACCAAAAGTAACCGACCGTAACTTGATTCTAAGATCGGGATGTGACACGTGTTCTAGTGGTGAACTACGTGATTTAGCTGCTGGAGAGTGACCAATATCTTTACCTGTGTGGCATCTGATCCTCCTGTATGATGAAGAAATCTATTGTTTCCTGTGTGGTGTCTAGAACCTCCTGTGTGGCGAAGGAATCAATTGTTTCCTGTGTGACAGTTAGATCCTCATGTGTAATAAAGGAATCTATCGTTTTTGTGTGGGGTTTAGATCCTTCTGTCGCGCCCGTTACCGAACACGTAACAATTTAAAACCCTTTTTTGTTACATTGTAGCATTGGTAAATAGGGTTCAATCAATCCGGGGACTTTAGGGCGTTCATGCGGTTAAAAATCAATTAAGTTAGTATCTAAAAACTAAGGTAATACAACATATTAACAACAAACAGACATTTTACATTTTACAAGTTTCATGGGGGGGTCAGTTTGGTTTTTATCATCCTAAAAACAGAAAATAAACCTAACTAATATATACATGTGATCAACTTCCACAATATCTGATTTCAGAAAATACAAAACATGCAACAACAATTTTTAATCACTTATTCGAATCATCACCAAAAGAAAAACATAGAAGAGTCCTAAATACACCCTACGAGAACATGTATCTAATCGGTTCTTCTTAATTATTATCCAAGCTAGAAAGTCTGAACTTAGAACATTTTACATGTCGATGATATCAATACTAAGGTATCTGTCTTCAAACATGCAAATCATTAAGCTAAAGAACGTACTCTAACATTCAACAAATTTACATAAGACACTTAATTTATCACATGCAACGCAAGTGCTCGAACGGAGTTTAAGCCGCCTCCACTACTTTAGATCTAACTTACATACGAGGCTTAGTTAAAACCATAGCAAGCACCAATCCTACAGAACCGGTCTTTTATTAAATCATGTAACAAGCATTCAAAGATCTCAATGGTGACAATATCGAATAAACCACATCATAAAATCATTAAAACATATTTCATATAAACTGAAAATTCACAAAACTCTCAATCATGGCATCCAACCAATTCGAAAAATAAAACACATGGTTCTATTTCGAAAACAAGAATAAGAACAAAGAAACCAAAAAGAATTAGACATAGAATTACACTTTTTCAATGAGGTTGATAGCCAATCAAAGACTTGAGAACGAGCAACTCCAAGCTAATGCTTCAATACTTCCTGGAACGTCCTAGACTGCAAGGATTTCCTTCTTCTTCTTCTTCTTCTTCTTTTTCTAGGGTGGCGGCAACAAGACAAGAACAATGAGAACTTTTTCTGATATTTGCTAGCATGAGAAATGATCCCATTTTTGGTTCTCTTGTCCTCCTTTTATAGTGTTATGTCGCCCCGTTGGAGTTCTCTCATCCACTGATTTAATCTTGATCCAACGGTCAAGGAAAATTGCCCAACAAATTAATAAAAACTTGTTAGAAAATTTCCAGAATTTCCTTATACACATAGGTGATGAATTCAGCTGCATTTGTAGGCTAGATTCATTGCTTGTTCTCCACACAAATCAGCCCCTTTAGTTCATTTCCTTGTTTTGCCGAAAATTAGCTTCATTCCTCCAATTTTGGTGGGCCATTTAATGTTTTGAAAAGGAAAGAAATTTGTTAACATAAAATCAGAATAATTTGGCTTTTAGACAAAAGAAATTTAAAGAATTAATTTCATAAATTTTAGATTTGAATTGCAAATTATCTCCCTTAATTTAGACAATGAAAACTTGTCTTAAAAAGCCTCTTAATTTCGGCAAGAAAACCCTATCCTTCTCCTTGATTTATGGCGACACAACTTATTCCTAATTTATGTAGGATTTGACTTCCTTGCTTCATGTGGAATTCCTGTCATAAAAGAAAAGAAAGTTTTCAAAATAAATTAGGAAAGTCAGAATAGGAAAGATTCAAAGATAGTAAGTTTCCCAATTCAAATATGGAAAGTTTCTCTAATCAAATTAGGAAAGCTTTCCAAAATGGAATAGGTAACTTTCCCCTTTTCAAAATAGGAAAGTTTCCTAAACGACTTATCCTCGACTTTTGAGACTCATTAGTTTCCTAGTTGCACCAGGAATCCTTCTTTGATTAGGAATCCGCTCATTTCCCTCGTTTTAGCCTTCTTTTGTGTAAACCTGCCTTTATTGACTCTAAAACACAAAACATGTTAGAAATAAAGTTATTAAGGAAATAACGAAGCCAAATATAATAGGAAATACGTTAAGAATGTAGCATAAAATGCATTTATCACCTCCTATGTGGCGAAAGGATCTATTTCGGTGTTGCAGTCTAGATTCTCTTTAGTGACAAAGAGATCTATTTTGGTTTGGTAAGTTATGTCCTCCTTAGTGGCGTACGGACATATTTTTTTCTAGTGTGACGTTGATCCCTTAACTTGTTTCTTCAATATCGTATGAAAATAATTCACGTTGATCCCTTAACTTGTGATTCATGTTCACATAATCTTCTAAAAATCAAGTATTGTTCTTCTTGGGACCTCTATATACCAATGACATTGGTCTCTTAATTTTTTTCTTCAATATCGTATTAAAATAATTCATGTTTTCTCTGCATTTTAACAAGATTTTAAAGATTGTGAACGGTTTGAAGTTCACGGAATCACTTGAAAATCAAGTATTGTTCTTATTGGGACCTATATATTCCAACGACATTGATTTCTTAACTTGTTTCTTCAATTTCATTCGAAAATAATTCACGTTTTCTTGGCATTATAACAAGATTTTAAAGATTGCTAACTGTTTGATGTTCACGAAATCGTCTAAAAATCAAGTATTGTTCTACTTGGGACCTCTATATACCAACGAAATTGGTCTAATAACTTTTTTCCTCAATATCGTAAGAAAATAATTCATGTTTTTATGCATTTTAACAAGATTTTAAAGATTGTGAACGGTTTGACATTCACGGATTCACCTGAAAATACAGTATTGTTCTTTTTGGGACCTCCATATACCAACAACATTTATTTCTTAACTTATTTCTTGAATATCGTTTGAAAATAATTCACGTTTATTCTGTATTTTAACAAAATTTTAAAGATTGCAAACGGTTTGAATTTCATAGAATCGCTTGAAAATCAAGTATTGTTCTTCTTGGGACCTCTATGTTCCAACGAAATTGATTTTTTAACTTGTTTCTTCAATTTCATTTGAAAATAATTCACGTTTTCTTGGCATTTTAACAAGATTTTAAAGATTGTGAACGATTTGACGTTAACGGAATCACTTGATAATCAAGTATTGTTATTCTTGGGACCTCTATATTCCAACGACATTGGTCTCTTAACTTTTTTTCTTCAATACCGGACGAAAATAATTCACGTTTTCTATGCATTTTAATAAAAATTTAAAGATTGCGAACGATTTGACGTTCACAGAATTGCCTAAAAATCATGTATTGTTCTTCTTGAGACCTCTATATTCCAACAACATTGACTTCTTAATTTGTTTCTTCAATTTCAATTGAAAATAATTCACGTTTTCTTGGCATTTTAACAAGATTTTAAAGATTGCGAACGGTTTGACGTTCACAGAATCGCCTAAAAATCAAGTATTGTTCTTCTTGGGACCTTTATATACTAACATCATTGGTCTCTTTACATGAAATCTTCTTGAGTACTTACCTCACCATGAGAATCTAGAAACTCGAAATATAGAAATACACAAATTAATTAAGTTTCCAAAGATTCACAATTCTTATACCACAACGAAAAAGACAAATATCACCAAAGCACCTCTAACGATATCACCTTTTCTAGAAACTTTGTTCTGACATCAAATAAAATAGCACAATTTATGTATGTGTGTGTGCATACATAGAAGAGGAGAAGGGATAAAGTTTGGAAACTTATGACATAGCTTCAGTTAGCATTCTAGTTTTAATGTAAGGTAGAACAGATTGAAGGCATATGCATAAACACCAATATCATTTCACATAAGAATAACTAACAAACCCATAGTGAACACTACCACAACATACACCATTTCACTACCGTCCAGAGCCAACCCTAGTCTCCTACACCATAGTTTTAGTAGTTGACACTGTTGTAATAAGAAAACCCATAATCAAAATCCAATTTACACAAAACCTAAACTAAAAATTAAACAGCAAATTTGTTGAAGGTATACTGCAGCACGGGAACGTCTTCAGCACACCAGGGTTACCGTACACCATGTTTTTCCAGAATGATGACGTCATCTTCCATCCAAATGACATCATCAATACGGTTAAGTCAACGTTAATGGCAGGAAAAAAAATTAAAACCGGGCTCACGACTGGCCTTCTTTTTGGGTCGTTTCTCTTCTTCTCTTCCTTTCTCGTCCGTTGTTCTGTCTCATCTTAATGGTCCAGCTTCGTCCATGGTCGCTCAAGCTCCGGAACAGCGGCGACGTTTCAGCCAAGTCCAATTGTTGCTTTCTAGAGAATCGGGTTCTGATACTAAGTTATGCTTGAGGGTATGACAAAGTTTATCTCTTTTCGTTTTTCTCTTTCCTATTGTTTTTTGTTTTGTTTCACAGCTCATCTTGATCAAAATTTATTTTTTATCCTGACTTATTCATCAGAATGAAGTTAAAAAATGTACTAGACGCCGAGGATATTACATACATGGGTGCGGCTGGATTGCGCTAAAACCAACTTGGGCCGAAAGCGGACGTTAACGGAGGGGCATCCGGGTAATTTTAAGAGACATAAAAGACAAGCAAACACACACTGGTAGAAAATTCTTACTCCGCTGCCATTGTTGAAGGATAGAAGGGCAAAATGGTCTTTACCAAGTATGGCTGACCGAGGAAATGCACTCAAATGGAGCGAAAAAACCCGGCGGAATTTGCTGGCGGACACGGGTTTTGCCTCCAGAAGGGGGTAGACTGCTCCATAGACACTAGATACATCAGGAAGTTTGATGGTTGAGAAAGGTACGCAGTTATCCCATACGGTATTTGGTGAATCAATTGTTATGTTCTTTTTGTCAAGACCCACCCCGAGTTAAACACCTTTAACTCGAAGTAAATCCTGCGGGGACCACCTCAAGGGAACTTCTTACCGAAACCCCCTTGAAATGTAACCCCTAAATCATGGAGCCAACCTGCTCCCCACTCACATCGACGTTTCACTAACCTATTCAACTATCTAAGTTGGGTTAGTCAGAGCAGTCTATATGGAAGATTTACCCTAATGAATTTGCAATCAGCAGCGGATTAATCGACTATGCCCCGACTCTTGTACGCGCGACCTCCACTAAAGAACCCTGCAACACTGAACATTTGAAAACGAAAGGCCCAGAGAAGAACATTTAAAACACATTAGCGTGAGTGGACAAAAAAAATAAGGTATAAAAGATAAATATCTTTTAATGCTCTTCCGTTGGTTTTCCATAAATCCACATGCACGCAACGAATAGACAATGATTAAATAAATCATTAAGAAAATCCCTTGGCTCATATCCATAATTAAATGTGGGGTATTAACCTTATCCACGAGACAACCGACCCGCTCTACCACGAGAGGGTCTATTGACCAACTCATCGGAGAGGGTCTCATGACCCGCTCTATTCGGGAGGGTCTAACCGACCAGCTACCACCGAAGAGGGTCATGACCTGCTACTATCCGGGAGGGTCGTACTGACCTGCTACCACCGAAGAGGGTCAGACCAGCTACTATCCAGAGAGGGTACCATCTCCATCTGGAGAGGGTCCATGCTAGCATGCAATACATATATCCTTATCCTTTAAAATCCTTTAAAAACATCGTGGGAAAATAAATTGAAAACCAAGTCAAAACTCCCATGACTTTACCCCAAATACATTGGATTTAAAACATTTCCAGGAACCAAAAACCGGTTCTCTGACTTTACTTTAAAATTGTTAAATCCAAGAGCCAAGTTTCCCCTTTTTAAAATAATCCCCCTCCATAACTCAAAATGGTGATAACAGTAAAATCATATTCCGGGAAAATCCTTTAAAATCACAGGAAAGGTAAGAACCTCTTTCCCGGCTCACTAATCTTTAAAAAGTATTAAATTCCTATTTTCCCAAAATCACCATAAGACATAAAATGGAGGAAATTCATGAATAAAGGAGAAACTAATTAAAGTCTATTGCATGCATTATATTTAAAAATAAAGTCCACTAATAGTACTTATTGCAGCCTCCTCAAAGCTCGGAACACTCCTCGAGGGCCAACTCGAAACATCCTCATAGTCGAGTCTAATCCCACGTTCGACCATTGGCTGTAAAATTAAACCAATATATTAGTTTTTCTATCGTTGACTTGATCTTTTCCTAGTTTGACTAGGAAATCCTATTTGACCAAGAGTTGACCAAAATCCTTTCTTTTAACAACTTTTCAACCATTACGCTTAATTCCGAATATCGACTCGAAATTTGGTTTCCCTTTACGCCACCTTAGCATAAGTATTTTTCTTTACTAAATCATTTGACGGTAGGTAACACAGTAATTTGTGGAATTACTATGGACACCCAATCAACTACTTCACCAATTTACGGGTTATGAGTCGATATATCCGGTATGAAATTATCCGAATTATTTACAACGCCCAACTCGGTTTCTGACTAAGATTCCTGAGTTACCTAGAATCTCACTTAAATATCAGGTTGTCTTAATTTAACCGGTTAACTAAGATTGACCTTTCCCTTTTTTCTTTTATCGGTAAATCTTCCATAAATTGAAACCTTTCAAAAAGGGAAAGTTTCCAAAAATGGAAAGTTTCCTAAAATGGTAAGTGTTCTTTAGAATGGGAAGTTTCCCAAAATGGAAACTTCCTACTACGTCCAATTTTTTCATAAATATCCCAATTACGATTCAACTGACACTTTTCGACTCAAAGCTTAACGGGGATTCGATTTCTACCTTATCGGCACTCTGTCGGAAAAAAAAACTTATGCTTCGCCGTAGAGATTCTGGTCGACTTGCTAGAATTTTCGGCAGAGTTTCCCCGTTTTCTCTGAATCACCAAGTTCTCGACAACATGCATAATAACAACACAAATTTAGCAAACAAACTCCAAAACCTACAACTCTAGAATTTCACAGAACCGCCTCACCTTTATTTTTGAATTCGGTAGCTCTCTAGCCGGACTCCTTCACAGGCAGGACCTCTACCTCTGTCTCTGTCTGACCTCCTCTAACACCTACACTAGCCGAGACATACACACACCTTTGTCTCGACCCAAACTAACGCTGCAACGACCCAAATTTGCCGCCTGGACTCAGATGCCACACCCACAAGCTCACCGGAGATCGAGGAATCCTCCAGAAGTCCGAGAACATGTCGCCTGCAGCTAGGGGGCTCGAAACCTAGAAAAATACAAAATTGGGGTTTCGATGTTAGGGTCGATTTTAGTGATTATAAACATGGAATTGAAGAAGGAAGGAGGAGGACCCTACCACTCGCAGTCACCGTCGCTGTCAAACCTCGCTCTAAAATTGAAGAACACAGCCGCTCCTCCTCGGCGTCGATCTCCCTCTTGGGTTGATACCAGACTGTTTTGAGGGGTGCGTTAGGTAGAGGATACAGAGGGGGTCACTTTGGAGGTGGTGCACCAGCGGATGGTGGCCAGACGGCGGAGCGCCGCTGTGGCAGAGCCGGAGAAGACGAGAGAAATCAGGAGCGAGAGGAGAGAGAGAAAGTCAGGGGGAGGGTCTGACTCGAGTCAACCCTCTACAAAATATTTATACTCGAATCAACGGCCTAGATCAACCCCCTAATTGATCTGACGGTCTGAATTAAAATAAGGTAAAAAGTAATTAGTTAAATGGTAAAAACTATTTACCGGAATAGTAATTGGAAATTACCATAAACTTTAGAAATTCACAGAAAATCAACGGAAGCTCCGAAAAATATTCTGAAAATACCGGGAGACTCGTGTCGACACGTACTACAACATCGAGTCATTAAATAAGGAATTTGGAGAGTTTAGAAAAACTCAAAAATTAACTCGAGTGATAACTTATCAAATTACCGATCGCAATTAAAAACCCTCGGTAACTCGTAAACCTGTGTGAAAAGGTAACTTTTAGGTACAGGGTGTTACACTTTTGTATTGTCGACACTAAAGTTTCTCTAGCCAAGTCGAAGCGAGGTCGCGAAGATTCCGTCAGGAATAAGTCCGGATGTCACTAGGCCTGCCGGTGGCAGCAACTGTGAACTGTGCGGACAACACCGGCGCGAAGAATCTATACTTCATTTCGGTGATGGAAATCAAGGGGCGGCTGAACCGTTTGCCGTCGGCGTGTGTGGGGGACATGGTGATTGCCACGGGAAGAAAGGGAAGCCGGACCTGAGGAAGAAGGTGCTGCCAGCTGTGATTGTGAGGTAGCGCAAGCAGTGGCGCCGAAAGGATGGTGTTTTCATGTACTTTGAAGGTATCCAGTTTCGGAAACTCTTTGCTTTTCTTGATGAATTTTGGATTTGTGGAAGTTTGTTTGTTTTGGTTTCAGAGAAATGTGTTGTAGGTTAGTATGAATGAGCATGTTGTTTAATTTTCAGAAGGTGATATAGTTGTTGGTATTGTTAGATAAGGTATGTTCTTAAGGGTTTGCTATGCTTTGGGTGTCACACCCCGAATCTTTTGAAGTTAATAAAAGTTATCTTCTCCGTCAACTATTAGAAATTACCGTACCTATTTTGAAAAGGTGTCGGTAATTAAATTCTCAGAGAGTGGATTTTGAGAAGATAATGAGAAATATTCGGTGAATTTTAATTGGGTGACGACTTCCTATTTTTGAAGAAGAAAGAAAAATGTTAAAGGGGTTAGAAAAGTTTCCGTTTCGGGAAACTTTCCTTTTTCTCTCCTTTCCTTCTTTTTCCTCGGGTTCCCCTCTCTTTCCTTTATTTTCTTTCCTTTTCTTCTTTCTCCCTTCTTCCTCCTGGCGCGCGACTGCTTCTCCCCTTCCAGCACTGTGCTCATTCCGGTTCTCCCTCCACCGGCCACCGTTTGACGCGCCACCGGTCCCGGTCGACTCGCCTCCACCTCCGCCGTCGATCTGGGCGGCCATCTGTGGCAGAGGAACGCTGGAGAGGGAGAGGAAGCTTGCAACAGGGACGGCACAGTGACTGCTCACCTGGGTTCGCTTCCTCCTGCCGCCGCGCCGAGTTTAACCGATAAGGGGAGGACCGTCGTCCTCTCAGGAAGCTCCGACTGCACGGAGTCGTCCTATAACGCGTCAGGTGAGGAGATCGAACTCCGGTTGACTTGATTTGCAGGTTTACTGTTCATGGACGATTTGAGGTAGTTAAGTTTCGTTTTGAGCTTAAGTTTCTTGAGAGAAGTTGTTGTGGAGGAGGAGGCGGAGCTAATGATGGCCGGAGATCGTCGGTCGGAGGCTTGCCGGCCGGCGACTGTGTTTGCACAGTGAAAGGGGCATTTTGGTCATTTTACCTATGATTTTTGAATAATTGTTAATTATTTACTGTTGTGGTAAAAGTGTTTTCACTTGGGGTAGAATGTATGTTTGGAAAGAGTTTGGAAAGCTTTGGTAAAGAAATTGGAATGACCGGTAATTAGGGTTACCCCGGTAATTGTCGTCCGACATAGGATATATTAAGGTTGGACTTGAGTATAAGCTGAGTCGTTGGTTAAGTCGGTAAAGTGTTATGGTTATCGGAAATAAATGATAACTGGAAATCCTGGAAAAATGTCGGGTCGGTAATTGGGAAATAAATCTAATTGTTGAAAAGTTGTTAAAAGAAAGGAACTTGGTCAACACGTGGTCAAATAGAATTTCCTGGTCAAACTAGGAAAAGACCAAGTCAATGATGAAATGACTAATATAGCGGTTTGTTTGTACAGTCTCTGATTGAACGTGAGACGGGCTCGACTACGCGGTTAGTTCGAGGGTTTCGCTCGAGGAGCTTTCCGAGCGGAAAGGTCGCAATAGTACTGTGAGTGGACTTATTATTTTAAATAAATGCATGCTTTAATTATTGAGTTAATTGCATGGTTTTTTTGATGGTTTCGAGAGTTATATCTTTCTCGGGTTCTTGAACGATTTTATTTGGTTAAAGTTTAGCGGGAGCCTCGGTTAAAGATTTTTACTATGGTTTGAGATTTTGACACTTATGCGTGAAGTATTTACATTATTACTCAATTTTCTATTTCTCCCGAAAATGGTTATAGACGGTGATGGCCGTCCTTTGAATGGAATTGAACCCGAGATTTCGTTGGAAATTGGTTTTATGCATATATGACGAGGAATTGTTTTACTTATTTGTTTTGGGAAGAGAATTTGATTATTGTCTTGTTATGAATTTTTATTTTAAGGGTTGACCAATAAATATGCTAGTTAGAGTAGCGTGAGGGCGCTACTAGAGCTCTTAGCTCCGACCCTAGCCTGAGAGGTCAGGCAAACTACGTAGTGCACTATGAGGGTTGACCATTTCCACTTTATCTAGAGCTCTTAGCTCCGACCCTGGTCTGAGAGGTCAGACAAGCCTGAGAGGTCAGGTTGATATTATAAGGGTTGACCGTTATCACATATTCTAGAGCTCTTAGCTCCGACCCTGGTCTGAGAGGTCAGACAAGCCTGAGAGGTCAGGTTGATATTATAAGGGTTGACCGTATTATTTTATCTAGCTAGCATAGCGTAGCGTGAGGGCGCTACTAGAGCTCTTAGCTCCGACCCTAGTCTGAGAGGTCAGACTTATTATGTTTGGTGAACATTTCTCTTCCCATATTCTTTATTTGTTTACCTTGTCATGCGTTTGTGGAAATTTGGTAATTGTGGGCATGCATAAATGTTATTTGAATCATTAAAGTTTTGGGAGAGCATTAAAGGAAATAGAGTTTTTATATTTCATTTTCGTCCACTCACTCTAACAGTTTTTAAATGTTTCTCCCCTGGGCCTTTCGTTTTTAAATGCCCAGTGATGCAGGGTTCTTGAGAGGAGGTCGAGCGCGTACGAGAGTCGAGGCATAGTCGATCATTTCCGTTGCTGCTTGAAATTCTTTGGGTAACCATCTCCATAGACTGCTCTGACTAACCCGGTTTAGTTAGTTGTGTAGGAAGGGTTGGCCATTTCAAGGGAGTTGCGGTAAGAAGTTCCCTTGAGGTGGTCCCCGCAGGATTTACTGCGGGTTAAAGGGGTTTAACCCGGGGTGGGTCCTGTCAATGGTATCAGAGCATTAGGTTATCGTTTCCTGTTACTACCTCATATACTTAGTATCACTTAGTGTCTATAGAGTGATGGTCCGACCGCGGCGGATCCATCGGCATTTTATGCTTTGGACGCTCAGTGTTTATTGAGGATATGAGTTAGTACTTCCTGATTGAGATATGGACCGAGTGGTCCTATAAACGATCGAATCTTCAAGACTATGCCTCAGTACGCGCGACCTCATAGAGAGTTCTTGTAAGGAACAAGGTAAGCTCGTTACGTATTTATGTTTTTGTATTCCCCAAGGATTTATTGAGGTTTGAGTTGGGGATCGAGCTGTAAACTCCCGCTATTTAACGAGCTTGAACATTTGTGTGAGTATTCGGTGATGAAACAGTTAATTCACACCTGGAAGGCTGTCATGGTTGTTGACAGGGATGCTGTAGAAGCCTAAGACAAGGCTTGGGTGTTCGTGTTATGAGGCTCTTAGCAGTGAAGAGTCGTACGAGTTACTGAAAGATGTTGCATCCTGTGATGGAAAAAGGAGCTGAAGTCGCATAACGCGATTATTCTGAGAGGATGAATATTAAGATTTGACGATTTCCACGATTTTGTTGAGGTTCGTCATTAGTGTGGTTTCAGAGAAACCAACGGACATATGAAAGTGGAATGACCCAAGGAAAGTTGAGTGGGGTTATTTTGTGATCAATGGACTTTTTCTAGTGACGAGTCCATGATGTGACACTATTGAAGAATGTTAAGGAAGTAAAGGCTGTTTTAGTCACTTGATGCTTTATGGGACAGCCACTAGAATTAATGGCGTGGGTCAGCTTTGGTGCTGACATTGTTGTCGACAGCTACGACTAGATCTTCTTAGCTCCAGCCACCCATGATTGGGATACTAGAAAGATTTGATTTGTTAGTGAGTCCAATCGTGATTTGAATTGTTGGTGACAATGGTCATTGGGCCATTTATCGTGAAGGTAGAAATTAAATCGTGTCACCAGATCTTGGGACTCATGTCAACCATAAGGTGAGTTATCCACTTGTGGTCAGAGTATTTTAATTAGTACTCCTGTGGAGGGGTATCCAGGTTGGCTGTGTTAGAGTCCGATTTACCGATCGAGCGAGTGTTACCAGTTGTAGCTAAGGGTAATTGGTTTCAGAATTTAAAGGAACATGTTGGAAGTGGCAACAAGCCACCGGGTCTCGGACCAAGGGTGCTTGAGGTACCGGAGATAGTGATACGAGCCTTGATGGACTTGGTATTATTGTGGTGTAGGAACCGGTAGTTGTGCAAACGGCACTGTTTGACGGCTGAAGATGTACATGGGTATACCCCACATGAGCACGTGTACCCACCTGTGTAGGGAAGTGGTAAAGTTGAAATTTGGGTAGCACATGCTGGAAGGCATAATTATTGTGTGCAGTTGTGTGTGGTCAAAATGACACCAGATAAGTGACTAAGGCTGGTGATGACATCATTTTAAGAATGTGTCATAAGAGTTCCATTTATTGAGAACGGAGATTAAGGACATTCGGGTAGAAGTTTTTGTGCAAACGTCCAGTAGATGGCCTAACCAGTTAAGTATATGTCGGAAGTGGGTTATTGTTGTCGCTCCGACTTTTATGATGGTTAGCGAGATCATTAAATGACGTTAGTAGGTGGTCGGATGTTTTCTGAGATAAGTACACGGAAGTGGTGAAGTGACAGCAGTGGGGCAAGATTTACTGGATCATTGAACCTGAGTGAGAATGTTTGTAGTTACTTAAGCTTCAACCTACAACCAAAGTCGTCTGTTATGACACTTGGTTTCCTCGAGGGCAATCAACTGAGCTTGATGGCATGGAAATTTGTGCACCCACTGGCTGGGGTCTAATCAAGTACTGTAACCGGAGGTGTACTTAGACGTGTTTGGGAATCATAGGTCATATCCCCTGCAGTGACAGGAAATATTCTCAATTCGATCTGTGAAATGAGGATTTGATCTGGGAAATTGAGTTCTGGTGAATATAATGAAATCCTGAAAGGATTAAAGTATTGTTGACATTGCTATGGTCATTGGTCATTTGAGTAGTGACCCTACTTGTTAGGAATTATTAACCTAACGACAGTTCTTGGCGCCACGAGTGTAGAGTGGTAGCAAGAAAGATCATTGGAGGTGACTTGCGAAATTGTCAACATTTCGGCGAGTTTGAAATGCAGTGAAACTGAGGAAAGAGTTTCTTTGATGACTCAAAGGTGTTACGAGTCAAGGTTTTGGAAACCAAATTGTTATAAGGGTAGTAAAGTATGTTGCTAAGTTGTGCAACACTCCATCGGAAACCGTGGAGTGATTAAGCTACGTTCAGATTAAGTGATGATCTGAGAGGATGTTAACGTGTGGCAGTGGATCTTGTGATTTAAGATCTAGAGTGGTAAGCGATTGAGAATTTTGAATCTTACCGAATAGAGGTTGCGGTGGATGGTAAACCCGCAGCGCCTGGGGGACAGTTTTGTTAGAGACTGTCTAGTAGTACAAGTTGACTCTGTGGTGTTTACGCGCCAGTACGGTGATGGCATTTGGTGAATTGTGCCGTAATGATTTGATGCTTTGTGTTCAGTGTGGTTAAGTTCGGTGTTAATTAATTCCCGATGCGTTGATCAGGGATTCCTTTGGGTGTGCACCAGGGGCACTAAATTTTATGTAGATGTCCGGTCTGGTAAAATGTCCAGATTTGTCGGGTATGGCCAGACGATTTGGTAATGGAGACATCTGTGAATGAGCCATCCTTGTGGAGCGGGTAAGGCTCTGAAATTCTTTTAATGGTAAGTCTATTCCGGATTGAGATGCGGATAATGTTTAATAGACGCACGGTTATGGTGGAAGTGCAAGTTCTGCACTATGCGTCATTCCAGGTTAAGGTAAGAGATAGGGAGGTCAGTGGCGCCTCACCTATGAGTAGTACAGAGATGTATTTCCAGTTGTAAAGTACGCTGTGACCTCACAAATTGATAATTGAGTTGGCGATTCTAATGATCGGCTTGTTGGTAAAGTTCAGATTTATCCGGTCAGAATAGCTTGGTAGGCAGTGTGAAGCCTGACAATATTGTTTTCATGCGAGGAGTCAGTATTGTTGGATTTCGATGTCAGGAGTTTTTGGATCTCCCCGATTTAAAGGCTATGGTTTTGGATTTACGCTAATATTCATGGCAGTTCATGTTCTGTGTGTACAAGTGGTTGGAGTAATGATAGAGTCAGGGAAGACAATTACTCTACAACATGACATAATAGTTTCTAGAAAGCGTAAACCAGATCAGAGAGCCTGGTTCAAATGAGGTGATGGTTCGTGTAACACGAGTCGCCATGGTTTTCTCGTGGACTTGTTGTCAGTAGATTTGGCTCCACGTGGTATTGTGTTACCAGAGGATTTAAATCCATTAGTGACATCGAACCCTACTCCTCAGGCGTGATAATCACTACCTGCATAGGGTATGTGTGAGCTGATATTTAAGGTTCCACGAAAGTATACGAGTATTCTTGAAGAATTTATACTCACGACAAGCTAGTGGTTATTGGAATCAGAATGATTAATAGCGGTATTGTGACGACGTCACATGCGGTTGGTAAGGACGATTATTGGATTTTCAAGGATATGGTTATCATCCGGTTTAGGCAACAGGGAATTGTTGCCAAATGATGTTTTCGGCGTGTGACAGAATTTATCATCATTTGGTGAAAAACAATAGTGATTCTTGTGAGGATTACAGATGGCGGATCAGTGATAGTCAGTGTCGTATTCCACCTCATAAATGAGATGGAGTACAGTAAGAATTCGGTGATTCAGTTGATCAATGATTCAAGAGGAAATCATTATGATCCACGGTAAGACTTCAGACGGTTTAGTTGTGACCCGAGAAAAGAGATCGGGTGTCAGAAAAAGAGAAAGTTTTGGAGGTTATCATCCACGTAGGAAGGAGTGCTACATTGGCTAGATGTGACATGTGACAAGGTTACATGAGTTTGACGAGTATGTTGGGTATCTTTAGAGTTAATGGATGCCTAGTGTCACGTATGTCCATGTTACGAGAATAAGTTTACTACCTTACACCCTGTGTCATTAGACTTCCGGATTGTACTGGAAATTGGCTTTTAAGGAGGATCAGTAAGGAGGTTGATTGTATAAGGCAGGTGTTTAGGGTTTTGATAATGTTATTCGCAAGGCGTCTCAGAAGAGTTCTCAGAAGGAAGTTGGCATTGGAGAGCAATATTATTATTTTAAGTGGTACTATCCCCCACTGTATTGGACTTTGAGTATTGAAATTTCGAGGACGAAATTTTTATAAGGAGGGGAGAATTGTCACACCCCGAATCTTTTGAAGTTAATAAAAGTTATCTTCTCCGTCAACTATTAGAAATTACCGTACCTATTTTGAAAAGGTGTCGGTAATTAAATTCTCAGAGAGTGGATTTTGAGAAGATAATGAGAAATATTCGGTGAATTTTAATTGGGTGACGACTTCCTATTTTTGAAGAAGAAAGAAAAATGTTAAAGGGGTTAGAAAAGTTTCCGTTTCGGGAAACTTTCCTTTTTCTCTCCTTTCCTTCTTTTTCCTCGGGTTCCCCTCTCTTTCCTTTATTTTCTTTCCTTTTCTTCTTTCTCCCTTCTTCCTCCTGGCGCGCGACTGCTTCTCCCCTTCCAGCACTGTGCTCATTCCGGTTCTCCCTCCACCGGCCACCGTTTGACGCGCCACCGGTCCCGGTCGACTCGCCTCCACCTCCGCCGTCGATCTGGGCGGCCATCTGTGGCAGAGGAACGCTGGAGAGGGAGAGGAAGCTTGCAACAGGGACGGCACAGTGACTGCTCACCTGGGTTCGCTTCCTCCTGCCGCCGCGCCGAGTTTAACCGATAAGGGGAGGACCGTCGTCCTCTCAGGAAGCTCCGACTGCACGGAGTCGTCCTATAACGCGTCAGGTGAGGAGATCGAACTCCGGTTGACTTGATTTGCAGGTTTACTGTTCATGGACGATTTGAGGTAGTTAAGTTTCGTTTTGAGCTTAAGTTTCTTGAGAGAAGTTGTTGTGGAGGAGGAGGCGGAGCTAATGATGGCCGGAGATCGTCGGTCGGAGGCTTGCCGGCCGGCGACTGTGTTTGCACAGTGAAAGGGGCATTTTGGTCATTTTACCTATGATTTTTGAATAATTGTTAATTATTTACTGTTGTGGTAAAAGTGTTTTCACTTGGGGTAGAATGTATGTTTGGAAAGAGTTTGGAAAGCTTTGGTAAAGAAATTGGAATGACCGGTAATTAGGGTTACCCCGGTAATTGTCGTCCGACATAGGATATATTAAGGTTGGACTTGAGTATAAGCTGAGTCGTTGGTTAAGTCGGTAAAGTGTTATGGTTATCGGAAATAAATGATAACTGGAAATCCTGGAAAAATGTCGGGTCGGTAATTGGGAAATAAATCTAATTGTTGAAAAGTTGTTAAAAGAAAGGAACTTGGTCAACACGTGGTCAAATAGAATTTCCTGGTCAAACTAGGAAAAGACCAAGTCAATGATGAAATGACTAATATAGCGGTTTGTTTGTACAGTCTCTGATTGAACGTGAGACGGGCTCGACTACGCGGTTAGTTCGAGGGTTTCGCTCGAGGAGCTTTCCGAGCGGAAAGGTCGCAATAGTACTGTGAGTGGACTTATTATTTTAAATAAATGCATGCTTTAATTATTGAGTTAATTGCATGGTTTTTTTGATGGTTTCGAGAGTTATATCTTTCTCGGGTTCTTGAACGATTTTATTTGGTTAAAGTTTAGCGGGAGCCTCGGTTAAAGATTTTTACTATGGTTTGAGATTTTGACACTTATGCGTGAAGTATTTACATTATTACTCAATTTTCTATTTCTCCCGAAAATGGTTATAGACGGTGATGGCCGTCCTTTGAATGGAATTGAACCCGAGATTTCGTTGGAAATTGGTTTTATGCATATATGACGAGGAATTGTTTTACTTATTTGTTTTGGGAAGAGAATTTGATTATTGTCTTGTTATGAATTTTTATTTTAAGGGTTGACCAATAAATATGCTAGTTAGAGTAGCGTGAGGGCGCTACTAGAGCTCTTAGCTCCGACCCTAGCCTGAGAGGTCAGGCAAACTACGTAGTGCACTATGAGGGTTGACCATTTCCACTTTATCTAGAGCTCTTAGCTCCGACCCTGGTCTGAGAGGTCAGACAAGCCTGAGAGGTCAGGTTGATATTATAAGGGTTGACCGTTATCACATATTCTAGAGCTCTTAGCTCCGACCCTGGTCTGAGAGGTCAGACAAGCCTGAGAGGTCAGGTTGATATTATAAGGGTTGACCGTATTATTTTATCTAGCTAGCATAGCGTAGCGTGAGGGCGCTACTAGAGCTCTTAGCTCCGACTCTAGTCTGAGAGGTCAGACTTATTATGTTTGGTGAACATTTCTCTTCCCATATTCTTTATTTGTTTACCTTGTCATGCGTTTGTGGAAATTTGGTAATTGTGGGCATGCATAAATGTTATTTGAATCATTAAAGTTTTGGGAGAGCATTAAAGGAAATAGAGTTTTTATATTTCATTTTCGTCCACTCACTCTAACAGTTTTTAAATGTTTCTCCCCTGGGCCTTTCGTTTTTAAATGCCCAGTGATGCAGGGTTCTTGAGAGGAGGTCGAGCGCGTACGAGAGTCGAGGCATAGTCGATCATTTCCGTTGCTGCTTGAAATTCTTTGGGTAACCATCTCCATAGACTGCTCTGACTAACCCGGTTTAGTTAGTTGTGTAGGAAGGGTTGGCCATTTCAAGGGAGTTGCGGTAAGAAGTTCCCTTGAGGTGGTCCCCGCAGGATTTACTGCGGGTTAAAGGGGTTTAACCCGGGGTGGGTCCTGTCATTGGGGTTACTATGGAAAATGTGTAGAGGTAAGGAAATGTTTTGGATTGGTAATGAACTGAAATGAGTGTTGATGGTGCACAAGTTGAGTTGGTTTTTTTTGTTTTGAGGATTATGGCATTGCAATCACTTGTGCATTTGTGTGTGGGTTAGTGGTTGTAGGAAATTGGGGATTTGGATAAATGGTTGTTTAGGATTAGGTATTTGTGTTAGGGAATACTTTTAACCGATTTTGCTTTTGCACTATGTTATGCACTGGAAACATACTCAACTTTAAAACTCAACTATTATGGGTTTGATGTAATGGTTTTGTTTTTGATACGATAACACGCTGCATCTGCTGCTAAGATTAGAGTAAAGTGAGCACTCTGCTCTTCCTGTATTTCTTGCTTGTGACCGTGGTCTTTATTTTGATGTAGATAATGTTGGTGTCATTGTGAATCCAAAGTGTAAAATGAAAGGTGAGGAGCCTGTGCATCAATATTAACTTCTGTAGAAGTATAACAGAGTTATCTTGATAGTGTTATTTGTTTGGATTGTGAATCATGTTTTGCTGTGTTTGTAAGATCTGCTATCTTGGGGCCTATTGGAAAGGAATGCGCTGATCTGTGGCCAAGAATTGTAAGTGCAGCTAATGCCATAGTTTGAGTTCTCAACTCACTCTAGATTGGTTTTTTATGATGTTCTCTTAGTCGGTTGTCCTTTGAACACTAGATGAGTATGCAAATTTCTTGGATTTGTACCCATGTGGTGTTTGAACTTACTATCCACTATCATGTAGACTTTGATAGTAAAAGAGTTTTTGTTCTAATTTCTGTCTTTTGTTTAGGTCCATTTCACTAATATATATAATGCTTTTGTATTGTTGAATTAACCAATAGTAGGCCTCTAGCTAATATAGGCAAGCGCAAAATTGTATTAAAACTGTATCGACTTCTTCTATCCGTACCCGAACTCCCAATTAAAGCATCTAGCTAGCAGGGTTATACATTAACTGTTTCACATACTACATGCTCTCTTTTGTATTATAGTTCACTACCAGAGAAAGTATTATAGTCGATGAAGCTTCACGCTCTCTTGTATTTAGTCATTTAGATGGTCAAATGATTGTTTCCGTGCGTTTAAGAGTTTGACTTACGGGATTGACCGTCTTGATCGAGCTCTTAATTTTATCGGATCAAGTTGAATTTTTTCATACATTTATTTTATCATGATGGTCATATCAGGTAGTCGGATTTTTGTTTCTCAAGTTTGATCATCACAATCACAACATGCCTACTAATGTTGTATAACTTGTTTACCAAGTGTTAAGTAAATGTTTTGTTTCAAAAACAAACAATACGTAGAAGCTTCAAACAAAAAAAAAGTCGTGAAATAAGATATGACCAGAATGGTGAAATATGTCTACGGTTGAAAAATCAAGTGATTCCGGTAAAGTCTCGATGCCGATAGTTGCGGTCAATGTAATTTTCTATTATTTCTCCCTAGAGGTAGCTTTATCTCTAGTGGTTATTTTTCATAAAATGTTTATATCGCAAGCTGCGTTTCATCGATTTGAAACTATTTTCAGTTGAACCTCTGGGCAAAATACGTAATTTAGATGGCCAAATAACCGTTTCCGTGCGTTTAAGGGCTTAATTTACAGGATTGATCGTGCGGATCGAGTCCTTAACGTTGTTGGATCTAGATGAATTTTTCCCATACACATATTTCAACATAATTACGATATCTGATGATCAGATTTTTGTTTCTCAAGTTTGATCATCACAATCACAATTTGCCTACTAATGTTGTATAACTTGTTTATCAAGTTTTAAGTAAATGTTTCGTTTTGAAAACAAACAATACGTAGAAGCTTCAAACGAAAAAAAGTCGTGAAATAAGATATGAACAGAATGATGAAATATGTATACTGTTGAAAAATCACGTAATTCCGGTAAAGTCTTGATGCCGATAGTTACGGTCAATGTAATTTTCCATTATTTCTCCCAAGAGGTAGGCCTATCTCCGGTGGTTATTTTTCATAAAATGTTTATACCACAGGTTGCGTTTCATCGATTTAAAACTATTTTCAGTTGAACCTCTGGGCACAATACGTAATTTAGATGGCAAATGACCGTTTTCGTGCGTTTAGAGGTTGACTTACGGGATTGACCATGCGGATCGAGTCCTTAATATTGTTGGATCTTGATAAATTTTTTCTTATACACATATTTCAACATAATGATGATATTTGACGGTCGGATTTTTGTTTCTCAAGTTTGATCATCACAATCACAACATGCCTACTAATGTTGTATAACTTGTTTACCAAGTAAAGTAAATGTTCCGTTTTAAAAACAAACAATACGTAGAAGCTTCAAACGAAAAAAAGTCATGAAATAAGATATTACCAGAATGATGAAATACGTCTACAGTTGAAACATCAAGTAATTCCAGTAAAGTCTCGGTGTCGATAGTTACAGTCAATGCAATTTTCCATTATTTCTCCCTATAGGTAGGCCTATCTCCGGTGGTTATTTTTCGTAAAATGTTTATACCACAAGCTGAGTTTCAACGATTTGAAACTATTTTCAGTTGAACCTCTAGGCAAAATACGTAATTTAGATGGTCAAATGACCGTTTTCGTGCGTTTAGGCGTTTGACTTACGAGATTGACCGTGCGGATCGAGTCCTTAACGTTGTCGGATATAGATGAATTTTTCCTGTAACATATTTCAACATAATGATGATATCTGACGGTCAGATTTTTGTTTCTCAAGCTTGATCATCACAATCACAACAGGTCTGCTAATGTTGTGTAACTTGTTTACTAAGTGTTAAGTAAATGTTCTGTTTCAAAAACAAACTATTCGTAGAACCCTTCAAACTCATAAAAGTCATGAAATAAGATATGACCGGAATAGTGAAATACGTTTACGGTTAAAAAATCATGTAATTCTGGTGAAGTCTCGATGCCGGTTGCGGTCAACTCAATTTACCATTTTTTCTCCTAATGGATAACCCTAACTTTGGTGGTTATTTTTCAGCAATTGTTTTTACTACTGGTTGTGTCTCATCGATTTGAAGCAATTTTGTGTTAAAGGTCCGCGAAAAATAAGTAATTTAGACAGTCAAATGACCGTTTCCGTGCTTTTAGGGGTTTGACTTAAGAGATTGACCGTCCGGATGAAGCCCTTAACATTATCAGATTATGGTGAATTTTTTCCCATACATGTATTTTATCATGATGGTCATATCACACGGTCGGATTTTCGTTTCTCAAGTTTTATCATCGGAATCACAATGTACCAACTAATGTTGTATAATTTGGTTACTTACTTTTAAATAAATGTTCAATTACAAAACAAACTCTACGCAGAACATTCAAACTCAAAAAAGTCGTGAAATAAGATATGACTAGAATAGTGAAATACATCTTTTGTGGTTATTTTTTAGCATTTTTTACTACTGGTTACGTCTCATCGATTTGAAACTATTTTGTGTTGAAGGTCTGGCAAAAATACATAATGTAGACGGTCAAATGACAATTTCCATGAGTTTTTTGGATTGACTTGCGAGATTGACTGTCCGGATCGAGCCCTTAACTTTATCGGATCAAGTTGAATGTTTTCCCATACATGTATTTTATCATGATGGTCATACCAGATGGTCAGATTTTCGTTTCTCAAATTTGATTATCGGAATCACGATGTGGTCCATATTTTATCGAGAATACGTGATTTTTTTACCGTAACCATATTTCAATATACCTGACACATCCTATGGATGGAATCACAAAATTCAATTTGCAAGATATAGTTGCTTCACAATCGTAAGGTTTTGTTTTTAGGATTTAGGGTTTTTTAGGGTTTATGGTTTGTTATTAGGGTTTACAATTTGTAGATGGGGAGTGTACACGTGTTCTGGTTAATGCGGACCATGGTTTCCAGATGGGTTAAGAGTTTTGTATGCGACCAATCAATATTTGATTGACACATGTTACTTCCTTATCCACCTAGAAGAAGAAAACAAGCAAATTGGACTGATCAAAAATTGGGTTTTCTCAAACCAAACAAACCCAGATTTTCACAGCCTCCCCCGCCATCGCTCTCCCTCGCCTCCCCCGCGCCATTGATCTCTCCATCAAGGTCATCTCCTCATTCTTCCCGCCATAGAAAACAACCAAATCAAAATCTCTCCTTCATGCAAATTGGGGGAGTTGGCAGTGTTGGGTGAGTATGGTGTCGTCGAGGCTTAATTAGATAATTATGCATGGTGAAGTTGAAGGAGGGATTGGTTGTGAGAACAAGGATACAAATGTGCTTACATTGTTATCTGTCGGGTTTTGTGACCCCATCGGAACATGACGAGGGAGAGGTATGAGCCGCGAAGGTGGGGGTGTTCGAGCAAGTGCTGGGCCAACCAAAATACGGCGGTAGGAGACACCACAACGAAGTTTTCACTCTGAGTGAAGTTTTCCAAATTGACACACAGCTACTCCACTCCCTCTGTTTCAAACTTCTTCACCTTTACGGCTCTCGAAGAGGTTCGAAGAGTAACCTAAACACAAACCCTCCTTAAGCAACGTGGCCAAATCTCCATCGTCCTGTGATTTAACCCCGATTTACTCACTTTGCCAACAAGACCATAACACCCTTCGAACATTCGCCGGGGTTAGGGATTGAAACCCAGAAAGAAAACAAAAAAAGGAGGGATTTTGAATTAGGCCTCCAATCAAACGCGCAAGGCGATACAATTGAAGGAGGGAAGAGAAGATGAACCCTACCTCTTCTCTGTCGAATTGTGCCTGAAACGCTAGGAATCGTCGGAGATCTCCACGCACAGTGCTGCTCGATCTCTACCCTGGGTGGATAAATGTGTAATCTTTGGGCTGGGCTTTGTAAAGGAGAGGAGAAGGACCAGTTTGGTGGTGGTGCGCCATCAGGAGACGGCCTGACACGCCAGCGATGAAGGTGGCGGAGCAAGGGGTCGAGAGCAGAGAGAGAGACCGACAAAGAGAGAGAGACGAAGAGGGGGTCTGACCCGAGTCAACCCTCTCCCCAACTATTTATAACCGAATGGACGGTTCAGATCAAAACCCTACTTGATCTGACGGTCCAGATTTAAAATGGGTAAAAAGTAATTAGTTAAATGGTAAAACTTATTTACCGGAATAGTAATTGAAAATTACCATAAACTTCATAAATTCACAGAAAATAGCCGGAAGCTCCGAAAAATATTCCGAAAATACCGAGAGACTCGTGTCGATACGTACTACAACATCGAGTCATTAAATGAGGAATTTGGAGAGTTTAGAAAAACTCAAAAATTAACTCAAGCGATGACTTATCAAATTACCGATCGCAATTAAAGCCCTCGGTAACTCGTAAACCTCTATGAAAAGGTAACTTTTAGGTACGGGGTGTTACACAGTTGTTGTACCGTTAAAGAATCAAGTTACCTTAACGGTACAACTGTACTATCAATTAACAAGAGAAACATGAAAATAGTTTTCTTATGAAGGCCATGCATCAAAATAAGACTTACCCAAGGAGGTCTTTGCCGAATCCCAAATTTTCTTCTTCCCTCAGCTCGTTCCAACCTTCACCAGCTTCACAAATGACAAACTAAAATTAAATATATAATTATTTACAGGAAAAGAAGTATCACAATATGGATAGAGTTCAGAAGTGCAGATGGTATTACACTTATAATTATCAGCCCCACAAATATAAGCAATTTCCTCAATTTGCAAAACACAAAACATTTAAATATACATAGGAACTACGATACATGCACTGGCTTAATTTAAAACATGATCAAAGAAAACATGGGAATTCTCTATTCGCCTGTTTTCTAGTTCTGTTTTACAATCAACCACTTTCTATGAAATTAAAAAAGTACAAACAAATGAACACAAATCAAAAGAGCAAACACAACACTATCATCAACATCAACAATACTGACTGGTGAACATAAAACAATTCCATAAATTATCAATCACAATTAAATGAGTTGAAGCATGGGAAGAGTGACACTTATGACTTACCTCACTGAATAAGAATAAGAGGGATTGTCATGTAATGGATTCGAATATGTCTGCAATAAATCATCAATAAAACTAAAGTTAAAAACATGTGCCATCAGATACCTTTCGTATAAAAGGTTTTTAGCTATTTCCCATATATATTCCAAAAAACCCAGACAGAAAACACCATCTCTCCTAGAAAATAAAATTCAATGACAACGTATCAATGAAAACGTTTAATGCTTGAGCAAACCAACAGTTGTTAGGTTTTTACTGTTGCAAAATTCCTACATGTCACACTTTCCTTGGCATGACTTAATACAGATACTAAAATTTTAAATCAGGTACCCAGTAATGTCTGCTTGTTCTTTTCAAACAATTTTGCTTTCAACTGCGCCACCCGGATAAACCTATAAGCACACGTAACACTTACTTTGGATTAGATTTACTAAGGATCAGATTGTATATTGACATTTGAAGTGGAAAAGGTGGTTTAACCATGTAGGTGCCTAGTTCCAGCCAAGGGTACAACTACTAAGCTCGATTTAAGATGTTGATTTAACTATGTAAGAGGATCTACCTGAAAATCAATTAACATGTGATTGAGTTTGTTATCAAAATAACAGACCATAAAACTCAACTACAAATAATAATAACTACTTAAATCTGCACTTACCAACTTGGAACAGCTCTTGGAATGGTTCCAGACTTTACGAACCTTCCTTTCCGCTGAGCACATATGAAATGGCATCAAAACAAGGGGTCAGCAACAGACATACATTTAATTGACTAAATAGATTACAATAAGACCAGAAAGATATCCCATTATGAACAGTATTCTGATTTCTACCATTTATTTTTTTTGCTAAAAATTACATCTTGAAGAGAACCAATACTAAATAACAGAACAAACCTGCATATATTTGAACATCAAAACACCAGGCTTAGCACATGAAACTTTTAAAAAATTTCTGATTTACTTTGACATTTTCTTTTAGAAGTTAGAATGCCATTCCTAAAAAAAGGTTAGAACCAGTTTTCCTTTTTTCGGTGCTGGTCCAGAGTTAGCATAGTAGATTGTAGAAACACCAAGGATCATTGCAGAGAATTTAGTGCATGGTCAATCGCATGCAATCAACACCTGGGGGTTTCAGATTTATGTATTGTAAGAGAAAGACGTCTACATGTTTCGCTTGTGCTGACATACCTTCTCTGCTTTAATAATATCTTCATCTGCATTTCACTTGCTGAAGTCCGTAATTGTTTCAGTAAAGCATCCATCCTCACCAACTGCTACAATCAAGGTCTCACTCCCTACATGCGAATGGAAGGTAACCATGACTATAAATAAAGTGCAACAATATAGACGTTTCTTGATGAACCATTATCATTGTTCAGATATGATATCTAAGAGTGTGCATTGCAAAACAATGTGTCTTGGGTTTAAGAGTCAAAACTTAGAATGCCATGATTGATACTACCAACACTATCTATACTGTCTGCAGAAAGTGTTGAGAGAAAGACAAAGAACCCGAATGTCATTATATTTAAGTACCATTAAAATGGAGGAACAAGAAATGGAATTAAATATCAAATTTTCAAAAAGGGACCAAAAGATTTAGCAAAAGAAATAAATTAGATTTCATAGAAACCAAACTAAAGCCCATGATGCCCATAAACAAATTTATCAAACAGTCCATTCCTCGCCCATTTAAATCCCATAAGCAAATTTATCAAACAGTCTCCATAATTGTAATACATTATAAAATCTACCTTTACAATGCTGTTTTGAAAAAGTGAACTTTTTAATTCAAAGGAAAAATAAGACAAAAAACATAAACATGAATTTTCCAAACCTCGATCGAAGGCTATACTAACAAAGGCGTACGTGTCACTATCAGAAACACGTAAAATACCTCTTTTGTATAAGAAACCTGCATATAAAATCTTTTGTGGCATATCTAAAAGCATACTTTGCACGAAATTATCCTTATTTTAAAGCTCATAGATTCAGATATAATGCATTAATATGTTATTTGGAGATTCTTTGAGAAACAAAAAAGGAGAGAAAGAGGGAATGACACTTTTTCATATAAAACACAGCTGATTTTAAACGATCTTTGATTAAACATTAACTGGTTGCAATGATGAAATATAGTGTATGTAATTCATTTTAGATTAAACTTTCAGGAAAAGAGCATCACATCAGATTAGTATGAAATTGAGAGCCAATTTTAAACGATCTTTGATCAAACATTTACTGGTGGCAATGATGAAATCTAGTGTATGTAATTCATTTTAGAGCAAACTTTCCGAAGGAGAAGAGCATCACATCCGATTAGCATGAAATTGAGAGCAAACACATATACCTTCTGAAGTCAACACAGTCAGAATAAATAGCTCTGAACCTGCAGCTAACCAAAAACAAAAGCGTTCAGGAATCTTCAATATACAATCCAGTATAATCTAAAATGTATGCACATCACATCAGATTAGTATGAAATTGAGAGCCGATTTTAAACGATCTTTGATCAAACATTTACTGGTGGCAATGATGAAATCTAGTGTATGTAATTCATTTTAGAGCAAACTTTCCAAAGGAGAAGAGAATCACATCCGATTAGCATGAAATTGAGAGCAAACACATATACCTTCTGAAGTCAACACAGTCGGAATAAATAGCTCTGAACCTGCAGCTAACCAAAAACAAAAGCGTTCAGGAATCTTCAATATACAATCCAGTATAATCTAAAATGTATGCATAGTATAATGGATCCAAAAGAATGATTAAGATTATGCAAAAAAAACTGCAATAAAGATAACTAAAGGACATAAATATTACCGATTCCAAATGCAGAAAGAGAGTTAACATGCTCAATCACCAGTCGCCTTTAAATTCAACCAAAATCAATTTTTATGTTAAATTCAAGAAAGTGTAGAAGCAATATAGAAACAAGAAGACTAAAAGACCTAGATTTACAATAATCAGTGATTGATCAAATGATCGAAATGACAGAACTTCCCAAAAAACAGTTTACAAGCCAACCTTCTAACCTACAAAATAAATTGAAGCGATTCATTCTAAGAGAATGAAGCAAGTTACAACATTCTACGGAGAAAGGTAAGAAGATCTAAGAGAATTTAGTAAGTTACAACATCTCATCATTCTCATTTTCGTCATTATACAAAATTGAAGTCATTTTATACTTAATTTTACCAAACACATTAAACTACTTTTTATGACCGTATTAATTTCAAAAAAAATTACCAAACAGTTAATTGTGTTTTTTATAGCTGATTATTCATATAGCTGAGTTTTTTTATAGTTGATTATTCTTACCTCAATACCAAACTGAGCCTATAGCTGCTCAAAATATGGACAATTAAGAACAAACTGGTCTTCAAAGGTGTAATATCTTTTTTGTTTACCAAGGTCAAAGGCCTGAGTGGCTCGAACTCTATTTGAATCACATAACACCGTTATGGGAACAGATTAAACCTAGACAAATAGCAATATTAGAATCTCGAGACAGAACCAAAATAAAAGGCATACAAACATGTACAAACCCAAATACTATTCTATCTTTCACTTTATCAATGCTAGTCTCGCCTTGCATTTTCTACTAGTCTCATTGACTCACATTATTGCTAATTAAGAATCATATTCAGATTACAGAAGAAACCCAATAGAACAAAGTGGATAATTGTAAAGTACTCACCACAGTTTGCAACAGTTGTTGCTGGGATATCAATAACTTACCTGGAAAATATGTATATACATGAACTTCAATTGGAACTGTGGCCATATGCATAAAATACATGAGCAGTGGAAGACCTACTAATTTTTTTTGTCTTCAAATCAAAGAGGATTCCGAAAAGCACCATCCTGTTATATATACACATGGCAGAACTCTTCATTAATTAGATGGAACAAAAGAGAAGAAAATAAAAGGAAAATCGACTTCAAAGAAAAAAACGCACCTCGAAAAGCAAAAAAAATGACCAGCCCAAATTAACAAACATTAAAAATGAAAATCGAGAGAAAACTGAAAGGATTACCAAGACCTCACAAGGAGACCAAGTCACTATCGTCCAGAGCCAACCAAATCCAAAAACTCCCTAGTCCTCTCCACCATAGTTTCAGTAGCTGATAGTGTAACAACATTAAGAAAAACCAGTCAGAATCCAATTTAAAACAAACAAAAAAAAACAGAACTAAAAATTGAACAGTGAATTTGTTGAAGGTATACTGCAGGCACAGATAGGATACTGCAATCAACATTTATCACTTTAAACCACTGCAATCGATCACTAGATCTCAGACACCATCAATAAAATCCCTTCAAAATCAAGACCCAATCAGTTAAAAAACCAATAGCAACCGAAGAAAATCAAATCGCCCAAAAGGACAAACGAAGTCAAGTTAGAAAATACTTTCAACTACTCAATGCACTTAACATAGTTTCAGAGCCAACCATATCCAAAAACTCCCTAGTCCTCTCCACCATAGTTTCAGTAGCTGATACTGTAACAACAATAAGAAAACCCAATCAGAATCCAATTAAAAAACAAAAAAACAGAACTAAAAATTGAACTGTGAATTTGTTGAAGGTATACTGCAGGCACAGATAGGATACTGCAATCAACATTTATCACTTTAAACCAGTGCAATCTCAGACACCATCATCAATAAAATCCCTTCAAAATCAAGACCCAATCAGTTAAAAAACCAATAGCAACCGAAAACAAAATCAAATCGCCCAAAAAGGACAAACCAAGTCATTACCAGTGCAATCCAAGTTAACCTATGTTAGAAAATACTTTCAACTATTCAATGCACTTAAACAAACCGAGTCATTTGGTAGTGCAAGCCTACAAATCCCAAACTGCCAAGAAATATGAGTAGATCAGTGACGA
Source organism: Comarum palustre (assembly GCA_951800085.1). Taxonomy (NCBI): domain Eukaryota; kingdom Viridiplantae; phylum Streptophyta; class Magnoliopsida; order Rosales; family Rosaceae; genus Comarum; species Comarum palustre. The sequence goes on from OX637580.1 coordinate 9,423,569, forward strand.
AGTTAGCAAAACAACATAGCACAGCACATAGTAAAATACGAAAGGAAAGGAGCTTTTTGCTTTTCAGAACATATAACTGACACACTATCTTTTAAAAATCATCATCGTACTAGTAAACTGTGTCTTCCACTTTCCTCTGCTTGTTACCATTACAAAACATACAGACAGAAAGAATTGTAAGCAACGTTTCAAGTATCAGAATTTGAAGAATATGGTAATGCTTTGGAACTAGATTAGTTCTAACATCTGAAGATACCTTTAATAAAATAGGGTGATTATTAGAGATGAAACCACAAAAGCCTGCACCCATTTGATCAATTGCAAAATGAAACTATTTAATCATTGCCTAAACTCTCTTCTTATAAGCAAAGACAATTTTTGTAAAGATAAATTAAAATTGAATGTTCAAAAACTCTATTTCTATCACTTTTTATAGAAACTTTTTTCTGGCATCAAATAAACTAGTGCCATTTATGTATGTCTGTGTGTGCACATATGCATTGAAGAGAAGGGATAAAAAGTTGGAAATCTATGACACAGCTTCAGTTGCCATTCTAGTTTTAATGCAAGGCAGCACAGATTGAAGGCATATGAATATATGCCTCTAATAGAAATGATGACCTACACACCTCTAATAGAAATGATGTCTTGCCATTCTTTTGATCACAATAAGGAAAGAGCCCTCTCTCAACATTTGGAATCTGCAAGGTTCATCTCTTAGATGTTGACAAAATCCAAGAAAGACTTGATTTGAAAGAATAGCATCCAAGAAAGACTCGATTTGAAAGAATAGCATCCAAACTGAAAGAAGGAAGGTGAAGAGTACCCCAAAAAATCAAGAACAAATGTAACAAATCTAAATGCACTGAAAATTTGGAGAAAAAAGTCATTTTTTCTTTTACGAAAAAACATATGGTTATGGAAACTTGTTGGCTGCATGAAGTTAAGGATTTGCAAAATTTAAAAAGGCCAAGTAGCAGCACATTCGTTATTAAATTATGGATGTTATAAGATATAAGGGAATCTTTCTAAGGTATGAATGAAGTTTGCAACAGGAGAATCGGTACCATCAGTAAAAAAAGAATCAAGGACCATTGAAATCATTCAACACAAATTACCAGAGCCAAAACTGATGAAGCAAGGCAATAATATGGAGGAAAAAAAAACACAAACCTATAAATACATTAGCGGATAACGTAAGGGTCAAAGTCCTTGACAACATCTTATCCATGAGAACATTATTGGAGATAGGATTTAGAATGAAGCAATTACTGTTACTACCCAGGGACTTGTTTTTTACTTTAATACCATCTATGAGAAACTTTTCTCACGCACCTTTTTGATAGAGAAGGAAAAAAGCAAAAATAAACAACCCCTCTCCCTATCCACAACAATCAGACAAAACTCCTATCTCCCTATCCACAACAATCAGACAAAACTCCTATCAGGTGGAAAGCTAGGGAAACAAACATCCCAATCGAAAAGCGGATTAATATGAGTAAAACAAACCAAATTGAATAGTACAAAAATAAAAAAGTAAAAGCAGAAATCCCAAACCTTACCTCATGTCTTCTTCATGTAGGCAATAGGTGAGCACAAAAGTATCCCAACTAAAGAGTACTAGCATATAAATAGTTCCTTAAAGAAATTTTTGTTGAAACATAACTGTCCCAAACGAATCCCTAAACCCTATATGAAACCATGAAAATGAGTGCTACAAAGTATCCTGACTAAAGAGTACTAGCATATAAATAGTTCCTTAAAGAAATTTTTGTTGAAACATAACTGTCCCAAACGAATCCCTAAACCCTATATGACACCATGAAAATGAGTGCTACAACTAAGTGAATTAGGACTTGCAGAGAAGACATTTTTTCTATATCTGTAACCTTATACTACAACTGCCTCCCAGTAAATAGACATTTTTATGAAAATGAGAGATACAAGTGAATTAGGACCTGCAGATAAGATATTTTTTCTATATCTGTAAACAAACTGAAACCACAACATAATTTGAGTCAGCATAGATATACTAACTACAAATGCATAAACCTTCTGAACTCAACACAGTCAGAATAAACAGCTCTGAACCTGCAGCTAACCAAAAACAAAAGCGTTCAGGAATCTTCAATATACAATCCAGTATAATCTGAAATGTATCCAGAAGAATGATTAAGATTATGCAAAAATAAACCGCAATAAGGATAACTAAAGGACAGAACAATATTACCACTTCCAAATGCAGAGAGTTAAAATGCTCAATCACCAGTCTCCTATAAAATCAACCAAAATCAATTTTTATGTTAAAATCAAAAAAGAGTAGAAGCTATATAGAAACAAAGATTAAAGGACCCAGAATTACAATACTCAATAATTGATCAAATGTTTGAAATGATTGAACTTCCCAAAAAATAGAATCTGTTTTCAAGACAACCTTTGTATCTCAAATTTTAATGGCAGCTGCGTTTGATGCTACAAAATAAAAAGCACAAATATAATTCATTTAGAGAAGAATGAAATGTTACAAAAATTTAAGCATTTGAAAATTATAATTCAAATAGAAGTGATTAAGAAAACAATGTCAATGCAAATCTCCAACCTATGTTCTTAACCGAAATACTTATGAACTCCATACTGGTACAGCAACTGTTCCAGTACCTACAACTTTGCACAGTTCAAAGGTTGCTAGGCGGCAGTATGGAGTTATGGTCCTTTCTGATATGCTAGTTTCATGCGTTGTTTAAATTGGTAACAGAATAAGTACTCTTATTTTGGTGTAATGGCCATAGAGATGAAGAGAAAGGCTCCTCATGCTCACACTGTACATAATTGTAAAAGTTTGCATGCCTGGTCCCATTAAAATAAGTAATATAATGCATCACATTTCAAACCTCACAAGATTTCCAAAAAAATAAATCACAATCTAAATTAGCATATAACAACTAATAAAGACTAATATCCAATTTTACATTATCATTAGTTGATTACTGTTCCACTTACAGTGAAACTATTTATCCACTGCGATGTAAACACACAATCAAGGATTATAAATTGTGACCGCATGTTATGGTAAGACATTAACAAAGAAGGTAAAGTAGGTTCTTAAAACTAATCCACCTGATCAGCTTACAGTTTCCGCGTTCTTCTCAGATGTGATAGAACAGGAGTGCTAAGAAGAAACCCTGTGGAAATGAAATAGAAAAAGAAATTAGTTCATTCTACCATGATAAGTACCAATTAGTTGATTCTACTGGACAAAAAAAATACATATTCAGCTCGAAAAAAATATAAATATCAATCTCAGTTCACACTTAAGAGAGAAAAAAACAGAAAAAACTAAAGCATATCTGAACAGAAAATTGACTTTTAATATACTGCAGATCTCTCTTACTGCAGATGAGTAGTCAAGCGAACCGAGTTTCAGGAACCTAGTTTCAGGTTCGTAGAAGCACAGCTAAGAACCAAAAAAATAAAAAACTGTTCCCAAAAATATTCATGCCTGGACAACTACAATCACTGTCATTACTACTTTGGTTTCTACAATTACATATAATATCTGTAAATATAGTTAAACCCCTGGATTCTTTGTTTTTTTTAAACTATAGTTAAAAGCTTGTCGTGCCAAATTGAAATGGGTATCAGTGTCCTCTTCCAAGCCTTCAATCGGCGATAAAGAAAAAGAAATCTTGGTTCATTTCTCCACCTTAACGACAGAAACGAAATGAAAAGCACTTACAGACTACCAATCGGTTTTGTCAAAAAAAAGAGCTATCCATATAGATACAACATGTCTATCAAACCTAAAACTCACCTTCCAAGCTTCACTTTTCATACAGTCAGTCCTAATCCAATCAATACCAGCTCTCTATATTCACAACCCTACCAAAGCAAAAACCCAATTTATAACAATTGCACATTGTACTATGAAATCCATATATAACCTGAACCCACAAAAACCTGCCAAAAATTGAAAAGCAACATGCTTAGTACAATAAAGATTGGATCAAATACACCTAATAAACCCCCAACATGATTCAAAATAGACAATGACGATGGGATGAATATTTATACCTGTAACCTAAAAACTCAGAATTGCCTTCCCTATTCATGCTGATGAGACTGCAAATTTCGTCAAGATCAGAGATCAACATAGACCAGAATCAGTATCAAAAAGAGAGCAAAGAAGATCAAAATTCAAATTCACAATATAAAAAATGAAATAACAAACTTAGGTTAAGTAAGCACACCTGGAAAAATATAACCCCCTTACAGCCTCTCACACACAGAGCACCACCTTCAATCTAAAATCTAATTTCAAAACACATGCAGAACAACAAACCAAACTGTAAAAGTAAAAAGCAAGGGAGATACTAGGAAACATTCAAGTGAACCCACGAGTTCTTAAGCAACACAGTTGCGTACTTCCTAAATGTCACTTTCCTTGGCATGACATAATACAGATACTAAAATTTTAAATAATGATTTGTAGAAGCTACTCAGAAGAGATTGATATAGAAGCTTTTCCCTTTTTTTCTTTTTTCTATTTTCCTATTGCTGATTGGTTTGATCCAAAGTCAGATATTGTACGATATCAATGATAATTACTATCAAATCAGGTTTACAGACTTCATATCTAAAGCAAATGTCACACAAGCTACCAATGAAATTCAATGATTATAATTAATTCTGCCTGAACAAAGATTAAGATTGTGAGATTGCTCAGAACTCCAAATAAACCAATCGTAGCAGAAATCAATTACAATAGAAAAATATATATATTTAAAATCCGTAACTAAGAAACCCGCATCCTTGAGAATAACAAAAACTCAAAGCAAAACACCCATCCAATACATTGAGGCCAATAGAGCAAAACACTTAGCAAAATAACAATAGGGCAGGTAATTATCATCAGCAACAAATCACAACAACACAACTGAGACCCAAACAGATACCAAACCAAAAAAGAAACAAATCCACCCATAGTTGAAATCTGGAAACCGCAAGGTAGAAGATGAATTGATTCATCATCTGCCAACAACTGACAATTACACAACTAAGACCCAAACAGATACCAAACCAAAAAATACACCAATAGGTGAAATCTGGAAACCGCAAGGCAAATATAATTCTAATTAAACAATGAACACAGAATTGCCTTCGCCGGTTCTTCAATCTAAAATCCAATACCAAAACACATGCTGCAGAACCATTATACCAAACCCAAAGGGTAAACCCTAATGGGTTTTCAAGACAACGAAATCATGAACTCCACACCACCAATTAATCAATCCATGGCAAATTAAACCAACGCATAGAAAGAAAACAGATATTTATACCGTAAATTGGGCCTCCCTTCTCCAAGAGGAAGGGCAGAGAAGCCACCAAGAAAGCCTCAGCGTCACCGGCGGAATCAAGAAGAGAATCGCCGCGCGTGAGGAGGCGCGTACAACGGCACTCTCTCTCTCTCCAACTTCCGTCTTTCTCTGGAGAGAAGGGGTTTTAATGGACATAAATAAAATACTGTCGGCAACGTCTCTTTTTTCTCTGTTTTTTATTTTTATTTTTTGGTACCAATTTTTTTATTACAGAAAAAGATAGAAAAAATATATTTTTATGTTTTATTTTAATTAAAAATTAAATTTACCTTATTATACAAATAAAGGATATATATGAGATCTAATATCTATTTAATGGGTAATTATTTATTTTTGATTATTAGTTCACAAAGTCAACTAAAAGCAGTGACGTGATTCAAAATTACGACATAGAACAATTTAAAAAAAAATTTGACAATCGTAATATAAAGAAAATAAGGTTTGATCAATCCGAAAATAAATGTGCGCATGTCATAATGGTCAAATAAGTTAGTAAGTAACAAAATAAGTATGTACAAGTATTATTTACAAAACAATTATTTACAAAATACAAACACAAATATTTATAGATATTTATTTACAAATTTACACATGGTACAAGGTTATAAGGGGATGTTTGAAATTGGTTTCTAACATCTTAAAAACAGAAAATAAAAACTAAACTAATATATACAAGTGATCGGTTCATTCAACACGTCAATTAGAGAGAAGCTCAAATTCTGACTACACATCAAAGATCATGTTTCAACCTTAACAATCTGATAACATGCAAATTCAAAGAACTAAAAACAATCTCAAGAATACAAGCCTATGAGGTCATGCATCTTATTGTTTCACTTACTTTATTCCCGCATAAAACATCTAGAACTAGGGCATTTTACATGTCGATGCTATCAATACTAAAAGCATATGTCTTTAAATGGAACGAGATTGAATACAACTTTATATCATGAACATTATTTTATTATCCGCTAATATTATTAAACTTCAAATATTCCACAACCTAACTAAAGCTTCTCCGAAAATTATTATCTTCATACCAATAAATTCCTCTTATTTAATACTATTTTTCCGTAGAAAAATCTGCCCAAAAGTGGCAGCTCCGCCTACGGCGGCAGCTGCCAGCAGAAATTCCGGCCAAAATTCTAACCACCTCCAACTACCACCAAATTTTAACAGCATCTTTGTCTCATCATTTGAACAACTTTCTAGTACAACTCGAAGACCAATCCAACTTCTAACTAGATCAATCGAACAAAAATATAAAAATCCTAAATTTTTGAACTTCAAATCTTCGATTCTCCTTCTACACTCCAAATCAATTCACCAAACTTTAGGGGTGAGTAGTACTCCTAAAACCCATCCTATCCATATAAAGAACCCACCCATTGGTGGCCTGAGGAAGGAGAAATCCGATTAAACTCTACTTGTACACTCGACAAACAAATCAAAATTTCTCTCAAACCATGGCGAGATAGGTCGAAAAGCTTACCTAGAATTGAAGTAGACTCAGAGCAATCATTTTGAGACCGGTATGATGGCCTGAGATACCCTAATGGAGGTGCTATGGCGGCTGGAAGTTCCGGCAGCGGAGAGAGAGAGCTCGGGGAGAGAGAAAATGGCCGGGTGAAAAATCTGATTTTTCACCCCTGTAACTCTTATTTATAGTCATTTTACCGCACAGTAACTTTATATTTTTGCTAATAAATTTTACATACGAACTCCAATTTGAGCGTGCTATGTGTCAACAAACTCGTATCAACATCATCGACGAAATTCATGAAGAAAGTTTTCCTAAATTCTCGTCTTAGCGAAAAGTCAAGTTTATGACCTTCTACAGTAAAAATGTTACTTTAAACGGTTAAAGATGAAAGTAACCAAAAGTAACCGACCGTAACTTGATTCTAAGATCGGGATGTGACACGTGTTCTAGTGGTGCACTACGTGATTTAGCTGCTGGAGAGTGACCAATATCTTTACCTGTGTGGCATCTGATCCTCCTGTATGATGAAGAAATCTATTGTTTCCTGTGTGGTGTCTAGAACCTCCTGTGTGGCGAAGGAATCAATTGTTTCCTGTGACAGTTAGATCCTCATGTGTAATAAAGGAATCTATCGTGTTTGTGTGGGGTTTAGATCCTTCTGTCGCGCCCGTTACCGAACACGTAACAATTTAAAACCCTTTTTTGTTACATTGTAGCATTGGTAAATAGGGTTCAATTAATCCGGGGACTTTAAGGCGTTCATGCGGTTAAAAATCAATTAAGTTAGTATCTACAAACTAAGGTAATACAACATATTAACAACAAACAGACATTTTACATTTTACAAGTTTCATGGGGGGTTCGGTTTGGTTTTTATCATCCTAAAAACAGAAAATAAACCTAACTAATATATACATGTGATCAACTTCCACAATATCTGATTTCAGAAAATACAAAACATGCAACAACAATTTTTAATCACTTATTCGAATCATCACCAAAAGAAAAACAGAGAAGAGTCCTAAATACACCCTACGAGAACATGTATCTAATCGGTTCTTCTTAATTATTATCCAAGCTAGAAAGTCTGAACTTAGAACATTTTACATGTCGATGATATCAATATTAAGGTATCTGTCTTCAAACATGCAAATCATTAAGCTAAAGAACGGACTCTAACATGCAACAAATTTACATAAGACGCTTAATTTATCACATGCAACGCAAGTGCTCGAACGGAGTTTAAGCCGCCTCCACTACTTTAGATCTAACTTACCTACGAGGCTTAGTTAAAACCATAGCAAGCACCAATCCTACAGAACCGGTCTTTTATTAAATCATGTAACAAGCATTCAAAGATCTCAATGGTGACAATATCGAATAAACAACATCATAAAATCATTAAAACATATTTCATATAAACTGAAAATTCACAAAACTCTCAATCATGGCATCCAACCAATTCGAAAAATAAAACACATGGTTCTATTTCGAAAACAATAATAAGAACAAAGAAACCAAAAAGAATTAGACATAGAATTACACTTTTTCAATGAGGTTGATAGCCAATCAAAGACTTGAGAACGAGCAACTCCAAGCTAATGCTTCAATACTTCCTGGAACGTCCTAGACTGCAAGGATTTCCTTCTTCTTCTTCTTCTTCTTCTTCTTCTTCTTCTTCTTTTTCTAGGGTGGCGGCAACAAGACAAGAACAATGAGAACTTTTTATGTTATTTGATAGCATGAGAAATGATCCCATTTTTGGTTCTCTTGTCCTCCTTTTATAGTGTTATGTCGCCCCGTTGGAGTTCTCTCATCCATTGATTTAATCTTGATCCAACGGTCAAGGAAAATTGCCCAACAAATTAATAAAAACTTGTTAGGAAATTTCCAGAATTTCCTTATACACATAGGTGATGAATTCAGCTGCATTTGTAGGCTAGATTCATTGCTTGTTCTCCACACAAATCGGCCCCTTTAGTTCATTTCCTTGTTTTGCCGAAAATTAGCTCTATTCCTCCAATTTTGGTGGGCCATTTAATGTTTTGAAAAGGAAAGAAATTTGTTAACATAAAATCAGAATAATTTGGCTTTTAAACAAAAGAAATTTAAAGAATTAATTTCATAAATTTCAGATTTGAATTGCAAATTATCTCCCTTAATTTAGACAATGAAAACTTGTTGATGAGCGTTTTTCGTGTCACACATGTAAACACGTGATCAAATCAAACCTCACAACTTTATAACCCTGCAAAATGTCATCGTTAGTACGAATAAGTAGGGATCGTTCAGTCCGGGGATATTGAAGGGTAATCGAAAACAGAAAATGTTAACATAATCAAATAAACATATGGGGGATGTAAATGTTTAACATCTAAAGAAACTAAAACTTAACTTAAAACTAATTATTTACAATTGATCAACCATTCTACACATAACACATAACTCTTTAAACATGTAACAACTCAAATAAAGGAAGAGGGCAGCAGGTTTACAAACCGATTTCATAATCCAATTTAGTTCCAATTTAATTAGAGCCTTCGCGGTTATTCTAATTATTCAAGACTTCACAAATATTCAGAATTAACTTCGCGTATAATCCTAAACATAGTACTAATCGGTTTAAAGACACTTCGCGTAGAAATTAAACACAACAAGCACATAAGCACAATAAGTCGAATTGGAGACATGTTAGCAAGTATGGCGTCACCTCATCTCACATCGACATGTAAATTTACAGAATTATTCTAGCTCTTATAAAGAACACAAATTGAACCAACTTCGCGTATGATTCAACTTATATTCAATAAGCATATGAAATCTATACACAAGGAACAACCATGGCCAAGGCTGCCCTTGTACATATGATTTGTTGTGTGCACAAACTCTGCAAATAAACCAAACTAAATCATAAATTCAATTAGTAACTACTGCCCTTAAGTCTTAAATTCGAATTTTCACATGCATATATAAAGAATTCAACCAAACAACAATCAAACACATAAGGAAATCCAAAGAATTCATCAAATCACATAAGAACATTGATAGTTTGTTACAAAATTCAGAAATAACATTGAATATAAATACTGAATTTGAAACAAATACAAAGACAACCATGGATCTTGGACTGACTTTAGGTGTAGAGATTGATGCTTGGTGTGAGCAGCGGCTGAATTGGTGGTGGAGAGGGCGACGGAGCTGCTACACTTTGTGGAGGAGATGAAGGCGGAGCTGCTGCTTGTGGAGGATGAAGGAGGGCCGGCTGTATGGGAAAAGAGGAGGACGAGATGTGGGGAGATGGAGAGGCTAGCTGCTGTGTTTTGTGTAAAGAATGGTCGACCTCTTTTTGGTTCTCTTCTCCTCCTTTTATAGTGTTATGTCGCCCCCTTGAAGTTCTCTCATCCCTTGATTTAATCTTGATCCAACGGTCAAGGAAATTACCCAACAAATTAATAAAAACTTGTTAGGAAATTTCCAGAATTTCCTTATGCACAAAGGTGATGAATTCGGCTGCATTTGTAGGCTAGGTTCATTGCTTGTTCTCCACACAAATCAACCCCTTTAGTTCCTTTCCTTGTTTTGCCGAAAATTAACTCCATTCTTCCAATTTTGGTGCACCATTTAATGTTCTGAAAAGGAAATGAATAAAATCAGAATAATTTGGCTTTTAGACAAAAGGAATTTAAGGAATTAATTTCATAAATTTCAGATTTGAATTGCAAATTATCTCCCTTAATTTAGACAATGAAAACTTGTCTTAAAAATCCCTTTTAAATTCGGCAAGAAACCCCATCATTCTCCTTGATTTATGGCGACACAACTTAATCCTAATCCATGTAGGATTTGACTTCCTTGCTTCATGTGGAATCCCTATCACAAAAGGAAAGAAAGTTTTCAAAATAAATTAGGAAAGTCAGAATAGGAAAGATTCAAAGATAGTTAGTTTCCCAAATCAAATAAGGAAAGTTTCTCTAATCAAATTAGATAAGTTTTCCAAAATGAAATAGGTAACTTTTCCCTTTTCAAAATAGGAAAGTTTCCTAAACTACTTATCCTCGACTTTTGCGACTCGTTGAGTTTCCTAGTCAAATAAGGATTTTGCTAAAACTCCACATTTTCTTCTATTTAAGCACATTTTCACTTGTTCTCCACCAAACAATCATGGTTCAATCCAACGACTCAAATCTGCAAAATTAAGAGTTAAACAAAGTATAAATAGGGATAGAAACATATTAAAAACGTACCATTTTATGCTCTTATCAACTACCCCACACTTATCCTTTGCTAGTCCCTTAGCAAATCTAATTAAAAGACTCTACTATTACCCCTAAATAATTGTCTCAGAATCTTTAAACACATAGAGTTCAAGTTTAAGCATTCAGATGTAAGCGCACAAATTCCAAGTGTCATAAACATGTTTCATGGTATGAATAAGTAAGAAGTGAGAAAATGAGCATGCAAGCATGTTGAGTTAATTTAATCCTCCTTACTAGGCATACTCTCTTCTGTTCACACAAGATATGGCAATATTCACTCAAGTAAATGCAAGAGAAAAGATTGTAAGGCAACAAATAGCTTGCATATTTCAACAGATAAAAGCACTTTGTGAAAAATTTTCTTGGATAATCTCATTTAACAACTAAGTGCAAGAATGGACCAAAATCATATGCTTAACTCTTGAGAAAATCTCCACAGATCAAAGTTCACCCATTTTAAGAATCATGAAAAGATCTTTTGAAAGGATAATAATGGGGCTTGGCACAAGGTATTCGAAATTTTAGGATAGTGGTGGCTAAAACGTCACCAAGACTTAATAAAGCTCAATTCTCCTTATGACTTCACTCCACAGGCCAAATTTCATCATGCTGGACCAATTCTTCATTCTTTCCTTCCCCTTACTTTGTGAAAACGAACAAAGGTCAAATATAACAGTGATAGACCTTCAAATCACGTACAAACTCCAAATTCACATCAAGAACTAAAACCAATCATCACAATTTTTCTTCATTCCGTGCTTTATTCTTCTTTGGTTCGAAACACATGTTTGTTCGATTTTTCTTTCTTTTTCACTTAGCACACACGTTTTTCATTCACAATTGGATAAGTTCACCCCACACTTGTTTCACATCATCACTTCATAACACAATTCTGCATCCAAATCAAGCTTTATCAAGTCTCAACGACAAGGGTCAAGATATTTCTGTTCTAAGCAAAGGGAATGCGTATGATGGTGATGAAAGAAAGGCTAAATGTAGGTTCAAAGGGGGGTTAACACTAAGGAGTCCCACGACGGGCACAAATTGGGCAAATGCTTTATTTGGCTTTGGTGGTAGTCCTAATAAGATCTTGTTCAATCATTTTCAAAATCAAGGCATAGTCATGAATAAAAGTTTCGAAATTCATCAAGAGCAAGTTCTAGCATTCTAGAGTCCATTAAAAAGCTATAGCACATAGTCATTGAATATGCAAAGAATAATGAGATTTAAGAACAAGTTTTTTGCCGAAAATTTTGTCTCTCATAAAGAAAGTATATAGGCTCAAAAACTCACATAGGTTGTTATGGATTAAAACCAACTCAAACATGCATGCTTTTACATATATCAATCAATATCTCACATATTCATACCAATCACATTATCCATGAAACTCAAAATTTAATTCTTATGATCATACAAAACCATCATCTATGCATTCAAAGACATACTCATCATCAACTTTAGGGGCATAGACTCAAAACAAAACAAAAAAATTTATTTGGAACGATTTTCTGATTTTTCGAAACAAAACAAAGCAAAGCAAATTAAAAACACACAAAACAAACTAAAAACATGTGAATCATGTAATCCCTACCCCACACTTAGAAAATTATATTGTCCTCAATGTAAACTCGAAAATGGTGTTGTAATTTCTAAGCATATGATAAATTTTACAGTTTCACACATATACAGTTCAACCATAAGAGTGTAAGGATTTAGAAAATGCAAACTCTCGGTGATGGATCCTCCACAGCTACGGTTGAAATGGGTTGCCTCCCATGCAGCGCTTAACTGTTTATAGTCCTTTAGCCTAGACTTTGGACTCCTTTAGTCTTCATCGGCAAAAGCTTCACTTGTGACGAAATTGTTATCCCATTTGTCGGCATGAAGATGCTCATCCTCCCATGGCGAGCCTTGAGAAGTATATGATCTTGGCGAGTTTCCATGGCTCCCATAGCTAAAGTTGGAGTCATTGTCTTCCTCCTCTGCATTGTTATTTCTTGCAAGCTCCTTCTCTTCTTCTTGTTCAAGTTCTTGAGCAGCTTCTTCAAACTCGGCATCTCTTGCTTTATTTGAGAGGTACTTGGTTTGAGATGCTATTTCTTCTATCCTCTTCTCTATCTTGTTCAATTGTTGCCCAAGTTTAGCTTGCTCCTTCTCAATCTTCTCAATGCTTGCAAACAGCTTCTCCCACTTGTCTTCTTTCTTCTTTTTCTGAATCATTTTGTGGGGAGGGATGAGATAGTGAGATGATTGAGGCGGTGGTGGTGGTGATCTCAAATGTTGGAGCAATAATGGTTGAGGAAAACTTGATGGATTTGGAACCATCATTCTTGCATTTTCTTCATAAAAGTGGCGTGACATTTCTTCTCTTCTTGTTGGAATTACTTCAATTCTCGCCACATGTTCTCTTCTTAATCTTCTAATGTTGAACACTTGCACAAATTATTTCTTCCAATCCTCCCAAGTGTTCTCATAGTTCAGCTCCTCTTGGAACCATCTATAAGCTTCTCCTTTCAAACTCCTCATGAAGGCATTAACAGTTACTTCTTCAGCATGAATTGGCGCCATAAGTTTTCTAATAGAAGGCATTAACAGCTACTTCTTCAGCATGAATTGGCGCCATAAGTTTTCTAATATCTTCCACATAGGTAAGGTGACTTGCTGCATCCACCTTGCTTGTTCCATCGAAATCTAGGAAGAATTTAAGCACCTTAAGCATCTCCTCATGATGTTTGAAAGAGTTGATGATGTCCTTGATCGAAATTTTGTGTGAGGACGACATCTGTTTATTCAAAGGAAAATTGTTAGTAATCAAGTAATAAAACTACAAAATCCAACTAGTAAACTAATAAAAGTTAAAATTAAGTTAAACACAAAAGTTAAACATGTTAGTCACAAATAATTAGATTAGTGTAAAATCCCACTTAGGTACGGGAACAGAGGACAATGATGTGCAATGGGGCTGAATCGCTACCCAAGTCAATGTCATGTTTAATCCAATATACCTTAATGCGACAAAAACAAAGTTAGAACAAAAACAAACTAATGATCATAAGTTTTATTCCTCCTCAAGTACACATCTAAAATTGCAAATCATTGGTGATCCACAAAGTAAGAGAAAAAATCCTGAAAGAAATAAACCAAACAATACATTAGCAAAAAGAGTTAGACAAGTTAAACTACATTAAATTAAATTAAATTGTTAACACACAGAAAAAATATTGTTAAGTTAGTAAGTTAAGAACAAGTTACGTTAGCAATTGAATTAGTTGACATTTTCATAACTTTACACAATATCGATTCAGAAAACACAGAAATTTCCTAACTAACACTTATGAAACACACATGAAATTTTTGTTAGCAATAAGTTATGAATTTACATAAGAATAACACAAATGTATACCAAAACTCGAAATATAAACATGTAATCACGAAATCTGATTTCTCCTAAGGTTCTAATTGTTTTTTATTCACACATTTTTAACATTCAAGGTACGTGGAGCAGTGGAGCAAACTGTGCAACGGACTTGTACAGCCCACGGTTCGGTCTTGCTTTATCCGATATACCTCAAAAGTTAAAAATAACGTTTTCTTTTGAAGTTATGTAAGTCTATTTATGCAGAGTTTATCTTGTATATTCTAAAGCATGGCGGACGTGCGGCCTAAGTATGGTCGTCTAGACATAAACTTATTCCGTGTTTTCAGAAGGCTTAGTTTGTGTATTCCAAATTAATCTAAGGCAAGACTCATTTGTGGGTTACCACGGAGAGCGAACTCCCTATCGATCCCTTCACCGAGAAGGGTTATCAGTCTGTGGACCTCTGAGATCTAGTTGCACAAACCTTAGACAAGTGTTGGTTATACACGCACCAATGTGCCCCTTATTCAGTTGAGAACAAGCATATGTGTTAGACAGTTCTTCAAGTGTTAATAAGAGCCGCCCTCAACTTCATGCGATTACATGAAGGGTTTAGGCTGATATTAACAAAAGAGACTTTACCTATTCCGTTTGCTTTAGAAAACACAAATAAGCGCTACACAAATAAATCTTTAACTTCCTAACAATTTAAACTAAGTTACAACATGCATTATAAACACAAAGAAACCTGAACAGAAACTTTACAACTTATACAAAACAGAAACTTTACAATTCACAAATCTACAAAGTTAACACTTCAATAAACGATGTTTCTCAACATCCCCGGCAACGGCGCCAGAAATTGATGAGAGTTTTTCGTGTCACACATGTAAACACGTGATCAAATCAAACCTCACAACTTTATAACCCTGCAAAATGTCATCGTTAGTACGAATAAGTAGGGATCGTTCAGTCCGGGGATATTGAAGGGTAATCGAAAACAGAAAATGTTAACATAATCAAATAAACATATGGGGGATGTAAATGTTTAACATCTAAAGAAACTAAAACTTAACTTAAAACTAATTATTTACAATTGATCAACCATTCTACACATAACACATAACTCTTTAAACATGTAACAACTCAAATAAAGGAAGAGGGCAGCAGGTTTACAAACCGATTTCATAATCCAATTTAGTTCCAATTTAATTAGAGCCTTCGCGGTTATTCTAATTATTCAAGACTTCACAAATATTCAGAATTAACTTCGCGTATAATCCTAAACATAGTACTAATCGGTTTAAAGACACTTCGCGTAGAAATTAAACACAACAAGCACATAAGCACAATAAGTCGAATTGGAGACATGTTAGCAAGTATGGCGTCACCTCATCTCACATCGACATGTAAATTTACAGAATTATTCTAGCTCTTATAAAGAACACAAATTGAACCAACTTCGCGTATGATTCAACTTATATTCAATAAGCATATGAAATCTATACACAAGGAACAACCATGGCCAAGGCTGCCCTTGTACATATGATTTGTTGTGTGCACAAACTCTGCAAATAAACCAAACTAAATCATAAATTCAATTAGTAACTACTGCCCTTAAGTCTTAAATTCGAATTTTCACATGCATATATAAAGAATTCAACCAAACAACAATCAAACACATAAGGAAATCCAAAGAATTCATCAAATCACATAAGAACATTGATAGTTTGTTACAAAATTCAGAAATAACATTGAATATAAATACTGAATTTGAAACAAATACAAAGACAACCATGGATCTTGGACTGACTTTAGGTGTAGAGATTGATGCTTGGTGTGAGCAGCGGCTGAATTGGTGGTGGAGAGGGCGGCGGAGCTGCTACACTTTGTGGAGGAGATGAAGGCGGAGCTGCTGCTTGTGGAGGATGAAGGAGGGCCGGCTGTATGGGAAAAGAGGAGGACGAGATGTGGGGAGATGGAGAGGCTAGCTGCTGTGTTTTGTGTAAAGAATGGTCGACCTCTTTTTGGTTCTCTTCTCCTCCTTTTATAGTGTTATGTCGCCCCCTTGAAGTTCTCTCATCCCTTGATTTAATCATGATCCAACGGTCAAGGAAATTACCCAACAAATTAATAAAAACTTGTTAGGAAATTTCCAGAATTTCCTTATGCACAAAGGTGATGAATTCGGCTGCATTTGTAGGCTAGGTTCATTGCTTGTTCTCCACACAAATCAGCCCCTTTAGTTCCTTTCCTTGTTTTGCCGAAAATTAACTCCATTCTTCCAATTTTGGTGCACCATTTAATGTTCTGAAAAGGAAATGAATAAAATCAGAATAATTTGGCTTTTAGACAAAAGGAATTTAAGGAATTAATTTCATAAATTTCAGATTTGAATTGCAAATTATCTCCCTTAATTTAGACAATGAAAACTTGTCTTAAAAATCCCTTTTAAATCCGGCAAGAAACCCCATCATTCTCCTTGATTTATGGCGACACAACTTAATCCTAATCCATGTAGGATTTGACTTCCTTGCTTCATGTGGAATCCCTATCACAAAAGGAAAGAAAGTTTTCAAAATAAATTAGGAAAGTCAGAATAGGAAAGATTCAAAGATAGTTAGTTTCCCAAATCAAATAAGGAAAGTTTCTCTAATCAAATTAGGTAAGTTTTCCAAAATGAAATAGGTAACTTTTCCCTTTTCAAAATAGGAAAGTTTCCTAAACTACTTATCCTCGACTTTTGCGACTCGTTGAGTTTCCTAGTCAAATAAGGATTTTGCTAAAACTCCACATTTTCTTCTATTTAAGCACATTTTCACTTGTTCTCCACCAAACAATCATGGTTCAATCCAACGACTCAAATCTGCAAAATTAAGAGTTAAACAAAGTATAAATAGGGATAGAAACATATTAAAAACGTACCATTTTATGCTCTTATCACTTGTCTTAAAAAGCCTCTTAATTTCGGCAAGAAAACCCTATCCTTCTCCTTGATTTATGGCGACACAACTTATTCCTAATTTATGTAGGATTTGACTTCCTTGCTTCATGTGGAATTCCTGTCATAAAAGAAAAGAAAGTTTTCAAAATAAATTAGGAAAGTCAGAATAGGAAAGATTCAAAGATAGTAAGTTTCTCAATTCAAATAAGGAAAGTTTCTCTAATCAAATTAGGAAAGCTTTCCAAAATGGAATAGGTAACTTTCCCCTTTTCAAAATAGAAAAGTTTCCTAAACGACTTATCCTCGACTTTTGCGACTCATTAGTTTCCTAGTTGCACCAGGAATCCTTCTTTGATTAGGAATCCGCTCATTTCCCTCGTTTTAGCCTTCTTTCGTGTAAACCTGTCTTTATTGACTCTAAAACACAAAACATGTAAGAAATAAAGTTATTAAGGAAATAACGAAGCCAAATATAATAGGAAATACGTTAAGAATGTAGCATAAAATGCATTTATCACCTCCTATGTGGCGAAATGATCTATTTCGGTGTTGCAGTCTAGATTCTCTTTAGTGACAAAGAGATCTATTTTGGTTTGGTAGGTTATGTCCTCCTTAGTGGCGTACGGACATATTTTTCTAGTGTGACGTTGATCCCTTAACTTGTTTCTTCAATATCGTATGAAAATAATTCACGTTTTCTCTTCATTTTAACAAGATTTTAAAGATTGTGAATGGTTTGAATTTCACGGAATCGCCTGAAAATCAAGTTCTATTCTTCTTGGGACCTCTATATTCCAATAACATTGATTTCTTAACTTGTTTCTTCAATTTTATTTGAAAATAATTCACGTTTTCTTGGCATTTTAACAAGAATTTAAAGATTGAGAACGATTTGATGTTCATATAATCTTCTAATAATCAAGTATTGTTCTTCTTGGGACCTCTATATACCAATGACATTGGTCTCTTAATTTTTTTCTTCAATATCGTATTAAAATAATTCATGTTTTCTCTGCATTTTAACAAGATTTTAAAGATTGTGAACGGTTTGAAGTTCACGGAATCACTTGAAAATCAAGTATTGTTCTTATTGGGACCTATATATTCCAACGACATTGATTTCTTAACTTGTTTCTTCAATTTCATTTGAAAATAATTCACGTTTTCTTGGCATTATAACAAGATTTTAAAGATTGCTAACTGTTTGATGTTCACGAAATCGCCTAAAAATCAAGTATTGTTCTACTTGGGACCTCTATATACCAACGAAATTGGTCTAATAACTTTTTTTCCTCAAAATCGTACGAAAATAATTCATGTTTTTATGCATTTTAACAAGATTTTAAAGATTGTGAACGGTTTGACGTTCACGGATTCACCTGAAAATACAGTATTGTTCTTTTTGGGACCTCCATATACCAACAACATTTATTTCTTAACTTATTTCTTGAATATCGTATGAAAATAATTCAGGTTTATTCTGCATTTTAACAAAATTTTAAAGATTGCGAACGGTTTGAATTTCATAGAATCGCTTAAAAATCAAGTATTGTTCTTCTTGGGACCTCTATGTTCCAACGAAATTGATTTTTTAACTTGTTTCTTCAATTTCATTTGAAAATAATTCACGTTTTCTTGGCATTTTAACAAGATTTTAAAGATTGTGAACGATTTGACGTTAACGGAATCGCTTGATAATCAAGTATTGTTATTCTTGGGACCTCTATATACCAACGACATTGATCTCTTAACTTTTTTTCTTCAATACCGGACAAAAATAATTCACTTTTTCTATGCATTTTAATAAAAATTTAAAGATTGCGAACGATTTGACGTTCACAGAATTGCCTAAAAATTATGTATTGTTCTTCTTGGGACCTCTATATTCCAACAACATTGACTTCTTAATTTGTTTCTTCAATTTCAATTGAAAATAATTCACGTTTTCTTGGCATTTTAACAAGATTTTAAAGATTGCGAACGGTTTGACGTTCACAGAATCGCCTGAAAATCAAGTATTGTTCTTCTTGGGACCTTTATATACTAACATCATTGGTCTCTTTACATGAAATCTTCTTGAGTACTTACCTCACCATGAGAATCTAGAAACTCAAAAAATAGAAATACACAAATTAATTAAGTTTCCAAAGATTCACAATTCTTATACCACAACGAAAAAGACAAATAGCACCAAAGCACCTCTAGCGGTATCACCTTTTCTAGAAACTTTGTTCTGGCATCAAATAAAATAACACCATTTATGTATGTGTGTGTGCATACATAGAAGAGGAGAAGGGATAAAAGTTTGGAAACTTATGACACTGCTTCAGTTAGCATTCTAGTTTTAATGTAAGGTAGAACAGATTGAAGGCATATGCATAAACACCAATATCATTTCACATAAGAACAACTAACAAACCCATAGTGAACACTACCACAACATAAACGCCATTTCACTACCGTCCAGAGCCAACCCTAGTCTCCTACACCATAGTTTCAGTAGTTGACACTGTAGTAATAAGAAAACCCATAATCAAAATCCAATTTACACAAAACCTGAACTAAAAATTAAACAGCAAATTTGTTAAAGGTATACCGCAGCACGGGAACGTCTTCAGCACACCAGGGTTACCGTACACCATGTTTTTCCAGAATGATGACGTCATCTTCCATCCAAATGACATCATCAATACAGTTAAGTCAACGTTAATGGCAGGAAAAAAAAATTAAAACCGGGCTCACGACTGGCCCTCTTTTTGGGTCATTTCTCTTCTTCTCTTCCTTTCTCGTCCGTTGTTCTGTCTCATCTTAATGGTCCAGCTTCGTCCATGGTCGCTCAAGCTCCGAAACAGCGGCGACGTTTCAGCCAAGTACAATTGTTGCTTTCTAGAGAATCGAGTTCTGATACTAAGTTATGCTTGAGGGTATGACAAAGTTTATCTCTTTTCGTTTTTTCTCTTTCCTATTGTTTTTTGTTGTTTCACAGCTCATCTTGATCAAAATTTATTTTTTATCTTGACTTATTCATCAGAATGAAGTTAAAAGATGTACTAGACGCCGAGGATATTACATACATGGGTGCGGCTGGATTGCTCTAAAACCAACTTGGGCCGAAAGCGGACGTTAACGGAGGGGCATCCGGGTAATTTTAAGAGACATAATGCAGCCTCCTCAAAGCTCGGAACACTCCTCGAGGGCCAACTCGAAACATCCTCATAGTCGAGTCTAATCCCACGTTCGACCATTGGCTGTAAAATTAAACCAATATATTAGTTTTTCTATCGTTGACTTGATCTTTTCCTAGTTTGACTAGGAAATCCTATTTGACCAAGAGTTGACCAAAATCCTTTCTTTTAACAACTTTTCAACCATTACGCTTAATTCCGAATATCGACTCGAAATTTGGTTTCCCTTTACGCCACCTTAGCATAAGTATTTTTCTTTACTAAATCATTTGACGGTAGGTAACACAGTAATTTGTGGAATTACTATGGACACCCAATCAACTACTTCACCAATTTACGGGTTATGAGTCGATATATCCGGTATGAAATTATCCGAATTATTTACAACGCCCAACTCGGTTTCTGACTAAGATTCCTGAGTTACCTAGAATCTCACTTAAATATCAGGTTGTCTTAATTTAACCGGTTAACTAAGATTGACCTTTCCCTTTTTTCTTTTATCGGTAAATCTTCCATAAATTGAAACCTTCCAAAAAGGGAAAGTTTCCTAAAATGGTAAGTGTTCTTTAGAATGGGAAGTTTCCCAAAATGGAAACTTCCTACTACGTCCATTTTTTTCATAAATATCCCAATTACGATTTAACTGACACTTTTAGACTCAAAGCTTAACGGGGATTCGATTTCTACCTCATCGGCACTCTGTCGGAAAAAAACTTATGCTTCGCCGTCGGGATTCTGGTCGACTTGCTAGAATTTTCGGCAGTGTTTCCCCGTTTTCTCTGAATCACCAAGTTCTCGACAACATGCATAATAAGAACACAAATTTAGCAAACAAACTCCAAAACCTACAACTCTGGAATTTCACAGAACCGCCTCACCTTTATTTTTGAATTCGGTAGCTCTCTAGCCAGACTCCTTCACAGGCAGGACCTCTACCTCTGTCTCTATCTGACCTCCTCTAACACCTACACTAGCCGAGACATACACACACCCCTGTCTCGACCCAAACTAACGTTGCAACGACCCAAATTTGCCGCCTGGACTCAGATGCCACACCCACAAGCTCACCGGAGATCGAGGAATCCTCCAGAAGTCCGAGAACATGTCGCCTGCAGCTAGGGCTCGAAACCCAGAAAAATACAAAATTGGGGTTTTGACGTTAGGGTCAATTCTAGTGATTATAAACATGGAATTGAAGAAAAAGGAAGGAGGAGGACCCTACCACTCGCAGTCGCCGTCGCTGTCAAACCTCGCTCTAAAATTGAAGAACATCGCCGCTCCTCCTCGGCGTCGATCTCCCTCTTGGGTTGATACCAGACTGTTTTGAGGGGTGCGTTAGGTAGAGGAGACAGAGGGGGTCACTTTGGAGGTGGTGCGCGAGCGGATGGTGGCCAGACGGCGGAGCGCCGCTGTGGCCGAGCCGGAGAAGACGAGAGAAATCAGGAGCGAGAGGAGAGAGAGAAAGTCAGGGGGGAGGGTCTGACTCGAGTCAACCCTCTCCCAAATATTTATACTCGAATCAATGGCCTAGATCAACCCCCTAATTGATCTGACGGTCTGAATTAAAATAAGGTAAAAAGAAATTAGTTAAATGGTAAAAACTATTTACCGGAATAGTAATTGAAAATTACCATGAACTTCAGATATTCACAGAAAATCAACAGAAGCTCCGAAAAATATTCTGAAAATACCGGGAGACTCGTGTCGACACGTACTACAACATCGAGTCATTAAATAAGGAATTTGGAGAGTTTAGAAAAACTCAAAAATTAACTCCAGCGATAACTTATCAAATTACCGATCGCAATTAAAAACCCTCGGTAACTCGTAAACCTCTATGAAAAGGTAACTTTTAGGTACAGGGTGTTACACTTTTGTATTGTCGACTCTAAAGTTTCTCTAGCCAAGTTGAAGCGAGGTCGCGAAGATTCCGCCAGGAACAAGTCCGGATGTCACTAGGTCTGCCGGTGGCAGCAACACTGAACTGCGCAGACAACACCGGCGCGAAGAATCTATACTTCATTTCGGTGATGGGAATCAAGGGGCGGCTGAACCGGCTGCCGTCGGCGTGTGTGGGGGACATGGTGATTGCCACGGGAAGAAAGGTAAGCCGGACCTGAGGAAGGTGCTGCCAGCTGTGATTGTGAGGTAGCGCAAGCAGTGGCGCCGAAAGGATGGTGTTTTCATGTACTTTGAAGGTATCCAGTTTCGGAAACTCTTTGCTTTTCTTGATGAATTTTGGATTTGTGGAAGTTTGCTTGTTTTGGTTTCAGAGCAATGTGTTGTAGGTTAGTATGAACGAGCATGTTGTTTAATTTTCAGAAGGTGATATAGTTGTTTAATTTTCAGAAGGTGATATAGTTGGTATTGTTAGATAAGGTATGTTCTTTAGGGTTTACTATGCTTTGGGGTTACTATGGAAAATGTGTAGTGGTAAGGAAATGTTTTGGATTGGTAATGAACTGAAATGAGTGTTGATGGTGCACAAGTTGAGTTGGTTTTTTTTGTTTTGAGGATTATGGCATTGCAATCACTTGTGCATTTGTGTGTGGGTTAGTGGTTGTAGGAAATTGGGGATTTGGATAAATGGTTGTTTAGGATCAGGTATTTGTGTTAGGGAATACTTTTAACCAATTTTGCTTTTGCACTATGTTATGCATTGGAAACATACTCAACTTGAAAACTCAACTATTATGGGTTTGATGTAATGGTTTTGTTTTTGATACGATAACACGCTGCATCTGCTGCTAAGATTAGAGTAAAGTGAGCACTCTGCTCTTCCTGTATTTCTTGCTTGTGACCGTGGTCTTTATTTTGATGCAGATAATGTTGGTGTCATTGTGAATCCAAAGTGTAAAATGAAAGGTGAGGAGCCTGTGCATCAATATTAACTTCTGTAGAAGTATAACAGAGTTATCTTGATAGTGTTATTTGTTTGGATTGTGAATCATGTTTTGCTGTGTTTGTAAGATCTGCTATCTTTGGGCCTATTGGAAAGGAATGCGCTGATCTGTGGCCAAGAATTGTAAGTGCAGCTAATGCCATAGTTTGAGGTCTCAACTCACTCTAGATTGGTTTTTTATGTTCTCTTAGTCGGTTGTCCTTTGAACACTAGATGAGTATGCAAATTTCTTGGATTTGTACCCATGTGGTGTTTGAACTTACTATCCTACTATCATGTAGACTTTGATAGTAAAAGAGTTTTTGTTCTAATTTCTGTCTTTTGTTTAGGTCCATTTCACTAATATATATAATGCTTTTGTATTGTTGAATTAACCAATAGTAGGCCTCTAGCTAATATAGGCAAGCGCAAAATTGTATTAAAACTGTATCGACTTCTTCTATCCGTACCCGAACTCCCAATTAAAGCATCTAGCTAGCAGGGTTATACATTAACTGTTTCACATACTACACGCTCTCTTTTGTATTATAGTTCACTACCAGAGAAAGTATTATAGTCGATGAAGCTTCACGCTCTCTTGTATTTAGTCATTTAGATGGTCAAATGATTGTTTCCGTGCGTTTAAGAGTTTGACTTACAGGATTGACCGTCTTGATCGAGCTCTTAATTTTATCGGATCAAGTTGAATTTTTTCATACATTTATTTTATCATGATGGTCATATCAGGTAGTCGGATTTTTGTTCCTCAAGTTTGATCATCACAATCACAACATGCCTACTAATGTTGTATAACTTGTTTACCAAGTGTTAAGTAAATGTTTTGTTTCAAAAACAAACAACACGTAGAAGCTTCAAACGAAAAAAAAGTCGTGAAATAAGATATGACCAAAATGGTGAAATATGTCTACGGTTGAAAAATCAAGTGATTCCGGTAAAGTGTCGATGCCGATAGTTGCGGTCAATGTAATTTTCTATTATTTCTCCCTAGAGGTAGCTATATCTCTAGTGGTTATTTTTCATAAAATGTTTATATCGCAAGCTGCGTTTCATTGATTTGAAACTATTTTCAGTTGAACCTCTGGGCAAAATACGTAATTTAGATGGCCAAATGACCGTTTTCGTGCGTTTAAGCGCTTGATTTACAGGATTGATCGTGCGGATCGAGTTCTAAACGTTGTTGGATCTAGATGAATTTTTTCTCATACACATATTTCAACATAATTATGATATTTGATGGTCGGATTTTTGTTTCTCAAGTTTGATCATCACAATCACAACTTGCCTACTAATGTTGTATAATTTGTTTACCAAGTTTTAAGTAATTGTTCCGTTTCGAAAACAAACAATACGTATAAGCTTCAAACGAAAAAAAGTCGTGAAATAAGATATGACCAGAATGGTGAAATATGTCTACGGTTGAAAAATCACATAATTCCGGTAAAGTCTCGGTGCCGATAGTTGCGGTCAATGCAATTTTCTATTATTTCTCCCTAGAGGTAGCCCAATCTCTGGTGGTTATTTTCATAAAATGTTTATATCACAGGTTGCGTTTCATCGATTTGAAACTATTTTCAGTTGAAACTCTGGGTAAAATACGTAATTTAGATGGTCAAATAACCGTTTCCGTGCGTTTAAGGGTTTTATTTACAGGATTGACCGTGCGGATCGAGTCCTTAACGTTGTTGGATCTAGATGAATTTTTTCTCATACACATATTTCAACATAATTATGATATTTGATGGTCGGATTTTTGTTTCTCAAGTTTGATCATCACAATCACAATTTGCCTACTAATGTTGTATAACTTGTTTATCAAGTTTTAAGTAAATGTTCCGTTTTGAAAACAAACAATACGTAGAAGCTTCAAACGAAAAAAAGTTGTGAAATAAGATATGAACAGAATGATGAAATATGTATACTGTTGAAAAATCACGTAATTCCGGTAAAGTCTCGATGCCGATAGTTACGGTCAATGCAATTTTCCATTATTTCTCCCAAGAGGTAGGCCAATCTCCGGTGGTTATTTTTCATAAAAATTTTATACCACAGGTTGTGTTTCATCTATTTGAAACTATTTTCAGTTGAACCTCTGGGCAAAATACGTAATTTAGATGGCAAATGACCGTTTTCGTGCGTTTAGAGGTTGACTTACGGGATTGACCGTGCGGATCGAGTCCTTAATATTGTTGGATCTAGATAAATTTTTTCCTATACACATATTTCAACATAATGATGATATTTGACGGTCGGATTTTTGTTTCTCAAGTTTGATCATCACAATCACAACATGCCTACTAATGGTGACTTAAGAGATTGACCGTCCGGATGAAGCCTTAACATTATCAGATTATGGTGAATTTTTTCCCATACATGTATTTTATTATGATGGTCATATCACACGGTCGGATTTTCGTTTCTCAAGTTTTATCATCGGAATCACGATGTGCCAACTAATGTTGTATAACTTGGTTACTTACTTTTAAATAAATGTTCAATTACAAAACAAACTCTACGCAGAACATTCAAACTCAAAAAGTCGTGAAATAAGATATGACTAGAATAGTGAAATACATATTTTGTGGTTATTTTTTAGCATTTTTTTACTACTGGTTGCGTCTCATCGATTTGAAACTATTTTGTGTTGAAGGTCTGGCAAAAATACATAATGTAGACGGTCAAATGACCGTTTCCATGAGTTTTTTTGTTTGACTTGCGAGATTGACCATCCGGATCGAGCCCTTAACTTTATCGGATCAAGTTGAATGTTTTCACATACATGTATTTTATCATGATGGTCATACCAGATGGTCAGATTTTCGTTTCTCAAATTTGATTATCGGAATCACGATGTGGTCCATATTTTATCGAGAATACGTGATTTTTTTACCGTAACCATATTTCAATATACCTGACACATCCTATGGATGGAATCACAAAATTCAATTTGCAAGATATAGTTGCTTCACAATCGTAAGGTTTTGTTTTTAGGATTTAGGGTTTTTCAGGGTTTAGGGTTTGTTATTAGGGTTTACAATTTGTAGATGGGGAGTGTACACGTGTTCTGGTTAATGCGGACCATGGTTTCCAGATGGGTTAAGAGTGTTGTATGCGACCAATCAATATTTGATTGACACATGTTACTTCCTTATCCACCTAGAAGAAGAAAACAAGCAAATTGGACTGATCAAAAATTGGGTTTTCTCAAACCAAACAAACCCAGATTTTCACAGCCTCCCCCGCCATCGCTCTCCCTCGCCTCCCCCGCGCCATTGATCTCTCCATCAAGGTCATCTCCTCATTCTTCCCGCCATAGAAAACAACCAAATCAAAATCTCTCCATGCAAATTGGGGGAGTTGGCAGTGTTGGGTGAGTATGGTGTCGTCGAGGCTTAATTAGATAATTATGCATGGTGAAGTTGAAGGAGGGATTGGTTGTGAGAACAAGGATACAAATGTGCTTACATTGTTATCTGTCGGGTTTTGTGACCCCATCGGAACATGACGAGGGAGAGGGATGAGCCGCGAAGGTGGGGGTGTTCGAGCAAGTGCTGGGTCAACCAAAATACGGCGGTAGGAGACACCACAACGAAGTTTTCACTCTGAGTGAAGTTTTCCAAATTGACACACAACTACTCCACTCCCTCTGTTTCAAACTTCTTCACCTTTGCGGCTCTCGAAGAGGTTCGAAGAGTAACCTAAACACAAACCCTCCTTAAGCAACGTGGCCAAATCTCCATCGTCCTGTGATTTAACCCCGATTTACTCACTTTGCCAACAAGACCATAACACCCTTCGAACATTCGCCGGGGTTAGGGATTGAAACCCAGAAAGAAAACAGAAAAAGGAGGGATTTTGAATTAGGGCTCCAATCAAACGCGCAAGGCGATACAATTGAAGGAGGGAAGAGAAGATGAACCCTACCTCTTCTCTGTCGAATTGTGCCTGAAACGCTAGGATTCGTCGGAGATCTCCACGCACAGTGGTGCTCGATCTCTACCCTGGGTGGATAAATGTGTAATCTTTGGGCTAGGCTTTGTAAAGGAGAGGAGAAGGACCAGTTTGGTGGTGATGCGCCATCAGGAGACAGCCTGACACGCCGGCGATGAAGGTGGCGGAGCAAGGGGTCGAGAGCAGAGAGAGACCGACGAAGAGAGAGAGAGACGAAGAGGGGGTCTGACCCGAGTCAACCCTCTCCCCAACTATTTATAACCGAATGGAAGGTTCAGATCAAAACCCTACTTGATCTGACGGTCCAGATTTAAAATAGGTAAAAAGTAATTAGTTAAATGGTAAAACTTATTTACCGGAATAGTAATTGAAAATTACCATAAACTTCATAAATTCACAGAAAATAGCCGGAAGCTCCGAAAAATATTCCGAAAATACCGGGAGACTCGTGTCGATACGTACTACAACATCGAGTCATTAAATGAGGAATTTGGAGAGTTTAGAAAAACTCAAAAATTAACTCGAGCGATGACTTATCAAATTACCGATCGCAATTAAAGCCCTCGGTAACTCGTAAACCTCTATGAAAAGGTAACTTTTAGGTACGGGGTGTTACACAGTTGTTGTACCGTTAAAGAATCAAGTTACCTTAACGGTACAACTGTACTATCAATTAACAAGAGAAACATGAAAATAGTTTTCTTATGAAGGCCATGCATCAAAATAAGACTTACCCAAGGAGGTCTTTGCCGAATCCCAAATTTTCTTCTTCCCTCAGCTCGTTCCAACCTTCACCAGCTTCACAAATGACAAACTAAAATTAAATATATAATTATTTACAGGAAAAGAAGTATCACAATATGGATAGAGTTCAGAAATGCAGATGGTAGTACACTTATAATTATCAGCCCCACAAATATAAGCAATTTCCTCAATTTGCAAAACACAAAACATTTAAATTTACATAGGAACTACGATACATGCACTGGCTTAATTTAAAGCATGATCAAAGAAAAACATGGGAATTCTCTATTCGCCTGTTTTCTAGTTCTGTTTTACAATCAACCACTTTCTATGAAATTAAAAAAGTACAAACAAATGAACACAAATCAAAAGAGCAAACACAACACTATCATCAACATCAACAATAGTGACTGGTGAACATAAAACAATTCCATAAATTATCAATCACAATTAAATGAGTTGAAGCATGGGAAGAGTGACACTTATGACTTACCTCACTGAATAAGAATAAGAAGGATTGTCATGTAATGGATTCGAATATGTCTGCAATAAATCATCAATAAAACTAAAGTTAAAAACATGTGCCATCAGATACCTATCGTATAAAAGGTTTTTAGATATTTCCCATATATATTCCAAAAAACCCAGACAGAAAACACCATCTCTCCCAGAAAATAAAATTCAATGACAACGTATCAATGAAAACGTTTAATGCTTGAGCAAACCAACAGTTGTTAGGTTTTTACTGTTGCAAAATTCCTACATGTCACACTTTCCTTGGCATGACTTAATGCAGATACTAAAATTTTAAATCAGGTACCCTGTAATGTCTGCTTTTTCTTTTCAAACAATTTTGCTTTCAACCGCGCCACCCGGATAAACCTATAAGCACACGTAACACTTACTTTGGATTAGATTTACTAAGGATCAGATTGTATATTGACATTTGAAGTGGAAAAGGTGGTTTAACCGTGTACGTGCCTAGTTCCAGCCAAGGGTACAACTACTAAGCTCGATTTAAGATTTTGATTTAACTATGTAAGAGGATCTACCTGAAAATCAATTAACATGTGATTGAGTTTGTTATCAAAATAACAGACCATAAAACTCAACTACAAATAATAATAACTACTTAAATCTGCACTTACCAACTTGGAACAGCTCTTGGAATGGTTCCAGCCTTTACGAACCTTCCTTTCCGCTGAGCACATATGAAATGGCATCAAAACAAGGGGTCAGCAACAGACATACATTTAATTGACTAAATAGATTACAATAAGACCAGAAAGATATCCCATTATGAACAGTATTCTGATTTCTACCATTTAATTTTTTTGCTAAAAATTACATCTTGAAGAGAACCAATACTAAATAACAGAACAAACCTGCATATATTTGAACATCAAAACACCAGGCTTAGCACATGAAACTTTTAAAAAAATTCTGATTTACTTTGACATTTTCTTTTAGAAGTTAGAATGCCATTCCTAAAAAAAGAAGGTTAGAACCAGTTTTCCTTTTTTCGGTGCTGGTGCAGAGTTAGCATAGTAGATTGTAGAAACACCAAGGATCATGGCAGAGAATTTAGTGCATGGTCAATCGCATGCAATCAACACCTAGGGGTTTCTGATTTATGTATTGTAAGAGAAAGACGTCTACATGTTTCGCTTGTGCTGACATACCTTCACCGCTTTAATAATATCTTCATCTGCATTTCACTTGCTGAAGTCCGTAATTGTTTCAGTAAAGCATCCATCCTCACCAACTGCTACAATCAAGGTCTCACTCCCTATGACAGGACCCACCCCGGGTTAAACCCCTTTTACCCGAAGTAAATCCTGCGGGGACCACCTCAAGGGAACTTCTTACCGAAACCCCCTTGAAATGGCCAACCCTTCCTACAAAACTACTAAACCAGGTTAGTCAGAGCAGTCTATAGTGATGTTTACCCCAAAGAATTTCAAGCAGCAACGGAAATGATCGACTATGCCTCGACTCTCGTACGCGCTCGACCTCCTCTCAAGAACCCTGCATCACTGGGCATTTAAAAACGAAAGGCCCAGGGGAGAAACATTTAAAAACCGTTAGAGTGAGTGGACAAAAATCAAATTTTAAAACTGCATTTCCTTTAATGCTCTCCCAAAACTGTAATGTTACAAATAACATTTATGCATGCCCACAATTTCTCAATTTCCACAAATGCATGATCAGAGAAACAAGCAAGGAATATGGGAAGAGAAATGTTCACCAAACATAATAAGCCTGACCTCTCAGGCTAGGGTCGGAGCTAAGAGCTCTAGTAGCGCCCTCACGCTACGCTATGCTAGCTAGATAAAATAATACGGTCAACCCTTATAATATCAACCTGACCTCTCAGGCTTGTCTGACCTCTCAGACCAGGGTCGGAGCTAAGAGCTCTAGAATATGTGATAACGGTCAACCCTTATAATATCAACCTGACCTCTCAGGCTTGTCTGACCTCTCAGACCAGGGTCGGAGCTAAGAGCTCTAGATAAAGTGGAAATGGTCAACCCTCATAGTGCACTACGTAATTTGCCTGACCTCTCAGGCTAGGGTCGGAGCTAAGAGCTCTAGTAGCGCCCTCACGCTACTCTATGCTAGCATAATCATTGGTCAACCCTTAAAATATAATTCACAACAATACTTTAATCAAATTCTCTTCCCAAAACAATTAATTAAAACAATTCCTTGTCATATATGCAATAATCCACTTTCCAACGAAATCTCGGGTTCAATTCCAATCAAAATGACGGGCCATCCCCGTTATTAACCATTTTCAGAACGAAAAAGCAAATTGGAGGAATAATGGTAAATACGTATAAGCATAAAAATCAAGAAAACCTTTAACCGAGGTTCCCGCTAAACTTTATCCAAATAACACCTCCAAGAACCCGAGAAAATATAATTCTCGAAAACGATCATAAAAACCATGCAATTAAATCGATAATTAAGGCATGCATTTATTTAAAATAATATGTCCACTCACAGTACTATTGCGACCTTCTTCCCGCTCAGAAAGCTCCTTGAGCGAAACTCTCGAACTAACCGCGTAGTCGAGACCGTCTCACGTACGACCAGACTGTACCAACAAATCACTATATTAGTCATCTCATCGTTGACTTGGTCTTTTCCTAGTTTGACCAGGAACTCCTATTTGACCACAAGTTGACCGAGTTCCTTTTTATGACACTTTAACCTTTTTGACTTTCTTTCCCGGTTATCGACTATTAACTCAATTTACCGGAAGTCCGACTCAGCTTCCGAACTCATGGTTATCACTTTAACTTTACGTTAGGGTGTCACGTATTAATCAATATATTTAACCTCAAGTCGATATACCGATTTAACATTTTCTCATAAATTCCAGTTATCTATTTCCGATAACCATTTAACACTTTACCCATTTAACCAACAAGGGTCACATTCATTGAACTTCAATCCTTTAACCATTTTTCTGAAAATGCAACTTTCCCAAAGTGGAAACTTTCCCTTAATGGAAACTTTCCCAAAATGGAGAGTTTCCCGAATTAACAGGTTTCTAAACTTAGAAAGTTTCCCAAAATGGAAACTTCCTATTTACGTCCAATTTCTCCGTAAATGTCTCAATTTCGAAATAACCGTACTTTTTGACTAAAAGCTTAACAAGGTTCGATTTCTACCTCTTCGGCTTTCAGCCGGTTTACAGTAACACCGGAACCGTCACCGGATCCCGGTAACTTGCTGGAATTTCGCCATAACCTCCCCATTTCTTCGGTTCACCAAGTTATCGACACAACAACAAAAACCACACAAATCAGCAACACTTTAACAACATACAATACAGCACAAGTTATACCACACAGTAGCTCCAGATTAACCGCTCACCTTCACCTCAATCCGAGGCAGAACACCAGACCTCTGCCTCCGCCTCCGCCCATGCACCAGCTGCTGCCCTGCAGCTCGCCTGAGCTTGAAAGCTCCCTTGAAAAGACCGCCGGAGGAGGAAGAAGAGGCACCCAGGAGAAACCCAAAAACTGTTGAAACAGTGAGACGGGGATTTCTCGATTAGGCTCGATTCGACCCGGAAACTGGTAAGGGAAGGAGGAGGGAGAAGAAGAAAGAAGAGCTCTACCTCATGCTGCCTTCGCCGTCGCCTGAGTTCGCCCAAAAACCGGTGAGCACAGTCGCGTCTCCCCTCGGCTAAACTCCTTCCACAATGGGTGCTGAAACAAATTGGCAAGGGGGTTTTGAAGAGGAGGAGGAGAGGAAGATATTAGTGGTGGCGCGCCGGTGTGGGTTGGCCGGACGCGCCGGTGGTGTCAATCGGAGCAAGATGGCGACGCTGCGTCGCGGAAGGAGAGGAGAAAGAACAAAAACTCGGGTTTGACCCGATTTTGGTCCTTTTGACCAAGTCAACCCATCACTCCTCTTTTATACTTGAATGGACGGTCCAGATTCATTCTTGAAAGATCCAACGGTCAAGATTCAAAGAAGGTGAAAAGTGAAAAGGTTAAATGGTAAAACTGATTTACCAGATTATAATTAAAAGTTACCGAAAACTTCGAAAATTCGTAGAAAATAAACCGAAGCTCCGAATAATAATCCGAAAATACCGGGAGACTCGTGTCGACACGTACTACAACATCGAGTCATCAATTCAGGTATTTGGAGTACTTTTAAAAACTCGAAAATTAACTCGAGCGATAACTTATCGAATTGTCGATCGTAGTTAAAAATCCTCGGTAACTCGTAAACCTCGGTGAAAAGTAACTTTTGTTAACTTTAGAAGATTCGGGGTGTGACAATTCTCCCCACCTTATAAAAATTTCGTCCTCGAAATTTCTATACTCAAAGTCCAATACTGTGGGGGATAGTACCACTTAAAATAATAATATTGTTCTCCAATATCACTTCCTTCTGAGAACTCATTTGAAACGCCTCACGAATAGCATTGTCAAAACTCTAAACACATGCCCTTTACGCTCAACATAATAACTTCGACCAGTAACCAACCTCCTATCCCTTCTGGTTTAGCCAACTAAACACAACCCAATATTCTTACTAACCACAAGTGACGTCGTCACAATACTACTAATACTCATCTGATCCAATAACACCTCGCTTGTCGCGAGTAAAATTTCTTCAAGAACACTCGTATTCTTTCGTTGAATTTAGATATCAACTCAACACATTCCCTCTGCAGGAAATGACTACCACGCCCGAGGAGTAGGGTCCGATGTCACTAATGGATTTAAATCCTCTGGTAACACAATACCACGTGGAGCCAAATCTACTGACAACAAGTCCACGAGAAAACCATGATCACATTGTGTTACACAAACCATCACCTCATTTGAACCGGGCTCCCTGATTTGGTTTACGCTTTCTAGAAACTATTCCGTCATGTTGTAGAGTAATTGTCTTCCCTTACTCTATCATTACTCAAACCATAGTACACCCAGGACACGAGTTGCCATGAATTTTAGCGTAAATCCAAAATCATAGCCTTTTAATCAGGGAGATACAAATCTCCAGACATCGAGATCCAACAATACTTACTCCTCGCATGAAGACAATGGTCAGACTACGTACTACTCACGTAACTATTCTGACACAAATCCTGACTTTTACTCACAATCCAAACATTAGAGTCACCAACTCAATTATCACTTGGTGATGTCATAGCGTACTTTACAACTGGTAATACATACCCGTACTACTCTTAGGTGAGGTGCCACTGCCCTCCCTATCTCTTACCTTAACCTGGGATGACGCATAGTGCAGAACTTGCACTTCAACCAACCGTGCGTCTATTAAACAATATCCGCATCACAATCTGGGATTTACTTACCGTTTAAAAGAATTTCAGAGCCTTACCCGCTCAACAGGGTTATTCCATTCCCAGATGCCTCCATTACCACATCGTCCGGTAATAACCAGCAACTTTGGACATTTAACTAGATCAGACATCTACATGAAATTTAGTGTCACTGGTGCACACCCAAAGGAACCCTTGATCAAAGCATCGGGAAATTAATTCCGCCTGAACTTAGCCACATTGATCACCGAGCATCCAGTTATCACCACACTGGGTGAGTACACACCACAGAGTCAACTCGTTCAACTGGTCAGTTTCTAACAAAACTGTCCCCCATGCTCTGCTAGTTTACCATCCACCGCATCTTTTATTTGGTAAAATTCAAAATTCACAATACCACTTCAGATCCTCGAATACAAGGTCCACTATCACACATTAACATCCCCTCATATCATAACTTAATCTGGACGTGGCTTAATCACTCCACGATCTCCCATGAAGTGTTGCTCAACTTATCAACATACCTTACCAATCTCAGTAACAATTATTACCAAACTTAGACTCGTAATACTTTTTGAGTCATCGAGGAAAAATCTTTCCTGGTTCCACCACAATTCGTACTCACCGAAATGTTGACAATTTCGTGAGTCACCTCCAATGATCTTTCTTGCTACCACTC
Source organism: Comarum palustre (assembly GCA_951800085.1). Lineage (NCBI taxonomy): Eukaryota > Viridiplantae > Streptophyta > Magnoliopsida > Rosales > Rosaceae > Comarum > Comarum palustre. The sequence goes on from OX637580.1 coordinate 9,458,264, forward strand.
TACACTCGTGGTGCCAAGAACTGCCGCTAGGTCAACATTCATAACAATTAGGGTCACTACTCAAATGACCAATGACCATAGCAATGCCAACAATACTGTAATCCTCTTAGGATTTCCTTAAATTAACCTCAATAATTGATCTCCCAGATCTTAATCCTTATTCCACATAACAAGATTGAGAATATTTCCGGTCACTGCAGTGGATGTAACTTATGAACTCCAAACACGTCTAAGTACACCTTCGGTCACAATACTTGATTAAACCACAACCAGTGAGTGCACAAATTCCCATGTCATCAAGCTCAGTTAATCGTCCTCAAAGAAACCAAGTGTCATAACGGATGACTTGGGTTGCAGGTTCAAGCTTGACCATCTACAAACATTCTCACTCCTATTCAAAGATTCAGTAGACCTTGCCCCACTGCTGTCACTTCACCTTTTCCGTGCATTTAACTCAGCAGGCAATCAACCACTTACTAACCACATATAATAATCTCGCTAACCATCATAAGAGTCGGAGCGACTATCAATGACCCACTTCCGACCTGTACTTAAATGGTTAGACCATCTACTTGACGTTTTGCACAAAACTACTGACAAACGTCTTTAGTCTCCGTTCTCAAATTATGGGACTCTCACAATACATTCTTGATATGATGTCATTATCAGCATTCGTCACTTACCTGGTGTCATTTTGACCACTCATAGCTGTACAAAAATAATTATGCATTACCAGTATGTGCTACCCAAATTCCAATTTACCACCTCCCTACAAAGGTGGGTACACGTGCTAGGTGGGGTATACCCATGTATATCTTCAGCCGTCAAACAGTGCCGTTTGCACAACTACCGGTTCCTACACCACAATAATACCAAGTCCATCAAGGCTCGTATCACTATCTCCGGCTTGTTGCCACTTCCAACATGTTCCTTAAAATTCCGAAACCACTTACCTTTAATTACCACTAGTAACGCTTTCTCGATCTAAAAATCGATCTCTAACATAGCCAACCTGGAGACTCCTCCACAGGTGTACCAATTAAAATACTTTGACCACAGGTGGATAACTCACCTTATGGTCGACATGAGTCCCAAGATCTGGTGACACGATTCAATTTCTGTTTCCACGAAACATAGTCCAACGACCATTGTCACCAACAATTCAAAACACGATTGGACTCACTAACAAATCAAATCTTTCTAGTACCCCAATCGTGGGTGGCTGGAGCGAAGAGATTCTAGTCGTAGCTGACGACAACAATGTCAGCACCAAAGGTGACCCAAGCCATTAGTTTCAGTGGATGTCCCATAAAGCATCGAGGGACCAAACCAGCCTGTACTTCCTTAACATTTCCAGCAGTGTCACTTCATGGACTCGTCACCCGAAACAAATCCATTGATCCCAAAATGACTACACTCATTTTCCCTGAGTCATTCCACTGTCATAAGTCCGTTGGTTTCTCCAAAACCACACTAATGACGAACCTCAACAAGGTCGTGACAATCGTCAAAACTCAATATTCATCCTCACTGAATAATCGCGCTAAGCGACTTCGGCTCCTTTTTCCATAGCAGGATGCAATCTCTTTCATAACTCTTACGACTCTTCACTGCTGAAAGTCTCATAATCCGAACACTAAGGCCTCGCCTCAGGTTTCTACAACCTCCCTGCCAACAACCATGGCAGCCTTCCAGGTGTGAATTAACTGTTTCACCACCGAGTACTCACACATAAAGCTCAAACGTTAAACAACGTGAGTTTCCGCTCGATCCCCAACTCAAATCTCAATAAATCCCTTTAAAACACAATCCTTGGGGAACTATAAAAATAAATACGTAACGAGCTTACCTTGTTCCCTACAGGAACTCTCTGCGAGGTCGCGCGTACTGAGGCATAGTCTTGAAGATTCGATCGTTTATAGGACCACTCGGTCCATATCTCAATCAGGAAGTACTAACTCATATCCTCAATAAACACTAAGCGTCCAAGCATAAAATGCCGATGGATCCGCCGCGGTCGGACCATCACTCTATAGACACTAAGTGATACTAAGTACATGAGGTAGTAACAGGAAACGATAACCTAATGCTCTGATACCATTGACAGGACCCACCCCGGGTTAAACCCCTTTTACCCGAAGTAAATCCTGCGGGGACCACCTCAAGGGAACTTCTTACCGAAACCCCCTTGAAATGGCCAACCCTTCCTACAAAACTACTAAACCAGGTTAGTCAGAGCAGTCTATAGTGATGTTTACCCCAAAGAATTTCAAGCAGCAACGGAAATGATCGACTATGCCTCGACTCTCGTACGCGCTCGACCTCCTCTCAAGAACCCTGCATCACTGGGCATTTAAAAACGAAAGGCCCAGGGGAGAAACATTTAAAAACCGTTAGAGTGAGTGGACAAAAATCAAATTTTAAAACTGCATTTCCTTTAATGCTCTCCCAAAACTGTAATGTTACAAATAACATTTATGCATGCCCACAATTTCTCAATTTCCACAAATGCATGATCAGAGAAACAAGCAAGGAATATGGGAAGAGAAATGTTCACCAAACATAATAAGCCTGACCTCTCAGGCTAGGGTCGGAGCTAAGAGCTCTAGTAGCGCCCTCACGCTACGCTATGCTAGCTAGATAAAATAATACGGTCAACCCTTATAATATCAACCTGACCTCTCAGGCTTGTCTGACCTCTCAGACCAGGGTCGGAGCTAAGAGCTCTAGAATATGTGATAACGGTCAACCCTTATAATATCAACCTGACCTCTCAGGCTTGTCTGACCTCTCAGACCAGGGTCGGAGCTAAGAGCTCTAGATAAAGTGGAAATGGTCAACCCTCATAGTGCACTACGTAATTTGCCTGACCTCTCAGGCTAGGGTCGGAGCTAAGAGCTCTAGTAGCGCCCTCACGCTACTCTATGCTAGCATAATCATTGGTCAACCCTTAAAATATAATTCACAACAATACTTTAATCAAATTCTCTTCCCAAAACAATTAATTAAAACAATTCCTTGTCATATATGCAATAATCCACTTTCCAACGAAATCTCGGGTTCAATTCCAATCAAAATGACGGGCCATCCCCGTTATTAACCATTTTCAGAACGAAAAAGCAAATTGGAGGAATAATGGTAAATACGTATAAGCATAAAAATCAAGAAAACCTTTAACCGAGGTTCCCGCTAAACTTTATCCAAATAACACCTCCAAGAACCCGAGAAAATATAATTCTCGAAAACGATCATAAAAACCATGCAATTAAATCGATAATTAAGGCATGCATTTATTTAAAATAATATGTCCACTCACAGTACTATTGCGACCTTCTTCCCGCTCAGAAAGCTCCTTGAGCGAAACTCTCGAACTAACCGCGTAGTCGAGACCGTCTCACGTACGACCAGACTGTACCAACAAATCACTATATTAGTCATCTCATCGTTGACTTGGTCTTTTCCTAGTTTGACCAGGAACTCCTATTTGACCACAAGTTGACCGAGTTCCTTTTTATGACACTTTAACCTTTTTGACTTTCTTTCCCGGTTATCGACTATTAACTCAATTTACCGGAAGTCCGACTCAGCTTCCGAACTCATGGTTATCACTTTAACTTTACGTTAGGGTGTCACGTATTAATCAATATATTTAACCTCAAGTCGATATACCGATTTAACATTTTCTCATAAATTCCAGTTATCTATTTCCGATAACCATTTAACACTTTACCCATTTAACCAACAAGGGTCACATTCATTGAACTTCAATCCTTTAACCATTTTTCTGAAAATGCAACTTTCCCAAAGTGGAAACTTTCCCTTAATGGAAACTTTCCCAAAATGGAGAGTTTCCCGAATTAACAGGTTTCTAAACTTAGAAAGTTTCCCAAAATGGAAACTTCCTATTTACGTCCAATTTCTCCGTAAATGTCTCAATTTCGAAATAACCGTACTTTTTGACTAAAAGCTTAACAAGGTTCGATTTCTACCTCTTCGGCTTTCAGCCGGTTTACAGTAACACCGGAACCGTCACCGGATCCCGGTAACTTGCTGGAATTTCGCCATAACCTCCCCGTTTCTTCGGTTCACCAAGTTATCGACACAACAACAAAAACCACACAAATCAGCAACACTTTAACAACATACAATACAGCACAAGTTATACCACACAGTAGCTCCAGATTAACCGCTCACCTTCACCTCAATCCGAGGCAGAACACCAGACCTCTGCCTCCGCCTCCGCCCATGCACCAGCTGCTGCCCTGCAGCTCGCCTGAGCTTGAAAGCTCCCTTGAAAAGACCGCCGGAGGAGGAAGAAGAGGCACCCAGGAGAAACCCAAAAACTGTTGAAACAGTGAGACGGGGATTTCTCGATTAGGCTCGATTCGACCCGGAAACTGGTAAGGGAAGGAGGAGGGAGAAGAAGAAAGAAGAGCTCTACCTCATGCTGCCTTCGCCGTCGCCTGAGTTCGCCCAAAAACCGGTGAGCACAGTCGCGTCTCCCCTCGGCTAAACTCCTTCCACAATGGGTGCTGAAACAAATTGGCAAGGGGGTTTTGAAGAGGAGGAGGAGAGGAAGATATTAGTGGTGGCGCGCCGGTGTGGGTTGGCCGGACGCGCCGGTGGTGTCAATCGGAGCAAGATGGCGACGCTGCGTCGCGGAAGGAGAGGAGAAAGAACAAAAACTCGGGTTTGACCCGATTTTGGTCCTTTTGACCAAGTCAACCCATCACTCCTCTTTTATACTTGAATGGACGGTCCAGATTCATTCTTGAAAGATCCAACGGTCAAGATTCAAAGAAGGTGAAAAGTGAAAAGGTTAAATGGTAAAACTGATTTACCAGATTATAATTAAAAGTTACCGAAAACTTCGAAAATTCGTAGAAAATAAACCGAAGCTCCGAATAATAATCCGAAAATACCGGGAGACTCGTGTCGACACGTACTACAACATCGAGTCATCAATTCAGGTATTTGGAGTACTTTTAAAAACTCGAAAATTAACTCGAGCGATAACTTATCGAATTGTCGATCGTAGTTAAAAATCCTCGGTAACTCGTAAACCTCGGTGAAAAGTAACTTTTGTTAACTTTAGAAGATTCGGGGTGTGACACCCTACATGCGAATGGAAGGTAACCATGACTATAAATAAAGTGCAACAATATAGACGTTTTTTGATGAACCATTATCATTGTTCAGATATGATATCTAAGAGTGTGCATTGCAAAACAATGCGTCTTGGGTTTAAGAGTCAAAACTTAGAATGCCATGATTGATACTACCAACACTATCTATACTGTCTGCAGAAAGTGTTGAGAGAAAGACAAAGAACCCGAATGTCATTATATTTAAGTACCATTAAAATGGAACAAGAAATGGAATTAAATATCAAATTTTCAAAAAGGGACCAAAAGATTTAGCAAAAGAAATAAATTAGATTTCATAGAAACCAAACTAAAGCCCATGATGCCCATAAACAAATTTATCAAACAGTCCATTCCTCGCCCATTTAAATCCCATAAGCAAATTTATCAAACAGTCTCCATAATTGTAATACATTATAAAATCTACTTTTACAATGCTGTTTTGAAAAAGTGAACTTTTTAATTCAAAGGAAAAATAAGACAGAAAACATAAACATGAATTTTCCAAACCTCGATCGAAGGCTATACTAACAAAGGCGTACGTGTCACTATCAGAAACACGTAAAAAACCTCTTTTGTATAAGAAACCTGCATATAAAATCTTTTGTGGTATATCTAAAAGCATACTTTGCACGAAATTATCCATATTTTAAAGCTCATAGATTCAGATATAATGCATTAATATGTTATTTGGAGATTCTTTGAGAAACAAAAAAGGAGAGAAAGAGGGAATGACCGACTTTTTCATATAAAACACAGCTGATTTTAAACGATCTTTGATTAAACATTAACTGGTTGCAATGATGAAATATAGTGTATGTAATTCATTTTAGATTAAACTTTCAGGAAAAGAGCATCACATCAGATTAGTATGAAATTGAGAGCCGATTTTAAACGATCTTTGATCAAACATTTACTGGTGGCAATGATGAAATCTAGTGTATGTAATTCATTTTAGAGCAAACTTTCCGAAGGAGAAGAGCATCACATCCGATTAGCATGAAATTGAGAGCAAACACATATACCTTCTGAAGTCAACACAGTCAGAATAAATAGCTCTGAACCTGCAGCTAACCAAAAACAAAAGCGTTCAGGAATCTTCAATATACAATCCAGTATAATCTAAAATGTATGCACATCACATCAGATTAGTATGAAATTGAGAGCCGATTTTAAACGATCTTTGATCAAACATTTACTGGTGGCAATGATGAAATCTAGTGTATGTAATTCATTTTAGAGCAAACTTTCCGAAGGAGAAGAGAATCACATCCGATTAGCATGAAATTGAGAGCAAACACATATACCTTCTGAAGTCAACACAGTCGGAATAAATAGCAGTGATTGATCAAATGATCGAAATGACAGAACTTCCCAAAAAACAGTTTACAAGCCAACCTTCTAACCTACAAAATAAATTGAAGCGATTCATTCTAAGAGAATGAAGCAAGTTACAACATTCTACGGAGAATGGTAAGAAGATCTAAGAGAATTTAGTAAGTTACAACATCTCATCATTCTCATTTTCGTCATTATACAAAATTGAAGTCATTTTATACTTAATTTTACCAAACACATTAAACTACTTTTTATGACCGTATTAATTTCAAAAAAAATTACCAAACAGTTAATTGTGTTTTTTATAGCTGATTATTCATATAGCTGAGTTTTTTTATAGTTGATTATTCTTACCTCAATACCAAACTGAGCCTATAGCTGCTCAAAATATGGTCAATTAAGAACAAACTGGTCTTCAAAGGTGTAATATCTTTTTTGTTTACCAAGGTCAAAGGCCTGAGTGGCTCGAACTCTATTTGAATCACATAACACCGTTATGGGAACAGATTAAACCTAGACAAATAGCAATATTAGAATCTCGAGACAGAACCAAAATAAAAGGCATACAAACATGTACAAACCCAAATACTATTCTATCTTTCACTTTATCAATGCTAGTCTCGCCTTGCATTTTCTACTAGTCTCATTGGCTCACATTATTGCTAATTAAGAATCATATTCAGATTACAGAAGAAACCCAATAGAACAAAGTGGATAATTGTAAAGTACTCACCACAGTTTGCAACAGTTGTTGCTGGGATATCAATAACTTACCTGGAAAATATGTATATACATGAACTTCAATTGGAACTGTGGCCATATGCATAAAATACATGAGCAGTGGAAGACCTACTAATTATATATACACATGGCAGAACTCTTCATTAATTAGATGGAACAAAAGAGAAGAAAATAAAAGGAAAATCGACTTCAAAGAAAACTGAAAGGATTACCAAGACCTCACAAGGAGACCAAGTCACGATCATCCAGAGCCAACCAAATCCAAAAACTCCCTAGTCCTCTCCACCATAGTTTCAGTAGCTGATAGTGTAACAACAATAAGAAAAACCAGTCAGAATCCAATTTAAAACAAACAAAAAAAACGGAACTAAAAATTGAACAGTGAATTTGTTGAAGGTATACTGCAGGCACATATAGGATACTGCAATCAACATTTATCACTTTAAACCACTGCAATCGATCACTAGATCTCAGACACCATCAATAAAATCCCTTCAAAATCAAGACCCAATCAGTTAAAAAACCAATAGCAACCGAAGAAAATCAAATCGCCCAAAAGGACAAACCAAGTCAAGTTAGAAAATACTTTCAACTACTCAATGCACTTAACATAGTTTCAGAGCCAACCATATCCAAAAACTCCCTAGTCCTCTCCACCGTAGTTTCAGTAGCTGATACTGTAACAACAATAAGAAAACCCAATCAGAATCCAATTAAAAAACAAAAAAAAACAGAACTAAAAATTGAACTGTGAATTTGTTGAAGGTATACTGTAGGCACAGATAGGATACTGCAATCAACATTTATCACTTTAAACCAGTGCAATCGATGACAGGACCCACCCCGGGTTAAACCCCTTTAACCCGAAGTAAATCCTGCGGGGACCACCTCAAGGAAACTTCTTACCGAAACCCCCTTGAAATGGCCAACCCTTCCTACTAAACTATCTAAACCGGGTTAGTCAGAGCAGTCTACAGAGATGATTACCCCAAAGAATTTCAAGCAGCAACGGAATGATCGACTATGCCTCGACTCTCGTACGCGCTCGACCTCCTCTCCAGAACCCTGCATCACTGGGCATTTAAAAACGAAAGGCCCAGGGGAGAAACATTTAAAAAAACTGTTAGAGTGAGTGGACGAAAATCAAATATAAAACTCTATTTCCTTAATGCTCTCCCAAACTTTAAAGATTCAAATAACATTTATGCATGCCCACAATTACTAAATTTCCGCAAATGCATGATAAGATAAACCAGCAAGGAATATGGGAAGAGAAATGTTCACCAAACATAATAAGTCTGACCTCTCAGACCAGGGTCGGAGCTAAGAGCTCTAGTAGCGCCCTCACGCTACTCTATGCTAGCTAGATAAAATAATACGGTCAACCCTTATAATATCAACCTGACCTCTCAGGCTTGTCTGACCTCTCAGACCAGGGTCGGAGCTAAGAGCTCTAGAATATGTGATAACGGTCAACCCTTATAATATCAACCTGACCTCTCAGGCTTGTCTGACCTCTCAGACCAGGGTCGGAGCTAAGAGCTCTGGATAAAGTGGAAATGGTCAACCCTCATAGTGCACTACGTAATTTGCCTGACCTCTCAGGCTAGGGTCGGAGCTAAGAGCTCTAGTAGTGCCCTCACGCTACTCTAACTAGCACATTTATTGGTCAACCCTTAAAATATAATTCACAACAATACATTAATCAAATTCTCTTCCCAAAACAAATAAGTAAAACAATTCCACGTCATATATGCATAAAACCAATTTCCAACGAAATCTCGGGTTCAATTCCATTCAAAGGACGGCCATCACCGTCTATCACCATTTTCGGGAGAAATAGTAAATTGTGTAATAATGTAAATACGTTCAAGAACCCGAGAAGGATATAATTTTCGGAAACAATCATGAACACCATGCAATTAACTCAATAATTAAGGCATGCATTTATTTAAAATAATATGTCCACTCACAGTACTATTGCGACCTTCCCGCTCGGAAAGCTCCTCGAGCGAAACCCTCGAACTACCCGCGTAGTCGAGCCCGTCTCACGTTCAATCAGAGACTGTACAAACAAACCACTATATTAGTCATTTCATCGTTGACTTGGTCTTTTCCTAGCTTGACCAGGAATCCTATTTGACCACGTGTTGACCAAGTTCCTTTCTTTAGCACTTTAACCTTTTTAACTTTCTTTCCCGGTCATCGACTCTTACTCAATTTACCGAAAGTCCGACTCAGCTTCCGAACTTTCATTTATTACTTTAACTTGACGTTAGGGTGTCACGTATTAATTCGTCAAATTACTATGGACACCCAACGTGTCACATTAATCAGTACATTTAACCTTGAGTCGATTTACCGATTTAACCTTTCCTCATAACTGGTAACCTTCCATAAAGGGAAAGTTTCCCAAAATGGAAAGTTTCCTAAATTGGTAAGTCTTCCTTAAAATGGGAAGTTTCCCAAAATGGGAACTTCCTACTTACGTCTAATTTTCCGTAAATGTCTCAATTACGAATTAACCGTACTTTTTGACTCGAGTAACGAGGATTCGATTTCTACCTCTTCGGCATTCTGCCGGTTTACGGTATTACCGGAATCTTCGCCGGATTCCGGTAACTTGCCGGAATTTCGCCATAGTTTCCCCGTTTCCTTCGTCACCAAGTTACGACAACATGCAAGGAAAACATCCAACAACAATTCAGTAGCAGATCAACATTCAAAACAGCAACTAATCCAACAGATTAACAACACAGCAGCTAGACAATTTCACAGTTCAGAAGGGAAAATCCTACCCTCTGTCTCTGCTCTAAACCAGTACCCGCAACCTCCTCTGCTCCTCTGCTCCTTCTGTCATTCCCATTGCGCACTCCACTCCTCAGCTCCTTCACAGCTGCAGCACACCGAGCAGCTCTCTGCCTCGGTCCAAAACCCCACCAACTGCCTCCAAGCTCCTCCTCAACCCAAAACCATTGCTTCCAACTTCACCTGAGCTCAAGAAGTTCATTAGAAGTCCACAAGAACACGGTCGCCGGAGTCACGCCTTGAACCCAGAAAAACAGTGAAACACAGTGGAAGGAGAGTTTTCAGGTGAGGTTCGAATCGAATGATCTGAAGCAAGGAGAAGGAAGAGGAAGAGAAAAGAAGAAGAACAATACCTCCCACGCGCCGAACCGCCGCCTGGATCGCCGGATATCCGGCGTTGACCGCCGAGTGCAGAGGCGCTAGACCTCCTAGCACGGTGGTTGTCTAGGTGAGCCAAGGGTAGGGATGAGTAGAGGAGGAAGAGAGGAGAAGAATGGAGCTGGTCCGCCGCCCTGGGGTGGCCGGAATCGCCGGCGCCGGGCGAGCACAGTGGAGACCGAGAGATAGCTCGGGAGGAAGAAAGAGGAGAGAGAAAGGGAAAGGGGGAAGACTTTGACCAAGTCTGACCCGTGCCCCTATTTATAAGAGGACGGACGGCCCAGATCTTCCTTCTTAAGATCTGACGGCTCAAATCAAACTTCATTCTTTTACCATTTACTGTTTACTGAATTACCAAAGGTAATTTCCTTATTTCCGAAACTTCCAAAATTCGTAGAAAATAAACCGAAGCTCCGAAAAATAATCCGAAAATACCGGGAGACTCGTGTCGACACGTACTACCACATCGAGTCATCAATTCAGGTATTTGGAGTACTTTTAAAAACTCGAAAATTAACTCGAGCGATAACTTATCGAATTACCGATCGCCATTAAAAGTCCTCGGTAACTCGTGAGTTTCGGTGACAGGTAACTTTTATTAACTTCAAAAGATTCGGGGTGTGACAATTCTCCCCACCTTATAAAAATTTCGTCCTCGAAATTTCTATACTCGAAGTCCAACACTGTGGGGAATAGTACCACTTACAAACAATAATATTGTCCTCCAATAACTCCCTTCATTTTCTTACACCCGACCACACTTCCCGGGTCAAAACTATAACATCTAAAGTCTTACCGTGGGTCACAATGATTTTCTCTTGAATCATTGATTAACTGCTTCACCGAATTCTTACTGTATTTCATCTCATTTATGAGGTGGAGTACGACACTGACTATCACTGATCCACCATCTGTAATCCTCCGATATCAATATACAACGTGGGATCAACACCCATGACAGCATGCTCACGAGAAAACCATGACGACTTGTGTTACACAAGCCGTCACCTCATTTGAACTAGGCTCCCTGATCTGGTTTACGCTTTCTAAAAACCATTCTGTCAAGTTGTCCTGTTATCGAGTAATTGTCTTCCCTTACTCTATCCTTACTCAAACCACTGACACACACAGGACACGAACTGCCATGAATTCTTTTGCGTAAATCCAAAACCAAAGCCTTTAAATCAGGGAGATACAAGTCTCCAGACATCGAGATCCCACAATACTTACTCCTCGCATGATGACAAATTGTCAGGCTACACACTGCTCACGTGACTATTCTGACAACAACAAATCCGGACCCTTTTTACTCACAAGCCAAACATAAAATCGCTTGCTCAACTATCACCTCGTGGAACTACAGCGTACTTTACCACGGTAATACCTCACCGTACTACTCATAGGTGAGGTACCACTGACCTCCCCATCTCTTACTTTAACCTGGAATGACGCATAGTGCAGAACTTGCACTTCAACCATAAATGTGCGTCTATTAAACAATATCCGCATCACAATCTGGGATAAACTTACCATTAAATGACTCCCAGAGCCTTACCCGCTCAACAAGGTTATTCCATTCCCAGATGCCTCCATTACCAAATCGTCTGGTAATAACCGACAAATTTGGACATTTAACCAGATCGGACATCTATATAACCTTTGGTGCCACTGGTACGCACTCAAAGTAACCCCTGATCAAAGCATTGAGAAATAATTTCACACGGTCTTAGCCACATTTATCATCAAGCATCCAGTTATCAAGGCACAATTCATCGAATACCACCTTCGCACTGGGCGAGTACACACCACAGAGTCAACTCGTACAACTAGACAGTCTCTAACAAAACTGTCCCCCATGCTCTGCAAGTACCCCATTCACCGCATCCTCTATTTGGTAGGATTCAAGATTCCCAATCACTTACCATTCCAATTGAAGAGGAATACAACTGCGTGCACAGGAAATCACAATACCACTTCAGATCCTACATTACAAGATCCAATGCCACACGTTAACATCCTCTCAGATCATAACTTAATCTGAATGTGGCTAAATCACTCCACGGTTTCCGATGGAGTGTTGCACAACTTAACGACATACCTGACCAATCTCAGTAACAAATATTACCACACTTAACCTCGTAACACCTTCGAGTCAACAAGGAAAACTTTTCCTAGTTCCACTGCACTTCACACTCACCGAAAATGTTGACAATTTTGAGGGTCACCTCCAATGACCTTTCTTGCTACCACTCTACACTCGTGGCGCCAAGAACTGCCGTTAGGTCAAAAATTCCTGACAAGTAGGGTCACTACTCAAATGACCCATGACCATAGCAGTGCCAACAATTTCTCAATCCTCATAGGATTTCATTATGTACACCAAAATTCAATTCCCCAGATCAAATCCTCATTCCACAGATCACATTGAGAATCTTTCCTGTCACTGCAGTGGGTGTAACTTATGAACCCCAAACACGTCTAAGTACACCTTCGGTTACAATATTTGATTAGACCACAGCCAGTGGGTGCACAAATTCCCATGTCATCGAGCTCAGTTAATCACCTTTGAAGAAACCAAGTGTCATAACGGACGACTTTAGTTGCAGGTTGAAGCTTAAGCAACTACAAACATTCTCACTCAAATTCAAAGATTCAGTAGACCTTGCCCCACTGCTGTCACTTCACCTTTTCCGTGCATTTACTCAGCAGGCAATCAACCACTTACTGACAACATATAATAATCTCGCTAACCATCATAAGAGTCGGAGCGACTATCAATGACCCACTTCCGACCTGTACTTAAATGGTTAGGCCAACTACTGGACGTTTTGCACCAAAACCTCTAATCAAGCATCCTTAATCTCCGTTCTCAATAAACGGAACTCTCATGAGAAATTCTTAAGATGATGTCATCAAGAGCCTTAGTCACTTACCTGGTGTCACTTTGACCACACACAGCTGTACCATATAATTATGTCATGCCAGCATATGCTACCCAAATTTCAACTTTTCCACTTCCCTACACAGGTGGGTACACGTGCTCATGTGGGGTATACCCATATACATCTTCAGCCGTCAAACAGTGCCGTTTACACAACTACCGGTTCCTACACCACAATAATACCAAGTCCATCAAGGCTCGTATCACTATCTCCGGTACCTCAAGCACCCCTGGTCCGAGACCCGGTGGCTTGTTGCCACTTCCAACATGTTCCTTAAAATTCCGGAACCCCTTAACTTTAATTACCACTAGTAACGCTTTCTCGATCAGAAAATCGAACTCTAACACAGCCAACCTGGAGACTCCTCCACAGGTGTACTAATTAGAATACCCTGACCATAGGTGGATAACTCACCTTATGGTTGACATGAGTCCCAAGATCTGGTGACACGATTAAATTCTTGCCTCCACGATAAATGGCCAAATGACCATTGTCACCTATAATTCAAATCACGCTTGGACTCACTAACGATTCGAATATTTCTAGTACCCCAAACATGGGTGGCTGGAGCGAAGAGAATCTGGTCGTAGCTGATGACAACGATGTCAGCACCAGGACTGACCTACGCCATTAGTTCCAGTGGTGGTCCCATAAAGCATCAAGGGACCAATCAGCCTTTACTTTCTTAACCTTCTCCAGTAGTGTCATCATGGACTCGTCACTAGATCCAAGTCCATTGATCCCAAAATGACTACACTCATTTTCCTTGAGTCATTCCACTTTCATAAGTCCGTTGGTTTCTCCAAAACCACACTAATGACGAACCTCAACAAAGTCGTGACAATCGTCAAAACTCAATATTCATCCTTTCTGAACAATCGCGTTTGGCAGGATGAAATCTCTTTCATTAACTCGTACGACTCTCACTGCTAAGAGTCTCATAACTCGAACACCAAAGCCTTGTCTTAGGCTTCTACAGCATCCCTGTCAACAACCATGACAGCCTTCCAGGTGTGAATTAACTGTTTCACCACCGAATATTCACACAAATGTTCAAGCTCGTTAAATAGCAGGAGTTTACAGCTCGATCCCCAACTCAAATCTCATAAATCAATGGGGAATACAAAAAAAAACATAAATACGTAATGAGCTTACCTTGTTCCTTACAGGAACTCTCTATGAGGTCGCGCGTACTGAGGCATAGTCTTGAAGATTCGATCGTTTATAGGACCACTCGGTCCATATCTCAATCAGGAAGTACTAACTCATATCCTCAATAAACACTAAGCGTCCAAGCATAAAATGCCGATGGATCCGCCGCGGTCGGACCATCACTCTATAGACACTAAGTGATACCAAGTATATGAGGTAGTAACAGGAAACGATAACCTAATGCTCTGATACCATTGACAGGACCCACCCCGGGTTAAACCCCTTTAACCCGAAGTAAATCCTGCGGGGACCACCTCAAGGAAACTTCTTACCGAAACCCCCTTGAAATGGCCAACCCTTCCTACTAAACTATCTAAACCGGGTTAGTCAGAGCAGTCTACAGAGATGATTACCCCAAAGAATTTCAAGCAGCAACGGAATGATCGACTATGCCTCGACTCTCGTACGCGCTCGACCTCCTCTCCAGAACCCTGCATCACTGGGCATTTAAAAACGAAAGGCCCAGGGGAGAAACATTTAAAAAAACTGTTAGAGTGAGTGGACGAAAATCAAATATAAAACTCTATTTCCTTAATGCTCTCCCAAACTTTAAAGATTCAAATAACATTTATGCATGCCCACAATTACTAAATTTCCGCAAATGCATGATAAGATAAACCAGCAAGGAATATGGGAAGAGAAATGTTCACCAAACATAATAAGTCTGACCTCTCAGACCAGGGTCGGAGCTAAGAGCTCTAGTAGCGCCCTCACGCTACTCTATGCTAGCTAGATAAAATAATACGGTCAACCCTTATAATATCAACCTGACCTCTCAGGCTTGTCTGACCTCTCAGACCAGGGTCGGAGCTAAGAGCTCTAGAATATGTGATAACGGTCAACCCTTATAATATCAACCTGACCTCTCAGGCTTGTCTGACCTCTCAGACCAGGGTCGGAGCTAAGAGCTCTGGATAAAGTGGAAATGGTCAACCCTCATAGTGCACTACGTAATTTGCCTGACCTCTCAGGCTAGGGTCGGAGCTAAGAGCTCTAGTAGCGCCCTCACGCTACTCTAACTAGCACATTTATTGGTCAACCCTTAAAATATAATTCACAACAATACATTAATCAAATTCTCTTCCCAAAACAAATAAGTAAAACAATTCCACGTCATATATGCATAAAACCAATTTCCAACGAAATCTCGGGTTCAATTCCATTCAAAGGACGGCCATCACCGTCTATCACCATTTTCGGGAGAAATAGTAAATTGTGTAATAATGTAAATACGTTCAAGAACCCGAGAAGGATATAATTTTCGGAAACAATCATGAACACCATGCAATTAACTCAATAATTAAGGCATGCATTTATTTAAAATAATATGTCCACTCACAGTACTATTGCGACCTTCCCGCTCGGAAAGCTCCTCGAGCGAAACCCTCGAACTACCCGCGTAGTCGAGCCCGTCTCACGTTCAATCAGAGACTGTACAAACAAACCACTATATTAGTCATTTCATCGTTGACTTGGTCTTTTCCTAGCTTGACCAGGAATCCTATTTGACCACGTGTTGACCAAGTTCCTTTCTTTAGCACTTTAACCTTTTTAACTTTCTTTCCCGGTCATCGACTCTTACTCAATTTACCGAAAGTCCGACTCAGCTTCCGAACTTTCATTTATTACTTTAACTTGACGTTAGGGTGTCACGTATTAATTCGTCAAATTACTATGGACACCCAACGTGTCACATTAATCAGTACATTTAACCTTGAGTCGATTTACCGATTTAACCTTTCCTCATAACTGGTAACCTTCCATAAAGGGAAAGTTTCCCAAAATGGAAAGTTTCCTAAATTGGTAAGTCTTCCTTAAAATGGGAAGTTTCCCAAAATGGGAACTTCCTACTTACGTCTAATTTTCCGTAAATGTCTCAATTACGAATTAACCGTACTTTTTGACTCGAGTAACGAGGATTCGATTTCTACCTCTTCGGCATTCTGCCGGTTTACGGTATTACCGGAATCTTCGCCGGATTCCGGTAACTTGCCGGAATTTCGCCATAGTTTCCCCGTTTCCTTCGTCACCAAGTTACGACAACATGCAAGGAAAACATCCAACAACAATTCAGTAGCAGATCAACATTCAAAACAGCAACTAATCCAACAGATTAACAACACAGCAGCTAGACAATTTCACAGTTCAGAAGGGAAAATCCTACCCTCTGTCTCTGCTCTAAACCAGTACCCGCAACCTCCTCTGCTCCTCTGCTCCTTCTGTCATTCCCATTGCGCACTCCACTCCTCAGCTCCTTCACAGCTGCAGCACACCGAGCAGCTCTCTGCCTCGGTCCAAAACCCCACCAACTGCCTCCAAGCTCCTCCTCAACCCAAAACCATTGCTTCCAACTTCACCTGAGCTCAAGAAGTTCATTAGAAGTCCACAAGAACACGGTCGCCGGAGTCACGCCTTGAACCCAGAAAAACAGTGAAACACAGTGGAAGGAGAGTTTTCAGGTGAGGTTCGAATCGAATGATCTGAAGCAAGGAGAAGGAAGAGGAAGAGAAAAGAAGAAGAACAATACCTCCCACGCGCCGAACCGCCGCCTGGATCGCCGGATATCCGGCGTTGACCGCCGAGTGCAGAGGCGCTAGACCTCCTAGCACGGTGGTTGTCTAGGTGAGCCAAGGGTAGGGATGAGTAGAGGAGGAAGAGAGGAGAAGAATGGAGCTGGTCCGCCGCCCTGGGGTGGCCGGAATCGCCGGCGCCGGGCGAGCACAGTGGAGACCGAGAGATAGCTCGGGAGGAAGAAAGAGGAGAGAGAAAGGGAAAGGGGGAAGACTTTGACCAAGTCTGACCCGTGCCCCTATTTATAAGAGGACGGACGGCCCAGATCTTCCTTCTTAAGATCTGACGGCTCAAATCAAACTTCATTCTTTTACCATTTACTGTTTACTGAATTACCAAAGGTAATTTCCTTATTTCCGAAACTTCCAAAATTCGTAGAAAATAAACCGAAGCTCCGAAAAATAATCCGAAAATACCGGGAGACTCGTGTCGACACGTACTACCACATTGAGTCATCAATTCAGGTATTTGGAGTACTTTTAAAAACTCGAAAATTAACTCGAGCGATAACTTATCGAATTACCGATCGCCATTAAAAGTCCTCGGTAACTCGTGAGTTTCGGTGACAGGTAACTTTTATTAACTTCAAAAGATTCGGGGTGTGACAATCGATCACTAGATCTCAGACACCATCATCAATAAAATCCCTTCAAAATCAAGACCCAATCAGTTAAAAAACCAATAGCAACCGAAAACAAAATCAAATCTCCCAAAAAGGACAAACCAAGTCATTACCAGTGCAATCCAAGTTAACCTATGTTAGAAAATACTTTCAACTATTCAATGCACTTAAACAAACCGAGTCATTTGGTAGTGCAAGCCTACAAATCCCAAACTGCCAAGAAATATGAGTAGATCAGTGACGAAGTCAGCAAAACAACATAGCACAGCACATAGTAAAATACGAAAGGAAAGGAGCTTTTTGCTTTTCAGAACATATAACTGACACACCATCTTTTAAAAATCATCATCGTACTAGTAAACTGTGTCTTCCACTTTCCTCTGCTTGTTACCATTACAAAACATACAGACAGAAAGAATTGTAAGCAACGTTTCAAGTATCAGAATTTGAAGAATATGGTAATGCTTTGGAACTAGATTAGTTCTAACATCTGAAGATACCTTTAATAAAATAGGGTGATTATTAGAGATGAAACCACAAAGCCTGCACCCATTTGATCAATTGCAAAATGAAACTATTTAATCATTGCCTAAACTCTCTTCTTATAAGCAAAGACAATTTTTGTAAAGATAAATTAAAATTGAATGTTCAAAAACTCTATTTCTATCACTTTTTATAGAAACTTTTTTCTGGCATCAAATAAACTAGTGCCATTTATGTATGTCTGTGTGTGCACATATGCATTGAAGAGAAGGGATAAAAAGTTGGAAATCTATGACACAGCTTCAGTTGCCATTCTAGTTTTAATGCAAGGCAGCACAGATTGAAGGCATATGAATATATGCCTCTAATAGAAATGATGACCTACACACCTCTAATAGAAATGATGTCTTGCCATTCTTTTGATCACAATAAGGAAAGAGCCCTCTCTCAACATTTGGAATCTGCAAGGTTCATCTCTTAGATGTTGCCAAAATCCAAGAAAGATTTTATTTGAAAGAATAGCATCCAAGAAAGACTCGATTTGAAAGAATAGCATCCAAACTGAAAGAAGGAAGGTGAAGAGTACCCCAAAAAATCAAGAACAAATGTAACAAATCTAAATGCACTGAAAATTTGGAGAAAAAAGTCATTTTTTCTTTTAGTAAAAAACATATGGTTATGGAAACTTGATGGCTGCATGAAGTTATGGATTTGCAAAATTTAAATAGGCCAAGTAGCAGCACATTCGTTATTAAATTATGGATGTTATAAGATATAAGGGAATCTTTCTAAGGTATGAATGAAGTTTGCAACAGGAGAATCGGTACCATCAGTAAAAAAAGAATCAAGGACCATTGAAATCATTCAACACAAATTACCAGAGCCAAAACTGATGAAGCAAGGCAATAATATGGAGGAAAAAAAACACAAACCTATAAATACATTAGCGGATAATGTAAGGGTCAAAGTCCTTGACAACATCTTATCCATGAGAACATTATTGGAGATAGGATTTAGAATGAAGCAATTACTGTTACTACCCAGGGACTTGTTTTTTACTTTAATACCATCTATGAGAAACTTTTCTCACGCAACTTTTTGATAGAGAAGGAAAAAAGCAAAAATAAACAACCCCTCTCTCCCTATCCACAACAATCAGACAAAACTCCTATCTCCCTATCCACAACAATCAAACAAAACTCCTATCAGGTGGAAAGCTAGGGAAACAAACGTCCCAATCGAAAAGCGGATTAATATGAGTAAAACAAACCAAATTGAATAGTACAAAAATAAAAAAGTAAAAGCAGAAATCCCAAACCACTTACCTCAAGTCTTCTTCATGTAGGCAATAGGTGAGCACAAAAGTATCCTAACTAAAGAGTACTAGCATATAAATAGTTCCTTAAAGAAATTTTTGTTGAAACATAACTGTCCCAAACGAATCCCTAAACCCTATATGACACCATGAAAATGAGTGCTACAAAGTATCCTAACTAAAGCGTACTAGCATATAAATAGTTCCTTAAAGAAATTTTTGTTGAAACATAACTGTCCCAAACGAATCCCTAAACCCTATATGACACCATGAAAATGAGTGCTACAACTAAGTGAATTAGGACTTGCAGACAAGACATTTTTTCTATATCTGTAACCTTATACTACAACTGCCTCCCAGTAAACAGACATTTTTATGAAAATGAGAGAAACAAGTGAATTAGGACCTGCAGATAAGATATTTTTTCTATATCTGTAAACAAACTGAAACCACAACATAATTTGAGTCAGCATAGATATACTAACTACAAATGCATAAACCTTCTGAACTCAACACAGTCAGAATAAACAGCTCTGAACCTGCAGCTAACCAAAAACAAAAGCGTTCAGGAATCTTCAATATACAATCCAGTATAATCTGAAATGTATCCAGAAGAATGATTAAGATTATGCAAAAATAAACCGCAATAAGGATAACTAAAGGACAGAACAATATTACCACTTCCAAATGCAGAGTTAAAATGCTCAATCACCAGTCTCCTATAAAATCAACCAAAATCAATTTTTATGTTAAAATAAAAAAAGAGTAGAAGCTATATAGAAACAAAGATTAAAGGACCCAGAATTACAATACTCAATAATTGATCAAATGTTTGAAATGATTGAACTTCCCAAAAAACAGAATCTGTTTTCAAGACAACCTTTGTATCTCAAATTTTAATGGCAGCTGCGTTTGATGCTACAAAATAAAAAACACAAATATAATTCATTTAGAGAAGAATGAAATGTTACAAAAATTTAAGCATTTGAAAATTATAATTCAAATAGAAGTGATTAAGAAAACAATGTCAATGCAAATCTCCAACCTATGTTCTTAACCGAAATACTTATGAACTCCATACTGGTACAGCAACTGTTCCAGTACCTACAACTTTGCACAGTTCAAAGGTTGCTAGGCGGCAGTATGGAGTTATGGTCCTTTCTGATATGCTAGTTTCATGCGTTGTTTGAATTGGTAACAGAATAAGTACTCTTATTTTGGTGTAATGGCCATAGAGATGAAGAGAAAGGCTCCTCATGCTCACACTGTACATAATTGTAAAAGTTTGCATGCCTGGTCCCATTAAAATAAGTAATATAATGCATCACATTTCAAACCTCACAAGATTTCCAAAAAAATAAATCACAATCTAAATTAGCATATAACAACTAATAAAGACTAATATCCAATTTTACATTATCATTAGTTGATTACTGTTCCACTTACAGTGAAACTATTTATCCACTGCGATGTAAACACACAATCAAGGATTATAAATTGTGACCGCATGTTATGGTAAGACATTAACAAAGAAGGTAAAGTAGGTTCTTAAAACTAATTCACCTGATCAGCTTACAGTTTCCGCGTTCTTCTCAGATGTGATAGAACAGGAGTGCTAAGAAGAAACCCTGTGGAAATGAAATAGAAAAAGAAATTAGTTCATTCTACCATGACAAGTACCAATTAGTTGATTCTACTGGACAAAAAAAATACATATTCAGCTCGAAAAAAATATAAATATCAATCTCAGTTCACACTTAAGAGAGAAAAAAACAGAAAAAACTAAAGCATATCTGAACAGAAAATTGACTTTTAATATACTGTAGATCTCTCTTACTGCAGATGAGTAGTCAAGCGAACCGAGTTTCAGGAACCTAGTTTCAGGTTCGTAGAAGCACAGCTAAGAACCAAAAAAATAAAAAACTGTTCCCAAAAATATTCATGCCTGGACAACTACAATCACTGTCATTACTACTTTGGTTTCTACAATTACATATAATATCTGTAAATATAGTTAAACCCCTGGATTCTTTGTTTTTTTTAAACTATAGTTAAAAGCTTGTCGTGCCAAATTGAAATGGGTATCAGTGTCCTCTTCCAAGCCTTCAATCGGCGATAAAGAAAAAGAAATCTTGGTTCATTTCTCCACCTTAACGACAGAAACGAAATGAAAAGCACTTACAGACTACCAATCGGTTTTGTCAAAAAAAAGAGCTATCCATATAGATACAACATGTCTATCAAACCTAAAACTCACCTTCCAAGCTTCACTTTTCATACAGTCAGTCCTAATCCAATCAATACCAGCTCTCTATATTCACAACCCTACCAAAGCAAAAACCCAATTTATAACCATTGCACATTGTACTATGAAATCCATATATAACCTGAACCCACAAAAACCTGCCAAAAATTGAAAAGCAACATGCTTAGTACAATAAAGATTGGATAAAATACACCTAATAAACCCCCAACATGATTCAAAATAGACAATGACGATGGGATGAATATTTATACCTGTAACCTAAAAACTCAGAATTGCCTTCCCTATTCATGCTGATGAGACTGCAAATTTCGTCAAGATCAGAGATCAACATAGACCAGAATCAGTATCAAAAAGAGAGCAAATGACAGGACCCATCCCGAGATTTCCCAGTAAATCCCCGAATGACTCCTGCGGGACCCACCTAAAAGGGTAGTTACCGAAATTTCGACATAATGTCCCCTAATAGTGTGTAACCCTTCACCTAAAAAAATCAAAGTAAACACATGCAGTACACTTATAATCTCATCCCCCTCCTTATAAAATCCAACCTGCTCACAACAACACAGAACCACCTCCACAAATACAAACACAATAACATAACACAATCACAAACATCTTTCAACTTAATAAATATCCGAAATTCCTGGAATAATGAATAAGTTTCGTACTCTACCCCGAAACATAGTAATAATATACCCAGGTTATCAGAGCTCTAATACAAAGGAGGAAAAGAGCACTTGTAGGTTTTCAGAAACCTACTAGTGAAAACGGTGTGGAGAGGTAACCACTATGCGCCTCCTAATTTGCTGGCCGAACTCTGCAGTCTGGGCATTTTAAGAAAAACAAAGGCCCAGGGGAGAAACATGTAAAACGTTAGAGTGAGTGGACGAAAATAATACATGAAACACTAAAAATTCACCACAATAATTAAAACCAATGTTTCATGCTCTCCCAAAGATTTATTTATTAAAATAACATTTATGCATGCCCAAATTCTAAAATCTCCACAAATGCATGATAATATAAACCAATAAAGATTATGGGAAGAGTATTATTCACAAACACAATAAATTTGGCCTCTCAGACTAGGGTCGGAGCTAAGAGCTCTGGTTGCGCCTTCACGCTATGCTAGCTATATAAAACGGTAATGGACAACCCTTAATATATCCACCTGACATCTCAGGCGTGTCTGTCCTCTCAGACCAGGGTCGGAGCTAAGAGCTCTAGGTAGGTGGTGATGGACAACCCTTAGAATATCCACCTGACATCTCAGGCGTGTCTGTCCTCTCAGACCAGGGTCGGAGCTAAGAGCTCTAGGTAGGTGGTGATGGACAACCCTTAGAATATCCACCTGACATCTCAGGCGTGTCTGTCCTCTCAGACCAGGGTCGGAGCTAAGAGCTCTAGGTAGGTGGTGATGGACAACCCTCATAGTGCACTACGTAATTTGCCTGACCTCTCAGGCTAGGGTCGGAGCTAAGAGCTCTAGTAGCGCCTTCACGCTACTCTAGCTAGCATAATCATCGGACAACCCATAAAGGAAACTCCTAACAATACTTTTCTCGAATACTCTTCCCAAACTATTAATTATATCTATTTCACGACATATAAGCAGAAATCCAAATATAAAATCCGAGCACCCGAGGAACATATCGTACTCGAAACAATCATATAAATCTTGCAAATAAATCAATCATAGGGCATGCATTCATTTAAAAGTAAACTGTCCACTCACAGAAAAGGGACTAGCCCTGAGAGCGATCCTGTGCCTCCCCGGAACGTAAATCCTCACGTCCTGTTTAATAAAATAAATATGTTAATTATCTCAAATCGTAAAGTCGGGTCTCCGGAGACATTAGTATAAACTCCGTATTAAACTAGCTTAATTCTTGTATACTCTTAGAAATCTTCGGTCAATCCCGACCAACGAGAACATGTAATTCTTTTTCCGAACCGAAACGACATTTCGAATAATAATCGAAACCTAATCGACTCGGCTATTAATCCCACCTCCACCATGTTTCATATACCTTAATTTCTATAATCCAATTACTTCCAATTCTCCACAATTATCACCTTTTACCTCCAAATTATTTTAGAAATACTTTTACCTTTAATCCTAACTCAATTACCAAACTGTCAAAAGTAATTTCTCAAGTAAATGACAGAAATGCCCCTGTGAACAGTGAAATCCGGTCACCGGCCATTTGGCCTCCGACCGGCAATCTCCGGCCATCTTCCGGCTCCTCTCCACCTCCCCTACAACTTCCCTTTACATCACAACAACCAAAACCAACCCTAACACCAACAAATCACAATGAACAGTAGAGAATTCCCAAACTTTGGAATTCTTGATTGAATCCCTCACCTAGGCTGTAATCGACCGGCGCTCCGACTTTGGAAGGCTCAGAGGTGGCCTGTGGACCGGCTGAGAGCGGCAGGCGACGGCACAGAGGCCTGACCCGACCGGAACCCGAAAACCCAGCAGCTTTTCGGAGGGTCTTCTCTCCCTCCACGCGGCGGCGCTGCCCCAATCCAAACACTTGCTGAGTTGCTGGACCTCCACCGATTCTAGGGAGGCCAGTCACGCGCCCCACGGCGGCCGGTGGTGGCGGAGCACAGTGAGGGTGCGCACTGACCCAGAGAGGAGGACGACGCGAAGGAGAAGAAGAAAGAAAAGAAAGAAAGAGAAGGAAAGTGACGCGAAAGAGAGAAAGGAAACCGGATAAAAGGGGAAAGTTTCCAAACAAGGAAACTCTTTTTTTTTTTTTTTTTTTTAAAAACACAGAACCCCTAAATTTTTCTTCGTTCAAATCCGGAATTTACCCCAATAAAAATCCCCGATAATTTTAAATTACCGTCAACAATTCCGACGGTTAATTTTATTGTTCAAACTTTATTGTCGACACCGTAAATTCACGGATAACGGAAGGAAGGTAACTCGCAGTGAAATTATAAGGTTCGGGGCGTGACAATTCTCCCCCCCTTATAAAAATTTCGTCCTCGAAATTTACATACCTGTTACTCAAATAGGTGAGGATACTGATGTCGCATCTGAGCTTCGGGCTCCCAGGTAGCTTCCTCCACCTCATGACTCCTCCACAACACTTTAACAAGAGGAATGATTTTGTTCCGAAGCACTTGCTCTTTTTGATCAATAACTTGCACCGGTTCCTCTACGTAGGTCCAGTCTTTATTCAGACTAACAGGTGGCGCATGCAACACATGAGAAGGATCAGCAATGTATTTACGAAGCATGGATACGTGAAAGACATTATGAATCTTTGACCACTCCTGAGGTAAATCCAATCGGTAGGCAAGTGGACCAATTCTTTCAAGGATCTCATAAGGACCAATGTATCTAGGGCTAAGCTTGCCCTTCTTCCCAAAACGCACCACTCCCTTCCAAGGAGATAATTTCAAAAACACCCAATCACCAACTTGAAATTCCAGGTCCTTCCTGCGGTTATCCGCATAAGTCTTTTGCCTATCTTGAGCCACCTTGAGTCGATCTCTTACCACTTTGATTTTCTCATTAGTCTCAAAGATGATATCCGGGCCACAAAACTCTTTTTCCCCAACTTCATTCCAACATAGGGGAGTACGGCATTGCCTCCCATATAATGCCTCAAATGGTGACATGCCAATACTAGAGTGGTAGCTATTATTATAAGCAAACTCCATTAACATCAAATTTTTATCCCAACTCCCCCGAAACTGTAGAACACATGACCTCAACATGTCTTCCAAGGTCTGAATGGTCCTCTCTGACTGCCCATCGGTCTGTGGATGAAAAGCAGTACTAAAATGAAGTTGCGTGCCCAATGCTGCCTGCAAAGCTCCCCAAAATTGGGAAACAAACCGTGGATCTCTATCTGACACAATGGATTCTGGAACCCCATGTAGTCTCACTATCTCGTTCACATAAATCCCCGACAACCTATCAAGAGAAAACTTTTTATTAACCGGGAGAAAGTGAGCAGATTTCATCAAACGATCCACAATCACCCAAACTCCATCATACCCATTACGGGTACAAGGCAGGCCGAAGACAAAATCCATAGTAATATGGTCCCACTTCCACACCGGAATAGGCAATGGCTCCATCAAACCCGAGGGTTTTTGTCTCTCAGCTTTCACTTGTTGACAAACCAAACACCTGCTAACAAAAGCTGCTATTTCCCTCTTCATATTCGGCCACCAGTAATAATTCTTCAAAGTTCTATACATCTTTGTACTACCTGGATGGGCGGCATAAATGGAACTATGAGCTTCCTCCATGATTTCCCGTTTAAGCTCTTCATTCCTTTTCGGTACACACAACCTACCCTTAAATAAAAGGGTTCCATCTTTCCTAACCGCAAAGTCCTCTGCTGAGCCGTCCTGAGCCCTCTCAACCAACTGTACAATGGAAGGGTCATTATATTGAGCCTCCCGAACTCTATCAATTAGTACTGGCCTCACACGAAAACTGGCCACCAAAACACCCCTTTCATCCACTGTTAAATCAACACCGGTAGCTCTAAGCTCATAAAGAAGTGGAACCCGAACCATTCTCAAATATGCCAAGGATAAAGAGGGATTGCGACTAAGAGCATCAGCCACCACATTAGCTCTTCCTGGATGGTACTCAATCGAGCAATCATAATCTTTAATTAATTCCATCCATCTCCTTTGACGCATATTTAGATCCCGTTGAGTGAACACATATTGCAAACTCTTGTGATCAGTGAAAATTTGGCACTTGGCTCCATAAAGGTAATGTCTCCAAATTTTAAGAGCAAACACTACTGCAGCAAGCTCCAAATCATGGGTGGGATAATTCACCTCATGCGTTTTCAATTGTCTAGAAGCATAGGCGATCACTCTCCCATGCTGCATCAACACACCACCCAATCCGTGTTTAGAGGCATCACAATAGACTTCATATTCCCCACTATCATCTGGTAGTGCCAAAACTGGTGCACTAGTCAGACGCTCTTTGAGTTCCTGAAAACTTTGCTCGCACTTGTCAGACCATTCAAACTTAATTCCCTTCCTGGTCAATCTTGTAAGTGGAGCAGCAATCTTGGAGAACTCTTGAACGAAGCGACGATAATAACCTGCTAATCCCAAGAAACTCCGAATCTCTGACACATTGGTGGGTCTACCCCAATTAGCCACTGCAGCTACTTTTTGAGGGTCCACACTAACACCTTCTTCCGACACAATGTGACCCAAGAATCCCACTCTATCCAACCAAAACTCACATTTGCTAAGTTTTGCATACAACTGAGCTTCTCTGAGGACTCGCAGAACCGTCCTTAAATGCCTGGCATGCTCCTTCAAGCTTTTGGAGTAAACCAAAATATCATCAATAAACACGATCACAAAACGATCAAGAAATGGACTAAACACCCTATTCATCAAATCCATGAAGGCGGCGGGTGCATTAGTAAGTCCAAATGGCATCACTACGAACTCATAGTGTCCATACCGTGACCGGAATGCAGTCTTGGGAATATCACTTTCCCGAATCCGCAACTGATGATAACCCGATCTCAAATCAATCTTCGAGAAAACAGAGGCACCCCTCAACTGGTCGAATAAATCATCAATTCGTGGCAAAGGGTATTTATTCTTCACCGTCACTTGATTCAGCTTCCGGTAATCCACACAAAGTCTCATAGTGCCATCTTTCTTCTTAACAAAAAGTACAGGAGCACCCCAAGGGGACGTGCTAGGTTGAATAAAGCCCTTGTTCACCAACTCCTGCAATTGGGTTTTTAACTCCTTTAATTCCGCAGGTGCCATTCTATAGGGAGCTTGAGAGATAGGAACGGTTCCAGGAAGCATCTCGATGGTGAAATCGATCTCTCTTGCTGGCGGTAATCCAGGCAATTCGTCTGGAAATACATCTGGAAACTCCTTTACCACAGGAATGTCTTCCAGGTTCACTTCACCCTTCCTGGTATCTACTACATGTGCCAGGTAGGCTTGGCAACCTTTGTTCAACAATTTCCTAGCTGTAACAGCGGAAATCACACAATTTGGGAGAACATTTCTTTCCCCTTGAATGGTGACCTCAGGCTTCCCTGGACTCCTTAACACTACCTCCTTTCGGAAACAATCCACCATCGCTCTATGAGTTTCCAAGAAATCCATCCCCAAGATCACGTCGAACTCCACAATATCAAGAGGTATTAGATCAACCTCAAAACCCCAACTCTCTATCAGCACTTCACAACTCTTAAATACCCAATCTATCTTCATCACATCCCCGGAAGGCAAGGACACGTGCCACTCCCCAGGAAGTGATAATGACGGCACATTGGCATGTAAGGAAAATCTACTGGACATAAAGGAATGTGACGCTCCAGGGTCTATTAATGTAAAAGCGGGTCGGCCAAAAATTAATAACGTACCAATAATAACATCTGGAGAAGAGCGGCCCTCCTGCTGAGTCATGGCATGCAGTCTCGCATGTGTGGTAGGACGGCCTCTACTACCTCTGCTCTGCTGTGAGCCACCTCTAGTCTGTGTCACAGAGGGGGTACCACTACTAACAGTACCGGAATGCGTCTGCCCCATAGTCTGGGTAGGTGCCAATGCTGCTCCCTGACTCAAAAGAGGACAATCTCTCCTGAAATGACCTGTCTGCCCACACTGATAGCACTGACTATGCAACCCCTGACTCTGCTGAAAACTCTGGGGCGGTCTCTGACTCTGCTGCGCACTCTGACCTCCAGATGACCCACTCTGAGAGCTAGATCCTCCTCTAAACCCCCTAGAGGACCTCTTGAAGAAACTCTTAAGCTTCCCTCGGAACCCTGACCTGGATCCTGTGCTGCTACCAAAGCCACTCCCAGCAGAGGATACTGAACTAGACCTCGTCAACGATCTTCTAGCTGAGCCGGAACCCGCAGCTCCAACATCTGAAAGCCGACGGGCAACCCCAACATCTGAAAGCCGGCCATAAGAAAACTGCTGGGCCTCAACATTAAGTGCAGCCATCACTGCCTCCATGAATGATGCATATGGTACAGCCGTCATCTGAGTAGTGTATATACCACCAAGGCCCCTAACAAACTGATAGACCTTATCCTGCTCCGTCTTTACCAACTCAGGAACGTAATAGGCCAGCTCCCTAAAACGCTGCTCAAACGCCGAAACCGACATGTCATCACTCTTCCTCAAATTTAGAAATTCCTCCCTCATGCGGTTCATGTGTGCTCGACTGACATAACGCTCCTTAAAATGGGCGGAAAACTGCTCCCAGGACATCTGCGGAGCTGCATCACCCACTCTACGGCTTACATCAAGCCACCAATGCCAAGCTTCCCTCTCCAGGAACTGTGTAGCTATCACCACCTTCCTTTCCTCTGGACAATTTACTATTCGAAACATCTTTTCGGTCTCCTCCAACCAACTGAGTGCTTCCATGGGTTCACTAGCATGGGTAAACACCCTAGCACCATGCTTGCGGGCCTTCTCATAGTTAAGCTCAGAACTCATACCAGAGCGGATACCCTGCACTAACCGCTCTAACAAACCCGCTCCCATAGTAGCTGACTCCTCACTTCCTCTTCTAGGAGGAGGAAGAGGGTTTTCTTCTTCCGGTGGAGGGGAAAGATTCTCCCTACGAGCTCGGCCACGTGCTCGGCGCATAATTAACCTGAAACCAAGATGTTTAGTACCATGTATCACACATAATACCGTAATAGCTACTGCAAATACCTGATGATCACTTCGTATCTTAAGCATAAATGCTGATGGATCCGCCGCGGTCGGTCCATCACTCTATAGATACTAGTTTCACACAAGGCATAAGCAGTGACATTTAGAAAAGGAATCGAATAACCTAGTGCTCTGATACCAATGACAGGACCCATCCCGAGATTTCCCAGTAAATCCCCGAATGACTCCTGCGGGACCCACCTAAAAGGGTAGTTACCGAAATTTCGACATAATGTCCCCTAATAGTGAGTAACCCTTCACCTAAAAAAATCAAAGTAAACACATGCAGTACACTTATAATCTCATCCCCCTCCTTATAAAATCCAACCTGCTCACAACAACACAGAACCACCTCCACAAATACAAACACAATAACATAACACAATCACAAACATCTTTCAACTTAATAAATATCCGAAATTCCTGGAATAATGAATAAGTTTCGTACTCTACCCCGAAACATAGTAATAATATACCCAGGTTATCAGAGCTCTAATACAAAGGAGGAAAAGAGCACTTGTAGGTTTTCAGAAACCTACTAGTGAAAACGGTGTGGAGAGGTAACCACTATGCGCCTCCTAATTTGCTGGCCGAACTCTGCAGTCTGGGCATTTTAAGAAAAACAAAGGCCCAGGGGAGAAACATGTAAAACGTTAGAGTGAGTGGACGAAAATAATACATGAAACACTAAAAATTCACCACAATAATTAAAACCAATGTTTCATGCTCTCCCAAAGATTTATTTATTAAAATAACATTTATGCATGCCCAAATTCTAAAATCTCCACAAATGCATGATGATATAAACCAATAAAGATTATGGGAAGAGTATTATTCACAAACACAATAAATTTGGCCTCTCAGACTAGGGTCGGAGCTAAGAGCTCTGGTTGCGCCTTCACGCTATGCTAGCTATATAAAACGGTAATGGACAACCCTTAATATATCCACCTGACATCTCAGGCGTGTCTGTCCTCTCAGACCAGGGTCGGAGCTAAGAGCTCTAGGTAGGTGGTGATGGACAACCCTTAGAATATCCACCTGACATCTCAGGCGTGTCTGTCCTCTCAGACCAGGGTCGGAGCTAAGAGCTCTAGGTAGGTGGTGATGGACAACCCTTAGAATATCCACCTGACATCTCAGGCGTGTCTGTCCTCTCAGACCAGGGTCGGAGCTAAGAGCTCTAGGTAGGTGGTGATGGACAACCCTTAGAATATCCACCTGACATCTCAGGCGTGTCTGTCCTCTCAGACCAGGGTCGGAGCTAAGAGCTCTAGGTAGGTGGTGATGGACAACCCTCATAGTGCACTACGTAATTTGCCTGACCTCTCAGGCTAGGGTCGGAGCTAAGAGCTCTAGTAGCGCCTTCACGCTACTCTAGCTAGCATAATCATCGGACAACCCATAAAGGAAACTCCTAACAATACTTTTCTCGAATACTCTTCCCAAACTATTAATTATATCTATTTCACGACATATAAGCAGAAATCCAAATATAAAATCCGAGCACCCGAGGAACATATCGTACTCGAAACAATCATATAAATCTTGCAAATAAATCAATCATAGGGCATGCATTCATTTAAAAGTAAACTGTCCACTCACAGAAAAGGGACTAGCCCTGAGAGCGATCCTGTGCCTCCCCGGAACGTAAATCCTCACGTCCTGTTTAATAAAATAAATATGTTAATTATCTCAAATCGTAAAGTCGGGTCTCCGGAGACATTAGTATAAACTCCGTATTAAACTAGCTTAATTCTTGTATACTCTTAGAAATCTTCGGTCAATCCCGACCAACGAGAACATGTAATTCTTTTTCCGAACCGAAACGACATTTCGAATAATAATCGAAACCTAATCGACTCGGCTATTAATCCCACCTCCACCATGTTTCATATACCTTAATTTCTATAATCCAATTACTTCCAATTCTCCACAATTATCACCTTTTACCTCCAAATTATTTTAGAAATACTTTTACCTTTAATCCTAACTCAATTACCAAACTGTCAAAAGTAATTTCTCAAGTAAATGACAGAAATGCCCCTGTGAACAGTGAAATCCGGTCACCGGCCATTTGGCCTCCGACCGGCGATCTCCGGCCATCTTCCGGCTCCTCTCCACCTCCCCTACAACTTCCCTTTACATCACAACAACCAAAACCAACCCTAACACCAACAAATCACAATGAACAGTAGAGAATTCCCAAACTTTGGAATTCTTGATTGAATCCCTCACCTAGGCTGTAATCGACCGGCGCTCCGACTTTGGAAGGCTCAGAGGTGGCCTGTGGACCGGCTGAGAGCGGCAGGCGACGGCACAGAGGCCTGACCCGACCGGAACCCGAAAACCCAGCAGCTTTTCGGAGGGTCTTCTCTCCCTCCACGCGGCGGCGCTGCCCCAATCCAAACACTTGCTGAGTTGCTGGACCTCCACCGATTCTAGGGAGGCCAGTCACGCGCCCCACGGCGGCCGGTGGTGGCGGAGCACAGTGAGGGTGCGCACTGACCCAGAGAGGAGGACGACGCGAAGGAGAAGAAGAAAGAAAAGAAAGAAAGAGAAGGAAAGTGACGCGAAAGAGAGAAAGGAAACCGGATAAAAGGGGAAAGTTTCCAAACAAGGAAACTCTTTTTTTTTTTTTTTTTTTTAAAAACACAGAACCCCTAAATTTTTCTTCGTTCAAATCCGGAATTTACCCCAATAAAAATCCCCGATAATTTTAAATTACCGTCAACAATTCCGACGGTTAATTTTATTGTTCAAACTTTATTGTCGACACCGTAAATTCACGGATAACGGAAGGAAGGTAACTCGCAGTGAAATTATAAGGTTCGGGGCGTGACAGCAAAGAAGATCAAAATTCAAATTCACAATACAAAAAATGAAATAACAAACTTAGGTTAAGTAAGCACACCTGGAAAAATATAACCCCTTACAGCCTCTCACACACAGAGCACCACCTTCAATCTAAAATCTAATTTCAAAACACATGCAGAACAACAAACCAAACTGTAAAAGTAAAAAGCAAGGGAGATACTAGGAAACATTCAAGTGAACCCACGAGTTCTTAAGCAACACAGTTGCGTACTTCCTAAATGTCACTTTCCTTGGCATGACATAATACAGATACTAAAATTTTAAATAATGATTTGTAGAAGCTACTCAGAAGAGATTGATATAGAAGCTTTTCCCTTTTTTTCTTTTTTCTATTTTCCTATTGCTGATTGGTTTGATCCAAAGTCAGATATTGTACGATATCAATGATAATTACTATCAAATCAGGTTTACAGACTTCATATCTAAAGCAAATGTCACACAAGCTACCAATGAAATTCAATGATTATAATTAATTCTGCCTGAACAAAGATTAAGATTGTGAGATTGCTCAGAACTCCAAATAAACCAATCGTAGCAGAAATCAATTACAATAGAAAAATATATATATTTAAAATCCGTAACTAAGAAACCCGCATCCTTGAGAATAACAAAAACTCAAAGCAAAACACCCATCCAATACATTGAGGCCAATAGAGCAAAACACTCAGCAAAATAACAATAGGGCAGGTAATTATCATCAGCAACAAATCACAACAACACAACTGAGACCCAAACAGATACCAAACCAAAAAAGAAACAAATCCACCCATAGTTGAAATCTGGAAACCGCAAGGTAGAAGATGAATTGATTCATCATCTGCCAACAACTGACAATTACACAACTGAGACCCAAACAGATACCAAACCAAAAAATACACCAATAGGTGAAATCTGGAAACCGCAAGGCAAATATAATTCTAATTAAACAATGAACACAGAATTGCCTTCGCCGGTTCTTCAATCTAAAATCCAATACCAAAACACATGCTGCAGAACCATTATACCAAACCCAAAGGGTAAACCCTAATGGGTTTTCAAGACAACGAAATCATGAACTCCACACCACCAATTAATCAATCCATGGCAAATTAAACCAACGCATAGAAAGAAAACAGATATTTATACCGTAAATTGGGCCTCCCTTCTCCAAGAGGAAGGGCGGAGAAGCCACCAAGAAAGCCTCAGCGTCACCGGCGGAATCAAGAAGAGAATCGCCGCGCGTGAGGAGGCGCGTACAACGGCACTCTCTCTCTCTCCAACTTCCGTCTTTCTCTGGAGAGAAGGGGTTTTAATGGACATAAATAAAATACTGTCGGCAACGTCTCTTTTTTCTCTGTTTTTTATTTTTATTTTTTGGTACAAATTTTTTTATTACAGAAAAAGATAGAAAAAATATATTTTTATGTTTTATTTTAATTAAAAATTAAATTTACCTTATTATACAAATAAAGGATATATATGAGATCTAATATCTATTTAATGGGTAATTATTTATTTTTGATTATTAGTTCACAAAGTCAACTAAAAGCAGTGACGTGATTCAAAATTACGACATAGAACAATTTAAAAAAAAATTTGACAATCGGGATTAATAAAGAAAATAAGGTTTGATCAATCCGGAAATAAATGTGCGCATGTCATAATGGTCAAATAAGTTAGTAAGTAACAAAATAAGTATGTACAAATATTATTTACAAAACAATTATTTACAAAATACAAACACAAATATTTATAGATATTTATTTACAAATTTACACATGGTACAAGGTTATAAGGGGACGTTTGAAATTGGTTTCTAACATCTTAAAAACAGAAAATAAAAACTAAACTAATATATACAAGTGATCGGTTCATTCAACACGTCAATTAGAGAGAAGCTCAAATTCTGACTACACATCAAAGATCATGTTTCAACCTTAACAATCTGATAACATGCAAATTCAAAGAACTAAAAACAATCTCAAGAATACAAGCCTATGAGGTCATGCATCTTATTGTTTCACTTACTTTATTCCCGCATAAAACATCTAGAACTAGGGCATTTTACATGTCGATGCTATCAATACTAAAAGCATATGTCTTTAAATGGAACGAGATTGAATACAACTTTATATCATGAACATTATTTTATTATCCGCCAATATTATTAAACTTCAAATATTCCACAACCTAACTAAAGCTTCTCCGAAAATTATTATCTTCATACCAATAAATTCCTCTTATTTAATACTATTTTTCCGTAGAAAAATCTGCCCAAAAGTAGCAGCTCCGCCTACGGCGGCAGCTGCCAGCAGAAATTCCGGCCAAAATTCCAACCACCTCCAACTACCACCAAATTTTAACAGCAGCTTTGTCTCATCATTTGAACAACTTTCTAGTACAACTCGAAGACCAATCCAACTTCTAACTAGGTCAATCGAACAAAAATATAAAATCCTAAATTTTTGAACTTCAAATCTTCGATTCTCCTTCTACACTCCAAATCAATCCACCAAACTTTAGGGGTGAGTAGTACTCCTAAAACCCATCCTATCCATATAAAGAACCCACCCATTGGTGGCCTGAGGAAGGAGAAATCCGATTAAACTCTACTTGTACACTCGACAAACAAATCAAAATTTCTCTCAAACCATGGCGAGATAGGTTGAAAAGCTTACCTAGAATTGAAGTAGACTCAGAGCAATCATTTTGAGACCGGTATGATGGCCTGAGATACCCTAATGGAGGTGCTATGGCAGCTGGAAGTTCCGGCAGCGGAGAGAGAGAGCTCGGGGAGAGAGAAAATGGCCGGGTGAAAAATCTGATTTTTCACCCCTGTAACTCTTATTTATAGTCATTTTACCGCACAGTAACTTTATATTTTTGCTAATAAATTTTACATACGAACTCCAATTTGAGCGTGTTATGTGTCCACAAACTCGTATCAACATCATCGACGAAATTCATGAAGAAAGTTTTCCTAAATTCTCGTCTTAGCAAAAAGTCAAGTTTATGACCTTCTACAGTAAAAATGTTACTTTAAACGGTTAAAGATGAAAGTAACCAAAAGTAACCGACCGTAACTTGATTCTAAGATCGGGATGTGACACGTGTTCTAGTGGTGCACTACGTGATTTAGCTGCTGGAGAGTGACCAATATCTTTAACTGTGTGGCATCTGATCCTCCTGTATGATGAAGAAATCTATTGTTTCCTGTGTGGTGTCTAGAACCTCCTGTGTGGCGAAGGAATCAATTGTTTCCTGTGTGACAGTTAGATCCTCATGTGTAATAAAGGAATCTATCGTGTTTGTGTGGGGTTTAGATCCTTCTGTCGCGCCCGTTACCGAACACGTAACAATTTAAAACCCTTTTTTGTTACATTGTAGCATTGGTAAATAGGGTTCAATCAATCCGGGGACTTTAGGGCGTTCATGCGGTTAAAAATCAATCAAGTTAGTATCTAAAAACTAAGGTAATACAACATATTAACAACAAACAGACATTTTACAAGTTTCATGGGGGGTTCGGTTTGGTTTTTATCATCCTAAAAACAGAAAATAAACCTAACTAATATATACATGTGATCAACTTCCACAATATCTGATTTCAGAAAATACAAAACATGCAACAACAATTTTTAATCACTTATTCGAATCATCACCAAAAGAAAAACATAGAAGAGTCCTAAATACACCCTACGAGAACATGTATCTAATCGGTTATTCTTAATTATTATCCAACCTAGAAAGTCTGAACTTAGAACATTTTACATGTCGATGATATCAATACTAAGGTATCTGTCTTCAAACATGCAAATCATTAAGCTAAAGAACGGACTCTAACATGCAACAAATTTACATAAGACGCTTAATTTATCACATGCAACGCAAGTGCTCGAACGGAGTTTAAGCCGCCTCCACTACTTTAGATCTAACTTACCTACGAGGCTTAGTTAAAACCATAGCAAGCACCAATCCTACAGAACCGGTCTTTTATTAAATCATGTAACAAGCATTCAAAGATCTCAATGGTGACAATATCGAATAAACAACATCATAAAATCATTAAAACATATTTCATATAAACTGAAAATTCACAAAACTCTCAATCATGGCATCCAACCAATTCGAAAAATAAAACACATGGTTCTATTTTGAAAACAATAATAAGAACAAAGAAACCAAAAAGAATTAGATATAGAATTACACTTTTTCAATGAGGTTGATAGCCAATCAAAGACTTGAGAATGAGCAACTCCAAGCTAATGCTTCAATACTTCCTGGAACGTCCTAGACTGCAAGGATTTCCTTCTTCTTCTTCTTCTTCTTCTTCTTCTTCTTCTTCTTTTTCTAGGGTGGCGGCAACAAGACAAGAACAATGAGAACTTTTTATGATATTTGTTAACATGAGAAATGATCCCATTTTTGGTTCTCTTGTCCTCCTTTTATAGTGTTATGTCGCCCCGTTGGAGTTCTCTCATCCATTGATTTAATCTTGATCCAACGGTCAAGGAAAATTGCCCAACAAATTAATAAAAACTTGTTAGGAAATTTCCAGAATTTCCTTATACACATAGGTGATGAATTCAGCTGCATTTGTAGGCTAGATTCATTGCTTGTTCTCCACACAAATCGGCCCCTTTAGTTCATTTCCTTGTTTTGCCGAAAATTAGCTCTATTCCTCCAATTTTGGTGGGCCATTTAATGTTTTGAAAAGGAAAGAAATTTGTTAAAATAAAATCAGAATAATTTGGCTTTTAGACAAAAGAAATTTAAAGAATTAATTTCATAAATTTCAGATTTGAATTGCAAATTATCTCCCTTAATTTAGACAATGAAAACTTGTCTTAAAAAGCCTCTTAATTTCGGCAAGAAAACCCTATCCTTCTCCTTGATTTATGGCGACACAACTTATTCCTAATTTATGTAGGATTTGACTTCCTTGCTTCATGTGGAATTCCTGTCATAAAAGAAAAGAAAGTTTTCAAAATAAATTAGGAAAGTCAGAATAGGAAAGATTCAAAGATAGTAAGTTTCCCAATTCAAATAAGGAAAGTTTCTCTAATCAAATTAGGAAAGCTTTCCAAAATGGAATAGGTAACTTTCCCCTTTTCAAAATAGGAAAGTTTCCTAAACGACTTATCCTCGACTTTTTCGACTCATTAGTTTCCTAGTTGCACCAGGAATCCTTCTTTGATTAGGAATCCGTTCATTTCCCTCGTTTTAGCCTTCTTTCGTGTAAACCTGCCTTTATTGACTCTAAAACACAAAACATGTTAGAAATGAAGTTATTAAGGAAATAACGAAGCCAAATATAATAGGAAATACGTTAAGAATGTAGCATAAAATGCATTTATCACCTCCTATGTGGCGAAAGGATCTATTTCGGTGTTGCAGTCTAGATTCTCTTTAGTGACAAAGAGATCTATTTTGGTTTGGTAGGTTATGTCCTCCTTAGTGGCGTACGGACATATTTTTCTAGTGTGACGTTGATCCCTTAACTTGTTTCTTCAATATCGTATGAAAATAATTCACGTTTTCTCTTCATTTTAACAAGATTTTAAAGATTGTGAATGGTTTGAATTTCACGGAATCGCCTGAAAATCAAGTTCTATTCTTCTTGGGACCTCTATATTCCAATAACATTGATTTCTTAACTTGTTTCTTCAATTTTATTTGAAAATAATTCACGTTTTCTTGGCATTTTAACAAGAATTTAAAGATTGAGAACGATTTGATGTTCATATAATCTTCTAATAATCAAGTATTGTTCTTCTTGGGACCTCTATATACCAATGACATTGGTCTCTTAATTTGTTTCTTCAATATCGTATTAAAATAATTCATGTTTTCTCTGCATTTTAACAAGATTTTAAAGATTGTGAACGGTTTGAAGTTCACGGAATCACTTGAAAATCAAGTATTGTTCTTATTGGGACCTATATATTCCAACGACATTGATTTCTTAACTTGTTTCTTCAATTTCATTTGAAAATAATTCACGTTTTCTTGGCATTATAACAAGATTTTAAAGATTGTTTGTAACACTCCGTCCCGAAATTAACATTTTTACCGGGATTAGGCGAGTTACAGAGAATGGTAATCGCACTGTTGATTTTCCCCGAATTAATATCGAGATATTCTCGGGTCTGGGGGGAAATTAGAATTAATGTCCCGAGGGGTAGATTATGTTAATACGAGTTCCCCGGTATGCCCGGAAGATTTTCCGGAGCTACGAGTTGTTAGTTACGAATTTATCCAATTTACAGAAGTAACAAATGTTAAATTACTATACCGTAGAAAAAGATGACTTTGCGATAAGTCGGGAATTTGAGGAAGTTTCATTCGGGGAAGATGTAGAGGACGTTAATACGAACTCATGGGCATGTCCTATGAATTAATCGGAGTTCGTATGTGAAAGTTATGCGGGATAATGTTACCGTGCGGTAAAAGTAAATAGGAAATATCTTTTTACTATTCACGGTAACTATTTATTGGAAAATCTGGATCGTTGGATTCGTGAGATTAAATCTGGGTCGTCAGATCAATCAGTGATTGATCTGGGCCGTTGGTGTGGGTATTTATAAGGGGGAGGGGGAGTTGACCGGGGGAGTCTCTTTCCTTCATCCTTCGTTCTCAGTCTCTCCTCTCTCTCCTCGAGCTCCACTGTTAATACAGTCGCTCGGAGGCAGACACCGGCGAGCCCACCGCAGCGCGTCCTCCCTCACCGCAGTCGCCACCATCTAGTCCTGCCTCCGCCATCAAGCCTTGAGTTTGGAGACGCCGCTCCAGAGGATCGATCGAGGAGGGGGATGCTAGTCAGGTCAGGTTCTCAGCATCACTGGAGGTTATGGGTGGTGCAGGGAGCAGTGTTTGACGCCTACTCGACTTTCTGTCGAGTTTGGGAGCGTTGACCGAGATCGGGGGAGAAACATCAAGGTTGCTCAGTGGGGGTTCTCGAGCGGACCCGAGAGGTATCTGTCTCCCCTCCCTGTTTCTTAATGTTTTAGTGTTTTGGGACTGTTGAGGGGGGTGCTAGGAATTAGTTATGCAGGTGAGGGGCTAAATCCGGCCAAGTAGGCCGAGATTTGGCCGGAGAGGTGATCGGGAGGAGAATGGGTAAATACCCTAGATTTTTACTGCGGTAGATCTGAATTTTTACTGTTTTACTGTGGGTGTGAATTGTCAGAACTGCCCATGGCAGTTTGGGGTATTTACAGGGGCTGCCACTAAGGCTGTTATTCCCAAAGGGCCCCTGGTAGTTCAGATTAATTACGAAACTGCCATTAAGGCTAGAATGTCCATGTTGCCCCTGGCAGTTTTGGGCTAATTACAGGAATGCCATTGAGGTGGTAATTCCATAAATACACCTGGTAATTATAGTTATTTTCAGGGATGCCAAGTAGGAGGAAATATCTTAAATGCCCATGGTTTGGTTTATTTACGTGGATGCCACTATGTTTTATATTTATAGTTATGTGTGATGGTTGTTTATAATCGTGTGATTGCCTTTATTATCTGTCTTGCTGTGTATGGATGTTATTGTTATGAATGGTAGAATGTTCGGTTTAATCCCGAGGGTTAGTTGGTCGGTGGATACCTCATTTGAGAGGTTAACTCAGGATATGCGTTAGGTGTATGCTATCCTCATTTAGAAAGCAACCGATAAATAGAATAGCGGGATTCGCCCGGTTAGGGTGTTAGTTAATATAAGAGCTAGTGTGGCTTGATCCCTGAAGACAGGGTACGTAGGCAGCCTGACCGGGATTCGGGTGCAGTCACAAATATTATTAGAACCCCTAGGTTCTTTAAATGGCACATTTGAGATTCAAATGTGGGAATCGGAATAACCTCCGGTTTGAGGTCTATACCGGCACCGCTTGAACTGTTTGAATAGGGTTATCCTGGCTCAAGGGGGATTTCGAGTAAATCTCTCTTGTGTTAGGTCCCGCACGTCTTAACCCAAGGTTAGGGAGGTAATCTTGGGTCGGTGCGTGACATTGTTAACTGTTTGATGTTCACGAAATCGCCTAAAAATCAAGTATTGTTCTACTTGGGACCTCTATATACCAACGAAATTGGTCTAATAACTTTTTTTCCTCAAAATCATACGAAAATAATTCATGTTTTTATGCATTTTAACAAGATTTTAAAGATTGTGAACGGTTTGACGTTCACGGATTCACCTGAAAATACAGTATTGTTCTTTTTGGGACCTCCATATACCAACAACATTTATTTCTTAACTTATTTCTTGAATATCGTATGAAAATAATTCAGGTTTATTCTGCATTTTAACAAAATTTTAAAGATTGCGAACGGTTTGAATTTCATAGAATCGCTTGAAAATCAAGTATTGTTCTTCTTGGGACCTCTATGTTCCAACGAAATTGATTTTTTAACTTGTTTCTTCAATTTCATTTGAAAATAATTCACGTTTTCTTGGCATTTTAACAAGATTTTAAAGATTGTGAACGATTTGACGTTAACGAAATCGCTTGATAATCAAGTATTGTTATTCTTGGGACCTCTATATACCAACGACATTGGTCTCTTAACTTTTTTTCTTCAATACCGGACGAAAATAATTCACGTTTTCTATGCATTTTAATAAAAATTTAAAGATTGCGAACGATTTGACGTTCACAGAATTGCCTAAAAATCATGTATTGTTCATCTTGGGACCTCTATATTCCAACAACATTGACTTCTTAATTTGTTTCTTCAATTTCAATTGAAAATAATTCACGTTTTCTTGGCATTTTAACAAGATTTTAAAGATTGCGAACGGTTTGACGTTCACAGAATCGCCTGAAAATCAAGTATTGTTCTTCTTGGGACCTTTATATACTAACATCATTGGTCTCTTTACATGAAATCTTCTTGAGTACTTACCTCACCATGAGAATCTAGAAACTCGAAAAATAGAAATACACAAATTAATTAAGTTTCCAAAGATTCACAATTCTTATACCACAACGAAAAAGACAAATAGCACCAAAGCACCTCTAGCGGTATCACCTTTTCTAGAAACTTTGTTCTGGCATCAAATAAAATAACACCATTTATGTATGTGTGTGTGCATACATAGAAGAGGAGAAGGGATAAAAGTTTGGAAACTTATGACACAGCTTCAGTTAGCATTCTAGTTTTAATGTAAGGTAGAACAGATTGAAGGCATATGCATAAACACCAATATCATTTCACATAAGAATAACTAACAAACCCATAGTGAAC
Organism: Comarum palustre; assembly: GCA_951800085.1. NCBI lineage: Eukaryota > Viridiplantae > Streptophyta > Magnoliopsida > Rosales > Rosaceae > Comarum > Comarum palustre. The sequence goes on from OX637580.1 coordinate 9,499,893, forward strand.
ACTACCACAACATAAACACCATTTCACTACCGTCCAGAGCCAACCCTAGTCTCCTACACCATAGTTTCAGTAGTTGACACTGTAGTAATAAGAAAACCCATAATCAAAATCCAATTTACACAAAACCTGAACTAAAAATTAAACAGCAAATTTGTTAAAGGTATACCGCAGCACGGGAACGTCTTCAGCACACCAGGGTTACCGTACACCATGTTTTTCCGGAATGATGACGTCATCTTCCATCCAAATGACATCATCAATACGGTTAAGTCAACGTTAATGGCAGGAAAAAAAAATTAAAACCGGGCTCACGACTGGCCCTCTTTTTGGGTCGTTTCTCTTCTTCTCTTCCTTTCTCGTCCGTTGTTCTGTCTCATCTTAATGGTCCAGCTTCGTCCATGGTCGCTCAAGCTCCGAAACAACGGCGACGTTTCAGCCAAGTCCAATTGTTGCTTTCTAGAGAATCGGGTTCTGATACTAAGTTATGCTTAAGGGTATGACAAAGTTTATCTCTTTTCGTTTTTTCTCTTTCCTATTGTTTTTTGTTTTGTTTCACAGCTCATCTTGATCAAAATTTATTTTTTATCTTGACTTATTCATCAGAATGAAGTTAAAAGATGTACTAGACGCCGAGGATATTACATACATGGGTGCGGCTGGATTGCTCTAAAACCAACTTGGGCCGAAAGCGGACGTTAACGGAGGGGCATCCGGGTAATTTTAAGAGACATAATGCAGCCTCCTCAAAGCTCGGAACACTCCTCGAGGGCCAACTCGAAACATCCTCATAGTCGAGTCTAATCCCACGTTCGACCATTGGCTGTAAAATTAAACCAATATATTAGTTTTTCTATCGTTGACTTGATCTTTTCCTAGTTTGACTAGGAAATCCTATTTGACCAAGAGTTGACCAAAATCCTTTCTTTTAACAACTTTTCAACCATTACGCTTAATTCCGAATATCGACTCGAAATTTGGTTTCCCTTTACGCCACCTTAGCATAAGTATTTTTCTTTACTAAATCATTTGACGGTAGGTAACACAGTAATTTGTGGAATTACTATGGACACCCAATCAACTACTTCACCAATTTACGGGTTATGAGTCGATATATCCGGTATGAAATTATCCGAATTATTTACAACGCCCAACTCGGTTTCTGACTAAGATTCCTGAGTTACCTAGAATCTCACTTAAATATCAGGTTGTCTTAATTTAACCGGTTAACTAAGATTGACCTTTCCCTTTTTTCTTTTATCGGTAAATCTTCCATAAATTGAAACCTTCCAAAAAGGGAAAGTTTCCAAAAATGAAAAGTTTCCTAAAATGGTAAGTGTTCTTTAGAATGGGAAGTTTCCCAAAATGGAAACTTCCTACTACGTCCAATTTTTTCATAAATATCCCAATTACGATTCAACTGACACTTTTCGACTCAAAGCTTAACGGGGATTCGATTTCTACCTCATCGGCACTGTCGGAAAAAAAACTTATGCTTCGCCATCGAGATTCTGGTCGACTTGCTAGAATTTTCGGCAGAGTTTCCCCGTTTTCTCTGAATCACCAAGTTCTCGACAACATGCATAATAACAACATAAATTTAGCAAACAAACTCCAAAACCTACAACTCTAGAATTTCACAGAACCGCCTCACCTTTATTTTTGAATTCGGTAGCTCTCTAGCCGGACTCCTTCACAGGCAGGACCTCTACCTCTGTCTCTGTCTGACCTCCTCTAACACCTACACTAGCCGAGACATACACACACCTTTGTCTCGACCCAAACTAACGCTGCAACGACCCAAATTTGCCGCCTGGACTCAGATGCCACACCCACAAGCTCACCGGAGATCGAGGAATCCTCCAGAGGTCCGAGAACATGTCGCCTGCAGCTAGGGCTCGAAACCCAGAAAAATACAAAATTGGGGTTTCGACGTTAGGGTCAATTCTAGTGATTATAAACATGGAATTGAAGAAAAAGGGAGGAGGACCCTACCACTCGCAGTCGCCGTCGCTGTCAAACCTCGCTCTAAAATTGAAGAACAACGCCGCTCCTCCTCGGCGTCGATCTCCCTCTTGGGTTGATACCAGACTGTTTTGAGGGGTGCTTTAGGTAGAGGAGACAGAGGGGGTCACTTTGGAGGTGGTGCGCCAGCGGATGGTGGCCAGACGGCGGAGCGCCGCTGTGGCCGAGCCGGAGAAGACGAGAGAAATCAGGAGCGAGAGGAGAGAGAGAAAGTCAGGGGGGAGGGTCTGACTCGAGTCAACCCTCTCCCAAATATTTATACTCAAATCAACGGCCTAGATCAACCCCCTAATTGATCTGACGGTCTGAATTAAAATAAGGTAAAAAGTAATTAGTTAAATGGTAAAAACTATTTACCGGAATAGTAATTGGAAATTACCATAAACTTCAGAAATTCACAGAAAATCAACGGAAGGTCCGAAAAATATTCTGAAAATACCGGGAGCCTCGTGTCGACACGTACTACAACATCGAGTCATTAAATAAGGAATTTGGAGAGTTTAGAAAAACTCAAAAATTAACTCGAGCGATAACTTATCAAATTACCGATCGCAATTAAAAACCCTCGGTAACTCGTAAACCTCTGTGAAAAGGTAACTTTTAGGTACGGGGTGTTACACTTTTGTATTGTCGACTCTAAAGTTTCTCTAGCCAAGTCGAAGCGAGGTCGCGAAGATTCCGCCAGGAACAAGTCCGGATGTCACTAGGTCTGCCGGTGGCAGCAACGGTGAACTGCGCGGACAACACCGGCGCGAAGAATCTATACTTCATTTCGGTGATGGGAATCAAGGGGCGGCTGAACCGGCTGCCGTCGGCGTGTGTGGGGGACATGGTGATTGCCACGGGAAGAAAGGGAAGCCGGACCTGAGGAAGAAGGTGCTGCCAGCTGTGATTGTTAGGTAGCGCAAGCAGTGGCGCAGAAAGGATGGTGTTTTCATGTACTTTGAAGGTATCCAGTTTCGGAAACTCTTTGCTTTTCTTGATGAATTTTGGATTTGTGGAAGTTTGCTTGTTTTGGTTTCAGAGCAATGTGTTGTAGGTTAGTATGAATGAGCATGTTGTTTAATTTTCAGAAGGTGATATAGTTGTTTAATTTTCAGAAGGTGATATAGTTGATGGTGCACAAGTTGAGTTGGTTTTTTTTGTTTTGAGGATTATGGCATTGCAATCACTTGTGCATTTGTGTGTGGGTTAGTGGTTGTAGGAAATTGGGGATTTGGATAAATGGTTGTTTAGGATCAGGTATTTGTGTTAGGGAATACTTTTAACCGATTTTGCTTTTGCACTATGTTATGCATTGGAAACATACTCAACTTGAAAACTCAACTATTATGGGTTTGATGTAATGGTTTTGTTTTTGATACGATAACACGCTGCATCTGCTGCTAAGATTAGAGTAAAGTGAGCACTCTGCTCTTCCTGTATTTCTTGCTTGTGACCGTGGTCTTTATTTTGATGCAGATAATGTTGGTGTCATTGTGAATCCAAAGTGTAAAATGAAAGGTGAGGAGCCTGTGCATCAATATTAACTTCTGTAGAAGTATAACAGAGTTATCTTGATAGTGTTATTTGTTTGGATTGTGAATCATGTTTTGCTGTGTTTGTAAGATCTGCTATCTTTGGGCCTATTGGAAAGGAATGTGCTGATCTGTGGCCAAGAATTGTAAGTGCAGCTAATGCCATAGTTTGAGGTCTCAACTCACTCTAGATTGGTTTTTTATGTTCTCTTAGTCGGTTGTCCTTTGAACACTAGATGAGTATGCAAATTTCTTGGATTTGTACCCATGTGGTGTTTGAACTTACTATCCTACTATCATGTAGACTTTGATAGTAAAAGAGTTTTTGTTCTAATTTCTGTCTTTTGTTTAGGTCCATTTCACTAATATATATAATGCTTTTGTATTGTTGAATTAACCAATAGTAGGCCTCTAGCTAATATAGGCAAGCGCAAAATTGTATTAAACCTGTATCGACTTCTTCTATCCGTACCCGAACTCCCAATTAAAGCATCTAGCTAGCAGGGTTATACATTAACTGTTTCACATACTACACGCTCTCTTTTGTATTATAGTTCACTACCAGAGAAAGTATTATAGTCGATGAAGCTTCACGCTCTCTTGTATTTAGTCATTTTGATGGTCAAATGATTGTTTCCGTGCGTTTAAGAGTTTGACTTACGTGATTGACCGTCTTGATCGAGCTCTTAATTTTATCGGATCAAGTTGAATTTTTTCATACATTTATTTTATCATGATGGTCATATCAGGTAGTCGGATTTTTGTTTCTCAAGTTTGATCATCACAATCACAACATGTCTACTAATGTTGTATAACTTGTTTACCAAGTGTTAAGTAAATGTTTTGTTTCAAAAACAAACAATACGTAGAAGCTTCAAACGAAAAAAAAGTCGTGAAATAAGATATGACCAAAATGGTGAAATATGTCTACGGTTGAAAAATCAAGTGATTCCGGTAAAGTGTCGATGCCGATAGTTGCGGTCAATGTAATTTTCTATTATTTCTCCCTAGAGGTAGCTATATCTCTAGTGGTTATTTTTCATAAAATGTTTATATCGCAAGCTGCGTTTCATTGATTTGAAACTATTTTCAGTTGAACCTCTGGGCAAAATACATAATTTAGATGGCCAAATGACCGTTTCCGTGCGTGCTTGATTTACAGGATTGATCGTGCGGATCGAGTCCTTAACGTTGTTGGATCTAGATGAATTTTTTCTCACACATATTTCAACATAATTATGATATTTGATGGTCGGATTTTTTTTCTCAAGTTTGATCATCACAATCACAACTTGCCTACTAATGTTGTATAATTTGTTTACCAAGTTTTAAGTAATTGTTCCGTTTCGAAAACAAACAATACGTATAAGCTTCAAACGAAAAAAAGTCGTGAAATAAGATATGACCAGAATGGTGAAATATGTCTACAGTTGAAAAATCACATAATTCCGGTAAAGTCTCGGTGCCGATAGTTGCGGTCAATGCAATTTTCTATTATTTCTCCCTATAGGTAGCCCAATCTCTGGTGGTTATTTTCATAAAATGTTTATATCACAGGTTGCGTTTCATCGATTTGAAACTATTTTCAGTTGAAACTCTGGGTAAAATATGTAATTTAGATGGTCAAATAACCGTTTCCGTGCGTTTAAGGGTTTGATTTACAGGATTGACCGTGCGGATCGAGTCCTTAACGTTGTTGGATCTAGATGAATTTTTTCTCATACACATATTTCAACATAATTATGATATTTGATGGTCGGATTTTTGTTTCTCAAGTTTGATCATCACAATCACAATTTGCCTACTAATGTTGTATAACTTGTTTATCAAGTTTTAAGTAAATGTTCCGTTTTGAAAACAAACAATACGTAGAAGCTTCAAACGAAAAAAAGTCGTGAAATAAGATATGAACAGAATGATGAAATATGTATACTGTTGAAAAATCACGTAATTCTGGTAAAGTCTCGATGCCGATAGTTACAGTCAATGCAATTTTCCATTATTTCTCCCAAGAGGTAGGCCAATCTCCGGTGGTTATTTTTCAAAAAATTTTATACCACAGGTTGCGTTTCATCGATTTGAAACTATTTTCAGTTGAACCTCTGGGCAAAATACGTAATTTAGATGGCAAATGACCGTTTTCGTGCGTTTAGAGGTTGACTTACGGGATTGACCGTGCGGATCGAGTCCTTAATATTGTTGGATCTAGATAAATTTTTTCCTATACACATATTTCAACATAATGATGATATTTGACGGTCGGATTTTTGTTTCTCAAGTTTGATCATCACAATCACAACATGCCTACTAATGGTGACTTAAGAGATTGACCGTCCGGATGAAGCCCTTAACATTATCAGATTATGGTGAATTTTTTCCCATACATGTATTTTATCATGATGGTCATATCACACGGTCGGATTTTCGTTTCTCAAGTTTTATCATCGGAATCACGATGTGCCAACTAATGTTGTATAACTTGGTTACTTTCAATTTGCAAGATATAGTTGCTTCACAATCGTAAGGTTTTGTTTTTAGGATTTAGGGTTTTTTAGGGTTTATGGTTTGTTATTAGGGTTTACAATTTGTAGATGGGGAGTGTACACGTGTTCTGGTTAATGCGGACCATGGTTTCCAGATGGGTTAAGAGTGTTGTATGCGACCAATCAATATTTGATTGACACATGTTACTTCCTTATCCACCTAGAAGAAGAAAACAAGCAAATTGGACTGATCAAAAATTGGGTTTTCTCAAACCAAACAAACCCAGATTTTCACAGTCTCCCCCGCCATCGCTCTCCCTCGCCTCCCCCGCGCCATTGATCTCTCCATCAAGGTCATCTCCTCATTCTTCCCGCCATAGAAAACAACCAAATCAAAATCTCTCCATGCAAATTGGGGGAGTTGGCAGTGTTGGGTGAGTATGGTGTCGTCGAGGCTTAATTAGATAATTATGCATGGTGAAGTTGAAGGAGGGATTGGTTGTGAGAACAAGGATACAAATGTGCTTACATTGTTATCTGTCGGGTTTTGTGACCCCATCGGAACATGACGAGGGAGAGGGATGAGCCGCGAAGGTGGGGGTGTTCGAGCAAGTGCTGGGTCAACCAAAATACGGCGGTAGGAGACACCACAACGAAGTTTTCACTATGAGTCAAGTTTTCCAAATTGACACACAACTACTCCACTCCCTCTGTTTCAAACTTCTTCACCTTTGCGGCTCTCGAAGAGGTTCGAAGAGTAACCTAAACACAAACCCTCCTTAAGCAACGTGGCCAAATCTCCATCGTCCTGTGATTTAACCCCGATTTACTCACTTTGCCAACAAGACCATAACACCCTTCGAACATTCGCCGGGGTTAGGGATTGAAACCCAGAAAGAAAACAGAAAAAGGAGGGATTTTGAATTAGGGCTCCAATCAAACGCGCAAGGCGATACAATTGAAGGAGGGAAGAGAAGATGAACCCTACCTCTTCTCTGTCGAATTGTGCCTGAAACGCTAGGAATCGTCGGAGATCTCCACGCACAGTGGTGCTCGATCTCTACCCTGGGTGGATAAATGTGTAATCTTTGGGCTAGGCTTTGTAAAGGAGAGGAGAAGGACCAGTTTGGTGGTGATGCGCCATCAGGAGACAGCCTGACACGCCGGCGATGAAGGTGGCGGAGCAAGGGGTCGAGAGCAGAGAGAGACCGACGAAGAGAGAGAGAGACGAAGAGGGGGTCTGACCCGAGTCAACCCTCTCCCCAACTATTTATAACCGAATGGACGGTTCAGATCAAAACCCTACTTGATCTGACGGTCCAGATTTAAAATAGGTAAAAAGTAATTAGTTAAATGGTAAAACTTATTTACCGGAATAGTAATTGAAAATTACCATAAACTTCATAAATTCACAGAAAATAGCCGGAAGCTCCGAAAAATATTCCGAAAATACCGGGAGACTCGTGTCGATACGTACTACAACATCGAGTCATTAAATGAGGAATTTGGAGAGTTTAGAAAAACTCAAAAATTAACTCGAGCGATGACTTATCAAATTACCGATCGCAATTAAAGCCCTCGGTAACTCGTAAACCTCTATGAAAAGGTAACTTTTAGGTACGGGGTGTTACACAGTTGTTGTACCGTTAAAGAATCAAGTTACCTTAACGGTACAACTGTACTATCAATTAACAAGAGAAACATGAAAATAGTTTTCTTATGAAGGCCATGCATCAAAATAAGACTTACCCAAGAAGGTCTTTGCCGAATCCCAAATTTTCTTCTTCCCTCAGCTCGTTCCAACCTTCACCAGCTTCACAAATGACAAACTAAAATTAAATATATAATTATTTACAGGAAAAGAAGTATCACAATATGGATAGAGTTCAGAAATGCAGATGGTAGTACACTTATAATTATCAGCCCCACAAATATAAGCAATTTCCTCAATTTGCAAAACACAAAACATTTAAATTTACATAGGAACTACGATACATGCACTGGCTTAATTTAAAGCATGATCAAAGAAAAACATGGGAATTCTCTATTCGCCTGTTTTCTAGTTCTGTTTTACAATCAACCACTTTCTATGAAATTAAAAAAGTACAAACAAATGAACACAAATCAAAAGAGCAAACACAACACTATCATCAACATCAACAATAGTGACTGGTGAACATAAAACAATTCCATAAATTATCAATCACAATTAAATGAGTTGAAGCATGGGAAGAGTGACACTTATGACTTACCTCACTGAATAAGAATAAGAAGGATTGTCATGTAATGGATTCGAATATGTCTACAATAAATCATCAATAAAACTAAAGTTAAAAACATGTGCCATCAGATACCTATCGTATAAAAGGTTTTTAGATATTTCCCATATATATTCCAAAAAACCCAGACAGAAAACACCATCTCTCCCAGAAAATAAAATTCAATGACAACGTATCAATGAAAACGTTTAATGCTTGAGCAAACCAACAGTTGTTAGGTTTTTACTGTTGCAAAATTCCTACATGTCACACTTTCCTTGGCATGACTTAATGCAGATACTAAAATTTTAAATCAGGTACCCTGTAATGTCTGCTTTTTCTTTTCAAACAATTTTGCTTTCAACCGCGCCACCCGGATAAACCTATAAGCACACGTAACACTTACTTTGGATTAGATTTACTAAGGATCAGATTGTATATTGACATTTGAAGTGGAAAAGGTGGTTTAACCGTGTACGTGCCTAGTTCCAGCCAAGGGTACAACTACTAAGCTCGATTTAAGATTTTGATTTAACTATGTAAGAGGATCTACCTGAAAATCAATTAACATGTGATTGAGTTTGTTATCAAAATAACAGACCATAAAACTCAACTACAAATAATAATAACTACTTAAATCTGCACTTACCAACTTGGAACAGCTCTTGGAATGGTTCCAGCCTTTACGAACCTTCCTTTCCGCTGAGCACATATGAAATGGCATCAAAACAAGGGGTCAGCAACAGACATACATTTAATTGACTAAATAGATTACAATAAGACCAGAAAGATATCCCATTATGAACAGTATTCTGATTTCTACCATTTAATTTTTTTGCTAAAAATTACATCTTGAAGAGAACCAATACTAAATAACAGAACAAACCTGCATATATTTGAACATCAAAACACCAGGCTTAGCACATGAAACTTTTAAAAAAATTCTGATTTACTTTGACATTTTCTTTTAGAAGTTAGAATGCCATTCCTAAAAAAAGAAGGTTAGAACCAGTTTTCCTTTTTTCGGTGCTGGTCCAGAGTTAGCATAGTAGATTGTAGAAACACCAAGGATCATGGCAGAGAATTTAGTGCATGGTCAATCGCATGCAATCAACACCTAGGGGTTTCTGATTTATGTATTGTAAGAGAAAGACGTCTACATGTTTCGCTTGTGCTGACATACCTTCACCGCTTTAATAATATCTTCATCTGCATTTCACTTGCTGAAGTCCGTAATTGTTTCAGTAAAGCATCCATCCTCACCAACTGCTACAATCAAGGTCTCACTCCCTACATGCGAATGGAAGGTAACCATGACTATAAATAAAGTGCAACAATATAGACGTTTTTTGATGAACCATTATCATTGTTCAGATATGATATCTAAGAGTGTGCATTGCAAAACAATGCGTCTTGGGTTTAAGAGTCAAAACTTAGAATGCCATGATTGATACTACCAACACTATCTATACTGTCTGCAGAAAGTGTTGAGAGAAAGACAAAGAACCCGAATGTCATTATATTTAAGTACCATTAAAATGGAGGAACAAGAAATGGAATTAAATATCAAATTTTCAAAAAGGGACCAAAAGATTTAGCAAAAGAAATAAATTAGATTTCATAGAAACCAAACTAAAGCCCATGATGCCCATAAACAAATTTATCAAACAGTCCATTCCTCGCCCATTTAAATCCCATAAGCAAATTTATCAAACAGTCTCCATAATTGTAATACATTATAAAATCTACTTTTACAATGCTGTTTTGAAAAAGTGAACTTTTTAATTCAAAGGAAAAATAAGACAGAAAACATAAACATGAATTTTCCAAACCTCGATCGAAGGCTATACTAACAAAGGCGTACGTGTCACTATCAGAAACACGTAAAAAACCTCTTTTGTATAAGAAACCTGCATATAAAATCTTTTGTGGTATATCTAAAAGCATACTTTGCACGAAATTATCCATATTTTAAAGCTCATAGATTCAGATATAATGCATTAATATGTTATTTGGAGATTCTTTGAGAAACAAAAAAGGAGAGAAAGAGGGAATGACCGACTTTTTCATATAAAACACAGCTGATTTTAAACGATCTTTGATTAAACATTAACTGGTTGCAATGATGAAATATAGTGTATGTAATTCATTTTAGATTAAACTTTCAGGAAAAGAGCATCACATCAGATTAGTATGAAATTGAGAGCCGATTTTAAACGATCTTTGATCAAACATTTACTGGTGGCAATGATGAAATCTAGTGTATGTAATTCATTTTAGAGCAAACTTTCCGAAGGAGAAGAGCATCACATCCGATTAGCATGAAATTGAGAGCAAACACATATACCTTCTGAAGTCAACACAGTCAGAATAAATAGCTCTGAACCTGCAGCTAACCAAAAACAAAAGCGTTCAGGAATCTTCAATATACAATCCAGTATAATCTAAAATGTATGCACATCACATCAGATTAGTATGAAATTGAGAGCCGATTTTAAACGATCTTTGATCAAACATTTACTGGTGGCAATGATGAAATCTAGTGTATGTAATTCAGTTTAGAGCAAACTTTCCGAAGGAGAAGAGAATCACATCCGATTAGCATGAAATTGAGAGCAAACACATATACCTTCTGAAGTCAACACAGTCGGAATAAATAGCAGTGATTGATCAAATGATCGAAATGACAGAACTTCCCAAAAAACAGTTTACAAGCCAACCTTCTAACCTACAAAATAAATTGAAGCGATTCATTCTAAGAGAATGAAGCAAGTTACAACATTCTACGGAGAATGGTAAGAAGATCTAAGAGAATTTAGTAAGTTACAACATCTCATCATTCTCATTTTCGTCATTATACAAAATTGAAGTCATTTTATACTTAATTTTACCAAACACATTAAACTACTTTTTATGACCGTATTAATTTCAAAAAAAATTACCAAACAGTTAATTGTGTTTTTTATAGCTGATTATTCATATAGCTGAGTTTTTTTATAGTTGATTATTCTTACCTCAATACCAAACTGAGCCTATAGCTGCTCAAAATATGGACAATTAAGAACAAACTGGTCTTCAAAGGTGTAATATCTTTTTTGTTTACCAAGGTCAAAGGCCTGAGTGGCTCGAACTCTATTTGAATCACATAACACCGTTATGGGAACAGATTAAACCTAGACAAATAGCAATATTAGAATCTCGAGACAGAACCAAAATAAAAGGCATACAAACATGTACAAACCCAAATACTATTCTATCTTTCACTTTATCAATGCTAGTCTCGCCTTGCATTTTCTACTAGTCTCATTGACTCACATTATTGCTAATTAAGAATCATATTCAGATTACAGAAGAAACCCAATAGAACAAAGTGGATAATTGTAAAGTACTCACCACAGTTTGCAACAGTTGTTGCTGGGATATCAATAACTTGCCTGGAAAATATGTATATACATGAACTTCAATTGGAACTGTGGCCATATGCATAAAATACATGAGCAGTGGAAGACCTACTAATTATATATACACATGGCAGAACTCTTCATTAATTAGATGGAACAAAAGAGAAGAAAATAAAAGGAAAATCGACTTCAAAGAAAAAAACGCACCTCGAAAAGCAAAAAAAATGACCAGCCCAAATTAACAAACATTAAAAATGAAAATCGAGAGAAAACTGAAAGGATTACCAAGACCTCACAAGGAGACCAAGTCACGATCATCCAGAGCCAACCAAATCCAAAAACTCCCTAGTCCTCTCCACCATAGTTTCAGTAGCTGATAGTGTAACAACAATAAGAAAAACCAGTCAGAATCCAATTTAAAACAAACAAAAAAAACGGAACTAAAAATTGAACAGTGAATTTGTTGAAGGTATACTGCAGGCACATATAGGATACTGCAATCAACATTTATCACTTTAAACCACTGCAATCGATCACTAGATCTCAGACACCATCAATAAAATCCCTTCAAAATCATGACCCAATCAGTTAAAAAACCAATAGCAACCGAAGAAAATCAAATCGCCCAAAAGGACAAACCAAGTCAAGTTAGAAAATACTTTCAACTACTCAATGCACTTAACATAGTTTCAGAGCCAACCATATCCAAAAACTCCCTAGTCCTCTCCACCGTAGTTTCAGTAGCTGATACTGTAACAACAATAAGAAAACCCAATCAGAATCCAATTAAAAAACAAAAAAAAAACAGAACTAAAAATTGAACTGTGAATTTGTTGAAGGTATACTGTAGGCACAGATAGGATACTGCAATCAACATTTATCACTTTAAACCAGTGCAATCGATCACTAGATCTCAGACACCATCATCAATAAAATCCCTTCAAAATCAAGACCCAATCAGTTAAAAAACCAATAGCAACCGAAAACAAAATCAAATCTCCCAAAAAGGACAAACCAAGTCATTACCAGTGCAATCCAAGTTAACCTATGTTAGAAAATACTTTCAACTATTCAATGCACTTAAACAAACCGAGTCATTTGGTAGTGCAAGCCTACAAATCCCAAACTGCCAAGAAATATGAGTAGATCAGTGACGAAGTCAGCAAAACAACATAGCACAGCACATAGTAAAATACGAAAGGAAAGGAGCTTTTTGCTTTTCAGAACATATAACTGACACACCATCTTTTAAAAATCATCATCGTACTAGTAAACTGTGTCTTCCACTTTCCTCTGCTTGTTACCATTACAAAACATACAGACAGAAAGAATTGTAAGCAACGTTTCAAGTATCAGAATTTGAAGAATATGGTAATGCTTTGGAACTAGATTAGTTCTAACATCTGAAGATACCTTTAATAAAATAGGGTGATTATTAGAGATGAAACCACAAAGCCTGCACCCATTTGATCAATTGCAAAATGAAACTATTTAATCATTGCCTAAACTCTCTTCTTATAAGCAAAGACAATTTTTTGTAAAGATAAATTAAAATTGAATGTTCAAAAACTCTATTTCTATCACTTTTTATAGAAACTTTTTTCTGGCATCAAATAAACTAGTGCCATTTATGTATGTCTGTGTGTGCACATATGCATTGAAGAGAAGGGATAAAAAGTTGGAAATCTATGACACAGCTTCAGTTGCCATTCTAGTTTTAATGCAAGGCAGCACAGATTGAAGGCATATGAATATATGCCTCTAATAGAAATGATGACCTACACACCTCTAATAGAAATGATGTCTTGCCATTCTTTTGATCACAATAAGGAAAGAGCCCTCTCTCAACATTTGGAATCTGCAAGGTTCATCTCTTAGATGTTGCCAAAATCCAAGAAAGATTTTATTTGAAAGAATAGCATCCAAGAAAGACTCGATTTGAAAGAATAGCATCCAAACTGAAAGAAGGAAGGTGAAGAGTACCCCAAAAAATCAAGAACAAATGTAACAAATCTAAATGCACTGAAAATTTGGAGAAAAAAGTCATTTTTTCTTTTAGTAAAAAACATATGGTTATGGAAACTTGATGGCTGCATGAAGTTATGGATTTGCAAAATTTAAATAGGCCAAGTAGCAGCACATTCGTTATTAAATTATGGATGTTATAAGATATAAGGGAATCTTTCTAAGGTATGAATGAAGTTTGCAACAGGAGAATCGGTACCATCAGTAAAAAAAGAATCAAGGACCATTGAAATCATTCAACACAAATTACCAGAGCCAAAACTGATGAAGCAAGGCAATAATATGGAGGAAAAAAAACACAAACCTATAAATACATTAGCGGATAATGTAAGGGTCAAAGTCCTTGACAACATCTTATCCATGAGAACATTATTGGAGATAGGATTTAGAATGAAGCAATTACTGTTACTACCCAGGGACTTGTTTTTTACTTTAATACCATCTATGAGAAACTTTTCTCACGCAACTTTTTGATAGAGAAGGAAAAAAGCAAAAATAAACAACCCCTCTCTCCCTATCCACAACAATCAGACAAAACTCCTATCTCCCTATCCACAACAATCAAACAAAACTCCTATCAGGTGGAAAGCTAGGGAAACAAACGTCCCAATCGAAAAGCGGATTAATATGAGTAAAACAAACCAAATTGAATAGTACAAAAATAAAAAAGTAAAAGCAGAAATCCCAAACCACTTACCTCAAGTCTTCTTCATGTAGGCAATAGGTGAGCACAAAAGTATCCTAACTAAAGAGTACTAGCATATAAATAGTTCCTTAAAGAAATTTTTGTTGAAACATAACTGTCCCAAACGAATCCCTAAACCCTATATGACACCATGAAAATGAGTGCTACAAAGTATCCTAACTAAAGCGTACTAGCATATAAATAGTTCCTTAAAGAAATTTTTGTTGAAACATAACTGTCCCAAACGAATCCCTAAACCCTATATGACACCATGAAAATGAGTGCTACAACTAAGTGAATTAGGACTTGCAGACAAGACATTTTTTCTATATCTGTAACCTTATACTACAACTGCCTCCCAGTAAACAGACATTTTTATGAAAATGAGAGAAACAAGTGAATTAGGACCTGCAGATAAGATATTTTTTCTATATCTGTAAACAAACTGAAACCACAACATAATTTGAGTCAGCATAGATATACTAACTACAAATGCATAAACCTTCTGAACTCAACACAGTCAGAATAAACAGCTCTGAACCTGCAGCTAACCAAAAACAAAAGCGTTCAGGAATCTTCAATATACAATCCAGTATAATCTGAAATGTATCCAGAAGAATGATTAAGATTATGCAAAAATAAACCGCAATAAGGATAACTAAAGGACAGAACAATATTACCACTTCCAAATGCAGAGTTAAAATGCTCAATCACCAGTCTCCTATAAAATCAACCAAAATCAATTTTTATGTTAAAATCAAAAAAGAGTAGAAGCTATATAGAAACAAAGATTAAAGGACCCAGAATTACAATACTCAATAATTGATCAAATGTTTGAAATGATTGAACTTCCCAAAAAACAGAATCTGTTTTCAAGACAACCTTTGTATCTCAAATTTTAATGGCAGCTGCGTTTGATGCTACAAAATAAAAAACACAAATATAATTCATTTAGAGAAGAATGAAATGTTACAAAAATTTAAGCATTTGAAAATTATAATTCAAATAGAAGTGATTAAGAAAACAATGTCAATGCAAATCTCCAACCTATGTTCTTAACCGAAATACTTATGAACTCCATACTGGTACAGCAACTGTTCCAGTACCTACAACTTTGCACAGTTCAAAGGTTGCTAGGCGGCAGTATGGAGTTATGGTCCTTTCTGATATGCTAGTTTCATGCGTTGTTTGAATTGGTAACAGAATAAGTACTCTTATTTTGGTGTAATGGCCATAGAGATGAAGAGAAAGGCTCCTCATGCTCACACTGTACATAATTGTAAAAGTTTGCATGCCTGGTCCCATTAAAATAAGTAATATAATGCATCACATTTCAAACCTCACAAGATTTCCAAAAAAATAAATCACAATCTAAATTAGCATATAACAACTAATAAAGACTAATATCCAATTTTACATTATCATTAGTTGATTACTGTTCCACTTACAGTGAAACTATTTATCCACTGCGATGTAAACACACAATCAAGGATTATAAATTGTGACCGCATGTTATGGTAAGACATTAACAAAGAAGGTAAAGTAGGTTCTTAAAACTAATCCACCTGATCAGCTTACAGTTTCCGCGTTCTTCTCAGATGTGATAGAACAGGAGTGCTAAGAAGAAACCCTGTGGAAATGAAATAGAAAAAGAAATTAGTTCATTCTACCATGATAAGTACCAATTAGTTGATTCTACTGGACAAAAAAAATACATATTCAGCTCGAAAAAAATATAAATATCAATCTCAGTTCACACTTAAGAGAGAAAAAAACAGAAAAAACTAAAGCATATCTGAACAGAAAATTGACTTTTAATATACTGCAGATCTCTCTTACTGCAGATGAGTAGTCAAGCGAACCGAGTTTCAGGAACCTAGTTTCAGGTTCGTAGAAGCACAGCTAAGAACCAAAAAAATAAAAAACTGTTCCCAAAAATATTCATGCCTGGACAACTACAATCACTGTCATTACTACTTTGGTTTCTACAATTACATATAATATCTGTAAATATAGTTAAACCCCTGGATTCTTTGTTTTTTTTAAACTATAGTTAAAAGCTTGTCGTGCCAAATTGAAATGGGTATCAGTGTCCTCTTCCAAGCCTTCAATCGGCGATAAAGAAAAAGAAATCTTGGTTCATTTCTCCACCTTAACGACAGAAACGAAATGAAAAGCACTTACAGACTACCAATCGGTTTTGTCAAAAAAAAGAGCTATCCATATAGATACAACATGTCTATCAAACCTAAAACTCACCTTCCAACCTTCACTTTTCATACAGTCAGTCCTAATCCAATCAATACCAGCTCTCTATATTCACAACCCTACCAAAGCAAAAACCCAATTTATAACCATTGCACATTGTACTATGAAATCCATATATAACCTGAACCCACAAAAACCTGCCAAAAATTGAAAAGCAACATGCTTAGTACAATAAAGATTGGATCAAATACACCTAATAAACCCCCAACATGATTCAAAATAGACAATGACGATGGGATGAATATTTATACCTGTAACCTAAAAACTCAGAATTGCCTTCCCTATTCATGCTGATGAGACTGCAAATTTCGTCAAGATCAGAGATCAACATAGACCAGAATCAGTATCAAAAAGAGAGCAAAGAAGATCAAAATTCAAATTCACAATACAAAAAATGAAATAACAAACTTAGGTTAAGTAAGCACACCTGGAAAAATATAACCCCTTACAGCCTCTCACACACAGAGCACCACCTTCAATCTAAAATCTAATTTCAAAACACATGCAGAACAACAAACCAAACTGTAAAAGTAAAAAGCAAGGGAGATACTAGGAAACATTCAAGTGAACCCACGAGTTCTTAAGCAACACAGTTGCGTACTTCCTAAATGTCACTTTCCTTGGCATGACATAATACAGATACTAAAATTTTAAATAATGATTTGTAGAAGCTACTCAGAAGAGATTGATATAGAAGCTTTTCCCTTTTTTTCTTTTTTCTATTTTCCTATTGCTGATTGGTTTGATCCAAAGTCAGATATTGTACGATATCAATGATAATTACTATCAAATCAGGTTTACAGACTTCATATCTAAAGCAAATGTCACACAAGCTACCAATGAAATTCAATGATTATAATTAATTCTGCCTGAACAAAGATTAAGA
The DNA here is from genome assembly GCA_951800085.1 of Comarum palustre. NCBI lineage: Eukaryota > Viridiplantae > Streptophyta > Magnoliopsida > Rosales > Rosaceae > Comarum > Comarum palustre. Next base: position 9,517,438 of record OX637580.1, read on the forward strand.
TTGTGAGATTGCTCAGAACTCCAAATAAACCAATCGTAGCAGAAATCAATTACAATAGAAAAATATATATATTTAAAATCCGTAACTAAGAAACCCGCATCCTTGAGAATAACAAAAACTCAAAGCAAAACACCCATCCAATACATTGAGGCCAATAGAGCAAAACACTCAGCAAAATAACAATAGGGCAGGTAATTATCATCAGCAACAAATCACAACAACACAACTGAGACCCAAACAGATACCAAACCAAAAAAGAAACAAATCCACCCATAGTTGAAATCTGGAAACCGCAAGGTAGAAGATGAATTGATTCATCATCTGCCAACAACTGACAATTACACAACTGAGACCCAAACAGATACCAAACCAAAAAATACACCAATAGGTGAAATCTGGAAACCGCAAGGCAAATATAATTCTAATTAAACAATGAACACAGAATTGCCTTCGCCGGTTCTTCAATCTAAAATCCAATACCAAAACACATGCTGCAGAACCATTATACCAAACCCAAAGGGTAAACCCTAATGGGTTTTCAAGACAACGAAATCATGAACTCCACACCACCAATTAATCAATCCATGGCAAATTAAACCAACGCATAGAAAGAAAACAGATATTTATACCGTAAATTGGGCCTCCCTTCTCCAAGAGGAAGGGCGGAGAAGCCACCAAGAAAGCCTCAGCGTCACCGGCGGAATCAAGAAGAGAATCGCCGCGCGTGAGGAGGCGCGTACAACGGCACTCTCTCTCTCTCCAACTTCCGTCTTTCTCTGGAGAGAAGGGGTTTTAATGGACATAAATAAAATACTGTCGGCAACGTCTCTTTTTTCTCTGTTTTTTATTTTTATTTTTTGGTACAAATTTTTTTATTACAGAAAAAGATAGAAAAAATATATTTTTATGTTTTATTTTAATTAAAAATTAAATTTACCTTATTATACAAATAAAGGATATATATGAGATCTAATATCTATTTAATGGGTAATTATTTATTTTTGATTATTAGTTCACAAAGTCAACTAAAAGCAGTGACGTGATTCAAAATTACGACATAGAACAATTTAAAAAAAAATTTGACAATCGGGATTAATAAAGAAAATAAGGTTTGATCAATCCGGAAATAAATGTGCGCATGTCATAATGGTCAAATAAGTTAGTAAGTAACAAAATAAGTATGTACAAATATTATTTACAAAACAATTATTTACAAAATACAAACACAAATATTTATAGATATTTATTTACAAATTTACACATGGTACAAGGTTATAAGGGGACGTTTGAAATTGGTTTCTAACATCTTAAAAACAGAAAATAAAAACTAAACTAATATATACAAGTGATCGGTTCATTCAACACGTCAATTAGAGAGAAGCTCAAATTCTGACTACACATCAAAGATCATGTTTCAACCTTAACAATCTGATAACATGCAAATTCAAAGAACTAAAAACAATCTCAAGAATACAAGCCTATGAGGTCATGCATCTTATTGTTTCACTTACTTTATTCCCGCATAAAACATCTAGAACTAGGGCATTTTACATGTCGATGCTATCAATACTAAAAGCATATGTCTTTAAATGGAACGAGATTGAATACAACTTTATATCATGAACATTATTTTATTATCCGCCAATATTATTAAACTTCAAATATTCCACAACCTAACTAAAGCTTCTCCGAAAATTATTATCTTCATACCAATAAATTCCGCTTATTTAATACTATTTTTCCGTAGAAAAATCTGCCCAAAAGTAGCAGCTCCGCCTACGGCGGCAGCTGCCAGCAGAAATTCCGGCCAAAATTCCAACCACCTCCAACTACCACCAAATTTTAACAGCAGCTTTGTCTCATCATTTGAACAACTTTCTAGTACAACTCGAAGACCAATCCAACTTCTAACTAGGTCAATCGAACAAAAATATAAAAATCCTAAATTTTTGAACTTCAAATCTTCGATTCTCCTTCTACACTCCAAATCAATCCACCAAACTTTAGGGGTGAGTAGTACTCCTAAAACCCATCCTATCCATATAAAGAACCCACCCATTGGTGGCCTGAGGAAGGAGAAATCCGATTAAACTCTACTTGTACACTCGACAAACAAATCAAAATTTCTCTCAAACCATGGCGAGATAGGTTGAAAAGCTTACCTAGAATTGAAGTAGACTCAGAGCAATCATTTTGAGACCGGTATGATGGCCTGAGATACCCTAATGGAGGTGCTATGGCAGCTGGAAGTTCCGGCAGCGGAGAGAGAGAGCTCGGGGAGAGAGAAAATGGCCGGGTGAAAAATCTGATTTTTCACCCCTGTAACTCTTATTTATAGTCATTTTACCGCACAGTAACTTTATATTTTTGCTAATAAATTTTACATACGAACTCCAATTTGAGCGTGTTATGTGTTCACAAACTCGTATCAACATCATCGACGAAATTCATGAAGAAAGTTTTCCTAAATTCTCGTCTTAGCAAAAAGTCAAGTTTATGACCTTCTACAGTAAAAATGTTACTTTAAACGGTTAAAGATGAAAGTAACCAAAAGTAACTGACCGTAACTTGATTCTAAGATCGGGATGTGACACGTGTTCTAGTGGTGCACTACGTGATTTAGCTGCTGGAGAGTGACCAATATCTTTAACTGTGTGGCATCTGATCCTCCTGTATGATGAAGAAATCTATTGTTTCCTGTGTGGTGTCTAGAACCTCCTGTGTGGCGAAGGAATCAATTGTTTCCTGTGTGACAGTTAGATCCTCATGTGTAATAAAGGAATCTATCGTGTTTGTGTGGGGTTTAGATCCTTCTGTCGCGCCCGTTACCGAACACGTAACAATTTAAAACCCTTTTTTGTTACATTGTAGCATTGGTAAATAGGGTTCAATCAATCCGGGGACTTTAGGGCGTTCATGCGGTTAAAAATCAATCAAGTTAGTATCTAAAAACTAAGGTAATACAACATATTAACAACAAACAGACATTTTACAAGTTTCATGGGGGGTTCGGTTTGGTTTTTATCATCCTAAAAACAGAAAATAAACCTAACTAATATATACATGTGATCAACTTCCACAATATCTGATTTCAGAAAATACAAAACATGCAACAACAATTTTTAATCACTTATTCGAATCATCACCAAAAGAAAAACATAGAAGAGTCCTAAATACACCCTACGAGAACATGTATCTAATCGGTTATTCTTAATTATTATCCAACCTAGAAAGTCTGAACTTAGAACATTTTACATGTCGATGATATCAATACTAAGGTATCTGTCTTCAAACATGCAAATCATTAAGCTAAAGAACGGACTCTAACATGCAACAAATTTACATAAGACGCTTAATTTATCACATGCAACGCAAGTGCTCGAACGGAGTTTAAGCCGCCTCCACTACTTTAGATCTAACTTACCTACGAGGCTTAGTTAAAACCATAGCAAGCACCAATCCTACAGAACCGGTCTTTTATTAAATCATGTAACAAGCATTCAAAGATCTCAATGGTGACAATATCGAATAAACAACATCATAAAATCATTAAAACATATTTCATATAAACTGAAAATTCACAAAACTCTCAATCATGGCATCCAACCAATTCGAAAAATAAAACACATGGTTCTATTTCGAAAACAATAATAAGAACAAAGAAACCAAAAAGAATTAGACATAGAATTACACTTTTTCAATGAGGTTGATAGCCAATCAAAGACTTGAGAACGAGCAACTCCAAGCTAATGCTTCAATACTTCCTGGAACGTCCTAGACTGCAAGGATTTCCTTCTTCTTCTTCTTCTTCTTCTTCTTCTTCTTTTTCTAGGGTGGCGGCAACAAGACAAGAACAATGAGAACTTTTTATGATATTTGTTAACATGAGAAATGATCCCATTTTTGGTTCTCTTGTCCTCCTTTTATAGTGTTATGTCGCCCCGTTGGAGTTCTCTCATCCATTGATTTAATCTTGATCCAACGGTCAAGGAAAATTGCCCAACAAATTAATAAAAACTTGTTAGGAAATTTCCAGAATTTCCTTATACACATAGGTGATGAATTCAGCTGCATTTGTAGGCTAGATTCATTGCTTGTTCTCCACACAAATCGGCCCCTTTAGTTCATTTCCTTGTTTTGCCGAAAATTAGCTCTATTCCTCCAATTTTGGTGGGCCATTTAATGTTTTGAAAAGGAAAGAAATTTGTTAAAATAAAATCAGAATAATTTGGCTTTTAGACAAAAGAAATTTAAAGAATTAATTTCATAAATTTCAGATTTGAATTGCAAATTATCTCCCTTAATTTAGACAATGAAAACTTGTCTTAAAAAGCCTCTTAATTTCGGCAAGAAAACCCTATCCTTCTCCTTGATTTATGGCGACACAACTTATTCCTAATTTATGTAGGATTTGACTTCCTTGCTTCATGTGGAATTCCTGTCATAAAAGAAAAGAAAGTTTTCAAAATAAATTAGGAAAGTCAGAATAGGAAAGATTCAAAGATAGTAAGTTTCCCAATTCAAATAAGGAAAGTTTCTCTAATCAAATTAGGAAAGCTTTCCAAAATGGAATAGGTAACTTTCCCCTTTTCAAAATAGGAAAGTTTCCTAAACGACTTATCCTCGACTTTTGCGACTCATTAGTTTCCTAGTTGCACCAGGAATCCTTCTTTGATTAGGAATCCGCTCATTTCCCTCGTTTTAGCCTTCTTTCGTGTAAACCTGCCTTTATTGACTCTAAAACACAAAACATGTTAGAAATGAAGTTATTAAGGAAATAACGAAGCCAAATATAATAGGAAATACGTTAAGAATGTAGCATAAAATGCATTTATCACCTCCTATGTGGCGAAAGGATCTATTTCGGTGTTGCAGTCTAGATTCTCTTTAGTGACAAAGAGATCTATTTTGGTTTGGTAGGTTATGTCCTCCTTAGTGGCGTACGGACATATTTTTCTAGTGTGACGTTGATCCCTTAACTTGTTTCTTCAATATCGTATGAAAATAATTCACGTTTTCTCTTCATTTTAACAAGATTTTAAAGATTGTGAATGGTTTGAATTTCACGGAATCGCCTGAAAATCAAGTTCTATTCTTCTTGGGACCTCTATATTCCAATAACATTGATTTCTTAACTTGTTTCTTCAATTTTATTTGAAAATAATTCACGTTTTCTTGGCATTTTAACAAGAATTTAAAGATTGAGAACGATTTGATGTTCATATAATCTTCTAATAATCAAGTATTGTTCTTCTTGGGACCTCTATATACCAATGACATTGGTCTCTTAATTTGTTTCTTCAATATCGTATTAAAATAATTCATGTTTTCTCTGCATTTTAACAAGATTTTAAAGATTGTGAACGGTTTGAAGTTCACGGAATCACTTGAAAATCAAGTATTGTTCTTATTGGGACCTATATATTCCAACGACATTGATTTCTTAACTTGTTTCTTCAATTTCATTTGAAAATAATTCACGTTTTCTTGGCATTATAACAAGATTTTAAAGATTGTTTGTAACACTCCGTCCCGAAATTAACATTTTTACCGGGATTAGGCGAGTTACAGAGAATGGTAATCGCACTGTTGATTTTCCCCGAATTAATATCGAGATATTCTCGGGTCTGGGGGGAAATTAGAATTAATGTCCCGAGGGGTAGATTATGTTAATACGAGTTCCCCGGTATGCCCGGAAGATTTTCCGGAGCTACGAGTTGTTAGTTACGAATTTATCCAATTTACAGAAGTAACAAATGTTAAATTACTATACCGTAGAAAAAGATGACTTTGCGATAAGTCGGGAATTTGAGGAAGTTTCATTCGGGGAAGATGTAGAGGACGTTAATACGAACTCATGGGCATGTCCTATGAATTAATCGGAGTTCGTATGTGAAAGTTATGCGGGATAATGTTACCGTGCGGTAAAAGTAAATAGGAAATATCTTTTTACTATTCACGGTAACTATTTATTGGAAAATCTGGATCGTTGGATTCGTGAGATTAAATCTGGGTCGTCAGATCAATCAGTGATTGATCTGGGCCGTTGGTGTGGGTATTTATAAGGGGGAGGGGGAGTTGACCGGGGGAGTCTCTTTCCTTCATCCTTCGTTCTCAGTCTCTCCTCTCTCTCCTCGAGCTCCACTGTTAATACAGTCGCTCGGAGGCAGACACCGGCGAGCCCACCGCAGCGCGTCCTCCCTCACCGCAGTCGCCACCATCTAGTCCTGCCTCCGCCATCAAGCCTTGAGTTTGGAGACGCCGCTCCAGAGGATCGATCGAGGAGGGGGATGCTAGTCAGGTCAGGTTCTCAGCATCACTGGAGGTTATGGGTGGTGCAGGGAGCAGTGTTTGACGCCTACTCGACTTTCTGTCGAGTTTGGGAGCGTTGACCGAGATCGGGGGAGAAACATCAAGGTTGCTCAGTGGGGGTTCTCAAGCGGACCCGAGAGGTATCTGTCTCCCCTCCCTGTTTCTTAATGTTTTAGTGTTTTGGGACTGTTGAGGGGGGTGCTAGGAATTAGTTATGCAGGTGAGGGGCTAAATCCGGCCAAGTAGGCCGAGATTTGGCCGGAGAGGTGATCGGGAGGAGAATGGGTAAATACCCTAGATTTTTACTGCGGTAGATCTGAATTTTTACTGTTTTACTGTGGGTGTGAATTGTCAGAACTGCCCATGGCAATTTGGGGTATTTACAGGGGCTGCCACTAAGGCTGTTATTCCCAAAGGGGCCCTGGTAGTTCAGATTAATTACGAAACTGCCATTAAGGCTAGAATGTCCATGTTGCCCCTGGCAGTTTTGGGCTAATTACAGGAATGCCATTGAGGTGGTAATTCCATAAATACCCCTGATAATTATAGTTATTTTCAGGGATGCCAAGTAGGAGGAAATATCTTAAATGCCCATGGTTTGGTTTATTTACGTGGATGCCACTATGTTTTATATTTATAGTTATGTGTGATGGTTGTTTATAATCGTGTGATTGCCTTTATTATCTGTCTTGCTGTGTATGGATGTTATTGTTATGAATGGTAGAATGTTCGGTTTAATCCCGAGGGTTAGTTGGTCGGTGGATACCTCATTTGAGAGGTTAACTCAGGATATGCGTTAGGTGTATGCTATCCTCATTTAGAAAGCAACCGATAAATAGAATAGCGGGATTCGCCCGGTTAGGGTGTTAGTTAATATAAGAGCTACGTGTGGCTTGATCCCTGAAGACAGGGTACGTAGGCAGCCTGACCGGGATTCGGGTGCAGTCACAAATATTATTAGAACCCCTAGGTTCTTTAAATGGCACATTTGAGATTCAAATGTGGGAATCGGAATAACCTCCGGTTTGAGGTCTATACCGGCACCGCTTGAACTGTTTGAATAGGGTTATCCTGGCTCAAGGGGGATTTCAAGTAAATCTCTCTTGTGTTAGGTCCCGCACGTCTTAACCCAGGGTTAGGGAGGTAATCTTGGGTTGGGGCGTGACATTGTTAACTGTTTGATGTTCACGAAATCACCTAAAAATCAAGTATTGTTCTACTTGGGACCTCTATATACCAACGAAATTGGTCTAATAACTTTTTTTCCTCAAAATCATACGAAAATAATTCATGTTTTTATGCATTTTAACAAGATTTTAAAGATTGTGAACGGTTTGACGTTCACGGATTCACCTGAAAATACAGTATTGTTCTTTTTGGGACCTCCATATACCAACAACATTTATTTCTTAACTTATTTCTTGAATATCGTATGAAAATAATTCAGGTTTATTCTGCATTTTAACAAAATTTTAAAGATTGCGAACGGTTTGAATTTCATAGAATCGCTTGAAAATCAAGTATTGTTCTTCTTGGGACCTCTATGTTCCAACGAAATTGATTTTTTAACTTGTTTCTTCAATTTCATTTGAAAATAATTCACGTTTTCTTGGCATTTTAACAAGATTTTAAAGATTGTGAACGATTTGACGTTAACGAAATCGCTTGATAATCAAGTATTGTTATTCTTGGGACCTCTATATACCAACGACATTGGTCTCTTAACTTTTTTTCTTCAATACCGGACGAAAATAATTCACGTTTTCTATGCATTTTAATAAAAATTTAAAGATTGCGAACGATTTGACGTTCACAGAATTGCCTAAAAATCATGTATTGTTCATCTTGGGACCTCTATATTCCAACAACATTGACTTCTTAATTTGTTTCTTCAATTTCAATTGAAAATAATTCACGTTTTCTTGGCATTTTAACAAGATTTTAAAGATTGCGAACGGTTTGACGTTCACAGAATCGCCTGAAAATCAAGTATTGTTCTTCTTGGGACCTTTATATACTAACATCATTGGTCTCTTTACATGAAATCTTCTTGAGTACTTACCTCACCATGAGAATCTAGAAACTCGAAAAATAGAAATACACAAATTAATTAAGTTTCCAAAGATTCACAATTCTTATACCACAACGAAAAAGACAAATAGCACCAAAGCACCTCTAGCGGTATCACCTTTTCTAGAAACTTTGTTCTGGCATCAAATAAAATAACACCATTTATGTATGTGTGTGTGCATACATAGAAGAGGAGAAGGGATAAAAGTTTGGAAACTTATGACACAGCTTCAGTTAGCATTCTAGTTTTAATGTAAGGTAGAACAGATTGAAGGCATATGCATAAACACCAATATCATTTCACATAAGAATAACTAACAAACCCATAGTGAACACTACCACAACATAAACACCATTTCACTACCGTCCAGAGCCAACCCTAGTCTCCTACACCATAGTTTCAGTAGTTGACACTGTAGTAATAAGAAAACCCATAATCAAAATCCAATTTACACAAAACCTGAACTAAAAATTAAACAGCAAATTTGTTAAAGGTATACCACAGCACGGGAACGTCTTCAGCACACCAGGGTTACCGTACACCATGTTTTTCCGGAATGATGACGTCATCTTCCATCCAAATGACATCATCAATACGGTTAAGTCAACGTTAATGGCAGGAAAAAAAATTAAAACCGGGCTCACGACTGGCCCTCTTTTTGGGTCGTTTCTCTTCTTCTCTTCCTTTCTCGTCCGTTGTTCTGTCTCATCTTAATGGTCCAGCTTCGTCCATGGTCGCTCAAGCTCCGAAACAACGGCGACGTTTCAGCCAAGTCCAATTGTTGCTTTCTAGAGAATCGGGTTCTGATACTAAGTTATGCTTAAGGGTATGACAAAGTTTATCTCTTTTCGTTTTTTCTCTTTCCTATTGTTTTTTGTTTTGTTTCACAGCTCATCTTGATCAAAATTTATTTTTTATCTTGACTTATTCATCAGAATGAAGTTAAAAGATGTACTAGACGCCGAGGATATTACATACATGGGTGCGGCTGGATTGCTCTAAAACCAACTTGGGCCGAAAGCGGACGTTAACGGAGGGGCATCCGGGTAATTTTAAGAGACATAATGCAGCCTCCTCAAAGCTCGGAACACTCCTCGAGGGCCAACTCGAAACATCCTCATAGTCGAGTCTAATCCCACGTTCGACCATTGGCTGTAAAATTAAACCAATATATTAGTTTTTCTATCGTTGACTTGATCTTTTCCTAGTTTGACTAGGAAATCCTATTTGACCAAGAGTTGACCAAAATCCTTTCTTTTAACAACTTTTCAACCATTACGCTTAATTCCGAATATCGACTCGAAATTTGGTTTCCCTTTACGCCACCTTAGCATAAGTATTTTTCTTTACTAAATCATTTGACGGTAGGTAACACAGTAATTTGTGGAATTACTATGGACACCCAATCAACTACTTCACCAATTTACGGGTTATGAGTCGATATATCCGGTATGAAATTATCCGAATTATTTACAACGCCCAACTCGGTTTCTGACTAAGATTCCTGAGTTACCTAGAATCTCACTTAAATATCAGGTTGTCTTAATTTAACCGGTTAACTAAGATTGACCTTTCCCTTTTTTCTTTTATCGGTAAATCTTCCATAAATTGAAACCTTCCAAAAAGGGAAAGTTTCCAAAAATGGAAAGTTTCCTAAAATGGTAAGTGTTCTTTAGAATGGGAAGTTTCCCTAAATGGAAACTTCCTACTACGTCCAATTTTTTCATAAATATCCCAATTACGATTCAACTGACACTTTTCGACTCAAAGCTTAACGGGGATTCGATTTCTACCTCATCGGCACTGTCGGAAAAAAAACTTATGCTTCGCCGTCGAGATTCTGGTCGACTTGCTAGAATTTTCGGCAGAGTTTCCCCGTTTTCTCTGAATCACCAAGTTCTCGACAACATGCATAATAACAACATAAATTTAGCAAACAAACTCCAAAACCTACAACTCTAGAATTTCACAGAACCGCCTCACCTTTATTTTTGAATTCGGTAGCTCTCTAGCCGGACTCCTTCACAGGCAGGACCTCTACCTCTGTCTCTGTCTGACCTCCTCTAACACCTACACTAGCCGAGACATACACACACCTTTGTCTCGACCCAAACTAACGCTGCAACGACCCAAATTTGCCGCCTGGACTCAGATGCCACACCCACAAGCTCACCGGAGATCGAGGAATCCTCCAGAGGTCCGAGAACATGTCGCCTGCAGCTAGGGCTCGAAACCCAGAAAAATACAAAATTGGGGTTTCGACGTTAGGGTCAATTCTAGTGATTATAAACATGGAATTGAAGAAAAAGGGAGGAGGACCCTACCACTCGCAGTCGCCGTCGCTGTCAAACCTCGCTCTAAAATTGAAGAACAACGCCGCTCCTCCTCGGCGTCGATCTCCCTCTTGGGTTGATACCAGACTGTTTTGAGGGGTGCTTTAGGTAGAGGAGACAGAGGGGGTCACTTTGGAGGTGGTGCGCCAGCGGATGGTGGCCAGACGGCGGAGCGCCGCTGTGGCCGAGCCGGAGAAGACGAGAGAAATCAGGAGCGAGAGGAGAGAGAGAAAGTCAGGGGGGAGGGTCTGACTCGAGTCAACCCTCTCCCAAATATTTATACTCAAATCAACGGCCTAGATCAACCCCCTAATTGATCTGACGGTCTGAATTAAAATAAGGTAAAAAGTAATTAGTTAAATGGTAAAAACTATTTACCGGAATAGTAATTGGAAATTACCATAAACTTCAGAAATTCACAGAAAATCAACGGAAGGTCCGAAAAATATTCTGAAAATACCGGGAGCCTCGTGTCGACACGTACTACAACATCGAGTCATTAAATAAGGAATTTGGAGAGTTTAGAAAAACTCAAAAATTAACTCGAGCGATAACTTATCAAATTACCGATCGCAATTAAAAACCCTCGGTAACTCGTAAACCTCTGTGAAAAGGTAACTTTTAGGTACGGGGTGTTACACTTTTGTATTGTCGACTCTAAAGTTTCTCTAGCCAAGTCGAAGCGAGGTCGCGAAGATTCCGCCAGGAACAAGTCCGGATGTCACTAGGTCTGCCGGTGGCAGCAACGGTGAACTGCGCGGACAACACCGGCGCGAAGAATCTATACTTCATTTCGGTGATGGGAATCAAGGGGCGGCTGAACCGGCTGCCGTCGGCGTGTGTGGGGGACATGGTGATTGCCACGGGAAGAAAGGGAAGCCGGACCTGAGGAAGAAGGTGCTGCCAGCTGTGATTGTTAGGTAGCGCAAGCAGTGGCGCAGAAAGGATGGTGTTTTCATGTACTTTGAAGGTATCCAGTTTCGGAAACTCTTTGCTTTTCTTGATGAATTTTGGATTTGTGGAAGTTTGCTTGTTTTGGTTTCAGAGCAATGTGTTGTAGGTTAGTATGAATGAGCATGTTGTTTAATTTTCAGAAGGTGATATAGTTGTTTAATTTTCAGAAGGTGATATAGTTGATGGTGCACAAGTTGAGTTGGTTTTTTTTGTTTTGAGGATTATGGCATTGCAATCACTTGTGCATTTGTGTGTGGGTTAGTGGTTGTAGGAAATTGGGGATTTGGATAAATGGTTGTTTAGGATCAGGTATTTGTGTTAGGGAATACTTTTAACCGATTTTGCTTTTGCACTATGTTATGCATTGGAAACATACTCAACTTGAAAACTCAACTATTATGGGTTTGATGTAATGGTTTTGTTTTTGATACGATAACACGCTGCATCTGCTGCTAAGATTAGAGTAAAGTGAGCACTCTGCTCTTCCTGTATTTCTTGCTTGTGACCGTGGTCTTTATTTTGATGCAGATAATGTTGGTGTCATTGTGAATCCAAAGTGTAAAATGAAAGGTGAGGAGCCTGTGCATCAATATTAACTTCTGTAGAAGTATAACAGAGTTATCTTGATAGTGTTATTTGTTTGGATTGTGAATCATGTTTTGCTGTGTTTGTAAGATCTGCTATCTTTGGGCCTATTGGAAAGGAATGTGCTGATCTGTGGCCAAGAATTGTAAGTGCAGCTAATGCCATAGTTTGAGGTCTCAACTCACTCTAGATTGGTTTTTTATGTTCTCTTAGTCGGTTGTCCTTTGAACACTAGATGAGTATGCAAATTTCTTGGATTTGTACCCATGTGGTGTTTGAACTTACTATCCTACTATCATGTAGACTTTGATAGTAAAAGAGTTTTTGTTCTAATTTCTGTCTTTTGTTTAGGTCCATTTCACTAATATATATAATGCTTTTGTATTGTTGAATTAACCAATAGTAGGCCTCTAGCTAATATAGGCAAGCGCAAAATTGTATTAAACCTGTATCGACTTCTTCTATCCGTACCCGAACTCCCAATTAAAGCATCTAGCTAGCAGGGTTATACATTAACTGTTTCACATACTACACGCTCTCTTTTGTATTATAGTTCACTACCAGAGAAAGTATTATAGTCGATGAAGCTTCACGCTCTCTTGTATTTAGTCATTTTGATGGTCAAATGATTGTTTCCGTGCGTTTAAGAGTTTGACTTACGTGATTGACCGTCTTGATCGAGCTCTTAATTTTATCGGATCAAGTTGAATTTTTTCATACATTTATTTTATCATGATGGTCATATCAGGTAGTCGGATTTTTGTTTCTCAAGTTTGATCATCACAATCACAACATGCCTACTAATGTTGTATAACTTGTTTACCAAGTGTTAAGTAAATGTTTTGTTTCAAAAACAAACAATACGTAGAAGCTTCAAACGAAAAAAAAGTCGTGAAATAAGATATGACCAAAATGGTGAAATATGTCTACGGTTGAAAAATCAAGTGATTCCGGTAAAGTGTCGATGCCGATAGTTGCGGTCAATGTAATTTTCTATTATTTCTCCCTAGAGGTAGCTATATCTCTAGTGGTTATTTTTCATAAAATGTTTATATCGCAAGCTGCGTTTCATTGATTTGAAACTATTTTCAGTTGAACCTCTGGGCAAAATTGTCACGCCCCGAATCTTTTGAAGTTAATAAAAGTTACCTTTTACAGAGATTCTCGGGTTACCGAGGACTTTTAATTGCGATCGGTAATTCGATAAGTTATCGCTCGAGTTAATTTTCGAGTTTTTAAAAGTACTCCAAATACTTGAATTGATGACTCGATGTGCTAGTACGTGTCAACACGAGTCTCCCGGTATTTTCGGATTATTTTTCGGAGCTTCGGTTCATTTTCTACGGATTTTCGAAGGTTTCGGTAACTTTTAAATTTTTTTAATCCGGTAAATCAGTTTTACCATTTACCCTTTTAACTTTTTACCTTCTTTTAATCTGGACCGTCAGATCTTTCCAAGATCTGATCTGAGCCGTTGATCTTTCTATAAAAAGGGTAGAGAGGTTTGACCGAGTCAAACCTCCCCAAAACCGGTCAAACCGAGCTCCCCGAGCTCTCCTCCTGCGTCGGTGATCCCTGCTCGACGCCGGCGATTCCGGCCACCGTTCGCCGGCGGACAACCACCGATCTCTTCCTCTTCTCATTCTCATCAAGACCCCCTTACCAATTTCTTCAAATAGCTGTTGTGGGAGAGGCTTGGCTGACGAGGAGCTCGGCTGTGCTCCGATCGAGTTTCCGGGATTGGTCACGACAGAGGGCGCGAGTGGTGGTGACAGCTTCGCCTCGTCGCCCTGGTTCTATTTATGTCCTCAGTTGTCAAAGAAAAGGCCTGAGGAAGAAGTTTGAACGGAGGAAGACTTGAGTTTTTCTCGGCCATGGATCGGTGTCCTCCGGTCACAGATGAAGGTAATTGAGGTATGGAAAAACTATCTACTAATGAAGCTCTATATATCTGTCTAATTGGATTGGAATTTGGTTGAGTTTTGGAAGAAGTTGGGTTATGGGTATTGTACTGTGTTCGACAAGGGAAACAGTGACGTTAGCCATGGTTATGGTTGCGGAGTTTGGGTTCTAGGTTGAGCTTGTATGCATGAGTTGGAGTCTTATTTATCTGAAATCTTTAGTAGTTTGATGATGTGCAGTTGAGGCTGTGTTGTTGAATAGAGAAGGAACATTTGAATTCTGAGCAGTGTGTGATTGGAATCATTGTTGGGTTGCTAACTTAATGTTGTTTGCGTGGTTTCATGTCGAGAACTTGGTGATCGAGAAACGGGGAAGCTCTGGCGAAATTCCGGCAAGTCACCGGAATCCGACGAAGATTCCGGTGATACGGTAAAACCGGCTGAATGCCGAAGAGGTAGAAACCGAATCCCTATTAAGCTTTGAGTCGAAAAGTGTCAGTTGAATCGTAATCGGGTTATTTACGGAGGAAATGGACGTAATTAGGAAGTTTCCATTTTGGGAAACCTTTCAAGTTTGGAAACCTGTTAATTTGGGAAACTTTCCATTTTTGGAAAGTTTCCATTAAGGGAAAGTTTCCACTTTGGGAAAGTTGCATTTTCAGAAAAATGGTTAAAGGATTGAAGTTCAATGAATGTGACAATTTTTGGTTAAATGGGTAAAGAGTTAAATTGTTATCGGGAATTGATAACTGGAATTGATGTGAAAAGGTTTAATCGGTAAATCGACTCAAGGTCAAATATATTGATTAATACGTGACACCCTAACGTTAAGTTAAAGTAATAAAGTGATAACGAGAGTTCGGAAGCTGAGTCGGACTTCCGGTAATTTGAGTTAAGAGTCGATAACCGGGAAAGGAAAGTCAAAAAGGTTAAAGTGCCATAAAACGGAACTTGGTCAACATGTGGTCAAATAAGAATTTCCTGGTCAAACTAGGAAACGACCAAGTCAACCGTGATTGACTAATTTGATGATTTGTTGTACAGTCTCTGGTCGGACGTGAGACGGGCTCGACTACGCGGGTAGTTCGAGGGTGTCGCTCGAGGAGCTTTCCGAGCGGAAAGGTCGCAATAGTACTGTGAGTGGACATATTATTTTAAATAAATGCATGCCTTAATTATTGAGTTAATTGCATGGTGTTTATGATTGTTTCCGAAAATTATATCCTTCTCGGATTCTTGAACGTATTTACATTATTACTCGATTTTCTATTTCTTCCGAAAATGGGTATAGACGGTGAGGGCCGTCCTTCGATTGGAATTGAACCCGAGACTTCGTTGGAAATTGGTTTTATGCATATATGACAAGGAGTTGTTTTAATTATTTGTTTGGGAAGAGAATTTGATTAATGTATTGTTATGAATATTTATTTTTAAGGGTTGACCAATAAATATGCTAGCTAGAGTAGCGTGAGGGCGCTACTAGAGCTCTTAGCTCCGACCCTAGCCTGAGAGGTCAGGCAAATTACGTAGTGCACTATGAGGGTTGACCATTTCCACTTTATTTAGAGCTCTTAGCTCCGACCCTGGTCTGAGAGGTCAGACAAACCTGAGAGGTCAGGTTGATATTATAAGGGTTGACCGTTATCACATTATCTAGAGCTCTTAGCTCCGACCCTGGTCTGAGAGGACAGACAAGCCTGAGAGGTCAGGTTGATATTTCAAGGGTTGACCGTATTATTTTATATAGCTAGCATAGAGTAGCGTGAGGGCGCTACTAGAGCTCTTAGCTCCGACCCTAGTCTGAGAGGTCAGACTTATTATGTTTGTGAATATTTCTCTTCCCATAATCCTTGTTTATCTTATCATGCAATTGTGGAATATTTGGTATTTGTGGGCATGCATAAAGGATGTTTAAATCAAAACATTTTTGGGAGAGCATTAAAAGAAATAGAGTTTTATATTTGATTTTCGTCCACTCACTCTAACAGATTTTAAATGTTTCTCCCCTGGGCCTTTCGTTTTTAAATGCCCAGTGATGCAGGGTTCTTGAGAGGAGGTCGAGCGCGTACGAGAGTCGAGGCATAGTCGATCATTCCGTTGTTGCGAAAAATTCTTTGGGGTAATCATCTCTGTAGACTGCTCTGACTAACCCGGTTTAGTTAGTTTGTAGGAAGGGTTGGCCATTTCTAGGGGGTTTCGGTAAGAAGTTCCCTTGAGGTGGTCCCCGCAGGATTTACTTCGGGTTAAAAGGGTTTAACCTGGGGTGGGTCCTGTCAAAAATACGTAATTTAGATGGCCAAATGACCGTTTCCGTGCGTGCTTGATTTACAGGATTGATCGTGCGGATCGAGTCCTTAACGTTGTTGGATCTAGATGAATTTTTTCTCACACATATTTCAACATAATTATGATATTTGATGGTCGGATTTTTTTTCTCAAGTTTGATCATCACAATCACAACTTGCCTACTAATGTTGTATAATTTGTTTACCAAGTTTTAAGTAATTGTTCCGTTTCGAAAACAAACAATACGTATAAGCTTCAAACGAAAAAAAGTCGTGAAATAAGATATGACCAGAATGGTGAAATATGTCTACAGTTGAAAAATCACATAATTCCGGTAAAGTCTCGGTGCCGATAGTTGCGGTCAATGCAATTTTCTATTATTTCTATCTATAGGTAGCCCAATCTCTGGTGGTTATTTTCATAAAATGTTTATATCACAGGTTGCGTTTCATCGATTTGAAACTATTTTCAGTTGAAACTCTGGGTAAAATATGTAATTTAGATGGTCAAATAACCGTTTCCGTGCGTTTAAGGGTTTGATTTACAGGATTGACCGTGCGGATCGAGTCCTTAACGTTGTTGGATCTAGATGAATTTTTTCTCATACACATATTTCAACATAATTATGATATTTGATGGTCGGATTTTTGTTTCTCAAGTTTGATCATCACAATCACAATTTGCCTACTAATGTTGTATAACTTGTTTATCAAGTTTTAAGTAAATGTTCCGTTTTGAAAACAAACAATACGTAGAAGCTTCAAACGAAAAAAAGTCGTGAAATAAGATATGAACAGAATGATGAAATATGTATACTGTTGAAAAATCACGTAATTCTGGTAAAGTCTCGATGCCGATAGTTACAGTCAATGCAATTTTCCATTATTTCTCCCAAGAGGTAGGCCAATCTCCGGTGGTTATTTTTCAAAAAATTTTATACCACAGGTTGCGTTTCATCGATTTGAAACTATTTTCAGTTGAACCTCTGGGCAAAATACGTAATTTAGATGGCAAATGACCGTTTTCGTGCGTTTAGAGGTTGACTTACGGGATTGACCGTGCGGATCGAGTCCTTAATATTGTTGGATCTAGATAAATTTTTTCCTATACACATATTTCAACATAATGATGATATTTGACGGTCGGATTTTTGTTTCTTAGGTTTGATCATCACAATCACAACATGCCTACTAATGGTGACTTAAGAGATTGACCGTCCGGATGAAGCCCTTAACATTATCAGATTATGGTGAATTTTTTCCCATACATGTATTTTATCATGATGGTCATATCACACGGTCGGATTTTCGTTTCTCAAGTTTTATCAACGGAATCACGATGTGCCAACTAATGTTGTATAACTTGGTTACTTTCAATTTGCAAGATATAGTTGCTTCACAATCGTAAGGTTTTGTTTTTAGGATTTAGGGTTTTTTAGGGTTTATGGTTTGTTATTAGGGTTTACAATTTGTAGATGGGGAGTGTACACGTGTTCTGGTTAATGCGGACCATGGTTTCCAGATGGGTTAAGAGTGTTGTATGCGACCAATCAATATTTGATTGACACATGTTACTTCCTTATCCACCTAGAAGAAGAAAACAAGCAAATTGGACTGATCAAAAATTGGGTTTTCTCAAACCAAACAAACCCAGATTTTCACAGCCTCCCCCGCCATCGCTCTCCCTCGCCTCCCCCGCGCCATTGATCTCTCCATCAAGGTCATCTCCTCATTCTTCCCGCCATAGAAAACAACCAAATCAAAATCTCTCCATGCAAATTGGGGGAGTTGGCAGTGTTGGGTGAGTATGGTGTCGTCGAGGCTTAATTAGATAATTATGCATGGTGAAGTTGAAGGAGGGATTGGTTGTGAGAACAAGGATACAAATGTGCTTACATTGTTATCTGTCGGGTTTTGTGACCCCATCGGAACATGACGAGGGAGAGGGATGAGCCGCGAAGGTGGGGGTGTTCGAGCAAGTGCTGGGTCAACCAAAATACGGCGGTAGGAGACACCACAACGAAGTTTTCACTCTGAGTCAAGTTTTCCAAATTGACACACAACTACTCCACTCCCTCTGTTTCAAACTTCTTCACCTTTGCGGCTCTCGAAGAGGTTCGAAGAGTAACCTAAACACAAACCCTCCTTAAGCAACGTGGCCAAATCTCCATCGTCCTGTGATTTAACCCCGATTTACTCACTTTGCCAACAAGACCATAACACCCTTCGAACATTCGCCGGGGTTAGGGATTGAAACCCAGAAAGAAAACAGAAAAAGGAGGGATTTTGAATTAGGGCTCCAATCAAACGCGCAAGGCGATACAATTGAAGGAGGGAAGAGAAGATGAACCCTACCTCTTCTCTGTCGAATTGTGCCTGAAACGCTAGGAATCGTCGGAGATCTCCACGCACAGTGGTGCTCGATCTCTACCCTGGGTGGATAAATGTGTAATCTTTGGGCTAGGCTTTGTAAAGGAGAGGAGAAGGACCAGTTTGGTGGTGATGCGCCATCAGGAGACAGCCTGACACGCCGGCGATGAAGGTGGCGGAGCAAGGGGTCGAGAGCAGAGAGAGACCGACGAAGAGAGAGAGAGACGAAGAGGGGGTCTGACCCGAGTCAACCCTCTCCCCAACTATTTATAACCGAATGGACGGTTCAGATCAAAACCCTACTTGATCTGACGGTCCAGATTTAAAATAGGTAAAAAGTAATTAGTTAAATGGTAAAACTTATTTACCGGAATAGTAATTGAAAATTACCATAAACTTCATAAATTCACAGAAAATAGCCGGAAGCTCCGAAAAATATTCTGAAAATACCGGGAGACTCGTGTCGATACGTACTACAACATCGAGTCATTAAATGAGGAATTTGGAGAGTTTAGAAAAACTCAAAAATTAACTCGAGCGATGACTTATCAAATTACCGATCGCAATTAAAGCCCTCGGTAACTCGTAAACCTCTATGAAAAGGTAACTTTTAGGTACGGGGTGTTACACAGTTGTTGTACCGTTAAAGAATCAAGTTACCTTAACGGTACAACTGTACTATCAATTAACAAGAGAAACATGAAAATAGTTTTCTTATGAAGGCCATGCATCAAAATAAGACTTACCCAAGGAGGTCTTTGCCGAATCCCAAATTTTCTTCTTCCCTCAGCTCGTTCCAACCTTCACCAGCTTCACAAATGACAAACTAAAATTAAATATATAATTATTTACAGGAAAAGAAGTATCACAATATGGATAGAGTTCAGAAATGCAGATGGTAGTACACTTATAATTATCAGCCCCACAAATATAAGCAATTTCCTCAATTTGCAAAACACAAAACATTTAAATTTACATAGGAACTACGATACATGCACTGGCTTAATTTAAAGCATGATCAAAGAAAAACATGGGAATTCTCTATTCGCCTGTTTTCTAGTTCTGTTTTACAATCAACCACTTTCTATGAAATTAAAAAAGTACAAACAAATGAACACAAATCAAAAGAGCAAACACAACACTATCATCAACATCAACAATAGTGACTGGTGAACATAAAACAATTCCATAAATTATCAATCACAATTAAATGAGTTGAAGCATGGGAAGAGTGACACTTATGACTTACCTCACTGAATAAGAATAAGAAGGATTGTCATGTAATGGATTCGAATATGTCTGCAATAAATCATCAATAAAACTAAAGTTAAAAACATGTGCCATCAGATACCTATCGTATAAAAGGTTTTTAGATATTTCCCATATATATTCCAAAAAACCCAGACAGAAAACACCATCTCTCCCAGAAAATAAAATTCAATGACAACGTATCAATAAAAACGTTTAATGCTTGAGCAAACCAATAGTTGTTAGGTTTTTACTGTTGCAAAATTCCTACATGTCACACTTTCCTTGGCATGACTTAATGCAGATACTAAAATTTTAAATCAGGTACCCTGTAATGTCTGCTTTTTCTTTTCAAACAATTTTGCTTTCAACCGCGCCACCCGGATAAACCTATAAGCACACATAACACTTACTTTGGATTAGATTTACTAAGGATCAGATTGTATATTGACATTTGAAGTGGAAAAGGTGGTTTAACCGTGTACGTGCCTAGTTCCAGCCAAGGGTACAACTACTAAGCTCGATTTAAGATTTTGATTTAACTATGTAAGAGGATCTACCTGAAAATCAATTAACATGTGATTGAGTTTGTTATCAAAATAACAGACCATAAAACTCAACTACAAATAATAATAACTACTTAAATCTGCACTTACCAACTTGGAACAGCTCTTGGAATGGTTCCAGCCTTTACGAACCTTCCTTTCCGCTGAGCACATATGAAATGGCATCAAAACAAGGGGTCAGCAACAGACATACATTTAATTGACTAAATAGATTACAATAAGACCAGAAAGATATCCCATTATGAACAGTATTCTGATTTCTACCATTTAATTTTTTTGCTAAAAATTACATCTTGAAGAGAACCAATACTAAATAACAGAACAAACCTGCATATATTTGAACATCAAAACACCAGGCTTAGCACATGAAACTTTTAAAAAAATTCTGATTTACTTTGACATTTTCTTTTAGAAGTTAGAATGCCATTCCTAAAAAAAGAAGGTTAGAACCAGTTTTCCTTTTTTCGGTGCTGGTCCAGAGTTAGCATAGTAGATTGTAGAAACACCAAGGATCATGGCAGAGAATTTAGTGCATGGTCAATCGCATGCAATCAACACCTGGGGGTTTCTGATTTATGTATTGTAAGAGAAAGACGTCTACATGTTTCGCTTGTGCTGACATACCTTCACCGCTTTAATAATATCTTCATCTGCATTTCACTTGCTGAAGTCCGTAATTGTTTCAGTAAAGCATCCATCCTCAGCAACTGCTACAATCAAGGTCTCACTCCCTACATGCGAATGGAAGGTAACCATGACTATAAATAAAGTGCAACAATATAGACGTTTTTTGATGAACCATTATCATTGTTCAGATATGATATCTAAGAGTGTGCATTGCAAAACAATGCGCCTTGGGTTTAAGAGTCAAAACTTAGAATGCCATGATTGATACTACCAACACTATCTATACTGTCTGCAGAAAGTGTTGAGAGAAAGACAAAGAACCCGAATGTCATTATATTTAAGTACCATTAAAATGGAGGAACAAGAAATGGAATTAAATATCAAATTTTCAAAAAGGGACCAAAAGATTTAGCAAAAGAAATAAATTAGATTTCATAGAAACCAAACTAAAGCCCATGATGCCCATAAACAAATTTATCAAACAGTCCATTCCTCGCCCATTTAAATCCCATAAGCAAATTTATCAAACAGTCTCCATAATTGTAATACATTATAAAATCTACTTTTACAATGCTGTTTTGAAAAAGTGAACTTTTTAATTCAAAGGAAAAATAAGACAGAAAACATAAACATGAATTTTCCAAACCTCGATCGAAGGCTATACTAACAAAGGCGTACGTGTCACTATCAGAAACACGTAAAAAACCTCTTTTGTATAAGAAACCTGCATATAAAATCTTTTGTGGTATATCTAAAAGCATACTTTGCACGAAATTATCCATATTTTAAAGCTCATAGATTCAGATATAATGCATTAATATGTTATTTGGAGATTCTTTGAGAAACAAAAAAGGAGAGAAAGAGGGAATGACCGACTTTTTCATATAAAACACAGCTGATTTTAAACGATCTTTGATTAAACATTAACTGGTTGCAATGATGAAATATAGTGTATGTAATTCATTTTAGATTAAACTTTCAGGAAAAGAGCATCACATCAGATTAGTATGAAATTGAGAGCCGATTTTAAACGATCTTTGATCAAACATTTACTGGTGGCAATGATGAAATCTAGTGTATGTAATTCATTTTAGAGCAAACTTTCCAAAGGAGAAGAGCATCACATCCGATTAGCATGAAATTGAGAGCAAACACATATACCTTCTGAAGTCAACACAGTCAGAATAAATAGCTCTGAACCTGCAGCTAACCAAAAACAAAAGCGTTCAGGAATCTTCAATATACAATCCAGTATAATCTAAAATGTATGCACATCACATCAGATTAGTATGAAATTGAGAGCCGATTTTAAACGATCTTTGATCAAACATTTACTGGTGGCAATGATGAAATCTAGTGTATGTAATTCATTTTAGAGCAAACTTTCCGAAGGAGAAGAGAATCACATCCGATTAGCATGAAATTGAGAGCAAACACATATACCTTCTGAAGTCAACACAGTCGGAATAAATAGCAGTGATTGATCAAATGATCGAAATGACAGAACTTCCCAAAAAACAGTTTACAAGCCAACCTTCTAACCTACAAAATAAATTGAAGCGATTCATTCTAAGAGAATGAAGCAAGTTACAACATTCTACGGAGAATGGTAAGAAGATCTAAGAGAATTTAGTAAGTTACAACATCTCATCATTCTCATTTTCGTCATTATACAAAATTGAAGTCATTTTATACTTAATTTTACCAAACACATTAAACTACTTTTTATGACCGTATTAATTTCAAAAAAAATTACCAAACAGTTAATTGTGTTTTTTATAGCTGATTATTCATATAGCTGAGTTTTTTTATAGTTGATTATTCTTACCTCAATACCAAACTGAGCCTATAGCTGCTCAAAATATGGACAATTAAGAACAAACTGGTCTTCAAAGGTGTAATATCTTTTTTGTTTACCAAGGTCAAAGGCCTGAGTGGCTCGAACTCTATTTGAATCACATAACACCGTTATGGGAACAGATTAAACCTAGACAAATAGCAATATTAGAATCTCGAGACAGAACCAAAATAAAAGGCATACAAACATGTACAAACCCAAATACTATTCTATCTTTCACTTTATCAATGCTAGTCTCGCCTTGCATTTTCTACTAGTCTCATTGACTCACATTATTGCTAATTAAGAATCATATTCAGATTACAGAAGAAACCCAATAGAACAAAGTGGATAATTGTAAAGTACTCACCACAGTTTGCAACAGTTGTTGCTGGGATATCAATAACTTGCCTGGAAAATATGTATATACATGAACTTCAATTGGAACTGTGGCCATATGCATAAAATACATGAGCAGTGGAAGACCTACTAATTATATATACACATGGCAGAACTCTTCATTAATTAGATGGAACAAAAGAGAAGAAAATAAAAGGAAAATCGACTTCAAAGAAAAAAACGCACCTCGAAAAGCAAAAAAAATGACCAGCCCAAATTAACAAACATTAAAAATGAAAATCGAGAGAAAACTGAAAGGATTACCAAGACCTCACAAGGAGACCAAGTCACTATCATCCAGAGCCAACCAAATCCAAAAACTCCCTAGTCCTCTCCACCATAGTTTCAGTAGCTGATAGTGTAACAACAATAAGAAAAACCAGTCAGAATCCAATTTAAAACAAACAAAAAAAACGGAACTAAAAATTGAACAGTGAATTTGTTGAAGGTATACTGCAGGCACATATAGGATACTGCAATCAACATTTATCACTTTAAACCACTGCAATCAATCACTAGATCTCAGACACCATCAATAAAATCCCTTCAAAATCAAGACCCAATCAGTTAAAAAACCAATAGCAACCGAAGAAAATCAAATCGCCCAAAAGGACAAACCAAGTCAAGTTAGAAAATACTTTCAACTACTCAATGCACTTAACATAGTTTCAGAGCCAACCATATCCAAAAACTCCCTAGTCCTCTCCACCGTAGTTTCAGTAGCTGATACTGTAACAACAATAAGAAAACCCAATCAGAATCCAATTAAAAAAAAAACAGAACTAAAAATTGAACTGTGAATTTGTTGAAGGTATACTGCAGGCACAGATAGGATACTGCAATCAACATTTATCACTTTAAACCAGTGCAATCGATCACTAGATCTCAGACACCATCATCAATAAAATCCCTTCAAAATCAAGACCCAATCAGTTAAAAAACCAATAGCAACCGAAAACAAAATCAAATCGCCCAAAAAGGACAAACCAAGTCATTACCAGTGCAATCCAAGTTAACCTATGTTAGAAAATACTTTCAACTATTCAATGCACTTAAACAAACCGAGTCATTTGGTAGTGCAAGCCTACAAATCCCAAACTGCCAAGAAATATGAGTAGATCAGTGACGAAGTCAGCAAAACAACATAGCACAGCACATAGTAAAATACGAAAGGAAAGGAGCTTTTTGCTTTTCAGAACATATAACTGACACACCATCTTTTAAAAATCATCATCGTACTAGTAAACTGTGTCTTCCACTTTCCTCTGCTTGTTACCATTACAAAACATACAGACAGAAAGAATTGTAAGCAACGTTTCAAGTATCAGAATTTGAAGAATATGGTAATGCTTTGGAACTAGATTAGTTCTAACATCTGAAGATACCTTTAATAAAATAGGGTGATTATTAGAGATGAAACCACAAAAGCCTGCACCCATTTGATCAATTGCAAAATGAAACTATTTAATCATTGCCTAAACTCTCTTCTTATAAGCAAAGACAATTTTTGTAAAGATAAATTAAAATTGAATGTTCAAAAACTCTATTTCTATCACTTTTTATAGAAACTTTTTTCTGGCATCAAATAAACTAGTGCCATTTATGTATGTCTGTGTGTGCACATATGCATTGAAGAGAAGGGATAAAAAGTTGGAAATCTATGACACAGCTTCAGTTGCCATTCTAGTTTTAATGCAAGGCAGCACAGATTGAAGGCATATGAATATATGCCTCTAATAGAAATGATAACCTACACACCTCTAATAGAAATGATGTCTTGCCATTCTTTTGATCACAATAAGGAAAGAGCCCTCTCTCAACATTTGGAATCTGCAAGGTTCATCTCTTAGATGTTGCCAAAATCCAAGAAAGATTTTATTTGAAAGAATAGCATCCAAGAAAGACTCGATTTGAAAGAATAGCATCCAAACTGAAAGAAGGAAGGTGAAGAGTACCCCAAAAAATCAAGAACAAATGTAACAAATCTAAATGCACTGCAAATTTGGAGAAAAAAGTCATTTTTTCTTTTAGTAAAAAACATATGGTTATGGAAACTTGATGGCTGCATGAAGTTATGGATTTGCAAAATTTAAATAGGCCAAGTAGCAGCACATTCGTTATTAAATTATGGATGTTATAAGATATAAGGGAATCTTTCTAAGGTATGAATGAAGTTTGCAACAGGAGAATCGGTACCATCAGTAAAAAAAGAATCAAGGACCATTGAAATCATTCAACACAAATTACCAGAGCCAAAACTGATGAAGCAAGGCAATAATATGGAGGAAAAAAAACACAAACCTATAAATACATTAGCGGATAATGTAAGGGTCAAAGTCCTTGACAACATCTTATCCATGAGAACATTATTGGAGATAGGATTTAGAATGAAGCAATTACTGTTACTACCCAGGGACTTGTTTTTTACTTTAATACCATCTATGAGAAAGTTTTCTCACGCAACTTTTTGATAGAGAAGGAAAAAAGCAAAAATAAACAACCCCTCTCTCCCTATCCACAACAATCAGACAAAACTCCTATCTCCCTATCCACAACAATCAAACAAAACTCCTATCAGGTGGAAAGCTAGGGAAACAAACGTCCCAATCGAAAAGCGGATTAATATGAGTAAAACAAACCAAATTGAATAGTACAAAAATAAAAAAGTAAAAGCAGAAATCCCAAACCACTTACCTCAAGTCTTCTTCATGTAGGCAATAGGTGAGCACAAAAGTATCCTAACTAAAGAGTACTAGCATATAAATAGTTCCTTAAAGAAATTTTTGTTGAAACATAACTGTCCCAAACGAATCCCTAAACCCTATATGACACCATGAAAATGAGTGCTACAAAGTATCCTAACTAAAGCGTACTAGCATATAAATAGTTCCTTAAAGAAATTTTCGTTGAAACATAACTGTCCCAAACGAATCCCTAAACCCTATATGACACCATGAAAATGAGTGCTACAACTAAGTGAATTAGGACTTGCAGACAAGACATTTTTTCTATATCTGTAACCTTATACTACAACTGCCTCCCAGTAAACAGACATTTTTATGAAAATGAGAGAAACAAGTGAATTAGGACCTGCAGATAAGATATTTTTTCTATATCTGTAAACAAACTGAAACCACAACATAATTTGAGTCAGCATAGATATACTAACTACAAATGCATAAACCTTCTGAACTCAACACAGTCAGAATAAACAGCTCTGAACCTGCAGCTAACCAAAAACAAAAGCGTTCAGGAATCTTCAATATACAATCCAGTATAATCTGAAATGTATCCAGAAGAATGATTAAGATTATGCAAAAATAAACCGCAATAAGGATAACTAAAGGACAGAACAATATTACCACTTCCAAATGCAGAGTTAAAATGCTCAATCACCAGTCTCCTATAAAATCAACCAAAATCAATTTTTATGTTAAAATCAAAAAAGAGTAGAAGCTATATAGAAACAAAGATTAAAGGACCCAGAATTACAATACTCAATAATTGATCAAATGTTTGAAATGATTGAACTTCCCAAAAAACAGAATCTGTTTTCAAGACAACCTTTGTATCTCAAATTTTAATGGCAGCTGCGTTTGATGCTACAAAATAAAAAACACAAATATAATTCATTTAGAGAAGAATGAAATGTTACAAAAATTTAAGCATTTGAAAATTATAATTCAAATAGAAGTGATTAAGAAAACAATGTCAATGCAAATCTCCAACCTATGTTCTTAACCGAAATACTTATGAACTCCATACTGGTACAGCAACTGTTCCAGTACCTACAACTTTGCACAGTTCAAAGGTTGCTAGGCGGCAGTATGGAGTTATGGTCCTTTCTGATATGCTAGTTTCATGCGTTGTTTGAATTGGTAACAGAATAAGTACTCTTATTTTGGTGTAATGGCCATAGAGATGAAGAGAAAGGCTCCTCATGCTCACACTGTACATAATTGTAAAAGTTTGCATGCCTGGTCCCATTAAAATAAGTAATATAATGCATCACATTTCAAACCTCACAAGATTTCCAAAAAAATAAATCACAATCTAAATTAGCATATAACAACTAATAAAGACTAATATCCAATTTTACATTATCATTAGTTGATTACTGTTCCACTTACAGTGAAACTATTTATCCACTGCGATGTAAACACACAATCAAGGATTATAAATTGTGACCGCATGTTATGGTAAGACATTAACAAAGAGGGTAAAGTAGGTTCTTAAAACTAATTCACCTGATCAGCTTACAGTTCCGCGTTCTTCTCAGATGTGATAGAACAGGAGTGCTAAGAAGAAACCCTGTGGAAATGAAATAGAAAAAGAAATTAGTTCATTCTACCATGATAAGTACCAATTAGTTGATTCTACTGGACAAAAAAAATACATATTCAGCTCGAAAAAAATATAAATATCAATCTCAGTTCACACTTAAGAGAGAAAAAAACAGAAAAAACTAAAGCATATCTGAACAGAAAATTGACTTTTAATATACTGCAGATCTCTCTTACTGCAGATGAGTAGTCAAGCGAACCGAGTTTCAGGAACCTAGTTTCAGGTTCGTAGAAGCACAGCTAAGAACCAAAAAAATAAAAAACTGTTCCCAAAAATATTCATGCCTGGACAACTACAATCACTGTCATTACTACTTTGGTTTCTACAATTACATATAATATCTGTAAATATAGTTAAACCCCTGGATTCTTTGTTTTTTTTAAACTATAGTTAAAAGCTTGTCGTGCCAAATTGAAATGGGTATCAGTGTCCTCTTCCAAGCCTTCAATCGGCGATAAAGAAAAAGAAATCTTGGTTCATTTCTCCACCTTAACGACAGAAACGAAATGAAAAGCACTTACAGACTACCAATCGGTTTTGTCAAAAAAAAAGAGCTATCCATATAGATACAACATGTCTATCAAACCTAAAACTCACCTTCCAAGCTTCACTTTTCATACAGTCAGTCCTAATCCAATCAATACCAGCTCTCTATATTCACAACCCTACCAAAGCAAAAACCCAATTTATAACCATTGCACATTGTACTATGAAATCCATATATAACCTGAACCCACAAAAACCTGCCAAAAATTGAAAAGCAACATGCTTAGTACAATAAAGATTGGATCAAATACACCTAATAAACCCCCAACATGATTCAAAATAGACAATGACGATGGGATGAATATTTATACCTGTAACCTAAAAACTCAGAATTGCCTTCCCTATTTATGCTGATGAGACTGCAAATTTCGTCAAGATCAGAGATCAACATAGACCAGAATCAGTATCAAAAAGAGAGCAAAGAAGATCAAAATTCAAATTCACAATATAAAAAATGAAATAACAAACTTAGGTTAAGTAAGCACACCTGGAAAAATATAACCCCCTTACAGCCTCTCACACATAGAGCACCACCTTCAATCTAAAATCTAATTTCAAAACACATGCAGAACAACAAACCAAACTGTAAAAGTAAAAAGCAAGGGAGATACTAGGAAACATTCAAGTGAACCCACGAGTTCTTAAGCAACACAGTTGCGTACTTCCTAAATGTCACTTTCCTTGGCATGACATAATACAGATACTAAAATTTTAAATAATGATTTGTAGAAGCTACTCAGAAGAGATTGATATAGAAGCTTTTCCCTTTTTTTCTTTTTTCTATTTTCCTATTGCTGATTGGTTTGATCCAAAGTCAGATATTGTACGATATCAATGATAATTACTATCAAATCAGGTTTACAGACTTCATATCTAAAGCAAATGTCACACAAGCTACCAATGAAATTCAATGATTATAATTAATTCTGCCTGAACAAAGATTAAGATTGTGAGATTGCTCAGAACTCCAAATAAACCAATCGTAGCAGAAATCAATTACAATAGAAAAATATATATATTTAAAATCCGTAACTAAGAAACCCGCATCCTTGAGAATAACAAAAACTCAAAGCAAAACACCCATCCAATACATTGAGGCCAATAGAGCAAAACACTCAGCAAAATAACAATAGGGCAGGTAATTATCATCAGAAACAAATCACAACAACACAACTGAGACCCAAACAGATACCAAACCAAAAAAGAAACAAATCCACCCATAGTTGAAATCTGGAAACCGCAAGGTAGAAGATGAATTGATTCATCATCTGCCAACAACTGACAATTACACAACTGAGACCCAAACAGATACCAAACCAAAAAATACACCAATAGGTGAAATCTGGAAACCGCAAGGCAAATATAATTCTAATTAAACAATGAACACAGAATTGCCTTCGCCGGTTCTTCAATCTAAAATCCAATACCAAAACACATGCTGCAGAACCATTATACCAAACCCAAAGGGTAAACCCTAATGGGTTTTCAAGACAACGAAATCATGAACTCCACACCACCAATTAATCAATCCATGGCAAATTAAACCAACGCATAGAAAGAAAACAGATATTTATACCGTAAATTGGGCCTCCCTTCTCCAAGAGGAAGGGCAGAGAAGCCACCAAGAAAGCCTCAGCGTCACCGGCGGAATCAAGAAGAGAATCGCCGCGCGTGAGGAGGCGCGTACAACGACACTCTCTCTCTCTCCAACTTCCGTCTTTCTCTGGAGAGAAGGGGTTTTAATGGACATAAATAAAATACTGTCGGCAACGTCTCTTTTTTCTCTGTTTTTTATTTTTATTTTTTGGTACCAATTTTTTTATTACAGAAAAAGATAGAAAAAATATATTTTTATGTTTTATTTTAATTAAAAATTAAATTTACCTTATTATACAAATAAAGGATATATTTGAGATTAATATCTATTTAATGGGTAATTATTTGTTTTTGATTATTAGTTCACAAAGTCAATTAAAAGCAGTGACGTGATTCAAAATTACGACATAGAACAATTTAAAAAAAAATTTGACAATCGTAATATAAAGAAAATAAGGTTTGATCAATCCGGAAATAAATGTGCGCATGTCATAATGGTCAAATAAGTTAGTAAGTAACAAAATAAGTATGTACAAGTATTATTTACAAAAAAATTATTTACAAAATACAAACACAAATATTTATAGATATTTATTTACAAATTTACACATGGTACAAGGTTATAAGGGATGTTTGAAATTGGTTTCTAACATCTTAAAAACATAAAATAAAAACTAAACTAATATATACAAGTGATCGGTTCATTCAACACGTCAATTAGAGAGAAGCTCAAATTCTGACTACACATCAAAGATCATGTTTCAACCTTAACAATCTGATAACATGCAAATTCAAAGAACTAAAAACAATCTCAAGAATACAAGCCTATGAGGTCATGCATCTTATTGTTTCACTTACTTTATTCCCGCATAAAACATCTAGAACTAGGGCATTTTACATGTCGATGCTATCAATACTAAAAGCATATGTCTTCAAATGGAACGAGATTGAATACAACTTTATATCATGAATATTATTTTATTATCCGTCAATATTATTAAACTTCAAATATTCCACAACCTAACTAAAGCTTCTCCGAAAATTATTATCTTCATACCAATAAATTCCTCTTATTTAATACTATTTTTCGGTAGAAAAATCTGCCCAAAAGTGGCAGCTCCGCCTACGGCGGTAGCTGCCAGCAGAAATTCCGGCCAAAATTCCAACCACCTCCAACTACCACCAAATTTTAACAGCAGCATTGTCTCATCATTTGAACAACTTTCTAGTACAACTCGAAGACCAATCCAACTTCTAACTAGGTCAATCGAACAAAAATATAAAAATCCTAAATTTTTGAACTTCAAATCTTCGATTCTCCTTCTACACTCCAAATCAATCCACCAAACTTTAGGGGAGAGTAGTACTCCTAAAACCCATCGTATCCATATAAAGAACTCACCCATTGGTGGCCTGAGGAAGGAGAAATCCGATTAAACTCTACTTGTACACTCGACAAACAAATCAAAATTTCTCTCAAACAATGGCGAGATAGGTCGAAAAGCTTACCTAGAATTGAAGAAGACTCAGAGCAATCATTTTGAGACCGGTACGATGGCCTGAGATACCCTAATGGAGGTGCTGTGGCGGCTGGAAGTTCCGGCAGCGGAGAGAGAGAGCTCGGGGAGAGAGAAAATGGCCGGGTGAAAAATCTGATTTTTCACCCCTGTAACTCTTATTTATAGTCATTTTACCGCATAGTAACTTTATATTTTTGCTAATAAATTTTACATACGAACTCCAATTTGAGCGTGCTATGTGTCCACAAACTCGTATCAACATCATCGACGAAATTCATGAAGAAAGTTTTCTTAAATTCTCGTCTTAGCGAAAAGTCAAGTTTATGACCTTCTACAGTAAAAATGTTACTTTAAACGGTTAAAGATGAAAGTAACCAAAAGTAACCGACCGTAACTTGATTCTAAGATCGGGATGTGACACGTGTTCTAGTGGTGAAGTACGTGATTTAGCTGCTGGAGAGTGACCAATATCTTTACCTGTGTGGCATCTGATCCTCCTGTATGATGAAGAAATCTATTGTTTCCTGTGTGGTGTCTAGAACCTCCTGTGTGGCGAAGGAATCAATTGTTTCCTGTGTGACAGTTAGATCCTCATGTGTAATAAAGGAATCTATCGTTTTTGTGTGGGGTTTAGATCCTTCTGTCGCACCCGTTACCGAACACGTAACAATTTAAAACCCTTTTTTGTTACATTGTAGCATTGGTAAATAGGGTTCAATCAATCCGGGGACTTTAGGGCGTTCATGCGGTTAAAAATCAATCAAGTTAGTATCTAAAAACTAAGGTAATACAACATATTAACAACAAACAGACATTTTACATTTTACATGTCACATCCCGATCCCGGAAATTATTTTACGGTTGGTTACTTTGGTCTTTTACCATTTAAAGTAACCGTTTAACCGTACAATGATGGTAAAGTTGACTTTTTGGTAAGTCAAGAATTTGGGGAAACTTCCTTCTTGAAAGTTGTAGAGGGCGTTGTTACGAGTTCGTGGACACGTAGCACGCTCAAAACGGAGTTCGTATGAAGAAGTTATGGTCAAAAAGTGGGAAGTTACTATTCTGGTATTGAGGTATAAATAGGACTTGCTATTTTGGGAAAGGGATCAAAATCATACGGAGCCCCTGTGCTTTTCTCCCAGATGCGATTTGTAACCCGGCGACCCGAACCCGACCCGAATCGGTTTTTCGCCGATATCTCCGCCGTCCGGCGACGGTTAGCTGCGAGACCGACGGCATCGGATTCCTCTCTTCCTCCTCGACATCTCCATACCCACCATGCGACTTGTTTTGACCCAAGGTGAGAACGGTGCCTCGAAGACAGGCGAATCGGAGCTCCGGTTCGAACTCCGCCGTGCGGCCACCGTTCGCAGAGTTTCTTCTTGGGTTTTGCAGCCCTCCACTCGCCTAACCATCCCTCCATACAGCTTGAACCGGTTCGATTGGAGGTGAGTGTTTCGAATCAAAAGCTGAAACCGGTGTTCTTGGGTTCTTGGACGTTCGACTGTTTTGGTTGATTCTTGAGGATTAGGGGTCAGTTCAGGGCCTTGTGGTTGTAGTCTGTGTTAGTTCATGCTAAAGATGTTTGTGTTTTGGGTGTTTGGCAGAGGAGGGAACAGGAGGAGCTGCTCTTGGCAGCTGGAAGTGTTGCAGCAGGGGCGGCTGCTAGACTGCTTGATGATGGAGTTGCAGAACTGACTCTAGGGGAGAGAGTTGGCAGCAGGGAGGCTGCCATTGAGGTCCTAGGTCTGAGGTTGGACGAGTTGTAGGTAAACTCGATTTACCCGAGTGATGTTGTTGTGAAATTGTTGTTGGTGTTGCTGAATTAATATTAACTTGCTGTTTGGTGTGTTTTGTCGATAACTTGGTGACGAAGGAAACGGGGAAACTCTGGCGAAATTCCGGCACGTTACCGGAATTCGATGAAACGCAATAGTTCCGGCAGGAAGCCGAAGAGGTAGAAATCGAATCCTTGTTAAGCTATTAGTCAAAAAGTACGGTTAATTCGTAATTGAGACATTTACGGAGAAAATGGATGTAATTAGGAAGTTTCCATTTTGGGAAACCTTCCAAGTTTGGAAACCTGTTAATTTGGGAAACTTTCCACTTTTGGAAGTTTCCATTAAGGGAAAGTTTCCACTTTGGGAAAGTTGCATTTTCAGGAAAATGATTAAAGGATTGAAGTCCAATGAATGTGACACCTTTTGGTTAAATGGGTAAAGTGTTAAATTGTTATCGGAAATAGATAACTGGAATTTATGAGAAAATGTTAAATCGGTATATCGACTCGAGGTTATATTTATTGATTAATATGTGACACCCTAACGTCAAGTAAAAGTAATAAATGAAAGTTCGGAAGCTGAGTCGGACTTTCGGTAAATTGAGTAAGAGTCGATGACCGGGAAAGAAAGTCAAAAAGGTTAAAGTGTCATAAAAAGGAACTTGGTCAACTTGTGGTCAAATAGGAGTTCCTGGTCAAACTAGGAATAAACCAAGTCCACGATGGTTTGATTAATATATTGGTTCATTTGTACAGTCTCTGGTCGGACGTGAGACGGGCTCGATTACGCGGTAGTCGAGGGTTTCGCTCGAGGAGCTTTCCGAGCGGGAATGTCGCAATAGTACTGTGAGTGGACAGATTATTTTATTTAAATGATTGCATGCCCTAATTGTTGATATAATTGCATGGTTTTATGATTGTTCGAGTATGATATGTTCCTCGGGTGCACGGATATTACATTTGGATTTATGCTTTTGTGTCGAGGAATAGATTTATTTATTTGTTTGGGAAGAGTATTCGAGTAAAGTATTGTTGGGAATTTCCTTTATGGGTTGTCCAATGATTATGCTAGCTAGAGTAGCGTGAGGGCGCTACTAGAGCTCTTAGCTCCGACCCTAGCCTGAGAGGTCAGGCAAATTACGTAGTGCACTATGAGGGTTGTCCATCACCATATACCCAGAGCTCTTAGCTCCGACCCTGGTGTGAGAGGACAGACACGCCTGAGATGTCAGGTGGATATTCTAAGGGTTGTCCATCACCATATACCCAGAGCTCTTAGCTCCGACCCTGGTCTGAGAGGACAGACACGCCTGAGATGTCAGGTGGATATTCTAAGGGTTGTCCATCACCATATACCCAGAGCTCTTAGCTCCGACCCTGGTCTGAGAGGACAGACACGCCTGAGATGTCAGGTGGATATATTAAGGGTTGTCCATTACCGTTTTATATAGCTAGCATAGCGTGAAGGCGCAACCCGAGCTCTTAGCTCCGACCCTAGTCTGAGAGGCCAGATTTATTGTGTTTGTGAATATTACTCTTCCCATAATCCTTATTGGTTTATATTATCATGCATTTGTGGAAATTTAGTAATTTTGGGCATGCATAAAGCTTATTTAAATCCATAAATCTTTGGGAGAGCATTAAAAGAATTAGAGTTTTATATTTGATTTTCGTCCACTCACTCTAACAGTTTTTCAATGTTTCTCCCCTGGGCCTTTCGTTTTTAAATGCCCAGTGATGCAGGGTTCTTGAGAGGAGGTCGAGCGCGTACGAGAGTTGAGGCATAGTCGACCATTCCGTTGCTGCCTGAAATTCTTTGGGGTAATTGTCTCGGTAGACTGCTCTGACTAACCCGGTTTAGTTAGTTTTGTAGGAAGGGTTGGCCATTTCAAGGGGGTTTCGGTAAGTAGTTCCCTTGAGGTGGTCCCCGCAGGATTTACTTCGGGTAAAAGGGGTTTAACCCGGGGTGGGTCCTGTCAATGGTATCAGAGCATTAGGTTATCGTTTCCTGTTACTACCTCATGTACTTAGTATCACTTAGTGTCTATAGAGTGATGGTCCGACCGCGGCGGATCCATCGGCATTTTATGCTTGGACGCTTAGTGTTTATTGAGGATATGAGTTAGTACTTCCTGATTGAGATATGGACCGAGTGGTCCTATAAATGATCAAATCTTCAAGACTATGCCTCAGTACGCGCGACCTCATAGAGAGTTCTTGTAAGGAACAAGGTAAGCTCGTTACGTATTTATGTTTTTGTATTCCCCAAGGATTTATTGAGATTTGAGTTGGGGATCGAGCTGTAAACTCCCGCTATTTAACGAGCTTGAACATTTGTGTGAGTATTCGGTGGTGAAACAGTTAATTCACACCTGGAAGGCTGTCATGGTTGTTGACAGGGATGCTGTAGAAGCCTAAGACAAGGCTTGGGTGTTCGTGTTATGAGGCTCTTAGCAGTGAAGAGTCGTACGAGTTACTGGAAGATGTTGCATCCTGTGATGGAAAAAGGAGCTGAAGTCGCATAACGCGATTATTCTGAGAGGATGAATATTAAGATTTGACGATTTCCACGATTTTGTTGAGGTTCGTCATTAGTGTGGTTTCAGAGAAACCAACGGACATATGAAAGTGGAATGACTCAAGGAAAGTTGAGTGGGGTTATTTTGTGGTCAATGGACTTTTTTTTTTTTTTTTTCTAGTGACGAGTCCATGATGTGACACTACTGGAGAAGGTTAAGAAAGTAAAGGCTGATTGGTCCCTTGACGCTTTATGGGACAATCACTGAAACTGATGGTTTGGGTCACTTTTGGTGCTGACATGGTTGTCGTCAACTACGACCAGATTCTCTTCGCTCCAGCCATCTATGATTGGGGTACTAGAAAGATTTGATTTGTTAGTGAGTCCAATCGTGATTTGAATTGTTGGTGACAATGGTCATTGGGCCATTTATCATGGAGGCAGAAATTATATCGTGTCACCAGATCTTGGGACTCATGTCAACCATAAGGTGAGTTATCCACCTGTGGTCAGAGTATTTTAATTAGTACACCTGTGGAGGGGTCTCCAGGTTGGCTGTGTTAGAGATCGATTTTCAGATCGTGAAAGCGTTACTAGTGGTAATTAAAGGTAATGGGTTTCGGAATCTAAAGGAATTGTTGGAAGTGACAATAAGCCACCGGGTCATGGACCAAGGGTGCTTGGGGTACCGGAGAGAGTGATACGAGTCTTGATGGACTTTGTATTAATTGCGGTGTAGGAACCGGTCGTTGTGCAAACGGCACTGTTTTGATGGCTGAAGATGTACACGGGTATACCCCACAGGAGCACGTGTACCCTCTGTTGGGAAGTGGTAAGTTGAAATATGGGTAGCTCATGCTGGTAAAACATAATTTTTGGTGTGCGGCTGTGTGTAGTCAAAGTGACACCAGGTAAGTGACTAAGGTTGATGATGACGTCATCTTAAGAATGTGTCATGAGAGTTCCATTCATTGAGAACGGAGATTAAAGACGTTTGGTTAGAAGTTTCTGTGTAAAACGTCAATTAAATGGTTTAATGTCGTTAGTAGGTGGAAGGATGTTTTCTGAGATAAATGCACGGAAAAGGTGAAGGGACAGCAGTGAGGCAAGGTCTACTGAATCTTTGAATTTGAGTGAGAATGGTTGTAGATGGTCAAGCTTCGACCTGCAACCAAAGTGGTCCGTTATGACACTTAGTTCCTCGAGGGTGATTAACTAAGCTTGATGGCATGGGAATTTGTGCACCCACTGGCTGTGGTCTAATCAAGTATTGTAACCGGAGGTGTACTTAGACGTGTTTGGGAATCATAGGTCATATCCCCTGCAGTGACAGGAAATATTCTCAATTCGATCTGTGAAATGAGGATTTGATCTGGGAAATTGAGTTCTGGTGTATATAATGAAATCCTGAAAGGATTAAAGTGTTGTTGGCATTGCTATGGTCATTGGTCATTTGAGTAGTGACCCTACTTGTTAGGAATTATTAACCTAACGACAGTTCTTGGCGCCACGAGTGTAGAGTGGTAGCAAGAAAGATCATTGGAGGTGACTTGCGAAATTGTCAACATTTCGGCGAGTATGAAATGCAGTGAAACTGAGGAAAGAGTTCGTTGATGAGTCAAAGGTGTTACGAGTCAAGGTTTTGGAAACCAAATTGTTACAAGAGTAGTAAAGTATGTTGCTAAGTTGTGCAACACTCCATCGGAAACCGTGGAGTGATTAAGCCGCGTTCAGATTAAGTTATGATCTGAGAGGATGTTAACGTGTGGCAGGGGATCTTGTGGTTTAAGATCTAGAGTGGTAAGCGATTGAGATTTTTGAATCTTACCGAATAAAGGTTGCGGTGGATGGTGTACTTGTAGAGCGTGGGGGACAGGTGTGTTAGAAACTGTCTAGTTGTACGAGTGGACACTGTGATGTTCACTCACCCAGTGCGGTGATGACATTTGTTAAATTATGCCTTGATAACTGGATGCTCGGTGATCAATATGGCTAAGTTCGGACGGAATTAATTTCCCGATGCTTGATCAAGGGTTCCTTTGGGTGTGCACCAGTGGCACTGAATTTTATGTAGATGTCCGATCTGGTTAAATGCCCAAGTTGTCAGTTAATACAGACGAAGTGGTAATGGAGGCATCTGGGAATGGAATAACCATGTTGAGCGGGTAAGGCTCTGGGAGTCATTTAATGGTAAGTTTATCCCAGATTGTGATGCAGATATTGTTTAATAGACGCACAGTTATGGTTGAAGTGCAAGTTCTGCACTATGCGTCATTCCAGGTTAAAGTAAGAGATGGGGAGGTCAGCGGTACCTCACCGACGAGTAGTACGGTGAGGTATTACCGTGGTAAAGTATGTTGTAGTTCCACGAGGTGATAATTGAGCAAGCGATTTTAGGTTTGGCTTAAAAAAAAAAAAAAAAAAACCCGGATTTGTGTTGTCAGAATAGTTACGTGAGCAGTGTGTAGCCTGACAATTTGTCTTCATGCGAGGAGTAAGTATTGTGGGATCTCGATGTCTGGAGACTTGTATCTCCCTGATTAAAAGGCTATGATTTTGGATTTACGCTAAAATTCATGGCAACTCGTGTCCTGGGTGTACTATGGTTTGAGTAATGATAGAGTA
Organism: Comarum palustre; assembly: GCA_951800085.1. NCBI lineage: Eukaryota > Viridiplantae > Streptophyta > Magnoliopsida > Rosales > Rosaceae > Comarum > Comarum palustre. Next base: position 9,555,858 of record OX637580.1, read on the forward strand.
AGGGAAGACAATTACTCTACAACATGACAGAATAGTTTCTAGAAAGCGTAAACCAAATCAGGGAGCCCGGTTCAAATGAGGTGATGGTTTGTGTAACACAATGTGATCATGGTTTTCGCGTGGACTTGTGGTCAGTAGATTTGGCTCCACGTGGTATTGTGTTACCAGAGGATTTAAATCCATTAGTGACATCGGACCCTACTCCTCAGGTGTGGTAATCATTTACTGCATAGGGAATGTGTGAGCTAATATCTAAGTTCGACGAAAGAATACAGGTATTCTTGAAGAAATTTCACTCGCGACAAGCGAGGGGTTGTTGCATCAGTTTGATTATTAGCGGTATTGTGACGACGTCACATGCGGTTGGTAAGGACAATGTTGGTGTTTGTTTGACTAAACGAGAAGGGATAGGAGGATGGTTACTGGTCGAAGTTGTTGTGTCGTGCAGTAGGAATTTCGAGGATTTCAGATGATGGATCAGTATAGGCAGTGTCGTATTCCACCTCATATATGAGATGTAGTACAGTAAGAATTCGGTGATTCAGTTAATCAAAGATTCAAGAGAAAATCATTGTGATCCACGGTAAGACTTCAGACGGTTTAGTTTTGACCCGAGAAAAGTGGTCGGGTGTCAGAAAAAGAGAAAGTATTGGAGGTTATCATCCACGTAGGAAGGAGTGCTACATTGGCTAGATGTGACATGTGACAAGGTTACATGAGTTTGACGAGTATGTTGGGTATCTTTAGAGTTAATGGATGCCTAGTGTCACGTATGTCCATGTTACGAGAATAAGTTTACTACCTTACATCCTATGTCATTAGACTTCCGGTTAGTACTGGAAGTTGGCTTTTAAGGAGGATCAGTAAGGATGTGGATTGTAAAAGGCAGGTGATTAGGGTTTTGACAATGCTATTCGTGAAGCGTCTCAGAAAAGTTCTTAGAAAGAAGTTGATATTGGAGAATAATATCATTATCTAAGTGATACTATCCCCCACTGTGTCGGACTTTGAGTATAGAAATTTCGAGGACGAAATTTTTATAAGGTGGGGAGAATTGTCACATCCCGATCCCGGAAATTATTTTACGGTTGGTTACTTTGGTCTTTTACCATTTAAAGTAACCGTTTAACCGTACAATGATGGTAAAGTTGACTTTTTGGTAAGTCAAGAATTTGGGGAAACTTCCTTCTTGAAAGTTGTAGAGGGCGTTGTTACGAGTTCGTGGACACGTAGCACGCTCAAAACGGAGTTCGTATGAAGAAGTTATGGTCAAAAAGTGGGAAGTTACTATTCTGGTATTGAGGTATAAATAGGACTTGCTATTTTGGGAAAGGGATCAAAATCATACGGAGCCCCTGTGCTTTTCTCCCAGATGCGATTTGTAACCCGGCGACCCGAACCCGACCCGAATCGGTTTTTCGCCGATATCTCCGCCGTCCGGCGACGGTTAGCTGCGAGACCGACGGCATCGGATTCCTCTCTTCCTCCTCGACATCTCCATACCCACCATGCGACTTGTTTTGACCCAAGGTGAGAACGGTGCCTCGAAGACAGGCGAATCGGAGCTCCGGTTCGAACTCCGCCGTGCGGCCACCGTTCGCAGAGTTTCTTCTTGGGTTTTGCAGCCCTCCACTCGCCTAACCATCCCTCCATACAGCTTGAACCGGTTCGATTGGAGGTGAGTGTTTCGAATCAAAAGCTGAAACCGGTGTTCTTGGGTTCTTGGACGTTCGACTGTTTTGGTTGATTCTTGAGGATTAGGGGTCAGTTCAGGGCCTTGTGGTTGTAGTCTGTGTTAGTTCATGCTAAAGATGTTTGTGTTTTGGGTGTTTGGCAGAGGAGGGAACAGGAGGAGCTGCTCTTGGCAGCTGGAAGTGTTGCAGCAGGGGCGGCTGCTAGACTGCTTGATGATGGAGTTGCAGAACTGACTCTAGGGGAGAGAGTTGGCAGCAGGGAGGCTGCCATTGAGGTCCTAGGTCCGAGGTTGGACGAGTTGTAGGTAAACTCGATTTACCCGAGTGATGTTGTTGTGAAATTGTTGTTGGTGTTGCTGAATTAATATTAACTTGCTGTTTGGTGTGTTTTGTCGATAACTTGGTGACGAAGGAAACGGGGAAACTCTGGCGAAATTCCGGCACGTTACCGGAATTCGATGAAACGCAATAGTTCCGGCAGGAAGCCGAAGAGGTAGAAATCGAATCCTTGTTAAGCTATTAGTCAAAAAGTACGGTTAATTCGTAATTGAGACATTTACGGAGAAAATGGATGTAATTAGGAAGTTTCCATTTTGGGAAACCTTCCAAGTTTGGAAACCTGTTAATTTGGGAAACTTTCCACTTTTGGAAGTTTCCATTAAGGGAAAGTTTCCACTTTGGGAAAGTTGCATTTTCAGGAAAATGATTAAAGGATTGAAGTCCAATGAATGTGACACCTTTTGGTTAAATGGGTAAAGTGTTAAACTGTTATCGGAAATAGATAACTGGAATTTATGAGAAAATGTTAAATCGGTATATCGACTCGAGGTTATATTTATTGATTAATATGTGACACCCTAACGTCAAGTAAAAGTAATAAATGAAAGTTCGGAAGCTGAGTCGGACTTTCGGTAAATTGAGTAAGAGTCGATGACCGGGAAAGAAAGTCAAAAAGGTTAAAGTGTCATAAAAAGGAACTTGGTCAACTTGTGGTCAAATAGGAGTTCCTGGTCAAACTAGGAATAAACCAAGTCCACGATGGTTTGATTAATATATTGGTTCATTTGTACAGTCTCTGGTCGGACGTGAGACGGGCTCGACTACGCGGTAGTCGAGGGTTTCGCTCGAGGAGCTTTCCGAGCGGGAAGGTCGCAATAGTACTGTGAGTGGACAGATTATTTTATTTAAATGATTGCATGCCCTAATTGTTGATATAATTGCATGGTTTTATGATTGTTCGAGTATGATATGTTCCTCGGGTGCACGGATATTACATTTGGATTTATGCTTTTGTGTCGAGGAATAGATTTATTTATTTGTTTGGGAAGAGTATTCGAGTAAAGTATTGTTGGGAATTTCCTTTATGGGTTGTCCAATGATTATGCTAGCTAGAGTAGCGTGAGGGCGCTACTAGAGCTCTTAGCTCCGACCCTAGCCTGAGAGGTCAGGCAAATTACGTAGTGCACTATGAGGGTTGTCCATCACCATATACCCAGAGCTCTTAGCTCCGACCCTGGTCTGAGAGGACAGACACGCCTGAGATGTCAGGTGGATATTCTAAGGGTTGTCCATCACCATATACCCAGAGCTCTTAGCTCCGACCCTGGTCTGAGAGGACAGACACGCCTGAGATGACAGGACCCACCCCGGATTAAACCCCTTTAACCCGAAGTAAATCCTGCGGGGACCACCTCAAGGGAACTTCTTACCGCAACTCCCTTGAAATGGCCAACCCTTCCTACACAACTAACTAAACCGGGTTAGTCAGAGCAGTCTATAGAGATGATTACCCAAAGAATTTCAAGCAGCAACGGAAATGATCGACTATGCCTCGACTCTCGTACGCGCTCGACCTCCTCTCAAGAACCCTGCATCACTGGGCATTTAAAAACGAAAGGCCCAGGGGAGAAACATTTAAAAACTGTTAGAGTGAGTGGACGAAAATCACATATAAAAACTTCATTTCCTGTAATGTTCTCCCAAAAGTATATCAATTTAAAAATCATTTATGCATGCCCACAATTACTAAATTTCCGCAAGTGCATAATAAGATAAAGATAAAGTGGAAATGGTCAACCCTCATAGTGCACTACGTAGTTTGCCTGACCTCTCAGGCTAGGGTCGGAGCTAAGAGCTCTAGTAGCGCCCTCACGCTACTCTAACTAGCATATTTATTGGTCAACCCTTAAAATAAAAATTCATAACAAGACAATAATCAAATTCTCTTCCCAAAACAATTAATTAAAACAATTCCTTGTCATATATGCATAAAACCAATTTCCAACGAAGTCTCGGGTTCAATTCCATTCGTAGGACGGCCCTCACCGTCTATAACCATTTTCGGAAGAAAATAGAAAATCGAGTAATAACGTAAATACGTTCAAGAACCCGAGAGATATATAATTCTCGAAAACAATCATAAACATCATGCAATTAACTCAAAAATTAAGGCATGCATTTATTTAAAATAATATGTCCACTCACAGTACTATTGCGACCTTTCCGCTCGGAAAGCTCCTCGAGCGACACCCTCGAACTACCCGCGTAGTCGAGTCCGTCTCACGTCCGACCAGAGACTGTACAACAAATCATCAAATTAGTCAATCACGGTTGACTTGATCTTTTCCTAGTTTGACCAGGAAATTCTTATTTGACCACATGTTGACCAAGTTCCGTTTTATGGCACTTTAACCTTTTTAACTTTCTTTCCCGGTCATCGACTCCTTTTCAATTTACCGAAAGTCCGACTCAGCTTCCGAACTTTCCTTTATTACCTTTAACTTGACGTTAGGGTGTCACGTATTAATTCGTTGAATTACTATGGACACCTAACGTGTCATATTAACCAATATATTTAACCTCGAGTCGATTTACCGATTTATCATTTTCTCATAAATTCCAGTTATCTATTTCCGATAACAATTTAACATTTTACCGAATTAACCAACTAGTGTCCAACTTCATTGAACTTCAACCCTTTAACCATCTTTCTGAAAATACAACTTCCCCAAAGTGAAAGCTTTCCTTTAATGGAAACTTTCCCAAAATGGAAAGTTTCCCAAATTAACAGGTTTCCAAACTTAGAAGGTTTCCCAAAATGGCAACTTCCTAATTACGTCCAATTCCTCCGTAAATGTCTCAATTACGAAATAACCGTACTTTTTGACTAGAAGCTTAATAAGGATTCGATTTCTACCTCTTCGGCATTCTGCCGGTTTACGGCATCACCGGAATCTTCGCCGGATTCCGGTAACTTGCCGGAATTTCGCCAGAGTTTCCCCGTTTTCTGCGTCACCAAGTTACGACAACAAGACAACAACAAAAACAACACAATTTAGCATCACTTCAACAACACACAAACAACACAAATAGCACAACTCAGTAGCTCCAAAATCAGCTCACCTACACATCGATCCGAGGCAGAACACCAGTCCTCTGCCTCTGCCTCTGCCTCTGCCCAAGCACCAGCAGCTGCCCTGCAGCTCGCCTGAGCTTGAGAAGCTCACCAAAAAGGTCACCGGAGGAAGAAGAGGAGGAACCAGGGGGAACCCGAAACATTGGAACAGTGAGATGCAAATCTCTCGATTAGAAGTTCAAATCAAGGATTAGGTACAAGGGAATGAAGAAGAGGAAAGGAGAAACAAGAAAATCACCTCAGATCGTTGATTCACAACCTGAGTCGCCGGAAAACGGCGAACACAGTCTCCCTCCTCCCCCTCCGATCTCCTCCCTGCCGCACTAATCGGAGAAATTCCGAGAGGGGTTTTGTCAAGGGAAGGAAACTGAGTGATGTGGTGGTGGTGCGCCGGCGAGGAGACAGCTGGATGTGGCTGGGTCGAGCTGAGAACGCCGGAGACGAAGCGGAGTCGAGAGAGAGAGGAGGAGACTCGGTTGACCCGAGTCTGGTCTCTTTGACCGGGTTGACCGGTCTCTTCCTTAAATACCAAAATGAACGGCCCAGATTTGATCTTAATAAAGATCAACGGTCAAGATTCAAAAAAGGTGAAAAGTGAAAAGGTTAAATGGTAAAACTGATTTATCGGATTATAATTAAAAGTTACCGAAAACTTCGAAAATTCGTAGAAAATAAACCGAAGCTCCGAATAATAATCCGAAAATACCGGGAGACTCGTGTCGACACGTACTACAACATCGAGTCATCAATTCAGATATTTGGAGTACTTTTAAAAACTCGAAAATTAACTCGAGCGATAACTTATCGAATTGTCGATCGTAGTTAAAAATCCTCGGTAACTCGTAAACCTCGGTGAAAAGTAACTTTTGTTAACTTTAGAAGATTCGGGGTGTGACAATTCTCCCCACCTTATAAAAATTTCGTCCTCGAAATTTCTATACTCAAAGTCCAATACTGTGGGGGATAGTACCACTTAAAATAATAATATTGTTCTCCAATATCACTTCCTTCTGAGAACTCATTTGAAACGCCTCACGAATAGCATTGTCAAAACTCTAAACACATGCCCTTTACGCTCAACATAATAACTTCGACCAGTAACCAACCTCCTATCCCTTCTGGTTTAGCCAACTAAACACAACCCAATATTCTTACTAACCACAAGTGACGTCGTCACAATACTACTAATACTCATCTGATCCAATAACACCTCGCTTGTCGCGAGTAAAATTTCTTCAAGAACACTCGTATTCTTTCGTTGAATTTAGATATCAACTCAACACATTCCCTCTGCAGGAAATGACTATCACGCCTGAGGAGCAGGGTTCGATGTCACTAATGGATTTAAATCCTCTGGTAACACAATACCACGTGGAGCCAAATCTACTGACAACAAGTCCACGAGAAAACCATGGCGACTCGTGTTACACGAACCATCACCTCATTTGAACCAGGCTCCCTGATCTGGTTTACGCTTTCTAGAAACTATTCTGTCATGTTGTAGAGTAATTGTCTTCCCTGACTCTATCATTACTCAAACCACTTGTACACAAAGGACATGAACTGCCGTGAATATTAGCGTAAATCCAAAACCATAGCCTTTAAATCAGGGAGATACAAGTCTCCAGACATCGAGATCCCACAATACTTACTCCTCGCATGAAGACAATGGTCAGACTACGTACTACTCACGTAACTATTCTGACCACACAAATCCGGACCTTTTTACTCACAAGCCAACCATGAAATCGCTTGCTCAATTGTCACCTCGTGGAACTACAACGTACTTTACCACGGTAATACCTCACCGTACAACTCATAGGTGAGGTACCACTGACCTCCCCATCTCTTACTTTAACCTGGGATGACGCATAGTGCAGAACTTGCACTTCAACCATAACTGTGCGTCTATTAAACAATACCGCATCACAATCTGGGATAAACTTACCATTAGATGACTCCCAGAGCCTTACCCGCTCAACAGGGTTATTCCATTCCCAGATGCCTCCATTACCACATCGTCCGGTAATAACCAGCAACTTTGGACATTTAACTAGATCAGACATCTACATGAAATTTAGTGTCACTGGTGCACACCCAAAGGAACCCTTGATCAAAGCATCGGGAAATTAATTCCGCCTGAACTTAGCCACATTGATCACCAAGTATCCAGTTATCACCGCACTGGGTGAGTACACACCACAGAGTCAACTCGTACAACTGGTCAGTTTCTAACAAAACTGTCCCCCAGGCTCTGCCAGTTTACCATCCACCGCAACCTCTATTCGGTAAGATTCAAAATTCTCAATCGCTTACCACTCTAGATCTTAAATCACAAGGTCCACTGCCACACGTTAACATCCTCTCAGATCATAACTTAATCTGAACGTAGCTTAATCACTCCACGGTTTCCGATGGAGTGTTGCACAACTTAGCAACATACTTTACTACTCTTGTAACAATTTGGTTTCCAAAACCTTGACTCGTAACACCTTTGAGTCATCAAAGAAACTCTTTCCTCAGTTTCACTGCATTTCATACTCGCCGAAATGTTGACAATTTCGCAAGTCATCTCCAATGATCTTTCTTGCTACCACTTTACACTCGTGGCGCCAAGAATTGTCGTTAGGTCAATCATTCCTAACAAGTAGGGTCACTACTCAAATGACCAATGACCATAGCAATGCCTACAATAGTTTAATCCTCTCAGGATTTCTTTAAATTATCCTCAATAATTGATCTCCCAGATCTTAATCCTTATTCCCCATATCAAGATTGAGGATATTTTCTGTCGCTGCAGTGAAGGTAGCTTATGAACCCTAAATACGACTAAGTACACTTCCGGTTACAATACTAGATTAGACCACAGCCAGTGAGTGCACAATTTCCCATGCCATCAAGCTCAGTTAATCGTCCTCGAAGAAACCAAGTGTCATAACGGACGACTGGGACTGCAGATTCAAGATTGAGCAACTACAAACATTCTTGCTCAAATTAATGACCCAGTAAACCTTGCCTCACTGCTGTCCCTTCACCATTTCCGTGCATCTAACTCAACATGCACTCCGCCACCTACTAACGACATGTAATAATCTCGCTAACCATCATAAAAGTCGGAGCCACCAACAATAACCCACTTCCGACATATACTTAAATGGTTAGGCCATCTTCTGGACGTTTTGTACAGAAACTTCCAACCAAACGTCTCTAATCTCCGTTCTCACTAAATGGAACTCTCATGAGAAATTCTTAAGATGATGTCATCACTAGTATTAGTCACATACCTGGTGTCATTTTGACCACACATAACTGCACACCATAATTATGCCTTACCAGCATGTGCTATCCAAATTTCAACTTCACCACTTCCCTACACAGGAGGGTACACGTGCTCATGTGGGGTATACACATGTACATCTTCAACCGTCAAACAGTGTCGTTTGCACAACTACCGGTTCCTACCCACAATAATACCAAGTCCATCAAGGCTCGTATCACTATCTCCGGTACCCCAAGCACCCTTGGTCCGAGACCCGGTGGCTTGTTGCTACTTCCAACACGTTCCTTTAAATTCCGAAACTAATTACCTTTAATTACCACTAGTAACGCTTCCTCGATCTGAAAATCGATCTCTAATACAGCCAACCTGGAGACTCCTCCACTGGTGTACTAATTACAACACTTTGACCGCAGGTGGATAACTCACCTTGAGGTTGCCATGAGTCCTAAGATCTGGTGACACGATTAAATTCTTGCCTCCACGATAAATGGCCAAATGACCATTGTCACCTATAATTCAAATCACGCTTGGACTCACTAACGATTCGAATATTTCTAGTACCCCAAACATGGGTGGCTGGAGCTAAGAAGATCTAGTCGTAGCTGTCGACAACAATGTCAGCACCAAAGCTGACCCACGCCATTAGTTCTAGTGGCTGTCCCATAAAGCATCAAGTGATCAAAACAGCCTTTACTTCCTTAACATTCTTCAATAGTGTCACATCATGGACTCGTCACTAGAAAAAGTCCATTGATCACCAAATAACCCCACTCAACTTTCCTTGAGTCATTCCACTTTCATATGTCCGTTGGTTTCTCTGAAACCACACTAATGACGAACCTCAACAAAATCGTGGCAATCGTCAAATCTTAATATTCATCCCCTCAGAATAATCGCGCTAGGCGACTTCAGCTCCTTTTTCCATCACAGGATGCAACATCTTTCAGTAACTCGTACGACTCGTCACTGCTAAGAGCCTCATAACACGAACACCCAAGCCTTGTCTTAGACTTCTACAGCATCCCTGTCAACGACCATGACAGCCTCCCAGGTGTGAATTAATCGTTTCACCACCGAGTACTCACACGTAAAGCTCAAACGTTAAACAACGTGAGTTTACAGCTCGATCCCCAACTCAAATCTCATAAATCAATGGGGAATACAAAAACATAAATACGTAACGAGCTTACCTTGTTCCTTACAGGAACTCTCTATGAGGTCGCGCGTACTGAGGCATAGTCTTGAAGATTCGATCGTTTATAGGACCACTCGGTCCATATCTCAATCAGGAAGTACTAACTCATATCCTCAATAAACACTAAGCGTCCAAGCATAAAATGCCGATGGATCCGCCGCGGTCGGACCATCACTCTATAGACACTAAGTGATACCAAGTATATGAGGTAGTAACAGGAACGATAACCTAATGCTCTGATACCATTGACAGGACCCACCCCGGATTAAACCCCTTTAACCCGAAGTAAATCCTGCGGGGACCACCTCAAGGGAACTTCTTACCGCAACTCCCTTGAAATGGCCAACCCTTCCTACACAACTAACTAAACCGGGTTAGTCAGAGCAGTCTATAGAGATGATTACCCAAAGAATTTCAAGCAGCAACGGAAATGATCGACTATGCCTCGACTCTCGTACGCGCTCGACCTCCTCTCAAGAACCCTGCATCACTGGGCATTTAAAAACGAAAGGCCCAGGGGAGAAACATTTAAAAACTGTTAGAGTGAGTGGACGAAAATCACATATAAAAACTTCATTTCCTGTAATGTTCTCCCAAAAGTATATCAATTTAAAAATCATTTATGCATGCCCACAATTACTAAATTTCCGCAAGTGCATAATAAGATAAACCAACAAGGAATATGGGAAGAGAAATGTTCACCAAACATAATAAGTCTGACCTCTCAGACTAGGGTCGGAGCTAAGAGCTCTAGTAGCGCCCTCACGCTACGCTATGCTAGCTAGATAAAATAATACGGTCAACCCTTATAATATCAACCTGACCTCTCAGGCTTGTCTGACCTCTCAGACCAGGGTCGGAGCTAAGAGCTCTAGAATATGTGATAACGGTCAACCCTTATAATATCAACCTGACCTCTCAGGCTTGTCTGACCTCTCAGACCAGGGTCGGAGCTAAGAGCTCTAGATAAAGTGGAAATGGTCAACCCTCATAGTGCACTACGTAGTTTGCCTGACCTCTCAGGCTAGGGTCGGAGCTAAGAGCTCTAGATAAAGTGGAAATGGTCAACCCTCATAGTGCACTACGTAGTTTGCCTGACCTCTCAGGCTAGGGTCGGAGCTAAGAGCTCTAGTAGCGCCCTCACGCTACTCTAACTAGCATATTTATTGGTCAACCCTTAAAATAAAAATTCATAACAAGACAATAATCAAATTCTCTTCCCAAAACAATTAATTAAAACAATTCCTTGTCATATATGCATAAAACCAATTTCCAACGAAGTCTCGGGTTCAATTCCATTCGTAGGACGGCCCTCACCGTCTATAACCATTTTCGGAAGAAAATAGAAAATCGAGTAATAACGTAAATACGTTCAAGAACCCGAGAGATATATAATTCTCGAAAACAATCATAAACATCATGCAATTAACTCAAAAATTAAGGCATGCATTTATTTAAAATAATATGTCCACTCACAGTACTATTGCGACCTTTCCGCTCGGAAAGCTCCTCGAGCGACACCCTCGAACTACCCGCGTAGTCGAGTCCGTCTCACGTCCGACCAGAGACTGTACAACAAATCATCAAATTAGTCAATCACGGTTGACTTGATCTTTTCCTAGTTTGACCAGGAAATTCTTATTTGACCACATGTTGACCAAGTTCCGTTTTATGGCACTTTAACCTTTTTAACTTTCTTTCCCGGTCATCGACTCCTTTTCAATTTACCGAAAGTCCGACTCAGCTTCCGAACTTTCCTTTATTACCTTTAACTTGACGTTAGGGTGTCACGTATTAATTCGTTGAATTACTATGGACACCTAACGTGTCATATTAACCAATATATTTAACCTCGAGTCGATTTACCGATTTATCATTTTCTCATAAATTCCAGTTATCTATTTCCGATAACAATTTAACATTTTACCGAATTAACCAACTAGTGTCCAACTTCATTGAACTTCAACCCTTTAACCATCTTTCTGAAAATACAACTTCCCCAAAGTGAAAGCTTTCCTTTAATGGAAACTTTCCCAAAATGGAAAGTTTCCCAAATTAACAGGTTTCCAAACTTAGAAGGTTTCCCAAAATGGCAACTTCCTAATTACGTCCAATTCCTCCGTAAATGTCTCAATTACGAAATAACCGTACTTTTTGACTAGAAGCTTAATAAGGATTCGATTTCTACCTCTTCGGCATTCTGCCGGTTTACGGCATCACCGGAATCTTCGCCGGATTCCGGTAACTTGCCGGAATTTCGCCAGAGTTTCCCCGTTTTCTGCGTCACCAAGTTACGACAACAAGACAACAACAAAAACAACACAATTTAGCATCACTTCAACAACACACAAACAACACAAATAGCACAACTCAGTAGCTCCAAAATCAGCTCACCTACACATCGATCCGAGGCAGAACACCAGTCCTCTGCCTCTGCCTCTGCCTCTGCCCAAGCACCAGCAGCTGCCCTGCAGCTCGCCTGAGCTTGAGAAGCTCACCAAAAAGGTCACCGGAGGAAGAAGAGGAGGAACCAGGGGGAACCCGAAACATTGGAACAGTGAGATGCAAATCTCTCGATTAGAAGTTCAAATCAAGGATTAGGTACAAGGGAATGAAGAAGAGGAAAGGAGAAACAAGAAAATCACCTCAGATCGTTGATTCACAACCTGAGTCGCCGGAAAACGGCGAACACAGTCTCCCTCCTCCCCCTCCGATCTCCTCCCTGCCGCACTAATCGGAGAAATTCCGAGAGGGGTTTTGTCAAGGGAAGGAAACTGAGTGATGTGGTGGTGGTGCGCCGGCGAGGAGACAGCTGGATGTGGCTGGGTCGAGCTGAGAACGCCGGAGACGAAGCGGAGTCGAGAGAGAGAGGAGGAGACTCGGTTGACCCGAGTCTGGTCTCTTTGACCGGGTTGACCGGTCTCTTCCTTAAATACCAAAATGAACGGCCCAGATTTGATCTTAATAAAGATCAACGGTCAAGATTCAAAAAAGGTGAAAAGTGAAAAGGTTAAATGGTAAAACTGATTTATCGGATTATAATTAAAAGTTACCGAAAACTTCGAAAATTCGTAGAAAATAAACCGAAGCTCCGAATAATAATCCGAAAATACCGGGAGACTCGTGTCGACACGTACTACAACATCGAGTCATCAATTCAGATATTTGGAGTACTTTTAAAAACTCGAAAATTAACTCGAGCGATAACTTATCGAATTGTCGATCGTAGTTAAAAATCCTCGGTAACTCGTAAACCTCGGTGAAAAGTAACTTTTGTTAACTTTAGAAGATTCGGGGTGTGACATGAGATGTCAGGTGGATATTCTAAGGGTTGTCCATCACCATATACCCAGAGCTCTTAGCTCCGACCCTGGTCTGAGAGGACAGACACGCCTGAGATGTCAGGTGGATATATTAAGGGTTGTCCATTACCGTTTTATATAGCTAGCATAGCGTGAAGGCGCAACCCGAGCTCTTAGCTCCGACCCTAGTCTGAGAGGCCAGATTTATTGTGTTTGTGAATATTACTCTTCCCATAATCCTTATTGGTTTATATTATCATGCATTTGTGGAAATTTAGTAATTTTGGGCATGCATAAAGCTTATTTAAATCCATAAATCTTTGGGAGAGCATTAAAAGAATTAGAGTTTTATATTTGATTTTCGTCCACTCACTCTAACAGTTTTTCAATGTTTCTCCCCTGGGCCTTTCGTTTTTAAATGCCCAGTGATGCAGGGTTCTTGAGAGGAGGTCGAGCGCGTACGAGAGTTGAGGCATAGTCGACCATTCCGTTGCTGCCTGAAATTCTTTGGGGTAATCGTCTCGGTAGACTGCTCTGACTAACCCGGTTTAGTTAGTTTTGTAGGAAGGGTTGGCCATTTCAAGGGGGTTTCGGTAAGTAGTTCCCTTGAGGTGGTCCCCGCAGGATTTACTTCGGGTAAAAGGGGTTTAACCCGGGGTTGGTCCTGTCATTACAAGTTTCATGGGGGGTTCAGTTTGGTTTTTATCATCCTAAAAACATAAAATAAACCTAACTAATATATACATGTGATCAACTTCCACAATATCTGATTTCAGAAAATACAAAACATGCAACAACAATTTTTAATCACTTATTCGAATCATCACCAAAAGAAAAACATAGAAGAGTCCTAAATACACCCTACGAGAACATGTATCTAATCGGTTCTTCTTAATTATTATCCAAGCTAGAAAGTCTGAACTTAGAACATTTTACATGTCGATGATATCAATACTAAGGTATCTGTCTTCAAACATGCAAATCATTAAGCTAAAGAACGTACTCTAACATGCAACAAATTTACATAAGACACTTAATTTATCACATGCAACGCAAGTGCTCGAACGGAGTTTAAGCCGCCTCCACTACTTTAGATCTAACTTACATACGAGGCTTAGTTAAAACCATAGCAAGCACCAATCCTACAGAACCGGTCTTTTATTAAATCATGTAACAAGCATTCAAAGATCTCAATGGTGACAATATCGAATAAACAACATCATAAAATCATTAAAACATATTTCATATAAACTGAAAATTCACAAAACTCTCAATCATGGCATCCAACCAATTCGAAAAATAAAACACATGGTTCTATTTCGAAAACAAGAATAAGAACAAAGAAACCAAAAAGAATTAGACATAGAATTACACTTTTTCAATGAGGTTGATAGCCAATCAAAGACTTGAGAACGAGCAACTCCAAGCTAATGCTTCAATACTTCCTGGAACGTCTTAGACTGCAAGGATTTCCTTCTTCTTCTTCTTTTTCTAGGGTGGTGGCAACAAGACAAGAACAATGAGAACTTTTTCTGATATTTGCTAGCATGAGAAATGATCCCATTTTTGGTTCTCTTGTCCTCCTTTTATAGTGTTATGTCGCCCCGTTAGAGTTCTCTCATCCACTGATTTAATCTTGATCCAACGGTCAAGGAAAATTGCCCAACAAATTAATAAAAACTTGTTAGGAAATTTCCAGAATTTCCTTATACACATAGGTGATGAATTCAGCTGCATTTGTAGGCTAGATTCATTGCTTGTTCTCCACACAAATCACCCCCTTTAGTTCATTTCCTTGTTTTGCCGAAAATTAGCTCTATTCCTCCAATTTTGGTGGGCCATTTAATGTTTTGAAAAGGAAAGAAATTTGTTAACATAAAATCAGAATAATTTGGCTTTTAGACAAAAGAAATTTAAAGAATTAATTTCATAAATTTCAGATTTGAATTGCAAATTATCTCCCTTAATTTAGACAATGAAAACTTGTCTTAAAAAGCCTCTTAATTTCGGCAAGAAAATCCTATCCTTCTCCTTGATTTATGGCGACACAACTTATTCCTAATTTATGTAGGATTTGACTTCCTTGCTTCATGTGGAATTCCTGTCATAAAAGAAAAGAAAGTTTTCAAAATAAATTAGGAAAGTCAGAATAGGAAAGATTCAAAGATAGTAAGTTTCCCAATTCAAATAAGGAAAGTTTCTCTAATCAAATTTGGAAAGCTTTCCAAAATGGAATAGGTAACTTTCCCCTTTTCAAAATAGGAAAGTTTCCTAAACGACTTATCCTCGACTTTTGCGACTCATTAGTTTCCTAGTTGCACCAGGAATCCTTCTTTGATTAGGAATCCGCTCATTTCCCTCGTTTTAGCCTTCTTTCGTGTAAACCTGCCTTTATTGACTCTAAAACACAAAACATGTTAGAAATGAAGTTATTAAGGAAATAACGAAGCCAAATATAATAGGAAATACGTTAAGAAGGTAGCATAAAATGCATTTATCACCTCCTATGTGGCGAAAGGATCTATTTCGGTGTTGCAGTCTAGATTCTCTTTAGTGACAAAGAGATCTATTTTGGTTTGGTAAGTTATGTCCTCCTTAGTGGCGTACGGACATATTTTTTTCTAGTGTGACGTTGATCCCTTAACTTGTTTCTTCAATATCGTATGAAAATAATTCACGTTGATCCCTTAACTTGTGATTCATGTTCACATAATCTTCTAAAAATCAAGTATTGTTCTTCTTGGGACCTCTATATACCAATGACATTGGTCTCTTAATTTTTTTCTTCAATATCGTATTAAAATAATTCATGTTTTCTCTGCATTTTAACAAGATTTTAAAGATTGTGAACTGTTTGAAGTTCACGGAATCACTTGAAAATCAAGTATTGTTCTTTTTGGGACCTATATATTCCAACGACATTGATTTCTTAACTTGTTTCTTCAATTTCATTCGAAAATAATTCACGTTTTCTTGGCATTATAACAAGATTTTAAAGATTGCTAACTGTTTGATGTTCACGAAATCGCCTAAAAATCAAGTATTGTTCTACTTGGGACCTCTATATACCAACGAAATTGGTCTAATAACTTTTTTCCTCAATATCGTACGAAAATAATTCATGTTTTTATGCATTTTAACAAGATTTTAAAGATTGTGAACGGTTTGACGTTCACGGATTCACCTGAAAATACAGTATTGTTCTTTTTGGGACCTCCATATACCAACAACATTTATTTCTTAACTTATTTCTTGAATATCGTTTGAAAATAATTCACGTTTAAGGGGCATCCGGGTAATTTTAAGAGACATAAAAGACAAGCAAACACACATTGGTAGAAAATTCTTACTCCGCTGCCATTGTTCAAGGATAGAAGGGCAAAATGGTCTTTACCAAGTATGGCTGACCGAGGAAATGCACTCAAATGGAGCGAAAAAACCCGGCGGAATTTGCTGGCGGACACGGGTTTTGCCTCCAGAAGGGGGTAGACTGCTCCATAGACACTAGATACATCAGGAAGTTTGATGGTCGAGAAAGGTACGCAGTTATCCCATACGGTATTTGGTGAATCAATTGTTATGTTCTTTTTGTCAAGACCCACCCCGAGTTAAACACCTTTAACTCGAAGTAAATCCTGCGGGGACCACCTCAAGGGAACTTCTTACCGAAACCCCCTTGAAATGTAACCCCTAAATCATGGAGCCAACCTGCTCCCCACTCACATCGACGTTTCACTAACCTATTCAACTATCTAAGTTGGGTTAGTCAGAGCAGTCTATATGGAAGATTTACCCTAATGAATTTGCAATCAGCAGCGGATTAATCGACTATGCCCCGACTCTTGTACGCGCGACCTCTATTAAAGAACCCTGCAACACTGAACATTTGAAAACGAAAGGCCCAGAGAAGAACATTTAAAACACATTAGCGTGAGTGGACAAAAAAAATAAGGTATAAAAGATAAATATCTTTTAATGCTCTTCCGTTGGTTTTCCATAAATCCACATGCACGCAACGAATAGACAATGATTAAATAAATCATTAAGAAAATCCCTTGGCTCATATCCATAATTAAATGTGGGGTATTAACCTTATCCACGAGACAACCGACCCGCTCTACCACGAGAGGGTCTATTGACCAGCTCATCAGAGAGGGTCTCATGACCCGCTCTATTCGGGAGGGTCTAACCGACCAGCTACCACCGAAGAGGGTCATGACCTGCTACTATCCGGGAGGGTCGTACTGACCAGCTACCACCGAAGAGGGTCAGACCAGCTACTATCCAGAGAGGGTACCATCTCCATCTGGAGATGGTCCATGCTAGCATGCAATACATATATCCTTATCCTTTAAAATCCTTTAAAAACATCGTGGGAAAATAAATTGAAAACCAAGTCAAAACTCCCATGACTTTACCCCAAATACATTGGATTTAAAACATTTCCAGGAACCAAAAACCGGTTCTCTGACTTTACTTTAAAATTGTTAAATCTAAGAGCCAAGTTTCCCCTTTTTAAAATAATCCCCCTCCATAACTCAAAATGGTGATAACAGTAAAATCATATTCCGGGAAAATCCTTTAAAATCACAGGAAAGGTAAGAATCTCTTTCCCGGCTCACTAATCTTTAAAAAGTATTAAATTCCTATTTTCCCAAAATCACCATAAGACATAAAATGGAGGAAATTCATGAATAAAGGAGAAACTAATTAAAGTCTATTGCATGCATTATATTTAAAAATAAAGTCCACTCATAGTACTTAATGCAGCCTCCTCAAAGCTCGGAACACTCCTCGAGGGCCAACTCGAAACATCCTCATAGTCGAGTCTAATCCCACATTCGACCATTGGCTGTAAAATTAAACCAATATATTAGTTTTTCTATTGTTGACTTGATCTTTTCCTAGTTTGACTAGGAAATCCTATTTGACCAAGAGTTGACCAAAATCCTTTCTTTTAACAACTTTTCAACCATTACGCTTAATTCCGAATATCGACTCAAAATTTGGTTTCCCTTTACGCCACCTTAGCATAAGTATTTTTCTTTACTAAATCATTTGACGGTAGGTAACACAGTAATTTGTGGAATTACTATGGACACCCAATCAACTACTTCACCAATTTACGGGTTATGAGTCGATATATCCGGTATGAAATTATCCGAATTATTTACAACGCCCAACTCGGTTTCTGACTAAGATTCCTGAGTTACCTAGAATCTCACTTAAATATCAGGTTGTCTTAATTTAACCGGTTAACTAAGATTGACCTTTCCCTTTTTTCTTTTATCGGTAAATCTTCCATAAATTGAAACCTTCCAAAAAGGGAAAGTTTCCAAAAATGGAAAGTTTCCTAAAATGGTAAGTGTTCTTTAGAATGGGAAGTTTCCCAAAATGGAAACTTCCTACTACGTCCAATTTTTTCATAAATATCCCAATTACGATTCAACTGACACTTTTCGACTCAAAGCTTAACGGGGATTCGATTTCTACCTCATCGGCACTGTCGGAAAAAAAACTTATGCTTCGCCGTCGAGATTCTGGTCGACTTGCTAGAATTTTCGGCAGAGTTTCCCCGTTTTCTCTGAATCACCAAGTTCTCGACAACATGCATAATAACAACATAAATTTAGCAAACAAACTCCAAAACCTACAACTCTAGAATTTCACAGAACCGCCTCACCTTTATTTTTGAATTCGGTAGCTCTCTAGCCGGACTCCTTCACAGGCAGGACCTCTACCTCTGTCTTTGTCTGACCTCCTCTAACACCTACACTAGCCGAGACATACACACACCTTTGTCTCGACCCAAACTAACGCTGCAACGACCCAAATTTGCCGCCTGGACTCAGATGCCACACCCACAAGCTCACCGGAGATCGAGGAATCCTCCAGAAGTCCGAGAACATGTAGGGGGCTCGAAACCCAGAAAAATACAAAATTGGGGTTTCGATGTTAGGGTCGATTTTAGTGATTATAAACATGGAATTGAAGAAGGAAGGAGGAGGACCCTACCACTCGCAGTCGCCGTCGCTGTCAAACCTCGCTCTAAAATTGAAGAACACAGCCGCTCCTCCTCGGCGTCGATCTCCCTCTTGGGTTGATACCAGATTGTTTTGAGGGGTGCGTTAGGTAGAGGAGACAGAGGGGGTCACTTTGGAGGTGGTGCACCAGCGGATGGTGGCCAGACGGCGGAGCGAGAGGAGAGAGAGAAAGTCAGGGGGAGGGTCTGACTCGAGTCAACCCTCTCCCAAATATTTATACTCGAATCAACGGCCTAGATCAACCCCCTAATTGATCTGACGGTCTGAATTAAAATAAGGTAAAAAGTAATTAGTTAAATGGTAAAAACTATTTACCGGAATAGTAATTGGAAATTACCATAAACTTTAGAAATTCACAGAAAATCAACGGAAGCTCCGAAAAATATTCCGAAAATACCGGGAGACTCGTGTCGACACGTACTACAACATCGAGTCATTAAATAAGGAATTTGGAGAGTTTAGAAAAACTCAAAAATTAACTCGAGTGATAACTTATCAAATTACCGATCGCAATTAAAAACCCTCGGTAACTCGTAAACCTGTGTGAAAAGGTAACTTTTAGGTACAGGGTGTTACACTTTTGTATTGTCGACACTAAAGTTTCTCTAGCCAAGTCGAAGCGAGGTCGCGAAGATTCCGTCAGGAATAAGTCCGGATGTCACTAGGCCTGCCGGTGGCAGCAACTGTGAACTGCGCGGACAACACCGGCGCGAAGAATCTATACTTCATTTCGGTGATGGGAATCAAGGGGCGGCTGAACCGGTTGCCGTCGGCGTGTGTGGGGGACATGGTGATTGCCACGGGAAGAAAGGGAAGCCGGACCTTAGGAAGAAGGTGCTGCCAGCTGTGATTGTGAGGTAGCGCAAGCAGTGGCGCCGAAAGGATGGTGTTTTCATGTACTTTGAAGGTATCCAGTTTCGGAAACTCTTTGCTTTTCTTGATGAATTTTGGATTTGTGGAAGTTTGTTTGTTTTGGTTTCAGAGAAATGTGTTGTAGGTTAGTATGAATGAGCATGTTGTTTAATTTTCAGAAGGTGATATAGTTGTTTAATTTTCAGAAGGTGATATAGTTGTTGGTATTGTTAGATAAGGTATGTTCTTAAGGGTTTACTATGCTTTGGGGTTACTATGAAAAATGTGTAGAGGTAAGGAAATGTTTTGGATTGGTAATGAACTGAAATGAGTGTTGATGGTGCACAAGTTGAGTTGGTTTTTTTTGTTTTGAGGATTATGACATTGCAATCACTTGTGCATTTGTGTGTGGGTTAGTGGTTGTAGGAAATTGGGGATTTGGATAAATGGTTGTTTAGGATTAGGTATTTGTGTTAGGGAATACTTTTAACCGATTTTGCTTTTGCACTATGTTATGCATTGGAAACATACTCAACTTTAAAACTCAACTATTATGGGTTTGATGTAATGGTTTTGTTTTTGATACGATAACACGCTGCATCTGCTGCTAAGATTAAAGTGAGCACTCTGCTCTTCCTGTATTTCTTGCTTGTGACCGTGGTCTTTATTTTGATGTAGATAATGTTGGTGTCATTGTGAATCCAAAGTGTAAAATGAAAGGTGAGGAGCCTGTGCATCAATATTAACTTCTGTAGAAGTATAACAGAGTTATCTTGATAGTGTTATTTGTTTGGATTGTGAATCATGTTTTGCTGTGTTTGTAAGATCTGCTATCTTGGGGCCTATTGGAAAGGAATGCGCTGATCTGTGGCCAAGAATTGTAAGTGCAGCTAATGCCATAGTTTGAGTTCTCAACTCACTCTAGATTGGTTTTTTATGTTCTCTTAGTCGGTTGTCCTTTGAACACTAGATGAGTATGCAAATTTCTTGGATTTGTACCCATGTGGTGTTTGAACTTCCTATCCACTATCATGTAGACTTTGATAGTAAAAGAGTTTTTGTTCTAATTTTTGTCTTTTGTTTAGGTCCATTTCACTAATATATATAATGCTTTTGTATTGTTGAATTAACCAATAGTAGGCCTCTAGCTAATATAGGCAAGCGCAAAATTGTATTAAAACTGTATCGACTTCTTCTATCCGTACCCGAACTCCCAATTAAAGCATCTAGCTAGCAGGGTTATACATTAACTGTTTCACATACTACACGCTCTCTTGTGTATTATAGTTCACTACCAGAGAAAGTATTATAGTCGATGAAGCTTCACGCTCTCTTGTATTTAGTCATTTAGATGGTCAAATGATTGTTTCCGTGCGTTTAAGAGTTTGACTTACGGGATTGACCGTCTTGATCGAGCTCTTAATTTTATCGGATCAAGTTGAATTTTTTCATACATTTATTTTATCATGATGGTCATATCAGGTAGTCGGATTTTTGTTTCTCAAGTTTGATCATCACAATCACAACATGCCTACTAATGCTGTATAACTTGTTTACCAAGTGTTAAGTAAATGTTTTGTTTCAAAAACAAACAATACGTAGAAGCTTCAAACAAAAAAAAAGTCGTGAAATAAGATATGACCAGAATGGTGAAATATGTCTACGGTTGAAAAATCAAGTGATTCCGGTAAAGTCTCGATGCCGATAGTTGCGGTCAATGTAATTTTCTATTATTTCTCCCTAGAGTTAGCTTTATCTCTAGTGGTTATTTTTCATAAAATGTTTATATCGCAAGCTGCGTTTCATCGATTTGAAACTATTTTCAGTTGAACCTCTGGGCAAAATACGTAATTTAGATGGCCAAATAACCGTTTCCGTGCGTTTAAGGGCTTAATTTACAGGATTGATCGTGCGGATCGAGTCCTTAACGTTGTTGGATCTAGATGAATTTTTCCCATACACATATTTCAACATAATTACGATATCTGATGATCAGATTTTTGTTTCTCAAGTTTGATCATCACAATCACAATTTGCCTACTAATGTTGTATAACTTGTTTATCAAGTTTTAAGTAAATGTTCCGTTTTGAAAACAAACAATACGTAGAAGCTTCAAACGAAAAAAAGTCGTGAAATAATATATGAACAGAATGATGAAATATGTATACTGTTGAAAAATCACGTAATTCCGGTAAAGTCTTGATGCCGATAGTTACGGTCAATGTAATTTTCCATTATTTCTCCCAAGAGGTAGGCCTATCACCGGTGGTTATTTTTCATAAAATGTTTATACCACAGGTTGCGTTTCATCGATTTGAAACTATTTTCAGTTGAACCTCTGGGCAAAATACGTAATTTAGATGGCAAATGACCGTTTTCGTGCGTTTAGTGGTTGACTTACGGGATTGACCGTGCGGATCGAGTCCTTAATATTGTTGGATCTTGATAAATTTTTTCCTATACACATATTTCAACATAATGATGATATTTGACGGTCGGATTTTTGTTTCTCAAGTTTGATCATCACAATCACAACATGCCTACTAATGTTGTATAACTTGTTTACCAAGTAAAGTAAATGTTCCGTTTTAAAAACAAACAATACGTAGAAGCTTCAAACGAAAAAAAGTCATGAAATAAGATATTACCAGAATGATGAAATACGTCTACAGTTGAAACATCAAGTAATTCCAGTAAAGTCTCGGTGTCGATAGTGTAGTCAATGCAATTTTCCATTATTTCTCCCTATAGGTAGGCCTATCTCCGGTGGTTATTTTTCGTAAAATGTTTATACCACAAGCTGAGTTTCATCGATTTGAAACTATTTTCAGTTGAACCTCTAGGCAAAATACGTAATTTAGATGGTCAAATGACCGTTTTCGTGCGTTTAGGCGTTTGACTTACGAGATTGACCGTGCGGATCGAGTCCTTAACGTTGTCGGATCTAGATGAATTTTTTCCTGTAACATATTTCAACATAATGATGATATCTGACGGTCAGATTTTTGTTTCTCAAGCTTGATCATCACAATCACAACATGTCTGCTAATGTTGTGTAACTTGTTTACTAAGTGTTAAGTAAATGTTCTGTTTCAAAAACAAACTATACGTAGAACCCTTCAAACTCATAAAAGTCATGAAATAAGATATGACCGGAATAGTGAAATACGTTTACGGTT
Organism: Comarum palustre; assembly: GCA_951800085.1. Taxonomy (NCBI): domain Eukaryota; kingdom Viridiplantae; phylum Streptophyta; class Magnoliopsida; order Rosales; family Rosaceae; genus Comarum; species Comarum palustre. The sequence goes on from OX637580.1 coordinate 9,578,820, forward strand.
AAAAAATCATGTAATTCTGGTAAAGTCTCGATGCCGGTTGCGGTCAACTCAATTTACCATTTTTTCTCCTAATGGATAACCCTAACTTTGGTGGTTATTTTTCAGTAATTGTTTTTACTACTGGTTGTGTCTCATCAATTTGAAGCAATTTTGTGTTAAAGGTCCGCGAAAAATAAGTAATTTAGACAGTCAAATGACCGTTTCCGTGCTTTTAGGGGTTTGACTTAAGAGATTGACCGTCCGGATGAAGCCCTTAACATTATCAGATTATGGTGAATTTTTTCCCATACATGTATTTTATCATGATGGTCATATCACACGGTCGGATTTTCGTTTCTCAAGTTTTATCATCGGAATCACGATGTGCCAACTAATGTTGTATAATTTGGTTACTTACTTTTAAATAAATGTTCAATTACAAAACAAACTCTACGCAGAACATTCAAACTCAAAAAAGTCGTGAAATAAGATATGACTAGAATAGTGAAATACATCTTTTGTGGTTATTTTTTAGCATTTTTTTACTACTGGTTACGTCTCATCGATTTGAAACTATTTTGTGTTGAAGGTCTGGCAAAAATACATAATGTAGACGGTCAAATGACCGTTTCCATGAGTTTTTTGGTTTGACTTGCGAGATTGACCGTCCGGATCGAGCCCTTAACTTTATCGGATCAAGTTGAATGTTTTCCCATACATGTATTTTATCATGATGGTCATACCAGATAGTCAGATTTTCGTTTCTCAAATTTGATTATCGGAATCACGATGTGGTCCATATTTTATCGAGAATACGTGATTTTTTTACCGTAACCATATTTCAATATACCTGACACATCCTATGGATGGAATCACAAAATTCAATTTGCAAGATATAGTTGCTTCACAATCGTAAGGTTTTGTTTTTAGGATTTAGGGTTTTTTAGGCTTTATGGTTTGTTATTAGGGTTTACAATTTGTAGATGGGGAGTGTACACGTGTTCTGGTTAATGCGGACCATGGTTTCCAGATGGGTTAAGAGTGTTGTATGCGACCAATCAATATATGATTGACACATGTTACTTCCTTATCCACCTAGAAGAAGAAAACAAGCACATTGGACTGATCAAAAATTGGGTTTTCTCAAACCAAACAAACCCAGATTTTCACAGCCTCCCCCGCCATCGCTCTCCCTCGCCTCCCCCGCGCCATTGATCTCTCCATCAAGGTCATCTCCTCATTCTTCCCGCCATAGAAAACAACCAAATCAAAATCTCTCCTTCATGCAAATTGGGGGAGTTGGCAGTGTTGGGTGAGTATGGTGTCGTCGAGGCTTAATTAGATAATTATGCATGGTGAAGTTGAAGGAGGGATTGGTTGTGAGAACAAGGATACAAATGTGCTTACATTGTTATCTGTCGGGTTTTGTGACCCCATCGGAACATGACGAGGGAGAGGTATGAGCCGCGAAGGTGGGGGTGTTCGAGCAAGTGCTGGGTCAACCAAAATACGGCGGTAGGAGACACCACAACGAAGTTTTCACTCTGAGTGAAGTTTTCCAAATTGACACACAGCTACTCCACTCCCTCTGTTTCAAACTTCTTCACCTTTACGGCTCTCGAAGAGGTTCGAAGAGTAACCTAAACACAAACCCTCCTTAAGCAACGTGGCCAAATCTCCATCGTCCTGTGATTTAACCCCGATTTACTCACTTTGCCAACAAGACCATAACACCCTTCGAACATTCGCCGGGGTTAGGGATTGAAACCCAGAAAGAAAACAAAAAAAGGAGGGATTTTGAATTAGGCCTCCAATCAAACGCGCAAGGCGATACAATTGAAGGAGGGAAGAGAAGATGAACCCTACCTCTTCTCTGTCGAATTGTGCCTGAAACGCTAGGAATCGTCGGAGATCTCCACGCACAGTGCTGCTCGATCTCTACCCTGGGTGGATAAATGTGTAATCTTTGGGCTGGGCTTTGTAAAGGAGAGGAGAAGGACCAGTTTGGTGGTGGTGCGCCATCAGGAGACGGCCTGACACGCCAGCGATGAAGGTGGCGGAGCAAGGGGTCGAGAGCAGAGAGAGAGACCGACAAAGAGAGAGAGACGAAGAGGGGGTCTGACCCGAGTCAACCCTCTCCCCAACTATTTATAACCGAATGGACGGTTCAGATCAAAACCCTACTTGATCTGACGGTCCAGATTTAAAATGGGTAAAAAGTAATTAGTTAAATGGTAAAACTTATTTACCGGAAAAGTAATTGAAAATTACCATAAACTTCATAAATTCACAGAAAATAGCCGGAAGCTCCGAAAAATATTCCGAAAATACCGAGAGACTCGTGTCGATACGTACTACAACATCGAGTCATTAAATAAGGAATTTGGAGAGTTTAGAAAAACTCAAAAATTAACTCGAGCGATGACTTATCAAATTACCGATCGCAATTAAAGCCCTCGGTAACTCGTAAACCTCTATGAAAAGGTAACTTTTAGGTACGGGGTGTTACACAGTTGTTGTACCGTTAAAGAATCAATTTACCTTAACGGTACAACTGTACTATCAATTAACAAGAGAAACATGAAAATAGTTTTCTTATGAAGGCCATGCATCAAAATAAGACTTACCCAAGGAGGTCTTTGCCGAATCCCAAATTTTCTTCTTCCCTCAGCTCGTTCCAACCTTCACCAGCTTCACAAATGACAAACTAAAATTAAATATATAATTATTTACAGGAAAAGAAGTATCACAATATGGATAGAGTTCAGAAGTGCAGATGGTATTACACTTATAATTATCAGCCCCACAAATATAAGCAATTTCCTCAATTTGCAAAACACAAAACATTTAAATATACATAGGAACTACGATACATGCACTGGCTTAATTTAAAACATGATCAAAGAAAACATGGGAATTCTCTATTCGCCTGTTTTCTAGTTCTGTTTTACAATCAACCACTTTCTATGAAATTAAAAAAGTACAAACAAATGAACACAAATCAAAAGAGCAAACACAACACTATCATCAACATCAACAATACTGACTGGTGAACATAAAACAATTCCATAAATTATCAATCACAATTAAATGAGTTGAAGCATGGGAAGAGTGACACTTATGACTTACCTCACTGAATAAGAATAAGAAGGATTGTCATGTAATGGATTCGAATATGTCTGCAATAAATCATCAATAAAACTAAAGTTAAAAACATGTGCCATCAGATACCTATCGTATAAAAGGTTTTTAGCTATTTCCCATATATATTCAAAAAAACCCAGACAGAAAACACCATCTCTCCCAGAAAATAAAATTCAATGACAACGTATCAATGAAAACGTTTAATGCTTGAGCAAACCAACAGTTGTTAGGTTTTTACTGTTGCAAAATTCCTACATGTCACACTTTCCTTGGCATGACTTAATACAGATACTAAAATTTTAAATCAGGTACCCAGTAATGTCTGCTTGTTCTTTTCAAACAATTTTGCTTTCAACTGCGCCACCCGGATAAACCTATAAGCACACGTAACACTTACTTTGGATTAGATTTACTAAGGATCAGATTGTATATTGACATTTGAAGTGGAAAAGGTGGTTTAACCATGTAGGTGCCTAGTTCCAGCCAAGGGTACAACTACTAAGCTCGATTTAAGATGTTGATTTAACTATGTAAGAGGATCTACCTGAAAATCAATTAACATGTGATTGAGTTTGTTATCAAAATAACAGACCATAAAACTCAACTACAAATAATAATAACTACTTAAATCTGCACTTACCAACTTGGAACAGCTCTTGGAATGGTTCCAGACTTTACGAACCTTCCTTTCCGCTGAGCACATATGAAATGGCATCAAAACAAGGGGTCAGCAACAGACATACATTTAATTGACTAAATAGATTACAATAAGACCAGAAAGATATCCCATTATGAACAGTATTCTGATTTCTACCATTTAATTTTTTTGCTAAAAATTACATCTTGAAGAGTACCAATACTAAATAACAGAACAAACCTGCATATATTTGAACATCAAAACACCAGGCTTAGCACATGAAACTTTTAAAAAATTTCTGATTTACTTTGACATTTTCTTTTAGAAGTTAGAATGCCATTCCTAAAAAAAGAAGGTTAGAACCAGTTTTCCTTTTTTCGGTGCTGGTCCAGAGTTAGCATAGTAGATTGTAGAAACACCAAGGATCATTGCAGAGAATTTAGTGCATGGTCAATCGCATGCAATCAACACCTGGGGGTTTCAGATTTATGTATTGTAAGAGAAAGACGTCTACATGTTTCGCTTGTGCTGACATACCTTCTCTGCTTTAATAATATCTTCATCTGCATTTCACTTGCTGAAGTCCGTAATTGTTTCAGTAAAGCATCCATCCTCACCAACTGCTACAATCAAGGTCTCACTCCCTACATGCGAATGGAAGGTAACCATGACTATAAATAAAGTGCAACAATATAGACGTTTCTTGATGAACCATTATCATTGTTCAGATATGATATCTAAGAGTGTGCATTGCAAAACAATGCGTCTTGGGTTTAAGAGTCAAAACTTAGAATGCCATGATTGATACTACCAACACTATCTATACTGTCTGCAGAAAGTGTTGAGAGAAAGACAAAGAACCCGAATGTCATTATATTTAAGTACCATTAAAATGGAGGAACAAGAAATGGAATTAAATATCAAATTTTCAAAAAGGGACCAAAAGATTTAGCAAAAGAAATAAATTAGATTTCATAGAAACCAAACTAAAGCCCATGATGCCCATAAACAAATTTATCAAACAGTCCATTCCTCGCCCATTTAAATCCCATAAGCAAATTTATCAAACAGTCTCCATAATTGTAATACATTATAAAATCTACCTTTACAATGCTGTTTTGAAAAAGTGAACTTTTTAATTCAAAGGAAAAATAAGACAGAAAACATAAACATGAATTTTCCAAACCTCGATCGAAGGCTATACTAACAAAGGCGTACGTGTCACTATCAGAAACACGTAAAAAACCTCTTTTGTATAAGAAACCTGCATATAAAATCTTGTGGCATATCTAAAAGCATACTTTGCACGAAATTATCCATATTTTAAAGCTCATAGATTCAGATATAATGCATTAATATGTTATTTGGAGATTCTTTGAGAAACAAAAAAGGAGAGAAAGAGGGAATGACCGACTTTTTCATATAAAACACAGCTGATTTTAAACGATCTTTGATTAAACATTAACTGGTTGCAATGATGAAATATAGTGTATGTAATTCATTTTAGATTAAACTTTCAGGAAAAGAGCATCACATCAGATTAGTATGAAATTGAGAGCCGATTTTAAACGATCTTTGATCAAACATTTACTGGTGGCAATGATGAAATCTAGTGTATGTAATTCATTTTAGAGCAAACTTTCCGAAGGAGAAGAGCATCACATCCGATTAGCATGAAATTGAGAGCAAACACATATACCTTCTGAAGTCAACACAGTCAGAATAAATAGCTCTGAACCTGCAGCTAACCAAAAACAAAAGCGTTCAGGAATCTTCAATATACAATCCAGTATAATCTAAAATGTATGCACATCACATCAGATTAGTATGAAATTGAGAGCCGATTTTAAACGATCTTTGATCAAACATTTACTGGTGGCAATGATGAAATCTAGTGTATGTAATTCATTTTAGAGCAAACTTTCCGAAGGAGAAGAGAATCACATCCGATTAGCATGAAATTGAGAGCAAACACATATACCTTCTGAAGTCAACACAGTCAAAATAAATAGCTCTGAACCTGCAGCTAACCAAAAACAAAAGCGTTCAGGAATCTTCAATATACAATCCAGTATAATCTAAAATGTATGCATAGCATAATGGATCCAAAAGAATGATTAAGATTATGCAAAAAAAACTGCAATAAAGATAACTAAAGGACATAAATATTACCGATTCCAAATGCAGAAAGAGAGTTAACATGCTCAATCACCAGTCGCCTTTAAATTCAACCAAAATCAATTTTTATGTTAAATTCAAGAAAGTGTAGAAGCAATATAGAAACAAGAAGACTAAAAGACCTAGATTTACAATAATCAGTGATTGATCAAATGATCGAAATGACAGAACTTCCCAAAAAACAGTTTACAAGCCAACCTTCTAACCTACAAAATAAATTGAAGCGATTCATTCTAAGAGAATGAAGCAAGTTACAACATTCTACGGAGAAAGGTAAGAAGATCTAAGAGAATTTAGTAAGTTACAACATCTCATCATTCTCATTTTCGTCATTATACAAAATTGAAGTCATTTTATACTTAATTTTACCAAACACATTAAACTACTTTTTATGACCGTATTAATTTCAAAAAAAATTACCCAACAGTTAATTGTGTTTTTTATAGCTGATTATTCATATAGCTGAGTTTTTTTATAGTTGATTATTCTTACCTCAATACCAAACTGAGCCTATAGCTGCTCAAAATATGGACAATTAAGAACAAACTGGTCTTCAAAGGTGTAATATCTTTTTTGTTTACCAAGGTCAAAGGCCTGAGTGGCTCGAACTCTATTTGAATCACATAACACCGTTATGGGAACAGATTAAACCTAGACAAATAGCAATATTAGAATCTCGAGACAGAACCAAAATAAAAGGCATACAAACATGTACAAACCCAAATACTATTCTATCTTTCACTTTATCAATGCTAGTCTCGCCTTGCATTTTCTACTAGTCTCATTGACTCACATTATTGCTAATTAAGAATCATATTCAGATTACAGAAGAAACCCAATAGAACAAAGTGGATAATTGTAAAGTACTCACCACAGTTTGCAACAGTTGTTGCTGGGATATCAATAACTTACCTGGAAAATATGTATATACATGAACTTCAATTGGAACTGTGGCCATATGCATAAAATACATGAGCAGTGGAAGACCTACTAATTTTTTTTGTCTTCAAATCAAAGAGGATTCCGAAAAGCACCATCCTGTTATATATACACATGGCAGAACTCTTCATTAATTAGATGGAACAAAAGAGAAGAAAATAAAAGGAAAATCGACTTCAAAGAAAAAAACGCACCTAGAAAAGCAAAAAAAATGACCAGCCCAAATTAACAAACATTAAAAATGAAAATCGAGAGAAAACTGAAAGGATTACCAAGACCTCACAAGGAGACCAAGTCACTATCGTCCAGAGCCAACCAAATCCAAAAACTCCCTAGTCCTCTCCACCATAGTTTCAGTAGCTGATAGTGTAACAACAATAAGAAAAACCAGTCAGAATCCAATTTAAAACAAACAAAAAAAAACAGAACTAAAAATTGAACAGTGAATTTGTTGAAGGTATACTGCAGGCACAGATAGGATACTGCAATCAACATTTATCACTTTAAACCACTGCAATCGATCACTAGATCTCAGACACCATCAATAAAATCCCTTCAAAATCAAGACCCAATCAGTTAAAAAACCAATAGCAACCGAAGAAAATCAAATCGCCCAAAAGGACAAACCAAGTCAAGTTAGAAAATACTTTCAACTACTCAATGCACTTAACATAGTTTCAGAGCCAACCATATCCAAAAACTCCCTAGTCCTCTCCACCATAGTTTCAGTAGCTGATACTGTAACAACAATAAGAAAACCCAATCAGAATCCAATTAAAAAACAAAAAAAACAGAACTAAAAATTGAACTGTGAATTTGTTGAAGGTATACTGCAGGCACAGATAGGATACTGCAATCAACATTTATCACTTTAAACCAGTGCAATCTCAGACACCATCATCAATAAAATCCCTTCAAAATCAAGACCCAATCAGTTAAAAAACCAATAGCAACCGAAAACAAAATCAAATCGCCCAAAAAGGACAAACCAAGTCATTACCAGTGCAATCCAAGTTAACCTATGTTAGAAAATACTTTCAACTATTCAATGCACTTAAACAAACCGAGTCATTTGGTAGTGCAAGCCTACAAATCCCAAACTGCCAAGAAATATGAGTAGATCAGTGACGAAGTTAGCAAAACAACATAGCACAGCACATAGTAAAATACGAAAGGAAAGGAGCTTTTTGCTTTTCAGAACATATAACTGACACACTATCTTTTAAAAATCATCATCGTACTAGTAAACTGTGTCTTCCACTTTCCTCTGCTTGTTACCATTACAAAACATACAGACAGAAAGAAAGAATTGTAAGCAACGTTCCAAGTATCAGAATTTGAAGAATATGGTAATGCTTTGGAACTAGATTAGTTCTAACATCTGAAGATACCTTTAATAAAATAGGGTGATTATTAGAGATGAAACCACAAAAGCCTGCAACCATTTGATCAATTGCAAAATGAAACTATTTAATCATTGCCTAAACTCTCTTCTTATAAGCAAAGACAATTTTTGTAAAGAGAAATTAAAATTGAATGTTCAAAAACTCTATTTCTATCACTTTTTATAGAAACTTTTTTCTGGCATCAAATAAACTAGTGCCATTTATGTATGTCTGTGTGTGCACATATGCATTGAAGAGAAGGGATAAAAAGTTGGAAATCTATGACACAGCTTCAGTTGCCATTCTAGTTTTAATGCAAGGCAGCACAGATTGAAGGCATATGAATATATGCCTCTAATAGAAATGATGACCTACACACCTCTAATAGAAATGATGTCTTGCCATTCTTTTGATCACAATAAGGAAAGAGCCCTCTCTCAACATTTGGAATCTGCAAGGTTCATCTCTTAGATGTTGACAAAATCCAAGAAAGACTTGATTTGAAAGAATAGCATCCAAGAAAGACTCGATTTGAAAGAATAGCATCCAAACTGAAAGAAGGAAGGTGAAGAGTACCCCAAAAAATCAAGAACAAATGTAACAAATCTAAATGCACTGAAAATTTGGAGAAAAAAGTCATTTTTTCTGTTACGAAAAAACATATGGTTATGGAAACTTGATGGCTGCATGAAGTTAAGGATTTGCAAAATTTAAAAAGGCCAAGTAGCAGCACATTCGTTATTAAATTATGGATGTTATAAGATATAAGGGAATCTTTCTAAGGTATGAATGAAGTTTGCAACAGGAGAATCGGTACCATCAGTAAAAAAAGAATCAAGGACCATTGAAATCATTCAACACAAATTACCAGAGCCAAAACTGATGAAGCAAGGCAATAATATGGAGGAAAAAAAAACACAAACCTATAAATACATTAGCGGATAACGTAAGGGTCAAAGTCCTTGACAACATCTTATCCATGAGAACATTATTGGAGATAGGATTTAGAATGAAGCAATTACTGTTACTACCCAGGGACTTGTTTTTTACTTTAATACCATCTATGAGAAACTTTTCTCACGCACCTTTTTGATAGAGAAGGAAAAAAGCAAAAATAAACAACCCCTCTCCCTATCCACAACAATCAGACAAAACTCCTATCTCCCTATCCACAACAATCAGACAAAACTCCTATCAGGTGGAAAGCTAGGGAAACAAACATCCCAATCGAAAAGCGGATTAATATGAGTAAAACAAACCAAATTGAATAGTACAAAAATAAAAAAGTAAAAGCAGAAATCCCAAACCACTTACCTCAAGTCTTCTTCATGTAGGCAATAGGTGAGCACAAAAGTATCCCAACTAAAGAGTACTAGCATATAAATAGTTCCTTAAAGAAATTTTTGTTGAAACATAACTGTCCCAAACGAATCCCTAAACCCTATATGAAACCATGAAAATGAGTGCTACAAAGTATCCTGACTAAAGAGTACTAGCATATAAATAGTTCCTTAAAGAAATTTTTGTTGAAACATAACTGTCCCAAACGAATCCCTAAACCCTATATGACACCATGAAAATGAGTGCTACAACTAAGTGAATTAGGACTTGCAGACAAGACATTTTTTCTATATCTGTAACCTTATACTACAACTGCCTCCCAGTAAACAGACATTTTTATGAAAATGAGAGATACAAGTGAATTAGGACCTGCAGATAAGATATTTTTTCTATATCTGTAAACAAACTGAAACCACAACATAATTTGAGTCAGCATAGATATACTAACTACAAATGCATAAACCTTCTGAACTCAACACAGTCAGAATAAACAGCTCTGAACCTGCAGCTAACCAAAAACAAAAGCGTTCAGGAATCTTCAATATACAATCCAGTATAATCTGAAATGTATCCAGAAGAATGATTAAGATTATGCAAAAATAAACCACAATAAGGATAACTAAAGGACAGAACAATATTACCACTTCCAAATGCAGAGAGTTAAAATGCTCAATCACCAGTCTCCTATAAAATCAACCAAAATCAATTTTTATGTTAAAATCAAAAAAGAATAGAAGCTATATAGAAACAAAGATTAAAGGACCCAGAATTACAATACTCAATAATTGATCAAATGTTTGAAATGATTGAACTTCCCAAAAAACAGAATCTGTTTTCAAGACAACCTTTGTATCTCAAATTTTAATGGCAGCTGCGTTTGATGCTACAAAATAAAAAGCACAAATATAATTCATTTAGAGAAGAATGAAATGTTACAAAAATTTAAGCATTTGAAAATTATAATTCAAATAGAAGTGATTATGAAAACAATGTCAATGCAAATCTCCAACCTATGTTCTTAACCGAAATACTTATGAACTCCATACTGGTACAGCAACTGTTCCAGTACCTACAACTTTGCACAGTTCAAAGGTTGCTAGGCGGCAGTATGGAGTTATGGTCCTTTCTGATATGCTAGTTTCATGCGTTGTTTGAATTGGTAACACAATAAGTACTCTTATTTGGTGTAATGGCCATAGAGATGAAGAGAAAGGCTCCTCATGCTCACACTGTATACATAATTGTAAAAGTTTGCATGCCTGGTCCCATTAAAATAAGTAATATAATGCATCACATTTCAAACCTCACAAGATTTCCAAAAAAAATAAATCACAATCTAAATTAGCATAAAACAACTAATAAAGACTAATAATCAATTTTAAATTATCATTAGTTGATTACTCTTCCACTTACAGTGAAACTATTTATCCACTGCGATGTAAACACACAATCAAGGATTATAAATTGTGACCGCATGTTATGGTAAGACATTAACAACGAAGGTAAAGTAGGTTCTTAAAACTAATTCACCTGATCAGCTTACAGTTTCCGTGTTCTTCTCAGATGTGATAGAACATGAGTGCTAAGAAGAAACCCTGTGGAAATGAAATAGAAAAAGAAATTAGTTCATTCTACCATGATAAGTACCAATTACTTGATTCTACTGGACAAAAAAAATACAAATTCAGCTCGACAAAAAATATAAATATCAATCTCAGTTCACACTTAAGAGAAAAAAAAACAGAAAAAACTAAAGCATATCTGAACAGAAAATTTACTTTTAATATACTGAATATGAGTAGTCAAGCGAACCGAGTTTCAGGAACCTAGTTTCAGGTTCGTAGAAGCACAGCTAAGAACCAAAAAAATAAAAAACTGTTCCCAAAAATATTCATGCCTGGACAACTACAATCACTGTAATTAGTACTTTGGTTTCCACAATTACATATAATATCTGTAAATATAGTTAAACCCTGAATTCTTTGTTTTTTTTAAACTATACCTATCCAAATATTGTCACACCCCGAATCTTTTGAAGTTAATAAAAGTTATCTTCTCCGTCAACTATTAGAAATTACCGTACCTATTTTGAAAAGGTGTCGGTAATTAAATTCTCAGAGAGTGGATTTTGAGAAGATAATGAGAAATATTCGGTGAATTTTAATTGGGTGACGACTTCCTATTTTTGAAGAAGAAAGAAAAATGTTAAAGGGGTTAGAAAAGTTTCCGTTTCGGGAAACTTTCCTTTTTCTCTCCTTTCCTTCTTTTTCCTCGGGTTCCCCTCTCTTTCCTTTATTTTCTTTCCTTTTCTTCTTTCTCCCTTCTTCCTCCTGGCGCGCGACTGCTTCTCCCCTTCCAGCACTGTGCTCATTCCGGTTCTCCCTCCACCGGCCACCGTTTGACGCGCCACCGGTCCCGGTCGACTCGCCTCCACCTCCGCCGTCGATCTGGGCGGCCATCTGTGGCAGAGGAACGCTGGAGAGGGAGAGGAAGCTTGCAACAGGGACGGCACAGTGACTGCTCACCTGGGTTCGCTTCCTCCTGCCGCCGCGCCGAGTTTAACCGATAAGGGGAGGACCGTCGTCCTCTCAGGAAGCTCCGACTGCACGGAGTCGTCCTATAACGCGTCAGGTGAGGAGATCGAACTCCGGTTGACTTGGTTTTGCAGGTTTACTGTTCATGGACGATTTGAGGTAGTTAAGTTTCGTTTTGAGCTTAAGTTTCTTGAGAGAAGTTGTTGTGGAGGAGGAGGCGGAGCTAATGATGGCCGGAGATCGTCGGTCGGAGGCTTGCCGGCCGGCGACTGTGTTTGCACAGTGAAAGGGGCATTTTGGTCATTTTACCTATGATTTTTGAATAATTGTTAATTATTTACTGTTGTGGTAAAAGTGTTTTCACTTGGGGTAGAATGTATGTTTGGAAAGAGTTTGGAAAGCTTTGGTAAAGAAATTGGAATGACCGGTAATTAGGGTTACCCCGGTAATTGTCGTCCGACATAGGATATATTAAGGTTGGACTTGAGTATAAGCTGAGTCGTTGGTTAAGTCGGTAAAGTGTTATGGTTATCGGAAATAAATGATAACTGGAAATCCTGGAAAAATGTCGGGTCGGTAATTGGGAAATAAATCTAATTGTTGAAAAGTTGTTAAAAGAAAGGAACTTGGTCAACACGTGGTCAAATAGAATTTCCTGGTCAAACTAGGAAAAGACCAAGTCAATGATGAAATGACTAATATAGCGGTTTGTTTGTACAGTCTCTGATTGAACGTGAGACGGGCTCGACTACGCGGTTAGTTCGAGGGTTTCGCTCGAGGAGCTTTCCGAGCGGAAAGGTCGCAATAGTACTGTGAGTGGACTTATTATTTTAAATAAATGCATGCTTTAATTATTGAGTTAATTGCATGGTTTTTTTGATGGTTTCGAGAGTTATATCTTTCTCGGGTTCTTGAACGATTTTATTTGGTTAAAGTTTAGCGGGAGCCTCGGTTAAAGATTTTTACTATGGTTTGAGATTTTGACACTTATGCGTGAAGTATTTACATTATTACTCAATTTTCTATTTCTCCCGAAAATGGTTATAGACGGTGATGGCCGTCCTTTGAATGGAATTGAACCCGAGATTTCGTTGGAAATTGGTTTTATGCATATATGACGAGGAATTGTTTTACTTATTTGTTTTGGGAAGAGAATTTGATTATTGTCTTGTTATGAATTTTTATTTTAAGGGTTGACCAATAAATATGCTAGTTAGAGTAGCGTGAGGGCGCTACTAGAGCTCTTAGCTCCGACCCTAGCCTGAGAGGTCAGGCAAACTACGTAGTGCACTATGAGGGTTGACCATTTCCACTTTATCTAGAGCTCTTAGCTCCGACCCTGGTCTGAGAGGTCAGACAAGCCTGAGAGGTCAGGTTGATATTATAAGGGTTGACCGTTATCACATATTCTAGAGCTCTTAGCTCCGACCCTGGTCTGAGAGGTCAGACAAGCCTGAGAGGTCAGGTTGATATTATAAGGGTTGACCGTATTATTTTATCTAGCTAGCATAGCGTAGCGTGAGGGCGCTACTAGAGCTCTTAGCTCCGACCCTAGTCTGAGAGGTCAGACTTATTATGTTTGGTGAACATTTCTCTTCCCATATTCTTTATTTGTTTACCTTGTCATGCGTTTGTGGAAATTTGGTAATTGTGGGCATGCATAAATGTTATTTGAATCATTAAAGTTTTGGGAGAGCATTAAAGGAAATAGAGTTTTTATATTTCATTTTCGTCCACTCACTCTAACAGTTTTTAAATGTTTCTCCCCTGGGCCTTTCGTTTTTAAATGCCCAGTGATGCAGGGTTCTTGAGAGGAGGTCGAGCGCGTACGAGAGTCGAGGCATAGTCGATCATTTCCGTTGCTGCTTGAAATTCTTTGGGTAACCATCTCCATAGACTGCTCTGACTAACCCGGTTTAGTTAGTTGTGTAGGAAGGGTTGGCCATTTCAAGGGAGTTGCGGTAAGAAGTTCCCTTGAGGTGGTCCCCGCAGGATTTACTGCGGGTTAAAGGGGTTTATACCTGTAACCTAAAAACTCAGAATTGCCTTCCCTATTCATGCTGATGAGACTGCAAATTTCGTCAAGATCAGAGATCAACATAGACCAGAATCAGTATCAAAAAGAGAGCAAAGAAGATCAAAATTCAAAGATTAAGATTGTGAGATTGCTCAGAACTCCAAATAAACCAATCGTAGCAGAAATCAATTACAATAGAAAAATATATATATTTAAAATCCGTAACTAAGAAACCCGCATCCTTGAGAATAACAAAAACTCAAAGCAAAACACCCATCCAATACATTGAGGCCAATAGAGCAAAACACTCAGCAAAATAACAATAGGGCAGGTAATTATCATCAGCAACAAATCACAACAACACAACTGAGACCCAAACAGATACCAAACCAAAAAAGAAACAAATCCACCCATAGTTGAAATCTGGAAACCGCAAGGTAGAAGATGAATTGATTCATCATCTGCCAACAACTGACAATTACACAACTGAGACCCAAACAGATACCAAACCAAAAAATACACCAATAGGTGAAATCTGGAAACCGCAAGGCAAATATAATTCTAATTAAACAATGAACACAGAATTGCCTTCGCCGGTTCTTCAATCTAAAATCCAATACCAAAACACATGCTGCAGAACCATTATACCAAACCCAAAGGGTAAACCCTAATGGGTTTTCAAGACAACGAAATCATGAACTCCACACCACCAATTAATCAATCCATGGCAAATTAAACCAACGCATAGAAAGAAAACAGATATTTATACCGTAAATTGGGCCTCCCTTCTCCAAGAGGAAGGGCGGAGAAGCCACCAAGAAAGCCTCAGCGTCACCGGCGGAATCAAGAAGAGAATCGCCGCGCGTGAGGAGGCGCGTACAACGGCACTCTCTCTCTCTCCAACTTCCGTCTTTCTCTGGAGAGAAGGGGTTTTAATGGACATAAATAAAATACTGTCGGCAACGTCTCTTTTTTCTCTGTTTTTTATTTTTATTTTTTGGTACAAATTTTTTTATTACAGAAAAAGATAGAAAAAATATATTTTTATGTTTTATTTTAATTAAAAATTAAATTTACCTTATTATACAAATAAAGGATATATATGAGATCTAATATCTATTTAATGGGTAATTATTTATTTTTGATTATTAGTTCACAAAGTCAACTAAAAGCAGTGACGTGATTCAAAATTACGACATAGAACAATTTAAAAAAAAATTTGACAATCGGGATTAATAAAGAAAATAAGGTTTGATCAATCCGGAAATAAATGTGCGCATGTCATAATGGTCAAATAAGTTAGTAAGTAACAAAATAAGTATGTACAAATATTATTTACAAAACAATTATTTACAAAATACAAACACAAATATTTATAGATATTTATTTACAAATTTACACATGGTACAAGGTGATAAGGGGATGTTTGAAATTGGTTTCTAACATCTTAAAAACAGAAAATAAAAACTAAACTAATATATACAAGTGATCGGTTCATTCAACACGTCAATTAGAGAGAAGCTCAAATTCTGACTACACATCAAAGATCATGTTTCAACCTTAACAATCTGATAACATGCAAATTCAAAGAACTAAAAACAATCTCAAGAATACAAGCCTATGAGGTCATGCATCTTATTGTTTCACTTACTTTATTCCCGCATAAAACATCTAGAACTAGGGCATTTTACATGTCGATGCTATCAATACTAAAAGCATATGTCTTTAAATGGAACGAGATTGAATACAACTTTATATCATGAACATTATTTTATTATCCGCCAATATTATTAAACTTCAAATATTCCACAACCTAACTAAAGCTTCTCCGAAAATTATTATCTTCATACCAATAAATTCCTCTTATTTAATACTATTTTTCCGTAGAAAAATCTGCCTAAAAGTGGCAGCTCCGCCTACGGCGGCAGCTGCCAGCAGAAATTCCGGCCAAAATTCCAACAACCTCCAACTACCACCAAATTTTAACAGCTTCTTTGTCTCATCATTTGAACAACTTTCTAGTACAACTCGAAGACCAATCCAACTTCTAACTAGATCAATCGAACAAAAATATAAAAATCCTAAATTTTTGAACTTCAAATCTTCGATTCTCCTTCTACACTCCAAATCAATCCACCAAACTTTAGGGGTGAGTAGTACTCCTAAAACCCATCCTATCCATATAAAGAACCCACCCATTGGTGGCCTGAGGAAGGAGAAATCCGATTAAACTCTACTTGTACACTCGACAAACAAATCAAAATTTCTCTCAAACCATGGCGAGATAGGTCGAAAAGCTTACCTAGAATTGAAGTAGACTCAGAGCAATCATTTTGAGACCGGTATGATGGCCTGAGATACCCTAATGGAGGTGCTATGGCGGCTGGAAGTTCCGGCAACGGAGAGAGAGAGCTCGGGGAGAGAGAAAATGGCCGGGTGAAAAATCTGATTTTTCACCCCTGTAACTCTTATTTATAGTCATTTTACCGCACAGTAACTTTATATTTTTGCTAATAAATTTTACATACGAACTCCAATTTGAGCGTGCTATGTGTCAACAAACTCGTATCAACATCATCGACGAAATTCATGAAGAAAGTTTTCCTAAATTCTCGTCTTAGCGAAAAGTCAAGTTTATGACCTTCTACAGTAAAAATGTTACTTTAAACGGTTAAAGATGAAAGTAACCAAAAGTAACCGACCGTAACTTGATTCTAAGATCGGGATGTGACACGTGTTCTAGTGGTGCACTACGTGATTTAGCTGCTGGAGAGTGACCAATATCTTTACCTGTGTGGCATCTGATCCTTCTGTATGATGAAGAAATCTATTGTTTCCTGTGTGGTGTCTAGAACCTCCAGTGTGGCGAAGGAATCAATTGTTTCCTGTGTGACAGTTAGATCCTCATGTGTAATAAAGGAATCTATCGTGTTTGTGTGGGGTTTAGATCCTTCTGTCGCGCCCGTTACCGAACACGTAACAATTTTAAACCCTTTTTTGTTACATTGTAGCATTGGTAAATAGGGTTCAATCAATCCGGGGACTTTAAGGCGTTCATGCGGTTAAAAATCAATTAAGTTAGTATCTAAAAACTAAGGTAATACAACATATTAACAACAAACAGACATTTTACATTTTACAAGTTTCATGGGGGGTTTGGTTTGGTTTTTATCATCCTAAAAACATAAAATAAACCTAACTAATATATACATGTGATCAACTTCCACAATATCTGATTTCAGAAAATACAAAACATGCAACAACAATTTTTAATCACTTATTCGAATCATCACCAAAAGAAAAACAGAGAAGAGTCCTAAATACACCCTACGAGAACATGTATCTAATCGGTTCTTCTTAATTATTATCCAAGCTAGAAAGTCTGAACTTAGAACATTTTACATGTCGATGATATCAATACTAAGGTATCTGTCTTCAAACATGCAAATCATTAAGCTAAAGAACGGACTCTAACATGCAACAAATTTACATAAGACGCTTAATTTATCACATGCAACGCAAGTGCTCGAACGGAGTTTAAGCCGCCTCCACTACTTTAGATCTAACTTACCTACGAGGCTTAGTTAAAACCATAGCAAGCACCAATCCTACAGAACCGGTCTTTTATTAAATCATGTAACAAGCATTCAAAGATCTCAATGGTGACAATATCGAATAAACAACATCATAAAATCATTAAAACATATTTCATATAAACTGAAAATTCACAAAACTCTCAATCATGGCATCCAACCAATTCGAAAAATAAAACACATGGTTCTATTTCGAAAACAATAATAAGAACAAAGAAACCAAAAAGAATTAGACATAGAATTACACTTTTTTAATGAGGTTGATAGCCAATCAAAGACTTGAGAACGAGCAACTCCAAGCTAATGCTTCAATACTTCCTGGAACGTCCTAGACTGCAAGGATTTCCTTCTTCTTCTTCTTCTTCTTCTTCTTCTTCTTCTTCTTCTAGGGTGGCGGCAACAAGACAAGAACAATGAGAACTTTTTATGATATTTGTTAGCATGAGAAATGATCCCATTTTTGGTTCTCTTGTCCTCCTTTTAAAGAATTAATTTCATAAATTTCAGATTTGAATTGCAAATTATCTCCCTTAATTTAGACAATGAAAACTTGTCTTAAAAAGCCTCTTAATTTCGGCAAGAAAACCCTATCCTTCTCCTTGATTTATGGCGACACAACTTATTCCTAATTTATGTAGGATTTGACTTCCTTGCTTCATGTGGAATTCCTGTCATAAAAGAAAAGAAAGTTTTCAAAATAAATTAGGAAAGTCAGAATAGGAAAGATTCAAAGATAGTAAGTTTCTCAATTCAAATTAGGAAAGCTTTCCAAAATAGAATAGGTAACTTTCCCCTTTTCAAAATAGGAAAGTTTCCTAAACGACTTATCCTCGACTTTTGCGACTCATTAGTTTCCTAGTTGCACCAGGAATCCTTCTTTGATTAGGAATCCGCTCATTTCCCTCGTTTTAGCCTTCTTTCGTGTAAACCTGTCTTTATTGACTCTAAAACACAAAACATGTTAGAAATGAAGTTATTAAGGAAATAACGAAGCCAAATATAATAGGAAATACGTTAAGAATGTAGCATAAAATGCATTTATCACCTCCTATGTGGCGAAATGATCTATTTCGGTGTTGCAGTCTAGATTCTCTTTAGTGACAAAGAGATCTATTTTGGTTTGGTAGGTTATGTCCTCCTTAGTGGCGTACGGACATATTTTTCTAGTGTGACGTTGATCCCTTAACTTGTTTCTTCAATATCGTATGAAAATAATTCACGTTTTCTCTTCATTTTAACAAGATTTTAAAGATTGTGAATGGTTTGAATTTCACGGAATCGCCTGAAAATCAAGTTCTATTCTTCTTGGGACCTCTATATTCCAATAACATTGATTTCTTAACTTGTTTCTTCAATTTTATTTGAAAATAATTCACGTTTTCTTGGCATTTTAACAAGAATTTAAAGATTGAGAACGATTTAATGTTCATATAATCTTCTAATAATCAAGTATTGTTCTTCTTGGGACCTCTATATACCAATGACATTGGTCTCTTAATTTTTTTCTTCAATATCGTATTAAAATAATTCATGT
The DNA here is from genome assembly GCA_951800085.1 of Comarum palustre. Taxonomy (NCBI): domain Eukaryota; kingdom Viridiplantae; phylum Streptophyta; class Magnoliopsida; order Rosales; family Rosaceae; genus Comarum; species Comarum palustre. The sequence goes on from OX637580.1 coordinate 9,598,101, forward strand.
TTTCTCTGCATTTTAACAAGATTTTAAAGATTGTGAACGGTTTGAAATTCACGGAATCACTTGAAAATCAAGTATTGTTCTTATTGGGACCTATATATTCTAACGACATTGATTTCTTAACTTGTTTCTTCAATTTCATTTGAAAATAATTCACGTTTTCTTGGCATTATAACAAGATTTTAAAGATTGCTAACTGTTTGATGTTCACGAAATCGCCTAAAAATCAAGTATTGTTCTACTTGGGACCTCTATATACCAACGAAATTGGTCTAATAACTTTTTTTCCTCAAAATCGTACGAAAATAATTCATGTTTTTATGCATTTTAACAAGATTTTAAAGATTGTGAACGGTTTGACGTTCACGGATTCACCTGAAAATACAGTATTGTTCTTTTTGGGACCTCCATATACCAACAACATTTATTTCTTAACTTATTTCTTGAATATCGTATGAAAATAATTCACGTTTATTCTGCATTTTAACAAAATTTTAAAGATTGCGAACGGTTTGAATTTCATAGAATCGCTTGAAAATCAAGTATTGTTCTTCTTGGGACCTCTATGTTCCAACGAAATTGATTTTTTAACTTGTTTATTCAATTTCATTTGAAAATAATTCACGTTTTCTTGGCATTTTAACAAGATTTTAAAGATTGTGAACGATTTGACGTTAACGGAATCGCTTGATAATCAAGTATTGTTATTCTTGGGACCTCTATATACCAACGACATTGGTCTCTTAACTTTTTTTCTTCAATACCGGACAAAAATAATTCACGTTTTCTATGCATTTTAATAAAAATTTAAAGATTGCGAACGATTTGACGTTCACAGAATTGCCTAAAAATCATGTATTGTTCTTCTTGGGACCTCTATATTCCAACAACATTGACTTCTTAATTTGTTTCTTCAATTTCAATTGAAAATAATTCACGTTTTCTTGGCATTTTAACAAGATTTTAAAGATTGCGAACGGTTTGACGTTCACAGAATTGCCTGAAAATAAGTATTGTTCTTCTTGGGACCTTTATATACTAACATCATTGGTCTCTTTACATGAAATCTTCTTGAGTACTTACCTCACCATGAGAATCTAGAAACTCAAAAAATAGAAATACACAAATTAATTAAGTTTCCAAAGATTCACAATTCTTATACCATAACGAAAAAGACAAATAGCACCAAAGCACCTCTAGCGGTATCACCTTTTCTAGAAACTTTGTTCTGGCATCAAATAAAATAACACCATTTATGTATGTGTGTGTGCATACATAGAAGAGGAGAAGGGATAAAAGTTTGGAAACTTATGACACAGCTTCAGTTAGCATTCTAGTTTTAATGTAAGGTAGAACAGATTGAAGGCATATGCATAAACACCAATATCATTTCACATAAGAATAACTAACAAACCCATAGTGAACACTACCACAACATAAACGCCATTTCACTACCGTCCAGAGCCAACCCTAGTCTCCTACACCATAGTTTCAGTAGTTGACACTGTAGTAATAAGAAAACCCATAATCAAAATCCAATTTACACAAAACCTGAACTAAAAATTAAACAGCAAATTTGTTAAAGGTATACCGCAGCACGGGAACGTCTTCAGCACACCAGGGTTACCGTACGCCATGTTTTTCCAGAATGATGACATCATCTTCCATCCAAATGACATCATCAATACGGTTAAGTCAACGTTAATGGCAGGAAAAAAAAAATTAAAACCGGGCTCACGACTGGCCCTCTTTTTGGGTCGTTTCTCTTCTTCTCTTCCTTTCTCGTCCGTTGTTCTGTCTCATCTTAATGGTCCAGCTTCGTCCATGGTCGCTCAAGCTCCGAAACAGCGGCGTCGTTTCAGCCAAGTACAATTGTTGCTTTCTAGAGAATCGGGTTCTGATACTAAGTTATGCTTGAGGGTATGACAAAGTTTATCTCTTTTTGTTTTTTCTCTTTCCTATTGTTTTTTGTTGTTTCACAGCTCATCTTGATCAAAATTTATTTTTTATCTTGACTTATTCATCAGAATGAAGTTAAAAGATGTACTAGACGCCGAGGATGTTACATACATGGGTGCGGCTGGATTGCTCTAAAACCAACTTGGGCCGAAAGCGGACGTTAACGGAGGGGCATCCGGGTAATTTTAAGAGACATAATGCAGCCTCCTCTAAGCTCGGAACACTCCTCGAGGGCCAACTCGAAACATCCTCATAGTCGAGTCTAATCCCACGTTCGACCATTGGCTGTAAAATTAAACCAATATATTAGTTTTTCTATCGTTGACTTGATCTTTTCCTAGTTTGACTAGGAAATCCTATTTGACCAAGAGTTGACCAAAATCCTTTCTTTTAACAACTTTTCAACCATTACGCTTAATTCCGAATATCGACTCGAAATTTGGTTTCCCTTTACGCCACCTTAGCATAAGTATTTTTCTTTACTAAATCATTTGACGGTAGGTAACACAGTAATTTGTGGAATTACTATGGACACCCATTCAACTACTTCACCAATTTACGAGTTATGAGTCGATATATCCGGCATGAAATTATCCGAATTATTTACAACGCCCAACTCGGTTTCTGACTAAGATTCCTGAGTTACCTAGAATCTCACTTAAATATCAGGTTGTCTTAATTTAACCGGTTAACTAAGATTGACCTTTCCCTTTTTTCTTTTATCGGTAAATCTTCCATAAATTGAAACCTTCCAAAAAGGGAAAGTTTCCAAAAATGGAAAGTTTCCTAAAATGGTAAGTGTTCTTTAGAATGGGAAGTTTCCCAAAATGGAAACTTCCTACTACGTCCATTTTTTTCATAAATATCCCAATTACGATTTAACTGACACTTTTCGACTCAAAGCTTAACGGGGATTCGATTTCTACCTCATCGGCACTCTGTCAGAAAAAAACTTATGCTTCGCCGTCGGGATTCTGGTCGACTTGCTAGAATTTTCGACAGTGTTTCCCCGTTTTCTCTGAATCACCAAGTTATCGACAACATGCATAATAAGAACACAAATTTAGCAAACAAACTCCAAAACCTACAACTCTGGAATTTCACAGAACCGCCTCACCTTTATTTTTGAATTCGGTAGCTCTCTAGCCGGACTCCTTCACAGGCAGGACCTCTACCTCTGTCTCTATCTGACCTCCTCTAACACCTACACTAGCCGAGACATACACACACCCCTGTCTCGACCCAAACTAACGTTGCAACGACCCAAATTTGCCGCCTGGACTCAGATGCCACACCCACAAGCTCACCGGAGATCGAGGAATCCTCCAGAAGTCCGAGAACATGTCGCCTGCAGCTAGGGCTCGAAACCCAGAAAAATACAAAATTGGGGTTTCGACGTTAGGGTCAATTCTAGTGATTATAAACATGGAATTGAAGAAAAAGGAAGGAGGAGGACCCTACCACTCGCAGTCGCCGTCGCTGTCAAACCTCGCTCTAAAATTGAAGAACACCGCCGCTCCTCCTCGGCGTCGATCTCCCTCTTGGGTTGATACCAGACTGTTTTGAGGGGTGCGTTAGGTAGAGGAGACAGAGGGGGTCACTTTGGAGGTGGTGCACCAGCGGATGGTGGCCAGACGGCGGAGCGCCGCTGTGGCCGAGCCGAAGGAGACGAGAGAAATCAGGAGCGAGAGGAGAGAGAAAGTCAGGGGGGAGGGTCTGACTCGAGTCAACCCTCTCCCAAATATTTATACTCGAATCAACGGCCTAGATCAACCCCCTAATTGATCTGACGGTCTGAATTAAAATAAGGTAAAAAGAAATTAGTTAAATGGTAAAAACTATTTACCGAAATAGTAATTGGAAATTACCATAAACTTCAGAAATTCACAGAAAATCAACGGAAGCTCCGAAAAATATTCTGAAAATACCGGGAGACTCGTGTCGACACGTACTACAACATCGAGTCATTAAATAAGGAATTTGGAGAGTTTAGAAAAACTCAAAAATTAACTCCAGCGATAACTTATCAAATTACCGATCGCAATTAAAAACCCTCGGTAACTCGTAAACCTCTATGAAAAGGTAACTTTTAGGTACGGGGTGTTACACTTTTGTATTGTCGACTCTAAAGTTTCTCTAGCCAAGTCGAAGCGAGGTCGCGAAGATTCCGCCAGGAACAAGTCCGGATGTCACTAGGTCTGCCGGTGGCAGCAACGGTGAACTGCGCGGACAACACCGGCGCGAAGAATCTATACTTCATTTCGGTGATGGGAATCAAGGGGCGGCTGAACCGGCTGCCGTCGGCGTGTGTGGGGGACATGGTGATTGCCACGGGAAGAAAGGGAAGCCGGACCTGAGGAAGAAGGTGCTGCCAGCTGTGATTGTGAGGTAGCGCAAGCAGTAACGCCGAAAGGATGGTGTTTTCATGTACTTTGAAGGTATCCAGTTTCGGAAACTCTTTGCTTTTCTTGATGAATTTTGGATTTGTGGAAGTTTGCTTGTTTTGGTTTCAGAGCAATGTGTTGTAGGTTAGTATGAATGAGCATGTTGTTTAATTTTCAGAAGGTGATATAGTTGTTTAATTTTCAGAAGGTGATATAGTTGTTGGTATTGTTAGATAAGGTATGTTCTTTAGGGTTTACTATGCTTTGGGGTTACTATGGAAAATGTGTAGAGGTAAGGAAATGTTTTGGATTGGTAATGAACTGAAATGAGTGTTGATGGTGCACAAGTTGAGTTGGATTTTTTTGTTTTGAGGATTATGGCATTGCAATCACTTGTGCATTTGTGTGTGGGTTAGTGGTTGTAGGAAATTGGGGATTTGGATAAATGGTTGTTTAGGATCAGGTATTTGTGTTAGGGAATACTTTTAACCGATTTTGCTTTTGCACTATGTTATGCATTGGAAACATACTCAACTTGAAAACTCAACTATTATGGGTTTGATGTAATGGTTTTGTTTTTGATACGATAACACGCTGCATCTGCTGCTAAGATTAGAGTAAAGTGAGCACTCTGCTCTTCCTGTATTTCTTGCTTGTGACCGTGGTCTTTATTTTGATGCAGATAATGTTGGTGTCATTGTGAATCCAAAGTGTAAAATGAAAGGTGAGGAGCCTGTGCATCAATATTAACTTCTGTAGAAGTATAACAGAGTTATCTTGATAGTGTTATTTGTTTGGATTGTGAATCATGTTTTGCTGTGTTTGTAAGATCTGCTATCTTTGGGCCTATTGGAAAGGAATGCGCTGATCTGTGGCCAAGAATTGTAAGTGCAGCTAATGCCATAGTTTGAGGTCTCAACTCACTCTAGATTGGTTTTTTATGTTCTCTTAGTCGGTTGTTCTTTGAACACTAGATGAGTATGCAAATTTCTTGGATTTGTACCCATGTGGTGTTTGAACTTACTATCCTACTATCATGTAGACTTTGATAGTAAAAGAGTTTTTGTTCTAATTTCTGTCTTTTGTTCAGGTCCATTTCACTAATATATATAATGCTTTTGTATTGTTGAATTAACCAATAGTAGGCCTCTAGCTAATATAGGCAAGCGCAAAATTGTATTAAAACTGTATCGACTTCTTCTATCCGTACCCGAACTCCCAATTAAAGCATCTAGCTAGCAGGGTTATACATTAACTGTTTCACATACTACACACTTTCTTTTGTATTATAGTTCACTACCAGAGAAAGTATTATAGTAGATGAAGCTTCACGCTCTCTTGTATTTAGTCATTTAGATGGTCAAATTATTGTTTCCGTGCGTTTAAGAGTTTGACTTACGAGATTGACCGTCTTGATCGAGCTCTTAATTTTATCGGATCAAGTTGAATTTTTTCATACATTTATTTTATCATGATGCTCATATCAGGTAGTCGGATTTTTGTTTCTCAAGTTTGATCATCACAATCACAACATGCCTACTAATGTTGTATAACTTGTTTACCAAGTGTTAAGTAAATGTTTTGTTTTAAAAACAAACAACACGTAGAAGCTTCAAACGAAAAAAAAGTCGTGAAATAAGATATGACCAAAATGGTGAAATATGTTTACGGTTGAAAAATCAAGTGATTCCGGTAAAGTGTCGATGCCGATAGTTGCGGTCAATGTAATTTTCTATTATTTCTCCCTAGAGGTAGCTATATCTCTAGTGGTTATTTTTCATAAAATGTTTATATCGCAAGCTGCGTTTCATTGATTTGAAACTGGACAAAATACGTAATTTAGATGGCCAAATGACCGTTTCCGTGCGTTTAAGCGCTTGATTTACAGGATTGATCGTGCGGATCGAGTTCTTAACGTTGTTGGATCTAGATGAATTTTTTCTCATACACATATTTCAACATAATTATGATATTTGATGGTCGGATTTTTGTTTCTCAAGTTTGATCATCACAATCACAATTTGCCTACTAATGTTGTATAACTTGTTTATCAAGTTTTAAGTAAATGTTCCGTTTTGAAAACAAACAATACGTAGAAGCTTCAAACGAAAAAAAGTTGTGAAATAAGATATGAACAGAATGATGAAATATGTATACTGGTAAAAAATCACGTAATTCCGGTAAAGTCTCGATGCCGATAGTTACGGTCAATGCAATTTTCCATTATTTCTCCCAAGAGGTAGGCCAATCTCCGGTGGTTATTTTTCATAAAAATTTTATACCACAGGTTGTGTTTCATCGATTTGAAACTATTTTCAGTTGAACCTCTGGGCAAAATACGTAATTTAGATGGCAAATGACCGTTTTCGTGCGTTTAGAGGTTGACTTACGGGATTGACCGTGCGGATCGAGTCCTTAATATTGTTGGATCTAGATAAATTTTTTCCTATACACATATTTCAACATAATGATGATATTTGACGGTCGGATTTTTGTTTCTCAAGTTTGATCATCACAATCACATGCCTACTAATGGTGACTTAAGAGATTGACCGTCCGGATGAAGCCTTAACATTATCAGATTATGGTGAATTTTTTCCCATACATGTATTTTATTATGATAGTCATATCACACGGTCGGATTTTCGTTTCTCAAGTTTTATCATCGGAATCACGATGTGCCAACTAATGTTGTATAACTTGGTTACTTACTTTTAAATAAATGTTCAATTACAAAACAAACTCTACGCAGAACATTCAAACTCAAAAAGTCGTGAAATAAGATATGACTAGAATAGTGAAATACATATTTTGTGGTTATTTTTTAGCATTTTTTTACTACTGGTTGCGTCTCATCGATTTGAAACTATTTTGTGTTGAAGGTCTGGCAAAAATACATAATGTAGACGGTCAAATGACCGTTTCCATGAGTTTTTTTGTTTGACTTGCGAGATTGACCATCCGGATCGAGCCCTTAACTTTATCGGATCAAGTTGAATGTTTTCCCATACATGTATTTTATCATGATGGTCATACCAGATGGTCAGATTTTCGTTTCTCAAATTTGATTATCGGAATCACGATGTGGTCCATATTTTATCGAGAATACGTGATTTTTTTACCGTAACCATATTTCAATATACCTGACACATCCTATGGATGGAATCACAAAATTCAATTTGCAAGATATAGTTGCTTCACAATCGTAAGGTTTTGTTTTTAGGATTTAGGGTTTTTCAGGGTTTAGGGTTTGTTATTAGGGTTTACAATTTGTAGATGGGGAGTGTACACGTGTTCTGGTTAATGCGGACCATGGTTTCCAGATGGGTTAAGAGTGTTGTATGCGACCAATCAATATTTGATTGACACATGTTACTTCCTTATCCACCTAGAAGAAGAAAACAAGCAAATTGGACTGATCAAAAATTGGGTTTTCTCAAACCAAACAAACCCAGATTTTCACAGCCTCCCCCGCCATCGCTCTCCCTCCTCCTTGCCTCCCCCGCGCCATTGATCTCTCCATCAAGGTCATCTCCTCATTCTTCCCGCCATAGAAAACAACCAAATCAAAATCTCTCCTTCATGCAAATTGGGGGAGTTGGCAGTGTTGGGTGAGTATGGTGTCGTCGAGGCTTAATTAGATAATTATGCATGGTGAAGTTGAAGGAGGGATTGGTTGTGAGAACAAGGATACAAATGTGCTTACATTGTTATCTGTCGGGTTTTGTGACCCTATCGGAACATGACGAGGGAGAGGGATGAGCCGCGAAGGTGGGGGTGTTCGAGCAAGTGCTGGGTCAACCAAAATACGGCGGTAGGAGACACCACAACGAAGTTTTCACACCACTCGAAAATTAACTCGAGCGATGACTTATCAAATTACCGATCGCAATTAAAGCCCTCGGTAACTCGTAAACCTCTATGAAAAGGTAACTTTTAGGTACGGGGTGTTACATAGTTGTTGTACCGTTAAAGAATCAAGTTACCTTAACGGTACAACTGTACTATCAATTAACAAGAGAAACATGAAAATAGTTTTCTTATGAAGGCCATGCATCAAAATAAGACTTACCCAAGGAGGTCTTTGCCGAATCCCA